>CM040123.1:143841241-146553400 GCA_022559845.1 Amorphophallus konjac
CTCAGGACCAATCGCCCCAAAAGGAAGAGGAGAAATCTCCTCAAATCTATGTTACATCTTTCCCAGTTGCCGAAATCTGTGCAGTACACGGCACGGCATCCTATTTCCATCCTTTCCATGAACTCTTCTGAGGATTCGTCGTCCCGCCGACGAGTGTCGGTGAGCCCTAATGCATCCATGAGGGACGCCCTAGCTACCGACCTGTTTTTCCGACCATCTAGGTCCAAACCCAGTAACTTCTGGGCACCTTCTCTGTAGTCCGCGTAAGTGACTCCGGTCACTGCCTCGCCTTCTACCTTCAGGCTTGTGATCCGGACCACATCCTCCAAGCTGGGCACCATGTGCCCCCAGGGCATCAGGAATGCCCGGCTCACTGGGTCCCATCTCTCACACAAGGCTTGGATCAGGACTAGGTCAAGTTGGATCGGCTCGATCCGAAGGAAGGTACCAAATCCCATCACGTCTAGCCTCGCCTTCTGAAAATCTGGGAGGCCCCTATACGCTGCTACTACCAACTCCCATAAGATTTGTGATTTCATCACAACCTACACATACAAGGAATGGGGGTGAGATTTGGTCAGAAGAAAGGAAGAAAAAATGAGAAAAGGGCAAGAAAACTTGGCTTACGAGTTGTGATTGGGCCCTTTCGCTGAAGTGCCCTTCAAAGTCTGAAAGCCTCCTGGAACTACTACCACTGGACCTGCTTCTCTTCGAGGAATGGGAAGATTCGCCCTCCATCCAACTCTCAGAATTTTGAACTCCTCCTCTCCCGTGAGAACTTGTGCTCCTCGAGTTATTCCTCGATATACCTGGGAAGATAAAAGGGACAAGAATTTATAGAAATGGAAGGAGTGCGGGCCAAGATTACCTCCATCACCTGTCGATGATAGCCCTCGCAATAAGACACCGACCAAGCGGCCCCATGTGTCACTTCACCGCTCGCACAGGGTGATTGACTGGACGAAGAATAGGACGAATAGCCCCTATGTTGTCTAGGGATACCCTATCATGTTTTGGAGGACGCCCGCAAAATTTGGCACAACATCCGGGAAAAGGAACTAGGGCCGTCAGTATTGACTTCGACGGCAGATTCCCGTGGAAAATGGTCACAACAAGACGTGATTCTCCGCTCGAGGCAGAGTCTCGACAGATCCGTCACATGGGAACAGTGCAAAGGAGAAGAAGTGTAGGGAAGAAGGAACGCACAAGAGGATAAACAAGCATCAGAAAATCAAATCACTCCATTCATAATTCTACATAAGCTGTCAAAAACATCATAAACATAAAGAGGTGACGGGTCCACTAGCCCGCCAATCCTCACCATCACTCATCTCTCCGGGCACTCTCCTCCTCTCCCCCGAGGTGAGGGTCCCTCAGAAGCCTCCAGGATCCCCGTGCAGTAGCACCTGCCTCGCCTCTGGGCGCCTGCTCCGCAGCAATGACTCGCTGCTCCTCCCCTGGCGTTGCGAAGAAGCCACTGGCGGCAAAGCGACCGGACTGGCGGAGTCGCTCCCCGAACTCTCGCGCTCTCTCGTAGCGCATCTCCATCCCTCCTAGCCTCTGCACGACGGCCTGAAGGCCCAGCTGGAGCTCCCTCACTTGGGCCTCCAAGGCCCTCCTCTCGGTCAGATCCCGCTGTCGCTCGGACCTTCTCTCGACTTTCTCTCTCTCTACCTCTCTCCTCATCATCTGCAGAAGAACCCTTAACTCCAGGATGTCTGGAGAAGGTCTCTCCTCACCACGATGCCGCAGCTCCGCTACAGTCGCCACCCAGGCGTCACGCTCCTCTTCCGCCCGGGTCGCACGGGCCACCGCACCGGCAAGTTGCTCCCGGAGGGAAGCAATCTCGAGAAAAGGGGCCGAGGAGCTAGAAGATCCGCCAGCCGCTCCCACCGTCGCTGTCTGCTGGGCACGCTGGAACAAAATAAACAACGGCCGTCAGTGAAACTCCAAAATCTGAAGTTAAAAGGGCGGCACGTAACTTACCAGGAGCGACAGCTCATGTTGAGCGACGGCCAGTTGCCGCCTAGTCTCTGACAGCTGGGCGCGCGAGCCGCCGATGCCACGCGTGTCCCCAGCTTGGGGAAGCCCCGCGTAACTCTCTCTCTGCCGCCGCAGGAAGTCGGCACTGTCCTGCACCAGTACACCCCCTTGCTGTCCAGGGAGACGTACGGGCCAGTCCTCGAGCCTCGCCTTGCCGCGACTCTCCTTCCTGACGCGGCTCGGCTCGTCCGCACTCGCCCACTCATCGGCCAGGCCCAGGGTCCTTGCCATGTCCTGCACCAAGAAAGGGGTCCCATATCAGTCAAAAGGAACGCGTCCCCTGTCTAGGACGCGTCCATCATTTGAGTGCAACACTCTCCGAACCCTTTCCTCCTCGCCCGGGTCGCTTCAAAACCCAAAATGAATTAAAAGAAGAAGAGATCGGAGGACCTACCGGACCGTGTTCACCTCCTCCCACGCCATCGGGCCCCTCGGGTCCCTCGGGGGCCCGAAGCGGCCCTTCCTCCTCCATGGACGCCGTTCCGTGATCGGGCGCGTCCCTCCTTGGGCGAGGATTTCCTCGTCCCTCTCCACCTTCACCACGGTCGGGCCCACCGAACTCCATCGATCAAAAGAGGAGGAAGACGAAAAAGGGGCAAGCGCGTTTCGGCGGAAGGCGGGCTCGTTTGCGGGTAAGGCACGGGAGAAGAAAGGACCACCCGTCGCTTTAAATTTAAAATCAAGGATTAAGACGCGTCCTCGCGCCTGGACGCGCCCAAAAGGGGGGAAAGGAAACAAAATCCCCCCGTGCAAAACATAGTTCCCCGCTGCTCAGGGCAAGGTCTCGCGGAGCGTGCCTCAAGGGACAACTCAGTGCAAAAAAAGAAAGTGTGGGAGAGAGAAAAGTACACACAACACAAAAGCCATTTCCATTTCATATAATAGCCGAAAGTACATCATACAGTGAGAAGGGTGACGTACAAGCAACTCTCTAACTCTCACCGTCACCCTCCTGGTCATCTCCTTCCTCCCTCCTCTGACGGAGATCCCTAGGGGGCCTCCGCGACCTCTGTGAACCCTGAGAAGCCGTGCTCGCCTCGCCCTGCGGTGGCACTCCAGCCTCGAAGGCGCGACGACGCTCCTCGGCCGAAGAAACCAGGTAGCTGCCCATGGAAAAAGAACCAGACTGACGAAGTCGCGCCCCGCGTTCCTTCGCCCTCTGGTACCGCTCCTCGCTCTCCCGAAGCCTCCCCTCCGCCGTGCCAAGACTCAATCGGAGCTCCAGCAGCTGGGCCTCTAGAGCCCTCCTCTCGGTCTGATCCCGCTGTCGCTCCTCCCTCTCTCTCTCCCTATCCCTCTCCCTCTCTCTCTCCACGCTCTCCCTATCCCTCTCCCTCTCCTCTCTCTCCCTCATCGCCTCTCTCCTCGACAGCTCGAGGGCGATCCGCAGATCCACTACGTCGCGAGGAAGCTCCTCAGCCTCCCGTCGCCGCTCCTCCTCTAGCTCCGCAATCCGGGCGTCACGCTCTGCCACCCGGGCATCGCGCTCCTGCTCAGCACGAACAGCACGCGCCAGGGCCTCTCGGATCTCGGCCACCTGTCAAGGCACGCATGCACCGTAAGAGAACAGTGATAGAAGGAAAGTAGCTAGAAAAGGGTCGCGGCCAAGCAAGCACTCACTCGAGCCTCGCGGTCACGCTCGGCCTCCTCAGCCCGAGCCACCGCGTACGCCAGCTGCTCCTGGAGGGCAGAAACCTCCGGAGGAGGGCCCCGCGAACTGGAACCCGCTCCACCAGCCATCGCGGCTGTCGCTGTCTGGTGGGCCCGCTGAAACACGGGGCAAACGTTAGTCAAAGGCTAAGCATCAAAAATCCAGGTCACAAAAAAAATGCATTGCATAAACTCACCAGGATCTCCAACTCCTGTCGGATGGCCACCAACTGTCGCCTGGCGTCCGCCAACTGGGCCCGCAGGTCGGCAATCATGGTATCACGAGCATCCTGCATTACACATAAGTTAGTATCCCATGCATATACATATAGAAAGGTGGAGCAGTTTCATTTCACTTACCCCTGCCATACCACCCAAGGAGAGGCGGTCCCCGTACGTAGCTCGGTACCGTCTCATGTAGTCTGTGCTATCCTGTACGTGGGACACTACTGGGACCCCGCCCTGCTGCCAGTCCTGGTACTGTGCTGGGAAGCGCGTACGCCAGTCCACGATCTTCGCCTTCCCCTTGGTCTTCCGCCCAATGCGGGCCGGCGCATCTACGTCTACCCACTCCTGGGCCAGCCCCAACGTCCTCATGACCAGTCTAAGCCGCAGCGGCTCAATCTCGTTCAGGCAATGGACCCACACGTCCCGCCTGAAGCGAGGAAGACCCGCTACAACCCAGGGCTGGCCAGCATCGCCCATGCCCAGGTAGGGCCTCCACACCACCTGCATCACCATACATACATCATGTTAGTTACCATTCAGTCACACGCATAAACACAAAAAAAATCATACGCATCATACCATGGCCTCGGGATACTCGCTCAGTTTCCGACGAAGTGAAGCCAGCTGGTAGCCGTGGGGTGCTGCAACCACGACCGGCCTCCACTGCCACGCCAGAGGCACGGCTCTCCTGTTCCCATGCCTAGCCCTCCCCATCGGGAAATAGTAATAGCTCCACACCTGCATCCATCATACATCATTAGTACAATAATTGCATATTTAACTGTGGGAATGCATAAATAAAATAATTACCTGGAGGAAAGGTGCGAAGCCGCTGACTGTCGTCTCCTTCTCCGAAGTCTGGGAGAGATCAGCAATCAAATGGGCAAGCAGAGCCGCTCCCCACGCGTAGTGTCCCACTCTGTCCAGAGCCGCCAAGATCTCGAGGAAACGGCAGTGGATGCCATCCCCCTTCGTCCCCAGCAGAAGGCGGCCCAGGAAGAAGAAAAGAAACCTCCGAAGGTCTAGATCCACCAGCTCCCTCTCGCTCGGATCCTGGGTGAAAGCTGCACGAGCATCCCCCTCCAGTCGAGCCAAGAACTCTGCTCCAGTCTCGCTAACCCGCTGACGCGGGTCGACGAATCCGAGCGCCTCCATGATCTCCACTCGGCCGACTACCCTGCTGTCTCTATCAGTCACGCTCGTCTCTAACCACAGCAGGTCCAGGGCACTCTCTCGGTAGTCGGGGTAGGTGACCCCGCTGACTGCCTCTCCGTCAACTCGTAGCCCGGTGATCCGAGCCACGTCCTCCAGTGACGGCACCATGTGCCCCCAGGGCATCAGAAACGCCCGGCTCGGTGCGTGCCACCGCTCCCTCAGTGCCTGGATAAGAGGAAGGTCGAGCCGGAAGGGCTCGATCCTAAGGAAAGCTCCAAAGCCCATGGCGTCCACACGCGCCCTCTGGAAATCCGGCAGCCCACGGTATGCTGCCACCACCAAGGACCAGCTGATCCGGCCCTTCATCACGCCCTGCAAACCACAAAACCAACAAAGAACACATCAGCATCATGAACAGTAATAAACAATAACACTGTATATATATACTACCTATTCTCTTTATTTTATTTTTACTTTTAAAAATAAAAAAAATATAAAAAAAATAATAAAATAAAAAAAATATTTTTATTTTCTTGTGGAGGCGTCCAATGCCCTGGACGCCTCCTCCCAATTTCCTTTTTTTTTCAGAAAAAACCAAAAAATGGCCAAAACAAAAATTATTAATAATATATATATTTTTATGGAGGCGTCCAGGGCCTAGGACGCCTCCTTATTTTTAATATTATTTTATTTCATTTTCTTATTTACGAAAATTAATAAATAAATAAAAAAAGAAAAAGAAAACATGGAGGCGTCCAGGTCCCTGGACGCCTCCTTCTCTCACTACCCGCCTCTCTCTCACAGCCTCTCGCACACCCGTTTTAGCCTATTGAACCACAGAGTGAGGATTCCGAGGTACTTACCGGGTCGTGATCGTCCTCTCCCGCGTCACCAGCATCCGCAGCAGCCTCCGCGGCCAGGAGAGGCACCTCCATCCCCTCCTCCGCAGCAATCTCCTCTGCTGCAGCCTCCTCGGCATCATCCCTCAACCTCCTCGCACGACGAGCCAGTCGTTTTCGCTTCCCTGGACCCTGGCTCGATCCTCCTCGCTCCATGGGGACTAAGAATAGGTCGTCTGGGTGACTGGGTCGTCAGATTGAACAGTAAATGAGCAAAAGGGGGGGGGGGCAGCCCTTAAATAGGAATTTCATTTTTTGGGGCGTCCAGGCGCCTGGACGCCCCCATTATTTTTATTTATTTCAAAATTTAAAAAATTTTGGGGTTTCCAGGACCCTGGACGCCCCCAAAACAAAAAAAATAAAATAAAAATAAAATAAACATTAGGGGCGTCCAGACAGTTGGACGCCCCCAAAACAAAAAAAATTTAAATAAAATAAAAAAATAATAGGGGCGTCCAGACACCTGGACGCCCCCAAAAATAAAATAAATAAAAAAAATAAAAAAATCAAAATAGGGGCGTCCAGGCCCGTGGACGCCCCCAAAAATAAAATAAATAAAAAAATAAAAAAAATCAAAATAGGGGCGTCCAGGCCCCTGGACGCCCCCACAAATAAATAATCAAAAAAATAATAAATTGAAATAGGGGCGTCCAGGCCCCTGGACGCCCCCATAATAAAAAATTTTCAAAAAAAAAAACAAAAAAAATATAATATATTTAGACAAGAATATGTATATAATCCAAACAAAATAAAAAAAAACACAAAGAAAGAGAAAAACCATAAAAAAAGATAATAATTAAGGGGACGGGGGTCCGAAACATCCAAATGCCAAATTTTATTCCATCAGAAAAGCAGAGTGAACTACATCAGGGGCTTAGGCGCTTTAGGCCTTAACTTCCCCAGTTCGGTTACATAAGCCCTCCACGGCTCGCATTCTTCCACCACGTGCTTTAACGCCTTTCCCGCAACACTTGTCTTCCAGGGTGCTTTAATGGCCTTCGCTTCCTTCGCGTCCGCTTCAGTACCCAACTCCCTCTTCTTCAAGGGAACGATGCCAGTCGGTGGCGGGAACGAATGGCGTGGGATGCCAATCTGCAGGCAGCACCGATGCGCGTTGTAAAGAACAAACTCGGTCGCGCCGATCAGTTGAAGATCGACTTCGGGAGAAGGCCTCATGAGGAGATCAAGCGAAAGCAAACATGCCGGTGCGCAAGTGAAGAAGCCTTGTGTCACGGTGCGGAAGTGAGACCGCCAGTCTTCACGTTTCTTCAGCCACGGAACGCGGTTCACTACGGTACCACCGAAGCCTAACACGTCGGCTATGTGATGAAGAGGGCTCTGTTGGAAGAGCTTCGAAGCGGTTGGCATTCCCTCGCGGTGGTCGAATTTGAAATGCAAATCCAGCCAGCAATTCAAGACAAGTGCGCAACCAAAAGGAGGCTTACCCATACTCGAGGCGGTAAGGCCGCTGTAAAGATAGGCAAGGACGGCGGGTCCCACCCTCTTTCCACGCCAGATCCCGCAGATAGCACTCAGCTGGTCTTCCTCCACTATGTTGTCGATATAAGGAAACAAGAGAGCACCCGCCAGACAGATAGTGAACCCCTTCATGATTCCCTCCAAATAGTCATCGTCTGGTGACCCTCTCAGGGCGTCCATGACCCACTCCGCGAGCTTCTGGAGATCGATCCCCTTCTGAGTACGGACCTTTCTAGCTGCGTCGGGCGGCATGAAGCTTCCAAGGACGCTTTCAGAAGTACCCCGTGTCAGCATCCGCATAGCCTTCACCTTCCCGTCACTCTTGAATTTCTTCAGACCAAGCAGAAGTTCCACCTCCTCGAGGAGGATGGTCACCTCGAAGGTCGGGAAGATAAAAGTGTGGGTCTGGGGATGCCAGACCTCCACTAGCGCGCCCATAGCCGCCCAGTCCATACGAATCTTCTCGTAATGCTTGGCGTGAATAAGGAGCCCCTGCAGATGCCACTTCGAGAGTATGGCCCTCATACCAATGGAGATATTGGAAGTCAGCTTTGAAAGCCATGGCAACTTGGAAAACTTCCTCGGGCCTGGGAAGAGTGGATATGGCTGGGAGAGGAAAGAAGAAGAAATAAAGGAAGTAAGAAGAAGGTTCACGTGTAGAAATTTGAAAAGAGTCGGCTTACCATATGCGACATGATCGTCCCACTCAGATGACCCTCGAGGTCGGAAAGTCGCCTAATCTCGCTGCTAGGCTTGCTCCTCTTCATAACGCGGGAAGACTCTCCTTCCATCCTGAAGATCTCTAGATTCTCCTCTCCTTCCTCTCCTGAGCTTCCAAAACCCACCTTGGTGCATTTGAATGAACTAGCCTAAGGGGAGTTCTTATAGGAAGGGAAGGGTGCTACAGGACAGAACATGTCACATCAGTGGTCATTGTCAAGATTTTGTCTGGATCTCCTTTGAACTGTGGTGCGATTCTGCTACCTTTTGATGTTGCTAACCTTTGCTGGCCTGTGCAGGTTTTACTAACGGACGTCTTTGTCCTATCTCCTGTCCCACCTTTCATTGGTTGGTCCCACCATGTCATGCATCATAGTATATGATACGTACGCTACTAGAACATGCCGAGCACCGTGTGGCCCGAACGAATCTGGGATTTGAGTTCCCCTTCAACAAAAACGGTGATGATCCCGGAAGAGTTTGGGTTGTACGGATAGGCCATCAATTTGTGATAGAATGGGGACGACGGTTCCATTCAGTGAGTTGGTACGCGGATAAACGGGCCCCAGCCCAGTATCAGCTCACCGGGTCGGTATCCTGACCCGTTCTTCACAAGTTGACAATATTATCCTTGGCTATTTTCTATTTTAGTTTGTTTTGAATTTTTCTTTAAACCCAGCATGCATTCATATAGGACTTTGATTTATTGCGGAAGATCATTCAAGCGATTCGATTGTGAAAGCCGTTATGTTTCAATTCCTACAAATATGAGATATTCCACTCTGAATGAAATACTGAGTTTCTTTGAGACAGCCCTACGCTGCTCTTCCAAAGGAGACCCTTGTTTGGACAGACCCTCAGATATTCCTTTACCTTTTTGACCCACCTTGGCCGCAGCACTTCCACATTGGCTGGTAACCGCTCCCCAAAGGTGAAACCTCCAGTTTATGACCCAGGTACTTCCACACCGAGAAGTTGGTCTTCTTTTGTTTCGTGCCTGAGTGCACATCTCACCCTCCCTTATTTGATCTCCGTCCAAGCAATCGTCAATATTTGAAAGACCTCCTTCAAGGTCGCCTCATTGAAACTTCAGGAAAGATTCCAAACAGTAACGTCACAAGCGTGTCTCATCACACCTTGGCATCAACTTATCAGTCCGCTCCCACTTCATTTCAGTCCACTTCGATACCATTCCACTACGTGTCGCTCCCTTGCAAAGCAGACGCCAAGGCGGGGCAGCTGTAGACACGCCATTCTTGACGTCTCATAGAAAGTCTCATATTACTATACGACGCCCCGCGATGGCCTACGCATTTCGAATCGCTCGAGTGCTTCCTTTTCCTGAGTCTTCTTCCGCCTTTTTCGGCATCCGGAATCATCTCGTCACGGCATTCGGACGGCATCAACACCAGTCAGACGCATCAAGAGGTTCCGGGACCAAGAAGGGTGTCTGCCGAGCGCCCGCCGACGCCTGATTTAAAGACCCGGGTGGGTCTTAATGGGGGCATCCAGGCCCCTGGACGCCCCCATCTTTTTAATTTATTTTAATTTTTTCTCAGGGCCCTAAAAATAAATAAAATATATATATATTAATGGAGGCGTCCAGGCCCCTAGACGCCTCCATTAAAATAAAAATAAAATATGATTAAAATGCCAATTGGCATTAAAAAAAAATCAATATATATTATTGGAGGCGTCCAGGACCCTGGACGCCTCCATAAATTCCCTCACGGGCGCCGCCCACCGAACGACGGTTTGTCGTGTGTGAAAAAAGCCAAATTTAGAGACGTCCGGTCAGCTGGACGCGCCCATTTCTGAATCACGAGGCGCCGCTCACAAAACCACGCGTTGTGTCGAACCGCGTGCGGCCGTCGTCGGTTTTCGGTGGACCTGCTTGAGGCGTCCGGGACCCTGGACGCTTCCACAAAAGTATTCCAAAAAAATCAATAAAAATAGAATAAAATATTATTTCGGCCCTGATGGAGGTGTCCAGGGTCCTGGACGCCTCCACCTTCCGGAGCTCTATAAATAGAGGCCCACCCCCTCAGTTCTAGGGGAGCTAAGCAGTGATCCGATAGGCTGCCGGAGCCCAGAGGCTACGGAGTCATTCTTCTAACCCGTGGGGTCTTTTGTAGGTGGAGGTTCTGCCGGCTTCTCGGGTGCCCACGCTCGCGAGAGGAAGGTCGTCTTCATCCACCGCGCTTCTACGTCGTCCCCACGCTGCCGGAGCTCCGCCGAATTTCACCACCGGCACATCCAATAAGCCAACTCTTTCCTTTTCTTCGTAGTTCTTTGCATTCATCATCTCGCATCCATCATCTCATTTTCCTCCTACTCGAGTCCGAGAGGGGTTTAAAAGATAACACCAACCAGGTGTGTGTCTTCCCGTTATTTCGTCATTTTTATTGCAAGGATATGAATACTACACATTCATCTTTCTAAGCCACTTGTCATTTGTTTGTCGTTGTTTTGCAAGGGTAGCCGAGGAAAGCCCTCTCCGTCGGCCGGCCGGAAGGAGAGGAAGAAGCAACCCGCCATCTCCCGCTCTTGAGGTAGGCGCGATCACTTTCTTATTTTGGGGTCTTTCGGCCCCTGGCGATCACATCTTTTCATCGAGGCCGCGGCGAGTCACTTCCCCAATGGCCGTTTAAATTTCTGTTCTCATATTCTCTTTATATCCTGTTATATTTCGTTTATATCATCGAAACCGCGGCGAGTCACTTCCCCAATGGCCGTTTAAATTTCTGTTCTCATATTCTCTTTATATCCTGTTATATTCTGCTCATATCATCGAGGCCGCGGCGAGTCACTTCCCCAATGGCCGTTTAAATTTCCGTTCTTACATTCTCTCTATATTCTGTTATATTCTGCTCATATCATCGAGGCCGCGGCGAGTCACTTCCCCAATGGCCGTTTAAATTTCCGTTCTTATACTCTCTCTATATTCTGTTATATTCTGCTCATATTCTCGAGGCCGCGGCGAGTCACTTCCCCAATGGCCGTTTAAATCTCTGTTCTTATATTCTCTTTTATATTCTGCTATATTCTGCTCATATTCTCGAGGCCGCGGCGAGTCACTTCCCCAATGGCCGTTTCAATTTTTGTTATTTAATTTCTGCACCATTCCCGTCCCCCCGAGGTCGCGGCGAGTCACTTCCCGCTATGGCCGTTTGAACCCCATATCTTGCTATATTATACTTGTCCCGCTCGCCCCGCCGGAGCAATCTCCCGTGGTGGCCCCTTCTCTCTCTTCTCTCATCTCTGTGTTGCAGCAAACAGCAAAACAAACAAAAAGAAGAGCCCGCGCGCTCTCCGCATCCTCTTCCCCGCACCATCGAACTCCGAACCGCGTGACGTCGCTCACACCAGCGTGCTAATCGATCAGTGAGGACAGATTTTTCAAGGAGGAATTTGATTGGATTCATGCGTGCAATGAGGTGAACCTCGTGAGCTAGAAAATAATGTTTTAATTTCTGAACTACCCAAACCAAAGCTGCACAAGTCTTCTCCATGGCTGAGTACCTCTGCTCACAGGGGTTAAGAAGTTTAGATAAGTAGTATGCTGCCCTCTCCTTACTTTCTTCATCCACTTGAGCTAAGACAGCACCTACAGAGTCATCCAGGACTGAAACATACAGAATAAGTGATTTGCCTGGAATTGGCGGCCTCAGGACAGGTGGATTGGCCAAATAATCCTTCAATCCGTCAAAGGCTGCCTGACACTTGTCATCCCAATTAAACTTGACTCCCGGCTTGGTAAGCTCGTAAAACGGCCTACATCTTTGTGAATGCTGGGAGACGAAGCGGCGAATGAACTGCAACCTCCCGATTAATCCTCGAACTTCCTTCAAATTCTTGGGAGGAGGCATATCTCTAATGGCTCTCGCCTTGTTGGGATCGACTTCAATTCCCCTCTTACTGACAATGAATCCAAGCAACTTCCCTGAAGAAACGCCAAATACGCACTTCTTGGGGTTCATTTTCAATTGATATTCTCGTGACCTCTGTAGAACCTTGGCCAGAACCCCAGGGTGCTCAATCCTTGTCCTTGATTTCACTACCAGGTCATCCACATACACCTCGATATAAATATGAATCATGTCATGAAAAATCGCCATCATAGCCCTCTGGTAGGTGGCTCCAGCATTCTTAAGTCCAAAAGGCATAACCACATAGCAATATGTACCCCATGGTGTAGTGAATGATGTTTTCTCTTGATCCTCTTCAGACAGACGAATTTGATTGTAGCATGAAAAGCCATCCATAAATGAAAGACTTTCAAATCCTGCCGTGTTGTCGATCAGAACATCAATATGAGGGAGGGGGAAGTCATCTTTAGGACACGCCCGGTTGAGGTCCCGGAAATCTATACAAATTCGAACTTTTCCATCTTTCTTCATAACCGGGACAATGTTAGCCACCCAATTGGGATAGAGGACGACTCTAACAAATCTAGCCTTATGGAGTTTATCGACCTCTTCTTTCATTTTCAAAGCCATGTTAGGGTGGAAACGCCTCAACCGTTGTTTGACCGGGACAGACCCTGGCTTAAGTGTAAGGCGGTGTTCAACGAGCGCAGGGTCTAATCCAGGCATATCTTCATAGCTCCATGCGAACGTGTCCTTGTATTCTTGCAGAACCAAAATGAGCGCCTCCTCCTCGGAGGGCGGTAAATTCTTACTGATGAGGACAATCCTAGGGTCTTCCTCAGTACCCAGATTGATTTCTTTGGTTGGCTCTTCTACAGAGGCTGATGGTTCGTCGAATCGTCTCATGCCACTAGCAAAGGCATCAGCCTCGTCCTCATAGTCTTCATAACTTTCTTCCCCCTCTTCAATAGGGTCTTCATCATTCATGATTTCATAAACGCCCAAACCCTCATAAGCAGCAACAGAATCCTCATATTCTAATTCCGGCAGGATAATCGGTTCTTCCACAAACTCAGGGATTGCTAAACAAGCTTGGCATCTGACAGCCAACTCCAACAAAAATCTTAGGGGAATCTGCCTACCCTTGGCCTTCTTATGTGGAACTATCCCCTGATTTTTATTATTAGAAGGAAAGGAGGAAGAATAGGAACAGCTAGCTTGACCAGGGGAAGGAGATGAAAAAGCGGATACAGGAGGTGATACAGAGGAGGGCCCCTCACCAGAGGGGGAGAAGAGTCTTACCAAGGAATCTTGGAAGAGCGGCCCCTGGGTTGGGACGCACTCGGGAGAAAAATAGGAGGTCTCCTCAATAGAAATGGAGGATTGGAACGTTGAAGATTTGGCGTTTTTTTTTTCGTTTTTAGCTTTTCCTTTGTTTTTATTTTCTTTTTCAAGTAAAAAGTAATGTGAAGGGAGAATAGCAGGAGGAGTGGAGATTGCAAGATTGGAAAAAGATTCACTCAAAGATGGCCCACGCGGGGGCGAGATGGAGTTTTTAGAAAATCGCTCGAGGAGCGAAGGAGCAATCGGGAGGGAAATCTGAATTGAACCGGGAGACAAGTTGATGGTAATTGGTGGTGGTCGCGGCACGTGACCAAGCCAACGGGAATAGAGAGACGCCAACACAGACGGATGCACAGAAGTGAGAGAGAAAAGGCCGGCCCACAGCCTATCCACGGAAAATCCTTCTTCAAAGGGGACATCCCGTATTTGTGTAGTCACTTAACATCTGCCTTTTATCTGTGATTGCCGCTGGCATTTCAATTAGTTCTTGAATCAGTGGCGGCCATTCCGGATCGGTCGGCATGAACAGGCGGCTTAAAGAAAAAGTGATGTCATTCATGTCGAACCACATGTACCAGTCACATTCCGGATCACCCATTTTTCTTCTTTTATCTGGCCTTAAAGACTCCAGGGCTTTGTAGGTAGCTAGTGGGGCAATGTGACGAGCAAACTGTCTAGCATGCACATCTTGACAATCAAGCAATGAAGTAATGACGGTAGTTTGTTCATTGTTTTGAATGCCACCAGTAACAAAATGTGTCTTTAAAGTCCAGGTGAGCGGCTGGCGGTCTGGCTTGAAAGTGGATGTCATAACGGCCCACGGCTCTCCTTCATTCTTGCCCGGTGCTTTGTAGCCTAAGCCGCCTCGTGCAATCATCTTTTGAGGCTTAAAAGGCCTAATCCTGCCCTGGAGTTTGGCGCCCAGGCCCTTGCCATCTTGATATCCCATTCTTATCAGAATGTTCCAGCCGGGGGTATTCATCATATTTTTCTTTTTCTTCCCCTTAGAAGGCAGGGGTGTCATAGCCACTGTGGTAACAGTCTCAGACAGCATCGGCCGTGGACGGGGAACGTCCAGCACAGATAATAACGGCTTGTTGGCAGGCCATATGGAAGGAACCGATGAAGCTACATGAATGTCTTCCTCTGGCAAGATCGGCACGCTGGTCACCTTGATAATGTGGCCCTTGTGCGGAAACTTGAGGCACTGATGGTTTGTAGAGGGCACTGCGTCAAGCTGCTGAATATAAGGGCGACCCAGAATGCCGTTAAAAGTCGGATCCATATCCAGAATATGAAAATCTGCTGTAATGGTGGCTGGACCCAAGCTGACTTTGAGAGTAATCATACCCAGAGGGGGTTTCTTTGTATTGTCGTATGCCGTGACAGTAATAGTAGATGGCCGAATCTGGCTTTTAGGGATACCGCATAGCTTCAGAGTACTTGGCGGCAACACATTGATAGATGCACCGGTGTCTACCAAACACTGCTTGACAGCCACTTTGTTGATATCGACCGTAATGCATAGGGCATATTTTCTTGCTGGTAGAGGTGCTAACTCGTGTTCATGAAATGTGATTGCCGGCTGACTGCTGGCAGGGGTCAAGACTGTAATTATCTGTTCAACCGGAAGGTCTTCATTGACCATGACCTTCTGCAGGTACTTCTTCAGGGCCAGCTGATGAGTGGTGGACCTCTTGATCAATTCAAGAATGGAGATTCTGGCTGGAGTGCGATCTAAGTGCTTTAATAAATCATACTGAGTTCCCGGCATTGAATCTTGTTCCTGCTCTTGCTCTTGTGGCCCCTGCACAGGCTCTAGCTCTCTCTGTGGGAAAATACTGTGGAATATCCGTCCACTGCGGAGTGGCGCTACGCCTTGACGCGCCTCGGTCGGGGCAATATTAGGAGGAGGGTTGGAAGAAGAAGAAGGAATGTTGGTAGCAGAAACCCTGCTAGGGGATATCAAAGGGAAATTCAATGAAAGGGGCGCCTCCGTAGGAGACGTGGTAGTGGTGTTTAACAAAGATGCCCCCACGGGAGGCATGGGAGGAGTATTTGATGAAGGTGCCCTCGCAGGAGGCGTGGGAGAAGAGAGGGATATCCGAATGCGAGGAGCATTGGCAGGTGGTGGAATAAGGAGAGATCGTGGCACAAAAGGTGGTTGAACCGATGACGGAGGAACTCTTGCTGGTGTAGGAGTGGTAGAGGGGGTAGCGGGTGCTGGCGGTGAGCGGAGTAGGAGTGGCCTGGATGGCGCGTGTGTGGGATTGGTGGTGGAAGGTGGAATGGTAGGTTGTGGAGGTGGTAGGCGGGTAAGAAAAGAGTGAACCGGCAAGGCCGTGGAATTGGTGGAGGTAGAAGGATTGACGGGGCGTAAAAGGGGACGTCCCGATAGGAGAATAGAAGAAGAAGAAGGTGTGCGCAAAAGGCGCGGAGTTTGATTTTGAGTTGGATCATGGTGAAATGCCCCGACAGAGGCATTTTCTTCGTGCCATCCCTGTCCTCTCTCCACCTCGTAGAGAGACGTGACAGGGTTCACATGTTGATTAGGAGCGTGCTCTGGCAATGGATTACGGACGATCCCCATATCCTGCTGGGGTGCTGGAGCTTGCTGTGGCTGAACTTGCTGCGGAGCTGGCTGTTGTTGTTGCTGATTTTGCTGTTACCGAGAAGCCCTTCTTTCTTTCATAGCGGCTATGTATTGTCTCATCTCATCCCAATTAATGTCACCCTGGTCATTTAGATCGTAGATGTAATCTCTGAAGTGGAAGCAACGATCCAGGTTGTGACCAGGGCCACGATGAAAGGCACAATAGCGGGATGTGTCAACATTAGCGGGCCACACGGTTCTTTCCCTTGGTAGGGCGAGCAAGTTGGCGGCCATCAGGGCATTAAAAATATAGGGGAGACTTTCAGGGAGTGGAGGATAGTGGTCCCTTTTGGGGCCAAGTGGCGGTCTCCGTTGTTGTTGTTGGCCGTAGTTGGCTGGTGGGGGTACTTGATGGTATTGTGGTGGAGCTGGAGGATCTATGCGGGGGGCTTGGTTTTGTGATGGAGCGAAGGAGCGTTGAGGCGCGAATTGGGGTGGTGGAGTAGGGTTAAAATGAGGGTTCTGTCGTGGAGGTGGTGATGGACGTGGGTTAGCTTGATTATGGGGGTTGCCAACTACGCCAACTTGCTCATTTGTAACAGTGCCCTCAGTCGTGGGCCCGCTGTTGACATTTGTATTCTTTTTAAATAACCGAGGCTTCGGCTCAAACATGCCCATGATGGGCGAGTCCTTCATTTGTGTTTGTATGTAACGAGCTCTTTCATAGAGCTCTTCCATAGTTGTCAGCCGATTCATGGCCAAAATGTGCCGGAATTGGGGGGTTGCATTAGAAATGACCATTTTTACTTGCTCCTGTTCCGACAATGTGTCCTTTAATTTCTCGGCCATAGACCGCCACCTATCAGCAAATACAATGAAGTCCTCCTCGGGCATCATTTTCTCGGCAACTAAATCTGTAACCGAAAGGGAAGGTCCCACCCGGTCTCTGTACTTTTGCAAGAATTTTCTTTGAATAACATCAAAATCGCCGGCATCAGCTGGCTCCAAAGTATAAAACCATTCGAGGGCTGGCCCCTCAAGAGATCTCCTGAATAAGTAGGCCAGGGAGGCCTTATTGTCTTGCCAAAAGGAAGTCTCATATCGGAAATCCGTTAAATGAATGAATGGGTTGCCTGTCCCATTATATCGCCGGAAATTCGGCATTTCAGAAGGTGGTAAATGGAACACTGGCAATGTAGGAAGGGAAATTTCCGGAGCATTCTTAGTTGCCGTAACCTTCTTGAGCTGTTCCTCCATGCTGGCCAGCTTCTGAAGCAAGAGAGTGTTGGTATCGGGCTCGACCGGGGCCTGATTCTGAGCAAAAGAATGCGGTATAGGCGTTCGTAGAATCCGAGGAGGTTGGAAAGATTGATGCCTAACCGCTGAATAGCTTGCCTGCTGGGCCGGCATGGCCGCAGTAGGCGTTTGTGGACGAGAGGAGGGGTGATGCAAGACCGCCTGGTCATTAACAATCTGATGCCCACTCACGGCCGGAGGGGGATTAGAAGAAGAAGAAAGAACCGACTTCCCTTTTAAAGCGGCCTGAATGGCTTGCCGCTGGGAGTCATCCAACTGGGAGAGAGCCTGGATCAAATCCGTGACATTAATGGATGGGGAAGGGTTCCCCGAAGTGTTGGAAGATGGAACTTGAGACGAAGGGTCCGCCTCATGAGTAGTGGTATCAACCACATGAACTTGTGAGTAATGGGGGTGAGGAGGAAGGTAGTTCCCCTCATAATAAACAGAATCCTGGAGAGGGTCCTCATATTGACCAAATATGTTCTCATTCTCATCATCATAAGAGTACCCGTTGCCTGACATGTTGATGGTTTTACCTGATCGGAGTTTCATTCTTAAGAGAGAGAGTGTTTAATGAAGGAAATATCACAAAATATTTAATCCAAACAAAGCAATCAAATCACCCAACTATGTTTATGCAAACAAGGTTGGCAAGAAACGCAAGATTTTAATGTTTGATGTTTGAATTAGGGTGGGTTATTTGTGAAAGTTCACTCTTTTGCCAAATGAGACCTAGTTTGATCCAAGTGTAACCTCCGGGTCAACTAAGTTTTTCTTTCGCTTTAACAACGCATAGGTTCTCTAAACTCCAGGTACTTCAAAGGTACAACCAGCCCGGCGTCCGTGAGGGAATCCACGGGTGCGGGGACTTATGGAGGTCTTGGAAAAGGGATTTCCGGTCCAAAGAGACGGAATGCTCAATGGAGGGTAGTCTCGATTCCAAGAAGGGTGTGTGGATCCTAATCTGTGAAAAAGAACAGTAAAGAAACGCCCTGGGGAAGGGCGTTTTCACAGCAGGAGGAAAAGACACGCCCTGCGGTAGGTCGTGACAAAAGGCAAACACGGCAGCGTGGTTGTCGTTAAAAATCTGCGAGGGGCTCACAGACGGTAGGAAAACACGCCTTGAAGTGAGGCGTTATGCAGAAAGGACGCCTCCACTGGAGGGCGTCAAAACTCAGATAAATGCCCTGCTTATAGGCGTTACTAAAAACCTGAAACGCCTCTGAGGGAGGCGTTAATCCACAGACAAAATGTGAAGCAGCAACTACCGGCTGTTATGATGAAAAGAAACGCCCTAATGCAAGGCGCTGATAAGAAATGAAACGCCTCAGGGGAGGGCGTTAATCCACAGGCAATATTATGAGCAAGCGGCAGACAGCAGTTATGGTAAAAGACGCCCTGGAGATGGGCGTTAATCAATAAAACACGTCCCTGGGAGGGGCGTTAAATAGCAGACGATATGATGAGTAAGCAGAACACCATCAGATGCAATAAACCCACGCCCTGAAAGGGGGCGTTAATCAATAACACACGTCCCTGTTGGGGGCGTTAAATCAAAAGACGCCGTAGTGGAAGGCGTTACTAAACAGCAATTGACTGATCCGGGGAGTGTGCAGGGTGCACAGTAAGGGAGAGGGTACCGAGGGTACCGAGGGGAAAGGGCACACGAGGGTGCCTAAGGGGAGAGGACACACGAGGGTGTCAAATGGGAAAGGGCACACGAGGGTGCCAATGGAGATGGTAATCAATAAAGAAAATAGTGGAAGTCCCACCGTGATCGTCAATTTGTAGATCCTATTTAAAATCCACTTAAAGCAAAATACAAAGAATAAGACAATAATAATCAATAAAATGATAGGGAGAAAAGCATGCACGAGGTGCACAAGGGGAATTTGTGTGATCGCCAGAGGGATTACCTCAATAAGAAGAACAAGAGATCGCGTATACCTGGTGGAAATTGAGATGCGGGATGGATGTGGATTTCCTCCTCCGACTTCAATCGGCCGGCCGATGAAGTGGGTTCTCTTCAGTTGATTACCTTGTAAAAAAAAAGATAATAAAAGACAGACAAAAGAGAGGGGATCAGCCAAGGTGCAGATAGTATCAATCCAAACTAACACAAAATGATGAAAAAGGCATCAACAGCGCACCTCTTTTTTTTGTTTTTTTTTAAACCCCTAGCAGGGAACTAGGGAAAGGATATGAAAAATGATGCTTAATGCAATAGAATAACTAACGACCGGGTGATGATGAGGAGATGTTAAGAGGAGATGAACAACGAAACAACAGATAGAACCCTGCTCTCCCTGACGAGAGTAAAGGGAAAACCGTGGAGATGCTTGAACGGATGCAGAAAGGATGAAGGCAACAGGCGCTTGATTGGATGCAGAGAAGGATGCAGAACGTGCCTGTTGAATGATCAACCTCTTAACCCTTTTGAGTTGTTAACCTTTTACACGATCAAACGAGATTTTCTTTTATAGCTTCAATCGGATATGATCAAACAAGGAAGTGATAAGAACGGGTAATGAGGCATCCTGGGAAGGATTAAGATCGAGCAAGAGTCCAGGGATGGTAGGGAACTGTGAGGGAAAGACAAAAAAAGGAAGGACTCTGGATAAAACACGCCTTAAGACAGGGCGTATAATTATAAATTGACGACCTGCCACAGGGCGTTTCTTAAAACACGACCTAAGAAAGGCCGTTTCTTCCTGGATTTAATTTTGGAAATAAAAACTTTCTTTATTTGAAACACGCCTGAGATAACGGCGTTTAGTGAAAACACGCCCTGAGGAAGGACGTTATTTAGAAAATACTTTTATTTTGAAAATAGATAATTCCAGAAATTAACGGATAATACCAGGAATTGACGCCCTCATGTATGGTCGTCCCTTCTTTTGAAACGCCCCATGACAGGTCGTTACTTTCGGAAGTAACGCCCTTCGTCAAGTCATGAATCACGAAAAATGCATAAAATTCACAAAAAAAAGGAAAAACTTCATGTTATAGGAATATTGAAGTCCACTTGGGGCGTTATCATAACGACATGAGATTTGATCAACATAATGTCAATTTTGGCGTGTCTACAACCCTATCCAGCCCTCAGCGGCACACTCTTTGTGGCCCTCAGCTGCACACCGTTCAGCCCTCAGCGGCACACCCCTTGTGGCCCTCAGTGGCACACCATTCAAGCCTTCATCGGTACACTCCCTTTCAGGCCCTCAGCGGCACACCCTCTTCTGTGCCTTCCATCCCAGCTTGCCTAACCCCATCGACCCCCAGGCCCGCTGCTTCTTCCTCCACGTTTTCTGAGGTTCTATAAAGGTGTTGCTGCCCTCGGGCGCCCACCTCCAGTTGTCGGGTTCCACCACTCCATGTGGGCACGTTCCCTTTATCTCCCTTACGCCCCGGGTTAAGGGGAGATGCTGCCGAATTTTCGTGAGAAAATAACAAAACATTAAAAGAGGCAAAAGGATGCAACAAACAAATGGGATAATAAATACACATTGAAAGATAACAAAAGCAACAAATAAACAGAGCAACAACAGATTGCAAGAAGAAGGAGAAAATATTTGTATAAAAACTACCTGAAGATCAAGAGAAGAAGAAAAGAAAAGCCTTAAGAGAAACAGAGGGAGAGTGGACCCCCTTCCCACTAACATTTCCAACCCCAGACCGCCTTCAGCGGTACGCCCTTCCCAACCTCCAACGGCACGCTCCAGAGGGCCTTCAGCGATACACACTGCCCATCTTCAGCGGCACACTCTGATGGCCCTTCAACGACACAACCTCCTGGCCCTTTCAGCAGCACACTCCCTCCCTTCGCCTCTCTCCCTTCGCCGGCACACCCCCATCCACCATCTCAATGGGATCCAGTGTACAGACTTGGCAGACGGAGGCACAAGCGCAGCAACAAGCAACGTATAGACTTCATGTTACAACGTACAGACTTTGGGCTTGGCAATGTATAGACTTCGAGCTGCAGCCAAAGGGGCAATGTATAGACTTGGTGTTGCAGCGTATAGACTTTGGGCCAGCCAATGTACAGACTTCATGTTACAACGTACAAACTTTGGGCCAGCCAATGTATAGACTTCATGCTGCAACGTACAGACTTTGTGCGGCAGCGTACAGACTTTGGGCCAGCCAACGTATAGACTTCATATTGCAACGTACAGACTCTGATGCAGTGTATAGACTTTGTGGCCAATGTATAGACTTCATGCTGCAATGTACAGACTTCATGTCGCAACGTACAGACTTTATGCTGGATGATGTATAGACTTTGAGCTGCAACGTGTAGACTTTGGGGTTACCGATGTATAGACTTCGAGCTGCAGCCAACGGCCAATGTATAGACTTTGAACTGCAGCCAACAGCCAATGTATAGACTTTGAACTACAGCCAATGGACAATGTACTGACTTTGAGCAGCCAATGTATAGACTTCGAGCTGCGGTCAATAGGCAATGTACAGACTTTAGACTAAAGGACGCATAAACTTTGTGCGCTGGTTGAATAGGCAATGTATAGACTTGAGGCTAGGGAACGTACAGACTTTATATCACCCCCCCTCCTTCACCGACACACTCTCCAGCTATGGCCCCAGCGGTACACCCTCGCCGTTGCATCCTTCAGCGGCACACCCCAAGTAGCCTTCAGCGGCACACTCCAAGTAGCCCCCCAGCGGTACACCCCTTCAAACCTTCAGCGGTACACCCCCTTTTTGAGCCTCCTAGCGGTACACCCCTGTTACCTCTAGCGGTACTCCCTCATTGGCTTCAGCGGCACACCCCTCTAAGCTCCAGCGGTACGCCCCCTATTGTCCCCAGCGGTACGCCCCTCCGTCCCCCAGCGGCACACTCTTGTCTCCAGCGGTACACCCCTATTTCTCCTTCGTCGGCACACCACATACACACACAGATATATCATGATAAGAGCCTTAACAACAACAAATGAATTAATGAGAATTATGTTAGTTAAAGGACTTTGAATGCGCAGCACTAATAATGATAAAAGAGGTGGGAGGGGTAATAAAAATTGTAAAGAAAATAATGATAGTAATAACGACATTGATGAATAAAAGGATAGAAAATCATCCCGGACAGAGGCATAAAAAAAAGTAGGGTAGTAAATGGCAAATCAGAGATCAGAACATATAACCTAGAAAACCCCAAATAAAAGACGCTAGGGCCCACACTACAGCCCCCATCTCTCCCCGCGACCCGGGGCAAAAGGAACAATAATGCCGCCCTCTCAGACCGGGCTCGGATCTTGGGAGTCATCCCGACATGGTCCGGTCTCGACCTAGCCTCGGGCCGACATCTTGATCAGACCGGGTTTGCTCCTCGTTCCGGACGCCCTCCGAGTCATCACTAAAATTGCCGGGTGTTCGACAAACACTTGAACGGATTTGTCCCGGCTTTTTCTGTTGCGTTTCCATCACGGACCCGTGTCCGAATATGAAAAGGTCCACGAGTGACCGACATGACCAGCGGTTTGTGGTCTGAATACAACTCTCAGTGTGATCCATTCCTATCTCTTTCTTGCACAATTAGTATTATTCTTTTCGGCCGCGGGGCCCCTAATTTCGGCAATTAATCAAGGGTATTCCCTCGTATGGGAGATGTAAATGACGTCGTGACCTTTATGGCGCGACGGGATTCGGTCCCGACACGAACCCCACAATCGTCTGACGAAGTCAGATCGAGCGCACCATGGGCTCCTCGGAGCCCGAATAAATTGTCACTCCGGTGACTGGCACGCCCACGCACTTAATAAACCCGCGCACCGCGCCAAGAAAGATAAAGAGAAAAAACAAACCGAAAGCGCGTCCACATAATGTGAAAAGATAATTTTGGTGGCCAGGTATGAAAAGGCATGTAGCTGAATTTGTATCTAAATGTTTAACATGTCAACATGTCAAAGCTGAGCACCAAAGGCCTCGAGGAATGCTTTAACCTTTGGAGATCCCGATGTAGAAATGGGATTATGTCACTACTGATTTTATTGTGGGTCTACCCCGAACTTCACAAGGTTACGATGGCATTTGGCTATTAGTTGATTGTTTGACCAAGATAGCAAGAATGTTGCCGATCAAGGTGACGTGGAATGTTCAGAAATTGGCCAAGTTTTATGTTGAGAAGATTGTGCCATTTCATGGGATTCCAATATCCATTGTGTCAGATCGTGACCCGCGTTTTACTTCTGGCTTCTGGCGGAGTTTTCAAAAGGCGTTGGGCACAGAATTGGCATTTAGTTCAGCGTATCATCCTCAGTCAGATGGTCAGTCTGAGGGGACTATTCAGACATTAGAAGATATGCTACGATCATGTTGTCTGGATTGGCAGGGTTCGTGGAGTCAACACTTGCCATTGGTGAAATTCTCTTATAATAATAGCTATCATTCCAGTATTGATATGGCTCCGTATGAGGCATTATATGGGCATCCTTGTCGCACACTGTTGGACTGGTTTGAGACTGGTGACCGACTGTTGACAGGACCAGATATGATTAAGTAGTGTGTTGATGTGGTACGTCTGATCAGACAGAAGATGTTGACAGCCCAAAGTCGACAGAAAAGCTATGCAGATCGGCGTAGAAGACCATTACAATTTGAGCCTGGAGATTCTATTTTTGTGAAAATATCTCCGATGAAAGGTGTGATGAGATTTGGAAACCGTGGAAAGCTTAGTCCCCGATACATTTGTTCGTTTCCTATCTTGGAGCGTGTGGGCCAAGTGGCTTATCGACTTCAGTTGCCATCGATGATGCAAGCAATCCACGATGTGTTTCATGTTTCTCAATTAAGAAAATATGTTCCGGATGCATCTCATGTATTAGATAATTCAATGTGGCCTGAGGTGACAGCGGATCTATCCACACCAGAGTATCTGATTCGGGTTGAAGATCGTCGTGAACAACGACTGAGGAATAAGGTAATCCCTCTGGTAAAGGTAGTATGGCAACGTCACTCCGGTGATGAGGCTAATTGGGATCGTGAGGACGAAATGCGTCTATAGTTTCCCTTTTTATTTGAATAAGGTATATTTTCTTTCAATTCTCTCCTTGTGCTTCCTTTTTAAATTTTGAGGATGAAATTTTTTTAGGAGGGAGGGACTGTAAGAACCGGTAGTTCACGGATCCTTATCGGTATGGAAATATAAAAAGATACATGAGCTTTGAGCATTTTAATAAGCTCAATGGGCCAAGTTCATTTGATCTAGCCCATTTGTATAAGGTTTAGAAGCTAGATTGGGCATTATTTCAATTTTGCTTCTTTTAATACCTTTTGATAATAATTAGTTGTATATCAATATATATATATAATAAAACAAAATCATTTGATTTGTTTTTTGGGGGGAGAATTCTCTCTCTCCCTCTTTCTTTCTCTCCCACGCACGCTCCTCCCCCTCTCTTGCTCTAGGTGGTGTGATCACCCCAGGGCCTTGCAGGATTGGCAGGAGGTGGCCTTGGCGAGCCCAGGGCGTTGGTGGAGCGGAGGTGTCATCATGGAGGCGACTCGTGGAGCATGGAGGTGGAGAATTCACCGTATAGGCCGTGGTTTCCTCGTGAAGAACGGGTGTAGAACGGCTTAGAATCGTGAAACCAAGTAGGGGGATAGATTCCTCTTCGCCTTAGGATTGTTTTCAATCCAATCGCATGCTATTTTAGATGCTTATATGCTTAGTTTGATTCAAAATCCATGAACATAGTCATTTATGTTTTAATCCATGAAAATCACTCCATGGCCATTGTTCTTATATTTTTTGATGTAAAAATGCTATGAAATGGGTATGTGATGGCAGGAAACGGGTTTAAAACTGTATTCCCATCGATTTGAATCGATTAGGAGGGGTTCCAATTGAGTTACTCCCGTTTTGGGACGTCTGGGACAATAGCGGTCCTTTCAGAGACCATTTTTAGTAGGCTATAGGCGGTGGGAGTATAACTGTCCAGGGCTGACCGTTACTGTCTGAAGGCGGCCATATCTCGACCACTCAGGGGACAGTGACTGCCTAGCAATAGACTGCCACACTCATTCATCATGTTGAGGCGGTGTAAGATTAGCGGCTTAGACCGAACCATTTTTGTAATGAAGCGGCCTATCGTGCAACCGCTAAATTGATTAGGGCGGTCCTATCCAGACCGTTCCTCCCCTAAAGCCGCATAAAGCATTAAGTAGGTTAGCAGCCATAGGCGGACCGCCACTGTCAGTGAAGCAGCCCGTCGTCCGTCCGTTTCTTGACTGTTGCGGCCTAGTCCAGACTGCTTAGTCCCAACAATTTATAAATTCAATCCTGCTGATTTAATTATGCGTTTAATATTGCATGTTCCCCATGTTTAAATATTTTTATAAACTGTGGCACATTCTTATATCCCAGTAGAGTTATTTTCTCTTTCCTAGTGATGGAACCACTAGTTGTAGCCAGACGAACTTTAGTGTCAGCCAACTTGGGAGAGGTGGCGGGGTAGTCTCGATGTACGGTTTTTAAGCTGGTTTCCATGGGCCCCCTTGCCTGTCAGTAGCGTCCTACTGGGGGGAAACTAGCTAGAGACCTGGCTCAAGGCATTGATCGTGTGTGTGCACACGTGGTCAGGGGCGTGGACTGACACTGACGAGTGTGACCCTGACTAGTTCTTGACTTTGATTACTGTTACGTGTCTCACTTGCCGCGTTCCAGGCTAGTGGAGATACTTGAGACGCAGTATAAGTCGTTAGTGGACGCGTCTGGTCTTCTTTCTGGTGGTCCTTTCTTTCTCCTGTCACTTGGAATGTTGAACTTTAATTCTATTGGTAGATTATGATTCTCGTATTTAATTATTCATTCGAATTAACATGACATTAAATGGCATTTATGTTTATCTATATTTAATTGTTCTTATACTTGTACAGCTTTATTTAACTGTTGTTTTCCTATGCCATTGTGTTATTAACTATTTTTATGAGTTTAGCTATGAGGTAGGGATCTGCGTGAACCCTATTGAGTCTATGATGTGAGACTCACCCTTCCTCTCCAGGTGAGACGGAGCAGCAGTCCGCTGGTTTTCCACGTGCTTTTGGTGGGCAGTCCTAGGTGCCAGCAGTGGTCTCTCCCTTGCTCTTTTGACCGGGGTATGCCCCGTGTAGTTGTCTTGTTTTGACTCTTGTACAGTATTTGGACTTGTAATGGATGGATCTGGACTATTATATGAATATATCACCCTAATATTATAAATTACTTCCATTTATCTTAAAATGAACGTGTAATTCCAGTTCATTATGCACCTCCTCAAATAATCCTCCCAACCCTTACGGGGCCTCATCAGCCTCTTGGGTGGCGTCTCCGAGTTCTTGGTATCGATTTACCAGTATCCAGATCTCCGGGTCATTACAAACGCTCTTCACCACTCCCAAGTAGGTCCGCACACGCGTGCGCAAGAAAGCTACGTCTAGTGGGAAGTTACTCAACGTGAACACGGAAAGCCACACACGCACCCATCGCGAGTAACACAGAGTAACAGGTCGCTCGGAGCCACCTGACTCTGGACAATCCACTAGACCTAATAACCCAACGGTCCTTGAGTCGCAAGACTTGGGGTCAAGACCGTCGTACAAGGACAGCTCCATGCCATCAATCTGGCCTATATCTAGGTCTGAAACCATGGCAGCATGAATACTGAGGTAGCTCACAAGCCACCGAGTTGATCCCTCATCCTAGGATCACACGGGAAACCTCCAGCCCCAGGCTGGTTGACTGGACTTATGGTCCAAGGCCACACACATGGCCCACTCGAAAACCACCTTTCGGAGAAGCCCACACCATGCCAGGAAAGCCCACCACACTCATGACGACTCACGGTGAATCAATCAAGCGATAACATAAAAGCCCGAAACACATGGGGTCACCCGGACCCACCAAACCTACGGGCATGCTAATCAAGGTAACATGGTATCTCCAGACACCCCGAAAACATGGACATAGAACCCATGAGGTGTCGAGACATCCACGAGATCGAAGGTCGACCGCTAGGTCACAACCGGGTCGACCGGGGGTCAACACCACGCAAACGAAAAACAACAAGCACGGAAAATAGGGTGGTGATCCTCCCTGGACCGTCACGCACCTGGCGATATACCCTGGACAGCAAGCCACAGCCAAGCGATCTGCCCCTGGACCGCTAAGGCCAGCCTAGCGGTCCATCCAGGACCGCTAAGCCCCGAAAACACTCGAACGATTGAGGCATGAAAACGGTCATACCCTGACCGCTAAGCCCTGCTTGGCGGTCTCCTCGAGACCGCTAAGCTCGGTAGCAGTCTATCGCGCGACCGTAAGACTCGAACCGACAGAGGGGCCCCCTGGCAGTCTCCACATGACCGCCAGGTAGCCTAGCGATCCCTGGAAGGACCGCTAGGTCGTCCCGAGCGTGAAAATGGCGACTCTCACAAAAACCCCATTCCACACCCTGTTCACACCCATTGGAAGGGGAAAACATGGGGAAACTCGTCTCCAACCTCTCTAGCACCGAGAGGACCCATTTAAACCCCAAAAACCACGTCGAATCGCGAAAACTGGCTCACTCCCCAAAACATGCCCTTTTCCCTAAAATGCGAAAATAAGCCCGCTCGGCTCACCACGGCCCATAAAACTCACAAGAAAGGAAGTATAGGGGTTAAGGATCCGTCCCCCCACCTCCACCGAAGATTCCACACACCGAGGACGCCGATCCGCCAAGAAAACACCTCACGAATGCTGCGGCGCCCCGAACTCGTGGCCGAGCTTCTCCGCGCCTCCACCGCCTTGATCCTCGCCCTGTCTATGCCATCCTCCGCCCCACGCACCTCGCCACCTTTCCCCCATCCCACTCCATCGGTAGCCGGAGAAGAGAGGGAGAGAAGAGAGAGCGTGAGAAGAGAGAGGGAGAGAGTGAGGAATGTGAGGAGAGAGAGAAAAGGGCTTAAGTATATAGAAAATATGGAATTTTTAAAAAATACCAAAAATAGGGAAAAATACTCCCCACGATTCTCGAAAAATGCACAATGTAGTGGTAACGTCCCGGAGTCTGAGAACACAATGGTTTGCCCTACACTGGGTTCCGAAGGTCTGACAGATAAAAACACTCATAAACCGCTAAACTCAATCTGGGACCCACAAAAGTGATCTGAAACCCACGGATTCAGATCCGAAGAATATTTAAAAAATCCGGGCCGTTACACCTGAGGCTGTGGACTAAGTCATTAGTGGATGCATCCGGCCTTGCTTCTGGTGGGCAGGTACTCCCGTCACGTAACGTGAGTTTCTCGTGACTCGAGCTTCCGTTTCCCGTCTGCGAGACGTGATTTTACGTGTAGTTTTCGTGTGTTTTCGAGGTAGAGGTCTAGGGTTTTTGGTAAGAATTATTGAGGGTTTTCCCTAGATAGTGTAGGGTTCATGACGACGAGGTCGTGATCGTGTCTACCTACACCGCATGGTTTTGGGTTGGGCCTTTGTCTGTGAGACGGGCCTCTACGACTGTGGTGTCGTAATGGTTCTCCTGGCAGTGTAGCCAGAGGTTTTCCTGTTAGTCTGGTGGTCCCCCGACTATGAGATCGAAGCATTTTTTTTGGTACAGTTGGAGTAGCTGTAGAGCTGAGGTTTTACCGGCCACTGTGTTTGGTGTTCCCTCTGTTGTTGCTGCTTTCTGCTACCTCCGCTGTTTGTGGTTGGGGTTCCGCGGGACCCCTACTAAGCCAGTGATAGGAGGCTTACCCCTACTTTTCAAGTGTGGCAGTTCTTCTTCGAGATTCGAGGGTGTTGTGAGGAGGTTCTTAGTTTCCAGCTCGTCGGGCCGAGTGTTCACTCGATGTTGGGTACACTTCTCTGCCTTTGACTGTACTCCTATTGGACTAGACTCTGTTGTAGTTAGATTGTTTATTTCTATTAATTATTGAATTGTCCTGATTTATTTCCTATTTCTATATACCCCACATACACCTTTTAGCCCTTCCGAGCCCTCCGGCTCGTGGGCGGCGGGTCAGGATTCGAATGGTATCGGGTAATTCCCGGTATCCAAATCTTGGGACATTACATTCTTCCTCTTTCCATTTCTTGGGTCCATGGCACCGCGCAGGAGGGTTCTCAGTGCTGGGTCCAGCTCTTCCGTTGGAGGTGTAGCACCCCGAGAATTTATTTAATAAAATAATTGGTGATAATTGAAAATTATTTATTATGAAATTGAAAACCCCTTTAGGTTAATTCTGACCAATTTAAAAAAATCTAGAAAATTCATAATCGTGTAGAGGACTAAAAGTTTAGACAATTTGTTTTCTTGGTCGAACCCTAAATAAATTTTTTATCAAGCCGAATTAAGGAAATTAGGGCTAAAATAAGAGTTTCTGTTAACTGGACCTTAAATCACCAAATTCGAACTCAATTCACAATCTTTTGAGCCCAAATCAGACCCATTCAAATGGCCTTGATGAGTAGCCCATTTGCCCTCTCGATCCCCATGCAAACCCTAACCCTAGACTTCAAATTTGGAGCGAGAAGGCGGCGCGACCCGATCAAGCGCAAGTTTCACGCACGATTGACTTTTAGGACTCTATCCGGCCTTATCATCGCCCTTAGATCGAAGAAATTTCTATAAAGGGAACCCTAAGTCGAACTAGAAGCCTCATTTTGTAGTGGTGGCCGATGGTGTGCGCGAATCGGGGAGGAGACGTCAAATTTGGAGCGCGAAGTTCGTGCAGTCCTGAGCGGCCAGTGTCCCCTTTGTTCTTCAATTTAGATAGGTGATAGTGGACCAAACCTTGATAAAAATATATCCTTAGAAGCTTCTTCGAGTCCTCTATCTTTTGATATTAAAAGCCCTAAATGGTATACTATATAGCATGTGTATTCCCTGTTTTAGTCTGAGTGTGTCTGACATAGGGCACCGATCGTGTTACCATCTATAGATCAATTAAATGTTAGGTTCTAGCAGGCCCAAATTCTAATAAATCTATCCTACCTTATGCGAAATTTTGTCCTCTTTGTGTTGGTACTGTTTTGCCCAATTATGATTCACTATACCGCATGAATTTTTAATTACGACCGAGGTCTATCGGAGATTGCCGGAGACCGAAGTAGTGACCTTTTTGCGATCGTACAGGAACCGCTTCTGATCCAGGCAGCCCCGCGATAGACCACTTTCACCTTTTGAAAATGGGAAGTTGTTCACAGGCTAGCGGCCCCGTGATAGATCGTAAGGGTCATGTGTGCGGCTAGTCCCTGACCGTACATAACCCTAGCGGCTGCACGACAGACCGCCTTTTCTTATGGAACATTAAAAAGGTTATTTTATTAATTATGGATTCTTTGTGCTGGACAACATGTGTAGGGTATAAATGCACTTAATAAATGGACCATATGAAATGTTTAAAATGTTTAAATTCCCTATAATCATCCACAATTATATCTTGTTTGATGGGAATCAAGCCAGCTGCCAGGCCGAAGCGAATCGAGGAAACTACCTAGCCCAGGGATTAATGCACTAGGTGTCCCTAGCGCGACTTGAAGAAGGCGCTAGGTGTCCCTAGCGTGATCTCAGACAGAAACGGGGCTACAGACGGTCCAACATTCCGGCACCGAAACTCCCCAAAGTCTTCGATGTATGTTGTCTTCCATGGTTGTAATCGATGTGCTAGCGTCAGTTTGTCTTCCCCTTCCCCCTATATATGTATCCCATCTCGTTTGATTAGATAATGAAGCATGAATATATGAGAGTTTGATTGAGTGTAGCCCCATGGCTATCTTCCCCAATCTTTGGAAACCCCCCTTCATCCCCCCCTCTCCGGGTGCGAGGCCCAATTATGTCTCCTTGATCCTCTCCCTTTCCCCTTCAATGAAGGATGATCGAAGCCCCAGATGCATCAGCTCTGAGACGGGGTCAAGTGTGAGGCTCCATTCGGAGCTTCGTTCTTCTTCCAACCAACGATTCCACTTCCCCCACCACCGCCAAAGATGCTGTTAAGGTCAGGATGGAGCTCGGCTGCACCGTACCTGCGAAGGGTTCGGGTGAGAGGCCCCAGCCAAGCTTCCTCATGGCCCTAAAATCATCTACGTCCACCCTCCTTCCCTTGCCGCTCACCCCACATCCACCTTCCCAAAAGTTATCCTAGCTAGTATTAGGTTGTTTGATTTCAATTTTAGCATTTCCCATGTGTTCTCCGTCGTCCTGTGTGTTTCCCCTTGTGTTTTGAACCCCCAGAGTCACCCACGAGGCCCAGAATTGAAGACTCATCGTCCTGGGCTGTTGTCTGAGAACGCGCGTAAACGATATAGCGCGTTCTTAAGAACGCGCGTAAAGGGTATAGTGCGTTCATGGGCAGAAAGAAGAAGAAGACCCCCCACTTCTGTCCCGCATCAAATTGGTATCAGAGCTTAGGGAACCAGGCTGTTCTCACAGACTGGGATCTTGAGCTACGAGGTTCGAGGAAGAACCTTTCCAAGTGGAGGGGTTTTGATGGGAATCAAGCCAGCTGCCAGGCCAAAGCGAATCGAGGAAACTACCTGGCCCAGGGATGAACGCGCTAGGTGTCCCTAGCGCGACCTGAAGAAGGCGCTAGGTGTCCCTAGCGCGATCTCAGACAGAAACGGGGCTACAGACGGTCCAACTTCCTGGCACCGAAACTCCCCAAAGTCTTCGATGTGTGCTATCTTCCATGGTTGTAATCGATGTGCTAGCGGCGTTTTGTCTTCCCCTTCCCCCTATATATGTATCCCATCTCGTTTGATTAGATAATGAAGCATGAATCTATGAGAGTTTGATTGAGTGTAGCCCCATGGCTATCTTCCCCAATCTTTGGAAACCCCCTTCATCCTCCCCTCTCCGGGTGCGAGGCCCAATTCTGTCTCCCTGATCCTCTCCCTTTCCCCTTCAATGGAGGATGATCGAAGCCCCGGATGCATCGGCTCTGAGACGGGGTCGAGTGTGAGGCTCCATTCGGAGCTTCGTTCTTCTTCCAACCAACGATTCCACTTCCCCCACCACCGCCAAAGATGCTGTTAAGGTCAGGATGGAGCTCAGCTGCACCGTACCTACGAAGGGTTCAGGTGAGAGGCCCCAGCCAAGCTTCCTCACGGCCCTAACATCATCTACGTCCACCCTCCTTCCCTTGCCGCTCACCCCACATCCACCTTCCCAAAAGTTATCCTGGCTAGTATTAGGTTGGTCTGATTTCAATTTTAGCATTTCCCACATGTTTTTCATCATCCTGTGTGTTTCCCCTTGTGTTTTGAACCCCCAGAGTCACCCACGAGGCCCAGAATTGAAGACTCGTTGTCCTGGGCTGCTGTTTGAGAACACGCGTAAACGATATAGCGCGTTCTTCAGAATGCGCATAAAGCGTATAGCGCGTTCATGGGAAGAAAGAAGAAGAAGACCCCCCACTTCTGTCCCGCATCATTGTTCCTCATGATTCGCATCATAAAATACAATCGATAAATTTTACTTCAAATGTTAAATTGATGCCGTGATAACTTCTAAGAATGTTCTTACAGTCACGCCACTCCGGTGGTACTGGCTGACCGGTACCTCATGTTTTCGATGTTTTATTTAACCATCAATCTTGTAATGGTTGGAACTCTCCACCGGATACTCCTTCGTCGGACTAGGACCTCCATTATGAGACCTCCATAAGTCCCCGCGAGCTTGGGATTCCTACTAGGACGCCGGGTGGGTTGTTCCCCCAAAACCTCCACCTACTGACTCGATCGAATTGCGTGGTTTACAGCCCGGAATCAAGTCTATCTTGGTTAATTGCGGCCATTCTGAGACCGCTACCATATGGCTACGGCCTATAAGTGACTGCTTATATCTTGTAGCGGCCCTGGCATGATCGCATACAGTTGGCTAAGTGCCAGGTTTTGCTGGTCGATATTCCTTGATTTTTCTATCAACCTAGCCATGTTAGAGTCGACCTATAGTCTCTAGCTCGACCTGAGAGGTGTGGATTGGACCCTGGTTCGGTTCCACTATGTCTCGGGCAGGCTGAGAGCCCATTAAGTTGATTGCCTTAGTCTTACTATGCCCAACTAGTTGCAGTTATCGCTAGACCGTCTTAATCACTAAACGGGTCTCCGAGGACCATTTGCGTGATAAGGTGGCCCAAAAGAGACCATTTTCTTCGGATCTTGGCCCAAGATCTTTGTTGTGTCCCTATGATTTTGATGATGTCTCACACTATAAATCATTTCTTTATCTCAAGATAATCTCATGTTTTATCATGTAAGTAAATGGATTACACAGTAAGGGAAGTCCTGTTCAATTGAACAATTTGACCAAATGAATTTTGGTGTTGCCTGAGTCATAATGTCTTGATGGTTTCAACACTATGAACCTTTGTGAACAAAAATGTTTCTCTGTGTTAATGTAAATCCTCGAGCCACTTCAGTTAATTTTGGGAGTTGTTTTCGTGCCACTTGAGCCACACTTCGTGTTGTTTCCCCTCACTAACACGAAAAGATTTCGTGTCATCTGAGCTTACAACACTTCGTGTTGATTTCCATGCTTGACAGGAAAACTTGTATGAGGTAATACTTCATGTTGTTCTATCCTTGTCATCTATGTCTTCGAGTCCTAGTCTCGGTTGTTTAACTTTGTGTCGTGTTACTGAAGCAGGTCGAATAGTTCTGACGAACTCCGAGTCGCTTCTCTGTGAACCTCGTGTCGTTTCTCTCTGTCCTTTAGTTGCTCATCTCGTGTCATCTTTTATGTCTGCTTGTTTAATTTCGTGTCACTTACTGTTGTTCCTCGAGTCGTTCTTTTTCTTAGTTTCACTGCTTCATTTCGTGTCGTGATAGCCGTGTCACTCTTCTGTCTTCGTGCTATTTTTCTCTTTAGACTTCGTGTCCTTCTCGCCTTGACCACACTCCGTGTCAATTCCTGTGTTTCATCTTCGTGTTGTTTTTCAACTCGTGTCGTTTTCTGTTTTCATCTTCGTGTTGTCTTCAACTCGTGACGGTTTCTGTTATTTGTCTTCGTGTCGTGGTCAGCCCGTGTCGCCTCGTCTTCGAGTCGTTCATTCGAGCTATTTTGTGCTCGAGTTATTTTTCTTATGTTTTCAAGTGTTGTTTCACTTCGTGTCGTCGTTTGTTGCCGTTTGTTAGTTCGTGTTGTTTCGTTCTAACCTCGTCCAGGTTTCTTCTAAATCACGTGTTCTTCTACTGTTTCACTCTGTGATATTTTCTTCTCACCTCGTGCTATCCTGATCTGACCTCGTGTCACCTTCCTTGATTGTGTCAATCTTGTCCATTGTATCTCGTGTCGTTCTTTTCTTATCTCGTGTAGTTGTCACGTCGTGTTGTTATCAAATACCTCATGCAGCTTTAGTTTTAGTGGCCATATAGCGTGTTAATGTTTTTTATCTCCTTATAGGTACGAGGAAGAATATTCCCAAATAAATGGGCTACACGTGATCCAAGACAAGAGGAACCAACCCAATGAGAACACGTGGCAGGAAGGTTCTGGATCGAGCGTGGGAAGCACACGCATGTTGTGCCCTATCCACCTGCTGCCGCTATAAATAGAAACCTTCGCCCACCGATGAAAAAAGATCAGAGCCAAGAAAGAAAAGGCAGAATTACAGAGAGCTCGATCCAACAGTGAAGAAGAAAGAAAAAGAGAGATAGCAGTGAAGAGAAAGAAAAAGAGAGATAGCAGTGAAGAGAGAAAGAGAGTTTGCAGTATCTGGTTTTTGAAATTGCTTCCCAGGAAGCTACATTTGTATTAACTCTCAGTATCGAATGTTTTCTCGATCAGTCTTTAGTTTCTTTTCTGATTTTCTTTATGTGTTCTTCGTCTAATTCTGATCTGTTCCCCTCCGGTATGTGGAGGAAGGGAGTCTAACTCCGGTTTCCCTCTGGGATGCAGAGGAAGAGAGATCGCTGATCTCTAGTGTTGCTAGTGACGGGTTGTCATTAGCATGTTCCCTCCGGTGTGTGGAGGAAGGGAGAGGCACTCTCCGGTTCTGTTCGTGCTAGGTGCTAGAACAGGTTTCAAGCTCTGCGGGTGGCAGAACTTGGTTGAGGGATTTGTCTCCCTTGGTTTTTCAAGCTGTTTGGCAGCAAGTTATTCACAGACTGAGTCTGCTGTGCTCTAGCAGTGGCTAGTGGAATCCTCACTCTAGTTGGAGTGAGGGGTGGATGTAGATTGCTGACTGCAGTCGAACCACCTAAAAAACCGGTTGTCTTCTCTGTGGTTTGAGGTCTTTATCTGCGCTCTCTATCTGTTTGTCACTTCGATTATTTGTTTGCTCAGCTCTTCATCATCATTCTCTTATTCGATCTTGAGTGGTATCTGCATTTGTAATTCTTTGTGTGCTAGTTTAGAAGGGGCATAAGCGGTAGATTTATTTTCTTGCCTAAGTTTTGCAAAATTGGGAGTGATCTATTCATCCCCCCCTTCTATATCACTCTTGCTGCGCTAACATTTGGTATCAGAGCGGGTTTACGTCATGTAGACAAACGGTCAAGGAAATGGTGGTGGTCCTAGAACCTTCATGGCCGAAGGTCAATCCATTAGTCGCCCTCCTTATTTCGATGGTAGTAACTATTTATTTTGGAAGAACAGGATGGAAGTGTTCATCAGAGCTCAGAGTCATAAATTGTGGAGAGTAATCACGGTGGGGCCATATGAGCTGCCACCAAACGAGGAAGCTTGGACAGATGATCATGTGAAGCTCTTGTCACTCAATTGGACGGCGCTGAATATAATCCAGTGTGCTGTTCATCCAGAGGAATATGCTCGTATATCTGCATACAGAACTGCCAAGCGAATGTGGGATGAGCTGCAATTGATCTATGAAGGTACAGCTCAAGTGAAAGCCTCGAAGGTAAACCTCTACACTTCTAAGTATGAAATGTTTAAGATGAATGCAGATGAGAATATAACCGAAATGTATGCCAGGTTATCCTTGATCACTAACACTCTTAAAGGGCTAGGGAAGGATCTTGCTGAGGTAGATATAGTCAGGAAAATCCTTAGATCTTTATCCCCGGCATGGCACACTAAGGCCATTGTGATTGAGGAGTTAAAAGATTTGACTGTCTTAACTGTGAATGAACTCATAGGATCCTTGATGACCTATGAGATGAATTTCCAAGGAGGTGGAGAAGGAAGTGAGAGGAAGGGTAAAAATGTAGCTCTAAGAGCTTCCCGCAACAAGGGTAGTAACAGTGGGAGCAGCAGCAGTACCCCCGAGTCTGAGTCTGAGCTTGAAGGTTTATCAGATCTCGACCAGGCAGAGCAGGCTATGCTCACTCGTCAGTTCAAAAAGTTTCTGACGACAAAGGGAAAGACCTTTAGGAAGAAGAACCCACACTCTTTTAACAAGAATGCTGAGTTTACCAATTACAGGGATAGAAATCCTAAGAAACTGACTTGTTTTAACTGTAACAAACAGGGACACATGAAAGGCGAATGCCCAGAACTCCAGAAGAAAGGTCCCTATTTTCAGAAGAAAAACATAAAGGTGCAGAAGAAGAAGAAGCCACAGGCAATGGTCTGCACATGGAGCGAGGAAGAAGAAGACCCAGAAGAAGCTTCCTCAGAAGAATACGAAGATGGAATTTGCCTTATGGCAAACAGTGAAGAGGAGGTAATAAACGTTTTTGAAAATTTCTCAATTGATGACTGGGAGGATGCTTATGGTGACTTGCTAGATAAATTTAATTCACTTAGAAAAGAGCACAGAGTTCTGAAAAGAAAATTTAACACAAATATTGAAGAACAAACTCTGGTCTGTGAGGAAAATGCGAAGCTAAAAGAACAACTAGAAGAAATGACCTCGCAAAGGAAAGAGAATGATAAGCTTAAGAGAGAAATTCAGGAAAGTCAAAAATAGCTCAATGAATTCAAAACTAAAATTGAAGAAAGCATGAATGAAATCAGAATGAATTCAGAGAAATATGAAGCTGTGAAGAACGTAAATGCTGAACTCCTAAAGAATTCTAAGTTTCTTCAAAAGGAGCTGGAAGACAAACAGAAAGTCTTAGAAAAGTTTGTCCAAGGAAAGACTAGCCTAGATGCTATACCAGGGACTATGGTCAATTTCAATAAGGAAGGTCTAGGCTATGACCCAACCAACAAGAGACCCTTGCAATTCAAGACCATCACCTTCTGTCCAGAGAAGGGAAAAGAAAAGCTGGACACACCATCCAGCTCAAACAGCTCTAAGGGAATTCAAAGTCCTAAAGAAAACACAAAAATCAGTACTGGACAACCATTTAAGATGGGAATGAATTTTATGAAGAATAACACTAAGCCCACTTACCAGAACACAAATAGTAGATGGACCAAGAAAGTAAATCAGAATAAGAGCTGGAATTACAACAATCAGATGGGTCCAAGCAGGACCTACTGGAGAAATAACTTTCATGGTCAAAGATATACTAATCAACAAGCCTACAGGAAGTTTCCTAGGAATAGGAAGACTAATGAATGGAATAGAACTCACTTCTCCAGTTCAGCTGGATTCAACTTTAATAAACCAGAAAGGAAGGTGCCAGAGAAAACCATGCTGAAATAAATCTGGATACCTAAACACTTGATCAGAGATTTAAACAATGTCCTTGGACCCAACTCATCCTGGGTTCCAAATCAATCTGCTTGATATATTTGTGTAGGTCGGCCTGGCAGCTGAAGACAACAAGTGGTACCTCGACAGTGGCTGCTCCAGGCATATGACAGAAGACCGATCCAAGTTCAGCAAGATAGAGATGAAGCCAGGAGGTATGGTCAAGTTTGGAGGAAAGAACAAAGGTAAAATTATTGGAGTTGGCACAGTAGGTAAGTCTTCCACAAATTCCATTGAAAAAATATTACTTGTGGAAGGGCTTCAACACAACCTGATTAGCATTAGCCAATTATGTGACAGGGGTCACAGGGTTGTATTTGATGATAGTTCATATAAAATCCTTGAAACAAATTCTGACATGGTTAAATTTGTGGCCAACAGGATTAATAATGTCTACATTGTAGACTTAGATGAGAAATCTGAATCCACTATTTGCTTATCTGCCAATTCTGAAAATGATGCCTTTGAATGGCATAGACGTCTAGGTCATGCTAGCTTTTCAACTTTAAATAAATTGGTCAAGCATGATTTAGTTAGAGGCATGCCTAGAATTAAATTCAACTCTATATCAAAAGCATGTGATGCCTGTGCTCTAGGCAAACATACCAGAAATTCTTTCAAATTAAGATCTGAGCCATTGTCTTCTAGACCAATGGAACTTCTTCATATGGATCTTTTCGGTCCAACCAGAACTTAGAGTCTTAATGGTAACAGGTTTGGCTATGTCATCATAGATGACTTCTCCAGATATTCATGGATATTTTTCTTAGCAAATAAGAGTGATGCATTTCAAAAGTTTAATCTGTTTTTCAATAAGGTCAAACAAGAAGGGAAGTACAAGGTTAGTTCTATTCAATCTGACCATGGAGGTGAGTTTAAAAATTCCATGTTTACTGATCTTTGTGACAAAGAAGGACTAACTCACAGGTTTTCCTCTCCCAGGACACCTGAACAGAATGGGATCGTGGAGAGAAGAAATAGAACAGTGGTGGAAATGAACCGAACCATGTTGATTGAAAGTAAGTTACGTAGAAGGTTTTGGGCAGAAGCGGCCAATACAGCAACCTACATAATCAACAGGGCCATGGTAAGACCCATACACAAGAAAACACCCTATGAGCTTCTAAAAGGTAAGAAACCAAACTTGTTTCATTTCAGAATTTTTGGAGCAAAATGTTTTATTCATAACAATGATAAGAAAGACTTAGACAAGTTTGAAGCCAAGAGTTCACCTGGAATATTCTTGGGTTACTCTGAAGTGTCAAGGGCATATAGGGTATTTAACATATCAGATCAGAAAGTGGAAGAATCTCCACACATCCTTTTTAGTGAAAAGAAAGATGTCTCTAATGTTGAAAATCTTGACAGGGATTCCAATCATGGTGGAGACTTTCTAGAAGACCCACAGGAAAAAGAGAAGACTCAGCCAAATGGAGAAACAAATTCCCCCAATCAGGAAGGGCCAAGAGAAACAGGTGAGTCTTCAACAAATATCAGATTTCTTAAAGACCATCCTTTAGATAAAGTCATAGGCAATCCTGAAGATCCTCTTCGGACTAGGTCTCATTTTAGAAATGTGAATAATGATGACTTAATTGCTTTGATCTCACAAATTGAACCCAAATCAATAGAAGAGGCCTTAGCTGATCAAGCTTGGGTCAATGCTATGAGTGAGGAATTAGGTCAGTTTGAAAGGAATAATGTCTGGGAGCTTGTCCCAAGACCAGATGGTATTAATGTCATAGGAACCAAGTGGGTGTTCAAAAATAAGATGAATGAAGATGGAATCATCTCGAGGAATAAGGCCAGACTAGTAGCCAAAGGCTACTGTCAGGAATTCGGTGTAGGCTTTGATGAATCTTATACACCAGTTGCTAGGATGGAAGCTATAAGATTGTTGCTTGCCTTTGCATGCTCAAAGAACATTAAACTCCAACAAATGGATGTTAAAAGTGCCTTTTTAAATGGAGTTATTAAAGAAGAAGTTTTTGTTGAAAAACCTCCTGGATTTCAATTTTCTCCTCAACCTAACCAAGTTTTCAGGTTAAACAAAGCCTTATATGGTCTAAAGCAGGCTCCAAGAGCTTGGAATGAAAGATTGTCTGAATTTCTGATCAGCAAGGGCTACAAAAGAGGTAAAGTTGATCAGACTTTATTTACCAAGGGCATGAATAAAGATCTCATCATAGTTCAGGTATATGTAGATGACATTGTATTTGGATCAACTATGTAGCAACCCTGATAAATGAATATTGAAATAAAATTAAAAACATATGTATTACAGAAGTAATACAGATAATAAAACAAAGTACAAATAACGCCTCTTAGTAAGGCGTTAATTTAAAAAGAAACGCCTCTATAAACGGCGTGACTAAAGAAAGGACGCCCACACATGTGGTCGTCAACTCTCACGCGACCAAATAGGCAAGTAAAAGAAACGCCCATATCTTGGGCGTGTTTCAAAAACAAGGAACGCCCTTCTCCAAGACGTTTCTTAATAAACGACCTAAACAAGGTCGTCAATTCAAGAATGGACGCCCTGACCTAAGGCGTTAATTCCATTCGTGAACCGTTCGAACCCAGAGCTTATCCAGGGAAGGATCATGTTAATCTAGTAAGAGTCTATTAGAGTAAGGACTCTATTAGGGATATGTTACCCTCACAAGATCACTAACCCTAATAGGATTTCCCAAAATCCTATAAAGACTCTTGAACAGCCGAACCCTAACCCATTTGATCGACCTACTGCTGCACGGTAAGTGAAGAACATATGTTCTTCTTATTTTCTTTTGACCTCTGTTTCGACTACATGAAGAACTAATGATTCTTCACCCTTCTTCCTTCTTCCAGGTTGAAGAAGCATTGGCGTTGTGAAGAACAAAGGTAATGTTCTTCTTTCCTTTACCTTCGGTCAGGTATTATGAAGAAAATATTAATGTTTCTTCGTATTTCTCTGTAGGAAGTTCGGTCGAAAGGGGTTCATCCGTTGAACGTAAAGACTTCTTCCTGCTGATACTGCTAAGATTATTGGTTGCTGTTTAAGCAACATAGTTTTTCCTCTCTTCATATCAATCTTCAAGTCGTCGTCCAAATCAACTCTTAAAGGTAGGATTTTCTCAAGTTATTGTAGCCCAAATGAAAATAACGCAAGATATATGTATAAGCATGGCATGCATACAGTTTTATTTTCGTTTCTGGAATATTATTGAAAGAAACGCCCCTGTAAAGGGCGCTAATTTACAAGAAACGACCCTGTCCAGGTCGTCAATTTCACATTTGACGCCCTGCACGTAGGCGTTACATTCATGAAAATCGCATGTAATTAATAATTGATCCTGTTTAAAAATTCATTAAATATGAGATATCGATTCTAATATCTTGCATGACTCTACCTATGAAATTCTGCTAATTTTCCTGTGATGACCATGTATCATGTCTCTTGAAATTTTATTCCTGAATTCCTTAAATTCACGACCTAGACTAGGTCGTTTTCCATATGTTAACACCCCCGATCAGGGCGTGAATCTGAAAGGTAACGCCCCTTCCTAGGGCGTTTATCAGTTAAAATCCTGAAATTTATCTATTCTAAAAAATAGAATTGAATAGTAACGCCCCTGCCCAGGGCGCGTTTTTGATAATTCTTGAAAATTAATTATATTCTGTCAAATATGTAAATAAGAAGACGCCTTATGGTGTAGTCGTCAAATCTTGAAGAAACGACCCTGACCAGGGCGCGTTTTAGTTAAATTACTGAATTATTGGAAATTCTGCAAAACGGAAAATATGTAAACGCCCTTCTGTTAGGCGTTACTTACTTGAGAAACGACTTAGCGTAAGTCGTTATTTTCTGTAAAAATGATTTTTATCCTGATTCTGTTAACCGATGGTTTCATATTATATAATATATATATCGGCACTATTCTCCACTCCGTGAGTATAGTCCCACTTTTCACGTTGTTTTATCGATCACACTCAACTCTCATTGACATGTAAGCTCTCCATTGGACATTCCGTTCCTTTAGACTAGCGAGTTAGTCATAGAGACCTCCGTAAGACTCCTCGTAGCCTTGGATTCCCTCAAGGCCGACTGAGCTGGTTGTACCCTAAAAACCCATTACACGATCCTTGCCATGTCAATCTAAAGAAACATGGTATACCGGCCCTTATGATTATACAAAGAGTATATCATAAGAAAATTCTTAATGGGATGATGATATCATGCCATATCATGTCGTTCTTGTAAACCTCAATTCTATGATAAGAATGAGGGTATCTTACCTTTGATATACTGTTCATGTGGACCTCAATTCTATATAAAGAATGTCCATACTGATTTGTCATGGTACCTAAGTTAAGGGAACCATATTCTACCTAGTTTTGTCGATATCGTGATTATACCGTTATTATCAATCTATGTCCTTTGTCATACTTTGGACTCTATTCTATCCAAGTTGTCATACATGTCTACAAGCTTGATTATTGAAATTCTATATTGGCTATATAAACAAGAGTGGATGTCAAAAATACATGATAAATGCCTGCGCATATAGGGCCCGATCTGGTCCTGGGAGGAGCACCCGAAAGTACTTGTGCCCATGGGAGTTAAAATGATAAGGTATCTGGCATTATACCGAGTACTTGACTTGCTTGATTGGACATTCCACACACATCTTGTACTTGAATCGTACTTGACTTGACATGAAATGCGTGGCCCGCAAAAGGGTAATTTACTTGCTTGATACATGATAGCCAAAGTTCTTGACATGAATTGTTAAACGTACTTGCTTGAATATCTTGAATAAACTTGTTATCTTGTTGAAAGTTCATGATTAAGTTCATCTTATTTCCTTGATATTACATTCTCTCTATCTTGTCATTTTATGCGAGCATGCATAGCTTTATCGCATTCATGAAAATGTAATTACTAAAACCCTTGCTAGTACTTGAGATATAATTTCCTACTGAGCGTTCGCTCATTCCGTTTGTCCCTTGTACTTTTCAGGTAAGTCCGACGACGATGGAAGTCAATCGGATGGGAATGGTCATGAGTGAAAGTGCTAGAGCTGCTCAAGTGTCATCTAGTCTTTTCTATAGTTTCTTGAGTCAACTATGTACTTTTCTTTTTATTAAACAGAGTATTGGATTTGTAATAGTCTATTATAAAGGAATAAAGGATTGGGTTATCTTGCTATTTTGCGCATCTCTGTCTTTATGTCGAATACACGACCACTCTGATTGACATGATTGATATAGACATGTCGCGCATCTCCGGGTATCTTCCGCGCTCGGGGCGTGACAGTCTTTGTGGTATCAGAGCCTAGGGTATTCAATTCCTAGGAAAAACCCAAGTCCAAGGATAAGTTTGAACCTTTAAACCAGTGAGATTGGGTAGAACCAAGGGTTAAATTTAACATAGTGTACGAGTCTTTAAATACGATCACGTACTGATATAGTTATTGTAATTGTAGGATAATGGCTGCCGAACATGCTCAATGGCGCAACATGCAGCGTACCCTCCAAGGGATGACTCAAGTGCTACAACAGGTAGCACAAGGTGGTGCTCCACGAGCTGGAAGCTTACACCAAGCATTTAAGAACATGAATCCCCCGAAGTTCACGGGATCGACCGATCCGGACGATGCCGAGCATTGGGTTCGGGAAACCGAACGCATATTCCGTGTCATGCAATGCACGGATCAGGACAAAGTTCTATTAGCTACATTCCAGTTAGAGAAAGATGCTAGGTGCTGGTGGGAGTCTATTGAAGCAACCATCGATCCTACTCAAGTAACATGGGAAGAATTTGTGGAATACTTCAATGCTAAATATTTCTCGAACGGAGTCCAAGAAAAGAAGGCTGTAGAATTCGCTGCATTGAAGCAATGATCTTTATCATTAGCAGATTATGAAGCTCAGTTCTCCAGGTTGTCTAGATATGCTAAGCATCTTATTAGCACGGAGAAGATGAAAGCCCGTAGATTTCTTAATGGGCTTAGGCCCCACTACATTACTCAACTGGCGCCTATGGACATCCAAGTTTATTCCGAAATAGTGCGCCGAGCTCAATTACTTGAAGATGCCACGGAACTATCTGATAGGATCCGTGGGAAAGATAAGAAGGAGCAAGTCACAAGTTCGGGTTCTTTCAAACCCAACTTTAAGAAGAGGCCCAATAATGGAGGTTCATCCTCTCAAGATTCCAAGTTCAAGAAATCCAAGCCCTTCTCTATCACCACTACACCTTCTAATACAGTATGCAAGCATTGTGACGAGGCTGGTCACAAGACAGAAGAATGCTGGAGGAAATTAGGAGCTTGTCTCCGTTGTGGAAGCTGTGAGCATCGGATTCCCGAGTGTCCATTAATGAATGACCAAGCCGGCGATGGTAAACGCCGGTGACAAAGAATGCTCATCTTCATGCAATCCAGGAGACCGAACCTGAAGAAGAAGGCGGATTAGTGGAAGGTACATTGAAAATTTTTTCCAAAAGTGCTTATGTCTTATTTGATACGGGTGCATCGCATTCCTTTATTTCTAAGAAGTTTGCCGACCCGTTACCATTAGAACCGGAATGGATAAAAATAGTTCTAACTACTCCTCTAGGAAGTGAAAATGATATTACTCATCACTATCAAAACTGTGAGGTAATGGTTCAAGGTAGGAATTTACCTATAGATCTCATATGCCTCGATCTAAAGGAGTATGATGTTATACTGGGAGCGGACTGGTTATCCAAATACCATGCAACAGTTGATTGCCGCAATAGCCAAATTGCTTTTAAAGATTCTCCAGAATTAGTCTTTACTCGCCCCAAGAGTCGGAGTAAATCCCCTCTTATTTCGGCTCTTCGAGCAAGCAAGCTCGTCAGGAAAGGATGTATATCCTTCCTTGCTTTTGTCACTGTTAAAGAAGCTAAGGAAACCAAGATAGAAGACATTCAGGTAGTGCGAGAATTTCTAGACGTATTTCCGGAAGATTTGCCGGGATTACCCCCTCAAAGAGAAGTGGCCTTCACCATTGACTTAGTCCCTGGTGTTGGTCCAGTTTCAAAGGCACCCTATAGAATGTCCCCGGCTGAACTCAAAGAGTTGAAGGAGCAGTTGATGGAACTGATTCGAAAAGGGTTTATTAGACCAAGTACTTCCCCGTGGGGAGCACCAGTCTTATTTGTGAGGAAGAAGGACGGATCCATGAGATTGTGCATCGACTATCGACAGTTGAATCATCTCACTATCAAGAACAAGTATCCACTGCCGAGAATCGATGAGTTATTTGATCAGATTTCAGGATCCAAATATTTTTCCAAAATTGATCTCAGGTCAGGATATCATCAATTAAGAATCAAGGATGATGACATTCATAAGACTGCATTCAGAAGCAGGTATGGCCATTACGAATTTGTTGTTATGCCTTTTGGACTAACAAATGCCCCTGCTGCCTTTATGCAGTTAATGAATAGCATATTCAGGCCTTATCTAGATCAATTTGTGGTAGTTTCCATTGATGATATATTGATATATTCCAAGACTAAGGAAGAACATGAAGAACATTTGAGGATTGCATTACAAATCTTGAGGACAAATCAACTATACGCTAAGCTCAGCAAATGCGAGTTCTGGCTGGAAGAAGTGGCTTTTCTCGGACATGTCATATCAAAGGATGGATTATCTGTAGATCCGTCAAAAGTTGAAGCTGTAAGGAACTGGGAAAGACCCACTAATGCAAGCGAGATCAGAAGTTTCTTAGGTCTTGCAGGCTATTATCGGCAATTCATCAAAGATTTCTCTAAGATCGCCGTACCACTTACAAGATTAACTCGTAAGGAGATCCGATATGAATGGAGTGAGGAATGTGAAAGAAGTTTCCAAACTCTCAAGGATCATCTCACTACAGCTCCGGTGTTAGCTCTACCAATAGAAGGAGAGAAATTCGAGGTCTACACAGATGCTTCTGGCATTGGCCTTGGATGTGTCCTAATGCAACAAGGAAAGGTCATAGCATACTCTTCACGTCAATTGAAGAAGCATGAGGAGAATTACCCCGTCCATGACTTAGAGCTGGTCGCGGTGGTATTTGCCCTAAAGATATGGAGACACTATCTCTATGGAGTACAATTCACTGTCTACTCAGATCACAAAAGTCTCAAATATCTATTTTCACAAAAGGAGCTAAACATGAGACAAAGACGCTGGCTAGAATATCTCAAGGACTTCGACTTCAATATTCAATACCATCCCGGAAAGGGTAATTATGTTGCTGATGCCCTTAGTCGAAAGCCGAGAGCAATGATAGCCAATTGTATGATACAAGAATGGAGGTTACTTGAACAATTCTCCGAGCTCAATATAAGCTTGGACACAGAATCCAAATTTATTACATTATCTCATGTAAGCATACAGTCAGATTTATTATCTGAGATACAAGCACTTCAGGATGATGATCCTATATTAGTGGACATCAGAGGCAGATTAGAAGGACGATCTGATTTTCAACTAACTTCTGATGGAAGATTATTATTCAAAGGTAGAACTTGTATACCCGACTGTCCGAAATTAAAGAAGAAGATCTTAGATGAAGCTCACAGATCAAGGTACACTATTCATCCAGGATCAACCAAAATGTACCAAGATGTAAAGAGAAACTTCTGGTGGCCCAACATGAAAAGAGAAATAGCGGACTATGTATCACGCTGTCTCACATGCCAACAAGTCAAGGCGGAACACCAAAAGCCTGCTGGAAAACTACATCCTCTAGATATTCCAAAATGGAAGTGGGAGGATATTGGTATGGATTTCATCATGGGTCTATCTAAATCGAAAGGAGGACATGATGGAATCTGGGTTATCATTGACCGATTAACTAAATCGGCACATTTCTTGCCAATAAAAAGCCGATGGTCAATTGATGTGCTAGCTGCACTGTACATCAAGGAAATAGTCAGGATACATGGAATTCCTATCTCAATCGTGTCTGACAGAGATCCCCGTTTTACTTCTCATTTTTGGAAGGGATTACAACATTCGATGGGAACAAGGCTCAACTTTAGTACTGCTTTCCACCCACAAACGGATGGTCAGACCGAGAGAACAAACCAGGTTGTTGAGGATATGCTTAGAGCATGCATCATGGACTTTGGAGGGTGCTGGCACGATCATTTGCCACTAGTGGAATTTGCATATAATAATAGCTACCAAGCTAGTATCCAAATGGCACCTTTCGAAGCTTTATATGGAAGGAGTTGCCGATCACCCTTATGCTGGAACGAAGTTGGGGAAAAATAACTATTAGGTCCAGACATGGTAAGGGATACAACTGAGAAGATACAAGTGATCAGAGAAAGATTGCAAGTTGCTCAGACCAGACAAAAGGCTTATGCTGATACAAGGAGAAGAGATCTTGAATTCCAGGTTGGAGATCATGTATTTCTTAAAATATCGCCTGGACGTGGCATACGAAGATTTGGTGTTAAGGGCAAGCTTACGCCAAGATTCATCGGACCATTTGACATACTCGAACGAGTTGGCGAGGTTGCTTATCGCATCACATTGCCTCCTCAATTGTCCGAAGTACACAATGTATTTCACATATCCATGTTGAAAAAGTATGTACACGACCCATCACACATTATTGAACATGGAGATCTGGTGATCAAGAAAGATCTCACATATGAACAGAAGCCTATGAAAATCTTAAATCGTGAAATACGAGCTCTAAGGAATAAGGTTATTCCCATGCTTAAGGTGCAATGGAATAAGAATTCTGAACACGAAGCGACATGGGAGACCGAGGAATCTATGAAGAAACGATTTCCCGAGTTATTCTAAGAGGTATATGTTCTACACTCTCCACGTGTATAATTATATATATTGAATTTGGGGATCAAATTCTTTTTAAGTGGGGGAGGGTGTAACAACCCTGATAAATGAATATTGAAATAAAATTAAAAACACATATATTACAGAAGTAATACAGATAATAAAACAAAGTATAAATAACGCCTCTTAGTAAGGCGTTAATTTAAAAAGAAACGCCTCTATAAACGGCGTGACTAAAGAAAGGACGCCCACACATGTGGTCGTCAACTCTCACGCGACCAAATAGGCAAGTAAAAGAAACGCCCATATCTTGGGCGTGTTTCAAAAACAAGGAACGCCCTTCTCCAAGACGTTTCTTAATAAACGACCTAAACAAGGTCGTCAATTCAAGAATGGACGCCCTAACCTAAGGCGTTAATTCCATTCATGAACCGTTCGAACCCAGAGCTTATCCAGGGAAGGATCATGTTAATCTAGTAAGAGTCTATTAGAGTAAGGACTCTATTAGGGATATGTTACCCTCACAAGATCACTAACCCTAATAGGATTTCCAAAAATCCTATAAAGACTCTTGAACAGCCGAACCCTAACCCATTTGATCGACCTACTGCTACACGGTAAGTGAAGAACATATGTTCTTCTTATTTTCTTTTGACCTCTGTTTCGACTACATGAAGAACTAATGATTCTTCACCCTTCTTCCTTCTTCCAGGTTGAAGAAGCATTGGCGTTGTGAAGAACAAAGGTAATGTTCTTCTTTCCTTTACCTTCGGTCAGGTATTATGAAGAAAATATTAATGTTTCTTCGTATTTCTCTGTAGGAAGTTCGGTCGAAAGGGGTTCATCCGTTGAACGTAAAGACTTCTTCCTGCTGATACTGCTAAGATTATTGGTTGCTGTTTAAGCAACATAGTTTTTCCTCTCTTCATATCAATCTTCAAGTCGTCGTCCAAATCAACTCTTAAAGGTAGGATTTTCTCAAGTTATTGGAGCCCAAATGAAAATAACGCAAGATATATGTATAAGCATGACATGCATACAGTTTTATTTTCGTTTCTGGAATATTATTGAAAGAAACGCCCCTGTAAAGGGCGCTAATTTACAAGAAACGACCCTGTCTAGGTCGTCAATTTCACATTTGACGCCCTGCACGCAGGCGTTACATTCATGAAAATCGCATGTAATTAATAATTGATCCTGTTTAAAAATTCATTAAATATGAGATATCGATTCTAATATCTTGCATGACTCTACCTATGAAATTCTGCTAATTTTCCTGTGATGACCATGTATCATGTCTCTTGAAATTTTATTCCTGAATTCCTTAAATTCACGACCTAGACTAGGTCGTTTTCCATATGTTAACGCCCCCGATCAGGGCGTGAATCTGAAAGGTAACGCCCCTTCCTAAGGCGTTTATCAGTTAAAATCCTGAAATTTATCTATTCTGAAAAATAGAATTGAATAGTAACGTCCCTGCCCAGGGCGCGTTTTTGATAATTCTTGAAAATTAATTATATTCTGTGAAATATGTAAATAAGAAGACGCCTTATGGTGTAGTCGTCAAATCTTGAAGAAACGACCCTGACCAGGGCGCGTTTTAGTTAAATTACTGAATTATTGGAAATTCTGCAAAACGGAAAATATGTAAACGCCCTTCTGTTAGGCGTTACTTACTTGAGAAACGACTTAGCGTAAGTCGTTATTTTCTGTAAAAATGATTTTTATCCTGATTCTGTTAACCGATGGTTTCATATTATATAATATATATATCGGCACTATTCTCCACTCCATGAGTATAGTCCCACTTTTCACGTTGTTTTATCGATCACACTCAACTCTCATTGACATGCAAGCTCTCCATTGGACATTCCGTTCCTTTGGACTAGCGAGTTAGTCATAGAGACCTCCGTAAGACTCCTCGTAGCCTTGGATTCCCTCAAGGCCGACTGAGCTGGTTGTACCCTAAAAACCCATTACACGATCCTTGCCATGTCAATCTAAAGAAACATGGTATACCGGCCCTTATGATTATACAAAGAGTATATCATAAGAAAATTCTTAATGGGATGATGATATCATGCCATATCATGTCGTTCTTGTAAACCTCAATTCTATGATAAGAATGAGGGTATCTTACCTTTGATATACTGTTCATGTGGACCTCAATTCTATATAAAGAATGTCCATACTGATTTGTCATGGTACCTAAGTTAAGGGAACCATATTCTACCTAGTTTTGTCGATATCGTGATTATACCGTTATTATCAATCTATGTCCTTTGTCATACTTTGGACTCTATTCTATCCAAGTTGTCATACATGTCTACAAGCTTGATTATTGAAATTCTATATTGGCTATATAAACAAGAGTGGATGTCAAAAATACATGATAAATGCCTACGCATATAGGGCCCGATCTGGTCCTGGGAGGAGCACCCGAAAGTACTTGTGCCCATGGGAGTTAAAATGATAAGGTATCTGGCATTATACCGAGTACTTGACTTGCTTGATTGGACATTCCACACACATCTTGTACTTGAATCGTACTTGACTTGACATGAAATGCGTGGCCCGCAAAAGGGTAATTTACTTGCTTGATACATGATAGCCAAAGTTCTTGACATGAATTGTTAAACGTACTTGCTTGAATATCTTGAATAAACTTGTTATCTTGTTGAAAGTTCATGATTAAGTTCATCTTATTTCCTTGATATTACATTCTCTCTATCTTGTCGTTTTATGCGAGCATGCATAGCTTTATCGCATTCATAAAAATGTAATTACTTAAACCCTTGCTAGTATTTGAGATATAATTTCCTACTGAGCGTTCGCTCATTCCGTTTGTCCCTTGTACTTTTCAGGTAAGTCCGACGACGATGGAAGTCAATCGGATGGGAATGGTCATGAGTGAAAGTGCTAGAGCTGCTCAAGTGTCATCTAGTCTTTTCTATAGTTTCTTGAGTCAACTATGTACTTTTCTTTTTATTAAACAGAGTATTGGATTTGTAATAGTCTATTATAAAGGAATAAAGGATTGGGTTATCTTGCTATTTTGCGCATCTCTATCTTTGTGTCGAATACACGACCACTCTGATTGACATGATTGATATAGACACGTCGCGCATCTCCGGGTATCTTCCGCGCTCGGGGCATGACAAACTAGGCATGAACTATGTGATGAATTCTCTACCATGATGTCTACTGAATTTGAAATGAGCTTGGTTGGAGAACTAAAATATTTTCTTGGATTGCAGGTACAGCAGCTAGAAGATGGGTGCTTCATCAACCAAACCAAATACACAATGGAACTGTTCAAAAGGTTTGGCATGGAAAACTTAAAACATATTACTACACCCATGGGCACCAATACATCATTGGATGCAGATGAGACAGGTAAAGAAGTAAATGCCAAACTTTATAGAGGTATGATTGGATCACTTCTTTACTTGACAGCCTCTAGACCTGATATACAATTCAGTGTAGGAATGTGTGCAAGGTATCAGTCTAGACCCACTGAACTACACTTAGCTGCAGTTAAAAGAATCTTCAGATATTTGTCAGTTAGTCACTCTCTTGGTTTATGGTTTCCTGCATCTCACACATTGAATCTAGTAGCATACACAGATGCTGACTATGCAGGCTGTAAACTAGACAGGAAAAGCACAAGTGGCCATTGTGAATACTTGGGTGGGTGTTTAGTATCTTGGGGCTCCAAGAAACAACATTCTGTGGCCCTCTCCACTGCAGAGGCTGAATATGTGGCTGTAGTGAGTTGTGGAACACAAGTTATATGGATTAAACACCAACTTCAGGACTACCAAGTAGACCTGGGGTGTACACCTATTTACTGTGATAATACAAGTGCCATCAATCTTGCTAAAAATTCTGTTCTGCATTCTCGAACCAAACACATAGAGATAAGACATCATTTTATAAGAGATGAGGTGTCTAAGAATAATTTTGAACTGATTCATATAGGGACAGATAATCAGATTGCTGATATTTTCACAAAACCTCTGGATAATGAAAAATTCACTACATTGAGAAGAGAATTAGGCTTATACAAAGTGTCTTAACGGTGAGGGGGAGTTCAGAATGCTTACTAGTTAGCTTTCAGGAATGCTCTAAATAAAGGAAAGTCTTGAGTTTTTGCTGAAATATTTTATTGAGGTATGCTATATCTTAGGGGGAGCTGAGTTGTAATGTGAGAAGAGTAGTTCTTTGACAGATTCAAAAGGGTTGTCCAGATGTGTACCTTTGCTGGTCTTGCATGACTGATTTAGTGTGGTTCTCTCAGAAAGTAGAGTGTCACTTATCTCTTAAGTCTATAAGTCAGTGACCCTAATCTCCAGGTCAGAATCTTTCCTTTGGTACTCTTTCAGAGATCTGGACTAATTGCATAAAGTATATCTTCTTACATTGTCATTGATTATGGTTTAGGCCAAAAGATATGTATGTCTTGATATTTGACCCAATCAACTTGAAATCTAGACTTCAAGACTCAATTCAAGAAAAGTCCTTTTTGGTATTGTCTTCAATCATTCTATCTCGTTAACTCAAGGGCTTAACTGAACAAACATGTTCTGTTTTGATCACTGAGAAACTGGGAGCTTCATCAATGAAATGAATATTTCTCCCAAGTCATGAGGTGTCAAATGCTTAAATTACATGAAAAGTCATGACAGAGCAATGGTGGCTTGCTGGTGAGTAACTGGGGACTCTGGCCTCTAATCAAGGTGTTTCCTCATGTCAAAAGCCACAGTTACTAACTTTGTTCCTTAATAAAAAAAAGGGGGGGGGGGAAGGAAGTAATGAGGTACTCACTCTGAGTAATTGGGGATTCAGGCCTCTGATCAAGGTGTCTCCCTAATGTCAAAGGAAGTGAACTACCAACTTACTCATTGATCTTCTTGAATATCATCTCCAACAAAAATTCCTTGTTGTTATGCAACTAATGGATTGCTTGTCCTCAATACCTTGAGAACACCTCTCTGATTTCGTCTCTTGCTATTTAGTGGAATAGTTGAATGATCAGCTCTTTTTGGCCATACTTGTCAACTCCTGCTCTAAATCATCCACTATGTATGATGATAAACTTGTCTATCATTCCACTTCTCTATTGTGTACTGAAATCTAAAGAATCTTATCTTGAGATTAGAAACTCACTTATTCTCTTAAGACCTACTCGTGACTTTCTGCACTATGCAGTTACTGCCCTGAGTCCTTCATGTTTCCAGCACTGTCACACATCTTGTATTTTTTTTTGCTGATGTCAAAGGGGGAGAGAAGTTGCAATGTTTGCAATGTCTACAATTTTAGTGAGAAGTTCTGCAATGTTCAGCAATATCAGTGAGTCTTGGTTTTGTCTTGAGCTTTGGGGGAGTCATGTTACTTCATGCTGATATGTTTATGAGTTGTGGGGGAAATGAGAGTGTGTTGTAGGGAATGTTTAATTCATTTGCATAAGCATGCCTTGAATTTAAATCTGTTGTTGAAGCTGATATTGATTTCATGTTAAATCTTGATAAACCTTGATATTGCCTGATTCATAGTGTTGCCATCATCAAAAAGGGGGAGATTGTTGTGTCCCTATAATTTTGATGATGTCTCACACTATAAATCATTTCTTTATCTCAAGATAATCTCATGTTTCATCATGTAAGTGAATGGATTACACAGTAAGGGAAGTCCTGTTCAATTGAACAATTTGACCAAATGAATTTTGGTGTTGCCTGAGTCATAATGTCTTGATGGTTTCAACACTATGAACCTTTGTGAACAAAAATGTTTCTCTATGTTAATGTAAATCCTCGAGCCACTTCAGTTAATTTTGGGAGTTGTTTTCGTGCCACTTGAGCCACACTTCGTGTTGTTTCCCCTCACTAACACGAAAAGATTTCGTGTCGTCTGAGCTTACAACACTTCGTGTTGATTTCCATGCTTGACAGGAAAACTTGTATGAGGTAATACTTCGTGTTGTTCTATCCTTGTCATATATGTCTTCGAGTCCTAGTCTCGGTTGTTTAACTTCGTGTCGTGTTACTGAAGCAGCTCGAATAGTTCTGACGAACTCCGAGTCGCTTCTCTGTGAACCTCGTGTCGTTTCTCTCTGTCCTTTAGTTGCTCATCTCGTGTCATCTTTTATGTCTGCTTGTTTAATTTCGTGTCACTTACTGTTGTTCCTCGAGTCGTTCTTTTTCTTAGTGTCACTGCTTCATTTCGTGTCGTGATAGCCATGTCACTCTTCTATCTTCATGCTATTTTTCTCTTTAGACTTCGTGTCCTTCTCGCCTTGACCACACTCCATGTCAATTCCTGTGTTTCGTCTTCGTGTTATTTTTCAACTCGTGTCGTTTTCTGTTTTCATCTTCGTGTTGTCTTCAACTCGTGACGGTTTCTGTTATTTGTCTTCGTGTCGTGGTCAGCCCATGTCGCCTCGTCTTCGAGTCGTTCATTCGAGCTATTTTGTGCTCGAGTTGTTTTTCTTATGTTTTCAAGTGTTGTTTCACTTTGTGTCGTCGTTTGTTGCCGTTTGTTAGTTCGTGTTGTTTCGTTCTAACCTCGTCCAGGTTTCTTCTAAATCGCGTGTTCTTCTACTGTTTCACTCCGTGATATTTTCTTCTCACCTCGTGCTATCCTGATCTGACCTCGTGTCACCTTCCTTGATTGTGTCAATCTTGTCCATTGTATCTCGTGTCGTTCTTTTCTTATCTCGTGTAGTTGTCACGTCGTGTTGTTATCAAATACCTCATGCAGCTTTAGTTTTAGTGGCCATACAGCGTGTTAATGTTTTTTATCTCCTTACAGGTACGAGGAAGAATATTCCCAAATAAATGGACTGCACGTGATCCAAGACAAGAGGAACCAACCCAATGAGGACACGTGGCAGGAAGGTTCTGGATCGAGCGTGGGAAGCACACGCATGTTGTGTCCTATCCACCTGCTGCCACTATAAATAGAAACCTTCGCCCACCGATGAAAAAAGATCAGAGCCAAGAAAGAAAAGGCAGAATTACAGAGAGCTCGATCCAATAGTGAAGAAGAAAGAAAAAGAGAGATAGCAGTGAAGAGAAAGAAAAAGAGAGATAGCAGTGAAGAGAGAAAGAGAGTTTGCAGTATCTGGTTTTTGAAATTGCTTCCCAGGAAGCTACATTTGTATTAACTCTCAGTATCGAATGTTTTCTCGATCAGTCTTTAGTTTCTTTTCTGATTTTCTTTATGTGTTCTTCGTCTAATTCTGATATGTTCCCCTCCGGTATGTGGAGGAAGGGAGTCTAACTCTGGTTTCCCTCTAGGATGCAGAGGAAGAGAGATCGCTGATCTCTAGTGTTGCTAGTGACGGGTTGTCATTAGCAGGTTCCCTCCGGTGTGTGGAGGAAGGGAGAGGCACTCTCCGGTTCTGTTCGTGCTAGGTGCTAGAACAGGTTTCAAGCTCTGCGGGTGGCAGAACTTGGTTGAGGGATTTGTCTCCCTTGGTTTTTCAAGCTGTTTGGCAGCAAGTTGTTCGCGGACTGAGTCTGCTGTGCTCTAGCAGTGGCTAGTGGAATCCTCACTCTAGTTGGAGTGAGGGGTGGATGTAGATTGCTGACTGCAGTCGAACCACCTAAAAAACCGGTTGTCTTCTCTGTGGTTTGAGGTCTTTATCTACGCTCTCTATCTGTTTGTCACTTCGATTATTTGTTTGCTCAGCTCTTCATCATCATTCTCTTATTCGATCTTGAGTGGTATCTGCATTTGCAATTCTTTGTGTGCTAGTTTAGAAGGGGCATAAGCGGTAGATTTATTTTCTTGCCTAAGTTTTGCAAAATTGGGAGTGATCTATTCATCCCCCCCTTCTATATCACTCTTGCTGCGCTAACATTTGGTATCAGAGCGGGTTTACGTCATGTGGACGAACGGTCAAGGAAATGGTGGTGGTCCTAGAACCTTCATGGCCGAAGGTCAATCCATTAGTCGCCCTCCTTATTTCGATGGTAGTAACTATTTATTTTGGAAGAACAGGATGGAAGTGTTCATCAGAGCTCAGAGTCATAAATTGTGGAGAGTAATCACGGTGGGGCCATATGAGCTGCCACCAAACGAGGAAGCTTGGACAGATGATCATGTGAAGCTCTCGTCACTCAACTAGACGGCGCTGAATATAATCCAGTGTGCTGTTCATCCAGAGGAATATGCTCGTATATCTGCATACAGAACTGCCAAGCGAATGTGGGATGAGCTGCAATTGATCTATGAAGGTACAGCTCAAGTGAAAGCCTCGAAGGTAAACCTCTACACTTCTAAGTATGAAATGTTTAAGATGAATGCAGATGAGAATATAACCGAAATGTATGCCAGGTTATCCTTGATCACTAACACTCTTAAAGGGCTAGGGAAGGATCTTGCTGAGGCAGATATAGTCAGGAAAATCCTTAGATCTTTATCCCCGGCATGGCACACTAAGGCCATTGTGATTGAGGAGTCAAAAGATTTGACTGTCTTAACTGTGAATGAACTCATAGGATCCTTGATGACCTATGAGATGAATTTCCAAGGAGGTGGAGAAGGAAGTGAGAGGAAGGGTAAAAATGTAGCTCTAAGAGCTTCCCGCAACAAGGGTAGTAACAGTGGGAGCAGCAGCAGTACCCCCGAGTTTGAGTCCGAGCTTGAAGGTTTATCAGATCTCGACCAGGCGGAGCAGGCTATGCTCACTCGTCAGTTCAAAAAGTTTCTGACGACAAAGGGAAAGACCTTTAGGAAGAAGAACCCACACTCTTTTAACAAGAATGCTGAGTTTACCAATTACAGGGATAGAAATCCTAAGAAACTGACTTGTTTTAACTGTAACAAACAGGGACACATGAAAGGTGAATGCCCAGAACTCTAGAAGAAAGGTCCCTATTTTCAGAAGAAAAACATAAAGGTGCAGAAGAAGAAGAAGCCACAGGCAATGGTCTGCACATGGAGTGAGGAAGAAGAAGACCCAGAAGAAGCTTCCTCAGAAGAATACGAAGATGGAATTTGCCTTATGGCAAACAGTGACGACGAGGTAATAAACGTTTTTGAAAATTTCTCAATTGATGACTGGGAGGATGCTTATGGTGACTTGCTAGATAAATTTAATTCACTTAGAAAAGAGCACAGAGTTCTGAAAAAAAATTTAACACAAATATTGAAGAACAAACTCTGGTCTGTGAGGAAAATGCGAAGCTAAAAGAACAACTAGAAGAAATGACCTCACAAAGGAAAGAGAATGATAAGCTTAAGGGAGAAATTCAGGAAAGTCAAAAACAGCTCAATGAATTCAAAACTAAAATTGAAGAAAGCATGAGTGAAATCAGAATGAATTTAGAGAAATATGAAGCTGTGAAGAAAGTAAATGTTGAACGCCTAAAGAATTCTGAGTTTCTTCAAAAGGAGCTGGAAGACAAACAGAAAGTCTTAGAAAAGTTTGTCCAAGGAAAGACTAACCTAGATGCTATACTAGGGACTATGGTCAATTTCAATAAGGAAGGTCTAGGCTATGACCCAACCAACAAGAGACCCTTGCAATTCAAGACCATCACCTTCTGTCCAGAGAAGGGAAAAGAAAAGCTGGACACACCATCCAGCTCAAACAGCTCTAAGGGAATTCAAAGTCCTAAAGAAAACATAAAAATCAGTACTGGACAACCATTTAAGATGGGAATGAATTTTATGAATAATAACACTAAGCCCACTTACCAGAACACAAATAGTAGATGGACCAAGAAAGTAAATCAGAATAAGAGCTGGAATTACAACAATCAGATGGGTCCAAGCAGGACCTACTAGAGAAATAACTTTCATGGTCAAAGATATACTAATCAACAAGCCTACAGGAAGTTTTCTAGGAATAGGAAGACTAATGAATGGAATAGAACTCACTTCTCCAGTTCAGCTGGATTCAACTTTAATAAACCAGAAATGAAGGTGCCAGAGAAAACCATGCTGAAACAAATCTAGATACCTAAACACTTGATCAGAGATTTAAACAATGTCCTTGGACCCAAAATCAATCTGCTTGATATATTTGTGTAGGTCGGCCTGGCAGCTGAAGACAACAAGTGGTACCTCGACAGTGGCTGCTCCAGGCATATGACAGGAGATCGATCCAACTTCAGCAAGATAGAGATGAAGCCAGGAGGTATGGTCAAGTTTGGAGGAAAGAACAAAGGTAAAATTATTGGAGTTGGCATAGTAGGTAAGTCTTCCACAAATTCCATTGAAAAAGTAGTACTTGTGGAAGGGCTTCAACACAACCTGATTAGCATTTGCCAATTATGTGACAGGGGTCACAGGGTTGTATTTGATGATAGTTCATGTAAAATCCTTGAAACAAATTCTGACATGGTTAAATTTGTGGCCAACAGGATTAATAATGTCTACATTGTAGACTTAGATGAGAAATCTGAATCCACTATTTGCTTATCTGCCAATTCTGAAAATGATGCCTTTGAATGGCATAGACGTCTAGGTCATGCTAGCTTTTCAACTTTAAATAAATTGGTCAAGCATGATTTAGTTAAAGGCATGCCTAGAATTAAATTCAACTCTATATCAAAAGCATGTGATGCCTGTGCTCTAGGCAAACAGACCAGAAATTCTTTCAAATTAAGATCTGAGCCATTGTCTTCTAGACCAATGGAACTTCTTCATATGGATCTTTTCGGTCCAACCAGAACTCAGAGTCTTAATGGTAACAGGTTTGGCTATGTCATCATAGATGACTTCTCCAGATATTCATGGATATTTTTCTTAGCAAATAAGAGTGATGCATTTCAAAAGTTTAATCTATTTTTCAATAAGGTCAAACAAGAAGGGAAGTACAAGGTTAGTTCTATTCAATCTGACCATGGAGGTGAGTTTGAAAATTCCATGTTTACTGATCTTTGTGACAAAGAAGGACTAACTCACAGGTTTTCCTCTCCCAGGACACCTGAACAGAATGGGATCGTGGAGAGAAGAAATAGAACAGTGGTGGAAATGGCCCGAACCATGTTGATTGAAAGTAAGTTACTTAGAAGGTTTTGGGCAGAAGCGGCCAATATAGCAACCTACATAATCAACAAGGCCATGGTAAGACCCATACACAAGAAACCACCCTATGAGCTTCTAAAAGGTAAGAAACCAAACTTGTTTCATTTCAGAATTTTTGGAGCAAAATGTTTTATTCATAACAATGATAAGAAAGACTTAGATAAGTTTGAAGCCAAGAGTTCACTTGGAATATTCTTGGGTTACTCTGAAGTGTCAAGGGCATATAGGGTATTTAACATATCAGATCAGAAAGTGGAAGAATCTCCACACATCCTTTTTAGTGAAAAGAAAGATGTCTTTAATGTTAAAAATCTTGACAGGGATTCCAATCATGGTGGAGACTTTCTAGAAGACCAACAGGAAGAAGAGAAGACTCAGCCAAATGGAGAAACAAATTCCCCCAATCAGGAAGGGCCAAGAGAAACAGGTGAGTCTTCAACAAATATCAGATTTCTTAAAGACCATCCTTTAGATAAAGTCATAGGCAATCCTGAAGATCCTCTTAGGACTAGGTCTCATTTTAGAAATGTGAATAATGATGACTTAATTACTTTGGTCTCACAAGTTGAACCCAAATCAATAGAAGAGGCCTTAGCTGATCAAGCTTGGGTCAATGCTATGAGTGAGGAATTAGGTCAGTTTGAAAGGAATAATGTCTGGGAGCTTGTCCCAAGACCAGATGGTATTAATGTCATAGGAACCAAGTGGGTGTTCAAAAATAAGATGAATGAAGATGGAATCATCACGAGGAATAAGGCCAGACTAGTAGCCAAAGGTTACTGTCAGGAATTCGATGTAGACTTTGATGAATCCTATGCACCAGTTGCTAGGATGGAAGCTATAAGATTGTTGCTTGCCTTTGCATGCTCAAAGAACATTAAACTCCAACAAATGGATGTTAAAAGTGCCTTTTTAAATGGAGTTATTAAAGAAGAAGTTTTTGTTGAACAACCTCCTGGATTTCAATTTTCTCCTCAACCTAACCAAGTTTTCAGGTTAAACAAAGCCTTGTATGGTCTAAAGCAGGCTCCAAGAGCTTGGTATGAAAGATTGTCTGAATTTCTGATCAGCAAGGGCTACAAAAGAGGTAAAGTTGATCAGACTTTATTTACCAAGGGCATGAATAAAGATCTCATCATAGTTCAGGTATATGTAGATGACATTGTATTTGGATCAACTAGGCATGAACTATGTGATGAATTCTCTACCATGATGTCTGCTGAATTTGAAATGAGCTTGGTTGGAGAACTAAAATATTTTCTTGGATTGCAGGTACAACAACTAGAAGATGGGTGCTTCATCAACCAAACCAAATACACAATGAACTGTTCAAAAGGTTTGGCATGGAAAATTTAAAGCATATTACTACACCCATGGGCACCAATACATCATTGGATGCAGATGAGACAGGTAAAGAAGTAAATGCCAAACTTTATAGAGGTATGATTGGATCACTTCTTTACTTGACAGCCTCTAGACCTGATATACAATTCAGTGTAGGAATGTGTGCAAGGTATCAGTCTAGACCCACTGAACTACACTTAGCTGCAGTTAAAAGAATCTTCAGATATTTGTCAGTTAGTCACTCTCTTGGTTTATGGTTTCCTGCATCTCACACATTGAATCTAGTAGCATACACAGATGCTGACTATGCAGGCTGTAAACTAGACAGGAAAAGCACAAGTGGCCATTGTGAATTCTTGGGTGGGTGTTTAGTATCTTGGGGCTCCAAGAAACAACATTCTGTGGCCCTCTCCACTGCAGAGGCTGAATATGTGGCTGCAGGGAGTTGTGGAACACAAGTTATATGGATTAAACACCAGCTTCAGGACTACCAAGTAGACCTAGGGTGTACACCTGTTTACTGTGATAATACAAGTGCCATCAATCTTGCTAAAAATCCTGTTCTGCATTCTCGAACCAAACACATAGAGATAAGACATCATTTTATAAGAGATGAGGTGTCTAAGAATAATTTTGAACTGATTCATGTAGGGACAGATAATCAGATTGCTGATATTTTCACAAAACCTCTGGATAATGAAAAATTCACTACATTGAGAAGAGAATTAGGCTTATACAAAGTGTCTTAACGGTGAGGGGGAGCTTTGTTCCTGTTGTAAGGGGGAGTTCAGAATGCTTACTGGTTAGCTTTCAGGAATGCTCTAAATAAAGAAAAGTCTTGAGTTTTTGCTGAAATATTTTATTGAGGTATGCTATATCTTAGGGGGAGCTGAGTTGTAATGTGAGAAGAGTAGTTCTTTGACAGATTCAAAAGGGCTGTCGAGATGTGTACCTTTGCTGGTCTTGCATGACTGATTTAGTGTGGTTCTCTCAGAAAGTAGAGTGTCACTTATCTCTTAAGTCTATAAGTCAGTGATCCTAATCTCCAGGTCAGAATCTTTCCTTTGGTACTCCTTCAGAGATCTGGACTAATTGCATAAAGTATATCTTCTTACATTGTCATTGATTATGGTTCAGGCCAAAACATATGTATGTCTTGATATCTGACCCAATCAACTTGAAATCTAGACTTCAAGACTCAATTCAAGAAAAGTCCTTTTTGGTATTGTCTTCAATCATTCTATCTCGTTAACTCAAGGGCTTAACTGAACAAACATGTTATGTTTTGATCACTGAGAAACTGGGAGCTTCATCAATGAAATGAATATTTCTCCCAAGTCATGAGGTGTCAAATGCTTAAATTACATGAAAAGTCATGACAGAGCAATGGTGGCTTGCTGGTGAGTAACTGGGGACTCTGGCCTCTAATCAAGGTGTTTCCTCATGTCAAAAGCCACAGTTACTAACTCTGTTCCTTAATAAAAAAAAGGGGGGGAAGGAAGTAATGAGGTACTCACTCTGAGTAACTGGGGATTCAGGCCTCAGATCAAGGTGTCTCCCTAATGTCAAAGGAAGTGAACTACCAACTTACTCATTGATCTTCTTGAATATCATCTCCAACAAAAATTCCTTGTTGTTATGCAACTAATGGATTGCTTGTCCTCAAGTAATGAGGTACTCACACTTACTGAGCTTAGCATGCAACTGGTGATCTCACAAAGTCTGCAACATAACTCACAAATGATACACATGCTCATCTACAGACCGCGAATAAACAAGGATGTCATCCACAAACACGACCACGAACTGGTCCAAGTAGGGATGGAACACCCTCTGCATCAAATCCATAAATGTTGCGGGGGCATTGGTGAGCCCAAACGGCATCACCAGAAACTCATAATGCCTGTATCTAGAGCTGAACGCAGTCTTCTCCACGTCAGACTCTCGAATCCACAACTGATAATAACCGGACCGCAAATCAATCCGCGAGAACACTCGAGCAGACTGAAGCTGGTCAAACAAATCATCAATCCACGATAACAGATACTTGTTCTTAACGGTTACCTCGTTCAACTGTCAGTAGTCAATGCACAATCTCAGACTACCATCCTTCTTCTTCACAAACAACACTGGCGCACCCCAAGGGGAAAATCTAGGATGAATATACCCCTTGGCAAGCAACTTTTGCAACTATGCCATTAACTCTCTCAACTCAACGGGAGCCATACGGTAAGGAGCCTTCGACAAAGGTCCCGTGCCAGGCACGATCTCGATCACAAAATCAATCTCCCACTGGGGAGGCAATCCAGGTAGGTCCTCGTGAAAAATATTGGGAAATTCACACACCACTGGAATGTCCTCGAGATCCGGCTCCATCCGGTCTACCACGACCACAGAAGGGAGAAAACCCTGACAACCTGCATCAAGCAAATGACAAGCCCTAATAGTCGAAATAAGAAAGCGGGAAGAGGAAGACCTAATACCTTTGAAATAGAAGGTGGGTCCATGAAGCCGCCGGAAATAAACCCTCTTCAAGCCACAATCTACTAATGCATGATGTGTCTCGAGCCAATCCATGCCTAAAATCACATCAAAGTCCTAAAGTGGCAACGCATAAAGTCTGGCCGGCAAACTTCGCCCTTCCACTCACACAGGAACCTCATCAAAATAATATAGAGTGATCATAAAATCACCATAAGGCAACTCCACTGCCAAATCATAGGATAACTGGGTCACCGGCTCCTCGATACTCAGCGTGAAATCCTCCGAAATAAACGAATGAGACGCCCCAGAATCAAACAAAACTCGAGCCGCACAACCCAAAATCTGAATGGTACCTTCCATGAACTGTGACGCCACTGCCTCTGCCCTGGTCATGTGTGTGATCTGGCCTCGGGATCTCTGCTTACCTCCCACACTCGTTGACCTGGGTAGCGGCAGATACTGCCCCTGCTGCTGCCTCTGCTGTTGAGGGTACTGCTGCTGCGGAGGAAACTGCTGCTGCGGCGGCCTCTGAGGACAGTTGCGTGCCATATGCCCTGGCTGGTCACACTTGAAACAAATCACCGGCGCCGTGCACTGCCTGCCTGGATGCGACTCGTCACACTGGGGACACCCTCCCCGCGATCCACCCACTGATCCCTGATGCTAAAAGGAATCAGCTACTGTACACTGCCCGATGACGCCTGCCTCGGATCCTTACGCTTCTTCTGGAAACTCTTCTTGAGAAACTTCTTGACCTTGGAGCCAAAAGTCACAGATCCTGTCGCTGACGCCGTCGGCACTGATGCTCCCGAACTACCAGTAGCGTGCTGGAAAGTACTCTGCTGCTGGGTAGCCGTCTGCTGACCGCGGCCAGACTGGGACTGCCCCTGGCCTCCCGGTCCTCGAACCTTCTGCATATCCAGCTCCAAAGATGCCGCCACACGAGATGTTGTCTCCAAATCGGTAGCTGCGTTCGCCATCAGAAGGTGCCTCAGCTCCTCCCTCAAACCCTGCACGAATTTCTCCATCTTCACTCCCTCATGCTCCATGATATGGAGAGCATAACAGCCTAACTCCATAAACCGAGCCCTGTACTGCAACACTGACATGTCACTTTGAACCAGCTCCAAAAACTGACGCATCTTCTGCGTACCAACATAGGATGGGCAGAAAGTAACCTCGAAGACCGTAACGAAGTCCTTCCACACGATCTCCTGAAGCGGACGAGACTAAAAGGATGTCTTCCACTCTGAAGACCACCAATCTCGAGCCGTAGCCTGCAACTGGTTACAGGCCAACATCACCCTGTCCTCCTTAGCATAGTGCATGGAATTGAACACTCTCTCCATCTCATCAAGCCACCGCCTGGCCACATCGGCATCTTGCTGGCCCTCATAATAGGGTGGGTAAAACTGCAAGAAGTCCCTCACAGCCCGACTGGGTCCACCCCGAGCTGACGAGCCCTCACCAGTATCACCGCCAAACTGCTGAGCCATGGCCTGAAACATGCTCCGAAAGAAATCCTCGGCTCCCAGAACTCTCGCTGCATCCCCTGCCTGGGTGGTAACTGGTGGCACTCTGCTCTTCTCCTCCTGCTCCTCTGTCGACTGTCCCTGCTGAGAGCGAGTCCTCCGCCCCGGCGCCATACTCGCCTACTGTAAAAAGACAGAAGACACGAGAAATGGTGAAATCAATAAAACACGCAATGCCCTAAGCCAGTGCCAACTGTACATCATCATTGTGGACTAGTGGACCACTGCAACTATTTACGATTCTCATATATATCCACAACCGTACTCTGATACCAGCTATAATGATCTAAGATCCGAACACCGGGAAGGCCCGATAACCCGAATCTCGAACCGCCACCCACGAGCCCAAAGACTCGAAAGGGTTAAAAGGGATGATGTGGAGATACAGAAGAATCTAAAATAATTACAGAGCTACGCAGATTAAGTGAATTAAGCAGGAAGTAAAAAATGACATTATTTAAATTACAAGGTCCGCAAAATAACAGTAGTCTAAAATATAACAGTAGTCCACAACTAGTACAATCCAAAGAGAAAAGTACAACTACGCGGGGCATACCCCAAAACTGGCAACTGGCAACTAACCCTGGGCACCTGAACCACGTGGAGCCTCTGAAGCGCTCCCCGGAAGCCGTGTCTCACCTGAAACACGGAAAACATGCAGGGAATGAGCCTCAAAACACAAGGCTCAGTAGGGATCATACGGTCCCCACCTCGCAAACCGAGAAACCACGCAGAAAGTAACTACAAGCTACTATGACGGCTAGTAACGAACGCACGACACAAAAATTGAGACAACTCATCAAAACTCAAGGGTCACTACCACACAAAGATAGGAGTACCGTCCACCAGAAGCACAGTCGGATGCATCCCCTGACGACTTACACCGCGCCGCCGTGTCTCCCTACTCGCCCCAGGTGGAAACTGAGACACTCACAAGTAACACTAACAAGGGTATAGTCGGGGTCGTGCTCGTCAGCACATGTCCGAAGTCCCCAACCACGTGTGCACACACTGACTGACTGTGCTACGTCAGGCCCTCTAGGTGGTTCGTCCACCCGGCCCGGACTCGAGCCGCCACAGTAGGAGGCCCACGGTAACCAGCCTAAAACTGTCTCTCGGGTAGCCTCGCCACCACTCCCTGGTGGGATCACACGCGTGTCGGAAGGCTACGACTAGTGGAGGGTCACTGAAGGTATAGACTCTCTAGTCCATGGAAAGCAACGTCGAAACCGACAAAGTACAAGGGCTGCTCCTCATACCGACACCGACTCATGGTGACACGAGCCGAGAACACCAACTCCCAAGATCCCATGACACCCTCACGTATGGTCCCCACATGATGCCCAGCATCAGTCAGACCACGGGTCAGCACGTGGAATGAGATCCACTCACCTGGGACTCAAATCGGCAAAGCATAACTCTGGTCAGACATACATTTATGGCGGTCCACATTTTGGCCGCCACAGAGTCTGGCGGTCCAACATTGGGCTGCCACAGGACTGTAGCGGTCTAATGATAGGCCGCTACACCCTGGGTCACGAAAGAAATGGCGGTCCTATATAGGGCCGCCACATGGATGTGGCGGACGTACCTTAGGCCGCCACACCCCAAAAACTCCAAACGGTCGGAAATCAACGGTCAACTCGCCCTCTGGCAGTCTGACCCTCGGCTGCCACATCTTCTGGCAGTCTATCGTGCAACCGCCAAAAGACCTGGGGACCTGCCGACAAAATAGTGCCCTGTGGCGCTCCCACCTTTGGCCGCCACAGGCTCTGGCGCACCTACCCTGGGCCGCCAAATGCTCTGGCGGTCACTGGAAGGACTGCCAAATCGTCCCGAGAACGGGTTGGCGGGAACAAACCCAAAAACATGTTCCACGCCCCGATCATCCATGGACGAGGGGGAAAACAAGGGGGAAGCTCCCCTATGGCCCCTAGCATGCATCTACGCCCTCAAATCGGTCCGAAACACGACGAAACGGTAGATCGGCACACAACCTCCAAAACATGGATTTTGCCTTACTCGGCTCAAAACGCCCCTCTCGACCTCTCCTCGGCCTACAAATCACGGGGGACGACAGGATGAGCATGGGGATCCAACTCCCTACCTCTATGGAGCTCAAGCTCCGCCGAAACACTGCCGAATGCGAAGAAGAAGCTTTCAGAATCCTCGATCCTTCACGAAACCGCACGAGCCACACGCCGCCACGACCGCCTCACCACCGCCGTCGCTGCCACGCCGTCACCTCACTGCCGTCTATAGCGGGGGAGGGGCGCCGCCGCGGTCACGCTGGATGAAGAGAGAGAGGAAGGGGGTGGTCTCTTATGGGAGGAAGAAAGGAGGAAGAAAGAAGAAGAAGAAAAGAAAAAGAAAATAGGGGTTCATAGAGAAAATTCAGAAATTCTAGAAAATACCAAAAAATAGGAAAATATACCACCGCGATCGTTGGAACGTGCTGATTGCTGTGGTACCTATCCTGCGTAGGTGAACAACTCGGTTCACCCGCTACGGGGTTCCGCAAGTTCTTCCGAAACACACACACGGAAATCGGAAAACACGCGAAGAAAGTCGCGGAACACGCTCCGGGCCTCCGAAACTGATCCGAATCACACGGATACGAACATGAAACATGTCTGAAACATAATTCCAGATGCAACGGTGTCGGACTCTCCGAGAAAATAGATCTGAGACCTAAAAAGAAGGATCCTAAGGGTCCGTGATATTACAGTAGAAGCTACGCTCGGTAATAGGTGTGCGACATGGGATGAGTTTAAGGAACATTTTAATAGCAAGTATTTCTCGGACCGGGTATAAGAGAAGAAAATGGCAGAATTCACTACTTTGAAGTAAAGGAATTTATCAGTTGGTGAGTATGAGGTGCAGTTCGCCCGATTATCCCGCTATGCTACGCATTTGGTATCTACAGAGAAGATGAAAGCCAAAATATTTTTGAATAGATTGAAGCTCCAATATATCAACCAATTGGCGTCGATGGAAATTCATAACTATGCCGAGATTGTGAGGGAAGCTCAAGTCCTTCAGGATACCATGGAGATGACTGAGAGGGTCCGAGGAAGGAACACCAAGAAGGAGTAGACCACTAGTTCTGGGAATTTAAAACCCAGTAATGGCAAGAAAAGGCCCACCGGCGGGTCTAGTTCGTGGAAGGCCAAGAAGTCAAATAATGATGACAAGAAGGCAGGATCGGCTGCATCATCCAAAGCTCTTTGCAAGTATTGTGATCATTCAGGTCACAAGATGGAGGAGTGTTGGCACAAGCTAGGCGCCTATCTGCGTTGTGGGAGTAGGGACCACCGTATCCCTGAGTGTCCTCTTCTGTCAGATCAAGCTACACCGAGCAAGCCACAAGGAGGCCAGAAGCGGCAGGGCAAGCTCCAAGCGCTACAGGAAACCGAGACAGAAGCCACCTAGTAGGGTGGATTGGTTGAAGGTACACTTGTTGTTTTTGATAAGCTGACATTTGTTTTTTTTGATATCGGAGCAATGCATTCTTTTATTTCACAAGGTTTTACTAAGTCTTTATCTATGAAACCTGTATTCATGAACTCTCAACTGGAAATTTCAACCCCCATTGGTTCAGGTTCAGCAATCAAACACTACTACCCTTCTAGTAAGATTTTGGTTAATGGATAGAATATGCCTACTGATTTTGTCTGTATGAAGATGAAGGATTATGATGTCATCCTAGGAGCAAATTGGTTAGCTAAGTATGAGGCTAGCGTCCATTGTAAAACTAGCATCATGTCTTTCTCTGGGCACCCCGAGTTTTCCTATGTCGGGGTTACACATTCTAAGTCCGTGCCACTTATTTTGGCACTTCGGGCTGAGAAGTTGATGAGGAAAGGATGTCAGGAATTTTTGGCGTGGATTTCTTTGACCGACAAGAAGGAGTTGGAGATTAAGGACATCCCTATTGTCAGAGAATTCCCAGATGTGTTTCCTTAATACTTACCCGGACTTCCACAAGAGAGAGAGAGGTAGTCTTTTCTATTGATCTAGTTCCTGGCGCGTCTCCAGTTTCTAAAGCTCCGTATCATATGTCTCCTACGGAGTTAAGAGAATTGAAAGAGCAATTATTGGAGTTGCTTAAGAAGGGGTTCATTCGTCCAAGTACATCCTCGTGGGGAGCCCCAGTGTTGTTTGTAAGGAAGAAGGACGATGGTGCAGACACCAGAGCGATCGAGAGGCATGAACCTGCGAGCCGTCGGTACTGTACGCGGAGCACCACTCGGGCTACATTGGCTTCCATGTGGCTCGGAGACAACCTAGAGACTCCCCCTTGAGTCTCGATATTTATAGTATTTACTGGGATTTCATTTGTGTGTAATGTGTGTTTATTTGACTTTATTTGGATTGTAATTTAGATTGTAACAGGGGTTTATTTGTAAAATGGGACCACCTGGGTCCCGCGGGCCCCCCATCTCTTCTCCCATTGATCCACCTCATATCTTGGGCCCATGTGGGGTCAGTCAACCCTCCATGGTGGCCTTCTAGAAGGGTTGGACCAAGGGGGGGACAAAGGGAACCAAAATTCAAAATGTGGAACCATAAAAGTCAAGGGGGCGCCCCATGTTTAATGTAGTTTATTAGGATTTGTAGTTTTATTTTATTTGTTCCAAATCACATGGGAGAAATAAATTTGAACTCCCTCTTTTACCCCTCCCAAACCCTAGATCTAGGGATAGAACTAGTCTTTTTGTATTTCCTATAAAAGCCTTGTATTTCTATTTTGAGTAGAATTAATGAAGAGAAAAATCTGATTATTGTTGGAGCAAGCAAGGGCCGCCCCCTATCTCTCTCCTCTCTCCCCCTTCTGCAGCTGGGAAGGCTGTGAATCAGAGGTGTGAAGCCTCTTCTATCAGTTCGTGAGTTCGTCGTTGCCACCGCCGCCGCCATCGTGCCGTCGTCGCACCATCGCCATCGTCGCCAGAGTTCTATCCATCCAGGACAGCCCCTTCTTCCACGAATTTCTGCTCCCAGCAACGAGATCTTTTGGAGCCCAAAATTTCAGGGTGAGTCTCATAGATCATCACCACGTCCTAGAAAAATTGGTGGAGCTTCTAGCTTCTATTTTCCGTCTTTCTATTTTCGTTGTCCACCTTCTTTCAGATCTACCAGCACTCTGCCTAGATTTCCAGAACCCTAATAGGTCGTTCATGAACCAACCTTCTAGTGATCCAAATGACTTGATATTTTTATTGGAGGTTTTGTCCACCTAATACCACATCTACAAATTTTCTTTTGAATTTAGGTTCACGTTCATATTTTCTAAAAATCACTTTCAGATCCCACTCAGTTCTATCTGCGTCTGTCCAGATCCGACCACCCACCAGTATAAAATATCTTTCCCCATCCAAATCTCCACCAAATAGGTCATAAGAATTATTGCTCTGCGGTCAACGCTACAACTTTCATGAAGAGATCGAGGTCTGAATCAGAGGTCTACCCTACGGTCAACGCCAACTCTCAGGAAACTTCAGTTCCACCTGACCAGATCTGAAACTAAGAACAGGCCGGTTCTAAAATCTCCCATCACAAGCACGGCTCCGGTGAATTTTTTTGAGTCCCATAAGGTCGAAGGATTTCAAGTCAGCGTTCCAACGGCGCTAGTTTCGTGCCGATCCGACATCGGTGTTAATCACAGTATCCGATCTCACCGAATCACGCGCCAGAAAATAGAGGTTACAGATCCGTGGACAACACTTCCGACAAGTGGTGATCGGAGCCGCCCGGCCTCCGACCGGCGTTCCAGCCCTGCCGTCGTCCAGGAAGGCGCACCTCTAGGTGTCCCCACCACAGTGGGACCCACCCCATCAGATCCGGAGGGCTGAGCAGCATGTGGGCCTTACGAACCCGTAGATCGCACCACCCTGACAGCACTAAAACGTGGGTTTCGGCGCCGACGGACGACATCAAGATGCTGCCCGTCAACCCAATTCCCCCTACTCCCAGGCCCCACATGTGACCTATTACCTCCCTGCGTGGAGTGGGTAAAATCTTTGTACCGTAGTGTATTTGTTTAACCAGGAGTACATGATTGGCCGGGGTTGTCTTCCCCACGCCGGGAGCGTGGAGGTAACGATCTCGACTTCCTGGCATTTACTTGCTTAGCTAGTATATGGTCGTGTGCCGCTGCTGAGTGGGATAGAAACCTAGCACGTGAGTCCATGTCACCGCTGTGAGTGAGAGAGTGACCCGTCTCGTGGCTCGATCCGAGCACGGAAGTGAGTCGACCACCCTTGACTCTATCGGTTTCTCAACCGCGCGGATCCATGTTTCCCCTCGCTTGGGACGACGAGTGAGCTTGCATTTCTGTTAGCGAAGTATAGCCCATAGAAACTCTTAGTGTCGGGCTGAAGTGTATCTCCTATTCATATGTTGTTGGTCGCGTCTACATTTAGAGTCTGAGGTCCGCATCACTAAGTGTCGGTCCCCGTATCCGTCCCGTATCAGTTTGGTATTAGAGCCAAGTTGAGTCTAGGGTAGTCATTGCATGAGTCTTTCACAGTCTAAGTCGAGTCTAGGATCATCATTATTTTCAAAACAAAAAAAAGTGTTTTGAAATTACATTTCATCCCGATAATCCTGTATATTAAAAGGTGTTGTCCGAACGTTAGGCTACGCCTATCGGGAAGGCTGCACACTTGCGCGAGGAGAGCTTCGGGTCGACCCTCCGCCACGTACCAGATATTGGCTAAGTCTAGGTGCATTAGTCTATTTCTCCTAGTCCGTGTGTCTTTGCATGCCCACCTGTCGAGGCACCCAATACTCGCCACCACCACCTATGGCGGATTCCCGAGCCCATAGTTCCGATGAGCCCTAGACAGCCGAGATGTTCCGAGCCCTCATGGATCGTCTCGATACGCGTATGGATGGTCTTAGTATGCGTCTAGATGGCGTAGGAATGCGTCTAGAAGAGAGGATGAAAGCCCTAGAGGATCGGGCTGAAACATCAGACCAGTCCATTCAGGGTCTTGTGGGGAGGATAGCTGTCCTCGAGAGGGCCCCAGTGGCGGCACAACCCACGCCGACAAATGGCCAACAAGAGCCGGTTCAGCAACATGTTACTCCATGGGCTCAAGGGGCAAATGATAGGAGGCAACAAGTGCCTGAGGTAGATGATTATGCATCTGATAATGAACAAGGGGGTTACGGTCGTGATCGTCAAAACCAACGACGGAATCGTGATGATGACGACTACCGTGTTCTTAGGAGCGTGCGTGCGGACCCTCCCCTATTTGACGGGTCATTGGATCCAAAGGTCTATTTAGATTGGGAGGCCGGCATGGACCGGTACTTCGAGTGGTTTGAGATGATGGACCACCGAAGAGTTCGGTACGCTAAGATGAAGTTGCATGGGCAGGCCCAAACTTATTGGATCAATGTGGAGAGCCTATTAGTGCATCGACATCAACCCCCGATTGGTACTTGGGATGACATGAAAATGAAGTTGAGGCAGAAATACCTTCCTGCCACATACCGCCAGCGTCTCATAGACAAATGGCAAAGTCTCTCCCAAGGGAGCCAATCCGTGACTGAGTACACCGCTGAGTTTGATGAGTATTACTTGCGGTGTGGAGTTACGGAAGAGAGCACCATGACCATATCACGCTTTCGAAGAGGTCTGCGGCCGAACTACCAATATGAACTTTTTCATTGCAATGTGACCACTTTGAAACAGATGTATCAGGTTGCTCTCGAATTGGAGCAATTCGAGGCCGAGTTTGAGCCTACTCATCGGTTGGGCCCCTTTCCCATTCTTAGTGTCGAGCCCCGTGGCTCTTCAGGCACATATCCGAGGGCCCCTATGGCTCGACCTCAGGAGCCCACTCGTCCCGAGCCATTCGCTCCTAGGCCTCGCCCTCCACCTCCAAGTGATATCCCGCCTCGTCCCCAACCCATGGCACCCACGGTCCGTCCACCGGCACCCGCACCCATTGCTCGTCCTTTGTTGCCTACACCACCTATCCGTCGGGAGGATAAGGGGAAAGGACCCTTTATCGGGGAGCCTAGTGGATCACGGCAGTAGTGTTATCGCTGCAATGGGTTTGGCCACTTTGCCAACTAGTGTCTCACTCATCAGTCTCTTGTCATTGGGGACACACAGGCCAGGGACGCCACCTCTTCAGATCTTGTGTTAGTCAGCTATGAAGCAGATCAAGAGCTAGCTGACGAATACTATGAGATTGAAGGTGATGGCCAGGATGCCCAGCATTCAGACGATACCCACTTGGGGATCGTCAGGTGTATTCTCGCCCAGCCACAGGCCAGTGATGACTGGCGTCGGACCACCATCTTTCATACATACTGTAGGCTGGGGGGGCAAGTGTGTAAGGTGATTATCGATAGTGGGAGTTGTATCAATGCCATCTCCACTGGCGTTGTCTCACGTCTTGGTCTTACTCCCGTGGACCACTCTTGCCCCTATCGAGTATCTTGGGTGGATTCCACCTCCATTCCGATCAGGCTGTGGTGTTTGGTCCCACTGCAGTTCCATGCCTACCGTGACGAGATCTAGTGTGATGTCCTCCCCATGGAGGTGGGCAATATCATTCTTGGTAGGCCGTGGTTATTTGACCGGGATGCCACTCTCCATGGCCGGTCGAACACCTATACCTTCGACCATGATGGCCAGCGGATTATCCTCAGCCCCTCTCAGCCCAAGAAGCCATCAGTTAGGGGTCATACTTATCCTAGTACTCCAGAGCCTTCCGTCCCTGGGCCCAGTAACCCATCCCCAGCCCGGGCTATGACCGTTACCTCTGGCACAGGCGAGCCCTCGACTAGGAGGTTGATGATGATTAGCTCCCGAGAAATGGAGCGGGAGGCTAGTAGGGGCTGCCCAGTGTTTGCTATTATGGTCTGAGAGGTGGAGCCGAAGTCCGAGGGTGAACTCCCATCCAATGTCATTCCTATTCTGCAGGAGTTCGCTGATATTTTTCCCGAGGAGCTTCCCGAGGGCCTCCCACCCATGCGGGATATTCAGCATGCTATCGACCTGATTCCGGGCTCCTCATTGCCCAATCTTCCTCATTATCGCATGAGTCCCACAGAACATGCCGAGGTAAAACGGCAGGTCGATGAGTTGATACAGAGAGGGTCTGTTCGGGACAGCATGAGTCTGTGTGCTGTTCCCGCATTACTCGCCCCAAAGAAGGATGGCACGTGGAGAATGTGCATTGATAGTTGTGCCATCAATAAAATCACCATGAAGTACAGGTTCCCTATTCCCCGCCTAGATGATATGCTAGACATGATGGCCGGTGCCACTATCTTCTCAAAGATTGATCTTAAGAGTGGCTACCACCAGGTGAGGATTAGGCTAGGTGATGAGTGGAAGACCGCATTTAAGACCAAGGATGATCTATATGAGTGGTTGGTTATGCCCTTTGGGTTGACCAATGCCCCTAGCACCTTCATGCGACTCATGACTCAGGTCCTTCGACCATTCATTGGAGTCTTTGTGGTTGTGTATTTTGATGATATCCTTATATATAGTCGCACTAAAGGGGACCACTTGGATCATCTATGGCAGGTCTATCTTCTTTTGAGGTGAGAGCAGTTATTTGCGAACCCACAGAAGTGTGCATTCATGACACCTCAGCTTACCTTCTTGGGTTTTATTGTGTCTAGTATTGGGGTCTCCGCCGATCAGGAGAAGGTCCGGGCCATTGTTGAGTGGCCAGAACCCCGTACAGTCCATGATGTCCGTAGCTTCCATGACCTCGCGACGTTCTATCGTCATTTCATCCACGGATTTAGCTCTGTCACTGCCCCGATCACAGACTGTATTCGGAAGGGCACGTTTGTATGGACAAAGGCCGCAGCTACTGCCTTCAAGGACATCAAGGAGCGCATGACCCAGACACCAATTCTTCGATTGCCAGATTTCTCAAAGGTGTTTGAGGTCTCTTGTGATGCGTCGGGTGTTGGGATAGGAGGAGTGTTGAGTCAGGAGGCCCACCCGGTCGCATATTTTAGTGAGAAGCTGAATGACGCGAAACTGCGATACTCCACTTATGATAAGGAATTCTACGCAGTTGTTCAGGCTCTTAGGCATTGGAGGCATTATCTATTACATCAGGAGTTTGTCTTGTACTCCGATCATGAGGCTTTGAGGTACCTCCATTCTCAAAAGAAGCTTAATGTGCGTCACTGCCGATGGGTTGAGTATCTCCAGCAGTACACATTTGTGCTTAAACATAAGGCTGGAGTGGAAAATAAGGTAGCTGATGCCTTGAGTTGGCGTGCTTGTATGCTGACCACCATGAGTGCCGAGGTCATAGGGTTAGAGAAGATGAGAGAGGCCCATGTTGATTGTCCTGACTTCGGTCAGATTTATACCACTCTCCAGGTCAGACCCTCGAGATACCTTGATGATTATGTGCTTCAGGAGGGTTACCTCTTTCGAGGAGGCAGACTTTGTGTTCCCCGAACTTCGGTTCGAGACTTATTAGTCTGGGAACTACATGCGGGAGGTCTAGCCGGCCACTTTGGTCAGAACAAGACTATCGAGAATGTTGAGCATAGATTTTATTGGTCGAGCTTGAAGCGTGATGTTGCTCATATTGTGGCTCAGTGTTGTGACTCCTATGTGTTGATGGTGTTGACATGTAACTCTACTTCATATGGCAACACATTGTTTTGATGAATTGGCAACACTATTTATGTTTTGATGAAATTGTTCTATCAGATTGACTATGTGTTCTTTGCATTTAGTTCACTGCTGTATGCAATTCTCACTGTCACAAGTCTATACACTGAATTGGTTAAGTGTGCACAGCGTCAACGCACTTCATTGGAAGTGTGTACAGCGTCAACACGTGAAGTCTGTACATCAGACTGTTCTTCAAAGTCTATACATTGGCTTCACATCTTCAAGTCTGTACAGCCGTTTGCTTTGATTTTCAAGTCTAGACATTGCACTGTTGCATCCAATGTCTTCGTGTCGTTCCCTTTATTGTGTCTTCGTGTCACTTACTGTTGTTCCTCGTGTCGTTTCTTTCTGGTCCCACTGCTTCATCACGTGTCGTGATAGCCGTGGCATCTTCTGTCTTCGTGTTATTTTCACTTCGTGCAGTCTTCTCCTAGTGTTGTCCTAACTTCGAGTCGTTTCTTTGTATTCTGTCTTCGTGTTGGTTTTTCGCTTTAGACTTCGTGTCTTTCTCGCTTTGACCACACTCCGTGTCAATTTCAGTTTTCATCTTCGTGTTGTTTTCAACTCGTGTCGGTTACTGTTTCGTCTCCGTGTTGTTTCATGTCTTCGTGTCGTGTTTCCTACACCTCGTGTCTTTGTCGCTTTGTGACTTCACCTCGTGTCGTTTTCATCGTCTTCGTGTCGTTTTTGTTCTATTGCGTGCAGGACATCGCAGCACCTCATGTTGCTTTCTGTGCCACTTCGTGTCGTTCTCTGTGTAGTGTGTGTTTCTGTCACTACTGCACTTCGTGTCGTTCTTGTTTCACTTCGTGTCGTTTCCGTATTATGTCTTCGTGTTGTTCTTCCTAGACCTCGTGTCGTTCGTATGTTGAAACCACACTTCGTGTTGGTTTCTGTTTTGTCTTCGTGTTGTTCTCTGTGTAGTGTGTGTGTTTCTGTCACTTCTGCACCTCGTGTCGTTCTCGTTTCACTTCGTGCTGTCTCTGCGTCTGAGTCTTCTTTGCTATTTCTGTCTTCGTGTTGTTTTTCCTAAGACCTCGTGTCCTTCCTGTTTTGTAACTACACTTCGTGTCAGTGTTGTCTTTCATCTTCGAGTTGGTGTCAGTCCAGTGTCTTCGTTAGTGTCTCAGGCTTTTGGTCAAGTCTGTACAGTCATTTGTTGATAAGTCTTCACATCGTGAAGCCTACACAATCAACTCCTTCACATTGCAAGTATGTACATTGCATCTTCATTTGTGAAGTCTACTCATTGCATTTTCATACAGCAAGTCTGTACATAGCTTTCACTTATATAAAGTCTATACAGAGTTGTTCTTTAACCTGATCATCCGATACTCTGTCTGACAGGGATTCTCTACTGAGATTGCTGACATGGCTCGTGATCCCAGGAGGACAAGGTGACCAGATGCTGCCACGTGGATGGAAGCATCTCGAATCTGGAGAATTCTTTGGGCGGGAAAACGTGGAAGCCACGCGCCCTTAATCCAGATGCTGCTGTTATAAATATCAGTCTTCATCTTCTATAGAGGCTGATCGAAGTTGGCGAAGTATATACATCCAGTCTGAAACAAGCAGCCACCGAGATCCACTGTGAGAGGAAGAAAAGCAGAGAAGAAGAAAAGGAGAGAAGAAGAAGAAGAGAGATGAGTTGAGAGAGTTATCGTGAGAGTTTGTGAATCAGTCTCTTGGTCCAGTTACCAGAGCTGATATTGCTCAACCTTGAGCTACAGTCGTTTTTGGCTTTCTTCCATTCGATTGTATGTTTCGTTTGCTTTTCAGTCTTTGTTATTTTCTTTTGAAATCTCTTGTTCGATCAAGCTGTTAGTCAGCGGTTTCAAGCTGTGAGGCAGCGGGTTGCAGAGGCATTCCTCTGGTCGGCTAAGCTGTAGTGCCCAGCAGAGCAAGCTGTGATGCTCAGCTGTTGCAGAGGGTGTTCCTCTGGTCGGGATAAGCTGTAAGCCCCAGCCGTTGTTGGCAAGCTGTAAAGCCCAGCGGTTTGAAGCTGTGTATCAGCAGTAATCCACATTCGAGTTGAATGTGGGGTGGACGTAGGTCGGATTGACCGAACCACCTAAAAGCCTTGTGCCTCTTGTGTGTTGATTGATTGTTCAGCAGACATTGTGTGTTTCATTCAGTGCATTGGTTGTGTTCGTCTACTGTTCTTCTAATTCCGCATTTAATTCTAGGCATAATTTTTAAATAGCCAGTTGATCTATTCACCCCCCCTCTAGATCCACATCCTGTGGTGATAGAGCCTTCCATCTAACTCCAACAATTGGTATCAGAGCTAGACTCTTCTACAGGGACTTACCGCCCGAAGAGGATAAGCACAGATGGACGGAAGAGGGATGATAGCTGAAGGGCAATCTACATCCAAGCCCCCATACTTCGATGGAACCAACTACGCATACTGGAAGCATCGTATGCAGGTATTTTTGAGGGCTAAAGATTATGAAATTTGGAAGGTAGTTAGCAAGGGACCTTTCGAGCTGTCTCCAAATGAAGATGTATGGACCAAGGAAGAAATCAGAAGGTCCACGCTCAACTGGAGTGCAATCAATGCAATCCAGTGCTCTCTGCATCCCACCGAGTTCTCACGAATATCTGCCTACTCCTCAGCGAAGGAAATGTGGGATGCACTTGAAGTCATCTATGAGGGGACTTCACAAGTCAGAGAGACTAAGACCAATCTACTGGTTTCAGAATACGAAGCCTTCAAGATGAAGCCTAATGAGACCATCAAGGAAATGTATGCTCGGCTGACTATTATCACAAATGGTCTCAGAGGCTTCGGGAAAAAATATTCTGAGTATGAAGTAGTCAGGAAGATATTGCGATCCTTGACTCCAATTTGGCACACCAAGGCCACAGTAATGGAAGAGTCAAGAGATCTGCATAATACTAAGGCAGATGAGCTGATCGGATCTCTAATGGCTTATGAGATGAATATGCCAAAGATAGAGGAGGCTGACAGAAAGAGGAAGCCTATAGCTCTGAAGGCTGGTGCTAGCAGATCCAGTCGATCCAGCCCCAACGGATCATCAACTGAAGAGAGCTTGTCTGAAGAAGAAATGGCAAATGCTGATATTGCCATGATTACTAGGGAATTCCGGAGATTTCTCAAGAAGGAAGGAAGAAGATTCAGCCGAAGAAATCCCAACAGTGGCCGCCGAGACACAAGGTACAAATCAAACCCTGTAAAGAAAGCTGAAACTAATGTTTGCTATCAATGCAGGAAGGCGGGTCACTTTAAAGCTGAATGTCCGACAAATCAGAACCTCAAGGACAAGTCCAAGAAGAAGGACACAAAAGGGAAAGCTATGGTGAGTACCTGGAGTGATGAGGACGAGGGATCCTTGAGCGTCACTTCGGACAGCGAAGTTGAAGCTGAGAAGCCAATCTGCCTCATGGCAACCAGCTCAGAAGATAGAGAGGAAGAATCTGATGAGGTATCCTCTCGCTATGAAAATTTTACTATTACTGGTTGGATGGTTGCTTATGATGAACTTGCTGATAGAGTAGATGAGGTCAGAAAAGAAAACAGGCATCTACGAAGAAAAATTAAAATCATGCAAAATGATACTTCATTGTTTGATAAAATTACCTGCTTAGAAACTGAGAACAGTAATCTGAAACTCACATGTTCTGAATTTGAAGAAATCAATAAAGAACTGAAAATGTCTAAGGAAGAAAATGTGAGATTAGACAATGAAATTGATGCATGGAAACTGAAAATTCAGAATTATGAAAATGAGATAAAAATTGTTTCTGAAAAATATGAAGCTGTCCTCAATGTGAATAATGAGTTGAAAAAATCTATTGATGAAGTTCAGAAAGATAATGAGGATAAGCTAAAAATAATTGAGAAAATGACCCAAGGATCTGAAAATTTAGATGCATTATTGGGGTCAAAGGTAAACTTCAGAAGAGAGGGCCTAGGATTCAACTCTAGTGCAACCAAAAGCTTTGGAAAGAAAACTATTTCCTTTGTTGCACAAAAGGAGAAAGGACCTCTGATCAACATGAATTCTAATAATGCTGTAAAGAAAAATTTGAATCTGAAAAGGCTAAATGCAGAGGAGAAGGGCAAACAGAAAGTAGGTGAGCCTAGTAGAATTGGGACTTCCAAACCTAGCTCTAGTGCTCAACCCAAGGTTAGGGGTCAGCCTGTTCAGGTAAACAAACCCTATGTCAATGTCAAAAGGTCTTCACCACCATCATCACAGAAAAGGACCCAACCAAAACCTATGAATAGGTCAGCAGGGTCAAGGGTGCAGGGAAGACAAAATATTTTCAGAAGTCAGCCCAACCAATTCAATCCACCTAGAGTTCAGTTCTACTACTCCACACAGCCAATTTATCCTAATGGGCATGGGTGGACTAGAACTCAAGGGATGTATACAGGGTATGTTCATCAACCTACACACTTTTACAGACCCTATGTCAGAAATTGGGAAAATGGGTATGGTAGTCGGATGCCTAGAAATTACCAACATTTCCACAGCCAGCCCAGGAACTACCATGGCCAAAACTTTATGAATGCAACTTGGCCGAAGCATTGGCACAATAACAAAAATTCTGTGAATAATTCTGTTGGTGCATATAAGAAGAAAGTCAACAAGAAAAAGCAAAACAAAAAGAAATCTGGAAAATCCACTGAACAGAACTGCTTCAAACAAATGTGGATTCCCAAAACCATGCTTTCTTTCTTTACTTGCACTTCATCTGCATTGGAGCCCAATCAGACTTGGGTTCCAAACTCTTTGCCCTAATTGTGTATGCAGGTATGCCTGGCAGCCAAGAGCAACTTGTGGTACTTGGACAGTGGCTGCTCCAGGCATATGACAGGAGATAAGGCCAAGTTTTGCATGCTAACTGAAAAGTTAGGAGGCCTTGTCACCTTTGGAAGCAACACAAAGGGTAGGATCATTAGATCAGGTAAGGTAGGTAAGTGTTCTACCTGCTGCATTGATGATGTTATGCTGGTTGAAGGGTTAGCTTACAATTTACTTAGCATCAGCCAGTTGTGTGATAAGGGTCATAATGTTTTATTTGATTCTCAATGCTGCAAGGTTTTTGAACCTGATTCAGAAATTATAAAATTCTCTGGAAAAAGAATAAATAACACATACATGATAGATCTAGATGATATTCAGCATTCTAACCTATGCCTTACTGCCAATAGAGAAGATTTAGCATTTTTATGGCATCGTAGGTTAGGCCATGCTAGTTATACCATTTTGCATAAACTAAACAAGCATAGCATGGTTAAAGGACTTCCTGAAATTTCCTTCAAGAAAGAAAATAAATTCTATGATGCATGCACTCAATTAAAGATAACTAGAAAGTCATTTAAGTCTAGAACTGAAAATCTGTCTTCCAAACCCTATGAGCTGATACACATGGATCTCTTTGGGCCAACCAGATCTGTCAGCTTATCAGGAAGGAGGTATGGGTTTGTCATGGTAGATGACTTTTCTAGGTATACTTGGGTTTATTTCTTATCTAATAAGAGTGATGCTTTCTCAGAATTTCAGGAGTTCTATGTTAAAGCAAATAAGAAAATTGAAAATATTTTGACTGATCATGGAGGTGAGTTTGAAAACTCACAGTTTGATGAACTCTGCAGGTCAAATGGAATCAACCATAGGTTCTCCTCACCAAGGACACCTGAGCAGAATAGGGTTGTGGAGAGAAGGAACAGAACCCTAGTGGAGATGGGTCGTACACTTCTTACTGAAGGTGGTCTACCAAGGAAATCTTGGGCTGAAGCAGTGACCACTGCCTGTTATGTAATTAACAGAGTCATGGTAAGACCTTCTACCCAGCAAACACCATATGAGATCTTAAAGGGTAAGAAACCTTCTATTGCTCATTTCAAGATTTTTGGCTGCAAATGTTTTATTCATATAAATGATAAAAGAGACCTTGATAAATTTGAACCTAAAGGTGAACCAGGAATCTTTCTTGGTTACTCTGAAAACACACTAGCATATAGAGTGTACAATCTGAACTCTAAAACTGTTGAAGAATCTCCACACATAATTTTTGATGAATCCTCAGTAAATTCTAACGTTGGTCAATGCAGGATTGAAGACAATGGTGGAATTCTGAAGGAAGGACATCCTGAAGACAATTCAGAAGATGAAGAAGGACATACAGAACTTAATGAAGAGGAGTCTACAGTTCAGGGGGAGGTAAATCAAAGACATGACAATTCAATTGTGAACATTAGATATCTTAAAGATCATCCTGTAGATAATATAATTGGAAATCTGCATGACCCCCCTAAGACTAGAGGTCTCCTGAGAATTCAACATGAACTAAATGCATATGCTTTTGTCTCTCAAATTGAACCCAAGTCCATTGACTGTGCCCTCAAGGATATGCATTGGATTAATGCCATGCATGAGGAGCTTAATCAGTTCGACAGGAACAAGGTATGGAACTTGGTCCCACCTCCTGATCATGGAACAGTCATAGGGACTAGGTGGGTCTTCAGGAATAAATCTGATGAATTAGGGAATATTGTTAAAAATAAAGCCAAACTTGTTGCTCAGGGGTACAACCAGGAGTTTGGTATTGACTTTGAAGAGTCATTTGCCCCTGTAGCCAGATTAGAAGCTGTTAGAATTTTATTAGCTTATGCATGTTCCCTAGGTATAATCCTCCAGCAGATGGATGTAAAATCTGCATTATTGAATGGGGAAATTAATGAGGATGTCTATGTTAGACAGCCCCCTGGATTTGAATGTCTAGATTTCCCTAATCATGTTTACAAATTAAATAAAGCTCTCTATGGTCTTAAGCAAGCTCCCAGAGCTTGGTACGACAGGTTGAGCAAGTTCCTCACTGATCAAAATTTCACTAGAGGAGTAGTTGAACAGACCTTGTTTACAAAGGTGAGTCATTCTGAAATTCTTATTGTACAGATTTATGTGGATGATATCATTTTTGGGTCAACTAACCCCAAATTGTGTGAGGAATTTTCTAAAGCAATGACTAATGAGTTTGAAATGAGCTCAATGGGTGAGCTCAAATTGTTTCTTGGACTGCAGGTTACACAAACAAAGGATGGAATGTTTATCACTCAGTCCAAGTACACAAGGGATCTACTCAAGAAATACAAGATGGATAACCTTAAAGATATAGCTTCTCCAATGGGTACTTCTACAAGCTTGGATGAAGACACTAAAGGTAACCCATTTGACCAGAAATTATACAGAGGTATGATCGGATCCCTTCTCTACTTAACAGCATCTAGGCCTGATATTCAATTCGCTGTAGGATTATGTGCTAGGTTTCAGGCCAGTCCTAAGGAAAATCATTTTAAAGCTGTGAAAAGGATTTTTAGATATCTGCTAGGCACCCAGAAGCTAGGATTATGGTATCCTGCTAGGTGTGAGTTAGAGCTTCTAGCCTACACTGATGCTGATTATGCTGGGTGTCGAGTAGATAGAAAAAGTACTAGTGGCTACTGTCAATTCCTTGGTGGCTGTCTAGTATCTTGGGCATCTAAGAAGCAACACACTGTAGCCTTGACTACAGCTGAAGCTGAATATGTTGCAGCAGGTAATTGTGCCGCTCAAGTACTTTGGATTAAGCACCAACTAGATGATTATCAGATAAAATTGGAATGTATTCCAATTCTATGTGATAATACTAGTGCCATATGCCTTGCTAAAAATCCTGTTCATCATTCTAGGACTAAGCACATAGAAATAAAACATCACTTTCTAAGAGATGCTGTGAACAAAAAGGAAATTGAACTGGACTTCATTGAAACAGACAAACAAGTTGCTGACATTTTTACTAAGCCACTTGGAAATGAAAATTTTAAATTTTTTAGAAGAGAACTTGGCTTGTGTAAATTTCAGCATAATGAATAAACTCTTTGTTGACTTGAATAAAACCTTTGAGCTGCTTTTAGTAAATTTCTGATTTGGACTTGCTGTTGATAGATTGAATAAACATTGTACAACAGACTTGTGATAATGCATGACTCTCATATCTTTTATTGCACTCATGATCATCATTGCATACATATGTCTAGATGCATGATATGTCTATATTTCTGCATGGGTCATACTGCACGATAAGATAGTCTGATTAAGCATGAACTTCAAAAATCATCTGATTTGTCATCCTTTACAAAAATCGCATGCATATAGTCAGGGGGAGTCTTGTCAGAATTTTGAGGTGAATTGCTGCGTCTATTCAATCCTTGACTCTGAATGGTTGAGTCTGACAATATGGCAATCTTTTAGTCAGTTCTAATATTAAGCAATAGAAAACAGATTTCTTCTTTCATAAGAACCTTAATTGCTTAAAGACTGACTTAATGGTTTAAAATTTATAATCTTCAGAGTTGAAAGACTACAATCAGTAAATAAGGATGCTGAAAATTGATAAAGCTCTCAACCCTTATCTTATTTCATGTCAGACAAAGCTGATTATATCTGAAATCTGAAAACTCATCTGAAATCATGTTAAAGAAGCTAAGTATGTGTATTGTCCTTAAACAAGTCATTCTGAAACAAATAAAGGGCAGCTACGAAAGATATTGAAAAATATTGAAAATCAATTGAGAAATAGCATTGACAGAGCAATGACTGATAAATCACTGAGAAACTGAGTGATCCATCAAAGAAGTGGACACCACTCATGTCATGAGGTGTATCAGCTATCTCTGTATAAAATGATCAAAACAGTAGGTTATTTTTCACTGAGTACCTGGGGGTAACTGGCGTCTAATAAACGTGTACCCTCACATAAAAAAGGTGTCAATCAATTCTATTGAATTTGATCATAGGCAAGATGGTCCATCATGTTGAGTATCTAGGGGTATTGGCGTCTGATAAACGTATACCCTTACGCAAAAAGACTTTTGGTACCTGAATGCCCTAAATGAAACAATATTAAAAATGATGTTCCTTAAAAGAAATTTCATGGATGTCAATTGTTTAATTTCAATACATGCCCTGGCTTCTCTTAACACATTTTACTGAGTCTATTAAAGTAAGATATTTTGAAACTGAATCTCTCATGTCCATATGACTCTGGTTTATTATTTTATCATGAACATCAACCTTATCCAATGAATGTAGTGCATGAACTTTCATTTTTATAACTTTTAAACCAGAAATTCAATTTCTAAGCCATTTCTCAGTTCATATGACTGAAGGTTCTGTGCTTTAGTTGCTTAATTTCTGAACTACTTGCCAAGAATGCCAGTCAGCTGACCTTTCTTTCTCTTCTCTTCACTTTCCCTCCTATTTGTTGATGGCAAAGGGGGAGAATATTGTCTGAATTCTGATTCAGGAGGAGTGTATTAGAGCATGGTTTGGCAAAGGGGAAATTTTTATTGTTGTAATGCAGCATGTCATTCATAGCATCTACATGCATCTGCATAACAATCTGAATAACAAATCATGTCTTTCATCAAAAATGCATCTGTATGACAGGATGTTGCTACTCTACATAATAGGGGGTTGCCATCATCAAAAAGGGGGAGATTGTTGTGACTCCTATGTGTTGATGGTGTTGACATGTAACTCTACTTCATATGGCAACACATTGTTTTGATGAATTGGCAACACTGTTTATGTTTTGATGAAATTGTTCTATCAGATTGACTATGTGTTCTTTGCATTTAGTTCACTGCTGTATGCAATTCTCACTGTCACAAGTCTATACACTGAATTGGTTAAGTGTGCACAGCGTCAACGCACTTCATTGGAAGTGTGTACAGCGTCAACGCGTGAAGTCTGTACATCAGACTGTTCTTCAAAGTCTGTACATTGGCTTCACATCTTCAAGTCTGTACAGCCGTTTGCTTTGATTTTCAAGTCTAGACATTGCACTGTTGCATCCAATGTCTTCGTGTCGTTCCCTTTATTGTGTCTTCGTGTCACTTACTGTTGTTCCTCGTGTCGTTTCTTTCTGGCCCCACTGCTTCATCACGTGTCGTGATAGCCGTGGCATCTTCTGTCTTCGTGTTGTTTTCACTTCGTGCAGTCTTCTCCTAGTGTTGTCCTAACTTCGAGTCATTTCTTTGTATTCTGTCTTCGTGTTGGTTTTTCGCTTTAGACTTCGTGTCTTTCTCGCTTTGACCACACTCCGTGTCGATTTCAGTTTTCGTCTTCGTGTTGTTTTCAACTCGTGTCGGTTACTGTTTCGTCTCCGTGTTGTTTCATGTCTTCGTGTCGTGTTTCCTACACCTCGTGTCTTTGTCGCTTTGTGACTTCACCTCGTGTCATTTTCATCGTCTTCGTGTCGTTTTTGTTCTATTGCGTGTAGAACATCGCAGCACCTCGTGTTGCTTTCTGTGCCACTTCGTGTCGTTCTCTGTGTAGTGTGTGTTTCTGTCACTACTGCACTTCGTGTCGTTCTTGTTTCACTTCGTGTTGTTTCCGTATTATGTCTTCGTGTTGTTCTTCCTAGACCTCGTGTCGTTCGTATGTTGAAACCACACTTAGTGTTGGTTTCTGTTTTGTCTTCGTGTTGTTCTCTGTGTAGTGTGTGTGTTTCTGTCACTTCTGCACCTCGTGTCGTTCTCGTTTCACTTCGTGCTGTCTCTGCGTCTGAGTCTTCTTTGCTATTTTTGTCTTCGTGTTGTTTTTCCTAAGACCTCGTGTCCTTCCTATTTTGTAACTACACTTCGTGTCAGTGTTGTCTTTCATCTTCGAGTTGGTGTCAGTCCAGTGTCTTCGTTAGTGTCTCAGGCTTTTGGTCAAGTCTGTACAGTCATTTGTTGATAAGTCTTCACATCGTGAAGCCTACACAATCAACTCCTTCACATTGCAAGTATGTACATTGCATCTTCATTTGTGAAGTCTACTCATTGCATTTTCATACAGCAAGTCTGTACATAGCTTTCACTTATATAAAGTCTATACAGAGTTGTTCTTTAACCTGATCATCCGATACTCTGTCTGACAGGGATTCTCTACTGAGATTGCTGACATGGCTCGTGATCCCAGGAGGACAAGGTGACCAGATGCTGCCACGTGGATGGAAGCATCTCGAATCTGGAGAATTCTTTGGGCGGGAAAACGTGGAAGCCACGCGCCCTTAATCCAGATGCTGCTGTTATAAATATCAGTCTTCATCTTCTATAGAGGCTGATCGAAGTTGGCGAAGTATATACATCCAGTCTGAAACAAGCAGCCACCGAGATCCACTGTGAGAGGAAGAAAAGCAGAGAAGAAGAAAAGGAGAGAAGAAGAAGAAGAGAGATGAGTTGAGAGAGTTATCGTGAGAGTTTGTGAATCAGTCTCTTGGTCCAGTTACCAGAGCTGATATTGCTCAACCTTGAGCTACAGACATTTTTGGCTTTCTTCCATTCGATTGTATGTTTCGTTTGCTTTTCAGTCTTTGTTATTTTCTTTTGAAAACTCTTGTTCGATCAAGCTGTTAGTCAGCGGTTTCAAGCTGTGAGGCAGCGGGTTGCAGAGGCGTTCCTCTGGTCGGCTAAGTTGTAGTGCCCAGCAGAGTAAGCTGTGATGCTCAGCTGTTGCAGAGGGTGTTCCTCTGGTCGGGATAAGCTGTAAGCCCCAGCCGTTGTTGGCAAGCTGTAAAGCCCAGCAGTTTGAAGCTATGTATCAGCAGTAATCCACATTCGAGTTGAATGTGGGGTGGACGTAGGTCGGATTGACCGAACCACCTAAAAGCCTTGTGCCTCTTGTGTGTTGATTGATTGTTCAGCAGACATTGTGTGTTTCATTCAGTGCATTGGTTGTGTTCGTCTACTGTTCTTCTAATTCCGCATTTAATTCTAGGCATAATTTTTAAATAGCCAGTTGATCTATTCACCCCCCCTCTAGATCCACATCCTGTGGTGATAGAGCCTTCCATCTAACTCCAACACTCAATGTCGTACACGTGCTACGGCCAAAATGAAGAAGCAAAGCTCGGGCCTTTATACGCCTCTTCCCGTGCCTGATGCCCCATGACATGATGTTAGCATGGATTTTGTCTTGGGATTGTCACGTACTTCTAGGAAGCATGACTCGATCTATGTGGTAGTTGACCGATTCTCGAAGATGGCCCTCTTCATTCCCTGTTCGAAGACTTCAGATGCTTCGAGGGTAGCCCACCTTTTTCTTACTCATGTGGTGTACAAGTTCGGGTTACCTCGTACCATAGTGTCTGACCGTGATGTTAGGTTCACCAGTTATTTTTGGAAGACACTGTGGCATATGTTGGGTACTCACCTCAAGTTTTCACTGCATATCATTCCCAGACAGATGGTCAGGCCGAGGTGGTCAATAGGAGTCTGGGTGACCTTTTGAGGTGTCTTGTCAGGGACTGTGTATGGGATTGGGATCTCATATTACCATTGGCAGAATTTGCATATAATGATTCAGTTAACATGTCTACCGGTATAAGTCCATTCGAGATTGTCACAGGTCGTAGGCCTAGGAAGCCAGTGGATCTTGTTCCCATGCCCATTCATGCACGAGCATCTGAGTCTGCCGAGTCTTTTGCTAGGCATGTTAGGAGTTTGCATGACGACATCTGTCGTCACATTGAGGCCATCAATGCATGGTATAAGGAGTTAGCCGATGCCCATCGACACCACCGCGAGTTCCAAGAGGGTGAATATGTCATGATTAGGGTAAGACCTGAACGGTTTCCCTCTAGAACCGTAAAGAAATTGCAAGCTCGCGGAGTCGGTCCATTTAGAGTGTTGAAACGCATTGGATCCAATGCCTATGTTGTGGACCTGCCCGAGGAATATGGTATAAGCTCAACTTTCAATGTGTCGAATCTAGTTGCATATAGGGACCCAGCGGTGATCCCTAGTGAGCCTTTCGAGCCATCTCCTCCCATTGAGAGTGACCCCACACCTGAGTGTACACCGCCGGCCCCATTTCCACAGCAGCGAGAGCATATCAATCATATACTGGATGAGCAGGTGACAGTTACCAGAGTGGATCCTACCCGCGCTACCTAGTGCATTGGAGAGGGAAACCCGTCACTGAGGATACTTGGATCACCCGTGGAGAGTTGCAGCGGATAGATCCGGACCTACTGGAGCGCTACCAGAGCGATGCTGACCCTTACTCGATAGGGTCGAGTTTCTCTCACCCAGGGAGAATTGGTGGGGACACTAGAGTGATCGAGAGGTACGAACCGGCGAGCCGTCGGTACCGTACGCGGAGCACCACTCAGGCTACATCGACTTCCATCTGGCTCGGAGACAGCCTGGAGACTCCCCCTTGAGTCTTGATATTTATAGTATTTACTGGGATTTCATTTGTGTGTAATGTGTGTTTATTTGACTTTATTTGGATTGTAATTTGGATTGTAACAGGGGTTTATTTGTAAAATGGGATCACCTGGGTCCCGCGGGCCCCCCATCTCTTCTCCCATTGATCCACCTCATCTCTTAAGCCCATGTGGGGTCAGTCAACCCTCCATGGTGGGCTTCTAGAAGGGTTGGACCAAGGGGGGGACAAAGGGAACCAAAATTCAAAATGTGGAACCATAAAAGTCAAGGGGGCGCCCCATGTTTAATGTAGTTTATTAGGATTTGTAGTTTTATTTTATTTGTTCCAAATCACATGGGAGAAATAAATTTGAACTCCCTCTTTTACTCCTCCCCAACCCTAGATCTAGGGATAGAACTAGTCTTTTTGTATTTCCTATAAAAGCCTTGTATTTCTATTTTGAGTAGAATTAATGAAGAGAAAAAATTGATTATTGTGGGAGCAAGCAAGGGCCGCCCCCTATCTCTCTCCTCTCCCCCCCTTCTACAGCTGGTAAGGCTGTGAATCAGAGGTGTGAAGCCTCTTCTATCAGTTCGTGAGTTCGTCATTGTCGCCGCTGCCGCCATCGTGCCACCGTCGCACCACCGCCATCATCGTCGGAGTTCTATCCATCCAAGATAGCCCCTTCTTCCGTGAATTTTTTCTCCCAGCCACGAGATCTTTTGGAGCCCAAACTTTCAAGGTGAGTCTCATAGATTATCACCACATCCTATAAAAATTGGTGGAGCTTCTAGTTTCTATGTTCTATTTTTCTATTTTCATTCTCCAACTTCTTTCAGATCTGCCAGCACTCTGCCCAGATTTCCAGAACCCTAATAGGTCATTCATGAACCCACCTTCTAGTGATCCAAATGACTTGATATTTTTATTGTAGGTTCTGTCAACCTAATATCACATCCAAAAATTTTCTTGTGAATTTAGGTTCACGTTCATATTTTCTAAAAATTCACTCCAGATCCCAACTCAATTCTATCTTCCTCTATCCAGATCCGACCACTCAAAAGTCTAAAATATCTTTCCCTATCCAAAGTTCCACCAAATCGGTCATAAAAATTATTACCGTCTTCCTCTCTCTCCCCTCTAAAACTTTCATGAGTAGCTCCATATCTGAATCGGAAGTCTGCCTCACTATCAACACCAACTCTCAGGAAACTTCCTTTCTGCCCGTCCATATCTAAAACAGAGATCAGTCTGATTCATAAATCTGCCAACAAAAGTACAGTCCACACGAATTTTATGGAGTCATAGAGGGTCAAAGGATTTCGAGAGAGCTTTCCAACGGTACCTCTTGTGTGTCGATCTGACATCGGGAGTGATCGCAGTGACAGATCTCGCCGGATCATGCGCGGTAAAACAGAAGCAGCAGATCCGTGGGCAGCAACTCCAAGACTTGGAGATCGGAGCCGATCGGCCTCCGACCGGTGTTCCAGCCCGGCAGCCGTCCAGGGGAGCGCGCCACCAGGTGTCACCATCACAGCGGGACCCTCCCCGTCAGGTCTGGAGGACTGAGCAGTACGTGGGCCCCACGGACCCACAGATCGTGCCGTCCGAACAGCACTAAAACGCGGGTTTCGGCACCGTCGGAGCGATATCAAGATGCTGCCCGTCAACCCAATTCCAGCTACTCTTGGGCCCCACATGTGACCTGTTACCTCCCTACATGGAGTGGGTCAAAACTTTGTACCGCTGTAAAAATTTGTTAACCGGGAGTACAGATTTAGCCGGGGTTGTCTTCCCCACGCCGAGAGCGTGGAGGTAACGGTCTTACCTCTTGGCGTTCATTTGCTAGTTTAGTATATGGTTATATGCCACTGTGAGTACGTTAGGATTCTAGCCCGTGAGTTCATGTCACTGCTGTGAGCGAGAGAGTGACCCGTCCCGTGGCTCGATCCGAGCACGGAAGTGAGTCGACCACCCTTGACTCTACCGGTTTCTCAACCGCGCGGATCCGCGTTTCCCCTTGCTTGGGACGACGAGTGAGCTTGCATTTCTATTAGCGACGTATAGCTCATAGGAACTCTTAGTGTCGGGCTGAAGTGTATCTCCTATTCATATGTTGCTGGTCGCGTCTACATTTAGAGACTGCGGTCCGCATCCCTTAGAGTCGGTCCCCGTGTCCGTCTCGCATCAGACGGCTCTTTGAGGCTGTGTATTGATTACCGCCAGCTTAACCATCTTACTGTCAAGAATAAGTACCCATTGCCAAGAATAGATGAGTTATTTGATCAGATCGTAGGAGCACAATATTTTTCCAAGATCGATCTGCGATCGAGGTATCATCAGTTGCGGATCAAGGATGAAGATATCTTTAAAACAACATTCCGAAGCAGGTATGGACATTTCGAGTTCATTGTAATGTCTTTTGATCTAACGAATGCTCCTGCAACCTTTATGCAGTTGATGAATAGTGTTTTTCGGCCCTACCTAGATCAGTGGGTCGTGGTGTTTATTGATGATATTTTGATATACTCCAAGAGTAAGGAGGAGCATGCAGAGCACTTGAGAATGGCATTGTAGATATTGACAGATTATCCGTTGTACGTCAAGTTTAGTAAATGTGAATTCTGGATGCAAGAAGTGTCCTTTTTGGGACACATTATTACCAAAGATGGAATCTCTATAGATCTCTCTAAAGTAGAGGCAGTGAGAAACTAGGATAGGCCTGCAAATGTTACCGAAGTGAGGAGCTTTCTAGGCCTAGTAGGACATTATCGGAGATTCATTAAGGATTTATCCAAGGTTACGGTACCTCTGACTAGATTAACCCACAAGGAGAATCGATTCAAGTGGTCGGAAGATTGTGAACAGAGTTTTCAAACTCTGAAGGAATGTCTGACCACTGCCCCTGTTTTGGCCTTACCTTCGGGAGAGGGAGGTTTTGAAGTTTATATTGATGTCTCGGGCATTGGCCTAGGTTGTGTGCTTATGCAGCATGGTAAGGTGATAGCCTATTCTTCTAGACAGTTGAGAAAGCATGAAGAGAATTATCCTATCCATGACTTGGAGCTCGTTGCAGTGGTGTTTGCCTTGAAGATTTGGAGGCACTACTTGTATGGAGAGGCTTTCACGGTATTTTCTGATCATAAGAGCCTTAAGTACCTGTTCTCCCAAAAAGAGCTTAATATGAGGCAGATAAGGTGGCTCGGGTATTTAAAAGACTTTGATTTCTCTATAGAATATCACCTGGGGAAAGGTAATGTAGTGGCCGATGCTTTGAGTCACAAGCCAATAGCTAAGTTGTCAAGCCTCATGTTGCAAGAATGGAGATTATTGGAACAGTTGGCTAGTCTAGACCTTAATGTTAGCAAGGATCAGGTCATGATCGCTCAGTTTCAGCTTCATCCCGAGCTGTTGATAGAAATTAAGACCCTACAAGATAACGACCCAGTATTAGTAGAAATCAAAGGAAGTCGGAGCGATAGACCAGATTTTGGGTTTGCCGATGATGGCAGATTGTTATTCCAGGGAAGGACGTGCGTCCCTGATTTAGCCGAAGTGAAGAGCAAGATCCTTGAGGAAGCTCACAGATCCAAGTATACTATTCATCCTGGAGCCACTAAGATGTACCGATATTTAAAGAGAACCTTTTGGTGGCCAAATATGAAACGAGAAGTGGCAGAATTCGTAAGTAGATGTCTGGTATGTCAACAAGTGAAGGCCAAGCATTTCAGACCTGCAGGGAAGTTAAAACCGCTCGACATACCACAATGGAAGTGGGAGAGCATTATCATGGATTTTATAATGGGCTCACCAAGAACTCGTGGATGTATTGATGCGATATGGGTAATTGTGGATAGGTTGACTAAATCTGCGCATTTCTTATCTATTAAGTCGAAGTGGATAGTAGATGTTCTGGTTGCCTTGTACATGAAGGAAGTAGTAAGGCTGCATGGTGTGCCTGTGAATATTGTGGCAGACAGAGATCCCATATTCACTTCACATTTTTGGAAAGGATTGCAGGAGTCCTTGGGAACCCGTCTGAATTTTAGCACCGCTTTTCATCCTCAGACAGACGGGCAAATAGAGAGAAATAATCGGATCATCGAAGATATGCTAAGAGCTTGCATGATTGACTTCGGTGGCAGTTGGCATGAACATTTGGCCCTAATAGAATTTACCTACAATAACAGTTATCAGTCCAGTATCCAGATGGCACCACTCGAAGCTCTTTATGGAAGAAGTTTCTGATCACCCTTGTGCTGGGAAGAGGTAGGTGAAAAATAATGGCTGGGACCGGATCTCATTTCAGAATCATCCAAGAATATCCGGGTTATCCGAGATCGTCTGCAAGTCGCACAGTCAAGACATAAAAGCTATGCAGATAATAGAAGGAAAGACTTGGGGTTTCTAGTAGGCAAGCATGTATTTCTGAAGGTTTCGCCCATGAGAGGAGTTCAAAGGTTTGGCATTCGTGGCAAGCTGAGTCCAAGATTTGTTGGCCCGTTTGAGATCCTAGAGAGAGTTGGCGAAGTTGCCTATAGATTGGCTTTGCCACCCCAGTTATCTGGAGTACACAATATTTTTCATGTGTCTATGTTGAGGAACTATGTTTATGACCCCGTGCATATTATTCAACATACGGATTTAGAATTGAAAGAAGACTTGACTTATGAAGAGAGACCCATCAAGATTTTGGACTGGAAGCAACAACAACTCAGGAATCGGTCTATACCGATGGTCAAGGTTCAGTGGAACCGACGTGGCACCGAAGAAGCTACTTGGGAGTCTGAAGAAGCTATTAGAAAGCAGTACCCTGAACTCTTGTAAGGTCAGCTATCTCTATCCCTATCCTAATTAATACAGTGAGTTTGGAGGACCAAATTCCTTAAAGTGGGAGAGGGTGTAGCACCCCGAGAATTTATTTAATAAAATAATTGGTGATAAATGAAAATTATTTATTATGAACTTGAAAACTTTGGTTAATTCTGACCAATTTATAAAAATATAGAAAATTCATAATCGTGTAGAGGACTAAAAGTTTAGACAATTTGTTTTCTTGGTCGAACCCTAAATAAAATTTTTATCAAGCCGAATTAAGGAAATTAGGGCCAAAATCAGAGTTTCTGTTAACTAGACCTTAAATCACCAAATTTAAACTCACTTCTCAATCATTTAAGCCTAAATCAAGCCCATTCGAATGGCCTTGATGGGTAGTCTATTTGCCCTCTTGATCCCCGCGTAAACCTTAACCCTAGACTTCGAATTTGGAGCGAGAAGGCGACGCGGCCCGGTCATACGTGAGTTTCACGCACGATCGACTTTGAGGACTCTATCCGACCTTATCATCGCTCTTAGATCAAAGAAGTTTCTATAAAGGGAACCCTAAGTCGAACTATAAGTCTCATTTTGCAGTGGTGGCCGGCGGTGTGCGCGAATCGGGGAGGAGACGTCAAATTTTAAGCGCGAAGTTCGTGCAGTCCCGAGCGGCCAGCGTCCCCTTTGTTCTTCAATTAAGGTAGGTGATAGTGGACCAAACCTTGATAAAAATATATCTCTAGAAGCGAATTTGAGCCCTCTATCTTTTGATATTAAAGCCCCAAATGTTATACTATATAGCATGTGTATTCCCTGTTTTAGTCTGAGTGTGTCTGAGATAGGGCACCGATCATGTCACCATCTAAAGATCGATTAAATGTGAGGTTCTAATAGACCCAAATTTTAATAAATCCATGCTAACTTATGCGAAACTTTGTCCTCTTTGTGTTGGTACTATTTTTCCCAATTATGATTCACTATACAGCGTGAATTTTTGGTTACGACCGAGGTCTATCGGAGATTGCCGGAGACCGAAGCAGTGACCTTTTTGCAATCGTACAGGAACCGCTTCTGATCCAGGCGACCCTGTGATAGACCGCTTTCGCCTTTTGAAAATGTGAATTTCATCACAGGCTAGCGGTCCCACGATAGACCGCAAGGGTCCTGTGTGCAGCTAGTCCCTGACCGCTACATAACCCTAGCGGCTGCGCGATAGACCGCCTTTTCTTATGGCACATTAAAATGGTTATTTTGTTAATTGTGGATTCTTTGTGCTGGACAGCATGTGTAGGGCAGAAATGCACTTAATAAATGGACCATATGAAATGTTAAAAATGTTTAAATTCCATGTAATCATCCACAATTATATCTTATTCCTCCTGGCTCGCATCATAAAATATAATTGGGAAATTTTACTTCAAATGTTAAATTAATGTTGTGATAACTTCTAAGATTGTTCTTACAGTCATGCCACTCCGGTGGTACTGGCTGACCGGTACCGCATGCTTTCAGATGTTTTATTCAGCCATCAATCTTGTAATGGTTGGAACTCTCCGCTGGATACTCCTTCCGTCGGACTAGGACCTCCATTATGAGACCTCAATAAGTCCCCGCGAGCTTGGGATTCTCACTAGGATGTCAGGTGGCTTGTACCCCCAAAACCTGCACCTACTGACTCGATCGAATCGCGTGATTTATAGCCCAGAATCCGGTCTATCTTGGTTAATTGCGGCCCTTCTGAGACCGCTACCATATGGTTGCGGCCCATAAGTGACCGCTTATATCTTGTAGCGACCCTCGCGTGACAGCATCTAGCTGGCTAAGTGCCAGGTTCTGCTGGTCGATATTCCTTGATTTTTTCGTCGACCTAGCCATGTTTGAGTCGACCTATAGTGATGGGGGCATCCCTTGCCCCTCCACATTTTTCTAGGCTCGGATTGTTCGTCGATATACGCCATTGTGTTCGTCATGTGTTTCTGAGTCTAGTCATGTGATTTTTATATTTTATTTGAGTCATAAACTGTATAATTTTCCCTTTATTTGAGTCTGGTACCTAGGTTAGTGAGTCATTTACCTAAGTTAGTTGCAATATGGTTGGTTTGATAGGTTATTGGGCCCAATTCAGTGGGCTAGGCCCAGGGGCGCCCCTCCTTGGTCTGTCTGATCATTGTGTCAATTGTCTAAGGTCAGTATGGTCATGTGAAAAGTTGGGTGCCTATAAATAGACCCTAACCCCTCCATTGTGGAACTAATGCTTTGAGAATTAAAAAAAAAATTCACATTTGAGTGAAATCTTCCCCCTCTTCAAGTGGAGTGTGACTCTACCCTCTCTCTCTCTCTCTCTCTCTCTCTCTCTCTCTCTCCAAGAGGGGTGCACCCCTTTCTCTCTCCTCCCCCTCCCACCTACTTTCTCTCTCACCTCCCCTCATTCAATAGTCACCACAACTTCCCACAACACCTCTTTACTCCACCCCTAGCCCCAAGGGAGAACCCACCAATCTCCAAGCCACCCTCCAACCCCCAACCACCCACTACCCTTTCCCAAGCACCCTTCCATCTCTCCAAGACTGAAGGGGTTCAAACCCTAGGCCAAATTTGAATCTCCCTCTCTTGCTGGCTGACCCTCAACCCTCCCCAACACCCCCTTCCTACCCTGGTCGCCCTCCCCATTTCCCCTTGCTTCCCTTGGCCATCCCACCCTCATATACACAACCCTACACCATCAGCCTATTCCCAGCTCACAGGCAACAGAGTACCAATGACTTTCTAAGGCTGCCACGTCATCACCAAGAAGCTTCAGAGGGAGTACCATATACTGGTGGAATCTTCGTCTAGTCTACTTTGCAACGGAGGTGGTCCCGCCTCCGTCTGAGTTCGTGGCTGCCCGGAGGAGTCTTCACCGCCGGACTGCACAATTCCTCCCTAGCAGACACCCAACTGCAGCTTGCAGAGACTACCACGACCAGTACCTTGAAGATATTGGAGCGGCGTTTGGCTGAAAACTTCTGCTACGAGTCCCCTTTCATCTCCAAGAAGCGGAGCGTCGTTTGAAACCCGAAGCATAAAGTGCCAAATTTCCTACCCAGAGTGCGCAGGTCAGTCCAAATGGAGATAGATTCGACCTTCTTCCACTCTTCTAGCCGTCGCGGTCTACTCCAACCTCTGCCGGTGGCCTTGTGGGTCTCCATTCAAAGAGAACTCGACCACGAACGTAACGGTTCTGGTCTCTCCATCAACTGAGCACGGGAGAGGTCGTGACAGCCTTCCCTTTCAACAACAGTGGTCCAGACACTGCCAGGAGCAGAGTGCAGTAGTCCTGATCCCGACCCTGCCCTGGCCGTCGTCGTCATCAAGAAATTCTCCAATAATTCTGACATCCTCCTGGGCCAACCCAGGAGGTTTTGGCACTAGTTTCGTCAACAACGGAGTTCAGGAGAGCCCGTAGCGGAGCCGACAGCGACTGCCTATCTCGTTGTCCAGAAAGCTGGAAAAATTGACAGTCATCTTCCAGTCGGCTTTTGCTTAATTCCCCATCCCCGCCTGGCCGGCTTACAGCCCCTCCCTGCGCGGAGGTAGTGTTTGCTTGTAATCTGAAATTAACCCCCACCCTGAGATCCCCCTTCTACGAGAGGTGTAGTGGTGTATCATTCTAAAATTTTAGGTTCAAGCTACACCGGCGCAGCGTGCGGGTTCTACCCACGCTTCCCCGCCCGCCTCGTCTCCGGTCGGGATCGACGTTTTCATGCCAATCAGGTGAGCAACAGAACACCCCTCTCTGCTGGAATCATATTTGCTTGCTTAGTGTCACATCTTAGTGCCGTCGGCGCTAAGAGAGTGCCCGATCCCGAATTTGCTTATAATTGAGTGACTACCGCGGGCGAGTTACGAGAGAGCCATTATATCCCACGCCCTCGGCGTGCTGGACGCCTGTGAGAGTTGGCATCCTGGGACCCTTGGGGGTTCAATCCCAAGCTATCCAATCCCCGGAGCAGCGAGGTCCCACCTCAAACCCACACCACCATTATCGGGTTGCCTACGGGCATGAGTGTGCGCTTAGCGGGTGAGTCCACTAGAGTGAGTCCACTGCCTCGTTGCTTGCCTGCGGGTATAGGTCCAAGGTGCCTCGATCTAGTGGCCGTCACCTCCAAGGTGGTGCACATCAAGTGGTATCAGAGCAAGTTCTAGACTTGTCTCTACTAAGTCTTGTCCTAGGGCCATTGCATTCATTACCCGTTCATCATGACCACTTCCTACTTAGCCTATTCGCCATCCCTAGACCCATTAGCGGCTTTTGTGTTTGATAGATCCCACCCTAGTATATATCTAGAATGGGAGAGCTCCATAGACCAACATTTTGTGAGGTTCACTCTGTCAGGGCCGATGCAAGTCAACTATGCCAAGAGTTTGCTTTGGCGCAAAGCTAGGAATGAAAGGCAAAACATTGTAGGCTTAAGGGAAGTTAGTGTTGTGTCCCTTGTGGTTCTGGAGTTTTGATGATGACAGATATTATGCCTCATTATGTTGACATCCTTGATGATATAATCCTGTTGCATTATGAGAAACTGTCAAAACAAGTATAAGGATGACTCACAAGTCATGAAGTCAACCCAAGTAAAAGTCAAATCATGACAGGTAAGGTCAATGCTCAGATTAGGTAATGTTCTATCTACTCTCAGATCTTTGATGATGTTTTAGCTGATATGCATAAATTGTTCTGTGCATGCATTTAAGTCTGTACAGCACACACACACATTGTCTTGCACACACACACACACACAGTATGCACATCAAGTCAGTACAACCCCTGGTCGCAAGACCAAGTCTGTACATCGTCTCCTGCATGCATTACTTCAAGTATGTACAGCCAGTGCACTGCTTCATATCAAGTCTAGACATTGTGCATTCCTTCATATCAAGTCTAGACATTGCATGCCACAAGTCTGCACATCCTGTTTGCACTAAGTCTGTACATTGTCTGTGCTTTCACGTGTCTGGTTGCATGAGTCATTGAAGTCTGTACATCACGTGGCGCTTACCAAGTATGTACATCGCTTGGCGCTCACCAAGTCTATACATCGCTTAAAGTCTGTACAGCCATTCCTTGAGATCAAGTCTATACACTGCATTGGTGGCAAGTCTATACATTGCCCTGTTTCAGGCACGCAGAGTCTGTACAGAGTTTGCACAAGTCTGCATCTTTCAAGTCTACACATCATTTGCCTGGCGTATTATTCAAAGTCTACACATTCATGGCATATGTGCATCGTTTGTTCTGCAAGTCTATACATCGTCCTGGGGCTTGCCAAGTCTGTACATCGCCTCGGGCTTGCTAAGTCTAGACATCGGTGAAGTCTATACATCCACCGCTGAACCTTCCAAGTCTATACATTGTCCTGTTGCTAGCAAGCCATTCATCAAGTCTATACATTCCTTACCTTTACCTACGTTCAGAACACCAAGTCTATACATCGGTAAGGTCTGCATATGGTTGCCTTGAAGCTACATCAAGTCTAGACATTGTCCTGTAGCTAGCACGAAGTAAAGTCTGTACAATCTTCAAGGGCCAAGTCTATACATTGTCTCGCTCACATCTTCAAAGTCTGTACATTCTTCAAGGGTCAAATCTATACATTGTCTCGCTCACATCTTCAAAGTCTATACATTCTTCAAGGGGTAAGTCTATACATCGTTCGCTTAACTCCAGCCTATGCATCGCTAAGTCTATACATTGCCTGCCTGCACGTGCTGCCAGTCCATACATTGTCTACCCTGCACACACAAGTCCATACATTGCATGTGGGCATCAAAGTCTATACAGTGTCTCACATTGGCAAAGTCTGTACATCGTTGGCCTGTACATGCTTCGTCTTCTAAAGTCTATACATCCGTCACACTCCAGCCTTTGCATTGAAGTCTATACATTGCTGTCTCATGCATTCTAAGTCCATACACCATGCTGTTGGGCATCGTTCATTACAGCAAGTTTGCACAATGTCTGCACGCTCTCAAAGTCTATACAGCATGTGTCTGCATCAGTTCATAAGTCTACAGATTGTAGCATGCACGAACAAACAAGTCTGTACACACTTCAGCACTCAAAGGCTGAACATTCTTCAGCAGAGTCTGTACACACTTCATCACTTAAAGTCTGAACATCCTTCAGTGAAGACTGTACACACTTCAGTGCACATGTGCATCTCCTTCAAGTCGAAGTCTATACAATCCTTTCCAAGCATTCAAGTCTATACATTCTATCTTTCATACTAAGTCTGTACATCTATCTGATACTTTCTTATGACTTTGTGGCAGGGGCACGTAATCTGAGGTTGGCACCTGGCACGTGATCCGAGGACAAAGAGGGCACAAGCCCTGCATATGCCCTAGCTGCGGCTGGTATAAATATGGAGCTTCTTCCACTTGAAGAAGACAGATCAAGCAAGTGTGAGCGAAGCAGAGGCAGAGAGCAGAAGAAAGCAGAAGAAGAAAAAGGAGAGAGCAGTAGAGAGGCTGAAAGCAGAAGAAGAAAAAGAAAAAGAGATTGAGATCGAGAGCTCGTGAAGTAGAAGAAAAAGAGAAAGAGAGATAGAGAGAGGGTTCGTGAAGAAGAAGATAGAGGAATCATCAGAAGATTTGTTCACTGGCATTTGGATCAAATCCAATCCAGACTTGCTCCTGCAAGAGCTACTTAGTGTGTCTCATTTCCAGCTTTATGTTGCTATGTTTTTTTTCTTTATGTTTGCTTTTTATTTTGTTCTTTCCATCTATTCACCTTGTTCTTTCGATTCCCTTGTTTGGGATCGGGGTTCCTCCTATGGTCTCAGGAGAAGGGAGACTTGTTCTCCGGTTTGCTAGCGACTGGGTAATCTCTAGTGGTTCCCTCTGGTGTGGAGGAAGAGAGATCCGTGAGCTCTGGTTTGCAAGTGGCTGGGAGTCACTTGTGGGTTTCCCTCTAGGTTAGAGGAAGGGAGATTCATCTCCGGTTCTGGTCTTGTGGGTTGCAAGTCTAGGTGGGTTACCTCTTGGGTGGAGGAAGAGAGACCTCGGTCTCTGGTTGCTAGTGACGGGTAGTCACTAGCGGTTGCCATTCGGTTGGGAGGAAGAGGGGAGGTTGTTCCCCTGGTCAAGCTGTTTGGCCGCACTTGTTGCAGACTGAGTCTGGGGTTCTAGCGTTCGCTAGTGGAAGCCTCACCCCGATTTGGAGTGAGGGGTGGATGTAGGTCTGTGGACCGAACCACCTAAAACTTATCTGTGCCGTGGTTTGCCTTGTGCGTTTGCTCTTTGTCTTCTACCTCTTTCATAGGTTGTATGAACACTCTTGTTTCTATCTGCAGTGACCTTGAGCATTACATACTTTGCTAAGTGAATCTGGTTTGCACAGTTCTATCTTCGGCATTAGTCTTGATCAGGTTCCACTAGTATAGTTAGCAGTTCATCTGATTGATCAAATGTTCATTTGAGTTCTATAGCTTTTATTCTGCAACTGTGTCTAGCTTCAGGCTTAGTATTTTTAAGTGGGGTAATATCATTGAAGGGGATACATTTACCCCCCCTCTGTATCCATCGCACCGTCCCAACAATTGGTATCAGAGCGGGTTGTCTGCATAGAAGGTCCAGTGACCTGCAGATTCGATCATGCTGTCTTGGTGCTATCTTGCTTTTGGTGCACCATTATTCCTGTTGCATTTATCTGATCAGTTTTCATGGGTGATCCACCGGTTTTCAACGGCTCTAATTTTAATGTGTGGTTTGTCAGTCTGCGCAATTATGTTGATGCAGTTAATCCTGATCTGTGGAAGTTAATTTCACAAGGTCCTCACACATTACCAAAGAAAGTGTCCAAATGGACCAATAGCCACAGATCAAAGGATGGCGAAAATTAGAAAGCCTTCAATCTGATGAAAGCAGCCACTGACAGAGCCTTACACTCTTGTCTTTATGATTGCAGGTCAGCTAAAGACATCCTGGAGAAGCTGAAGCTAGTTCACAGGATAAATGAAGACAGCTGCATGATGGCTAACAGAAGTAATCAAAGTGGCAGCCAAAATGAAGAAGAGGATGATGATGAGGAGGTAAATCCTTTCAGGAATTTCTCTTTAGATGATTGGGAGAATGCATATGCTGAGTTGCTTGAATCTCATGAACAATTAAGAAAATAATACAAGAACTTGAAAAAGAAAAGTGATCGGGGTAGTTCAAGTTCACCATGTGAAAATTGTTCAAACATGAAGCAAACTCATTATGCCTGTTTGTCTGATATCCATATGCATAAAAATCAGAATGAAAAATTGATGAAAGAATTTGAATGTGTTAGCGCTGAATTAGATGTTCTAAAATCTGAAAATGAATGTCTTAGGAAACAATGTATGAAACTCCAGGCTCAAACAATATGTTCTGGTAAATCTGCTTGCAATGATTGTCCACTTCTTAAGAAAATAAATGAAAATCTTCACTCAAATTTAGAATGGCAGAAGGAGTTAATTGTTTCCCTAAAGGAAGAAAATAGAGAACTGTTAAACAAGATTTTGGAGTTTGAACAGATAGAGGAAGAGCTGAATAATAAAATGAGCTCAATGAAAATTGATAAAGGCTCTGTTGAGAAAATTGAAAATCTGAAATCAAAAAATTATAAATTAACCAAAGAGGTTGAAGGATTGAAGCAGTTGAACACTGCTATGTCAGAGAAACTTCTTCTCTTAGAAAAAGGAAAATCTGTTTACATTGAAGAATCTGAAAAATTGAGAAATCTAGAACAAGAAGTTGAGGAATATAAAATTGCAAACAAGGTGCTAAGCGAATGTGTAAATTGTAATGAACAAGAGATTGCCAGTTATGAAATGCATGTCGTTTCTTTGGAAAATGAAATTGAGTATTTAAATAATTCCTTGTCAAAATTTTTGGACAGAAAAGATAATCTGGACAAGATTCTAGGAACAAAGGTTAATTTTCAGAAGGAAGGGTTGGGCTATAACCCTTCAAACAAGAAGAGTTTTAAAAATAAAGTTCAAACTTCCTTTGTTTCCAGCTCAACTTCTCACAGCCCTTAGAACCTTTCTGGTTATCAGTCAACTGCTCAAAAGAAAACAACAGAAAAACAAAAAGAAAAGATCCAACATGTTCCTCTCCCAACTTTACATGTTTCACCCACACACTCACATGCATCTAAAAAGAAAATGATTTGTTATTACTGTCACAAGATTGGCCATCTGATGCATGAATGTAAATCAATGGAACTAGATGATTTGAATGTCTGGAAAATGCATGCTAGGGACCCTCATGTCAAGAAATTTCCTGTCACTAAGAAAAAGAGCATCTCATATACCAACTGTGGTAAGGTAGGACACAGTGCTGCACAATGTTGGTTTGTAAGTGGTAAGAAAAGATCATGTTCGTATCATACAAAATTCTCTGCAAACCAACATGGTTTTAATAAGAACAAATTTGTTCCTGTAAACCAGCACATCACTTGCTATAAATGTAACAAATCTGGTCACAAAGCCACCGAATGTTGGTCAGGCTCTTTCAGAAGAAATCAAATTAGCTGCTCTCAATGTGGAAAGCATGGCCATACAGTCAAGGACTGTTGGCATCTTCAAGATAGGAGGGCAAATTTCAAATATGGTAGACATCCTTCTAAGGAAAACATGTTTGGTAAGATTAACAGGAACAACTTCCATAATAAAAGTAGAAACCAGTATGCACCTGCATAAAAATTCCATGCTGATAATTGTGTGCATAACAAGAAATCAAAGCATGTTGTTTCCTGTTATTATTGTGGGCAGTTTGGGCACTCCATGAGTGACTGTCGCTTAATGAAATCTGATTACTTACATGCCCAAAGATTGTGGAAAGCACCTATCAGAGGTGTTACTAACAATGTAGGACCCAAGAAGTCTTGGGTACCTAGAAACACAAAATGAGATCTGTGCTTTGCAGGTATGCCTTGGGGATGAGGAATAAAAGGGGGTCAAATAAACCAAGGCATCCAAAGTTTGGTAAAACCCCAACTCTGCTGTTTAAATGCTTGTACACCTGAATTCTCTTTTAGCTGAACATCATGCTTAATATGTCAATTAAGATCTCATGCATACATGTCTATAACTGTATCTGCCATTTGCATTCTTTGCTGATCATGCACTTGCTAGGTGATCTATGCATACATTAGATTAAAAGGTTGTCTGCATTTGATGCATACATATGCCAATTGCAGTTGGTTGATATTTGTTAAATTGCATTCTAAAAAATCTAAAAAGTTGCATTGAATAAATCTGTTGCTTGGACGATCTCTCATGCTTAAAAATGTTCACCTGCACATTTGACATGCACATGCATTCATAATTGCATATAAGTGGCATATTGTTAGCTTAAGATGCATATAGAACTGCATCTGCATTGGATTGTCATGCATGACTCTTGGTATATAAATAGTGAGTTACTAAAGGGCAGATGAATTCTGTCTGGAAGTGCTTGCTATGTGTGAGGTGGTCTTTAGACCAAGTCCTCCGCTTGGTACCATAGGTCAGTGTTGCAAGAAGAGCAGTCTAAATGTTCATGTGATCATTGCATATATGACATGCTGTCAGCTCACTGCACTTACACTTACTGGTTAGAAGTGTCGACATCTTGAGTGCTAGCTCATGTATACATTTAGGGGGAGCATTATTCATACTCTTGAAATCACATCTGACCCATGCATTGCAACACCTTTCAGCTTCCTGCTTCAACTGTTATCAGCCATTTTCACTCATTCTATCCATTAGTATCTGTTGAATTGGCTGTTCCTTAAAATGATTCAGCCTTCCTTGAAAATTCAGAAAGTTTTCTCTGTGCATATCCTGATCATAAATCTGAAAACAACTTAAAGAGGAATCTTCTATTATATAGGACTATGAATGTCTGATTCTTTCAGCCGGTTGAAGTTTCATGTATGTCTTGTGTTTGCTTATGAACATATCTTGAAAATATCTGAGTTAGTCTTAATAAACTTTAACCAACATTTTCATGTTGTGTTTTTTAAACTCTTCTGACTTCTGAAAATTCTGAAATCATGATATTCCTTGATTGATATGTATGAAATTAGTATTGATTTTTAAACATCTGAGAATATGGAACATTTCTAAGGGTAAATCCTGTCAGAGCAATGACTTTGGTCACTGAGAAACCATGTCCAAAGGACTGTGTCATGAGGTGCCATAGTTAACTCTGCTTAAGAATGATTGATAATCTGGCAGAGCAATGGCATGCACACTGAGAAATACCATCTCACTCATCAAAGAAATGATTTGTAGTGTGTCATGAAGTGTAAATTCAATCTCTGTTCCTATGAAGCATGATAGTTAGTCCTTCCAAGTGCTTAGGGATACTAGCGTCTAAATAACGTGTATCCTCTAGTTACAAGGGTGTACTAAACTCAAGTGCTCATGAAGAATGTTATAAAAAATTGTTGCTGATCTAGTGTATCATTTGAAAAGGTGCGCAAAAGAAATATTCTATTGGAACCCTTGACAGAAACAAATGTTTTCTTATGTGTTTAACTTCAATACTATTGATTGCACCTCTTAAAGGAATCTTTGAAATAGAGTAAGTAAGAAAGAAGAAGGTTAAGCAAGACTTTCAATATGAAAGCAAGGTTCCCTTTTATTAAAAATGATTTCAGATATGAGTACAGAAAGCTTATGAACAAGCCTTGCATACATCATATACTAATCTGACTTGTCAATGAAGATCATTCATAAATCTCTATAATAGAAGAGTCTGAAATACCTGTTCAATCAGATTTATGAAATTGATATCCCATTGAAAACATTTCTCATTCATTCTGAATGCTTACTTTCTCACATTGGACTCCATTATTTCAGACCTAACTGTTGACTTCTTTAAGTCTTGTGCTTCATTCCAATCACTGTCCATCTAAGGGGGAGAATTCTTGCATGTCCCTGTGATTCAATGTTCATTCAGGAGAATATCTTGTCAGGGGGAGTTTTTGATGACTGTAACTCAGCATTGCATAATAGCTCCTATATCATCTCCTTCAACAGCCAATGATCATTCTATTCTTTTTGATGTTGTCAAAGGGGGAGAACTTTTGCCAATCATAATTTGCATCAATCAACAGTTGCATCACATGGTGTTTTACATGCTCATTATGTTTACATAATCATGAACTGTCATATGGTATTTCATAACCATCATGATGAATCTATTACAATGACTCATAATATTGCCATCATCAAAAAGGGGGAGATTTCTGTGTCCCCTGTGGTTCTGGAGTTTTGATGATGATCGATATTATGCCTCATTATGTTTACATCCTTGATGATATAATCCTGTTGCATTATGAGAAACTGTCAGAACAAGTTTAAGGATGACTCACAAGTCACGAGGTCAACCCAAGTCAAAGTCAAATCATGACAGGCAAGGTCAATGCTCAGATCAGGTAATGTTCTATCTACTCTCAGATCTTTGATGATGTTTTAGCTGATATGCATAAACTGTTCTGTGCATGCATTTAAGTCTGTACAGCACACACACACATTATCTTGCACACACACACACAGTCTGCACATCAAGTCAGTACAGCCCCTGGTCGCAAGACCAAGTCTGTACATCGTCTCCTGCATGCATTACTTCAAGTATGTACAGCCAGTGCATTGCTTCATATCAAGTCTAGACATTGTGCATTCCTTCATATCAAGTCTAGACATTGCATGCCACAAGTCTGCACATCCTGTTCGCACTAAGTCTGTACATTGTCTGTGCTTTCACGTGTCTGGTTGCATGAGTCATTGAAGTCTGTACATCGCGTGGCGCTCACCAAGTATGTACATCGCTTGGCGCTCACCAAGTCTATACATCACTTAAAGTCTGTACAGCCATTCCTTGAGATCAAGTCTATACACTGCATTGGTGGCAAGTCTATACATTGCCCTGTTTCAGGCACGCAAAGTCTGTACAGAGTTTGCACAAGTCTGCAACTTTCAAGTCTATACATTGGCCATGTCTACACATCGTTTGCCTGGCTTCTTATTCAAAGTCTACACATTCATGGCATATGTGCATCGTTTGTTCTGCAAGTCTATACATCGTCCTGGGGCTTGCCAAGTCTGTACATCGCCTGGGGCTTGCTAAGTCTAGACATCGGTGAACTCTGTACATCCACTGTTGAACCTTCCAAGTCTATACATTGTCCTATTGCTAGCAAGCCATTCATCAAGTCTATACACTCCTTACCTTTACCTACGTTCAGAACACCAAGTCTATACATCGGTAAGGTCTGCATATGGTTGCCTTGAAGCTGCATCAAGTCTAGACATTGTCCTGTAGCTAGCACGAAGTAAAGTCTGTACATTCTTCAAGGGCTAAGTATATACATGTCTCACTCACATCTTCAAAGTCTGTACATTCTTCAAGGGCCAAGTCTATACATTGTCTCGCTCACATCTTCCAAGTCTGTACATTCTTCACGGGGTAAGTCTATACATCATTCGCTTAACTCCAACCTATGCATCGCTAAGTCTATACATTGCCTGCCCTGCACGTGCTGCAAGTCCATACATTGTCTACCCTGCACACACAAGTCCATACATTGCATGTGGGCATCAAAGTCTGTACAGTGTCTAACATTGGCAAAGTCTGTACATCGTTGGCCTATGCATGCTTCGTCTTCTAAAGTCTATACATCTGTCACACTCCAGCCTTTGCATTGAAGTCTATACATTGCTGTCTCATGCATTCTAAGTCCATACACCATGCTGTTGGGCATCGTTCATTACAGCAAGTTTGCACACTGTCTGCACGCTCTCAAAGTCTATACAGCATGTGTCTGCATCAGTTCATAAGTCTACACATTGTAGCATGCACGAACAAACAAGTCTGTACACACTTCAACACTCAAAGGCTGAACATTCTTCAACAGAGTCTGTACACACTTCATCACTTAAAGTCTGAACATCCTTCAGTGAAGACTGTACACACTTCAGTGCACATGTGCATCTCCTTCAAGTCGAAGTCTATACAATCCTTTCCAAGCATTCAAGTCTATACATTCTATCTTTCATACTAAGTCTGTACATCTATCTGATACTTTCTTATGACTGTGTGACAGGTATATACTTCGAGAAGTAAATGTTTGGGCACGTGAACCGAGGTTGGCACCTGGCACGTGATCCGAGGATAAAGAGGGCACAAGTCCTGCACACGCCCTAGCTGCGGCTGGTATAAATATGGAGCTTCTTCCACTTGAAGAAGACATATCAAGCAAGTGTGATCGAAGCAGAGGCAGAGAGCAGAAGAAAGCAGAAGAAGAAAAAGGAGAGAGCAGTAGAGAGGCTGAAAGCAGAAGAAGAAAAAGAAAAAGAGATTGAGATCGAGAGCTCGTGAAGTAGAAGAAAAAGAGAAAGAGAGATAGAGAGAGGGTTCGTGAAGAAGAAGAAAGAGGAATCATCAGAAGATTTGTTCACTGGCATTTGGATCAAATCCAAGCCGGACTTGCTCCTGTGAGAGCTACTTAGTGTGTCTCATTTCCAGCTTTACGTTGCTGTGTTTTTTTCTCTGTGTTTACTTTTTATTTTGTTCTTTCCATCTATTCACCTTGTTCTTCCGATTCCCTTGTTTGGGATCGGGGTTCCTCCTGTGGTCTCAGGAGAAGGGAGACTTGTTCTCCGGTTTGCTAGCGACTGGGTAGTCTCTAGTGGTTCCCTCTTGTGTAGAGGAAGGAGGTCCGTGACCTCTGGTTTGCAAGTGGTTGTGAGTCACTTGTGGGTTTCCCTCCGGGTTGGAGGAAGGGAGATTCGTCTCCGATTCTGGTCTTGTGGGTTGCAAGTCCAGGTGGGTTCCCTCCTGGGTGGAGGAAGAGAGACCTCGGTCTCTGGTTGCTAGTGACGGGTAGTCACTAGCGATTTCCCTCCGGTTGGAAGGAAGAGGGGAGGTTGTTCCCCTGGTCAAGCTGTTTGGGAGCACCTGTTACAGACTGAGTCTGCGATTCTAGTGTTAGCTAGTGGAAGCCTCACTCCGGTTTGGAGTGAGGGGTGGACGTAGGTCTGTGGACCGAACCACCTAAAAATTATCTGTGCCGTGGTTTGCCTTGTGCATTTGCTCCTTGTCTTCTACCTCTTTCACAGGTTGTATGAACACTCTTGTTTCTATCTGCAGTGACCTTGAGCATTACATACTTTGCTAAGTGAATCTGGTTTGCACAGTTCTGTCTTCGGCATTAGTCTTGATCAGGTTCCACTAGTATAGTTAGCAGTTCATCTGATTGATCAAATGTTCATTTGAGTTCTATAGCTTTTATTCTGCAACTGTGTCTAGCTTCAGGCTTAGTATTTTTAAGTGGGGTAATATCATTGAAGGGGATACATTCACCCCCCCTCTGTATCCATCGCACCATTCCAACAGTTAGAAGGCAAGAGCCCATCGACTCTTGGAATGAGATGAGGATCGAACTTAGGAAGATTCATGCTCCCTAACCCTTCCCTTTCCACTCAGAGAATCCTAGCCCGAGGAGCACTACCACTCCTCTAACCTTGACCGCCCAATCCAAACCCCCTCAACCAACCCATCTTCCACTCCCACCCCAAATCCTACTACAACCTATGCCCCCACTACTTCTCTTACCTACCCCAATCCAAGCCCACCCTTGCTCACCCCGGATGCGCCAAGCACCGGCTATCACCAACCCATCCACCAAGGACTTTCCTTCCCCATTGGAGGTAGAAGTCGTGGCCCACACACTTGAACACGTGGATACAAATGCCCATCCAGACCCTATTCTTATCATAGAGGAAGCCCAAGCTCCCACCCATAAGGAAGAAGAGCCTCAATCTTCCCCCACCTCTCATGGCCCAGATCCTCAAGAGCCACACGCCATCACACATGGCACCCTCACCGTAGATGAGACTATCCTACCATGGCTCAAGCAAAGTCCCACCCTTCCTAGGTCGCCACCATACCTCTTACCCTTGGGATATCAATCCCAAATTGTGTCCACCCGGCCTCCCCATGTCACTTATCAAAACTTCTACTTTGTGGAAGACTTGGGAGACCTTGTGGATTGCCTACATTGGCAAGCCCACTTAATCGGCCTACTACCCATGGGACCATTGGAGCCTAGCACAGTCAACTTTGTCCACCCCTCCATCGGTTCCATCACCTCCCTTTGCACAAGTGGGCATTGTACTAGTGAGATCCTCCTATTTCTCCCCTTGGAGGGAGAACCCATCCCGGTCTACTCTCCACCCCTTGAGATCCCAAGTACCTTGAACGGTCAACCCACTAGAGACCTTGGACCAACTACTTGGGAGGAGGATGACTCACCACCTTGTGAGGACTTTGAAGACATGGAGTACCTCTCTCTAGGTGACCCTTATCATGATCCCTTCGATCCCTTCCTATGGGAGCCGGGATACCCATATGACCCAACCACCTTACCCACCACCCACCTATCCCTACCATAACCCACCCTAATTGATCTAACCCACCACTTCCTAGACTTGGGCCTCATATGGGAAACCATAACCGTGGAAGATCTTCACCTAGGGAACAAAGAAGAGTCTCTCTCCATGATGATGACCTTCCTAGATCCCTTCGACCCTTTTGAGTGGAAGCTCAAAGACCATCCCACAACCCCGCCCATGGAAGTCATCTTTGGAGTAGGAATGCATATGTCTTGGCACCTCACACAACTTGGCATGATTAGTAAGTCGGGTCCATTCATTCATATCACCCACATGTCAAGTAGGATGCACGAATGGTCCATATTTGGGTGTAGTGGCCCTCCCCCATTAATCATTGGTATTACATATGTTAAGAGCATTCATGAATGCCCGGGTCCTCCGACATTCATCACACTCACGCATGAGAGGGACACCTATGGATGCCCCGGTCCTCCCAAGCTCATCCAAGTCAATGTGGCATTAAAGCATGATAGGGCCATCCATGGTTTCCCCGGTCCACCTTTGCATACCTTACATTTCACACCCACACCGCATTGTAGTGCATGGCATAAGCATTCACGCAAGCATCTAACAACGAGCGGTGAGGATCACAAAGAGCGGGCAAAAACTCGTGAGTGCCACTTGGAATTCCAAGTAGGTTACTTGGTGATGGAGATATTGGAGTGGCTCTACCCTAGGGTCATCTCCAAATCGAGGACACGAGGACTTGGACCTTGCCAAGTTTCGAGTGACTTTGGCAACCCGACTTACGGGTTGGACTTACCGATGGGTCTTGGGATTCACCCCACTTCCCACGTGGCGGATCCGACACCCTATATGGGCACCGCGGTGGATCCTAGTGAGTGCCTTGAGCCTATACCTTCCTTTGAGAGGGATACCCCCGGAGAGCCGCCACAAATCAGCCTGAGAGCTCGACGTGTGCACACAGAGGTAATACTAGGCAAGCAAGGTATCATCACCAGCATGAGGGTGTGTCCGTGCCACTTTGAGAAAGTGAAGCGCCATCCCCCGGCCATGGACACGGGTCGAGACAGGAGATCGTGGTTCGCCCGGAGCTGCCTTGGTGTACCCCTTCCCCGGTGGGTCCATACTCGATGGGGTCGAGTTCTCCCCACCCCGGGGGTATGATGGGGGCACCCTTGCCCCTCTATATTTTTCGAGGCTTGGATTGTTCATCAGTATGCGACATTGTGTTCGTCATGTGTTTCTGAGTCTAGTCATGTAATTTTTATGTTTTATTTGAGTCATAAACTATGTAATTTTCCCTTTATTTGAGTATGGTACCTAGGTTAGTGAGTCATTTAACTAAGTTAGTTGTCATATGGTTGGTTTGATAGGTTATTGGGCCCAATTCAGTGGGCTAGGCCCAGGGGCGCCCCTCCTTGGTCTGTCTGGTCATTGTGTCAATTGTCTAAGGTCAGTATGGTCATGTGAAAAGTTGGGTGCCTATAAATAGACCCAACCCCTCCATTGTAGAACTAATGCTTTGAGAATTAGAAAAAAAATCACATTTGAGTGAAATCTTCCCCCTCTTCAAGTGGAGTGTGACTCTCCCCTCTCTCTCTCTCTCTCTCTCTCTCTCTCTCTCTCTCTCTCTCTCTCTCTCTCTCTCTCTCTCTCTCTCTCTCTCTCTCTCCAAGAGGGGTGCACCCCTTTCTCTCTCCTCCCCCTCCCACCTACTTTCTCTCTCTCCTCCCCTCATCCAATAGTCACCACAACTTCTCACAACACCTCTTTACTCCACCCCTAGCCCCAAGGCAGAACCCACCAATCTCCAAGCCACCCTCCAACCCCCAACCACCCACTACCCTTTCCCAAGCACCCTTCCATCTCCCCAAGGGTGAAGGGGTTCAAACCCTAGGCCAAATTTGAATCTCCCTCCCTTGCTGGCTGCCCCTCACCCCTCCCCAACACCCCTTTCCTACCCTGGTCACCCTCCCCATTTCCCCTTGCTTCCCTTGGCCATCCCACCCTTATACACACAACCCTACACCATCAGCCTATTCCCAGCTCACAGGTAGCAGAGTACCAGCAACTTTCTGAGGCTGCCACATCATAACCAAGAAGCTTCAGAGGGCGTACCATATACCGGTGGAATCATCGTCTAATATACTTCGCAACGGAGGTGGTCCCGCCTCCGTCTGAGTTTGTGGCTGGCCACAGGAGTCTTCACCGCTGGACTGCGCAATTCCTCCCTGGCAAACACCCAACTGCAGCTTGTAGAGGCTACCATGACCAGTACCTTGAAGATATTGGAGCGGCGTTTGGCTGAAAACTTCTGCTACGAGTCCCCTTTCATCTCCAAGAAGCGGAGCGTCGTTTGAATCCCAAAGCACAAAGTTCCAAATTTCCTACCCAGAGTGCGCATGTCAGTCCAAGTGGAGACAGATACGACCTCCTTCCACTCTTCTGGCCCTCACGGTCTGTTCCGACCTCTGCCGATAGCTCCGTGGGTCTCCGTTCGAAGAGAACTCGACCACGAACGCAACGGTTCTGGTCTCGCCATAAACTAATCATGGGAGTGGTTGTGACAGCCCTCCCTTCCAACAACAGCAGTCCAGACACTACAAGGAGCAGAGTGCAGTAGTCCTGATCCTGACCTTGCCCCGGCCACCGTCGTCATCAAAAAATTCTTCAATAATTCTGACGTCCTCTTGGGCCAACCCAGGAAGTTTTGGCACTAGTTTCGTCAACAACAGAGTTCGGGAGAGCCCGTAGCGGAGCCGACAGCGACTGCCTATCTCCCTTTCCAGAAAGCTGGCAAAACCGACAGTCATCTTTCACTCGGCTTTTGCTTAATTCCCCATCCCCGCCTGGCCGGCTTACAGCCCCTCCCTGCGCGGAGGTAGTGTTTGCTTATAATATGAAATTAACCCCCACCCCGAGATCCCCCTCCTGCGAGAGGTGTAGTGGTGTATCATTCTAAAATTTCCGGTTCAAGCTACATCAACGTAGCGTGCGAGTTCTACCCACGCTTCCCCACTCGCCTCGTCTCCGGTCGGGATCGATGTTTTCACGCCAATCAGGTGAGCAACTGGACACCCCTCTCTGCTGGAATCACATTTGCCTGCTTAGTGTCGCATCTTAGTGCCGTCGGTGGTAAGAGAGTGCTCGATCCCAAATTTGCTTATAATTGAGTGACTACCATGGGCAAGTTACGAGAGAGCCATTATATTCCACGCCCTCGGCGTGCTGGCCACCTACGAGAGTTGGCATCCCGGGACACTTGGGGGTTCAACCCCAAGCTAGCCAATCCCCGGAGCAGCGAGGTCCCACCTCGAACCCTCACCACCATCATCAGGTTGCCTATGGGCACGAGTGTGTGCTTAGCGGGTGGGTCTGCTAGAATGAGTCCACTGCCTCGTTGCTTGCTTGCGGGTCTAGGTCCAAGGTGCCTCGGTCTAGTGGCTGCCACCCCCAAGGCGGTGTCACATCACATAGTCTCTAGCTCGACCTGAGAGGTGTGGACTGGACCCTAGTTCGGTTCCACCATGTCACGGGCAGGCTGAGAGCCCATTAAGTTTATTGCCTTAGTCTTACTGGGCCCAACTAGTTATGGTTATCGCTAGACCGTCTTAACCACTAAACGGGCCTCTGAGGACCATTTGCGTGATTAGGTGGCCCAGTAGAGACTATTTTCTTCGGATCTTGGCCTAAGATCTTTTTTGTCCTAAGCGGCCCATTCAGGACCGTCTTTTATATCTTGCGGTCCCAGATAGACCGTTTTTGCCTTTTTACGGCCTGCACATGACCGTTACTCCTCTAGAGCTTGGTTCTTATGTGTTTCTTGTGTGCTTTGGTAGTCAGGCCAAATGTTGGTTTGAACTTCAATCAATCCTGCTTATATTTCCTGTCATTGCAAGCCATAATCTTATGGCTTCCCAACAAATTATTGAATTTCATTGATTCTAGGGAATTCTTGGCCGATTCCAATGAATGTCTAGATATTACTTGGGATCTTTGATCCACCAAATCAATGCCAACGCATCTAAGGACCCGATCTGGTCCTGGGAGGAACGCCCGAAATGTACTAGTGTCCCGGGGAGTTGTAATGACATGGTGAGGCATTGCACCGAGTGCATGACTAGCATGTGTTTATGACATTCAGTTCTCCTCTATATTTCTTCACGGTATCTCTACATGACTTGCTTGTTGCTTACTTGATCGGCCAAATTTCCTAGAAATGATATAGCTTTATTCCTTTTTATTCAAGGAGTTCTTCTAATTCCATCATGGCTAGTAGAGTTATCTTTTCCATCTTATTTATTCGCATGGCATTTCATTAAATTGGTTAAGTACGTAAACTTTGCCTACTATTGCCTACTGAGCGTTCACTCACCTAATTTTTCCCCCCATTTCAGGTAGTTCTAGTGATGAAACACAAACGGACGGGGATTGGCAAGAGTGAAGACCTGGAGTGGACCCGTTAGACGTGGATTGCCAGATGTCTTAGTAGAGTGGTTATGTAGGGGGTTGTCGAGTCATTGTGTAGTGATGTCGTTAAGAGTTAATGTTAAGAGTTGTAAGCTTTTCTTTATTTTTTTTCGAGTTGTGAAGTAAGATACTTTGATACTTTGAGGTTGTTGGAAATACTTTATCCTCTTAATTATGAGTATTGTAGATTAATTCTTTCTCTTTGCAATTATGTTCTTTTAATTTCCGTCATTGCTCTGGTTATCATGAATGTATTTAACTGCTACGTTCTGATATTCCGCGTCGGGGCGTGACAGGAGTGGTGGGAGCTGGTCGTGGGGGAGCCCGGAGCACTTCGGGAGCCGCCCCGAGTCGCCCCCGTTCCCCTCAATTAGTCACTTAAAGGGTCATTCACAGCCTCCGACAGGCTTTCCAAATTCTTCCAGAGTTTGATATCGTCTTCCCTACTGTCAATAATGATTTGTGGAGTCATCCCGCAGGTGGCATCATAGTCCCCATAGAGTCCTTCAGGGTAGGTTTCCATCTTCCGGTCCATCCATTATTCAAGTCTGTCCTTGAGCACTATAGTTTGTATCTAGGGAACCTTTCTCCCAACTCTTGGTGCATCTTGTACAGCTTCGTCTGTGTGTGCCGCCAAGCCTCGATTGACCCTACTTACTTCCTCTTCTAGAATTTTTACAGCACACAGTGCTGTCCTGCCGATCCGTCTTCTATTTAGTTCCGGGCTCGATCGGGCCGAGTCCTAGTCCAGGTCACTTCCGTGGTGTCCAATATCAAGTGCTAGTCCGAGCGCTTTGTTCTTATCAACAAGGTTAGGGGCCGCAACCATCCGAGTGACTGCAGCTTCATTCGAGGTTTTCGTCCCCTTATGGCGGACAGACGACCTACCGCCAATGTGGACGATTCGAGGGCAATTAAGTCCCTCCTTCACCACCCGCTTCCTAATGCCGACGTCGTGCTAACCCCGGCGGTGCTCCGGGAGCTGGGGTTGAGCCCTTCATTACCCCAGGGTAATGCCTTCGTTGTTCCACCGACTGGGCCTTGTTATCCGTTTGCTTGAACTAACTCCTTTTGTGTTGTTTGGCAGGGGCGCGAGAGTCATTTGAATTGTGGTACGAGGCCATTGAGTTGCCGCAGTCTGTTCCTCAGCCTATCGACCACATCGAACTGGGAACTGACTAGGTGACTATTGTCGCCCCTCAGGCCGTCATTACTTTCGGTCCGGGGCGCCTTCAGTATCCGCTCCCCGCAGCCCTCCCAATAGAGGGCTCGACTGCGGCTCCCGCAGTCAATGGCGGCTCAAGTGCTAGTTGAATCCACCATGCCTGGTGGTGGGTGTATCCAGGTGGACCTAGTTGAGCTAGTGGTGATTGACAAACAGCTTCGCCAGAGGAAGAGGAGGAGGGAACTCGCTTCGGTCTGACGTCAGACTCTATCGCCGTCACCATCTGAGGCTCCTCCTCCACCTGAAGTTCCTTCCCCACCGTTGCCGACCGCAGAGCCTGTGGCCATCCTCCCTGCGCCTGCTCCTGTGAGGGAGGCACCTGATAAAGAAAAGGCTCCTGCCCTGGACGCCATGTCGCTTAGTTGGGAGGAGGTGAGGGCTCGCCTCCTGCCGTTCGTTGCCCCCTCAGGTCCCCGCTTCCTGCCATCAGATGAGCCTGTTGTGCCTCCTGATTTGATGATGTCTCGGGAAGAATAATCTGACTCCTCTGGACATAATTTCTATTAGAAGTTGCTAGGAGTCTATGTGTTTTGAATGACTGGCATTAGTTTAATTGACTGGGTTGATTTACTGAATTGACTTCGTATTGATGCCTGTAGCATTGTTCATTTTGATGAAAATCAACTTAGTCAGTGTAAGCATAGTTTTCTATAGGTCTGTGCTTGTTTTTCCTCTCTCACAAATAGTCTGTGCACAGATATCTCTAGGACTATGGTCCCCTGGACTATGGTCGTTGCATATATAACGAGTCCGTGCATATACGTCTAAGGCATACACAAGGTCGATGCATGTATGTATAGGCCTAAAGTACTCGCAAGTCGGTGCAAGGTTTGGTTTCTAAGGCTCATAAGGTCGGTGCAAACTTTGCCTTGGTGCATATTGTGTTCATGCTCACATTAAGGTCTATACAAATCTCCGTTCATTCTGCATAGTAGATCAGCACACGTTTCTTTGCTAAGGTCGGTGCAGCTTTATGCTTACTAAGTCCATGCTATTTCCTATAGCTCCTGTCGGTGCAATGTTTGGTCTGTGCATACTTAGTTCATAGAAGGTCAGTGCAGAGTTGGTATCAGCATTGTTAACGTTGGTGCATATTTGGTGTTGGCTTGAGTCGGTGCAGTTTTTGCTGCGAGCACAAGTCAGTGCATTCTTAGTCTTTACCTACGTTTCATGTATTCACATGCTCAGTGCATTGTTTCATCACGCATACACATAGTCGGTGCATGTTCTACATGCACGCATATAGGGTCTGTGCAGGCTACTACTAGCATACTCAAGTCAGTGCATATCTGCTTACCATATATAAAGTCTGTGCATATTTGAAATATGGCTGATTACAACGCGTTGGTCTAACTGCTTCAATTTGCCACTGGCAGGAACTTCATCATATATATACATATAAAAGGCAGAAGTCATTAAGTCTCAGGCGAGCACGGGAAGGTCAAAGCTCATGATCCAAGACGGATTTATCTACTGGAGATATTGACACGTGGAATGAAGAGATCCAGATCTGCTTAAAAGTTTGGGCGGGAAGCGTGATTTCCACACGCCTATCATCTGCTGCCTTATAAAAGGAGAGATGATCGCTGTGGACGTCAAAAAATGACGATGATGATCATGGCGACATTCGCGTCTACACATTAGAGCGCGAGTCGAAGACAGAACTGCCGAATAAACCTCATGCCTCTCCCGATCAGAACGAGAACTCGCTTGGTGGTCTGCTACCCGCTAAGGAAGCCCCCTAAGCAGAAGATACAGCTACAAGGCTCCGACCGGCCATGCCAAGAGATGAATCAGAGAAAAGTCGAGAACTCCGGCATAGTCTCGGGATGCACCGAAAGTCATGCAAAGTCTGGGACCAAGCCCCAAAGGCTGTAAACAGAATATTATGAAGGCTACACATTACAACTAGAACATTCCGGGAACGCCAACACTCGAATAAATGGCTGCGACTTCGAAAAGAATCCATTTGAGGCTTAAAACGGCGTGGAAGGGCCTTAAACCGGCGCGCCCCTTCAACATCTTAATCCGGCGCCCCCAAAACTGGCGCGCCCCATTTCCCATTTGCCCTTGATGTTGCCTTAATATGGCGCACAACTATTCCTTGGGCTTTAAGCCTTTCCCCCTTGCTTATGCTTAATCCGGCGCGCCCCTTTGCATGATGTTAGTCCGGCGCGCCCCTTTATATGTTGTTAATCCGGCGCGCACAACACCGCGCCGGTTTAACTCAAATGCCATCCCATCCATCTTCCGATGCTCTGTTTCCTGATGAATCTTACGTGAAGTCCAGAGAGGAGAAGAACAGTGCATTCAATGCCCGTCCCATAGCCATTTAAAGACTGTGGAGCTGTGCACACCCCAACTTGACAGCACAACGGTGGTAGCAGAAGAGACCAGCATCCATGGTGGAGAAGCAGCAGCAGATATCCCGATAGGCCTGCGAACATCCCGTGCTAGGATGAGCACCAGTGTACGGCACGAATCAGCAGCATCCAACACAGCAACAACGTTGCTGCGAACGAGGCAGGGTTGACGGGAATCCTCTGCCCCACTGTTCATTCTATAAGAGGCATGCTCCACTGTTGAAGAAGAGAGAGCTGGCTGCTCGAACCCCCTTGGCAGTATGCAGTGAAGAGAAGAAGAAAAAGAAGAGGAGAAGGCCACCCGAAGAGAAGGAAGCTCCACCCATCCACGCTAGAGAGGTGAAGAAAGAAAGAGAGAGGAGAGGGAGAGTGAGAGGTGAGCTCGGAGGGGGAGGAGCTTGTGCTCCGTTCCCCCTCCCCCATCGATGTATTCCCTCCTTTCTCTCTACTGTACTCTCCCCCTTTCTCGCTTTAGGGTAGATTCCCAGCTGTATTTCCCTTTGCAAATGAATAAAAAGAGAAGTTCTTTTCGCAACACATGGTGTTCTTCTGCCTCCCTCTCTTTCCCTCTGCCTTCTCCTCATCCAGGCCCTTCGAAGCTTGCTTCTCCATAGCATGGCCTTCGAAGGAGTCCGTCAGGGGATGAACATTCATGGCCTCTCATGGCACCCATTCTTCCCACTTATGAAACCATCACCCGTGAGCTGTGGGAGTTCTTGAAGGCTAGTCCTCGAGCTTCATACACTCACTTATGGGTTATTGGACCGCCTTGAGGTCTACATTTTGAGGTTCACCCCGGAGCAATCCATTTGGTGTTCCTCCATTTTCTCTGGCAAACGTCAGTCCGGGGAAGGTGCTGCCCAAATTTTGCCAGGGGAAGAACACGTAAGAACAGACATACGAACAACTAAGCCCCTGAACAGACTAAACCTTCTGAGTTCCTGCATAACAAACTCACCCCTGAACAAAACACTTGAATCCTCATGTTCATCCACCCTAATAAACAATTAAAACACTTAATCTTCCTCTCTATCAACTTAATCTACCAATTGGGCGAACAAACTAATCAACAAATCAACCCACGGGTGAAAGAAAGAAGAAACAGAGCACAAAAGAATGAAAGAAAATCTCATAAAACCCACAGAAGCTATTCCGGCGTGCCCTTAATCCGGCGTGGGTTAACCCGGCGTGCTACCCCCCCGCGCCGGTTTAGCCCCACACTCAACTTCATCTTCAAACTCCTGAGCCTCCATCCGGCGCGCTACCCCCCCGCGCCGGATTAGCTCCACACTCAAATCCACTTCAGAATTCCTGAGCTCAAACCAGCACGCCCCCCTTTAATGCCCTTATCCGGCGCGCATCACTATTCATCACCCTATTCCGGCGCGCCCATGGCCCCTCTTCCTTCTTGCCACATAATCGGCGTGCCCCCCCTTAACATCTTTAACCGGCGCGCCCCTCTCAGCACACTTAAACCGGCGCGCCCATCCCTTGGCTTCTCCCTCAACCGGCGTGCCAAAAAAAATGATTAATCAAATGAGAGAAAAGACTTAAAGCTAATGAATAAAACTAATAGAAAAGTTTCCCCCTTCCATAATCAAATTTTTGTTCCGGGGGCGCTGCCCCCGGAAACCCCCGCAAGGGGCGCTGCCCCCTTGACCGCGACCTGACCGCGCAGGTCGATCCGCGTGCGAGGGCGCACGTTGGCGAGTTCGGGCTCCACATTTAACAATTCACACCCCCGGACTGGGTGCAAAGAGAAAACCAATGATGCCTTGTGGTATCGGACGTGGACCTCGGAACCTCCGACATGGTCATGATCCGAACACATCTCGGGCCAATAGTTCGTTAACTCGACCCGCTTCTCCCGGGATCTAATCCCGCAACCTCACATTAAACTTGTCATGTCTACGGCAGACATTTGCATGATTTTATCATCGTCTTCGATGCTTCAAACGTGGACTCGCGTCCGAACAATGAATGGTCTGACCGTGACCGACACGCACGTATACCTTGGAACCTTTGTTTCCCAAGACTGTGCGTGAAGAGAAAAGTAATGACGTCCCATGGCATCAGACGTGGTCCTTAGAGACCCCGATATGGCCATAGTCCGCAACCACCTCGGGCCAATAGATCATCAGCTTGACCCATCTTCATCGGGATCCGATCCCGCACCCACATTAAACTTGCCGCACCTACGGCAGACATCTGTGTGATTTTATCGTTGTCTTCGATGCTTCAAATGTGGACTCTCGTCTGAACGATGAATGGTCCGTTAGTGACCGACGTATATCCCGGGATCTAATCCCGCAACGCCACATTAAACTTGCCGTACTCACGGTAGACATTTGTACGGGTTTATTTCCGTTTACGTCTTCAATACGGATCTTGTCCGAACATAAAATGGTGCATGAATGACCAACAAAATCTGAATGGAACGAGACGGCTCTCGTCTTCCCTGAACCCTACGTGTGGGAATATCAATAAGACCTTCGTGAGTCACGTTTGGACCTCGGGTTCGCCCCAACCATGGTCAGCGCCTGACCCACATCCGAGGCCTATAGCCGGCTATCTCTATACACATCCCTATTTTGGAATATAGTCCCGGGACACTTTCCCGCTGCCCTTCGGCACCAGAAATATTAATGATGCCCACGCAAGCCTCATTTGGACTGCGGGAGGCGCCCCCGGAATGGTCCTGACTCGATCTCACACCGGGCCAATAAACTCGCTGATTTCCGACCGCTCTAACCGAGATTCAACCAAATATCTCCTATCCCCTTGAATAATAAATTTGTCGTACCCCGACATGTTAGGGTGCTTGGCCCGGATACAGAGGGGGGGTGAATGTATCCTTCTACAGATTATGGCCAAATTAAAACTAGGATGCTAGAAAAAAGACACAGAATAGAACTAATTCATTTCAACTCAAATACAAACTCATGGGCGTGCCTATCCAAGCATCTAGCGGAAGCAAATCAATCAAACAAGCCACGGCACAAGAGATTTTAGGTGGTTCGGTCCACAGACCTACATTCACCCCTCACTCCCAACCGGAGTGAGGCTTCACTAGCAAATGCTAGAACCAAGCAGACTCAGTCTGCAAACAGTTGCTGCCACACAGCTTGACCAGGGGAACAGACTCCCCTCTTCCTCCCAACCGGAAGGACACCCAAGTGACTCCCAGCCACTTGGAAACTAGAGGTCGAAGACCTCTCTTCCTCCAGACCAGGAGGGACACCTGGACTTGCAACCACAAGCCCAGAACCGGAGGACTAGCCTCCCTTCCTCTAACCAGAGGGCAACCCACAAGTGACAACCTGTCACTTGCAACCCGGAGATTAGATCTCCCTTCTCCTGAATCAACAGGAGGTACCCGATCCCCAACAGGGCAATCGGAAGACCAAGGATAATCAGAAAAATAAAGGAAACACAATAAACGAAAAATAACACAGCAATCCGAAAGCTGTAATAGATGAAAACACAGATGTGGCTCTCAACGGAGCTGACTGGCCTGGATCTGATCCATGGTCCAGTGAAGACAGATCTTCAAGCAGCTTCTTCCTTCTTTTCCACGAGCTCTCTCTCTCACTCTCTATCTCTCTTTCTTTCTCTTCTGCTCTCTTCCTCTTCCTCTCTCACTGCTGCACTGCTTCTTTTTATGGATCAAAGGGCTTTCTATTCTCTAGGCTCTTTCTTCAATCTTTGATCTATCATCATCTGAGGACGAAGGCTCCATTATATACCTGGAGTAGTAGCAGGGCGCGTGTGGCTTCCACAGTTTCTGCCCTAAGAGTTCGGACCACGTGGCAGCATCCAGCAGCTGTCAGAACACGTGTCTTCATCTGGGCATTCTCCTTATCCTCAGATCACGTGCCCAGCACCAGTACGCTCAGCAACTGGAGTTAGATGGCGTCAACTCACTTGCTCCAGAGAGTTGACGCAGCCATCAGAGTTCTTCAATCTTTTTAACCGCTACGTCGACTCCATCAGCCTGCTGTGTTGACGCAATGGTACCGGCAGTCCAGTGATCAAGTCTTCAACAGATAGGCGTGCTGCGTCGACGTTATCAGCATATAGCGTTAACGTATTGAAGGCAGCTAGAGATAAGTCGTCCCTTTCTTGGACTGCTGCGTCGACGCTGCCAGTTGGTGGCGTTGACGCACGAACGTGTACGTTTCTATACTGGCATCTCTTAAGCTGCTGCGTCGACGCTGCTTGTTGATGGAGTTGACGCAGTGGTAGATTTCGTGAAGGCTTCATCGCTTGTAAGAGTCTCTGCTACTTTAACTGCTGCGTTGACGCTGCTTGCTTGTGGCGTTGACGCAATAGAAGAAATCGTGAAAGCTTCGTCTACTGATGCGTGGACGCTCTAGGCTTCAGGCGTCGACCCTGTTCCCTTCTGCAAAAATGAAGTGTATAGACTTAGTGTTAACGTGCCAGAAAGACCAGTGTATAGACTTCATCAAATGAAGAGCTTCCAGTGCATGGACTTTGCAACGCAACCAACAATGTATATACTTAGAGAACTGAAGTCTAGTGTATAGACTTGGAGAACTGGAGTCTAGTGTATAGACTTGGAGAATTACAGTCGAGTGTATAGACTTGAAGAACTGAAGTCTAGTGTATAGACTTGGAGAACTGGAGTCTAGTGTATAGACTTGGAGAATTGCAGTCGAGTGTATAGACTTGAAGAACTGAAGTCTAGTGTATAGACTTGGAGAACTGGAGTCTAGTGTATAGACTTCATCAAATGAAAAGCTTCAAGTGTATGGACTGTGCAATGCAAACAGCAATGTATAGACTTTGTTAAGAAGGTGCCCGATGTACAGACTTGAAGAAGATATGCCAATGTACAGACTAAATGGATCCAGCTGATGTATAGACTTTGTGCCCAAGCTATCAATGCTCTGATGCGTCCACTCCACTTGAACGTTGCGTTGACGCACAAATTCACCCAGGGGCTTCTTTCTTGAGTTTGCACTGCTGCGTCGACGCTTCCATTTGATGGCGTTGACGCAATGAGCACCCTGCAACCCCTTTGAATTATTAAACAATTATTAGGAGGTTAAGTGTCTATATCCAAAGTCTTACTGTTGTCATCATCAAAACCAGGAGTACAACAATCTCCCCCTTTTTAATGATGACAACCCCCAATGTAGCAACCCAGATAAATGAATATTTGAAATAAATTAAAAAATATATATATTATAGTAGTAATACAGATAATAAGAATAGGGTTAATTAGATGAAGTAAAACAAAATTAAAATAACGCCTCTTATTAGGGCGTTAATTCAAAAAGAAACGCCTCTATCAAAGGCGTGACTAAAGAAAGGACGCCCACACGTGCGGTCGTCAACTCTCACGACCAAATAGGCAAGTAAAAGAAACGCCCATATATGGGGCGTGTTTCAAAAACAAGGAACGCCCTTATCCAAGACGTTTCTTAAGAAACGACCTGAACTAGGTCGTTAATTAAAGAATCGACGCCCTTACCTAAGGCGTTAATTCCATTCGGACCCGTTCGACCCAGAGCTTATCAGGGGAAGGATCAACTTGATCCAGTAAGTGTCTACTAGGGTAAGGACTCTATTAGGGAAGCATTACTTCCACACAATCACTAACCCTAATAGGATTTCCAAAATCTTATAAATAAGCCTTGATCGAACAACCCTAAACCTATTTGATACCTCCGACTGCAGAGGTACGTGAAGAACAAACCGTTCTTCTTAATTTCCCTTTTTGTTCTCTGCTTCAGTTGCATGAAGAATTAACAATTCTTCATCTTCTTCTCTATACAGGTTAAGGGAGCTCGGTGGCCGTACGTTGAGAGCTGGTAAAGATCTTTTCTTCACTTTTGACGTGATGATCAGATTTCAAAGAAAGTGATACAGTTTCTTCTCTCATAGGAAAGCTGTTGTAGAAGCCTCTTCATCAAAGCCATCATCTTCTGCTAGCCAAAAACCCCTCACGGTCATCTCCAAATCAACTCTTAAAGGTAGGTTTTCTCAAGTTATTGTAGCCCAAATGAAATTAATGCAAGATATATATATATAAGCATGTCATGCATACGGTTATTATAGTTTCCATGCGTTTTCTGCAACATTTTGAAAGAGACGCCCCTGTCAAGGGCGCTAATTCACATGAAACGACTCTTCCCAGGTCGTTAATTTCATGTTTAACGCCCCGTACTCAGGCGTTAATTTCTTTAAACCGTTAATCACCCATTTTAAGAATTGATTATCTATGAAATCATGATTATAAAATAATGCATGATCCTCTGTCTTCAACCTGCTAACTTTAATGTCATGATATTACATTCGTTCCTCTGTTATCCTGAAATTGTTACTGTCCTTAAAGTTTCTGAAGGAACTTGAATTAACGACTTGGACAAAGCCGTTTTCCACATATTAACTCCCCCTCATAGGGCGTGAATCTGAAAGGTAACGCCCCTTCCTAGGGCGTGTATCGGTTAAAATCCTGAAATTTATATATTCTGAAAAATAGAATTAAATAGTAACGCCCCTGCCCAGGGCGCGTTTTTGATAATTCCTGAAAATTAATTGTATTCTGTCAAATATGTAAACAATAAGACGCCTTCTGGTGTAGTCGTCAGATCTTGAAGAAACGACCCTGACCAAGGCGTGTTTTAGATAAATTACTGAACTAATGAAAATTCTGCAAAATAGAAACAGATGTAAACGCCCTTCTGTTAGGCGTTAATTACTTGAGAAACGACTTGACCTAAGTCGTTATTTTACTGTAAACTATTTTTTTAACCCGTTAATGTTAAACGATTGTTTCAATATATATTTATATACATATATCGGCACTATTCTCCACTCCGTGAGTATAGTCCCACTTTTCACGTTGATTTATCGATCACACTCAACTCTCATTGACATACAAGCTCTCCATTGGACATTCGTTCCTTTGGACTAGCGAGTTAGTCATAGAGACCTCCGTAAGACTCCTCGTAGCCTTGGATTCCCTCAAGGCCAACTGAGCTGGTTGTACCCTAAAAACCCATTACACGATCCTTGCCATGTCAACCTAAAGAAACATGGTATACCGGCCCTTATGATTATACAAAGAGTATATCATAAGAAATTCTTAATGGGATGATGACGTCATGCCATATCATGCCATTCTTGTAAACCTCAATTCTATGATAAGAATGAGGGTATCTTACCTTTGATATACTGTTCATGTGGACCTCAATTCTATATAAAGAATGTCCATACTGATTTGTCATGGTACCCAAGTTAAGGGAATCATGTTCTACCTAGTTTTATCGATATCGTGATTATACCGTTATTATCGCCATTCTATGTCCTTTGTCATATTTTGGACTCTATTCTATCAAAGTTGTCATACGTGTCTACAAGCTTGATTATTGAAATTCTATGTTGGCTATAAACAAGAGTGGATGTCAAAACACATGATAAATGCCTGCGCATATAGGGCCCGATCTGGTCCTGGGAGGAGCACCCGAAAGTACTTGTGCCCATGGGAGTTAAAATGATAAGGTATCTGGCATTATACCGAGTACTTGACTTGCTTGATTGGACATTCCACACACATCTTGTACTTGACTCGTACTTGACATGAAATGAAATGCGTGGCCCGAAAAAGGGTAATTTACTTGCTTGCTTGATACATGATAGCCAAAGTTCTTGACATGATTTGTTAAATGTACTTGCTTGAATATCTCGAATAAACTTGTTATCTTGTTGAAAGTTCATGATAAGTTCATCTTATTTCCTTGATACTACATTCTATCTATCCTGTCGTTTTATGCGAGCATGCATAGCTTTATTGCATTCATAAAAATGTAATTACTTAAACCCCTCGCTAGTACTTGAGATATAATTTCCTACTGAGCGTTCGCTCATTCCGTTTGTCCCTTTGTACTTTTCAGGTAAGTCCGACGACGATGGAAGTCAATCGGATGGGAATGGTCAAGAGTGAAAGTGATAGAGCTTCTACAAGTGTCGTCTAGTCTTTTCTATAGTTTCTTGAGTCAAATATGTATTCTTTTCCTTTTTATTAAACAGAGTATTGGATTTGTAATAGTCTATCCATTATGAAATAAAGGATTGGGTTATCTTGCTATTTTGCGCATCTCTGTCTTTGTGTCGAATACACGACCACTCTGATTGACATGATTGATATAGACACGTCGCGCATCTCCGGGTATCTTCCGCGCTCGGGGCGTGACAGTCTTTGTAGTATCAGAGCCAAAGGTATTCAATTCCTAGGAAACCCAAGTCCAAGGATAGGTTTCAAAACCTTTAACCAAGTGAGAGTGGGTAGAACCAAGGGTTAAATGATCAATGAGTCCTTTATAAGATCATAGTGATATAATACTAACATAGCTATTGTAATTGTAGGATAATGGCTGCCGAACGTGCTCAATGGCGCAACATGCAGCGTACCCTTCAAGGGATGACCCAAGTGCTACAACAGGTAGCACAAGGTGGTGCTCCACGAGCTGGAAGCTTACACCAAGCATTCAAGAATATGAATCCCCCGAAGTTCATGGGATCGACGGATCCAGACGATGCCGAGCATTGGGTTCGGGAGATTGAACGTATATTCCGTGTCATGCAATGCACGGATCAGGACAAAGTCTTATTAGCTACTTTCCAGTTAGAAAAGGATGCTAGATGCTGGTGGGAGTCGATTGAAGCTACTATAGACCCAACTCAAGTTACATGGGGTGAATTCGTTGAATATTTCAACGCCAAATATTTCTCTGATAGGGTCCAGGAAAAGAAGGCCACCGAATTTGCCGCATTAAAGCAAAGATCTTTATCGGTGGCTGATTATGAAGCACAGTTTTCTAGACTGTCTAGATATGCTAAGCATTTAATTAGCACGGAAAAGATGAAAGCCCGTAGATTTCTTAATGGGCTTAGGCCCCACTACATTACCCAACTGGCGCCTATGGATATTCAAGTTTATACTGAAATAGTGCACCGAGCTCAGTTGCTTGAAGATGCCACGGAACTATCGGATAGGATCCGTGGAAAAGACAAGAAGGAACAAGTCACGGGTTCGGGTTCTTTCAAACCCAACTTTAAGAAGAGGCCCAATAATGGAGGTTCTTCCTCTCAAGATCAGAAATTCAAGAAGACCAAGCCTTTCTCTATCACCACTACCCCTTCGAATACAGTCTGCAAGCATTGTGACAAGGCTGGTCACAAGACAGAAGAATGCTGGAGGAAATTAGGAGCATGTCTCCGTTGTGGGAGTCGTGAACATCGGATTCCCGATTGTCTATTAATGAATGACCAAGACGGTGAGGGTAAACGCCCAGTGACAAGGAACGCGCGTCTTCATGCGATCCAAGAGACCGAACCAGAAGAAGAAGGCGGATTGGTGGAAGGTACATTAAAAATTTGTTCCAAATATGCACATGTCTTATTTGATACGGGTGCATCGCATTCCATTATTTCCAAGAAGTTTGCTGACCCATTACCTCTAGAACCAGAATGGATGAAGTTAATATTGTCTACTCCTCTCGGAAACGAGACGGATATCACACATCATTATCAAAACTGTGAGGTATTGGTTCGAGGAAAGAATTTTCCTATTGATCTTATCTGCTTAGATCTAAAAGAGTATGATGTTATACTAGGAGCAGATTGGTTATCCAAATACCAGGCAACGGTTGATTGCCGTGATAGCAAGATTGTTTTCAAGGAATTTCCGGAACTGACTTATACTAGTCCTAAGAGTCGAAGCAAATCCCCTCTTATTTCGGCTCTTCGAGCAAGCAAGCTCGTCAAGAAAGGATGTGTATCCTTCCTTGCTTTTGTCACTATTAAAGAAGCTAAAGAAACCAAGATAGAGGACATTCAGGTAGTGCGAGAATTTTCAGACGTATTTCCGGAAGAATTGCCGGGATTACCCCCGCAAAGAGATGTGGCCTTTACCATCGACTTAGCCCCTGGTGCTGGTCCTGTTTCAAAGGCACCCTATAGAATGTCCCCTGCAGAACTAAAAGAATTAAAGAAGCAATTGATGGAATTGATTCAAAAAGGGTTCATTAGACCAAGTACTTCCCCGTGGGAAGCCCCAGTCCTATTTGTAAGGAAGAAGGATGGATCCATGAGATTGTGTATCGACTATCGACAGTTGAATCATCTTACTATCAAGAACAAGTATCCACTGCCGAGAATCGATGAATTATTTGATCAGATTTCTGGATCCAAACATTTCTCCAAGATTGATCTCAGGTCTGGTTATCATCAATTGAGGATTAAAGACGAAGATATTCATAAAACTGCGTTCAGAAGCAGGTATGGCCACTATGAATTTGTTGTTATGCCTTTTGGACTAACAAATGCCCCTGCTGCCTTTATGCAGTTGATGAATAGCATATTCATGCCTTATCTAGATCAATTTGTGGTGGTTTTCATTGATGATATATTGATATATTCCAAGACTAAGGAAGAACATGAAGAGCATTTGAGGATTTCATTACAAATCTTGAGGACAAATCAATTATATGCTAAGCTCAGCAAATGCGAATTCTGGCTTGAAGAAGTGGCTTTTCTCGGACATGTGATATCCAAGGATGGATTATCTGTAGATCCGTCAAAGGTTGAAGCAGTTAGGAAATGGGAAAGACCAACCAATGCTAGCGAGATTAGAAGTTTCTTAGGCCTTGCAGGCTATTACAGGCGATTCATCAAAGACTTCTCAACAATCGCCGTGCCACTTACAAGGTTAACTCGTAAGGAGATCCGATATGAATGGAGTGAGGAATGTGAAAGAAGTTTCCAAACTCTCAAAGATCATCTCACTACAGCTCCAGTGTTAGCTCTACCAACAGAAGGAGAGAAATTCGAGGTCTACACTGATGCTTCTGGCATTGGCCTTGGATGTGTCCTAATGCAATAAGGAAAGGTCATAGCATACTCTTCACGTCAACTGAAGAAGCATGAGGAGAATTACTCCGTCCATGACTTAGAACTGGCCGCGGTAGTATTTGCCCTAAAGATATGGAGACACTACTTATATGGAGCACAGTTTACTGTATACTCCGATCACAAAAGTCTCAAATATCTATTTTCACAAAAGGAGCTAAACATGAGACAAAGATGCTGGCTAGAATATCTCAAGGACTTCGACTTCAATATACAATACCATCCCGGAAAGGGTAATTATGTTGCTGACGCCCTTAGTCGAAAGCCGAGAGCAATGATAGCAAATTGTATGATGCAAGAATGGAGGTTACTTGAACAATTCTCCGAGCTCAATATAAGCTTGGACACGGAATCCAAAATTGTCACACTATCTCATGTAAGCATACAGTCAGATTTGTTATCTGAGATACAAACACTTCAGGATGATGATCCTATATTAGTAGAAATCAAAGGCAGATTAGAAGGACAATCTGATTTTCAACTAACTTCTGATGGAAGATTATCGTTCAAAGATAGAACTTGTATACCCGATTGTCCGGAATTAAAGAAGAAGATCTTAGATGAAGCTCACAGATCAAGATACACTATTCATCCTGGATCAACTAAAATGTACCAAGATGTAAAGAGGAACTTTTGGTGGCCCAATATGAAAAGAGAAATAGCGGACTATGTATCACGCTGTCTCACATGCCAACAGGTCAAGGCGGAACACCAAAAGCCTGCGGGAAAACTACATCCTCTAGATATCCCTAAGTGGAAATGGGAGGATATTGGTATGGACTTCATCATGGGTTTATCTAAATCTAAAGGAGGACATGATGGAATCTGGGTTATCATTGACCGATTGACTAAATCGGCACATTTCTTGCCAATCAAAAGCCGATGGTCAATTGATGTGCTAGCTGCACTATACATCAAAGAAATAGTCAGGATACATGGAATTCCTGTCTCAATCGTGTCTGATAGAGATCCCCGTTTTACTTCTCATTTTTGGAAGGGATTACAACATTCGTTGGGAACAAGGCTCAACTTTAGTACTGCTTTTCACCCACAAACGGATGGTCAGACCGAGCGAACTAATCAAGTTGTTGAAGATATGCTGAGAGCATGCATTATTGACTTTGGAGGAAGCTGGCAAGACCACTTACCTTTAGTTGAATTTGCATATAATAATAGCTACCAAGCTAGTATCCAAATGGCACCTTTCGAAGCCTTATACGGAAGGAGTTGCCGATCTCCCATATGTTGGAACGAAGTTGGAGAGAAACAACTATTAGGTCCAGACATGGTAAGGGATACAACTGAGAAGATACAGGTAATCAGAGAAAGATTACAAGTTGCTCAGACAAGGCAAAAGGCTTATGCTGATACCAGAGAAGAGATCTTGAATTCCAGGTTGGAGATCATGTATTTCTTAAAATATCCCCTGGACGTGGCATACGAAGATTTGGTGTTAAGGGCAAGCTTACGCCAAGATTCATCGGACCATTTGAGATACTCGAAAGAGTTGGCGAGGTTGCTTATCGCATCGCATTACCTCCTCAATTGTCCGAGGTACATAATGTATTTCACATATCCATGTTGAAAAAGTATGTGCACGACCCCTCTCATATTATTGAACATGGAGATCTGGTGATCCAGAAAGATCTCACATATGAACAGAAGCCTATGAAGATCTTGGATCGAGAAATACGAGCTCTAAGGAATAAGGTCATTCCCATGCTCAAGGTGCAATGGAATAAGAATCCCGAACGCGAAGCGACATGGGAGACCGAAGAATCTATGAAGAAATGATTTCCTGAGTTATTCTAAGAGGTATATGTTCTACGCTCTCCACATGTATAATTATATATATATTGAATTTGGGGACCAAATTCTTTTTAAGTGGGGGAGGGTGTAGCAACCCTGATAAATGAATATTTGAAATAAATTAAAATATATATATATTACAGTAGTAATACAGATAATAAGAATAGGGTTAATTAGATGAAGTAAAACAAAATTAAAATAACGCCTCTTATTAGGGCGTTAATTCAAAAAGAAACGCCTCTATCAAAGGCGTGACTAAAGAAAGGACGCCCACACGTGCGGTCGTCAACTCTCACGACCAAATAGGCAAGTAAAAGAAACGCCCATATATGGGGCGTGTTTCAAAAACAAGGAACGCCCTTATCCAAGACGTTTCTTAAGAAATGACCTGAACTAGGTCGTTAATTAAAGAATCGACGCCCTTACCTAAGGCGTTAATTCCATTCGGACCCGTTCGACCCAGAGCTTATCAGGGGAAGGATCAACCTGATCCAGTAAGTGTCTACTAGGGTAAGGACTCTATTAGGGAAGCATTACTTCCACACAATCACTAACCCTAATAGGATTTCCAAAATCTTATAAATAAGCCTTGATCGAACAACCCTAAACCTATTTGATACCTCCGACTGCAGAGGTACGTGAAGAACAAACCGTTCTTCTTAATTTCCCTTTTTGTTCTCTGCTTCAGTTGCATGAAGAATTAACAATTCTTCATCTTCTTCTCTATACAGGTTAAGGGAGCTCGGTGGCCGTACGTTGAGAGATGGTAAAGATCTTTTCTTCACTTTTGACGTGATGATCAGATTTCAAAGAAACTGATACAGTTTCTTCTCTCATAGGAAAGCTGTTGTAGAAGCCTCTTCATCAAAGCCATCATCTTCTGCTAGCCAAAAACCCCTCACGGTCATCTCCAAATCAACTCTTAAAGGTAGGTTTTCTCAAGTTATTGTAGCCCAAATGAAATTAATGCAAGATATATATATATATAAACATGTCATGCATACGGTTATTATAGTTTCCATGCGTTTTCTGCAACATTTTGAAAGAGACGCCCCTGTCAAGGGCGCTAATTCACATGAAACGACTCTTCCCAGGTCGTTAATTTCATGTTTAACGCCCCGTACTCAGGCGTTAATTTCTTTAAACCGTTAATCACCCATTTTAAGAATTGATTATCTATGAAATCATGATTATAAAATAATGCATGATCCTCTGTCTTCAACCTGCTAACTTTACTGTCATGATATTACATTCGTTCCTCTGTTATCCTGAAATTGTTACTGTCCTTAAAGTTTCTGAAGGAACTTGAATTAACGACTTGGACAAAGCCGTTTTCCACATATTAACGCCCCCTCATAGGGCGTGAATCTGAAAGGTAACGCCCCTTCCTAGGGCGTGTATCGGTTAAAATCCTGAAATTTATATATTCTAAAAAATAGAATTAAATAGTAACGCCCCTGCCCAGGGCGCGTTTTTGATAATTCCTGAAAATTAATTGTATTCTGTCAAATATGTAAACAATAAGACGCCTTCTGGTGTAGTCGTCAGATCTTGAAGAAACGACCCTGACCAAGGCGTGTTTTAGATAAATTACTGAACTAATGAAAATTCTGCAAAATAGAAACAGATGTAAACGCCCTTCTGTTAGGCGTTAATTACTTGAGAAACGACTTGACCTAAGTCGTTATTTTACTGTAAACTGTTTTTTTAACCCGTTAATGTTAAACGATTGTTTCAATATATATTTATATACATATATCGGCACTATTCTCCACTCCGTGAGTATAGTCCCACTTTTCACGTTGATTTATCGATCACACTCAACTCTCATTGACATACAAGCTCTCCATTGGACATTCCGTTCCTTTGGACTAGCGAGTTAGTCATAGAGACCTCCGTAAGACTCCTCGTAGCCTTGGATTCCCTCAAGGCCGACTGAGCTGGTTGTACCCTAAAAACCCATTACACGATCCTTGCCATGTCAATCTAAAGAAACATGGTATACCGGCCCTTATGATTATACAAAGAGTATATCATAAGAAATTCTTAATGGGATGATGACGTCATGCCATATCATGCCATTCTTGTAAACCTCAATTCTATGATAAGAATGAGGGTATCTTACCTTTGATATACTGTTCATGTGGACCTCAATTCTATATAAAGAATGTCCATACTGATTTGTCATGGTACCCAAGTTAAGGGAATCATGTTCTACCTAGTTTTATCGATATCGTGATTATACCGTTATTATCGCCATTCTATGTCCTTTGTCATATTTTGGACTCTATTCTATCAAAGTTGTCATACGTGTCTACAAGCTTGATTATTGAAATTCTATGTTGGCTATAAACAAGAGTGGATGTCAAAACACATGATAAATGCCTGCGCATATAGGGCCCGATCTGGTCCTGGGAGGAGCACCCGAAAGTACTTGTGCCCATGGGAGTTAAAATGATAAGGTATCTGGCATTATACCGAGTACTTGACTTGCTTGATTGGACATTCCACACACATCTTGTACTTGACTCGTACTTGACATGAAATGAAATGCGTGGCCCGAAAAAGGGTAATTTACTTGCTTGCTTGATACATGATAGCCAAAGTTCTTGACATGACTTGTTAAATGTACTTGCTTGAATATCTCGAATAACTTGTTATCTTGTTGAAAGTTCATGATAAGTTCATCTTATTTCCTTGATACTACATTCTATCTATCTGTCGTTTTATGCGAGCATGCATAGCTTTATTGCATTCATAAAAATGTAATTACTTAAACCCCTCGCTAGTACTTGAGATATAATTTCCTACTGAGCGTTCGCTCATTCCGTTTGTCCCTTTGTACTTTTCAGGTAAGTCCGACGACGATGGAAGTCAATCGGATGGGAATGGTCAAGAGTGAAAGTGATAGAGCTTCTACAAGTGTCGTCTAGTCTTTTCTATAGTTTCTTGAGTCAAATATGTATTCTTTTCCTTTTTATTAAACAGAGTATTGGATTTGTAATAGTCTATCCATTATGAAATAAAGGATTGGGTTATCTTGCTATTTTGCGCATCACTGTCTTTGTGTCGAATACACGACCACTCTGATTGACATGATTGATATAGACACGTCGCGCATCTCCGGGTATCTTCCGCGCTCGGGGCGTGACACCCAAACTGTTATAATGACTTCTGCGATCACATAATGGTTAGCATCAACCAATCGCATGGTTACTTGTCAGTTGAACAAAAAATTATGAGTCACAAAAACGAAAATATATGCTATCATTCATTAACAAGACTCATCATTCATTAGCAAAATTCAGCACAAAACTCAGCATTCATTAGCAAAAATCAGCAGTCATTAACAAAATTTAGCACAGCTCATTAAGCTCTCCCCCTTTGTCATTATCATGAAAGGGGGTGCATGTAGAAAACGTAGATTAAGATGGGAAGAAGCGATTGTAACGCCTGGCAGAAGATGGTTGTTGTTGCTGACGAGAAGATTGTCCTTGAGTGCCTGGAGGTGTCTGGCGAGATGTCTGTCCTGAAGTAGAATGGTCCCTGGTTAGAAGGTCTCTGATCTCTTGAGAAAGTTCGCTTAGCTGATGACTTAGAGAGTTGCGAACATTGCCAATTTCAGTGACAGAATCTTTATCGTGGATGTTGGCTATTACTTTGTCAATCTTCTCTAGCACAACTTTGAGGACTGGAGGGATTGCTCTGACAGGACCTTTGATTGTTTCTAGCCCTATCTTCAGATCATAGCACAGATCAATAATTTTGGCAAAAGAGGAAAGGGTTGAACCTTGTTGATTGTGCATCTCTTGTACCAGAGTGGCAAGTTTGTCAAGGAGGGATGATATATGTTTCAAGACTGACCTTGTTGCTTGGTCAGACACCATCTTGGTGAGTAAGAAATTTCGCCACTCACATAAAACTGAAGTTTCAAAATTCACAATCCGAGCAGTCAACTTGTTAAAATGAAGGGTTGTGAACTCCACCAACTTGTCCATCTTGGCCTCCTGACGCTGCATCATCATAGTCATGTTCACCAACATCTCTTCAACAGTTGCTGGGGGTGGAACTGCATCAGAATTTGGAGAGGTTCTTCTATAAACTTTAATGGCTCCTGACGTAGATGGTTCTACTGTAGGTACAGAGCCACTCGGTTCCTCAGAAGCCTCAAAAGATTGCTCTCCCCTAATGGAGTTGTCCTCTGGCATGTCTGCACTCACCATAGGTGGAATCGGTATTTCTGCTCTGTGTGCTTGATCATCATCCTTAGCGGCTGTTTTTGATGCCTGACCGATCTCTGATGGGGCTGATTTCTGACTAGGAAGGGTTCTGACAGCCTTACCATCAATGACCTCAAAACCCATAAACTTTTGGATATAAGAAAGTGTGTATACATTCCCTCGAGGGATGGTAAGTTTCTTCTCAGAGCCAAAGTCTACACCAACTTTCTGAAAAATAGCAGTTAATGGGGCGGCATAAGGAAGGGTTCTGGACTGAGATAGACAGGACCCCATTGTTTGAATAGCTACATCCGGCAGGGAAATCTGTATTCTCTTCAGCATACAGTAGAGAAGAAATCTTTGCATCTCTGTCACCCTTTCTCTTCCACTGCTCTGTGGTGTGATCATGGAGGTGCAAATGTGGTGGAGCAGTCTATTTAGCGAAGGGAAATGATTGGCTTTGAGACTGCCTAGGTAGGTCTCCCTGACATCGGAGAGATTACTGGGTTTCTCAGTCAAGAGCTCATATGCCTCATGCGCATCATACTCAAAATCATGCAGCTGAACTCCTACTTTAGGAACCTTCCAAGCTCTGGCAAGCAGCTTATCTGTTATTTCGAACCTTACACCTCTAACACTGGATGTGAGTTTTGGAACAGAAGGTTCATATTTTAAGTTCTGGTAGAACTCTCTGACCAGGGTGGGGTAGTAAGTCTTGTGTGTTGAGACAAACGACCACCAGCCCTGATGGTCCAGTATAGGAAATAGCTGAGGAAAAACTTCGAGCATGTGATGATCAGTAGCATCAACGTACCGGGAAATAAGAACCTTCAGAGGTTCTTCCATGGTGACTGTACGCGAGCTACCAGCATCCTTCTGACCGGTTGCAGAACCTGAAGATAAGCCCTTCCGCTTCTCTTTTCTGATTGCGGATGTCTTTAACCTTTTGGTTGGCAGACTTGGATCCCGTGGACCCGTCTCCTTCCTTCTTCCCCTTTCGTGAGCTACTAGAGAGTGGGACTCCATTGTGCCTCTTGCTGGTTCTGAGCTTCTTGGTTGTTCCTCTGCCCTCTGCTTCCCTTTTTGAGTGGATGCTGGAGAATCCATGACACGGAGAAGAATCGAGTAGGAGAGAGAGCTGAGAGGATTCTTGGGGGACACGAGAGGTCGAATGACAAAAAGGGTTTTGGAAAAAAAATGAAGAAGAGCAGCGGTCTCATTTCGCTTTTAAAGAGACTTCGAGAACCCTTTAAGTGAACGGTTCAGCCAGTTCAGGTGGGTGAACCGGGTAAAGAAGATATGAATAAGAAGCAATGCGTGGACGCAGAGAGGGGCATTGCGTCGACGCAGTGAGGCAAGTGAACTGAAAAACACAAGATAAAAGGCCAGTGAGGCATAACGCGTTGACGCTAATGTAACATTGCGTCTACGCTGTGATGCAGTTAGGAGTGAGATACTCCTCCTTATGCAGCATGATGCATCTAATAATGAAACTCCCCCTTACTAAATGAAGCCTATGAAAAGAATAAGAAGGGAAATTCAATTGGATTCTCAAAGGGATATTATTCTCATAAATCCAAAACATGTTTTCAAAGTCTTCCATTATAAGAGCTTATGAATGAACTTTATTAACAGCGTGGTTTAATTATGATGTATGTAGAGTTCATCAGTAAAATTCTGTATTGATATCTAAAACCATGGTTTAATAAAGATGAACCAAGCCCTCATAATTATCTTGATTAGTCTCTCTTTCTCTTACACAATCAAATCTATTGACTTCTTTCAGAGTTACATGCACTAGTATTGAAGTCAAGTATTTATGAAGTCATATGATTTTGTCTAGAGTTGCAGCAATTTGATTTGTGTATCAATATTCAGATATTTCATTTTTTTAACAATTTTCTTGCTCCAAATTTTACGAGCACTCTAGTTCAGTGCACACATTGTAACTAGAGGATATACCTTGATTAGAGGCCAATATCCCTAAGCCCTTAGTGTGACTAACTGTCATGCTTTATGTGAACCGAGTTAGCACTTACACATCATGACACACTACAAATCATTTTCTAATGAGTGAGTTGTATTTCTCAGTGTGCATGCCATTGCTCTGCCTGAGTTTCAATGAATTTTATCAGAGTTAACGAAGGCACCTCATGACACAGTCCTTTGGACTTGTGTTTCTCAGTGGCCAATGTCATTGCTCTGACAGAATTAACCCTTTAGACATTTCAGAGGCATTCATTTACTTCAAATCAATAATAGTTTCATGTACTTAACCAATTAAAGTCATGTATTCAAAAGTACAGATTTCAGAGATTTTTCACAAGACATAGCATGAAACAAATGGTTAAGGTTTATTAAACATGCTTCAGATATTTTTAAGAGATTTTAAAGTCAAACTCCATGAACATTAAACTTAAACCACATGAGTTATTTCAGTCATTCATAAACCTGTATAATAGAAGTTTTCTAGTTCAAAATTTTCAGATTTATGATCAAGATAGCCCATTGGAATCTTCATGAGGGACTGAAAGATTTCTGAAGCCAAACGATACCAATTGATAGGAGAAATACCAATTGTTAAGAGAGATTTTGAAGCTCAAAATTTTTCAGAATATGATCAAGGTTTGTCAACTAAGTCAATAAGAAAGGATATGCTATGAAATCTGACAAATGTATGCATTTGACAACCTATATGCAATGCATTGACTCCCCCTTACAATATGCATTCAAACTCTCTTTTTGACATTTTCAAAATAAGGGGATACAATGAACTATATGTATGCAGGGACATGCAAAGACTCGACATTGAATAGCTATGCAAAGGATATGCAACTAACTCCCCCTGAAAACATGCAATGTTTGCATTGAGAACTGAACATATGTTACCAAATGATTCATGCACATTCAGACTGTCCTAACCAGCAAGATGACCCATGGTACTAGGCGGAGCACTTGGTCTAAAAGACCACCTCACACATAGTAAGAACCTCCAGACAGACCTCCCTGCCCTTTGGTACCTTACCATTAATATACCATTGAGGTCATGCATGATTATTCAACATACAGTCCTATATGCAATTCAGAATTTCAGTGAGCTATTGCAACACACATGATTCAAGTCACACTCATAAGCAGTTCAGATTTTTCAGACAATTCGAAAGGTAATTTGTTTTCAGAGTCTATGCATAACACAATTATCAAGCAATTGCAATTAGCCTATGTATGCTCAGAAGATAATGCACATGGCAACTGATGAATGAAAAAAAAATGCAATAAAACTAAAAACAAGAAGAGCAGGAAGTTTACCTGAAACGTTCAGAAGGGGTTTTCATTCTTGAGTGCCTTGGATTAATACCCCTTTTTATTCCATTCCAAGGCACACCTGCAAAATAAGGTTTATTTTGCACAAACAAGTACCCAAGAAGTCTTGGGTCCTGACATGACATTATCACTCCTAGCAGGTTTTCTCAGCACATTTTTAGCTTGATAGCATGGAGCAGCAGTTTTCAGATCTAATTTATGCACATTCTTGTTAGCATGTGTTCTATGTACATAAGCATGAGATTTCTTGTTAACAGAATAAAAATTCTGTTTGCCAAAACCAGTTTGGTTTTGATATCCTGCCAGCCAACAGGTTGCAGCCCTGTGACCTGGCTTCCCACAGTTATAACATGAAAGTTTTGCAAATTATCTTACAGGGAATTTAGCATGTTTGAGATTCACATTTCCACCCTGAATGTGCCAACAGTCCTTGACTGTATGGCCATGCTTTCTACAGTGAGAGCAATAAGAGGCATTCTTTTTAAAATTGAGTTCATTATTGCCATAGCCTCCTTGGGCATGCCAACAATTAATGGCCCTGTGACCATCCTTTCCACATTCAAAACATGAAATAGAATTTCTTTCAAAGAAGCCTGACCAGCATTTAGAGGCCCTGTGACCCCTTTTGTTGCAATTAAAATAGATGATATGCTGGTTCATTGAAACAGATTTGTGTTTATTAAAAACATGTTGGTTTGCAGGGAATTTAGCATGATATGAATAAAAGGTTTTCTTACCACTAGCAAACCAGCAATGAGCAATTGAGTGTCCTAATTTGCCACAATTAGAGCATGTGACACTCCTTTTCTGAGGTGATAGATTTTTATCATAAGATCTCCTAGCATTCTTATCATCCTTCTCCATCAACTTACACGCATGCATCAGATGTCCAACTTTATGACAGTAATGACATATAATCTTCCTTTTAGATGCATGTGAGTGTGTGTGAGGACTGTGATCAGCATGCACTGATGAACCCTTTTCATTTATTTTCTGATTTACAGTCCTTTTCTGGTTTTTATCCTGTTTTCCTATTTTCTTAGCCTTGTACTGAGTTGGAGATGAAATAGAAGGCTTCTCATGTTCAGAGGATTTAACAAAGATAGTTTTTAGGTTGACTCCATCGACCTTCCTCATGACTGGACTATAGCCCAGTCCGTCTTTCTTAAAGTTATTCTTTGTTCCCAGTATTTTCTGAACAATGGGCTATTTATCTTTAGAGGTGATGGCTACGTCTGAACCACTTACAAAAGATGTCATAACTTTGTTCTGAAGTTCCTTCTTGTTTATCTTATTGTAGCCCAGCCCTTCCTTCCTAGAGTTGATTTTTATACCTAGTAGCTTGTCTAGGTTTTTCTGCCCATCAACGAATTTAGACAAGGAGACTGTCAAATCCTTAATTTCATCTTCCAAAGAGGAAATATGTAGCTCATAACTGGCAATCTCTTGTTCACTGCAATTCACACATTCAGTTAACACCTTGTTAGCAGTTTTATATTTGTCAATTTCCTGTTCCAGATTGCTCAGTTTATTAGAATCTTCAACACAAATACTTTTTCCTCTTTCCAAAGCTAGAAGTCTCTCTGACATAGTGGAATTCAACATTTTTAATTTTTCATTTTCTTCCTTAAGCTTGTCATTCTGAATTAACTCATTTATTAGAGTCTGATCTTCTGAGTTGGTTTCAAGTTTTCTTTCAGCCTTGAATTCCTTCAAATCTTTTTCCTTCTTTTCAATGTTTTTCTGTAATTCTACATTCACAGATTTGATGGCTTCCAATTTTTCAGCAAGCAAGTTTTTCTCCTGCTCAAGTTTCTCAAATTTGTTATCATTTTTATTAGCAGATGTTCTCAGGGAATCATTTTCGGATCTCAGGTTGTTTAAATCTGAGTTTACACTTTCAAAGTTTTTCAGCAATTTTTCATACTGGTCATGATAGTTAACAACAGTCTGATTATCATTATCTGAGTTCAATTCTTCTTTGAATTCAGATATCACATTTATATGTTCTTGATTTTCAGTTTTCAATAATGAAACTTGTTTCTTCAGTATTTGAAAGTCAGACATACAAGCATCATGAATATTTTTTAATTCAACACAATTTCTACAAGGAAAGCTTGAACTATCTAAACCAGTACCCCTTTTCAATTTTTTATACTGTTTTCTTAACAGTTCATGAGATTCAAATAATTCAGCATAAGCATTCTCCCAATCTTCTAGAGAGAAATTCTCGAAGAGATTTACCTCATCATCATCATCTTCTTCAGTTTGATTGCTGCCTTGATCGCTTCTGTTGGACATCATGCAGCTTGTTTGATTTCCTTTCCCGGCTCTCTTCATCATCTCCAACATATCCCTTGCAGATCTGCAATCAAGAAACATGAGTGAAAGGCTTTGTCAGTGGCTGCTTTCATCAAATTTATAGCTGTCTAATTCTCCTCATACATTGATTCGTGACTGTCAGTCCATTTGGACCTTTTCTTTGGTAATTTATGAGGACCATGTGAAATCACTTTCCACAGGTCTGGATCAACAGATTTAACATAAGCACGTAAAGCACTGTGCCACTAGTTGAAATCAAAACCACTGAAGATGGGTGGACAAGCCATTGAAGCAAATAGTAGATAAATTCAATGCAACAGGAATATTGATGCACAAAAGCAAATTAGCACCTAAGACCACAAGATCGAATATGCAGGTCGCTGGACCTTGTATGCAGACACCTGCTCTGATACCAACTGTTAGGGTGCTTGGCCCGGATACAGAGGGGGGGTGAATGTATCCTTCTACAGATTATGGCCAAATTAAAACTAGGATGCTAGAAAAAAGACACAGAATAGAACTAATTCATTTCAACTCAAATACAAACTCATGGGCGTGCCTATCCAAGCATCTAGCGGAAGCAAATCAATCAAACAAGCCACGGCACAAGAGATTTTAGGTGGTTCGGTCCACATACCTACATCCACCCCTCACTCCCAACCGGAGTGAGGCTTCACTAGCAAATGCTAGAACCAAGCAGACTCAGTCTGCAAACAGTTGCTGCCACACAGCTTGACCAGGGGAACAGACTCCCCTCTTCCTCCCAACCGGAGGGACACCCAAGTGACTCCCAGCCACTTGGAAACTAGAGGTCGAAGACCTCTCTTCCTCCAGACCAGGAGGGACACCTGGACTTGCAACCACAAGCCCAGAACCGGAGGACTAGCCTCCCTTCCTCTAACCAGAGGGCAACCCACAAGTGACAACCTGTCACTTGCAACCCGGAGATTAGATCTCCCTTCTCTTGAATCAACAGGAGGTACCCGATCCCCAACAGGGCAATCGGAAGACCAAGGATAATCATAAAAACAAAGGAAAAATAATAAACGAAAAATAACACAGCAATCCGAAAGCTGTAATAGATGAAAACATAGATGTGGCTCTCAATGGAGCTGACTGGCCTGGATCTGATCCATGGTCCAGTGAAGACAGATCTTCAAACAGCTTCTTCCTTCTTTTCCACGAGCTCTCTCTCTCACTCTCTATCTCTCTTTCTTTCTCTTCTGCTCTCTTCCTCTTCCTCTCTCACTGCTGCACTGCTTCTTTTTATGGATCAAAGGGCTTTCTATTCTCTAGGCTCTTTCTTCAATCTTCGATCTATCTTCATCTGAGGACGAAGGCTACATTATATACCTGGAGCAGCAGCAGGGCGCGTGTGGCTTCCACAGTTCCCGCCCTAAGAGTTCGGACCACGTGGCAGCATCCAGCAGCTGTCAGAACACGTGTCTTCATCTGGGCATTCTCCTTATCCTCAGATCACGTGCCCAGCACCAGTACGCTCAGCAACTGGAGTTAGATGGCATCAACTCACTTGCTCCAGAGAGTTGACGTAGCCATCAGAGTTCTTCAATCTTTTTAACCGCTGCGTCGACTCCATCAGCCTGCTGCGTTGACGCAATGGTACCGGCAGTCCAGTGATCAAGTCTTCAACAGATAGGCGTGCTGCGTCGACGTTATCAACATATAGCGTTAACGTATTGAAGGCAGCCAGAGATAAGTCGTCCCTTTCTTGGACTGCTGCGTCGACGCTGCCAGTTGGTGGCGTTGACGCACGAACGTGTACGTTTCTATACTGGCATCTCTTAAGCTGCTGCGTCGACGCTGCTTGTTGATGGCGTTGACGCAGTGGTAGATTTCGTGAAGGCTTCATCGCTTGTAAGAGTCTCTGCTACTTTAACTGCTGCGTCGACGCTGCTTGCTTGTGGCGTTGACGCAATAGAAGAAATCGTGAAAGCTTCGTCTACTGATGCGTGGACGCTCTAGGCTTCAGGCGTCGACCCTGTTCCCTTCTGCAAAAATGAAGTGTATAGACTTAGTGTTAACGTGCCAGAAAGACCAGTGTACAGACTTCATCAAATGAAGAGCTTCCAGTGCATGGACTTTGCAACGCAACCAACAATGTATATACTTAGAGAACTGAAGTCTAGTGTATAGACTTGGAGAACTGGAGTCTAGTGTATAGACTTGGAGAATTGCAGTCGAGTGTGTAGACTTGAAGAACTGAAGTCTAGTGTATAGACTTGGAGAACTGGAGTCTAGTGTATAGACTTGGAGAATTGCAGTCGAGTGTATAGACTTGAAGAACTGAAGTCTAGTGTATAGACTTGGAGAACTGGAGTCTAGTGTATAGACTTCATCAAATGAAAAGCTTCAAGTGTATGGACTGTGCAATGCAAACAGCAATGTATAGACTTTGTTAAGAAGGTGCCCGATGTACAGACTTGAAGAAGATATGCCAATGTACAGACTAAATGGATCCAGCTGATGTATAGACTTTGTGCCCAAGCTATCAATGCTCTGATGCGTCCACTTCACTTGAACGTTGCGTTGACGCACAAATTCACCTAGGGGCTTCTTTCTTGAGTTTGCACTGCTGCGTCGACGCTTCCATTTGATGGCGTTGACGCAATGAGCACCCTGCAACCCCTTTGAATTATTAAACAGTTATTAGGAGGTTAAGTGTCTATATCCAAAGTCTTACTATTGTCATCATCAAAACCAGGAGTACAACACGGCATACATATGCTCCAGCTTTCCCCGTGACGATCACGATTCTCTGAAGACCGGACGCTCGTCCGAACATCAAATGGTCAACACATGACCGACATATTTCGAACGCTTGTTTCCCTAGACATAGGGCTTTCCGACTGATTCGAGACCGCTATCGGCTTGTCTCTCTCGATATATTCTCCTGGCCATGAGGCCCCTTTTCCTGGCGATTAATCAAGGGTGTTCCCCTCTCTGAGGGGATGTAAATGACGTCGTGACCTTCATGGCACGGCGGGTTCTAGTCCCAACACGAACCACACAATCGGCTGATTAGTCAGATCGAGTGCACAATAAATCGTCACTTTGTGACTGGCACGCCCACGCACTTAATAAACGCCAATAAATAAATAAATAGTGATTTTATTAAATAAAAAGTGCGTCCACAATCGCCCAGTTCGAAAAAGAGGAAATATAGGAGAGCTTGAAAAGATCGAGAGGAATAGAAGGCCAAGAGTGAAGGAGTGTGAGCGTCCAGCAAGAAGATTCCTGAGTAAGGACAATCAGTTGGAAGGAGAAAGGGTTGAATTAAGGAAGAGCATAGCGTTGAAGTTCAGTGAGTAAATATATTTTGTGTTTCTTGTTCCTGGTTTAAAACCAGAACCAGTGTTCTTGATTTAGAGCTACATTCGCTCAGTTCAGAGCTACATTCTCATGTTTTCTTAGTTTTATTCTTTTGCTTTTGCAAATCTTCGTTTACTCAAGCTGTATGTCAGCGGATTGTTAAAGTTGTAACTCAGTGGTTGGCTAAGCTGTATTGCCCAGCAGCAGAGGAAGGATCCTCTAGTTGGCTTAAGCTGTAAAGCTTAGCGTCTGTAAGGAACTTATTCCCAAAAGCTGTGGATCAGCGGTGGCAAGCTATGTTGCCCAGCAGTGAAGCCTTACTCGATTGAGTAAGGGGTGGCCGTAGATCTCTGAAAGAGATCGAACCACCTAAAATCTCGTGTGCCTGTGGTTGTGTTTACATGTGTGATTGCTACTTCACTCTTTGCTTAGTTATCTGAATTAATTGCTGCATCTCCTGCTCATTTGAGAGCTAGGAGAATGTATATAAAAATGCGCCACACAAAGGGTAGGTCAAGCCTACCTGGAAGGTGGACGTTCTAGCGTGAGGAGTCTCCTAGAGTCGAACCTCCACCAGGTACCTCTTCTGGCTCACTGATCTGCAACAGATCCATTAGCAATTAAGTCAGTTACCATATAGATTGATATCTCTGCTTACTGACATTTATCTCTGAGCTGATAAACTTGTGATCACCTTGGCTAACGAGATGTGATAATATTTTATTTTCCGCTCTATCATTTAATCTCGTTATTTTTAAGGGTAAAGATCTATTCACCCCCCTCTAGATCTCTACACTTGGTATCAGAGCCTAACTCTCTGTTAAAGGACTCACATCCTAGAGAGGTTAGTTATAGATTCTAGAGGGTTAACTGTTGAGGGTTACTGAACCACCAAGCCACCATACTTTGATGGCTCGAACTATTCTTATTGGAAAAGTAGAATGCAGGTTTTCTTGAGAGCTAAGGACTATGAGATATGGAAGATTGTTAGTAAAGGTCCTTTTGAACTTCTCCCTGATGAGGAAGTCTGGACTAAGGAGCAGATTCGTAGGTGTACTTTGAATTGGAGCGCTATAAACGCTATGCAGTGTGCTCTTCATCCTACCGAGTTCTCTAGAGTATCTTCCTGCACTATCGCTAAGGAAATGTGGGATAAATTAGAAGTTATTTACGAGGGAACTTCTCACGTCAGAGAAACCAAGGTCAATATGCTAATGACTGAGTACGAGGCCTTCAGGATGAAGCATGATGAATCTATCTCCGAAATGTTTGCTCGATTGATGGTAATCATTAACAGCTTAAGAAGTTTGGGTAAGACTTACACTGATTATGAGCTAGTCAGGAAAATCCTTAGGTCCTTGACACCTATCTGGCATACTAAGGCCACTGTCATGGAGGAGTCCAGGAATCTTGCTGCTACTACCGTGGATGAACTCATCGGATCTCTCATGGCATATGAGGTAAATCTGAAGAATATTGAGGAGCCCGAGAAGAAAAGGAAATCCCTGGCACTTAAGGTTACTTCTAGTAAAAAGGAGTCATCTAGTGAAAATACCTCCAGCAGCTCTAGAGATGATCAAGATCCGTTTGCTATGTTGACCAGGAGCTTTAGAAGAATCCTTAGGCAGGAAAGGAAAGGGAATAGAAGAAAACATTATTCAGGAAAGAGACACTCAAAACATAAATCTCATTTAGCTAAGAAATCTGATGAAATTGTCTGTTATAATTGCAGGAAGGCAGGACATCTCAAGGCAAACTGTCCTTAGCTGAATGAAAAGGTGAATAGAAAGAAGGGCAATAAAAAGAAGGCCATGGTGAGTTCCTGGAGCAACGAGGAGGAGGAAAGTCAGAGTAGCTCTTCTGAAAGTGAGAAGGAAGACAAGATGTGTCTCATGGCTAAAAGTGATGAAGAAAATGATGAGGTAATCTCTCCCTTCAATAATTTCTCTCACAGTGATTGGGAAGATGCATATACTGAATTGCTTGATAAATATGATGAAGTACGTAAAGAAAATAGGCATTTGAAAAGGAAAATTACTTCATTAGCTCAAGACACTACTTTAAATGATAAAATCTCATGTTTGGAAATAGAAAATCTAAGACTGAAAAACTCTCTTGATGAAACTGAAAAAGATAAGATTCTTTTGGATGATTTGAAAACTGAAAATGAAGAACTGAAAAACTTCATTGACGAGCTCAAAATAAAGTTGCAAGAATGTAGAGACCAAACTTGAATAATCACTGAAAAATATGAGGCTGTCAATGGAGTGAATTTGGATTTGAAAAAGGTCATTGAAAATTTGGAAAATGAAAACCAAGAAAAATAGAAAACTCTAGAAAAAATGACATAGGGTTCAGAAAATCTTAATGCTATTTTGGGAACTATAGTTAATTTTAGAAAGGAAGGATTAGGTTTTACTCAATCCAGTCAGAAAAGTTTTGATGTAAGAACCATCCCTTTTGTGGCAGAAAAGAGAACATCACAGCCCTTAATAAAGATGACATCTAAACAAATCCAGAAAGAAAAATAGATTGAAAATGTTAAGAAAACTAAGCCCAGTGTCAAGGACAAGGGAAAAAAGAAGATAAAGATGTCTAAGGGATCATGTTCATACACCTCAGACCAGAGCTCAGTTTAGGGGTCAGAGAGCTAAAACAAAAACTCAGAGAAACCCTAAGGCCAAAGTAGCTCAGGTTCAACAGAAAGGTCGAGGCAATTTCAAACCTGCACCTACCTTTATGCATACTGGGTTCAATGTTTTTGGCACTCATAGTCTTAGAAGAGAAAACTCAGATGAAAGTTCCTATCATAATGGCTCACCCCATTATTCTTTTCAAAACTCTTATCACCACTACTCTAGTAGGAAAAACCAAGGAAATTTCTATACTGGATCAAAGTATAGAACTCACTCTTTGAATTCTCATGTGCATCCCTGGCACAAAACCCCTAGAAGCCAGAGAATTCATGGCTTTGCCAAATTCATGCCTAATAAGTCTAGAGTTCCCTATGTACATGCTACTTCTAATGCCCATTGGACTGGTAACTGGCAAAGACAATTCCAGAATGAGCTTAAAAAGAAAAGTGGAACACCTAAAACTCAATATCATAAAATCAGAGATAACAAGAAAAAACATACCAAGCTGAACATCAAGAGCTCTTCACCTGCAGTGAAAAAATAAAATCAAGTGTGGTTACCAAACCAAATTGTATCATGTTTGCATGAGATGAATGCTTATTTAGGGCCCAACCAGACTTGGGTTCCAAAATTTTCTGCTTGATTCTGCTTGCAGGTATGCCTGGCAGCCAGACAAAATAAGTGGTATCTTGATAGTGGCTGCTCGAGGCACATGATCGGGGATAAAGAAAAATTTGGCTTGCTAGCTGAAAATAATGGTGGTCATGTTACTTTTGGAGGTAATACCAAGGGCAGAATTATTGGAAAAGGTAAGGTAGGTAAGAACTCTTCTTGCCGCATTGATGAAGTTTTATTAGTTGAAGGACTTACCTATAACCTTCTTAGTATTAGCCAGCTGTGTGATAAAGGGCACAAGGTTACATTTGATTCTCTTGCATGTACAATTTTTGAACCAAATTCTAAAACTGTCAAATTCATTGGTAAGAGGGTCAATAATATATACATGGTAGATTTAGATAATGAAGCACATTCAAGTCTCTGTCTCACAGTTAGCAAGGATGACATAGCCAGTCTTTGGCACCGCAGGCTGGGTCATGCTAGCTATACCGTGCTGCACAAACTGAATAAACACAGCATGGTTAAGGGCCTCCCTGAAAATACATTTAAGAAGAATGACAAAATTTGTGAAGTGTGTATTCAATGTAAGCAAACCAGGAAATCATTTACACATAGAACTGAAAGCATGTCCTCAAAACCATTTGAGCTGGTTCATATGGATTTATTTGGACCATCTAGATCTGCCAGCTTATCTGGTAAGAGATATGGCTATGTGTTGATAGATGACTTCTCCAGGTTTACATGGGTAATTTTCTTAGCACATAAACATGATGCATTTGCTGAATTTGAAGAGTTTTACTTTAAAATAAATCGGGGTGGTGAGCACTCAATCCTAAATATATTGTTTGACCATGGTGGTGAGTTTGAAAACTCACAATTTGATGATTTCTACAGGAACAATGGAATCAATCACACGTTCTCTTCTCCAAGGACTCCAGAGCAAAATAGAGTAGTAGAAAGAAGAAACATAACTTTAGTTGAAATGGCAAGGACGATGCTGGCAGAAGGTAACCTACCTAGAAGGTTTTGGGTCGAGGTAGTGAACACATCATGTTATATCATCAACAGGGCCATGGTAAGACCTTCTACTCACAAAACTCCTTATGAAATTTTAAAAGGTAAGAAACCTTCAATAGCACATCTCAAGGTATTTGGCTGTAAGTGTTTTATTCATGTAAATTCTAAGAGAGATCTTGACAAATTCGAACCTAAAAGTGAACCTGGAATTTTTCTAGGTTACTCTGAAAAATCAAGAGCTTATAGAATTTACAATACGAACTCCAAAACTGTTGAAGAATCACCACATGTTGTCTTTGATGAGTTTTCAAATAACTCTGAAATTGGCTTCTGCAGGGACAAATTTAATGATGATATTCTGGAGGATAAGGTAAAAGAAAATCTTGAACCAGTAGAAGAAGGTGAGGCAAGTGGATCTAGAGGTCAGGGGGAGGTAAATGCAGAAACAGGTAATCATCTTACCAATATTAGAGTTCTTAGAGATCACCCTCTTAAAAATATTATTGGTAATTTGAATGAACCTCCTAGAACTAGATCACACTTTAGAATAGACAATGAATTAAACTCTTTTGCTCTAGTCTCACAGATAGAACCCAAGGACATACATAGTGCATTAAAAGATGAACATTGGATAAATGCCATGTTGAGGAACTGAACCAATTTGAAAGGAACAAGGTATGGCACCTAGTTCCAAAACCTACTTATGGCTCTATTATAGGCACTAAATGGGTTTTCAGAAATAAAACAGATGAGCAGGGAAAGATTGTTAGAAATAAAGCTAGGCTAGTTGCACAAGGGTACAACCAGGAGTATGGGGTAGACTTTGAAGAGTCTTTTGCTCCTGTCGCCAGGTTAGAGGCTGTCAGAATTCTTCTAGCTTTTGCTTGTAGCCTAGGAATAAAATTGCAACATATGGATATTAAATCCACCTTTTTGAATGGTCTAATAAAGGAGGATGTATTTGTTAAACAACCTCCAGATTTTGAATGTCTTGATTTCCCAGATCATGTATACAAGTTAGACAAGGCTTTGTATGGACTGAAACAAGCACCCAGGGCCTGGTATGACAGGCTGAGCTCCTTCCTCACTGGTAAGGGTTTCTCTAGAGGTGAAGTTGACCAGACACTGTTCACAAAGGTAAGCAACAAAGACATTCTTGTTGCACAAATTTATGTAGATGATATAGTATTTGGTTCAACTAAACCAACCATGTGCGAGGAATTCTCTGCCTTTATGACAAATGAATTTGAGATGAGCTTAATGGGAGAATTGAAATTCTTTTTAGGTATGCAGGTTATTAAGACATCTGAAGGATGCTTCATCAATCAATCAAAGTACATAAAGAACCTGCTGAAAAAGTATCAAATGGAAAATCTCAAGGCAATAGCTGCACCCATGGGCAGCCTTGATGGTGACCCAGAAGGTAAATCAGTTGATCCAAAGTTATACAGAGGTATGATCAGATCCCTTCTTTACCTCACAACTTCTAGGCTTGATATATAGTTTTCAGTATGCTTGTGTGCTAGGTTTCAGGGTAGTCCTAAAGAGTCACATTTAAGTGCTGTCAAGAGGATTTTTAGGTATCTATCAGGCACCCTAGAACTAGGACTTTGGTATCTTGCAAAGTGTGAGCTAGATCTCATAGCCTACACTGATGCAGATTATGCATGGTGCATGGTAGATAGGAAAAGCACTAGTGGGTACTGTCACTACCTAGGTGGTTGTCTCGTAACTTGGGCTTCTAAAAAGTAACACACTGTTGCTCTATCTACAACTGAAGCAGAATATGTTGCAGCTGGAAACTGTGCAGCCCAGGTACTCTGGATCAAGCACCAACTTATATATTATCAAATAAAATTGGGATGCATTTCAATTTTATGTGATAATACTAGTGCTATATCTCTCACTAAAAATCATGCTCATCACTCCAGGACTAAGCACATAGAAATCAAACACCATTTTCTTAGAGATGAGATAAATAAAAATGAAATTGAATTACATTTCATTGAATCTGAAAAATAGATAGTTGATATATTTACTAAACCTCTGGGGAATGAGAGATTTAAATTCTTAAGAAGAGAATTAGGTTTATGTAAATTTCAGCATGAAAACTAATCTCTATTTCACTTCTGAATAAATCTTCTGATATGATTTGTGAATGTCTGTCTTCCTTGGAATAAATTTACTGATCTGACTGAAAGTGGCTCATGATTTTGTCTGTCTGAAAATTCATGTTTGAATAAATCCTTTGAACAAACTAGTCTCAACTCACTGCTCTGAATAAATGATCTGATCTGTTCAATGATTGTCTGTTAATTATTTATGAATTAAAACTCAAATCTTGTTTTGTGATCACTTAATCAAATCCATACATTGGGTATCTTGATTTCAGAAGTCTTTCAAATGCTATCAGATGGAATGACTTCACTACATGTCATGCATTCTCATCTAAACTTCTATACAATCATGCATGTAGGACAAGTGATTGCACTGCATTGTACTTCATGATGGTATGTCTAAAAATGAATGCATAACCATTGTTGAATAAGTAAGTAAAGGTGCATACAGTCAGGGGGAGTTTTCTAAGAATAAGAAATTGTATGTGCTTGCTGCATAGTGTCAGGGGGAGTATTGAGAATGTCTATCTGTCTGTCACTCTGATCTCCTCCACTCCAACCCCTTTGAAGTTCAGACCTTATTTTTTTTCTCATTCAACTTGTTGGTTCTGATACAAACTTTGTGAGCTCTCATATCTTTACTCCATATCTTGAGTTCTGACATAATGATAGTATGATAATGAGTTCAAAATTTTAAGCAATAAAAATCAGACATCTTCTATTATATGAATTTTGCTTGATTCTTGAATGAACTGATGGTTTAAATTTAATAATCTTTAGAATCAAGAAATTGCATTCAATAAATATGAATGTTGATAACTGATAATCGCTCTCAACCCTTGTCTCATTACATGCTTGATTAAGTTTTTATTGTATCTGAAATCTGCTAAATTGATGAAATATTGGTAGAGAAAATTGAGTTTATGTATTGCCTTTAAACAAGTCTCTCTGAAAAATAAAAAGGACAGTAAACCAATCGTATGAAAAATAAAAATGGCAGAGCAATGACTGAGTTAACACCAAAAAACTAAGTGCTCCATCAAAGAAATGAAGAATACTTAAGTCATGAAGTGGCTCAGATTATCTCTAATCATATGATAAAAAATTGTAAGCACTGAGAAACTAAGTGCTCCATCAAAGAAATGGAAAACACTTATGTCATGAAGTGCCACAAACTACTTGGTTCATATAGTTAAAATACTTTTCCTCAAATAAAATTCAGATGTGTCATATTGTTTAACTTCAATACATAGCTTGGTCACTCCCAAAAATTATCACTGATTTTCTGAGAGTGAGATACAGTTAAACTTTTCTCACATGATTAATGTGATACTGGTTTATTGATATTATCAGGAACAACAAACATATCCAATGAATGAAGTATAAGGATTCTAAGTTTTATCACCTATAAACCAGAAATCTATCAAGAATACACCGTATTGATTCATATATCTGAAGACTCAAAGCTTTGTAATGCTTAGTTCTGAACTATTAAACAGGGTGTCAGTCAGAATTCTCTCCGGTTATATACTTCCATTTCCACTTCTCTGAGTTACTGTCCTTACTGTTGTCCAAGGGGGAGATTCTATTTGAAAAGGGGGAGTGTTTATCTGTCACAGCTTAACGGGGAGATCATATCTGACTCTACTCACTGTCTACCTCCCTTCCTATTTACTGATGTCAAAGGGGGAGAGATCTGTTTGTATTATTTTTTTTTTTGGCTTCAGATCTTAGCATGTGGCATTTGACTCTGTGTTGCATTATGTATGCATATTCATCTGCATTAGCCTGCATTGCATGTTAATAGACCACATGTTTGGACTGAATGCTTTTCATCAAAATACATCTAAAATAAACTATTGCCATTATCAAAAAGGGGGAGATTGTTGTGCCTCCTGATTTGATGATGTCTGGGGAAGAAAAATCTGACTCCTCTGGACATAATTTCTATTAGAAGTTGTTAGGAGTCTGTGTGTTTTGAATGACTGGCATCAGTTTAATTGACTAGGTTGATTTACTGAATTGACTTCGTATTGATGCATGTAGCATTATTCATTTTGATGAAAATCAACTTAGTCAGTGTAAGCATAGTTTTCTATAGGTCTGTGCATGTTTTTCCTCTCTCACAAATAGTCAGTGCACAGATATCTCCAAGACTGTGGTCCCCTGGACTGTGGTCGTTGCATATATGATGAGTCCATGCATATACGTCTAAGGCACACACAAGGTCGATGCATGTATGTATAGGCCTAAAGCATTCGCAAGTCGGTGCAAGGTTTGGTTTCTAAGGCTCATAAGGTCGGTGCAAACTTTGCCTTGGTGCATATTGTGTTCATGCTCACATTAAGGTCTATACAAATCTTCGTTCATTCTGCACAGTAGATCAACACACGTTTCTATGCTAAGGTCGGTGCAACTTTATGCTTACTAAGTCCGTGCTATTTCCTATAGCTCCTGTCGGTGCAATGTTTGGTCTATGCATAATTAGTTCATGGAAGGTCGATGCAGAGTTGGTATCAGCATTGTTAACGTCGGTGCATATTTGGTGTTAGCTTGAGTCGGTGCAGTTTTTGCTGCGAGCACAAGTCGGTGCATTCTTAGTCTTTACCTACGTTTCATGTATTCACATGCTCGGTGCATTGTTTCATTGCGCATACACATAGTCGGTGCATGTTCTACATGCACGCATATAGGGTCTGTGCAGGCTACTACTAGCATACTCAAGTCAGTGCATATCTGCTTACTATATATAAAGTCTGTGCATATTTGAAATATGGCTGATTACAACGTGTTGGTCTAACTGCTTCAATTTTCCACTGGCAGGAACTTCATCATATATATACATATAAAAGGCAGAAGTCATTAAGTCTCAGGCGAGCACGGGAAGGTCAAAGCTCGTGATCCAAGACTGATTTATCTACTGGAGATATTGACACGTGGAATGAAGAGATCTATATATGCTTAAAAGTTTGGGCGGGAAGCGTGATTTTCACACACCTATCATCTACACCTTATAAAAGGAGAGCTGATCGCCCAATTCGAAAAAGAGAAAATACAGGAGAGCTTGAAGAGATCGAGAGGAATAGAAGGCCAAGAGTGAAGGAGTGTGAGTAGGAGTGTCAATGGATCTTCAGATCCAAAAATTAGATCCGAATCCGAAATTATTTTTGGATTCGGAGCTGCTTATTTGATCCGAAATCTCCCTCTCTAACTATATTTGGGGTGAAACGTTTTTGATACGAAATGTCTGTTTTCGGATCGGCCATCGGGGCGCCATAAATCCTCTCATTTCTGGGCGAGCAACCCTGCGCCATCGATGTGAGCAATCTCACGCCATCGTCGATCCTCATTCTAGGGTTCTCTCCCGTCTCTGGGTGCAATCTCACAACGGCGGCATTCGCGGCCGCCGGCTGCGGCTTTTCTCCCGTCTCCGACTGCGATCTCACAACGGCGGCATTCGCGGCCTCCGGTTGCGGCTTTTCTCCCGTCTCCAGTTGCGATCTCACAACGGCGGCATTTGTGGCCTCTGGCTAGGCTTTTCTCCCATCTCCGATTGCGATCTCACAACGGCGGCATTCACAGCCTTCCTCTAGGCTTTTCTCCCCTCTCTGGCTGCATCTCCGACTGCGATCTCACAACGATGGCTTTCGCGGCCTCCCTCAAGGGTTTGCTCCCGTCTCCGGCTGCGATCTCACAACGGAGGCATTCACGGCCTCTGATGGGGACATCGCTTACCCCTTCACATGGTCCTGCTGCTCGCCATTTTGTTCGCCATCATTTTCTGAGTATAGCCATGTAGTTTTCTCATTTTTTTTCTTGAGTCTTATCTATGTAATTTTCTCTTTATTGAGTCAAGTACCTAAGTAGGTAATGTCATCTACCTAAGTCCAAGGTCGCATTAAGTGGTTTAATAGGATAGTGGGTTAGTAGGCCTTAAGGGGCCACTTCTTTGGGCCTGGCCCATGGGCGCCCCATTCCCCACCCCTTGGTCTACTGTCATTAGTCCATTTTCCAGGGACTTCTATGTAATTGGGGTTTCCCTATAAATAGGGCCCCAAGCCACCATTTTGAGGCAATTGATGAATGAATGAAAACTTAAAATCCACTTGAATCCCTTTGAGTCTATTTCTCTCTCTCTCTCCCTCCCTCCTTGGGGCGAACCCCCTCTCTCTCCTCCCTCCCTCTCTCTCTAGTTTGAAATTCCCTTCTCTCCTCACCCCTTGCCACCTCACTTGCCACCTAGGCAAGTCCCTTCAACTCCCAAGGCCCCATTATTTCTCTCCATTAACTTTTCCATCTCCCCAAGCACCCTTTCACCTTCCCAAGGCATCCCTCCCCCTTCCCAAGCATTACTCCACCTCCCAAGAGGTCTCTTCCCCTCCCCAAGACACCCATTACCATCCCAAGGTCGTCCACCCCCTTCCCCTCCCTCCTAGGGTGGACCCCCTCAACCCCTCTCCACCTCCATTGCCTTGGCCGGCCACCCCTCACCCCCCCCCTTGACCTAGTGGCAGCCAGCCATTTCCACCACCACTCCCTGCTAGCTCCGCCCTCCTCTCCACCTCCACTACCACCCATTCCATCCCCCAACAGCTCCCCATCCCCACATAGACACCTCTCCACCAGCTATACCCTCCAAGGAGACCATTCTCACCCAAAGAGTCACTTCAGCTTTTGTGCAGGGTCGACCAGCAGACAAGCCCCTGATTGCAGCGACGACCACGACAACATCTTGAGGCTTCTTGGTGCTTGGCCTATATTTATGGAAAGGCCTCCCTGTCCTCTTCACAGGCGAGGTGGAATCACTCCATTCCGAGTTCGTGGCCGCCCGTGAGAGCTGCTCTACCCCGACTGCGCCAAACACCACCTGCAGAAAGCCTGAGCCCGATTGGAAGCTGCTTCGCGACCAACGGAGAAAGAATCAGGCTGAAGTCTCTTCTTCAAAATTCTTTCTCCATCTGTCCACGACCAGACGCAAGAAACGGAACGACATTCGGCATCCAGGAGCCAGAGTTACAAATTTTATCCCTCTGTCGCGCGGATCTGCCCCCTGCAGTCTGCAGAGACCAGTGCCTACTCTTCAGGGCACACCGACAGTCCACGGCCTCGGATCGCAGCCCCATCGACTCCAGCTGAAAGCTACCTCGACCACGGAGACGACACCACTGATTTAGTGCCATTCGGAGTTCGGGATCGCCCGTGACAGCATCTGAAACCTACTTCTACAGAACAGGTCCGGCCAGAGACCACACCAGCTGTCCCGGATCAGTTGCCAGTGCCGACAGTCCCTGCCTCCAAAGGCCGCCCCAAAATTCAGACAACACCGGCTTCAAGTCAGGAAGCATTGCGAGGTGGTTTCGCTCAATTTGGCGTCCGGACGAGCCCGGGACAGAGCCAACAACGGCACCCTGTCCAGCAGTCCAGATTGCAGCTGAACCCTCATTGATTTCCTTTATACCATTTCGGTCCGTCCTCCCATCCCCGCCTGGCCGGCTTACTGCCCCACCCTGCGTGGTGGTAGTGTTTGTTTGTAATTAACCAATTCCCACCCCTGAGATCACCCTCCTGCGCGAGTTGTAGTAATTGTACTCTTGAACAGGTTTTTGAAGCTTCACCGGCGCAGTGTGCGGGGAGCACACTTCCCCGCTCGCCCTCGTCTCCGACCGGGACCGGCGTCTTCACGCTGATCAGGTGAGCTCCTGGCCACTCTTCGCTGCTGGTTATTACCATTGCTAGCTTAGTATCGCTCTTAGTTGCCCATCGGAAGTGAGACGAGCGACCGACCCGCAATTCAATCAATTCTTGTGTTCGCCGCGGGGCAAGTTGAGAGAGAGCCATTACATCCCACGCCCTCGGCATGCCGGCCGCCCTTGAAATCGGGCATCCCTGGCCCATTGGGGTCCCTTCCTAGCTAGCCAAACCCTTGGGACCTTGAGGTCCAACCCCCGGACCCTCACCGCCATCGTCGGTCCTCCTTCGGACCCGAGTGTGCCTACGTGAGTGAGTCCGCTAGTGTGACGTTGCCGAACTCGTGTGTTGCTTGCTATCCTAGGTCCAAGGGAGTCGTGTCACATCAAATTAGTATCATTGTCCTCCGCTGCATATTGTGTCACATCAAATTGGTATCAGAGCCAGGTTCTAGACTTGTCTCTACTAAGTCTTGTCCTAGGGCAATTGCATTCATCACCCGATCATCATGCATACCCCTCGTTGGTCACATGGTCCGATTGACCCCCTCCACATGGACTACATTGTAGATGAGGACCTTCATTTTGATGGAAATCCTCATGCCTATCTTAGGTGGGAGAATACCATGGAAAGGGACTTTGAAAGTACTTGGGTATATGGATCCGAGAGAGTCCGCAGGGCCAAGGCACGACTTCGGGGTCTAGCTAAGAAAATGTGGGAACACAAAGAGAGATTCAGAAGGGTTTGGGGGCAGGAGCCCATTTACTCATGGGATGACATGAAGAGGGAACTTAGAAAGATCTATGCTCCCCGACATTCCCCTACCCACCCGAGAAGCCCTCCCACAAACCCGTTCCCGCCCAGTCTATCTAAACCCTCCACTAGGACCAAAACCTCACCACCCAAAGGACCCCAAGACTCATTAGAAGAACTAAGGATTGAGATTAAGAATATCTTCACCTCCCATAGGGTCCAAACTCCACCACCCCAAATAATTCCAACTTGCACCACCCCATCACCAAAAGGCCTTCCCACTCCCTTGGAGAGCAAGACCCCCACACCACAAAGGAATGAGATTGAAATTGAGGAATATGAGGCCTCCCCCGATTGGGAAGAAGAGTATGAATCACAATATCATGGGTTAGGCCAAGAAGTTCCCATCCCAAGTGGAGGAAGCATCATGGCTCACTCCACCCTCACCATTCCAACCCGTGTGGACCCCATGTCCACTCCACCTAGGCCCATGATGGCCACCACCACCCCACCCAAAACTCTCCCACAAACCCACACTCCACAAACTTCCTTGGTCCCCAAAACCACCCCTCCATCTTACCCTAAAAGAAACACACCCCCTAAAACCAATCAACCCAATCCTCCTCAACCCATCCATCTTCCACTACCAATCCCTATCCAGCCCCAACCTAGGCCTCCACTTCTCCCCTTACCGATCCCAAACCAAGTTCCCCTTTACCTCCCACCCCGGGGGTACCACACACCTATCCTCACCACCCCACCCTCAAGGGACCATCTCACCTCCTTGATAGAGGAACCCATGATTCCCATACCCAACCCCATAAAGGTGAACACACCAACCCCCGCCATAGAGATCGCCCATGTCCAGGAAGAAGAAGGAACTTCACATGGTGGTCTTCACGTTACACCACCCTCCTTAATAGGGACCGAGCTTATCTTAGGAGAACCCCTTTCACGTTGGCTAAAGGAGAACCCATTTGGAGATCTCATGGCCCATGCTTACCCACCCATGGAGCAAAACCTTCCTATAGTACCCTTATCTACCTATCACACCACAATCCAATCATCCTATCAGGTGGAAACATTAGGGGATTTTTTTGAGGGTCTAACTTGGCAAATGAAGCTAACTGGCATGTTGACCACTGTAGCCGACCAACCTAGGAGTCTTAACCTCCTACATCTATATGTCGGGTCCATCTCTTCCATTTACACTGTGGGTTGCTACACTAGCGACCTTCTTTTATCCCTCCCCATTCCCGAAGAGCCCGATGCTATCCGTGAATTGGAGTTACTTATTTCAGGTAGGATACCAAGCCCTCCAATCATGACCAACCAACTCTTCTCGAACTTCGGTTCAATTACTACATTTGAGGAGGAGGACTCACCATCATTTGGAGACCTTGAGGTGAAAGAACACCTCACCCTTGGTAACACATTCCATGACCCCTTTGATCCCACCCTATGGAAGACAATGAACCCATGGGACCTGACCGCCCTACCCACCACCCACTCCTCCTACCCTCACCCACCATGCTAGAACCAACACACCTCGTCCTAGACCCAGCCCACACCAAGGGAACCATGACCATGGGCAGTATACACCTAGGGAACAAGGTAGTGCCCCACCCCATGATGCATACCTACTATGATCCCTTCGACCCTTACAAATGGGAGCTTAAAGGCCACCCCATACCCACACACATGGTCATCATCTCTAGGAGAAGAAAGCACCCATCTTGGCATGTCACATCATTCGACAAGGGTCATGAGTCCAGCCCTCCCATGCATGTCACGCACAGTTTAGGCTCAATGCATAACTGGCCTACATTTGATTGTGCTGGTCCACCCACATTCTTCATAGCCCTTACACTTGAATGGAGCACACATGGATGTCCGGGTCCCCCGGTAATTCTCACAGCCATACAAGATAGATCCACCTATGGTTTCCCAGGCCCCCCTGAGTCCACAAGATGCCTCATCACATCCATGAATGATAGGTCTATGTACGGTTACCCCGGTCCCCCTCTGCATACCACATACTTCCCACCCCCACCGCACCATCACTCAAAGCATTCTCATTCAAGCAAGCATCCAAATATGGGTAGTAACGATCATAATGAGCGGGCTATAACTCAAGGGTGGCACTTTGAAATCCAAGGAGGTAACCTCGCGATGGTGGCATTGGAACGACTCTATCTTAGGGCCACCTCCAAATCGAGGGCACGAGGACTTGGACCTTTCATGTTCCAAGCGGCTTTGGCCAACCTGGCTTATGGATTAGATTTACTAATGGGCTATGGGATATACCCCAATTCTCATGCGGCTGATCCGGCACCCTATATGGGCACCGCGGTGAATCCCAGTGAGTACTTTGAGCCTATAACTTCCTTTAAGAGGGACACCCCGGAGAGCTTCCACCAAATAGCCTTGAGAGCCCGACGTGTACACAGAGGGGCAATACTATGCAAGCAGGGTTCCACCGCCAGCATGAGGGTGTGTCCGGGCCGCCTTGAGAGGATGAAGAGTCGTCCCCTGGACGCAGGTGCAGGTTGGGTTTGGAGATTGCAGGTCGCCCTGAGCTGCTTCCTCGGTGGGCCCTTACTCGACGGAGTCGAGTTCTCCGCACCCCGGGAGTATGATGGGGACATCGCTTACCCCTTCACATGGTCCTGCTGCTCGCCATTTTGTTCGCCATCATTTTCTGAGTATAGCCATGTAGTTTTCTCATTTTCTTTCTTGAGTCTTATCTATGTAATTTTCTCTTTATTGAGTCAAGTACCTAAGTAGGTAATGTCATCTACCTAAGTCCAAGGTCGCATTAAGTGGTTTAATAGGATAGTGGGTTAGTAGGCCTTAAGGGGCCACTTCTTTGGGCCTGGCCCATGGGCGCCCCATTCCCCACCCCTTGGTCTACTGTCATTAGTCCATTTTCCAGGGACTTCTATGTAATTGGGGTTTCCCTATAAATAGGGCCCCAAGCCACCATTTTGAGGCAATTGATGAATGAATGAAAACTTGAAATCCACTTGAATCCCTTTGAGTCTATTTCTCTCTCTCTCTCCCTCTCTAATTCTCTCTCCCTCCCTCCTTGGGGCGAACCCCCTCTCTCTCCTCCCTCCCTCTCTCTCTAGTTCGAAATTCCCTTCTCTCCTCTCCCCTTGCCACCTCACTTGCCACCTAGGCAAGTCCCTTCAACTCCCAAGGCCCCATTATTTCTCTCCATTAACTTTTCCATCTCCCCAAGCACCCTTTCACCTTCCCAAGGCATCCCTCCCCCTTCCCAAGCATTACTCCACCTCCCAAGAGGTCTCTTCCCCTCCCCAAGACACCCATTACCATCCCAAGGTCGTCCACCCCCTTCCCCTCCCTCCTAGGGTGGACCCCCTCAACCCCTCTCCACCTCCATTGCCTTGGCCGGCCACCCCTCACCCCCCCCCTTGACCTAGTGGCAGCCAGCCATTTCCACCACCACTCCCTGCTAGCTCCGCCCTCCTCTCCACCTCCACTACCACCCATTCCATCCCCCAACAGCTCCCCATCCCCACATAGACACCTCTCCACCAGCTATACCCTCCAAGGAGACCATTCTCCCCCAAAGAGTCACTTCAGCTTTTGTGCAGGGTCGACCTGCAGACAAGCCCCTGATTGCAGTGATGACCACGACAATATCTTGAGGCTTCTTGGTGCGTGGCCTATAATTATGGAAAGGCCTCCCTGTCCTCTTCACAGGCGAGGTGGAATCACTCCATTCCGAGTTCGTGGCCGCCCGTGAGAGCTGCTCTACCCCGACTGCGCCAGACACCACCTGCAGAAAGCCTAAGCCCGATTGGAAGCTGCTTCGCGACCAACGGCGAAAGAATCAGGCTGAAGTCTCTTCTTTAAAATTTTTCCTCCATCTGTCCACGACCAGACGCAAGAAACGGAACGACATTCGGAATCCAGGATCCAGAGTTACAAATTTTATCCCTCTGTCGCGCGGATCTGCCCCCTGCAGTCTGCAAAGACCAGTGCCTACTCTTCAGGGCACCCCGACAGTCCACGGCCTCGGATCGCAGCCCCATCGACTCCAGCTGAAAGCTACCTCGACCACGGAGACGACACCGCTGATTTTGTGCCATTCGGAGTTCGGGATCACCCGTGACAGCATCTGCAACCTACTTCTATAGAACAGGTCCGGCCAGAGACCACACCAGCTGTCCCGGATCAGTTTCCAGTGCCGCCAGTCCCTGCCTCCAAAGGCCGCCCCAAAATTCAGACAACACCGGCTTCAAGTCAGGAAGCATTGCGAGGTGGTTTCGCTCAGTTTGGAGTCCGGACGAGCCCGGGACAGAGCCAACAACGGCACCCTGTCCAGCAGTCCAGATTGCAGCTGAACCCTCATTGATTTCCTTTCTACCATTTCGGTCCGTCCTCCCGTCCCCGCCTGGCCGGCTTACCGCCCCACCCTACGTGGTGGTAGTGTTTGTTTGTAATTAACCAATTCCCACCCCCGAGATCACCCTCCTGCGCGAGGTGTAGTAATTGTACTCTTGAACAGGTTTTTGAAGCTTCACCGGCGCAGTGTGCGGGGAGCACACTTCCCCGCTCGCCCGCGTCTCCGACCGGGACCGGCGTCTTCACGCCGATCAGGTGAGCTCCTAGCCACTCTTCGCTGCTAGTTATTACCATTGCTAGCTTAGTATCGCTCTTAGTTGCCCGTCGAAAGTGAGACGAGCGACCGACCCGCAATTCAATCAATTCTTGTGTTCGCCGCGGGGCAAGTTGAGAGAGAGCCATTACATCCCACGCCCTCGGCGTGCCGGCCGCCCTTGAAATCGGGCATCCCTGGCCCATTGGGGTCCCTTCCTAGCTAGCCAAACCCTTGGGACCTTGAGGTCCAACCCCCGGACCCTCACCGCCATCGTCGGTCCTCCTTCGGACCCGAGTGTGCCTACGCGAGTGAGTCCGCTAGTGTGACGTTGCCGAACTCGTGTGTTGCTTGCTATCCTAGGTCCAAGGGAGTCATGTCACATCAAATTAGTATCATTGTCCTCCGCTGCATATTGTGTCACATCAGCCTCCCTCTAGGCTTTTCTCCCGTCTCCGATTGCGATCTCACAACGGCGGCATTTGCAGCCTCCATCTAAGGTTTGCTCCCGTCTCCGGCTGCGATCTTTGGTTCGTCTTGCGTCGGTTGCAGAGGAAAGGGGGAGCAGCGATCTGGTGAGTAGGGGATAGAACAGTTGTTGTGCCGGCGGTAGAAGCCAAACCAGAAGAAGCACCTCTCTCCGCACGTCTCTCCTTTTCCGGTGATCTCAAAGGTGAGACCTTTGAACCCTTTGTTGCTCCTCTCACCCCTTCTCTATAATCCTGCGCGCCCCGGGGAGTTCTTCTCTGATCTCTTCCTGGGTCTCCTTGGCATCTGCTATTGTGGGTACAGCCCCTTGGCCCTTTCTATTCTGCTTTCCCTTCGCATGTTTTCATCCTGCTATAGATTTCCTCGTTTAGGTGTTTTTCTTTCATGATGCTGACGATAATAATTCTGTTTCTTTTAGTTTCTTTTTTTGTGCCGTATAGCAAGTTTTAGGTGGCACCGGTTTGGTTCTCCAGTGGCCAGGGTAGAACAGAATCAAGTGAAATAAGACTTACGAAATTTTGTAGGAGGTTGTTTCTCTTTGTTGTTCGTAGTTGTTGGTTTATCTACTAAACTATAAACATATCAGTTAGTTTCTTTCTGATCCGTCTGGTACACCATTTCAATGTCATGCTTGTATGTCTGCACCTTGCTCTTCCTGCCTTTCCCTAGGCCACACGCCACATACATTTCAATATCTGCTATTCTTTGGTTACCAAATAGATTATATTATTATTTAGCTATCATGTTAGAAGTATGCTTGAAAATGATTCTACCCTCCTTCACACTTTCCGTCATTGTTCGTTCATGTCCTTAAGGGACCACTTTTCATACGTCTAGCCCTCTTTTAGTGGAACAATCCTGTCATGTTGGGACGGCTCCAATTTTGGCCTTTGGCATTGAGTTATGTATGCAAGAACATTCCCGAAAGCCCCCTAGAAGGTTTGCTGCACGCAAGTGGAAGTAGGGGTGGGTTGCACATTGTCTAATGGATCTTCTGATTATTATTTTACCATTTAGATTCATGGTGTGGCTTGGCATTTTGACAGATGTTCCATATAACATTCTTCTCCTTATCATTGCCTAAAGAAGGGTGGCATAGTGTCGGTATTTGTGTATAAATGATATTTATGACAATCCACACTCAGATATACTACAGAGTTATCTGTGATGCATTCACTTATGATGCATTCACCACACTCAGATATTTATGGCATGGTGTGGCTTGGCATATCTGTTGCTAAACATGGGCTATTTATTTAGTCTATTGATCTTATTCTTGCTATATCATTCTTTAGCATTCTTTAGTCATTTGTTTATTTGTGTGTGTATCAAGTTTAGTGCATTTTAGATTTGATTTCTGAAGTTCTGTGGTTTGCTTTGTGCGACTGGTATATCAAAAGGTGTGCAGCAACACACTTTGCGTGAGGAGAGTCCTTGGACTCGAACCTCCGCCTAGTACCAGCTTATGTGAATGACAATATGAATATTATGATTGCTGGTCTCTATTGTTTTAATTATTTCTGATTTTTTTTGCTATTGTGAAGGGTGTAGATTATATTGTCATTCTAATTAGGTATGATATCTGCACTTAATGTTTTATTTCTTTTTTTACTTGGAGCTTCAGTGTAACAGATTTTTCTTTTTTTGAATAAATTTTACAGATATTCTTTTTAGGGGGCAGGTTTATATTTGGTCCAGATGTGAGGTCACTGGTTCTTACAGTGCTGCTGATTGTGGTTCTGGTCATCCTGTTTGATTCATTTGTTTCCCAAAAGCTAGTACATGACTCAATAGTAGCCATTGCTATTCTCTATGCGGTATATGTAAGTTCTCTCTCTGATTAAATTAGCTGCTTCAATGCATTATTAAAATGCATTGATGTTGACTTTGTCAAAAAAAATTTCAGGGCATTGGTCATCTTTTATATTCTGAGTTGAGAAGCAGACTTCACAATGTTGGTGTTTTGACTATATTTTTCTGGGCAGATAAGGAATCACAAGGTTTTTGGCTTAAGCAGGTATGGCTAGAGCATGATGTAAAGAGCTTATTGTGTTGCTGCTGGCTGTATGTCTTGGTCAGCATTATTTAACATGGCAAAACTTAAGAATCAACCAGTTTTATTTGGTTTCTACATTTGGTGGATAGTTATATTTTCCTTCTAAGGCTCCTAGAAAGTAATTATTTGGTCATTTTGTGTCTAATTTTGCTGGATTGATCAGACTGATGCTCTATTGCATGAGATTTATTTTGACGATTTCAAAGTCACGAGACTGTTGATACCGTATGGAATGAGTCCATTTGAAATATAATTAATTGTTATGGTTCTTTGGAAGAAAATTATGAATTATTATCAGTACAAGTCACGGTACAAGTTGGGCATATACTTATTGAGGTTTCCAGGATTTCATGGCAATCAAAATACCCATAGAGCCTACATTGTTTTGTGTAATTTATAGGACTTTTGGCTGTGAACTGGTTATTTTGTTTCCCTTGTCAGGCATGTACTTTATTCCAAAAAAAACAGAAGAAACGTTATCACACATAAAAATATTTGGCATGTGCATCTATAGATTTCTGTTTATTATGTCTTTTGATGTCTTTGTGATGATTTAGAAAAGGGTACTGTAAACCTCATATGCCAGACTATGCTAGTAAACTATTATTTCATGTGCTTTCATCCGTGTTGTTCATCCAAGTAATCATGCTTCATGATGATTATCCTTTGCAGGGTTTTGCATCAATAGGAGATGTGGACTGGAAAGGTAGAGTTCACAAAATGCCAGTTCGAGCTGATATTAGGAAGGCATTATGCTTCCCAGGCGATTCCACTCTAATGGTTTCTTATCTTAAGAACGATAAAGTACTACAAGTTGTAGGATTCCTAGCACCATAGAACTTGCCACAGTTCAAAATACTCTAAACAGTGAGTGTGTAAACTTGTTGGATCCTCAAGGTCAACGATTGGAAATACTATGACACCAGTGGGCTGCAAACGGTGGTTGTTTGACTGGTAATGAAAAATGCAATGGTAGGATGATTTTGTTTATTAAAAGCCTCCATTGTTTTATGATGGGAATTTCTAAATCTTTTGCAGTCATGATCATCATCAAAGCCTTCTCATGTGTTTGGATTGGTTACAAGTCCTGTCTAAATCTTTTAGTGTGTGGTTCATATTTCATTTCAGGATATAAATAACTATTTTTTATTAATATATGTGCGTGCATAGCCATGACTACAGCTATTACTTTCTAATCTCATCATTGTTTTAGAAATCTATGCTCCATGTTTTAGGGATTAGGCATCCAATCTTCTCCAAATGGTCTATATTATCCCATTTGAGGTTAATTTGACATGAAAATAGTTATCATAAATGCTCATAACATACATATATTTAATAAAGAGTTTATGTGGTGTACATTGAGTTCTTTCTAAGTGCTTCTTCTTAGTTCTTTTTTTATGTGGAGTTCATTCTATCACAGAATTTTTGAAGTATAAAGTGAACGTGTCCAAGTGCCAATAAGAAAAGTAATGTAGTTTCAAACTTTGTATCTCTATATATTAATGTACATGGATCTCTGTCGCCTTTTGGTTTCCTTAAGAGTGAATGAAGCCTAGTAAGTTGACAGTTGCCTCAGATTCTTATTCTGGAAACTGGAACATATGAAATGCCATAGTACCAGGTTCAGCAAATTGTTCTCTAATTGTACAAAATCACTTTCACTGACGCTATCTTTTTTTTCTGCAGGTTTTCCTCCATGTGCTATGAGATTTCTGGGTTGCACAAATATGGTTTCCATGGTTGGTGGTTCAGAAACTACAGATGACAAATGTTGTTCTCATTTGCAGAAGACTGGAAAGAGGTGTACGTGGGAGGCTTCCTTGTCGGCATTATTTGCAAAGATATTGCCAGAATATGTAGATAGCTCCTACATCAGATGGTTGCAGAGAAATATATTTGTTTCTTCATTATTCATGAGATTCAGATTGTAAATGTGGGAACTGTGAAGTGTGTAAGATGGGGATCCGAAAATCATGATCTGAATCCTAAACTCCATTTTGAATCTAACCCACATGCAAATTAATTTCATGTCCAAGATGGATCCGAAACCCATGATGAGGATGCAAATCCAGATCCCAAATAGGATCTAGATCCAAAATACATATTAGGACCCAGATCCAAAATAGGATCCAGATTCGGATCCAAAATTAAGAACATTATTGAAAAAATATATATTTGGATTCGGGTTAGATCCGGATCCGAAATTTGAAGTTCGGATTCGGATCTAAATCAAAACCAAAGTAATTTTTAATTTCGGATCCGGGCCGAATTCAGATTTTAGCTTACCGGGTTCGGATCCGGATCATAACAGATCCGACCCGGATCCGACCCGTTTACACCCCTAAGTGTGAGCGTCTAGCAAGAAGATTCCTGAGTAAGGACAATCAGTTGGAAGGAGAAAGGGTTGAATTAAGGAAGAGCAGAGCGTTGAAGTTCAGTGAGTAAATGTGTTTTGTGTTCCTGGTTCCTGATTTAAAACCAGAACCAGTCTGCTCAATTTAGAGCTACATTCGCTCAGTTCAGAGCTACATTCTCATGTTTTCTTAGTTTTATTCTTTTGCTTTTGCAAATCTTCATTTACTCAAGCTGTATGTCAGCGGATTGTTAAAGTTGTAACTCAGCGATTGGCTAAGCTATATTGCCTAGCAGCAGAGGAAGGATCCTCTGGTTGGCTTAAGCTATAAAGCTCAACGTCTGTCGAGAACTTATTCCCAAAAGTTGTGGATCAGCGGTGGCAAGCTGTGTTGCCCAACAGTGAATCCTTACTCGGTTGAGTAAGGGGTGGACAGAGATCTCTGAAAGAGATCGAACCACCTAAAATCTCTTGTGCCTGTGGTTGTGTTTACATGTGTGATTTCTACTTCACTCTTTGCTTAGTTGTCTGAATTAATTGCTGCATCTCCTGCTCATTTGAGAGCTAGGAGAAGGTATATAAAAAGGCGCCACACAAAGGGTAGGTCAAGCCTACTTGGAAGGTGGACGTTCTAGCGTGAGGAGTCTCCTAGAGTCGAACCTCCGCCAGGTACCTCTTCTGGCTCACTGATCTGCAACAGATCCATTAGCAATTAAGTCAGTTACCATATAGATTGATATCTCTGCTTACTGACATTGATCTCTAAGCTGATAAACTTGTGATCACCTTGGCTAACGAGATTTGATAATATTTTTTTTCCGCTCTATCATTTAATCTCATTATTTTTAAGGTTAAAGATCTATTCACCCCCTCTAGATCTCTACAGAGCCCATCTTTAAGTCTGGCCTTTGTGTGGAGGCGGCTACCTTCATGGACAAGGCCATGCAACCGTGGGACCGGACTAGGGAATTTGACTTTGGGGCCCATGATGAGCTGGTCGACCTGACGGAAAAAAATTTAGTCTCGTTTGCCAGGGTGCTTGGCTTGTGGCGGTACCACTTTTATGGCGTCACGCGGGAGCTAGAGGCCAGCCAGGCCGGGCAGGCGGGGCTGACAGCTCAGCGGGACAAGCTCCAACGACATCAAACGGATGACGAGGTCGAGCTCACCAGACTGAGAGGGCTAGTCGAGCAGTAGGAGAGGGCTCTGGCAAGCGCTTTGATGGACCGAGACGTCCTCTATGCTCAGGCCAAGGCTGCTATAGACACCAAAAATTGCACACACAGATATCCTGCTCGGCCCAGTATCAACAACGGCATCGAGTGAAGAAACCTCGGAGAGACTAGCCACCCAGACTCCCCAAATATGCACACTGCCATGAAGCCATCTCCGGAGTCACGACAGTGAAGAAAAATCAACCACCAAGAGCCCCACAATCCATGGGCCTCAAAGAAAATCAAACGGGCCACAACTCGTGCGCACAACGGGCTCAAAACTGCCCATTTAGTCGTTCAACGGCACGCCCAAGGCCCTTCAGCGGCACGCCCCAGGCCCCTCTCAGCAGCATGCCCTTGGCCTTCAGCGGCACACCCCCAAGGTCCTTCAGCGGCACGCCCCTGGCCCCTCTCAGCGGCACGCCCTTGACCTTCAGCGGCACACCCCCAAGGTCTTTCAGCGGCACTCCCCTGGCCCCTCTCAGCGGCACGCCCTTGGCCTTCAGCGGCACACCCCCAAGGTCCCTCAGCGGCACGCCCTTTTGGCCCTTCAGCGGCACAGCCTTTTCGCCCTTCAGCGGTACACCCTTTGGCCTTCAGCGGCACGACTTTGGTGGCCTTCAGCGGCACACTTTGGCAGCCCTTTAGTGGCACGCCTTTAGCCCTCTTCAACGACACGCTTGCTGTGTCTTCCAGCGGCACAGTGTCCAGCCCGTTCAACGGCACATCCTGGTTCTTCTTCACCCGGCGCAACCGACAAAACGAGGTGATGCCTACGCCCTACGGATTCTTGGCGCGCAATGGGGTTGTTGAGGTGTCACCCGGGGAGAAAGCCACGCTGCCTACTCCTCCTGCCACCGAGGATGGGGAAGTCAAATCCCCATTAGTGCCGATCGCTTCCCGCCTCTGCCGGTCGCGTTCGGGCATTCCCACCGTGTGGGGTATAAAAACCCCTCTTCTCCGGTGAACAAAAGGGGGGAAGAGGAGGAGACACACACATAAGCAGACACAACAAAAAGAAGAGAATAAGAGAAGAAGAGGCTGGGGGCCCCCCCTGGTGCTCCACTCACCATCACTGGAGTGAAGAGAAGAAAAAAGAGAAGAGAAGAAGAGAGAAAGAGAGAACACTGCTCCGTTCACCGTCGTCCGTGCGAAGAGACAGAGAGAAAGAGAGGAAGGCATGCTGCTTCATCCACCACCGCCCAAGTGAAGAGAAAGAAGACAGAAGAGAAGAAGAATGGGTGGAGTGAGGTCCGGGAGTCTAGGGAGTCAATGCTCCTTTCCCCTCCCCATTGTAGCTTGTTCTTTCTCCTTTTCCATCCGTTTCTTCTTATTTGTGTTACGATGTATCAGCCCCTTTGGGGCATTCCTCTTATTAGAATAGAAATATAGGGGCTTGCAAAGGTTTTTTATGTCTTCTTACGGACGTTCCTTCTGTGTTTGCATTCCTTGTCATTTTACCCCTTTTCACGACTTTTTTTTTACCAATTACTTCCGAGCACCGTAGTTTCCCTCAGGGGTTTCACCCCGTTGGCCACCCCTGCTTAATACCCTGAACCCATCCGCCAGTCAAAGTGCTCCGCTACCCGACACACCCGTGCCCCGTTCCACCGGCACACCCTGTGCCACCTTACCCGGCACGCTTGTGCCATCCTGCTTCACCGGCACACTCGTGCCAACTCACCCCGGCATACTCGCCTGCCGCCTTCAACCCTTACCCGGCACACCTCCCAGCCTTCCTTGGGCGGCACACCCTTGGCTCGTTCTTGCCGGCACACTTAGCCCATTCTAGCCCAGTGTCTCCAGTTCGTTGATTCTTTCCGGGTTTTCCGAAGTTTTCTCTAAGGTGCTGCTGCCTCTGGCACCCACCTCAATTGCTGGGTCATGCCACTCCTTGTGGGCACGTCCTTTGTTATCCCCTTCCATCTCCGGTCAAGGGGAGATGCTGCCAATTTTTTTTCAGAATTAACACAATAACAGTAATAATAAAGGAAAAGTAATAAAGCAAAAAGAAACCACAACGAACGGAACAAACACTAATGCAATGGCTTTGCCGGAATAATAAAGAAACCCCGGAGCTCCCGAATAACCGAATGCGTGCATCATCTACGGACTGCCGAACATAAGTACGAGCATGATCTACATGAATAAAAGAAAACCAAATAAAAATTCCACATATGCATTTCATGAATGAATAAAAAAAAGAAAAAATCCTTGCATGCATTTCATGAATAAGAGAAAACCCCTCACTAGCCTTGGCCTGCACACCCTAGCCAGCCTCTGCCCGGTGCACACCTAGTCCGGCACAGTCTACCCCACTTTCAACCTGCCCCTTTGCAGCCCCATACCCTACTCAAACCTCACACAGACCTTGTCTGAACTATGCACCGACCTTGTCCCTTGCATGCATAGAACCTGCACAGACCTCACTCCCCCAACCGTCTCACCCTCTCAATTTCCCCCACTCTCTCTCTCTCTCCCTCACCATCTCTCTTTCTCTCTCACCTCTCTCTCTCCCACCGTCTCACCCTCTCTCCCTCACCATCTCTCTTTCTCTCTCACCCTCTCTCTCTCACCTCTCTCTCTCCCCATCCATCTCTCTCAATTTCCCTCACCATCTCTCTTTCTCTCTGACCCTCTCTCTCTCACCTCTCTCTCTCCCCATCCGTCTCTCTCAATTTTCCTCACCGTCTCTCTTTCTCCCTCACCATCTCTCTTTCTCCCTCAGCGTCTCTCTCCCCCACTGTCTCTCTTTTTCTCTCTCACCGTCTCTCTTTCTCCCTCACCATCTCTCTCTCCCACTGTCTCACCCTCTCTCCCTCACCGTCTCTCTCTCTCACCGTCTCACCCTCTCTCCCTCACCATCTCTCTTTCTCTCTCACCCTCTCTCTCTCACCTCTCTCTCTCCCCATCCGTCTCTCTTTCTCCCTCACCGTCTCTCTCCCCCACCGTCTCTCTTTTTTTCTCTCACCGTCTCTCTTTCTCCCTCAGCGTCTCTCTCTCCCACCGTCTCACCCTCTCTCCCTCATCGTCTCTCTCTCGCACCGTCTCACCCTCTCTCTCTCACCGTCTCACCCTCTCTCTCTCATCATCTCACTCTCTCTCCCTCACCGTTTCTATCTCTCACCGTCTCACCCGCTCTCTCTCACCATCTCACCCTCCCACCGTCTCAGCCTCTCTCCCTTAACCCGGTGCCTTCTGTGCACCGACCTCCTCTTTCTTAACCCGGTGCATGTGTGCACCGACCTTGACCTAGCCCTTGTGCACTGACCTACACTGACTCCAGGCCCCAGTTGCACCGACCTCAGCTGCAGCTGCACTGGCCCTACCCTCGTGCGGTTGAAGATTGCACCGACCTTGCCCTTGTGCGGTTGAAGAGATGCACCGACTCCATCAAGGGATGCACTGACCTTGCCCCTTCCCTGAACCTCCACTGCACCGATGCAGCCTAGCATTGCACTGGCCTTCCCCTTTGCATGAACTTGCATCGCACCGAGGCAATCCCCCTTGCACCGACCTCATCCCTTTGCGTGAACACACCTGCACCAACCTTGCACCGACCTCATACTGGCCCTGCCTGAACACTGCACCGACCTCACCCCTACACGGCCTTCAGCTGCACCGGCCTCTCTTCAACCCCATACAAAATATGCACCGGCCTCTCTTCAACCACGTACAAAACCTGCATCGACCCCAGACCCTATACATGGCCCTAACGTGCCCAGACCCCATATGGTGCGGACACCCGAGCGCATGCGAGACACTAGTCGGCGAGCCACCGGTACCGCACGAGGAGCACGACTCGAGCCACCTCAGCATCCCTATGGCTCGGAGACAGTCTGGAGGTTCCCCACTGAGTCATAGCATTTATCATATTTTTGGGGGATTTTTATTTGTGTGTAATGTATCTTATTTTCTTTTCGTCAGTGTGTAATTTAGATAGTTCGAGGGGCTTATGTGCAAAATGGGGATCCCTGGGTCCCACGGGCCCCCACTCCACTCCCATTGGGCCACCTCAGCTCTAGGGCCCTTGTGGGGTCAGTCAACCCTCCATGGAGGCTTCTAGAAGGGTGGGCCAAGGGAGGGGGACAATGGACTTGAAAAGTCCACATGGGAGGCCACCAACCCCACCTACCATGTCCCCCCCTTGACCCTCCTTGGTCAAGGTGCGCCCCCTCCCCTTTTTGTTCAATATTTTGTTGTATTTTGATCAAACTCCATCCTAGCCATCCATCCCCAACCCCAAGATCCAACGGTGGAGGATGAGTTTGGTGGGAGTCATATATAAGGCATGTAATTACCATTTTCTTGAATTAATGCCATTTGAAAGTTGGAAAACCCCTTGAGCAGCCTTGGGCGCACCCCTCTCTCCCTCCTCTCTCCCCCTTGGATGCTGTGAAGGCTTCCATTTTGAGGTGTGACGCCTCGTATATTGGTTCCGACGATCGCCGCCGCCGCCACGAGCCGCTACTGCACCGCCATCGCCATCAACGGAGTTCTGCCTGCGCAGTATCACAGCAGCTTGCTCGAAATTCACAGGTCTTCACCGAGCTTATTTGGCTACCAAATTTGGAGGAGTTGTTCCTGGGGTGTTCCTCTCCGCCCACAAAAATCAGGCCAGCATTCAGATCCCGTTTCCTATTTTTTGATTTTCGTCCACTCTTCCAATTCGGTTCTGCCAGAGTTCTGTCCAGGTTCATCTCCGCCCTGAGTTTCACGTCTTAGATCCACTTTTTGATCTCTGTTAGTTCGTCTAATTTTACTGGGGGTTCCACCCATCCACCCCTTAATCCACAATGTTTCTTAATTTTTGATTCGCCCATCTCATATTTTCTAAAAATCGTTCTCAGACCCATCTACAGTTCTATCCTCCTGTTCCCAGATCTGACCACCAGTCACCCCAAAAATCATAGAAAATCGCAGCCACTTCCAACTCAAATTCTAAAAATAGTCCCAGTTCCGTTGTTTGATTACCTACAACTTTTAAGATGAGCTCGAAGTCTGAATCCAACTGTACGTAGGCGGTCAATGGCCATTTATAGGAAACTGATATGCTGATCTGAGATTTCGGGAGCTGTGGAGCAGAGAATTGAAAAATCGTTAATGCCCAGGTCCGTGCAGATTCAGAAGAGTCCACTGGCCCTAGATTGAAGGATTTCGAATCCTCTTTCCAACGGCGCTGGTTTCATCGCATTCCAGCTACGGGGCTGATCGCAGCGACCGTTTTCGCCGGAGCGCGCGCTGCTGAAACAACAACATCAGCTCGTGGACAGCACTCTCTCCACTTGGGAACCGGGGCACCCGGCCTCCGGTGAGTGTCGCCGGTTGGCCGCCGTCCAGGAAGCGCACTGCCAGGGGTCCCCATTACAGTGGGACCCACCCCGCCAGACCCGGAGGATAGGACAACATGTGGGCCCCATGGCCCATTGATTGCGCCGTCCGAAAGGCACGAGAACGCGGAGTTCGGCGCGTCGAGACGACATCAAGATGCTGCCCGTCAACCTGATTTGCGTGATCCCCGAGCCCCACATGTGACCTTTTAACTCCCTGCGTGGAGTGGGTCGAATCTCTTTGTACCGCTGTTAATTATGTTAACCGGGGGCCCGTAAGTCAGCCGGGGTGTCTTCGCCACGCCGGGTGCGTGGAGGTAAAGGTCTTAACTCCTTGGCCTTACATTGCTTAGCTAGTATATGGTCTTAGGCCACTGTCGAGAGTGTAGGTACTAGCCCGTGTGTCCATGTCACCGCTGTGAGAGTGAGAGTGACCCGTCCCGTGACTCGATCCGAGTCTGGAAGTGAGTTGACTACCCGTGAACTCTGCCGGTTCTTCAACCGCGCACGATCCGTTTTTCCCTCGCTTGGGACGACGAGTGAGCTTGCGTTTCTGTTAGCGACGTATAGCCTATAGGAGCTCTCCTCTCCGTGTTGGGCCTAATGTCTCTCCCATCATGTGTTGCCGGTCGTGTCCGCATCTAGAGTCCGAGGTCCATACTACGTAGAGTCGGTCCCCGTGTCCGTCCCGCATCAATTTGGTATCAGAGCGAGTCGAGTCTAGGGTAGTCATTGCATAAGTCTTGCATGCATCATGGTCTAAGTCAAGTCTAGGATCATCATTAATTTCAAAACAAAAAAAAAGAGTGTTTTAAAATTGCATTTCATCCCGATAAATCGGTATCTTGAAAGGTGTTGTCCGAACGTTAGGCTACGCCTATCGGGAGGTCGCACACTTGCGGGAGTGATCTTCGGATCGATTAACTCCGCCCCGTACCGGATATTGGTTTAGGTCTGAGTGCATCATTTTTGCATTAGTCGGTGCCTTCTAGGTCGTATGTCTTTGCATGCCCACCCGTCGAGGCACTCAGTATTTGCCACCACCACCAATGGGGGATTCCCGAGCCCGTAGTTCCGATGAGTCTTCCACGGCCGAGATGTTCCGAGCCATCATGGATCGTTTAGATACGCGTATGGATGGTCTTAGCACGAGTATGGATGGCATAGGGACGCGTCTAGAATGGCGGATGAAGGTCCTCGAGGATCGGGCTGGGGTTTCCGAGCAGTCCATTCAGGGCCTAGTTGGGAGGATCGCAGTCCTAGAGAGGGGCCTAGTAGCGGCGCAACCCGCGCCGACGAATGGCCAACAAGAGCCGGTGCAGCAACCCGCTGTGCCAAGGGCTCAAGTGGAGGATGTCGGGAGGCAACAGGCGCCTATAGTGGATGATTATGCCTCCGACAATGATCAAGGGGGTAACGGTCATTGTCATCAATGACGGAATCGCGATGACGAGGATGACGACCGCATTCTTAGGGGTGTGCGTGCGGACCCTCCCACTTTTAGCGGGTCCTTGGACCCTAGGGTGTATTTAGATTGGGAGGCCGGCATGGACCGGTACTTCGAGTGGTTTGAGATGACGGACCACCGAAGAGTCCGATACGTGAAGATAAAGCTGCAAGGGCAGGCCCAAACTTATTGGATCAATGTGGAGAGCCTGATCAACCAGCGACGTCAACCCCAGATCGGTACTTGCGATGATATGAAAACCAAGTTGAGGGAGAAATACCTTCCCGCCTCCTATCGCCAACGTCTCATAGACAAGTGGCAAAGCATCTCCCAAGGGAACCCATCCGTGATCGAGTACACTGCTGAGTTCGATGAGTATTACTTACGGTGTGGGGTCACGGAAGAGAGCACCATGACTATATCCGGCTTTCGAAGAGGTTTGTGGCCCAATTATCAATATGAACTCTTTCGTCGCAATGCAACGACTTTGGAGCAGGCATATCAGATAGCTATCAAATTGGAGCAGTTTGAGGCCGAGTTCGAGTCACCCCATCGGTTGGGCTCTTTCCCCCTTCGTAGTGTCGAGCCCCGTGGCTCATCTGGCACGTATCCAAGGGCCCCTATGGCTCGACCTCAGGAGCCTGCTTGCCCCGAGCCCTTTGCTCCTAGGCCTCATCCGCCGCCCCCGAGGGACCTTCCTCATCCCCAGTATCTTACAGTCCCACCCACAACCCGTCCACCAGCACCCGCACCTCCTGCACGTCCTTTGCTACCTACACCTCCTATCCATCGGGAGGATAAGGGGAAAGGACCCATGATTGGGGAGCCCAGTGGATCACGGCAGCAGTGCTATCGCTGCAATGGGTTTGGCCATTTTGCCAACCAGTGTCCCACCCGTCCATCTCTCATCATTGGGGACACACAGGCCGAGGATACCACCCCCGCGGGCCTCGAGTTAGTCACCTATGTGGCCGATCAGGAGCTAGCTGATGAATACTATGAGATCGAAGGTGACGATCAGGAGGCCCCGCATCCCGATGACACCCATGTGGGGGTCGTCAGGTGTATTCTCACCCAGCCACAGGCCAGTGATGACTGGCATCGGACCACTATTTTTCATACCTTCTGTAGGCTGGGTAAACATGTGTGCAAGGTAATCATCGATAGTGGGAGTTGCATCAATGCAATCTCCACGGGTGCTGTCTCCCGACTTGGTCTTACACCCGTGGATCACCCTAGCCCCTATCGTGTATCATGGGTGGATTCTACTTCCATTCCGATCAGGCTGCGGTGCTTGGTCCCACTGCAGTTCTATGCCTACCGTGATGAGGTTTGGTGTGATGTTCTACCCATGGAGGTGGGCAACATTATTCTGGGTAGACCATGGTTATTTGATCGGGATGCCACACTCCATGGCCGGTCGAACGCCTGTACCTTCGACCATGAGGGCCAACGGATTACTCTCGAACCCCATCGGCCCAAGAGCCCATCCGTCAGGGGTCCTACTGGCTCTAGTACTCCGAAGCCTTCTGTTCTGGGGCCTAGTACCCCATCCCCAGCTCAGGCTATGATCGTTACCTCTGGCCCAGGAGAGCCCTCGACGAGGAGATTGATGATGATTAGCTCCCGGGAGATGGAGCAGGAGCTTAGTCAGGGCTGTCCGGTGTTTGCCATTACGGTCCGAGAGGTGGAGCGGGACTCCGAGGGTGAGCTCCCACCCGAGGTTGTTCCCATTCTGCAGGAGTATGCTGATGTATTCCCCGATGAGCTTCCCAAGGGACTCCCACCTATGTGGGATATTCAGCATGCCATCGACCTTGTTCCGGGCTCTTCTTTGCCCAACCTTCCTCATTATCGCATGAGTCCCACGGAGCATGCCGAGCTTAAACGGCAGGTCGATGAGTTAGTGTAGAGAGGGTCTGTTCGGGACAGCATGAGTCCATGTGTTGTACCCGCATTACTCGCCCCGAAGAAGGATGGCACGTGGAGAATGTGCATTGATAGTTGTGCCATCAACAAAATCACCGTGAAGTACAGGTTCCCTATTCCCCGTCTTGATGACATGCTGGACATGATGGCAGGTGCCACTATCTTTTCGAAGATCGATCTTAAGAGTGGCTACCATCAGGTGAGGATTAGGCCAGGTGCTGAATGGAAGACCGCATTTAAGACCAAGGACGGTCTATATGAGTGGTTGGTCATGCCTTTTGGGTTGACCAATGCCCCTAGCACTTTCATGCGACTCATGACTCAGGTCCTTCGACCTTTCATTGGAGTCTTTGTAGTGCTGTATTTTGATGATATCCTTATCTATAGCCGCACCACAGGGGACCACTTGGACCACCTTCGGTAGGTCTGTCTACTTCTTCGGCGAGAGCAGCTGTTTGCGAACCCACAGAAGTGTGCCTTCATGACACCTCAGCTTACCTTCTTGGGTTTTATTGTGTCTAGTACGGGGGTCTCCGCCGATCCGGGGAAGGTCCGGGCCATTGTTGAGTGGTCGGAACCCCGTACCGTTCATGATGTTCGCAGCTTTCATGGTCTTGCGACGTTCTATCGTCGCTTCATCCGTGGATTTAGCTCTGTCACCGCCCCGATCACGGATTGCATCCTTAAGGGCACATTTGTATGGACGAAGGCCGCGTCTGCCGCCTTCAAGGACATCAAGGAGCGCATGACCCAGACACCTGTCCTTCGACTGCCTGATTTCTCGAAGGTGTTCGAGGTCTCTTGTGATGCGTCGGGTGTTGGGATAGGAGGGGTCTTGAGTCAGGAGTCCCACCCGATCGCATATTTCAGCGAGAAGCTGAATGACGCGAAACTGTGATATTCCACATATGATAAAGAATTCTACGTAGTTGTTCAGGCTCTTAGGCATTGGAGGCACTATCTTTTACATCAGAAGTTTGTCCTATACTCCGATCGCGAGGCATTGAGGTATCTCCACTCCCAGAAGAAGCTGAACTCGCGTCACAGTCGTTGGGTCGAGTATCTCCAGCAGTTCACCTTTGTGCTTAAACATAAGGCTGGAGTGGAGAACAAGGTGGCTGATGCCTTGAGTCGGCGAGCATGTTTGCTTACCACCATGAGTGCCAAGGTCATAGGGTTAGAGAAGATGAAGGAGGCCTATGTTGATTGTCCTGACTTCGGTCATATTTTTACCACTCTCCAGGCCGGACCCTCGAGAGACCTTGATGAGTATGTGCTTCAGGAGGGTTATCTCTTTCGAGGTAGCAGGCTATGTGTTCCCCGAACTTCGGTTCGAGATTTCTTAGTGTGGGAACTACATGCGGGAGGTCTAGCCGGCCACTTTGGTCGGAACAAGACTATTGAGGTAGTGGAGCATCGATTTTATTGGCCGAGCTTGAAGCGCGATGTTGCTAACATCGTAGCTCAGTGCCGTACATGTGCTACGGCCAAGATGAAGAAGCAAAGATCGGGCCTTTATACGCCTCTTCCCGTGCCTGATGTCCCGTGGCAGGATGTTAGCATGGACTTTGTTTTGGGACTGCCACGTACCTCCAGGAAGCATGATTCGGTCTATGTGGTGGTTGACCATTTCTCGAAGATAGCCCTCTTTATCCCTTGCTCGAAGACTTCGGATGCTTCGAGGGTAGCCCGCCTTTTCCTTACGCATGTGGTGTGCAAGTTCGGGTTGCCTCGCACTATAGTATCTGACCGTGATGTTAGGTTCACTTCCTATTTTTGGAAGACACTATGGCATATGATGGGTACTCACCTCAAGTTTTCTACTACATATCATCCCCAGACAGATGGTCAGACCGAGGTGGTCAATAGGAGTCTGGGTGATCTTTTGAGGTGTCTTGTTAGGGACCACATTGGGGATTGGGATCTCATTCTACCCATGGCTGAGTTTGCATATAATGATTCGGTGAATAGGTCTACCGGCATGAGCCCATTTGAGATTGTCACAGGTCGTAGGCCTAGGAAACCCGTTGACCTTGTCCCCATACTTATCCATGCTAGAGTATCGGAGTCGGCCGAGTCGTTTGCTAGGCATGTTAGGAGTTTGCATGACGACATCCGTCGTCACATTGAGGCCAGCAATGCACAGTACAAGGAGTTAACCGATGCCCACCGACACCACCGAGAGTTCCACGAGGGCGAATACGTCATGATCAGGGTAAGACCTGAACAGTTTCCCTCTGGAACCGTTAAGAAGGTGCAAGCTCGCGGAGCCGGTCCCTTTAGAGTGTTGAAACGCGTTGGATCCAATGCGTATGTTGTGGACCTGCCCGAGGAATATGGTATAAGCTCTACCTTCAATGTATCGGATCTTGTTGCATATAGGGACCCAGCGGTGATCCCTAGTGAGCCTTTTGAGCCATCTCCTCCCCTTGAGAGTGATCCCACACCTGAGTGTCCACTTCCACCTCCAGCCCCTTTTTTACGGCAGCGTGAGCATATAGATCATATACTGGACGAGCAAGTGATAGTTACCAGGAGTGGATCTTACCCGCGCTACCTAGTGCGATGGAGAGGACGGCCCGCTACTGAGGACACATGGATCACACATGGAGAGTTGCAGCGGATTGATCCGGATCTTCTGGAGCGATACCAGAGCGATGCAGACCCTTACTCGACAGGGTCGAGTTTCTCCCACCCGGGGAGAATTGGTGCGGACACCCGAGCGCATGCGAGACACGAGTCGGCTAGCAACCGGTACCGCACGAGGAGCACGACTCGAGCCACCTCAGCATCCCTATGGCTCGGAGACATTCTGGAGGTTCCCCACTGAGTCATAGCATTTATCATATTTTTTGGGGATTTTTATTTGTGTGTAATGTATCTTATTTTCTTTTCGTCAGTGTGTAATTTAGATAGTTCAAGGGGCTTATGTGCAAAATGGGGATCCCTGGGTCCCACGGGCCACCACTCCACTCCCATTGGGCCACCTCAGCTCTAGGGCCCCTGTGGGGTCAGTCAACCCTCCATGGAGGCTTCTAGAAGGGTGGGCCAAGGGAGGGGGACAATGGACTTGAAAAGTCCACATGGGAGGCCACCAACCCCACCTACCATGTCTCCCCCTTGACCCTCCTTGGTCAAGGTGCGCCCCCCTCCCCTTTTTGTTTAATATTTTGTTGTATTTTGTTCAAACTCCATCCTAGCCATCCATCCCCAACCCCTAGATCCAACGGTGGAGGATGAGTTTGGTGGGAGTCATATATAAGGCATGTAATTACCATTTTCTTGAATTAATGCCATTTGAAAGTTGGAAAAACCCCTTGAGCAGCCTTGGGCGCACCCCTCTCTCCCTCCTCTCTCCCCCTTGGATGCTGTGAAGGCTTCCATTCTGAGGTGTGATGCCTCGTATATCGGTTCCGACGATCGCCGCCGCCGCCACGAGCCGCTACCGCACCGCCATCGCCATCAACGGAGTTCTGCCTGCACAGTACCACAGCAGCTTGCTCGAAATTCACAAGTCTTCCCCGAGCTCATTTGGCTACCAAATTTGGAGGAGTTGTTCCTGGGGTGTTCCTCTCCGCCCACAAAAATCAGGCCAGCATTCAGATCCCGTTTCCTATTTTTTGATTTTTGTCCACTCTTCCATTTCGATTCTGCCAGAGTTCTGTCCATGTTCATCTATGGCCTGAGTTTCACATCTTAGATCCACTTTTTGATCTATGTTAGTTCGCCCAATTTTTCTGGGGGTTCCACCCATCCACCCCTTAATCCAAAATTTTTATTAATTTTTGATTCGCCCATCTCATATTTTCTAAAAATCGTTCTCAGACCCATCTACAGTTCTGTCCTCCTGTTCTCAGATCCGACCACCAGTCACCCCAAAAACCATATAAAATCGTAACCACTCCAAATCAAATTCTAAAAATAGTTCCAATTCCATGGTTTGATTACCTACAACTTTTAAGATGAGCTCGAAGTCTGAATCCAACTATACGTAGGCGGTCAACGGCCATTTACAGGAAACTGATCTGCTGATATGAGATTTCGGGAGCTATGGAGCAGAGAATTGAAAAATAGTTAAAGCCCAGGTCCGCGCAGGTTCAGAATAGTCCACTAGCCCTAGATTGAAGGATTTCGAATCCTCTTTCCAACGGCGCTGGTTTCATTGCATTCCGGCGACGGGGCTGATCGCAGCGGCCGTTTTTGCCGGAGCGCGCGCTGCTGAAACAGCAACATCAGCTCGTGGACAACACTCTCTCCACTTGGGAACCAGGGCACCCGGCCTCCGGTGAGTGTCGCCGGTTGGCCACCGTCCAGGAAGCGCGCTGCCAGGGGTCCCCATTACAGTGGGAGCCACCCCGCCAGACCCGGAGGGTAGGACAGTGTGTGGGCCCCACGGCCCATTGATTGCGCCGTCCGGAAGGCACGAGAACGCGGAGTTCGGCGTGTCGAGAGGACATCAAGATGCTGCCCGTCAACCTGATTTGCGTGATCCCCGGGCCCCACATGTGACCTTTTACCTCCCTACGTGGGGTGGGTCGAATCTCTTTGTACCACTGTGAATTATGTTAACCGGGGGCCCGTAAGTCAGCCGGGGTGTCTTCGCCACGCCGGGTGCGTGAAGGTAAAGGTCTTAACTCCTTGGCGTTACATTGCTTAGCTAGTATATGGTCTTAGGCCACTGTCGAGAGTGTAGGTACTAGCACGTGTGTCCATGTCACCGCTGTGAGAGTGAGAGTGACCCGTCCCGTGACTCGATCCGAGTCCGGAAGTGAGTCGACTACCCGTGATCTTTGACGGTTCTTCAACCGCGCACGATCCGCGTTTCCCTCGCTTGGAACGACGAGTGAGCTTGCGTTTCTGTTAGCGACGTATAGCCTATAGGAGCTCTCCTCTCCGTGTCGGGCCTAATGTCTCTCCCATCATGTGTTGCTAGTCGTGTCCGCATCTAGAGTCCGAGGCCCATACCACGTAGAGTCGGTCCCCGTGTCCGTCCCGCATCACCATACATAAGCTTGCACAGACCTGACCAATGTGTACCGACCTTTGATTCCAGCCTTTTAGCCCATCTTCCCGCCACGCTCCCGGCGTAATAAATAATAATAATGAGAAGGATAATAATCTAAAAGAAAACATAATAAATAAACAAATAATCATAAAAATAGTAATAATAATAATAATAACAGCAAACTGAAAAAGGGGAGAAATAATAACAAATAATGATGATAATAATAATAATAATAAGTAATAACAAATGCAAAAAAATGAATAGGTAAATAAGAATAATAAAGAAATAAATAATCATAACAACAAGCTCAAAAAAATAACAAATAGACGAATAATGATGGAATAAATAAATGACAATAATAACAAACCCAACAAGAATGATAAATAAATAAGTGATTACAAAAAAAATAAATGAACAATAATAACAAACTTAGCAAAAGTGATAGGCAAGAAAATGATAATAAAATAAACAAACAGTAATAACAAACTCACTCAAAATATGTGTAAACTAACAAATAATAATGATAAAAATTCGAACAATAATAAAAATGACGAGACCCGCACTGCAGCCTCGTCTCTCTCCCGTGACCCGGTGCTGAAAGAACAACAATGCCGCCCTTTCAGGTTGGGCCTGAGTCTTGGGAATGATCCCGAACTGGCCATGACCCGACCTCGCCTCAGGCCGACATTCCGATTAAACCGGACTCGTTTCTCAGGCCGGATCCCTTCCGAGCCACTACTAAAATTGTCGCACGTTCGGCGGACATTTGAACGGGTTCACCTCGATTTCCGCCGCGTTTCTATTACGGACCTGTGTCTGAACATGAAAAGACCCGTGAGCAACCAACATGGCCGACGGCTCCCACCACGACGTGGTCGTGCAGTATTGCCATGGGCCGATAGCTCGCCAAATCGGATTCACCCTATCGGGATTCGTCCCCCCCCCCTTTCATTGAAATTGCCGCAAACTCGTCATACATTTGTACGGGGTTGTTTCTATCTACGTCGTACCTTCAATGTGGACCCTCGTCCGAATATCAAGTGGTCCGCAAGTGACCGACAGAAATCCGAATGGAATGAGATGGCTCCTGTCATCCCTGGACCCTTTGCATGGGAAGGTCAATAGGGCCCCCATGGGCCATGCTTATACCTCGGGCTTGTCCCGATTATGGTCATTGTATGACTCATATCCTCAGCCTATAGCTCGCTCCCTTCGAACACGTTTTCAATTTTAGAATCTAGTCCCGGGACTCTTCCCCGTTGCCCTCCGGCACCGGAATCATTAATGATGCCCACGCAAGCCCCGTTTGGACCGCGGGAGGCGCCCCCGGTATGGTCTTGACTCGATCTTACACCGGGCCAATAAATTCGCTAGTTTCCTGCTACACTAATCGAGATTTAACCGAATGTTTTCAGTGTCTCGGAATAATATATTTGCCGTATCACGGCATACATATGTTCCAGGTCCTCCTGCGACGATTATGATATTCTCAAGCCGGACACCCGTCCGAATATTAAACGGTCTCCCGAATGACCGACGCGTTTCGAACGTCCGCTTCCCTAGACACAGGGCTTTTCAGCTGATTCAAGGGATATTCCCTCGTTGCCCCTTGGCACCGGAAATATTAATGACGCTCATGCAAGTCTTGTTTCGACCATGGGGGGCCCACCGCAGTTTGGTCGCAGCTTGCTCTTGCACCGGGCCAACAGATTTACTGATTTTTGACCGCTCCAACTGAGGCTCAGCCGAACGTTTTCTGCTCTTCCGAACAATAAATTTGCCGTACCTCGACATACATGCGTTCCGGTTTTCCCGATACAACCGTGATTTTCTCGAGCCAAACATTCGTCCGAACATTAAATGGTCAGTACACGACCGACATGACCGTGAATGGTTTTCTTCTCGCCCTCGAGTGAGGATTTCAATACCTCGTAATAGACCTTTCATGCAATTAATTTCTTGGTCATGAGGCCCTGAATCCCGGTGATTAATCAAGGGTGTTCCCTCGTATGGGGGATGTAAATGACGCCGTGACCTTTATGGCACGGCGGGTTTTGGTCCCGACACGAACCACACAATTGTCTGACCGAGTCAGATCGAGCGCACCATGGGCTCTTCGGAGCCCGAACAAATTGTCAGTTCGGTGACTGGCACGCCCACGCACTTAACAGACGAACCACCTGAACAAGCGAATTTTAGTGCGTCCACAAGTCTGGCACGCCCGGTGGGATAGAAACTACCCTTCATCTCTTCGCCGGGATTCAGGGCCTCATGGCCCCCTAATAAAAGATGTTTGCCTGCTTTGATGAATTGCAGGTGCTGTCTTCGCCAGCACTATGGGGAGAAAATCTAGACTCGATGCAGCTACCTTTGCGGCTTCGAGGACGCTGTTTCGAAGCATATGCAGCTTCCAGGAATCATGGGGGCTGTTATAAAAAAATGGGGGAGAAGAGAAAGAGAAGAGAAGGGAGGGGAAATCAAGCCCCCCCCCGTTTCCCTCAAGAAGAAAGAGAAGAAGAGAAGAAGAGAAGAAAAGAAAAAAAAAGAGAAAAGAAAGAAGCAAAAAAAGAAGAGAAATAATTGGCAAGAGAGGGTTGTACGGCCACGTCCGTCGAGACCCGTGCTGAACGAAGATTACCACTGTGGGGTTGATGCGGTGGAGCGAACCACTCATCCCCTCCCTGAGGGGGTGAGCGCTCTCCTGCACCTCCACCCTGGTCAATCATACCAAAAAAAAAGGGGAGAAATAAAGAAGAAAGGAAGAAAAGTTGGCCAGCATCGCCGACTGAAAGAGCAAGAAGAAACCCGACATCCCGCCCGACTCTAGGAGGTCCCGAGTCCGCGGTGCAATGACCCCGCTCGTTCCTCCTTCCTGCTGCCTCCATCCCGTGCAAAACGGCCCCCGAGTGGTTGTTAAAAGACCCAGCAAGCCACAATTGTAGCTTGGTGAATGGTTGCCCGCTGTGGGGAATGCTTTATAGCAATGAGGCCAAGCACGGCCACCACTCCCGAAGAGAGCATGCACATACCCCACCATGGGCGATGAGAAGAAGATATATACCCTGCTACGGGGGCATAGGAGGCAAAAAAAGAAATACACCCCATTCCCAGGGGCACATGAAGAGAACCCGCCCCGACTGAGGGGCACACAAAGCAAAAGTTACACCTCGGCTTCGGGGCATTTGAAGAAGAATCCGCCCCGACTTGGGGACGTAAGAAGAAATAGAGCTGCACCCCGGCTTAGGAGCATTTTAAGGGGAAATACACCCCGATATGGGGGCACCTGAAGCAAAAGACATACCCCGCCATGGGAACATAAGAAGAAAAGAATTCACCCCGGCCTAGGGACACACAAAAAGAGAAACTCACCCTGGCTTACGGGTATATGAAGAAGGAACGTACCCCGGCCTGGGGGCATAAGAAACAAAAGCACACCCCATGCTAGGGGCATATGGAGAGGAATGCACCTCGCCCGGAGGGGCGCAAAAAGTATAAGAACACACCCTGGCTTAGGGGCATTTGAAGAAGAAACATACCCCGCCAGGGGGCATAGAAGTCATGAAGAATACGCCCCGGCTTAAGGGCATTTGAAGAAGTCACATCCCGCCTCGGGAGCATGAGAAGCAGCAAGAATACACCCCAGCCTAGGGGTATTTGAAGAAGAAATATACCCCGCCTGGGGGCATAGAAGCCGTAAAAAACACGCCTCGGCTCAGGGGCATTTGAAGAAGCTACATCCTGCCTTGGGAGTATAAGAAGAAAAGAGTCCACCCCATCTTAGGGGTATTTGAAGAAGAAACACACCCCGCTATGGGGGCATAGAAGCCATAAAGAATATGCCCCGGCTTAGGGGTATTTGAAGAAGAAGGATACCCCGCCTCGCGGGACATTGCAAGCAGCGATACACCCTGCTAGGGAGCACATGAAGCAAACCACACCCCACTCCTGGGGATAAATAAAGAGAGTACACCCCGCCATGGGGGCACATGAAGAGAATCCACCCCGACTCGGGGGTACATGAAGCAACAAAGAATACACCTCGCCTTAGGGGAGTCTGAAGAAAAAGCATACACCCCACTTTGGGGGCACAAGAAGCAAACATTCCCCAGCGTGTCGGGGCAGAAGAAGAAGAATTCCCCCCTCGGGGGCATATAAAAAAAAGAAAAGCAAAGATACGCCCGGTGCCCGGCGTACATGAAGAGAAAGGCACCTCCCTTTGGGGGCACAACAAGCAACAAAGATACACCCCGACTGAGGGGCACAGGAAGAGAAATACACCCCTGCGCTAGGGGCATATGAGATAAAACTATACTCCGATTTAGGGGCATTTGAAGCAAAGACTTCACCCCACCTCAAGGGGGGGCATAAGAAGCGAAAGATATACCCCACCCCGGGGGCACAAGAAGAAAACACACCCCACCTTGGGGGCGTAAGAAGCCAAGAGATATGCCCCGCCACGGGGCAGTAGAGGCAGAATGCATTCCCCCCGGGGGCACATGAAGCAACATATCCCTCGCCTCGGCAGCATATGAGGCCAAGAGGCTACATCCCGGCTCGGGAGCATAAGAAACAAAAGATATACCCCACGTCGGGGGCATATGAAGTCAGGAATCACACCCCCGTCTTAGGGGTATTTGAAGAAGAAGCATACCTCGCCTCGAGGGCCTAGAAGCTATAAAGAGCACGCCCCGACTCAGGGGCATATGAAGAGAAGTCCACCCTGGCCTAGGGGTATTTGAAGAAGAAACATACCCCGCCAGGGGGCATAGAAGCCATAAAGAACACGCCCCGGCTTAGGGGTATTGGAAGAAGATACATCCCACCTCGGGAGCATAAGAAAGAGAAGAATACATCCCGTCTTAGGGATATTTGAATAAGAAATATACCCCGCCAGGGGGCATAGAAGCCATAAAGAATATGCGCCGGCTCAGGGGCATTTGAAGAAGAAACGTACCCCGCCCGGGGGACGTAGAAGCAAAGAGACAGAGTACACCTCCACCCGGGGGCACCGAAGCAAAGAGGCATACATCCCGACCTGGGATCACATGAAGAAAGAATATACCCCGACCTAGGGGTGTCAGAAGAAGAAACATACGCCCCGATCCAGAGACATGAGAAGCAAGAGAATACGCCCTACGAAAAGGGTATGAGAAACATGAAGAATGTACCCCAGCCTAGGGGCACAGAAAGAGAGACACTCCGCCCTTGGCGCATAAGAAGCAGAAGCACCTACCCTAGCCTGGGGACACAAAAATACACTCTGCCCTTGGTGCATAAGAAGCAGAAGCATCTACCCCGACCCGGGGCACAGAAACAAAGAGACATACATCCCGATCTGGGAGCATAAGAAGAAAGACATACTCTTCCCAAGCGGCATTTGAAGAAACAGCATACCCTGCTTCGGGGGCACAGAAGCCTTAAAGAGATACACCCCCGCCTCAGGGGGGGGGTAAGAAGTAAAAGATACACCCCGGCCTCAGGGGGGCATAAGAAGCAAAAGATACACCCCCGTCCCGGGGGCATTTGAAGAGAGATACGCCCCGTACCAGGGGCATATGAAGAAGAAACATACCCCGCCTGGGGGCATAGAAGCCGTGAAGAGTATACCCCGGCTTGGGGGCATTTGAAGAGAGCTACGCCCCGTACCAGGGGCATATGAAGAAGAAACATACCCCGCCTGGGGGCATAGAAGCCGTGAAGAGTATACCCTGGATTGGGGGCATTTGAAGAGAGCTACACCCCGTACCAGGGGCATATGAAGAAGAAACATACCTCGCCTCGAGGGCCTAGAAGCTATAAAGAACACGCCCCAGCTCAAGGGCATATGAAGAGAAGTCCACCCTGGCTTAGGGGTATTTGAAGAAGAAACATACCCCACCTGGGGACATAGAAGCCGTGAAGAGTATACCCCGGCTTGGGGGCATTTGAAGAGACTACACCCCGTACCAGGGGCATATGAAGAAGAAACATACCTCGCCTCGAGGGCCTAGAAGCTATAAAGAACATGCCACGGCTTAGGGGCATATGAAGAGAAGTCCACCCTGGCTTAGGGGTATTTGAAGAAGAAATATACCCCACCTGGGGGCATAGAAGGCGTGAAGAGTATACCCCACCATGGGGGCATTTGAAGAGAGCTACACCCCGTCTCGGGGGCATTAAAAAAACACACCCTGGTCTGGGGACATAGAAGCCAAAAAAATACACCCCGCCTGGGGGCACAAAAGCGAAGAGGCAAAACACACCCCCTCAGGGGGGATGCATACCAAATGAAGCTACACCCCAACCTGGGGACACATTAAGAGAAATACACTCCAGCGTGGAAGCATTAATGAGAAAAGAAGAGCAAAATAAAGAAAAAGACACGCACGAGGTAGACGTGGTCTTCGAGCCCGCCTCATCACACAAAAGTAGAGAAGAAAAGAAAGAATACACATGAGGTAGACGTGATCCTCGAGCCCGCCTCATCACACAAAAGAAGGGAAGAAAAGAAAGAATACACATGAGGCAGACGTGATCCTCGAGCCCGCCTCATTACGCAAAAGAAGAGAAGAAAAGGAAAAGGAGACACATGAGGTAGACGTGGTCTTCAAGCCCGCCTCATCACACAAAAGAAGAGAAGAAAAGAAAGAATACACATGAGGCAGATGTGATACTCGAGCCCGCCTCATCACATAAAAGAAGAGAAGAAAAGAAAGAATACACATGAGGCAGACGTGATCCTCGAGCCCGCCTCATTACGCAAAAGAAGAGAAGAAAAGGAAAAAGAGACACATGAGGCGAACATGGTCTCTGCACCTGCCTCTCTACAAAAGAAGAAGAGAAGAAAAAAAAGAGTCATGAGGCGAACATGGTCCTTGAACCTGCCTCTTCACACAAAAGGAAAAAAAAGAAAGAAAGAGTCACGAGGCGAACATGGTCTCTGCACCTGCCTCTCTACAAAATAAGAAAAGAAGAAAAAAAGAGAGTCACGAGGCAGACGCGATCTTTGCACCCGCCTCTCCATAAAAGAAGAAGAGAAGAAGAGAAAGAATAATCACGGGGCGAACACGGTCTCTGCACCCGCCTCTCCATAAAAGAAGAAGAGAAGAAGAGAAAGAACAATCACGGGGTGAACATGGTCCTTGCACTTGCCTGTCCATAAAAGAAGAAGAGAAGAAGAGAAAGAACAATCACGAGACGAGCATGGTCTCTGCACCTGCCTCTCTACAAAAGAAGAAGAAAACAAAGAGACATGAGGTGAACATGGTCCTTGAACCCGCCTCTTCACACACACAAAAAGAAAAGAGAAAGAGTCACGAGGCGAACATGGTCTCTGCACCTGCCTCTCTACAAAAGAAGAAAAGAAGAAAAAAGGAGAGTCACGAGACAGACGTGGTCTTTGCACCCGCCTCTCCATAAAAGAAGAAGAGAAGAAGAAAATGAGCAGTCGTGAGGCAAACACGATCTTTGCACCTGTCTCTCCACACAAAAGAAGAAGAGAAGAAGAGAAAGAACGGCCACGAGGCGAACATGGTCGTTGCACCTGCCTCTTCAAAAAAATAATTATGAGGTAAACTTTTACCTCCGACCTCCAGCCAATCAACAAATAGAAACCAATCAGCATTCCGCCGACGGGACGTTAAACCAGAAAATATTCAGCCATCGGGGCTTCAAGCCGATAGATATTTAGCCATCAGGGCTTCAAGTCGACAGATATTCAGCCATCGGGGCTTCAAGAAGATAGATATTCAACCATCAGGGCTTCAAGCCAATAGATATTCAGCCATCGGGGCTTCAAGCCGATAGATATTTAGGCATCGGGGCTTCAAGCCGACAGATATTCAGCCATCGGGGCTTCAAGCCGACAGATACTCAGCCATCGGGGCTTTAAACTGACTAGACCTTCCGCCGACGGGGCGTTAAACTGACTAAACCTTCCGCCGACTTAAGCAAGCAAGCACATTCACAATCTAAATGGGCCAATTTGGGCCGCCACTCTCTCGTCGCTCACCCAAGCCCGGGGTAACTTGGCAATGCCAAGGTGAGGTTGAGGGGTTGGGCCCTTGCTGGTAGAGGGTCAGCAAGGCCAAGACTTGATTCCCAATGGATGTGGAAGCCCAAGACAATGGGGCCGACCAAGTGCCAAAGGCACTGGTTTCTCTCTTTTCCCATGGTGATCACTTATAGCACAAGAGCTTAAGGATCGGGCTCTCATTCACGGCCAGCGGAGTTTATGAACTAATATTGAAAGAACAAGCATAAATTAGAGCAAAGTTTGGAGCACTTACTCGATCGGTTTGAAGAAATCGGTCTCGCTCGGAGACGAGGGCGAGCGGGGAAGCGTGGGTTCCCCACACGCCGCGTCGGGGTAGCTTGACCTGTTTAAGCTATTACAACACTACACCCCATGCAAGGGGGGGATCTTGGGGAAGAGAAGATGATAGTTACAATCAAAACTACCTCCACGCAGGGAGGGGCCTTCAGCCGGCCAAGCGGGGTGGGGAAAACTAGGGCTAAAACGATGATGAAGTGAATATGCTGAATCTGCCTTCTCTCGGTAATTGTGGACAGATAGTGGGTGCTGTGGCTGCAGAACGTGATCAGGAATTTTTCCGAGGGCGAGACCAGTGGGAAAATCTTTGTTACTAGAATTGGAGTGCCTCTGAATTTTGCCGAATTCTTCTGCGGTCGCTGATGGCCTGGGCAGGAGCTCGAACAGGGACGCTGATTCTCAGACTGTTAGCAACTGGTTACTAACAGCAGGAAGAAGAGGTTGCCTCGGCCGCTCCCGAACTCCGAAATAGGTGCCGCCAGAGCCGCTGGAACCGTGGACAAGTCTTCTTTTCAACAGAACTGACGGGGAAGCCAAAAGATGCCGGAGAAGATCAGGGTACCCAGAACAGTGAGTGGGGGTCGGTACAGACTATGGGAAGCAGAGTCGCACGCCTGAGAAAGAAAATTCGTAACTTCTGCTGTCGGATGCCGAACAGAGTTCCGCTTCTTGTTTATGAAATTAGACAGGGAGAGGAAGAACTTTGCAGAAGGGTTCGTGGCCTGATTTCTCCGGGGTTTGTCGTGGTGAAGCTTTCTCTCCGGATCAGGATCTCTGCAAAGCTAGCTCCTGGTTTCCAACAGCAGGTTGCAGAGGATGACTCGACAGCTCCCGAACTCGGAATTGAGCACCGTTAGAGTCGTTGGAATCGTGGACGAGTCCTCTTCGCAGAAAAACTGACGGGGAAGCCAACTGATGTTGGAGAAGACTAGGGCATGCAGAAAAATGGAGACTGGTCGGTGCAGACTATGAGTAGCATATCTGCGTAGCTGAGGGAGAAAAATGAGAACTCTGGATCACAAACCCCGAATGAAGTTCTGTTTCTTGATTCTAGAAGTAGACTGGGCGATGAAGAACTTTTAAAAAGAACTGGTGGACTGATTCCTTCAGGGTTCATTGTGGCAGAGCTTCTAATCTGGCTCAGGTCCTCAGCCAAGGCAGAACTGCACAGTTGTGGGAGAATGGACTTCTTGAACGGCTCGGAGATCGGAAGAAGATGAAACTACTTCTGTTGCGAAGGAGACTAGTAGACGCTTCCGACAATGGCTCTTGGGTCTTCAAACTCATCCGGAGGAAGTCGTGGTGGCCGCTGCAAGTTGCTGGTTCATCTGTAACCTCTGGACAGCAAACTGTAACTTCGAAGTAGCTTCCAATGACCAAGAAAGAAGAAGGGGAAGGGGGTAGATGAGTGTGGGAGTGACCCCTGGTTGTAAGGGGGTCTTGGAGGGGGTGTTCTAAGGTGTGGGAGGTGGAGAATAAGGTCTGGAAGAGGGTCCAATAGATGGTGGTAGTGGGGGCTGCGAATTTGGTTGGAATGGAGAGAGGGAAATGATATTCGAAAATAGGTTTAAGGGTGGGGTTAATTTTTTGTCTTGGGAATGGGGGGGTTGTGTTGAGGAAGGGAATGGGTGCTTGGGGTAGTGGGAAGGGTGCTTGGGAAAGTGGGAGGGGTAGTTGGGGGTTGGATGGTGAGGAGAGGATTGGTGGAGGGGGTCTTGGGAAGGGGTGGAGTATTGATGATGGTTGTGGGGAATGGGAAGAGGCTTAAATGGGGTAGGTGGGGAGTGGAGGTGGTTGGGAAGGGAGGAGAGAGAAGAAAATTTGAATTTGGGTGTTGAGGAGAGAGAAAGTGGAGTGAAAAAGAGAGATTAAGAGAGGGAAGGGTGGGGAATCTCTCCCCTAGGGCTTCTCACCCCAAAAATGGAATCTCTCCACTAGATAAGAAGTGTAAACTCTCAAAATGGCAAGTTTTTTCATTCATTGATTCATTAAGTTGAAATGGGGGGGAATGGGGTCCTATATATAGGAAACCCATATTTCTACAAAAGTCCCTGACAATTGACTCAATGATAAATAACCGAGGGGGGGGGGGAGAGCCCTTGGGCCAAGCCCAATGAATTGGGCCCAATAGCTAACTAGACAACCTAATGACACTCAAACTTAGGGAAATGAACACAAGACCTAGGAACATGACTCAAATAAAAGGGAAAATACATCAAATGACTCAAATAAAAATTACATAGGACTAAAAATTAAATGACTAGACCATGCCGGATGCAACCGGGGTGAGGAGACGAGCTGTGAACGTGGGCATGGGAGGTGATGTCCCCATCACTTTTACCTCCGACCTCCAGCCACCCAACAAATAGAAACCAATCAGCATTCCGCCGACGGGACGTTAAACCAGAAAATATTCAGCCATCGGGGCTTCAAGCCGATAGATATTTAGCCATCGGGGCTTCAAGCCGACAGATATTCAGCCATCGGGGATTCAAGCCGACAGATATTTAGCCATCGGGGCTTCAAGTCGACAGATATTCAGCCATCGGGGCTTCAAGCAGATAGATATTCAGCCATCAGGGCTTCAAGCCAATAGATATTCAGCCATCGGGGCTTCAAGCCGATAGATATTTAGGCATCGGGGCTTCAAGCCGATAGATATTCAGTCATCGGGGCTTCAAGCCGACAGATACTCAGCCATCGGGGCTTTAAACTGACTAGACCTTCCGCCGACGGGGCGTTAAACCGACTAAACCTTCCGCCGACAGGGCGTTAAACCGACTAAACCTTCCGCCGACGGGCGTTAAACCGACTAAACCCTCCGCCGACGGGGCGTTAAACTGACTAAGCCTTCCGCCGACGGGGCATTAAACTGACTAGACATTCCACCGACGGGGCGCTAAACCGACCAACTTTCAGCCATCGGGGCTTCAAGCCGATAACTACCCCTTCATCGGCCTTCGGGTCGACAACTATTTAATTATCGGCCTTTGAGCCGACAGCTACCTCATCATCGGCTCCTAGCCGATGGCTACCTCATCATCGGCTCTTGGCCGATGGCTACGCCTTCATCGGCCTTCGGGCCGACAGCTATCCAATCATCAGCCTCCAAGCCGATAGCTACCTCATTATCGGCCTTTGGGTCAACAGCTATATAATCATCGGCTCCTAGCCGACAGCTACCTCATCATTGGCACCTTAGCCGATAGCTTCCCAGTTAAAAAAATAGACCTCTCACTTTGGTTCGGATCCTTCCTCGGCCAGAGGACAATAGAATAAACCTTTCACTTTGGTCCGGACCCTTCCCCGGCAAGAGAACAAAAGAGACCCGTCTCTTCGACTCTCACATCCCGCTACCCAACGCCCCTCTGTAGGGCCATTTTGACCGGGGCCCACTGTCAGGATTAATCCATCCGTCCCACCGCGCCTCCCGATTCTGGCTCCCGCAGCCCGCTCTCGAGCATCTTTTAGCCCTTATGGCTCACTCCCATAATGTCCCTTGGGTTCTATAGCCTGCTTCCCTAATATCCTTTCGGCCCTTTTACGGTCTACTTCCCTAATACCTTTACTACCACTACACTTATACGTAACAACAATATTTTCTTATGCAAAAAAAAAACAACACCAAAAAAAAACAACAAAATAGAAAAAATAAAACAAACACAAAAAAGAAAATGGAAACAAAAAAAGAGAATGCATGATTGCCCTGCTTGCATGGTTGCTTAATATAGAATAATACACATCCTTAGAATTTTCTAGGACCGTGTTTCCTTACTAAATAATATTGCCCCGATTCCGGATGCACGCGCGTCACGGCGTACGCACGAACGGAACCCGATTATGGCGAGTGCACACGTCAAGGGGAAGAGTCATGGCCGAATCGCTAAGCCCAACTCACAAAATAAACCTGAGGTAACGCTCCCACACTTAGCACTTAATGTGTTCAATAGCCTTCGACTATAGGGATTACCCGAATTTCTTCTTAGCACTTTACGGAGACTTGAATTCCTGCACTCGCGTGAAAGGTAATCGTGAGGAAAAAGCTGCCTACCCCCATTGAAAAAAAAAGGGGGGGAAGAGAGAGACACGTGAATCCGAGTAGCCAAGAATCCCCATTGAGACACATGAGGAGACTCGCGTGAAATGGTGAAGCGAATTATAATAAGGATGAAACCTATTAGTCGGGAATCCCCATTGAGACACATCAGGAGACTCGCGTCAAACGGTGGAATCCGTAATAGAATTACAATAAGGATGAATCCTAGTAGCCGAGAATCCCCATTGAGACACATGAGGAGACTCGCACCGAACGGTGAAATTCGCTACCAAAATAAACAGACGGGGGGCTGTGCGAAGCTACCAAAATTGAGAGCATGAAACATATGTGTAGGCGCTAGAGTGATCCTCGAGTGTCACCAGGAAAACCTGCATATCCCTATGGTTAGGGCTCTTTGTTCACACATTCGCACTGCCACGCCACAGAGAATTGCCTCGGGTGAAATGCATGAATTAAGGCTATGCATGCAAGACGTGCGATATCCTCTTGACGGGTGCACCACCCCTCAATTGTGCCTCGCGGCACGCACCGTATCTACGAATTACGGGTGACGTCCCTATCCTATCCCCTAGAGGGAGCTGCCTTACTTATATTTATGTTATGCCTGCTAATGAATACTTGCATGCTTTAAAAAAAAAGAGAAGAGTAAAAAATGATTAAAAAAATAACAACATAAAAAAATAAAAATAATAATAACAACAAAATAACAAGAATGCGTGTATGCAATAAACTCAATTTCGGCCATCGAAACCTACTTTCCTAGCACCGGCTCGTAGAGCCCAATCTTGGCCCCCATGGCCTACCTCTTGCCCTCGCGGCTCGTTAATCCCCAACTTTGGCTCTTTAAGCCCGCTCCCAGCCTTGGCTGTTTTGACTTCCCTTATCGGCTTCTGAGCCGACAGCTTTCAATTATCGGCCCCTGAGCCGACAACTTTTCAATCATCAGCCCCTGAGCCGACAACTTTTTGATCATCGGCTCCTGAGCCGATAGCTTTCAATTATCGGCCCCTGAGCCGACAGCTTTTCAATCATCGACACCTGAGCCGACAGCTTTTCACTCATCGGCCCCTGAGCCGACAGCTTTCAATTATGGGCCCCTGAGCCGACAGCTTTTCAATTATTGGCTCCCATGCCAACAGCTTTCAATTATCGGCCCCTGAGCCGACAACTTTTCAATTATTGGCTCCCATGCCAACAGCTTTCAATTATCGGCCCCTGAGCCGACAGCTTTTTAATCATCGACCTTCGGGTCGATAGCTTTTCAATTATTGGCTCACATGCCAACAGCTTTTAATTATCGGCCCCTGAGCCGACAGCTTTTCATCACCGGCCTTCGGGTCGATAGCTTTTCAATTATTGGCTCCCATGCCAACAGCTTTCGATTAGCGGCCCCTGAGCCGACAGCTTTTCATCATCGGCCTTCGGGTCGACAGCTTTTCAATTATTGGCCCCCATGTCAACAGCTTTTAATTATCGGCCGCTGTGCCGACAGCTCTTATATCATTGGCATCCATGCCAGCAGCCACCCGGAGTTCTTCAAAAAAAAAGAGAGAAAAAAAGAAGGGAAGAAGAAGAGAAAAAAAAACAACAAAAAGAGAGAAGAGAAAAAAAAGGATGACAAAAAAGAGAAGAGAAGAAAAAGAAGAGATGAAAAGAAGAAAACAAAGAAGAAGAAAAAGAGAGAGAGAGAGAAGGGAAGAAGAACAACAGAGAAGAAGAGACCGATAAATCATGTTAGCACCTGACACCCTTTCGGCACTTACGAAGAGACAAAGAGACCAACAAACCAGGTCAGCTCCCGGCACCCTGTCGGCACTGACGAAGAGACAAAGAGATCAACAAACCAAGTCAGCTCCCGGCGCCCTGTCGGCACTGACGAAGAGACAAAGAGACCAACAAACCAGGTCAGCTCCCGGCACCCTGTCGGCACTGACGAAGAGACAAAGAGACCAACAAACCAAGTCAGCTCAACAAACCAGGTCAGCTCATGGCGCCCTGTCGGCACTGACGAAGAGACAAAGAGACCAACAAACCAGGTCAGATCCCGGCACCCTGTCGGCACTGAAGAAGAGACAAAGAGACCAACAAACCAGGTCACCTCCCAGCACCCTGTCGGCACTGACGAAGAGACAAAGAGACCAACAAATCAGGTCGGCTCCCGGCGCCCTGTCGGCACTGACGAAGAGACAAAGAGACCAACAAACCAGGTCAGCTCCGGCACTGACGAAGAGACAAAGAGACCAACAAATCAGGTCGGCTCCTGGCGCCCTATCGGCACTGACAAAGAGACCAACAAACCAGGTCAGCTCTCGGCGCCCTGTCGGCAGTGACGAAGAGACAAAGAGACCAAAAAACCAGGTCGGCTCCCGGCGCCCTATCGACACTGACGAAGAGACAAAGAGACCAAAAAACCAGGTCAGCTCCCGGCGCCCTGTCGGCATTGACGAAAAGACAAAGAGACCAACAAACCAGGTCGGCTCCCGGCGCCCTGTCGGCACTGATGAAGAGACAAAGAGACCAACAAACCAGGTCGGCTCCCGGCGCCCTGTCGGCACTGACGAAGAGACAAAGAGACCAACAAACCAGGTCAGCTCCCAGTGCCCTGTCGGCACTGACAAAGAGACCAACAAACTAGGTCGGCTCCCGGCGCCCTGTCGGCGCTGACGAAGAGACAAAGAGACCAACAAACCAGGTCAGCTCCCAGTGCCCTGTCGGCACTTATGAAGTGACAAAGAGATCAACAAACCATGTCAGCTCCCGAAACCCCGTCGGCACTGATGATGAAGAGATAAAGAGATCAACAAACCATGTCAGCTCCCGACACCCCGTCGGCACTGATGAAGAGAAGAGACCAACATGCTACGGTAGCTCCCGACGCCCTGTCGGTACTGATGCAAAAGAGAAGAAGAGACCAACACGCTACGGCAGCTCCCGATGCCCTGTCGGCATTGATGAAGAGGAGAAGAGACAAGCATGCCCCGTCAGCTCCCGACACCCCGTTGGTGCCGGCTCATCCTTTGCCTGCGCTACCTGTGGGTGGGGGGCATTTGTGGACACCAAAAATTACACGCACAGATATCCTGCTCGGCCCAGCCTCAACAACGGCACCAAGTAAAGAAATCCCGGAGAGACTAGTCACCCAAACTCCCCAAATATGCACACTGCCGTGAAGCCGTCTCCAGAGTCACGACAGTGAAGAGAAATCAACCACCAAGAGCCCCACAATCCATGGGCTTCGAAGAAAATCAAACGGGCCACAACTCGTGCGCACAACGGGCTCAAAACTGCCCATTTAGCAGTTCAACGGCACGCCCAAGGCCCTTCAGCGGCACGCCCCTGGCCCCTTTCAGCGGCATGCCCTTGGCCTTCAGCGGCACACCCCCAAGGTCCTTCAGCGGCACGCCCCTGGCCCCTCTCAGCGGCACGCCCTTGGCTCTCAGCGGCACGCCCTTGGCCTTTAGTGGCACACCCCCAAGGTCCTTCAGCGGCACTCCCCTGGCCCCTCTCAGCGGCACGCCCTTTGCCTTCAGCGGCACACCCCCAAGGTCCCTCAGCGGCATGCCCTTTCGTCCCTTCAGCATCACAACCTTTTGACCCTTCAGCGGTACACCCCTTTGGCCTTCAGCGGCACGGCTTTGGTGGCCTTCAGCGGCACACTTTGGCAGCCCTTCAGCGGCACGCCTTTAGCCCTCTTCAACGACACGCTTGCTATGTCTTCCAGCGGCACAATGTCCAACCCGTTCAACGGCACATCCTGGTTCTTCTTCACCTAGCGCAATCGACAAAACGACGTGATGCCCACGCCCTACGGATTCTTGGCACGCAATGGGGTTGCTGAGGTGTCGCCCGGGGAGAAAGCCACGCTGCCTACTCCTCCTGCCACCGAGGATGGGGAAGTCAAATCCCCATTAATGCCGGTCGCTTCCCACCTCTGCCGGTCGTGTTCGGGCGCTCCCGCCATGTATGGTATAAAAACCCCTCTTCTCTGGTGAATAAAAGGGGGGAAGAGGAGGAGACACACACATAAGCAGACACAACAGAAAGAAGAGAAGAAGAGAAGAAGAGGCTGGGGGCTCCCCCTAGTGCTCCACTCACCATCGCTAGAGTGAAGAGAAGAAATAGGAGAAGAGAAGAAGAGAGAAAGAGAGAACGCTGCACTGTTCACCGTCGTCCGTGCGAAGAGATAGAGAAGAAGAGAGGAAGGCCTACTGCTTCATCCACCACCGCCCAAGTGAAGAGAAAAAAGATAGAAGAGAAGAAGAATGGGTGGAGTGAGGTCCGGGAGTCTAGGGAGTCAATGCTCCATTCCCCTCCCCATTGTAGCTTGTTCTTTCTCCTTTTCCATCCATTTCTTCTTGTTTGTGTTACGATGTATCAGCCCCTTTGGTGCATTCCTCTTATGAGAATAGAAATATAGGGGCTTGCAAAGGTTTTGTGTGTCTTCTTACAGACGTTCCTTCTGTGTTTACATTCCTTGTCGTTTTACCCCTTTTCACGCCTTTTTTTTACCAATTACTTCCGAGCACCGTAGTTTCCCTCAGGGGTTTCACCCCGTTGGCCACCCCTGCTTAATACCCTGAACCCATCTGCCAGTCAAAGTGCTCCGCTACCCGGCACACCCGTGCCCCGTTCCACCGGCACACCCTATGCCACCTTACCCGGCACGCTTGTGCCATCTTGCTTCACCGGCACACTCGTGCCAACTCACCCCGGCATACTCGCCTGCCGCCTTCAACCCTTGCCCGGCACACCTCCCAGGCTTCCTTGGCAGGCACACCCTTGGCTCGTTCTTGCCGACACACTTAGCCCGTTCTAGCCCAGTGTCTCCCGTTCGTTGATTTCTTCCGGGTTTTCTGAAGGTTTCTCTAAGGTGCTGCTGCCTCTGGCACCCACCTCAATTGCTGGGTCATGCCACTCCTTGTGGCCACGTCCCTTGTTATTCCCTTCCATCTCCGTTCAAGGAGAGATGCTGTCGAATTTTTTTCAGAATTAACACAATAACAGTAATAATAAAGGAAAAGTAATAATGCAAAAAGAAACCACAACAAACGGAACAAACACTAATGTAATGGCTTTGCCGAAATAATAAAGAAACCCCGGAGCTCCGAATAACCGAATACGTGCATCATCTACGGACTGTCGAACATAACTATGAGCATGATCTACATGAATAAAAGAAAACCAAATAAAAATTCCACATATGCATTTCATGAATGAATAAAAAAAGAAAAATTCCTTGCATGCATTTCATGAATAAGAGAAAACCCCTCACTAGCCTTGGCCTACACACCCTAGCCAGCCTCTGCCCGGTGCACACCCAGTCCGGCACAGTCTACCCCACTTTGAACCTGCCCCTTCGCAGCCCCATACCCTACTCAAACCTCGCACAGACCTTGTCTGAACCATGCACCGACCTTGTCCCTTGCATGCATAGAACCCGCACAGACCTCACTCCCCCAACCGTCTCACCGTCTCACCGTCTCAATTTCCCTCACTCTCTCTCTCTCTCTCCCTCACCATCTCTCTTTCTCTCTCAACTCTCACTCTCCCACCGTCTCACCCTCTCTCCCTCACCATCTCTCTTTCTATCTCACCCTCTCTCTCTCACCTCTCTCTCTCCCCATCCGTCTCTCTCAATTTCCCTCACCATCTCTCTTTCTCTCTCACCCTCTCTCTCTCATCTCTCTCTCCCCATCTATCTCTCTCAATTTCCCTCACCGTCTCTCTTTCTCCCTCACCATCTCTCTTTCTCCCTCAGCGTCTCTCTCCCCCACCGTCTCTCTTTTTCTCTCTCACCGTCTCTCTTTCTCCCTTACCGTCTCTCTCTCCCACCGTCTCACCCTCTCGCTCCCACCGTCTCACCCTCTCTCCCTTACCGTCTCTCTCTCTCACCGTCTCACCCTCTCCCTCTCACCGTCTCACCCTCTCTCTCTCACCATCTCTCTTTCTCTCTCACCCTCTCTCTCTCACCTATCTCTCTCCCCATCTGTCTCTCTTTCTCCCTCACCGTCTCTCTTTCTCCCTCACCATCTCTCTTTCTCCCTAGTGTCTCTCTCCCCCATCGTCTCTCTTTTTCTCTCTCACCGTCTCTCTTTCTCTCTCAGCGTCTCTCTCTCTCCCACCGTCTCACCCTCTCTCTCTCACCGTCTCACCCTCTCTCCCTCACCGCCTCTCTCTCTCACCGTCTCACCCTCTCTCCCTCACCGTCTCTCTCTCTCACCGTCTCACCCTCCCACCATCTCAGCCTCTCTCCCTTAACCCGGTGCCTTCTGTGCACCGACCTCCTCTTTCTTAACCTGGTGCACGTGTGCACCGACCTTGACCTAGCCCTTATGCACTGACCTGCACTGACTCCGGGCCCCAGTTGCACCGACCTCAGCTGCAGCTGCACCGACCCTGCCCTCGTGCGGTTGAAGATTGCACCGACCTTGCCCTTGTGTGGTTGAAGAGATGCACCGACTCCATCAAGGGATGCACTGACCTTGCCCCTTCCCTGAACCACCACTGCACCGATGTAGCCTAGCATTGCACTTGCCTTCCCCTTTGCATGAACTTGCATCGCACCGAGGCAATCCCCCTTGCACCGACCTCATCCCTTTGCGTGAACACACCTACACCAACCTTGCACCGACCTCATACTGGCCTTGCCTGAACACTGCACCGACCTCACCCCTACACGGCCTTCAGCTGCACCGGCCTCTCTTCGACCACGTACAAAACCTGCATCGACCCCAGACCCTATACATGGCCCTAACGTGCCCAGACCCCATACATAAGCTTGAACAGACCTGACCAATGTGTACCGACCTTTGATTCCAGCCTTTTACCCCATCTTCCCGCCACGATCTCGGCATAATAAATAATAATAATGAGAAGGATAATAATCTAAAAGAAAACATAATAAATAAATAAATAATCATAAAAATAGTAATAATAATAATAATAACCGCAAACTTAAAAAAGGGGAGAAATAATAACAAATAATGATGATAATAATAATAATAAGTAATAACAAATGCAAAAAAATGAATAGGTAAATAAGAATAATAAAGAAATAAATAATAATAACAACAAGCTCAAAAAAAACAAATAGACGAATAATGATGGAATAAATAAATGACAATAATAACAAACCCAACAAGAATGATAAATAAATATGTGACTACAAAAAAAATAAATGAACAATAATAACAAACTCAGCAAAAGTGATAGGCAAGAAAATGATAATAAAATAAACAAACAGTGATAACAAACTCACTCAAAATATGCGTAAACTAACAAATAATAATGATAAAAATTCGAACAATAATAAAAATGACGAGACCCGCACTGCAGTCTCGTCTCTCTCCCGTGACCTGCTGCTGAAGGAACAACAATGCCGCCCTTCCAGGTTGAGCCTGAGTCTTGGGAATGATCCCGAACTGGCCATGACCCGACCTCGCCTCGGGCCGACATTCCGATTAAACTGGACTCGTTTCTCAGGCCGGATCCCTTCCGAGCCACTACAAAAATTGCCGCACGTTCGGCGGACATTTGAACGGGTTCACCTCGATTTCCGCCGTGTTTCTATTACGGACCTGTGTCTGAACATGAAAAAACCCGTGAGCAACCAACATGGCCGACGGCTCCCACCCCGACGTGGTCGTGACCCGGTATTGCCATGGGCCGATAGCTCGCCAAATCGGATTCACCCTATCGGGATTCGTTCCCCCCCCCCTTTCATTGAAATTGTCACAAACTCGGCATACATTTGTACGGGGTTGTTTCTATCTACGTCGTACCTTCAATATGGACCCTCGTCCGAATATCAAGTGTTCCGCAAGTGACCGACAAAAATCCGAATAGAATGAGATGGCTCCTGTCATCCCTGGACCCTTTGCATGGGAAGGTCAACAGGGCCCCCGTGGGCCATGCTTAGACCTCGGGCTTGTCCCGATTATGGTCATTGTATGAATCATATCCTCGACCTATAGCTCACTCCCTTCGAACACGTTTTCGATTTTGGAATCTAGTCCCGGGACTCTTCCCCGTTGACCTCCGGCACCGAAATCATTAATGATGCCCACGCAAGCCCCGTTTGGACCGCGGGAGGCGCCCCCGATATGGTCCCGACTTGATCTTGCACCGTGCCAATAAATTCGCTAGTTTCCTGCTACACTAATCGAGATTTAACCGAATATTTTTAGTGTCTCGGAATAATGTATTTGCCGTATCACGACATACATATGTTTCAGGTCCTCCTGCGACAATTATGATATTCTCAAGCCGGACACCCGTCTGAATATTAAACGGTCTCCCGAATGACCGACGTTTTTCGAACGTCCGCTTCCCTAGACACAAGGCTTTTCAGCCGATTCAAGGGATATTCCCTCGTTGCCCCTTGGCACCGAAAATATTAATGATGCTCATGCAAGTCTTGTTTCGACCGCGGGGGACCCACCGCAGTATGGTCGCAGCTTGCTCTTGCACCGGGCCAAAAGATTTACTGGTTTTTGATCGCTCCAACTGAGGCTCAGCCGAACGTTTTCCGCTCTTCCGAACAATAAATTTGCCGTACCTCGACATACATGCGTTCTAGTTTTCCCGCGACAATCGTGATTTTCTCGAGCCGGACATTCGTCCGAACATTAAATGGTCAGTACACGATCGACATGACCGCGAATGGTTTTCTTCTCGCCCTCGCGTGAGGATTTCAATACCTCGTAATAGACCTTTCATGCAATTAATTTCTTGGCCATGAGGCCCTGAATCCCGGTGATTAATCAAGGGTGTTCCCTCGTGTGGGGGATGTAAATGACGCCGTGACCTTTATGGCGCGGCAGGTTTTAGTCCCGACATGAACCACACAATCATCTGACCGAGTGAGATCGAGCGCACCATGGGCTCTTCGGAGCCCTAACAAATTATCACTTCGGTGACTGGCACGCCCACGCACTTAACAGACGAACCACCTGTCGAATTTTTGTGCGTCCACGGCTGTCGAGGAGTCCCTCCGGGAGGCGACTAGTCAAGCTGAGGCAATAGAGACCCAATTGGTGGGGCTGGCGGCTCGGGCCGAGGCTGCCAAGGCCAAAGCCCAGGTGGCAGAGGCGCATGCCAAGGAGGTGGTGGAGCACTTCCGTTCGTCCTCGGCTTACCGGGATGAGTTTAATGTGGCCGCCCTGGAGGTCTATGGTCATGCTCGGGATCGGGGCTTCCAGGAAGGTTGGGAGGTGGCTGTCCAGTCTGCAGCCGAGAGCTTGGGTGTATCGGTGCCTCCTCTGCATCCTCCACTGACGTTGTTCGCCCCTGAGGCCAGTGATGGCGAGGAGGAGCTTGGTGAGGAGGGGACAGGTGCCAAGGAGCAGGCGGGAGAGCTGAGCTCCAGGAGGCGAGCAGCTGGGGCCGACCCGCTGGTGGAAGAAGACTTGGTTGACTTCACCGACGACCCGCCAGCTCCTGTGGTTGCTGCAGGGGGTGACCATGTTGGGGCGAGCGCTTAGGAAGTGCTCGCCATTTCTTCCTTTTGTTTTTATTTTTCTTATGTTGCATTTCCTTTTCTGCTGGGGCAATCGTTCCCATACTCTGTAAGCTTCCTCTGTTTGAAATGAAGACTTCCTTTCTCTTCACAACTTCTTGGGCCTCTGGAGTCTGCAACGTATCTTTCTTTTTCGATTTGCATAGAGATCTTCTGGGGATACGGAGCGGCGCCTCGGAAGTTACGTTGAGAGGGCGCGATCTTTAGGATCCGCCGATTTGATTTCTATGAAGTCGAAGAGGTGGCAAGTTTCCTTCCTCTTTCTAGGAACTTTGCTCCTTTCTATAAGTAGCGACCCTCGTTAAGCCTTCAGGTCACCTTGGGTTCGCTGGGCTACGAAGAAGAAGCTCCTGCAAGATGTTGTCAGAGAAGTCTGGCTCTTCATCTGATGATGGGGTCCTGTCGCTCGAGGTCCCTTGCAAACGTCTGTGCTTTCGGAAGGAAGTGTTCCCAGCGTCATGGCCGGTGCCAGGGGAGAGCAGCGGCGGAGGCGCCTCCGAGGAGTACAAGTAAGGCTATCTGGCTGGCTGGCGGGAGGCCTTGGAGAAGGTCAACCGTCTGTACTCTGGAAAGGGGGTCCTATCCCTTGAACCAGATAGGTTCCGTCCCTAAGAGGACGAGTAACTTCTTTGTACTCCTCACCCCCCGCTCATAAAAAGCTTTTCTTCTTCAATCTGCTCTTTGTTTTGTGGTGCATGCATGTCCTTCAACAATCTTCTTCCTTGGTTCGCAGGCGTATGACGAGGCGATTTCTGCCACCGGAGGAAGGTATCTCTTGTTTGTAAATAGTAGTGATAGTGGGTAGGCCTGCTGGCATAATGGGTGGGCCTTGCTGTCTGCCTTCATCTCCATGGTGCCAACAGGTCGATACAGGATCTTCCCGGAGTTGTGGCTTTTGAAGAGAAGGTTTCCAGCTCTTTTCCTGGTGTAGGCCTTCGAGCAGATGCCTCTCTAGTTGGTCCGCTTCCTCAGAAGCAGTGGTGCCAGAAGGTGAGGTGTCTGTTGAAGTTGCTTTGGCGGTTGCTGACAGGCTGCTCGACCAAGGTAGCGACTACGCCGGGGACTAGAAGCTGAATACTTGAACGGTCACGGCACCACCGTAGCTTTAGTATGTCTTATTTTTTCATAGGCTTGTATGTTGGCTGCATGAGATCGGCGATTTGTATTTTGACTAAAGAATAAAAATCCCTTGGCTCATAACTGTGCTGTGGTGCACCTTCTAGTGGAAGATTTTTTTGCGCGTGTGGTGAGTTTATGAGAGCGGACAGATCTATCGTTCCCAATTTCTCTCTGTCACGCGCATACGCCCATTTCTTTAAGCCCATGGTGCATCGTAGTTAGTTTCCAAGATGAGTATATGTTTTCCCTTGGAGGGGAAGGGTTGTTGCTCATGGTTTTGGGGGAACAGTGATACTGGCCCCTTGGGAGCTCGAACGCTACCATTGATTTGGAGGGAGGATAAATGCTCGCCCCTTGGGGACTTAGGAGTCACCATGGTTTCTGAGGGAGCACGGGTGCTTCGCCTCTTGGAGACTTGGAAGTCACCTTCATTTTTTAGGGGAGCAGGGGTGCCCGCCCTAGGGGGCTTGGAAGCCACCTTGATTTCTGAGGGAGCTTGAGTGCTTCGCCTCTAGGAGACTTGGAAGCCTCCTTCGTTTCTGAGGGGAGCAAGGGTGCCCGCCTCTGGGGGGCTTGGAAGCCACCTTGATTTCTGAGGGAGTATGAGTCCACGCCTCTTGGGGGCTCGTAAGCTACCATGGTTTCTGAGGGAGCGGTGCTCGCCTCTTGGGGACTCGTAAGCCACCATAGTTAGTGAGCTTCAGCTGGAAACACTTTTGATCAACTGTCGAGGAAGTGAGGAAAAATTTCTACTGGTAAAAAGTTCTGAGATTTACAGAATTCCATGTCCTTGGTATCTCTCGCCCCCCAGCGTTTGTAGCTTGTATGCTCCTTTGCCGAGCACCTCTATCACCTTGTACGGGCCTTCCCAATTCGGTGCAAGCTTTCCCACGGCTGCCCTGGGGTCCGCCACACTAGCTCGCCAAAGAACCAGGTCTCCTTGGAGGAAGTGACGTTCCTTGACACGAGTATTGTAGTACTCGGCCAATTTCTGTTAATAGGCTACGAGTCTCGTCTGGGCGCGCTCTCTGTCTTCCTCGAGCATGTCCAGATTTTCTCGCATCCCCTAATTGTTTCTGGCCTCATCAAAATGTCCAAGCCATAGTGAGGGGTTAAATATTTTCACTGGTATGATCGCCTCTGCTTTGTATGCCAAGTGGAAGGGTGTCTCGCCTGTGGCGGCTCTAGCGGTGGTTCGGTGTGTCCACAGAATGCTCGAGATGGAATCTATCCATGAGTCATAGGCTTGTTCTAGACGGGTCTTGATGCCGTGGAGGAGGTCATGTTGGCGTTCTCCACTAACCCATTTGCTTGGGGATGTCCCACCGAGATATAGTGGTTCCAAATCTCCAGTTCCGAGCACTTCTCCTGGAAGGCAACGTTTGCGAACTATTTACCGTTGTCAGTTGTGAGGACTCGTGAGATCCCACACCGACAGATGACGCTCCACAGCACAAACTACCAAGTTTCTTCGCTTGTGATCTTTCCTAACGGTTCTGCCTCGACCCATTTGGTGAAGTAGTCAATGGCGACTATGAGGAACTTTTGCCTCCCTTGGGCTTCAGGGAAGGGGCCCAGTATGTCTACCCCTCATCGATCAAATGGGCGAGGCTCCATTAGGGCGTGCAGTGGCGTAGCTGGCTAGTGGTGCAAGTTGGAGACCTTTTGACATTGAGGGCACCTCCGGGCATAATCGAGGTAGTCTTGTTGCAGAGTAGGCCACCAATATCCTTGTCGGATTAGTGTCTGTGTGAGTGTTCGCCCTCCTACGTGACTTCCGTAAAGCCCTTCGTGTACCTCTTGTACAACTTGCTTAGCTTCCATAGGGAATAAGCACTTTAACAATGGGGCTGAAAGTGATCGCCTGTATAAGTGGCCGTCAACCATTGTGAAATGCGCAGCTCTTGCTCGTGTGCGGCGAGCTTCGGCACTGTTGCTTGGGGGCTGTTGTCGTAGGAGGAAGTCCAAGAGGGGATCCATCCATAAGGGTTCATAATCAATGGCGTTCACCTGTGGTGTCAGTTCTTCTATGTTCGGTGCTGACAGTTCTTCTATCAAGATGGATCTTGAGTTGGAGACTATGGTTGCCGACGCCAGGCGAGACAAGGTGTCTGCTCGGATGTTCTCCTCCATAGGAATGTGCACCATCTCAAAATGGGAGAATTCTGTGGAAGTGGCTTGGGCCTTCTCAAGATATTTGATCATGGCTGGCTCGCGTGTCTCGAACTCTCCCTTGACTTGGTTGGCGACGAGCATGGAATCACTCTATGCTCGTACACTAGTCACCCCCAGGTGTTTCGCCATTCGTAGCCTTGAGAGAAGCACTTCGTACTCAGCCACATTGTTCGTGGTCGGGAAGTTGAAGCAGAGGGTGTATTGAAGTTCTATCCCCTCTGGTGATAGTAGAACAAGTCACGCCCTGCTGCCAGCGGCACAGGACAATCCATCGACATATAGCTCCCATGTTGGCCCTAAGGACTACTCGAGTGAGTCCTCCGCAGGTATGGTGCACTCGACGATGAAGTCGGCGAGGGCTTGGGCCTTAATCGCAGTCCTCGGGCAGAATTTGATGTCGAACTCGCCCAACTCGATAGCCCACTTGATCAACCTTCCTAATGCATTGGGGTTCTTGAGGATTTGTCGCAGTGGTTTCTAAGTGAAGAAGGTGATTGGGTGAGCCAAGAAGTACGGTCGCAGCTTGCGGGCGGTCGTAATTAGGGCCAAAGTGAACTTCTCAGTCCATGAGTACCGGAACTCTAGCCCCTGTAATGCCCGGCTTACATAGTAGACGGGCTTCATGATGTTACCTTCCTCCCGGGTGAGCACAGCGCTCATCGTGCTTGGAGTCACCGACAGATACAGGAGTAGTTGTTCTCCCTTTTGTGGTTTGGAAAGTACGCGAGGGGTCGCTAGGTAACGCTTCAGCTCTCCGAACGCCTACTCGCATTTTTAGTTCCACTCGATCTGTCCTCTCTTCTCCGGTGCCTTATTAGCTTGCTTGATGAGCCGAAAGAAGGGAAGGTATCTCTCAGCTGCTCGGGAAAGGAATCGAGTTAGGGCTGCGACGTGGCCGGTGAGGCACTGCACGTCCCTTACTCGTGCCGACCTCTTCACCTCCAGTACTGCTCGGATTTGATCAGGGTTTGCCTCTATTCCTTTATGGGTGACAAGGAATCCGAGGAACTTCCCTGACTTCACACCGAACGCACACTTACTTGGATTGAGCTTCATGTTGTACTTTCTGAGCTTCACCAACGTCTCCGCCAAGTCTTCAAAGTGCTCGGCTTCCCGGAGGCTCTTGACGAGCATGTCGTCAATGTAGACCTCCATGTTGCGGCCGATCTATGCATCGAACATGTGGTTGACCAGGTGTTGGTAGGTTGCTCCCATATTCTTCAGTCTGAACAGCATGCGAGTATAACAGTATAATCCATGATCGGTGACGAACGTTGTCTTGTCTTGGTCAGGTGTGTGCATGCTAATTTGATGGTACCCAGAGTAGACATCTAGAAAACTTAGCATCTCGTGCTCGACCGTGGCGTCGACCAATTGGTCGATCCGTGGCATGGCGAATCTATCCTTCGATGTAACTTTGTTGAGGTCGGTGTAGTTTATGCACATCCGCCATTTCCCGTTGCTCTTAGGGACGAGGACTACATTCGCCACCCAGTCAGGGTACAGGGTGGGTCTAAGTAGCCCCAAGCGTAATTTACCGCTTACTTGTTCCCTAATAATGGCTTGTCGCTCAGAGTTGCAGCGCCTTCGGTGCTGTTGAATCGGACGGCAGCTCAGATCCAACTTTAGTTGGTACATGATGATCTTTAGTGGGATTTTGGGGAGCTCATCCTCGGACCAAGCGAACACGTCCTGGTTCGCCACCAGAAAATTAGTATAGGCCTCCTTTTCTTGCTCAGACAGGGTAGCTCCGATCCTCAGCATCCTGTTCGGATCTTCCCCCACCTGGATGAGATATAGATCCTCCACCGGAGTGCTCGTACACAGACCGGGGTCTTTTGTCCTTGCTTTCTTCTCGGGCGGCACTTCCTCGGGCTGTCTGTCGCGTGTTGAAATGAGGTAACACCTTCTTCACTCCCTTTGATCTCCCCGGACTTCCCCCACTCCGCAAGGCGTGGGCAACTTGAGCTTCTGGTGATATGAGCAGGGGACGCCGCGAAGGGTGCCAGGGATTCCTCGCCCGATGATGGCGTTGTATCCGATCATCGCGTGGACGACCGTGAAATCTGCTAGGGACGTTACGTCCCTAAGCGTGGCCCCGAATGTAACCGGTAGCATTATACGCCCTTCTGGGCAGACGGTGGTGCCAGAAAAACCATACAACGATGTGTGCAGTGGTGTGATCTGCGTCAAATCCACACCCATAAGTACTAAACAGTCATACGAAATGACATCCGGACTGCTTCCATTATCAACCAGAATACGTCGTACGGTAGATTGATTAATGGTGGCTGAGACCACCAAAGCATCGGAGTGGTGAGTAGTTACATCGTCTAAGTCATCGTCTGAGAAGACGATGGGCTCTTTCAGGTGCTCCCAGGCGGCAGCTTCCTGACGGTTGCTGTCACCCTGCTCCACGGCATTGATAGTCGAGGCATACCATCGACGCCTGTTGGCGCTATCTCCGCCCGAGGCCGGCCCTCCGGAGATCGTCATGATCTCCTTTCCATTGGGTCGATTGTCGAGGGGCGGAGGGGTACATTCGCATTGTCGCTTCTCCACGGCCTTGGCGATGAATTTGTCGAGGAGTCCACGTCGGATGAGGTCCTTGATGGCATCCTTCAGGTTGATGCAGTCGGCCGTGTTATGGCCGTGGTCGTGATGGAAGCGGCAGTACTTCCTCTTGCTCCTCATGCTCGGATCCGACTTCATCTTCGGAGGCCATTTGAGGAAAGGTTCCTTACGGATTTCCATCAAGATTTGGTCGGGAGAGCCGTCAGGGGCGTGTATGATGGGAATCGATGCCGAGCATTGACATTTATATATTGTATTTGTGTCCTTTAATTTGCTTTTATATCATTGGGAAAGTATATGTACAATTGTAAGGCTTTGCAAGCCAATGTGTCATTCCCTAGGATTGTGTGGGTTTCTATGTAATTTGCCAGTAGGTCCAACAAGGGGGCCCCCAGCCCTTTCCCATTGGTCCACCTAAGCCATGTGGGGCTGGTCAACCATCCTAGGTGGCCATCTAGAAGGTTTGAATGTCAAATTGACACATAGGGGACAAAGGGTGAAAAATGTCAAAGGGAGGCCACCTACCTTACCTACCTCGTCAAAGGAGTGCCCCCACCATATGTAATTTATTTATTTTGTATTTTTGACCACATGGGGGAAGAAAATGGCCTCTTTCCCACGAAATTCTCAGCCCCCCACCCCTTGTCATTCTCTATATAAGCCTATGTATAGTGTCATTAGAGAATTAATGAAGAATTAAGCATTTTTGCCAAGAGCAAGCCCAAGGGCACCCCTGGTGTCTCTCCTCCCCTCTTGCAGACGGATTCCTGCCATTCTAGGGTGTGAAGCCCTTATCTTGGTGTGACTCCAAGATCTCCAACCTCTGCTGGATGCGACTTCTGGCCGCCGCCCCCCGTTCGTGCCGCCATCGCGCCGCCGCCACCGCCACTGGAGTTCTGTCTCCATCAGGATAGAACCCCACCTCCGTGGATCTATCTTTTTCTATTGTTGTCTGATAAATCTGAAATTTTGATGGCTTGTTTCTCTCTCTGTCAGCTTTCCATCCATATATCTTATGCCCCATTCTGATCTCGTTTGTTATTTTTTCCGTAATTTTTATACCACCCCTGTCAATCTATCATTCTGCAGATCTATAGTACAGAGTCGTCTTGTTCTATTTTTTCACCCCCTTATCTATTTTTAGAAATTCCCAAAAAATTACTGAGTGTTCCCCATGTATAACCCCTTTTACCATAATTTTCTTAGAGTCTACAAAAATCGTTTTCCCCTCAGTCAAGGGTGTGTTTTAGGTAGATTGTTTGCTGCCCTGTGTGTCTGTCAGTCCGGGTCAGAAAAAAAAAGTCAGCCTGCTGAGGTTTTCATTTTCAATCCGTATGGTGGATGAAGCTGAAAACAAATTATGTTGTAGATCTCTGAGTTCTCTTTCCATCGGTACTAGCCACACCTCGATCAGCCTCCGGATCTGAGCGTAGTGATTTTCGCCACCGCGGCCTAAAGATCTGTTCTGTGTGCAGGTCCGAAAATTTAGTTCGGGGGAAAATCAATAGTAAATATCAAAATTCAACTTCGGGTGCTGCCCCTTCAGGGAGTCGATTCGGGACATCCTGCCATCATCCCAGCCAAGCGGCGCCTCCAGAAGATATAAGGAAGGCGACGTTTCTTTGGAACGGATTGCTTGCTGTCCATCGAGTTGGCGCAGCACCGAGTTGCAATAGTGCCGAGTCGAACCAGCAGGCCGAGTTCGTGCTGAGTTCGCCTCCAGATTGCTACCCGTCAACCCAGGATCGGTCCTCCCGGGCCCCACTATAGCCCTTTACCTCCCTGCGTGGAGTGGGCAATAGAATTACTGTTGTAATTAAGTTTTTAACTGTTGTTAACCGGGAGTTACCGTAACTGGCCGGGAACGTCTTCCCCACACCTGGAGCGTGGAGGTAAACTCGCTACCTCTCTCTTATCGCATTTTGCTCAATTCGTATACTTTTGAATGCCGCTGCGAGTGTAGGATTATTAGCCCATTATCATTTCATCACCGCTGCGAGAGAGTGAGTTTGAGTGTTACCGTCCCGTGACTCGATCCGAGTCTACACGGAAAGCTGATACCCGTGACTCACGGCCGGTTTCTTAACCGTGCCCGGTCCCACGTCTTCCCTCGCTAAGGGATAATTGTGAGCTCGTCTAGAGTCCAAGGATCACATTCCTAATTCGAGTCGAGTCTGTGGTCCGTCCCGCATCAGTTTGGTATCAGAGCCTCCGGTTTGAGTCTAGGGTGTCTAAAATCAAAAAAAAATGTCATTTAAGTCTAAGTCGGTCTAGGTGTCTCAAGTCTAAGTCGGTCCTAGGTGTTGCATTTGCATACCATTGTTCGGTATATCAAAAGGTGTTGTCTAAACGTTAGGCTAAGCCTATCGAGAAGGTCGCACACTTACGCGAGTGATCTTCGGATCGATTAACTCTGCCACATACCGAGTCTTGGTTTAAGTCAAGGGTCCATAGTGTGCCTTAGTTAGTGCATTCCAACTTTACATAAGTTTGCATTTGCTTAAACAAAACAAAAAAAAAGGCACTGGAGTCAGTTATGTAGCAGAGGGGTACGTTCTCTAGGGTGAGGGGATGGGGGGTCTGTAGGGATTTGCGTGGGCAGCGAGAGAGGCGAGTGGGGAGCGACTGATATGAGAAGGAAGGAGGCAGTGGAGGGGCTAGGCATCTCACCCAGATGCTGGTGGGGCGTCTCACCTCTGCCTTGTCTCAAGGCGCACCTTCCAAGGAGGAAGAAGAGAGGGGCGGCTGCTGCTGCTCTCCAAAAAAAAAAAACAAATTTGCATTCATCATTATTCTCCCATGCTTATAAGAGATTTAATAGGGTTTAGGCTAACCCTAACCCTAAAGACTCCAAGACCAAAAGACCATCAGCCCATTTGGACCCAGCTGTGGGCTGGAGGAGGGCGCACCCAACTGTGGGTTGGGTGAGGAGCAGCTCAGGCATTGGGCTGCCAAGCCTCAAGAAGCCTAGCCAGGGAGGGGCGGCCATGAGCTCCATCTACTGGGCCTCATGTGGCCAAAAGAAAACTAACTGTACACACATGGACGACCCACGACTCAAATGGCCCAAAATTTATTACAATTGATATATGGGTCTGAAACGCGTTCCCATCACCTCCCCAATGCATCTGGGTTCTGGAGGATTTGGCATAGGGGCTGGTCAGTGAGAACCGCGATCGGATGGGAGAGAAAATATGGTCGTCACTTTCGTGCGGTTGTGACCAGAGTGAGCATGAACTTCTCCATCCGTGAGTACCAGAACTCAGGGCCCTAGAGTGCTCAGCTCAAGTAGTATACCGGCTTTATGACTTTGTCTTCCTCCCGAGCAAGCACAGCATTCAGCGTGCTCGGCGTCACGGACAGGTATAGAAGTAGTTGCTCTCCGTCCCGGGGCTTAGAGAGTACAGGAGGTGAAGACACATACCGCTTCAATTCCTCGAAAGCTTGCTCGCACTCCTGATCCCAATCCACTTGCCCCCTCTTCTTCGGTGACTTGTTTGCCTGCTTGATGAGTTAGAAGAAGGGAAGACATCTTTCCGCGGCCCTAGACAAGAACCGGGTAAGGGTGGCTACGTGACCAGTGAGGCACTATATGTCCCTTACCCATTCCGGCCGCATCATCTCTAGCACTGCTCAGATTTGGTCAGGGTTTGCTTCAATTCCACGGTGGGTTACTAGGAAACTGAGGAACTTACCCGATCTGACTCCAAACGCACATTTGCTTGGGTTGTGGTTCATGTTGTACCTCCAGAGCATTACAAACGTCTCCGCTAGGTCCTCTAAGTGCTCGACCGCACAGAGACTTTTAACAAGCATGTCATCGATGTGGACCTCCATGTTGTGAAATTTGAGCATTGAACATGTAGTTGACGAGGCGCCGGTACGTGGCCCCAACATTCTTCAACCCGAAGGGCATGCACGTGTAACAATAGAGCCCGTGGTCGGTGACGAAGGCTGTTTTATCCTGGTCGGGCTCATGCATGTTGATCTGATGGTACCCAGAGTTTCCATCCAAGAAGCTTAGCGTCGCATGTCCTACTGTGGCATCAACCAGTTGATCGATTCGAGGCATAGGAAAGCTATCTTTCGGGGTGGCCTAGTTGAGATCCGTGTAGTCTATGCACATATGCTACTTCCCGTTGCTTTTAGGGACAAAAACCACATTGGCATCCCATTCTGGGTACTGGGTAGGTCGCAGGAGTCCCGAGCATAGTTTCTTGCTCACCTGCTTCTTTATGATTGCCTATCGCTCGGAGTTACAATGCCTCCTACGTTGTTGAACCGGGCAGCAACTTGGATACAGTCTCAGTCGATGGGTGATGATTTCTCGTGGGATCCCTTGAAGCTCATCTTTGGACAAAGCGAACACATCTTGATTTTTGATTAGGAAGCACTTGTAGTCTTCCTTCTCTTGCTCAGACAGCATGGCTCTGATGCGAAGAGTCCTACTCGGATCTTCCCCTACTTGGATGAGGTAAAGGTCTTTGGCCAGAGTGCTCCCGCTGGGCCCGGGGTCCTCCGTCCTCACCTTCTTCTCGGGGGGAGTCTCCTTGGCTCGCCTCTCTTTGGTGGAGATCAAGTAGCACCTTCGTGACTCCCCTTGATCACCCCAGACTTCCCCTACTCTGCGGGGAGTGGGGAATTTCAAGTTATGATGGTAGCATGAGGGGACGCCCCTCAGGGTGCCGAGGATGCCTCTGCCTATTATGGCGTAGTATCAGGTCATTCCGCGTACGACTGTGAAGTTGTCCAAAAACATTACGTCTCTGGGAGCAACCCCAAACGTGATCGGTAGGGAGATTCGCCCCTTGGGGAGGATGGTTGTGCCAGAAAAGCAGTACATGGGTGTGTGCAACAGTGTTATTTATGACAGATCCACACCCATGTGGACAAGGCAGTGGTAAGAAATCACATCGGGGCTATAGAGGTTGAAAAATGATCTCTCGAGCCTCGTACCACACTTTTAAGATTTATTTGTTAGGGAAGAACGTCCAGTCACCTATGGAAGCCTGCAAACACCTAGAAGAAGGCGTCAGAAGGAGCCCTGGGTGTTATCCCAGGGGACAACCCTCTGATGCTTAAGTAAGGACCGTGTTACATGAGGACCAACAGAGTATGTAGAGAGAGAGGAGGATGAGAGCAGAGTGATCAAGCTTGGAGTCAGGAGGGAGCTTCTGAGGGTGCTCGCAGGATCCAGCGAGGGCTTGGGGAGTGCCCGCAGGGCTCGAGGCATGCTTGGAAGCAGATCTAGGATCTTCTCTATAGATGGCTCTCTCCGTGCCTCAGCGTGAGTGTCTGTATGTCCATGTGGATGTGACTGTCTCTCTGTCTGTGTCTGTGTCTCTTTGCCATCTGATCGGAAGCCTATTTATATCGGTTGTCCTGGCGGTGGAGACCCATCCCTTAATAGGAAAGGGCGTGAGTTGTAGGGTAACGTCTCCTCGCGATCGTGGGGGTTTGCCATTGTGCGCCCGCTTAACCGGGCCGTGCGGTTTTCAGGCAAGTCTTACGGCACCCTTGGAGCGTGTTCACCCTTACTGGAGTAGAGGCCGTTGATGGTGGGAGTAATGTTTGGTTGTTGGAGGGTTATCCGACGTCCGAGATGCCTAGGTCGATGCCCCTTGTGGGCTGGCGAATCATGTGCCCATATTTATTAGGCCGCCTGGCGTGGGCCGCAGGCTGTCGGGGGTCCGCTTTACGTTGTGCGGATCTTGGGCCGACTTGGGCCTGGCACTACTGGGCCGCATGTGGACCGTACTGATTTTACTTCTCAGGGGCCACTTCCATTATCGATGAGGATCCATCGTACAGTACATTGATTGATGGACGTAGAGACTACAAGAGCGTCGGAGTGGGGGGTGGTCACGCCCTCCAGATCGTCATATGAAAAGATGATCGGATCCTTGCAGTGATCCCAAATAGTGGAGTCGCGGCGGCCCTCGTCATTGTGATCCACTTGGTTTACCTCGGATGCTTACCCACGACGTCTCTTGGACCTATCCCTTCTCGATGCTGACCCCCCATAAATCATCATGATCTCTTTTCCATTGGGTTGGTTGTCGATGGGTGGAGGGGTCCGATCTTGATGTCACTTTTTCATGGCCTTGGCGATGAACTTATTGAGGAGGCCTCATCGGATGAGGTCCTCGATCGCATCCTCAAGCTGGATGCTGTCCACCATGTCGTGACCATGGTCACGGTGGAAGCGGCAGTATCACTTCCTGCTCCTGGTCTTTGGATCAGACTTCATCTTCGGAAGCCACCGGAGATAGGGCTCCTCCCGGATCTCCATAAGGATCTGCTCAAGCAGAGCCATTAGGGGCGTATAGTGTCGATACTAGGCCATGTCCCTTATTTCTGGGCAGTCGCGACGTTCTCGGTTGTGCCACTCACGTTTGCCCCGCCCTTCTCGTGGGGAGTCAGTAGATCTCTTATGGTTAGGTTGACCAGTCCCAGCCGTTCGGCCCAACACTGCGTTATTTTCTTCACAGTTGGTGTGTTTCTGGGCTAGGGCTAGAAGATCCTTGAAGGTCATCGAGGCTTCTACCCCCAGTGAGAGTCGGAGGATGGGATCCCGAGTCCGCTTCGTCAAGGTGGTGGTGGCAATGCTGACGTCAAGGTGAGGGATGTGGAGGGCCTTCATCTGAAAATGGGACACGTAGTCCCACATGGTCTCCTCGTGCCCTTGTCTGACGGAGAGCAAGCTCACTACCGATTTGGCTTCCTTCTGGCAGCCCATGAAGTTCTCCTTGAACAGCTTCTTCAGCTACTGAAAGAAGGTAATAGTCCTGACCGGCAGGGACTCGAACCAGTTCCAGGCGTTCTCCCAGAGGGTGATGACAAATGCCAGGCACTTCACAGTGTCTGAGGCTCAGTGGAACACTAGGTTTGACTCAAAGCTGTGCATGTGGTCGGCCGGGTCGGTGGTGCCATCATAGGGGGTGAATGACAACAACTGAAATTTTGGAGGAATGGGGGCCTCCATGATTTCTTTCAAGAAAGGGGATGGAAGTCGGTGTCATCATCGATTAGCCCCCGAGTCCTTGCTGAGTGTAAAATGCCATCCAAGTATCGAACCTTGCCCTCCAGCTCATGTTCTACTTCCTCGTAGCGTCATAGTCGTTGTGCCATATCTGAGTTGGAGTGGAACGGGCTGCGAAGCCGTGGTGCGGGCAAGCTGCGCGGACACCGGGATCGCACAGCGCACGCGTGAGTGGGCGGTACAGTCTTTCCTCGTAGGCTGGTTGAGGAGGCCTTGATATAGCTTCGTCAGAGCTTGGAGCTGACGGTGCATCTCTGCTAGCTCGTCCGCGGTAACACGGCGTGGTGGCCGAGTATATGAGGATGCCTCCTGGGATCCCCATCGGGAACTCAGGGCCTGGTGGGATCCTCTGCCAGAGTTGTTAGTGTTGTGGTAGCTTCCACGGGGTGCCATGGCCTTTCGTATCGTTTCCCACATATGGCGCCAAAAAGTGTAGAAGAGGAAAAATGGTCTCTCGGGCCTCGTACCACACTTTTAAGATTTGTTTGGTTGGGGAAGGGTGTCCATCCACCCGTGAAAGCTTGCAAGCAGTAAAGAAGTGGCGTCAGAAGGATCCCTGGGCATTACCTCAGGGGACAACATGGGACTGAGAGAGAGAGAGATAGAGGGAGAGAGAGCGTGAGTGTAGAGCAGACAAGCCTATAGATAGGGCTCAATTCCCTAGAGTGCTCACTACGTCTGGCGAGTGCTCAAAGAGTGCTCATCGGGCAAAAGGATGTGCTCGGAAGCTTGCCCCTTCTCCTCTACATGCCTAGGTCTCTCTTTCTATCTGTGTGTGGGCGTATTTCTCCATCCCGTGTGTGTGTCCATGTACCCCCCCCTTCTTCATGTGTTCGACGACCTATTTATAGGTCGGCCAAGAGATGGTGCATGTTCCTTAACGGGGAAGGGCGTGAGTCATGGGCTAACACCTCCTTGATCATGGGAGGAGTTTTTTGTAGTGCTCCCGTTCAACCGAGAATTGTGATCTCGAGGCGAGGATCATGGCGTAGTGGGTATGGCCTCATCACCGCTAGAGACGTGGTCTGTAACGGTGGGGGCTGCCTCCAGTTACTGGAGAGTTATCCGGCATCTGGGGCGTCCGTATTAAAGCCTCTTGGGAGATTGTGAGTCTTCGATATGCTCTTATTGGGCTGTCCGATTTTGCGTTATTAGTCGGCCCGCGTTGATCCAATCAGACTGGGTTGGAGTAGGCCCGTCGCTAGTGGGCCGCAATGGGCCCGATGGGTTTCGCCCTCCTCAGGCACACATGTATATGACTGTAAAACCGATTATATGGCTTGCGTATTTTATTGACCGATTGATTGATATGACTGATCCAGTTTGAATCTAGATGAATACTAAATGGATTGGCAAGTCGACTATAATACTGAATTGATTGACAGTTAAGGGAATACATGCTCACGTGATTGATGAATGTTCTATTTCTTTATTACATCCTTTGAAATTAGATACATGTTGAAAATATGTAAAGAATTTTGATAAGTTAAATATTATAATGTCTTCTACAAAAGTTTTTATACAATAAGCATGCGATTAGTTTTAATACCTACTGAGTCTTAAGACTCACATGGTTTACTTAACCATTTTTCAGGAGATCAGTAAGTGTGTGTGTGTGAGCAAGGAAGAATGATAGATGTTAGAGTGATACTCGGGTGCATTTTGAGTTCGTTGCATAAGTTTAAATCCTTAGATGTGTGTATTGATGTGAATTTTGGAATAGTCCCTCATTTTAGTGGATGAATGTTATCTTGCATATCCATTCCTAGGGATCCAATCCCATCTTTTTGGAAACTATGGCCAACCCATGTCGACCAGTCCAAGGCGATAGGTCCGTGTCCGAGTACATTTGGGACTATGATAAGTACCGGATGGAATATGGAGTTGAGAGGATAGCATCACGATTGCCTTTGAGTTCGGGAGAGGTTTACGGTTTCACTTCCAAATTGAATGTCTTGTCCGCGACGTGTTCTCACTGGCGCAATCTTATAAGGTCGCTCTAGAGGTCGAGCCCTTTGAGTCTCATTTTTCTCGCTCTAGAGGTCGAACCCTTTGGCAAACATCTACCTCCCAACCGAGTCCCGAGCCGATCGGACTGCCTACCCCATTGCCTTCACCACCCATGAGAGCTCCAATGCCACCACCCTCTACTTCCGAACTTTATTCGGAACCATCATGCTTGGAGTCACCTCATCCCGAGCTACCCGTGTTTCTTACGGGAACGCTATACATAGCTGTGGAACGCGCTTTCTCGTTCTCTTCTTTTTTATAGGTATATGAGTATATGTGGATTATTTATTGATTTATTGGCGTGCCAGTCACCGGGGTGACAATTTTATTGTGCGCTCGATCTGACTTTTAATCAGTCGATTGTGAAGTTCGAGTCGGGACCTGAAGTCCGTCATACCATAAAGGCTATGACGTTAATTACGTCCTCCCTAAGAAGGACAACCCTTGATTAAACGCCAAAAATAGGAGGAAGGTAGCGGCAAAAGTAAGACTCAAACGAGAGAAACGGTTGGTTCATCAGCAGGGCGTTAAATGGCCTGAGTGAAGCAAGGATACATCAAATGCGGAGCAAATCCAGCGGCATGTCCCCATTACCTTGGACCATGCCAGCTGGGGATAGGAAACCACCCATGCAGCGGCAGGGTGGGATCCATAAAAAGGTCGGGTATATCTAACCCGGAATCCGGATAAGGACCGGTGCAGCATGACACACCCTGTGCAGGCGCGATGTCTTATTAATATTCCCCTTCGGAAGACCATCGGAGAACATGCAAGGGCAGAACTCCATGGGCCAACGGGGTTAGGGCGGAATACCATAGCTATCTGATGAGGTATGTACGAATTTCGACAGCATGTCCCCTTAACTTGGACTATGCCAAGAAAAGATAGGCCATCATCCACGGGAAGCCGGGACGACAACCAAAGGAGAACGGCGCCAGGCCGCGGGGGACATTGCTTGCATTCATATCATCGATTGATGTTCCCTTGGAACCCATCAGAGCACATGTAATGACATGGCTCTTTAGGTTCATAAGGCTGCAGAGAAATCCGGATCGGGACTAAGAGATGTAGGGGAGGTCCTCCCCATTGCTGTATCTCCTCGGGGCGTATGTGATGGTCTCTGAACATCCTCTAGACAGATGTGTGGAGAGATTAAAGGGATTGGGGGGTGATGGTGCGAAGGTGGATCTTGGCCTGGGTTTTATTGGCCAAAGAAGGAGCCTCGGCGTGGGTTTTATTGGCCGGGGGGAGCTCTCGGCGTGGCTTTTATTGGCCAAGGGGGGTTCTCGGCGTGGCTTTTATTGGCCAAGGGGGGTTCTCGGCGCAAGGGTTCTCGGCGCGCTCGTCACCGCGCCGGGAACCTGGCGTCGGGAAGCCCCCGGGCCGGGAAGGCTGTATTGCAAAGGGGTCCTCTTGGACAGTGAACAGGATTGAGGGCTTTATCAACATGCTGAAGGGAAAAGGGGGGAAACCCTCTCGGCCGCATAGCTCTCGGCGTGGCAACGGCCGCGCCGGGAACCATTTACCCAACGCCTGCGCCGGGAAGGTGAAAGGGCTCAAGGCCAGAAAGGGTTTATGGCTTGATTACGATACTCTGTTCTAGATATTTCTGGGATTTTTGGCTTGGATTGAGGCAGGATTTGGAGTGCAGGAGGGGATTACATGAAGGTTTCTGCTGGAGGGATACCAAGGGAATTGGAAGGCGAAGTCAGTAGATGAAATAAGACCCTCTCACAACGTCCTGTGAAGATTTTTATCTGTTTGCCGCCAGCCGTCTGGGGAGATCAAGAGATGACTGTCTCTGATCACCTAGACAAGCCCAATGGCATCGAGGAAACAAACCAGCGATGGAGGAACGACACAACCCTCGGCACTGGAATTCTAGGCCCTAATCATTCAAGAGTCAGAATGGAGGACCCAGGAGTCGAGGTCATCACTTATCAGAACCTCGTGGGGTTGCATTCATCTGCAGATTAAGCACATATCTCATAACCAGCAGTTCAGGGCACCGAGAGATTGATATATTTGGTTCCTGAACGGCATAAAGGAGGGGCCTCGAAGGAAAACTCGAATGTATGTGGGAGATCTGCCATCAAGACAGGAGGGGAGAAGAAAACAGAACCCAATAACCCATTAGATGGGGGTAGGGGCCCTATCTTCATTCCTCTTCGAAGAACAGACTCATAGAAACGACTCTGAAACCCGAAGCGTCTGGACTATTGGTCATTCAGATAAAAGATATATACATAGAAAGACAGAGGGCAGAGCTTCGATTGCCTAATATCCGACACGGCAACTGTGACATTTCATTTCATCTCATTATCACCACTTACATCAACTGCAAGGCTGAAGCCGAGAAACAGGCAGAGGGGAGGAACGGAGGCAGGCAAGAAAAGAATTCTCGGTCATCATATGAATAATCAAAGCACGAGGACATAGACTATTACATACGGAGGAAAATAAAAGAAGAAAATAAACATGGGGGGGGAGGGTGGAGCATTGACTCCACTCCCTCCCCCGAGCAGCCCACCTGGAGCTTTCTTCTTCTCCTTCTCTTCTTCATTCTTTTCAGTGGGATCTCTCCTGGTTTTTCTATCTCTCTTTTTTTTTTTCTTCGCTTTGTTCCGCCTTTGTATCGAGAGAAAGAGTGGTTTTTATAACATCACCCTCTCCCCCTATCGGCATGAGCATATCGGCGCGCGGAGCTCCCGGCATGCCCTATTCGGAGGCAATGGGCTTCTCGGCACACACCTCTCGACATGGCTGTTGTTGGGCTCTCGGCGCCACGGGCCCATTTATGTCTTTTTGTATTTCATTCTTCCTCATCATTAAGTTTGAGCTGTTAAAGTCGCTTAATTTGTCCTTTCATTTATCGGTCCCTCGAGTCCGTCAGGCTAGGCGAAGGCCCATCAATTGGTGAGTTAGCATAGTTTCATCATAATACTTTTGGGAGTTTTCATCAGTCATTGGACTGCAATTCTTCATCAGTACTGCCGTCTGAGCGACGATAATATCGGACATCAGCTTGGCCGGGGAGGGCTTCAGCCGGGTGACAGCTTCAGTAATGGATTCTCCATAATCCTGGTTTTGCAGGAGTTCCTTGAATCTTCATTTCTGATTCAATCTTTATCTTTCGTCTCATCTTTATCCTTGATTATATTTCAGGTGTCAACAAATGCCCCCCACTTGCAGGTAGCGGGAGTGCAGAATAAATGACACGGTGCCTGCAGGTGCGTAATTCATCATCTGATCCCATTTCTCAGTTTGGGATTGCTAATCATCTTTCATTTTGCATGTTGGAAGCTTCTTTGGATTGACTTTTCTTGCGATTGCCTTCGACTTCTTTCACTCTCTTTGGTTTGAGTACTCCCGGCGCGAGGACAACTGGCTCCCGACGCGAAGGCTTCTCGGCGCCTGACCTCTCGGCGCGTAGGTTGTCGGCATAGCGCCAAGACTCGGCATGGGCTCCCGGCGGCAGCACACCATTCTCGGCGTGGAGCTTCTCGGCGCGTCACCTGAGGAGGGGAGCTCCCGACGGCACGTCTCGGTGCGCTTTTGGCCAGGAAGGGGGCGATCTCGGTGCAAACCTTCTCGGCACGCCTTTTGGCCGAAGGGCGCTCTCGGCCCGCCCATTTTCGGCGGGACCTTTTGAAATTAAGGGGGTTCTCGGCGCGCATTTGACCGCGCCGAGAACCTTTTGCTCCGTGCTTCTATTTAAGGCGCCGACTCCTTCTTTTCTTCTCATTATTCGCAGCTCCTTCTCTCTCTTCAATTTCTTTCATCAGCGCGAGCCTATTCCCCTCTCGGCCGTCCCGTTTTCTTCCCATCTTTTGTTAGATTTCGCCCGGGTGGGACGTTCTTTGGGGATTTAATCCCTTTTGCTTTCGGGATCACCCCCTCTTGGTTGGTGACTCCCTATTCTTCTTGGGCAGACCCCGAATAAGGGGAGGTGCTGCCGAAATTTTTTACAGAGCTTCATATTACAATCCTTATAAGACTGCCTCTTATTTTAGGACTTTTAATTCACATTTATTCTTCGACCGCAGACACTGCAATGGCTTCCGGCTCTGCTGCTACATCCTCTGGAGCTGTCGGAGCCAGTTCGTCAACTCAGCCAGATATATCACGGGCCACGGTAAACTGGCTGAATGTGCACAGTCTAGACTTCGGATATGACAAGATTGCCTCCGTTGATGAATCGTCTGATTCTGAAACTGACACGGTGTCAACATCCCGGGTATACTCCACTAGCATGGAAACATGCTTCAGACGGGGCACTGATTATCGTCCGGATTTCCCGAAGGACAAGCACTTGATGCCGTTTATCCGGACTTTCACCGTGGGTGGAATGCGGGACTATCGAATAGCTCGTGCAGTTAAAGCCGCAATTCTGGTCGAGAGAGACAGCCTGAAAGATTCAGTGTATCGTGGGAAGGCTATATATCTCCCGGGGAGAAGCGTGACTAGGATGCAGTCCTTGGCATATCAGAGCTGGAGCCGGAAAAGAAAATGCTGACCCGGGCCCCGGAGTTCACACCTGCTCGGTGGGATAATGCCAGTGGCCGAGTTCATAGGGAGAAGCCTGGCTACGGTCTCTTCCTGGCACCAGTAAAGTGGGGGTACCGCGAAGAGCCTTTTGTGCTGAATTGTTCGGCCGTTCAGTTCAAGTATCATTTGGCCGCTGGTTGGTTTGGGGATACCAAGATCACTGATGCCCACCTATTTCGAGTAGGAGCAGTGGAGTTTACTGAGTTTGTTCTGAAGGAATATGCCCCTCTGCTGATTAGAGCCAGGGTATATCATAGTGTCTTTGCTTCCAGATTTCGATATCCCATATTCCGAGGGTTATGCTGTGGAATGTTTGAAGTGTTCTGCCCTTTATTCAACATATTTTATACAGCAGAGGGTGAGACATCTCTTGACCTCTGGAGTCTATCACAGCTTTCCGGACTGCCTATTGATGGTGAGCCGTATGAAGAAGTCTGCTTGGCAGACTCTGAGAAGGATAGTTCCGATGGTGAAGGCAAGTATTCCCTTGGCTTCTCATACCGGTATCTAATGAAGGCATATCGCTCCATCTGTCTGGCGTACAGTAGAGGGTCCTTCCAAGGCTATCATCCCCGAGAGAAAGGCAGTACGCTGAGGGTCCGGATAGGGCAGTGGATTCAGTATTTCTTTGACGGCCCCTTGAAATATGCAGACTTCCCTTCCATGGGTCCGACGGCCAGCAAGCAGATAAGGACTCCTCGCTATAAGTCAGAGCTGCCATCTTCATTGCGCCGTGCAGGCAGAGGTGGTCCCAACCCAGCAAGTGTAGACCCCATCACACATTGCGCGGCTTACTTCACATTCAGGCTGTGCACTTTCGCTCTCCCTCAAGGGGACGAGACAATCATCCGGCCAGAAGCTATATACCCGGCCTGTCAGATGGCCTGGGGAATGAGGCTGTCGCTCTGCCCGGTGGCCTTGTGTTTAATCTACAAATCTTTGGGAGATTTGTACAAGCATCGGACTCCCCGTTCTTTAAGGACTGTGGGTCCTTTTCATTTTTTCAATGCCTGGGTCTGTAGTTTATTTCCTGAATTGGCTCCCATAACTTTGCAGGCAGATACGGTATTACCCAGAATGATTGAGTTTGCCAGTGCTGAACCTGGTCCTTTCTATGATCAGCTGTTCAAAATAAGGGGCCGACTGATAAAGGTGTCGGTGGATGCCCCTGGCAGCATTCATTTCTAGAGCTTGGCGGCAGGTTCAGCTCCTTTGATTCATTCTCAGAGAGAGTGCAAGCTGGAAGAGGTAGAGACCTATGTCCATCCTGTCTCAGGGCTTAATACTGCTCGCTCTATTCTGGAGCCGGAGCTGGTCAGATGGGCCATGGCCATTCGGCCTAGTGTCTTAGTTTTCAGAAAGGGTGGTCTGCTTCTTCTGGAACCATACTATCCATTCCGCTTTGGGCGGAACTTTGGTTACGACCAGCATATCCCTACATCAGTCGCTCAATTTCCCCTGGATAGCCGGGCTAAGCATGGGTCCGCCATTGTCGGCGATGGCCGGTTGTTGTGGGATTTCTATCATCGCCAGGATGGCGCAGTCTTCAGAGTTCCCACCGTTTCCAACCGTGTACCCCGGGTAACATCAGAATACATCAAATGGTGGAACATTCGAACCAGCTTTTACAGGGATAGTAGAGGTGCATTCTGGGACGTGGCCGAGCGTTCCTTTTTGAAACAACAGCCCGGACCAGTGTTTGACATCCCCGAGGCCCACCTGAAGAGGCTTTATTCACAGCACCAGAGGGAGGCGGAGAAATATCTGGCCCAGCGTCGGGCTTTGAAGGAAACAGATTCCGACCCGCCTGCTCCTGTCTTTGCTGCTATCAACGAGGACACTTTCATGCAGAGCTTGAAACATCTGTGCCGTGTGGGGGGCGCTCGTTTGGAGGCGCAACAATACCCATTTCCTGTCGAAGAGCCGCTCCCGGCAGTAGTCCCTTGGAGGGGTCCGACAGATAGATTTCATCCATATAGGACGTTTGTGCGTAGGGAGGACAGGACTCAGACGTACTACAAGCAAACGTCTTGGCTGTTCATTCTGTTGAACTTACATGGGTTGTCTGCGGAAAGCCCGCTAGCCGGCATCTTGAATAAGCCGTTGTTCATCTCCTTTCATTATGTCGACGGTTGGGGCATGGACCACCTTGACTTATTTCGATGCCTTGACTCACGTGGTCATAGTGATCTAGCAGCTTTAGTGGAGAAATGCCAGATATTTGGTGATGTCTGCTGGCTTATCAAGGAGGCTACTTCCCGCTCCAAGGAGGTAGCTTATCTGTACTGGCCGCTCTCTATCTTTTATGATGGCCCAGCAGGTATGATCTTTTCTTTTCTGACTATAGTGCTTTCTGATAAATATTTAAGCTCTGCATTCACTGACCTCATTGCTTCTCTGCCGTCTTCAACAGACAGGCCGGATATAAAGCGCCAGGGGCTATACAGAAAGATCATTGCGCAGGCTGAGAAGCCTACTTATTTTGATGTCCCTGCAGCAGCACCGACTACCACTCCCCTGCCTCCTGGCAAGAAGAGAAAGGTTTCTGTGGTCAAGGCTGCAGTCGGGAAGGCCAGGAAGGCCAAGAAGGCTCATGCTCAGCAGTCGGCTTCGGTAGCGATGGACACTGGGACCCCTCTCCCTGATATTCCCTCATTTGATGAGTTCGAATCTCAAAGGGAGGCTGCTCAGACATCTGTTCAGGGTAACATCAATAGCCTGCAGTTGCATCCTTCATCCTCTTTTGCTGGATTTCAAAGAAGTCCTTGAATCTAACCCCTCCCTTTTGCACAGCCCAAGAGCCAGTTGTGGCATCTTCTGTGGTGGAGACCAGGCTGCCTTCTCCCACGCCGGCTAGTGAGGCGGAGGGTGAGCATGCCTTTTTCATCTTTTTCTGCATATTTCAATTACTTTTCATTGTCCCTCTCACAAGCTTTTCCCTATAGTGACGGTTGGGGAAGAGACTGAAATTATGGGAGAGGCTGGCGATATCACTCAGCCACAGGAGGGTCATAAGACCCAGATGAAACGGGGCCTCGTCCCTGTGAGGCGTATAGTTACCCGGTCTTCTTCTAGGCAGACGTTAGAAATGGTGGTCCCGCCCGTGGATAGTGTAGAAATCTCCTCTAGTAGCTCCGCGACCGCTTCTGAGGCAGATGGAGAAGAAGCAGGTTTCAGCGAGAGCGAGACGGAGGGTGTTTCCAAATCAGAGGCCCCATCCGCATGCACCGCCATTGTCTCATTATTCACCCCCTCCAAGTTGCTGGTGCTATCTCCTGAGGAGGAATTACAAGAAGAGTTCGCCGGCTTGGATATCGAGGAAGATATAACTCCTCCTTTTGTTGCTTCAGCAGCGGGACTTTCTTCTCCTCTGCACTCCTTTGAGGATATTGACATTACATTAGAAGTGAGTCTCTTTTCTTCTCCACATTGTTTCCCATTTTTATCTGCTGCTTGATGCTGTATTGATCTGTTCACAGGAATCCCCTGTTGCTAGGCCGATGATGACTGCAGCCTTTGAAGCCACTCTGTCTGACGCCTTGGCCATTGTTCCTGCTTCGACAGTAGCCTGGGCAGGCGTTCCTGAGATAATCCGCCCTGTGCCGGTGAGGGTGCAGTCCTCTACGGACTTAGCATTATTGGACTTGAGGACTTCGGGGGAAAGCCCGACTCTCATCAAGGTCCTGGATTTCAGAGCTGAGATGGACCCAATTAGGGGTTCCGCCTTTATACCGGCCGCAGTGCTGACCATTGTGCCTGAATCGGCAATTCCCATAACATCAATCATGGAGAGTGAACCCTTGCCTCTCCGGGCTGTGACCCCTGCAGCCTTGACATTGAAGGAACTGGCTGTTGCAGCGGGGGTGGAAGAAGGAGAGATAACCGTTACAGAAATTGGAGTATTGTCTATAACTGCCTCGGAATCTATCTCCATACTTTCGGAATCTGAGGAGGAGGTACCCTGCGAAGAGGGTGTTGAAGGTGCGGGTATTGCATTAGAGACCCAGGAAGCAACCATTTCGGCACTTACTGGAGTTACCCCCGCGAGCATCCAAACGGTGACCCTCGAGGAGATGGAGGTGGAAGGTCCCTCGGCTTCGTCAGAGGTTGTGGAGAGAGCTCAGTTGGCGCCTTCGGCAGACCTCCCGTCTTCTTCTTCTCAGCCAGATATCACCCTATGGGCAGACATTGACAGTGAAGTAACATTTGAAGTGGCTCCACTTCCCTTGCCTGGCTTTGCTTCACCTGAGAGTTTTATCTGGCAACATCTGGACATGTTGCGCCATCTAGTGGAATCCCAGCCCGGACTAACTTATCCGCAGTTGAAGGAGATAGCCGAGCGTTTCACCGCCGGTTTACAGGCAATGGGTTGTCCTCTAGAGATATGGACCCAGCGGGTTCTGTTGCTGTTAAAATTTGTACATCGCCAGGATTTCTTGGCGCACATTATGTCTGACAGACTGGCGGCTTTGAAGTTGCAAAGGATGGAGTGCAAATCCGAGCTAGAAAAAATGAACTTTATTCTTCAAGAGCGACAGTTCCAACTGCAGTCTCTGGCGTAGCGGGAGCAGTTCGTACGCGACCGAATAGCCATTCTGGAGGCTGAACTGTCTGGTCTCCGAGCTGAGCTGCCGCAGATAACAACTTCCCAGCCACAGCTCGAGGAAGAAGCAGCGCTATTGGAGGGGCAGGTGGCATCCTTTCGGGACGAGTCTGTTCGATTGCAGGAGGAGGAAGCTCGACTTCATGAACTAGGGGCCGCCCCCTATGTGGGTCTTCTGGCCTTTGAAGACATCTTCCGGCGGCCATGAATCATTTCTTTTTTTTTCTTTTGTCTTCTATTGCGATACAATGTCTCTTCGGGGACCTTCTATGTACTCCCTTTTTTAATGAAAAGGACTCTTTGGCTCTATATGTATCCATCCCCTTCTTTCTTTTTTTTTCTTTTGCATGTGGTTTTATCACTGTGGGAAGTGGGGTAGTGGTTTTAGCAGTCCTTCATGCGAATGACTCGTACTAGGCAGGAGAGCGTCCACCCCTTCATAGAAAGGATGGGGGACTCGCTCCACCGCGTGACGGCATCCGAGGAGGTGCTTAAACCGAATTCTGTTGGTAGCAGCAAACGTCCTTCTTGGGCATATGTGCTGCGGGGGAGACAACTTGCAGGAATATGAACAAAGAAGTTCCATCAGAGTAGACGTAAGGTCTAGACCGGGCAGAGGTTATTGTAGGCGGGCATTAAAGGGTGTATAGTTTTCATCAGGACAGACGTAGGGTCTGAACTGGATAGGATTTCATCATTGATCGGGCGAGGTGCCGGTCGATCAATAGCTGGTTCCATCATCGATATTGGGATCATATCGATGCAAGGGAGCTTCATAGGTTTCATCAGAATAGACGAAAGGTCCAAACCGGTAGGATTTCATCATTGATCGGGCGAGGTGCCGATCAATCAATAGTTGATTTCATCATCGATACTGGGTTTATATCGATGCAAAGAAAGTGTTATAAGTTTCATCAGAATAGACGAAAGGTCTAAACTGGCAGGGTTTCATCATTGATCGGGCGAGGTGCCGGTCGATCAACAGTTGGTTTCATCATCGATATTGGGTTTATATCGATGCAAAGAGTCTCATAGGTCTCATCAGTATAGACGTAAGGTCTAAACCGAACAGAGGATTTCATCATTGATCGGGCGAGGTGCCAGTCGATCAACGGTGGGACGTATGTAAGGGTGTAGGTCTCATCAGGACAGACGTAAGGTCTATTCCAGCAGGTTTTTATGGCGGGTGGGACTTTGCCAAGAAATACGTAGGTTTCATCAGGACAGACGTGAGGTCTGAGCTGGACAGGCTTTATCAGAATGGTGACAGGTTTCATTGTCGGTGGGACATTTGAAAGAGGGTATGTAGATTTCATCAGAGTGAACGTAAGGTCTACCCCGGAAAGGCTTTATCATCGGTGGGGCATATAGCCAGATGACCGACGGAAGGCTTCATCAGTGAAGGGGAGGTGAAGGCAACGTGCCGGTTGGCATGGAACTTCTGAATTACCACATTACCGACCCAAGCGCCCTTTCGGGTTTTCGCCGGGGCCGGCCCCCTCTTGCTTTTGCCCACGCGTCCTTTCGGATTTTCACGTGGCGGGGTACCCGATTTTGCCTGTAGTGCCCTTTCGGGTTTTCACCACATCTGGGTTTTGGGCCATTTTTGCACTTGTCCAGAATGCCTAAACAAGTCTGGCGGGGTATCTCTATTTTCAACCCCATTTTTATATATATACTTTTTTTTGTCGTTTTCTCTCTCTTTTCCTTTTTCATTGTCTTTTCTGGGACCAGAACTTTCATCATATGGATCATGGCACCATATGTTTATTGTGGACACACGATCATTGATGTGGGTGTCAACATCAATGCAAAGGGAAGTAGGGTTTCATGATCCATTCAGACGAAAGGTCTGAATTGATTTAGAGGATATAAATAGCAGCTCGGGCATGGGGCCGTTTGCTGAGAATGTGAGTTTCATCGTTAATGTGGGGTTGACATTAACGCAAAGGAATAAAGTTTCATGGTCTATCCAGACAGAAGGTCTGAATTGATTTGAAGGGTTGTGTCGTGTTTTGTCAGAGCGGACGGAAAGCCCCCCCTGGATGGATTTTAGCGTCGATCAGGCAACGCACCAGCCGACCGATAGCAGGTTTCATCAATGGTGTTGGGTTCATATCAATGCAAGGATTTCATAGGTTTCATCGGGATAGACGTAGGGTCTAGCCCGAACAGGTTTCATCGCTGATCGGGCAGTGTGCCAGTCGATCGGCAGCGAGTTTCATCATCGGTATTGGGTTTATACCAATGTAAGGATTTCATAGGTTTCATCGGGATAGACGTAGGGTCTAGCCCGGACCGGTTTCATCGCTGATCGGGCAGTGTGCCAGTCGATCGGCAGCGAGTTTCATCATCGGTATTGGGTTTATACCAATGCAAGGATTTCATAGGTTTCATCGGGATAGACATAGGGTCTAGCCCGGACAGGCTTCATCGCTGATCGGGCAGTGTGCCAGTCGATCGGCAGTGAGTTTCATCATCGGTATTGGGTTTATACCAATGCAAGGACTTCATGGGTTTCATCGGGATAGACATAGGGTCTAGCCCGGACAGGTTTCATCGCTGATCGGGCAGTGTGCCAGTCGATCGGCAGCGAGTTTCATCATCGGTATTGGGTTTATACCAATGCAAGGATTTCGTAGGTTCCATCGGGATAGACGTAGGGTCTAGCCCGGACAGGTTTCATCGCCGATCGGGCAGTGTGCCAATCAACCAGCAGCAGGTTTCATCACGGCGGGACGTAAAGAGATATGCAGATCTAGTCGGAACAGACGTAAGGTCTAAACCGGACCGGTTTCTTTGCCGATCGAGCGGCGGGCCCGTCGACCAAAGGTGGGTTTCATCATCGGTATTGGGTTTATACCAATGCAAAGGAATTCATAGGTTTCATCAGGATAGACGTAAGGTCTAAACTGGACATGTCTTATCATTGATCGGGCGGGGTGCCGGTCGATCAACGGTGAGTTTCACCATGGTGGTACTTTGGATAGGGTGAATGAGGATCTCATCAGTATAGACGTAGGGTCTATACTGAGTGGGTTTAATCGTTGATCGGACAAGGTGCCGGCCGATCGACGAGGAGTTTATGGTGGGAGACGAGGCTTTCTTTGGGTTACCACATTACCGACCCAAGTGCCCTTTCGGGTTTTCACCGGAGCCAGCCCCCTCTTGCTTTTGCCCACGCGCCCTTTTGGGTTTTCACGTGGCGGGGTACCCGATTTTGCCTGCAGTGCCCTTTCGAGTTTTCACCACAGCTGGGTTTTGGCCATTTTTGCCCTTGTCCAAAACGCCTGAACAAGCTTGACGGGGTATCTCTATTTTTAACCCCGTTTTGTCTCTTCTTTTTCTTCTTCCCTTTTTCTTTTTTCTTTTCTTCTCTCTCTCTCTTTTTTTTTAGAGAGTGACAGGTCAGAATGTTATTATATCATGATAAGGGGTGACTTGGCTAGGGTCGAGTGCCTCTAGATCAAGGAAGGGTAGCTCGGCTAGGGCGGAGTGCCGTTAAACCAAGAAAAAGGTAGCCCTTGCCAGGGCGGTGTGCCGCCAGACCAAGAAAAGAGGGTAGCTCGGTTAGGGCGGAGTGCCGCTAAACCAAGAAAAAGGTAGCTTGGCCAGGGCGGCGTGCTGCCAGACCAAGAAAGAGGGTAGCTTGGCTAGGGTGGAGTGCTGCTAAACCAAGGAAGAGTAGCTCGGTTAGGGCGGAGTGCCGTTAAACCAAGAAAAAGGTAGCTTGGCCAGGGCGATGTGCCACTAGACCAAAGAAGAGGGCAGCTTGGTTAGGGCGGAGTGCCGCTAAACCAAGGAGGAGTAGCTTTTGTCCGATTACTCGGGGAATGTTGGTTGTGCAGCATGATACAGCTTTAGGTGTCTACCGTTGAGTGGCGAGGATCGGATTTCCCCTCTATGGTTAACAACCATGTAGGCCCCTCCTTCGTAGACCCTCTGTATCACATAAGGGCCCTCCCAATTAGCATTTAGCTTTCCTTTTGGGTTGGACGCCATGACTTCTTTTTTCTTGACCATGACGAGGTCACCTTTCTTAAATTCTCATCCTTTTACGAGTTTATTGAATGCAGTGGCCATGCGGGCCTGATACATTTGGATATTCTTCTGAGCTTGGAGGCGCTTTCCTTCCAATTCAGCCAATTCTTCTAACCTTCTTTCAGCATTGGTTTGTTCGCCACGGGCCAGGTCATATTGGACTGCCACTCTGAGTGACGAGACTTCCAGCTCTAGTGGAACCACTGCCTCCGAGCCGTATACCAATGAGTATGGTGAGCACCCTGTAGGTGTCTTGAAGACGGTGCGGTATGCCCACAGAGCTTCATACATTTTCTCTTCCCAGTCCTTTTTATTAGAACCAACGACCTTGGCCAGCAAGGTGCAGAGAGTCTTGTTAAAAGCTTCTGCCAATCCGTTTGCCTGCGGATTGTAAGGAGTGGAAGTCCTCCATTCGATCTTATACTTTTCGGCAAGCAAATAGACTTTTTGATTTCTGAAATGACTTCCATTGTCAGATATTATTCGGCTGGGGATCCCGAACCGGAAGATGATGTTCTGCTTGATGAATCTAGCGACCAGTTCACCAGTCACTTCTCTTAATGCTATAGCCTCCGCCCATATGGAGAAGTAATCTGTTATGGCTAGTATATACTTATGTCCGACCGAGGAAGTCGACAGTGGACCGACTACATCAGTTCCCCATTGCGCAAACGGCCAACTGGGAACTGTAGGATGCAGAGTCGTAGGAGGCCTTCGAGGCACAGTAGCATGCTCCTGGCATTTCTGGCATGATTTTGCAAATTTACAGCAGTCTTCGAACATGGTGGGCCAATAGTAGCCCAGCTTCTTGATTTCTATCTTCATCTTAGGACCATCCTGGTGGGCACCTGCTGTCCCAGCATGTACTTCTTTCATCGCTTGCCAAGCTTCCTCAGTGGACAGGCAGCGGAGTAGAATCTTCTTGCGCGCATCCGCCATTATTCGGAACAGAGTCCCATTTCTGAATGCATAAGAATCTTTGATTCTTAAAAGTTTCATCTTCTCTTCTCTTTTCTGCGGTAGCTGCTAGTGTAGGAACCACTGTAGCAAGTGCTGTCTCCAGTCAGATGCATGTTCTGTGCTAACAGTAGCGACTTCTTCTTCTTCGAGGCACCCTTCTAGCATACTGGGGACTTGCCGCCGGTTCATAACAACAATGTTCAGTGTCTCATTTGGCGGGACTGCTAGTGAGCTGGCTAGCTTTGCCAGTGCATCAGCCTGGGCATTATGTCCACGGCCCACATGCCTGAGCTCAATATGATAGAATTTCGCCATGAGGCTCACAACCTTTTGGTAATAGGGATTCAGTTCTGGCTTTCGCACTTCGAACTCCCCTTGGATTTGCTTTATCACCAACATCGAATCCCCGAATACCTGAAGCATTTGGATACCCATGTTGAGGCTGATGTGGAGTCCGATTATCAGAGCTTCATATTCGGCTTCATTATTGGTGCAGGGCTTGTTTATAGAACAGGAAGTATGCACAACCTCCCCTTCCGGCGATCTCAGCACAATACCGGCTCCGGCCCGCATTCTGGTCTTTCCATCGGAGTCTGCCTCTGTTCTGGATGCTCCATCAAAGAATAACTGCCACATAGCTGACTGAGCCTGGCAGGCTTCGAGCGTCTCATCATCGGGTAATTCAGTCCCTAGCATATCATTTTCTGGCACAAGATGTTCTGCGAAGAAATCAGCCACGGCCTGTCCTTTTATCGCCCTCTGGGGTGTATAGGTGATATCGAATTCCATCAGAATTACTACCCATTTGCCCAACCGGCCCTTCAGTACTGGCTGAGTCAATATATATTTGAGCGGATCTGCTGCAGATATCAATTTGACTTCATGTGACAACATATAGTGTCGGAGCTTTTTGACAGCAAAGACCAGTGCCAAGCAGGTCTTTTCTATGTAGCTATAACTTTCTTCAGTTCTAATCAGCCTCCTACTTAGGTAGTACAAGGCCTGTTCTCTACCTTCTTCATTTATCTGTGCCAGCATTTCCCCCAGGGAACAGTGTGTGGCTGCAATGTACAGTATTAAATGTCTGCCTTTAATAGGTGCCCCCAGCACTGGAGGGGTCTTGAGATATTCTTTCAGCTTCTCAAAAGCTTCCTGACAGCCATCGTCCCAGAGGAACGATACATCTTTCATCATGAGCTTGTGAAAGGGGTGGCATCTTCCCGATAGATTCGATATAAATCGTCGGATGTAGGCCAGACGCCCTTGCAGGGATCTCAACTCGTGCAGATTCCTTGGTGGAGGGAGCTCCTGGATAGCTTTAATCTTGGACGGGTCGATTTCAATGCCCCTATGACGGACAATAAACCCGAGGAATTTTTCACTGGACACGCCGAAGGCGCATTTCATAGGGTTCATTTTGAGCTCATATTTGAGCAACCTCTGGAACACCATCCTCAGGTCTTACAAATGGTCTTCTCTTCTGCTGGTTTTCACCACCAGATCGTCAATGTAGCACTCTACTTTCTTGAAGAGCAAATCATCAAAGATCTTTGTCATGGCTCTTTGATAGGTAGCGCCGGCATTCTTGAGGCCGAACGGCATCCTTTTGTAGTGGAATATCCCCTTCGGGGTGCGGAATGCAGTGTGCACTCTGTCTTCTTCAGCAATCCAGATCTGGTTGTATCCGATGACCCATCCATAAATGATAGGGCCTCATGGCCAGTAGTTGCATCGATCATCACCTCAGTGATTGGCACCGGGAAATCATCTTTCGGGCAAGCCTTATTAAGGTCCCGGAAATCAACACATATTCTGATCTGCCCATTCTTCTTCTTTACGGGCACTATATTGGCCAGCCATGTAGTATACTGGTTTTCTTCGACAAAGCCTACGTCAATCAGCTTGTCAACCTCTTTGTTAATCTGATTTATCAGTTCAGGGCGCATTCTCCTGGAAGGCTGCTTCACAGGGTTAGCCTCTGGGTTTATTGCCAATCGATGCTGCGCCACATCAGAACTCAGTCCCGGCATTTCATCATATGTCCATGCAAAGCAGTCTCAGAATTCCTTCAAAAACTGTATATACTGTTCCCTGGTAGCTGGCTCCAGCAGTGCACTGAGGAATGTCGGCCTTGGCTCATCTGCGGTTCCCAGATTTATTTCTACAAGCTCATCGACGGTGGCCTGACCTCCATCTTCGACCTCGGGCGGGGCTTCTTGCAAGTCAATGAAGCCTCCCGGGATATAATCTTCTTCAGTTTCATGATTTTCTGTTTCATCATATTGGTCATCAGCGGGTGCTGGATCATCATATACGACCAAAATTGTTGTATTCTGCTCAGTGTGCCCCGAGGACGTAACTGGATCAGCAGGAAACTTAAAGACGGAGTCTTCCGCCCTTAGAGGCTCTTCTGATGCAGACTCCCTTGAGAGATCATCATTCTGTAGAGCCCGGACTTCTTCCAAGATGCGCTCAAACTCCAAGCATTCCCTCAGCTCTTTGGCTGCTTGGTCTTCATCCGGGGTTCCCGTGTCAAACTTTGATTCAGCATGGAACAGATCTTCTTTGAAAGGTAGGTCTTCCCAGCACCAATCTTTCTTTGTTTCATCAGACGTTCCCGTCCCTAGTTGATTGTCTGGGGCTTCATTGTCTGTTATGGACTGATAAATGATTTCTTCATCTTCCGAAGGGTACGGGTCGTAGCCCACCCCAGGGGAATCTTCATGCTGGTAGAAGGTAGAGATGACATCCACCTCGGCCTCATAGTATTCTTGTAAAGTATAGCCCAGTCCCGGGTGCTGTGTGATCTTCCTCAATTCTTTATTATCTCGAGGCAGATCCCATAACTCCTTGAATGCTTTCTTCTGGGCGGCAGACTGTAGCGATGGCATCTGCATCTTAGAGAACATATGCGAAACCCGTCGGGTAGTATAGTCCAAGCCCGTAATCAGCACCATCTAGTTTGCAGCCTCTTCAGGGACCATGCAGTCTTGATCATCTTCCTCGACTGACTCCCCAGTGTAGAATATGGTAGGAGGTTCGCAGAAGCGAGGGACTTTCATAGTCTTCAGTGGTAACACCGTCTGGTATTCAAGGCTGACGATGGGTTTAAATAAACCCTGCAGCACCTCCACTTGTGTGTACTTTTCTTTCATTTCTTCATTGATATCATCCGGGTGAATGTTAGGAGGGGTGATCCGGGCAAAGTCACCGACATAAGAGATGTGAGCTACCTCATGCTTTTTAATATAGCCCTTTGGTGGCGGTGGAGACCAATCTCTTGCCTTCGTCGCCGGCTTTTTCTGTCTGACCACAGCCTCTTTCTCTTCACCCTTTCGCGACACCTCCGTGTAGTAGGACGCATCAAGCATATGGCACTCGAATACTTCGAAGGGATGCAGATCTGCAAACACCCTCTCTTCTTTTCCTTCATGGCAGTATTTGATGCACTGATGTAGCGTGGATGGCACTATCTGATATTCATGCAGCCACGGTCTCCCCAGCAGGGCCTTATACGTGGTGTTGGAATCGATCACATAAAATCGTACCACGGTAGTGAGGTCGCCCAATGTGAGGTTAAAATCAGCCACCCCAAGAGGTGTTTCACATTTCTGGTTGAACCCTGCAATTTTCATATCTCTGACCCTGGTAAGCTGCAGATCAAAGTAATATTTCTGATAGATGCGGTATGGGAGGATGTTCACAGCAGCCCCGGGATCTATCAGTATCCTGCTCAGCGGCTGACAGTTCAGGGAACCCTTCATATACAGCGGCCTATTATGACCGGAATTCGGGATTAGCATATCGATGGCCCAGAATTCACTTCTGTTAAGAGTGCTTCATATTGTGCCGGCGACTGCAAGGCATCCACAATTGCTTGGCGGGCTTCTTCACTCAGAGAGAGGATTTCCCAGATGGAGAACCTGGTAGGAAGCTTCTTCAGCATCTTCATGATTCGACTGCCTACCCAGACATTAGACAGTCTCATTTCTTCTACCCATCGGGGTCTTGGAGGTTCATGTGGTGCCTGTGGCCTTTGCTGCCCAGTCCCAGTTTCATTCTCTTCCCCTGTTTCCTGGGAGGCTTCTTCTGTAGCAACAGCCCCTGGCTTTGCTAGAGGGTCACTTCCTTCATTTTCTTCATGCTGCTTCTGCTTCCTAACTGCAGTCTGCTGGCATTTATTGCTTTTAGCTGGAGCAGTGTGAGCCAATTGCTCATTCTCCAAACTGGACAAGAATTCCAGGAACGAAGGAGCTTCTTCTTTCTCTTGGTACAAGCTGGCAGGGGGAGGAACCTGGACACCTCGTACTTCTGGTTCTGGGATCTGGTAGGGTTGCTCCCCTCTGAATATAATGTTATGATTAGCTGGTGGTGGGCGCCCCCATCTTTTCCCAGAACGTGTTGCATGGGCTGAGGTGGAGGCCTCATCATGGTTGGCTTCTAGCGGGGCATTTGATGCTTCAGCCTCATCATCCTCCCCGGGCAAGGAAAAGAGCACTAACAGGGTGTTACATTGTACTGTCGTGACTTTCTTTCCCTTTTTGGACCTGGGCCGTCTCTTCTTCTTCTGGGAATTTGGCTTTGCCAGCTCCTGCCCCCAGAAGGGCTCAGTCTCATCTTTTCTTTGTTCTGCCTCTGGCTGCTCTTCAATTTTCAATTCTTCAAGCTGCTCCCAGAGTATACAGTCTTTTACCAGCAGGTGTTTGGGCTTTTTCTGCTCATATTCATCGAGCTCATTGATATACTGCTGTAGACGCCTGGCTGCAGGACTTACTTCTTTATGTGCGGGTAGGGGAGTTTGTCTCCTCCGGTTGTGAGTAGGGATCCGGATGACTGGCCCGGTCTCAGCTGTGCGCCATACTGGCTTTACTGGAGGCGGTTCAGGCCTTGGTGTGACACCTCGAATAATCACCCCGCTGGCACTGGCTGCGAGAGTTTTCCTTCTATTCTTTATGGGTTTCATCTGCCATCCCTCCTGATCCTTCAGTGGGGTGAGGAAACAAGCTTCATAGGTATGCCTGGTACATTCCTCAACGGCTTCCTTAGGCAGCTACTGGTAAACTGAGATCATATTGGCGGCCATTCTCCAGGGCGGAGGCTCATGTGGATGAGGCGGCTTTACCTGATAATCTCCCAGCTGCAGCTCACCCTTTTTAACCATTCCTTCCATGATATCTTTGAAGACATAACAATCCTCAATTGCGTGCCCCAGCGCACGGTGAAATGGACAGAACAGCGGATCATCTTTCTTTGCCGCATCCTCGGGTCTCTTCGGCTCAGGCAATGTTACCTTGTTGAACTTATATGCCCAGTTAAATACTGCTGCCGTCTTCTCCTTTGGAAAAGAGTAAGCCTTCTTCATCTTGTCTCTTAGAGAGACCTTGTCTTTTCTTTCTGCTGCACCCTCAGGCGGGGGAGCTTCATCTACCCCCTTCTTCCCTTTCTGCTGCTCGAAGGTTCTGAAATCGACGGTGTTGGCCTCAGAATGTGATGGTCGTCGATCATTAGATTTACCTTTCAGCACATTGGGAACATTGGCGGTTGGACGTTTGGACAAGAACGTCTCAACCTCCGCCACTATATTGTTTAATCGGTCAAATGTTCTGACATCTGCACCGATCATCTTTTCTAGCACTTCTCTCCTGAGGCTCTGTTTACATATCTGCACTGCATCTTCTTGATGGGGGGGTCTTCTGCATCTCATGGCTAAGTTCCTCCATCTTTTGATGTAGTCCAGTGCAGTTTCATCTTGCTTCTGCCTGGTTGCATATAGCTCTGCTATTGTGATTTCTCTTTCAGTGACATGAAATCTGTCGCGGAATTTTCTCTGCATATCAGGCCAATCAACCACCGATCCAGCTGGCAGGCTTGAATACCATTCAAAGGCTAACCCGGTAAGGGATGAGCCAAAGAACTTAAGCAGATAAGCTTCGTCGACTGCCAGGTCGCCCATGATTGTGGTGTAGTAAGCTATGTGCTCTCTGGGGGAGCCCTGGCCATTAAATTTTTCGAACTTAGGCGGCTTACTGGCGCCTGGAGGTAGTCTCTTAGCAGCATATTGGGGAGGATATGGCACCTTGTACACATCATAGGTACTAACATCATCGCCAGTCTTCTTAGACAGCTTCATCTCCACAATTCTTTCAATCATCAGCTTGTGGGCTACAGCTGGATCTATGTCTTCTGGGAAGAAGTGAGCTTGTTGCTGACTATGAGGAGTTGTCATCACAGTGGCGCGTAAGGTGGGCGCGGTAGGCTGCGTCTGAGACGCAGAGGGCTGAGCTACTGTTTGCTGTGGAACAGGTTGGCTCGGCGCTTTGCCCTTATCAGCTAGGAGAGGATTAGTTGGGATAGCCGTCTCTGTTGAGCTGGAAGTATGCCCGACAGGCTCGGCTTGCTTGGAGACCGGTGTAGCTTCATGTCTCTCATTGAGCTGTCTTCTGAGAGTATTGATCTCCTGCTGGTATCTTCTGAACATCATCTGGATCATGGGATCCAGGGTGGACGGGATCTGTATATCTTCTGAAGTCCCTTCAGCATCATCAATGAAGGGATTATCTCCCTCTTCCGCTGTCACCACATTAACCGTCATAGTGGTGATCTTGCAGGCTTCACCATTAGTCTTCATTTTATCTTTTGCCGCCTGGCCTCTTCTTATGACAGGCCCGGGTCTAGTTGCCAGCCTGAGTAGCTCGTCCGGTTGAGTTGGTAGCATGTCTTGCCTCCTGACAAGTCCAGCCATGTTACAGGTGAAGATCTGCATCTTTCCCCTCTGCCTGTAGACTTTTCTTTTTGCCTGGTCGGGATATTTGAGTCGGTCAAAGATCGATATTCTTTCTTCAAGTTCTTCCCCACACAGGTCTTCTTTCCCATATCCGGCCCTGCGGCCTTCCCCATAATCATTGGAATCGGAGGAGGAGACTTCGAGCATCACTTCTTGAAGGGTTTCTTCCTCTTCTTCATCCACGGTGCCCAGGGCACGGGATAATCTTTGCTGACCGAGGGCAGAATTCCCCAGGTAGTGGAAGTAGTCTTGAGCCACTTGCTTCATCTCTTCTTGATTGTGCCTTTGTGGCTCTGATTGGAGCATCAGTCTTTCCTGGCCTCTTTGCTGATGAGCCAGTCTTGCCACCTGAGCATTCAGATGTGCGGCTTTGGAATATCTAAATATATCAGCCTGTCTGGCACAGGCTCTTGGTCTTCTTGGAATGGCAGCAGCGACTGGTTCGCTTGTTCCCATTCTTTCTTCTTTCTCAAATCTTCTGTCGCCATCCTGGCAGTAGTTGGCAGCAGCATCATAGTTCTTCCTTTGCCATCTTCTACCCCCAGCCCTGGGATGGGGGACCGAGAGGTCTTGCTTCCGCTCATATTTTCTGCCCCTCATCCTGGGGCGAACAGTGGTCAGATTTCTTTCTTCATTTTCTTTCTCATCTTTCTTACCCCAAGCCCTCGGGTAAACATCAGCATCATCTCTTATGTCTTTTCCTTCTCTTCTTCTACTTTCTGCCCTGAAGCGGACAACAGCATCCTCGGTAGCTTTCCCCTTATCTCGAGTTGGGGCCCAGCTCTGAATCTTCTTTGGTCGCCAGACCTGTTTATATCTTGCTGGCTTGGGCGCCAGCGGCTTCCTCTCATCAGTTTCCCCGTTGGCCCTCCTGGTGGCCAGAACTTGGAACTTGTTGTCGATTTGGACGGTCGGGACAATCCTGTCCGGCCGGACTTCTCTCGGGCGACCGTTGAGGTTCACCCTAACGTCACCCATCATCATCGTCCTCCCAGAATTTGAGAGACGACGGTCGGTAGCAGCATACCGACTCCTCCGGTTAGTTCTTTTCTTCATTTGGGCAGCAGCGGGGACCGTGTCCCTCCTTTGAACATGGTGAACATAGCAGGCGACGGTTGTCGAGGTCGTCCTCTCTGGTAAGCTACCCTTGTTATCAGCAGTCTTCATCGGGGCACTTGCAGCAGTGCCTTGCTCGTTGTTGTCGACCTGCAGAAGGTCGGTGAAGACGAGGCCCAGGCAGTTGGGCAGTCCGACAGCAGGGGGCATCAACCCGAATGACAGCGGTACCGCCAGGTAACCCTCTCGGACATGCACATCGATCGGTTGTTGGTCGAAGCACACGGACATGAGTCCAGTAGTCATTGTAGCTTCCTGGAAATAAGGAAAGCGCACAGAATCAGAAATTTGGGGGGGCGCCCGCTGGGCCTCCTATTTTTGGCGTAGAGATGAAGGGAGACTCTGTCCCACCGGGCGTGCCAGACTTGTGGAACGCGCTTTCTCGTTCTCTTCTTTTTTATAGGTATATGAGTATATGTGGATTATTTATTGATTTATTGGCGTGCCAGTCACCGGGGTGACAATTTTATTGTGCGCTCGATCTGACTTTTAATCAGTCGATTGTGAAGTTCGAGTCGGGACCCGAATTCCGTCATACCATAAAGGCTATGACGTTAATTACGTCCTCTCTAAGAAGGACAACCCTTGATTAAATACCAAAAATAGGAGGAAGGTAGCGGCAAAAATAAGACTCAAACGAGAGAAACGGTTGGTTCATCAGCAGGGCGTTAAATGGCCTGAGTGAAGCAAGGATACATCAAATGCGGAGCAAATCCAGCGGCATGTCCCCATTACCTTGGACCATGCCAGCTGGGGATAGGAAACCACCCATGCAGCGGCAGGGTGGGATCCATAAAAAGGTCGGGTATATCTAACCCGGAATCCGGATAAGGACCGGTGCAGCATGACACACCCTGTGCAGGCGCGATGTCTTATTAATATTCCCCTTCGGAAGACCATCGGAGAACATGCAAGGGCAGAACTCCATGGGCCAACGGGGTTAGGGCGGAATACCATAGCTATCTGATGAGGTATGTACGAATTTCGACAGCATGTCCCCTTAACTTGGACTATGCCAAGAAAAGATAGGCCATCATCCACGGGAAGCCGGGACGACAACCAAAGGAGAACGGCGCCAGGCCGCGGGGGACATTGCTTGCATTCATATCATCGATTGATGTTCCCTTGGAACCCATCAGAGCACATGTAATGACATGGCTCTTTAGGTTCATAAGGCTGCAGAGAAATCCGGATCGGGACTAAGAGATGTAGGGAAGGTCCTCCCCATTGCTGTATCTCCTCGGGGCGTATGTGATGGTCTCTGAACATCCTCTAGATAGATGTGTGGAGAGATTAAAGGGATTGGGGGGTGATGGTGCGAAGGTGGATCTTGGCCTGGGTTTTATTGGCCAAAGAAGGAGCCTCGGCGTGGGTTTTATTGGCCGGGGGGAGCTCTCGGCGTGGCTTTTATTGGCCAAGGGGGGTTCTCGGCGTGGCTTTTATTGGCCAAGGGGGGTTCTCGGCGCAGGGGTTCTCGGCGCGCTCGTCACCGCGCCGGGAACCTGGCGCCGGGAAGCCCCCGGGCCGGGAAGGCTGTATTGCAAAGGGGTCCTCTTGGACAGTGAACAGGATTGAGGGTTTTATCAACATGCTGAAGGGAAAAGGGGGGAAACCCTCTCGGCCGCATAGCTCTCGGTGTGGCAACGGCCGCGCCGGGAACCATTTACCCAACGCCTGCGCCGGGAAGGTGAAAGGGCTCAAGGCCAGAAAGGGTTTATGGCTTGATTACGATACTCTGTTCTAGATATTTCTGGGATTTTTGGCTTGGATTGAGGCAGGATTTGGAGTGCAGGAGGGGATTACATGAAGGTTTCTGCTGGAGGGATACCAAGGGAATTGGAAGGCGAAGTCAGTAGATGAAATAAGACCCTCTCACAACGTCCTGTGAAGATTTTTATCTGTTTGCCGCCAGCCGTCTGGGGAGATCAAGAGATGACTGTCTCTGATCACCTGGACAAGCCCAATGGCATCGAGGAAACAAACCAGCGATGGAGGAACGACACAACCTTCGGCACTGGAATTCTAGGCCCTAATCATTCAAGAGTCAGAATGGAGGACCCAGGAGTTGAGGTCATCACTTATCAGAACCTCGTGGGGTTGCATTCATCTGCAGATTAAGCACATATCTCATAACCAGCAGTTCAGGGCACCGAGAGATTGATATATTTGGTTCCTGAACGGCATAAAGGAGGGGCCTCGAAGGAAAACTCGAATGTATGTGGGGGATCTGCCATCAAGACAGGAGGGGAGAAGAAAACAGAACCCAATAACCCATTAGATGGGGGTAGGGGCCCTATCTTCATTCCTCTTCAAAGAACAGACTCATAGAAACGACTCTGAAACCCGAAGCGTCTGGACTATTGGTCATTCAGATAAAAGATATATACATAGAAAGACAGAGGGCAGAGCTTCGGTTGCCTAATATCCGGCACGGCAACTGTGACATTTCATTTCATCTCATTATCACCACTTACATCAACTGCAAGGCTGAAGCCGAGAAACATGCAGAGGGGAGGAACGGAGGCAGGCAAGAAAAGAATTCTCGGTCATCATATGAATAATCAAAGCACGAGGACATAGACTATTACATACGGAGGAAAATAAAAGAAGAAAATAAACATGGAGGGGGGAGGGGGGAGCATTGACTCCACTCCGTCCCCCGTGCAGCCCACCTGGAGCTTTCTTCTTCTCCTTCTCTTCTTCTTTCTTTTCAGTGGGATCTCACCTGGTTTTTCTATCTCTCTTCTTTTTTTTTCTTCGCTTTGTTCCGCCTTTGTATCGAGAGAAAGAGTGGTTTTTATAACATCACCCTCTCCCCCTATCGGCATGAGCATATCGGCGCGCGGAGCTCCCGGCGCGCCCTATTCGGAGGCAATGGGCTTCTCGGCACACACCTCTCGGCATGGCTATTGTTGGGCTCTCGGCGCCACGGGCCCATTTATGTCTTTTTGTATTTCATTCTTCCTCATCATTAAGTTTGAGCTGTTAAAGCCGCTTAATTTGTCCTTTCATTTATCGGTCCCTCGAGTCCGTCAGGCTAGGCGAAGACCCATCAATTGGTGAGTTAGCATAGTTTCATCAGAATACTTCTGGGAGTTTTCATCAGTCATTGGACTGCAATTCTTCATCAGTACTGCCGTCTGAGCGACGACAATACTGGACATCAGCTTGGCCGGGGAGGGCTTCAGCCGGGTGACAGCTTCAGTAATGGATTCTCCATAATCCTGGTTTTGTAGGAGTTCCTTGAATCTTCATTTCTGATTCAATCTTTATCTTTCGTCTCATCTTTATCCTTGATTATATTTCAGGTGTCAACAATAGCCGAGCCGCTTCTTAGTTGGCTCAAGGATGTCTTGGTCCCACGTCCCTACCCTTACATGGACCCTACACTACATCTCGTGCCAAACAACTCATTTCACACCACCTTCCGGTCTAGTCACTATGTGGACACATTGGACGACCTTCTTAAAGGGTTAGACCGGCAGTTGGCATTTACGCACTTGTTGGCCCCAGGCATCGACCGACCCACCGGTTGTAGATTCACCCATCCATCCTTAGGATCCATTACCTCTGTGTACACCGTGGGTCATGTTACCACGGAGGTTCTTCTATTCCTCCTGCTACCGGCCAAGCCTGACTTCACTCCTTTTATCCCGAGGGAGGAGCCATATCTCCTATACACTGTCCCATCTACCACGATGGATAGAGGTGATCATCACCTTCATGAATTTTATCCATGGGACTATGTATTAGAGGAACCGAGGGGTCACACCTTCTTTGACCCATTCGACCCCTTCTATAGTGGACCTCGTGATCCATCACTTCCTTCATACCTTGTCGGAGATGTCCACTTTTACACCCCTTTCCCACAGGCCGGGTCATCTATGCCCACTAAGCCCGTCCACGATACACCAACATCCGACTCTTCTAGCCCTCTAATGTTCCCCAAATCCAAAGAGCTATCCATGCATGATTGGGTCATACTTGGACGTTTAGGTGTTCCCCATGCCACTCATCTCTGATTGCATAAGATGCATGCATGGCACATATTCCGGTGTCCTGGTCCGCCGTCACACACGTACGGGTCAGACTAACATTAGGTGTCTAGGGTCTTGTGTGTCTGTGCATACGTCGAGTCGGGTTGATTTTGTATGCTCGCGTTGTTAGTCCCTTTCGAGTTCGAGACTTGTCGGACTTTTGGGATCGGTTCTCCTTCATATAGGATCTAGTCACATAACGGACAAGCGGTGATTCCTAGTGAGTCTTCGAGCCGCCTTCCTTCCTTTGAGAGTGACCCCACCCCGGAGTGTTCACCTCAAGCCTCATTCTCATGGCAGCGTGTGCATATCGAATTTATACGGGATGAGCAGGTGTCGATTACTTGGAGTGGAGCGTACTCCGCGCTTCCAGGTTCGGTGACGGATCCGCCGGAGCTACTCGAGCAGCCGCACCCCTTACTCGAAGGGGTCGAGTTCCTCCCACCCGGGGAGAGTTGATGGGAATCGACGCCGAGCATTGACATTTATATATTACATTTGTGTCCTTTAGTTTACTTTTATATCCTTGGGAAAGTATATGTACAATTGTAAGGCTTTGCAAGCCAATGTGTCATTCCCTAGGATTATGTAGGTTTCTATGTAATTTGCCAGTAGGTCCAGCAAGGGGGCCCCCAGCCCTTTCCCATTGGTCCACCTAAGCCATGTGGGGCTGGTCAACCATCCTAGGTGGCCATCTAGCAGGTTTGAATGTCAAATTGACACATAGGGGACAAATGGTGAAAAATGTCAAAGGGAGGCCACCTACCTTACCTACCTAGTCAAAGGAGTGCCCCCTCCATATGTAATTTATTTATTTTGACTTTTTGATCACATGGGGGAAGAAAATAGCCTCTTTCCCACGAAATTCTCAGCCCCCCACCCCTTGTCATTCTCTATATAAGCCTATGTATAGTGTCATTAGAGAATTAATGAAGAATTAAGCATTTTTACCAAGAGCAAGCCCAAGGGCACCCCTGGTGTCTCTCCTCCCCTCTTGCAGATGGATTTCTGCCATTCTAGGGTGTGAAGCCCTTATCTTAATGTGACTCCAAGATCTCCAACCTCTGCTGGATGCGACTTCTGGCTGCCGCCTCCCGTTCGTGTCGCCAACGCGCCGCCGCCACCGCCACTAGAGTTCTGTCTCCATCAGGACAGAACCCAACCTCCATGGATCTATATTTTTCTATTGTGGTCTGATAAAGCTGAAATTTTGAGGGCTTGTTCTTCTCTCTTTCAGCTTTCCATCCATATATCTTATGCCCCATTCTGATCTCGTTTGTTATTTTTTCCGTAATTTTTATACCACCCCTGTCAATCTGTCATTCTGCAGATCTATAGTACAGAGTCGTTTTGTTCTATTTTTTCACCCCCTTACCTATTTTTAGAAATTCCCAAAAAATTACTGAGTGTTCCCCACATATATCCCCTTTTACCATAATTTTCTTAGAGTCTACAAAAATCGTTTTCCCCTCAGTCAAGGGTGTGTTTTAGGTAGATTGTTTGCTGCCCTGTGTGTCTGTCAGTCCGGGTCAGAAAAAAAAAAGTCAGCCTGCTGAGGTTTTCATTTTCAATCCGTATGGTGGATGAAGCTGAAAAACAATTATGTTGTAGATCTTGAGTGCTATTTCCATCGGTACAAGCCACCCCTCGATCGGCCTCCGGATCTGAGCGTAGTGATTTTCGCCGCCGCGGCCTGCAGATCTGTTCTGTGTGCAGGTCCGAAAATTCAGTTCGGGGGAAAATCAACCGTAATTATCAAAATTCAACTTCGGGTGCCGCCCCTTCAGGGAGTCGATCCGGGACATCCCGCCATCATCCCAGCCAAGCGGCGCCTCCAGAAGACATCAGGAAGGCGACGTTCCTTTGGAACGGATTGCTTGTTGTCCACCGAGTCAGCCACCGAGTTGGTGCAGCACCGAGTTGCAATAGTGCCGAGTCGGACCAGCAAGCCGAGTTCGTGCTGAGTTCGCCTCCAGATTGCTGCCCGTCAACCCAGGATCGGTCCTCCCGGTCCCCACTGTAGCCCTTTACCTCCCTGTGTGGAGTGGGTAATAGAATTACTACTGTAATTAAGTTTTTAACTATTGTTAACCGGAAGTTACTGTAACTGGCCGAGAACGTCTTCCCCACGCTCGAAGCGTGGAGGTAAACTCGCTACCTCTCTCTTATCGCATTTCGCTCAATTCGTATACTTTTGAATGCCGCTGCGAGTGTAGGATTATTAGCCCATTATCATTTCATCACCGCTGCGAGAGAGTGAGTTTGAGTGTTACCATCCCGTGACTCGATCCGAGTCTACACGGAAAGCCGATACCCGTGACTCACGGCCGGTTTATTAACCATGCCTGGTCCCACGTCTTCCCTCGCTAAGGGACAATTGCGAGCTCGTCTAGAGTCCAAGGATCGCATTCCTAATTCGAGTCGAGTCCGTGGTCCGTCCCGCATTAGTGTAGTTGCGATACTGTCCCCTTTCTTTATTTTCTGGGTGGTCGTGGCGATCTCGATCTCGTCGCTCCGGCTTGTTCCACCCCTCTCGAGGTGAGTCGACAGATCTCTTCCAGTCAGACCGATCGGTTCTGGCCGTGCGGCCCAGGGCCGCAATGTTCTCCTAGCACCGCGCATGTTTCTGCGCTGGGGCGAGGAGGTCGGTGAGGGTCGTCGGGGCTTCAACTCCGAGCGATCGTCAAAGGATGGAGTCCTGCGTCCCCTGAGTGAGTGTGGTGGTGGCGATGTTGATGTGTAGGTGCGGAATTCGGAGCGCCTCTACTCAAAAATGGGAGACGTAGTCCCAAAGCGTCTCCTCGCATCCCTGCCTAAGGGCGAGCAGGCTTATCATAGACTTGGCTGCCGGAAGGCAGCCAATAAAGCTCTCCTTAAACAGCTTCTTCAGCTACTGGAAGGAGAAGATAGTTCGGCCGGCAGGGACTCAAACTATGCCCGGGTGTTCTCCTGGAGGGTCGTGACGAACGCCAGACATTTCACAGCGTCTGAGGCCCGGTGGAAGACCAGGTTTGACTCAAAACTGTGCATGTGGTCGGTCGGATCGGTGTTCCCATCGTATAGGGTGAAGGACGGCAACTGAAACTTTGGCGGGATGGAGACTTCCATGATCTCCTTGGAGAATGGAGCGTAGAAGTCCTGGTCATCGTCGATGAGGCTGTGAGTCTTAGCGGTAGACCTTGTCCTCGATCTCGTCGATGCACTGGAGCCACCGGTCCATCTCCGGATTGCAGTATAGCAGGTTACGCACCCTCGGTGCCGGTGAGCTGCGCGATCATCGGGTTCGTGCGGAGGAGGCATGGGAGGCTTCCCACACTTGGTGGGAGTTCGCCATAGTTTGAGCCCCCTCGTTCTGAGGCTGTTCCGACGGGATGTGTTGGGGGTCCGCGGGTCTGTTCAGGAGATCCTGACATAGCCCCACCAGGGCCTGGATCTACTGACGTATCTCGGCGAGGTCGTCCGCAGTGACTTCCTGGTGTGGATGGGTGGAGGAGGAAGCTTCCTGTGATCCACGACGGGAATTAGGACCTTAGTGAGAACCGTGCCCCCGGTTGCTGGCGTTGTGGAGACTCCCAAGCTCTCGTACCACACTTTTCTATTTGTTTGTCGGGGAGGACTGCATGGCACTCGTGGAAGCCTGCAAACACCAGAGAGGAAGGCGTCAGAAGGAGCCCCGGGTGCTACCCCAGTGGACAACCCTCTGATGCTTAAGTCAGCAATGGTTCAAGTGAAGAACAGATAAGAGTAGGAGAGATAGTGGAGAATGGAGGTCACAGTAGGAGATATGAGAGAAGTGTAGACTCTCCGGATGAGTGCTCGCCTCCCCTAGTGGTCACTCGAAGAGTGCTCGCTAGGTGGTAAGGTCGTACGAGAGGGATTCTCTCTCAGGGATGAACAGTCGTGACCTCTCTCGTAGTAGGGTGAGTAGCTCTCTGGCTTGCTTCTCTGTAGTCGCTTGTTGGTGAGACTCACAGTGTCCTTCTGTTCTCTGTCGAGGTTTCTTTTATAGGGGGTTATCCTAGTGTCGAAGGCCAATCCCTTAGTAGGGAATGGCACAAGTCGTGGAGTAACGTTCTCCGCGATCATGGAGGGAGTTTCCTGTTGAGGGACGGTTATCTCGGAGTTGGCTGATCCCCAGGCGAGTCTTACGGCGCTTGTGGGACATGCTCGCCTATTGTGGGGTCAAAGCCTACGTTGTGGGGGGTAACGGTCAGTCGCCGGAGTGTCATCTGGCGGTCATTGCACCTGGGCCAAGGCCTCGCATGTTGGGCGCATCCGAGGTCCGTTCGTAACGGGTCGTGGCCTGTTAGGCACGTTGTGAACCGTGAGTCAAATTAGGTTTTGTTGTAGATGAGCCCGACATGGGCTGAGTCGGATTTATCCTCCTTAGGTTGTAATCATTAGTTTGAATCAAGAATACAATTTAAAAAAGTAAGAGATGAATTAATATTAATATAAATTTTTTTATTAAGAATAGGTAATTATCAAGGCCTTTGACATAAGTCAGATTGAGTCAACCTGAGTCGGATGCTACTCGACCGTATCATATCAGATCAAGAATATCTTGATCTGATACGGATCAACGAGTCGATGAATCTTGATCGGAGCAGACTCGAAGAGAACTTAACCCGTCTAAATTTACAACATTACAGTTAGTTGATGATGTGTTCAATTATCAAAGAGAGAATCTTTCGCTGTAAAATGATAAACAAGAACCTGGTTGATAAGATCCCCCGGGGTGTGGGAGACATGCAGCGTGCATGCCTGCCAGAATAATAATTAATACCTATATGTATACGTGAGAGAAGCCAAATTAAGCAAAGTTGCCCCATTACAAATGTCGGTAACATTATTTATGGTCCCGAAATAACTGCCGTTGCAACCACCCTGATCTGCTCGTGTACGTACGGTATGCGCGGCCGCGCCCATTCCTTGGTGTGCCTGGCATCCAATTGGACCAATCCAATCGACGGGGGAGGGGGGCTACTTGTGATGTTCCGGTCCCATCCATCCAAAAGCTTCCCATTCTTGATCGTCCCATCCCCGAAGAAGATGTGAATCGGATGTTATTTTGAAGTATCATTGAAGAAGGGAGTTGATATTTATAATTATATCTTAGATTATATATAGCATTGGAGTAGCGGACCTGTCCTCTTCCTTGTTTAAGAGGTAGGGTTATCAATGGATTCGGCTCGAGCCTGACTTAGGTCGATCCGGGTCGGGACCAACTGTTGAATTTAATGTTTTAAAAATATCAAAGTTTTGTTTCCTGTGGAGTTTTGTCCCACATTGGAAGATGGGAAAAGTTTTCATCTTCTTATAGTTGGGACTCTTTACTACCTTGTGTACTCCTTTGGGGAGACTATGGTAGTTGGGCCATTTGAGCTTGTGGGCTCCTTGGGCTTTATTCTATATCACACACGCGCGTATATTGCCTTGCCTTACCGATGCCGTGTCGTGCGTGTGTGTAAGTAATATTCGACCTTTATTTTATTTTACTTTTTGACCGAGCGTCTTTTGGGTATCCTCCGCGTCTCCTCGGATTCTCTCTCTCGTGTCCCTTTGGGAACGGGGGTGTCGGTTCGTGTGCTTGACCGTTGTAGACTCTGATTGGGAGTCTATTTAGGGTAGTAGTTTTTTCGAGGGTTCACATACGAAGGAACTCATCTTCCTCCGATTTTTACTCTCTCGGTCATCTTCCTCTGCAAGATCTCGAAGTGGTCACTGTGGTGTTCGCCCCGGTGTCGCAACTTGGAGTGCACCTTTCCGCCGCCATCGTTTGGATCGTCGTATCTTGGGAGAAGTCTCGCCGTGGAGCCTATTACATCGTGTAGGGGCGAAACGACTCTAAAGAAAGCGACATCGCGCTTCGACCCGAGTTTGATCTTCCTAAACTTCAATTCCACATTTTTCTGTTGATCCGTCTGATAGAGAAATCCCTCAATAGTGCATCTGTGATCTTTGCTTTCCAACATTTAGAGTCGTTTCTCTCTATCAGACGAGTTTCATGATGGCCCCTGAGATTGTTGTCCGCCCTGAAAAATTTTCTGGTCATTTCTTTAAGCGTTGGCAACAGAAGATGCGTTACTGGCTTACCTCTCTGGCCTTATTTTCTGTAATCGAATCTAATCCTCCTGCAGAGGATGAGAATGAACCTGCTAGGTCTGTAGATTTAGCAAAGTTTAAAGAGAAGGATTATTTATGTACTGGTAGTATTCTGTCATGCCTTTCTGACAAGCTCTATGACATTTATTGTTCTGCGAAATCTGCTAGAGAGCTTTGGAACTCCTTAGAAAAGAAATATGGTTCTGAGGACACCGGTCTAGATAAAATCATTGTAGCTAATTATTTTGATTACAAGATGGTAGAGGGAACCTCCATTGTTGACCAAGCCCATGAGATCCAATCCCTGGTTTTGGACATCCAACGTTGTGGGATGTCAATTGATGAGAAGTTTCAGGTGTGTGCATTGATTACCAAACTTCCACCATCCTGGAATGATTTTTCTCTATCTCTTCAACATAAATGAGATGAGATGAATGTTGAGCAATTAATCTCTGCCATTCAAGTTTAAGAGAGGAACAGGGATAGGAACAAGGCTAGGATCCCTCCTCCTCCTCCTCCCTCAGACCCTGAATTCCAGTCCAAAGCTAATCTTGTTGAAAAACTCAAGTCTCATTCTTCCACTTCCCATAAACCTCACCAGAAATTCAACAAATTTAAAGGGAAGAAAAAGATTCAGAAGGACTCGGAAAGCATTACTTGCTATGTCTGTGGGAGACCGGGTCACAAAGCCTACAGATGCTATGATAGAAAGGACAAGAATAACAAGAACATCAAAAGTAACAAGAAGAAACACACTGTTACTGAACCCATGGTCAATATGTTGATAGATGAATCCACCTCAAAGGAGAGGTTTGTCTCTTACAATCCTGAAATCTATGTGGCAAGTCTTCCAACTAAATGGTTGGTAGACACAGGTGCAAATGTCCATGTCTGCTCTTCTTACCAGGGCACCGGTGCCAGGAGCGTGACAATGGGCAATTCCAGTGCTGCACAAATAGTAGGAGAGGGACGCATTGACTTGAAGCTCACTTCAGGGAAAATGTTAAGCCTCTACGGAGTGCAGCACGTGCCGGATATTAGGAGGAACTTGATTAGTGGATCTTTGTTAGTGCAACAGGGTTTTAGACTTATTTTTAAATCCAACAAATTTGTAATTACCAGAAATAGAAACTTTGTAGGAAAAGGTTACTTATGTGATGGATTGTTTATTCTTAATGTACTTGATTCTAGTTGTTTAAATAAAAGTTCCTCCTCCATTTCTTTTCATATTGAATCTTGTGATATTTGGCATGCTAGACTTGGTCATGTTAATTTGAATACCATGAAAATGATGATGCATTTAAATTTGATTCCTAAGTTTGATGTTAAGAATAAAGATAAATGCCAAATTTGTGTACAAGCGAAGCAACCTAGGAAGCCTTTTAAATCTATTGAAAGGGACACCTCGGTGTTGGAGTTAGTTCACTCCGATGTTTGTGAAGGGACTGGTTCCCTAACCAGAGGTGGAAAATGATATTTTATCACCTTTACTGATGATGCTTCTAGATTCTGCTTATTGTATTTGTTGAGTACTAAAGACGAAGCTCTTGATAAATTTATGACTTATAGATCTCTAGCCGAAAAACAAACAGATATGGTTCTTAAGAGGCTTAGATCTGATAGAGGAGGTGAATATACATCTAATGCACTGCATGATTTTTGTGAAAATAATGGTATTATTCATGAGTTAACTGCTCCTTATTCTCCTGAATCCAATGGAGTTGCTGAGAGGAAAAATAGGACTTTGTTGGACATGGTGAATTCTATGTTGTGCAGCTCAGGTTTACCTGAGAGTATGTGGGGAGAGGCTTTGCTCTCTGCGTGTTATGTCCTAAATTATGTTCCTCATAAATCAAAAGATAAATCACCATTTGAATTGTGGTTTAAAAGGAAGCCGAATTATAAATTTTTGAAGGTTTGGGGCTGTTTGGCCAAGATTAAAATTCCTGAAAATAAGAAAAGAAAAATTGGCCCCAAAACTGTTGATGGTGTATTCATTGGTTATGCAGAGTATAGTTCTGCATATAGATTCTTAATTATTAAGTCTGAAATTTCTGCTATTTCTGAAAACACTATATGTGAATTTGGTGACGTTGTTTTCTTTGAGAATATCTTTCCTTTCAAATCAAACTTGCATGTTGAAGTAGAATCTTCCTCTTCTATTCCTTCTTCTAGTGGCTCAAAAGTTATTGAATCTCAACCTGATGATATAGAGCCCGGAAGAAGTAAAAGAATAAGGATCGAAAAATCTTTTGGTGATGACAATGTATCTTATTTGATTGAAGATGATCCATTAACTTTTAATGATGCTATGAAATCTAATGATTCTGCTTTTTGGAAAGAAGCTGTTAAAAGTGAAATAGATTCCATAATATGTAATCAGACATGGGAATTGGTTGATCTTCCTCCCGGAAGTAAAACTATTGGATGTAAATGGATTTTCAAAAAGAAAATAAAACCTGATGGCTCTATTGACAAATATAAAGCTAGACTTGTTGCTAAGGGGTATAGGCAGAAAGAGGGAATAGATTTCTTTGATACCTATTCTCCTGTGGCTAGGATGACCACAATCCGTGTGCTTATTGCAATGGCGTCCATATATGATTTAAAGGTCCATCAAATGGATGTCAAGACTGTATTCTTAAATGGGGAACTTGAAGAAGAAATCTATATGGATCAGCCTGAGGGATTTGTAGTTTCTGGCCAAGAGCACAATGTGTGCAAGTTAACGAAGTCCCTGTATGGGTTAAAATAAGCCCCTAAGCAATGGCATCAGAAATTTGATGATGTTGTTATTTCCAATGATTTTGCCATGTGTGAATCTAATAAATGTCTGTATGTTAAGTTGATGAATGATGCATGTGTTATTTTATGCTTATATGTTGATGACATTTTGATTCTTAGTAGTATCATCATGTTGATAAATGAAACCAAACATTTTCTAAACAGTAAATTTGACATGAAGGATCTGGGAGAGGCAGAGGTGATTTTAGGATTTAGACTTCTAAAATCACGTGAGGGATATGCAATATCCCAGACTCATTATGTTGAGAAAGTATTGAGAAGGTTTGGATTTTATGATTCCAAACCTGTTAGTACTCCTATGGATCCTAGTGTCATTCTTAAGAAGAATAATGGTGATAGTTTTGATCAACTTAGATATTCACAGCTCATTGGTAGTTTGATATATTTGTCTAACTGCAGTAGACCTGATATTTCCTTTGCTGTGAATAGACTTAGTAGATATACTTAGTGTCCTAACAAAACTCATTGGCATGCACTTGAGAGAGTATGTAAGTATTTGAAAGGTACCTTATCTCTTGCATTACATTATGAGAGATTTCCTGCTGTACTAGAGGGGTACAGTGATGCCAGTTGGGTGACAGGAAAGGCCCAAGGTAAGGGCACCACTGGTTTTGTTTTCATGCTTAGTGGAGGGGCAATTGCTTGGAAATCCACCAAACAAACTTTATTAGCTCGATCCACTATGGAATCTGAGCTTATAGCCCTTGAGATGACTGGTAGAGAGGCAGATTGGCTGAAGAATCTAGTTGTTGAGCTACCTCTGTTGAGTAAGCATATTCCTGCAATCTCTATACATTGTGATAGCCAGGCAGCGATAGCCAAGGCTAAGAGTGAAAAAATAAATGATAAACTAGGCACTCATATAAGACTCAAGTTGAGGTTTGTAAGGGAGTACTTAAACAAAGGAATTATTTCCTTGGATTTTGTGAAATCTGCAAGCAATCTTGCTGATCCTTTAACCAAAGGACTTAACAGAAAATTGGTTGAAGATACATCGAGGGGGATGGGACTGAAGCCCATTATTTAGACACCGTCAATGGCAACCCAACCTATTGATTGGAGATCCCATGAAGTAGGTTCAATGGGAAAACAAATTGAGTGGGTGACTAGTAGAGAGCACATTGTTGGAGACTTGTGTCTCATTGTCCCTCCCTATGATGTAGTGCTCTATCTGGAACGGTAAAGGTTGAACTATATGTTCTTAATGAATCCAAAGGCCATAGTGGCAAGGTGTAGGCATGTTTCAGTGCACCTTGGAGGATTCACCTATGTGAGTGTGATTGTGTGGCCGCAACCTATGAGATGCTTGGGCTATCTCTAGAGCGCTCATGAAACAAGATGCTATCCCGTGAGAACACCACTATTGACCAATACTGTGTGTGATGCATGGAACTTTCTGCATAAAGGTTTAAGTTCAAGACGAAGTTCACTTGGACCTATGGAGAGAGGGAAGTGTTTCACTACGTGAAGGTTCAAGTCGGAAGACACCTTCTCTTATGCATAGTTCTTCACTTCGAGATCTTGTATTCCTGTCTCGAACTTTGATATTTTTTTTGTGGTGGGTGAATGTTGAATTTAATGTTTTAAAAATATCAAAGTTTTGTTTCTTGTGGAGTTTTGTCCCACATTGGAAGATGGGAAAAGTTTTCATCTTCTTATAGTTGGGACTCTTTACTACCTTGTGTACTCCTTTGGGGAGACTATGGTAGTTGGGCCATTTGAGCTTGTGGGCTCCTTGGGCTTTATTCTATATCACACACGCGCGTATATTGCCTTGCCTTGCCAATGCCGTGTCGTGCGTGTGTGTAAGTAATATTCGACCTTTATTTTATTTTATTTTTTGACCGAGCGTCTTTTGGGTATCCTCCGCGTCTCCTCGGATTCTCTCTCTCGTGTCCCTTTGGGAACGGGGGTGTCGGTTCGTGTGCTTGACCGTTGTAGACTCTGATTGGGAGTCTATTTAGGGTAGCAGTTTTTCCGAGGGTTCACATACGAAAGAACTCATCTTCCTCCGATTTTTACTCTCTCGGTCATCTTCCTCTGCAAGATCTCGAAGTGGTCACTGTGGTGTTCGCCCCGGCGTCGCAACTTGGAGTGCACCTTTGCGCCGCCATCGTTTGGGTCGTCGTATCTTGGGAGAAGTCTCGCCGTGGAGCCTATTGCACCGTGTAGGGGCGAAACGACTCTAAAGAAAGCGACATCGCGCTTCGACCCGAGTTTGATCTTCCTAAACTTCAATTCCACATTTTTCTGTTGATCCGTCTGATAGAGAAATCCCTCAATAGTGCATCTGTGATCTTTGCTTTCCAACACCAACTTGTTAGTATAAAAGTTCGAGTCTGATCCGGACCCGACTTATGTCGGGTCGGGTCAAGTCTGGTCCGACACTATTTAAAAAATATAAAGTCCGACTAAGGTTCGGCCCGGCCCGATAACTTAAATAAAATAATAAAAATTAATATATTTAATTATATAAAATTTATAATCTTATTAAATTAATTAAAATTTTGATATTAATCATATTATTTGAATGAAAAGAGAAATTTCTAATTTCTAATTAAGTAATATAACATAATTTTAACTAAGTAATATTTAAAATTTGAAGTGAAAATAAAATAAAAGAATTGGCCGGGCTGGCCCGCGGGTCAAACTCAAAGCCCGGCTCACGGGCCTAGTCGGGCCGGACTTTTAGGCCCAATTAAAAGTCCGCGGACCGAAAAATACCTTGCGACCTGACCCAAAATCGGGCCAAACCTGCAGACTTGTCGGGCCGACCCGACCCATTGACAGCCCTACTAGAAGGTCATAATTCGAAACTTAACAACCAACCGTTAATCATGAATTTGATAGAGGATTATCTCAGAATTAACTATCTTTTAATCCAGAATAAACTTAATTTGTGTTTTGACTTGACTGTCGTAACAAGAAAATTTGAAGTAAAATAGAGTTAGGTTCGGATTAAAAGACTATTCATATCGTAAAATACTGTTCATATGAACATTAACCGATGATAACTTATGTATTATATTTTTGTAAAAAATTATAAAGTTAAAGTTATCAAGTTAACCCCTCTCTATCAAATTCAAAGTGAGATAATTTTGGGATAACTTAATTAGGTTGAGTTAACATATTTGTTATCCCAATAAGTCGACCAAAGTGGGGCCAAGGGTTGAGGATTTGCCGAGTCTCAAATTTACGTGAATCCCAATGTGGCTAGCAAGATTCATGACGACTCCACTCTTTCGTGCTCCGAGGAGAGCGTACGTAGGTGTCTCCCCTGAACAGTTGGGATGTACTTTTCAAAACACCAGTATATAATTTAGTCTCATGTTTCTCTCCCTGTTATCTTTGTGACAAAAAAATACACACTATGGCAATGTTATCATAATCGGATCTAATCGGTCGGTCAGACCGTGAATCGGTCCAGAAATCTGTTCGATTAAAATCGATCCGATCTAATGTTAATGAACCGAAAGAACCGCGATTCGACCGGTGAACCGATCTGATCTGATTCTATTAGATCTTTGATTTTGATGATGACACACTATGAATCATGATGTAATCAATATGAAAAACTAACTCCTGAATATTAAACAGATATTTTTTGAATATGCTCACAGGTCGAAGCAGAAGTAATGTGTCTCGACGCAGAAGCTATTGTCTGAAGTTGCATTCATTCGCTACACCGACGCAGTCGAAGAAATGCATCGACACACAAGTCATTCGAGCTGTCTGGGAAAGTTTATCTTCACTACTACACCGATGCAGTTGGAAGACTACCTCGACACAGCAATGATTCAAGAAAGGTTTTTCAGTTTACTGCATCGACGCATCAGAAGAGCTACACCGACGCATCAAGTCTAAGATCAAAAGTTGAGAGTTACCACGTCAAAGGTCCAAGATAACGCATCGACGCACCTAGACTTCTGCCAAGGATCTCAAGCGCTTCAGTTAAGGATTTTCTCTTCTTCTACAACATGTCCACTTCCAAGGGCTCTGTGTCAAAGCTATGAAGCCTCAACTGTAGTCTAAGTTCAGTTTGGGAAAGGGTGCATCGACCTATCTCTCAATGCATCGATGCACCAGCACCTACACAAAGCACAATCCTTGAAAACTGCCTCGACTTGTCTTCATAGCACGTCAAAGCAACCAATTGAATCAGTCTCGACTTGTCTTCCTAGCACGTCGACACTTTGATACTTTCTAGCAGAGCACGTGACAACTTAACGAAATCATGTGTTTTCGAACTCTAGAAGACCTCTCACTTGTCCAAGTCACGTGGCAATCTCTAAAGATGTTTTCAGAAGAGGAATATTCTGAAAGAACACCTGGACCAATCAAGCCTCAGATCTGATGATAATTCCTTTTTCCAGAATATATCTAAATTTTTGTCTGGTATATATACGTTGTTTCCATCTTCTAGTAAAGTGACTGAATCGGAAAAAGGGAAGAAGCATCAGTGAAAGAAAAGGAGAGTTGCAGAGTCGTGAAGAGTGGAGCCGGTGAGAAAAATCAGATAGGAATTCTGTGAGAGAAGAAGAAAAAGAGGACGAGGAAGAAAAAGCTTGAGAGTATCCAGATCTAAACTCCATCCCGTCAAATTGAGTGCAACAAGAGCTCGAGAGTTTGGGGAGTTGTTCATCTATTGGCCTCTTGATCAGATGCAAGCCAATCTGCTCCTACTGAGATATCAGTCATTCTCGTTTGTCTTTCCTTTTGTTTTTTCTTTTTGCTTTTCGTTTTCTCAGTGTTCTTTCGATACCCTATTTAGGGATCGGGTGTTCCTTCTGAGCAATCAGAAGAAGGGAGAGTGATCTCTGGGTTCTCTCTGCTTAGTTAGAGGAAGGGAGACTTGGTCTCCGGGCGTTCCTTCAGAGGAATCAGAAGAAGGGAGAGTGATCTCCGGGTTCCCTCTGCGTCGTCAGAGGAAGAGAGGAATGATCCTCTGGTTGTGGGTAACTGGGCGTTGCTCATGTTTACTTCTGTGACTTCAGGAGAAGTGAGGAGCGTGTTCCTCCGGGCCAAGCTATTTGTCAGCGTTGTGTTTACAGACTGAGTCTGCGTTCTTGCTATTGCACAGGAATCCTCACTCAGATTGAGTGAGGGGTGGATGTAGGCAGACAAGTTGTCTGGCCGAACCACCTAAAAATCTCCTGTTCATCGTGTGCTTGCTTGTGTGATTGATTCCTTCTTATCTTCCACCATTCACGGGTTCTTCATTCATTAGTTTACCATGCTCATATATATGCTACGGGGAATGTGATTATATGTCCGTTCAGCATCATGATTGCACTGTTACTGTTTACGTCTGAGGTTGACAGATTCTATGTCTGTCTGTTTCAGTCTTGTTTGTTAGAACTGCTTATGTACGTATTAGTCATCTTGTGTATTAAGTGTTTACTGCATATTCTAACTTCGTCTGGCGATTTTAGTTTGTATTAGTTGAGTTCTAGTTTTGAAACTGAGTTTTTATCGGGGATCTATTCACCTCCCCCTTTAGATCCCAGCTGCACATCTATCAATTGGTATCAGAGTGGGTCTTTGATCTTGCTTCAGATTTAAAAATCTGCAGAGAAAAAGATCTGCATACTTTCTCACTGTTTGTTCTGTTGTCTCTCTGAATTCCTTCTTCATGGGTTCGCTACCCATTTTTGATGGATCCCATTTTGAGAGTTGGCTAGGTAAACTTAGCACGTTCATCAAAGTTGCTAATCCTAAACTCTGGCTCTTAATGTGTAATATCCCCGACCCTTCGGATCCTTCTTCTTGGGTCCTCGATTTATTTTCTCGGAGAATTTGTTCCCATTTTGCCCGAAATTATCTTTCGGACATTTTTCAGGTTCGAATCCGTGCGTTTCGGGTCAGTTTCGGAGGTCCTGGAGCGTGTTCCATGGTTTCCTGTGTTTTTCCCTGTCAGGACCTACGGAACCCCGTAGCGGGTGAACCGGGTCGTTCACCTACTCAGAAAAATATACCCCCGCGATCGGGTAATGACGAGATCCGAACATCGGGAAGGCCCAATAACCCGAATCTCGAACCGCCACCCACGAGCTCGAAGACTCGGAAGGGTTAAAAGGGATGGTGTGGAGATACACAAGAATCTAAAATAATTGCAGAGCTACGCAGTTTAAATGAATTAAGCAGGAAGTAATAAATGACATTAATTACATTACATGGTCCATAATAATAACAACAGTCTAAAATATAACAGTAGTCCACAACTAGTACAGTCCAAAGAGAAAAAGTACAACTACACGGGACATATCCCGGCCTGGCAACTGGTAACTAACCTTGGGCACCTGAACCATGTGGAGCCTCCGAAGCGCTCCCCTGAAGTCTCGTCTCACCTAAAACACGGTAAAAACACGCAGGGAATGAGTCTTAAAACAAAAGGCTCAGTAGGGATCATTCGATCCCCACCTCACAAACCGAGAAACCGCGTGGAAAATAATTACAAGCTACCACTACGTCTAGTACCGAACGCACGGCACAAAAAACTGAGATAACTCGTCAAAAACCCACGAGTCGCTACCAGACAAAGAAAGGAGTACCAACCCACTAGAAGCAAGGCCGAATGCATCCACTGATGACTTAGACCGCGCCTCATATGTCTCCCTCCGGCCCAACGGGAACTAAGACACCGTACAAGTAACCATAAAATAAGTGACTAGCTGGGGTAGCGCTCATCAGCGCGGGTCCAACTGCCCCCAACCACGTGTGCACACACAGACCATACGTCCTAGGTCTGGCCCTCTGACTGGTTTTCCCCTTAGCCGGACTCTGATGTCAAACGTGGGGCCCTACGGAAACAAGTCTAAAAACCGTATCTCGGGATAGCCTCGCAACCACTCCCTGGTGGGACCACTCGCGTGTCGGAAGGCTACGACTAGTGGAGGGTCACTGAAGAGTAGACTCTCTAGTCAACGAAAAATAACGTCTAAACCAGATAAAGTACAAGGGCCGCTCCTCGTACCAACACCGACTCACGGTGACACAAGCCGAGAACACCACCTCCCGGGACCTGTTGGCACTCAAAATATGATTCACGACGATCAAGCCTCAAAGACGGATGACACGGCCCACTGAAGCACAGAAGCCGATGGATATCAACACATTGAAGCCCTCTCAAGCTGCGAGAGCCTCAGGTCACCCTGTATGAATACCGGGGACTTCACCTCAGGAGAATCGAGATGAATTCACAACCAACTGGCAGTGCGACCAAGCCTGCCCAATGAATCGGCATCGACTCCGTCATGCCGCATACACTACACCCGCTGTCCGACCAAGGACCACGGTCTACCTGGTGGCCCGCCACCTTATGAAAGACTCTCCTGAGATGAAAGAATGTCCATAGCTCTTCAGAATGGAGGACCGAGGGCTCTATCGGCAGAAGATCCCGATTACCCGGCACGGGTACGGCTTCTCGCCAAGTTGGGTCCGTTAGTGGCCGAATGATCGCCCAGCCGGGGTGAAACTATCTCGGGTGTTATTTCACCCTTCGAGAAGCTTTGAACACAAGTCAGGCCAAGCTAGCAGCATGGATCATAGTGCCGAAAGCCGTGTCAGCGAAAAACCCGCGTGTTCAGATCAAAGATACTCGAAGCTCCGAGAGAGGCCATACGGCATCTTGAGAGCTTTGTCAAGGCTTCCCGTCAAGGTTTTGAAGGACTGCGGCGAGATGAATGGTCACGGTGACTCCCAGGACTATCCCCGGACTCACCGGCTAACCCGCGTCAAGCGAGAGAAGTTAACGCGGCACGCCCCTCACCGGCGCACCCCCCTTATCCGGCGCCCTCAATTCCGGCGCGCCCAAAAGCTTGGAGGAACCCTTATCTAGCACGCAATTGCCCACGCCGGATTAGGCTCTCCTATATAACGAACACTTGGTTCGACTAAGTGAAAGGAGGAAAAAAATGATCGAGAAGAGGTCGAAGGCATAGAGACTGAGTGATTGCCGGGGAGAGGGTGACCACCAATCAGAGCCAAGGGAGAGAGGGTTTCTTTCTTGGGGAAGAAGGTTTCCTTCGGAGAGCCTGTTTGCTACCGCCGTCTCCCTTTGCTCTGCCTGAAGCCCTCCGGAGCCGGAGAAGAAGAAGGGGATTCCGATACTCTGTTCTGAGTATAGGTGGGTCGTGTGGTTTTCTCCTCGCCGTCATCCCCGTTTCTTTTTCCTCTTGATCTAATGTAAGCGAAAGGGGGGTGTAGACACGCCATTCCTGACGTCTCCTGAGAAAGTCTCATATTACTATACGACGCCCCGCGACGGCTTACGCATTTCGAATCACTTGAGTATTTCCTTTTCTTGAGTCTTCTTCCGCCCTTTTCGGCATCCGGAATCGTCTCGTCACGGCATTCGGACGGCATCAACACCAGTCAGACGCATCAAAAGGTTCCGGAACCAAGAAGGGTGTCTTCCGGGCGCCCGCCGACGCCTGATCTAAGGACACGGGTGGGTCTTAATGGGGGTGTCCAGGTCCCTGGACGCCCCCATATTTTTAATTTATTTTATTTATTTTCTCAGGGCTTAAACTAAATAAAAAATATATAAATTAATGGAGGCGTCCAGGACCCTGGACGCCTCCATAAAAACAAAAATAAAAAATATATGCAAAATGCCAGTTGGCATACAAAAACAAAAAAATAAATAAAAATATATATATATTAATGGAGGCGTCCAGGATACTGGACGCCTCCATAAAAATAAATAAAAAAATTAAAAATGTCAGCCCTGGTATAAAAGACAAAAGAAAAATAAAAAATAATATAATTTTGGAGGCGTCCAGACCCTTGGACGCCTCCATCAAAACCCTCACGGGGCCGGCCACCGAATGATGGTTTGTCGTGTGTGAAAAAATCTAAAATATAGAGACGTCCGGTCAGCTGGACGCGCCCATTTCTGAATCACGAGGCGCCGCTCACAAAACCACGCGTTGTGCCAAACCGCGTGCGGCCGTTAGCAGTATTCGGTGGACCTGTTAGAGGCGTCCGGGACCCTGGACGCCCCCACAAAAGTATTCCAAAAAAATATATAAAAATAGAATAAAATATTATTTCGGCCCTGATGGAGGTGTCCAGAGTCCTGGACGCCTCCACCCTCCGGAGCTCTATAAATAGAGCCCCACCCCCTCAGTTCTGGGGGAGCTAAGCAGTGATCCGATAGGCTGCCGGAGCCCAGAGGCTACGGAGTCATTTTCTAACCCGTCGGGTCTTTTGTAGGTGGAGGTTCTGCCGGCTTCTCGGGTGCCCACGCTCGCGAGAGAAAGGTCGTCTTCATCCACCGCGCTTCCACGTCGTCCCCACGCTGCCGGAGCTCCGCCGGATTTCACCCTCGGCTCATCCAATAAGCCTTTTCTTCCCCTTCTTCTTCATAGTTCTTTACATTCATCATACTGCATCCTCTATCCCCCTTCACAAGGGCGCCTCTTCTCTTATACTTCTTGCATCCATCATCTCATTTTTCTCCCACTCGAGTCCGAGAGGGGTTTAAAAGATAACACCAACCAGGTGTGTGTCTTGCCATCATTTCGTTATTTTTATCGCAAGGATTTGAATACTACACCTCCATCTTTCTAATCCACTTGTCATTTGTTTGTCGTTGTTTTGCAAGGGTAGCCGAGGAAAGCCCTCTCCGTCGGCCGGCCGAAGGGAGAGGAAGAAGCAACCCGTCATCTCCCGCTCTCGAGGTAGGCGCGATCACTTTCTTATTTTGGGGTCGTTTGGCCCCTGGCGATCACATCTTGTCATCGAGGCCGCGGCGAGTCACTTCCCCAATGGCCGTTTAAATTTCTGTTTCCTATATTCTCTTTATATTTTGTTAAATTCTGCTTATATCATCGAGGCCGCGGCGAGTCACTTCCCCAATGGCCGTTTAAATTTCTATTCCTATAATCTCTTTATGTTTTGTTATATTCTGCTTATATCATCGAGGCCGCGGCGAGTCACATCCCCAATGGCCGTTTAAATTTCCGTTCTTATATTCTCTTTATATTCTGTTATATTCTGCTCTTATCATCGAGGCCGCGGCGAGTCACTTCCCCAATGGCCGTTTAAATTCCCGCTCTTTGTATTCTCTTCATATTCTGTCATCTTATTATCTGCTCATATTCTCGAGGCCGCGGCGAGTCACTTCCCCAATGGCCGTTTCAATTCTTGTTATTTAATTTTTGCACCATTCCCGTCCCCCCGAGGCCGCGGCGAGTCACTTCCCGCTATGGCCGTTTAACCCCCATATTTTGCTATATCACACTTGTCCTGCTCGCCCCGCCGGAGCAATCTCCCGTGGTGGCCCCTTCTCCCCCTTCTCTTATTTCTGTGTTGCAGCAAACAAACAACAAAAACAAAAAAAAAGAAGGAGCCCGCGCGCGCTCCGCGTCCTCTTCCCCGCTCTTCCCCGAACCGCGTGACGTCGCTCACAGATTGGCGATCACGGTGGGACCACTACTGCTTCCTTTCGGCTACCCTTGCAAGTTCGGCACCACCCGTGCCTCTCCACCTTCGCGCCCGCGCGCGCCCCCGTTGTGCTCACGGCAGCACTATCAGTTGTGATTCGTTGTTTGTTTGTTATATGTCTGTTATTTCTGTTGTTTTCTTACTCTATATATCTGTCAGCATTCCATTGCATACATCCATTCCTCTTTTCTATCCTTTTTTTTATTTTTTTTGAGGATCACCCTTTCCCGGTGAAGGAAGGACTCTCCGTTTGGGAATTCCTCTCAACGGACTAGAATCTCCTACAGTGGGACCTCCGTAAGTCCCCGACATCGAAGAATCTCCTCTTCGTTCACTAGGCTGGTTGTACCATTGAAGTTCCCCGGAGTTAGTCATTTCATTCGTGGTGAGACGAGAGACCCTAGCTGACACGGCGGTGAAATAAAAAATAAACTAGGGTCCCCATTTTGTGTGAACTTCGGATCTCGCTAAAAATACAAAAAAAAATCATCAAAATCAAAACACAAAAAAAGGGCGTAAAGGCATCCACTTGTTTGATAACCTCTGCTACCTACTTGCTAGTGTATGTTTTTGTGTTCTGGGAAAACTGTGAGCATGTCTCACGAGTCTTTTGAGGAGAACCACCCTAGCCGTGGTTTGACAGCCGACCCGCGAGTCCATGCTATGGACTCGGGTCCTTCTCATGACCCCTCGCATGAGGTGCAGGTTATTGCCGGGGACACGTCCCCGCCACAGGATATCACTTCCTTACTGGGCGTCCTCGCCAACACGGAGCTTACCTCTGAACAGCTCCGGGCCTTCCAGGCCATTCTAAAAGGGAAATCTGTTTCCCCCACGCTCCAGGAATCAACTCCGGCCATCGCACCTCTCCAAGAGTCCGTGCAGGCCATTCCATCTCCCTCATTGGCGCAAGCCATCCAGTCTCCCTCGCTTCAAGGACAAGCGAGCCAACAACCACCCTCATTCCAGTTCCCGTCACAATCTCAAACTCCCATTGTTCCCCACACACCGCTTCAGCCAGGGCCAACTGTCGGTGGTCCGACAGCTCCCTCTCATTCGGGGTTTCCCCCTCAAGTCTCCGGGAGACAGTTTCTCCCCCAGTGGCAAGTGCCACCTTCACCCCCAGAGGAGCTCGCCCAATCGCTCCTCAATAGGTTCAACCGCATGGACGAGCAGTTTCAAAATCTGAGAAGGATGGTGGACGTGAAAGCCACCCCGGAGGTTACTTTGCCAATCCTTCCCGTCATTCATCTTCCTCCCTCCGAAATGCCCACGTACCGCAGATACAATGGTACCGGCAACCCCTTCATTCATCTCTAGGATTTCATGTATGAGTCCTCTTACTGGCAAAACGATCAGAGGTCCCTGGCATACCTCTTTCGGAGATCATTGGATGGTCCCGCGCTTGAGTGGTTCTATTCTCTGGAGCCCCGCGAGGCCGAGAATTTTGAAGTAGTCCAGAGAAGGTTCTTGCAGAAATATAGGGATAGGGTCGGTCCCTCACTCTCCATTACCGACCTAGTGGCCGAAAAGATGAAACCCGACGAGGATTTTGTCCGATATGCTGATAGATGGAGGTCTCTGGCGGAAAGAATAAGGGATACCCTCTCCGAGCCCGAACAAGTGAAGATGATTGTGTCTAATGCAACCCCACAGTTCAGACATGTCCTGGCCATGAATAAACTTACTACAATGGAGGAACTCTATGAGAGGGCCCGATACATCCAAACCCAGCTAAAAGACTCCCCCATCATGAACATGTTTGAGTCGCCGAAGCCCAAAGTGGTCAGAAAGACAGGCGCTGGTGTCCCGGGCGGAGCCACAGAAGGGGTCGTGACAAATGAGCAAGTAAGTGCGGTCAACAATGCCAACTATGCAGTCAACCCAAGGCCTCCACAAATGCCCCGACTTCCCCTTCAACCAGATCCTTTCCCTCTTCGTCCTCCACCCCAAAATAATCCACCCCAGGATAATATGCCTCCATTACGCCAACCCCAGCAACAACAACCACAACTTCAGCAACAACAACCACAACTTCAGCAACAACAACCACCGCTTCAGTACAACCAAGTTCCACCCCCGGGGAACTATGGTCCCCAACAGCAACAAAGGAGGCCGCTCGGTCCCAAGAGAGCCTACTATCCGCCATTACCGGAAACCTTAGCAGACATTTTTAATGCCCTCATGGCATCAAACCAACTCGCCCTACCCAGAGAAAGGCCCGCGTGGCCCCCCAATGTTGATACCTCTAAATACTGCGTCTACCACAGGCAGCCGGGACACACAGTAGATTACTGCTTCCATTTCAAAGATTACATCCATGATATGAATGATGAACATCAAATAGATTGGGATGAGATGAGACGGTACGTCGCGGCTCTCAAGGCTATGAGACCTCCTCAGAGGCCACAGCAGCAGTTACAACAGCAGCAGCAGCAGCAACCACAACAACAACAGCAGCCTCAGCAGGCCCCACAACAACAGCCCGACATGGGAATAATCCAGAATCCATTACCGGAGCACCAACAGCCCAATCATCAGGTTAACCCCATCTCCTCCTTCCCGGAAGTCGGGAGAGAGCAGGTGTGGCACCAGGAAAGTACCTCCATTCTTTCTACCTCCAACCCTATCGTCATGCACCCCCCTCACCTTGCCCAGGTAGCACCTCTCTCTCATCAACCCGCGTCAGTATCACCATCACCATTTCCACTACCATTACGCCCTCTCATCCGCACCCCGACCTCCTATCAACCGACACTCTCCACTACGCCTTCACACCCTCTCATCTTCTCTCACTCCCCCACTTTACCACCCACCTCTACCACATTTACCCCTACGCCTTCTAAACCCCTTGTCATCCGTCAACCATACATAACCCCGTCTTTCTCCACCACATCACCACTAATGCCTTCAAAACCACTCATCAACCACCATCCACCTCAAAACCATCACCCGTTTCAAACCTTACCCACTTCCACTTTGCCTCCGCCGCCACCTTCTAAACCCCTTATCCTTCATAATCCGCGCAATATCCCCTCTACCTCCGCCATGCCTCCACCTAACAAACCCCTCATCAGAATCCCTGCTCCCGTCATCACCCCTGCTTCATCAACCATTCCTCCACTACTACCCCTCAAACCCCTGTTAAGATCCACCGCTACCCCCACAGAGGTACAAAAGCCGCAGGCAATGGTGCTCCGGAGTGGAAGGATTTTCCACAGGATTTTCCCCCACAACAGTCAGAATCCCGAGCAATCTCAGCCAGAGAAGGATGATGCAGAACAACCAGAAAGAGCTATCCCTGGAACACAGTATGATCTATTGAAACACCTGGATAAGACACCTGCCTGGATCTCCATCCTGGAGCTTCTTCAAAGATCCACATCCCACCAGGCAGCCTTAATGGAATACCTTCAAAGAGTCATGGTTAATGAAGACCTCCCCGTGGAGAAGATTTCGACAGTCCTGACCCCAACAGACACACAACCGGCCATCATGTTCCACAACTACGAGCTCGCTCCCAAGGAAGCTCGAAAATATGCATTGTGCATTTCAATAAAAATTAATGGGGTATCCATAAACCCGTGTCTTATGGACACGGGTGCATCCATAAATGTGATCTCCATGAGCACTCTTCAGTTGTGTGGGGTCAACGAGGAACAAATAAGACCTTCCTCGATCACGGTCACGGCTTATGACAATAGCAAAAGGCCGCCACAGGGGATGATTATTCTGAAGGCAGAACTAGGCCCCATGTCAATTCCTACGGAATTCCATGTCCTCGACATGGACCCCACATTCAAGGCTATACTGGTTCGCCCTTACATCGAAGCCATGGACGCTGTGCCTTCCACCAACCATCAGTGCATGAAGTTTCCTTACAATGGGAGAATTATTAAAGTGGTCAGTACACCGGTCCTTCACACAGTGGATGCTATCAACACCTCTCTGCCCTCCGTTTGGCCATCTCATCGGCCCATATTATCACTGCTGGACGTGCGTGATCCATCTCACATTCCACTAGCACCAAAGGAGCCGGTCAGGGCAACCGCAACATCATGTCTCCCTTCTCACTCCAAAGGTTGGGAGATTATGAGGAACATCGACTATCAACAAGGAAAGGGTCTGGGCGCACAGTTACAGGGTATGCTCAAACCGCCAAAGGAAATTAGGCCGAACCGCAGGTTTGGCCTAGGCTTCAAAGGACCGTTCAAGGCAGATTGGAAGCCCCTCACGTGGACTCTATCAAACCACTTCAACAGAGGACCCGTTGTTCAGATGGGAGATCACCCACGAGAAGCACATGGGGGATCACATGCTGTATATTTGGCTGAAAAATGTCCGAGGATCACCAAAAGAGGCAAGATCAAAGATCCGGAATGCGAGTGGGACAAATGGTTCGACATACGGGACATTTCCGTTGCACTGGAAAGGATGTTCTCATCTCCGCAGCTTGAAGGACCACCATTGATCTCCGAAATACCAGAGAATATTACCACTCTTGCCAAGGTTCCAAACTATCCTCGTCCTCGCCAGAAGGACTCTGTCATCGACGGATCTTCATCCGTCCTCAACATTGCCGTCGACGGCTCATTAGCCGCCATCCTCTCCATCCACTCGTCTCAGCCTTTGCTGATATCTTCTTCCTGGGCCAGACAATTGTCTGATGATCTTCCCAGGTCCCCTTCTTTGCTTACATACCTGAGCGGGCTTTTCAACCCGCGCCAGGTCTTCAACCATGATCTGCTCTATGAGCCTCACAATCCTCTAGCCATAACCCCTTTTCTCTCTCCTCCAATCTCTTTTCACTGCTTTGTCATTAAAAATGAAAACGAAAAAAAAACGTCAATTTTCAAACTCCCCAACAACACATCTTCGTTGAGGAAACCTCCTACATCTCCCACGGGTGCGTACCGCCTTGCGGACCACCCGTCCAAGGTCCGATGAGCGACCTTTTCTACCCCTCCTCTGAGGAGTCTTCTCCTGTACATTCTACACCATCCTCTTCGTCTTCCTCTTCTTCTGTAAATATTGTCAGTCAATCTAGGAATGATAGGCCAAGGGTAATACCTAGGAAGAAATCCAAGGGTAGGCAGATCCCTCGTCGATTCCTTCTGGATTTGGCCGCCAGGTGTCAGGCCCTTCTTGTCATCCCCCAGTTGTTAGAAAATCCCATCCAGCTACCCGAAATAAAATGCGAGGGCGACTGTGCATCTGATGAAGGGTATGGAGTCTACGAGATCACGGATGAAGAATGCCCCACTGAAGATGAGGGTGAAGAATATGAGGATGCGGCGGGCGCATACGCTAGTGGAATGAGGAGATTCGACGAGCCGTCAACCGCCGTAGAAGAATCCACCAAAGAAGTCAACTTGGGAACTGAGAAAGACCCTAGGATCATCCTCATAAGTGACAACCTACCACCCTCTGAAGAAGAGGCATTAATTGAGGTTCTCAAGGAATATAAGGACACGTTTGCATGGAGCTACGAGGATATGCCGGGTCTGGATTCAACCTTGGTCGAACACCGTTTAACCCTAAAACCAGGGTCCATCTCGGTAAAACAAAGGTTAAGGCGTTTCCACCCTCAGATGGCTTTGAAAATGAAAGAAGAGGTCGATAAGCTCCACAAAGCCAGGTTCATTAGAGTCGTTCTTTATCCTCAATGGGTGGCAAACATTGTCCCGGTCATGAAAAAAGATGGGAAAGTCAGGATTTGCATCGACTTCCGGGACCTTAACCGCGCGTGTCCAAAGGATGATTTTCCCTTACCTCACATTGATGTGCTGATTGATAACACGGCAGGCTACGAAACCCTCTCTTTCATGGATGGATTTTCAGGATACAATCAAATTCGTTTGGTAGAAGAGGATCAGGAAAAGACGTCATTCACTACCCCTTGGGGAACATATTGTTACGTGGTCATGCCATTCGGATTAAAGAATGCTGGAGCTACTTACCAAAGAGCGATGATGGCCATATTTCATGACATGATGCACATATATCTGGAAGTGTATGTGGATGACTTATTGGTGAAATCAAGGACCAGGATGGGACATCCAGAAGTTTTGGCTAAGGTCTTGCAAAGGTCAAGAGAGTTCCAATTGAAAATGAACTCGAAAAAGTGTGTGTTTGGTGTGTCGTCGGGAAAATTGCTGGGGTTCATTGTGAGTAAAAGAGGGATCGAGATTGATCCCGACAAAGCTAAGGCCATCAGGGATATGCCGCCTCCCAAGAATTTGAGGGAAGTCCGAGGTTTAATCGGGAGGTTGCAGTTTATTCGTCGATTTGTGTCTCAACATTCACAAAGGTGTAGACCTCTCTACGAGCTGACCAAGCCAGGAGTAGAATTCCACTGGAATTCTAAATGTCAGAAAGCTTTTGAAGGGTTGAAGGAATATCTGGCTAGTCCACCCGTTCTCATTCCACCCAAACCAGAAAAACCTCTGATCCTTTACGTCTCAGTCTTGGATGACTCCGTGGGAGCTGTCCTCGCACAAGCTGATGAAGAAGGCAAGGAACGGGCAACCTATTACTTGTCTAAACTTCTCAATCCCTGTGAGCAGAAATACACCGTCATGGAGAAAACCTGTGCTGCCCTCGTTTGGGTGGTGCAGAAATTGAAGCACTACTTCTTGGCTCACGAGCTCCACTTGATTGCTCGAATGAATCCTATCAAATTCCTTCTGGAGAAATCCGTCCTTACGGATAGGCTAGCACGCTGGCAAAGTTTTCTCTCTCAGTTCGACATCACCTACATCCAGCAAAAGGCGATTAAAGGCTATGCCATAGCCGAGCACCTCACTCACCATCCTCTTCCCAAGTTCGATCCCGTCCAATCAGAGTTTCCAGATGAGGAACTAATGTCCATCAACCAATCAGATGAGCCAATGGGGACACTATATTTTGATGGAGCTCTGAATTCTCAAGGGAGAGGAATCGGCGTCGCCCTCCTGTCGCCTGAAGGTCTCACATTCCCGTTGGCATATCAGCTCAAATTTTCAGTCACCAACAATATAGCTGAATATGAAGCTCTTCTAGCTGGCCTAGAACTCGCCCATTCTTTTCGTATCACTGAGTTGCGAGTCGTAGGTGATAGTCAACTCATCCTTCGCCAGGTGCTCACTAAGTATCGCACTCGTGATCCCAAACTCAAGCCATACCAAGAACTCACTGCTGCCTTTGCCAAACTGTTCGCCAAACTGATCTTTGTTCATGTCCCTCGTCATCAGAACATTCTCGCCGATGCCCTCGCCTCGTTGGCATCATCCATAAGGTTCCCTCTAGGAAGATGGTTTAAGTCCATTTCCATCTATAAACTTCACGCCCCTGCAATCGATGATGCTTCCTACGTAAATATCAAAGACAGGATAGCAAGGAAGATTCTGCAGGAAGATATCCTTGAGAAGAGGGAAATCATGTTGGCAGAGGCCGAAGAAGAACTGGATGATGAAGAGAAACCATGGTTCTATGAAATTGTCAAATACTGCCAAGATCAGTCTTATCCTCAAGGGGCCACCACAGAGGACAAGAAAGCCATAAGAAGGGTGGCTCAGAAATATACTTTGGTTGGAGGTCTACTCTATAGGAGGAGCCTTACTGGTATTCTGTTAAGATGTCTTGGTGACGATGAGGTTTGGAAATGTGTAGAGGAGACGCACTCGGGTGTGTGCGGTGGCCACGTGAATAGTCAGATGCTCGCCAAGAAGATCATTCGTCAAGGCTTTTATTGGCCCACCATGGAAGAAGATTGTGCCATCTATGTCCGTAGGTGTGTCAAGTGTCAACTTCATGCCGATAAAATCCATTCACCATCTTCCTCACTTCATCCAATATCCTCCCCATGGCCTTTCTCCATGTGGGCATTCGACATCATTGGTCCCCTAGGTGATCCCAATTCCCTCACCAAGCAGAAATCTTTCATCCTTACTGCGACGCAATACTTCACCAAATGGGCCGAAGCCGAAGCTTACGCGGAAATCAAGGCGTCAACAGTCTGCAAGTTCATCATGAAGAACATCCTCGCCAGATTCGGCATCCCAAGCACGATCGTCACCGACAATGGGCCACAATTCATTTCTCAGGACCTACAGGACCTCTGCAAAAGGTACGCAATTGCATTGCATCATTCATCGCCATATTACCCACAAGGTAACGGCCAAGCGGAGGCCACCAATAAAACATTGCTCAAAATCATCAAAAAAACATGCGAGTCTAGTAAGTTTTCAGACTGGCCAGAAAAGCTTATCGAAGCTCTATGGGCCTATCGCACTTCAATCCGTACCCCCACCGGGCAGACTCCATTTGCCCTTACTTATGGTATGGAAGCGGTAGTCCCGTACGAGACTCTGATCCCTTCTCTCAGGGTACAATTGGACGAGGAATTTCCCCTCGACGATCGTCGTAGTTCACTCCTCGCCCAGTTGGAACTCTTGGATGAGAAGCGGCTGGCCGCCGCCGAACACGCGCGTGTGTATCAAAATAGACTCGCTCGCTTTTACCAAAAGAAAGTCGTTGAGAGAAAATTCAAAGTCGGTGAGATGGTCGTAAAAAGAATTTTTGTCAAACCTGGAGGGCCGCGTTCTAAGCTCCAACCCAATTGGGAAGGACCATTTGTAATTCAAGCCGTGTACCCTGGCAACGCCTACAAACTAATCAACGCTGAAGGGACCGAGTTATCCCACCCTTGGAATGGGCTTTATCTTAAGAAATACTACCCTTAGCACAAAACAAACAAAAAAAATGATGAAAAGATAAAAAAACATCAAAAACAAAGAAATACTGAAAACCACTAAAAATATGGAAAATTCAAAACGCTGATGCCTGGCAGTCACCATGTAGTTAAGTCCCTGCAGCTAACCTTCATGTTAGGATAGGGCCCATTAAGGCTTGGTAGGCACCGGGTCTTGGTTTGCCAGAACCGTGGAGATCCCTGTCCGGTCACGTCGGCCTATGCTCGCTCGAAGGAAGCTAACATGTGCTCACTTATGTATTTTATTCAAAAAAAATCGGTAGCATCACCTACGGTGGGGCTCCACCCAGAAGATCTCCGGAAGCTGTAATCTTTATTCTTTTCTCTTCGACCAAATGAGACAGTTGGCGCCCTTAAAACGCTGAGCATGAGAAACCGAAACTCAAACCCCAAAGGCAAGAGTAGGACCCATTTCCTCGAGCATCGATCAGAGCACGAGAAGAGGGCAGTGTCCCCGCAGGCATACAAAAAGGGAGCCCACAAACGTCAAACGACTATATCTCCCTCACAAAAGAAATACAAAATCAAAATCAAGAGAAAAGCCTGGTCGTGAGCGTGCCTGTTGCGATAAACGGAACCCCTCAAAGCAAAAGTCTGAATCCACAAAGGGGGCCGTGGAATGTAAATGCTCGAGATTTGGTCCGAAGTTGTCTGAAAGGAAAGAGTTAATGGGCCCTTATTCGCTCGCCGGGTTAACGGCTTTACCTGTCCTCTCAGGAGGTTTATCCCCTACGCTCTTCCTTCTCCCTCTAAAGATGAAGGTTCGATGGAGTTTCTGAAAGGTGAAAACTGCCCAGGGTCTGCGACCTTATTTTAATATACACATTTTGGTTGCCTACTTTGAAAAGCAAAAGCTATCGTTGCGAAGGAGTCTCTGTGTTTCTGGCTGGTCAAGACCCCTGTTTACCGCCTTGATGTCTTCTTGTTTAACCTCGGGCTTAGGCCAATGCAAGCGCGTCACCTATGGGTGCGACGGCGTCTGATTCCGGGTCAGCGTCACGCGGTTGGTCGTTAGGGTTCCAGGGTGTTCCATCATATACCATCTAGAGTTGTGAGGAAACAGACCCGGGTCGGGCAAATCTTTTACCTCAAACACCTTTTGGGTGAATCCCTGTGGTCGGAAGCAACTGGGAGCCTAAGCATGGCATGACGGTATTGTCATCAGGGTAAGTCTTAGCCGGCGGGATCATCATTCGAGGGGTCTAGAGGCCCATATCAACCTAGATGTGCACTTAGGATACCTGGGAGGTTAGTAAGAAACACATGTTCTCACGAAGGTTAGGTGCCATTTGGGTGCTTGCCGGGCGTTAGCAACAAAAAAAATTGAAATGATAAAAGTAACAAAAAAATGGAAAAGCGAAATGTACATATTTGCAAACAAAAAAATCTTTTTATGATAAAACAAAAAAATATATCAAATATAAAAAAGAAAACAAATCAATTTTGCATGATTGCATTTACGTGCATCATCTCATTTTTAATATCGCTTGCATTCGTGTGCTTGCCTGTCACATTTATCATCACCGCATCTTTCCCTTGCCTTCGTTAAATAAAGGCTTGGCCCCTTGACCAGTTATCAAGGACAGTCACAGTGACCATTTGCTTATTGAGCAAGGGGCCAAGTCAGAACAGAAATTCTGATTTGTTTGTTTCAGTGATATGTGCAGGGATTCAGGTAACTGAAGCAAAGGTGAAAAACAAACAAACCAAACCTTGTGTTTTATTCCAAAAACCAAAAAAAAAAAAATTACATCAAGTTCCGCCCTCTCTCTCTGCATTACTCGTCCCACTACTCTCCGGGCAAAACACTCTCAAAGGTGCTACCCAACTACGAAAAGCGGTACTCCTGCCGCTCTGTACTCCTCTTCCTATTCCCACATCCCGGCGTTGATCCACGGAAGCAGCAGAGAAGCTGCCAACACGAAAGCCACGCTCTCGTACTTTTCGGTAGCGCTCCTCACCATCTCTCAGCCACTGTTCAGCAAGACCAAGGCCGATTCGGAGTTCGAATAGTTGGGCCTCCATGGCCCTTCGCTCCTCCCTTTCAGCCAAACTGTTGGCTCTTTCTCTCTCTGCGTCTCTTTCCCTCTCTGCCCGTTCTCTCTCACGGTCTTCCCTCTCCAACTGGAGAGTGATCCTCAGTTCCATAGCATCCCTGGATGAGTCGTCATCAGGATGACGCCGCAGTTCCCTCTCCAGTTCTGCTATCCTAGCCTCCTTCTGCGCAGCTTGGGCAAGCGCTTCTTCCGTCTCCTTTTCCTGCCGAGTGTACCATCTCAGATACGCGATAAGGCGTAAATAAAGAGAACTCAACGCTGAAACTTTTACCTGTATACGGAGCATCCCTTCTGCCTCCGCAGCACGCTGCGTGGCGTGAGCAAGTTGCTCATGAAGCGAGTCAAGTTCTGAGGTGGGAATCCACAAGCTGGAAGAGGCACCACCTACTCCCATCGCTGGGGAGGCCGCGCCAATCTGGGCATGCTACGACCATGTGAATTAGCAGCCAACATCTGGAATCTGGGGATTTAATTAGGAATGTACTGTACACCTACCAAGGCGCTCGTAGCTCCGCGGGCATCGCCCAACTGTTGTTCCATCTCTGCCAAGCGAGTTCGTAAATTCGCTATCATGGCATCCCGGACATCCTGCAGCCATACGAGTCAGCATTTCCACCAGAAAACCAAAAAAAGAGAAAAAAGGAGAAAGAAGAGAAGAGAAAAAGGGGAAACCTACCTCCACAAGTCCCCGGGGTTGGAACCGTTCTGCGTACTTTATTCTATATAGACGCAAGTAGTCCTCGCTGTCCCGCGCCTGCGATTCTACAATCGTGCCACCCCGTTGCCAGTCTTCGTACTGTTCAGGAAATCGCACGCGCCAGTCAATGCAGGTCGTCGGTCCTCGCGTCTTTCTCCCGACACGAGGTGGCGCAGCTGAATCCACCCATTCTTGAGCCAGTCCTAAAGTCCTCATAACTAATCGTAGCCGAAGCGGCTCGATTTCATTCAGGCAGTGCATCCATAGTTCCCGTCCGAACCGGGCATGACTTGCTAGAACCCATGGCTGGTTGGCATCGACCATGTCTGAGTAGGGTCTCCAGTTTACCATCGCTGCAGGGAACTCCTGTAGCTCCCGCCTTAACACCATCAGTTGGTAGGTTAGGGGTGCCGCACTCATGATGGGTTCCCACCGCCTGGCTAGCGGCACCATCACGGGTCGCCAATGTCGAGCTCTCCCCATGGGGAGGTAATAATAGCTCCATAGCTGCTCGGCGCAGGTCATCAGCACCTTGCGAAAATAACAAAAAAAATACAAAACAAGCAAAACCAAAAATACCTGGATGAATGGTGTGAAACCACTCACAGTCATCTCACGATCCGTTTCTTGGAATAGGCCTGCAAACAAGTGCACCAGCATGGCAGCTCCCCAGGCGTAGTACCCTACTCTTTCAAGGTCTGACAGCAGCTCCAGGAAGCGACATTGGATACCGTCCCCTTTCGAGCTCAGTACCAATCTCCCCAAAAGGAAGAGGAGAAATCTCCTCAAATCTATGTTACATCTTTCCCAGTTGCCAAAATCTGTGCAATACACGGCACGGCATCCTATTTCCATCCTTTCCATGAACTCTTCTGAGGATTCGTCATCCCGCCGATGAGTGTCGGTGAGCCCTAATGCATCCATGAGGGACGCCCTAGCTACCGACCTATTTTTCCGACCATCTAGGTCCAAACCAAGTAACTTCTGGCCACCTTCTCGGTAGTCCGCGTAAGTGACTCCGGTCACTGCCTCGCCATCCACCTTGAGACTCGTAATTCGGACCACATCTTCCAAGCTGGGCACCATGTGCCCCCAGGGCATCAGGAATGCCCGGCTCACTGGGTCCCATCTCTCACACAAGGCTTGGATCAGGACTAGGTCAAGCTGGATCGGCTCGATCCGAAGGAAGGTACCAAATCCCATCACGTCTAGCCTCGCCTTCTGAAAATCTGGGAGGCCCCTGTACGCTGCTACTACCAACTCCCATGAGATTTGTGATTTCATCACAACCTACACATACAAGGAATGGGGGTGAGGTTTGGTCAGAAGAAAGGAAGAAAAAATGAGAAAAGGGCAAGAAACTTGGCTTACGAGTTGTGATTGGGCCCTTTCGCTGAAGTGCCCTTCAAGGTCTGAAAGTCTCCTGGAACTACTACCACTGGACCTGCTTCTCTTCGAGGAATGGGAAGATTCGCCCTCCATCCAACTTCTCGCTGAGGAGCACAAGTTCTTACGAGGACGCCCGCAAAATTTGGCACAACATCCGGGAAAAGGAACTAGGCCCGTCAGTATTGACTTCGACGGCAGATTCCCGTGAAAAATGGTCACAACAAGACGCGATTCTCCGCTTGGAGCGGAGTCTCGGCAGACCCATCACATGGAAACAGTGCAAAGGAGAAGAAGTGTAGGGAAGAAGGAATGCACAAAAAAATAAATAAATAGTAGAAAATCAAATCACTCCATTCGTAATTCTACATAAGCTGTCATAAGCACTACAATCATAGAGAGGTGGCGGGCCCACTAGCCCGCCAATCCTCACCATCACTCATCTCTCCGGGCACTCTCCTCCTCTCCCCCGAGGTGAGGGTCCCTCAGAAGCCTCTAGGATCCCCGTACAGTAGCACCTGCCTCGCCTCTGGGCGCCTGCTCCGCAGCAGTGACTCGCTGCTCCTCCCCTGGCGTGGCGAAGAAGCCACTGGCAGCAAAGCGACCGGACTGGCGGAGTCGCTCCCCGAACTCTCGCGCTCTCTCGTAGCGCGTCTCCATCCCTCCTAGCCTCTGCACGACGGCCTGAAGGCCCAGCTGGAGCTCCCTCACTTGGGCCTCCAAGGCCCTCCTCTCGGTCAGATCCCGCTGTCGCTCGGACCTTCTCTCGGCTTTCTCTCTCTCTGCCTCTCTCCTCATCATCTGCAGAAGAACCCTTAACTCCAGGATGTCTGGAGAAGGTCTCTCCTCACCACGATGCCGCAGCTCCGCTACAGTCACCACCCAGGCGTCACGCTCCTCTTCCGCCCGGGTCGCGCGGGCCACCGCACCGGCAAGTTGCTCCCGGAGGGAGGCAATCTCGAGAAAAGGGGCCGAGGAGCTGGAAGATCCGCCAGCCACTCCCACCGTCGCTGTCTGCTGGGCACGCTGGAACGAAATAAACAACGGCCGTCAGTGAAACTCCAAAATCTGAAGTTAAAAGTGCGGCACACGTAACTTACCAGGAGCGACAACTCATGTTGAGCGACGGCCAGCTGCCGCCTAGTCTCTGACAGTTGGGCGCGCGAGTCGCCGATGCCACGCGTGTCCCCAGCTTGGGGAAGCCCCGCGTAACTCTCTCTCTGCCGCCGCAGGAAGTCGGCACTGTCCTGCACCAGTACACCCCCTTGCTGTCCAGGGAGACGTATGGGCCAGTCCTCGAGCCTCGCCTTGCCACGGCTCTCCCTCCTGACGCGGCTCGGCTCGTCCGCACTCGCCCACTCATCGGCCAGGCCCAGGGTCCTTGCCATGTCCTGCACCAAGAAAGGGGTCCCACATCAGTCAAAAGGAACGCGTCCCCTGTCTAGGACGCGTCCATCATTTGAATGCAACACTCGCCGAACCCTTTCCTCCTCGCGCGGCTCGCTTCAAAACCCAAAATGAATTAAAATAGGAAGAGATCGGAGCACCTACCGAACCGTGTTCACCTCCTCCCACGCCATCGGGCCCCTCGGGGGCCCGAAGCGGCCCTTCCTCCTCCATGGACGCCGTTCCGTGCTCGGGCGCGTCCCTCCTTGGGCGAGGAGTTCCTCGTCCCTCTCCACCTTCACCATGGTCGGGCCCACCGAACTCCATCGATCAAAAGAGGAGGAAGACGAGAAAATGGGCAAGCGAGTTTCGGCAGGAGGCGGGCTCGTTTGCGGGTAAGGCACGGGAGAAGAAGGACCATCCGTCGCTTTAAATTTGAAATCAAGGATTAAGACGCGTCCTCGCGCCTGGACGCGCCCAAAAGGGGGAGAAGGGAACAAAATCCCCCCGTGCAAGGCGTAGTTCCCCGCTGTTCAGGGCAAGGTCTCGCGAAGCATGCCTCAAAGGACAACTCAGTGCAAAGAAGAAAGTGTGGGAGAGAGAAAGGTACACACAACATAAAAAAAGCCATTTCCATTTCATATAATAGCCGAAAGTACATCATACAGTGAGAAGGGTGACGTACAAGCAACTCTCTAACTCTCACCGTCACCCTCCTGGTCATCTCCTTCCTCCCTCCTCTGACGGGGATCCCTAGGGGGCCTCCGCGACCTCTGTGAACCCTGAGAAGCCGTGCTCGCCTCTCCAGGCGGCACCATGCCAGCCTCCAAGGTACGGCGACGCTGCTCGGCCGAAGAAACTAGAAAGCTGCCCACAGAAAAGGAACCGGACTGACGAAGTCGCTCCCCGCGCTCCTTCGCCCTCCGATACCGCTCCTCACTCTCCCGGAGTCTCCCCTCCGTCGTGCCAAGACTCAGCCGGAGCTCCGACACCTAGGCCACCAGAGCTCTCCTCTCGTCCCAATCCCGATATCGCTCTGCCATCCTGTACTCCCTCTCTTTCTCCATGGTCTCCCTATCCCTCTCCCTCTCTCTCTCTAGGGTCTCCCTATCCCACTCCCTCTCTCTCTCCATGGTCTCCCTATCCCTCTCCCTCTTCTCTCTCTCTCTCACCGCCTCCCTCCTCGACAGCTCGAGGGCGATCCGCAGATCCAGCACGTCACGAGGGAGCTCCTCAGCCTCCCGTCGACGCTCCTCCTCTAGCTCCGCAATCCGGGCGCCACGTTCTGCCACCCAGGCATCACGCTCCTGCTCAGCACGGACAGCACGCGCCAGGGCCTCCCGAATCTCGGCCACCTGTCAAAGCACGCATGCACCGTAAGAGAACAGTGATAGAAGGAAAGCAGCTAGAAAAGGGTCGGCGCCAAGCAAACACTCACTCGAGCCTCGCGGTCACGCTCGGCCTCCTCAGCCCGAGCCACCGCGTGCGCCAGCTGCTCCTGGAGGGCAGAAACCTCTGGAGGAGGGCCCCGCGAACTGGAACCCGCTCCACCAGCCATCCCGGCTGCCGCTGTCTGGTGGGCCCGCTGAAACACGGGGCAAACGTCAGTCAAAGGCTAAGCATCAAAAATCAGGTCACAAAAAAAAATGCATTGCATAGACTCACCAGGATCTCCAACTCCTGTCGGATGGCCACCAACTGCCGCCTGGCGTCTGCCAGCTAGGCCCGCAGGTCGGCGATCATGTTGTCACGAGCATCCTGCATTGCACATAAGTCAGTACCACATGCATATACATATAGAAGGGTGAAGCAGTTTCATTTCACTTACCCCTGCCATACCACCCAAGGAGAGGCGGTCCCCGTACGTAGCTCGGTACCGTCTCATGTAGTCTGTGCTGTCCTGTACGTGGGACACCACTGGGACCCCGCCCTGCTGCCAGTCCTGGTACTGTGCTGGGAAGCGCGTACGCCAGTCCACGATCTTCGCCTTCCCCTTGGTCTTCCGCCCAATGCGGGCCGGCGCATCTACGTCAACCCACTCCTGGGCCAGCCCCAACGTCCTCATGACCAGTCTAAGCCGCAGCGGCTCAATCTCGTTCAGGCAAGGGACCCACACGTCCCGCCTGAAACGAGGAAGACCCGCTACAACCCAGGGCTGGCCAGCGTCGCCCATGCCCAGGTAGGGTCTCCACACCACCTGCATCACCATACATACATCATGTTAGTTACCATTCAGTCTCACGCATAAACACAAAAAAATCATACGCATCATACCATGGCCTCGGGATACTCGCTCAGCTCCCGACGAAGTGACGCCAGCTGGTAGCCATGGGGTGCTGCAACCACGATCGGTTTCCACTGCCGCGCCAGAGGCACGGCCCTCCTGTTCCCATGCCTAGCCCTCCCCATCGGGAAATAGTAATAGCTCCACACCTGCATCCATCATACATCATTAGTACAATAATTGCATATTTAACTATAGTAATGCAAAATAAAATGTTTACCTGGAGGAAAGGTGCGAAGCCACTGACTGTCGTCTCCTTCTCCGAAGTCTGGGAGAGATCAGCAATCAAATGGGCAAGCAGAGCCGCCCCCCACGCATAGTGTCCCACTCTGTCCAGATCCGCCAAGATCCCGAGGAAACGGCAGTGGATGCCATCCCCTTTCGTCCCCAGCAGAAGGCGGCCCAGGAAGAAGAAAAGGAACCTCCGAAGGTCTAGATCCACCAGCTCTCTCTCGCTCGGATCCTGGGTGAAAGCTGCACGAGCATCCCCCTCCAGTCGAGCCAAGAACTCCGCTCCAGTCTCGCTAACCCGCTGGCGCGGGTCGACGAATCCGAGCGCCTCCATGATCTCCACCCGGCCGACTACCCTGCTGTCTCTATCAGTCACGCTCGTCTCTAACCACAGCAGGTCCAGGGCACTCTCTTAGTAGTCGGGGTAGGTGACCCCGCTGACTGCCTCTCCGTCAACTCGTAGCCCGGTGATCCGAGCCACGTCCTCCAGCGTCGGCACCATGTGCCCCCAGGGCATCAGAAACGCCCGGCTCGGTGCGTGCCACCGCTCCCTCAATGCCTGGATAAGAGGATGGTCGAGCCGGAAGGGCTCGATCCTAAGGAAAGCTCCAAAGCCCATGGCGTCTACACGCGCCCTCTGGAAATCCGGCAGCCCACGGTATGCTGCCACCACCAAGGACCAGCTGATCCGGCCCTTCATCACGCCCTGCAAACCACAAAACCAACAAAGAACACATCAGCATCATGAACAATAATAAACAATAACAATGTATATATACTACTTATTCTTTTTATTTTATTTTTATTTTTACTTTTTTAAATATTTATATTTTCTTTTGGAGGCGTCCAATGCCATGGACGCCTCCATCCAATTTACCTTTTTCTTTTTTAGAAAAAAACCAAAAAACAAAATTTATTAATAATATATATATTTTTATGGAGGCGTCCAGGGCCTAGGACGCCTCCTTATTTTTATTTTATTTTATTATTTACATAAATAAATAAATAAACAAAAGTAAAAAGAAAAAAAAGTGGAGGCGTCCAGGCCCCTGGACGCCTCCTTCTCTCACTACCTGGCCTTCTCTCACAGCCTCTCGCACGCCCGTTTTAGCCAATTGAACCACAGGGTGAGAATTCCGAAGTACTTACCGAGTCGTGATCGTCCTCTCCCGCGTCACCAGCATCTGCAGCGGCCTCCGCGGCCAGGAGAGGCACCTCCATCCCCTCCTCCGCCGCAATCTCCTCTGCTGCAGCCTCCTCGGCATCATCCCTCAACCTCCTCGTACGACGAGCCAGTCGTTTTCGCTTCCCTGGACCCTGGCTCGATCCTCCTCGCTCCATTGGGACTAAGAATGGGTCGTTTGGAGTGGCTGGACGGTCGGAATGAACAGTATAAGTGAGTAGGGGGGGAGCCCCCCCCTATATATAGATTGACCTTCTATTGGGGCGTCCAGGCGCCTGGACGCCCCCACACTTTTTAATTTTTTTCAAAATTCAAAAAAAAATAGGGGCGTCCAGACGCCTGGATGCCCCCATAAATAAAATAAATAAAAAAATAAAAAAAATCAAAATAGGGGCGTCCAAGACCCTGGACGCCCCCAAAATAAATTGTCAAAAAAATAATAAAATAATAAAAATAAAATTAGGGGCGTCCAAGCCCCTGGACGCCCCCATAATAAGAAATTTTCAAAAAAAAAATATTTTATGTATATAATCCAAACAAAATAAAAAAAACACAAAGGAAAAGAAAAACCATAAAAAAGATAATAATTAAGGGGACGGGGGTCCAAAACATCCAAATGACAAATTTTATTCCATCAGAAAAGCAGAGTGAACTACATCAGGGGTTTAGGCACCTTAGGCCTTAACTTCCCCAGTTCGGTTACATAAGCCCTCCACGGCTCGCATTCCTCCACCACGTGCGCTAAGACCTTTCCCGCAACACTTGTCTTCCAGGGAGCTTTAATGGCCTTCGCTTCCTTCGCATCCGCTTTAGTGCCCAACTCCCTTTTCTTCAAAGGAACAATGCCAGTCGGTGGCGGGAACGAATGGCGTGGGATGCCAATCTGGAGGCAGCACCGATGCGCACTATAAAGGACGAACTCGGATGAAGATCAACTTCGGGGGAAGACCTCATGAGGAGATCTAGCGAAAGCAAACATGCCGGTGCGCAAGTAAAGAAGCCTTGTGTCACGGTGCGAAGTGAGACCGCCAGTCTTCACGTTTCTTCAGCCACGGAACGCGGTTCACTACGGTACCACCGAAGCCTAACACGTCGGCTATGTGATGAAGAGGGCTTTGTTGGAAGAGCTTCGAAGCGGTTGGCATTCCCTCACGGTGGTCGAATTTGAAATGCAAATCCAGCCAGCAATTCAAGACAAGTGCACAACCAAATGGAGGCTTACCCATGCTCGAGGCAGTAAGACCGCTGTAAAGATAGGCAAGGACGGCAGGTCCCACCCTTTTTCCACGCCAGATCCCGCAGATAGCACTCAGTTGGTCTTCCTCCACTATGTTGTCGGTATAAGGAAACAAGAGAGCACCCGCCAGACAGATAGTGAACCCCTTCATGATTCCCTCCAAATAGTCATCGTCTGGTAACCCTCTCAGGGCGTCCATGACCCACTCCGCGAGCTTTTGAAGATCGATCCCCTTTTGAGTACGGACCTTTCTGGCTACGTCGGGCGGCATGAAGCTTCCAAGAACACTTTCAGAAGTCCCCCGTGTCAGCATCCGCATAGCCTTCACCTTCCCGTCACTCTTGAATTTCTTCAATCCGAGCAGAAGTTCCACCTCCTCGAGGAGGATGGTAACCTCGAAGGTCGGGAAGATAAAAGTGTGGGTCTGGGGATGCCAGATCTCCACTAGTGCGCCCATAGCCGCCCAGTCCATACGAATCTTCTCGTAATGTTTGGCATGAATAAGGAGCCCCTGCAAATGCCACTTCGAGAGTATGGCCCTCATGCCAATGGAGATATTGGAAGTTAGCTTTGAAAGCCATGGCAGTTTGGAAAACTTCCTCGGGCCTAGGAAGAGTGGATATGGCTGGAAGAGAAAGAAATAAGAAACGAAGGAAGTAAGAAGAAGGTTCACATGGAAAATTTGAAATGAATCAGCTTACCATATGCGACAAGATCGTCCCACTCAGATGACCCTCGAGGTCGGAGAGTCGCCTGATCTCGCTGCTAGGCCTGCTCCTCTTCATAACGCGGGAAGACTCTCCTTCCATCCTGAAATCTCTAGATTCTCCTCTCCTTCCTCTCCTAAGCTTCCAAAACCCACCTTGGTGCATTTGAATGAACTAGTCTAAGGGGAGTTCTTATAGGAAGGGAAGGGTGCTACAGGATAAAACATGTCACATCAGCGGTCGCTATCAGGATTTTGTCTGGATCTCCTTTGTATTGTGGTGCGATTCTGCTGTAATTCTGCTACTTTCTGATGTTATTAATCCATGATGGTCTGTGCAGGTTTTACTAACGGACGTCTTTGTCCAGTCTCCTGTCCCACCTTTCAATGGTTGGTCCCACCTTGTCATGCATCATAGTATATGATACGTACGCTACTAGAACATGCCGAGGACCGTGCGGCCCGAACGAATCCGGGATCTGAGTTGTAGCAACCCTGATAAATGAATATTGAAATAAAATTAAAAACATACATATTACAGAAGTAACACAGACAAAATAAAACAAATTAAAGATAACGCCTCTGAGTAAGGCGTTAATTTAAAAATAAACGCCTCTACATACGGCGTGACTAAAGAAAGGACGCCCACGAATGTGGTCGTCAACTCTCACGCGACCAAATAGGTAAGTGAAAGAAACGCCCATATATTAGGCGTGTTTTAAAAACAAGGAACGCCCTTATACATGGCGTTTCTTAAGAAACGACCTGAACTAGGTCGTTAATTAAAGAATCGACGCCCTGACCTAAGGCGTTAATTCAGTTCGTGACCCGTTCGAACCCAGAGCTTATCCAGGGAAAGATTAACCTAATCTAGTAAGTGTCTATTAGAGTAAGGACTCTATTAGGGATATATTACCCTCAATCAAACAGTACCTTTGTTAGGACTCTAAAATCCTATAAATATACCCGATCGATCCAACCCTAAACCATTTGATCGGTCTACTGCTACACGGTAAGTGAAGAACATACGTTCTTCTTGTTTTCTTTTGCCCGTCTGTTTACAGTCGCATGAAGAATATTGATTATTCTTCCTCTCCTTTAATGCAGGTTAAGGATCAGGTGCTTGCGTAAAGAACGAGGTTATGATTCCTCGTTATTTGTCCTAGCTTCCGGTATGTCTGTGAAGATTATTAATCTTCCTTCGTTTCCTCTCCAGGTTGACGGAAGAACGATTGTTCTTCTTCTATTAAGTTGCAGTTGAAGCTTCAAAGCCCTTTCGTCTCCTTCATCCAGATCATAAGGTAGGATTTTCTCAAGTCTCGTAGCCCAAACTAAAAATAAATATAAGAAGCACCATGCATGATATATTTATACAGTTTGCATGTAGTTTTAATACGTTTTCTGCAAATTTTCCAAGAAACGCCCTTGAATAGGGCGCTACTTTAAAAGAAACGACCATCACAGTGGTCGTTAATTAAAAGTATACGCCTTGTATACAGGCGTTAATTTCATGAACAACCGCATGTAATCAATAATTGATCCTGTTTAAAATTCAATAAATATGAAATATCGATTCTAATATCTTGCATGACTCTACCTGTAAATTCCTGCTAATTTTCTTGTCATGATCATGTCTCCTGTCTTGGAAATTTATTTGTTGAAATGTTGTAAATTCCTTGAATTCACGACCTTGACAACGTCGTTTTACACCTGTTAACGCCACATCACAGGACGTAAATTGAAAAGAAACGCCCCTTTCTAGGGCGCGTTTTCTGTAAATTCCTGAACTATGTATATCCTGTAAAATAAAATTAAACAGTAACGCCCCTTTCCAGGGCGTGTTTTAAATAAATCCTGAAAATTATTTATATTCTGTCAAATATTTAATTAATGAGACGCCTGCTTATATAGTCGTCAACTCTGAAGAAACACCCCTGTCCAGGGCACGTTTTATATAAATTAATGAAATAATGAAATTCTGCAAAACGGAACATATGTAAACGCCCTTATGTTAGGCGTTACTTACCTGACTAACGCCCCTGTCTAGGGCATGTTTTTCATGAATTAATAAAATTATTGAAAATTCTGTAAAATAGAAATATGTAAACGCCCTTCTGTTAGGCGTTAATTACTTGAGAAATGACTTGACCTAAGTCGTTATTTTACTGTAAAACTGATTTTTCCCTATTTTTGTTAACCGATGATTTCATATGTTATATAATATATATATCGGCACTATTCTCCACTCCGTGAGTATAGTCCCACGTTTCACATTGTTTCATCGATCACACTCAACTCTCATTGACATACAAGCTCTCCATTGGACATTCCGTTCCTTTGGACTAGCGAGTTAGTCATAGAGACCTCCGTAAGACTCCTCGTAGGCTTGGATTCCCTCAAGGCCGACTGAGCTGGTTGTACCCTAAAAACCCATTACACGATCCTTGCCATGTCAATCTAAAGAAACATGGTATACCGGCCCTTATGATTATACAAAGAGTATATCATAAGAAATTCTTAATGGGATGATGATATCATGCCATATCATGTCGTTCTTGTAAACCTCAATTCTATGATAAGAATGAGGGTATCTTGCTTGATCTAATGTTTATGTGGACCTCAATTCTATAAAGAATGTCCATATTGATTTGTCATGGGACCTAAGTTAAGGGAACCATATTCTACCTAGTTTTATGGATATCGTGATTTTACCGTTATTATCGCCAATCTATGTCCTTTGTCATATTTTTGGACTCTATTCTGTCAAAGTTGTCATACAAGTCTACAAGCTTGAATATTGAAACTCTATATTGGCTATATAAACAAGAGTGGATGTCAAAAATACATGATAAATGTCTGTGCATATAGGGCCCGATCTGGTCCTGGGAGGAGCACCCGAAAGTACTTGTGCCCATGGGAGTTAAAATGATAAGGTATCTGGCATTATACCGAGTACTTGACTTGTTTGATTGGACATTCCACACACATCTTGTACTTGAATCGTACTTGACTTTACATGAAATGCGTGGCCCGAAAAAGGGTAATTTACTTGCTTGATACATGATAGCCAAAGTTCTTGACATGACTTGTTAAACGTGCTTGCTTGAATACCTTGAATACACTTGTCATCTTGTTGGAAGTTCATGATTAAGTTCATCTTATTTCTTGATATTACATTCTCTCTATCTTGTCGTTTTATGCGAGCATGCATAGCTTTATTGCATTCATGAAAGATGTAATTACTTAAACCCCTTGCTAGTACTTGAGATATAATTTCCTACTGAGCGTTCGCTCATTCCGTTTGTCCCTTTGTACTTTTCAGGTAAGTCCGATGACGATGGAAGTCAATCGGATGGGAATGTTCAAGAGTGAAAGTGATAGAGCTACTCAAGTGTCGTCTAGTCTTTCCTATAGTTTCTTGAGTCAAATATGTATTCTTTTCCTTTTTATTAAACAGAGTATTGGATTTGTAATAGTCTATCCATTATGAAATAAAGGATTGGGTTATCTTGCTATTTTGCGCATCTCTGTCTTTGCGTCGAATACACGACCACTCTGATTGATATGATTGATATAGACACGTCGCGCATCTCTGGGTATCTTCCGCGCTCGGGGCGTGACATGAGTTCCCCTTCAACAAAAACGGTGACGATCCCAGAAGAATTTGGGTTGTACGGATAGGCCGTCAATTTGTGATAGAATGGGGACGACGGTTCCATTCAGCGAGTTGGTACGCGGATAAACGGGCCCCAGCCCAGTATCAGCTCACCGGGTCGGTATCCTGACCCGTTCTTCACAAGTTGACAATATTATCCTTGGCTATTTTCTATTTTAGTTTGTTTTAAATTTTTCTTTGAACCCAGCATGAATTCATATAGGACTTTGATTTATTACGGAAGATCATTCAAGTGATTCGATTGTGAAAGCCGTTGTGCTCCAATTCCCACAAATATGAGATATTCCACTCCGAATGAAATACTGAGTTTCCTTGATACAGCCCTACGCTGCTCTTCCAAAGGAGACCCTTGTTTGGACAGACCCTCAGATATTCCTTTACCCTTTTTTTGACCCACCTTGGCCGCAGCACTTCCACATTGGCTGGTAACCGCTCCCCAAAGGTGAAACCTCCGGTTTATGACCCAGGTACTTCCACACCGAGAAGTTGGTCTCCTTTTGTTTCGTGCCTGAGCGCACATCTCACCCTCCCTTATTTGATCTCCGTCCAAGCAATCGTCAATATTTGAAAGACCTTCTTCAAGGTCGCCTCATTGAAACTCCAGGAAAGATTCCAAACAATAACGTCAAAAGCGTGTCTCATCACACCTTAGCATCAACTTATCAGTCCGCTCCCACTTCACTCCACTCCACTTCCACTACGTGTCGCTCCCTTGCAAAGCAGACGCCAAGGCGGGGCAGCTGTAGACACGCCATTCCTGACGTCTCCTGAGAAAGTCTCATATTACTATACGACGCCCCGCGACGGCTTACGCATTTCGAATCACTTGAGTATTTCCTTTTCTTAAGTCTTCTTCCGCACTTTTCGGCATCCGGAATCGTCTCGTCACGGCATTCGGACGGCATCAACACCAGTCAGACGCATCAAAAGGTTCCGGAACCAAGAAGGGTGTCTTCCGGGCGCCCGCCGACGCCTGATCTAAGGACACGGGTGGGTCTTAATGGGGGCGTCCAGGTCCCTGGACGCCCCCATATTTTTAATTTATTTTATTTATTTTCTCAGGGCTTAAACTAAATAAAAAATATATAAATTAATGAAGGCGTCCAGGACCCTGGACGCCTCCATAAAAACAAAAATAAAAAATATATGCAAAATGCCAGTTGGCATACAAAAACAAAAAAATAAATAAAAATATATATATATTAATGGAGGCGTCCAGGATACTGGACGCCTCCATAAAAATAAATAAAAAAATTAAAAATGTCAGCCCTGGTATAAAAGACAAAAGAAAAATAAAAAATAATATAATTTTGGAGGCGTCCAGACCCTTGGACGCCTCCATCAAAACCCTCACGGGGCCGGCCACCGAATGATGGTTTGTCGTGTGTGAAAAAATCTAAAATATAGAGACGTCCGGTCAGCTGGACGCGCCCATTTCTGAATCACGAGGCGCCGCTCACAAAACCACGCGTTGTGCCAAACCGCGTGCGGCCGTTAGCAGTATTCGGTAGACCTGTTAGAGGCGTCCGGGACCCTGGACCCCGCCACAAAAGTATTCCAAAAAAATATATAAAAATAGAATAAAATATTATTTCGGCCCTGATGGAGGTGTCCAGAGTCCTGGACGCCTCCACCCTCCGGAGCTCTATAAATAGAGCCCCACCCCCTCAGTTCTGGGGGAGCTAAGCAGTGATCCGATAGGCTGCCGGAGCCCAGAGGCTACGGAGTCATTTTCTAACCCGTCGGGTCTTTTGTAGGTGGAGGTTCTGCCGGCTTCTCGGGTGCCCACGCTCGCGAGAGGAAGGTCGTCTTCATCCACCGCGCTTCCACGTCGTCCCCACGCTGCCGGAGCTCCGCCGGATTTCACCCTCGGCTCATCCAATAAGCCTTTTCTTCCCCTTCTTCTTCATAGTTCTTTACATTCATCATACTGCATCCTCTATCCCCCTTCACAAGGGCACCTCTTCTCTTATACTTCTTGCATCCATCATCTCATTTTTCTCCCACTCGAGTCCGAGAGGGGTTTAAAAGATAACACCAACCAGGTGTGTGTCTTGCCATCATTTCGTTATTTTTATCGCAAGGATTTGAATACTACACCTCCATCTTTCTAATCCACTTGTCATTTGTTTGTCGTTATTTTGCAAGGGTAGCCGAGGAAAGCCCTCTCCGTCGGCCGGCCGAAGGGAGAGGAAGAAGCAACCCGTCATCTCCCGCTCTCGAGGTAGGCGCGATCACTTTCTTATTTTGGGGTCTTTTGGCCCCTAGCGATCACATCTTGTCATCGAGGCCGCGGCGAGTCACTTCCCCAATGGCCGTTTAAATTTCTGTTTCCTATATTCTCTTTATATTTTGTTAAATTCTGCTTATATCATCGAGGCCGCGGCGAGTCACTTCCCCAATGGCCGTTTAAATTTCTATTCCTATAATCTCTTTATGTTTTGTTATATTCTGCTTATATCATCGAGGCCGCGGCGAGTCACATCCCCAATGGCCGTTTAAATTTCCGTTCTTATATTCTCTTTATATTCTGTTATATTCTGCTCTTATCATCGAGGCCGCGACGAGTCACTTCCCCAATGGCCGTTTAAATTCCCGCTCTTTGTATTCTCTTCATATTCTGTCATCTTATTATCTGCTCATATTCTCGAGGCCGCGGCGAGTCACTTCCCCAATGGCCGTTTCAATTCTTGTTATTTAATTTTTGCACCATTCCCGTCCCCCCGAGGCCGCGGCGAGTCACTTCCCGCTATGGCCGTTTAACCCCCATATTTTGCTATATCACACTTGTCCTGCTCGCCCCGCTGGAGCAATCTCCCGTGGTGGCCCCTTCTCCCCCTTCTCTTATTTCTGTGTTGCAGCAAACAAACAACAAAAACAAAAAAAAGAAGGAGCCCGCGCGCGCTCCGCGTCCTCTTCCCCCTCTTCCCCGAACTGCGTGACGTCGCTCACAGGGGGGAGGGGCGATGATATGAGCCTATCCTCCCCCCACAATCTGCGCATCTATTTCTTCCCCTATCATCCCTTCTTGCAAGTAATGAAACGGTCGCCGAGCATGATACCGGGCCGTGCCAAATTGTTGTAATAATGTGTATTTTCCCTTCCCATTGATGGAATAAACAATATGCAATGCCATGTATGTTTTTCTTATAGCTCTCAGTTCATCTGTCCAATTTCATCGTGTGTACAAATATCGGGTTTCTGATTCTCGACGCCAAACATGCCCTGGCTCTCTTCAGGGCTACATTGATCTCACCCCCCCTCCCCGGGGTCTTCCTTTACTTTGATACGTTTATACCGGGATCTCCCCCATACCCATTTGGGGCTCGTGATGCCAAGAGCATATAGGACTGTGCTTCCATGGCCTACCTCGAGACCGGTCCTTCTTTACTTTCCTTCTCTCAGATCATGGATTGGAAGAAGTAGGGCCGTCCCAACTAGCCGGGGAAAGTTTCCCTCTGGCATCATTGCCATGCATATATATCGCACGTTGATTGTTCGAGCGTTTGCCTTTGTCAATCCATGTAGCTTGTATACTAAATTGCTATTTCAGAGGCTAGGATATCGACCCGTTCTGGCACATTAATCATCCACTTCCCCTTGGCCCATGACCAAGTGCAGGCGGTGTGACGATTAAATAGCTTTCCTACCCCACATATACATCACTCACCCTGTGTTTTGTGCTCCTCAGAATGACCATCTATGATCGGGGAGGGGGGGGGAACACACCCCATTGATATCTTATAACCACCGTTTGGTCAAAGGGTTCCATCTGTAAGTGATGGATTCCCCACGGACCATAAGGTGAACATCAACAAGGGCTTCAGCCCGACAAATTCAAATCCATAGTCCTTCGAGACCCTGTGGTGACTAAGGGACGTGTGCCCCTCGTAGGCTAGTCCTCGGGGCTTCTCTCCCTAACAGTCTTCCCTCTCACTTGGATATAGCACAGACTACAGGTCGCTCACCCTTCGTAGGCTATCCCTCGGAGTTGCTGCTTCCCTCGTTAGTCGCCTTATCTGCTCATTTCAACCCATGGAACCATGGTGCCCCTTGTAGGCTAGTCCTCGGGGTTTCCTGTCCGATTGGGATCTACTGGCTGCCATCGTGCCGACTGGCTAGTTAGGGGCTTACTCCACACGTGGGTATGACCCCGTTTCTCCCCTGCAATCCTTCAAGGATGGGAGAGATGCTGCCCAGTTTTTTTTATCAAGTTTCTTAATTAATAAAGTTACCTCCAGTAAATTGGTCTCAATAAAACATAAGTTCTTAAGTAATAAACTCTCGTGATTGAGTATGAACCTCGCACTAGCTCATAATGTTGCTCCTGAAGAGCCCTGGACTCTAATTTAACAGGCAATCAACCTAATTAATCTTAAAACCCTCAACAGCATCTTAATAAGTCAAAAATAGATCAAAAATCCTAAAAATTAACTAAATCGGCGTGGTCCTTATCCGGTGCGCCCTAATACGGCGCGGTACCCCCCCCCCCCCCCCGCGCAGGATTAACATTAGACTCATAACTTCACATTTTTGCTTGGCTCGTTCCTGACGCGCCCTAACCCAGCGTGCCCCAAAGCCACTACGCCGGTCTAGCATATGCTATGGCCGCGTCTGATTAAGACCCTTTTGCCTACGCTTGTCCGCGTCGGGGAAACCTATCCCTACGCGTGGTCGCGCCGGTTTTGAATTATTGGTATCTTCTAATCACTCACTTGTCTTCGGAGCAATCTTCGCCTCCCACAGTCGAGATTAATAAACCTCAATCAGTAATAAAACAAATAAGGAGAAGACCGTTCAAGTCCGAACCTTTTCATATTTATGCTTCTACTGTCATGTCTGTTATCATCATGCTTTCGTTATCATGCCTATGTTACCACTCTCGTCTCCCTTGGCGGAGATTAATAAACTTGATTGATCACTGTCTATCTTAATAATCCTATTACCATGCTTAGCATAATCATAAGCATCACGCATGCATGCTTGCATAGACCCTCGGGTATATCAAATGGCAATGACGGAAGTCCGGGTTACACCCAACCGGAAGTGTTTGCCATGCGCGATGGTGGTCTTCGGACATATGTCCTCCGCCACGTATCGAGGGTCTCCAACTTAATGAACCATGCCTCTCTTGCATGATAGATAAAAGTATTTCACGTGACCTCGTCACATTCATACTTTGCATCTTGTTTCGGCCTCGAACGGCCTGCTATCTCGGCAATTAATCAAAGGTTTTCTCCCTTATGGGGGATGTAATTAACGTCATAGCCTTTATGGTATGGCGGGCTGCTGGTCTCGACCCGAATCTCACTCTCGCCCAAGAATGAGCGCACAATAAACTTGTCACTTACGTGACTGGCACGCCTGCGTGGTCAACTAATCGATTGGTTACTCACTAATTAACCGGTTGTTCGATCCGAACAAAATGACCTAACGAATTTCCCATTGCAAATAGGACCCCACGGCACCCTAACATATGGTCCCCACATGATGCCCAGCATCAATCGGACCACCGGTTAGCACGTGGATCGAGATCCATTCACCCGGGACTCGAATCGGCAAAGCGTAACTCCAGTGTAACACAACACGGGCGGCGGTCCATCCTGGAGGCTGCCATGTGTGTAAAACTCCCGAATCTGCGAGAAGCATTAACACGCTATAGGCCAGGAGCGCGTTCATGAACGCGCTCGCCTTGCCTAGCGCCTTCAAGCATTAACGCGCTCGGGACCCATAGCGTGTTAATCGTTAACGCGCTATGGAAGCCTGGCGCTTTAGACCGTGAACGCGTTGGTATGACCAGGCGCGTTCACAAGGTCGCGCCTAGTCAGGTAGGCGCATTTCTTGCCGACAAGCCGACGAACCACTGTTCATCTTCCTCGATGAACGCAGTGACAGGGGGTAGCGCGATCTCAAGATCACGCTACTAACCTGTAGCGTGACAATGGGCCGAGCCCGAATCACGGAATAAGCACGGATAATCCAAAAACCACGCCTATTCATCCCCTGGTGAAGGGAAAACAAAAGGGAAATCACTCCCTTAACTCCCAGCATGCTAGAAACCCCAAAAATCTAGCTAGAAACGCAACAAATCGGTGAAATCCGGCTCACCCCCCAAACATGGAGTTTCCCCATCCCGACATGAAAACAAGCCCCTCTCGACTTTCCTCGGCCTAGAAATCATGGGGGACGCAAGGGAAGAAGTAGGGATCCGTCACCCTACCTCAAAGAAGCCCCAAAACGCCTAGATCGCCGTCGTTCCTCAAAAACCGCTCGTTCTTCCTCGAGTTCCCACGAGCCATGCACGCCACCATGATCACCTCGCCGCCGCCGCCGTCGCCGCGCCGTCGCCCACCACCGTCTGCAGTTGGAGGGGCGCGCCGCGTCGTCGTCGGAAGAGGAGAGAGAAAGAGAGGGGGTGCCGATTCTCCAACGAGAAGAAAGGAGGAAGAAGAAGAAAGAGAAAGGGGGAAAAGAAAAGAAAAAGAATTGGGGATTTATAGAAAATTCTGATTTTCTGATAAATATAGAAAAAATAGAAAAATATACCCCCGGGATCGTTGGAACACGCTGATCGCCGTGGTACCATCCCTGAGTAGGTGAACTACCTGGTTCACCCGCTACGGGGTTCCGTAGGTCCTGATAGGGAAAAACACGGGAAACCACGGAACACGCTCCGGGACCTCCGAAACTGACCCGAAACGTACTGATCCGAACCTGAAAAATGTCTGAAAGATAATTCCGAGCAAAATGGGAACAAATTCTCTGAGAAAATAAATCTGGTACCCAAGAAGACGGATCCGAAGGGTCGGGGATATTACATAATGTCTAAAGGTCCTCATAGATTGCCCAAGGATACATCCAAATGGACTAATGTTCAAAGGATGAGAGACAGTGAAAACCGTAGAGCTCTAAATATCTTGAAAAGTGTTGTTAATCTAAATGCTTTTTCATTTGTTACTGATTGTAGATCTGCTAAAGAGATACTAGAACAACTGAAGGCAGTTCACAAGAAAAATGAGGTCAGTTGTCTGGTAGCAAATGGGAGTGATCACAGCAGTGATCAGAATGAGGAAGACTGTGAGGTAAATCCCTTCGAAAATTTTTCCTTAGAAGATTGGGAAAATGCATATGGTGAACAGTTAGAGATAAATGATAAGCTAAGAAAATAAAATGAATCTATGAAAAAGAAACTGTATGATTCTAATAACTGTAGTCCTAAATATGAAAACACTGCTGTTTTGAAATCTGAAAATGATAAGTTGAGAAAACAGTTAAGAGATTTTCATGCTGTCAATTGTGAACTAGAAGGATTAAAATCTGAAAATGATGAACTCAGAAATGAACTCAAGAGAGATGGAAATAAATGTACTAATAACTCCTCATGCAACAAATGCTCACTTGTGAAGGAGTTAAATGAATCTCTACATTTTGATCTAGATTGGCACAAGAACCTAATTGCTTCCTTAAGAGAAGAGAATAAGAATTTGGTAGATCAGAAAATTGAACTTGAAAAGATAGAGGAGGAACGAAATGAAAAACTTGTGAATGAAAATAAAAATCTTAAGGAACAAAACAAAAAGTTGATGGTGCTGAATATTATCATATCTGAGAGGTTACTGTCCTTTGAAAAAGGAAACTCCATTGCCATCACAAATGAATCTGAAAAAATGTTGATCCTACAAAAGGAAAATGAAGATCTCAAATCTGCAAATGAAGCTTTGAAAATCAGAATTACAGAATGTGAGGAGGAGATGGCCAACTATGAGATTAGCATCTCATGCCTCCAACAAGAAATTGATGATCTTAACAACTCCTTATCTAAATTTGTGAATGGAAAGAATAATCTGGATAAGCTTCTCGGTGGAAATTTTAATTTTTAGAAAGAGGGATTAGACTTTAATCCAACAAATAAAAAGAGTTTTGAAAATAAACTCCAAACATCCTTTGTCTGCAGTTCTGAATCCAACAAAACCTTAAGTCAACCAATCTTTCAGTTCACTACTCAAAAATCAGATAAATAAACTGAAAAATTGAAAGAGACTAATGATCTGAAGAAAAAGGCCACAAACACTCATGTTCCAAATGTGCATGTTACACACAAGTCACCCACACATTCACATGCACACAAGAAGAAAACTCCCTGTCATTATGGTGGCAAAAAGGGTCACCTGATGCATAACTGCTATGCTTTGAAAATTGATGACCTTAATGCACACAAGTGGACAAATGATTACAAAAATGTCAAAATGCATTCAAACAGAAATAATTCATCTCTAAATTCTCATGCCCATGCTAGACAAGCTCATGCTGTAAATCATGCCAATCATAGAAGGGCAATTCAATGTTTCCATCGTGGAAAGTTAGGTCACACAATGCATGATTATTTCATGTTGAAAAATGATGATGTGAGGGCCTACAGGAAATCCACTGTCCCCAAAAGGGTTCATTGTCATCACTGCGGGAAAACATGCCATACAGTGAAGGACTATTGGCATTTGAATAAAAATCATAATTTCCATGGTAAAGATAGAAATCTTACTGCTCAATCACAAAATTTCATGCACAACCTATGAATAAGAACATGAATGCACTTAATCATTGCCACTACTATGGAAGATCAGGACATGTTATGTATGACTGTTATCTCTTAGAATCTGATAATTCTAATGCCGCAAGAATTTGGAAAGCACCTTTCAGAGGTGCAGCTAACTCTTCTGGACCCAAGAGATCTTGGGTACCACTAAATAAAAATTGAGAATTCTTGTTTTGCAGGTGTGCCTTGAAGAAAGGAGGAAAAATAAAAATAAAGGGGGTTAAAAAAATTAAACAAGGCACCCTGGTTTGACAAACCCCACTTCTGCAACTTATTTTCTCTTGAAGTTGAATTTTAGTACTCTCTCTTCATTATTTTCACTGTTTTAGATAATGCTTCTAAATAAACTGTGAATTCACATTGCACACTCGTGTTTAAAAAGAAAATTTGCTGCATATGTTGTTGACATTGTTATGCTTCACTCTAAAATTTGTTGCATACTTCGTACTGAACTGCATTGATTGTTGCATGTTCATGCATGACCCTATGGTATATCAAATGGCGATATGTGGAAGGTCAGGTCAGGCCTATCTGGAAACTATCCTCATGCGTGATAGTGGTCTTCGGACCATGGTTCTCCGCCAGGTACCATGGGTCAAACTCTCATATAGAATAGCTTAGATTCTCATAAGCACATCTTAGTTAAATCCTACATTCCTCCCATGCCTTGGTATCCCTGTGCTCTGAGTGAGGGGGAGTTCAGTTTGCTGCAAGAAATGCTGAGGAAATATGTTCCTTGTGTAAGGAGGAGGTTGGAATATTGTCTGAGATGCTGAGGAAAATGATGCTATTTCTGAGGGGGAGTCTGATATGTTAAGCTGTGAAGTCAGGTACTATACATCCAAGAAAATATGCGGTATTATGCTGGTATTAGTCTTGAACATGATTGAGTCAGATAGTTTGATAGGTCGATGCACCGGTCTAGTGCCTCGATGTAGCTGTGCAAGATTATTCAAAATCAGTTACTGTATGGTCATGTGAGGTCGAGGCATCTAGTAATTCAGGTCGAAGCAGCACTAGTGCAGGCTATATATCTGGCCTGATGCTATCCCTGCATGCCTCGATGCAGTCATTCCTTACATTGAGTCTGTCTCACATTTCTTATCTTTCTACATTCTTGACTCTGCTCAGTTTCTTAAGTTTCTTGTATCACCCACTCTCAAAATTGTCCTCTCATTCATACCCTTGTGCAAAATTTGGAGAAGCTTTCGATTCCTTGAATCTGCCGTATTTACTGTCGAAAGCGAAATCACTAAGTCATTCTTCCTTCAAGAGGACCTTTGGTCATGACTAACCAACCTCTTACACTATAGTGGTTTTCTGTTTATACCCATTAAATCTAAGCTCACTTTTCTTAAACTGATTCTTCCTGCATATATAATCGGTCAAAATATTCTGAAAAAGAATTGCCTTAACTATCTCTGGATTTTTGAAAATGGTAAGTAAAGTGAACTTCTCTGGAAAAAGAATCTTCAGCATATATTGTCTATGAACTTCTTCAATAAAAATCTGAAAAGTTCAGGGAATACCTCATAATAAAATATATTACATTTGTGTGGCAGAACAATGGCATGACTTTTGGAGAAACTAGATCTTTGTATCAATGAAATGCTACAGATCAAGTCATGATGGAATTTGCTAACTCTACTTAAAAGAGGTATGAAGGTAAGTCACACTGAGTAACTAGGGACTCAGGCGTCTAAACAACGTGATTCCTTGTGTCAAAAAGTGTTGACTACACCAGATTTCTCAATTTGTTACTTTAAAAAAATGGTTGACTCTGAAACTTACATGAACTCTTGATGTGGTCATATTCAATATAAGTTAGTTTCTTCCCAGAGTTGTATGCTGAAAATCATGAGTACATATGAAAGATTTAGGCGGGGCATGGTTCTTAAGATAAATATTTTTATCTATTGCATTTGCATTAAGGATAAAGTCCAGGGTGGTGGTTCTTGATTTAATCGTATAAGCCCTAAACCATCACATGATGTAAGAGTTTTTAAAGTCATTTCTTAAGAAATGGCAATTTGGTAATTTTCCCTGGAGATTGTAAATATATCAGATTCACTTCTTCGAATTATCTCTCACACTTTTAACTCATCCTCACTCCGTCTCCGTAACTCTCCGAGTCTGAGCATCGTCACTGTCCCTCGACGGATCAGAAGCTTATTCTCCATCTCTTCGTCGTAGGGAATCTGTCTAAGCACTCCACTCCTACCTTCTCCTCTAAACCCTATCTCCGCGCATATCCCTTGTTAGCTTCTTCATTGTCACTATGTCTCCTCCTTTCACAAAGAGCAAGGGAAAGCGTCTAGCTTCAGAGAAACACCCTACAGCTGCTGGTTCCAGATGCAAGGAGCTTCGGACCAAGCATTCGCATGATCAACATGCGTTCGCTAGTGGTTCCAACCAGTCGCCATCTAAAGCATCCAAGCGGAAAGAGCGAGCCACTGAGTCTTCAAGAGAAAAGGGAAAAGCTACTCAGAGAGCTAGAAAGGAATGCCCTATCAGACTAGAGCCTAAACACGGTGAAGTTACTTCAAGTGATTCAATACGAATCATGTTTTCAAGGTACATTGATACACATGACCACCAACTGCTTGAAAATTTTCCTGAGCTAATGGATATGATGGAATTTCAAGGGTGGAGGAAATTTGTCAGCAAACATAGGGTTTATTATCCCAAACTGGTGACCCACTTCTATGAGAACTTGAAACATGATGCCAGCATTCCCAAATTATGGACAACTGTAAAGGAAATTGAAATTGAGATCAACAAGTGTTTGCTGCACAAAGCTCTAGGAATTCCAATGGATGGAGCTGTAGAAAATAGGTTCGCTTATAGTGCTCATGAGGTGTATTCTGTCATGACCGGTCTACCCAGCAACATTCAGGAAATCAAACATACTTATCTGACTAGGTTTAACACAAACAGATTTCCACCCTTTCAGAGGTTGCTTCACCATATACTTACAACGACAATAACCCCACAAGATGGTGGGAGGGGCAGACTGACAGAATCTCAGAGATTTCTTTTCTATTGTATGTTTAAGAACATCAAGGTCTGTTTACCTGACCTGATGATTTAGATTATTGGATTCTACAGAAATAAGGGCATACATCTTCCTTATGCAGCTCATTTGACTGCTATTTTCAAAAGGCTGAAGATTCCATTGGAGGATAAAAAGTTCAAAGATATTCCTATGTCCAATGTCTATACAATGGATTTCGTGGAGAAGTTTATGAAAATTAAAAAGATTGGAGGAAGAACACAAAGACAGCTACATGGGCACCTTCCACCACAGGTGAATGACCATCCAGAACAGCAGCAACAGTAAGAGATAGAACAGCAACAGCAGTAGCTAGAACAGCAACAACCAGAACTGCATGTAGATGAACCAGTGGAGCAGGCTCAACAGTTGGAAGTACATGCAGTAATCCAACAAGATCCAGCAGTACAGGAAAGAGTTGTGATTGAACAAGATGTACCACCTCCTGCAGTTCCAAAAAGTCAACAAATGGCTGAGGTTCAAATCGATCATCAAGAACCTCAGGCATCTCCAGAACACCAACCGCAGAACATCCATCCTGCGAGACAAGCTGTACCAGCAGATCCTCAAACCTCTCGAGCCTCTACATCATCTGTTCAAGAGACAAGCACTCGCTTTCGTTTCATATCTGCACAATTTAGTATACTACACTCTACCTTGAAAGAACAATCAAACCACTTTGAGCGTTAGATGATTCAGTTTAGAGGAGAAGTAAACTCTTGGATGAGAGAACTGTCAAAGAATTTTGAACAAAAATTAACACATCTACGGATGGAAGTGAATAGTCGTATTGCTAGAATTCAAAGAGAAAACAAGTAGTCCAATAGAAACTTCAACAGATTGGTCAGAGACATTCAAGGAGTCCTTGGTGTTGCTGGTAATCAAATTGGCAGGTTGACGGACAGATTCAACCGTCACGATGATAAGTTGACCACGGCTGTAGAGTACTTCCATGAAACAAGAGGACATCACAATCATCTTCTCAAAAATTATGACCATATGACAGAAAAATTATAGATGATTACAGATGACATCAAATACATGGTTAAGGTGTTCAAGGATCACTACCCTCAGCCATCCATTGAAGACCAAGGAGACAGTCGGTATCTTGGCTTTCCTCCAGAATCATCTTCTCAAGATCCTATATAAGCCACTCAACATGATGCACAGTTAACCCATCTTGTTGATATGATCCGCCATCAAACAACTGTGCTCAACGCTAAAATGGATCTGTTTCATGAAGCTTTTCTTGAAAGGCATTTCTCTACTGAAAGAAATCTTAGAACAGTCGCTCAAAGAGTTAATCAAAATGCAGAAGAGCTACGGGCATCACTACTGACTGCTCCAATCATTCCTCATGGTCCTGTAACCCAAGAAGCATCTACTCAGACTGATGACACACTTGGAAGTGACATCCCTCATCTTTTTGCTGATGGCAAAGGGGGAGAAGATTTTGAGTCAAGTCATAGAAGAGATGAGCAATCATAGGAGTTCTCATCATAGGAGACATAGACATGCATGTCATGCATGCATAGAATTTTGTTAGGCATAGCATTTTGTCGGGACATAAAACATTTTGTTCAGTTTTTCTTGATCTTGAATGTTGTTCAAATTTGGTAAACTGTTTTGCCTACACTTCAAGGAATGTAATTGGCTATTTCCTTTTATCTGATTCACCAACAGATGAGAATGGATATTTGACTCTTGTGATTGAGTGTGAATGAATATTTCATAAGTCTACAACTGATTTAATAACTCATAGTTGTCATCATCAAAAAGGGGGAGATTATTGGATCTCTGGTTTTGATGATGACACACTATGAATCATGATGTAATCAATATGAAAAACTAAGTCTTGAATATTGAACAGGGATTTTTTGAGCAGGCTCACAGGTCGAAGTACAAGTAATGTGCCTCGACGCAGAAGCTATTGTCTGAAGTTGCATTCATTCGCTGCACCGACATAGTCGAATAAATGCATCGACACACAAGTCATTCGAGCTGTCTGGGAAAGTTTATCTTCACTACTGCACCGACGCAGTTGGAAGACTGCCTCGATGCAGCAATGATTCAAGAAAGGTTTTTCAGTTTACTGCATCGACGCATCAGAAGAGCTGCACTGACGCATCAAGTCTTAGATCAGAAGTTGAGAGCTACCACGTCGAAGGTCCAAGATAGTGCATCGACGCACCTAGACTTCTGCCAAGGATCTCAAGTGCTTCAATTAAGGATTTTCTCTTCTTCTACAACACGTCAACTTCCAAGGGCTCTATGTCGAAGCTATGAAGCCTCAACTGCAGTGTAAGTTCAGTTTGGGAAAGGGTGCATCGACCTATCTCTCAATGCATCGATGAACCAGCACCTACACGAAGCACAATCCTTGAAGACTGCCTTGACCTATATTCATAGCACGTCAAAGCAACCAATTAAATCAGTCTCGACCTGTCTTCCTGGCACGTCACCACTTTGATACTTTCCAGCAGAGCACGTGACAACTTAATGAAATCAGGTGTTTTCAAACTCTAGAAGACCTCTCACTTGTCCAAGCCACGTGGCAATCTCTAAAGATGTTTTCTGAAGAGGAATATTATGAAATCACACCAGGACCAATCAAGCCTCAGATCTGATGATAATTCCTTTTTCCAAAATATATCTAAATTTCTGTCTAGTATATATAGGTTGTTTCCGTCTTCTAGTAAAGTGACTGAATCGGAAAAAGGGAAGCATCAGTGAAAGAAAAGGAGAGCAGTAGAGTCGTGAAGAGTGGAGCCGGTGAGAAAAATCAGATAGGAATTCTGTGAGAGAAGAAGAAAAAGTGAAAGAGGAAGAAAAAGCTTGAGAGTATCGAGTCTGAACTCCATCCCATCAAATTGAGTGCAACCAGAGCTCGAGAGTTTGGGGAGTTGTTCATCTATTGGCCTCTGGATTAGATCCAAGCCAATCTGCTCCTACTGAGTTATATTGTTCTCAGTCATTCTCGTTTGTCTTTCCTTTTGTTTTTTGTTTTTTCTTTTCGTTTTCTCAGTGTTCTTTCGATACCCTGTTTCGGGATCGGGTGTTCCTTCTGAGTAATCAAAAGAAGGGAGAGTGATCTCCGGGTTCCCTCTGCGTAGTTAGATGAAGGGAGACTTGGTCTCCGGGCGTTCCTTCTGAGGAATCAGAAGAAGGGAGAGTGATCTCCGGATTCCCTCTGCGTCGTCAGAGGAAGAGAGGACTGATCCTCTGGTTGTGGGCAACTGGGCGTTGCTCATGTTTCCTTCTGTGACTTCAGGAGAAGGGAGGAGCGTGTTCCTCCAGGCCAAGCTGTTTGTCAGCGTTGTGTTTACAGACTGAGTCTGCGTTCTTACTGTTGTAAGGGAATCCTCACTCGGATTGAGTGAGGGGTGGACGTAGGTAGACAAGGTGTCTAGCCGAACCACCTAAAAATCTCCTATACATCGTGTGCTTGCTTGTGTGATTGATTCGTTCTTATCGTCCACCATTCACAGGTTCCTCATTCACCAATTTACCCTGCGCATATATATGCTACGGGGAATGTTATTATATGTTCGTTTAGCATCATGATTGCACTCTAACTGTTTGCGTCTGCGGTTGAAAGATTCTCTGTCTGTCTATTTTAGTCTTGTTTGTTAGAACTGCTTCCGTAAGTATTAGTCATCTTGTGTATTAAGTGTTTACTGCATATTCTAACTCTGTTTTAGTCTTGTTTGTTAGAACTGCTTCCGTAAGTATTAGTCATCTTGTGTATTAAGTGTTTACTGCATATTCTAACTTCGTCTGGCGATTTTAGTTGGTATTAGTTGAGTTTTAGTTTTGAAACCAAGTTTTTATCGGGGATCTATTCACCCCACCTTTAGATCCCAACTGCGTCTATCATATTCACCCTTTAAAATAAAAAAAATAAACATAAAAATATTTATAAATTCAAAATGATATTTATGTGTGAACCAAATTATCTTGTTATTATTTATCATTTTATTTTAAATATATTTGAAGTTTAAAAGTTTAAATAAGCATAGATGTCAATTGTGAAGAGTGAAGGCTAATAGAATATTATAAAATTTTAAGGTCAGTTTATTTAACTATGTTATTATTATTATTTACTTGTATAGTTACATAATCATGACTAATAATTATAGATGTTTATTTTTTTTATTTTGATCATTATATCTTATTTTTTATTATCTTGGGTTATAAAATTGGGTCGAACTATGTATCAATATTATGATGATATCATGGTTCAAACTGGTTCGATTGAACGGTCCAACCGGTTCGAACCTAACCAACTCATTGACCGATTCAGACACCAATTCAATTCTGATAACATTTCTCGATAGAGCATCCGCAAGACAACCGTGGAATACGGGTGCATTTAAGAATTGTATTGATTTTAATTTTTTAATCTCGAAAGTATCACTCTTTAAAAGTTAAAATAATTATATCAAAATTATATTATTTTTAAAAATAAAGCTTTAAATTCTAAAGAGGGATAATAATAAAATGATCAAAATTATATAAAAAATATCTTAATAAAATTTTCTATCTCCAACGAGTTTTTTTTAAAACAAAACAAAACTTGGCTACACTCGTCAAACGCGACCTGCCGAGCAACTAGTCGGTAGTCGGACTTTCACATCGTGGGACGGCGGCAAGCACGAGCGTCATCCGCCAACCGACGACCAAACAAACAAACAAGTGAAATTAACGACGCCGACCGGCAAGATTTTTTCTGTTAAAATCTTAATTACTGAAAGCTAAAATTCTACGTTGTTTTGGTCTCCACCTTAACAATTATACCGATCGATGCACGCGACACCGGGTGAAGAAGGCATAGACCCTGACCAGGAACTCGTGAGCAAAAAATGCTTCGCTGACACCGGGTGAAGAAGGCATAGATCGTATGTAATTATTATATTATTCCATGTCAAATTAATTTCTCGACTGTCATGGACTAACTGGCACATGTATCGACTGAACCAATTAATTGTTAGAATAGTTACGTATCGAAAACGGGTTGAAATATGTAGTGTGCTTATATAAGTGGAGCACTCTATGACACCACAACTTAACGTTTTAAATTGGACGGCCCAATTCAATAAAAGTTTAATATGATATCAGAGATCATAATTATGATCTAAATCTCACGTCTCGTATTTGGCATAATTCACGTGATAGAGTCCACGTAGACTTGCACGTGGGAGGATATATTAGAATAATCCCGTATTAAAAATAGACCAAAATATAGTGTACTTATATTAGTGTAACTCTTTCTCCTCAATGTTTTAAAATTTTGAGTTAGATAGATTAATAATATTAATAGAATTTTACATGGAAATCACTGTTAGAGGTGAATTTATAAAAAAAATATTTTTAAAAATATATTAGCATGTATATCATTAGGTTAATTAAATGTTATTTAAGCATATTTTTTAATAAAAATAAATAATATATCTATAAATAAACATGATATTTTTACACAATTTAGATTTATCCAATGATATACTTACTAATATATCTGTAGAAATATTTTTTTTACAAATTCTTATTTAACAATAATTTTCATAAAAAACCCTAATATTAATTACCTGAGATATACATTGTAATACGTTCAATCTGTTCTCAGGGTGGTGAATTTATATTATAAGTGACCAGAGGGAGAAGATTCCTCTTGCGAAATCCGTTGGGAGGTACGAACAAAGGAGGAGGCATTAGACCAGAGGGAGAAGATTCCTCTTGCGACGTCTGTTTGGAGGTACGACCAAAGGAGGCATCCGATCGTGTTGAAAATATTCAACCTTATGAGAGGCTTGTGTCAGGAGAGAGAAAAAATAGTTTTCACAATCAACTCTCCCCCGTACACATTGTATGGGTGCTTTAGTGGCTATGATTAAGCCATTCTTATTATAAAAGGTGAGAAGACACACCAGACATAGTGATCAAGAAGCAGGTTGTGTAATTCTTTGCACATATCGGTGGGAGAGAGAACAGAGCAGACAATAAGAAGGGAGAAGGACGATAACATCTCCGAATTTCTTCGGATATCTCTTTTCTCAGAATTCTCATATCTAATATGAACTCCAAAATTTATCATCAAGAGTCTTAGGTGTGTGGTCTCTATATTTTTGTAGAGATTGTAATTCTCAATTTATAATATGAGAGTAGAATCGGTATATTATTTTATTTTATTATAATATATTAAATTTGTCTCATAATTTTTTCGATTTTGAGGTACCGTACGCAGTCATCGTTTTACGTCATTTTAGAAATTCTATATTTTTGTACTTATGTGATTTTTGTGTTCATCTTCGGTCGTTCGTGCGGACGTGAAAAGACCCTTCTTGATAACATATTCTTCTGCAGGACAGATGACACAAGAGAGCCTAAAATTATATATATATATATATATATACACACGTCATCTTAATTGATCTCACAATTAAAATTATTTGGTTTAATGCCATGCCATCAGCTGTGATGTTCTATGTTTCCCATATCTCTAGCTCTCTTAATTATACGACATCGATATCAATCTTCATTGTAAGTAAGAACGTTTGAACCCACGATACCAGCAAGGACATCAATTGCCGATGCTAGGAGTGTGTGCATATATATATATATCTCTTTGGTTCTCAATACTGGGAGCAGATTCTATTCTACCAATCTACCAAAAACTAGCTTTTTTTCTCCAGGAAATTAACCCACACTTAAGCTCACTTGTACCTCTTGCCATGGGCATATCTTATCTTTGAAGAGGGTAATCCTGACTTATTACTACTGGCACATACACTACCGTTGTTCAGGCCAAGCGCATTGGCGTTGACGGAATCTGTCTACGATCGAAGATACATATGTATGATCTTTGCAGCTTCTATGTATCATCTCCGGTGGGTGCCAGATTTAATACCATGATCACCTTCGTGCATCTAACATCTGTCATGTCTTGAATCGATAGCAGTGAAAATTACTTAGAACGTGACATAAAATGATCATGTCAAACAGAGCGACAGAAAAAATAAATCATCAATATAAATAAAATAAGACTAATTTGGATAAAAATATATTTTCATTAATAATTTAAAGCCATTACTACAATTTCTTGATTCAATTCTAAAATTCAAAGAAAAGATAAAATAAGACTCTGACTGTACAACTAGACTCAAGAAAATAACAAAAGACTCTAGTCTTCTACAACTTTCAAGAATTCTCGATCACTTTTTGTCCATCTTTTCTTAGTGGATTTCATTCACCTTATCATCTGTAAAATATTTAGAGAAACTGAATAAATAAAACGCTCGGTAGAAATTACAACTCTATTGCCAGACAAAATATAAGTAATTAATATCTTTCAACATACAGTGTGACTAAATGCCAATCGGTATAAAACCATGCACTAAATCAAGAGTCAATTAACGACACAAGATGGCACAATCAATGAGAGATATAAATTCTAGAAGTACGAGATAATTCAAATATCAAGGAATAACTTTTGACAATGAAATAGATAATAAGGGAATCAATAGCAGGCTATCGCGGTATATCAATGATTTGGACGATACAATGAATATAACATTTGAATTGCCTCAATAACATTAGAGTTCCAACAATAATTTACCCATTCCGGGTCAAGGACAATCCTATTATATCAATCAATTTCCTATTCGATTCGATCATTCAATCATTCATTCATTCATTGGTAGTGAAAAAGTCTAGTATCAATCTTGCGTTGGGTTAGGTGCGATTCCAACACCCCATTTGATCAATACTCCCGTAGTTAATAAGTAATTTGGGTGCTCCTCGCACGACCTGATCGGGCCCTATCGCACTGCTATTAAGGTTGATTGGACCGTAGGTCCCAATCCATTAGTTTCTAGACAATTCCATTCATTCAATAATGGCCAATCGGATCCAAAGAAGTTATGTTTAAGTGGAAAGGATATCAAGATAGTATGATTGCAAGTTATGCCAAGAAGCTCATCGAAATGAGGACTAAGCATAGAACTCTAAGATAATTCCATGAACGAATTCATTAAGATCAATCTTGTAAGTATAAGAAACTCAATATTACCCCTAAAGGGTCCAAGGTAACATGGAAGTATGCTAAGCATGATGAATCGTGATCTTAGAAACATGTAGTCACTCAATCATTTCAAAAACATGAATATTGAGGAACTGGGTAAACGCAGTTGGCTCCAGGGCTGCATTCATGTAGGATGCAGTCAGTCGCGTGGCCGCGATCATTAAGAGACAATCAAGTAGGTGAGATGAAAACTGGATTGAACGCGGTCGGTATTACCACCACGATCATCATGAACACAGTCACTCACTAGGCCGCTTTCCAATCAGGGTTGAAGAGATGGTCCCTGATCAGGTGCGTTCTCAAACAGAACCTGAATACGGTTTTGATATAGGCCGTGTTCAGTACACACTCAACAGATCGCAGACATAACGTTGTTCTATCATTCAAAAGGTCGGTTGAACCCTATCCTATACAGTAGGATGAGGATTCCAGTGATTTACAGGGTTTTAGTGGTACAACCTGTTCGACATCCTAGTGGGAATCCCAGACTCGTGGAGACTTACAGAGACCTCGATGAAGAAAGTTCCAGTCTGACAGAAGGAGTATCCTGCGGAGGGTTCTAACTTCACCAAGAATTATCATACTACCATAAACAAATTAATAACCAGCGGTAGGTTAATATCACCGGAGTGACAAAACCTTCAAACAAACATTATTCGATTTATCATTAAAACATCAATCAATATCATATGATGTGTAAGGATTTTAAACCATGTCATGAGATGAATCAATTTCAGGTTTCAGAATAATTCTAATCTTTGAAGATAACATGGAGATGGCAAAAGAATTTCATGAAATCATGAGGGACATAATTCTTAATCATATCTTTAGAAAGCAACTCTCTTTCAAGATTGCATAGATGTTTAATTCGTTAAGATGCCACGATTAGTTGAAAAAGCATGATATTTGACCAAATCATGTCATAAAGTCAACTACGAAATTCTAGGGTTTCTTAAAAACCCGTTGACAAAATGCAGTCATGACGGTGGACGCGACCAAATCACGGTCGTGTGGAGGGCCGCATTCAGATAAAATTAATTATTATATAAGAATTTTTACAGAGAGAGAAATCATGGTTGTAATAAAATAATAATTAAGGTCACAGTCTACGTGGGAGCTGCGTTCATGAAAAATTAATAGTTTTTATATTAAAACTCTATAAACAAAAATTAATGATTTAAATAAATGCTTAGATCGCAGTCTGTCGGCCCACTACATTCAGAGACACAGTGCCTATAAGGGCCACGACTACCAACAGAGGACAATTTCCAACGGGAAACCCTAAAACAGCTATATCCAGTTCCAAATCCTTGAAATACATGCAATATGATCACTAAAAATTGGGAAAAACAATCCTAAATCAAAGTAGACATGCATGGGAACATTTCTGATGCATTACTTAGGGGTTTGGCATGAGAGAACACTTACCTTAAGTTGCTCAAAAGAAGAAGAAAAGAACCACGCGAAGAATGCGAAGAATGCATCTTAAATTCCCGATTCCTCCTCTTAGATTGCTCCTCCAGCACCCAGAAATCTTCCCCCACGAACTAGGGTCGACTAGGGAGGCTATGCGATCAGTTTTATAGGGTTTAAGACTCCTAAGAGTCCTAATTAGGGTTAGCAAATCTAGACAGGGAAGAACTCCAAAAAACTATATTTATATCTATATCTAGGGCCGCCCCCACCCTATCTAATTCGAATTAGGGTTAGGGTTTCTATAGGGAATGACCTAAATATTATTGGGTTTGATTTAATTTCAATTTGAGGCTCATTTGATGGAGTTTTAACTTGTTTAGCCCACTTGGATCTAGGGTTTACATAAATCATGAATTTTAGGTATTTATTCCCAATTAATCCAATTAGATCAATCCTTTAGCCCAATAATGTCACGCCCCGATGCGGAAAAATCAGAATGCAGCAGTTATAACATTTATGTCAATCGGAGCATACATTACCACAAGAGACCATACATCATAACGCCAACAATTAAACGCAAATAACTAAAAATTTTATTGATAATAGAAATGGAAAGTACTTATTACACCCGATATCTTGTGGACTTTACTAATTCTTACATCAACTGACATAAAAATGAAAGAGAACATAAGTCCTATGACGACTCAATACAACCACTATTAAAGTGACTACATCAACTCTAAAGATGGACACGATCGACGCTAACTGGCTCGCTCCCGTCATCACTCTTGCCCGTTCCCATCCGTTTGCATCTCCTCATCCGAGTTACCTGAAAAGGTGGAGAAAACTGAGTGAGCGAGACCTCAGTAGGAATTTATATCTCTATCACCAGACATAGTTTAAGTGATTAGTCATTTCATCATGTATGAAAAATGTGATAAAAAGAACAACAATAAACATAACAGGCGATAAATGACAGATTGGAGAAGGAAAAGATAGATTTCAATTAAGTAACAAGTGCTAGTATAACAAGAATCTTCTACGAGGTTTTATGTAAAACTTCCATGTGAATTGGCCATGTCAAGCATACATGTCATGTCACGCAAGAAATTTCAAGTAGTTGAGTGAAGTAGAATGTCGTAGATTAACACGCTAGTCATGCACTTCGGTGCAATGCCACACCTTGTCATTACAAACTCCCCGGGACACAAGTACTTTCGGGCGCTCCTCCCAGGATCCGACTGGGCCCTTTTGATGCGTTGGCATTGAAGGGTTGGATAATAGATCCCAATCTAGACATCCACTTATATAAATGGCCAAGAGTTCCAAGGTAAAACCATGTAATCAAGACATTTTCATGTAGGAGTATAGATTTCTTGTGAGAGTTCAAATAATAAACTCACAATTGAAGAAATGAGTCCTTTAAAAAAATGACTTTAAAAGGGGCTTATGGCAATGTGATTCCCATAATTGACCTAAAGAGAGGCCAAAATTCGAGGTATGGCAGCCATAAAAGGCTGGATTGGGCTGACACACAATAATCTCAGAAAAATGTGAAATTTCGGGTTGCTAGGAGAATAGACGGTAGGCCATGGACCGCCCCTAGAAATAGACGGTCACAGGGAGACCACTGCCAGGATGGGTTAGACAAAACCGGCTAAACCGAGTTGGTCCTAATCATGAACGCGTCTGAGCAATCGGACGTGTTCAAAGGAAAGCGTTGGGGACACGGGACGCGTCAAAAAGTGGGCACATGGCTCCGAGATGAAGACAGTCTAGGCAAGACCGCAGCCAAGAAGAGGCGGTCTTGGAAGGACCGTTTTCATAAATTTGACAGAATTTTGGTAGAACTTCAACAGGGCCTCGTTCCGCCAAAATAGACTTCTAGTGGGTTCAGGACTTGGTGGTACAACCTGCTCGGCATCCTAATGGGAATCCCAGGCTCGCGGAGTCTTACGGAGGCCTTGGAACATGAACACCTAATCCGGCAGAAGGAATATCTGACGAAGAGGTATTCGATGGCCAAGAATTGATGGCTCGAAATTAGTGGAAAGTCGAAATCACCGAAGTGGCACGACCCTCAAATAATTTTAAGAAGGTAACAAGCTATGAACAACAATTAAAGGGATAGAACAAAAAATTTACAAGTTAAACCATGATTTTGACCATTCATTCTACATTTTTTTCCAAACGATAGAAAGACAAGAAATGATCAAAATTAGAGCTTGTTATTCCAGCAACCTAAATGGTCATGTTCTGTAGTGTTTTTAACTTCAGCAGCATGCAATATAACAGCATAACAAAGCCTAATACATAGGAAAATGAGCCAGTTTCATGCAAGAAAATGAGGAAAAAGACGGTCATATGCAGGCCGCAACTAGTATAAGACGGTCTCAGGAAGACCGCTACTATAAAACCATTGATATATATATATATATATATATATATATTAAAGCTTGAACGCATCTAAAAGTCTAGACGCATCTAAGAGAAGGCGTTAGATTACTGGGACGCGTTAATAATATCTCATATGTATTAAACTAATTAATATATGTGAACGCGTCTTAGAGATAGGACACGTCAATTAAAATAATATATTTTTTAAAATCGGGGTGAGGAGACGATCTATCGCGTGACCATTTCTTCATAAAGCGGTCACTGGTACGACAGTTTTTAAAACTGAGATCCGCCGACGGCGAACTCCGATGGACCTTGACTAAAATGACGATTGCGATCAATATAGTGGATGGAATTTAGGCAAAATGGTATTGTTGGAAAGAGCATTCAAAGACAAATAAGATAGCATGCTTTAATTAGGATTTAGGCTACGATAAATAAACATAAGAGGGACTTAAAGTGAAGGCAACCCATCAGATATACCTCTGAGTAAAACATCAAATTCGATCGACATGGTATACTAAAATTGGGCAAACTAGTATCAAATGAAAGAGAACGGAAGGACGAACAAGATGGCATATTTTATTATAAGTTTAGCCTAAGAGAAACCAACCTTTAATCGCGAGAAAGGAAGTCGACCTCGTCGGAACCCTAAACGAAACCTTCACCTAGACTCGACGTTCCCGTCCTCGATCGCGCACCCCTACGGCCGCCTCAGCAAATGAGGGTTCTTGGTAGCATTAAACTTCATTTTATAGAGCTAGGGTCGAATCTAGGAATGAGATATGGATAGAAGAGAGCCGTGAATTCGAACGCGCGCGGTATTCGCGCTTGACCGGGTCGCAGCGCCACCTCCTCGAAATTGAGCTCGAGGTTTAGGGTTTTCGTGAGATTCTTGAGGGGAAATGGGCTCATATCGTGGGCCTTCGATTTGGGACAGGATTGAGCTCATTTGGGCTCGATTTGAGTTCTAATTTGATATGTTAAGTTTAATCTACCCAAAGCTTTGAGTTTAGCCTAAAACCCTCAACTTTGCTTGGTTAATTTTTCTTTTGGGGTCGGGTTAGTTATCAATGTTGTTAAGCATTTTGTCTTCTATAATAATATAATTATTCTATATTTTTATAAATTAGTGAAAATTTGACCTAAGGCATAAAATTAATTTAATCTATTGTTTTAAAAATTAGGGTTGCTACACTCTCCCCCACTTTAAGAAATTTGGTCCTCCAAATTCATCGAATCTTGACTAACAAATATAAATGATACCAACTTTTAGAACAAATTGGGATACAACTTTCTAATCGCTTCTTCGGGTTCCCACGTGACTTCTTCAGTTCCACGCCGACTCCATTGGACCTTGACCATTGGTATGGATCGATTCCTGAGTTGCTGCTGTTTGTAGTCTAAAATCTTGACATGCTTCTCTTCGTAGGATAAATCCTCCTTTAGTTCTAAGTCTATATGCTGAATGATATGCGAAGGGTCGTATACGTATTTCCGCAACATAGATACGTGGAAGACATTATGAACGCCCGATAACTGAGGTGGTAATGCCAGTTTATAGGCAACTTTGCCTACCCTCTCCAAGATTTCAAACGGGCCAACAAATCTCGGGCTCAACTTGCCTCGGATTCCAAACCTTCGAATTCCTCTTGATGGTGAGACCTTCAAAAACACATGCTCACCAACCTGAAACTCCAAATCCCTTCTTCTGTTATCAGCATAACTCTTATGCCCGGACTGAGCAATCTTCAAACTGTTTCTAATGACTTGGATATTCTTGGACGACTTAGAAATAAGATATGGTCCCAACCATTGCTTCTCACCTATCTCATCCCAACAAAGAGGGGATCTACAGCTTCTTCCATACAAGGCCTCAAATGGTGCCATCTGAATGCTGGACTGGTAACTATTATTGTAGGCAAATTCGATCAAGGGCAAATGATCATGCCAACTACCTCTAAAATCGATCATGCAAGCTCTCAACATGTCTTCAACAATCTGATTTATCCTCTCAGTCTGCTCGTCTATCTGAGGGTGAAAAATGATACTGAAGTTCAAATGAGTTCCCAAGGATGCTTGCAGACCTTTCCAAAAGTGAGAGGTAAACCTGGGGTCTCTGTCGATATAATGGATACAGGAACGTCATGCAACCTCACTATTTCCTTCATGTACAGGGCAACCAAAACATCCACAATCCACTTAGATTTAATAGGCAAGAAATGTGCGTACTTAGCCAAATGATCAATAACCACCCAAATTGAATCGAAACTGCTATGAGTTCTAGGTAAGTCCATGATAAAATCTATGCCAACACTCTCCAACTTCCATTGTGGTATTTCGAGGTGCTTTAACTTTCCAGTAGGCCTAAAATGTTCGGCCTTGACTTGCTGACATACTAAGCATCTGCTTACAAATTCGGCCACCTCTCTCTTCATGTTCGGCCACCAAAAGGTCCTCTTCAAATCTCGATACATCTTTATAGCTCCTGGATGAATTGTATACTTAGACCTATGGGCTTCTTTGAGAATCTTATTCTTCACTTCCGAGAATCGAGAACACAGGTTGTTCCCCGGAACAACAATTTGCCATCATCGGCCAACACAAAATCTAGTCGACTAACCATCTGCTCCTTAATCTCCACTAGCAATGGGTCATTGTCCTATAGTTGCTTAATCTCTGCCAACAATTCTAAATGAAGTTGGACATGAGCAATCATAACCCGATCTTCCTTCATTGCGACATTGAGATTGAAGCTTGCCAGCTACTCCAACAACTTCCATTCTTGAAGCATCAAGCTTGATAATCTGGCCATCGGCTTCCTGCTCAAAGCATCTGCCACAACTTCCCCTTTTCTGGATGATACTCAATAGAGAAATCAAAATCTTTTTAAGCACTCGAGCCACCTTCTCTGCCTCATATTCAGCTCCTTCTGGGAAAATAAATATTTTAGGCTCTTTTGATCAGAGTACACTATGAAAGTTTCTCCATATAGGTAGTGCCTCCAAATCTTCAGAGCAAACACAACCGCAGCGAGCTCCATGTCATGAACAGGGTAATTCTCCTCGTGCTTCCTTAGTTGCCTAGAAGAATAAGCTATCACTTTACCTCGTTGCATTAACACACAGCCTAACCCAATTCCTGATGCATCAGTATACATTTCAAAACCTCCCTCTCCGGATGGCAAGGCCAACACCGGGGCAGTGGTCAAACACTCCTTCAAAGTTTGGAAACTTTTCACACAATCTTTCGACCACTCGAATCGATTCTCCTTATGAGTTAATCTAGTCAAGGGTACCACAATCTTGAGAAATCATTAATGAACCTTCGATAGTAACCTGCTAGGCCTAAGGAACTCTTGATTTCAGTTGCATTCACAGGCCTTTCCCAATTACGTACTGACTCCACTTTAGAAGGGTCTACCGCAATACCATCTTTGGAAATAATATGCCCCAGAAAAGATACTTCTTGCAGCCAGAACTCATACTTACTGAACTTGGCATATAACTGATGATCATTCAGTATCTGCAATGCCGTCTTCAAGTGCTCCTCATGCTCCTCCCTACTCTTGGAGTATATAAGAATATCATCAATAAATATCACAACCCATTGATCTAAGTCGGGCCGGAACACACTGTTCATTAGTTGCATAAAAGTTGCAGGAGCATTTGTTAGTCCAAACGGCATTACAAAAAATTCAAAATGCCCATACCTGCTACAGAATGATGTCTTATAAATATCCTCATCCTTTATCCTTAACTGGTGATACCACGATCTTAGGTCGATTTTTGAGAAATACTGGGCTCCGGATATCTGATCAAATAGCTCATCGATCCTTGGCAACGATACTTATTTTTAACGGTGAGTTGGTTCAACTGGCGATAATCAATGCACATCCTCAATGAACCATCCTTCTTTCTTACGAAAAGTACAGGAGCACCCCACAGGATGTGCTCAGACAAATAAACCCTTTTTGTAACAATTCCAACAGCTGCTCCTTCAATTCCTTTAACTCACCAGGGGACATACGATACGGTGCTTTAGAAATAGGTGAAGCACCGAGAATTAAATCAATAGGGAAAACCACCTCCCTCTAAAGAGGAAGACCTGGCAATTCTTTGGGAAACACTTCCAGAAAATCCTGGACAACAGGGATGTCCTTCAACTCCACTTCCTTCTTATCGATCAAAGAGACCAAGGCCACGAATGTCTGACATCCTCTCCTTAACAACTTATCAGCTCGAAGTGCCAAAATGAGTGGCACGGACTTAGATTGCTTAGAGCCAGAAAAGAAAAGCTCAGGGCGTCCAGGGAAAGACACTACTCTTGATTTACAATGAACACTAGCTCCATGTCTAGCTAACCAATGAACACGAGCGCGGAAGATACCCGGAGATGCGCGACGTGTCTATATCAATCATGTCAATCAGAGTGGTCGTGTATTCGACACAAAGACAGAGATGCGCAAAATAGCAAGATAACCCAATCCTTTATTTCATAATGGATAGACTATTACAAATCCAATACTCTGTTTAATAAAAAGGAAAAGAATACATAGTTGACTCAAGAAACTATAGAAAAGACTAGATGACACTTGGAGAATCTCTATCTCTTCCACTCTTGATCATTCCCATCCGATTGACTTCCATCGTCGTCGGACTTACCTGAAAAGTAAAAAGGGACAAACAGAATGAGCGAACGCTCAGTAGGAAATTATATCTCAAGTACTAGCGAGGGGTTTAAGTAATTACATTTTTATGAATGCAATAAAGCTATGCATGCTCGCATAAAACAACAGGATAGATAGAATGTAGTATTAAGGAAATAAGATGAACTTATCATGAACTTTCAACAAGATAACAAGTTTATTCGAGATATTCAAGCAAGTACATTTAACAAATCATGTCAAGAACTTTGGCTATCATGTATCAAGCAAGCAAGTAAATTACCCTTTTTCGGGCCACGCATTTCATTTCATGTCAAGTACGAGTCAAGTACAAGATGTGTGTGGAATGTCCAATCAAGCAAGTCAAGTACTCGGTATAATGCCAGATACCTTATCATTTTAACTCCCATGGGCACAAGTACTTTCGGGTGCTCCTCCCAGGACCAGATCGGGCCCTATATGCGCAGGCATTTATCATGTGTTTTGACATCCACTCTTGTTTATATAGCCAATATAGAATTTCAATAATCAAGCTTGTAGATACGTAGGACAACATTGATAGAATAGAGTCCAAAAATATGACAAAGGACATAGAATGGCGATAATAACGGTATAATCACGATATCGATAAAACTAGGTAGCACATGATTCCCTTAACTTGGGTACCATGACAAATCAGTATGGACATTCTTTATATAGAATTGAGATCCACATGAACAATATATCAAAGGTAAGATACCCTCATTCTTATCATAGAATTGAGGTTTACAAGAATGGCATGATATGGCATGATGTCATCATCCCATTAAGAATTTCTTATGATATATTCTTTGTATAATCATAAGGGCTGGTATCCCATGTTTCTTTAGAGTGACATGGCATCAATGGTGTAATGGGTTTTTAGGGTACAACCAGCTCAGTCGGCCTTGAGGGAATCCAAGGTTACGAGGAGTCTTACGGAGGTCTCTATGACTAACTCGCTAGTCCAAAGGAACGGAATGTCCAATGGAGAGCTTGTATGTCAATGAGAGTTGAGTGTGATCGGTAAATCAACATGAAAACATGGGACTATACTCACGGAGTGGAGAATAGTGCCGATATATATATATATATATATATATTATAATATATAAAACCATCGGTTAGCAAATCAGATGAAAATCAGTTTATAGTAAAATAACGACTTAGGTCAAGTCGTTTCTCAAGTAATTAACGCCTAGCAGAAGGGCGTTTACATATGGTCCGTTTTGCAGAATTTTCAATAATTCATTAATTTATCTAAAACGCGCCTTGGGAAGGGGCGTTTCTTCAAGAGTTGACGACTACAGTAGCAGGCGTCTCCTTATTTATATATTTGACAGAATATCAATAATTTCATGAATTGTCTAAAACACGCCCTTAAAAGGGGCGTTACTGTTTAATTCTATTTTTCAGAATATATATATTTCAGGAATTTACAGAAAACGCGCCCTCTGAAGGGGCGTTATTAACATAATTACGCCCTAGTTCAGGGCGTTAATTTCACAAGTCACGACCTAACTTAGGTCGTTAATTCGTCAAGGGTCATGAACAGTAACGAAGTTATATAATCAAGCAATTTTCCAAGACAGGACAGGTAAACTAGCAGGTAGAGTCATGCATTGTATTAGAATCAGGATTTCAAATATATCATCTTTATAACGTGGGTATTTATTATTTTCATAAAAGTAACGCCTGTGTACAGGGCGTTTATTCTGAAACTGACGACCATTGTTATGGTCGTTACTTTTAAAGTAGCGCCCTATTCAAGGGCGCTTCTTTCAATAATACTCCAGCAACGTCCGGGAAACTATAATAAAACTAATACATGATATGCATGATGCTTCTTGTATATATAAATTTAGTTTGGGCTACAAGACTTGAGAAAATCCTACCTTTAAGAGTTGATTTGGAGATGACCGTGAGGGGTTTTTGGCTAGCAGAAGATGATGGCTTTGATGAAGAGGCTTCTACAACAGCTTTCCTATGAGAGAAGAAACTGTATCAGTTTCTTTGAAATCTGATCATCACGTCAAAAGTGAAGAAAAGATCTTTACCAGCTCTCAACGTACGGCCACCGAGCTCCCTTAACCTGTATAGAGAAGAAGATGAAGAATTGTTAATTCTTCATGCAACTGAAGCAGAGAACAAAAAGGGAAATTAAGAAGAACGGTTTGTTCTTCACGTACCTCTGCAGTCGGAGGTATCAAATAGGTTTAGGGTTGTTCGATCAAGGCTTATTTATAAGATTTTGGAAATCCTATTAGGGTTAGTGATTGTGTGGAAGTAATGCTTCCCTAATAGAGTCCTTACCCTAGTAGACACTTACTGGATCAGGTTGATCCTTCCCCTGATAAGCTCTGGGTCGAACGGGTCCGAATGGAATTAACGCCTTAGGTAAGGGCGTCGATTCTTTAATTAACGACCTAGTTCAGGTCGTTTCTTAAGAAACGTCTTGGATAAGGGCGTTCCTTGTTTTTGAAACACGCCCCATATATGGGCGTTTCTTTTACTTGCCTATTTGGTCGTGAGAGTTGACGACCGCACGTGTGGGCGTCCTTTCTTTAGTCACGCCTTTGATAGAGGCGTTTCTTTTTGAATTAACGCCCTAATAAGAGGCGTTATTTTAATTTTGTTTTATTTCGTCCAATTAACCCTATTCCTTTTATATATATTACTTCTGTAATATATATGTTTTAATTCATTTCAATTATTCATTTATTAGGGTTGCTACAGAACACATATCTCAAACTCTGATGGTCAGTGAACACCTCGAACTTCTCACCATACAGATAATGCCTCCAAATCTTCAATGTAAAGATCACGGCAGTCAACTCGAGGTCATGGGTAGGGTAGTTCTCCTCATGTGACTTCAATTGCCGAGATGCATAAGCCACCACTCTACCGTGCTGCATCAGCACAGCACCCAAATCGATCCTTGAAGCGTCTGTACACAACACAAAACCTCCTGATCTAGAAGGTAACACCAACACCGGTGCTGAGGTGAGCAACCTCTTAAGCTCCATAAAGCTCTGCTCACACTCATCAATCTAGATAAACAGCACATCCTTCCTCGTAAGTCTGGTCATCGGGGTTGCAATACGAGCAAAATCCTAGATGAACCTCCTATAATATCCTGCAAGCCCCAAGAAACTTTGAACCTCCGTCATGGACCCCGGCCTCAACCACTGCACCACTGCTCGACCTTGGCTGGATCCATGGAAATGCCATCACCATAAATCACGTGCCCCAAAAAGTGCACCTCATGAAGCCAGAACTCGCACTTGCTGAGCTTTGCATACAACTGGTGATCTCGCAAAGTTTACAACACAACCCTCAAATGGTACACGTGCTCCTCTACGGACTGCGAATAAACAAATATGTCGTCCATAAACACGACCACAAACTGATCCAAGTAGGGACGGAACACGCTATGCATCAAATCCATGAACGCTGTGGGGGCATTGGTTAGCCCAAACGGCACCACCAGAAATTCATAATGCCCATACCTCGTGCTGAACGCAGTCTTCTCCACATCAGACTCACGAATCCACAGCTGATAGTAACCGGATCGCGGATCAATTCGCAAGAACACTCGCGCGGACTAAAGCTGGTCGAACAAGTCATCAATCCGTGGCAATGGATACCTGTTCTTAATGGTCACCTTGTTCAGCTACCGATAGTCAATACACAACCTCAGACTATCGTCCTTCTTCTTCACAAACAATACTGGCGCACCCCAAGGGGAGAAGCTCAGACGAATGTACCCCTTGGCCAGCAACTCCTGCAACTGCACCCTCAACTCTCTCAGCTCAGCTAGAGCCATACGGTAAGGAGCCTTAGACAGAGGCCCCGTACCAGGCACAACCTCGATAACAAAATCGATCTCTCGCTGGGGAGGTAATCCAGGTAAATCCTTAGGAAAAACATCAGGAAACTCGCACACCACCGGAATGTCCTCCACATCCGGCTCCGACTGGTCCACCATGACTACAGAAGCGAGAAAACTCTGATAACCCGCATCGAACAATCGACGAGCCCTAATAGCTGAAATAAGAAAGTGGGAAGAAGAAGACCTGATACCTTAGAAAAAGAAGGTGGGTCCTTCCGTAAATAAACCTTCTTCGAGCCACAATCCACTAAGGCATGATGGGCCTCGAGCCAATCCATGCCCAAAATCACATCGAAATCCTAAAGTGGTAACGCATAAAGCCTGGCCGGCAAGCTCAACCCTTCCATCCACATAGGCACCTTCTCAAAATAATACAGGGTGATCATAAAATCACCAGTAGGCAACTCTACCACCAAATCACACGAAAACTGGGTCACCGGCTCCTCAACACTTAGCGTGAAATCCTCCAAAATAAACAAATGCGACGCGCCATAATCAAATAAAACTTGAGCTGCGCAACTTTGCCTCTGCCCTGGTCATGTGTGTAATCTTGCCTCGACACCTCTGGCTGCCCACACTCACTGACCGAGGTAGTGGCGGATACTACCCTTGCTGCTGACACTGCTGCTGCAGCTGCTGCTACTGCTGTTGCGGCCCCAAAGGAAAGTCACGCGCCATATGCCCTGCCTGGTCACATCTGAAATAGATCACTGGCGCCGTGCACTGCCTGAGCAGGTGAGAACCGCTGCACCGGAGACACGTCCCCTGCGAACCACCAACTGATCCCTGATGTTGATAAGGAATCATCTGCTGAACACTACCTGCAGACGCCTGCCTCTGATCTCTGCCCTCCTTACGCTTCTTATAGAAACCCTTCTTGAAGAACTTCTTCACCTTCGAGCCAAAAGATGCAGATCATGTCGCTGACGTTGCTGGCGCTGATGCTCCCGTACTACCCGTAGAGTGCTGAAAGGTGCTCTTGATGTGACACAACCTAATACCTAAATTGCAAGCAATGCAACGGACATGGCAATGTCACACAAGCAGACTCACTCGCATTTGGCACACTCAGGTCCATAGGTGGACCGGCGATGAAGTGAGGGTTCGAGGTTGGACCCGGAGGTTTCTAAGGGTATGGCTAGCTTGGGGAGGACCCCTAAGGGCATGGGGTTGCCCAAATTCATGGGCGGTCAGCACAGTGAGGGCGTGGGTAAATTGGTCTCGCTCACAACTCACCCGCGGTGGACACTCACATAGTAGCAATTTGAGTTCGAGCACTCCTCACCGGCCGACGGCACACTAGAAGCAATACTAATCAAGCACAAATAATCCAGCATAGGAGTGTTGTCAGGAGCTCACCTAATCGGTGTAAGGACACTGATCTCGATCGGAGACGAGGGCGAGCGAGGAAGCGTGGGCTTACCCGCACGCCGCGCCGATGAAGCTTCAACCTAAAACTTTAATTAACGTGCACTACGCCCCTTGCAAGGGGGTTGGACTAGGGGTGGGGATTAATTTTACAACCAAAACGTACCTCCATGTAGGGAGGGGAGGTCAGCCGGCCAGGCGGGGTGGGGAAAACTATGCTAGAAGCTGAAGCGGAAGAAGATCGTCGATTCTGTCCACTCTCAGGAACAGGGGATAGACTGTCACTATCGACGCCGTTGCAGACTCCCCCGAACTCCGATTGCGACGAAACCACTGGAAAAACCTTCGTAGTTGACCAGGGAGACATCCAATGTTTGGGGGAATTTCTGAATGACGGCATTCGTTGGGGCAGAGGCGTGAACATGGTCTTTGTTTGCTGGTTCTGGTAGCTTCTGTACCTTTGCAGCAGGAAGATGAGGCCGCCACGGACGCTCCCGAGCTCTGATTTAGGCGTGGCTAGAGTCGTTGGATTTGTGGTTGAGTCCTCTTCGATCAGAGACCAGCGAGACAGCTGGAGGAGGTCGGAGTCGATGGCGAAGACCCGAACAGTGCTAGGGTATCAGACTAGTTCCAGAGGAAACTAATCAGAGCACTGGAGGGAGAAAATTTGGAACTCATAGCTTCGGATGCCAAACGGGGTGCCGCTTCTTTGTGGTGATAGGAGACTTGTAGTAGAAGATCACAGTTGAGCCCTGCTTCAAGAACTTCATGGAAATGGCCGTGGGAGCCTCTACAAGCTGCTTCAGGTTGACTATCAGGAAGAAGATGCGCAATCCGGTGATGACGGCTCCTCCGGGCAGCCACGAAATCAGACGAAGGCGAGATGACCACCATTGCGAAGAGGACTGGGATATGCTTCCAACGGTGCCTCTTGTGCTTCCGGGGATGTCGGGATGAAGTCGATGCCGGCTCTGCAAGCTGATGGTTCTCTGCAAGGTGGAGGGGGAGATGGGGGTTGCTCTTTGAGGAATAGAGGGGGAGGATGGGGGGGCGACCCTAGGGTGGGAGGGCTGGAGAGGGGCGACCAAAGGGGCTGGGGAAGAAGGGGAGAGAGGTGGGAAATTCAAATTTGGCCTAGGGAGGGGTGGGTTCAGCCTTGGGAAGGTGGAGGCTTACTTGGGAAGGGAAAGTGGGTAGTTGGGAGTTGGATGGTGGAGCTAGGATTGGGTGGGGATCTCTTGGGGTTGGGGTGGAGTAAAGAGAGGAGTGTGGGAAGTTGGAGTAGCTTTAATGGAGGGGGAAGGAGAGAGAAAGTAGGTGGGAGGGTGAGTAGAGAGAGAGGGGGCGGCCCCCTTAGAGAGAGAGAGGGAGAGAGAGGTTAGGGGAGGGGAGTTTCTCACTCCTCTCTAAAGGCTTCTCACCAAAGAAATTCAATTTTCTAGACTCAATATAGTAGTTTTTCATTCATTAACTAAAAATGGAAATAGTGGAGTCCTATTTATAAGGATCCCACAATTTACAAAAAGTCCATGTGTTTAGGAACAATGACAATTAACCAAGGGAGAAGGGGGCACCCCTGGGCCTAGCCCATTGAATTGGGCCCAATAACCAAACTAATCAACCCTGTGACACTTAACTTAGGTAGATGACTCATTAATCTAGGTACTGGACTCAAATAAAAGGAAAATTACAATGATATGACTCAAATAAAATAAGAAAATTACATGCCAAGACTCAGAAAATGTGACGGACACAATGGAGTACTGCCAGTGAGCAATCGGAGCTGTGGAAAAATGTGAAGGGCAAGAGATGCCCCCATCATACCCCCGGGGAGTGAAGAACTCAACTCTGTCGAGTATGGGTCCACCGGGGAAGTGGTCCTCCAAAGCAGCTCCGGGCGAGCCACGACCTCCAAACTCAACCCTGAGTCCGCAAGCAGGGGATGGTCCTTCATCCTCTCAAGGTGGCTCGGGCACACCCTCTTGCCGGTGATGGAACCATGCTCGCCTAGTATTACCTCCGTGTGCACACGTCGGGCTCTCAGGCTGATATGTGGTGGCTCTCCGAGTGTGTCTCTCACAAGGGTAGGGGTAGGCCCGAAACTCTCACTAGGATCCACCGCGGTGCCCATATAGGGTGTCAGACCCGCCACATGGGAAATGGGGTGAATCCCAAAACCCATTAGAAAGCCCAACCCATAAGCCGGGTTGCCAAAGCCACTCGGAACTCGGCAAAGTCCAAGTCCTCGTGCCCTCAAGTTGGAGGTGACCCTAGGGTAGAGCCACTCCAATGTCACCATCGCACGGTTGCCTACTTGGAATCCCAAGTGGCACTCGCGAGCTCTTGCCCGCTCATTGTGAACCTCACCGCCCGTTGCTAGATGCTTGCTTGAATGAGTATGCCATGAGCTACGGTGCGGTGTGGATGGGAAGTGTGTAATATGCAAAGGGGGACCGGGGCAACCATAAGTGGACCTATCATGTAATGCCACCATGTAGACTTTGGTGGGCCCAGGTGGGCCGGGGCATCCGTAGGTGAACCTATCATACAAAGTGGTGATGAATGCCGGGGGACCCGGACATCCGTAGATGCTGCTAACATGCGTATGACCCATGTCGAATGGGGGAGGGCCGTTACACCCAAATATGGACCAATCATGCATCCTACTTGACATGTAGGTGATATGAACGAGTGGACCCGACGTACTAATCATACCAAGCGGTGTAAGGTGCCAAGACATGAATTCCTTTCCCAAAGATGACTTCCTTGTGTGGGGTGGTGGGGTGGCCTTTGAGCTTCCACTGAAAAGGGTCGAAGGGATCTAAATATGTGAACATCATGGAATGGGGCACTTCCTCAATCCCTAGGTGGATGTTGTCCAAGGTCATGGCTCCTATGGTGTGACCCAAGTCAAGGACTTGGGGGATGGGGTCAATCAGGGTGGGTTGGGGTAGGTGGGTGGTGGGTTAGGCGGTTGGGTCACATGGGTTCCTTGACTCCCATTGGAATGGATCAAAGGGATCATAAAAAGGGTTACCAAGGGGAAGGAGCCCTTTGTCCATAATATCCTCAAATGGTGGTGGGTCACCCTCCTCTAATAAAATAATTGGGTCGAAGTTCTTGGAGGGTGGGTCGGCCATGAGGGGAGGGCTTGGCTTTCTACCCGAGATAAGAAGCTCCAAATTGAGGAGAAGGTCGGGCTCATCGGGTGAGGGGAGGAATAATAGCAGGTCACTAGTGTAGCAACCAATGGTGCACATTGTTGTGTATGTGATTTTGATGATTACAAAATGACTTTGCTGCTTGGCCTTGTGCTTTATTGATACTTCATGTTCTCATGTGCTTGAATCCTTCTTGTTCTATTGCTATGGGGTCATGTTCTAGAATGAGAATGAATTTGTGAAACATGCTTGAAAGAATGCATATGCTGTGTACTCAATGAGAATTCATGATAGAACATGTTTGCATGATTGAACACATGAATGAGTGTTTATGCTCACTTGAATTCCCATTATGCTCATTTCAATATAGTGTGCTAATCTTCTTGCATTACAGGAACGAGTCATGATGGATATCATCTTGTTGTCCACCATTCAGAACTTATGTTAATTACATCACCATTCTTTAAAGAACCATTGGTAAGGCTTTGTAATTCACATATCTTCAGTTAAGTGAATTTTGGGTAAGAAAGCTACGGTGTGTTGACCGAGAGAACTTGTGCATAGATACATGATGTGGTTTCATGTACCTCCTACATGAGTCATTAAGGTTTGAGGATGTATGCTTCATGCATTTGTTGTACCCCTTGTGCTTTGAGAATAATGTGGTGTTTTAATGATAGCAACATGAATGAGTCACCATATTGTTTTGTTAAGATCAACACATTAAGTCACCATATTGTTCTGTGGAGATTGCATGAGTGTGCTAGGCCATGCAGTATTTCATACTCAATGCATATTTTGCTACATGCTAGTGTCCATACGGTCAAAGGTCTGAGCAATCCTTGGGCACTGCATAAGCATACTCAGTGCATAAGTCTTCGCATAAAGTATGTGCAGGGCTAGTTCAAGCCTGAGCTAAGGCTAGCTCTAGTCTGTGCAGATGTTTTGCATAATACATGTTATGTCAGTGTGGCTCACGCATCAAGTCTGTACAGGCAAGTATGTGCAAGCAAGTCTGTACATTGTCTGGTTGGTTCAACACAAAATCTATACATTGTCTTGTTGGTTCAAAATAAAGTATGTACATCGTTTACACTCCACACGACATGAAGTCGGTGCAGCCTTGTCTTGCATGCATAAGTCAAGTCTGTACATCGTTTAGTTGCACGCCACAGAGTTGAGCAAGTCTGCACATTCCTTTTTTCAGCAAGTCTATACATCCATATGTTTGTGTATACACCAAGTCTATACATTGCATGTCCGCACACACAAGTCTATACATTCTTTGCAGTTCTGGGTCTCATGTTGTGTCTCACTTAGCGTCTCATGTTGTGTCTCAACATACCCAGCATCTCATGCAAGTCTGTACATCGTCTGCTCTTCATGCATGTGCATAGTTCATGCATCTCTTCTTTAACTAAGTCTATACATCGCGTGAAGTCTGTACATCGGTCAATGGCTTGTGCAATCCTTCAAAACAAGTCTGCACATCGCCCTGTGTCATGCACTCAAAGTCCACACATGCACACACTTAGTTTGTGCATTGTGCTATCATGCTTTAACACTAGGCATTGCAAAGTCTGTACATGGCTCTGCGCCTTATATACAAAGTCTGTACATGCTTTGTTCAGAACACAACTTACTCAGTGCATCCTCGTCTAACCTGACAGAATATCTGCTCGAGGAAATTGAGAAGGGCACGTGATCCAAGAAGCCAGGATCGTGACATGTGTAGTGCAGCAGGCTGAAATGCTGCCACGTGGTCAAGGCGTTTGGGCGGGAATCGTGGAGAGCACACGCCTATCTGTGTTGCTGCTATATATAGAGGACTTCTCCATCTGGAGAAGACTGATTGAAGCAGAAGGAGCAGAAGCAGAGAGAGTGCCTGCATGATCCAGAAGAAGAAGAAGAGAAAGAAAAAGAGAGTGAGAGATTAGCAAAAAAAGAAGAAGAAAGAGAGAAAATTAAGAGAGAAGAGCAGACAGTGAGAGGGAAAGGAAAGAGGGGCAGAGAGGTATAGATCATCAAAAGAAGAAGAAGATCAGTAGCCTCTGGATCAAATCCAAGCTACATTGCTCCAAGAGAGAGCTACAGTTTCGAGCTTCATTTCTAGCTTTCCGTTGCTGTTATCTCTTGTTTTTGTTTTCATTTTAAACTTATCTTCAAGCTGTTCGTCAGTAGTGCAAGCTGTGATGCATAGCGGCGAGGTGGATACCTCAGACGGGTTAAGCTGTAGTCCCCAACGGATGGCTAAGCTGTATTGCCCAGCAGTAGCAAGCTGTGATGCTCAGCGGATGGCAAGATGTGAAGCCCAGCTGATGTATGGCAAGCTGTGATGCCCAGCCATTCAAGCTGTGAGTCAGCGGAATCAACACTCTGGTTTGAGTGTGGGGTGGATGTAGGTCTGGAGGACCGAACCACCTAAAAACCCTTTGCAGTGGTTTGTGTGTTATCTTTGTCTTCGTTAGATGAATGCATAGGCGCGCTCCAAGTGTTTGCTTACAGTTCAATAGATGACTTGATTATTTTTTTTTGTGTTTTAATTTGTCAAGTGATCGAAATTTTAAGAGAGCAAAATTTTAATTGAGCAATATTTTTTAAAAAGATCTATTCACCCCCCTTTGGATCCATTTCTATCATCTCACGCACCCCAACAATTGGTATCAGAGCAGGTTGCTGTGCATAGGATCTAACAATCTGCAGTAGATCCTGCATCTTTTGTGGTGCATTTCAGAGTGAGTCTGGTTTTGTTGTTTTCGGTGCTTTAGTCTCACTGAATTGGCATATTACCGTATCCCTGTTGATTTCGGTGCATTTCTCATCTCATTCAATTTATTAAGTCATTTCTCGATGGCTCACTCACCGATCTTCAGAGGTGATGATTTTGATCTATGGCTGGAAAAGTTGCGTCGGTATGTAAGGACAACCGATCCTGATCTTTGGAAGGTAATGACTCACGGTTCATACAAACTGTCGAAGGATAAATCCAAATGAACCGAGAAGGATAAAATGAAAGACTCCATCAACTCTAGAGCATTGAATATGGTAAAAGCATCAATTGACAGAGCACTAATCTCATGTGTCTCATCCTACAGGTCTGCCAAGGAAATCTTGGATAAATTGAAGACTGCTTGCGATAGAGACGATGATCGATGCATGATGGCTCAAGGGAGTGAACAAAGTAGCAATCAAGATGAAGAACAGGACGATGATCAGGTAAACATCTTCGAAAATTATACCCTGGATGATTGGATTGCTGCATATAATGAACTGCTGGAGTCTTATGATCATTTAAGAAAATAGCATAAGAAAATGAAAAAGCAAATTGATAAAAGTGATTCTAATTCATCATGTGAAAAGTGCTTGAAAATAAATGAATTATATGATAAATGTATTTCTGAGACTCACATGAATTTGAAGCAAATGTGCTTGCTGAAGAATGAAAACAAAGAATGCTTCACTAAAATTTCTGAATTAGAGACTCAGTTAGAGCTGAAAACTGGCGAACATATGATGAATCTGGAAGAGTTGGAAAGGATTAAGGTTGATCTGAAAAAATTGAAAGCTGAGAATGTAGAAATTTAGAGGAAAAATGAAAATCTTGAAGCTAAAATAAAGAATGTCAACAAGGAAGGTGTGCATGATTCCTCTCTCAAAACAAGCTGCAGTAAGTGCGAGGTTTTAAAAGAACGCAATGAAGATCTCTATAATGAAAATGAATGGATGAAGAAATAAATTGCCGTATTTAAAGAGGATCACAAAAACTTTGTTACTGAGAAAATTAAAGTAGAAGAAAGAGAAGAGGAACTAATTGAGAAACTGGAGTTGATGTCCAGTAATGAAAATTGTGATGAAGAAGTTAAGAAGCTGACCAAAGAAAACACTGAACTGAAGGCTGAAGTTGAAAAACTAAAGCGGTTAAACACTGGCTTGTCTGAAAGACTTCTCACCATAGAAAAAGGAAAAGATGTCCCTGATGAAGAATCACAAAATTTGAACAATCTGAAACAAGAAAGTGAGAAGTATAAAACTGCAAATATAGTTCTAAGCGAATGTGTTAATTGCAGTGAACAGGAGATAGCCAGTTATGAACTTCACATTGCTTTTTTGGAAAATAAAATTCATATTCTGGAAAACTCAGCATCCAAGTCTGCTAAAAATGAAGGAAAAATGAAAGCTGTCATGAAAGATAAGAATGACAATTCAAGAGAGGGGATAAGTTGCAGTTCTGATGTTAAGGAGATCACTAAAGACCAGCTATACACCACTTTTGTGCAAAGCTCTGATGTAGCTGGTACCTCAAATCAATCCCCAAAATAAAATAAAAATCAGAAATCACCTTCATCATCTATATTTCAGTTCAAAGCCCAGAAAAATGAAAAGCAAACGAAGATTGTGAAAGGGGGTAAAAAATTGAAAAAGAATGGTCAGATGAACAAAATCACTATTGTCCCTGCATGTACTGTGAATTCTGCTAGCTGTGTGGAGTCTGATAGATTAATGCATGCCACTCACAAATCATCTACTCACTCGCATGCATCTGAGAAGGAATTCTCATGTTATTACTGTGGCAAAGCAGGGCATATCATGGACGATTGCAGACTATTAAAAGAAGACGAGCATGCAAATAAAACACTGCATTCTAGGAATTCATCTGATAGAAACCACACCAATAAGAAATCTGATGCATCATGTTATTACTGTGGTAGGCGTGGTCACCTAATGAATGCATGTTTTATCATGAAAGAAGACAATAAACTACATGCTAAAATTCTCTCACATGCTCATGGCCCACATAGATATAAATCTATTTCAGGCCAGTATATTATTTGTTTCACTTGCAACAAGCTTGGGCATAAGGCAGATGAGTGCTGGTCAGGAAATCATTAGGGTAACAATGAATCAAGAAGCAAGCATCGTAGATGCCTTGAGTGTGAGAAATATGGTCATGCAGTCAAGGACTGCTTGCATGTTAAGAGAAATCATGTTAATTTCAAATCTGCTGAATTCCCCAGAACAAGAAGTATAAACATTTCATGTTTCAACTGTAATAAGCCTGGTCACAAATCTGCAAACTGTTGGTTGTCAAGGAATAAGAAACGAACTGTCCATGCATACAACAGAACATTTCATAATTATTTTCATGGACCTCATACTGTTGCTGATATGCATTATAGGACCAGAAAATTTGTTCCTTCATGTAGATACTGTGGAAAATTTGGTCATTCCATGGATAGCTGCTACCTGATGGATCAAGATGATAATATGGCTAAAAGATTGTTCAGAACACCTGTCAGGGTTAACGCAGGACCCAAGACTGCTTGGGTTTCTGCAGGATCAAAATGATTAATCTTTGCAGGTGTGCCTTGGAAGCTGATGAATAAAGGGGTTAATAATCCAAGGCACTCAAAAGTGAAACCCCCAGGAGTGCACCACTCAGGTAAGTTCTGAAAATCTGTGTTAAATTCTATTCTCTGACATTCTCTGCCCTTTAGATGATCGCATATCATAATAATCTGTCTGTGCTAAATTGATTTATCTTGAAAAGTTGATTACTCTCGCATGATGCTCTCTGAATAAAGAATGCTCTGATGTTTGAATAATCATTCTGCATAGCTGAATGTCATACACATGCTTTGCATAGTTGACATTTCAAGTCGATGCATGTATTGCACTGAGTATAGGTAGATGCATGTCTTGCAAATAGTCGGTGCATCTCATGTTCACAATGCATATTGTTGTGCCTTCATTGCATATCATGCATTTTGTCAGGGGGAGCTTATCTGCTATCGCTTGGTCATCATGCTCTCCTTATCAGATTTGTTGCATACTGCCCATATGAAGAGTAGTGCATGTCATAAAATTTTAAAAAACCTAAAAAGATATTCCATTGCATTTAGACAGGGGGAGCATTCCTATTTCATCTCTTCTTCACCTCATGAACTCCTTTTGTCTAGTAATCTGATCCATTCTCTTGCCTATGTGCTCTCTACTGTCTTCACTAAAACAGCTGATCAGTCTGTATTCCAGACTCAACTACTGTTTGTTGATAAAATCTCTTCTAATGCTCTTCTCTATTGGTGATTGAATCTTACACCAGCTTACACTCATCCTTCACATTCTTCTTAGCTGGTTTGAATGATTGTGTCTAGTGGTGATTGTTGATCAGCTGTGTCTGTATTCGGTCTGAGGAACTTAAGCTGCATGTCATGCAATTCAGTCTGAGAACTTTGTAGAAATTCCTATCATATAGGTTTAAGAATTACCACTGAATCAGACTGATATAAAATTAATGTATTCTCAGATTTGTAATTAAATGAATTGAAAATATCTGAATGATAAGCTTTAATAAATCTTAACCATCTGTGTCATAAAAACCTTAGACTCACTCATCAGATATCTGAAAATTTGAAATCAGGGCTACTTTGGTTAAGATACATAGAGTGAGTATTGTTGTTAAACATTAACTTTGAAAAATTTGACAGGAAATAAAATCAGTGAGTAATGAAATGACTTTGTTCACTGACAAACTGGGTTTTTCATCAAAGAAATGGAGTGAACCCAAGTCATGAAGTGTCATAGTCACTTAAAATGAAAATTCATTGAGAACCTGACAGAGCAATGGCATTTCTGTGTTGAGTAATTGGAAGTCTGGCCTCTGATCAAGGTGTCTTCTCATGTAAAAAGACACTTATATTGCTAACTCTGTTCTCGAAGTTGAGAGGTAATGACAGTTATCACACTGAGTAACTGGGTCACTTCACCTGAGACGTGTTGTGCCTCATGTAAAAAGGTGTTGATCAACCTAAATTGCTTAGGAGAAATATAATGTGCTTCAAATGAAAATATATTGAAAATTCTGTCAACTCATGTTCTTGTAAAAGTGTTTAACCTCAGTACTAATCTGTGTAACTTTCAAAGGAGCTATTGAGATCATGTGTGTAAGATAAAGATGATTGGTTTTGAGAGTTATCTAACTATTTGGTTCACCTTTATTAAAACTTGGATTCAGATATGAGTATTGAGTTTAATTTGACAAATTTGGTATACATCAAAATTAAATCAGATTGGTTGTGTTGCCAATTCATAACCCTTTATGATAGAAGAGTCTAATCTTCTTGAGACTTACTGTAGTGGTGCAAGCATTAAAATCCCTCATGATCAGATTCATTCTTGACAGCCTGATCAACATAAATCTTGGTGCCAAATCTCTCTTAACTAATGATTATTCATTGAGATGTCTTATGATTATTGTTGTCTACTTTTACCTTCCTATCATCAATCACTTTATTCTCCACACTGTTGAAATCTTTGGTTATTATTTGCTTTAAGAGGAGAGTAGTTCTGCATGCATGTTGATAGGGGGAGAGTTGTTTTCTTGTCATAAGGGGGAACTCTATTTCAGTGAACTATGTTTCATTCTCTGTATTTGTGTGCTGAATTTTGTCTCTCAAACCATTTCTTTCTTTTTGATTATGTCAAAGGGGGAGAATAGTTTGACAAGTTAGTGTGACTCATTATGTTGCCATCATCAAAAAGGGGGAGATTGTTGTGCCCCTTGTGCTTTGATGATAATGTGGTGTTTTAATGATAGCAACATGAATGAGTCACCATATTATTTTGTTAAGATCAACACATTGAGTCACTATATTGTTCTGTGGAGATTGCATGAGTGTGCTAGGCCATGCAGTATTTCATACTCAATGCATATTTCGCTACATGCTAGTGTCCATACGGTCAAAGGTCTAAGCAATCCTTGGGCACTGCATAAGCATACTCAGTGCATAAGTCTTCGCATAAAGTATGTGCAGGGCTAGTTCAAGCCTGAGCTAAGGCTAGATCTAGTCTGTGCAGATGTTTTGCATAATACATGTTATGTCAGTGTGGCTCACGCATCAAGTCTGTACAGGCAAGTCTGTGCAGGCAAGTCTGTACATTGTCTGGTTGGTTCAACACAAAGTCTATGCATTGTCTTGTTGGTTTAAAATAAAGTCTGTACATCATTTACACTCCACACAACATGAAGTCGGTGAAGCCTTATCTTGCATGCATAAGTCAAGTCTGTACATCATTTAGTTGCACGCCACAGAGTTGAGCAAGTCTACACATTCCTTTTTTCAGCAAGTCTATACATCCATATGTTTGTGCATACACCAAGTCTATACATTGCATGCCCACACACACAAGTCTATACATTCTTTGCAGTTCTGGGTCTCATGTTGTGTCTCACTTAGCGTCTCATGTTCTGTCTCAACATACCCAGCGTCTCATGCAAGTCTGTACATCGTCTGCTCTTCATGCATGTGCATAGTTCATGCATCTCTTCTTTAACTAAGTCTATACATCGCGTAAAGTCTGTACATCGGTCAATGGCTTGTCCAATTCTTCAAAACAAGTCTACACATCGCCCTGTGTCATGCACTAAAAGTCCACACATGCACACACTTAGTTTATGCATTGTGCTATCATGCTTTAACACTAGGCATTGCAAAGTCTGTACATGGCTCTGCACGTTATATACAAACTCTGTACATGCTTTGTTCAGAACACAACTTACTCAGTGCATCCTCGTATGACCTGACAGAATATCTACTCGAGGAAATTGAGAAGGGCATGTGATCCAAGAAGCCATGATCGTGACACGTGTAGTGCAGCAGGCTGAAATGCTGCCACGTGGTCAAGGCGTTTGCGCGGGTATCATGGAGAGCACACGCCCTATCTGTGTTGTTGCTATATAAAGAGGACTTCTCCATCTGGAGAAGACTGATTGAAGCAGAAGGAGCAGAAGCAGAGAGAGTGCCAGCACGATCTAGAAGAAGAAGAAGAGGAAGAAAAAGAGAGTGAGAGATTAGCAGAAAAAGAAGAAGAAAGAGAGAAAATTAAGAGAGAAGAGCAGACAGTGAGAGGAAAAGAAAAGAGGGGCAGAGAGGTATAGATCAGTAGTAGAAGAAGAAGATCAGTAGCCTCTGGATCAAATCCAAGCTACATTACTCCAAGAGAGAGCTACAGTTTCGAGCTTCATTTCTAGCTTTCCGTTGCTGTTATCTCTTGTTTTTGTTTTCATTTTAAACCTATCTTCAAGCTGTTCGTCAGCAGTGCAAGCTGTGATGCACAGCGGTGAGGTGGATACCTCGGACGGGTTAAGCTGTAGTCCCCAGCGGATGGCTAAGCTATATTGCCCAGCGGTAGCAAGCTGTGATGCTCAGCGGATGGCAAGCTATGAAGCCCAGCTGATGTTTGGCAAGCTGTAATGCCCAGCCGTTCAAGCTGCGAGTCAGCAGAATCCACACCCTGGTTTGAGTGTGGGGTGGATGTAGGTCTGGAGGACCGAACCATCTAAAAACCCTTTGCAGTGGTTTGTGTGTTATCTCTGTCTTCGTTAGATGAATGCATAGGCGCTCTCCAAGTGTTTGCTTACAGGTTCAATAGATGACTTGATTAGTTTTTTTTTTTGTGTTTTAATTTGTCAAGTGATCGAAATTTTAAGAGAGTGAAATTTTAATTGAGCAATATTTTTTTAAAAGATCCATTCACCCCCCTCTGGATCCATTTCTATCAGCTCACGCACCCCAACAGTATTTCCTAAATGAGGTTTTGATGGTCATACATGTTATTCAAATACATGGGTTATGTTGTTGACTTTTAGTTGAGATGTCTTGAGCTTTCACGCATAATCTTCTAAGTTGCTGTGAAAGAATTGCATGAACTTGACTCTTATGAAGATGGCTTCAATTAGGTCTCAATCAAGGAGATTGTGTTCATTGAACACACCCTTCTATTAAAATGGTATCATTCATGAGGTCATCAGGGTTTCAATGTGTGGATGCATTTGTGATATCGTATGGTTCCTCATACCTGTGTGATTGCACATCATACGATCATGTCAATGGTCTTGAGCTATATATTTACTTCTTACATGTGCAAATGAATATCCCTCATTTGATGCTATTTGATGTTGAGCATTTGGTAGATACAAGAATGCTAGTTGAAAGTTTGAGCTCCCATGTCAATATATTTGATTGAATGATAGATTCATGCTTATCATTTCAAAACCTTGTCATTTAGTCATATATAATTTTGTTAAGTGATATGAGAAGCAAAATGCATGTTTGAATAGGTTCAATGATGTATTTTATTGTGAACATGTTCATAGTGTTAATGCTTGATGTAAAGATCTTGATTTTCAACTTACCTCTTGCTTTACCATATTTTTCAGGATGAAAAATCATGGTTGATCTCCATGGGATTATGGTAACATTTAATCAATTGTTTCCCATTATTTTGATGGAGGTTTTAGTTATTTTTCAAGTCCAAACAAGAAGGGGTCGACCCATGGCGTCGACCCTCTGAGGTTCTGTCCAAAATAGAACCTGTTTTATGCACCCTACCTGAAAGGGTCGACCCCTAGGGTCGACCTATGGAAGGGTCGACCCCTGTAAAACAGAACCCTCCAAAACAGACCTATTTTTTGAGCCCTGCTTGAAAGGGTCGACCCCAAGGGTCGACCCCTGTAAACCAGAACCAAGATTTGGTTCTATTTTGGGTTCTGTTTAGCCCGAGGGTCGACCCCAAGGGTCGACCCCTGTAAAACTGAACCAGAAATCATTCTGGTTTGTGTTCTGTTTGCCCGAGGGTCGACCCCAAGGGTCGACCCATTCCGGTACGTGGCGACACCGTCATATTTGACCTTCGTATAAGTGCGCCAAAAGTCCTTCCAATCCGATCCAAAAGCCCCAAATCACTCCAAGATGTGTGGATCTGGTCCCCAAGCTATCTCTTGACTGTCCTAAACACATATATACATCTTATTAGGTTGTAAACTTTAAGGGGAAACCAAGTGAGATCTGAAAATCATTTTTCTTCTAACTCTTGTGTGTGTAGGGTCGCAGCAGCTGCTCCAAGGGTTTCTTCCACATTGATCTAAGCTTGGATGTGAAGCAAAAAAGGTGGATTCAAATCTCAAATCAATCCTCTATTGGAAGCTACGTGGGAAACCAAGTTACAACTTCATTTTTGCAAAGAATCATTCATCCTCTTTCAAGAATGGTTCCTCATCCTGCAGAAGCATTTCATGAGAGAGTTATCTTCATCTTTCACTTCTGTATCTTTTGTTTGAGATTGTTCAAGGTTATGAATGGATTATCTAAGAGGTGCAACATATATATAAATGCTCTTTTGTTCATCTAGTTACTTCTCTCTTATTAGTGCTGTGTTTTTCATCCTAAGCAACAACAAGAGCTAATGCATTCCTTTCTCTTGCAGAAGAAGAAGGAGTGCGGTCACAAGGTTGAAGAGAAGAGAGGTTTATGAGGCTAATCATTTTTCTGATCTATGAAGGTTTGATTAAAGCTAGGATTTAAAGGAAAAGAGGATCAGTTCGAGGAGTGGAAGCAGATGATGTCAAGATCATGATCATCCGTCAAAGAGCCAAGAAGAAACAGATTCTGTTGAATAAGGGGGAGCCTTATACTTGATGCATTTTTCTAGTTTACATCTATAGAATTTGTTTAGAAGGTCATAGCATATATTTGTGATTGTTACATATACATTTGATAGAATATTTTGTGTGGGTGTTCGGAGAAAGGGGTCTCCGAGTGTGTGTGTTGTCGTCTGTGTGTCGATTTGTGCGGAGTATATCCACGTGTGTGGTTGGGCATAACTTGGGGTGTGTTCCCCGTGTGTGGTTGGGAGTTTACTCATGTGTGGTCGTGTAGGCAGTGCCTACGTGTGTGTGGACGGAGTTGTGTCTCCGTGTGAAGTATTCAGTTCGGGGTGTGTTCCCCAACGGTGTGTGTGTGTGTATGTCTGTGCGTGCTGCTGTGGCAGTAGTTTGAGGCAAGGCCTCGTGTGTGGTTTGCTGCGAAAGCAGCGTGTGTGTTGTTGAGGTTCGTCCCCGTGTTGCTACTTTTGTAGCGTGTAGTAAAGTCTCACCGGTTTGGTGCGGGGTGGACGTAGGGAGCCCGTCGTGGTCCCGAACCACCTTAAAAATCCCCGTGTCTTGTGGTTTGATTCTTGTGATTGTGTGTTTACTATCCTATCTGTTTGTGCAATCGTGTGAGCTTGGTGAGATTGAGTGAATCAAGTTTTAACCTGTTTAGATTAAATTTCTTTATCCTGTAAATTCCGCTGTGTGCTAGTTTGTGTTTTAAATTGGACATAGTTTTTAGTAGAAGGATCTATTCACCCCCCCTCTAGATCTGTATTCTTGCACTACGGGACCCAACAATTGGTATCAGAGCAAGGCTCTATTGTCCCTGGATCTTGCGATCTACAGAGTGATCCTAGTGCATTCTACAATCATGAATTTTTCTGAACATATCTCAATGAATTGTCTGCCAATCCTCACTGGTTCGAATTTTAATTCATGGCTAGGTAAACTGTGTATGGTGATCAATTCTATTAATCCTAGTCTTTGGAAATTGATTTATCATGGTCCACACATATTACCTCTAGATGAGACCAAGTGGTCTAATCAGGATAAAATGATGCATCATGATAATGTTACTACTTTGAGTTTATTGAAAGCTTCTGTAAGTACTAACAAGTATCCATTTGTATCTTCTTGTAGGACGGCAAAGGAGCTCATGGACCGGTTGATCAAAGATCAAGAGAAGGAAAGATAAAAATGTCTCATGGCCGATGATGCTGATCACCATAGTCATGAAAATGTAGAAGAGGTAAATTCTGATACTGAAGAATTTACTCTTGATGATCTTGTTGATGCTTATGATGAGTTGGAAAAATAATATAAGAAAATTAAGTTGGAAAATAGAAAATTGAAAAAGAAATCTGAAAACATGCTCCATGGAAATGGATCTTGTGACAAATGCTCTGAGCTTGATAACTTGAATGAACTTTTAGAGCATGGTGTTGAATGTCACAAAGAAACCATTGCTTACTTGAGAAATGATTATGTTGCCCTCAAGAATAAAATCGATCAATTGGAGAAAACTGAAAAAGATCTAAGAAACAAAATGGAATCAAACTCAATTGATCAGGATATTTGCAATGAATTGATTATGAATGATAAACTTGCAAATGAAAATGAAGAACTTAAAAAAAAATATTGCTATATTAATTCAGACATCTCTGGTTGAAGGCAGCATGAAGTTTCTTGAAAAAGAAAATGCTTTGTTAAAATCTGAAAATGAAAAACTGAAACATCTAAATACAACCATGTCTAAAAAATTATTTGCTTTTGAAAAAGGAAAAGGTTTGGTTGTTGATGATTGTGAAAAGATGCATGTGCTAGAACAAATGATGGAGAGCTACAAAATCATGAATGCCCAATTGAATAAAAAGGTCATCTCTTGTGATAATGAGATCATTTCCTATGAACTACATATTTCATCACTTGAAAAGAAAATTCTTGATTTGAATACTTCTTTGTCTAAATTTGTAAATGGGAAAGAAAATTTGAACAAGATATTAGGGACTAAGGTGAATTTCAAAGAGAGGGGCTAGACTATAATCCTGTGAATAAAAAGAATTTTGAAAATAAAGTCTATACATCATTTGTCCACAGTTCAAACATAGATAGCACATCAAATGAGTCTCCAAATCAAACTGCTGCTCAAACAACAAAGAGATCAAATAAAAATCTGGAAAAGAAATAAAACTTGCATCAAAAGGCTAAAAGTGTTGTTGGTGTCACGATAAATGCCAAGAAAAATAATGTTGCACACACACATACATCCACAAAGAAAATCTCATATTTTTATTATGGTGAACTTGGTCATATGATGCATGATTACCTTTTGATGAAATCTGAAGATCTAGAAGCATGCAAGAACATGAATGGCCTCATAAATCCAAGAAAGCTTTTGAACACAAAAAGAACTCATGATAACTCTTATGTTCATGAAAGAAGACCATTTGAGAGATTTACTACATTGAACTGTTTTAATTGTGGAAGGTTTGGTCACAGGATGAACAATTACTTTAGTTTGAAAGATGATAACATCTCTACAAACCCACAGAAATTCCATGCTCATTCTTATAAGAAAAATCTGAAGGTTTTTGGTTGTTGTCATTATTATGGCGAGTTTGGGCATACTATGTATGATTGCTCCTTAATGCATTTTGATGATATACATGCCCAAAAATTATGGAAAGCACCCATTAGAGGTTCAACTAACCATTCGGGACCCAAGAAGGTTTGGGTACCTAAAACTATTGAATGAGAACTCTTGTTACAGGATTACCTTGAGGCCAAGAGGAAGGCTTCAAGTCGACTTGACTAGTTCTGGTGTGATGCCTTGGTAAACATGGGTTTGTCCTTGAATTAAGTTTCTGATACTGCAAGTTGAGAGAGAGAGTCATATGTGATGAAAAGCCTTGAAGTATGTTTCTTCATATGCTTTGGCTTAATTGATTCTAGATGAATTTTAAACTGTCATTCAATGCTCATGTGTTTGCTAAACCCCCGATGTCATATGGGAATGCATTGTACTTTTCTGATCATCGTTTCAATGACTACATGGTATATAAAATGGTGACATGTGGAAGGGCAGGTCAAGTCTGTCTGAAAGCTATCACCATGTGTTAGAATGTGTCTCCGCCCGGTACCATGAATCATTTATGCATATGGCATCAAACTTGAATGGATTTTCTGAAATGATGCATTGATTATGGGGGAGTCTTGCAAGTTGAAAATTTTGAGATTGATATTTTTTCCATTCTCTCAATATGATGATGTTATTCTGTGGCTGAATATTTTGAGGACGGAATTTGATCAATGTTCCATGGTCTTTCCCAATGTGCTACTCATCCTTTTTTGGTTAAAAGTAAAAATATTTTCAAAGAAAAGTTCACATGTGATGATTTTGATGTTTTGAATGAATTGTCTAAATTCTCTTTTCAAAATAAAATTGTGAACTCATAATTTAAAAAAAAAAAAATTTGCATGTCTTGCATTAGTTGCATTTAGAGTTGTCATGTGAAATCTGAAATCTTGCATCACATTATATATTTGCATATCACTTTTTGCATATCATTCACATAGTGCTATTGGAAGATGAAGCTCATCGTGTGTCTTGTTGCACAATTGGAATTTTCAGCATGCATATAGTGCATATTTTGAAATGCATCATGTTGAACATTTCATGTTGTATAAATGTCAAAATGAATACTTCCAACAATGATATCATATCTTTGGGGCCAACATTTCAAGAACTGAAATTGCATATCTTTGCATTCTGCACTGCATATATGCATCTCTCCATTGTATGATTGCATGTTAATATATGCTAAAATTCCTTCCTTTGAAACTTCTAAGACCAAATACTCCATTGATAAATAATGTTGCATCTGAGTCTTAATAAGTGTGCTTCATGTCAAACTCTCAGGGGGAGCATTTTATGCTTATTACATTTACATAGGGGGAGCTGCACTATCTTATTTTAAGTTAAATTTTCTCCATACATGTTAAATCAAATTCGCACACTTCATGCACTAATGTGAAATTGAGTGTTATTCATAAGGATATAAGAATTTCATTTCAACACTCTAAAGTAATCCAACTTGCTGCATGAATGATAAAGAGACAGTTGAGGAAAAAGCTGCCTGCCTCCACATATAAAAAATGGATGAAATGAAAGGCAGAGCAATGCTAAGTCTCACTGAGTAAATTGGGCACATGTCACCTGAGACGTGATGTGGTTCATTTCTGAAAAGTGTTGACTAAAGTATCTCTGTTAAAATGAGGTGAAATGGTTCAGTATTCTAAGTAACCGGGGATTCTGGCATGAGCTCCATGTGTCTCCTCGCGTAAAAAAGAATCATTTGAACCTGATCCTTCTTAGAAAAATTCAGATTGTCAATGTGAGAATTTCAGATGATATATTTGACTGAGGCAGAGCGAAGCCTCCAATACGCTGGTCTCTAGATTGAAATACAATCTGTGCAATTGCTATTGTGTTTAATTGAAAACCTGGTTATCCATATGGCTAGAATTCATTCTCATGTTACTCACTTACACATGGTAATTTGTTTTCATATGTATTCTGAAAATTTGATTAACTGCATGACCTGCTGTACGTCTTCTCCTATCTATCTGCACACTCCTCAAGGTGTAATTATGAGCACTTTGATCTTAATGACTCACCTGCACTTTTTGTACACCTATCCCTTCACTCTTACTAAGATGGGGGAGTTATGTTGCATGTATATATATCTATTTGCCTGTGTTCAATCATATTGGATCATTTTCCTTGCATTCTGCATGTCCATATTGTCTACACTTGCATTTCAATGTTGTGAACTTAGTTCATGCATATTGTGCATATTGTTTCTCTTCGTCACCTCATACACCCCATTATCTGTAAGTTTTTATCTATAAATAAAATAAAAAAAACAATTCGTATAAAAAAAAATTGCTGTCATCATAGATTCCCCATCATGATCCCCATTTCTGATTATGTCAAAGGGGGAGATAGAGTTTTAAAAGAGAGCTTTACAGCATAATATTTTGTCATCATCAAAAAGGGAGAGATTGTTGTGTATGTGATTTTGCTGATTACAAAATGACTTTGTTGCTTGACCTTGTGCTTTATTGATACTTCATGTTCTCATGTGCTTGAATCCTTCTTGTTCTATTGCTATGGGGTCATGTTCTAGAATGAGAATGAATTTGTGAAACATGCTTGAAAGAATGCATATGCTGTGTACTCAATGAGAAGTCATGATAGAACATGTTTGTATGATTGAACACATGAATGAGTCTTTATGCTCACTTGAATTCCCATTATGCTCATTTCAATATAGTGTGCTAATCTTCTTGCATTACAGGAACGAGTCATGATGGACATCATCTTGTTGTCCACCATTCAGAACTTATATTAATTACATCACCATTCTTCAAAGAACCATTGGTAAGACTTTGTAATTCACATATCTTCAGTTAAGTGAATTTTGGGTAAGAAAGCTACGGTGTGTTGACCCAGAGAACTTGTGCATAGATACATGATGTGGTTTCATGTACCTCCTACATGAGTCATTAAGGTTTGAGGATGTATGCTTCATGCATTTCCTACATGAGGTTTTGATAGTCATACATGTTATTCAAAAGCATGGGTTATGTTGTTGACTTTTGGTTGAGATGTCTTGAGCTTTCACGCATAATCTTCTAAGTTGCTGTGAAAGAATTGCATGAACTTGACTCTTATGAAGATGGCTTCAATTAGGTCTCAATCAAGGAGATTGTGTTCATTGAACACACCCTTCTATTAAAATGGTATCATTCATGAGGTCATCAGGGTTTCAATGTGTGGATGCATTTGTGATGTCGTATGGTTCCTCATACCTGTCTGATTGCACATCATATGATCATGTCATTGGTCTATATATTTACTTCTTACATGTGCAAATGAATATCCCTCATTTGATGCTATTTGATGTTGAGCATTTGGTAGATACAAGAATGCTAGTTGAAAGTTTGAGCTCCCATGTCAATATATTTGATTGAATGATAGATTCATGCTTATCATTTCAAAACCTTGTCATTTGGTCATATATAGTTTTGTTAAGTGATATGAGAAGCAAAATGCATGTTTGAATAGATTCAATGATGTATTTTATTGTGAACATGTTCATAGTGTTAATGCTTGATGTAAAGATCTTGATTTTCAACTTACCTCTTGCTTTACCATATTTTTCAGGATGAAAAATCATGGTTGATCTTCATGGGATTATGGTAACATTTAATCAATTGTTTCCCATTATTTTGATGGAGGTTTTAGTTGTTTTTCAAGTCCAAACAAGAAGGGGTCGACCCATGGCGTCGACCCTCTGAGGTTCTGTCCAAAATAGAACCTGTTTTGTGCACCCTGCCTGAAAGGGTCGACCCCTAGGGTCGACCTATGGAAGGGTCGACCCCTGTAAAATAGAACCCTCCAAAACAGACCTATTTTTTGAACCCTGCCTGAAAGGGTCGACCCCTGGGGTCGACCCATTGAAGGGTCGACCCCTGTAAACCGGAACCAAGATTTGGTTCTATTTTGGGTTCTGTTTAGCCCGAGGGTCGACCCCTGTAAAATTGAACTAGAAATCATTCTGGTTTGTGTTCTGTTTGCCCGAGGGTCGACCCCAAGGGTCGACCCATTCCGGTACGTGACGACGCCATCATATTTGACCTTCGTATAAGTGCGCCAAAAGTCCTTCCAATCCGATCCAAAAGCTCCAAATCACACCAGGATATGTGGATCTGGTCCCCAAGCTATCTCTTGACCGTCCTAAACACATATATACATCTTATTAGGTTGTAAACCCTAAGGGGAAACCAAGTGAGATCTGAAAATCATTTTTCTTCTAACCCTTGTGTGTGCAGGGTCGCAGTAGCTGCTCCAAGGGTTTCTTCCACGTTGATCTAAGCTTGGATGTGAAGCAAAGAAGGTGGATTCAAATCTCAAATCGATCCTCTATTGGAAGATACGTGGGAAACCAAGTTACAACTTCATTTTTGCAAAGAATCATTCATCCTCCTTCAAGAACGGTTCTTCATCCTGCAGAAGCATTTCATGACGGAGTTATCTTGATCTTTCACTTCTGTATCTTTTTTTTGAGATTGTTCAAGGTTGTGAATGGATTATCTAAGAGGTGCAACATATATATAAATGCTCTTTTGTTCATCTAGTTACTTCCATCTTATTAGTGGTGTGTTTTTCATCCTAAGCAACAACAAGAGCTAATGCATTCCTTTCTCTTGCAGACGAAGAAGGAGGAGTGCAGTCACAAGGTTGAAGAGAAGAGAGGTTTATGAGGCTAATCATTTTTATGATGTATGAATGTTTGATTGGAGCTAGGATTTGAAGGAAAAGAGGATGAGTTCGAGTAGCGGAAGCAGATGATGTCAAGATCATGATCATCCGTCAAAGAGCCAAGGAGAAACATATTTTGTTGAAGAAGGGGGAGCCTTATACTTGATGCATTTTTCTCGTTTACATCTATAGAATTTGTTTGGAAGGTCATAGCATATATTTGTGATTGTTACATATACATTTGACAGAATATTTTGTGTGGGTGTTCGGAGAAAGGGGTCTCCGAGTGTGTGTGTTGTCGTCTGTGTGTCGATTTGTGCGGAGTATATCCACGTGTGTGGTTGGGCATAACTTGGGGTGTGTTCCCCGTGTGTGGTTGGGAGTTTACTCATGTGTGGTCGTGTAGGCAGTGCCTACGTGTGTGTGGACGGAGTTGTGTCTCCGTGTGAAGTATTCAGTTCGGGGTGTGTTCCCCAACGGTGTGTGTGTGTGTATGTGTGTGCGTGCTGCTGTGGCAGCAGTTTGAGGCAAGGCCTCGTGTGTGGTTTGCTGCGAAAGCAACATGTAGTAAAGCCTCACCGGTTTGGTGAAGGGTGGACGTAGGGAGCCCGTCGTGGTCCCGAACCACCTTAAAAATCCCCGTGTCTTGTGGTTTGATTCTTGTGATTGTGTGTTCACTATCCTATCTGTTTGTGCAATCGTGTGAGATCGGTGAGATTTAGTGAATCAAGTTTTAACCTGTTTAGATTAAATTTCTCTATCCTATAAATTCCACTGTGTGCTAGTTTGTGTTTTAAATTGGACATAATTTTTAGTAGAAGGATCTATTCACCCCCCCTCTAGATCCATATTCTTGCACTACGGGACCCAACACACATTGAGGTGATAGACCCAACACAAAGGTGTAGGAGGTCAAGGCTCCTAGGTTTTTCGGCCATAGGGGTCAACATGCTAGTGAACTCGATTTGTCATGTTAGGCCCTTAAGAAGATCTCCTAAAGTTTCCACTTGGTAGGATGATTGGATAGTGGTGTGATAGGTGGAGAGGGTAATATGGGGAGGTTTAGCTCCATGGGAGGGTAGGCATGGGATGTGATGGGAGGGATTGGTCACTCTTTTAGCCATCTAGCTAGGGGCCCATCTATGAATATTGTGCCATTTGTGAAGGTTTGTGGCTCTTGAAGATCCGGGTTATGAGGGGTGGGAGGAGTTTGAGGTTCACGAGTTTCCTCATGGGTGGGGAGAGGGTCCGGGCTAGCATCTACTTCTATGTGAGTGGGTGTGGCCTCTTTTCTCAAGGGAATGGGAAAGTATTTTGGGGATGGGGTGATGATGGTTGGGGCATGGTGCACTCGGAGTGGTGAGCGAGGTCAAACTTGGGTTGGGTTTGGGAGTGGAAGTAGCGGAGGCCTAGGTTGGGGTAGGATTGGGGTTGGAAGTGGAAGGTGGGTTGGGTGATGAGGTTTAGATTGATTGGTTTTGGGGGGGCATCCCTTTTAGGAGACGAGGGAGGGGTAGTGGTGGGGACCAAGGGGGCTTGTGGGGTATGGGTTTGGTGAGGGATTGTGGGTTGGGGGGTGGTGGTCGTCATGGGTCTAGGTGGAGGGGTGGACACGGGGTCCACTTGGGTTTGAATGATGAGGGTTAGGTGAGTGGTGGTTCTCATTGGGGAAATCAGGTCGGTTAGGAGTCTCTTCCCCTTGGGATCGACCGATTGTGGAGGGGTGGGAGTGGGGACCAATTTGGTTTGGATATTGAGGGTTGTGGAAGGGGGTTTTGGTTGGGGTATGGGGGCCCTCATGGGGTTAGGTGGAGAGGTGGATGCTGGGATCATTTGGGTCTTAATGGAGAGGACTTGGTGGCGAAGTGTAGTGATGATGGTTGAGAGGGGATTTGTTGGGAGTGGTGGGGGTGGAGACCTAAGGGTGGTCTCAAGTTGGCTGGGTGGGGACGGAAGAGTGGTAGTGCTCCTCAGATAGGAAGGGCAATGTCAGGGAGTGTAGATCTTTCAAAGTTCCTCCTTCATATCATCCCATGAGAAAATAGGCTCTTGCCTCCTAACCCTTCTTAATCCCTCTATGAGTTCCCACTTACTCTTGGCTTGACCCCGAAGTCGTCCCTTGGCCTTACGGACTCTCGCGGGTCCATATACCCATGTCTTTTCAAAGTACCTTTCCATGGTAGCCTCCCACCTAAGGTAATCACTAGAATGAGATCCGTCAAAGGTAATATCCTTGTCTAGAATGAAGTCCATGGGTGGCGAGTAGGCTAAGTAGGAAATGGCCATGAAGAACCCGATAAATGCAATGGCCCTAGGACAAGACTTAGTAGAGACAAGTCTAGAACTTGCTCTGATACCAATTGATGTGACACAACCTATGACCTATATTGCAAGCAACACAACAGACACAGCAATGTCACACAAGCGGACTCACTCGCATTTGCCACACTCGGGTCCATAGGTGGACCGGCGATGGGGTGAGGGTCCGAGGTTGGACCCGGAGGTTTCCAAGGGTATGGCTGGCTTGGGGAGGACTCCTAAGGGCCTTGGGTTGCCCAAATTCATGGGAGGTTAGCACGGCGAGGGCGTGGGTAAATTGGTCTAGCCCATAACTCACCCACGGTGGACACTCACATAGTAGCAATTTGAGTTCGAGCACTCCTCACCGACCGACGGCACACTAGAAGCAATACTAATCAAGCACAAATAATCCAGCATAGGAGTGTGGTCAGGAGCTCACCTGATCGGTGTGAAGACACCGATCCCGGTCGGAGAGGAGGGCGAGTGAGGAAGCGTGGGCTTATCCGCACGCCGCGCCGATGAAGCTTCAACCTGAAATTTTAATTAACGTGCACTACGCCCCTTGCAAGGGGGTTGGACTAGGGATGGGGATTAGTTTTACAACCAAAACGTACCTCCACACAGGGAGGGGCGGTCACCTAGCCAGGCGGGGTGGGGAAAACTACGCTAGAAGCCGAAGCGGAAGAAGATCGTCGGTTCTGTCCACTCTCAGGAACAAGGGATAGACTGTCACTGTTGACGCTGCTGTGGACTCCCCCAAACTCTGATTGCAACGAAACAAGTGTCAAAACTTTTGTAGTTGACCCGGGAGACGTCCAATTTTTTGGGGAATTTCTAAATGACGGCGTTGGTTAGGGCAGAGGCGCGAACAGGGTCTCTATTTGCTGGTTCTGGTAGCTTCTGCACCTTTACAGCAGGAAGATGATGCCGCCACGGACGCTCCCGACTTCTGATTCAGGCATGGCTGGAATCATTGGATTTGTGGTTGAGTCCTATTCGATCGGAGACCAGCGGGACCACCGGAGGAGGTCTGAGTCGATGGTGAGGACCCAAATAGTGCTAGGGTATCAGACTGGTTCCAAAGAAAACTGATCAGCGCACCGGAGGGAGAAAATTTGGAACTCATAGCTTCGGATGCCGAACGGGGTACCGCTTCTTCATGGTGATAGGAGACTTGTAGTAAAAGATCACAGCCGAGCCCTGCTTCAAGAACTTCAAGGAAATGGCCGTGGGAGCCTCTGCAAGCTGCTTAAGGTTGACTGTCAGGAAGAAGATGCGTAGTCCGGTGATGATGGCTCCTTCGGGCAGTCACGAAATCAGACGAAGGCGAGATCACCACCGTTGCGAAGAGGACTGGGAGACGCTTCCAACGGTGACTCTTGTGCTTCCAGGGATGCCGGGATGAAGTCAAGGCTGGCTCTGCAAGCTGTTAGTTCTCGACAAGGTGGAGGGGGAGGGGGAGATGGGGCATGCTCTTTGAGGAATGGAGGGGGAGGATGGGGGGGGTGGGCGACCCTAGGGTGGGAGGGCTGGAGAGGGGCGACCAAAGGGGTTGGGGATAAAGGGGAGAGGTGGGAAATTTAAATTTGGCCTAGGGAGGGGTGGGTTCAGCCTTGGGAAGGTGGAGGCTTGCTTGGGAAGGGAAAGTGGGTAGTTGAGAGTTGGATGGTGGAGCTAGGATTGGGTGGGGATCTCTTGGGGTTGGGTGGAGTAAAGAGAGGGGTGTGGGAAGTTGGAGTAGCTTTAATGGAGGGGGAAGGAGATAGAAAGTAGGTGGGAGGGTGAGGAGAGAGAGAGGGGGGGCGGCCCCCTTAGAGAGAGAGAGAGAGGTTAGGGGAGGGGAGCTTCTCACTCCTCTCTAAAGACTTCTCACCAAAGAAATTCAATTTTTTGGACTCAAAATAGTAGTTTTTCATTCATTAACTAGAAATGGAGAGAGTGGGGTCCTATTTATAGGGATCCCACAATTTACAAAAAGTCCCTGTGTTTTGGAACAATGACAAATAACCAAGGGGAAGGGGGCGCCCCTGGGCCTAGCCCATTGAATTGGGCCCAATAACCAAACTAATCAACCCTATGACACTTAACTTAGGTAGATGTCTTATTAACCTAGGTACTTGACTCAAATAAAAGAAAAATTACAATGATCTGACTCAAATAAAATAAGAAAATTACATGCCAAGACTCAAAAAATGTGACAGACACAATGCAGTACTGCCAGCGAGCAATCGGAGCTGTGGAAAAATGTGAAGGGCGAGAGATGCCCCCATCAGCTCTACTACTGGGTAGCCGTCTGCTGGCTGCGGCCTGCCTGGGACTGCCCCTGGCCAACCTGTCCTCGGATATTCTGCATATCCAGCTCCAATGATGCCGCCACACGGGAAGCCGTCACCAAATCAGTGGCAGTGTTCATCAAGAGGTGCCTCAGATCCTGCCTCAAACCCTGGATGAACTGCTCGGTCTTCAGCCCCTCATTCTCCATGATATGGGGAGCATAATGGCCCAACTCAACAAATCGAGCCATGTACTGCAACACCGACATGTCGCCCTGAACCAGCTCTAGAAACTGACGCATCTTCTACGTACCAACATAAGATGGGTAGTAAGTACGCTCGAAGACCCTAACAAAGTCCTGCCACACAATCATCTACAGCGAACGAGACTGAAAGGACATCTTCCATTCTGACGACCACCAAGCTCGAGCCGAACCCTGCAACTGGTTGCAAGCCAACATCACCTTATTCTCCTCAGCACAGTTCATGGAACTGAACACTCTCTCCATCTCATCAAGCCAAACTCCGGCCACATCTGGGTCTGGCTGGCCGCCATAGTAAGGTGGGTGGAACTACAAAAAGTCCCGCACTGCACGATTAGGCCCACCCCTAGACGATGAGCCCTCACCAACATCTCCACCGAACTGCTGAGTCATGAAATGAAACATACCCCGAAAGAAATCCTCTGCCCCCAAGACTCTCGCTGCATTCCCTGCCTCAGTGGCATCTGGTGGCACTCTGCTCTGCTCTTCTTGCTCCTCTGTCGACTGTCCCTGCTGAGAGCGTGGCCTCCGCCTCGACGCCATGCTCGCCTATTACAAAAAGATAGAAGACACGGAGAAATGGTGAAATCAATAAAACACACGATGCCCTAAGCCAGTGTCGATTGTACATCATCATTATGGACTAGTGGACCACTGTAATTATTTATGATTCTTATATATATCCACAACCGCTGCTCTGATACCAACTGTAATGACCCAAGATCCGAACACCGGGAAGGCCCGATAACTCGAATCTCAAACCGCCACCCACGAGCCTGAAGACTCGGAAGGGTTAAAGGGATGGTGTGGAAATACACAAGAATCTAAAATAATTACAGAACTACACAATTAATATGAATAAGCAGAGAATAATAAATAACATTAACAATTTACATGGTCCACAAAATAATAACAGTCTAAAGTATAATAGTGGTCCACAACTAGTACAGTCCAGAAGGAAAAGGTACAACTATGCGGGGCATACCCCGGATCCGGCAACTGGCAACTAACCCTGGGCACCAGAACCACGTGGAGCCTCAGAAGCGCGCCCCTGAAGCCTTGCCTCACCTGAAACCATGGAAAGATGCAGGGAATGAGCCTCACAAAAAAAGGCTCAGTAGGGATCACCCGGACCCCTTCCTCGTAAAACAAGAAACTACATGGAAAGCAGTCAATGGCTAACACTAACCAAACGTAGAGTGGATGCCAACAAAGTAAGTAAACGGGAAGCTCAGCTACACCAAGTACCGACCGCACGGCATAAAAATCGAGACAACCCGACATGAAGTCCCGCGATCAATGACACCCAAGAGGGGGGTGAATTAGGTGTTTATAAACTTTTACAAATTCTTGGCCAAATTAAACAAGTAAGAAAAATAACGTAATGAAAATATAGATCTATATGAAAACACTTAGATCTAATAGGATCTATCACACTCAATCGATCTTAGGTACGGTGGCGGAGGTGAAAAATCCAAAGATTCTACTCACGCAAGATGTTATCTTCCTGACAAGGTTTACCTTGTCGATTCGAACCCACATTTTAATATACCCGAGATTTGATATCAGAATGATAAATTATGCTAAATCTAATTCAAACAAAACAACAAAATAAGTCAACGTGTGTGTTGCACGGAATGGGGATAGAAGAAAAGGAACAAACCACACAATGGACAGTGATTTTTAGGTGGTTCGGATGCAACAACGGCAACCTACGTCCACCCCTCACGATCTGTGAAGATTCCCACACTATCTTGTAAAGGATTACAAGATCAAAACACACACACATTCACACACACACACACACACACACACACACACATGAGGAGTTCGAAACTCCCACGATGGTGCACAAGCACCAAATCATAAAGATATGTGAAGACTAGAAGACATACACACACACACACACACACACACACACAGATCTGCGTAGATCCACACACACACAAGTGTTTAAAAGTATAAGATCACACACTTGAAGCTTGATGAAAAACAAAGGAGAAACACAAAATGAAAAACTCAGATTTAAGCTCCCCCTTAATGGATGAAGATGATCTTGGATGAAGCTTCCTCCTCAGCTAGATCTTCACTTGAATGGCCTGCAGATGATCTTCAAAAACTTGGAAATGGATGAAAAAGTTCTTCCCCGAAACACTGTTCACGGAGCTACAGTGGCAGCACTCTTTCTCCCCTTGAGAGCCTCTTTGATCTCCTTCTTGTGATTAGGGTTTTTGACCCCAATATGATGTATTTATAGATCTTGGATGGTCAAGGGACAAGCCAGGAATCAGATCCACAAATCATGGCAAGTATGGTGACTTTGGGATTAAACAAACCCACAGAAAGGGACTTCCCACGTTGAAGAACACAAGTTAACAATTGCTACCTCGAAGCTGGCGGTCGACCGACAGGAGGGGGCGGTCGACCGAAAATTTACATAGTTTGAACTTTTCAGCGTTGGGAAAATCGGTCGACCGGCCCCTGACTGGCGGTCAACCACTGGCTGGAAAATCTACATTTTTAAGAGAGTTAGCCAATAAAACATGATCTGTGAACAGTTTATTTTATGACCATGTCCTGTTCTAATCAAAATGAGTTGGTTGAGCTTATCTTGGGCAATTCATTGAACCAAGGTGAATTTAGCCATTAGCTGGCTTAAGGAAGGCTTAAGAGTGGTTTAAGCTAGTTATTACTTAGGTTGTAATTTCGGGGTTTTGTTATCATCAAAATCACCTAGAGACACTCAACAATCTCCCCCTTTTTGATGATGACAAAACTCTAGATTATCAGAGCATTGGCATGCCTTTAAGTAAATTGGAGCCTAGTAAGGTCGATAAACCACAATGTGAATAAAACAGCCATTCAACACATTATTTGACAAACAGATAGGAAATGAAACACAAGAGCCAACCATTTGAGATCAAACACCAATTGTTTTTATTTCATCATTCCATTATAGGGTACATTGATGCTTGAGACAATGAGTGCAAGACTCTAGACACTGGACACATGCGACAAAGCAAATACAAAACTGACACAATGCCTCACCAATGATCATGCATACAAACATACGAACATACCGACATAAAATATATAAGACTTGCAGTACTACTTCTCCCCCTTTGGCATCATCAAAGAAGGGATAGGATAATCGAACAGGAGACCCAAAAGACAAAAGACCCAAGGACACAGACTGGAGGTAGGAACCCAAAGAATAGCCTCAGTGGCCATCTACAGGTGGCTGGGCGTCTGGTGGAGGAAGAGGCACATAGCCAAGGCACTGTCGAATATTTCCATGTAGGTGGTCGTGAAACTGAAGGCGGTGCTGGATATGGGTCAGTTGTTGATCCCTATAATAGTCACGATGTTGCATGTTCAGGAGAACTCAGTTCATAGCTTGAAAAGCCTCACGTGAATCTTCATGGCTCTGGGTGAGGGTGGTCATGTTGGTGGAGAGAGTGTGCATCTGAGTGGCTAAGGAATCCAAAGCTATGGAGAAGGAGTTTGGATGCTGTGGTAAAGATTCCATCATGGTGCCCATGGTTGTAATACTTTCCTCAAAGGTAGAAAGTTGTTCCCCAAAGGCATCCACCCGAGTTTCCTGCCCAGTGAACCGCCTGTCAAAGGTCTCATAGTCAACCCAAGAGTGCTGTGCGGCCCCCTAAGTAGAAGACTCTCCATGATAGAACTGTGGTGGAGGAGGCACCTCGGGATCCATATGATGAGGTGAAGGTGGAGGAGGCTGCTCCTCAGCCTAAACTGGACGGGGGGCATCCCCTTGATCCTGCTGCTGCTCTTGTTCCTGCTCTTCTTCACTATCAACTGCTTCTCCATAAACAGGCACATCCCAACGTAACTCACCATCGGGACCATAGTAATATCCAAAATCTGTAAATATCTTATGCTTATTATATATATCATCTTGTCGAACATAAATGAACTGTTCATCTGCTAAATTGATCCCAGCATAGATGAATATGCCGGTCAACTGTGAAGCATAGGGCAAAGATCACCGCAAATTGGTTCGGCAAGTTCCAGTGAGAGTCGTCATGAGGCGACCCATGTTGACTTGAATCCTATTCATGACATTGTAAAACATGAACCTGTGAACCTCTGTCACTTCATTTCTGCTGCCACTCTTTGTATAAATGAGGGATGTAAACATATGGTGCAATATACGCTACAATGGTGGAAAATGATTTGCATTCAATACAATTAAGTTGCTGACACCATGCATGTAATCGCAACTGGTCATAGCAAGAAAGGTTTCCTCAACAGCACCATGACCAAAAACCATGTCGGCTCCTCTTGCCGCAACTCCTAAACCCCGCTCAAACAGATCGGGAGTGATATGAATCTCAACCCCTTGAACAACTGTTAATAATTCCTCATTCCTTTCGATCAAATTCTCATAAAACTATTGCACTAGATTGGGGTAATATCGGGTATATCTAGTGATGAAATCAGTCCAACCTAGTTGAGTCTCAAAGATAGCACATAAATCGGGCAAAAGCTCGTTCACCTCATTGAAGTCGACCAGTCGAGGGTCGATAATAGGACGAGGAGGCAACCGAGGTGCACGACGAGGTGCAGGTGCTCGCTGTGGTGGAGGAGCTGGGGCCTCTCGTCTCTGGCCACTAGCTTCCCCTTGGGCAGAATGCCGAGAGCTCCGTCTAGGCAGCATCCCGAACTAGAAAATCCGATGGAAACCCTTGAAAGGATTACTCTCGTCCTGGGGGATGAGGTTGAACCAAATGGCACTCCAAGGGCTTGCAAAAGCCTTCTCCACAACCTGGAACCTATCAAGTAGCTCCACGAATGCACAAATGGCCAAATGGAGTTCGTCCTGAAACCATGACGAACACGCCGGATCTTGTGCGGGTGGAGGAACGATGAGGTTTAGGGGCTTGGGAGGTGGAGTGTTGGTGTTCTAGGGTTGGGGAAAAGTGTTGGAGAGTGAATGGGAGCGTTAGAATGAGAGAAAGGGGTTTTAGGACCCCTTAAAGAAGGGTTCAGATGTGGTCCGACCGGGCCGATTTGCCGCCACCGGTCGACCGGTGCGGGAGCAGCGTTCAACCGCTAGCCCCAAAAATCCCATTTTTGTATTATTTTTTTGTTTCTTTCTTTTTCTTTTCTTTTTTTTTTGATTTGAATGGGACCATCATTCGACCTTCTGATTGGAACCAACATCATGAAGTGGATAGAAGGAGAAGAGATGAAGATTTGAGGGAAGTTCTCTAACTCCCCCTCAGAAGGTGCCTTAGGTCCGACATCACCCTTGCACATCCCAAGTTCTCTTCTTATCTTGCTAAATTGATCCTGGTTTAGGGGTTTTATGCAAATATCAGCTAGTTGATTGTGTTTGTCAATGAAATTCAATTCAAAGACCCCTTTTCCTACATGATCTCTCAAAAAATGATGTCGAATGTCAATGTGTTTTATCTTAGAATGTTGAACAAGCTTTTTTGACAAGCTGATTGCACTGGTATTATCACACAAGATTGGCACACATTTCATTTCAACATCCAAATCAAGCAATTGATTTTTGATCCAAAGTACTTGGGCTCCACTACTTCCGGTGGCTACATATTCAGCCTCGGTCGTTGAGAGAGCTACTGAATGTTATTTCTTGGAGGCCCATGAGACTAGGCACCCATTAAGAAACTGACAGTACCCACTAGTACTTTTGCGATCTACAATACATCTGGCATAATCTGCATCGGTGTAAGCAATCAAATCAAATGAACTACCGATGGTAAATCACAAGCCAAAATCTATTGTGCCAATTAAGTATCTAAAGATGCGTTTAACAGCCATTAGATGAGATTCTTTAGGGCATGACTGAAAATGAGCACATAGACAAACACTAAATTGAATATCAGGGCAGCATGCTGTGAGATACAGTAGTGATCTGATCATACCTCAAAACAGTGTAGGATCTACTATTTTACCATTTTCATCTTTGTCTAACTTCAAGGTTTTGGCCATTGGAGTTGATAAAGGTTTTTCTTCAGCCATCCCAAATTTATTTAACAGCTCCAGTGTGTACTTAGCTTGATTAATGAAAATGCCCTCGGGTGTTTGCTTCACCTGCAATCCAAGAAAGAAATTCAATTCACCCATTAAGCTCATCTCAAATTCTCCTTGCATGATTTCTGCAAATTCTTCACATAAGACATTGTTAGTAGCTCCAAAAATAATGTCATCCACATATACTTGAACTACTAATATGTCTTTACCTGATTTCCTTGTGAAGAGTGTTTGGTCTACCTTACCTCTTTTGAAATCATTTTCCATAAGGAATGAAGTGAGCTTTTCATACCATGCCCTTGGTGCTTGCTTTAACCCGTACAAGGCCTTCTGCAACTTGTACACATGCTTTGGATGTTTTGAATCTTCAAAACCTAGAGATTGCTATACAAAAACATCCTCCTTGATGTAACCGTTAAGAAATGCAGATTTAACATCCATTTAAAATAGTTTGAAGTTCGAAGAGCAAGCATAGGACAATAAGATCCGGACTGCTTCTAGTCTAGCAACTGGTGCAAAAGACTCATCAAAATCAATACCCATCTCCTGGCTATACCCTTTGGCCATAAGTCGGGCCTTGTTCCTAACAACCAATCTCGTATCATTTAACTTGTTTCTGAAAACCCAACGGATTCCAATTGTGGGATGATTCTTAGGACGCGGCACGAGAGTCCACACTTTGTTCCTTTCGAACTTGTGTAGCTCTTCATGCATAGTCTGAATCCAGGATTCATTTTGAAGAGCTTCATGAATATCCTTAGGCTCTTCTTGTGAAATTAAGGCAATCAAATCCTCTTCTTCTACTTGCCTTAGTGATGATCTAGTTCTTACCCCATCTTGAGGATTACCGATTATATTTTCAGCTGGATGATCCTTTAAGACCGTAAAAGTGCTGGGCAAGTCGGGGTGTTGCACTCGTGGCTCTTGTAGTGTTTCAATTGAAGGATCTTCATCCTCTTCACTCTTGCTAGGTATCCCTTCTGTTGGTTCATCCTTGGCCTTAGTGTCAATTAAACATTTAAGATCTTCATCTGCATCCAAGATTAGAATAGATTGATTGGTTAGTCTTAACTCCGATTCATCAAAAACCACATGAGGACATTCTTCAACAACCAAAGTCCGTTTATTAAACAATCGATAAGTTCTAGAGTTAAGTGCATAACCTAGGAAAATTCCTTTGTCACTTTTCTCATCAAACTTACCTAGGTTAGACTTACCATTGTTCAAGATGAAACATGAGCATCCAAGGGTTTAAGATGAGAAATATTTGGTTTCTTACCCTTGTAGAGCTCATAAGGAGTTTTCTTCAAAATGGGCCTTACCATCACCCTGTTGATGATGTAACACGATGTACTTACCGCCTCAGCCCAAAAATATTTTGGTAGAGAATTTTCACTTAACATAGTCTGCGCCATGTCTATCAATGTTCTATTTTTCTTCTCCACTACTCCATTTTGTTAGGGCGTTCTTGGTGATGAGAAGTTGTGCGTGTACCCCTGCTCTTCACAAAAATTACTGAACTCATGATTTTTAAATTCGCCACCATGATCACTTTGAATGGTAGTGATAACCTGCCTCTATCATTTTGGATTTTCCTACAAAACATTTGAAATTCCATCAATGCATCATTTTTATTGGATAGAAATAACACCCATGTAAATTTGGAGTAATCGTCAACAATCACAAAGCCATAGAATTTCCCTCCTAGGCTGGATGTCCTAGTTGGGCCAAACAAATCAAGATGCAGTAATTCCAAAGGTCGGGAGGTAGAGACAAGATTCTTATTTTTGAAAGATATGCGTGTTTGCTTGCCTTTTGTGCAAGCCTCATAGATTTTATCACTTTCAAATTTTAATTTTGGCAATCCAGTCACTAAATCATGTCTAGACAACTTGGAGATTACTCCAAAATTAGCATGACCTAATCTTCGGTGCCATAGCCATGCATTTTAATGACAGTTTGCTACTAAGCACACATCATCACAAGAGACATCATCAATATCAACAGTATAGACATTGTTATTTCTTTTTCCAATAAATTTGATCTCATTTGTGTTCTTGTTCATGACAATACAATGGGTTTCATCAAAAATAATTTTAAAATCCTTATCACATAATTGACTTATGCTCAATAGATTGTGATTTAAACCTTTCACCAAAAACACATCTTCAATAAGAATTTCAGAATTCTTACCTATGTTACCGATCCCAATGATTTTACCTTTGTCTTTTCCTCCAAAAGCAACTGACCGTCCATCCTTATCTTGCAGTGTAGAGAACATCTTCTCGTCCCGTGTCATATGTCTTGAACAACCATTGTCTAGGTACTATTTACTCCCCCTGACTTCAAGGCATATCTGCAAAAGACAACATTCTCAAGCAATTATTTTTGATACCCAAACGAATTTGGGTCCATAGGAGTTAGTCCAATTCTGCACATATCTCTTCTTGGTCCAAATCGTATGGTTTCTTGGTGAATTTTGTTTGAACCAGCAATTAGCAATAACATGACCAAATCTACCACAATGAAAGTAATTGACATTTAAAAATCTTCTCTGGATTTGACGTGGTTTAGGTTGAGCATGTTTTGGCTTGGAGTGAGAACATGAAGCAAGGTTGTTATCTTTTTCATGAACATAGGATGTAGTGATCTTATGCTCAAAGGATTTTTTGTTTTGGGAAATGTATCACAATCCTTCCTTTTGGAAGTTAACCTTGACTCCCAACAAATTGTTTAAGTTTTGTTTGCCTTTGACAAACCTAGAGAGAGTGAACTGCAATTCAATCACCTCTTTATTCAAGCTCACATTTTTATTTTCAATTTCTGAAATGGAGGATGTCAGAATTTCTTTTTCATTCTTGAGCTTTTCACAGACTTTTTCAATTTCAGATATTTTACATGATAGCTCCTCTTGGGCCTTTTCAAGATCTGAAATCGTTTGAAGCAAGGTTTCTTTTTCTTATGTTAACTCAAACCATTCTTGTTCCAGTTTCTCAAATTTAACAAAAATATCCTCATGTGATAAATCATCAATTTTCTTTTTGAGAGTTTTATTTTCAGATCTGATTTTTCTATATTTTATATACAGCTTTTTATATTCTGACTCCCATTGTTCATTAGAAATAAAATCAGGATCAGAATTTACCTCTGTTGCATCATCTTCGTGTGCCATGAGGCACAAGCTCTCCACTAGCTCTTGGATCTCCTCGTCGGATGGTTCGTCCTCTTCATCGCTCCATGTGGCGACCATGACTTGAGGCTTCTTGAACTTGTTCTCCTCGAATTTCCTCTTCAGATCTGGGCACTCTCCTCTCATGTGCTAGGGCTTCTTGCATTCGTAACAAATGACAGTATTGGGCTTGCTCAGCTCGCCCTTGGTTTGAATGTGATTCCTTTGCCCCTTTCTGAAGTTACCTTGGAAATTCCTCTTCTTTCTCAAAAATCTCTTTACTTGGCGAGTTATCATGGCCAAGTCTTCTTCTTCATTGCTTCCCTCGCTGGATTCTTCTTATTGAAAGTCATCATCAGATTGGTGAGCTTTCAATCCATTCACTTTCTTCTTCTTCATATCTTCCTCGGCTGTTCTCTTCATATTTATCTCATAGGTCATGAGTGACCCTATGAGCTCGTCCAACGAAAGTGTGGAGAAATTTTTCGAATCCTCAATTACTGTGGCTTTTGTGTGCCATGCTGGCGGAAGTGATCTCAGAACTTTCCTCACAAGATCGGAGTTTGTGTACTCCTTCCCGAGGCTTTTGAGACCATTTGTGATCTCCGTTAATCTCGTGAACATTTCTGAGATGGTTTCTTCAGATTTCATTTTGAATACCTCATAGTCTCTTACAAGTAGATTGGCCTTGGTCTCCTCGACCTCTAAGGTTCCCTCATGTATGAGCCGTAACTTGTCCCACATCTCCTTCGCTGAACTGCACATGGATACACGAGAAAACTCATTAGGATGTATAGCACATTGCATGATATTCATAGCATTAAAATTTATAATGCATTTCTTAATTTCCTCGGGTGTCCATTTTTCTTCATCATCCGAGAGTTTATACGGACCCTTGTCCACAACCCTCCAGACTTCGTACTCCTGAGCCCTTAGGAAAACATGCATTCTATTTTTCCAGTAGGAGTAATTTGAACTGTCAAAGAATGGAGGACGGTTAATGGAATGACCCTCAGGCATCATCCCCTTGTTGGCCATTGATCTGGATCTTTCTCTATATCGTTAGATTTATGAAAGTTAGAGCCTTAGCTCTTATACCAATTGAAGTCCCGCGATCAATGACACCCAAGAGAGGGGTGAATTGGGTGTTTACAAACTTTTACAAATTCTTGGCCAAATTAAACAAGTAAGAAAAATAACGTAATGAAAATATAGATATATATGAAAACACTTAGATATAATATGATCTATCACACTCAACCGATCTTAGGTACGGTGGCGGAGGTGAAACATCCGAAGATTCTACTCACGCAAGATGTTATCTTCCTGATAAGGTTTGTCTTGTCAATCCGAACCCACCTTTTAATATACCCGAGATTTGATATGAGAATGATAAATTATGCTAGATCTAATTCAAACAAAACAACCAAATTAATCAACGTGTGTGCTGCATGGAATGGGGATAGAAGAAAAGGAACAAACCACACAATGGACAGTGATTTTTAGGTGGTTCAGATGCAACAACGGCAACCTACGTCCACCCCTCACGATCTGTGAGGATTTCCACACTATCTTGTAAAGGATTACAAGATCAAAACACACACACACACACACACACACACACACACACACACACACACACACACACACACACACACACACACACACACACACACACACACACACACACACACACACACACACACACACACACACACACACACACACGTGTGGAGTTCGAAACTCCCACGATGGTGCACAAGCACCGAATCACAAAGATATGTGAAGACTAGAAGACACACACACACACACACACACACACACACACACACACACACACACACATACACACACACAAATACACACACACACACACACACACACACACGTGTGGAGTTCGAAACTCCCACGATGGTGCACAAGCACCGAATCACAAAGATATGTGAAGACTAGAAGACACACACACACACACACACACACACACACACACACACACACACACACACACACACACACACACACACACACGTGTGGAGTTCGAAACTCCCACGATGGTGCACAAGCACCGAATCACAAAGATATGTGAAGACTAGAAGACATACACACACACACACACACACACACATGAAGACTAGAAGGCACACACACACACACACACACACACACACACACACACACACACACAGAGAGAGAGAGAGAGATCTGCGTAGATCCACACACACACAAGTGTTTAAAAGTACAAGATCACACACTTGAAGCTTGATGAAAAACAAAGGAGAAACACAAAATGAAAAACTCAGATTTAAGCTCCCCCTTAATGAATGAAGATGATCTTGGATGAAGCTTCCTCCTTAGCTAGATCTTCACTTAAATGGCCTACAGATGATCTTCAAAAACTTTGAAATGGATAAAGAAGTTCTTCCCCGAAACACTGTTCACGGAGCTACAGTGGCAGCACTCTTTCTCCCCTTGATAGTCTCTTTGATCTCCTTCTTCTGATTAGGGTTTTTGACCCCAATATGATGTATTTATAGATCTTGGATGGTCAAGGGACAAGCCAGGAACCAGATCCACAAATCATGGCAAGTATGGTGACTTTGGGATTAAACAAACCCAAAGAAAGGGCCTTCCCATGTTGAAGAACATATGTCAACATTTGATGCCTCGAACCTGGCGGTCGACTGGTAGGAGGGGGCGGTCGACCGAAAATTTACAGAGTTTGAACTTTTCAGCGTTGGGAAAACCGGTCGACCGGCCCCTGATTGGTGGTCGACCGCTGGCTGGAAAATCTACATTTTTAAGAGAGTTAGCTAATAAAACATGATCTGCGATAGTTTATTTTATGACCACGTCCTGTTCCAATCAAAATGAGTTGGTTGAGCTTATCCTAGGCAATTCATTGAACCAAGGTGAATTTAGCCATTAGCTGGCTTAAGGAAGGCTGGAGAGTGGTTTAAGCCAGTTATTACTTTGGTTGTAATTCTGGGGTTTTGTTATCATCAAAATGACTTGGAGAGACTCAACACGACAGAACACCAAGAGTCACTACCTGACAAGACAAGAGTACCACCCACTAGAAGCAAGGCCGGATGCGCCCCCTAGCGTCTTAGACCGCACCTCAGGCGTCCCCCTTATCACACCCTGGCGGAACGGGGACCCGTACAAGTAACCACAGAATAAGAACTAGCTGGGGTCGCGCTCGTCAGTGCGGGTCCAACTCCCTCCAACCACGTGCGCACACACAGACCATGCGTCCTAGGTCTGGCATTCTGATTGGGTTTCACCTCAGCCAGACTCTGGCGTCAAGACATGGGGCCCAACGGTAACCAGTCTAAAAATCATCTCTCAGGGTAGCCTCGCCACCACTCCCTGGTGGGACCACTCGCATGTCGGAAGGCTACGACTAGTGGAGGCTCACTGAAAGAGTAGGCTCTCTAGCCAACGAAAAATAATGTTTAAATCGGACAAAGTACAAGGACTGCTCCTCGTACTGACACTGACTCATTGTGACAACAGCCGGATCCACATCACCCCCTGGGGTTCCCACGGCACTTACGTACGGCCCCCACATGATGCCCAGCATCAGTCGGACCGCCGGTCAGCACGGGGATCGAGGTCAGCACCCCCGGGGTTAGGATCAGTAAGAAAGGACTCCGGTCGGACAGAACATAGGGTAGCGGTCCTCTCTTTACCGCTTCTGGATGAAAATGGTCTGCTACTAGACCGCCACAAGGTCTAACGGTCCTCTATGGACCGCATGGGTAGCCCAGGGAGAAAACGGTCTTCTTCAGACCGCTTAGGATAAAACGGTCTATTCCTGGGCCACCTCACGGGGAAAACGGTGTCCCTTGAGACCGCAACACCACAAGACTACCAAGGAAAGAAACGGTCACCTTGTGACCGCTGGGGATCTAAATGGTCTCCCTTGGGACCGTTAAGAGGGTAAAAATGGTCATCCCATGACCGCCTAGCCCCAGAAATCTTCAACGGTCAAAAATGCCTCGAAGGCCACACTAGCCTACATGGAAAATGGTCGGCCCCTTCGCCGCCTCAGTCTAGATGGTCTATCGCGTGACCGCATAGCCTGCCGACACTCTAAGCCCAGAAAATGGTCTAGCCAAGGCCGCTTCAGGGAAAAACGGTCTAATGACGGGCCGCCAAAGGGCCTTAGCGATCTATCGCTCGACCGCTAAGCCCAATCGACAATGGAGGCCATAAAACGGTCAGTCTGGGGCCGTTCTAGCAAGAAACGGCCCCTGTTAAGACCGCATACATTCCAAAAAACTGAGAACGGCGGGAATGGCCCCAAAACGCCATTCTACTCCCCATTCACCCCCAGGTGAAGGGGAAACAAAAGGGGAACTCTTCCCCATGCCCCAGAGCATCGAATGATGCCCACAAACCATGAAATAACGGATTAAAATGGTAGATTCGGTGCTCAAACCCCAAATCATGGTTTTCCCTTCTCGGCACGAAATAGCCCTCTCTCGACCTCGCCTCTGCCTATAAATCACGGGGAAGGTAAATGCCAAGCTAAGGATCCATCACCCTACCTCGGGGCCGTCCAAAATGTGACGGATCGCCACAGATCTTCAAAACATCGCTTGAAACCCTCGTTCTCCCATGAGCTTCCACGAACCGCATGCCGCCACGATCGCCTCGTTGCCGCCGTCGCTGCCACACCGTCGCCCACCACCGTCTGTAGCCGGAGGGGAGCATGCCGCGGTCGTCACCGAAAGAGGAGAGAGAAAGAGTGGTGCGGCCGGTTCTTACGGGGAAGAAGGAAGAAGAAAGAAGAAGAAAAGAAAAAGAAAAGAAAATGGGGTTATATAGAAAATCCAGATTTTCTAAAAAATACGTAAAAATAGAAAAATAAACCTCTGTGATTCCCGGAACACACCGGTTGCACTGGTACCGTCCCGGAGTAAGAGAACGTAACGGTCAGGGAAAAACACGTGTAAACCAATGCAGGCAAAGGGGGGTCCTTGTTGATATGTTTTGTTCTTTCCTTCTTTCTCTTCAGTACCGACTTGAAAGATCTCTTCTCTCCTTCTAATAAATCGATATATAAAATGAAATAAGACAGTAGAAGGAGAACAGAAGAGAGTAAAGAACCGTGATCGCCACCAAGGCACCGTACGCGATGAACACACCGTACCTTGGAAAGAGGGAGACACTCGCCTGACAATCAGCACTGCAGGGGATGAACGGCCCGTGAAGAACCGCCTGTGGTGTTGGACGGCCACACGATAGGCCGTTCTTCAGTGCTGCATGGGACGCGGGACGTAGGACTACTGGCTGATGGACGGTTTAGAAATAACCGTTGGAGGTGAAGGACGGTCGAAGATGCACCGCACGTACCATCGAACGGTCCTGGAAGAGCCGCACAAGACCATCAAGCCAGAAGTCACAAAGGGATTCAACCTCCACCCTCTCCGGCCGGCCAGAGGGGATGGGCCTCGTGTTAGTAAGTTGCTGACCTACGAAACAGAGTGTAAACACAAAAAGAAAACCCAAGTTAGAACTATAGAGTGTAGTATATGCTAAAACGGAGATGAACGATCATAACTAAATGGAGTGGGGATACCTGGGGAGTTTTAAACCCCTGAGGGTGTCAAAAAACGTGGGAGGATGTGTGAATGATGCAAATGAAGAAAAACAAGGAGAATGATGCATGCAACACAAAAGGGAATGATGGAATATCAAAGATAAAAAAAGACTCAAACTGAAAGTTACTCCTTGGACCGGAGGCCTGTATGGACGTAGAAGGCCTCCCTCCTTGGTCGTAGGTCGCTCCAGGATTCGGCAGGGCTTCGCCATCGACCAAAATCTCCCCCCCCCCTTTTCTACCCGGCCTTTAGGGTCTATTTATAGAGCACCTAAAGTCCTAGCTCAAAATTAGGGTTTAGAGGCATTTTCAGGCCGAGATAATCAAAGGAAAATCGTAGATAAACAGATTATCTTTTATCCAGTCAAAATGGCACTTAAAATGGTTGATTATCCGCAGAGAAAATGATGGGAGAAGTTGGGGATAAAACCACGGATAAAGAGATAAAAATCTATTGAAATTCATGAATCGAACGGATGAACGGTCTTACGATAGACCGCCCAACTGGATGTGCGGCCATGTTCTGGCCGTCCAACCCTGTCGGTGGAAATTCAAAATAAATCATAAATTATCCAAATTATCCATCGAGCTGACCGAAGCCTTCGACGTTGGACTCTCATAGATGAACGGCTCAGATGAGACCGTTCAAAGGTTGATCGGCCAAAGATAAACCGTTCTAGCCTTGTCGGTGATAAATAGATTAATTGGATAATTATCTGAGAAAACCCTCAAGCACAGGACTCTGAGAGATGGGCGGTCACAACTCGTCCGTCCATCAAGTTGAACGGCCAGAATAGGACCGCATAAATTCTTATCGACGGAAATTCAAAAAATTAACCAAAATATTCCAAAATAGATGGACGGTCCACAGTCAACCGCACATGGATTGAGCGGCCCGTGATGAACCGTACATGCACATGGGTGCTTGAAACTTATAGAAAAGCCCAATCAACCAAAACCAAGGCCCGTTAAGCCCTGAATCAACTTGGACCTAACCAAGGAGGGAGACAACCCATAAAACTGGCCCAAAGCATGTCTGAAAATAGCCCCAACGGGTGATGGACAACTCGAGGCATCAACAAATGGGAGTAAGAGGAACGACTCAACTTATCGGCATAAAACGGGTGTCAACAGATGCCCCTCCTTAATGTCCTCTTTGCAGGGGAGCGAGCGGAGGTGAAGCGGAAGTGACATTGAACATGGAGATGAAGCGGAGATGCCGCGGAGCGGACTGAAAAGCGGGCGTTAAGGTAAAATGACACTCGTTTTTACCAACAAGCGATAAGAATCTTTCGGAAAACTCTGAACCAAACGCAAGGAATGATAAAACCAAAAGCGACACTAGTCTGGAGGAACTAAACTAAATGAAATGAATCGACAAGACCAACCTCATGGGGGACATAATCCCGTGGTCCAATGAGGAGGCCAAAAGCAGGCAGCAAAAGTAAAGGAAACAAGCTAAAGCTCCTGACGGGGACCACTTAATCAACCAAACCAAGCGAATTGACCAAAGAGAACCTTCCAACTCAGAGTGAAACTAGTTCCTCTTACTCAAACACTGAACGCACAGTTAACCATCACTGATGGGACATTCTTCAAGCAAACCATGGGTCATGAAAGCTCAAAAAGATGCGTATGATGCATGCTGGGCTAAAATAAAAGAAATCGTTAAAACAAATGCGAAGAAAGATTAAAATATAAAATACTCAAGAATAATATTGCTAAGCTGGGAAAATTAGAGTCAAGATACCATCCGCAATCACGGCATGCAGGATAGAACCATCCTCCCCATGATATCCCAACCTAACGGCCTATCCGAAGATTAAACACGTGAACCTGGATCATCATCATTTTTGTTAAAGGGGAACATCATATCCTGGAACACGTAGATGACCAACTGGTTCTCGAGATAATATAATATAGTACCATATAATAATGCAATAAGGGTGACAAGGATAGAAGGCCATACCTGACTTACCTGTGCAGATGGAACGGCGAGTGAAAGTTTGGATTTTGTTTTTTCTGATTTTTTTATGGATTTTCATGCATAAGACAAACATGATAAGCATAGCGATTAACATAACGACAAACAACATGACATAACATGACGATTGGAAATAACACAACAAGACGAACAAGCACATAAGCAAAAGCATAAACAGACAATACGCATGCATGAACATGGAGTGACAAGACAATAATCGGCGGGACAACACACGGTTGAGATAAGAACATGATAGATGACATGGTTGGGACAACACATGGAACATGGAAAGATGACCAGAGACATGTGCAAGATAACTAACAACATGTGGTGAGGAACAAAACAATATGTGTGGGACAACACGGTGGGACATGGACATGAACAAAGGATATTGCGGGACAAAAGACATAAACAAATACACTCTTCAATCAAAGTCCAAGATCAGAATGAAGCAGAACCGCCAGGTTCATGATCGTGAGGCAAAACCCTCTCATAAAGATATGATCATTGCAGACAAAAGTTAAGAAAGACATAAGCTTCAGAACAAATCGAGAGATAAGATTGAAGAAGGAAAGAACAGATCAAAAATGTGGACAGGAGGCAGAGCAAAAAGATATAGCAATGAATGCCTGAGTATTTGCAACCTGCACACTGAGCTAACAGACTACGTATCTGTCCTCAAGATAAAATATAAAAGATAAATATTTTTAGATTTTTCAATTTTTTAGATTTTTTTATTTTGAAAATATTTAATTTTTTGGATTTGAATAATATTTCATCATTTTTTTGGATTTTTGACAATTTCTCATTCATTTTTTTTAGATTTTTGACAATATCTCATTTTTTTGATTTTTGACAATATCTCATTTTTTTTGGTATTTTTGAATAGTAATCCGCAGCACCCAAAGACAGGCTCGAACTACAGGCCAGGGATCGTCGTCCCTCCCCTCTCATTAAAGACTTCCCTTGAGTAGGGCGTGCATGTGAGGGTGGCTTACCACAACCAACCGCTTCTAAAGAACGGTGCCCCTACTAAGGCTATACCCGGGATACAACTGAGCCTAAGAGGGAGAAATAGAAGAAAAATTACAGACAAGCTTCGTGCAGAATGGGAGATATCAAGGCTCGAATTTCTTCCAGGGCACTACCCCTCAAAGAGATAGCATGTTGCGCTGGGGCTTTGTGTCTTTGATTTTTAGACCCATATTTATCAGGCACGCATGCGACCGGGCTCATGACGTCTCGCGGGGAACTATACTGCCACTCTTGTCATGCCTTTGATTCATAATTTTGCATATTGATTCATTTTCTCATTTTGGCACCCCTTATTGGCTAGATATAGCATGAAAGCCCACTTTTCAAGGGTCAAGACTACCCCTATTTGAGACCTCTCTCGTATTAGGGAGTGCCTAGGTTAGTCATCTTATCCATCAATCTCTTGCCCCTACACTTGGCCGAGCAGAGAAAAGAAAAGATATTTGTGCATACCCAAAGTATGGCCAAAGCAGCAACGATGTTTGTTGATTTGTTTGCTTCCCTTCTTCTTCGTTTTGTGGTGTATGATAAAGATGATAAGCACAAATCAATGATCTCAATCAACCTATGAACATGTGAATCATGAACCTAGGCAATTAGCACAAGCTCTAGCATGGGCAATGCTATCTCAATCATCAACTAAACTAAACAAAGCAAAGAAAAACACACACCGGAGCGTAGAGTAAGGAGCAAATAAAAACACACCGCAAGGGTGGAACAAGTAAAGGAAATAAGTGATATAAGATGGGAAAGAGAAAGCTAATACCCAATACCAAGAAGAAACGTGATCGCCATCAAAATAAACACAAGTCAAGGACTTGAAAATACCTTGGAATAGGGGGATGGTGCACCCGCCCACGGGAGAGAGAAAACCAGTGAAATCTACAGATCAGTTGAATGTAACGGTCTAGCACCTGTGCGTCACAGGAGTGTGACGGTCGCCCGATAAATCGTTAGAGAAGCCTGACGCGTCTGCTCAAGACCGTCAGAGAAACTGCAGAAATAGCTTATGAATCCTTTGAACTCCAAATCTTCCAGCCGGCCAGAAGACTTGGGCCTCGTCTAATGAACCTGTAAACCTGCCAAGGAACGTGAAACACAAGAAAATAATCCCAGATTAGCCCTTTAAACAAGCGTAATATCAATTCTTAAAGAACTCAAGAGCGGGGAAGTTTTGGTTTTTTAACCCCTCTGGGCGTTTTAAAAGATAGGAAGGATGTTTGGATGATGAAAATAGATGCAGAACGTGGAAGAAAGTAGTGGGACAATGCTTTGATGGAAAGGAGGAGGAAGAACACAAGATGACAATGATGAACTTTGAAGCACAATGAAACGAATACTCCCTTCACCGTGAAGCAGATAGACGTGAGGAATAATTCTCCTTGGTTGGATGTGGCTCCAGAATGCGACAGCACTTTGACGCGAACTCCAGATCTTCCTCCTTAGGCCATGAAGTCAAGGGTTCTATTTATAGGCCCTCAAAATCTATGGTCGAGCAGAGGATAATCCAGCAAGAAAAGAGGATAACTCTTAGCAAACCCTTGAAGATAATATCACCAAGAGTCCATAGAAACAAACAGAAGGTTCCAAGGATCAGATTTGGAAGAGAAATCACCAATTCAAACTCTTATCTCGACCACGGAGTAGTAGAGAAAAGGCCTGAATTGCCAGGACTCTCTGTTGGATGTAACGGCTGCACGACAGACCGTCACAGGCAAGTAACGCGCCAGGGAGAGACCGTTATACTAACCTTATCTCAAAAGAGATAAGATCAACGGAGGAAGATCAAAACAATAGGACTCTTTGAATGAAAGTAACGGCCATGAGTGGACGCGTTAGAGGGATGTAACGGCTGCATGACATACCATTAGAATCAATGGATAGGCCAAAGGATAAGGATTGAAACTAAGGCCTCAACTTGCAGGACTCTTCAAGATGTAACGGCCCAGAGATAATGCGTTTGAGGAACGTAACGCCCCTAGTGTGGACTGTTAGAAACAATGAATAGCCAAATAAAAACTAAGCCTCGAGACTAAGGACTCCTCAAGATGTAACGGCCAAGGAGTGACGTGTTAGAAGGATGTAACGCACCTGTGCAGACCGTTAGAGACATTAAGGATCAAAACGAGACAAGAGCTTGCTAAGCTTCATCCAAACGAGAAATCATGGAACCATACTCAACCAAAGAACTAAGACCCATGAAATAAACTTCAAACTGATGAAGGAAACTCAATGAAGAGTGAACAACTCGGAGCATCATATAGAATGAACATGGAGATGACCCGACTTATCGGTTATAAAACGGATGTCAACAGATGCCCCTCCTTAACGTCCTCTTTGCAGGGGAGTGAGCGGGGGTGAAGCGAAAGCGAAATGGAACATGGAGATGAAGCGGAAATAGAAGCGGAGCGGAGTGAAAAGGTGGGCGTTAAGGTAAACGACACCTGTTCTCAACCAACAAGTGATAGGAATTTTCTGGAAAACTTCGAACTGATCATAAGGAAATAGCCAACCAAAGGACGCAAGTCTGGAGGAATTAACAACTAAGGAAAGGAAACACGTCTAGCCGCCGGGGCAACGGAAAGGAAAGAGAACTGACTAAACTCTAGACAGGAATCTTCAGCCAACCAAATCAAGCGAGTAGATCGAAGGAAACCTTCCAATTCAGAGTGAAAATGACTCTCCTCATTCGAGATCAAAGAACACAGCTATTCACCATCATTGAGACACCTTGGCAGACGAAGAGTCTATGAATGTTCAAGAATGCGTATGATGCATGCTGGGCTAAAATAAAAAAATTATTAAAACGAACGCAAAGAAAGATAAAATAATAAGATACTCGAGAATAATATTGCTAGACCGGAGAAACTAGGGTCAGGACACTATCTGCAACCACGGCGTGCAAGACAGAACCATCGTCCCTAAGCTTTTCCAACCTAACGGCCTATCCAATGATTAAACGTGTGCACTTATATCATCATCATTTTTGTTTAAGGGGAACATCAGATCCCAGAACACATGAATGACCAGCCGGTTCTCGAGATAATATATCATAGATAACATATAATAATGCATTAAAGGGATAAGGAACGGGATACAATACCTGACTTACCTGCTTGGCAAATGGTAAAGCATGATGTTGTTCATAACTTCATTCATGAGAGAGAGGTTAGTCAACAATAAATATGAGCATGAAACGAGGCATAACCATCCATACGCGTGAGAAGCATCAATAATATGCATCATGGAAGAAAATGCAACCATTCAATCATCAAATAGACCAGTTCATTCATCAAGAAACTTGCAAGCTGTTACTGTCTACTGAGCGGGCGTCACTCTACGTAACGGACCAGGACAAGGCCATTAGAGACTAGGCGGTTCACATTCTTCAATAAAACAGTTCAAATCCATGTAACGGTCAAAGGAGTACGCGTCAGAGAGTGTAACGGTCGGACAATAGACCGTCACATTTCTTGAGCGTTCAAAAATAAAAAACAAAAAAACAAACCGAATGGTCTTCAATCCTCATTCAAGCATTCAAGCCTCGAACGCCAAAAACCCCAAAAAGCCTTCAACCAAGACCACCGGTGACCATAGTCGTCCACCCAAGAGATGGCCGGCGACCAGGCCCCACAGCCACTGAAGAAGAGGGAGAGAGGGATGAAGAAGAAGGCGATTCGCCGCCTTCACAGTCGGATAGAGTGAGAGACCATCCCACCACCCGTGGAGAAAGAAACGGCGAGGAAGAAGCAAACAGAGGAGGAGGAGGCTCCAACGGCCGAAGAAGACCAAGAGGAAGCACCCCTGGACGAAGAAGAACCCAAGGAACCAGAGAAGAAGAGGAAGAGGGGCCCAGACCGAGAGGTAGGCCTTCACCCTAATTTTCAAATTTTTAATTTTTTTGTGTTTTTATGTAGATGCATGCATGATTGGGGGGTAGAAAATGGGTCTATGAGACCATTAGGATTGATTATAGGCCTTTTGGCCAAGGTGAGAGAGCCTAGGAATGCAAAGGGGAAAATGCCCTCTAGCAGAGAATGTGACGGTCCTTCCAGCGACCGTCACAACTCTGACGCGCCACCCTTAGTGCGTTAGAGCACTGTGACGCCCCACCCCAGGGCCGTCACAGTCACCAGAGACTCAAAACTGTTTTTAGGTTTCTCAATTATTTAATTTTTGTTTTATTTTTCATTTTACGAATATTATGCAATGATTTTATGATGCAATTGACTAACTCATGATCTAAATGAATGCAGGGAAAGAGACGGACGAGGATCTCATGGCTTCAGATCCAGGCGGTGTACCAGGCACTGCCCGACAACCAGAGAGAGAGGTTGGCCAGAATGGGGTTCGCCGAGGTGCTGAGCATCGAGGTGATCCGGATGGACACGCCACTGCTATACACGCTGCACGAGAGATGGGTTCCAGTTAGCAGGGCGTTCATCTTCCCGTGGGGTCACATGATCCCGACGCTAGAAGACATGGCAAGGATTGCCGATCTGAGAGTCCACGGAGCCGCAGTGACCAGGTGGACCTACCGGGATTACAGAGAGATGGCCCAGGAGCTGCTGGGGCTAGATCTGATCAGGCCGGGACAGACATCATCTCAGCTCTCGAGATCACGGCTGCAAGAGAGCTTAGGACTGAGAGGAGCAGCCATAGCTGTAGGCGAGCTACCAGAGGAGCACCTCGGCAGAGTGATAGATCAGGTGCGCCTTCACGTGGCGGTAGAGGCGGGACCAGAGGGAGACCGCGTCCTGAGACGGTTCCTCATGCTGCTATTCGGGAAGCTGCTGTTTGTGACTTGGGCGGATGTGATCAGCTGCAGACTGTTGCCACTGCTCGAGAATCTAGGCAGAGTGGGAAAGTACGCCTGGGGAGCGGCGGTCCTAGCCTTCCTGTACGAGTCCCTCAGCACGACGAACCGACAGACGATGCTGGGTGGCTTCTCACCTTTCCTACAGGTAAATGCAATTTAAAATGATTATGCAAATGATTATGCAATCGATCATGCAATGATTATGCAAATGACTGACTTGACCTCCAAAATGTAGATCTGGAGCTACATGTACCTCCCCGGCGTAGGACGGGGCACATTACTCAACGCCGGCCGCATCTCGATCGCGAGGCGATGGGTGGTCGCGAGGGACCCAGGGTCGATCATCAGATTGACCCGGGCGATCCAGGACGACTTGGATTCCTTCCCGCACACGGCGGTAAGTGCGAAACTCAAAAATGCTTCTAAATGCTTTTATATGCTGACAAATGGGCTAATCATGATTTTTAGGTGAGATGGACCCCGTACAGAGGCGAGAGCTACGAGGGACAGCCATGGGTGGAGGCAGCCCTTTCGTACCGGGGGCGAGACATCTAGTTGCACTGCATCTACATCATCGAGCCACTCCATTATCGGCTGATCCTGCGGACTCGGGGACTACACCAGCCCGAGGTGACCTTTCCACGCCACAGCGACGAGCGCCCGGGGAAATCATGAAAGGGAATTAGTGTTGACGTGGATTGGTGCGCCCGAAAGGTGAAGTTCATCCATGATTGGAACAAGCGGGGCAGAGCCATAAAGGAGCGGGACGAGAGCGATGAGGCGTACTTGAAAGACTTTGCTCGACTGTACGGGGACCGGGTGTACCAAGGTACCCGACAACCGGTATGCAACTTCTAAACCCTTAAATCTAAATGCTTTTATATGGAAATTTTATTCTATATGCACTGACTCACATGCTTTCTAAATGCAGCTAGACCCCGAGGGAAGAATAGCCGAGCTCGAGGGGCTACTCCACTCCACTATCCAACAGCAGGATGAGTACCGGGCCGCCTTGGAGCTTCTGGTAAGACTCTAAAAACCTTGGACCTAAATGTTTAAAATGATTATGATGATGATTATGATGACTGACTATGACTTCTAAATGCAGCGGGTAGAGGGAGCCCAAAGAGCCGGACCGGATGCCCCATCGTCTTCCTCACAGCCCGCCGGAGGCAGGGCTGAGCGGGATGCCGAGTTCGCCCGAGCGGTTGCCCGGGCCGAGGAGGCGGAGCCCACCCTCGCGGAGCGGGTAAGATGCTAAATGCTAGACTCAAATGCTCATGCTTATGAAATGCTTATGTGACTAACTATATGAAATGCAAACTACAGGCGAGAGAGCTAGCCACAGCAGCGGCTGAGGCGAAACTGGCTCGGACGGAGGCGGAAAGGAACCGAGCCGAAGCAGAGGTCCTTCGAGCAGAGGTGGCCCGATTAAGAGGAGAGCTTGCGTGGATGGCCACGCAGATGGCAGACTTCGAGAGATACCGGTCCGAGGCACGAGCTGCGCGACTCGAGGCCCATGACATGAAGGTCGATGTCCGGACCTTGGAGAGGACCATACGGATGATGGGCCGAGGACCGGAGCGGAGCGTCTCTCAGGGCGGAGCGCCGAGGAGTGCTGCTCGTGGTGGATCAGTGGCAGACTACATCGTCAGCTCCTCCGGTCAACGGAGGAATGAGAGGGCGGAGAGGGGTCAGCAGGAGGAGAGTGCCTCCATAGCATCACCGGCGAGGAAGCCGGAGGGTGGAGATGATGATGGCGGCCCGATAGATAAGCCGGCCGAGTGATGTATTTTGTTCTTGTTATTACTTGTACATGACTTATATGGGAAATGAAATGCAATTCTTTTTGTGTTCCGTTTGTTTTTCCTTTTTTATGTGAATGAATGGATGTGTGTGCGGACAGGTGAGCATGTGAGTGAATGGGAATGAATGGGAATGACTGCAAGAAAATGTATGTGAGAATGTTTTTGGAATGCAGGAAATGTAGGTGGATGTGTGTGGAAGAATTGTGGGGAATCGTGTGGATGAAATGTGATATGTGGGATGGACAGGATGAACAGAATGGAAAATATGTAAGACCGCCAGGTCTAACAGAGGCGGGAAGGAATAGCATAAACACAGCAGCAGAAAATGTAACTATCCAGGTCCAGACCGTCAGGATCAAGTAACGCATTGGATGGAAGCCGTCAGAAAAGACAAGTCAAATTTGCAGAACTGAACAGCAAGAAGGGTGACGGTCCCCAGCTGGTGCGTCAGAGATATGTAACGATCAAATGATAGACCGTTAAAGGTGGCAGAGCAACGGGATACCAGGGCAACTAGCAGAAATGTGACGGTTCAGGAGCAGGGCGTCAGAGATAGGTAACGGTCATGAGCAAGACCGGTAGGATTGATTGAACAAGAAGAAGCCAAAACTGGACGGCAGAGAATGTAACGGCTTAGAGTCCATGTGTCACAACAAGTAACGGTCTGATGTTAGACCGCCAGGCTTGACAGAACAAGATTGGGCTAAATTAAATCCACAGGAAATGTGACGGCCCAGGGCTGGCGCGTCAGAGGCAAATGACGGCCCTACGATAGACCGTTATAGAACGAAGCGTACTCCGAGACGGATTGTGCCGTGAGAGGCCAAATCCGAGATAAGAACCCTTCAATCTACTCTAGACTCCTCCCAGACTTAGGATAAAGCCTTCTAATCCAAATCTTATCACTTTAAAGCCAAAAGCAAGTCTTTAAAACTTGGAAACTTAGCCAAAAAATCGTAACTTGCTGAATTCTCTGCTAAAAGGGCTAAAAAACTTCTCCTAAGGGTAGAAAACAAGATGAAGAGAAGCTTCGAGGTGATGGCCATGGAGGAGAAAATCTACACCGGACCCAAGGCCGCGAGAAAAGAACATGGAGAGCTACAAAGGCTAACCTCGATTCCCAAACATCTGAGCTCCAATGCTCAAAGAGTGGTAAGCTCTCTATGACTTAACCAAGTTCAGAAATTTCCTGCACTTCATCTCTTATCATGATCTTCTTCTTCTTCTTAGCCTCTTCCTGGTCCAAGATGTTATTCCAATTTGAAGTGGGTGGCTCCCATGGTAAAGGCACTCCCTTTAGAGGTTGTATCAATCCTTAAAGCGTGGCACCTTCAACCTCTTTTAGTTTTAGGCAAGAATTTCCAGAAAGTATCATTAGATTGGCCTAGCCTTTCAGCCCTTATAGAATTATGGCATCCACAAACACATACCTTCATCTTCCCTTCCTTCGAAGCAATAGTCCTACTAGAGGAGGTAGAAACCTACCTAGCCCTTCCTAAGATTAAGGTGGGGGATGGAGATCTAGTTTGCTACACCGTGGAGCCTATTGACCCATCCTTGATCTTGAGTGATTTCATCCATAATCCAAAGGACGTAAGGACCATGATCAGCCCACACCACATTCACTTGATACCCTTAGCACAATGGATAGTCTCTCATTGCAAAAACAAGTGGGAGAGACATGAAGCAATAGCCAAGGCGGTGGCGGTTTGCTTATGTGGAGTCTTCCTTTTTACTACAACCGACCATCTCTTAGATACCTAAAATCTCAGCATTATTAGTGGGTTGTGGCGGGGAATGTCCATCTCTCAAGTGATCCTCTCATACCTCTATGAAGGACTAAGTTCAGCTTCCCTAGGAGGACCTTTATTCGGCTCCATTATTCTCCTCGAGTGTTGGATGGGAGTGAGAATCAAATTACATCCCAAGGAGGATATTACTTCTTCTAGCCGGATCTTCGGGAGCCACCCTTTATTCTTCATTGGAGGGGCATCTGGATTCTCTTCACAGGTTGAATGCAAGACGGCGGACAAGAAAATACGGGATGAATGGCGCCTCTTCTTCAACACCTTTCCAACAGACAAATTCATCATGCGACCAAGGATCCTTCGGAGCACTTTTCTTAGAATACCACGGCGTCAAGGCCTGGACCTCCAGCTAGTGGGAAATACTACCATGGCGATCTACAGCCCGCACCGGTGCCATCTTCAGATCGGACTACCTCGGATTGAAGTTCCTACACTATCGCACTACCCTCCCCTTCTACCTAGGAAGATGGGGACCGAGGAAGATGAAAGAGCAATTCGGAACGCGTTGACCATGTGGGAGATCAGCAAGGTGCGTTCGTGGCAAGAAGAAGTAGAAGAGAACAACGAAGCGCGCCGTGGCTATGTGAAAGAGTTGAAGAAGATCCGCCCTCTTGCGGATAAGAAGCTGAATGTAGCTTGATTTTGCCTTTATGAATGATGTTTATTTGTAATTGACAATCAGAATTTGAAATTTTATTAATCTTATGTTTCATTAAGTTGATCTGAATGAGATGGGAAGGCCTTAGTTGAGTGGACATGAATTCTTGATCCTTGAGTTGGATAGAATGATGTGAAAATAGAGCCTCTGGAGAGTGTAACGGTCCTGAAATGGGCCGTCACAAGGACGTGACGGTCTGGATATAGGCCATCAGGGGAAAAGACCTGAGAACCCTATTCTCTGGAGGACGTAACGATCCAACGACAGACCGTTATAAAGTGGTAACGGTCGTGACCAAGACCGTCAGAGAGAGAGCTGCTGAGAGAATCAAAACCACTGCCTGAAGGAATGTAACGGTCAAGGACAGACCGTTAGATGAATGTGACGGCCTGAATCTGGCGCGTCACAGTCCTGGACCTGCAAAATTCATGAGTTTTAGCCCTGAGCTTGAACCTGCGTTCTGCACATGCTCAGACAAGAGACAAGTTAGATATGTTCTTAGACTTAACCCCTTGCCTCAAAGCAAGTTAGAGAATGACCGTTTCTTGATATTTGGTCAAGGGGTGGAGCCTTATTAAATAGGCGGAAAACATAATAGAAATAATGCGATGCATATGATGGTGTTTCTATAATTTTGCAAAATATCTGAATTTTTGTGTGTTTTGGAAATATTTGATGTTTTTTTTTGGATTTTGAAATAGGTGATTTTTTTTTATTTTGGAATATGTGTTGTTTTTTGGATTTTGAAATATATGTTGTTTTTGGATTTTGAAATATATGTTTATTTTTGGATTTTGGAATATATGTTGTTTTTGGATTTTAAAAACCAGTGCTTTCCCCTAGCAACGTGAGCCCTCCGTATTGTATTGAGAGTCCCGAGGTTGGTGTGCAATAAGGTGACAATCCCTGGCCAAGGCCCAGATTTTCATGACGGTGTTTCTACCAGGGTCATACCCAGGGTACTAGCTTTAATCCTGAAAAGGAAAATGCAACACAGGGGTAAGCTTAGGCCAGATCTAGAAGCTTTTAGAACTTGGGTTCCTCTCCAGACAACCCATCAGAGATTTGGTCTGTTGTGCCGGGGCATTGTGTCCGTCATCGAACCTTAGTCCACTCTAGGCATGCGTGCGACCGGGCTCATTCGTCCCGCGGGGAACTGTACTGCCACTCTTATCATGCCTAGATTCTTTTTCTTACCTTCTTGGCATCATAATCAATAGACCTTTGAGATAATGTTTTTGATTTTGTCATGGAGATTACTTCTTTGCTTTCTTTTCTTTTCTTTCCTTCTTGTGGCGTCAGGTCATAACGGACCGCCCCTATTTGAGACCTCCTCCCGTCAGGGTACCTAGATTGGTCATCGCCTCCTTATTCACCTCTTGCCCCTGGGTTCAGCCGAGGAAGGAAACGGACAGGGACTTTGACTTTCCCCCAAAGCATGGCCGAGGAGAAACGATATTTTCAAAGCGAGAACCTGACCAGGGATGTCGTGTAGTGTGTGATTGCCTTACTTGGGACCCTTTTTTAGTGAAAGGGAGAAACATCTTGCTACCGGGGTGGCACTGATTAGACTCTTAAGGAAAGAAATGTTTGAGATACAACCCATTCCACGCGTGAGCGAGCTCCTCACCTTTTGCGTTCACTAGGCGATAAGCATTCCCTGGATAAGCCTCTTTTACGACGAACGGCCCTTCCCAGTTAGGTTGCAATTTAGACCTAGGACCTGCAGACCGAACGAATTTACATTTCAAAACCATATCACCATTTTGAAATTTACGTTCAATCACCTTCTTTTGAAAATAACGCGAAACTCTCTTTTGATAAACAGATACGTGATCGGCCGCATTCATCCTCTTCTCGTCTAAGAGTTCCAACTGGACTAGCAACGCCTCTCGACGTTCATCGAGATTAAGTTCCTTACCGAGCTGCACTCTAAGGGAAGGGATCAAGATCTCATATGGGAGCACCGCTTCCATTCCGTAGGTAAGAGCATAGGGAGTTTGTCCCGTGGGAGTATGGACGGAGGTGCGGTAAGCCCATAGAGCTTCCACTAATCGTTCCGGCCAATCGGAAAATTTATGAGATTCGCATGTTTTCTTAATGATCTTAAGAAGGGTTTTATTAGTGGACTCGGCTAGACCGTTGCCTTGAGGATAATATGGAGATGAATGATGCAATGCAATATTGAACTTCTTACATAGGTCCTTGAGCTCTTGAGAGACGAACTGGGGTCCGTTGTCGGTGATGATGCTGCTTGGCACTCCGAACCACGAGATGATATTCTTCATGATGAAGCGGCACACTGTTGAAGCTTTGATCTCTGCGTATGCCTCGGCTTCAGCCCACTTGGTGAAGTACTCGGTGGTGGTAAGGATGAAGGATTTCTGCTTGATCTGAGAATTAGGATCACCGAGCGAGTCGACAATATCGAAAGCCCACATAGAGAATGGCCAAGGAGCGGAAAGAGGATGGAGAGATGAAGCTGGAGCATGGATTTTATCAGTGTGGAGTTTGCATTTAAGACACCTCCGGACGTAGAGGGAGCAATCTTCCTCTAGAGTGGGCCAATAGTAGCCATGCCTAAGGATTTTCTTCGCTAGCGCCTGGCCATTGACATGACCTCCACACTCACTAGAATGAGCTGCTTCAGCCACCTTCCAAGCTTCATCATCATCTAAGCATCTCATGAGCATTCCATTGGTAGCGCGCCTGTATAGTTCTCCTGCAACAATGGTATACCTTGAGGCGGCTCTTCTTATTGACTTACGCTGCTCGGCGTTTGCCCCTTCTGGGAACGATCCTTCTTTGCAAAACAACTCAATCTCGTGATACCAAGGCAATTCTTCTTCCTCCAGGATCTCTTCTAGCTCCATCAGAGATACTTCCTTGAGATCTTCCTTCTCAGCCCTCGCCTCTACAGCTTTCCTAAGGTTGATGAACCAAGGATCCTGAAGAGAGGGTGCGTCCAATCTTTGAATGACGATAGTCTCAGTGCTCCGACTGAGAGGGAAGATAGAGAGGAAGCAAGAGATGCTAGAGCATCAGCTAGAATGTTCTAAGACCTAGGAGTATGGATATAGATCAGCTTACGGAATTGCCTAGCCAAGAGCGTGACCAAATCTTGATAAGGCTTGAGCTTGGGGTCACGAGTGCGGTAAGTGGACAGAACTTGCCGCAGGACGAGCTGAGAGTCTCCTATGATATTCAAGTAGCACGCACCCAGGAGGTAGGCGTGCTTCAGTCCAGCTAGGAGAGCCTCGTACTCAGCGATATTGTTGGTAGCAAGAAATCAAAGTTGATAAGCAAAGGGAATAGTCACTCCCTCTAGAGTGAGCAGAACAGCGCCGATCCCTCGGCCTTGAGAATTGAGTGCACCATCGAAGTGCAGAGACCAAAAGGGATGATGAGAGGTAGCAGAGAGATGCTCATCAGGGAAATCGTCTTGAATAGAATCAGTGTGAGGGATGGGAAGATGGGCAAGATGCTCAGCGATGGCATACCCTTTGACCGCCTTCTGAATGACAAATGTAATATCGAATTGGGAGAGGAAGTTCTGCCAGCGAGCTAACCTACTAGAAAGGATAGGCTTTTCTAAGAGATAGCGGATCGGGTCCATTCTAGAGATCAACCTAACTGGGTGGGCAAGGAAATAATGTTTAAGCTTCTGAGCTACCCACACTAAGGCGGCACAAGTCTTCTCCATAGCGGTGTATCTGGACTAAGCTGGGTTAAACAACCGAGAGAGGTAATAAGCAGCCCACTCTTTCCCTTCATCGTCTACTTGTGCTAAGACCGCCCCTAGGGAGTCCTCAATGACCGAGATGTATAGGATCAGGGGTTTCCCAGGGACAGGACGTTGCAAAACCGAGGGATTGGACAGATATTCTTTTAGGTCTTCATAGGCCTTCTGACAGTCTTTATTCCATTCAAACTTAACCCCCGCCTTAAGCAATTCATAAAACGGACGGCACCTTTGAGAATGTTGGGATATGAATCTTCTAATGAATTGTAATCGACCAATCAATCCTCGAAGTTCCGTGATGTTCTTCGGCGGAGGCATGTCCATGACGGCTTGTGCTTTTTTAGGATCAATCTGGATCCCCCGTTTGCTCACTATGAAACCTAACAGCTTCCCTGAAGAGACTCCGAATACACACTTCTTCGGATTCATTTTAAGCTTGTACTCCTTGGCTCTTTGCAGCACCTTAGCCAGGATAGAGGGGTGTTCTTCTTTAGTTTTTGACTTCACCAGAATGCCATCCACGTAGGCTTCCATATAGATATGCATCATGTCGTGGAAGATGGCCATCATCGCCCTTTGATAGGTGGCACCCGCGTTCTTCAGACCGAACGGCATAACCACATAGCAATACGTACCCGAGGGCGTGGTGAAGGAGGTTTTCTCTTGATCTTCCGGAGCGAGACAGATTTGATTATAGCCTGAGTAAACATCCATGAACGATAAAGCTTCGTACGCGATGGTGCTATCGACCAGGACGTCTATGTGAGGCAGTGGGAAATCATCTTTGGGACATGCTTTATTGAGATCCCTGAAATCGATGCAGATACGCACCTTTCCATCCTTCTTGATAACAGGGACTATGTTTGCCACCCACTGGGGATATAAGACGACTCTAATGAACCTGGCCTTGTATAACTTGTCGACTTCTTCCTTGATCCTTAAGGCCATGTGGGGGTGAAATCTTCTCGATCTCTGTTTTACGAGTGTTGCCCCTGGTTTAAGCACGAGTCGATGTTCCACTAAAGAGGGTCAAGACCTGGCATGTCCTCATAAGACCAGGCGAAGGAATCGCTATACTCCCTGAGAACCTTAATTAAATCTTCTTCTACTTGCGGAGGGAGATTAGCGGCAATAATGATGGGCCTTGGGTCTTCTTCAGTTCCCAAATTTATTTCCTTTGTAGGTTCATCCACTGCCGACGACGGCTCGTCGAATCTCTTTAGTCCTTGCGCGTACTGATCAGCGGTGTCATCTACGTCACTGTCCTCATTAATTGGATCTTTTTCATCCAGGATTTCATAGACGCCTAATCCGCCATCGCTCCACACCCCTTCTATTTCCTCTTCGTCTTCAATCACAATTATCGTAGCAACAAATTCGGGACATTTCAAAAGTGCATGACAACGCTGAGCTAGATCTTGCAGGAACCTATCAGGAACAGACTTGGAAGGATGCGCAAGCGGGCACGGCTCAGAGGAGGAAGGGTTGGATGACCTAGAACAAGACCCTACTTCTCTAGACCTAACTGACTCTACTTCCCTAGACTCTACAGACCCTATTCCTAACCTGGGAGAGAGGAGACCTAGTGGTAGGGGAGGAGCAGGGGACTCGTGCCCCTGGGAGGAGGAGGACGGAGACAAGGTAGCATAATCTTCCACTGAAATCTCCGTTTCAAATTTGACATTTTTTTTGGAGATTAGTGGAGACTACACAACAGGATGGAGGAGGCGGGAGCTGCATGGGAAACAGCTCGGGGAAGATGCAATCGAAGAAAGGATCGGAAGACGAGAACCACATCTCGTGGAGTTGGGCGTTGGGGGGAGGAGGAGTGAATAGAGTGGATAGATCAATGGGCCGGCAATGCCCGCAAGCACAAGGAACAAACAGAATTTAGGTGGATCAATAAAGGATGGATTTACCATGATAGGAGGAAGACGGGGTAAGAATTCCCAATACTGTAGGAGAGATTGAAAGCGGGAGGGAGACCAAGAAAAGACAATCAGTGAGCTCCCCTTCTCCTGCGAATCATCAACTGGCTGCATCTTTGGCCTCCATTGGACGAGCTGACCCTCTTGACGCTTCTGGCAGTCTTCTTCATGGAATAGCCCCTGAAGGGCTTGACCATAGTCAATCACATCATCAACTGGCCCTCTTAGCACTGGGGGCGGACTGGCAATCGGACAGACTATATCCTTCCTTGGTGGAGCTGGCTGCGAAGCTAATGTACCGGGCTGGAGAGGCCCTCTAACAAAATGTTGACGGTAGTCCCAGGTGAGCGGCCCAGAATCACCCATCATAGACAATGCGGTCTCTCTGTAGCCGAGACCTCTCCTGCCCATTTTTCTTCCCCTGGGTATGGGCTTTGTTTGTCCCTGTAATTGAGCACCGAGGCCTTTCCCCGGTTGATAACCTAGTTTTAATATAATGTTCCAGCCCTTGGAGTCGCGGATCTGGGGCTTCACCTTGATATTAACCGCTACAGTGACGGGTTTGCGGGGTGCATAAGCCCAGGGAAAGTCCAGATCCAGCACTGAGATAACAGGCCGACTGCTTGGCCATAGTGTGGGAAGAATTTTGTCTGAAATAGCCTTCACTGATTGGACCGTGGATAAACTTTTAACTTTGACGACCCTCCCTTGAAAAGGAAATTTGATGCATTGATGCGCAGTGGAGGGTACAGCACTGAGTGTGTCAATCCATGGACGACCCAAGATAGCCTTGAACATAGGGTCAATGTCCAGCACATAAAATTCCACGGGCATGGTAAGAGGCCCAAGCTCTGCTTGAATAGTGACTACCCCGTGACATGCTCTTCTTGAATTATCATATGCTGCTATGGTGGTGGGGGTAGGTCGCAGTAGTTCTTGAGATATGTTGCAAGCTCGAAGGGTACTGAGTGGGCACACGTTAATTGATGCCCATGTGTTAACCAGTGCTGCTTCAATACTGACTTTATTCAGAATGATTGTAATGCAGAGCAGCATTTGCCGAGCTTCTGGAGGTGCTAGCTCGATTTCTGAGAATGTGATTGCTGGCCCTTTGGAAATTGTTGCCAATGCCGTAGGTAAGCTGTCAACTGCCATGTCTTCACTAACCATTACCTTCTGTAAGAAATTTCTGAGAGCATCTTGGTGAAGGGTGGACCTTTTGATAAGCTCCAGGACCGATATCTTGGCAGGCACCCTTTCCAGATGATGTAGTAGGTCGTATTGGGTACCCGGCAGAGGTTCGGCCTCTTCCTGCTCGGCCGCTGGCTGAGGAGACTGGGGATTGGAAGTAGTAGGATAGTTTCGATGGAACAATCGCCCGCTCTGTAGGGTGAGGTTTTGTGCCGGCATGGCATCAGGGGATGATAAAATTGGCCCGGTGGGGTGGATGAGCGGAATAGGTGGTGTAGGAGGAAGGATTTGGTGGGATGTGATGTTGGTGGAGGTTATAAGTGGTGAACGGATGATGGATGAGGGATTGGTGGAAGACGGAGAGGTGATGATGGATGTTGGTATGGGCGGAGGAAAGGCTAGCGGAGGTGTAGTGACGGGTGGATGGCTGGGTGACGGAGTAATGAGGGTGGTGGGGGTAACCAGTTGCGAGGGTGATGGAATTACGGGTGGCGGTGGGTTCACTGGAGCGGATGTGAATGGGAGAAAAAGCGGGGAAGGTATTGGGTGTGTAGGTAAGACGATGGAGGAAGTGATGGGGTTGTGGTTATCATGGTGGAGGGCCATTATCTGCGGCGTAGTGCCGTTGTCATCAAAAGACCACCCGACATTAGGAGCCGGGGGTTGGACTACATTCACCTGGGCTGGTGCCGGTGGCTGAAGCTGTGGAGCGGGAGGATGGTTCGGCATCGGGTCCTGGTGGATTCCCAGATCTTGAACCGGCTGTTGTAGCTGTTGCTATGGCGGCAATTGCTATGGCTGTGGTGCTTGTTGATGCTGCACCTGCTGCCTCGGCGGCTGCCTTCTCTTCTATTTGATTTCAACAATGGCCCTGTGCATCTCGTCCCAATCAATTCTCTGTCCTTCATGAAGGTCATTTACCAGATCCCTAAATTGAAAGCATCCTTCGATTGTGCGGCCCGGCTGCCTGTGGAACATGCAATACTTCGTTTGATCAACGGCCGGGTTCCAGTTGGGCCGTTCCGGAGGAAGTTGTATAGCATTAACTGACATGAGAGCCGAGAAGATATCTGTGAGGGTTTCTGGCAAGGGTGGATATTGTGCCCTCTTGGGAGCCGGGCGCTTGTTATTGTTGTTGTTGTAGCCATTGGGTGGAGGGATATTGTGGTATTGTGGAGGTGGTAGTGATTGTTCTGGTGCGGCGAAGGTATTTTGTGGAGTGGTGAAGGTGGGCGGAGGGTTTTGTGGAGTGACTTGGAAGTTTTGGGGAGTGAGATTCTGTGGAGTGCGGGGATTTTGAGGGAAGCAGAAGGGTGCGGCTTGAAAAGGGAAAGCAACGGCTTGAACTTGCTCGTTCGTTTGGATCCCTTCGGTGACAGGCCCTTGAGGTTTCTTGTGATACTTGGGCTTTTGGTTTTCAAATAATGAGTGTATGGGGAAATCCTTGAACTGCGTCTGAATAAAGCGCGCTCGGCTGTAAAGTTGATGCATGTTGGCTATGTCGTTCATGGCTAGAATATTGTGGAAGGTCGGAGTAGCATTTGAAATTAACAATTTGACCTTTTCTTCCTCCGGAATGTGGCCGGGCACTCTAGCGGCCATCTGCCTCCATCAGTCGGCATAGGTAGCAAATTCCTCTTCTGGTTTCCTATTTTTGGCCACCAGATCTGTGAATGAATATTCCGGGCCAACTCTGTCTTGGAACCTCTGAATAAAATTATCCTTCACTGTCTTGAAGCTCTCGGCGTCCTCCAACGGCAAAGAATAAAACCATTCCAGTGCAACACTATCTAATGATCGGCGAAACAAATACGCCATGAGGCAATCATCGTACTGAAATTGAGCCGACTCGTATAAGAAGTCCCTCACATGAATGAAGGGATTGTTGTTCCCATCATATTTTCTGTAATTGGGGAGCTCTGATTGTGGAGGGAACCGAATGTTCTGAAAGCTAGGAACTGGAACATCTGCCAAGGATTGTGGGCCAACCCGCTTCTGGAGGAAATCGAGTTGCTGTTGCATGGTGGCCCATTTATCAAGTAATTCCTGCTCTCTGGAGGGAGCAGGGGTAGTGAGAGATGATGGTTGAAATTGAGGAGCGGAAGGGTGGACTGTAGCAGGAGGTGGGAGCCCACAAGAAGGAGCAGAAGGATAAACGGCCAAGGCAGGGGGACCATAAGAAGGATATTGGGCCGGAGATTGACCCAGATTAGAGTGGGCTTGGACAACCCCTGGCTGGGGGTGCAAGAAATCGGAGGGGCCCATGAGGACTTGTGGAACCGTCGGGCTAGACATATGATGATCCAACTGAATGAAAGAAGGGACAGCAGACTTCCCCTTGTCAAAAGATTGCTGGGAAGAAATAGAAGACTGTCTCGTCTCCATGCCAGCAAAGGTGATGGTCCGGGGTTGGACCGGAGTAAGATCAATCGGAGTGGGCTGGATGGAAGGCCCACCAACTCTAGGTTGGTCGATGGAGGGATTGGATTGACCCTGCATAATCGTGAGAGGGGAGATATTGGATCCTTGCATGGCCTGATAGATAGCTTGGAGTTGGGCCGGATCCAATTGGGCCATCATTTGGAGAATGGAGCCCGCAGAAGGAGAAGAGAAAGAAGGGGTGGCTTGACCACCCTCCATGGGAGTAGAGGACGGAAGAGGGGCCGTCCCCTCTCCAGAAGAGAATGAGGTAACCCTAGCAGGGTTTTCCAGAAGTCCTTGAGGAAGGGAATCCTCTTGGGAATGGGGAGGATTGAAAGAAGCCATGGTGGATTCGAAGAGCGGATTTGAGTAGAATTTGGAGAAGGAATTGATCCTAGGGGGTCCTTCCAACTGACGAAAACAACTCCACATGCAACGAACAACCTTGACAAGATGCAAACAACACAAACAATCACACAATGAGCAACCAAACATAGATGATTTCTAACAAAGATGTAAGTGATAAGAGATGAAAAACACTCAAAGTCAACCAAATTGTTTAAGATGATGTAACAAGATTCTTATGATTCCTCCTTTCGAACTCTAGTGGATTGATTAATGTGAGCTCTCAACAGTAGGTTCCTGATAGGAGAGGGTGTAAAGCTTGGTTTTGACTCTAAATGTTGTCACTCCTTCACTTATGCAACCCTAGACACAGGGTGGGAAAGGTACAATCGGCCCGGCGTCCGTGTGGGAATCCACGGCTCGCGGGGACTTATGGAGGTCCCTGGTGTGATTTCCTAGTCGGCCCCAAGGAATATGGAGACGAGAGGTCCACACACCAAGGTAGGAGAATGCAATCTAATGTATGAAAGTATGAATGAATCTATGTGCACCGAAGTGCATGCAAATTCTAACCTAGAATCTAGCAAACAATTATGCACACAATGATGTAAGTATGTAAACCAACCAACGAGAAAGTCAGATATCACCCAAGCACAAATATCACAGCAGAAACTGCGGAAAGGAATGCACCTCGGGATGCGTACCTGTCTGGAGTGTAACGGTCTATAACCCCTACGTCAGAAGAGAGTAACGGTCGAAGACAAGACCGTCAAACGTAATGTAACGCAGGGAACCAGGACCGTCAGATGAGCCAGAGAACCAAAAAAACATCCAGAAATAGAAGGGAAACCCGGGGAAAACCCACACAACCAGATCAGGAGTATAACGGTCTAGAGCCCCTGCGTCAGAGTAGGGTAATGCAGGGACAGAGGACCGTTAGACTACCCAGAAAACCAGAAACAACAGGAAGTAAGAGGGAAATCTGAGGAAAACCGAGCAAGGAAATGATGGCAGGTTTAGACAGAGATCAAGACACGATTGGCACAAGTTGTCCCACTGTGATCGCCAAAAAATTATCTGTTGATTTGTTTGCTTCCCTTCTTCTTCATTTTGTGGTGTATGATAAAGATTTTTTTTTTCAATAACCGCTGCTCATCTAATAGGTCAAAGGGAGAGTGCACCCCCATTCCAGAGGAAGGGAATGTTCCCACTCCACCTTCAAGCCACTAGATGCTTTATTTTATTGATACTTCAAATGCTACAGAATCACTAATAGGCCATCCTCTAGAGTACACTGAGATAGAAGGAATGAGGCCTACGCATCCGTAAGGTCCTTGCTACAAATACACTATGAGTGCTAAAGAGATGTGGGGACGCCATAAGGGAGGCACCCATCCTGCAGAGGAGAGGTCTGTGCTTCCAGCTTTAGCAACCGGTTCTTCCATGCCAACGCCCGGGGGAGGGCAGCAGTGGAGAAGGTCCGTGCAAGTCGCATTTGGAGCGAGGGGTTCGTGCAGTCTGCATCGAGAGGGTCCGTGCAGCCAGTATCCAGCCCTTGCAACTCTGGCACAATATCAGTCCTTGCAATACATGTATCTGAAGGAGACTAGCCCCAGCCGGTCTGCCACAAGTGGACCAAAACAGCTCTTCGGTAGCTAAGAAGAGGAGGAATAGGAAGCATTGCATTGGGCATTGCAGGCATGGGAGGCAAGAGCGTCTGCCACTTGATTTCCTTCACGGTACACATGTGAAATAGGGATGCCAGCGTTCTGGGTAAATTGGTAGATCTCCCTCCACCATCTTAGGCTTGTCCACGAAGGAGGGTTCCCCGTCCTCAAAGAAGAGACCAATATGGCCGAGTCGGAGTTAATAGCCCCAAGCTGAAGCCCATGTTGGTGTGCAAGGCGAATGCCATCGCACATCGCACGCGTCTCAGCCACTATGCTTGAGCCACAACCGTAGTAGTGTGAGAATGCCATGTGCAGGTGGCCTCCAGAGTCCCTGATGCATCCTCCACCCCCGCAATGTCTCGGGTTCCCCCTGCTAGCGCCATCAACATTAAGCATCAGACCATTACTAGGAGGGATCCAGCGAATCATTCTGATGGTAGTCTGGGGATCTTTGAAAGGCCAGCCAAATGCAGATACAAGCGCTAGTTGATGCACCGTAGGCCGCTGCTTGAAAGACATATTCTCGAGAGCCATGCTAATGTTGCCATGGGTTCTTCGAATGATTCCAGTAATGGATGCAGGACGATTTTCAAATCGTGTTGTGCATCTGGATTTCCAGGTTTCCCACATGATGAGCATAGATGCGTAGATGACAATGAAACCGTGAATATTCTGCTCAGTATGCGTGCATAGCGTGACCCAGAGCCTCTGCGTGGTACTTTGATTAGCACCGAAGCCGTGCCCCATAAGGGGAGATAACCAGTGCCACAGTGCTTTAGCAGTGTCTCCATGCAGAAAAAGATGGTCCATGTCCTCAGACTCTGGTTGTCTACAGCAGTTGCAGGCGGATACCATAGGGATGCCGCAGTCAGCAATTCTAGCATCTACAGGGATGGCTTTATGTAGAACCCGCCATGCAAACAGTGAGACACGCCGTTGGAAACGGCGGTGCCATATGACTTGTAGGGGGTGTTTTGGGGCGCTAGTGGGACGCAATTTGTTATATGCAGACTTGACGGTGAAGTTCCCGGCCTCAGTCGCCACCCAGATGCAGTGGTCCTCGTTGTTAGAGAGAGGAATCCCGGAGATATCAAAGTGGCCCGAAAGAGAGGATCTCAGGGGGTGAGCAGGGTTCAGCAGAACATCCCGAACTGAAGGAGAGGGGCCTGGGTATGGGCCTTGTAAAAGTTGGCGAAGGGGCTGGGCACCCAGCCACACATCGTCCAGGAAACTCACAGTGGCTCCGTCCCCGATGATCCACCTAGTGTTAGCAGCAACCACTTCGCTTGCCAACTGGAGAGTGCTCCGAGGGATGCCGTGCAGGCTTCGAGGCTTGCTTGTTAGGTTCTCCGCCCTAGTGGTGTAGTGTCGGGCGTATTCAGCCCACAGTGAGGAGCCCCGTTGTATATTCCAGGCCAGCTTTACGGCTAAGGCGAGCTGGGTGTGCCAAATGCTACGAACTCCTAATCCACCTTCAGGTATGGGCCGTTGTATAACATGCCAAGGCACCCAATGCCGGTGTTGCTTGCCATCAGAAACGCCCCACAGAAAGCTTGCACAAAGCCGTTCAATGTCGTTTATTATGGATTTCGGGATGGATGCGGCAGCGGCCAGGTAAATCGGGATGGAGCCAAGCACCGAATTGATGAGGGTGATCCTCCCAGCTTGAGAGAGCAGCCGTGAGTTCCATGAGCTAATGCGTCCAGTGATTTTTCCAATAAGTGGTTTGTAGTCTGCCACCAGAGTTCTCCCTTGTCTGATCGGGACACCAAGGTAGCTGATAGCGCCATGTTGCTGACAAAACCCAGTGATCCGAGCAATTGAGGCAGCTGCTCTGGGTGGTGCTGTCTTCGAGATGAGGAAGCTGCTCTTAGAATGATTCACTTTCTGTCCAGAGGAAGTTTCATACCGCTTGAGGAATTCCATGAATTTTCTGAGATTGTGGGCGTGTCCATTAAGAAATACCAGTGTGTCATCAGCGTATAAGAGGTGTGAAATATGGGGACAAGCTCTAGGGACGGCATAAGGCTTGAGAGCACCTTGCTGATGGAGGTCCAAGATGCCTCGACTGAGCACTTCCTCCATGATTATAAATAGAGCAGGGGCAAGGGGGTCTCCTTGTCATAGGCCATGAGTAGAACGAAAATATCCTGCCAAGGCTCCATTAAACATGACAGAAAACCAACAGTTGGTGGTCATCATAGCAATAAGTGAGGTGAATCTACTGGAGAAGCCAAATTTCCGGAGAACCGCAATGAGGAAGTCCCACTCAACGCGATCATACGCTTTCATCATATCAAGTTTGAATATAACGTTGTGGCCATGCACCTTCCTTCCAATTTCAGCTACCAATTGTCTGGATAAGGAAACATTATCAGTTATATGCCTACCTCGCACAAAGGCGCCTTGTTCCCTGGATATGATGAGGGGCAATATGTCCACCATTCTGGCACAAAGAATCCGAGAGATTATTTTATAGCTGAAGTTGCAGAGGCTAATTGGCCGGAATTCTCCAAAATGAGTTGGTTGACGAACTTTAGGAATCATGGCAATAATGTTGGAGGTGGCAGCTCGAGGAAGAGGGATACCTCGAAAGAAACCGTCTATGGCTGCTACCACATCTCTGCCAATAGTCTCCCAACAAGCAGTGTAGAAGGCGCCTGTGAATCCGTCGGGACCAGGGGCACTCTCTCTACTCAGCCCCCACACAGCTTCCTTGACCTCCTGGGCAGTGGGAGGAGAAACCAGAGATTGGTTTTGGTGCTCAGAGATACAAGTAGGGATAACATTGAGCAAGTTGGCCTCAATGGAATGGCTTTCAGTAGAGAGGAGTTGTTTGAAGAACTGTTCCGCCTCACTCATCAGGGTTTGTTGATCCTCACACCAGACACCAGCCACCTTTAGTCTGTGGATATAGTTTTTCCTCCTCTTGCCTTGAACAACAGCGTGGAAAAAAGCTGTGTTCCGATCACCGTCCGCAATCCAGTTCACCTTGGCCTTCTGAGACCAGAAAACTTCCTGCCTGTGAAGTATTTGGCGTAGTTCGGCCTCCGCTGCATGTAATCTCATTTTGTTTTCCTCTGTAGGATTAACATCAAATTCAGCTTGTTTAGTATTGAGGCGTGCCTCTGCTACTTTGAGAGAAATCTCCAATCTGCCAAAGACAGTTTTATTCCACAGTTGGAGTGCCACCTTGGTGGCTTTGAGTTTATTCTGAAGTGTGATAAAAGGGTTGTAGTCGCAAGGTAGGGTTGAGGACCAAGCATCACTAACACACTGTTGGAAAGTAGGATGATCCAGCCACATCTTCTGAAAGACGAAACGGGACGGATGCCGTTGCACCTCCTGATAAGATAAAAGAAGTGGCGCATGATCAGAAGAGCTGCGCGGGAGGTGCTTGACCACCAATCCCGGGAATGTAGTTTGACAGCAGACGCTGATCAGAATCCGGTCCAGCCTTGCAAAGATAGCTGCATCTCCCATCCTTTTATTAGACCAGGTAAAGCGGGGGCCAGTGAAGCCTGCATCAAGCAATCCTGCAGAAGAGGTAAAGGTATTGAGGTCCAGCATGGAGGTGGGATGCGGTAGAAGCCCCCCTTTCTTCTCGGATGGATCGGAGAGGCAGTTGAAATCTCCTCCGACAATCCAAGGGATAGAAATGTTCTCCGAGTAAAGAAGAAGATCTTCGAATAGAGTTCTCCTCGCGGCCACGTCACATGCAGCGTAAACCGCGGAGACCTTGCATATATCCATGCCACCACGTTGAACAACCCCAGATACATGCTGCGGGGATGTAGCCTCTATCAGAAAAGATAATGGTGAATTCCAAAAAATCCAAATTTTTGAGTCCTCATCCAGGGTTGCTTCATAATGATCCATGCCCAAATACCGGCAGATATCTGCCGCCTTGCTTAAAGGAGCCTTTGGTTCAAAAATAGCAATGAAATCAAGGCTAAAACGACGTACCAACATCTTCAGGGATCGCTTAGAGGCCAAATTGGTTAAGCCTCTAATATTCCAGAACAATGAGGGGCAATTCATGAGGAGGTATACCCAGAGTCACCCCTCGCAGCTGTCGCTTTAGACCTGGTTAAAACACCAGCTGCTAAAATATCACGATGCTTTTTCACAGTAGTAGGAGCCATGAGCAAGTTCTCGGCCTGGGCCCTGGCAGAAGCACTTAATTGAACAATAGCAAGATTTCCTGCCTCACTAGATAATCCCGAATCCGTCCCACTATTATTGGTGAAGGAGTGGGAGCCGCCCTGTTGCACGACCTCGAGTGCCTCTACCGCATCCGGTTGTGCTGGGATATCTCCTATAGAAAGAACCCCAACGCTGCCAACAGCAGCTGAAACATTATGCTCCCGGACATCTGCACCATCGCATAGCACCGGCAACTCCGCCGTTGCGTTAAGATTCCCGGGCCCCTCAGGAAGGAGTTCCTCATTCTGGGTCAAAGGACTATCAATGGGAAGCACCGCAGTAATAGCAGAATTATCTGAATTCAGCTTAATTTGCTCCACGGATGTATCCGGAACTGACTTAGTTCCTGAAGACTTCTTCTGAACAACCCTCCATTCTGAGGTCGGTTGCACCCCAACCACCACCGGAGGTGCAGCCTTTTTAATCCTTTTCTTGCAATGATCGGAAACATGACCAATACGCCTGCAAAAAGAACAGATTGAAGGAACCCTATGACAATTAATATATTGCCAGAAACCCTCACCGTCTCCAAAACCAATCCATATCCTCTCCGGAATGGGCTTTGCAATATCCAAGTCCACACAGACTAGAGCCTCCGCAGTTTGCGTCCATGCCAGGGTAGAGTCATGAATACGAAGTACCTCACCCAAGCTACTAGCAATCTGACGCAGGTAGTCTTCGTTGTACAGATTGACTGGCAGGCCAGGGAGGCCCACCCATGTTGGAACAAGAGAGGGATCTGCATGAAAATCAAAGGTGCTCGACCACCGGAAGAAACGAAACAGAAAACCTTTAATATAAAGACTCTTCCGCACCAACACCCTAATAAAATCCTCCTCAGTATCAAAGCGTATCAGCACATGACGTGGGTTTAGAGAACTAAGAACCAGGTTATTCTGCAAAGACAGTCGTTGCACCAGGCATGATTTGATATCAGAGAACGACGGCCGACCATACGAGCATTTAGCAACAATAGCAAACTTTAACGGATCCTCCGAACGCTGGATCTCTTCCTTTGAGAAGAATACCGCTGGTTCGCCCGCATCAGTGAAAGCCGGTGGCCAGAGGTTAAGAGCGACCCTGCGAGGCGGAAGGGAAGCAGTGAGCGCTTGCGCGAAGGAGAGCGATGCCGGGGGAAGGCCACCTCCCTCGTTCGGATTCGCCATGCATTCCTCCCCCACCGGGGAGAAGGACGAAGCACGTCGCACCAGAGCCTCTCACCCTCTCACGCTCTCACCAGAGCCAACTCCTGCGGCCAGGACTATGTATATGATAAAGATGATAAGCACAAATCAATGATCTCAATCAACCTATGAACATGTGAATCAGCACAAGCTCTAGCATGGCAATGCTATCTCAATCATCAACTAAACTAAACAAAGCAAATAAAAACACACACCGGAGCGTGGAGTAAGGAGCAAATAAAAACATACCGTAAAGTTGGAACAAGCAAAGGAAATAAGTGATATAAGATGGGAAAGAGAAAGCTAATGCCCAATACCAAGAAGGAACGTGATCGCCACCAAAGTAAACACAAGTCAAGGACTTGAAAATACCTTGGAATAGGGGGATGGTGCACCCGCCCACGGGAGAGAGAAAACCAGTGAACTCTACAGATCAGCTGAATGTAACGGTCTAGCACCAGTACGTCACAGGAGTGTGACAATCGCCCGATAAACCGTTAGAGAAGCCTGACGCATCTGCTCAAGACCGTTAGAGAACCTACAGAAATAGCTTATGAATCCTTTTAACTCCAAATCTTCCAGCCGGCCAAAAGACTTGGGCCTCGTCTAATGAACCTGTAAACCTGTCAAGGAACGTGAAACACAAGAAAATAATCCCAGATTAGCCCTTTAAACAAGCGTAATATCAATTCTTAAAGAACTTAAGAGCATGCAAAAGGAAAGGGGAATAGGGGAAGTTTTGGTTTTTTAACCCCTCTGGGCGTTTTAAAAGATAGGAAGGATGTTTGGATGATGAAAATAGATGCAGAACGTGGAAGAAAGTAGTGGGACAATGCTTTGATGGAAAGGAGGAGGAAGAACACAAGATGACAATGATGAACTTTGAAGCACAATGAAACGAATACTCCCTTCACCGTGAAGCAGATGGACGTGAGGAACAATTCTCCTTGGTTGGATGTGGCTCCAGAATGCGGCAGCACTTCGATGCGAACTCCAGATCTTCCTCCTTAGGCCATGAAGTCAAGGGTTCTATTTATAGGCCCTCAAAATCTATGGTCGAGCAGAGGATAATCCAGAAAGAAAAGAGGATAAATCTTAGCAAACCCTTGAAGATAATATCACCAAGAGTCCATAGAAATAAATAGAAGGTTCTGAGGATCAGATTTGGAAGAGAAATCACCAATTCAAACCCTTATCTCGACCACGGAGTAGCAGAGAAAAGGCCTGAATTGCCAGGACTCTCTATTGGATGTAACGGCTGCACGACAGACCGTCACAGGCAAGTAACGCGCCAGGGAGAGACCGTTATACTAACCTTATCTCAAAAGAGATAAGATCAACGGAGGAAGATCAAAACAATAGGACTCTTTGAATGAAAGTAACGGCCATGAGTGGACGCGTTAGAGGGATGTAACGGCTGCACGACAGACCGTTAGAATCAATGGATAGGCCAAAGGATAAGGATTGAAACAAAGGCCTCAACTTGCAGGACTCTTCAAGATGTAACGGCCCAGAGATAATGCGTTTGAGGAACGTAACGCCCCTGGTGTGGACCGTTAGAAACAATGAATAGCCAAATAAAAACTAAGCCTCGAGACTAAGGACTCCTCAAGATGTAACGGCCAAGGAGTGACGCGTTAGAAGGATGTAACGCGCCTGTGCAGACCGTTAGAGACATTAAGGATCAAAACGAGACAAGAGCTTGCTAAGCTTCATCCAAACGAGAAATCATGGAACCATACTCAACCAAAGAACTAAGACCCATGAAATAAACTTCAAACTGATGAAGGAAACTCAATGAAGAGTGAACAACTCAGAGCATCATATAGAATGAACATGGAGATGACCCGACTTATAGGTCATAAAACGGGTGTCAACAATGTTGTCTTAGAGAAATCATCTATGGCTCACCGTGTAGTGTGTGAAAACCCATAGTCAAAGGTTATCCTCAGCAATCGGGGAAAAGAACTAGACTCCCAACGCTAAGCTATCACCAGCCTAAGATGCTGCAGAAGCTACTCATTTTATTTGACTAATTAAGCAAATTCAACTAAAGCCACTCAACCATGTTGAGGAACCAACGTTATAAGCATGTGCAGGTATAAAAGAGATAATAGCGATGATAACATTTTCTTGCACAGAATAACGATACCTTTACAAATCCATGGCGCGGAAATCGGCATCCTGAAGCGAACATGATCATCGAGCTTTTGATCAGCACGAGCCTTATTTTCCTTGCTTGCTAGGATAAAAGGGTGAAAAGGATAGCAATGTGTAGATATTCCTTGACATGGAGGAGTGGCAGACATCAAACTGGATGAAGAGGAAATAAAAGGAAGAGAGACGAGGGCTAGAACTCCCTCGTTAAGGCACAGAGGCCCTGATAACAAGGAACCAAATACAGAATGAACAGAGATTAACTGAGATCAAGGCAGACTAAAGCCTCAAAAATAGCAAGAAAAAGGGTAAGAACCCTGAAAGGGTGGGGAGGAAAGAACAGAAAGACGATGAAAAGATAGTTGTGAGGGTAAGGGAGAAGGAGAATGATCATCCGACGTGGTCGGAGAAGAAGAGTAGCGATCACCCGCCAGAGGCGGGGAAGAAAATGCATGAACACCCGACAAGGTCGGGGAAAAGGAATGAAAACCACCTGACAAAGTCGGGGAAGGATTAGAAAAGCCACCCAACAAGGTTGAGGAGCGAGCACAAGGAATCCCCAACAAGGTAGGGGGAAAAAGATGAGAAGTGAAATCCGGGCGTACCCGGAAAGAAAAACTAGAAGATGCCCCTGGCTCAGGGGAAGAGGGGGACATAGGCCAAAGCCTAGAATGGTGAGAATAGGAAGAGATGGTAGAAATATGGCCAGCTGGTGGAAGGTACACCACCCAAGGATAAGAACTGAGCAACAGAAAAGGCGAATGGACGGAAGAAGGAGAGAAGGAAGTGGACCCCCGAGTGCACAACTGACGGCCCTCGAACTCATGTCGTCGCCTCTTCTTAGCAGAAATCTTCTTGAAACAATGCCGCCTGGCGCGGACTCGGCTTCTTGGGCTCCTCTATCTGTAACATCTTCTCAAATAGCAGGCCCACCTGGCAGATGGCCTGGCCTGATTGCGAATATGCAGCTTCATCGGGGTAGTTGCCCCTAGACTCCCAGTGCTAACCATAGGTGGACATCCTTGAGTAAACAGCTTCTCAACTGAATGAATATCATGAAGCCATGGAGTTTTGTCTTTTGGCACTAGAACATAGAGGTTCGACAGCTCCACTCGACAATCAGACTTGAAGCATAACTCCCATACTAGAAGAGCAGGACAAAGCTGAGGGAGATCAATGCGCGGCGTTCACGTGGCCGGCATGTTAATAAATTGTGGGAAATTGCACAACAAGTACAGAATGTCCTTGGAAAATGTAGAAGATACGGCCAATTGCCCCTTGAATAGGGAATCCATCAGGCTCCGAGCGGTCGTATGTGTTAGCATAATCCGAGAAGAGAACCCCTCTCGGCCAGTGAACTGAACAGCAATCGTGCGCGAGGTAATAACAGCATTAATGGTGAACTTCCCGGCGAGCAGAGAGATTGCTACCGACCTCGCCTTTGAAGAAATTGGCACCAACACAAGGGAACTCTTCTTTGCAACCATTTCGGAGCATGCAGGCTCATTATCCCTAAAATAGCCTGGGACTAGGACTCGGACCGGCATGCGACAGATGAAATCTTCAATCTTGAAACACACGGCTGGTACAGAACCGTCCTGACCTGGCTGGCCACCTTCCTGGGGATCAGACCCAAGGGGCACCATCGGTCGCATACACCCGCTCTGTGGGGTGGAAGTAGAAAGGGGTGGAAAAGTGGGGGTAATGGACTTGGGAGGCGTAGATAAAAGCAATGTGAGCGGCAGAGAGATAGCAGTGATGATAGGTTCGAGTGGAGGCAAGGGCAGAGGTGGAGGCATAGGAGAAGGTAAAGGGGAAGGTGTAGGTATAGGTATGGCATGCTCAGGCTCGGGCAACGATGGCGAAGGGGATGGCAGAGGCGGTGGAGATGGTGGAGAGGGTGATGTGGGTAATGAAGGTAATGGAGGTGAGGATGGTGACAGTAGTGGTGAGGCGGAGGAATTGGAGGGTCGCGGCGCCCACCATCGGCGTATCGGCACGACCCATCTAGTGGTGTCGGGAGTGGAAGTAATGATGGAAGTGGAAGAGGAGGGAGAAGTATCACTAGCCTGAGCAGAGGCTTGGGTCTGTAGAGGCAAAGACGGAGCAAGAGATGGTAAATATGGGGCAGATAACGGAGCAGGTGCAATGCCAAAAAAAGAACCGCAGGGGTGCCCCTAGTCTTGTGGCAGAGATGGCTGCTTCGACGGCGACTGTTGCTGCTGGTGCTGCTTGCTGCTGAGATCCAAAATAGCTTTACGCATGGCGGCCCAATCAATCATCCTTTTATCTTCCAAATCATAGACAATTTCTCGAAACTGAGGGCAGTTCTCGACCACATGCCCCCGCTGGCGGTAAAAGTCACAAAACTGAAGCATGTCCCCAACTGCAAGTTGGCAAGGCACAGCCGGAGGGAGTGGCAACGAGTGAGCGGCCATCAAAGCCCTGAAAATGTCTGTAAAAGACTCCGGGAACGGGGGGTGAGAAGCCCGCTTCGGGCAAGGCGGATGCCGAGGGGTGTGAAATGGTAGTGGGGATGGTAGCGGAGGTTGCGTAGGTAAGGGGGATTGCGTAGGCAAAGGCGGAGGGTTAGAATGATGTGGAGGCATGGTGGGAGTGGGAATGTAATGGATGGTATCTACCCGTTCTGGGTGTAGTGTTTCCTTGACCGGAGGTGGAGGGGTGTAGTGAGATGAAATAGTGGAGGGCTGACTCATGGAGGGATGTAAGGTGGAGCACATGGAGGTATGGGGGTGTGGGGGAGCGGAAGGCCGACTCATGGAGGGATATGTAGCGGAGGGCTGACTTGCGGTGGAGGGCGAGGGAAAGTGTATGTAGAAGGTGACGGCGGAGGAGGCTCATGGTCAAAGGAAACTAGGAGTTGTTGGCTAACGAAGCGGGCTCGATTGTAAAGCTGTTGCCAGGATGTGATATCGTTCAGGGCTAAGATGCACCTGAGCTCGAGCGTTGCATTAGAAATAACCATCTTGATCTGCTCGCCCTCCGGAATATGCCCTGGGACTTGCGCGGCTAGGTGACGCCAGCGGTCGGCAAACGTGGAGAATTCCTCGCCAGGCTTTATCTTCTCTTGGGCCAGATCAACCATAGAATATCTGGGCCCAACCTGGTCTTGATATTACCGAATGAATCTTGCTTGGACGGCCTGAAAATTCATCATCTGCTCCTGCGGTAACGTGAAAAACCAATCCTTGGCCGAGCCCTCTAAAGATAGGCCAAACAAATAGGCCATCAAGCGTTGATCATGCTGGAACTGGGCCGACTCGTAAAGGAAATCCTTCAAATGGACATAGGGGTCATCGACTCCACCGTAGCGGCGATATGCGGGAATTTGTGAGCGCGGTGGGAGTTGAAGACCTTGAAAGGCAAGTGGGATATCTGAAGAAGTTTGAGGATTGATTCGTCGTTGCAATTCATCAAGTTGGCGTTGGGCCCGAGCGAACATCTCCTCGGTAGGAAGAGTCCGAGAAGGATATGAGCCAGCCTGAGCAAGAGATGATGAATTTAGACCAGGGTAGTGATGATGGGCCGGATAAGGGGATCCGGCCTGAGAAGAAGGAAAGCATGTTCCGGGAATGGAGGAATGCATGGGCCTAGAAGAATCATGCATGTAAGAATGAGGATGGATTGGACTAGCAGCAGAACGGGCGGGATAAGAAGGCACGTTTAAAGAATAGGGTCCAATGGAAGAATAAGGAGACGGGCCCGCATGGGAAGAGGAATCCACACGGGGGTAAGAAGATGGAGGGGTGCAAGAATAAAGTACAGGGGAGAAGTGCTCCGTGGGGAGAATGGAGACTTTATACAGTGAATTTCAAATGAATATAAGGAGGGGAATGAACCTAAGACAAATGCAGCTAAATGGAGGCACACGAAGATGAACTATACCTAATGAGCCTAATCTGACAAAAAAGATGCAAATGATGACACTGTGCAACATACAATGGAGGAGAGAGATGAGAAAAGAGTCAACCAGTTACCCAAACAAATTCCAAATGATGCGTGAAGATTTTTATAAGTTCTCTTTTAGTACCTTAGTGGATTAATTAAAATGGGAGTTCACTCGACCACAAGGTACCTAAACAGGGTGAGAATGGAGGACTGCCAGACTCTAAAAGACTCTCTCTCGCACGAATGCAGACCCTAGACTAGGGGGGTAGTATGGTACAACTTGCCCGGCGTCTGTGTGGGAATCCACGGCTCACAGGGGCTTACGGAGGTCCTCGGCAAGGCCCCCTAGTTGGCTCCAAGGAATATGGAGACGAGAGGAAACCCCACCTTGGTAGGAACGTAACTAAATATGGATGAAATGCATGAATCCTATGCGCACCGGAGTGCATGCAAAATCTAGCCTAAAAACTAGCAACCAATGACCAAAATAAACATGTGAGGATGAAAGCAAATAGGCAACAACAACATATAAGCAGGGGAACATCAATGAATGGCACCAAGGAAAACAAAGACAATCTAGATATGGTAATCAAAGCAATCTCGGGTGCACTGTGGCATCAGAAGGACGGTTTGTGGGAGACCGCACAACAAGATAGACAGTCTGGGGTGGACCGTATAATCCAGGGAGTGACGATAAAGTAACAAGAGAATCAGAAAATGATAGAATGAAAGAGACAGATATCAGAAGCGTACCAGGATGGGCGGTTTGTTGACTGCCGCATAAGCACTAGAACGGACCTAAAGCAACCGCATTACAGTAATCCGGCCAACAGTATAAAGGCAGAGGCGTACCTGAGCCAAGAAGATCGACGGCCGAAGGATAACCGCACAAAACATGAATGCTCTAAGCCAGACTGTCTATAGCAGCAGAGTCGCAGGACTCAAGACCCTGTCGAAGAGAAGGACGGTGCCTTGATAGCCGCCTAAGACCTGGAACGGCTCTGTACTAACCGTGCAACATCCAAGAGCAGAGGCCAGTAGAAAACTTGGAACCACTCCCAAAACACAGAACTAACAAAGCAAGGGGGTTCAGCAAGCCATTAACACGATGGGCACTAGGTGTCCCACCGTGATCGCCAAAAAACGGGCTGTTGATATGTTTTGTTCTTTCCTTCTTTCTCTTCAGTACCGGCTTGAAAGATCTCTTCTCTCCTTCTAATAAATCGATATATAAAATAAAATAGGACAGTAGAAGGAGAACATAAGAGAGTAAAGAACCGTGATCGCCACCAAGGTGCCGTACGCGATGAACACGTCGTACGTTGGAAAGAGGGAGACACTCGCCTCAAAATCAGCACTGCAGGGGATGAACGGCCCATGAAGAACCTCCTGTGGTGTTGGACAGCCACACGATAGACCATTCTTCAGTGCTGCAGGGGACGCGGGACGTTGGACTACTGGCTGATGGATGGTTTAGAAACAACCGCAGGAGGTGAAGGACAGTCGAAGATGCACCGCACATACCATCAAATGGTCCTGGAAGAGTCGCACAAGACCATCAAGCCAGAAGTCACAAAGGGATTCAACCTCCACCCTCTCCGGTCCGTCAGAGGGGATGGGCCTCGTGTTAGTAAGTTGCTGACCTGCGAAACAGAGTGTAAACACAAAAAGAAAACCCAAGTTAGAACTATAGAGTGTAGTATATGCTAAAACGGAGATGAATGATCATAACTAAATGGAGTGGGGATACCTGGGGAGTTTTAAACCCCTGAGGGCGTCAAAAAACGTGGGAGGATGTGTGAATGATAGTGCAAATGAAGAAAAACAAGGAGAATGATACATGCAACACAAAAGGGAATGATGGAATATCAAAGATAAAAAAAGACTCAAACTGAAAGTTACTCCCTGGACCAGAGGCCTGTATGGACGTAGAAGGCCTCCCTACTTGGTCATAGGTCGCTCCAGGATTCGGCAGGGCTTCACCGTCGACCAAAATCTCCCCCCCTTTTCTAACCGGCCTTTATGGTCTATTTATAGAGCACCTAAAGTCCTTGCTCAAAATTAGGGTTTAGAGGCATTTTCAGGTCAAGATAATCAAAGGAAAATCGTAGATAAATAGATTATCTTTTATCCAGTCGAAACGGCACCTGAAATGGTTGATTATCCACGGAGAAAATGATGGGAGAAGTTGGGGATAAAACCACGGATAAAGAGATAAAAATCTGTTGAAACTCATGAATCGAACGGATGAACGGTCTTACAATAGACCGCCCAACTGGATGTGCGGCCATGTTCTGGCCGTCCAACCCTGTCGGTGGAAATTCAAAATAAATCATAAATAATCTAAATTATCCATCGAGCTGACCGAAGCCTTCGCCGTTGGACTCTCATAGATGAACGGCTCAGATAAGACCGTTCAAAGGTTGATCGGCCAAAGACAAACCGTTCTAGCCTTGTCGGTGATAAATAGATTAATTGGATAATTATCTCAGAAAACCCTCAAGCGCAGGACTCTGAGAGATGGGCGGTCACAACCCGTCCGTCCATCAAGTTGAACGGTCAGAATAGGACCGCATAAATGCTTGTCGGAGGAAATTCAGAAAATTAACCAAAATATTCCAAAATAGATGGACAATCCACAATCAACCACACATGGATTGAGCGGCCCGTGATGAACCGTACATGCACATGGGCGCTTGAAACTTATAGAAAAGCCCAATTAACCAAAACCAAGGCCCGTTAAGCGCTAAATCAACTTGGACCTAACCAAGGAGGGAGGCAACCCATAAAACTGGCCCAAAGCATGCCTGAAAATAGTCCAAACGGGTGATGGACAACTCGAGGCATCAACAAATGGGAGTAAGAGGAACGACTCAACTTATCGGCATAAAATGGGTGTCAACAGTCCTGTCAGGGAAAAACACGTGTAAACCACAAAACACGTTCCGGAACTCCCAAAAGCGATTCAAAACCCACGGATCCAGATCCGAAGAGTGTCGAAGGACCCAGGGCATTATAGCGCTAATCTGCCGCCTTTCTATCTTCTCAAGCGTTGAATGCATTGCCTTTTCGCATTTTCCCATAGAAGGAAATTTGTGATCGAGAGGCGTGGTTGCACCTCGAGGAGGGTGTTCGCTTTCTAATTAAAGTCCCTTCGCATCTTTTCAAGGGGAGGATCAATTAAGGCAAGATCTCCCCCCTTCGGCCTATAAAAGTTCTCAAAGGGCGCCTCCTCCTCTTCATGATGCGTAGGGGGCTTCGTTGTATTCTCCATCTCTTCCTCTTTCTCTGGTGAAGCGACCATCTTCTTCTCTATTGCCGTCCCCTGGTACAGCATGGGGACAGACATTGAAGATGAAGGCTGCAGCAGTTGTGGGGGCTTCCGAGCTAATTCAGCGTGGAAGAATGGGAGACGCCTAACGGGGCATTCTTCTAGGACTTCCGGGCTGCCGCCCGCACCGGGAGGGGGGATGGCTCGGAGGAATGTTCGGGAGAGGAAGGCATTCAACATCATGGTTGTACCTCTCTCCCTCTATTGCTTTCCTCTCCTCCCCTCCCACTCCTTATCCAAGGGAGTGTTTAAATCTTTCTCCCCTCTTCTGTTCTTCTACCATCCTGCTTCTTCTTGCCTGCCCCTCCTAACTACTCGGCGCCACCTTTCTTTTTTGAGGGGGCTCTTCTCTTCTTTGCCCCTCTATAATTCTTGATGGCTTCGTTTTTCTTGTATGTTGCCCCTATCAATTCTTGATGGGGCCTTTTCTTGTTTTCTACCAAGTTGGTAGACGGGCGTACGACTCTTTTCTTTTTATTCTTTTTTCCGATAACATCTATTTCAAGCTACCCGAGCAAATTAAGTCAGCCGCTTACCTACCCGAGCCAGTTTCCACACGGGGTGGAGTGAGTGGCTTGGTTCGAAGCTGCTAACTTTGTCTGCACCGAGCTATCAGCCTTTGTTGTATCAAAAAAAAAAATTTATGTGCACTGTACTGGCTACGGCCCATCTGATGTACAAAACTTTTGATTCAATAAAAATGGGAGTTGCTATCTAAATTACTTTCTTACATGTATGGGAGGAGCTCAGAAATAGAATTTTCGAAACGTTGCAGCATTCCACGTCCGAGGGATGAGTGTTCCTTCCATGGTAGACAATCGGTAGGCTCTTTTTCTGAGCGTCTCGACCACTCGATAGGGGCCCTCCCAGTTAGGGGCCAGCTTCCCCACCGCCACCAGTGGTCGAGAGGATTTGGCTTTTCTCAAAATGAAATATCCCAGTTGAAACTGTCTGTCTTGGCCCCGAGCATTATAATAGCAAACCATGCGACGCTGGTATTCCGTTGCCCAGATCTGTGCAGTCTCACGTAGCTCATCCGCCAGGTCTAACTTTTCTAGTAACTTCTGCTCGTTCGGCTCGGGCGAGAAGTTAATAACTCGCAGGGATGGGCTGCCAATCTCCAATGGAATCACAGCCTCGGTACCATATACCAATTGCAACGGAGTTTTGCCAGTGGCAATTCTGGGGGTGGTTCGGTGTGACCATAGTATGCTAGGCAATTCCTTGAGCCAGTTACCCTTAGCTTTTTCGAGTTTGGTTTTAATGCCTTTGAGGATAGTTTTGTTGGCATTCTTGACCACTTCGTTAGCTTGAGGTTGGGCTACCAAAGTAAAGTGATTACGAATGTGTAGGTCGACACACTTATTCTTAAAATAAGTGCAGTTAAATTGCCGATTGTTATCGCTCACAATTACTCGGGGGATGCCAAGGCGACAAATGATCGACCTCTAAATGAAACTCCATATTATTGTCTCGGTTATCTTGGCAATGGCTTCAGCTTCAATCCATTTGGAGAAATAGTCGATGGCGACGATGATAAACTTCTTCTGACCCTTGGCTACTGGGAACTGGCCGAGGATGTCGATTCCCCACCAAGCGAAGGGATAAGGCTCGGTCAGGGTCACGAGTTCCGAGGCTGGCTGGTGGACTAGATGGTCGAACTGTTGACATCGATCACATTCTTGAACGTATGTCGAGCAGTCGCGCTGGAGTGTGGGCCACCAGTAACCTCTTCGTAATAGGATCCTTGCAATCGACCGCCCCCCTTGGTGTGCGCCACAGATGCCTTCGTGCACTTCTTCAATTTTTTTTTTAAAACTAAAGTCATACTTGCAAGGGGGCAAGGGGAGAAACTCAACCCCGGCCACCTTGTAAGAATATTTTATATATAGAAGCAAAAGGGAAAGAAGGGTGGTTAGGGATACAAGGAACCACAAAGGTCCAGGAGGAGGGGGGGCATCCTGCTAAGGAGGGAGGAGCCCGGAGTACATCAAGTGGGCAAGGCCCAATAAAACATAAGAAGGAGGGACGCAACCCAATAAGTCCAATCAGAAGAAGTCAATAACCCAAGAACCGTGCACGGGCAACGAGCAAATAGCAAAACTAAATGGCAAGCAGGAATACAGTTGCAAGCTGCCATCAGAGGCAAGGAGGTGTCCATCATCTCCTCTGTGCGTAGACAGAGAACCATAACTCATGGGTGACCCATCATGGCCGATGTCGTGGAAGGAGCAGTAGTTGACGTGGCAGCGAGCTTGGTCACCGATGGTTGGCAGACGACCACTGGCATGCACAGATTGAAGCATGGCGAACGTGGGGTGGCGTGAGAGGGGCGGCGTGGAGTGTCCCATCGAGGGTAGCTGACGTGGAGGCCAAGGCATGCATTGAAGTTGGCGGAGGGGAGATGCAAGGGTTGGAATTAAACGGTTGGTGATGGTCAACTGAGTGGGAGATCGAGGCGGGAGTTCCCACCGAAGGTGTCGTGCTGGGATGGCAATAGACGTGTCGAGCAGTGGGTGGGTGAGGGCCGATAAAGGGGATGCCGACGGGAGGAGGGAGAGCTCTGACACCAGAGGGAAAAGACGCTGGGGCAACCGTCGGCACGGCAAGTGTGAACCAATGGCAGCCGGAGGTGGAGGAGCAAGTAGCCGAGCATGTCCGAGCAGCCAGGGCCAAGGTCAAGGGCTGCAGGGACACAAGGGACGCCGGCGAGGAGCAGGGGGGACGACGCCATGGAAGCTGAGGCCATGGCCGTGGGCAACGTCACCAAGCCTTCAGCGGGGGAGATGGGAGAGGACAACGTCGGCTGGAGCATAACAGCAGCAGCCGGGGTAGGAAGCCAGTCGGGGCAGGAAGCCAACGAGGTTGAAGCCGGAGGTGGGAGGGGAGGGATGACATGAATGGAGCAGGCAAAGGGGGGGCGGACACACCCTGCCGCGGCAGAGACACCACTGGCAAGGAAGCAGCCGACGCCAGGGGGACCAAGGCCGCTGGGGAAGGGACCAGCGAGCACAGCATCGTCTGCACCCGCGATCGGACACGCCGTACGAGGCCATAGGGAGGAGGGACTTCACGATGGAACAACGAGGACAGGGGAGGGGGCTGGCATGAGAGACCCGTCGGCAGCCTCCAATGAATAGAGTACCATAAATGGGACCTATCCCATCAAGGTCAAGGGCGGTCAAACCGCCTATAGCAGATGACGTCGGGCAAAGCGCTAGCGAAGGAAGAGGTGATGAAGACAGAAGTGCCGCAAGGGGTGGAGGAGAAATGGGCAGAAAGGCAAGGCCAGTCACGGTTGCAGGAGGCAATGGGTACCCTGGCGGAGCAACAAGGGAAGCGAGAGAAGACCTAGATGCGAGGTGTTGCGAAGGTGTGTAGCTCTGGGAATGAACGTGGCGCTTCTCGGTTGGAGCCGGAGAGTAGCAATCCACATCTGAATAGTGCGAAGGGAGCACCGCCGTCGAACGGGCGTGGATGGCAGAAGCAGAGGAGGGGCAGGGAGACAAGCCCATGAACGCAGAAAGGTGAGAGAGAGCAGTGATCGAATTGCCGTCACCGGAGAAGGCCCGGACGGCAGCAAAGGAAGGGAGTGGAGCTCCCACAACTGAACAACGAAGGCGGAGCACGGAGACGAACTCCTCGTCTGAACAGCCAAGGTGAGAGCGGGATGGTTCAGGAACGCGGCGGAGTGAGCACCACCGGGAGCACCATCAGGACTGATGGAGGAATCATCCACAACTCCCTTTGGCTAGGGTCTTCTTCACACTCCGGTGTCATTTGAGTTCGGGCCTCTCTCTATAAAGGCCCAATTATCCTTTTTGTACTATCTATTTGAGTCATTTGATGTAATTTTCATTTTATTTGAGTCATGTCCCTAGGTCTTTGTTGCATCCCTATGGTTTTGATGATGTCTCACACTATAAATCAATCTTCTATCTCTAGATTAATGCTATTTCATCATGTGAGTGAGTACAGTTCATTTGGTTGTCGGTTTAGCCTGCTATCATGATTCTATCTACACTCTGCCTAGTTAGTATAGACAGCAGTGGGTCGACCCACCCTAGCTGATGCGTCGACTCATCTGTACATTGGCATAACTCCTTCAAGTCTGTTCATCGGGCACCTTCTAACTGAAGTCTACACACTGGTATTAAAATTCTAAGTATGTACACTGCCCGACCAACTAAGTCTGCACATTGCAAAAGTCAGTTCAGCTCAACCCTATACATCCTTCCAATCCTCAACTCTATACATTGGAGTGTCAAGCTTAATGTCTATACACTGGTTACTGCATTGTCATGAAGTCTACACATCCGATAGTGTAAGTCTATACATTGGCTCATGGTCTTCAAGTCGATACAGAATTTTCACCCTCTGAAGTTTGTACAGCCAATCACTTGACAAAGTCTGCACAGTGTCTCATATTGACTAAGTCTGTACATCGTCTGGTCTGTGGATGCTTTGTCCTTGTGGAGTCTATACACTAGACTGTTATCCCTTCAACTCTATACATTTGAGTAATAATCTTTAAGTCCACACATTGGCCTTTAGACTAGCAAGTCTATACATCGTCTCTTGTTTGCAAAGTCTGAACAGCGTCCGTTGTCAAGACTTCTTGAAGTCTGTACATCGGACTGCTTCTTTTGAAGTCTACACATTGGCTCGTTCACTTCTGCAAAGTATGTACATTAGACTGTGGCGAAGTCTATACATTCGGTTCCTTGGGCAAAGTCTATATATCGTTTAGTCTGCACATTGCCTTCAGCCCAAGCGTTCAAAGCCAAGTCTATACAACGCCAAGTCTGTACACTCCTCATCTGTTCCTACGCTTGGCCAAGTCCATACACTCAACATTTCCCTACGCTTTCCAGGCCAAGTCTGTACATCGGCCTCTTTCGTTCAAGTCTATACATTGAACTGTTCTTCAAAGTCTGTACAGCATTCGTCTCAGCCAGCGTCTCAAGCTGCGTCTTAGGCAAGTCTGTACATCGGCCTCATTCGTTCAAAGTCTATACATTGAACTGCGTCTTAGGAAAGTCTGTACAGAGGCTTCGATTTACAAAGTCTGTACATCCGTTCTTCAGCAAGTCTGAACAGTGCATCCAGCGTCTTTGTCAGCGTCTCATGCATTTGGGCAAAGTCTGTACATCCGTCCTTCAGCAAGTCTGAACATCCAGCGTCTTTTTCAGCGTCTCATTTGGGCAAAGTCTGTACATCCGTCCTTCAGCAAGTCTGCACATCCAGCGTCTTTGTCAGCGTCTCATGCATTTGGGCAAAGTCTGTGCATCCATCCTTCAGCAAGTCTGAACATCCAGCGTCTTTGTAAGCGTCTCATTGTGGCACAGTCTATACTCTGGCTCAAGCTTGTCAAAGTCTGTACATCACGGTTGGGCAACAAGTCAATACATTGCTCACCGTCTTATTAAGAGTCTCACACAGGCTCCAAATCTGTACATTGGTTAGGCTTCGTGAAGTCTATACAGTGGCAGAAGCTTTGTAATAGTCTATACACTGCCATTCGTCTGCATTGTTAATAAGTCTATACACTGCCTTCACACATGCGCTTCTTTCATTAAGTCTGTACACTCTCTCACGTTGTACACACTTAATCTGTTGAAGGTTCTGAAGTATATACATTCATGCTAATAGCCTGAACTAACTAAGTCTATACATTCCATATGTCTGTCTGCAGGCGATTCAGGCTGATGATTGGGCACGTGAACCGAGGTTGGCACCTGGCACGTGATCCAAGACAACAGGCACACGACACGTGGATGGCAACCTGGTCAGGATGCTGCCATGTGGTCGAAATTCAAATGATCTGGCCAAAAGTGCATGGGCGGGAACCTGGCAGCCACACGCCAATATCTGCTATAAATATAGAGCTTCATCCTTCAGCAGAAGCTTGATCGTGAATAGAGAAAGCAGAAGCCACTGGTGAGAGTTTGCACGATCCAGAAAAGAAAAAAAGAGCAGAGAGTTCCAGATCTGAGAGGAGTTTGTTCGAGAGAGAGAGAGTGTGTGTGGATTGATGAATTGCTTCATTTGAAGCTACATTTGTATTGGGTTTCAAAACCGATTTCTTCTTCATTGGTTTTTGTTTCTACTTTGCTTTCGTTTATTTTGTTCTTCCATTCTGATTTGAATTGGTTTTCCCTCCAGTGTGTGGAGGAAGGGAGTACTACTCCAGTTTCCCTCTGAGTTGCAGAGGAAGAGAGATCGGTGATCTCTGGTGTTGTTAGTGACAGGTTGTCATTAACAGTTTCCCTCCGTGTGTGGAGGAAGGGAGAGGATTCTCCGGTTGTGTTCTAGCTGGGAGCTAGAATAGGTTTCAAGTTATGTGGGTAGCAGAGCTTGGTCGAGGGATTTGTTTCCCTTGGGTGTTCAAGCTGTGTGGCAGGATGTTGTACGTAGACTGAGTCTATTGTAATCTAGCTTTGCCTAATGGAATCCTCACTCTAGTTGGAGTGAGGGGTGGATGTAGATTGCGGACTGCAATCGAACCACCTAAAAATCGAGTGCCTCCTCTGTGGTTTGCTATTGATTTTTGTGCTCTTCATCTGCTTGTCTCTTTGCCTTCAAGTGATCAGTTCTTCACTCTCATCTATATTTCTCTGTGTACGGGTTAAGGAGGTGCGTTAGCAGTAGAATCTATTTTCCGCCTAAGTTTCTGCAAATTGGGAGTGATCTATTCATCCCCCCCTTCTATATCACTCTTGCTGCGCTAACAATTGGTATCAGAGCAGGTTTACGCCATGTGGATGAACGGTCAAGGAAATGCTGGTGGTCTTAGAACCTTCATGGCCGAAGGTCAATCCATTAGTCGCCCTCCTTATTTTGATGGTACTAACTATCTGTTTTGGAAGAACAGGATGGAAGTGTTCATCAGGGCTCAGAGCCATAAACTGTGGAGAGTAATCACGGTGGGGCCATATGATCTGCCACCAAACGAGGACGCTTGGACAGATGACCATGTCAAGCTCTCCTCACTCAACTGGACGGCGCTGAATATCATCTAGTGTGCTGTTCATCCAGAGGAGTATGCCCGTATCTCTGCCTACAAGACTGCCAAGCGAATGTGGGATGAGCTGCAATTGATCTATGAAGGTACAGCTCAAGTGAAAGCCTCGAAGGTAAATCTCTACACTTCTAAGTATGAAATGTTTAAGATGAATGCAGATGAGAATATAACTGAGATGTATGCCAGGTTGTCTTTAATCACAAATACTCTTAAAGGGCTAGGGAAGGATCTTGCTGAGGCAGATATAGTCAGGAAAATCCTTAGATCTTTATCCCCGGCATGGCACACTAAGGCCATTGTGATTGAGGAGTAAAAAGATTTGACAGTCTTGACTGTGAATGAACTCATAGGATCCCTTATGACCTATGAGATGAATTTCCAAGGAGGTGGAGAAGGAAGTGAGAGGAAGGGTAAAAATGTAGCTCTAAGAGCTTCCCGCAACAAGGGTAGCAACAGTGGGAGCAGCAGCAGTAGCCACGAGTCTGAGTCTGAGCTTGAAGGTTTGTCAAATCTCGACCAGGAGGAGCAGGCTCTGCTCACTAGACAATTCAGAAAATTTTTGAAGAAAAAGGGGAAGACCTTTAGGAAGAAGAAGCCACACTCTTTCAACAAGAGTGCTGAATTTACTAGTTACAGGGATAGAAATCCTAAGAGACTAACATGTTTTAATTGTAACAAATAGGGACATATGAAAGGTGAATGCCCAGACCTCCAGAAGAAGAGTCCCTATCTTCAGAAGAAAAACATAAAGGTGCAAAAGAAGAAGAAGCCACAGGCGATGGTCTGCACATGGAGCGAGGAAGAAGAAGACCCTGAAGATGCTTCCTCAGAAGAATATGAAGATGGAATTTGCCTTATGGCAAACAGTGAAGAGGAGGTAATAAATGTTTTTAAAATTTTCTCAATTGATGACTGGGAGGATGCTTATGGTGATTTGTTAGATAAATTTAATTCTCTTAGTAAAGAGCACAGAGTTCTGAAAAGAAAATTTAACACAAATGTTGAAGAACACACTCTAGTCTGTGAGGAAAATGAAAAGCTAAAAGAACAACTAGAAGAAATGACCTCACTAAGGAAAGAAAATGATAAGCTCAAGGGAGAAACTCAAGAAAGTCAAAAACAGCTCAATGAATTCAAAACTAAAATTGAAGAAAGCATGAATGAAATTAGAGTGAATTCAAAGAAATATGAAGCTGTGAAGAAAGTAAATGTTGAACTCCTAAAAAATTCTGAGTCCCTTCAAAAGGAGCTGGAAGACAAACAGAAAGTCTTAGAAAAGTTTGTCCAAGGAAAGACTAGCTTAGATGCTATACTAGGAACTAGGGTCAATTTCAATAAGGAAGGTCTAGGCTACGACCCAACCAACAAGAGACCCTTGTAATTCCAGACCATCACCTTCTGCCCAGAGAAGGGAAAAGAAAAGGTGGACACACCATCCAGCTCAAACAGCTCTAAGGAAATTCAAAGTCCTAAAGAAAACACAAAAATCAGTACTGGACAACCATTTAAGATGGGAATGAATTTTATGAAGAATAACACTAAGCCCACTTACCAGAACATAAATGATAGATGGACCAAGAAAGCAAATCAGAATAAGAGCTGGAATTACAACAATCAGATGGGTCCAAACAGGACCTACTGGAGAAATAACTTTCATGGTCAAAGATATGCTAATCAACAAGCCTACAGGAAATTTCCTAGGAATAGGAAGACTAATGAATGGAATAGAACTCACTTCTCCAGTTCAGCTGGATTCAACTTTAATAAACCAGAAAGGAAGGTGCTAGAGAAAACCATGCTGAAACAAATCTGGATACCTAAACACTTGATCAGAGATTTGAACAATGTCATTGGACCCAACTCATCTTGGGTTCCAAATCACTCTGCTTGATGTATCTGTGTAGGTCGGCCTGGCAGCTGAAGACAACAAGTGGTACCTCGACAGTGGCTGCTCCAGGCATATGACAGGAGACCGATCCAAGTTTAGCAAGATAGAGATGAAGCCAGGGGGTCTGGTCAAGTTTGGAGGAAAGAACAAAGGTAAAATAATTAGAGTTGGAACAGTAGGTAAGTCTTCCACAAACTCCATTGAAAAAGTCTTACTTGTGGAAGGGCTTCAACACAACCTGATTAGCATTAGCCAATTATGTGACAGGGGTCACAGGGTTGTATTTGATGATAGTTCATGCAAAATCCTTGAAACAAATTCTGACATGATTAAATTTGTAGCCAACAGGATTAATAATGTCTACATTGTAGACTTAGATGAGAAATCTGAATCTACTATTTGCTTATCTGCCAATTCTGAAAATGATGCCTTTGAATGGCATAGACGTCTAGGTCATGCTAGCTTTTTAACTTTAAATAAATTGGTCAAGCATGATTTAGTTAGAGGCATGCCTAGAATTAAATTCAACTCAATATCAAAAGCATGTGATGCCTGTGCTCTAGGCAAACAGACCAGAAATTCCTTTAAATTAAGATCTGAGCCATTGTCTTCTAGACCAATGAAAATTCTTCATATGGACCTTTTCGGTCCCACTAGAACTCAAAGTCTCAATGGAAACAGGTTTGGCTATGTCATCATAGATGACTTCTCTAGATATTCATGGATATTTTTCTTAGCAAATAAGAGTGATGCATTTCAAAAGTTTAACCTGTTTTTCAATAAGGTCAAACAAGAAGGGAAGTACAAGGTTTGTTCTATTCAATCTGACCATGGAGGTGAGTTTGAAAACTCCATGTTTACTGAACTTTGTGACAAAGAAGGACTAACTCACAGGTTTTCTTCTCCCAGGACACCTGAACAAAATGGGATTGTGGAGAGAAGAAATAGAACAGTGGTGGAGATGGCCCGAACCATGTTGATTGAAAGCAAATTACCTAGAAGGTTTTGGGCAGAAGCGGCCAATACAGCAACCTACATAATCAACAGGGCCATGGTAAGACCCATACACAAGAAAACACCCTATGAGCTTCTAAAAGGTAAGAAACCAAACTTGTTTCATTTCAGAATTTTTGGAGTAAAATATTTTATTCATAACAATGATAAGAAAGATTTAGACAAGTTTGAAGCCAAAAGCACACCTGGATTTTTCTTGGGTTATTCTGAAGTGTCAAGGGCATATAGGGTATTTAACATATCTGATCAGAAAGTGGAAGAGTCTCCACACATCCTTTTTAGTGAAAGGAAAGATGTTCCTAATGTTGAAAATCTTGACAGGAACTCCAATCATGGTGGAGATTTTCTAGAATACCAACAGGAGGAAGAAAAGACTCAGCCGAGTGGAGAAACAAATTCCCCCAATCAGGAAGGACCAAGAGAAACAGGTGAGTCTTCAACAAATATCAGATTTCTTAAAGACCATCCTTTAGATAAAGTCATAGGCAATCCTGAAGATCCTCTTCGGACTAGGTCTCATTTTAGAAATGTGAATAATGATGACTTAATTACTTTAGTCTCACAAATTGAACCCAAAACAGTAGAAGAGGACTTAGCTGATCAAGCTTGGGTCAATGCTATGAGTGAGGAATTAGGTCAGTTTGAAAGGAATAATGTCTGGGAGCTTGTCCCAAGACCAAATGGTATTAATGTTATAGGAACCAAGTGGGTGTTCAAAAATAAGTTGAATGAAGATGGAATTATCTCGAGGAATAAGGCCAGACTAGTAGCCAAAGGCTACTGTCAGGAATTCGGTGTAGACTTTGATGAATCCTATGCACCTGTTGCTAGGATGGAAGCTATAAGATTGTTGCTTGCCTTTACATGCTCAAAGAACATAAAACTCCAACAAATGGATGTTAAAAGTGCCTTTTTAAATGGAGTTATTAAAGAAGAAGTTTTTGTTGAACAACCTCCTGGATTTCAATATTCTCCTCAACCTAACCAAGTTTTCAGGTTAAACAAAGCCTTGTATGGTCTAAAGCAGGCTCCAAGAGCTTGGTATGAAAGATTGTCTGAATTTCTGATCAGCAAGGGCTACAAAAGAGGTAAAGTTGATCAAACTTTATTTACCAAGGGCATGAATAAAGATCTCATCATAGTTCAGGTATATGTAGATGACATTATATTTGGATCAACTAAGCATGAACTATGTGATGAATTTTCTGCCATGATGTCTGCTGAATTTGAAATGAGCTTAGTTGGTGAACTAAAATATTTTCTTGGATTGCAGGTACAGCAGCTAGAAGATGGGTGCTTCATCAACCAAACCAAATACACAATGGAACTGTTCAAAAGGTTTGGCATGGAAAACTTAAAGCACATTACTACACCCATGGGCACCAATACTTCATTGGATGCAGATGAGACAGGTAAAGAAGTAAATGCCAAACTTTATAGAGGTATGATTGGATCACTACTTTACTTGACAGCCTCTAGACCTGATATACAATTCAGTGTAGGAATGTGTGCAAGGTATCAGTCTAGACCTACTGAACTACACTTAGCTGCAGTTAAAAGAATCTTCAGATATTTGTCAGCTAGTCACTCTCTTGGTTTATGGTTTCCTGCATCTCACACATTTAACCTAGTAGCATACATAGATGCTGACTATGCAGGCTGTAAACTAGACAGGAAAAGCACAAGTGGCCATTGTGAATTCTTGGGTGGGTGTTTAGTGTCTTAGGGCTCCAAGAAATAACATTATGTGGCCCTCTCCACTGCAGAAGCTGAATATGTGGCTGCAGGGAGTTGTGGAACACAAGTCATATGGATTAAACACCAGCTTCAGGACTACCAAGTAGACCTGGGGTGCACACCTATTTACTGTGATAATACTAGTGCCATCAATCTTGCTAAAAATCCTGTTTTGCATTCACGAACCAAACACATAGAGATAAGACATCATTTTATAAGAGATGAGGTGTCTAAGAATAATTTTGAACTGATTCATGTAGGGACAGATAATCAGATTGCTGACATATTCACAAAACCTCTTGATAATGAAAAATTCACCACATTGAGAAGAGAATTAGGCTTATACAAATTGTCTTAATTATGAAGCCTGCTCTTGTTGTGAGGGGGAGTTGTGTCTATCTGATGTTTAGCCTTCTTGCATGCTGGTTTAAGGGGGAGTTCAGAATGCTTACTGGTTAGCTTTCAGGAATGCTCTAAATAAAGGAAAGCCTTAAGATTTTGCTGGAATGTTTTATTAAGGAATGCTATGTCTTAGGGGGAGCTGAGTTGTGATGTGAGAAGAGAAGTTCTTTGACAGATTCAAAAGGGCTGTCCAGATGTGTACCTTTGCTAGTCTTGCATGACTGATTTAGTGTGGTTCTCTCAGAAAGTAGAGTGTCACTTATCTCTTAAGTCTATAAGTCAGTGACTCTAATCTCCAAGTTAGAATCTTTCCTTTGGTACTCCTTCAGAGATCTGGACTAATTGCATAAAGAATATCTTCCTACATTGTCATTGATTGTGGTTCAGGTCAAAAACTTGTATGTCTTGATATCTGACCCAATCAACTTGAAATCTAGACTTCAAGACTCAATTCAAGAAAAGTCCTTTTTGGTATTGTCTTCAATCATTCTATCTCTTTAACTCAAGGGCTTAACTGAACAAAATTTTCCTGTTTTGATCACTGAGAAACTGGGAGCTTCATCAATGAAATGAATTTTTCTCCCATGTCATGAGGTGTCAAATGCTTAAAATAAATGAAAAGACATGACAGAGCAATGGTGGCTTGCTGGTGAGTAACTGGGGACTCTGGCCTCTAATCAAGGTGTTTCCTCATGTCAAAAGCCACAGTTACTAACTCTGTTCCTTATTAAACAAAAAAAAAATAAAGGGAAGGAAGTAATGAGGTACTCACTCTGAGTAACTGGGGATTCAGGCCTCTAATCAAGGTGTCTCCCTAATGTCAAAGGAAGTGAACTACCAACTTACTCATTGATCTTCTTGAAAATCATCTCCAACAAAAATTTCTTGTTGTTATGCAACTAATGGATTGCTTGTCTTCAATACCTTGAGAACACCTCTCTGATTTTGTCTCTTGCTGCCTTATGGAATAGTTGAATGATCAGCTATATTTGGCCATACTTGTGAACTCCTGCTCTAAATCATCCACTATGTATGCTGATAAACTTGTCTATCATTCTACTTCTCTATTGTGTACTGAAGTCTAAAGAATCCTCTCTTGAGATTAGAAACTCACTTATTCTCTTAAGATCTACTCGTGACTTTCTGCACTAAGAAGTTACTGCCCTTAGTACTCATGTTTCCAGCACTGTCATACATTCTGTAGTTCTTTTTGCTGATGTCAAAGGGGAGAGAAGTTTGCAATATGAGTGAGTATCAATGAGTATTGGATTTATCTTGAGTTTTGAGAGGAGTCATGTTGCTTCGTGGAAGATATGGTTATGAGTTGTGGGGGAGATGAGAGTGTGTTGTAGGGAATGTTTAATTCATTTGCATGAGCATGCCTTGAATTTATTCTGCTTGTTGTAGCTGGTATTAACTTCTTGTTGAAACTTGATATTGCTTGATTCATAGTGTTGTCATCATCAAAAGGGGGAGATTGTTGCATCCCTACGGTTTTGATGATGTCTCACACTATAAATCAATCTTCTATCTCTAGATTAATGCTATTTCATCATGTGAGTGAGTACAGTTCATTTGGTTGTCGGTTTAGCCTGATATCATGATTCTATCTACACTCTGCCTAGTTAGTATAGACAGCAGTGGGTCGACCCACCCTAGCTGATGCGTCGACTCATCTGTACATTGGCATAACTCCTTCAAGTCTGTTCATCGGGCACCTTCTAACTGAAGTCTACACACTGGTATTAAAATTCTAAGTATGTACACTGCCCGACCAACTAAGTCTGCACATTGCAAAAGTCAGTTCAGCTCAACCCTATACATCCTTCCAATCCTCAACTATATACATTGGAGTGTCAAGCTTAATGTCTATACACTGGTTACTGCATTGTCATGAAGTCTACACATCCGATAGTGTAAGTCTATACATTGGCTCATGGTCTTCAAGTCGATACAGAGTTTTCACCCTCTGAAGTTTGTACAGCCAATCACTTGACAAAGTCTGCACAGTGTCTCATATTGACTAAGTCTGTGCATCGTCTGGTCTGTGGATGCTTTGTCCTTTTGGAGTCTATACACTAGACTGTTATCCCTTCAACTCTATACATTTGAGTAATAATCTTTAAGTCCACACATTGGCCTTCAGACTAGCAAGTCTATACATCGTCTCTTGTTTGCAAAGTCTGAACAGCGTCCGTTGTCAAGACTTCTTGAAGTCTGTACATCGGACTGCTTCTTTTGAAGTCTACACATTGGCTCGTTCACTTCTACAAAGTATGTACATTAGACTGTGGCGAAGTCTATACATTTGGTTCCTTGGGTAAAGTCTATACATCGCTTAGTCTGCACATTACCTTCAGCCCAAGCGTTCAAAGCCAAGTCTATACAACGCCAAGTCTGTACACTCCTCATCTGTTCCTACGCTTGGCCAAGTCCATACACTCAACATTTCCCTACGCTTTCCAGGCCAAGTCTGTACATCGGCCTCTTTCGTTCAAGTCTATACATTGAACTATTCTTCAAAGTCTATACAGCATTCGTCTCAGCCAGCGTCTCAAGCTGCGTCTTAGGCAAGTCTGTACATCGGCCTCATTCGTTCAAAGTCTATACATTGAACTGCGTCTTAGGAAAGTCTGTATAGAGGCTTCAATTTACAAAGTCTGTACATCCGTTCTTCAGCAAGTCTGAACAGTGCATCCAGCGTCTTTGTCAGCGTCTCATGCATTTGGGCAAAGTCTGTACATCCGTCCTTCAGCAAGTCTGAACATCCAGCGTCTTTGTCAGCGTCTCATGCATTTGGGCAAAGTCTGTACATCCATCCTTCAGCAAGTCTGAACATCCAGCATCTTTGTCAGCGTCTCATGCATTTGGGCAAAGTCTGTACATCCGTCCTTCAGCAAGTCTGAACATCCAGCGTCTTTGTAAGCGTCTCATTGTGGCACAGTCTATACTCTGGCTCAAGCTTGTCAAAGTCTGTACATCACGGTTGGGCAACAAGTCAATACATTGCTCACCGTCTTATTAAGAGTCTCACACAGGTTCCAAGTCTGTACATTGGTTAGGCTTCGTGAAGTCTATACAGTGGCAGAAGCTTTGTAATAGTCTATACACTGCCATTCGTCTGCATTGTTAATAAGTCTATACACTGCCTTCACACATGCGCTTCTTTCATTAAGTCTGTACACTCTCTCACGTTGTACACACTTAATCTGTTGAAGGTTCTGAAGTATATACATTCATGCTAATAGCCTGAACTAACTAAGTCTATACATTCCATATGTCTGTCTGCAGGCGATTCAGGCTGATGATTGGGCACGTGAACCGAGGTTGGCACCTGGCACGTGATCCAAGACAACAGGCACACGACACGTGGATGGCAACCTGGTCAGGATGTTGCCATGTGGTCAAAATTCAAATGATCTGGCCAAAAGTGCATGGGCGGGAACCTGGCAGCCACACGCCAATATCTGCTATAAATATAGAGCTTCATCCTTCAGCAGAAGCTTGATCGTGAATAGAGAAAGCAGAAGCCACTGGTGAGAGTTTGCACGATCTAGAAAAGAAAAAAAGAGCAGAGAGTTCCAGATCTGAGAGGAGTTTGTTCGAGAGAGAGAGTGTGTGTGTGGATTGATGAATTGCTTCATTTGAAGCTACATTTGTATTGGGTTTCAGAACCGATTTCTTCTTCATTGGTTTTTGTTTCTACTTTGCTTTCGTTTATTTTGTTCTTCCATTCTGATTTGAATTAGTTTTCCCTCCGGTGTGTGGAGGAAGGGAGTACTACTCTAGTTTCCCTCTGAGTTGCAGAGGAAGAGAGATCGGTGATCTCTGGTGTTGTTAGTGACAGGTTGTCATTAACAGTTTCCCTCCGTGTGTGGAGGAAGGGAGAGGATTCTCCGGTTGTGTTCTAGCTGGGAGCTAGAATAGGTTTCAAGTTATGTGGGTAGCAGAGCTTGGTTGAGGGATTTGTTTCCCTTGGGTGTTCAAGCTGTGTGGCAGCATGTTGTACGCAGACTGAGTCTGCTGTAATCTAGCTTTGCCTAGTGGAATCCTCACTCTAGTTGGAGTGAGGGGTGGATGTAGATTGCGGACTGCAATCGAACCACCTAAAAACCGAGTGCCTCCTCTGTGGTTTGCTATTGATTTTTGTGCTCTTCATCTGCTTGTCTCTTTGCCTTCAAGTGATCAGTTCTTCACTCTCATCTATATTTCTCTGTGTACGGGTTAAGAAGGTGCGTTAGTAGTAGAATCTATTTTTCGCCTAAGTTTCTACAAATTGGGAGTGATCTATTCATCCCCCCACTTCTATATCACTCTTGCTGCGCTAACAGTCTTGCATTTATTTTCTTAAGTTTGAGTGCCATTAGATTGTTTAGTTAGCTATTGGGCCCAATTCTTCGGGCTTGGCCCAAGAGCCCCCCCTATCCCCTCGGTTATTTGTCATTGAGTCTTTTGTCAGAGTCTTATTGTAAAATGTGGGTTGCCTATATATAGGGCCCCATTTCCTTCCTTTTGGACTAATGAATGAATGAATACAAGATTTCCCTTTGAGAGTTCAAATATTTAGTTAGCATGGAGTGATTCCATTAGTGGGTGAGATGCCCTAGGGGAGAGAGTCCCCACCCATCCACCTATCTATCTATCTATCTCTCTCTCTTCCCCCCCAAGAGGAATTCGCCCCCCTGCTCTCTCTCCTCCCTTCCCAACCACCTCCAACTCTCACCTACCCCCATTAAGGCCTCTCCACTTCCCACCACCCTCTTTACTTCCCCCCCTAGTTCCAAGAGAGAACCCCCCCAATCCCCACTCCACCCTCCAACCCCCAACCACCCCCACCTCTTCCCCATACACTTTTCCCTCCTTCCCCATACAACCCTCCACCTCCCAAGATCCATTTCAAATTTGAAACCCCTTCCCTCCATTGCTTTGGCCGCCCCTCTCCCCTTCCCTTAGGCTAGGTTCGCCCCCTTCCTTCCCTCCACCCTCCACCTTCCACTTCTCCCTCCACCTTCCTCTCACCCTCCCCCTTGACTGAACCAGCATAATCCCCTGCGCCCTCCCCCTTCACCAGCCCCTCCACCACCCCTAGACACCCTCCACAAGTCCCCCACAATCCCCAGCCACCCCTCATCCACCTCCCCTTCCCCATATGCCCCCTTCTCCTTCTTATTTCTTAGCCATTGGAAGCTACATCGAGGTTGCAGCTTGCAGTCCAGAGGTTGCAGTGAACCAGTAGCTTGCAGCAGCCACCACGACCACCTCCCTATGAATCTGAAGGCCCAAGAGGTATTCACGGAAGCGTCTACCGTTCTTCTTCACAACGGCGGTAGTTTCATCCCCATCCGAGCTCCGTGCTGCCCGGGCGATCCGTTGTCCCAAAACAGCGTAGAGCTGCCCCTGCTCTGCACCTGAACCGGAGTAGAAGCTCTGCCACGACAAACCTCGGAAGACTCTGGCCAAGAATTCTTCTGTAAAGTTGTTCCTTGTCCTGTCTACTTTCAGAATCAAGAAGCAGAACTTCGATCGACGTCCTTGGGCTAGAGTTATAAATTTTTTACCTCGGGTACGCGGTTCTGCTTCCCACAGTCTGCACCGACCTTTCACCATTATTTAGAGTCCCCTGGTCTTCTTTGGCATCGTTCGGCATCCCCGCCAGTTTTACTGCAAAGAGGACTTGTCCACGGTTCCAACAACTTTGGCGGTACTGGATTCTGAGTTCGGGAGCGATCGGGGCATCTTCTTCTTCCTACTGTTGGAAACCAGAAGCTGTCAGTCCGAGAATCTGCCTCCCTGTTCGAGCCTCCTCCCAGACCAACATAGGTGCCAGAAGAAATCAACAAAATTTAGACGACTTTCCTGGCCTCCTATGAAGATTTTCCAGGTGGTTTCATCCCCAAAAAAATTCGGTAGCAGTCGCAGCAGTCAATTCTTCAATCATCTGTCAGCACTCACAGAACGTGGATAGAATCGGCAACCTCCCATCTTCGGTGTTCCTTTCTCAAGTTCCCCTCCCCGCTTGGCCGGCTGAAGGCCCCTCCCTGTGTGGAGGTAGTTTTAGTTGTAATACCCATTAACCCCCACCCCAAGGTCCCCCTCCTGCGAGAGGTGTAGTATTGTAATCATTTGAGCAGGTCAAGCTACCCCGACGCGGTGTGTGGGGATCCACTCGCCTCCCCGCTCGCCCTCGTCTCCGAGCGGGACCGGTTTCTTCAAACCAGTCGAGTAAGTGCTCAAACCTAACTCCAATTTAGTGCTTGTCTTTCAATATTAGTTCTTAGTTCCGCTGGCCGTGAGAGTGAGAGCTCGATCCTCAAGCCCCGTTGCCTTGAGTGATCACCGTGGGGAAGAGTGTAACCGGTGCCTTTGACACTTTGTCGGCCCCATTGAATTGGGCCTCCACATCCTTTGGGAATCAAATCTTGGCCTTGCTGGCCCTCTACCAGCAAGGGCCCAACCCTCACATCCTCCACTTGGCATCGCCAAGTCACCCCGGGCTTGGGTGAGCGACGGGAGAGCGGTGGCCCCAAATCGGCCCATTTGAATGCGAATGTGCTTGCTTGCTTAAGTCCAAGGGTGTGTCACATCAATTGGTACCAGAGCCTGGTTATTGACTTGTCTCTATCAAGTCTAAGTCCTAGGGCCTTTGCATTGTGTCCAACTTCATTTTCCTCCTATCTTGCATGTCCACCCGTAGTGGTGCTAGTTACCGACCCGATCTATCATCTTCGGTTCAACCCATGGATCCCAATCCTGAACTCAACCAAGGAGCTCCTAGGGAGGAACCCCAAAGCCAAATGAATAGAGTAGATGCTGCCCTTGCTAGCATTCTAGCCCAACTTGAGTCCCTTTCCACTCGACTTACTCGGCTAGAAGAGCATGAGTTCCACCCAAGGGAGCATGAACCAAGAGTCCACCCTCCACATGATGAACCTCATAGGGAAGATATCCACCCAAGAGATCATGAACCAAGAGTCCACCCTCCACATGATGAACCCCATAGGGAAGATATCCACCCAAGGGATCATGGACCAAGGGTCCACCCTCCACATGTTGAACCTCATAGAGAAGATATCCACCCAAGGAATCATGAACCAAGAGTCCACCTTCCACATGGTGAACCTCATAGGGGAGATATCCATCCAAGGAATTATGAGCCAAGAGTCCACCCTCCATATGTTGAATTTCATAGAAATGAGTTCCACCCAAGGAACAATGACCCACGGGTCCACCCCTAACATGTTGAGCCTCATAGGGATGTGTTCCACCCAAGGAAAAATGGACCAAGAGCCCACCATCCATATATTGAAATTAATAGTGAGGACTTTGATTTTGACCCCTACCATGACTATGGGAGGCCTCGCCACCATCACATTCATGAAAGGTGTCCACGGGACGATCCGGATGACCCTCTCCTAAGGATGATCAAGGTAGAAGCCCCAAACTTTGATGGTTCCCATGAACCAAGTATCTACTTAGAATGGGAGACCGCCATGAACCAATACTTTGAATGGTACCCCATGTCCGACCAAAGGAGAGTAAGATTGGCCAAAATACATCTCACCAAATTGGCCAAAACTTATTGGCTAAACCAAGAGGGATTAAGAAGGATTAGGCGGCAAGAACCTATTGACACTTGGGAAGACATGAAGAACTAACTTAGGAATAAATACCTACCCCAATCCTACTACCAAATACTCTTAGATGAATGGCAAAGCCTTACCCAAGAAGGGAAGACCGTGGTTGAATACATTGAAAAATTCGACTCCTATCTTTTGAAGTGTGGAGTCCATGAAGACCCGGCCGTTACCTTGTCCCGTTTTAGGAATGGGCTCCAAAGCCACATCAAGAGAGAGCTCTTCATGAGAGATGTTCACAACCTTGAGCTAGCCTACCAAATAGCTAGGGATGTTGAGAGATTTGCTAGGATCCCTCGGTTTACTACTCCCCGACCAGTCGATCCTAAAAATATGGGACCACGACTCATTCCGGTCACCCCCATGAAAGCCCCTAGCCCAAGTGGGAATGCCCCATTAAGGCCTTACAACCCTCCTCCTACCATCACTCCAAACAAGCCCACCCCTAGTCACCCTCCTCCACGGAGGGAAGACATTCCCAAAGGCCCAAATGTAGGAACCACTCTGGGTAGCGGGCATCAACAATGCTATAGATGTAAAGGGTTTGGTCACTTTGCGGAGCAATGTCCATCCGAAGGATTGTCTAGTTTGCTTATTGAGGGGGAAGCTCCCCCACCCCAAGGGGAACTTGAGGGTGTTGTTGAGGACCATGAAGCCTCCCTAGATTGGGAAGAAGAGTATGAGGCCCAATACCTTGAATCGAGACTAGATCACACCACTCCACCTACCAACTCCCATCTAGGAGTGATTAGATGCACCCTCACCAAACCCCAAGAAGAAGATTGGCGTAGAACCTCAATCTTTCACACCTTTGTCAAGATAGAGAGCCATGTAAGAAAGGTGATCTTAGATAGTGGAAGTTGTGTCAATGCCGTATCCCCCGATACCTTTAAGCTCCTTGGGCTTGCTATCACCCCCCATCCAAATCTATACCGAGTCTCATGGATCAACAACAACTCCATCCCGGTCAACACCCAATGCCTTGTGCCCCTCACCTTCTCTTCATATCATAGACAAATTTGGTGTGACGTCATCCCCATGGAAGTAGGAAGCATCATACTAGGAAGACCTTGGCTTTATGATGTAGATGCCACCATCTTGGGTAGGACCAACACATGTACTTTTAAACATGAGGGTAAGACTATCCGTCTTAACCCCTCCTCACCACATCCCATGCCCAAGAGGGACACTCCCCCTCAAGGACACCACCCCACCACCACACAAGTCTCGGGGAACTCCACCCCTCCAACCCCATCCCTCACCCAAACTCCCAAACAAAGTGAGACCCCGGGGTTGATCAAGGGTCTTCATCTCATCACTAGGAAAGAACTTGAAAGGGAGATAGATCAAGGAGTACCTCTTTGTGCGGTGATCATTTGCCTAGGAGAACCCACTCCCACCAACCCACATCCTATAGAAATTCGGCATCTCTTATAAGAATTCCATGATGTGTTCCCGGCCGAGCTCCCGGACCAACTCCCTCCCATGCGTGATGTTCAACACGTAATTGATTTAGTTCCGGGAGCCACCCTCCCAAACCTTCCTCATTATCACCTCAATCCCACAGAGCATGCCGAACTTCGTAGGCAAATAGAGGAACTCATTAGGAAGGGCTTCATCCGAATAAGCAAAAGTCCATGTGCCGTCCCGGCCCTTCTTACTCCCAAGAAGGATGGGTCATGGCAGATGTGTGTGGATAGTCGGGCTATTAATAAGATCATCGTCAAGTATAGGTTCCCCATTCCTAGGCTTGATGGCATGCTTGATATGCTAGCCGGAGCCACGATTTTCACCAAAATTGACCTTAAGAGTGGCTATCACCAAGTTAGGATAAGACCCGGGGATGAGTGGAAGACGGCTTTCAAGACCAAGGATGGTCTCTTTGAATGGTTAGTCATGCCTTTCGGGCTTTCAAATGCCCCAAGTACTTTCATGCGTCTTATGACGGAGGTCCTTAGGCCTTTCATTGGGATCTTTCTAGTGGTCTACTTTGATGACATACTCATCTATAGTCAATCCCAAGAGGTCCACCTTGACCACCTTAGGCAATTTTGCACCGTCCTCCGACAAGAGAGCCTATTTTCCAACTTAGGGAAGTGCCACTTCATGACGACATCCATCACCTTCCTAGGATTTGTAGTGTCTACCAAGGGTGTCTCCATGGACCCCGACAAGGTCCAAGCTATTCTTGATTGGCCGGAACCCCACACCCTTCATGAGGTCCGGAGTTTCCATGGATTGGCAACATTCTATAGGAGGTTTATTCATGGATTTAGCACTATCACTGGCCCTATCACCGATTGTCTCAAGAAGGGGACTTTCGTGTGGACCAAATCAGCCTCTAAAGTCTTCCAAGAACTCAAGGAGAAGTTGACCCAAGCCTCGGTCCTATGCCTACCCGATTTCTCTAAACTCTTTGAAGTCACATGTGATGCATCCAGGATAGGAATATGAGGGATTCTTAGCCAAGAGGGACACCCGGTAGCCTTCTTCAGTGAGAAACTATGTGATGCTAGGACAAGATACTCCACTTATGACAAGGAGTTCTATGCCATAGTTCAGTCCCTCCGACATTGGAGGCACTACTTGTTGCCCAAAGAATTTGTCATCTTTTCCGACCATGAGGCCCTCAAATACCTCAACTCCCAACAAAAGCTAAATGCCCGACATACCCGATGGGTTGAGTTCATCCAATCCTACACTTTTGTCATCAAACACAAAGCTGGGAGTGAGAATCGAGCGGCGGATGCCCTTAGTAGGAAAGTTTCCTTATTATCCACTATCCAAGTTGAAGTGACTGGATTTGATAGGCTCAAGGATGAGTACCCTAGTTGCCCCGACTTTGGTCACATCTATACCACCTTGATCACCCATTCTAGCAAGGAACATGAGGGATTTGTCTTAGAGGATGGGTTCCTTTTCAAGGGACCAAAGCTTTGCATCCCACGGACCTCACTCCGTGACTTCTTGATTTGGGAATTACATGCGGGAGGGCTAGCTGGTCATTTTGGAATCCACAAAACCATTGGTCTAGTTGAGGGACAGTTTTATTGGCCAAGTCTCAAGAGAGATGTAGGCAAGATAGTGGGTCAATGCCGAACATGTGCTTCGGCCAAACAGGTGAAGTAAAACACTGGCCTATATACCCCACTCCCCATCCCCGACCATCCATGGCAAGACTTGAGTATGGACTTTGTGCTAGGATTACCCAAGACTAAAAGAAAGCATGACTCCATCTATGTGGTAGTTGATAGGTTTTCCAAGATGGCCCACTTCATCCCATGCTCCAAGACCTCCAATGCCTCCCATGTGGCCCGGTTGTTCTTTGATGAGGTTGTCCATCTCCACGGGATACCTAAGACCATAGTCTCCGATAGGGATGTCAAATTCACTAGCTACTTTTGGAAAACTCTTTGGCACATGATGGGTACCCGCCTCAAATTCTCCACGGCCTATCACCCCCAAACGGACGGCCAAACCGAAGTTGTCAATCAAAGTCTAGGGAACCTCCTTAGGTGCCTTGTTGAGGATCATCCGGGAAATAGGGATCTCATTCTACCACAAGCTGAGTTTGCATATAACAACTCCATCAATAAGTCCATAGGGATGAGTCCATTTGAAGTCGTGCATGGGTACAAGCCAAGGAAACCCTCGGATCTCATTCCCCTTCCCCAGCATGCTAGAGTGTCTATTTCAGCTGAATCATTTGCCCAGCATATTAGAGAATTGCATGAAGAAATTCGCGAGCACATAAGCAAAAAAAATGAGGCTTATAAGAGGCGGGCCGACTCTCATCGGCGTCACCAAGAATTCCTTGAGGGTGACTTTGTGATGGTAAGGACGGAGAGGCTCTCCCCGGGAGCCATCTCCAAATTGAGGCCACGTGGGGCTGGTCCCTTCCAGGTCTTGAGGCGCATTGGTGCAAATGCCTATGAGTTAGATCTCCCCGAGGAATATGGGGTAAGTCCCACATTCAATGTCGCTGACCTAGTGCCATATAAGGGACCCATGGTGGTACCCAGTGAGGAGATTGAGCCTATTCCTTCCATTGAGAGAGCACCCACCTGTGAGGAGAGACCACCAACCAAGAGAGCCCAGCGTGAACGCATAGAACAAATATTGGATGAACAAGTCACTACCACTCGGAGCAAGGTATATGAGTGCTATCTCGTCAGGTGGAAGGATCGGCCTCCTTCGGAAGATTCTTGGGTGAGTCGGGAGGATCTCCAGCAGTTGGATCCAGACCACCTCGAGCAGTACCACAGCTGGATGGACCCCTACTCGACGGAGTCGAGCTCTTCACAAACCAGGGGAATTGATGGAGGCATCATCCACAACTCCCTTTGGCTAAGGTCTTCTTCACACTCCGGCGTCGTTTGAGTTCGGGCCTCTCTCTATAAAGGCCCAATTATCCTTTTTGTGCTATCTATTTGAGTCATTTGATGTAATTTTCATTTTATTTGAGTCATGTCCCTAGGTCTTGCATTTATTTTCCTAAGTTTGAGTGTCATTAGATTGTTTAGTTAGCTATTGGGCCCAATTCTTCGGGCTTGGCCCAAGAGCCCCCCCTACCCCCTCGGTTATTTGTCATTGAGTCTTTTGTCAGGGTCTTATTGTAAAATGTGGGTTGCCTATATATATGGCCCCATTTCCTTCCTTTTGGACTAATGAATGAATGAATACAAGATTTCCCTTTGAGAGTTCAAATATTTAGTTAGCATGGAGTGATTCCATTAGTGGGTGAGATGCCCTAGGGGAGAGAGTCCCCACCCATCCACCTATCTATCTCTCTCTCTCTCTCTTCCCCCCCAAGAGGAATTCGCCCCCATCCTCTCTCTCCTCCCTTCCCAACCACCTCCAACTCCCACCTACCCCCATTAAGGCCTCTCCACTTCCCACCACCCTCTTTACTTCCCCCCTAGTTCCAAGAGAGAACCCCCCCAATCCCCACTCCACCCCCCAACCACCCCCACCTCTTCCCCATACACTTTTCCCTCCTTCCCCATACAACCCTCCACCTCCCAAGACCCATTTAAAATTTGAAACCCCTTCTCTCCATTGCTTTGGCCGCCCCTCTCCCCTTCCCTTACGCTAGGTTCGCCCCCTTCCCTCCTTCCACCCTCCACCTTCCACTTCTCCCTCCACCTTCCTCTCACCCTCCCCCTTGACTGAACCAGCATAATCCCCTGCGCCCTCTCCCTTCACCAGCCCCTCCACCACCCCTAGACACCCTCCACAACTCCCCCACAATCCCCATCCACCCCTCATCCACCTCCCCTTCCCCATATGCCCCCTTCTCCTTCTTATTTCTTAGCCATTGGAAGCTACATCGAGGTTGCAGCTTGCAGTCCAGAGGTTACAGTGAACCAGTAGCTTGAAGCAGCCACCACAACCACCTCCCTGCGAATCTGAAGGCCCAGAAGGTATCCACGGAAGCTTCTACCGGTATTCTTCGCAACGGCGGTGGTTTCATCCCCATCCGAGCTCCGTGCTGCCCGGGAGATCCGTTCTCCCAAAACTGCGCAGAGCTGCCGCTGCTGAGCACCTGAACCGGAGTAGAAGCTCTGCCACAATGAACCTAGGAAGAATCAGGCCAAGACCTCTTCTGCAACATTTTTCCTCGTCTTGTCTACTTTCAGAATCAAGAAGCAGAACTTCGATCGACATCCGTGGGCCAGAGTTATCAATTTTCTCCCTCGGGTACGCGGTTCTGCTTCCCACAGTCTGCACCGACCTTTCACCATTGTTCAGAGTCCCCTGGTCTTCTTCGGCATCGTTCGGCATTCCCGCCAGTTTTTCTGCGAAGAGGACTCGTCCACGGTTCCAACAACTCTGACGGTACTGGATTCTGAGTTCTGTAGCTGTCGGGGCATCTTCTTCTTCCTGCTGTTGGAAACCAGAAGCTATCAGTCTGAGAATCTGCCTCCCTGTTCGAGCCTCCTCCCAGACCAACATCGGCGCCAGAAGAAATCAATAAAATTTGGATGACTTCCCTGGCCTCCTGCGAAGATTTTCCAGGTGGTTTCATCCCCAACAAAATTCGGTAGCAGTCGTAGCAGTCAATTCTTCAATCATCTATCAGCACTCACAAAACGTGGACAGAATCGGCAACCTCCCGTCTTCGGTGTTCCTTTCTCAAGTTCCCCTCCCCGCTTGGCCGGCTGAAGGCCCCTCCCTGTGTGGAGGTAGTTTTAGTTGTAATACCCATTAACCCCCACCCCAAGGTCCCCCTCCTGCGAGAGGTGTAGTATTGTAATCATTTGAGCAGGTCAAGCTACCCCGACGCGGCGTGTGGGGATCCACTCGCCTCCCCGCTCGCCCTCGTCTCCGAGCGGGACCGGTTTCTTCAAACCGGTCGAGTAAGTGCTCAAACCTAACTCCAATTTAGTGCTTGTCTTTTAATATTAGTTCTTAGTTCCGTTGGCCGTGAGAGTGAGAGCTCGATCCTCAAGCCCCGTTGCCTTGAGTGATCACCGTGGGGAAGAGTGTAACCGGTGCCTTTGACACTTTGTCGGCCCCATTGAATTGGGCCTCCACATCCTTTGGGAATCAAATCTTGGCCTTGCTGGCCCTCTACCAGCAAGGGCCCAACCCTCACATCCTCCACTTGGCATCGCCAAGTCACCCCGGGCTTGGGTGAGCGACGGGAGAGCGGTGGCCCCAAATCGGCCCATTTGAATGCGAATGTGCTTGCTTGCTTAAGTCCAATGGTGTGTCACATCAAGGACGCGACGATGGCCTGAGGGAAGCCCAAGAAGGAGGGGCAGGCTGGGACCCCCCCTCCCCTCCGGCCGTGGCCGGAGGGGAGGGAGGACGCGAGCAGAGAGGATTCCGCGGGTGGGAGCGACTGAGGAGAGGCCTCCTTAGGATTCAAGAATAAATGCCTTTCCCCACTTCTTCAATTGCCCGACGAGCCTCAAGAGCATCGAGGCATTTGAGGCCAGCTAGCATAAAATCTTCTATAAAGGGTTTCGTCCAGGCGGACGAAACGTCGAGCTTCATACTTTAGTCTTATGGCTTCCCGTGGGTCGGTAGGCTCTTGGGAGTCACGCAGCCATGACACATATGGAGCCCTCCAGTCATCAGATGAAATTTGCACAATGGCCACGGGCTCAGTTTCCACGCTCGGTCGTTCTAATTCCTCGAGGAGGACCGACCGGGTCCCTTCTGGGCTGAGAGAGGAGAGAGGAGGCCAAACGAGAGAGGGCGTCCGCTCGAGAATTTTCTTCTCGAGCTATTCGGATCACCTGAAAATTCTTGAATAGTCGGGCTATCTCCTTTACCAGCTGAAGGTAGTTGATCATTTGCGGTTCCCGAGCCTCGTACTCTCCGTTGATCTGACTGGCAACTAACTGAGAATCAGTGTAATATCTTGGATTCTTCGGATCGGAATTGGAGAGCTTTCGGAGTGCTTTCGTGGGTCTTGAAACGTGTTTTACGATCCACTCGGGTTTTCCCCTTGTATAATTTACGGAGCCCTGTGGAGAGTGAATCGTTGAGTTTTGACTCCGGGACGCTATAGGTGTGTTGTTGTCACGTCCCGAGCGCGGAAGATACTCGGTTGCGTGACGCATCTATATAGATCGTGTCATTAGAGCGATAAAATTTTTACCATATATAATTACAGAGTGCGCAAAAGACTAATAAAATCATATAGTCCCAATAGTCCATGTGACATTTATTTGATTAACTAAAGGAAATAAAGATAGTACATGACAAATTCCAGATTTAAAAAGGCAACACTAGGCTAAGTGCCTTAACATGGTTCGGACAAGTAAACTGACATATTGGAATACAAAGTAGGACTCAAATAAAATTCAAGGACGCGACTAGCTAATGATAGGTGACTGGCATTCTAGTACTCTTCACTTGGTCTCAACCCCATTCTTGTCGCTATCCGAATCACCTGAAAATGTTAGGAAGCAACTGGATGAGCGAATCGCTCAGTAGGAATTACATCGCAAATACGAGCAATCTTTACGTGATTTACAATTTGCATGTATTATCAGTATGGCTATGCATGATGTACGTATAAGAAAATTAGGTATACAGATAAATATAGGCATGATGAACAATAAGAGATCAAGAACTGTATAAAGAGAGTATATCAAGATTTCAAGTATTTGATAAGCAGTATTTTAAGAATTTACATATGTAAATGCCGCTTCGGGACAAGCAGGGATTCATGTATAAGTATGAACTCAAGTGCAAGAAGGAACTTATGTACAAGTGTATCTCAGGTACGAGCAAGTAAAAATTCAATTCAAGCAAGTAATGTCAAGTACGTATCAGTAGAATTGGCTATTATCAAGCAAGTATTTTGCCCTTTCTCGGGCCACAAGTCAAGTATTACCCGTTCCGGGTCACGCAAGTCAAGTAAGTAAGGAGAGACAGAGAGTAGGGGTGGAGTGTCTCAAGTCAAGCAAGTACTCCAGTGTAATGCTAAACACCGTGGTCAATAAACTCCAATGGGCACAAGTACCTTCGGGTGCTCCTCCCAGGACCAGACCGGGCCCAGTATGCACAGTATTTCATGTATTACCTTTGACATCCACTCTTATTTATAGCCAATATAGAATTTTAAGAATTTAGAAACGTAGTATTACAAATGAGATTAACAACTCATTTGGTTATGGAGGACTCTAGATGTGGCCCCTACAGGCTCAAGAGGTCGCTCCCGTCGTGTAGCACTTTGCGCCGTACAGTCTCAAGAGGTGGCTCCCACAATGTAGCACTTTGTCCTGCATGGCACTTTACTCCAACACTCTCAAATGATAGTTTAAGAGGTTCAAGGTTTGACCATGTAGGGTATACACAAGTAGATTTTTCATGGAATGGAATTTCAAGAATTCATCATACGCAGGAGTATAGATTAGGGTTGTGTTTCCACAATTCACGAGACAGATCAAGATCCGAAGTTGTAATTACTGAGTTGGCATCTGGGGGTTTGCTAATCCTTCAAATTTCCAATTTTTAGAATTTTATATAGGGCTATATCAAATTGGCGCCCCCCCAGATGTCTTCATTTAATTGAAGACGTCCTGGCCGTCGCTATTTAAGTAATTAGCGCCCTGGCTTGGGGTGCCAATTACATGGGCTATTTTTTAATATATATATGTATATAAGGAATTGACGCCCTTATAAGCAGTCTTCAATTAATTGAAGACTTGTTGGCTGCCGTCATTTGAAGAATTGGCACCTGGGGGTTGCCCAACCTTTCAAAATTTTAATTTTTCAGAAAACATATATACATATTGAAATTGGCGCCCCCTCATGCAGTCTTCAATTAATTGAAGACTTGAGGGACGTCGCTATTTCATGAATTGGCGCCCTGGCTTGGGGCGCCAATTATAGTGGGTGATTTTCACCCAACAGATACGTTTTGTGACTCAAAGCACTGTTCATTTCGAAAAAGTTTCTCAAAATTCGAAAGTAAGGACATGAATATGTAGTATAGATCCTCGGGAGTCCAGAAACATGTTCAGATATAATTACTGAGTTTTAGTTTCACAGGTATGAATTTTCTAATGTTATAACTTTAATTTCTCAAAAAATGGAATTGACGACCATGTGAGCAATCTTCATTTAATTGAAGACTTCCAGGGTGTCGTCAATTTAAGTACAGGTTCAACTACCAATAAGTTGTGCTTCGCATCAGAACTGTAAGTTCTGTGACACAAGTTACTATTCATTTCTCCAAAGTTTCTCCAAATCAGAATCCGAAGACATGGTCAGATGAAGAAAAATCTCAGGGTTACAGAAGTATATTCAGTCAAAGTTTTCATAGTTTAGTTTATTAGTTATAGATTTTTAAATACGTTGATTTATTGATTCCTGAAAATTCTAGAAAATGGAATTGACGACATGGAACATGTCTTCAATTAATTGACGCCCCTTCGGGCAGTCTTCAATTCTGTAATTGGCGCCCTGGTCAGGGGCGACACTTACAAAGAGTTGTCCACTATTCATCAGTGTGAAAAAGCTCCAAATCAGGAAGTAATGGTACGAGTATGTTGAGAAAAATTTCAGGATTCCAGAAACATGTTCATACAAAAATTTCGTGCTTTAGTTCGATAGTTATAGATTTTTGAATGTGTTGAATTATCAATTACTGAAAATTACAGAAATAGAATTGACGACACTGGGGGTGTCTTCAATTAAATGACGACTCCGTGCGGAGTCTTCAATTTGGTAATTGGCACCCTTGTCAGGGGCACCATTTACCAGAGAGATGGGAATAAAACGTGAACGTATTACGTGTAACAAAGGCCATATATTTAGGTTTAAAACATGGTTATCAAGACTATAAAACTAGTGTGATAAAATACGTACAAAAGTTCATGAAATCATGCTAATAAACTAAATTAAAACTCATAAAGATCATGGTAACATTATGTATAGAATCAGGTGTAACAAGCTATTAACCTATGTATAACATGGTATTATTCTTGATCATGGTAAAGCTAGGTAATATATATATATATAGCATGGTTGACTAGTTAATCAAACTCTAAGCATGCATCATTTAACCTATTTAGCTACTAGTTAGGCAAGGATTTGAGAATACCTATCTTTTGACGTGTGATTACGAGGAAAGATGACAGGATGAAGCCACGCGTTCCCCACTGCCGCAATAGGACGTAGACTTCACGCTTTCTGAGGAACGAAGGGAAATATTCCATTCTGTAAGCACTGAAAGATGGCAGTAGCCTCTGACAGTGCTTCATAGGGGATTAGTTATAGGGATTTGCAAGCATTGGTTATTGCCTTACGGGTCCGATTTGGGAACACGATCCTAGATTAGTGCTTAGCCAGCGAAATGGGGTTGTTCGTGTCTCAATCTTCTAGAAACATAGGTTTAAATGACTCCCTTGTAAGGGGTCGTTCATTAAACCAGGTGGTACTATTCACGTAAATGACGCCTTGCATGAGGCCGTCATTAGTCTAGGTGATATTATTCATGAGACCCTATTCACGTGTTAGCATTCAGGATGTTCATATATATATTAATATTTAAATGGGATGGGGTCCTATTGAAAATGGTGCCTCATGCCATGTCTTTAATTTTGTAAATGGTGCATAGGTGAGAGGTCTTCATTTTGGAAGTTTGGAAAAGTTGGAAAGCACTTACGTACAATCCATAGCCCATGTGTTAAAGTTTGTCTTGCAGTTTTATATATTAACCCCTTCATGATTTGGCTCTTTATACAAAGCCTCTCATTATAAGATTCTTTAGGAGAAGTACACTACGTACTATGCATAAAGTGATGGTTGTACATTTATATGCTAGCCCCCATGAGGTTTAGCTCTTTACATAAAAGCCTTCATATTTCTTTATGGCATAAAGTGATGTTGGCTTGTATATTTATGTTAGAGTCCTCATGAGGTTGGGTTCTTTATGTAAGGCCTTCAAGTATGGTTTCTTTTAGGAAGAAGTTTTAAATTTACTCAAAGGTATTTATCAGGGGTGCTACACCCTCCCCCACTTAAAAGGATTTGGTCCCCAAATTCAACTACATTATACGGGAATAGGAAAGGTGCATTGTACTTACAATTAGAATAACTCTAGAAATCTCCTCTTCATAGATTCTTCAGTTTCTCATATAGCTTCTTGTTCTAAGCATCGATTCCATTGGATTTTCACCATAGGGATCGTCTTGTTCCTTAGAACTCGAACTTCTCGGTCGAGGATCTTCATTGGCTTCTGCTCGTAGGTAAGGTCCTTATGTACCACTAAATCATTATGGTCAATGACATGGAAAGGATCGTGCACGTATTTCTTCAGCATAGAAACATGAAATACGTTGTGCACTTCTGATAGTTGCGGAGGTAGGGCGATGCGATAAGCCACCTCGCCTACTCTTTCCAGCACTTCAAATGGACTAATAAACCTTGGCGTTAGTTTGCCCTAAACACCGAATCTTCTAATGCCTCGGCCGGAAGATACCTTGAGGAAAACATGATCTCCGACTTGAAATTCCAGGTCTCGCCTTCTGTTATCAGCATAAGATTTTTGCCTGGACTGTGCTATCTTTAACCTTTCTCTAATGAGATGTATCTTATCGGTAGAATCTCGTACCATGTCTGGGCCTAGAATTTTTTTTTTCACCGACTTCATCCCATCATATAGGAGATCGGTGACTCCTGCCATATAACGCCTCAAAAGGTGCCATTTGTATACTGGCTTGATAGCTGTTATTATATGCAAATTCGGCTAGTGGTAAGTGGTCATGCCAGCTTCCGCCGAAGTCTATAAAGTATGCTCTCAACATATCTTCCACAACTTGATTTGTTCTCTCAGTTTGTCCATCTGTCTTGAGATGGAAAGCAGTACTGTAGTTGAGTTTCATCCCCAGAGAGTGTTGTAGACTCTTCCAGAAATGAGAAGTGAAGCGTGGGTCTCGGTCAGATACGATCGAGACGGAAACTCCATGCAATCTAACCATCTCCTTAATATATAAGGCAGCAAGTACGTCGACTGACCATCAGCTTTTGATGGGTAAGAAATGGGCCGATTTAGTTACCCGGTCGATAATCACCCAAATTTCATCATATCCGCCCCTAGACTTGGGCAAACCCATGATAAAGTCCATGCCAATATCTTCCCACTTCCACTTGAGAATATCCTGCAGATGTAGCTTTCTGGCGGGTTTTTGATGTTCCGCCTTCCCTTGTTGGCATGTGAGGCTACGAGATACAAAGTCTGCTACCTCCCTTTTCATGTTAGGCCACCAGAAAGTTCTTTTTAAATCTTGGTACATCTTAGTGGCTCCAGGGTGGATCGTGCACCTCGATCGATGAGCTTCTTCAAGAATCTTCTTCTTCAACTCGGGACAGTCGGGCACATATGTCCGTTCATGGAATAGCAGTCTGCCATCAGGTGCCAGCTTGAAATCAAGTCTCTCGTCCAGCTTGCTTTTTATCTCCACTAGTGCATGATCTTCTTCTTGAAGCTTCATGATTTCAGGTAACAAATCTGGATGTAGACTCATATGAGATAGAATAATACACGTGTTCTTCGCATCTATGCTGATATCAAGCTCAGAGAATTTCTCCAGCAGCTTCCATTCTAGTATCATGCAGTTGGCCAGAATTGCTCTTGGCTTTCGACTAAGGGCATCAGCTACGGATTTACCCTTACCAAGATGGTATTGTATAATGAAGTTGAAATCTTTGAGATATTTGAGCCAACGTCTTTGCCGCATGTTAAGCTCCTTTTGGGAGAATCAGTACTTGAGACTTTTATGATCTTAGTATATAGTGAATTACTCTCCGTAGAGATAGTGCCTCCAGATCTTCAAAGCAAATACTACCACGCCAAGTTCTAAATCATGAACCGGGTAGTTCTCTTCATGTTTCTTCAATTGTCGGGAAGAGTATGCAATTACTCTTCCCTTCTACATCAATACACATACGAGGCCAATACCAGAAGCATCGGTATATACCTCATATTTTTCTCCTTCAATTGGTAATGATAAGACTGGAGCAGTGGTCAAGAGATCCTTCAAAGTTTGGAAACTCTTTTCACAGTCTTCCTTCCACTTATAAGATACTTCCTTACGAGTTAACCTGGTCAGAGGAACGGCAATCTTGGAGAAGTCCTTGATAAAACGCCGGTAGTAACCAGTTAGACCAAGAAGCTTCAAATTTCTGTTGCAATTGTGGGTCGTTCCCCGTTCTTCACGGCTTCGACCTTTGACGGGTTAACAGTAATCCCGTTCTTCGAAATGATATGGCCTAAGAAGGATACTTCCTCGAGCCAGAACTCGCATTTGCTGAATTTGGTGTATAGCTTGTTTTCCCTCAATATCTACAGTGCCTTCTTGAGATGTTCTTCATGATCCTCTTCGATCTTGGAATAGATCAGAATATCATCAATAAAGACCACAATAAATTGGTCTAAGTAGGGCCTAAATATGCTGTTCATTAACTGCATAAAAGCTGTGGGGGCATTTGTTAGTCTGAAAGGCATAGCAGTAAATTCGTAATGCCCATACCTGCTTTGGAATGCAGTTTTATGAATATCTTCTTCTTTGATCTTCAGTTGATGGTAACCAGAACGAAGATCAATCTTGGAGAAATATGAAGCTCCAGATAACTGATCGAACAGCTCATCAATCCTCGGCAGCGGGTATTTCTTCTTGATTGTAAGGTGATTTAGCTGCCGATAGTCGATGCATAGTCTCATCGATCCGTCCTTCTTTTTGATGAATAGCATGGGTGCTCCCCAAGGGAAGTACTCGGCCTGATGAAACCCTTTTTCAATAACTCCATTAGTTGCTCTTTTAGTTCTTTCTGCTCAATAGGGGACATTCTGTATGGTGCCCAGGAAACAGGACCAGCACCAGGGACAAGGTCAATTGTGAACGACACTTCCCTTTCCGGGGGTAAGCTGGGTAAATCTTCTGGAAAAACTTCAGGAAAATCTTGAATTACACGGATGTCTTCAAGTTTAACCTTCTCAACTTCCGTGGTAGTCACGAATGCTATGAAAGCCATGCATCCCTTATCCATAAGCCTTCAAGCTCGGAGTGCTAATATAAGAAGTGATTTACTCCGAGGGCTATTGTAAACTAGCTCTGGGAAATCCACGAAAGTTACCTTGCCATGCCGGCAATTTACAGTTGCTTGGTATGTGGATAACCAGTCAACACCTAGTATGACATCATAACCCTTCATATCTAGGCATATCAGGTCAGCAGGTAAATTACTTTCCTTGATCATCACTTCACAATTTGGATAGTGATAAGTGATATCAGACTCATTCCCAAGAGGTGTAGATATGACCAAATCTAACAGTTCATATTTCTTAGAAAATGAAGCAGCAAAGTTCTTGGAAATGAATGAATGAGTTGCTCTGGTATCAAATAAAACTTGAGGATTTTTTGAACAAATAGTGATAGTACCTTCCATAATTCCACCTTTAGTGGGTTCCGTCTCTTGGAGAGCTTGCAGATAGCCTTGTTTCTTTACCGGATGCGTCTCGTCTTTGATGTCTTGCTCCTTCATCAGTGGGCAATCTGGGATCCGATGCTCTCGGCTCCCGCATCGAAGACAAGCTCCTAACTTTCTCCAGCATTCCTCGGTCTTATGACCAGCTTTATCACAATACTTGCAAATCTCCTTTGAGGGTGTGGTGGTGGAGAATGGCCTATCATTCTTTTGGAATTTCTTTGCCTTGGAGGGCTCCCCTCCCATGAAGAACCTTTTCTTGTTGAATGATTGTTTGAATTTTCTCGGGCGTGTGACGGGTTCCTTCTTGTCTCTTCCTCGGATTCTCTCAGATAATTCGATGGCGTCTTCTAGCAATTGGGCACGCTGAACTATCTCTGAATAGGCTTGGATGTCCATCGGTGCAAGCTGTGTAATATAATGGCGCCGAAGCCCGTTGATGCGGCACGGACACGGGAGACGACACTATTAGGTGCCACCCTCGGACTCTAGATGAAGACGCGACCAGCAGCACACACCAGGGAGACACTAAGCCCGACACTACGAGCTCCTAGTGGCAAAGCGTCGCTAACAGAAGTGGAAGCTCACTCGTCGTCCCAAGCGAGGGAAAGCGCGGACCGTGCGCGGTTAAGGAACTGGCGGAGGTCAAGGGTAGTCCGACTCAACTTCCAGACTCGAATCGAGTCACGGGACGGGTCACTCTCACTCTCACAGCGGTGACATGGACACACGGGTTAGTACCTACACTCTCGGCAGTGGCAAAAGACCGTATACTAGCTAAGCAAATGAATGCCAAGAGGTTCAGACCATTACCTCCACGCACCCGGCGTGGCGAAGACAACCCCGGCCGAATTACGGACTCCCGGTTAAACAATATCACAGCAATACAAAGATTTGACCCACTCCACGCAGAGAGGTAAAAGGTCACATGTGGAGTCCGGGAATCACGCAACTCGGGTTGACGGGCAGCATCTTGATGTCGCCCGGCGGTGCCGAACTCCGCGTTTTCGTGCTTTCCGAACGGTGGGTTCTGCGGGCCCGAGGGGCCCACGGATGGCGCTGTCCTCCGGATCTGTGGGGGTGGGACCCACTATGATGGGGACCCCTGGTGGCGCGCCTCCACGGACGGCGGTCGGCCGGGAACACCGATCGGGGGTCGATCGGTCCCGATCTCCAAGCTTTGAAGTTGCTGTCCACGAGCTGAGGTTGCTGTTTTAGCAGCGCGCCCTCCGGAGAAAACAGCCGCTGCGATCAGCCCCGTCGTCGGAATGCGATGAAACCAGCGCCATTGGAAAGAGGATTCAAAAGCCTTCAACCTAGGGCTAGTGGAATCATCTGAACCTCTACAGACCTGGGCTTTAACTATTTTTCAATCCTCTGTTGCACAGCTCCTGAAATATCAGATCAGCATATGAGTTTCCTGTAAATAGCCGTTGACCGCCTACTTATAGTGGGATTCAGACTTCGAGCTCTTCTTCAAAGTTGTATAAAATCAAACCACGAAGCTGGGACAATTTTTGGAATGGGATTTAGAGGTTGTGGTGATTTGATAGGATTTTTGGAGTGTCGGGTGGTCGGATCTGAGAACTGGGGAACAGAACTGTAGCTGGTACTGAGAACGATTTTTAGAAAATATGAAATGGACGAACTAGAAATTAACAAAAATTGTGGATGAATGGAAGGAAACGCCAGTTAAATTTGTGGGACTAAAGAAAATCAAAAAGTGGACCTAAGACCTAAAACGCAGGGCGGAGATGAACTTGGACAGACTGCTGGCAGAACTGAGATGGAAGGGTGGACGAAAATCAAAAATTATGAAACGGGATCTGAATGACAAACCAACATTTATGGGATATCATTGACACCTCTGAAACCTCCAGTAAAATTCCCAGGTCGATCTGAGCTCGTGGTTGATACCTGAATTTCTTGGAAGCTGCTGTGGTACTGCACAGGCAGAACTTCGTTGATGGCGGTGGCGGTGCGGTGGCGGCTCGTGGCGGCGGCGGCGGCGACCGGAACTGATAGGGTGGAGTCTCACCACCAAGAAGCAACCTTCACAGCTGCAAAGGGAGAGGGAGGGGCGCACCAAGCTGGAGCTCCAATGTTTTTTTCTTCCAAATGAATGCATTAATTCACTAAAATGGAAAATACAAGTTTAAATACCTTACATCTCACATCCATCCACAACCATTGGATCTAGGGGATGGGAATGGAGGGTTGGGATGGAGTGTGACACACACACACACAAAATAATATAATATTAAGGGGGGGCGGCCCTTGGACCAAGGAGAGAGGGTGGACTTGGTAGGTGGGGTAGGTGGCCTCCCATTTGGACTTTTCAAGTCCATTGTCCCCCATGTGTCCAATTACAATTCAAACTTCTAGATGCCCCCATGTGGCATGTTGACTGACCCCACGTGGGACCCTAGGCTGAGGTGGCCCAATGGGGTGGGTCCTGGGGGGCCCGTGGGGCCCACGGGGTCCGAATTACACATAAGTCCCTATTACAATCAAAATGGCAAAACCGAATGCAACGAAATAAATACAAATGAAACACACATAAAGTCTAACTAAATATAATAAAGGGGGAGGCTCAAGGCGGAGTCTCCAGGCTGTCTCCGAGCCAGATGGATGCTGAGGTGGCTCGTGTCGTGCTCCGTGTGCGATACCGGTGGCTCGGCGTGTCGTGCCGATCAACTGCTTGGGTGTCCGCACCAATTCTCCCCGGGTGGAAGAAACTCGACCCTGTCGAGTAAGGGTCGGCATCGCTCCTATATCGCTCCAGAAGGTCCGGAACGATCTGCTGCAACTCGCCATGTGTGATCCATGTGTCCTCAGTAGTGGGCCGTCCTCTCCATCGCACTAGGTAGCGCGGGTAGGATCCACTCCTGGTAACTGTCACCTGCTTATCCAGTATATGATCTATATGCTCACACTGCCGTAACAACGGGGCTGGAGGTGGACACTCAGGTGTGGGATCACTCTCAAGGGGAGGAGATGGCTCGAAAGGTTCACTAGGGATCACCGCTGGGACCCTATATGCAACTAGATCCGAAACATTAAAAGTAGAGCTTATACCATATTCCTCGGGCAAGTCCACAACGTACGCATTGGATCCAACGCGTTTCAACACTCTAAAGGGACCGGCTCCGCGAGCTTGCAACTTCTTAACGGTTCCAGAGGGAAACCGTTCAGGTCTTACCCTGATCATGACGTACTCGCCCTCATGGAACTCTCGGTGGTGTCGGTGGGCATTGGCTAACTCCTTGTACCGTGCATTGCTGGCCTCAATGTGACGACGGATGTCGTCATGCAAACTCCTAACATGCCTAGCAAACGACTCGGCCGACTCCGACACTCTAGCATGGATAGGCATGGGGACAAGGTCAACGGGTTTCCTAGGCCTACGACCTGTGACAATCTCAAATGGACTCATGCCGGTAGACCTATTCACCAAATCATTGTATGCAAACTCAGCCATAGGTAAAATGAGATCCCAATCCTCAATGCGGTCCTTAACTAGACACCTCAAAAGATCTCCCAGACTCCTATTGACTACCTCGGTCTGACCATCTGTCTGGGGGTGATATGCAGTGGAAAACTTGAGGTGCGTACCCATCATATGCCATAGTGTCTTCCAAAAATAGGAAGTGAACCTAACATCGCGGTCAGACACTATAGTGCGAGGCAACCCGAACTTGCACACCACGTGAGTAAGGAATAGGCGGGCTACCCTAGAAGCATCCGAAGTCTTTGAGAAAGGGATAAAGAGGGCCATCTTCGAGAAATGGTCAACAACAACATAGACCGAGTCATGCTTCCTAGAGGTACGTGGCAATCCCAAAATAAAATCCATACTAACATCCTACCACGGGGCATCAGGCACGGGAAGAGGCGTATAAAGGCCCGAGCTTTGCTTCATCTTGGCCGTAGCACATGTACGGCACTGAGCCACGATGTTAGCAACATCGCGCTTCAAGCTCGGCCAATAGAATCGATGCTCCACGGCCTCAATAGTCTTGTTCCGACCAAAGTGGCCGGCTAGACCTCCCGCATGTAGTTCCCACACTAAGAAATCTCGAACCGAAGTTCGGGGAACACATAGCCTGCTACCTCGAAAGAGGTAACCCTCCTGAAGCACATACTCATCAAGCTCTCTCGAGGGTCCGACCTGGAGGGTGGTAAAAATCTGACCGAAGTCAGGACAATCAACATAGGCCTCCTTCATCTTCTCTAACCCTATGACCTCGGCACTCATGGTGGTAAGCAAGCATGCTCGCCGACTCAAGGCATCAGCCACCTTGTTCTCCACTCCAGCCTTATATTTCAGCACAAAGGTGAACTGCTGGAGATACTTGACCCAACGACTATGACGTGAGTTAAGCTTTTTTTGCGAATGGAGGTACCTCAATGCCTCGTGGTCGGAGTATAGGATAAACTCCTGATGTAAAAGATAGTGCCTCCAATGCCTAAGAGCCTGAATAACTGCGTAGAATTCTTTATCATATGTGGAATATCGCAGCTTTGCGTCATTCAGCTTCTCGCTGAAATATGCGATCGGGTGGGACTCCTGATTCAAAACTCCTCCAATTCCCACGCCCGACGCATCACAAGAGACCTCAAACACCTTCGAGAAACGAGGCAGTCGAAGGATAGGTGTCTGGGTCATACGCTCCTTGATGTCCCTGAAGGCAGCAGAAGCGGCCTTCGTCCATACAAATGTGCCCTTCCGGATGCAATCCGTGATTGGGGCGGTGACGGAGCTAAATCCACGGATGAAGCGACGGTAGAACGTCGCAAGGCCATGAAAGCTGCGGACATCATGAACCGTACGGGGTTCCGGCCACTCAACAATGGCCCGGACCTTCTCCGGATCGGCGGAGACCCCAGTACTAGACACAATGAAACCCAAGAAGGTAAGCTGAGGTGTCATGAAGGCACACTTCTGTGGGTTAGCAAACAACTGCTCTCGCCGAAGAAGTAGACAGACCTGTCGAAGGTGGTCCAAGTGGTCCCCTGTGGTGCGGCTATAGATAAGGATATCATCAAAATACACCACTACAAAGACTCCAATGAAAGGTCGAAGGACCTGAGTCATGAGCCGCATGAAAGTGCTAGGGGCATTGGTCAACCCAAAAGGCATGACCAACCACTCATATAGACCGTCCTTGGTCTTAAATGCGGTCTTCCACTCATCACCTGGCCTAATCCTCACCTGATGGTAGCCACTCTTAAGATCAATCTTCGAAAAGATAGTGGCACCTGCCATCATGTCTAACATGTCATCCAGGCGGGGAATAGGGAACCTGTACTTCACAGTGATCTTGTTGATGGCACGACTATCAATGCACATTCTCCACGTGCCATCCTTCTTCGGGGCGAGTAATGCGGGTACAGCACATGGACTCATGCTATCCCGGATAGATCCTCTCTGGACTAACTCATCGACCTGCCGTTTAAGCTCGGCATGCTCAGTGGGGCTCATTCGATAATGAGGAAGGTTGGGCAAAGAAGAGCCCGGAACAAGGTCGATGGCATGCTGAATATCCCGCATAGGTGGGAGTCCCTCGGGAAGCTCATCGGGGAATACATCAGCATACTCCTGCAGAATGGGAATAATCTCGGGTGGGAGCTCACCCTCGGAGTCCCGCTCCACCTCTCGGACCGTAATGGCAAACACCAGACAGCCCTGACTAAGCTCCTGCTCCATTTCCCGGGAGCTAATCATCATCAATCTCCTCGTCGAGGGCTCTCCTGGGCCAGAGGCAACGGTCATAGCCCGAGCTGGGGATGGGGTACTGGGCCCGGGAATGGAAGGCTTCGGCGTACTAGGGCCAGTAGGACCCCTAACAGATGGGCTCCTGGGCCGAACGGGTTGGAGGGTGACCCGCTGGCCATCGTGGTCGAAGGTACAGGTGTTCGACCGACCATGGAGTGTGGCATCTCGGTCGAATAACCACGGCCTACCAAGAATGATACTTCCCACTTCCATGGGAAGAACATCACACCAGATCTCGTCACGGTAGGAGTGGAGCTGCAGCGGGACCAAGCACCGCAGCCTGACCGAAATGGAAGTGGTATCCACCCATGATACCTGGTAGGGGCAAGGGTGGTCTACGGGTGTGAGACCAAGACGAGTGACAGCGTTCGTGGAGATTGCATTGATACAACTCCCGCTATCGATGACCACCTTGCAAATTTGCTTTCCCAGCCTACAGAATACATGAAGGATAGTGGTCCGACGCCAGTCATCACTGACCTGCGGCTGGGTGAGGATACATCTGACGACCCCCACGCGAGTATCGTCCGAATGCTGGACATCCTGGGCCTCACCTCCCATCTCATAGTACTCGTCAGCTAACTCTTCATCTGCCTCATAGCTGACTAACTCGAGGCCCGTAGGGGTGGTATCCTCGGCCTGTGTGTCCCCAATGTGAAGAGATGGGCGGGTGGGACACTGGTTGGCGAAATGGCCAAACCCATTACAGCGATAACACTGCTGCCGTGATCCACTAGGCTCCCCAATCATAGGTCCTTTACCTTTATCCTCCCGACGGATAGGAGGCGTAGGCAACAAAGGACGTGCAGGAGGTGCGGGTGCCGGTGGACGGACTGTGGGTGGGGCCGTAAGATGCTGGGGACGAGGAAGGTCCCTCGGGGGTGGAGGACGAGGCCTAGGAGCAAAGGGCTCGGGGCGAGCGGGCTCCTGAGGTCGAGTCATGGGGGCCCTCGGATACGTGCCAGGTGAGCCACGGGACTCGACACTACGAAGGGGAAAGGAGCCCAACCGATGGGGTGACTCAAACTCGGCCTCGAACTGCTCCAATTCGAGAGCAATCTGATATGCCTGCTCCAAAGTGGTGGCATTGCGGCGAAAGAGTTCATATTGATAATTGGGCCGTAAACCTCTCCGAAAGCGGGATATCGTCATGGTGCTCTCTTCCGTGACCCCGCACCGTAAATAATACTCATCGAACTCGGCGGTGTACTCGGTCACGGATCGGTTCCCTTGGGAAATGCTTTGCCACTTGTCTATGAGATGTTGGCGATATGAGGCGGGAAGGTACTTCTCCCTCAACTTGGTCTTCATATCATCCCATGTACCGATCTGGGGTTGACGTCGCTGGTTGAGCAGGCTCTCCACATTGATCCAATAAGTTTGGGCCTGCCCTTGCAACTTCATCTTTGCGTATCGGACTCTTCGGTGGTCCGTCATCTCAAACCACTCGAAGTACCGGTCCATGCCGGCCTCCCAATCTAAATACACCCTAGGGTCCAAGGACCCGCTAAAAGTGGGAGGGTCCGCACGCACACCCCTAAGAATGCGGTCGTCATCCTCGTCATCACGATTCCGTCGTTGATGACGACGACCGTTACCCCCTTGATCATTATCAGATGCATAATCATCCACCACATGCACCTGTTGAACCCCAACATTCTCTACTTGAGCCCTTGGCACAGCGGGTTGCTGCACCGGCTCTTGTTGGCCATTCGTCGGCGCTGGTTGCGCCGCTACTGGGCCTCTCTCTAGGACGGCAATTCTCCCAACTAGACCCTGGATGGACTGATCCGAAGACTGGGCCCGATCCTCGAGGGCTTTCATCCGCCCTTCTAGACGCGTCCCTATGCCATCCATACGCGTACTAAGACCATCCATACGCGTGTCTAAACGATCCATGATGGCCCGGAACATCTCGGCCGTGGAAGACTCATCGGAACTACGGGCTCGGGACTCCGCCATAGGTGGTGGTGGCGAGTACTGGGTACCTCGACGGGTGGGCATGCAACTGACACACGACCTAGAAGACACCGACTAATGCAAACACACACTAAATGATGCACTTAGACCTAAACCAATATCCGGTATGGGGCGGAGTTAATCGATCCGAAGATCACTCCCGTAAGTGTGCGACCTCCCGATAGGCATAGTCTAACGTTCGGACAACACCTTTTAAGATACCGAATAAAGGGTGCAAATGCAATTTAAAACATACTTTTTTTTGTTTTGAAAATAATGATGGTCCTAGACTCGACTTAGACCATGATGCATGCAAGACATATGCAAAGACTACCCTAGACTCGACTTGCTCTGATACCAAACTGATGCGGGACGGACACGGGAGACGACACTATTAGGTGCCACCCTCGGACTCTAGATGAAGATGCGACCAGCAGCACACACCAGGGAGACACTAAGCCCGACACTACAAGCTCCTAGTGGCAAAGCGTCGCTAACAGAAGTGGAAGCTCACTCGTCGTCCCAAGCGAGGGAAAGCGCGGACCGTGCGCGGTTAAGGAACCGGCAAAGGTCAAGGGTAGTCCGACTCAACTTCCGGACTCGGATCGAGTCACGGGACGGGTCACTCTCACTCTCACAGCGGTGACATGGACACACGGGCTAGTACCTACACTCTCGGCAGCGGCAAAAGACCGTATACTAGCTAAGCAAATGAATGCCAAGAGGTTCGGACCATTACCTCCACGCACCCGGTGTGGCGAAGACAACCCCGGCCGAATTACGGACTCCCGGTTAAAAAATATCACAGCAATACAAAGATTTGACCCACTCCACGCAGGGAGGTAAAAGGTCACATGTGGAGCCCGGGAATCACGCAACTCGAGTTGACGGGCAGCATCTTGATGTCGCCCGGCGGTGCCGAACTCCGCATTTTCGTGCTTTCCGAACGGCGGGTTCTGCGGGCCCGAGGGGCCCACGGATGGCGCTGTCCTCCGGATCTGTGGGGGTGGGACCCACTATGATGGGGACCCCTGGTGGCGCGCCTCCACGGACGGCGGTCGGCCGGGAACACCGATCGGGGGTCGATCGGTCCCGATCTCCAAGCTTTGAAGTTGCTGTCCACGAGCTGAGGTTGCTGTTTTAGCAGCGTGCCCTCCGGCGAAAACGGCCGCTGCGATCAGCCCCATCGTCGGAATGCGATGAAACCAGCGCCGTTGGAAAGAGGATTCAAAATCCTTCAACCTAGGGCCAGTGGAATCTTATGAACCTCTTCGGACCTGGGCTTTAACTATTTTTCAATCCTCTGTTGCACAGCTCCCGAAATGTCAGATCAGCATATGAGTTTCCTGTAAATGGCCACTGACTGCCTACTTATATTGGGATTCAGACTTCGAGCTCTTCTTCAAAGTTGTATAAAATAAAACCACGAAGCTGGGACAATTTTTGGAATTGGATTTAGGGTTGTGGTGATTTGATAGGATTTTTGGAGTGTCGGGTGGTCGGATCTGGGAACTGGGGAATAGAACTGTAGCTGGGACTAAGAATGATTTTTAGAAAATACGAAATGGACGAACTAGAAAGTAAAAAAAATTGTGGATGAATGGGTGGATGGAAGGAAACTCCAGTTAAATTTGTGGGATAAAATAAAATCAAAAAGTGGACCTAAGACCTAAAACTCAGGGCGGAGATGAACTTGGACAGACTGCTGGCAGAACTGAGATGGAAGGGTGGACGAAAATCAAAAATTATGAAACGGGACCTGAATGACAAACCAAAATTTATGGGATATCATTGACACCTCTGGAACCTCCAGTAAAATTTCCAGGTCGATCTGAGATCATGGTTGATAGCTGAATTTCGTGGAAGCTACTGTGGTACTGCACAGGCAGAACTTCGTTGATGGCGGTGCGGTGGCGGCTCGTGGCGGCGGCGGCGGCGACCGGAACTGATAGGGTGGAGTCTCACCACCAAGAAGCAACCTTCACAGCTGCAAGGGGAGAGGGAGGGGCGCACCAAGCTGGAGCTCCAAGATTTTTTTCTTCCAAATGAATGCATTAATTCACTAAAATGGAAAATACAAGTTTAAATACCTTACATCTCACATCCATCCACAACCATTGGATCTAGGGGATGGGAATGGAGGGTTGGGATGGAGTGTGACACACACACACACAAAATAATATAATATTAAGGGGGGGGGCCTTGGACCAAGGAGAGAGGGTGGACTTGGTAGGTGGGGTAGGTGGCCTCCCATTTGGACTTTTCAAGTCCATTGTCCCCCATGTGTCCAATTACAATTCAAACTTCTAGATACCCCCATGTGGCATGTTGACTGACCCCACGTGGGACCCTAGGCTGAGGTGGCCCAATGGGGTGGGTCCTGGGGGGCCCGTGGGGCCCACGGGGTCCGAATTACACATAAGCCCCTATTACAATCAAAATGGCAAAACCGAATGCAACGAAATAAATACAAATAAAACACACATAAAGTCTAACTAAATATAATAAAGGGGGAGGCTCAAGGCGGAGTCTCCAGGCTGTCTCCGAGCCAGATGGATGCTGAGGTGGCTCGTGTCGTGCTCCGTGTGCGGTACCGGTGGCTCGGCGTGTCGTGCCGATCAACTGCTCGGGTGTCCGCACCACCCGTTGAGGAACCCTCTCGCCTTCATCTTTTCTGTACACACCAAGTGGGGTGCATACCTAGATAATATGGAAAACTGGGCCTCATACTCGGCCACTTTCATCCTCCATTATTTTAGAACGACGAATTCTGCAGCCTTCTTCTCCTGGATATGATCGGAGAAGTACTTGTTGTTGAAATGCTCCGTGAATTCATCCCATGTGACATGGTATTCTGGTAGTGTTGCTTCTATGGATTCCCACCAGCATCGAGCGTCCCACTCCAGTTGGAATACGGCCAGTAAAACCTTCTCCTTGTCCGTGCATTGCATTACACGGAAGATTTGTTCCATCTCCTTTAGCCAATTCTCGGCATCCTCGGGGTCAGACAAACCTGTGAACCTTGGTGGGTTCATGTTACGAAAACTCCTGTTGAGATCACCCGCTCCACGGTTTGCTCCGCCTTGGACCACTTGTTGTAGTGCCTGTGTAAGGCCTTGCACGGTGCGCTGCATCAAGCGCCATTGTGCTCTTTCCGCAGCCATGATCCTATAAAAGAGTTTAAGTATCATAAAGATCGGGTTTACTTGTAAGGTCAAAAGTCATTATAGAACTTAACCCATGGCTCTATCCATCTCATCAGGTAAGGTGTATGTATCCTTGGACTCGGGTTTTACCAAGATTTTAATTTCTAACCTTTTATTTCTTCTAGTTCCCTAGGTTTGAAAACCTAGGCTCTGATACCACGAAGACTGTCACGTCCCGAGTGTGGAAGATACTCGGTTGCGTGACGCGTCGATATAGATTGTGTCATTAGAGCGATAAAATTTTTACCATACATAATTACAGAGTGAGCAAAAGACTAATAAAATCTAATAATCCCAATAGTCCAGGTGACATTTATATGATTATCTAAAGGAAATAAAGATAGTCCATGACAAATTCCAGATTTAAAAAGACAACACTAGGCTAAGTGGCTTAACATGGTTTGGACAAGTAAACTGACATACTGGAATACAAAGTAGGACTCAAATAAAATTCAAGGACGCGACTAGCTAATGATAGGTGACTGGCGTTCTAGCACTCTTCACTCGGTCTCAACCCCATTCTTGTCGCTATCCGAATCACCTGAAAATGTTAGGAAGCAACTGGATGAGCGAATCGCTCAGTAGGAATTACATCTCAAATACGAGTAATCTTTACGTGATTTACAATTTGCATGTATTATCAGTATGGCTATACATGATGTACGTATAAGAAAATCATGTATACAGATAAATATAGGCATGATGAACAATAAGAGATCAATAATTATATAAAGAGAGTATATCAAGATTTCAAGAATTTGATAAGCAATATTTCAAGAATTTACAGATGTAAATGCTGCTTCGGGGCAAGCAGGGATTCGTGTACAAGTATGAACTCAACTGCAAGAAGGAACTTATGTACAAGTATATCTCAGGTACGAGCAAGTAAAAATTCAATTCGAGCAAGTAATGTCAAGTACGTATCAGTAGAATTGGCTATTATCAAGTAAGTATTTTTCCCTTTCTCGGGCCACAAGTCAAGTATTGCCCGTTTCGGGCCACGCAAGTCAAGTAAGTAAGGAGAGATAGAGAGTAGGGGTGGAGTGTCTCAAGTCAAGCAAGCACTCCGGTGCAATGCTAAACACCGTGGTCAATAAACTCCCATGGGCATAAGTACCTTTGGGTGCTCCTCCCAGGACCAGACCGGGCCCTATATGCACAGCATTTCATGTATTACCTTTAACATCCACTCTCATTTATAGCCAATATGGAATTTTAAGAATTTAGAAACGTAGTATTACAGACGAGATTATCTAGTCATTTGGTTATGGAGGACTCTAGAGGTGGCCCCTACATGCTCAAGAGGTCGCTCCCGTCGTGTAGCACTTTGGGCCGTACGGCCTCAAGAGGTGGCTCCCACAACGTAGCACTTTGTCCTGCATGGCACTTAGCTCCAACACTCCCAAATGATAGTTTAAGAGGTTCAAGATTTGACCATGTAGGGTATACACAAGTAGTATTTTCATGGAATGGAATTTCAAGAATTCATCATACGCAGGAGTATGGATTAGGGTTGTGTTTGCATAATTCACGAGACATATCAAGATCAGAAGTTGTAATTACTGAGTTGGCATCTGGGGATTTGTTAATCCTTCAAATTTTCAATTTTTAGATATTTATATAGGGCTATATCAAATTGGCGCCCCCCAGGATGTCTTCATTTAATTAAAGACGTCATGGCCGTCGCTATTTAAGTAATTGGCGCCCTGGCTTGGGGCGCCAATTACAGGGGCTATTTTTTTAATATATATATGTATATAAGGAATTGGTGCCCCTATAAGCAATCTTCAATTAATTGAAGACTTGCTGGCTACCGTCATTTTAAGAATTGGCGCCTGGGGGTTGCCCAACCTTTCAAAATTTTGATTTTTCAGAAAACATATATACATATTGAAATTGACGCCCCCTCATGCAGTCTTCAATTAATTAAAGACTTGAGGGACGTCGCTATTTGATGAATTGGTGCCCTGGCTTGGGGCGCCAATTACAGTGGGTGATTTTCACCCAACAGATACGTTTTGTGACTCAAAGTACTGTTTATTTTGAAAAAGTTTCTAGAAATTCGAAAGTCAGGACATGAATATGTAGTATAGATCCTCGGGAGTCCAGAAACATGTTCAGATATAATTACTGAGTTTTGGTTTCACATGTTTGAATTTTCTAATGTTATAACTTTAATTTCTCAAGAAATGGAATTGACACCCCTGTGAGCAGTCTTCATTTAATTGAAGACTTCCAGGGTGTCGTCAATTTAAGTACAGGTTCAACTACCAATAAGTTTTGCTTTGCATCAGAACTGTAAGTTCTGTGAAACAAGTTACTATTCATTTCTCCAAAGTTTCTCCGAATCAGAATCCAAAGACATGGTCAGATGGAGAAAAATCTCAGGGTCACAGAAGTATATTCAGTCAAAATTTTGATAGTTTAGTTTATTAGTTATAGATTTTTGAATACGTTGATTTACTGATTCCTGAAAATTCCAGAAAATTGAATTGACGACATTGAACATGTCTTCAATTAATTGACGCCCCTTTGGGCAGTTTTCAATTCTGTAATTGGCACCCCGGTCACGGGTGCCACTTACAGAGAGTTATCCACTATTCATCAGTGTGAAAAAGCTCTGAATCAGGAAGTAATGGTACGAGTATGTTGAGAAAATTTTCAAGATTCCAGAAACATCTTCATGAAAAAATTTCGTGCTATAGTTCGATAGTTAAGAATTTTTGAATGTGTTGAATTATCAATTACTGAAAATTGCAGAAATAGAATTGATGACATTGGGGGTGTCTTCATTTAAATGACGACTCCGTGCGAAGTCTTCAATTTGGTAATTGGCGCCCTTGTCAGGGGCGCCATTTACCAGAGAGCTGGGAATAAAACGTGAACGTATTACGTGTAACAGAGGCCATATATTAAGGTTTAAAACATTGTTATTAAGATTGTAAAAATAGTGTGATAAACTACGTACAAAAGTTCATGAAATCATGCTAATAAAGTAAGTTAAAACTCATAAAGATCATGGTAACAGTATGTATAGAATCAGGTGTAACAAGCTATTAACATATGTATAACATGGTATTATTCTTGATCATGGTAAAGCCAGGTAATATATATATATAGCATGGTTGACGAGTTAATCGAACTCTAAGCATGCATCATTTAACCTATTTAGCTACTAGTTAGGCAAGGATTTGAGAACACCTACCTTTTGACGTGTTATTATGAGGAAAGATGACATAATGAAGCCACACGTTCCCCGCCGCCGCAGTAGGACATAGACTTCACGCTTTCCGAGGAACGAAGGGAAACATTCCCTTTTGCAAGCACAGAAAGATGGCAGCAGCCTCTGACAGTGCTTCATAGGGGATTAGTTATAGGGATTTGCAAGCATTGGTTATTACCTTGCGGGTCCGGTTTTGTAACACGATCCTAGATTAGTGCTTAGCCAGCGAAATGGGGTTGTTCGTGTCTCAATCTTCTAGAAACATAGGTTTAAATGATGCCCTTGTAAGGGGTCGTTCATTAAACCAGGTAGTACTATTCACGTAAATGACGCCTTGCATGAGGCCGTCATTAGTCTAGGTGACATTATTCATGAGACCCCATTCACGTATTAGCATTCAGGATGTTCATATATATATTAATATTTAAATGGGATGGGGTCCTATTGAAAATGGCGCCTCATGCCATGTCTTCAATTTTGTAAATGGCGCCCAGGTGAGAGGTCTTCATTTTGGAAGTTTGGAAACGTTGGAAAGCACTTATGTACAATCCATGGCCCATGTGTTAAAGTTTATCTTGCACTTTTATATATTAACCCCTTCATGATTTGGCTCTTTATACAAAGCCTCTCATTATAATATTCTTTAGGAGAAGTACACTACGTACTATGCATAAAGTGATGGTTGTACATTTATATGCTATCCCCCATGAGGTTTCGCTCTTTACATAAAAGCCTTCATGTTTCTTTATGGCATAAAGTGAGGTTGGCTTGTATATTTATGTTATAGTCCTCATGAGGTTGGGTTCTTATGTAAGACCTTCAAGTATGATTTCTTTTAGGAAGAAGTTTTAAATTTACTCAAAGGTATTTATCAGGGGTGCTACAATTGTGATCGTTTCGAGGATCGCGGAGACTATTTTTTTCATATTTTTCTAAATTTATGAAATTTCATGCAGAAAATCAGATTTTAGGAAAATTGCTAATTTTCCAATTTTATTTTCTTCTTAACCCTTTCTCTCTCCTCACCCCTCTCTCACGATCTCTCATTTCTCTCCCTCCGTTCTCTCTCCTCTCTTCTCCTCTCCCCAGGGCACGCGACCAGCGCGGAGCTGGGTGAGGCGGTGATGGCGTGGAGCTGACTTGAGGTGTGATGGCACGAGTATCGGTGCATGGCGTTGGTGCGATCCCGTTCGTGGATTCAAAGCCGACGTGGGTTGTTCGTGTGATTGTTTTCGGCGAGATTTGGCCATTTTGACGCGTGAGATCTTTCGTGTAGGTAGGGGGATGGATACCCTACTCTTTTCCTACATCCTCTCACGATTTGGAGCTGAACGGTGTGAGTTTGAGTGGGTTTTGCCACGTTTGGGTGAAATGCATGTTCGGGGGGTGTGAGCCGTGTTCGCCGTTCCAGGCGATGGTTTGTAGTTTAAATTGATTCATTTGAACCCCTGGCATGTTGGGAATTGTTTCCTGCCAGTTTGAAGTCGTTTGGTTGTGAATTGGGGCCGGTATGAGCCCGTTTGTCCTTGTTACTTGTGTTGGGTCGATTCATGAGAATCACCCATTTATTACCGTTTTGAGGTCGATTTGATCCCTTCCGGCTATGTGGAAGGATGGTATTGTGATTAGGAATGTTTGCCCGTCATTTAGACGCGATTGGGGCATGGAAAGACCAGGTTTTTGGTAGCCCCACGGTTTTCCCGTCAGAACGGTTTAGCTGTCTCACCAGTGACCGCTATTTGTACTTGGTAGCCCTCTGGAGACCGCTAGGCGGAGCTCCATTATCGGTTTGGTTTGTCGATCTCGCGACCGACCGCTAGTTAGTAGTGGCGGCCTAGGCTCAACCGCTATTTTCGTTTGACGGTCCAAGGGAGACCATTATATTGGTTTCAACGGTTTTAAGTCGGTTCGGGCTAGCGGTCTAGCTCCCGACCGCAAGGTGGCTTTGGCGGCCATAAGAGGACCACCATTCCCGAGAAATGGTCCTAGGGAGACTGTTAGTTGGCTAAGTCGGTTCACTGGTAACGGCCATGCGACTGACCGCCATTTGGTAGTAGCGGCCCTATGGGTGATAGCTACTTGATGTTTAAGTCGGTTTGACTGCTTTGGGGTGGACTGGGAATAGCGGCCAGGCTATGACCGCTAAGTCCAGCTTGGGGCCCTGAGGATACTGCCTTGAGCAAGTAGCGGCCTCAGGCAGATCGTAAAACTGCCTGTTGCTCTGCGTTGATGGTAGCGGCCCTTTGGATGACCGCCATTTTGGTTTAGCGGCCAGGGGTGAGACCGCCACCTGCCAGAGTGATGTTTCAGTGTTGGTTTGGTTTCAGGTTAATGTGGCTTTGACCCCTTGGTTAGCCCATTGTTCCGTGGATGTCTTGGACGTCCTATGAGGGCTGTGACCATGTAATAGGGTGTTCGGGAGTGCCACTGTACCGAGCAGTGTTTTGTATTATTTTGAGGGTCATTATGGTTTCTGGTCAACCCGGTTGTGACCCAGTGGTTGACATGTGACCTCGTGAGTGTCTCATCCATCCTGCGAGGATCGATACCTAGTTTTAGGAACTTGAAGGTATCATCATACCTCGGTTTGCATGTCCATGCGGTTTGAGGGCTTCGATAATCCCTCGTGTTCCGTGTTTCATGTTATGCGGAATTGTGAGTCCGTTGTGCGGCTCGGAGGCCGAGGACTCATTGTTACCATTATTGCTATTATGGATCCAGCTGTTATGTGTCATTTTCTATAATGTGTTTCTCGTGGTTTTTGTCTTAGGGACTAGGCTGATTAATGACGATTTGTTGTGATGTGCGATGATCTTGACCCAAGTCTTGTGACTCAAGGATCGTTGTGTCAGCATGTCTAGTTGACTGTCCTGAGTCTGGCGGCAGTCTAGTGTGCTCCTTGTGCTTCATGGTACTTGTGACGGGTACATCTGTGACCTATCCGTACTTCATTGTTTTGAGTCTCTGTGTCTAGTGAGCCTCCACTAGTTGTAGCCTGACGAAACTTTCATGTGTGTCGGCCCACCTGGGAGTGGTGGCGGGTGAGTTCCCGGTTCAGACGGTTTCTAGGCTGGTTGTCGTGGGCCCCTTTGTCTTGCCGTGAGAGTCCTACGGGAGGGGGAAACTAGCTAGAGGCCTGGCTCAAGACAGTGGGCTTGTGTGTGCACACTTGGTCAGGGGCGTTTGGACGAGCACCTACGGGTGTGACCCTGACTAGTCACTCGTTACTTGGTACTTGGTTGCTGTTGAGTGTCTTAGTTACCGCCATTCTAGGTGAGTAGGAGATACTTGTGGCGTAGTGTAAGATGTCAGTTTATGCATCTGGTTGTTCTTCTGGTGAGGAGGTGCTTCTGTCACTTGACGCATGACTTGTGCTTTCGTGACTTTCCGGGTAGCCCGTGTTTGGCTTTACCCGAGGTCACGTACACGACGGTGTGTTCGTGTATTTGTTGGTGCCTTCGACCGTGTAGGTCTTTTGTGAGGCTTTTGCATGTTTCTGTAGGCTTTCGCGATAGGGTTTCGTGATTTGACAATGGATCGGTAATGCCTGACTTTGTGAGATCGGGGTTCGCCTTTTTGTTTCTGTTAGGAGTAGTTTGCGGCTGTTGTTGTTGTTGTTCCTGCTCTTACTGTTACTGCTTTGCTATAGTTGTTAGCATTGATGTTTATCGCTTTTGTTTCGTGGTAGGGTTGTGCGGGATCCCTACTAAGCCAGTGATAGGAGGCTCACCCCTGACTTTTCAGGTGTAGCTGTTCTTCCTTTTGCTTGGAGGTACAGTACGTGGTTCTTAGTTGCCAGCATTTGCCAGTGTCGGGCTTCCCCCGACTTAAGAGTACGTTCTCTTTCCTGTTGTACTGTACTTTAGTTGGATTGGACTCTGTTAGTTTTAATTGTTATATAAATGTAATTTTATTTCTACTATTTTAGCAATCCTGGTCATTAAAATTTAATTACTTACTACTTTATCTGGAAGTTCAATGTACTCTCACATACCTTTCTATCCCTTCGGAGCTTTCCCGCTCTTGGGAGGCCTCTCGGAATCCAAGTGGTATTGGGTTTACCCGGTATCCGGAGACTATGTCGTCACAGTTGGTATCAAAGCAAAGTTTAGAGTTGTTCAGAGTTTTTCTGAGCTAGTTGAGCTTGTGTTTGTGAAAGTACATGGGAATTTGAGATATCGCAGTGCTCAGAGTCCATAAGGTCAAGTACAGTCGGCAGCTGGCATAGGTTTTGCAATTGTTTATCGCTTTGCTTCTCGCGTGTGGTCTTGTGCGTGCTGTGTTGGCACTGTGCGAGATGGTTTTGCTCTCGTCAGATTCTAATGGAGTGTTTTTCTTTCGTCATGGTGTTTGTCTCATTATGATGCGCTTGGCAGAGTTTTCCGACAGGCATGAATCTACGGTGCAGTGTTCGAGATTTTTTCGTTGCTTGTTTAGGTGGCTGGTGTCGTTATCATTGGTGTGATGGTCGTGCACATTTTTATATTGTTTTGGCCATCCCAGCTTGAGGTTTGTTCAGCCCCTGAGGTGTTAAGGTTGTGTTTTGGTGGTCGATTGGATGCCTGGTTTAAGAGAATGCTCGGGCGAACCTAGGATTTTTCTTCCTGGTGAGCTACTGTTAGTCGAGCTTGATTCTTCTCATCTCATCTTGTGGCATCTTTTCGAGATAAGTTTTGGAAGTACTGTCTCCATGAAGCCTTAGTCCTGTGTCCGCTTTTGTGTGGACTATGTTAGTTCTGAACCTGATCTGCTCTTGTTGCGGAGGTGGTTTGGCTTTAGACCCAATTTGTGAGTTGGGGGCGTTGTGCACCGTGTCTGACGTGCCGTGTTTGGCGGCTGTTGTGCTGCGAAGGTTCAGTGATTGTTTCAGAACGTGAGGATAAGCTGAGATTCACGTTCTGTGTGGCTTGTGTTGAAGCTAGTGCTCTTCATGGTTTGCACTATGGCGACTTGTGATCGGCTATTAGCAGGATCGGTACCCGAGGCGTGGTATATTGAAGTTTCTTAAATTACGATGGCGTCGAGTGTGTGTTGAGATGCAGATGCCAAGTTATCCATGATACTTGTGTGTGTTGTGTTGAGTGCACAGCAGAAGCATGTGGGCTCATAACCAACTGGTCGAGGATCATTTGGTTGGAAGTTTCTGACCGGTCGAGAAGTTTGTTTCCTCAGTGTGACTTCGTCTTGGCTATGTGTGCCTTGATGTTGTTGGCAATGGCGTGTTTGAGAATTAGGGAAATATGTCGACGTATATGTTGGTCGAGTACCCTTTTCTTTCTCTGTATTTCTTGGGAGTTATGCTCTCGAGATAGATCGTGGTCCTAGATATGCATTCTCCGATATTGTTGCTATGGGTCCTTGTTGGTAAGCTACGAACGGCTAGTGCATTTTAGCCGTGTGTTCAGCTATAATTGTGCCTTGTTGTGTCCCAGCTTGCAGTTGTGTCCCGTGGTTCTGTGTTGAGAACGGAGCCGGGAATTCTGTAGGTGCTAGTTGAGGTTGTTGTTTGTTGGTTTGTGGTTGTGTTCAGCTTAGGAGGAGTTCCATGTGTGTCTAATTTTGCATTACGTGGACCGAGGTCTTGTTGGTTGGCCTTGTTGTACTCTTCTGTCATGGTAGAGTTAGCATGCAACTCGAATCAGATGTAATGTCTGAGTGAGGACTGACTCGATTGTGTTTGTGGTCCAGTGCTGTCATTGGCATCCTGCGTGCCAGTTTCGTTGTTGTTCTTGGTGCGAAAGCCAATGATGTAGAGTAGTCAGCTGAGAGGACTGTGTTTCCTTGTTTAAGCTGATACTTGTGTGTCTGCCGAGTGTGTTGTTATCGGTGGTTGTTTTCATGGCATGGGTCGTGTCTCCTTGTCTTGTGAGATGAAAGCGATGATGCCCTATTTCGGAGGTGCCGGACTTGTGTTCCCTTGCATGCCATACTCGTTCTATGGATCGATGTGCCTTGAGATCCGGAGTGTGTGCCTGTGATTGTAGTCTGGCAGTGTTTCTCTGAATTATACTTTTCGTGTCTTGTATTTGAGGTTTGGTTGATGCTTGGAGAGCGTGGCCAGCTTTAAGGGTTTGTTCTTCCCTTTTTCCGTTGTTGACTCCTTGAATTTCGAGGATGAAATTCCTTAAAGGGGGAGGACTGTAATATCCTAGATTCTTCGGATCAGAATTGGAGAGCTTTCGGAGCACTTTCATGGGTCCTGAAACGTGTTTTACGATCCACTTAGGTTTTTCCCTTGTATAACTTGCGGAACCTTGTGGAGAGTGAACCGTTGAGTTTTGCGACTCCGGGACGCTACAGGTGCGTTGTGCTCGTTCCGATGATCGCGGAGACTATTTTTTTATATTTTTTTGAATTTACAAATTTTTTTGAAGAAAATCAAATTTTAGGAAAATTGCTAATTTTTCTATTTTCTTTTCTTCTTAACCCTTTCTCTCTCTCTCTCTCTCCTCTCTCCTTCCTCACGATCTCTCATTTCTCTCCCTCTCTTCTCCTCTCCCCCGGGCGTGCAACCGGCGCGGAGCTGGGTGAGGCGGTGACGGTGTGGAGATGACCTAAGGCGTGGTGGCATGATTATTGGAGCGTGGCGTTGGCACGATCCCGTTCGTGGATTCAAAGCTGACGTGGGTTGTTCGTGTGATTGTTTTCGGCGAGGTTTGGTCGTTTCGGCGCGTGAGATCTTCGATGGAAGTAGGGGTATGGATACCCTACTCTGTTCCTGCATCCTCTCACGATTTGGAGCCGAACTATGTATGTTTGAGTGGGTTTTGCCATGTTTGGGTGAAATGCATGTTCGGGGGGTGTGAGTCGTGTTCGCCGTTCCAGGCGACAGTTTGTAATTTAAATGGATTCATTTGAACCTCTAGGATGTTGGGAATCGTTTTCCGCCAGTTTGAAGTCATTTGGTTGTGAATTGGGGCTGATATGAGCCCGTTTGTCCTTGTGACTTGTGTTGGGTCGATTCGTGGGAATCGCCCATTCTTGCCGTTGTGAGGTCGGTTTGATCCCTTCCAGCTTGTGGAAGGATGGTATTGTGATTAAGAATGTTTCCCTGTCGTTTAGACGCGATTGGGGCATGGAAAGATAGCGTTTTGGGTGTTCCCATGGTTTTCCCGCCGGAACGGTTTATTGGTCTCACCAGTGACTGCTATTTGTACTTGGCGGCCCTCTGGAGACCGGTAGGCGGAGCTCCATTGTCGGTTTGGTTTGGCAGTCTCACGACCGACTGCTAGTTAGTAGTGGCGGCCTAGGGCTCGACCGCTATTTTCATTTGACGGTCCAAGGGAGACCGTTATATTGGTTTCAACGGTTTAAAGTCGGTTCGGGCTAGCGGTCTAGCTCCCGACTGCAAGGTGGCTTTGGCGGCCATAAGAGGACCGCCATTCCCGAGAAATAGTCCTAGGGAGACCGTTAGTTGGCTAAGTCGGTTCGCAGGTAACGGCCATGCGACTGACCGCCATTTGGTGGTAGCGGCCCTATGGGTGACTGAAGAGGGGTAATCTCGCACTGTTCCTGAGCGGGGAAGAAGATGACCATGTACCCTTGAAATGTGAACTGTAAGAAGAAAAACAAGTCAGAGGTGCCCAGGGATAGATCCCCGGGGAAGACCCTCCGATGCTTAAGTCAGCAAAGTAGTAGAGCTCGGATGCGAAGGGAAGAGCTAGGAGGAAGATGGGAGCGCGAGATCCCTCTCCACCAAAAGGTGAAGTGGTTCCTGCTCAGGGTTCTTTTGGCTCTTGCCTGGCTTACCTCTTGTAGTAGGGCTTTTCAATTTAAATAGTGGCTCATTGTGTGACTGATCCTTGTAAGCGGAGGAGTCTCAGGGGGGGTTACGTCTTTCATGCGGACTCCTTATAGCACGCGGACTTTTGGTCTCCCCTATCCCCTTGAGCTTCCTGCCATTAAGGGACTTGCAACGGCTGCACTAATAAGCTTCCATCAGTGAGCCCGAGTGATAGACACTTGCCCAGGAGTGGTCTCCCGAGCGATGAGTGGATGGTCGGGACAGAGGATAGGGGGCTCCGGGGGAGCTTTCCCAATCGTACTGATGCTCAAACTTCCCAACCCAAAGGTCGCCTAGGAAGCGCTTGTACCGAGTGAGTTTGGGACTTTATACTAAGCGGGCCCGGGGGCTACCACTTCAAGGAGTTAGGCCTCGTTCGGTCTAGTTGGACCTCTTTTGGCCTCTCCGTACGGGCGACGAGATTTCTCCTCTCCACTTGTCCCCCTCCTACTCCCGAGCCAAAATTTAGGCTCGGACGAGTAGCATTTGGGCTGGACTTTTTCTGGCTCTTGTTGGGTATAGATCTCTCTCTGGTAGGGGCCACGAGATGCGACTTGCCTTAAAAATATGCCCGTCATGATGAATAAGAGAAGGCCCCTCCTCGAGAGATCGGATCACCGCGCCGCCTCCGGTTTAAGCATTGCACGTTTTTGCGTCCCTCTATCTCCGAGGTTTAGGGTTTTGCCTCTCTTTGAATTTATATTTGATGGGGGGGGCTCCTGTGCCGTGAGAGAAACTTGGAAGAACGGAGAATCACCGTGGCCATTGCGGAGCTAGAAAGGGTTACCGTGGCGGCGATCCGCCACTTTCCTTCTCCTCCGGAGTCTTCAGATTCAGAGCTTTCCCCTTCTTCTCCCAGTTCTTCTGTTTGTTCCATGGTGGACCAAAATCCAGGGGCCGAGAGTCGAGAGGGAGAACGGGCCTCGATTACTTTTTTGGTGCCATCGGAGCCTATTCGCAGCGAGCTGGGTGAGGCGGACGTGAAGCGATTGGAGAATCGGTATGGGCTGCCATGGCGATTCAAGTTCCTCACACCTGAGCCTCATGAATCAAGTCCAGTCACTCGTTCTGGCCTCTTTTGCTCTTTCCTTCTGGCCTGGAAGTGCGGCTTTCGGCTGCCCCTCCATCCTTTTGTTGTCGAGTTGCTTCTATTCTACCGGCTGGCTCTTGTCCAGTTGGTCTCCAACTCTTACACCCTCATTTTTTCCTTCATCTTCCTGTATGGCAAGAGAGGGGTGCGCATCTTGTTGGACCTCTTCCACTATTTTTTTGAGTTGAAGGATAATCCTTTTTTCCGGGAAGGGCTTCTTCTTCATTCAGGCGAGGCAGGGAAGGAGTTGTGTGTCCCTTTCCGTGAAGGATTCCTCTCACAAGGGGTGGAAGACCCAATACTTCTGGGTGGGCCCGTCGGCGGTCGGCGTGGTCTGGAATTTCTCGACGGCACCCAACTTTCACCCGAACATCCCTCCGAAGCAAACAGAGGTCTCTCCGGAGGTGGAGAGGGATGCTGCTATCCTTTGTAGACACGGCATTTTAGCATTACGCTGAGCAGATCCCATATTACACTAAGATGTCCCAAAGTGGCTCTCACGGTTAAGTTAGTTGAGTGACCTCCAATTTTTATCTGATAAACCTCAATTGTCGCTTCTTAATAAGACTCCTGTTAATGGGCTTGTGGCTATCTCTTTCCTACACAAAATTAAAAAAAATGCTAATGGGCTTGGCCCATCTATTAACTCTAAAACAAAATAGGGGAATAAATAAGGATTCTAATGGGTTTGGCCCATTCTTGTTCAATTTTTTTTATTAAATAAAGTAAATCAATTTTTATGGGCTTGGCCCATTCTCCCCTATATATACAACAAGAGAAAATAAAAAAATATATTAAATAGGTATATATAAATAAATATTGATAAAAATAAAAATATTAATAGTTTGGGCCCAACATTTAATAAAAGAAAGAATAAAAATAATTTCATTAACTCTCCTATTAGCTACCCCCCTTTTTCTTTGGATCTTGTCCCCCCATTTCATTTAACACCCCTCCCCACTTACGTAACACACACCCCCTTTCATTAACACATCCATCTCCCCACTCCCCCACGGTTTTTTTTGGCTGCTCGACCCCCTTTCTCTCCCCACTCCCAGAACCACCTCCGGCCAACCACTCCGGCCACGATTGATGGGGACATCACCTCCCATGCCCACGTTCACAGCTCGTCTCCTCGCCCCGGTTGCATCCGGCATGGTCTAGTTATTTAATTTTGAGTCCTGTGTAATTTTTATTTGAGTCATTTGATGTATTTTCCCTTTTATTTGAGTCATGTTCCTAAGTCTTGTGTTTATTTCCCTAAGTTTGAGTGTCATTAAGTTGTCTAGTTAGCTATTGGGCCCAATTCATTGGGCTTGGCCCAAGGGCTCCCCCCTACCCCCTCGGTTATTTGTCATTGAGTCAAATGTCAGGGTCTTATTGTAAAATGTGGGTTGCCTATATATAGGGCCCCATTCCCCCCATTTCAAGGGAATGAATCAATGAATGAAAAAAAATGCCATTTTGTGAGTTCTATCGTTATTTTTATGGTGGAGTGAATCCATTAGTGAGGTGAGAAGTCTTAGGGAGAGAATCTCACCCATCCCTCTCTTAATCTCTCTCTTTCACTCCCCTTTCTCTCTCCTCCACACCCAATTTCGAAAATTTTCTCTCTCCTCCCTTCCCAACCACCACTCTCCCACCTACCCCCATTAAAGGCCACTCCCCTTCCCCACACATCCCATTACTCCACCCCCTAGTCCCAAGGGAGCATCCCCAATCACTAAGCCACCCTCCAACCACCTCATCCCTTTCCCAAGCACCCTTCCCTCTCCCCAATGCAACCCTCCACCTCCCAAGACCATTTGAATTTGAATATCCCCTTCCCTCCATAGCCCAAAGTCGCCCAACTCATTTCCCCATTGAGTAGGCCACCCCCATCCCCTTCCCTCCACTCCACTCTACCAAGAGCAGCCACCCTATCACCCTTCCTCCACCTTGGCTGAGAGCCTGCAGAGAACCAGTGGAGTGCAGCAGCGACCCCTTCTTCCCCCTGGCGTCCCTGGAGGTCCAAGAGCTATCGTCGGAAGCGTCTGCTTGTCTTCTTCGCAACGGAAGTGGTTTCGTTGTCGTCCGAGCACCGTGCTGCTCGGGAGAGCCGTTCTCCCTCGACTGCACGAAGCTCTCTGACAGAGCACCTGAACGTGATTGGAAGCTCTGGCACGACAAATCCAGCATGAATCAAGATAAGATCCCTTCTGTAAAGTTTTTCCTCCTTCTCTCTACTTTCAAAATCAAGAAGCGGAACTCCGTTCGGCATCTTGTAGCAGGAGTTATCAATTTTCTCCCTCAGCCACGCGGTTCTACTTCAGACAGTCTGCACCGACTTGTCATCATTGTTCAGAGTTTCCTGGACTTCTCCAGCATCGCTTGGCTTCCCCGTCAGTTTTTCTGTGAAGAAGACTCAACCACAGTTCCAAAGACTCCAACGGTGCTCGATTCTCAGTTTGGGAGCTGTCGAGGCAACCTATGCAACATGCTGTTGGAAACCAGGAGCTGTCAGTCCGAGAATCTACCTCCCTGTTCGAGCCTCCACCCAGACCAGCATCGATGACAGAAGAAATTAATAAAATTTGGACGACTTCCCCGGCCTACTACGAAGATTTTTTCTAGGTGGTTTCGTCCCCAAAAAAATTCGGTAGTAGTTGCAGTAGTCAATTCATCAGTCTCCTGTTAGCACCCACATAACTGGGCAGAATCGGTAACCTCCCAACTTCGGTGCTCCCTTCTCAAATTCCCCTCCCCACTTGGCCGGCTGAAGGCCCCTCCCTATGTGGAGGTAGTGTTTGGATGTAACTATCATCTTCCCTTCCCCACGATCCCCCCCTTGCATGGGGTGTAGTGTTGTAATAGCTTAAACAGGTCAAGCTACCCCGGCGCGGCGTGTGGGGAACCCACGCTTCCCCGCTCGCCCTCGTCTCCGAGCGGGACCGGTTTCTTCAAACCGGTCGAGTGAGTGCTCCAAAACTTTGCTCAAATTCATACTTTTTCTTTCAATATTAGTTCATAAACTCCGCTGGCCGTGACGAGAGCCCGATCCTTAAGCTCATTTGCTATAAGTGATCATCGTGGGAAGAGAGTGGAACCCGTGCCCTTTGGCACTTCGTCGGACCCTTGATTTGGGCAGCCATACCCTTGGGGAATCAAACCTTGGCCTTGCTGGCCCTCTACCAGCAAGGGCCCAGCCCACACAACCTCCCCTTGGCATTGCCAAGTTACCCCGGGTCTTAATGAGCATCGGGTGAGCGGTTGCCATTATCGGTCCGTTTTGAATGCTTAATTGTGCTTGCTTGTTGAGTCCTAGGTTGTGTCACATCAATTGATATCAGAGCAAGTCATTGACTTGTCTCTATCAAGTCAAGTCCTAGGGCACGTTTGCATTGGAGTCTTCATCAGTCCGACCCTTGTATTTATCCCCCCGATCATCATGGCCACCTCCTACTTGGCCTACTCGCCACCCATGGACTTCATCCTAGATAGGGATATTACCTTTGACGGATCACATTCTAGTGACTATCTTAGGTGGGAGGCTACCATGGAAAAGTACTTCAAAAAGACTTGGGTATATGGACCGACGAGAGTCCGAAAGGCCAAGGGACGACTTTGGGGTCAAGCCAAGAGTAAGTGGGAACACATAGAGGGCTTAAGGAGGGTTGGAAGCCAAGAACCTATTCACTCATGGGAAGAGATGAAGAAAAAACTTAGAAAGATCTACATCCCCAAACATTCCCACCCCTCCTACTCAAGCACCCCTAACCCGAGGAGCACTACCACTCCTTCATCCCCACCCGGCCAACTTAAGACCGACCTTTGGTCTCCACCCCCACCACTCCCAACAAATCACCTCTCAACCATCATAACTACACTTCGTGACCAAGTCCTCTCCCTTAAGACCCAAATAAACCAAGCACCCACCTCTCCGCCAAATCCCATGAGGATCCCCACACCCCAACAAAAATCTCCTTCCACAAACCTCACTATCCAGACCCAATTGCCCCCCACTTCCACCCCCCCACAACTGGCCGATCCTAAGGGGAAGAGACCCCTAACTGACCCAGTTTCCCCAATAAGGACCACCACTACCCCTCCATTTTTCCCTATAAGGGACACTCCCCCCAAGACTGACCAACTCAAGCCACCCCAACCAACTCATCTCCCACTCCCTCCCCCAAAACTCCCATGTCCAAAGCCTCCACTACTACCCTTACCTATCCTAACCCACGTTTCCCACCACCTACCACCCCGGATACACTATGCCCCAATCATCACCACACCCTCAAAAGCCCCTCTCACCTCCTTGGAAGAAGAACCCATGCCCCACCCCATAGTGGTGAACACTCCAAACCCACTCTCCACCTTGGAGAAAACCCAAGTCCAAATTGAAGAAGAAACAACACACGAGGGTCTTCACCTTACATCACCATCTCTAGTTGGAGTCAATCTCATCTTAGGAGAAACCCTTGATAGTTGGCTAAAGAAGAGCCTAATAAGAGAGATCATGGCCCCCGATTTCCCACCCATGAAGGAAAACCATCTCATAGTGCCCATCTCCTCTTATCACACCACAATCCAAGCATCTTATCAAGTTGAGATCTTAGAAGATTTTCTTAGAGGCTTAGCATGGCAAATTGAGTTCACTAGCATGTTGACCCCTATGGCCGAACAACCTACGATCCTTGGCCTCCTACACCTATGCATCGGGTCTATCACCTCGATTTGCACCATTGGTTGCTACACTAGCGACCTCCTTCTATTCCTCCCTACACCCGATGAGCCCAGCCTTCTCCTCAATTTAGAGCTACTTATCTTGGGTAGAGAGCCAAACCCTCCCTTCGTGGCCGACCCACCCACCAAGAACTTTGGCCCCATTGTCTCATTAGAGGAGGATGACCCACCACTACTTGAAGATGTTGAGGACATAGGGCCCCTCCCCCTCGATAACCCTTTTTATGATCCCTTTGATCCCTTCCAATGGGGGTCAAAGAACCCATGGGACCCAACCACCTTATCTACCACCCACCTTTCCCTATCCCAACCCACCATGTTTGATCCAATCCACCCCATCCTAGACCCGGGTTACACCTTGGGAGCCATGACCTTGGGCCACATATCCCTAGGAAATAAGGTTGTGCCCCACCCCATGATGACCACCTTCTTAGATCCATTCGATCCTTTCCAATGGGAGTTCAAAAGTTGTCCCACACCTATACACATGGAAGTCACCTTTGGGAAAAGCATGCATGTGTTTAGGCTTACCACACCCCTTGGCATGAACACTATGTTGGGTCCATTCATTCATATCACCCACATGTCAAGTAGAAAGTATGAGTGGTCTATATTCGGATGTCATGGTCCTCCTTCATTCATCATGGGTCTTAAGCATGTCAAAGGCATCTACGGATGTCCGAGTCCCCCGATATTTATCACCAATTTGCATGATAGGGCCACCTACGGGTGCCCCGGCCCACCTAGGCTGACCAAAGACTACACTGCATCATTACATGATAGGTCTACTTTTGGTTGCCCAGGTCCACCCATCACTCCTGGAATGTCTGCATTCACAACATTGCATGAAGAGATCCGCAAGCACATTAGCAAGAAGAATGCGACTGATAAAAGGGTGGCCGACTCTCATCGGCGTCACCAAGAATTCCACATGGGTGACTTTGTGATGGTGAGGAAGGAGAGGCTCTCCCCGGGAGTCATCTCCAAATTGAGGCTATGTGGGGTTGGTCCCTTCCAGGTCCTGAGGCGCATTGGCGCTAATGCCTATGAGTTAGATCTCCCCGAGGAGTATGGAGTGAGTCCCACATTCAATGTAGCCGACCTAGTGCCATATAAGGGACCCACGGTGGTACCTAGTGAGGATATTGAGTCTATTCCCTCCGTTGAGAGAGCACCCACCCGTGAGGAGAGTCCACCAGCCAAGAGAGCCCAGCGTGAGCACATTGAACGAATATTGGATGAACAGGCCACTACCACCATGAGCAAGGTATACGAGCGCTATCTCAGCAGGTGGATGGATCGGTCTCGTTCGGAAGACTTTAGGGCAGTACCACTTCTACACCCTCCAAGGAGGGAAGGACACTTACTCGACGGAGTCGAGTTCTCCGCACCCCGGGAGTATGATGGGGACATCACCTCCCATGCCCACGTTCACAGCTCGTCTCCTCGCCCCGGTTGCATCCGGCATGGTCTAGTTATTTAATTTTGAGTCCTATGTAATTTTTATTTGAGTCATTTGATGTATTTTCCCTTTTATTTGAGTCATGTTCCTAGGTCTTGTGTTTATTTCCCTAAGTTTGAGTGTCATTAGGTTGTCTAGTTAGCTATTGGGCCCAATTCATTGGGCTTGGCCCAAGGGATCCCCCCTACCCCCTCGGTTATTTGTCATTGAGTCAATTGTCAGGGTCTTATTGTAAAATGTGGGTTGCCTATATATAGGGCCCCATTCCCCCCATTTCAAGGGAATGAATCAATGAATGAAAAAAATGCCATTTTGTGAGTTCTATCTTTATTTTTATGGTGGAGTGAATCCATTAGTGAGGTGAGAAGCCTTAGGGAGAGAATCCCACCCATCCCTCTCTTAATCTCTCTCTTTCACTCCCCTTTCTCTCTCCTCCACACCCAATTTTGAAAATTTTCTCTCTCCTCCCTTCCCAACCACCACTCTCCCACCTACCCCCATTAAAGGCCACTCCTCTTCCCCACACATCCCATTACTCCACCCCCTAGTCCCAAGGGAGCATCCCCAATCACTAAGCCACCCTCCAACCACCTCATCCCTTTCCCAAGCACCCTTCCCTCTCCCCCATGCAACCCTCCACCTCCCAAGACCATTTGAATTTGAATATCCCCTTCCCTCCATAGCCCAAAGTCGCCCAACTCATTTCCCCATTGAGTAGGCCACCCCCATCCCCTTCCCTCCACTCCACTCTACCAAGAGCAGCCACCCCATCACCCTTCCTCCACCTTGGCTGAGAGCCTGCAGAGAACCAGTGGAGTGCAGCAGCGACCCCATCTTTCCCCTGGCATCCCTGGAGGTCCAAGAGCTATCGTCGAAAGCGTCTGCATGTCTTCTTCGCAATGGAAGTGGTTTCGTTGTCGTCCGAGCACCGTGCTGCCCGGGAGAGCCGTTCTCCCTCGACTGCGCGAAGCTCTCCTGACAGAGCACCTGAACGTGATTGGAAGCTCTGCCACGACAAATCCAGCATGAATCAAGACAAGATCCCTTCTGAAAAGTTTTTCCTCCTTCTTTCTACTTTCAGAATCAAGAAGCGGAACTCCGTTCGGCATCTTGTAGCAGGAGTTATCAATTTTCTCCCTCAGCCACGCGGTTCTGCTTCCCACAGTCTGCACCGACTTGTCATCATTGTTCAGAGTTTCCTGGACTTCTCCGGCATCGTTTGGCTTCCCCGTCAGTTTTTCTGTGAAGAAGACTCGTCCACGGTTCCAAAGACTCCAACGGTACTCGATTCTGAGTTCGGGAGCTGTCGCGGCAACATCTAAAACCTGCTGTTGGAAACCAGGAGCTGTCAGTCCGAGAATCTGCCTCCCTGTTCGGGCCTCCACCTAGACCAGCATTGACGACAGAAGAAACTAATAAAATTAGGAGGACTTCCCCGGCCTACTACGAAGCTTTTCCAGGTGGTTTCATCCCCAACAAAACTCGGTAGCAGTTGCAGCAGTCAATTCATCAGTCTCCTATCAGCACCCACAGAACTGGGCAGAATCGGCAACCTCCCAACTTTGGTGTTCCATCTCAAATTCCCCTCCCCGCTTGGCCGGCTGAAGGCCCCTCCCTGTGTGGAGGTAGTGTTTGGATGTAACTATCATCTTCCCTTCCCCACGATCCCCCCCTTGCATGGGGTGTAGTGTTGTAATAGCTTAAACAGGTCAAGCTACCCCGGCGCGGCGTGTGGGGAACCCACGCTTCCCCGCTCTCCCTCGTCTCCGAGCGGGACCGGTTTCTTCAAACCGGTCGAGTGAGTGCTCCAAAACTTTGCTCTAATTCATGCTTGTTCTTTCAATATGAGTTCATAAACTCCGCTGGCCGTGACGAGAGCCCGATCCTTAAGCTCATTTGCTATAAGTGATCATCGTGGGAAGAGAGTGGAACCCGTGCCCTTTGGCACTTCGTCGGACCCTTGATTTGGGCAGCCATACCCTTGGGGAATCAAACCTTGGTCTTGCTGGCCCTCTACCAGCAAGGGCCCAGCCCACACAACCTCCCCTTGGCATTGCCAAGTTACCCCGGGTCTTAGTGAGCATCGGGTGAGCGGTTGCCATTATCGGTCCGTTTTGAATGCTTAATTGTGCTTGCTTGTTGAGTCCTAGGCTGTGTCACATCAACGATCCTCTCTCCCTCTCACTCATTTGCACCGCCATGACAGCCTCCCTTCATCTTCTCATCGTCCCCCCAAGCCACCTCTCTCTCTCTCCCTAAAACTCCTGCCGCTAACCTCTCTCACACCTCCCACGCTCGACCACATCGACCACCTCCGGCCACCAGTCCCTCGCCAAAGCACCCCGCGTCCGAGCACCCGCAAACTCCCCCTTCCACTGTAGTTCCTCCATCGACCGTCCTCCACGCCGTCGTCCCTCTCGCAGCGAAGACCCTGCACCCTCCGCCACCGCGCATGCACGTCGAGCTCCCACCTCACCGAACGTCGCTCCTCGCTGTCGTTCTCCTTGCTAGCGGCAACCGCAGCTCCGGCCACTACGAGCATCCTCACGCAGTCAACTCCCTCCGCAAGCACACCCGACATGTCGTCGCCGTGAAGTCACCGGCCACCACGCCGGACGCCTTCACCCACGCCACCTCCACCTGCATGCATCACCGCCGGCCACGTCGCCCATGCCCATCAACTCCGGGACTCCCTCCCTGCCGCAGCCGTCCATCGCGAGCTCGCCGCTCCAAGCCTCCCTCACTGTCGCCGTCACCCTCGTCTCCACCTCCGACTAGCCGACATCGTCACCTGCGCACGCCCTCGCCACCGTGGAGCCGCCTCTCACCATTGCCGTGACCGCCGTCCACTCCCCGTCGTCTGAGAACACGCCGTGAATCCCTCTGTGTCACGCCCCGAGCGCGGAAGATACCCGGAGGTGCGCGACGAGTTTATATCAATCATGTCAATCAGAGTAGTAGTGTATTCGACACCAAAACAGAGATGCGCAAAATAGAAAGATAACCCAATCCTTTATTTCATAATGGATAGACTATTACAAATCCAATACTCTATTCAATTAAAAAGGAAAAGTACATAGTTGACTCAAGAAAATAGAAAAAAGACTAGACGACACTTAGAAAAGCTCTAGCTCTTTCACTCTTGACTTTCCCCATCAGATTGACCTTCTTCGTCGGACTTACCTGAAAAGTAAGGGACAAACACGGAGTGAGCGAACGCTCAGTAGGAAATTATATCTCAAGCGCTAGCAAGGGGTTTAAATAATTACATCTTTCATGTATGCACTATAGCTATGCATGCTCGCATAAAACGACAAGATAGAGAAGGAATTTATCAATAAGATAGCAAGATGAACTAGTCATGAGCTTTCAAGAAAAGATAACAGGATATTCAAGCAAGTACTTTTTAGCAAGTCATGTCAAGAACTTTGGCTATCATGTATCAAGCAAACAAGTAATTACCCTTTCTCGGGTCACGTAATTCATGTCATGTCAAGTACGAGTCAAGTACAAGATTTGTGTGGAATGTCTAATCAAGCTAGTCATGCACTCGGTATAATGCCAGATACCTTATCATTCAACTCCCATGGGCACAAGTACTTTCGGGTGCTCCTCCCAGGACCAGATCGGGCCCTATATGCGTAGGCATTTATCATGTATATTTGACATCCACTCTTGTATATATATATAGCCAATATGGAATTTCAACAATTTAAGCTTGTAGACCCGTAGGATAACTTGGAGAGAATGGAGTCCAAAAATACAACATTGGACATAGATAGGCGATAACAACGGTATAAAACACGATTTATCGTTGAAACTAGGTGGAATTAGGTTCCTTAACTCGGGTACCATGACAAGTATGGACATTCTTTATATAGAATTGAGGTCCACATGAACAGTATATCAAAGGTAAGATACCCTCATTCTTATTATAGAATTGAGGTCCACAAGAACATCAATAAATGGCATGATATCATCATCCCATTAAGAATTCTCATGATATACTCTTTGCATATCATAAGGGCCGGTATACCATGTTTCTTTAGAGTGACATGGCATTCAATAGTGTAATGGGTTTTTAGGGTACAACCAGCTCAGTCGACCTTGAGGGAATCCAAGGTACGAGGAGTCTTACGGAGGTCTCTATGACTAACTCGCTAGTCCAAAGGAACGGAATGTCTAATGGAGAGCTTGTATGTCAATGAGAGTTGAGGGTGATTGATAAAACATCATGAAACGTGGGACTATACTCACGGAGTGGAATATAGTGCCGATATACATATATATATATAGATATACTGAAACCATCGGTTGTCAGAAACAGGTAAAAACATTTTTACAGGAAAATAACGACTTAAGTAAAGTCACTACTTAAGTAATTAACACCTTAGATAAGGGCGTTTATCTATTTTACATTTTTTCAAGATTTCAATATTTCAGTATTTTACCAAAAATGCGCCTTGGTGAAGGGCGTTTATTTACAATTTGACGACACAATTAGTGGTCGTCCATTCTTTACTTCTATTTTTGCAGTATATATATATTCAGAAATTTATCAAAAACACGCCCTGGACAGGGGCGTTACTTTCCAATTCACGTCCTGAACAGGGGCGTTAGTCAAGTGAGAGACGACCTATACAGGGTCGTGAATTCAAGAATTTACAATATTTCAGGAAATAAAATTCCAAGAGACAAGAGACATGATCATGACAGAAAATTAGTAGGGATTCACTGGTCGAGTCATGCAATATATATTAGATTGGATATTTCATATCTATTGAATTTTTAAACGTGGATCAATTATTAATTACATGTGATTTTCATGAGATTAACGCCTACAGGGTAGGGCGTCAAATCTGAAATTGATGACCTGGTGCAGGTCGTTTCTTTAAAGTAGCGCCCTGGACACGGGCGTCTCTTGCAAAAATATTACAGAAACGTGTAGAAACCATCAGGAAACTTATATACATGCCATGCATGATGTGTTACTATGAATTTAATTTGTTTGGGCTACGTTGCTTGAGAAAACCTACCTTGATGATGATAAACTGACGGATGAACAGATGTAGGTTCTGGGGAAAACGATACTCTGTTTTATAAACAGAGTCTTTTTGACGAACTGATAGCCAAGTAAGATATATGCTTTCCTTTGGCAACAGATGAGCTTGGGAAGATGTAGAAGATGTTGGTTGACGAAGAATTCCCCGTTCTTCCCTGTCAACCGTCTGCAGATCCTATAAAAGAAAAAGAAACTATATACCTTAGTTTCTTCATCGTACGTAACAGAGGAGAAAGCAGAAGAACGTTACCTAGTCCTTCACCGGAGCTTCTCAACCTGTAAGCAGAGAAGAGTATGAAGAATCATTAGTTCTTCATGCGTTGATCGAACACAATATAAGGAAGAAGGAAGAAGAAGAACCTATTGTTCTTCGCATACCTTTGAAAACTCCGAACGCCAAATAGCGTTCTCGGTTCAAGCAGAAGGTTATTTATAAGATATTGGAAATCCTAATAAGGTTAGTGTTCGATTGGAAGTAATACTTCCATATTAGAGTTATTACTACATTCGAACTCTTTCTCATAGTTATCAACTTACCCTGGATAGACTCCTGGGTCGAACGAAACTCAAACTGAATTAACGACCTAGGTCAGGGCGTCGAATTTAAATTGACGCCTTGTCAAGCGTCGTTACTTGTTGAAACGCGTCCACGCAAGGGACGTTACGCTAACTTGCCCTTTTTATTTATTTTGGTCGTTTGAAATTTGACGCCTTAACGTATGGGCGTCCTTTCTTCAAAACACGCCTTATGTAAGGGCGTTTTCTTGTAAAGTAGCGCCTTTATCTGAGGCGTTATTTCCATCAGGGTTTAATTATTTTTATTCCAAGCTCTTTCTTTTATTTATTAAATCTTTTAAGCTATTTTGATTTATTTATCCCTTTTAAATTTATCAGGGTTGCTACACCCTCCCCCACTTAAAAAGAATTTGGTCCCTAAATTCCATATCATACATTTACATATGGAGAGTGTAGAGTATGTACCTTCTAAAATAAGTCTGGAAATCGCTTTATCATAGATTTCTCGGTCTCCCATGTAGCTTCATGTTCTGAATTCTTATTCCATTGTACTTTTAGCATGGGAATAACTTTATTCCTTAGGGTTCGTACTTCTCGATCTAGTATTCGTATGGGCTTCTGCTTATATGTGAAATCTTTCTGGATTACTAGGTCTCCATGTTCGATAATATGTGATGGATCGTGTACATACTTCTTCAACATGGATATGTGGAACACATTATGTACTTCGGACAGTTGAGGTGGCAATGTGATGCGATAAGCAACCTCGCCAACTCTTTCTAGTATCTCAAAAGGTCCGATAAATCTTGGTGTAAGCTTGCCCTTAACACCAAATCTTCGTATTCCACGTCCAGGCGATATCTTGAGAAATACATGATCTCCAACTTGGAATCCAAGATCTCTCCTTCTTGTGTCAGCATAAGCCTTTTGCCTTGTCTGAGCTACTTGCAATCTTTCTCTGATTACTTGTATCTTCTCAGTTGTATCCCTTACCATGTCTGGACCTAACAGTTGTTTCTCTCCAACTTCGCTCCAGCATATGGGTGATCGGCAACTCCTTCCGTATAAAGCTTCGAAAGGTGCCATTTGTATACTTGCCTGGTAACTATTATTGTATGCAAATTCTACCAACGGCAAGTGATCATGCCAGCTTCCATCGAAATTCATGATGCAAGCTCTGAGCATATCTTCAACCACCTTATTAGTTCTCTCGGTCTGACCATCCGTTTGAGGATGAAAAGCTGTACTAAAGTTAAGTCTCGTTCCCAACGAATGTTGTAGTCCTTTCCAAAAATGAGAAGTAAAACGGGGATCTCTGTCAGACACGATTGAAACAGGAATACCATGTAATCTGACTATTTCCTTGATGTATAGTGCAGCTAAGACATCAACTGACCATCGACTCTTGATTGCCAAGAAATGCGCTGATTTAGTCAATCGGTCAATGATAACCCATATTCCATCATGTCCTCTTTTTGATTTAGATAAACACATGATGAAATCCATACCAATATCCTCCCACTTCCATTTAGGAATATCTAGAGGATGTAATTTTCCAGCAGGCTTTTGGTGTTCTGTCTTGACCTGTTGGCATGTGAGACAACGTGATACATAGTCTGCTATTTCCCTTTTCATGTTGGGCCACCAAAAATTTCTTTTCACATCTTGGTACATCTTGGTAGATCCAGGATGAATCGTATACCTTGACCTATGAGCTTCATCTAAGACCTTCTTCTTCAATTCTGGGCAGTCCGGTATACAAGTTCTATTCTTGAACATTAATCTTCCATCAGAAGCTAATTGGAAATCCGATTGTCCTTCTAATCTGCCCTTGATTTCTACTAATGTAGGATCATCATTCTGAAGTGCTTGTATTTCAGACCATAAATCTGACTGTATGCTCACATGAGATAATGTGACACATCTAGGGTCCGTGTCCATGCTTATATTGAGTTCAGAGAATTGTTCCAGCAATTTCCATTCTTGAATCAGACAATTGACTAACAGTGCTTTCGGCTTTCGACTAAGGGCATCTGCTACATGATTACCCTTTTCGGGATGATATTGTATATTGAAGTCGAAGTCCTTGAGATATTCCAGCCATCGTCTTTGCCTCATATTTAGTTCCTTCTGTGAGAAAAGATATTTGAGACTCTTGTGATCGGAGTATACAGTAAACTGTACTCCATATAGATAGTGTCTCCATATTTTGAGTGCAAATACTACCGCGGCCAATTCTAAGTCATGGACGGGGTAGTTCTCTTCATGCTTCTTTAATTGACGAGAAGAGTAGGCTATAACCTTCCCTTGTTGCATTAGAACACACCCGAGGCCAATGCCAGAAGCATCAGTGTATACCTCAAACTTTTCTCCTTCAATTGGCAATGCTAAGATAGGAGCTGTAGTAAGATGATCCTTGAGAGTTTGGAAGCTTCTTTCACATTCCTCATCCCATTCATAACGGATCTCCTTGCGAGTTAACCTTGTAAGTGGCACGGCGATTTTTGAGAAATCCTTGATGAATCGCCTGTAATAGCCGGCAAGACCTAAGAAACTTCGGATCTCGCTAGCATTGGTCGGTCTTTCCCAGTTCCTTACAGCTTCAACCTTTGATGGGTCTACAGACAAGCCATCCTTTGATATAACATGTCCGAGAAAAGTCACTTCTTCAAGCCAGAATTCACACTTGCTAAGTTTTACATATAATTGGTTTGTCCTTAATATTTGTAATGCAATCTTTAAATGTTCCTCATGCTCTTCCTTGGTCTTGGAATAAATCAATATATCATCAATAAAGACCACCACGAATTGATCCAAATAAGGCCTGAATATACTATTCATTAACTGCATAAAGGCAGCAGGGGCATTCGTTAGTCCGAAAGGCATAACAACAAATTCATAATGGCCATGCCTGCTTCTGAACGCAGTCTTATGAATGTCATCATCCTTGATTCTTAATTGATGTTATCCCGACCTGAGATCAATCTTGGAAAAGTACTTGGATCCTGATATTTGATCAAATAATTCATCGATTCTTGGCAGTGGATACTTGTTCTTGATAGTGTGATGATTCCACTGTCGATAGTCGATGCATAATCTCATGGATCCATCTTTCTTCTTTACAAATAGTACAGGCGCTCCCCATGGGGAAGTACTTGGTCTAATGAATCCTTTCTTAATGAGTTCCATCAATTACTCCTTTAACTCCTTGAGTTCAGCAGGTGACATCCTATAAGGTGCCTTTGAAATCGGACCAGCACCAGGGACTAAGTCAATGGTGAAGGCCACTTCTCTTTGCGGGGGTAATCCCGGCAAATCTTCCGGAAATACGTCCGAAAATTCTTGTACCACTGGAATGTCTTCTAGCTTAGCTTCCTTAGCTTCTTTAACTGTGACAAATGCGAGGAAAGATACACATCCTTTCCTGATGAGCTTGCTAGCTCGGAGAGCTGAAATAATAGGGGATTTGCTCCGACTCTTGGGGCTAGTAAATACTAGTTCTGGAAATTCCTTGAATGTAACCTTACTATTGCGGCAATCAACTGTTGCCTGATACTTGGATAACCAATCTGCCCCTAGTATAACAACATACTCTTTCAGATCTAAACATATGAGATCAATAGGAAGATTTCTACCCTGAACCAATACTTCGCAGTTTTGATAATGATGTGTAATATCAGTCTCATCATCCAGAGGAGTAGACAAAACTAATTTTATCCATTCCGGTTCTAGGGGTAATGGGTCAGCAAACTTCTTAGAAACAATAGAATGCGATGCACCAGTATCAATTAAGACATATGCATTTCTGGAACAAACTTTCAATGTACCTTCCACTAAGCCGCCTCCTTCTACTTGCTCGGTTTCCTTGATTGCATGAAGACGAGCATTCTTGGTTACTGGGTGTTTTCCGTCATCGGCTTGATCGTTAAGTAATGGGCAATCAGGAATCCGATGCTCACGACTCCCACAACGGAGACATGCTCCTAGTTTCCTCCAGCATTCTTCTTCTCTATGACCCGCTTTATCACAATGTTTGCACACTGTAATTGGAGAGGTAGTGGTGATAGAGAAGGGCTTGGTCTTCTTGAACTTTTGATCTTGCGAGGAAATACCTCCATTGCTAGGCCTCTTCTTGAAGTTGGGTTTAAAGGAACCTGATCCTGTAACTTGTTCCTTCTTATCCTTACCACGAATTCTATCAGACAGTTCCGTGGCATCTTCTAATAGTTGAGCTCGACGTACTATCTCCGAGTAGACTTGAATGTCCATCGGCGCCAGTTGAGTAATAGCTTGGGGCCTGAGCCCATTAAGAAACCTCCTAGCTTTTATTTTCTCGGTGCTAACTAGATGCTTAGCATACTGAGACAATCTAGAGAATTGGGCCTCATACTCGGCCACTGACAAAGATCGTTGCTTTAATGCAGCAAATTCTGCAGCCTTCTTTTCCTGAACTCGGTCCGAGAAATATTTTGCGTTGAAGTGTTCAATGAATTCCTCCCACGAAACCTGATCTTGATTTATAGTAGTCTCTATTGATTCCCACCAGCATCTAGCATCCCTTTCTAACTGAAAAGTAGCTAATAAAACTTTATCCTAATCCGTGCATTGCATAACACGGAATATACGTTCTATCTCCCTAATCCAGTGTTCAGCGTCATCTGGATCAGTAGAACCCGTGAACTTGGGTGGGTTCATGTTCTTGAAAGTCTGGTGGAGACTTCCTGCTCGTTGTCCACCTCCTTGTGCTACTTGTTGCAGCACTTGAGTCATGCCTTGAAGGGTACGCTGCATGTTGCGCCATTGAGCACGTTCGGTAGCCATTATCCTACATTTACAATAACTAGATTAATATGTGCTTGTATTTAAAGACTCATATACTATGTTAACTTTAACCCTTGGTTCAACCCAATCTCACTGGTTGAAGGTTAAAACTTATCCTTGGACTTGGGTTTTTCCTAGGAATTGAATACCCTAGGCTCTGATACCACAAAAACTGTCACGCCCCGAGCGCGGAAGATACCCGGAGGTGCGCGACGAGTTTATATCAATCATGTCAATCAGAGTAGTAGTGTATTCGACACCAAAACAGAGATGCGTAAAATAGAAAGATAATCTAATCCTTTATTTCATAATGGATAGACTATTACAAATCTAATACTCTATTCAATTAAAAAGGAAAGTACATAGTTGACTCAAGAAAATAGGAAAAAGACTAGACGACACTTGGAAAAGCTCTAGCTCTTTCACTCTTGACTTTCCCCATCAGATTGACCTTCTTCGTCGGACTTACCTGAAAAGTAAGGGACAAACACGGAGTGAGCGAACGCTCAGTAGGAAATTATATCTCAAGCGCTAGCAAGGGGTTTAAATAATTACATCTTTCATGTATGCACTATAGCTATGCATGCTCGCATAAAACGACAAGATAGAGAAGGAATTTATCAATAAGATAGCAAGATGAACTAGTCATGAGCTTTCAAGAAAAGATAACAGGATATTCAAGCAAGTACTTTTTAGCAAGTCATGTCAAGAACTTTGGCTATCATGTATCAAGCAAACAAGTAATTACCCTTTCTCGGGTCACGTAATTCATGTCATGTCAAGTACGAGTCAAGTACAAGATTTGTGTGGAATGTCTAATCAAACTAGTCATGCACTCGGTATAATGCCAGATACCTTATCATTCAACTCCCATGGGCACAAGTACTTTCGGGTGCTCCTCCCAGGACCAGATCGGGCCCTATATGCGTAGGCATTTATCATGTATATTTGACATCCACTCTTGTATATATATATAGCCAATATGGAATTTCAACAATTTAAACTTGTAGACCCGTAGGATAACTTGGAGATAATGGAGTCCAAAAATACGACATTGGACATAGATAGGCGATAACAACGGTATAAACCACGATTTATCGTTGAAACTAGGTGGAATTAGGTTCCCTTAACTCGGGTACCATGACAAGTATGGACATTCTTTATATAGAATTGAGGTCCACATGAACAGTATATCAAAGGTAAGATACCCTCATTCTTATTATAGAATTGAGGTCCACAAGAACATCAACAAATGGCATGATATCATCATCCCATTAAGAATTCTCATGATATACTCTTTGCATATCATAAGGGCCGGTATACCATGTTTCTTTAGAGTGACATGGCATTCAATAGTGTAATGGGTTTTTAGGGTACAACCAGCTCAGTCGACCTTGAGGGAATCCAAGGTACGAGGAGTCTTACGGAGGTCTCTATGACTAACTCGCTAGTCCAAAGGAACGGAATGTCTAATGGAGAGCTTGTATGTCAATGAGAGTTGAGGGTGATTGATAAAACATCATGAAACGTTGGACTATACTCACGGAGTGGAATATAGTGCCGATATACATATATATATATATATATATAGATATACTGAAACCATCGGTTGTCAGAAATAGGTAAAAACATTTTTACAGGAAAATAACGACTTAAGTAAAGTCACTACTCAAGTAATTAACGTCTTAGATAAGGGCGTTTATCTATTTTACATTTTTGCAAGATTTCAATATTTCAGTATTTTACCAAAAACGCGCCTTGGTGAAGGGCGTTTATTTACAATTTGACGACACAATTAGTGGTCGTCCATTCTTTACTTCTATTTTTGCAGTATATATATATTCAGAAATTTATCAAAAACACGCCCTGGACAGGGGCGTTACTTTCCAATTCACATCCTGAACAGGGGCGTTAGTCAAGTGAGAGACGACCTATACAGGGTCGTGAATTCAAGAATTTACAATATTTCAGGAAATAAAATTCCAAGAGACAAGAGACATGATCATGACAGAAAATTAGCAGGGATTCACAGGTCGAGTCATGCAATATATATTAGATTGGATATTTCATATCTATTGAATTTTTAAACGTGGATCAATTATTAATTACATGTGATTTTCATGAGATTAACGCCTACAGGGTAGGGCGTCAAATCTGAAATTGACGACCTGGTGCAGGTCGTTTCTTTAAAGTAGCGCCCTAGACACGGGCGTCTCTTGCAAAAATATTACAGAAACGTGTAGAAACCATCAGGAAACTTATATACATGCCATGCATGATGTGTTACTATGAATTTGATTTGTTTGGGCTACGTTGCTTGAGAAAACCTACCTTGATGATGATAAACTGACGGATGAACAGATGTAGGTTCTGGGAAAAATGATACTCTGTTTTATAAACAGAGTCTTTTTGACGTACTGATAGCCAAGTAAGATATATGCTTTCCTTTGGCAACAGATGAGCTTGGGAAGATGTAGAAGATGTTGGTTGACGAAGAATTCCCCGTTCTTCCCTGTCCACCGTCTGCAGATCCTATAAGAGAAAAAGAAACTATATACCTTAGTTTCTTCATCGTACGTAACAGAGGAGAAAGCAGAAGAACGTTACCTAGTCCTTCACCGGAGCTTCTCAACCTGTAAGCAGAGAAGAGTATGAAGAATCATTAGTTCTTCATGCGTTGATCGAACACAATATAAGGAAGAAGGAAGAAGAAGAACCTGTTGTTCTTCGCATACCTTTGAAAACTCCGAACGCCAAATAGCGTTCTCGGTTCAAGCAGAAGGTTATTTATAAGATATTGGAAATCCTAATAAGGTTAGTGTTAGATTGGAAGTAATACTTTCATATTAGAGTTGTTACTACATTCGAACTCTTTCTCATAGTTATCAACTTACCCTGGATAGACTCCTGGGTCGAACGAAACTCAAACTGAATTAACGACCTAGGTCAGGGCGTCGAATTTAAATTGACGCCTTGTCAAGCGTCGTTACTTGTTGAAACGCGTCCACGCAAGGGACGTTACGCTAACTTGCCCTTTTTATTTATTTTGGTCGTTTGAAATTTGACGCCTTAACGTGTGGGCGTCCTTTCTTCAAAACACGCCTTATGTAAGGGCGTTTTCTTGTAAAGTAGCGCCTTTATCTGAGGGGTTATTTCCATCAGGGTTTAATTATTTTTATTCCAAGCTCTTTCATTTATTTATTAAATCTTTTAATCTATTTTGATTTATTTATCCCTTTTAAATTTATCAGGGTTGCTACACTCTGCCACCGGTGTCGCCCTCCCCACCAACAACCCCCCGCCGTGAAGCCACGCTCACTACCGGAGCGCCCCGCCGTCCACCTCGGCTACCACCTCCACCTCGTCGTCGACTCCACCGACCACCGCCTGCACCGCCCTCTGACTGTCGCGCTCGCCACCGGCAACCCACCACCGTCATCGTCATCTTCCTTCCCCCCCTCTCTGTCTCACGTCCCCTCTCCCTCTCTCCTCTCTGCTTCTCTCTCCCCCTCTCGCCGTGATCTCTCTCTTCCTTCACTCCCTCTCCGTCTCTCTCGATCTCTCTCTCTCCCCTTCGTCTCTCTCCCTCAATCTCTTTCTCACACTCTCGCAATCTCTCTCTCTCTCCCCTCACTCTCTTCCTCTCTGTCACGCCCCGAGAGCGGAAGATACCCGGAGACGCGTGACGAGTTTATATCAATCATGTCAATCAGAGTATTAGTGCATTCGACACCAAAAATAGAGATGCGTAAAAGTAAAGATAACCCAATCCTTTATTCCTTCATAAGAATATGTCTATTACAAACCTTTGGAGTACTAACGAAAATAAAGGGAAAAATACAAGGTTGACTCAAGAAAATATGAAAAAGACTAGATAACACGGAAGAAGCTCTATCTCTTTCACTCTTAATTTTTTCCATCCGTTCGAGTTCCCTCATCGTCGGACTTACCTGAAAAGTAGGGAAAACACTAAGTGAGCGAACGCTCAGTAGGAAATTATATCTCAAGAACTAGCAAGGGGTTTAAGTGATTACATCTTTCATGAATGCACTATAGCTATGCATGCTCGCATAAAACGACAAGATAGAGAGAGTGTATAACAATACGATAGCAAGAAGAACTAGTCATGAACTTTCAAGAACTTATATCAAAAAGATATCAAGATATTCAAGCAAGTGTATTCATCATGTCATGTTGGAATTTGGCTATTTTGTTTCAAGTCAAGCAAGTATACAATTACCCTTTTCTCGGGCCACGTAAGTCCTGTAATATCAAGTCAAGTACAAGTACAAGATTTGTGGAATGTTCAATCAAGCTAGTCATGCACTTCGGTATAATACCAATACCATGATCAATCAACTCCCATGGGCACAAGTACTTTTGGGTGCTCCTCCCAGGACCAGATCGGGCCCTATATGCACAGGCATTAATCATGTATTTTAACATCCACTTTTGTGTATAGCCAATATGGAATTTCAAGAATAAATCTTGTAGATACGTAGGATAACTTGGATAGAATAGAGTCCAAAAATATGACACTTGACATAGAATGATGATAATAACGGTACAATCACGATTATCGATAAAACTAGGTGGAATTGGTTCCCTAACTTGGGTACCATGACAAAAAAGTATGGACACTCTTTATATAGAATTGAGGTCCACATGAACAGCGCATCAATGGCAAGACGTCCTCCTTCTTAATATAGAATTGAGGTCCACAAGAACATCATGTTGAATATAGAATTTGGGTTTATAAGAACATCATGACAATGTTGATATAGAATTGGGGTTTACAAGAATAGCATCAAATGGCATGATAACCTCATCCCATTAAGAGAATTCTCATGATACACACTTTGCATAACATGAGGGCCGGTATACCATGTTTCTTTAGAGTGACATGGTAAAATAGTGTAATGGGTTTTTATGGTACAACCAGCTCAGTCGGCCTTGAGGGAATCCAAGGCTGCGAGGAGACTTACGGAGGTCTCTATGACTAACTCGCTAGTCCAAAGGAACGGAATGTCCAATGAAGAGCTTGTATGTCAATGAGAATTGAGAGGGTAATGCAATAAATCATCGTAGAAACGTGGGACTATACTCACGGAGTGGAGATATAGTGCCGATATAGAAATATAGATATATATAAAACCCTTCGGTTGACAGTAACTAGTATAAAATAGTAATACAGAAAATAGCGACTTACGCTAAGTCATTAATTATCCAATTAACGCCTTACCCAGGGGCGTTTATTTACAATTTGACGACTTATACATTAGTCGTCCCTTCAATATTTCTATTCTGCAGGAAATCAATATTCTGGAATTTTAACAAAAACGCGCCCCGGACAGGGGCGTTACTTGTCAAGAAGCGCCCTGGTATGGGGCGTCAGTTCAATAAGAGACGACCTTGTGCAGGTCGTTAATTCAATAATTTATCAATTTTCAGATAATAAAATTTCAGGAAACAATTTCATGGTCAGGACAAGAAAAATAGCAGGATTCGATAGGTATGATCATGCATTAATTTAGATTCATGGTTTCATAGTTATAGAATTTTAAACATGGATAATTATCAATTATATGAAATTGACGACTCCTGGATAGGGCGTCAAAATAAGAATTAGCGCCCTTGTCTGGGTCGCTTCTTTAAAATCACTCAGAAAACATTTGGAAACACAGTAAAACTATATGCATGAGATCATGGATGAGTTTATTTCATAATTTATACTAGTTTGGGCTACGTTCTTGAGAAAACCTACCTTATGAAGATTTAACTGATGAACGGATGAAGGTTTGGAACGACACTCTGTTTGTAACAGAGTCTTCTGATCACCAGAAGAGGAAGAAGAAGAGGATGATGCTTGATGAAGAACCTTCGTTCTTCCGGAAGATAGGAATTCCTTAACCTGTAAGAAGAAGACGAAGAAGCATTAGAATCCTCATGCTTCTGCGGTTTGGAAGAAACAATAAGAAGAACAAAACCTCTCCTTTCAGCAGAACGATAGCTCGAATTGCCAAATAGCGATCTGGGTCGATTAGGAGGGTATTTATAGGATTTTGGGGATCCTAATTGGGTTAGAGTTCTATTGGAAGTAATACTTCCATGATAGAGTCCTTACCATATTCCACCTTCGACGTAGTTATCCAGAACTTGCCCTGGATAGACTCCTGGGTCGAACGAAACTCGAACTGAATTAACGTCTTAAGCGAGGGCGTTGAATTTAAATTGACGCCTTGTCGAGCGTCGTTACTTATATAAACGCGCCCACGTAGAGGGCGTTTCATTTCCCTTCCTTAATTTTATTTTTCCCGTCGTTTGAAATTTGACGCCCTATTGTCTAGGCGTCCCTTTTAAATTAACGTCTTATACAGAGGCGTTTCCTTTTGAATCAGCGCCTTGATAAAAGGCGTTATTTTCCTCTTGATCAATGATTTACTCATTTAGGCTCTTTGTCATCTATTTACTTATCTTTTATTTTTAATTTGATTTATTTAATAATCTTATTTTTATTAGGGTTGCTACACCCTCCCCCATTTAAAGGAATTTGGTCCCCAAATTTAATAGTATATATAAGTGGAGAGTGTAGAGTATACCTTAAAATAATTCTGGAAATCGCTTCCTCATCGATTCCTCGGTCTCCCATGTAGCTTCATGTTCGGAGTTCTTATTCCATTGTACCTTAAGTATGGGAATAACCTTATTCCTTAGGGTACGTACTTCACGATCTAATATCTTTATAGGCTTCTGCTCATATGTGAGATCCTTCTGGATCACTAAGTCTCCATGTTCAATAATATGTGATGGATCGTGTACATACTTCTTCAACATAGATATGTGGAACACATTATGAACATCAGACAATTGAGGAGACAATGCGATGCGATAAGCAACCTCGCCAACTCTTTCCAATATCTCAAAAGGTCCTATGAATCTTGGTGTAAGCTTGCCTTTAACACCAAATCTCCGTATGCCACGTCCAGGCGATATCTTGAGAAATACATGATTTCCAACTTGGAATTCAAGATCTCTCCTTCTTGTATCGGCATAAGCCTTTTGCCTAGACTGAGCAACTTGCAGTCTTTCTCTAATCATTTGTATTCTTTCAGTGGTAACCCTTACCATGTCTGGACCTAGCAGTTGTTTCTCTCCAACTTCATCCCAGCATAAGGGTGATCGGTAACTCCTTCCGTATAAAGCTTCGAAAGGTGCCATTTGTATACTTGCCTGGTAGCTATTATTGTATGCAAATTCCACCAACGGCAAGTGATCATGCCAGCTTCCATCGAAATCAATGATGCAAGCTCTGAGCATATCTTCAACCACCTGATTAGTTCTCTCGGTCTGACCATCCGTTTGAGGATGAAAAGCTGTACTAAAGTTAAGCCTTGTTCCCAACGAATGTTGTAGTCCCTTCCAAAAATGAGAAGTAAAACGGGGATCTCTGTCAGACACGATTGAAACAGGAATATCATGTAATCTGACTATTTCCTTGATGTATAATGCAGCCAAAACATCAACTGACCATCGGCTCTTTATTGGCAAGAAATGCGCCGATTTAGTCAATCGGTCAATAATAACCCATATTCCATCATGTCCTCCTTTTGATTTAGATAAACCTATGATGAAATCCATGCTAATATTCTCCCACTTCCATTTGGGAATATCTAGAGGATGTAATTTTCCAGCAGGCTTTTGGTGTTCCGCCTTGACCTGTTGGCATGTGAGACAGCGCGACACGTAGTCCGCTATTTCCCTTTTCATGTTGGGCCACCAAAAATTCCTCTTCACACCTTGGTACATTTTGGTAGATCCAGGATGAATCGTGTACCTTGATCTATGAGCTTCATCTAATATCTTCTTCTTTAACTCGGGACAATCCGGTATGCAAGTTCTATTCCTGAACATTAATCTTCCTTTGCAAGTTATTTGGAAATCAGATTGTCCTTCTAGTTTGCCCTTGATTTCCACTAATATTGGGTCATTATCCTGAAGTGCTTGTATTTCAGTTAATAGGTCTGGCTGAATGCTTATATGAGACAATGTGACACATTGAAAGTCTGTGTCCACGCTTATATTGAGTTCAGAGAATTGCTCCAGCAACTTCCATTCTTGAATCATACAATTTGCTAACAGTGCTCTCGGCTTTCGACTAAGGGCATCTGCTACATGATTACCCTTTCCGGGATGATATTGTATATTGAAGTCGAAGTCCTTGAGATATTCTAGCCAACGTCTTTGCCTCATATTTAGTTCCTTTTGAGAGAAAAGATACTTGAGACTCTTGTGATCGGAGTATACAGTAAACTGCACTCCATATAGATAATGTCTCCAGATCTTTAGTGCAAATACTACCGCGGCTAATTCTAAGTCATGGACGGGGTAGTTCTCTTCATGTTTCTTTAATTGACGAGAAGAGTAAGCTATAACCTTTCCTTGTTGCATTAGAACACATCCGAGGCCAATGCAAGAAGCATCAGTGTATACCTCGAATTTCTCTCCTTCCATTGGTAAAGCTAAGACATGAGCTGTAGTAAGATGATCCTTGAGAGTTTGAAGCTTCTTTCACATTCCTCACTCCATTCGTAACGGATCTCCTTGCGAGTTAACCTCGTAAGTGGTACGGCGATTTTAGAGAAATCTTTGATGAATTGCCTGTAATAGCCGGCAAGACCTAAGAAACTTCGGATCTCGCTAGCATTGGTTGGTCTTTCCCAATTCCTTACAGCTTCAACTTTTGATGGATCTACTGATAAGCCATCCTTTGATATAACATGTCCGAGAAAAGTCACTTCTTCGAGCCAGAATTCACACTTGCTGAGCTTTGCATATAATTGGTTTGTCCTCAATGTTTGTAATGAAATCCTTAAATGCTCCTCGTGCTCTTCCTTAGTCTTAGAATAAATTAATATATCATCGATGAAGACCACAACGAATTGATCTAAATAAGGCCTGAATATACTATTCATTAACTGCATAAAGGCAGCAGGGGCATTCGTTAGTCCGAAAGGCATAACAACAAATTCATAATGGTCGTACCTGCTTCTGAATACAGTCTTATGAATGTCCTCATCCTTGATTCTTAACTGATGATATCCCGACCTAAGATCAATTTTGGAAAAGTACTTGGATCCAGATATTTGATCAAATAACTCATCGATTCTCGGCAGTGGATACTTGTTCTTGATAGTGAGATGATTCAACTGTCGATAGTCGATGCATAGTCTCATGGATCCATCTTTCTTCTTTACAAATAGCACAGGCGCTCCCCACGGGGAAGTACTCGGTCTAATGAATCCTTTCTTAAGAAGTTCCATTAATTGCTCCTTTAACTCCTTGAGTTCAGCAGGGGACATTCTATAAGGTGCCTTAGAAACTGGACCCGCACCAGGAACTAAATCGATGGTGAAGGCCACTTCTCTTTGCGGGGGTAATCCAGGCAAATCTCCCGAAAATACGTCCGGAAATTCTTGCACAACTGGGATATCTTCTATCTTAGTTTCCTTAGCCTCCTTAATCATGACAAATGCAAGGAAAGATACACATCCTTTCCTGATGAGCTTGCTAGCTCGGAGAGCCGAAATAAGAGGGGATTTGTTCCGACTCTTGGGGCTAGTATAGATCAGTTCGGGAAATTCCTCGAAAGTAACCTTGCTATTGTGGCAATCGACCGTTGTCTAATATTTGGATAACCAATCCGCTCCCAGTATGACAGCATACTCCTTTAGATCTAAACATATGAGATCGATAGGAAGATTTCTTCCTTTTACCAAGACTTCACAGTTTTGATAATGGTGAGTAATATCGGTTTCATTTCCGAGAGGAGTAGATAAAATTATTTTCATCCATTCCGGTTCCATAGGTAGTGGGTTAGCAAACTTCTTGGAAATAAAAGAATGTGATGCACCCGTATCAAATAAGACATGTGCATACTTGGAACAAACTTTCAGTGTACCTTCTACTAGTCTGCCTTCTTCTTCTTCAGTCTCCTTAATTGCGTGAAGATGAGCGTTCTTGGTTACCGGGCGCTTTCCGTCACCGGTTTGATCATTAAGTAATGGGCAATCGGGAATCCGATGCTCACGGCTCCCACAACGGAGACATGCTCCTAGTTTCCTCCAGTATTCTTCGGCTTTATGACCAGCCTTGTCACAATGCTTGCACACTATATTTGATGGGGTAGTGGTGATGGAGAAAGGCTTGGTCTTCTTAAACTTTTGATCTTGTGAGGAAGTACCTCCATTGCTAGGCCTCTTCTTGAAGTTGGGTTTAAAGGAACCCGAACTTGTAACTTGTTCCTTCCTATCCTTCCCACGGATTCTATCTGATAGCTCCGTGGCATCTTCCAACAATTGAGCTCGGCGTACTATCTCTGAGTAGACCTGAATATCCATTGGCGCCAGCTGGGTAATATATTGGGGCCGGAGCCCATTAAGGAACCTCCTAGCTTTCATCTTCTCGGTGCTAACTAAGTGCTTAGCATACCGAGACAATCTAGAGAATTGTGCCTCATACTCCGCCACCGATAATGACCGTTGCTTGAGTGTGGCAAATTCGGTAGCTTTTTTTTCTTGGACTCAGTCTGAAAAATATTTATTGTTGAAATGTTCAACAAATTCTTCCCAAGTAATTTGGTCTTGATTTATAGTAGCTTCGACTGACTCCCACCAGCATCGGGCATCCCTTTCTAGTTGGAAAGTAGCTAATAAGACTTTATCTTGATCCGTGCACTGCATAACACAGAATATACGCTCCGTCTCCCTGATCCAGTGCTCTGCGTCATCCGGATCAGTAGAACCCATGAATTTGGGAGGGTTCATGTTCTTGAAGACTTGGTGGAGACTTCCGGCTCGTTGTGCACCTCCCTGTGCTACTTGTTGCAGCACCTGAGTCATGCCTTGAAGTGTACGCTGCATGTTGCGCCACTGAGCACGTTCGGCAGCCATCGTCCTACAATTACAATAACTAGATCAATACGTGATCTCATTTAGAAGCTAGCATTTCTATGTTAACTCAACCCTTGGTTCTACCCAATCTCACTGGTTAATGGTTTAACCTATCCTTGGACTTGGGTTTTCCTAGGAATTGAATACCCTAGGCTCTGATACCACAAAAATTGTCACGCCCCGAGAGCGGAAGATACCCGGAGACACGTGACGAGTTTATATCAATCATGTCAATCAGAGTATTAGTGCATTCGACACCAAAATCAGAGATACGCAAAAGTAAAGATAACCCAATCCTTTATTCCTTCATAAGAATATGTATATTACAAACTTTTGGAGTACTAACGAAAATAAAGGGAAAAATACAAGGTTGACTCAAGAAAATATAAAAAAGACTAGATAACACGGAAGAAGCTCTATCTCTTTCACTCTTGATTTTCCCCATCCGTTCGAGTTCCCTCATCATCGGACTTACCTGAAAAGTAGGGAAAACACTAAGTGAGCGAACGCTCAGTAGGAAATTATATCTCAAGAACTAGCAAGGGGTTTAAGTGATTACATCTTTCATGAATGCATTATAGCTATGCATGCTCGCATAAAACGACAAGATAGAGAGAGTGTATAACAATACGATAGCAAGAAGAACTAGTCATGAACTTTCAAGAACTTATATCAAAAAGATATCAAGATATTCAAGAAAGTGTATTCATCATGTCATGTTGGAATTTGGCTATTTTGTTTCAAGTCAAGCAAGTATACAATTACCCTTTCCTCGGGCCACGCAAGTCCTATAATATCAAGTCAAGTACAAGTACAAGATTTGTGGAATGTTCAATCAAGCTAGTCATGCACTTCGGTATAATGCCAATACCGTGATCAATCAACTCCCATGGGCACAAGTACTTTCGGGTGCTCCTCCCAGGACCAGATCGGGCCCTATATGCACAGGCATTAATCATGTATTTTAACATCCACTTTTGTGTATAGCCAATATGGAATTTCAAGAATAAAGCTTGTAGATACGTAGGATAACTTGGATAGAATAGAGTCCAAAAATATGACACTTGACATAGAATGACGATAATAACGGTACAATCACGATTATCGATAAAACTAGGTGGAATTGGTTCCCTAACTTGGGTACCATGACAAACAAGTATGGACACTCTTTATATATAATTGAGGTCCACATGAACAGCACATCAATGGCAAGACGTCCTCCTTCTTAATATAGAATTGAGGTCCACAAGAATATCATGTTGAATATAGAATTGGGGTTTACAAGAACATCATGACAATGTTGATATAGAATTGGGGTTTACAAGAATAGCATCAAATGGCATGATAACCTCATCCCATTAAGAGAATTCTCATGATACACACTTTGCATAACATGAGGACCGGTATACCATGTTTCTTTAGAGTGACATGGCAAAATAGTGTAATGGGTTTTTATGGTACAACCAGCTCAGTCGGCCTTGAGGGAATCCAAGGCTGCGAGGAGACTTACGGAGGTCTCTATGACTAACTCGCTAGTCCAAAGGAACGGAATGTCCAATGGAGAGCTTATATGTCAATGAGAATTGAGAGGGTAATGCGATAAATCGTCGTAGAAACGTGGGACTATACTCACGGAGTGGAGATATAGTGCCGATATAGAAATATAGATATATATAAAACCCTTCGGTTGACAGTAACCAGTATAAAATAGTAATACAGAAAATAGCGACTTACGCTAAGTCATTAATTATCCAATTAACGCCTTACTCAGGGGTGTTTATTTACAATTTGACGACTTATACATTAGTCATCCCTTCAATATTTCTATTCTGCAGGAAATCAATATTCTGGAATTTTAACAAAAACGCGCCCTGGACAGGGGCGTTACTTGTCAAGAAGCGCCCTGGTATGGGGCGTCAGTTCAATAAGAGACGACCTTGTGCAGGTCGTTAATTCAACAATTTATCAATTTTTAGATAATAAAATTTCAGGAAACAATTTCATGGTCAGGACAAGAAAAATAGCAGGATTCGATAGGTATGATCATGCATTAATTTAGCTTCATGATTTCATAGTTATAGAATTTTAAACATGGATAATTATCAATTTTATGAAATTGACGACTCCTGGATAGGGCGTCAAAACAAGAATTAGCGCCCTTGTCTGGGTCGCTTCTTTAAAATCACTCAGAAAACATTTGGAAACGCAGTAAAACTATATGCATGAGATCATGGATGAGTTTATTTCATAATTTATACTAGTTTGGGCTACGTTCTTGAGAAAACCTACCTTATGAAGATTTAACTGATGAACGGATGAAGGTTTGGAACGACACTCTGTTTGTAACAGAGTCTTCTGATCACCAGAAGAGGAAGAAGAAGAGGATGATGCTTGATGAAGAACCTTCGTTCTTCCGGAAGACAGGAATTCCTTAACCTGTAAGAAGAAGATGAAGAAGTATTAGAATCCTCATGCTTCTACGGTTTGGAAGAAACAATAAGAAGAACAAAACCTCTCCTTTCAGCAGAACGATAGCTCGAATCGCCAAATAGCGATCTGGGTCGATTAGGAGGGTATTTATAGGATTTTGGGGATCCTAATTGGGTTAGAGTTCTATTGGAAGTAATACTTCCATGATAGAGTCCTTACCATATTCCACCTTCGACGTAGTTATCCAGAACTTGCCCTGGATAGACTCCTGCGTCGAACGAAACTCGAACTGAATTAACGTCTTAAGCGAGGGCGTTGAATTTAAATTGACGCCTTGTCGAGCGTCGTTACTTATGTAAGCGCGCCCACGTAGAGGGCGTTTCATTTCCCGTCCTTAATTTTATTTTTCCCGTCGTTTGAAATTTGACGCCCTATTGTCTAGGCGTCCCTTTTAAATTAACGCCTTATACAGAGGCGTTTCCTTTTGAATCAGCGCCTTGATAAAAGGCGTTATTTTCCTCTTGATCAATGATTTACTCATTTAGGCTCTTTGTCATCTATTTACCTATCTTTTATTTTTAATTTGATTTATTTAAAAATCTTATTTTTATTAGGGTTGCTAAACTCTCTCTCTCTCTCTTTCTCTCCCCTCCCCCGCGGCTCTCTCTCTCTCTCTCTCTCTCTCTCTCTCTCTCTCTCCATCTTCCTTTCTTTTATTTTTTTTCCTTTTTTTACTCCCTCTCTCACTCTTTCTTTCTCCCGCTCATTCTCTCTGTCTCTCACCTTCTCACTCCCGCCTTCTCTCTCCCTCTCTTTCTTTATTTTAATTTTTTTTCTCTCTTAAATCTCTCTCACTCGATCTCTCTGGCTCTCTCTCTCTTTATTTTAATTTTTTTATTATCTTAATCACTCTCTCCCACGATCTATCTCTCCCTCTCTCTATCTCTCTCTTCCTCTCCCTCTCTCTCTCTTTCTTTTGTTAACATATATATATATATATATATATATATATATATATATATATATATACATGTATATTATCAAATCTCCCCCCTTTTCTTCTCTCTCCCGCATCGCACCCCCCCTCTCTCTCACGGTTTCTCTCTAATCCCCTCTCTCTAACACCCATGCACACACACGTGATAGGGCCCTCCCTTACATATAATCCTATTAATATAAAACCCCCATCCTCCCCTATCTTTATGTTTTCTCTCTCTATTCCTCGTATTTCTTTCTAAGCCATTTCACCTCTCACCATTTTCTATCTCCATTTGCATTATCTTTTCATAAATTTCTTGCAAAAAAAGATCACTAAAAAAAGGGAGAGTTCTCTCTCTCTCTCCCCATCTTTCTCTCTCTAGCCTTCTCCTTCTTTATCTCTCCTGTATACATATTCCCATATTCATATTTCTTATTATTTTTAGTACATGTCCACTTGTATTCTTGTTATTTTCATCATTTTCTCTCCATAGTTGAATGAATAGCATATAGCTATGTATACATACGTATACATGTATGTATGCTTGTATGTTTGTGTACGTATGCGTTTGTGAGTGTGTGTAGGGGTCTGTTCGGATTGAAAAGAGAGGTTCCGGTTCAGTCTGTGTTGAGGCCCGTGAAATAAAGGAAGTCGAGTTCCTGGGTGTTCGAGTACACGAGGAAGGCTGTTCCGGCACGCCGTCTACTCGCGCCGTCCTCATCCTGAAGGAGCTCATCCAAAGCCTGTCAACAGCTTCCCCCCATAAGTTCTCACGTCTCCCTTCGCCCTGCTTTGTTTTTATTTCGCTAGTTACATTGTATGCATGCATTATCCATATTGCATTTCTTTCCCCGAGAAAGTCTTGTTTACTTATTCATCATATCATCCATCTACCCTTGGTGTCCAAAGGGGTTTAAAACAACCTCGACCAGGTGCATATTCGTTCATGTCTTCACCAGATTCATCACAAGGGATGGATGCTGCATTGTCATTATCCTGATTTATTATTTTATCTTCTTTTGCAAGGGGAACCATCAAAGGAAAGCCCCCTCCCTCAGCCGTCCGAAAGAGGAGGAGGAGGACCTCACGTGATCCCCAGTTCGGGGATGAAACGTGACCATCCCTCCTATTTTGAGGTACCCGACCATCACCTTCCCCTTCTTATTCTAGTTCTCTTTCTTGCTATTGTTATTTATTGTTAAGTCTCCACCCCCGTCCTTCTCTATCTTTGTCTAAAAAAGAGTCTTTCTCTCTATATATATATTCTCCTAGTGGTCTTTCATAATTTAAATTCTCTATATCTCACTCTCTTTCTCTATCTTTTACATCTCGACTTCTTTCATCATTTTCTCATGTCTCTTTAAAAGAAATAAAAGAATAAAAAATAATAAAGGTAACACAAACAAAAACCCAAAACAATAACAAAAGCTAAAACAAAAAAAGAAATAATAACAAAATCAGGGTAACCGAAGGAAGCCCCCTTCGTCGGCCGGCCGACAGAAGAGGAAGAGAGGACCCGCACTGCTCCCGCTCCGGCGGCGAACGCGATCAGAACACTTCCTGTGGGGTTCTCAGCCCCTGGCGATCACACTTCCCCCCTTCTTTCTGTTATTTCTTTTCTGTTCAAATCCCGCGAACGGAACAAGTTCCTCGCGGAGGTTCCATACTGACTCTAACTCCTGTCCCCATTTCTTTCCGTTCAAACCCTGCGACGGAATTAATTCCTCGCGAAGGTTCCCATGACGGAAGTAATTCCTCGCATAGCCTTTTCATTTTATCATTTTATTTCTTTAATTTTTGTCTAAATCCTGCGACGGAAGTAATTCCTCGCGAAGGTTCCCGTGACGAAAGTAATTCCTCGCGAAGCCTTTTCATTCTGTCATTTTATTTCTTTAATTTCTGTCTAAACCCTGCGACGGAAGTAATTCCTCGTGAAGATTCCCGTGACAGAAGTAATTCCTCGCGAAGCCTTTTCATTCTGTCATTTTATTTCTTTAATTTCTGTCTAAACCCTGCGACGGAAGTAATTCCTCGCGAAGGTGCCCGTGAGGAAGTAATTCCTCGCATAGCCTTTTCATTCTGTAATTTTAATTCCTTCAATTCCTGTCAAAACCCCGTGACGGAAGTAATTCCTCGCGGAGGTCCCTGCGACGGAAGTAATTCCTCGCGGAGCCTTTTCATTCCGCAATTTTATTCTTTTAATTTCTTTTTAAACCCCGTGGACGGAAGTAATTCCTCACGGTGGTTTCCATTCTGTAATTTCCTTATGTCAATTCATTTTGTTGTACATTTCCACTCCGTGGGTTTTCTCGTTCCGTATATTTTCCGCCTCTAAACCCGGTAGAGACAACCCTCTCCGGGACCTTTTACGCACTCTCTCTGCCCACGTATTTCTTTCCCCTTTTGTTAACCCCGTGACGTCCATCCACATCTCTTGGCGATCACGGTGGGACCTCTTTTGCTTTCCGTTCGGTTACCTGTGTGATTTGGCACCTACGTGTGCCCTTCCCTATTGCGCCCACGTGCGCTACAGTTTCCCATTGGCACCCGCGTGTGCACCTCCCCCATTGGCACCCACGTGTGCCCCTCCCCATTGCGCCCGCGTGCGCTACAGTCGTGCTCCAAGCAGCACCTTGCTTTGCGTTTATCCCTCGTGCACTTCGTGCACTTCCCTCTCATTCCCTTGATTTCTCGGGAGATTCACGTTGTTCCCTTTCTTTCCGTTGTTTTCCAAAAAAAACGGGCTTCAGCTCGAGGGCGTGCCTGGAGCCCCAGGTGCGTACTCAGCGTCATCGCCCTCAGCAACTGTCAGCCGTTGTGCGGACACGTCCTGACAAGTGGACGTGTTCTCCCAAAGGCACTTCCCATCTGGCATCCCCAAATTGAGAAAAGGAAAAAAGGGAGAAGATATAAAAGAAAGAAAAAAAAACCTCAATGGTGCTCTATCAGGTACATTTTCTATTTTCCTTTACCTTGTGAAAATTCGTTTAGTTCTATTCCACCCTACTTAAATTCTATTCTTGTGAAAATTTGTTTAGTTCCATTTCTTGCATAGGTTTTGATCCTGTGAAGATTTGTTTAGTTCCATTTCCTGCATAGGTTTCGATCTTGTGAAAATTGTTTAGTTATACTCTGTCATGCATAAGTTCTATCCTTTGGAAATTATTTATGTCTATTCCGTTCTGCATAAGCTCTATCTTGTGATAAATCGTTTAGTTCTATTCTATCCTGCATAAGTTCTATCCTGTGATAAATTGTCTAGTTCTAATCTATCCCACATAAACTCTATTCTTGTAAAAATTGTTAAATTTTTGTCCCATCCAGCGTAAGTTCTGATCCTGAATCTGTTTAGTTCTATCTTGTCTGAAGTTCTGTTCTTGTTAAAGTTGTTTAGTTATATTTTGTCCTGCATAATCCCTGTTCTCCTTGCTTTGTTTGTGTTTCACATATCTCAGTTATACTGCACTGCATTACATGAATTTTCCCCCTTTCTTTTTCCTTTTCTAAGGATCACCTTTTCTCGGTGAAGGAAGGACTCTCCGTTCGGGAATTCCTCTCGACGGACTAGGATCTCCTTCATCGGGACCTCCGTAAGTCCCCGACAGCGAAGGATTCCCTCTTCGTTCACTGGGCAGGTTGTACCACTGAAGTTCCCCGGAGTTTAGTTACCCATTCGTGGTGAGGCGAGCGACCTTAGCTGACACGGCGATGGCCAAAATTCTAACTAGGGTCCTGTCTTTTGCGTGAACTCCTCGTTTGTGAAAAGAGAAAAGGAAAAAAGAGAAAAAAGAGAAAAAAAAGAAAACAAACCAAAACAAAAAAAGGGACGTAAAGCATCCACTTGTGTGTTAATCTCTGCTACTTGTATGCTGGTGTATGTTATTACGTTCTAGAAAAGTGTTAAGGATGGCCGAGTATAATTACTATGCTTTCGAGGCTGACGCCTTCGGCTATGAGCCCCAAATGCATGACCCAGGTCATGGCTCTTACATAGAATACAGCCCGGACCAGGGCTACCAAGGTGAGCCCCATGTCTACGCCATGGACGCCGGTCCATCCCACGAGCCCTCACATGAGGTGCCGAATGTTGCCGGGGATACATCTTCTCCTCAGGACATCTCCTCTCTATTAGGTGTCCTTGCCAACACCCAGCTCAACTCTGAGCAACTCCAGGCCTTCCAGGCCATTCAAAAAGGGAAATCGGTTTCCCCCTCTCCCACAGAGCCGAATCCGGCTGCTACTCCTGTCCAAGAGTCTGTACAGGCCATTCCCTGTTAGGGTACTAGGCCCGGATACAGAGGGGGGTGAATGTATCCTTCAATGAATAATGGCTAATTAAAAACTCAGATGCTAGACGCAAACACAGAATGAAACGAATTCAATTAAACTTATGAGCAAACACAAGGAGCGCGCCTATCCAAGCATCTAGCGAAAGTAAGCACACAAAGCAAACCACTGCTCAATAGACTTTTTAGGTGGTCCGGTCCTCCAGACCTACATCCACCCCTCACTCCCAACCGGAGTGAGGCTTCACTAGCCAATGCTAGACAAGCAGACTCGGTCTGTAAACAGTTGCTGCCACACAGCTTGACCAGGGGAACAGCCTCCCCTCTTCCTCCCAACCGGAGGGACCCCTGGACTTGCAACCCGCAAGCCCAGAACCGGAGACAAGTCTCCCTTCCTCTGACCAGAGGGAACCCACAAGTAGCTCCCAGCTACTTGCAACCGGAGATCAGATCTCCCTTCTCCTGATCCACAGGAGGAACCCGACCTCACTACTGAGAATCGAAAGAACAAGAAAAACCAAATAAGAAGAAAAAACAGAAACACGAAATGAAAATAACTTCAGCAAACAGAACGCTGAAAAGCGAAATGCACAATGTGGCTCTCAACGGAGCTGACTGGCCTGGATCTGATCCACGGTCCAGTAGACAGATCTTCAGGTAAGCTTCTCTTCCTCTTCTCTTCTCTCTCACTTTCTTTTTCTCTTCACCCTTACGAGCTCTCTAACTCTCACTTTCTCTTCTTTTCCTTCTGCTCTTCTTCTCTTTCTTTTCTTCTGGATCGAACTCTCTTCACTTCTCCTTTTTTACTTTTTCCTTTCGATCAACCTTCATCTGTGGACGAAGGCTTCCTTATATAGCAGCAGCAGTAGGTGGGTAAGGTGCAGAATGCGTGTGCCTCCCACGCTTCATCCAGAATCTTCTTGCCACGTGCCCTTATAGCATTGGTTCCTTTAGTATCGGATCACGTGCAGCCCAGACACCAGTGAATGTTCTTCCTCGGACCTGCAAGGAGATAAAAACCATTAACACTGAGGGCCACAAGAACTAAAACTGCATGAGGTATGTCATAGCAATACGAGATGCACTTTACTGAGAACGACACGAGATACACAAGATTATTATAATACGAGATAAGGAGAGAATGACACGAGGTCAGATGCAAACAGCACGAGGTAAAAAGAGAACGACACGAAGTATCACTGTAACAAAACAAACACTACGAAGAGAACGACACGAGATACATAATAATAAAGCTAACACCACAAAGAAAACGACACGAAGTCAGAAGAGAACAGCACGAGGTGAGAAGGAAGTCTCACGGAGTGAAAAAGGTAGACAGACACGCGATCAGAAGGAACCGGGACGAAGATAGAAATAAACAATCACGAGGACATAAACACAAGAATAACACGAAGACACGAATACAAAAGTAACACAAAGACATGAATACAAAAACAACACGACATAACAAACAGCAAAGAGAACGGCACGAGGTGAAACGACACTTTACTAAAAAGACTTGAATACACATGAAAAACAACTCGAGTACTAAGTTGTTCGAACGTACGAACGACTCGAAGACGAAAACGACACGAAAACAACATGGAACAATTCAAAGACACGAGGTCTAGGAGAAGCAACACGAAGACAAACATAACAAAGAAACGACTCAAACTAAGAACGACATGGAGACAACACAGTTAGACTCGACTTGAGATGAGGTGAAGTCTGTACAGACATGAATGTTCACATTGTATAGAATTTGAAGCAAGTGACCGAGGCGATGTGTAGACTTTACCCAATGTATAGACTTGGTGGTCTTGAACGTAGGTAAGGCAATGCAATGTATAGACTTGCTCAAACGAGTGAACAGGTCGATGTACAGACTTGTCCAATACATGAAGCACAGTCCACTGTATAGACTTGATGCCTTGAAGGCAATGTACAGACTTGAGAGTGCAACAAATGAACTTTGAAACGCAGAGGCTGTATAGACTTGCATGAGACGCTGGGTAAGACGGTGGATGTATAGACTTTGAATGAGACACACAGAAGGACGATCCAGCGTATAGACTTTGAAGAATTAGGGGTGACACAGATGGAGCGACACGAGGTGGTACAGAAAACAGCACGAGGTGCTGTAGTGTTCAGCACGCTCTGGAACAAAACATGACACGAAGACAACCAACAAGCATTGTTGGAACAACACGATGTTGAAAAAGACATCACGAAGTGAAGTGAACACAACCAACACGAAGAATGAAAGGAACAGTACGGACATGCAGGGTATTAACTCATAGCAGTTTTTCTTATTAATCATGGAAAGTTCGAATGCATAACATTACTCATGATATCTGATTAAAAATAACAATATTTAACATAGTGATGCACATCATCAAAACACTAGGGAGGTCACAAAAGTCTAACAATCTCCCCCTTTTTGATGATGGCAACACTATATTAAATAAAAGAGATGAAGTGCATGAAGATAAGTTGTCAAAATAAGCAATGCAGACACACAACACACTCGCCTCCTCTGACGACTCCCAAGAGCTCCCCCCGAATACAACATCCACTTTCCTCTTACTAGAAAACTCAGGACACTTATCTTTCGCTCCCCCTTAGCAAAGCACAAAAGCACAAGCAAGACACTCTCCCCCTTTGACATCATCAAAAACTAGGGGCAGGTCTGAAGATATCACGAAAAGACAATTGCTGACAGTGGAGAGAAAACAATAGAGAGTATGGCTGATAAAGGAGAGTTATTGAGATGTTTAAGCAATTAAGAACGCCATTAATTTTATGTGAGGATTTTGAGGATCAGTTAGTCAGACTGTGCAAAATGGTGAATGAAGATTTGCTCCATACACAGAACCAGATTCTAAGCAAGTAAGGTACAAGATACCAGTATGGTCAGAGTAAGTCTTTACTCAGAGAGTATAAAGCAAGGAAGTCAGGAAAAACAAAGACATGTGGTATTGAAAACAAACAAACCAAGACCTAAATGCCAAGTGAACAGAATCTGGATACCAAGAGAAAGAAAATTTTTCAAAGATAGTCAAGATCAAAGATAAATCTGTCAAGTACACCTTTGACATTAGGGAGACACCTTGTTTAGAGGCAGGAATCCCCAGTTACTTGGTGGCAAGACCACATTACCCCTTCTGACAAGAAGATAGAGATAGTATTCTAACTGGTGTTGACATTAAGGTGACACCTTTACCAGAGGCCAGACACCCCAATTACTAACCAGATATATACCATAGCTCTGTATGATCAAGACAGCTAATTAAGCCTGATTTACTGCCATCTCATGACATGGAATTCTTTCACTTCATTGATGAAAGTCCCAGTTACTCAATGAACAGATAACAAGATTTGTAAAACTTCTTTCATGAAATTTTTTTTTTCATTAAACTGCACTTTAAGCCTTGTAAATTAGTCTTGACTCAGTTTGCGAACAATACACCAGTTCCAAAGTTTTTCAGACAAAAACACTATATACCTCATTTTGGACTCAACTTAGACTAAGTAGGTATGCTGTACTGGCTAGATCAGAAGTCAGTTACAGTGTAGGAAGATAGTCTTGAATTCAGATTTTGATCTCAGTGGGACTAACAGCCGAAATTCCAACAAGAAATTAGATGAACAGTCTTAACGGATAAAACATTCAAAAAATTCTTTTATCCACCTACTCAAACTGATTCTCTTATAAGGTCAGCAAAAGTCCGTTCAAAGTATGTTCAGATTTGGCCAAAAGAGCATGACACCAATTATTAATCTAGCTCCCCCTGAGACCTTGACACCAACTCAGACTTAACCAAGACAACCCTCAAAACACCTTAAGGAAAACAAAGTGGTATCAATCAGTACGAGTGAATCATCAAATACCCATAATGAGGTTATTTTCAGCAACTGATAATGAGAAAAGATAAACATAAGAGCACATGACAGATTATTTAGAGATCAATTATTCAATCATGAAATTCTGTAAATACCTAATTATCTGCGCAATGTGCTAAATTTTTCAGTATCCAGTGGCTTAGTGAAAATATCTGCAATTTGTGAGTTAGTGCCAACATGGATCAATTCAAAGGTCTTCCTAGCTACTTCATCACGAATAAAATGATGCCTGATTTCGATGTGTTTAGTTCGAGAATGAAGTACAGGATTCTTTGCAATGTTTATTGCACTAGTATTGTCACAAAAAATGGAAGTGCAACCTAGCTCAACTGAATAATCCAGAAGCTAGTGTTTTATCCATATAACCTGTGTGCCACAGCTCCCTGCTGCCACATACTCAGCTTCAGCAGTAGAAAGAGCCACAGAGTGTTGCTTCTTGGATCCCCAAGAGACTAGGCATCCTCCTAAAAATTCGCAGTGACCACTAGTACTTTTCCTGTCCAATTTACATCCTGCATAATCTGCATCTGTATATGCAATGAGATCTAAACTACATGATACAGGATACCAAAGACCTAGATCATGGGTGGCAGATAAGTATCTAAAGATTCTTTTTACAGCTGCCAAATATAATTCAGTAGGCCTAGACTGGTATCTGGCACACATCCCTACACTAAATTGAATGTCAGGCCTGGATGCTGTTAAGTAGAGGAGTGAACCGATCATACCTCTATATAATTTAGCATCCACTTCTTTACCTTTTTCGTCTGAATCCAGTGAGGAGTTGGTGCCCATGGGTGTTGAGATAGTCTTGAGGTTGGTCATTCCAAACCTTTTCAGCATCTCCAGAGTGTACTTGGTTTGATTTATGAAACAACCATCCTCCATCTGTTTGACTTGCAGCCCAAGAAAATACTTTAGTTCGCCAACTAAACTCATTTCAAATTCATGAGACATAGATTCAGAAAATTCTTTACACAATGTTGAATTGTTAGATCCGAAGATGATATCATCAACATATACCTGGACCACTATTAAATCCTTTCCGAGATTTTTGGTGAAGAGGGTTTGGTCAACCTTACCTCGAGTGTAGCCCTTGCTCAAGAGAAATTCAGAAAGTCTCTCATACCAGGCTCGGGGAGCCTGCTTCAATCCATAGAGGGCTTTATTCAACTTAAAAACCATGTTAGGCTGAACAGAGAAATTAAAACCTGGAGGTTGTTCAACATATACCTCTTCCTTCAATATCCCATTTAAGAATGCACTTTTGACATCCATCTGCTGCAGCTGAAGGTTCCTAGAGCATGCAAATGCAAGCAGAATTCGTATAGCTTCCATCCTAGCCACTGGGGCATAGGATTCATCAAAATCCACACCAAATTCCTGACTGTAGCCTTGAGCTACAAGTCTTGCTTTGTTTCTAGAGATAGCTCCGTTCTCATCAACTTTATTCTTGAAAATCCATTTAGTGCCAATGACATGAGTGTTATCAGGTCTGGGAACTAGTTCCCATACAATATTTTTCTCAAATTGATTTAATTCCTCACTCATGGCGGATACCCAAGAATCATGTTTTAAGGCTTCTTCCACAGATTTGGGATCCACCTGAGATACCAATGCAGCTAAGTCCTGTTCTTGGACAATTCTAAAATGAGACCTAGTCCTAGGAGGATCATGCAAATTTCCTATGACATTTTCACTAGGGTGGTCTTTGTGAAATATTATCTCACCTGAGGGTTCACCTACCTCAGCTGCTCCTTCTTGCTGTGAGTTTTCTGGTTGAGCAGCTGGCTGCATTTCTTCTTCTTCAATTCTCTCCAAGAAATCTCCCTCATTAGATGGCTCCCTGTCATCATCCATCACTTTGTTAGAGAAACCATTTTCATCAAACACTACATGCGGTGTTTCTTCAACAGTTTGGTCAGCTTTATTGAAAACTCTGTAAGCCCTTGAAGTTTCTGAATATCTGAGAAAAATTCCAGGAGAGCTCCTAGCTTCAAATTTGTCCAACCCATTCTTACCATTATTGTGAATAAAATATTTCGAGCCAAAAACTTTAAAGTAAGAAATGTTTGGCTGCTTACCCTTGAGAAGTTCATAAGGAGTTTTCCTATGAGTAAGTCTTACCAAGGCTCGGTTCAGAATGTAACATGCAGTGTTCGCAGCTTCAGCCCAAAATCTCCTTGGAAGTCCACTCTCAATCAGCATAGTCCTGGCCATTTCAATTATTGACATGTTTCTTCTCTCAACAATTCCGTTCTGCTCCGGTGTCCTGGGAGAAGAGAATCTATGAGTCACTCCCTCTTTTGAGCAAAATTCAGAAAATGAAGAGTTCTCAAACTCTCCTCCGTGGTCAGACTGAATAGTAATGATATTATGTTCACTTTGCAGTTTGATTTTATTGAAAAGTTCTCCAAAGTGAACAAAAGCATCATTTTTATTTGCTAAACAAAACAACCAAGAGAATCTAGTGTAGTCATCCACTATGACTAATCCATATCTCTTACCTGACAAACTTTGTATGCGAGTAGGACCAAAGAGATCCATGTGCAAGTGATGTAGCTGTTTAGATGAAAGATTCTCAGTTCTCAACTTAAAAACTGCACGAGTCTGTTTACCTAGTGCACAAGCATCACATAGCTTGGATCCTAACTGAAATCTTATTCGGGGCAGACCTCTAACTAGGTTATGCTTAGACAGTTTATTCAATGTAGATAAACTAGCATGGCCTAGATGCCTATGCCAGTCAAACGCAACCTGTTCAGAATTAGCAGACATACACAAGTGAGTTTCAGGATTATCATCCAGGTCTACGATGTATACATTGTTTACTCTATGACCTTTGAACATGACGTTATCAGAATTCAGCTCAAAAACAGTACAGGAATTGTTGTCAAAGAGTACCTTGTGTCCTTTGTCGCAGAGTTGACTAATACTTATCAAGTTGTGCTGAAGTCCTTCTACAAGATACACATCTTCAATGGAGTTAGTAGAGGACTTACCAATTGTACCAATTCCAATTATTCTTCCTCTGTTATTTCCACCGAATTTGACCAGGCCCCCAAACTTCATTTTCAGTTTGCTAAATTTGGACCGGTCTCCTGTCATGTGCCTGCTACAGCCGCTGTCAAGATACCACTTGTTATGCTCGGCTGCCAGGCTAACCTGCGAAAGTTCAGACAAAGTAATGTGGGACCCAATTCAAATTGGGTCCAAAGACATTTTTCAATTTATCCAAATCACACTTAGGAACCCACATTTGTTGTTTTACTGTTCTTTTCAGAGGTTTCATGTAAATTGATTCTTCCTTCTTGGCATTTCTCAGTGGGTGTTGAATGAGCCTATTCCTATTAAAATTATGCTGTTTCCGAGCAGAGAAATTGTTGTTTGGCCTCTTAGAGGAAATACGTGTGTGCTGAGCATAATTCATGTAGCCATTTTTATTCAAATGAAAATTGTGCTAAAGGTGATGCATGTTCGCATGCTTTCCTTGATAACTATCATGCTGAATTTTCTTAGCGAAACTGTTCACCTTTCTAGTGACATCAATAGGAATGGTCGTGTGAGAACCCTTGTTCCACACCTGTTGCACAGGAACAGTTCTAGTCTCAGGATTTCCTGACTTAGTCTGCTGACCAGTGGGTTGAGTAGATTTGCTGGTCGAAACCTTCAATGTAGAGACAGATTTGGAGCTGGATGGGGTTTCCAATTTTTCTTTGCCCTTGGCGGGGCAGAACGTGACAGTTCTAAATTCAAAGGGTTTTTTACTTGTGGGACTGTATCCTAATCCTTCCCTATTGAAGTTTACTCTCGACCCCAGAAGGGCATCCAGATTGTTTCTCCCCTCTGTAAATTTTTCTAGCATTTTTCTTTTGTCCTCAATCTCCTTCTGAAGCTCATTACATTGGTCCAGGAGTTCCTGATTGACTTTTCTAACCGCCTCATATTTTTCTATAATCAGTCTAAACTCCTTTTTACTCTCTTCAGTTTTACTCTTCAGCTCATTCATCCTAGCTAGATTTTCCTCTCTTTCCATTCTAAACTTCTCGATCTCACTTCTAGCCTGATCTAGCTCAATGGCCATCTCCTTGATTTTCATGTTGTCCGTAACAGCAATAGAGTGTTCCTCAGAAACAGAGTGAAACTTTCGTTTAAGCATTCTGTGCTCCTTGGTTAGAAAATTATATTTAGCTAACAGGTCGCCATAAGCGTCCTCCCAATCATCCAAAGTAAAATTCTCAAATAAGTTCATTACCTCTTCCTCATGGTTGGCCATGAGGCAAGTCTTCTCTTCATCTTCACTGGACGAGGTGGCTTCTGGATCCTCCTCCTCGTCACTCCATGTGCACAGCATGGCTTTCTTCTTCTTGTGCTTCTTCTGGTATCCGGGAACCTTAGCTTGCAGCTCTGGACATTCACTTTTCATGTGACCAGGTTTCTGACAATGGTAGCATGTAACCTTCTTAACAAACCGGTTCTTCTCAAGTTCTCGTTCAGGAGACTTCCTTGCAGCATTGAATCTCTTTCTCCTGTAGAATTTCCCTTTAGTCCTCAGGAACTTTCTGAATTGCCTGGTGAGCATGGCCTGCTCGCTCTTGTCCAGGTCTGAGAATCCGTCAGAGTCTTCGCTGCTACCACCACTGTTGCTGCTGCTGCTGCTCTTTTTAGTATGTCGTGAGACCTTCAGAGCAACATTCTTTCCCTTTCTGTCATGTCCATCATTCCCTTGTCTGAAGTTCATTTCGTGGGTCATGAGAGACCCAATCAGCTGGGTTACTGACATGGCGGATAAATCTCTTGATTCCTCTATGACGGTCACCTTAGTATCCCAGATGGGAGTTAGGGACCTAAGGATCTTCCTGACAATGTCTTCTTGCTAAATCTCCTTTCCAAATCCTCTCAGACTATTGATGATCACAGACAATCGAGCATACATTTCTGTGATCGACTCCTCTGGCTTCATTTTAAACAACTCATACTGAGTTGTAAGCATATTGATCTTGGTAGCTTTTACTTGAGATGTGCCCTCATATATTAACTGCAATTCATCCCACATTTTCTTTGCCGTCTTGTACGCTGAAATCCTCAAGTACTCTTCAGGGTGGACGGCGCACTGTATGATGCTAAGAGCTGTCCAATTCAGTGCAGAGAGTTTTACCTGTTCCTCTGTCCATATGTCTTCGTTCGGTGGAAGTTGGTACGGACCATCTGTAATTACTCTCCAGAGCTTGTGGCTTTGGGCCCTAATAAAGACTTCCATCATGTTCTTCCAAAAAAAATAGTTATTACCATCGAAGAAAGGGGGACGGGTGATTGACTGCCCTTCAGCAATGTAGCTGCGAGGACCAGCGGATCCGTTTCCCTGGCCGTTGGACCACATATTGGGAAATACCCGCTCTGATACCAAGTGTTAGGGTACTAGGCCCGGATACAGAGGGGGGTGAATGTATCCTTCAATGAATAATGGCTAATTAAAAACTCAGATGCTAGACACAAACACAGAATGAAACGAATTCAATTAAACTTATGAGCAAACACAAGGAGCGCGCCTATCCAAGCATCTAGCGGAAGCAAGCACACAAAGCAAACCACTGCTCAATAGACTTTTTAGGTGGTTCGGTCCTCCAGACCTACATCCACCCCTCACTCCCAACCGGAGTGGGGCTTCACTAGCCAATGCTAGACAAGCAGACTCAGTCTGCAAACAGTTGCTGCCACACAGCTTGACCAGGGGAACAGCCTCCCCTCTTCCTCCCAACCGGAGGGACCCCTGGACTTGCAACCCGCAAGCCCAGAACCGGAGACAAGTCTCCCTTCCTCTGACCAGAGGGAACCCACAAGTAGCTCCCAGCTACTTGCAACCGGAGATCAGATCTCCCTTCTCCTGATCCACAGGAGGAACCCGACCTCACTACTGAGAATCGAAAGAACAAGGAAAACCAAATAAGAAGAAAAAACAGAAACACGAAATGAAAATAACTTCAGCAAACAGAACGCTGAAAAGCGAAATGCACAATGTGGCTCTCAACGGAGCTGACTGGCCTGGATCTGATCCACGGTCCAGTAGACAGATCTTCAGGTAAGCTTCTCTTCCTCTTCTCTTCTCTCTCACTTTCTTTTTCTCTTCACCCTTATGAGCTCTCTAACTCTCTCTTTCTCTTCTTTTCCTTCTGCTCTTCTTCTCTTTCTTTTCTTCTGGATCGAACTCTCTTCACTTCTCCTTTTTTGCTTTTTCCTTTCGATCAACCTTCATCTGTGGACGAAGGCTTCCTTATATAGCAGCAGCAGTAGGTGGGTAAGGTGCAGAATGCGTGTGCCTCCCACGCTTCATCCAGAACCTTCTTGCCACGTGCCCTTATAGCATTGGTTCCTTTAGTATCGGATCACGTGCAGCCCAGACACCGGTGGATGTTCTTCCTCGGACCTGCAAGGAGATAAAAACCATTAACACTGAGGGCCACAAGAACTAAAACTGCATGAGGTATGTGATAGCAATACGAGATGCACTTTACTGAGAACGACACGAGATACACAAGATTATTACAGTACGAGACAAGGAGAGAATGACACGAGGTCAGATGCAAACAGCACGAGGTAAAAAGAGAATGACACGAAGTATCACTGTAACAAAACAAACACTACGAAGAGAACGACACGAGATACATAATAATAAAGCTAACACCACAAAGAAAACGACACGAAGTCAGAAGAGAACAGCACGAGGTGAGAAGGAAGTCTCACGGAGTGAAAAAGGTAGACAGACACGCGATCAGAAGGAACCAGGACGAAGATAGAAATAAACAATCACGAGGACATAAACACAAGAATAACACGAAGACACGAATACAAAAGCAACACGAAGACATGAATACAAAAACAACACGACATAACAAACAGCAAAGAGAACGGCACGAGGTGAAACGACACTTTACTAAAAAGACTTGAATACACATGAAAAACAACTCGAGTACTAAGTTGTTCGAACGTACGAACGACTCGAAGATGAAAACGACACGAAAATAACATGGAACAATTCAAAGACACGAGGTCTAGGAGAAGCAACACGAAGACAGACATAACAAAGAAACGACTCGAACTAAGAACGACATGGAGACAACACAGTTAGACTCGACTTGAGATAGGTGAAGTCTGTACAGACATGAATGTTCACATTGTATAGAATTTGAAGCAAGTGACCGAGGCGATGTGTAGACTTTACCCAATGTACAGACTTGGTGGTCTTGAACGTAGGTAAGGCAACGCAATGTATAGACTTGCTCAAACGAGTGAATAGGTCGATGTATAGACTTGTCCAATGCATGAAGCACAGTCCACTGTATAGACTTGATGCCTTAAAGGCAATGTACAGACTTGAGAGTGCAACAAATGGACTTTGAAACACAGAGGCTGTACAGACTTGCATGAGACGCTGGGTATGACGGTGGATGTATAGACTTTGAATGAGACACACAGAAGGACGATCCAGCGTATAGACTTTGAAGAATTAGGGGTGACACAGATGGAGCGACACGAGGTGGTACAGAAAATAGCACGATGTGCTGCAGTGTTCAGCACGCGCTGGAACAAAACACGACACGAAGACAACCAACAAGCATTGTTGGAACAACACGATGTTGAAAAAGACATCACGAAGTGAAGTGAACACAACCAACACGAAGAATGAAAGGAACAGTACGGACATGCAGGGTATTAACTCATAGCAGTTTTTCTTATTAATCATGGAAAGTTCGAATGCATAACATTACTCATGATATCTGATTAAAAATAACAATATTTAACATAGTGATGCACATCATCAAAACACTAGGGAGGTCACAAAAGTCCAACATTCCCTCCCCCTCACTTTTAAGGCAGGCAAATCAACAGCCTCCCTCCTTCCAATTCCCCTCCCAATCTCCGGCGCCAGCCTCCCTTCAAACACCAATCCAACCGGGTGTATCCACTGGTAGACCCTAATACCCTTCCTGTCCTGGGTTTCCTTCTCAGGCCTCCGGGAGGCCTACCGCTTCTCCGTGGCAAGCGCCACCTTCACCAATTGACCCGTTCACCCAGTCCCTCTTGAACAAGCTGAACAAGATGGATGAGCAATTCCGAAACTTACAGAAAATGGTGGATGTAAAATCCACCCTTGAAGTTTCTCTGCCTGTCCTACCAATGTTTCACCTTCCCCCTTCTGAGATGCCCACGTACCTTAGGTACAATGGCACTGGCAACCCCTTTACCCATTTGAAGGACTTCATGTATGAGTCCTCGTTCTGGCAGAATGATAAAAGATCCTTGGCATACCTCTTTAAGAGATCATTAGATGGCCCTGCGTTGGAATGGTTCTACGCCCTAGAGCCAAGTGAGGCTGAGGACTTCGACATGGTTCAGAGGAAGTTCCTACAGAGGTACCAGGACCGGGTTGGCCCGTCTCTTTCGATCACCAACCTAGTCACCGAAAAAATGAAGTCGGACGAAGATTTCGTCCAGTATGCCAATAGATGGAGGTCCCTGGCAGAGAGGATAAAGGATACCATCTTAGAGCCAGAGCAAGTGAAGATAATTATATCAAATGCTACCCCCCAGTTTAGGCATATCCTGGCAATGAACAAGCTTAACACCATGGAGGAACTGTACGAGAGGGCTCGGTATGTCCAGACACAACTGAAAGATTCCCCTCTCATGCATATGCTCGAGCCACCAAAGCCGAGGGTGTTTAGGAAGCCAGGCACTGGTGTCCAAGGTGGGGTGATAGAAGGGGTAGTGACAAATGAGCAAGTGAGTGCGGTTGGCAATCCCAACCAGCAGGCTGACCCCAGGCCTCCACAGGCCCTACCACTCCCCTTCCATCAGAACCAACAGGATCAGCAACCCTATCGTCCTCCCCTACAAAAAAACTTCTATCAGAATAATGTGGCACGACCCTTCCGTCCCCAACAACAACAACACCCACCTGCTCAATACCATCATGTTCCACCCCCGGGGAACTACGGCCCCCCACAACAACAGAGAAGGCCGATTGGCCCGAAGAGAGCTCACTACCCGCCATTGCCGGAATCACTACCGGACATCTTTAATGCTCTCATGGTTGTTAATTCACTCGTCTTGCTCAAAGAAAGACCCATATGGCCATTGAATGTTGACACGTCCAGATATTATGTTTATCATAGGCAGCCGGGCCATACAGTGGGAAAACTGCTTTGATTTTAAGGACTACATTTATGATATGAATGATGGACACTTAATTGATTGGGATGAAATGAGGAGAGTTGTCGCCACTTTGAAGGCAAGGAGACTTCCCCCCAGACCGCAATTACAACAACAACAACAACAACAAGAACAACCCCAACAACAACAACAACCTCAGCAGGTCCCACAGCAACAACCGAACATGGGCATTGTTCAAAACCCACTTCCGGAGCACCAACGACCCAATCACCAAGTCAACCCCATCTCTTCCTTCCCAGAAATCGGAAGAGGGCAAGGTTGGCACGCGGAGGGTACCTCCGTTCTTGTTGCCCAGCACGTTCCTAGCCACCCCCCTCGCCTCATCCGGTCGGCACCTCTTTCTGCTCGAACCACATCACAACCCCCGAGTGGACCTCTTTTTGTCCCACAGTCATCACGCCCTCCTCCCGGTCCAGCCCTCCACCACACCTCTACCTACACCCTCAAAACCCCTAATTTTGCCTCGCCCATCCGAGGCCCCATCCACCTCCGCCACTCCTTCACCCCTACCCTCCAAACCTTTCATCATCCACCATCCATCCCAGGTGCCGCCCACTCCGCCTCCATCTCTCCCAAACAAACCCCTCATCAGGATCCCAACACCCGTCATCACCTCCGCTCCGCCAACCATCCCTCCCCCACTTAAACCTCTGATAAAACCCATACCTAACCCCGTCGAGGTGCAACCAAAGCAACAAGCCATGGTGCTCCGAAGTGGAAGGATCTTCCACCGAGTTTTTCCCCAGAACGTTCGGAGTCCAGAACAGTCCCAACAAGAGAAAGGAACTGAAGATCAGTTAGAGGAATCCATCCCCGAGACACAATATGTAGCACCCCTGGAAATTTTAAAAAGAATAAAATAGATTTTTAAATCTATACATGCTAATATTGGTCATAAATTGAATAAAAAATTCGATAAAGGGTAATAGCCTAAATTGATAAATGGGCCTTACACTTAATATATATATATATATAACAAATGGGTCAAAAATAAATAACGCCCCCTCCTAAGCCGCTAATTTAAATATTGACGCCTTTTCTAATGGTCGTCAATTTTATATTTTAAATAAGGCAATAGTAAAGGACGACCTTCAATAAGGCGCTAATTAATAAGAAGACGCCCTCACTTAAGGCGCTAATTCCTATCGAGAGAATTGGAAGTAAAAGTGGCTAAATATAGCAAAGTAAACGACGCCCTTGTTTAAGGCGTTATTTAATGAAAACACGCCCTCTGGTAAGGCGCTATTTTGCCCGTTCGAGAGTGCAGTGGAAGCCTTAGGGTTTTTAATCCAAAGGAGGATAGCGGCTGTTATTACGGAAGTATGAAAACTTATCATGGCAAGTTTTATTCAAAACAAGGACTCCATGATAGTATTAGGACTCTTATAGCCGGAAAGGTTATAAATAAGCCTGCATGCGCAGCAAGGCTCCATTGCTGCTGCTGCTGTTCCGTTCGAAGGGAAGAGTCTTGTTCGTGGGTTCTTCATCCTGCTGAACGCTAAGCAAGAAGGAGAGCGTATCCGTCTTCTTCCTCTTCTTCATCTTGTTGGCAGAACGTGGGAGCTTTCATGATCTTCTCCTTCCATCTTCATCCTGCAAGCAGACGGATACTCTGTTCGAAACAGAGTATCATTTCTTCATCCCGAACACCGTTTAATCTTCAAAAAAAGGTAGGTTTTCTCAAGTTTCGTAGCCCAAACGAAGTTAAATCATGATTTAAGGCCAGTATAATTGATAGAAATCATCTTATATATCATGCATATGGTTATCGATGTGTTTCTGTTGAAATTAGAATTTTTACAGTAAATAACGCCTTTTTTAGGGCGTTATTTCATTTGGACGCCCATCAAAACGGTCGTCAAATTCCATTTGGAATTGACGACGTTGCATATGTCGTGTTCTATGGAATTGACGCCACTGTTAAGGGCGTTATAAAAGTTAAACGTGACAGCCGTAACGTCGTCAATTCATGAAATTCAAAACAAAAGAAAAGAGATACCATTGAACAGTCGTCAATTTAACTTTGGTCAGTTATGAGTTTATTCGCATTTATAGAATACATGGGTGTAGAAGTATCCTTTTGCCATAAAAATTTATGGACGTACTATTGGGATAGGAATCAAGGTACTGAAAGTTGTTGCACCGTTTTTCATGCCCCCTATTGTAAGATCTCCCGTCTCTCATCGAAATTTTTTTTTGAACATATGGTTAGGTAGGGTTTTTCGAGCCGGTCATTTCGGTATATTATAAGCCAAATTCCGACATCATTTAGTATAGAAACTGGAGGTTTAAAAATGCAAAATTTTTATATATGTATATATATATATCATGTATGCTTATCTTTGAAAATCAATATTTATTAAAATATATACCAGAAAATAATGGAAAAAATATATTTGGAATCCTTGTATTTTTCTCCTAATTATCATATATTTTATTTTCTTAAATTATTTTAAATAAATCAATGTGCCTTTTAATGTGTGTTTTTGAATTTATTCAATTAAATAGGTATAAATGAAAATTCTTGCTAAATAAATTGAGTTATATTCATGAAAATTAACGCTCTCCAAGAGGATGCTAATTAATAAATGACGGCACCCACGGGCGTTAAATAATATAAGTTTATTTAATTATAGTTAATTATAAGGTAGGATGGACATGAACTCTATGATTAACGCATTCTTATTCTCACCATTTTTCTTCCGTTTTTGAACCATACCGCGGGTCTTTTGGCACTCTCATCTCATGTCCGTAGATGGAGTCCCTGTTTCATGATTGGTTCACGTATACACCTCAACTCTTGGTGACATACGAGCCCTCCGTTGGACATTCTGTTCCTTCGGACTGGCGAGTTAGTCATTGGGACCTCCGTAAGTCTCCTCGTAGCCTTGGATTCTCTCAAGGCCGACTGAGCTGGTTGTACCTTAAAAATCTTGTACCTTTTGATTGACACGTCTTGTGGTAAACCGGCCCTCTCATGTCGCCATTTTGGTCCATGAGAGAATAATCTTTGCCATTGGAATGATGATATTCCACTAGGCAGTATCTTGGATTGAGTCCCTTATAGATAGGGTCAATCTCTCAGCTTGATTCATATCCCTTGATTGGTGACAGGTTAGTCATCCACTCAAGTTATCACGGCTACCTAATTAAGGTACCGAATCTACCTAGGTTATCGACATATCATGTTTCTCGTTAGTTTTATCATTGTCTATCTAATATTCTTCAGTGGAATTCTGTGGAACCTATCCACGAATCTACCTTGATATCCTACATGAGTTTGTTCTTGGAATTCCATGGCTATCACTAAAGTGGTTGTCTAGATATTTACATGTAACAATGTCTGCGCATATAGGGCCCGATCTGGTCCTGGGAGGAGCACCCGAAAGTACTTGTGCCCATGGGAGTTATATTGATCACGGTGTGGCATTGCACCGAAGTACTTGCTTGAATCTACGACACTCCACTATATCTCTCTCTCTCTCGCGTACTTGACTTGATTGACTTGACATGACTTGCGTGGCCCGGAATGGGCAAAGTACTTGCTTGTTAATAGCCATTATTTCACGACATGAAAGACTTTGTTGATATACTTGGTACTCATTCAAATACTTGAATACTTGAAATTCCCTATCTTGGATCAACAGCATATGTTATTTCCTCTCGTTATCCTATTCAATTCCATAACATTTTATTTTACATGTTTTACATATAGACTTGCATTTTCATTTGAAAAGGTTAAATACTTAAACCAATTGCTAGTTCTTGAGATATAATTCCTACGGAGTGTTCGCTCATCAAGTTCTTGTCCCCAAACTTTTCAGGTAATACGGACCATGACTCAGACTCGGATGGGCAGGAGCAAGAGTGACGAGCGTAGAATCTGCAAGCGTCATGCTGCTATTACCATTTATCGTGACTTGTCGTCCTTAGTTCATTCTTGGAGTCTTGTCGTTGGATATTGTGTTATGTCAATGTGTTGTAATAATTAAGGCTTATGGGCCTGGTTCGTGTGGTTAAGTCTTGGAGTATGTGACTTTATTTATGGGTTGTTATTATCACTGGTATCAGTGTTTGATTATGCTTCAAAATCTCATCTTATTGCGCACTCTATTTTGATGTCGAAATTCTACTTGCTCTGATTGACATGATTGATATAAACTCGTCGCGTTCTCCCGGGTTCCTTCCGCGCTCGGGGCATGACAGTTTTTGTGGTATCAGAGCCTAGGATTTCAAGTCCTAGGAAACCCAAGTCCAAGGATAGGTTTATCCCTAAACTGTGAAGATGGGTAGTGTCGTGGGTATAAGTCCTTGTAGGGCATCCGACTACAAATTTCAACATGAAACTAATTAAGGTTCACTCCTTGTAGGACTATGGCTGCTGAACGCGCACAATGGCGTGAGATGCAACGAACTGTTCAAGGCTTGACCCAGGCCTTGCAACAGGTGGCTCAAGGTGGGGCACACCATGGAGCTGGCGACCTCCATCAGAGTTTTAGGAACCTCAACCCTCCGAGGTTCGCAGGATCATCAAACCCTGAGGATGCGGAGAATTGGATAAAAGAGATCGAACGGATCTTCCGCGTCATGCAATGCGCAGATGATGAAAGGGTGCTTCTGGCCACGTTCCAACTGGAACGGGATGCTCGTGCTTGGTGGGAGTCTGTTGAGGCCACCTTACCTGAAAATCATGTTACTTGGGTAGAATTTGTCGAGCATTTCAATAGCAAGTATTTCTCCGACCGTGTTCAGGAGAAAAAGGCCGCGAAATTTGCTGCCTTGAAGCAACGATCCCTGTCGGTAGCTGACTATGAAGCACAGTTCTCCCGGTTATCTAGATATGCACCACATTTAGTATGCACGGAAAAGATGAAGGCAAGAAGGTTCTTGAATGGGTTATGACCCCAATATATCACCCAGCTCGCTCCCTTGGATATTCAAGTGTACTCAGAGATGGTGTGTCGTACCCAGCTGTTAGAAGACGCCACGGAATTGTCTGACAAAATCCGTGGTAAGGATAAAAGGGAGAATGTCACAAGCCCCAACACTTTTAAACCGTCTTTCAAAAAGCGGACCAATAATGGAGGTGAACCCTCCAAGGTGAAGAAATTCAAGAAGGGCAACAACAAACCTTTCTCCATCACGGCACCGCCAAAGGAGAATTGTAAATATTGCGACAAGCCAGGTCATCAGGCTGCGGAATGCTGGAGAAGGCTTGGAGCATGCCTTCGTTGTGGGAGTAAAGAACACCGTATTCCCGATTGTCCGATGATGAACGAGCAAAGTGAGCCGGAGACAAAGGAAGAGAAGCGTCCGGCAAAGAAGCAAGGACGTTTACAAGCTCTCCAAGAGACGGAACCAACCGAGGGTGGGTTGGTGGAAGGTATTTTGACTATCTGCTCTAAATCTGCTCAAGTACTGTTTGATACTGGCGCCACACATTCTTTTGTTTCAAAGAAATTTGCTGCTTCATTCTCTATGGAACCTGAATGGATAGATTTGGTGATTTCTACCCCGTTAGGGAATGAGTCTGATGTCACTTTCTATTACCCTAATTGTAAGATTATGGTTAAAGGCCACAACTTACCTGCAAATTTAATATGCTTAGATCTGAAAGAGTACGATGTAATTCTAGGGGCCGATTGGCTATCCACCTATCGGGCAACTGTAGACTGCCGAAATGGAAAAGTAACTTTTATGGATTACCCGGAGTTAACTTACGTTACTCCCCGGAAGAGATCACCAGTCATCTCTGCTCTTCGAGCCCATAAACTTATCAACAAAGGATGCGAGGCATTCTTAGCATTTGTAACTGCCACAGAGGCTAAGGTAGCTAGACTAGAAGATATTCTAGTGGTTCGGGAGTTCTCCGATGTTTTCCCTGAAGATTTGCCTGGTCTACCACCAGAGAGAGAAGTCTTATTCACTATAGATCTTATTCCGGGTGCCGGACCTGTTTCCAAAGCACCCTACAGAATGTCCCCCGCAGAATTGAAGGAATTGAAGGAACAGCTAATGGAGCTATTGAAGAAAGGATTTATCAGACCAAGTACTTCCCCATTGGGAGCACCAGTATTGTTTGTCAAGAAGAAGGATGGATCGATGAGGCTGTGCATCGATTATCGGCAGCTGAACCATCTCACTATCAAGAATAAATATCCACTGCCGAGGATTGATGAACTCTTTGATCAAATTTCTGGAGCTAAGTATTTCTCAAAAATTGATCTTCGATCGGGTTATCACCAACTGAGGATCAAGGACGAGGATATTCACAAAACTGCATTCCGAAGCAGGTACGGGCATTATGAATTTACTGTTATGCCTTTTGGACTAATAAATGCCCCTGCAGCTTTTATGCAGCTTATGAATAGCATCTTTAGATCACATCTGGACAAATTTATTGTGGTTTTTATCGATGATATCCTGATATATTCAAAGTCTGAAGAGGAGCATGAAATGCATTTAAGAATAGCATTACAGATATTGAGGGATAATCAATTATATGCCAAATTTAGCAAATGCGAGTTTTGGCTGGAAGAAGTGTCCTTCTTAGGACATGTAATTTCAAAAGATGGAATCTCAGTGGACCCCGCAAAGGTTGAAGCGGTAAAGAATTGGGAACAACCAACAAATGCAACAGAAATTAGGAGTTTCCTTGGTCTTGCTGGTTATTACCGGCGTTTTATTAAAAACTTCTCAAGGATTGCAGTACCCCTCACCAGGTTGACCCGCAAGGAAGTGCCATATGAGTGGAATGAGAAATGTGAACAAAGCTTCCAAACATTGAAGGACCGTTTGACCACTGCTCCAGTCTTGGCCCTTCCTATTGAAGGAGAGAAGTATGAGGTATATACCGATGCTTCCGGTATTGGCCTCGGTTGTGTGTTAATGCAACAGGGAAGAGTTATTGCATACTCTTCTAGGTAGTTGAAGAAGCATGAAGAAAACTACCCGGTGCATGACTTGGAGTTGGCCGCGGTAGTATTTGCACTTAAAATCTGGAGACACTACCTCTACGGAGAACAATTCACAGTATTCTCTGATCATAAGAGCCTCAAATATCTATTCTCCCAGAAGGAACTTAATATGAGGCAACGTCGATGGCTGAAATATTTAAAAGACTTTGATTTCACTATCCAGTATCACCCCGGTAAAGGGAATTCGGTAGCTGATGCCTTAAGTCGAAAGCCGAGAGCCCTTATAGCCAGCTGTATGATACGGGAATGGAAACTATTAGAGGAATTCTCTAGACTAAATATAAGCACGGACCAGAAAGACGGGTGTATTACTCTCTCTCACATGAGTGTGCATCCGGACTTGCTATCCGAAATCAAAAGGTTACAAGATGAAGATCCTGGAATGATTGAAATCAAGGAGAAACTAGATCAGAAAACCGGGTTCAAGCTAGCAAATGATGAAAGACTAATGTTTCAGGAAAGGACATGTGTTCTGGACTGTCCTGAGTTGAAAAGGAAGATTCTAGATGAAGCTCATCGCTCTAGGTATACTATTCATCCTGGAGCAACTAAGATGTACAAAGATCTAAAGAGAACATTCTGGTGGCCGAACATGAAGAGGGAGGTAGCAGACTTTGTATCTCGCTGTCTCACGTGCCAACAAGTAAAAGCAGAACACCAAAGACCCGCCGGAAAGTTACACCCCCTTGATGTTCCCAAATGGAAATGGGAAGGAATTGGTATGGATTTCATCATGGGATTGCCTAAATCTAGAGGCGGACATGATGGTATTTGGGTAATCATCGACCGACTGACCAAGTCGGCGCATTTCTTGCCAATTAAAAGTCGATGGTCGGTTGATGTTTTGGCCGCATTGTATATTAAGGAGATCGTGAGATTGCATGGAGTCCCATCATCGATCGTGTCTGACCGAGACCCTCGCTTCACTTCTCATTTCTGGAAGGGTCTACAACATTCGTTGGGAACGAAGCTCAATTTCAGTACTGCTTTCCACCCCCAGACCGATGGTCAGACCGAGAGAACAAATCAAATAGTTGAAGACATGTTACGGGCTTGCATTATTGACTTTGGCGGAGGTTGGCATGATCATTTGCCTCTAGCCGAGTTTGCATACAACAATAGCTATCAAGCCAGTATACAGATGGCTCCATTTGAAGCCTTGTATGGCAGGAGTTGCCGATCTCCTATATGCTGGGATGAAGTTGGCGAGAAGCAACTACTAGGGCCTGATATGGTAAGAAATACAACGGAAAAGGTTGAACTTATCCGAGAGAGACTCAAAGTGGCACAATCTAGACAGAAATCTTATGCAGATAATAGAAGAAGGGAATTAGAGTTCCAAGTTGGAGACCATGTTTACCTCAAGGTCTCACCTGGTCGAGGAATAAGAAGGTTCGGGGTTAAAGGCAAGCTTACACCGAGATTCATTGGTCCATTTGAAATATTGGAAAGAGTTGGCGAGGTAGCTTATCGTCTTGCTTTGCCTCCACAACTGTCGGAAGTGCACAACGTGTTCCACGTTTCTATGCTAAAGAAATATGTGCACGACCCTTTCCACGTCATTGATCATAGCAACTTAGTGATTCAAAAGGACCTCACTTATGAACAAAAGCCAATGAAGATTCTTGATCGAGAGGTCCGAGTCTTAAGAAGCAAGACCATTCCCATGGTAAAAGTGCAGTGGAACAAATGTCAGGAACAAGAAGCAACATGGGAAACTGAAGAATCTATGCTAAGGAGATATCCGAAATTGTTTTAAACTGTAAGTACTCTATACCCTCCATGTCTCCATTCACGCAATTGAATTTGGGGACCAAACTCTTTTAAGTGGGGGAGGGTGTAGCACCCCTGGAAATTTTAAAAAGAATAAAATAGATTTTTAAATCTATACATGCTAATATTGGTCATAAATTGAATAAAAAATTCGATAAAGGGTAATAGCCTAAATTGATAAATGGGCCTTACACTTAATATATATATATATATATATATATAACAAATGGGTCAAAAATAAATAACGCCCCCTCCTAAGCCGCTAATTTAAATATTGACGCCTTTTCTAATGGTCGTCAATTTTATATTTTAAATAAGGCAATAGTAAAGGACGACCTTCAATAAGGCGCTAATTAATAAGAAGACGCCCTCACTTAAGGCGCTAATTCCTATCGAGAGAATTGGAAGTAAAAGTGGCTAAATATAGCAAAGTAAACGACGCCCTTGTTTAAGGCGTTATTTAATGAAAACACGCCCTCTGGTAAGGCGCTATTTTGCCCGTTCGAGAGTGCAGTGGAAGCCTTAGGGTTTTTAATCCAAAGGAGGATAGCGGCTGTTATTACGGAAGTATGAAAACTTATCATGGCAAGTTTTATTCAAAACAAGGACTCCATGATCGTATTAGGACTCTTATAGCCGGAAAGGTTATAAATAAGCCTGCATGCGCAGCAAGGCTCCATTGCTGCTGCTGCTGTTCCGTTCGAAGGGAAGAGTCTTGTTCGTGGGTTCTTCATCCTACTGAACGCTAAGCAAGAAGGAGAGCGTATCCGTCTTCTTCCTCTTCTTCATCTTGTTGGCAGAACATGGGAGCTTTCATAATCTTCTCCTTCCATCTTCATCCTGCAAGCAGACGGATACTCTGTTTGAAACAGAGTATCGTTTCTTCATCCCGAACACCGTTTAATCTTCAAAAAAAGGTAGGTTTTCTCAAGTTTCGTAGCCCAAACGAAGTTAAATCATGATTTAAGGCCAGTATAATTGATAGAAATCATTTTATATATCATGCATATGGTTATCGATGTGTTTCTGTTGAAATTAGAATTTTTACAGTAAATAACGCCTTTTTTAGGGCGTTATTTCATTTGGACGCCCATCAAAATGGTCGTCAAATTCCATTTGGAATTGACGACGTTGCATATGTCGTGTTCTATGGAATTGACGCCACTGTTAAGGGCGTTATAAAAGTTAAACGTGACAGCCGTAACGTCGTCAATTCATGAAATTCAAAACAAAAGAAAAGAGATACCATTGAACAGTCGTCAATTTAACTTTGGTCAGTTATGAGTTTATTCGCATTTATAGAATACATGGGTGTAGAAGTATCTTTTTGCCATAAAAATTTATGGACGTACTATTGGGATAGGAATCAAGGTACTGAAAGTTGTTGCACCATTTTTCGTGCCCCCTATTGCAAGATCTCCCGTCTCTCATCAAAAAAATTTTTTGAACATATGGTTAGGTAGGGTTTTTCGAGCCGGTCATTTCGGTATATTATAAGCCAAATTCCGACATCATTTAGTATAGAAACGGGAGATTTAAAAATGCAAAAAAATTTTGAATAACGACCCAAAATCGGTCGTTACTAAAAAAAAGTGACGTCCTTAGTACAAGGCGTCAGATTCTATATATATATAAATATATATATATATAAGTATATATATATATCATGTATGCTTATCTTTGAAAATCAATATTTATTAAAATATATACCAGAAAATTATGGAAAAAATATATTTGGAATTCTTGTATTTTTCTCATAATTATCATATATTCTATTTTCTTAAATTATTTTAAATAAATCAATGTGCCTTTTAATGTGTGTTTTTGAATTTATTCAATTAAATAGGTATAAATGAAAATTCTTGCTAAATAAATTGAGTTATATTCATGAAAATTAACGCTCTCCAAGAGGATGCTAATTAATAAATGACGGCACCCACGGGCGTTAAATAATATAAGTTTATTTAATTATAGTTAATTATAAGGTAGGATGGACATGAACTCTATGATTAACGCATTCTTATTCTCACCATTTTTCTTCCGTTTTTGACCCATACCGCGGGTCTTTTGGCACTCTCATCTCATGTCCGTAGATGGAGTCCATGTTTCATGATTGGTTCACGTATACACCTCAACTCTTGGTGACATACGAGCCCTCCGTTGGACATTCCGTTCCTTCGGACTGGCGAGTTAGTCATTGGGACCTCCGTAAGTCTCCTCGTAGCCTTAGATTCCCTCAAGGCCGACTGAGCTGGTTGTACCTTAAAAACCTTGTACCTTTTGATTACCACGTCTTGTGGTAAACCGGCCCTCTCATGTCGCCATTTTGGTCCATGAGAGAATAATCTTTGCCATTGGAATGATGATATTCCACTAGGCGGTATCTTGGATTGAGTCCCTTATAGATAGGGTCAATCTCTCAGCTTGATTCATATCCCTTGATTGGTGACAGGTTAGTCATCCACTCAAGTTATCACGGCTACCTAATTAAGGTACCGAATCTACCTAGGTTATCGACATATCATGTTTCTCGTTAGTTTTATCATTGTCTATCTAATATTCTTCCTTGGAATTCCGTGGAACCTATCCACGAATCTACCTTGATATCCTACATGAGTTTGTTCTTGGAATTCCATGGCTATCACTAAAGTGGTTGTCTAGATATTTACATGTAACAATGTCTGCGCATATAGGGCCCGATCTGGTCTTGGGAGGAGCACCCGAAAGTACTTGTGCCCATGGGAGTTATATTGATCACGGTGTGGCATTGCACCGAAGTACTTGCTTGAATCTACGACACTCCACTATATCTCTATCTCTCTCGCGTACTTGACTTGATTGACTTGACATGACTTGCGTGGCCCGGAATGGGCAAAGTACTTGCTTGTTAATAGCCATTATTTCATGACATGAAAGACTTTGTTGATATACTTGGTACTCATTCAAATACTTGAATACTTGAAATTCCCTATCTTGGATCAACAGCATATGTTATTTCCTCTCGTTATCCTGTTCAATTCCATAACATTTTATTTTACATGTTTTACATATAGACTTGCATTTTCATTTGAAAAAGTTAAATACTTAAACCAATTGCTAGTTCTTGAGATATAATTCGTACGGAGCGTTCGCTCATCAAGTTCTTGTCCCCAAACTTTTCAGGTAATACGGACCATGACTCAGACTCGGATGGGCAGGAGCAAGAGTGACGAGCGTAGAATCTGCAAGCGTCATGCTGCTATTACCATTTACCGTGACTTGTCGTCCTTAGTTCATTCTTGGAGTCTTATCGTTGGATATTGTGTTATGTCAATGTGTTGTAATAATTAAGGCTTATAGGCCTGGTTCGTGTGGTTAAGTCTTGGAGTATGTGACTTTATTTATGGGTTGTTATTATCACTGGTATCAGTGTTTGATTATGCTTCAAAATCTCATCTTATTGCGCACTCTATTTTGATGTCGAAATTCTACTTGCTCTGATTGACATGATTGATATAAACTCGTCGCGTTCTCCCGGGTTCCTCACGCTCGGGGCGTGACACAATATGATCTTCTAAAACATCTGGACAAGACGCCTGCCTGAATCTCCATCTTGGAGTTGATTAAGAGGTCCACGTCCCATCAAGAGGCACTAATGAAGTATCTCCAAATGGTCATGGTGAACGAGGATCTCCCGGTAGAGAAGATATCATCGGTGCTGACACCGACGAGCACGTAACCGGCCATCACATTCCATGACCACGAGATTTGCCCCCCAGGAAGCTTGGAAATATGCTTTGTGCATTGCAGTGAAGATCAACGGGGTGCCCGTAAACCCGTGCCTAGTGGACACGGGTGCCTCAATCAATGTGATCTCCATGAACACTCTCTTGCTATGTGGGGTTGATTTAGAACAGATAAGGCCATCGGCTATCACAGTCACCGCATATGATAATAGCAAGAGGCCTCCAAAGGGGAGGATTATCCTTAATGTAGAAGTGGGTCCTGTTGCTGTTCTTACGGAGTTTCACATCCTCGACATGGACCCCACGTTCAAGGGCATATTGGGTCGTCCTTACATAGAGACGCTGAATGTCGTCCCTTCCACCAACCACCAATGCCTAAAATTCTTGTACAAGGGACGGATCATCAAGGTGTTTAGCATGCCCCTGCTCCCCATGGTGGATGCTATTAACACTTCATTGCCCTCTGTCTGGCCGACCCATAGGCCTATCCTTTCCCTGCTAGATGTGTGTGACCCGCCGCCCATCACCAACACAAAGAAAGCCACTTCCCGGGCCGACGCCACGTTCCCCTTCCCATTCCAAGGGATGGGAGATCATGAACAACTTAGGTTACCATCAAGGCAAAGGTCTAGGAGCACAATTACAAGGAAGATTGAGACCGGTAGGGAAGACCAGGGTAATCCTCAGAGTTGGCTTAGGTTTTGAAGGCCCGATTGAGGAAGATGGAGAACCTCTTACATGGACCTTGTATTCCCATTTCAGAAAGGGGCCAGTAATGCAGATGGGAGATTGTTCGCAAGAATCACATAGGAAATTGCAGGTTGCCTACTTAGCTGAAAGTTGCTCGAGAGCTGCAAAGAAGCACGATGACCCGAACTGCGAGTGGAACAAGTGGTTCGATATGCACGATGTTTCCATTGCACTACAACAGATGTTCTCGCCTCCGAACTTAGAGGGGCCGCCTTTGATCTCCGAGGTGCCAAAAGGTGTCGTTGACATGGCCGAAATTCTAAGTTTTCCTCACCGAGAGGAAGTTGCCACTGACGGATCGCTTTCCGTCATTCTATCTGATCATTCTCCTCAACCGTTGCTGCTGACTCTTTCTTGGACCCGACGTTTATCTGATGATATTCTCAGGTCCCCTTCTCTACTCACATTCTTGCGCGGGTTTCTCAGCCCATGTCGAATTTTCAACCATAATTTGCTCAATGAGCCATGCAACCCCTTAGCTATAGTTCTCTCCTTTCATTCTCTAAATTCTTTCAATTGTTTCGTAGTTGAAATTGAAAATGAAAAACAAACATCGATTTTCAAACTCCTCAACAGTGCATCTCCTTTGAGGAGACCTCCTACATCTCTCACGAGTGTGCCCCGACTTACGGGCCACTCATTCAAGGTCCCTTGAGTGACCCTCTTTACCCCTCCGCTGAGGGGTCTTTTCCTGTACATTCCTTAGCTTCCCCTTCGTCTGTAGGACAGGTTGGTCAATCTAACAATAATGAGTCAAGGGTAGTGCCCAGAAGAAAATTCAAGGGTAGGTAAATTCCTCGTCGATTTCTTCTAGATCTAGCCAATAGGTGTCAAGCCCTTCTAGCCATTCCTCAATTTCTAGAGAATCCTATCCAACTGTCGGAGTTAGAATGTGAGGAGGATTACACAATTGATGAGGGGTATGGAGTTTATGAGCTCACAGATGAAGAGTACCCTATTGAAGAAGGGGACGAAGAATATGAGGACGCGACTGACGCATATGCTAGCGGAATGAGGAGGTTTGACGAACCATCAGCTGCTATAGAAGAACCCACCAAAGAAATCAACTTGGGGACCGAGGAAGACCCTAGGATCATCCTCATAAGCAATAATTTGTCGCCATCTGAAGAAGAGGAATTGATCGAGGTTCTCAAGGAGTACAGGGACACGTTCGCATGGAGCTACGAGGCTATGCCGGGATTGGATTCCACCTTGGTCGAACACCGTTTAACGCTAAAACCAGGGTCTGTCTCGATAAAGCAAAGGTTAAGACGTTTCCACCCCCAAATGGCTTTAAAAATGAAGGAAGAGGTCGATAAGCTCCAGAAAGCCAGGTTTATTAGAGTCATCCTATATCCTCAATGGGTGGCAAACATTGTCCCGGTCATGAAAAAAGATGGAAAGGTGAGAATATGTATCGATTTCAGGGACCTTAACCGCGCGTGTCCAAAATATGATTTCCCCTTGCCTCACATCGATGTGTTGGTTGATAACACGACTGGCTATGAAACTCTCTCGTTTATGGATGGATTTTCGGGGTACAATCAGATCCGTTTGGCGGAAGAGGATCAGGAGAAAACATCATTCACCACATCCTGGGGAACTTACTGCTATTTGGTCATGCCATTTGGTTTGAAAAATGCTGGAGCTACTTATCAAAGGGCTATGATGGCAATATTTTATGACATGATGCATGTGTATTTAGAGGTGTATGTGGATGATTTACTGGTGAAATCTAGGACTAGGGCAGAACACTCAAGAGTTCTAGCTAAAGTGCTGCAAAGATCAAGAGAGTTCAATTTGAAAATGAATCCAAAAAAGTGTGTATTTGGTGTTTCGGCAGGCAAATTGCTTGGTTTCATTGTGAGTAAGAGGGGTATTGAAATAGATCCCAACAAAGCTAAAGCAATTAGGGATATGTCACCTCCGAGGAACCTGAGAGAAGTTCGAGGGTTAATCGGAAGGTTACAATTCATTCGTCGATTTGTGTCCCAGCACTCGCAAAGGTGCAAACTTTTCTACGAGTTGACTAAGTCAGGAGTAGAATTCCTTTGGAATTCTAAATGCCAAAAAGCTTTTGAAGGATTGAAGGAATATCTGGCCAGTCCACCCGTCCTAATTCCACCCAGGCCAGGTAAACCTTTAATCCTTTACATCTCAGTCCTGGACGACTCCGTGGGAGCTGTCCTAGCACAAGCCGATGAAGCGGGCAAGGAAAGGGCGACCTATTACTTGTCCAAACTCCTCAACCCCCGTGAGCAGAAGTACACGGCTATAGAGAAAACTTGTGCCGCCCTTATCTGGGTAGTGCAGAAGTTGAAACATTACTTTCTAGCTCATGAAGTCCATCTGATTGCCCGAATGAACCCTATCAAGTTCCTTCTAGAAAAATATGTCCTTACGGATAGATTAGTACGATGGTAAAGCTTTATTTGTCAGTTTGACATCACATACATTTAGCAAAATGCAATCAAGGGTTATGCCATAGCTGAGCATCTCGCTCACCATCCTCTCCCCCAAATTCGATCCTATCCAATTAGAGTTTCCAGATGAGGAACTAATTTCCATCAACCAATCGGATGATTACATGTGGACATTACATTTTGATGGAGCTCTGAATTCCCAAGGGAAGGGAATCGGTGTTGCCCTCCTGTCACCTGAAGGCCTTACATTCCCACTGGCATACCAGCTCTAATTCCACGTTACCAACAATATAGCTAAATATGAAGCTCTTCTAGCTGGCCTGGAACTCGCTCATTCTTTTCGTATCACCGAATTGTGAGTCGTAGGTGATAGTCAACTCATTCTTCGCCAGGTGCTCACTAAATATCGCACTCGTGATCCCAACCTAAAGCCATACCAAGAACTCACTGCTGCCTTTGCCAAACTGTTCACCAAATTGATCTTTGTCCATGTCCCTCGCCATCAGAATATTCTGGCCGATGCCCTCGCCTCGTTGGCATCATCTTTAAGGTTCCCTCTAGGAAGATGATTTGAGTCCATTTCCATATACAAGCGTCACGCCCCTGCAATCGATGACGCTTCCTACGTAGATATCAAGGACAGGGTGGCAAGGAAGGCCCTACAGGAAGAAATCCTTGAGAAGAGGGAAATTATGTTGACAGAGTTAGAAGAAGAATTGGCTGATGAGGAGAAGCCATGGTTTTACGAAATTGCCAAGTATTGCAAAGATCAATCCTACCCTGGAGAAGTCACATCGGAAGATAGGAAAGCCATAAGGAGAGTGACACAGAGATACATGTTGGTCGGAGGAGTGCTGTACAAGAGAAGTCTTACTGGTGTTCTTCTAAGATGTCTCGATGAAGAGGAGGTCTGGAAATGTGTCGAGGAAGCACACTCTAGTGTGTGCGGTGGCCATGTGAATAGCCAAATGCTTGCCAAGAAAATTCTTCGGCAAGGCTTTTACTGGCCCACCATGGAAGAGGATGGTGACGTCTATGTCAGCAGGTGTGTCAAGTGTCAACTTCACGCCGATAAAATTCATTCCCCATCTTCTTCACTTCATCCAGTATCCTCCCCATGGCCTTTCTCTATGTGGGCTTTCGATGTCATTGGTCCTCTTGGTAATCCTAACTCCCTCACTAAGCAAAAATCATTCATCCTTACTGCAACGGAGTACTTCACCAAATGGGCCGAAGTCGAAGCTTACGTGGAGGTTAAAGCATCAACAGTCTGCAAATTCATCATGAGAACATCATCGCCAGGTTCGGCATTCCAAGCACAATCATCACCGACAATAGGCCGCAATTCATTTCTCAAGACCTTCAGGACCTCTGCAAAAGGTATAAAATTACATTGCATCATTCATCACCTTATTATCCACAAGGTAATGGCCAAGCAGATACCACTAATAAAACATTGATTAAAATCATAAAAAAGACCTGTGAGTCAAACAAGTTCTCGGATTGGCCAGAAAAGTTGATTGAGGCTTTATGGGCCTATCGCACTTCAATCCGTACTCCCACTGGGCAAACTACGTTCGCCCTTACTTATGGGATGGAGGCGGTAGTTCCGTATGAAATCTTGGTTCCTTCTCTCAGGGTACAGTTGGACAAGGAGCTTCCCCTCGACGAACGCCGTGATTCGCTCTTTGCCCAATTGGAGCTCTTAGATGAGAAACGGTTGGCCGCTGCCGAGCATGCACATGTATATCAGAACAGACTCACACGTTTTTATCAAAAGAAGGTCATTGAAAGGAAATTTCAAGTCGGTGATATGGTAGTGAAAAGAATGTTTGTAAAACCTGGTGGGCCGCATTCTAAACTCCAACCCAATTGGGAAGGACCATACGTGATTCAGGCTGTGCATCCTGGCAACGCCTACAGGCTAGTCAATACTGAGGAGATCGAGTTATCCCACCCTTGGAATGGGCTTTATCTTAAGAAATACTATCCCTAGATAGGTGTACATAGTGTCAAAAATGATGAAATGACAAACAACAAAAAAATAGAAAACAATGAAAACAACAAAAATATATATATACAACCACAAAAGAGAAAAAAAGAAAAAAAAGAAATAGAAATAGAAATAGAAAATTCAAAATGCTAATGCCTGGAGATTACTATGTAGTTAAGTCATTGCATTAAACCTCCATATTGGGATATGGCCTATTAAGACTTGGTAGGTTCCGGGTCTTGGTTTGCCGGAACCGTGGAGATCCCTGTCCGGCTAGTTCGGCTTATGCCCCCCTCAAAAGAAGGCAACATGCATGTACACATGTGTTCTATAAAAGATCGGTAGCATCGCTCATGGTGAGGCCTCACCCAGAAGGTCTCCAGAAGGCTTAAATCTTTATTCTCTCTCTCTCTTCGACCGAATGAGACAGCTGGCACACTTAAAACGATGAGCATGGGAAACACGAACACAACCCCTAGGGTGAGAGTAGGGCCCAATTCCTCGAGCATGGGTCGGAGCACGAGGAGAGGGCAGTGTCCCCGCAGGCATCCAAGAGGGATTCCATAATGTCAAAATACTATGTCCCTCGTAAAAATCTGTCAAAAAAAAATTAGAAAAGAAGAACAAAATTAAAGTCAAGTGAAAAGCCTGGTTGTAACAGTGCCTGATCCCACAAATGAAACCCCTTTGACTGAGAAAGGGGTCATGAGATGTAAATGCTCGAGATTTGGTCTGGAGTTGCCCGAAAGGGGAAGTTAAGTGCGCCCCTACTGGCTCGCCGGGTTAACGGTTTTGTCGGTCCTCTCATGAGGTTTGCCCCCAATATTCTTCCTTCTTCCCCTGAAGATGAAGGCTCAATGGAGTTCCCGAAGGGCGAAGCTTGCCAAAGCTTGTAACCTCATTTCAATACAAACATATGGTTGTCCATTTTTGAAAAGCAAAAGTCGTTGTCGTGAAGGAGTCTCCGTGTTTCTGGCTGGTTAAGACCATTATCTACCATCTTGATGTATTCTTATCTAACCTTGGGCTTAGGTCAATGCAAGCGCGTCACCTATTGGTGTGACGGCGTCTGGTTCCGGGTCAATGTCGCGTGATTGGCCGTTAGGGTTCCAGGGTGTTCCATTATATACCATCTAGAGTTGTGAGGAAATAGACCCGGGTCGGGTAAATCATTTACCTCGAACACTTTTTGGGTGAATCCTTGTGGTCAGAAGCGACTGGGAGCCTAAGCATGGCATGACGGCATTGTCATCAAGATAAGTCTTAACCGGCGGGATTATCATTCGAGGAGTCTAGAGGCCCAAATCAACCTAGATGTGTGCTTAGGATACTTGGGAGGTTAGTAAGAAACCCATGTTCTCATGTAGGTTAGGTGCTATATGGGTATCTACCAGGTGTTAACAACTAAAAATATAATGATAAAAATAATAAAAAAAGGAAATATGTAGATATATGTAAAAAAAATGATAAAAATAAAACAACAAAAAAATGCAAGAAAAATAAAAACAAAAAATTACATTCCGCATGATCGTATTTGTATGCAACATTTCACTTTTAAATTTTTGCTTGCATTTGTATGCATGTGTGTCGCATTCACCATTTCACTTTACCTTGCCTTCATTGATAAAGGCTTGGCCCCTTGACCCATTATCAAAGATGGCTCAAAACAAACCTCGCTTAGTGAGCAAGGGGCCAAGTCAGAACAGATATTCTAACTTGTTTGCTTAAGTGATGTGTGCAGGAACTCGAGAAAGCAAGAAAGAGGTAAAAACCAAGAAACAAACATTTGATTCTAAAATAAAAATTTTACATCAAGTTCCACCCCCTCTCTCCGCATTACTCGTCTCGCCCCTCTCTGGACAAGAGGCTCTAGAGGGTGTTATCAAACCATGAGAAGCGGTATTCCTACCGCTCTGGTGTCCTCTTTCCATATCCACACCCCGACGTTGATCTACGGGGGTAGCAAAGAAGCTACTAACACGAAAGCCGCGCTCTTGTGCTCTTCGGTAGCGCTCTTCACCGTCCCTCAGCCACTGTTCAGCAAGATCGAGATTGGTCCGAAGTTCGAATAATTGGGCCTCCAGGGCCCTCTTCTCTTCTCTTTCTTCCGATCTCTCGGCCCTCTCCCGTTCTCTGTCCCTTTCTTTCTCCGCTCGTTCTCTCTCTCTGTCATCCCTTTCCAGCTGGAGGGTGATCCTCAGCTCCATGGCATCCCGAGAAAATTTGTCATCTGAGCGACGCTACAATTCCTCCTCCAGCTCCGCTATCCTGGCCTCCCCTTGTGCTGCACAAGCAAACATCTCTTGCATCTCTTTGGCCTGCCATATCTGTCATTTCAGGGGTGTGACGAGACGTAAACAGAGAAGCTCGGATAAGAGGAACCTTCACCTGCGCGGAAAGCATTCCCTCTGCCTCCGCGCCGCGCTGTGTTACACGGGCAAGCTGCTCGTGGAGCGAATCTAGTTCCGACGAAGGAATCCATAGACTGGAAGAAGCACCCTCTGCCCCTACTACTGGTAGGGTTATGTCGAGCCGAGCGCGCTATGATAGCAAGAAGTGGCAATGAGTGGCTAAACACCAGAAACCTAGGGGTATAATTAGGAATATGCATTTGCATACATACTTACCGAGACATGTAAAGCCTCACGGGTGTCACCCAACTCTTCGTCCGTGTCCGCCAAGCGAGCCTGCAAGTTCGCTATCATGGTATCACGGGTATCCTAAACCCATGTCATAGGAGTCAGCATTACATTTAGAAAAATGATAAAAAAAATAAATAGAAAAAAAATGATCAAAAAGTAAGAAAAGAGATACACCTCCACAAGTCCCTCAGGATGGAGTCGCTCTGCATACATTGCCCTATAGAGACGTAGATAATCTTCACTATCCCGGGCGTGCGACTCCACAAGCATGCCACCCCGCTGCCAATCTTCATATTATTCGGGGAAGCGCACCCGCCAGTCAACACAGGTTACCGGCCCACGTGTCTTCCTCCCGACGCGGGGTGGTGCGGTCATATCTACCCATTCCTAGGCAAGCCCTAGAGTCCTCATGACCAATCGTAGCCGGAGTGGCTCGATTTCATTCAGGCAGTGGACCCAAAGGTCCCGACCAAATCAAGGGTGACCTGTGATGACCCACGGTTGGTCGACATCGACCAAGCCCGAGTAAGGCCTCCAGATCACCTACGTTGGCATGCGTATATCTCCTTAATCACTCAAAAGGACCAAAAAGAGAGACAAAAGAAAAGACAAAAAAATGGAGTCCTACCATCTCTGCGGGGAACTCTTGCAGCTCATGCCTTAATACCATCAACTGGTAAGACAGAGAGGCTGTGCTCATAATGGGTTGTCACCGCCGAGCTAGTGGTGCCACAGCCACACGCCACTGTCGAGCTCGCCCCATTGGGATGTAGTAATAACTCCATACCTGTGTCGTCACATGTCATCAGCATTTCATGAAATAGATTAGTTGCATTAACAAATAAATAAATAATTACCTGGAGAAACGGTATGAAGCCACTCACAGTCACCTCTCGATCTGTCCCTTGGGACAGACTTGCGAACAGATGCGCCAGCACGGCGGCTCCCCAGGCATATTGCCCTACCCTCTCTAGGTCCACCAAAAATTCTAGGAAACGACAATGGATGTCGTCTCCTTTGGAACCCGGCAGTAACTTTCCCAGCAGGAAGAGGAGGAATATCCTCAAGTCCGTGTTTGACCTTTCCCAGCTACTGGCATCCACGCAATACACAGCGCGGGACCCTCTTTCCGCTCTCTCCATGAATTCCTCCAAGGACTCGTTATCACGGTGACGAGTGTCAGTGAGCCCCAATGCCTCCATGATAGACGCCTTGGCTACTGACCTGTTCTTTTGGTCCTTTAATTCCAGACCAAGAAGCTTCTGAGCCACTTCACGATAATCGGGGTAGGTGACCCCGGTCACCGCCTCGCCATCCACCCTAAGGCCAGTGATTCGGGCCACATCTTCGAGACTGGGCACCATGTGCCCCCAGGGCATCAAGAAGACACGACTCTCTGGGTCCCATCTCTCGCGCAATGCTTGGATGAGGGCGAGGTCGAGCTTAATGGGTTCGATTCAGAGGAATGCACCAAACCCCATCACATCCAGCCGGGCTTTCTGGAAGTCAGGCAAGCCTCGATAGGTAGCCACCACTAATTCCCATGAGATGTGTGACCTCGTCATACTCTGTGGATTACACAGGAAGTGAGAAGCGGGTGCATCATTGAAATAAAAAATAGAACAAGAATGAGAAAGGAAGAAAGCGATCATGAAGAATGAGAGGGAAGAACTCGCTCGTTTACAAGCTCCGATTGGGTCCTCTCACTGAGCTGCCTTTCAACATCAGAGAGTCTCCTAGAACTACCACTGGATCTGCTCCTCTTCGAGGAGCGGGAAGACTCGCCCTCCACCCTGAAACTGGACTCTCCCTCCATCTCAGAGAATGAGAAACTCTTACTCCTTTCTGTCAACTTTTCACTCTTCTAACCAGTCTCCACAACTCCGTGCTTTCAAGTGAAGCAGGCGGGGTATTTATAGGATTGAATGGATATAATCCAGATCTATCCCAGTTCCTCTTGCAATGGACCTTGTAACAAAGCACCCATCTTTCACTCGAAGTAAACGAGGTCGGGGCATAGCTGGTTGATTCACACCCTACACGTCTAGGTTCCCTGTGTTCATCATGATTCAAATAAATTTGAGATGACATCTACATGGAGAAAGGACAATGCAGGTCGACCTCTTTGAATTTGGGAGTGGACTCATCTACAGGAGAAAGGACAATGGGAGTCGATATCTTTGAACCTGGGAGTGGACTCGTCTACATGGAAAGAGGACAGAAGGGCGGTTGGCATCTTTGAATTAGGTGGCACATCATTAAAATTTGTGATGGATTCTCCTGAAAGAAATGCACAATGAGTCTGAGACATGATCCGTTATCTCAGGGGAGTTCTGTTAAACACGTCACATGGGGACGGCATGAAAAGAGGAGGCATAGAAGAGGAGGAACGAATGGAGGGCAAACCCGTCACATGAGAGCAAGTCATTCCATTCACACGTCTATATAAACTGTCATGTTCACCGTGAGAAGCGAGCGGGTGTACGAGTAACTTGCTAAATCTCGCACCACTCTCTTGGTCGTCTCTCTCCTCTCCTAAGGGGGAGGTCTCTGGGAGGTCATCTAGAGCTCTGCGATGCTGCAATTATCTCATCGCATTGCGCATTCCCACCCTCTCTGGTAGCGCTCCTCGCCCTCCTCTGGCCTCTCTCGCGACCCCGACAGCCGCGAAGCTCTTGAACCCAAGGCTGTTGGCTGAGCCGCCCCCTACTCTACGATGGAGACTACACCAACCCCAGGAGCTCCTCCACCGTGAGCTCCAACTCTCCTCCAATCGGCAATGACTCTGATGGAGTGACGTGTCTGAGCGCTGTTTCTTCCGGAGCTTCATCACTTGGGCCTCACGTGCCCTCCTCTCGTCTCGATCCCGATGTCGCTTTATCCACTCCTCTCTTTCCATTCTCTCCCAGTTTACTCCTCTCCTCGCCACCTAAAGAGAAATCCTCAGCTCCATGACATCTCAGGGCAACTCCGCATACTGTAGTTGCTTCAGTCCCCCAGCTCCTATCCGGTCACGACCAACCATCACCCGACGTCCGCCATTCCAGTCACAAAGAAAAGGGGAGGGGAGAGACTGAAAGAGCGTGCAATGGCATTAAGGCTTTACATTTATTTCAAAACAAGATACATCAGGGTTTAGGCACCTCAGGCCTCAGTTTCCCGAGCTCTATTACATAAGCCTTCCGTAGCTCTCGATCCTCACTCACAGACACCATCGCCTTCCGTGGAACGCTTGCCTTCCACGCTGCTTTGATCGCTTTCATGTCTGTCGCATCACCCTCTGTGCCTAGCTCCCTTTCCTTGATCAAAGGAAGGTTGGATGGCGTAGGAAAAGAGTGTCAAGGAAGGCCGATTTGCAGGCAACACCGGTGCAAATTGTAAAGAACAAATTTGGTTGCACCGATAAGCTGGAGTTCAGCATCAAGAGAAGATCGCGTGAGAAGCTCACATGGAAGTAAACTTGTTGGCACGCCAGTAAACATATTCTGCGCCAAGGTGTCGAAGTGAGTACGCCAGTCTCCACGTGTCTTCAGACGGGGCATGCGATTGGCCACCTTCCTGCTAAAGCCCAACACATCGGCTATGTAATGAAGGGGGCTTTGTTCGAAGATCCTAGAGGCCGTTTGTCCCCCTTCGCGCTGATCAAATTTGAGATGGAAATCCATCCAGCAATTGAGGAGAAGCATGCACCCATGAGGAGGCCTGCCCATGTTGGAAGCCGTGAGACCACTGTAGAGATACGCAAGGACGGCGGGCCCCACACTCTTGCTCTCCCAAAGTCCACAGATCGCGCCTAGCTGATCTCCCTCCACAATGTTGTCAGAGTAAGGGAATAGGAGGGCACCCGCCAAATAGATCGTGAAGCCCTTCATGAGGGCTTCCAAATGATCATCATCTGTTGACTCTCCCAGGGCATTCACAGTCCATTCCGCAAGCTTCTGTAAATTGATGCCACTTTGAGTTTGTACGGTCTTGATGGCCTTAGACGGCATAAAACTTTCAAGGACTTCCTCGGAGGTTATCCTCCTTTGCAAGGGCAAAATCTTCATCTTGTCGTCCCTCCTAAACCTTTTCAAACCAAGTAGGAGTTCTGCCTCCTCAAGGAGGACCATTGCTTCAAAAGTGGGGAAGATAAAGGTGTGGGTTTCAGGATGCCAAACCTCTACCAATGCACCCATGGCCGCCCAGTCCATATGAATTTTGTTATAATGCTTGGCGTGGATGACGAGACCTTGGAGGTGCCACTTTGTAATAATAGCCCTCATGCCGATATTTATGTTGGAGGTGAGCTTTGACAGCCAGGGCAGCTTTGAGAATTTCCTTGGGCCCGGAAAGAGAGGATATGGCTGGAAGGGAAGAAAAGGAAAGAATGAAGAAGAGAGAGAGAATTTATGTAGGAAAAGGAAGAGAAAGAACCAACTTACCACCCGTGAAAGAATCCTCTCGCTCAGATGACCTTCGATGTCGGTCAGCCTCTTGAATTCGTGGCTGAACCTACTCCTCTTGGCAGGGCGAGAAGGCCCACCTTCCATCTCAAAAGGGTAGGATTTCTCTCCCCCCATCTCAAAAGAGCTTAACTCCCCGAACCAGTTGATGACCTTTTGCTAGAAGTAGGGGGATACTTATAGGACGGAGAGGGGTAAAAAGGTAAATGTAAAAACAGTAATGATGAGTTACCGTGTGAACTTTAACCGAAGGAATCTGGTTTGGTTTGCGTTGTGTTTTTCCTTGCTTCTGTGAATCACCATTGGTGTGCGGATCTCCTTGTACAGTAGAATCAAATTCCATTTCTCATGAAATAATTGCCTGTTTACTGTTCAATGCAGGTCTCAATAATAAAAGAAAATAAAGAGAGTGCAAAAGGGCACCACTATCCTACCATGTCTCACCGTCGGTCACCTCGGTGACTGATCCCACTGTGTCATGCATCCTACTATATGGTATCTACATTATTAGAACATACCGAGGACCTTATGACTTGGATGAATCTGGAGTTTGAGTTCCCCTCCAACAAAAACAGTGATAACTTCAGAGGAGTTCAGGATGTACGGATAGGCCGTTAGGTTGTGGTAGCTTGGGAATGATGGTTCCATTCGGTGAAGTCAGTGCGTGGATAAACGGGCCCCGGCTCAGTATCGGCTCATCGAAGCGGTATCCTGACCCATATTGAGCAACTTAACAATATTATCCTTGGCTATCTTCTATTTTTAGTTTGTTTTAATTTTTCTTTTAAATCCAGCATGCATTCATGTAGGACTTTGATATCACTGTGGAAGATCATTCATTTAACCCGATCGTGAGAGCCGCTGTGCTTAAATTCTTGACTAATACGGGATGTTCCATTCTGAATCGAGTACTGAGTTTCTGTGAAACCATCTTGGGCTGGTTGGCCAAAAGAGACCATTGTTTGGATTTATCAGCTACTCTTTTCTATTTTACTCCATTGGACCCGCCCTGGTTGCAGCACTTCCATATTGGCTGGTAACCGCTCTCCAAGGTGAAACCTGCGGGTCTACGACCCAGGTACTTCCGCGCTGAGAAGTTGGTCCTTCTTTCTGTTAGTCTTTTGTTATTTCCAGCCAAACAATCGTTGATTTCGGAGGACCTTCTTCAAGGTTGTTTCGTTGAAACTCAGGAAAGATTCCAATCGCGTAGTGTTAAAAACGTGTCTCATCACGCCTTGGCATCCACTTTTCAGTCCATTCTCCACTCCATTTCATTACACTTCTATTTCATTCTACTCCGTGTCATTCCCCTGCAAAGCAGACGCCAAGGCGGGGCAGCTGTAGACACGGCATTTTAGCATTACGCTGAGCAGATCCCATATTACACTAAGATGTTCCAAAGTGGCCCGCATGGTTAAGTTAGTTGAGTGACCTCCAATTTTTATCTGTTAAACCTCAATTGTCGCTTCTTAATAAGACTCATGTTAATGGGCTTGTGGCTTTCCTACACAAAATTAAAAAAAATGCTAATGGGCTTGCCCCATCTATTAACTCTAAAACAAAATAGGGGAACAAATAAGGATATTAATGGGCTTGGCCCATTCTTGTTCAATTTTTTTTTATTAAATAAAGTAAATCAATTTTTATGGGCTTGGCCCATTCTCCCATATATATACAACAAGAGAAAATAAAAAAAATATATTAAATAGGTATATATATATAAATATTGATAAAAATAAAAATATTAATAGTTTGGGCCCAACATTTAATAAAAGAAAGAATAAAAAAAATCATTAACTCTCATATTAGCTACCCCCCTTTTTCTTTGGATCTTGTCCCCCCATTTCATTTAACACCCCTCCCCACTTACGTAACACACACCCCCTTTCATTAACACATCCATCTCCCCACTCCCCCACTATTTTTTTTGGCTGCTCGACCCCCTTTCTCTCCCCACTCCCAGAACCACCTTCGGCCAACCACTCAGGCCACGATCCTCTCTCCCTCTCACTAATTTGCACCGCCATGACAGCCTATCTTCATTTTCTCATCGTCCCCCCGAGCCACCTCTCATCCCACCTCTCTCTCTCTCCCTAAAACTCCTGCCGCTAACCTCTCTCACACCTCTCACGCTCGACCACATCGACCACCTCCGGCCACCAGTCCCTCGCCAAAGCACCCGGCGTCCGAGCACCCGCAAACTCCCCCTTCCACTGTAGCTTCTCCGTCGACCGTCCTCCACGCCGTCGTCCCTCTTGCAGCGAAGACCCTGCACCCTCCGCCACCGCGCATGCACGTCGATCTCCCACCTCACCGGACGTCGCTCCTCGCTGCCGTTCTCCTTGCTGGCGGCAACCTGCAGCTCTGGCCACTACGAGCATCCTCACGTCGTCGACTCCCTCCGAGAGCACACCCGACATGCCGTCGCCGTGAAGTCACCGGCCACCACGCCGGACGCCTTCACCCACGCCACCTCCACCTGCATGCATCACCGCCGGCCACGTCGCCCACGCCTATCAACTCCGGGACTCCCTCCATGCCGCAGCCGTCCATCACGAGCTCGCTGCTCCGAGCGTCCCTCACTGTCGCCGTCGCCCTCGTCTCCACCTCCGGCTAGCCGACATCGTCACCTGCGCACGCCCTCGCCGCTGTGGAGCCGCCTCTCACCGTTGCCGTGACCACCGTCCACTCCCGTCGTCCGCGAACACGCCGTGAAGCCCCCTGCCACCGACGTCACCCTCCCCACCAACAACCCTCCGTCGTGAAGCCAGGCTCGCTGCCGGAGCGCCCCGCCGTCCACCTCGCCTACCACCTCCACCTCGTCGTCGACTCCTCCGACCACCGCCTGCACCGCCCTCTGACCGTCGCGCTCGCCACCGGAAACCCACCACCATCGCCGTCGTCTTCCTTCCCCCCCTCTCTATCTCATGTCCCCTCTCCCTCTCTCCTCTCTGCTTCTCTCTCCCCCTCTCGCCGCGATCTCTCTCTTCCTTCACCCCCTCTCCGTCTCTCTCGATCTCTCTCTCTCCCCTTCGTCTCTCTCCCTCAATCTCTTTCTCACACTCTCGCAATCTCTCTCTCTCCCCTCACTCTCTTCCTCTCTCTCTCTCTCTCTCTCTCTCTCTCTTTCTCTCCCCTCCCCCGCGGCTCTCTCTCTCTCTCTCCATCTTTCTGTCTTTTATTTTTTTTTCCCTTTTTTTACTCCCTCTCTCACTCTTTCTTTCTCCATCTCATTCTTTCTGTCTCTCACCTTCTCACTCCCGCCTTCTCTCTCCCTCTCTTTCTTTATTTTAATTTTTTTCTCTCTCTTAAATCTCTCTCTCACTCGATCTCTCTGGCTCTCTCTCTCTTTATTTTAATTTTTTTTATTATCTTAATCACTCTCTCCCACGATCTCTCTCTCCCTCTCTCTATCTCTCTCTTCCTCTCCCTCTCTCTCTCTTTCTTTTGTTAACATATATATATATATTATCAAATCTCCCCCCTTTTCTTCTCTCTCCCCCATCGCACCCCCCCTCTCTCTCACGGTTTCTCTCTAATCCCCTCTCTCTCTAACACCCATGCACACACACGTGATAGGGCCCTCCCTTACATATAATCCTATTAATATAAAACCCCCATCCTCCCCTATCTTTATGTTTTCTCTCTCTATTCCTAGTATTTCTTTTTAAGCCCTTTCACCTCTCACCATTTTCTATCTCCATTTGCATTATCTTTTCTTAAATTTCTTGCAAAAAAAAAGATCACTAAAAAAAAGGGAGAGTTCTCTCTCTCTCTCCCCATCTTTCTCTCTCTAGCCTTCTCCTTCTTTATCTCTCCTGTATACATATTCCCATATTCATATTTCTTATTATTTTTAGTACATGTCCACTTGTATTCTTGTTATTTTCATCATTTTCTCTCCATAGTTGAATGAATAGCATATAGCTATGTATACATACGTATACATGTATGTATGCTTGTATGTTTGTGTACGTATGCGTTTGTGAGTGTGTGTAGGGGTCTGTTCGGATTGAAAAGAGAGGTTCCGGTTCGGTCTGTGTTGAGGCCCGTGAAATAAAGGAAGTCGAGTTCCTGGGTGTTTGAGTACACGAGGAAGGCTATTCCGGCACGCCGTCAGCTCGCGCCGTCCTCATCCTGAAGGAGCTCATCCAAAGCCTGTCAATAGCTTCCCCCGATAAGTTATCGCGTCTCCCTTCGCCCTGCTTTGTTTTTATTTCGCTAGTTACATTGTATGCATGCATTATCCATATTGCATTTCTTTCCCCGAGAAAGTCTTGTTTACTTATTCATCATATCATCCATCTACCCTTGGTGTCCAAAGGGGTTTAAAACAACCTCGACCAGGTGCGTATTCGTTCATGTCTTCACCAGATTCATCACAAGGGATGGATGCTGCATTGTCATTATCCTGATTTATTATTTTGTCTTCTTTTGCAAGGGGAACCATCAAAGGAAAGCCCCCTCCCTCAGCCGTCCGAAAGAGGAGGAGGAGGAACTCACGTGATCCCCAGTTCGGGGATAAAACGCGACCATCCCTCCTATTTTGAGATACCCGACCATCACCTTTTCCTTCTTATTCTAGTTCTCTTACTTGCTATTGTTATTTATTGTTAAGTCTCCACCCCCGTCCTTCTCTATCTTTGTCTAAAAAAGAGTCTTTCTCTATATATATATATTCTCCTAGTGGTCTTTCATAATTTTAATTCTCTATATCTCACTCTCTTTCTCTATCTTTTACATCTCGACTTATTTCATCATTTTCTCATGTCTCTTTAAAAGAAATAAAAGAATAAAAAATAATAAAGGCAACACAAACAAAAACCAAAAACAATAACAAAAGCTAAAACAAAAAAAATAATAATAATAACAAAATCAGGGTAACCGAAGGAAGCCCCCTTCGTCGGCCGACCGACAGAAGAGGAAGAGAGGACCCGCACTGCTCCCGCTCCGGCGGCGAACGCGATCAGAACACTTCCTGTGGGGTTCTCAGCCCCTGGCGATCACACTTCCCCCCTTCTTTCTGTTATTTCTTTTCTGTTTAAATCCCGCAAATGGAACAAGTTCCTCGCGGAGGTTCCATACTGACTCTAACTCCCATCCCCATTTCTTTCCGTTCAAACCCTGTGATGGAAGTAATTCCTCGCGAAGGTTCCCGTGACGGAAGTAATTCCTCGCAGAGCCTTTTCAATCTGTCATTTTATTTCTTTAATTTTTGTCTAAATCCTGCGACGGAAGTAATTCCTCACGAAGGTTCACGTGACGGAAGTAATTCCTCGCGAAGCCTTTTCATTCTGTCATTTTATTTCTTTAATTTCTGTCTAAATCCTGCGACGGAAGTAATTCCTCGTGAAGATTCCCGTGACGGAAGTAATTCCTCGCGAAGCCTTTTCATTCTGTCATTTTATTTCTTTAATTTCTGTCTAAACCCTGTGACGGAAGTAATTCCTTGCGAAGGTGCCCGTGACGGAAGTAATTCCTCGCGGAGCCTTTTCATTCTGTAATTTTAATTCCTTCAATTCCTGTCGAAACCCCGTGACGGAAGTAATTCCTCGCGGAGGTCCCTGCGACGGAAGTAATTCCTCGCGGAGCCTTTTCATTCCGTAATTTTATTCCTTTAATTTCTGTTTAAACCCCGTGGACAGAAGTAATTCCTCGCGGTGGTTTCCATTCTGTAATTTCCTTATGTCAATTCATTTCGTTGTACATTTTCACTCCGTGGGTTTTCTCATTCCGTATATTTTCTGCCTCTAAACCCGGTAGAGACAACCCTCTCCGGGACCTTTTACGCACTCATCCCAGCAGCGTATTTTCTTTCCCCTTTTGTTAACCCCGTGACGTCCGTCCACATCCTTCAGCGGGACCGCCTGGGGACTGCTGAGTTGGTGACTCCTTCCAACATCGAGGAGTATCTTTCTTGACTGTTGTTGCCGACGGGTAAGGTTCTCAGGGACTTGTCCTCCTCCAAGCAAATGTTTTCCTCTTCTCAATTTGCTCTTCTTCGCGCAGATCTGCGGCAAGCGGTCCAGGAGGAGGAGGAGGCACCATCGGTCAAGCTAGAGGTCATCAATGTGGATGATACGCCGGCTCCAAGCAATCTCCCAGCTTCGGAGGGCTCATCACGTGCCCGAGGAAAAGGCAAGGGGGTCGCCCGAGATGATGCTTCTGAACGTCGGGGGGTCAAGCGGAAAGATCCTGTGGCGAAGTTGTTGCGGTCTTTGATGCAGGCTCGGTCTGCTGAGAAGAAACGGGCGAGGAAGGTGGAGATCGTCCACCCGGTTGATGAGGTTTCTCTGCCGGCTCTCCCTTCTGCGGAGCAGGAAGGGGCCGACAATGAAGGGGACACGGCCGATGTTGAGGCATCGAGCGAAGCGGAGGGGCCACCAGGTGAGGGAGCCCTGCCCAAGTCGGTCGAGGCCAGAGGGTGGCAGGGGGAAGCGACTCAATCGCAACCGACCAAGGCTGGGGAGGTACGTGGCGAGGCCGCTCATCCCGAGCCAACCGGTGGGGCCCCCGAGATGGGGTTGCTCGGGGGAAGTGCCCCGATCCCGGATGCTCCAGAGAGGACTTCCCTTCCCTCGACCAGTGCCTTCAGTGTCCGGGCCTCCCTATACCATAGGTGCCACTCTGTAGCTTCAGGGGTCGTATGAGTGAAAATCCAGAGGGGTCCCCCCTCCACGCTTTTCGAGCAACTTATGGAAGGTGGCCTGATCTTGGCCCAGCTCGGGGCTGAAGTAGTAGGCGCGTATGCTCAGGTGGAGTCAGAGCGGGAGGCTCTCTCGTGGGCCCATGGTGCGCTTGATCGGAAGGTTGAGCGCCTGAACCTTGATCTTGGTGACCTCCGTTGGGAGGTGTCCCCGCTTCGGGCTCAGGTGCAGTCGAGCCAAGCGGAGGCTCGGTCGTTGGTGGAGCAGCTGGCCCAGGCCCATCGTATGGTCGACCGAAAGAATGAGTTGCTGGAGGCGGAGCGTATGATTCAGGTCGAGCACGGTGAGCAGTGGAAGGCCGAGCGGGAGGCGCTCGAGGGCCGAGTCCGAGGGGCCGAGGATGCACTGACCGAGGCCGAGAGAAGGCTGTCCGAGTCGAAGCAGAGGATAGCCGAGCTCGAGAGGCAGGCGGAGTTGGCCGGGGATGAGGCACTCGAGTGACATAAGTGCTCAGAGGCCTACCACGCGGCTCTTCTCTAGGCTGCCTTCCCTTATTATGAGTCGGGCTATCGCCGGGGCCTTCGGAAGGGTTTCTCCCAGGGCTTCGATCGGGCCGTCATAGAGGCAGATGCCCAGGCGTCTAAGCTTGTTTTTCCTTCTGGGCAACACTATGACTCGGACTGGGGTTTGACCAACTCTTCCCATTATACCTCGAGTGAAGAGGAGGGTTGGGAGTCTTCATCCGAGTGATTGCCGACTCCAGCATCTTCGGGAGAGCGCACGACCGAGACAGTTCCCACACACGTGAGGTCAGTGCCTGGGTCGACCGTCGTTGAGAATACTAGGGGCAGATCGACTGGTGCTGAGGAAGCCTTGCCTGCCGAGCCTGAAGGTGGGCCTGAGGCCTGATGTAATAGCTCTATCTTTCTTTTTCTTTCCCTTACATAACTGGGTAAGGCTTTTTTGAAAAATGTGATAGCGACAGTATTAAATGTTGAATTGACTGTTTCTTACCGCTTTGGTGTGATTTGACTATTGGATTTGTAGTCGTTTGGAGAAGGCACCGATTTTCTCTCCAGATATCGCGCGTGCCGATCTGTCAAATAACTGACATGTTGCTGGCATCTTTCCATTTTTCCATATCGCCCTTAATGACTTGCCGCTTCGCGCGTCCCATTGGTGGGATGTTCGGGAAATGGGGTAACCATCTCAGGGAAAGCCTTTTAGCATGTTTTGTAAGGGGAGAGTCATTTAAGGTGATCAGCTCCCCCTTCGACCTATAAAAGGTCTGAGGAGCGTCTCCTTTTCCTTTCATCGCTTAAGGCCAACCCTGGCGGTTTCTCCTTCTTTCCCTTCCGCGAGGTGTTATGCTGTCGGTCTTGGCGGGGCATGGAAGGCGCTTCAGAAGATGATGATGCAGATGGTGGTAGGAGGGAAGCTCCTACTGTTTCAGTCTGGAAGAGGGTTCATCAGTCAGGGGTCACTCTGGGAGGGGGTTCGTCATGCTGGGGCATGTCACCTTCCTGTCCCTGACTCGCCGACGCCATCCTGAGGGGAGGGGGGAGCTCTTTAAGCTCCCTCCTTTTTCACTCTTCGGGGGATGCCTGCTCTCTCTGCCTTCCAAAGAGTTGGCGGAGAGGAGGCCTTCACTTGTATTCCTTCCTCTTCTCTATTGTTTCCCCTCTTTTCCTTTTTCTTCCGAGCTTTTCTCAAACCAACGAGGCCGGCAATCCTTTGTCCGAGCTAGTTTCCGCACGAGGCAGAATGAGTGGCTAGACGTAGGAGTGCTTACCGGGCTGGCCGAGTGTTTTGCTCGTGTAATAGCGCCAGAGGGTGTAACTTTTGTACATGTATATTGTATTGGCTATGGCCTACTTGATGTACATCAAAGTTTAATAAGAAGAGAAGAATGACGTTTATTCTATTTTGCTTACATGTGCATGCCTGCCAAATGATCAAAAGTAGAACTTGCGAAGATTTGTCGCATTTCATGTCCGAGGGATGGGTGTTCCTTCCATGGTGGACAGTCGGTATGCTACTTTCCCGAGCGTCTCGACCACTCGGTAGGGTCCTTCCCAAGTAGGGGCCAGCTTCCCGCCGCCTCTAGTGGTCGAGATGCTTCGGCCTTTCTTAGGACGAAGTCTCCCAGCTGGAAGTGTCTGTCTCGGACTCTGGAGTTGTAGTATCGAGTGATGCGCCGTTGGTATTCCATTGCTCGGATATTTGCAATCTCTCGGATTTCGTCTGCTAGGTCGAGGTTCTCTCGTAGTTTCTGCTCATTTACCTCAGGTTTGGAGTGGATGACTCGGAGAGAGGGATTGCCGACCTCCAACAGGATTACAGCTTTTGTGCCATACACCAGCTGAAAAGGTGTTTCACCGGTGGCCGTCCTCGGAGTAGTTCGGTGCGACATAGTACGCTCGGTAATTCCTCGAGCCAACTTCCCTTGACCTTGCCGAGCCTGGTTTTGATGTCTTTTAAGATAGTCTTATTGGCATTCTTGACCAGTCCATTAGCCTGGGGGTGGGCTACCGAAGTGAAGTGATTGTGAATGTTTAGGTCGGCACATCTGTCTCTAAAGTAGTGAGAATCAAATTGCCGATCGTTATCGCTCACGATCACTCGGGGGACACCGTAGCGACAGATGATCGACTTCCAAATAAAACTCCATACGACTGACTCGGTGATCCTGGTGGTGACTTCGGCCTCGATCCACTTGGTGAAATAGTAGATAGCGACGATGATGAACTTCTTCTGAGCTTGAGCCGTGGGGAATGGCCCCAAGATGTCGATTCCCCACTTAGCGAAAGGGTATGGCTCGGCCAGGGTGATGAGCTCCGCAACAGGCTGATGGATCAGGTGGTCGAAGCATTGACATCGGTCGCACTTCCGTACGTAGGTCGTACAGTCGCGCTGGAGAGTGGGCCACTAGTAACCCTACCTAATCAAGATCCTGGCGAGCGATCTTCCTCCTTGGTGCGCTCTGTAGATGCCTTCATGTACTTCTTGAATAGCTCGGGTGGCTTCGTCGACGCTGATGCACTTGAGGAGGGGACCGGAGAAAGATCTGCGGTACATGGCCTCATCTAGCATGATGAAATGCTGAGCTTGGTACTTCAGTTTTCGAGCCTCCCGAGGGTCGGGGGGCTCTTAAGAATCCCGGAGCCAGGATATGTAGGGGGTCCGCCAGTCGCTCGGGGGTGCCGGGTCAATGGTCAAAAGCTCATATTCGATGCTCGGTCGCCCGAGCTCTTCGAGAAAGACCGATCGTGTACTTGCGGGATCGAGCGAGGAGGCCAGTCGAGAGAGGGCGTCTGCGCGGGAGTTTTCCTCCCAAGCTATCCGAACAACCTCAAAGCTCTCGAAGAGTTGGGCCATCCTCTTGACCGCCTGGAGGTACTTGACCATTTGTCCTTCCCGAGCTTCGTAATCACCGTTGACCTAGCTAGCGACCAATTGGGAGTCAGTGTAGATCCTGACTCGCTCGGCCCCTAGTCGTCGAGCCATCCTGGCCCCTGAGATAAGGGCTTCATACTCGGAGGCGTTGTTGGATGCCTGGAAGTTGAACTTCAGGGCGTACCATAGCTCCGCTCCTTCGGGGGATTTGAGAAGGACACCGGTGCCGCATCTGACCAAATTGGAGGACCCATCGACGAACAGGTCCCAGGTGGGCCCGGGCGCTGGTGGAGGTTCTTCTTCAATAGGGACCGTGCTTTCGGCGATGAAGTCTGCGAGAGCCTGTCCTTTGATGGCCGAGCGGGGGCGATACGAGATGTCATAGGCTTCGAGCATGATGGCCCATTTGACGAGGCGTCCCGAGGCCTCAGGGTGAAAGAGAATCTTCTTCAGGGGTTCGCTGGTCAATACGACGATGGAGTGCCCTTGAAAGTAGGGTCGGAGGCGCTTGGCTGAGGTGACCAACACTAGCACAAGTTTCTCGGTTGCGGGGTACCTTCTTTCAGCCTCATTAAGCACCTTGCCGGTATAGTAAACCGGTCTCTCGATCCCTGCGTCGTTCCGGACCAGGATCGAGTTCACTGTAGAAGGGGTCGCCGAGAGATAGAGGTATAGAGTTTCACCTTGGACCGGCTTGGATAGTACCGGGGGCGATGCCAAGAATTCCTTGAGTTTGGCGAACGCCTTCTGACATTCTTCATCCCAGGCGAACGTAGCAGATGCCATTTTGGGTCCCCTCAATAGTTTGAAGAAGGGTAAGCACCGTTCGGCCGCCCGGGACAGGAAACGGTTGAGCGCAGCAATGCGCCCCGTAAGGCGTTGGACGTCCTTGATGCAGGTGGGCGGCCGCATATTCAGGATGGCCTGAACCTTGTCGGGGTTGGCCTCAATCCCACGCTGAGTTACCAGGAAGCCTAGGAACTTCCCGGATCTGACTCTGAAGGCACATTTGACAGGATTGAGCTTCATGTTGCACTTCAGGAGGGTGTCGAAGGTCTCGGCTAAGTCAGCAAGGTGGTCTTCGGCCTTCGGCATTTTGACGAGCATGTCATCAATGTAGGCCTTGACGTTCCGACCGAGCTGTCCTTCGAAGATGTGGTTGATCAGCCTCTGATATGTTGCTCTGATGTTCTTTAACCCGAACGGCATCCGGGTGTGGCAGTGTACGCCGAAGTCGGTGATGAAGGCGGTCTTCTCGATGTCCTCCGGGTCCATCCTGATCTGATGGTAGCCGGAGTAGGCATCTAGGAAGTTGAGCAGCTCGTTGCCCAAGGTTGAGTCGACCAGTTGATCGATGCTCGGCAACGGGTAGCAGTCCTTCGGGGTAGCCTGGTTTAGGTCAGTGAAGTCTACGCAAATTTGCCATTTCCCAGAAGCCTTTGGTACAAGGACGACGTTGGCGAGCCAAGTAGGGTACAGGATCGGGCGAAAAAGGTCAGTCTCCTGCCCCTTGATGACTTGCTCTTTGATGACCGCTTACTTCTCTGGGGCATGCTTTCTTCTGTGTTGCCAGACTGGCTTCACCGTTGGGTCGAGGTTGAGCTTGTGCATCACCACGTCTCCCAGGATCCCGGGAAGGTGCTCATCAGACCATGAAAAGACTCGGATATATCGGGCAAGGAAATCCTTATATTTTTCCTGTACCTCAAGTGGTAGATCGGCTCCGATCTTTACTCCTAGAGTGGGGTCACCGTTAAGGAAGACCATTAGCAACTCACCACCAGGCTCAGATGTTGCGGGTCCCTCTTCGGCTCCCTTTACTCCTTTTTTCCCTTCCGACCTAGTGGCTTCGACCGAGATTATATAGCACCGTCTAGCCAATGCCTGGTTACCTCGGACTTCCCCCACGCCATGTTTGGTTGGGAACTTCATTTTTTGTTGAAAGGTAGAGGGCACCGCTTTCATTCGGCTGAGAATGCCTCGACTGAAGATGGCGTTATATGTCGTCATCCCCTTAATCATGATGAAGTCTACCATAACCATAACGGTTTTGGGCGGGGTGTCGATAGTGACTGGCAGGCTCAGGGCTCCCTCGGGATAAGTTGCCTGGCCGTTGAACCCACAGAGGGGTGTTCGGATCGGGCGGAGTTTAGATGGATTCTTTCCCATCTTGAGGAAACATTCATAAGATAATACATCAGGGGCACTACCATTGTCAACTAAGATCCTATTTACGTTACAATGGTTTATTGTAGCCGATACAACGAGGGCGTCGTCATGCAGGGTGGTTAATCCTTCCAGGTCCTGGTCGAAGAATACCAGGGCCTACGATTCGCTCGCCTGCGGGGCTGTGGGATGCTCAATGGAAGCTCGGCTCGCCCGCTCAACGTGATGCCACGCCACCCGCGATGACATTGATGTGGACTCCGCGGGGGGCATTGTCGATTTCTTCAGGGGCACCTCGGTCTTCCTTCTGCCCGGACACGTATCGGGATAGGTGTCCCTAGCGGATGAAACACTCGATCTCATCTTGAAGTTGATGGCAATCACTGGTGTGATGCCCGTGATCACTGTGGAATAGGCAATACTTGCGGCGATTGCTATGCTTGGCTTTCATAGGCTCGGGTTGGTTGTGGAGGCCCGAGCCTTTGATGTCTTCATAGATTTCGTAGATGGGGGCGGTAAGGGGGGTGTACTGCCCGTACTTCCGGGACGGCTCTTTTTGGTCTCCGTCCTGGTTCCGCCTTTTTCCTTGGCCCGTCCCTTGCTCGGACGGTCGCTTTTTATCCCCCTCCCGACTCGAGCCTATCGTGCCTCAGTAGGCATTGAGGACTTCCTCGCACTCTGCGTGGCGCAGTGCCAGGGTCACTAGCTCGGCAAGGGAGGTGGGAGGATGAAGCACTAGCTCACGCCGCAGGTTCTCGTCATGGGTACCCCCGGTCAATGCGGTGATGGCAGAGGCCACATCCAGGCGGGGGATGCGCAAGGCTTCCGATTTGAATCAGTTGATATAAGCCTGCAACTTCTCCCCCTGTTCCTGCTTGAGGGTCAATAGTCCCGCTACTGACCGGGGTGGACCGCTGCCGGTGAAGCTTTCCTTGAACACTCGCATGAATTGCTTGAAGTTGTGGATGCTGCCGGGGGCGAGAGCCCTGAACCAAGCCTGAGCACCCTGGACCAGAGTGGTCACGAACGCTCGGCACTTGATTACGTTGGACGTCCCATGCAAGGTCATTAGGGCGTCGAAGCTGTCGTAGTGGTCGGCCGGGTCTCCCTGGCCGTCGTACGACTTGAAGGTCAGGAGTGAGATCCTAGGGGATATCTCTGTCTTCAAGATATAGTCAGAGAATGGGGATCACTCCTCGTCCTCCATAGGAGAGGTCTTCTATAAGGCGCGGAGGGTGCGCTCTTGCTCCTTGAAACGTCTCTTAAAGTCTCGCAACCGGAGAGACAGCTCCGATTGTCGTTGGCCCGAGGGGCTGGGGGGCGTACTTGCATGCTGCCCCGACGCTCCTCAGGGGCCTCGACTTTCGGAAATGGTCGGCGTGCTCCGGTCTTCTCCCTTCTCGGGTTTAAGGAGGCTTCCTGCTCCGGGGGAGGGGCATGCGATGGTCCTCCTGAAAGGTTGTGAATGAGCCACCGCCCCCAAAGGGTGAAACGGTCTCCAGCAGTTTGCTGGGAGGCATCTCCACGTGGGGGGCTCTTCCGGGGGAGCTGCGACTTCTCCTCCCTGGCCGCCTGGGCCCTCATGAGATCCACGAGGACATCCAGTTTTACGTTGAGGGTTTGGAGGGCGTCGGTGTTCCCGCCGGGAAGCTGTTCCCCCGCCACGGATGGAGGTATCTCGTTGGCGTGGTTGCTCAGCGGGGAGTTCTCCGGTCGGAGAGAAGGTGCGCCTTCTTCCGTCACCAGGGCTTTCCCCAGGTAGCTGATAGTCCTCCTACCAGAATTTCTTCACACCATGATGGCTCTTTGTTCGTTTCCCACAGACGGCGCCAGATGAAGAGTGGTGATCTCGCACTGCTCCTGAGCGGGGAAGAATATGACCACGTACCCTTGAAATGTGAACTGCAAGAAGGGAAACAAGTCAGAGGTGCCCAGGGATAGATCCCCGGAGAAGACCCTCCGATGCTTAAGTCAACAAAGTAGTAGAGCTCGGATGCGAAGGGAAGATCTAGGAGGAAGGTGGGAGCGCGAGATCCCTCTCCACCAAAAGGTGAAGTGGTTCCTGCTTAGGGTTCTTTTGGCTCTTGCCTGGCTTACCTCTTGTAGTAGGGCTTTTCAGTTTAAATAGTGGCTCGTTGTGCGACTGATCCTTGTAAGCGGAGGAGTCTCAGGGGGGGTTACGTCTTTCATGCGGACTCCTTATAGCACGCGGACTTTTGGTCTCCCCTATCCCCTTGAGCTTCCTGCCATTAAGGGACTTGCAACGGTCGTACTAATAAGCTTCCATCAGTGAGCCCGAGCGATAGGCACTTGCCCAGGAGTGGTCTCCCGAGCGATGAGTGCTTGGTCGGGACAGAGGATAGGGGGCTCCGGGGGAGCTTTCCCGATCGTACTGATGCTCAGACTTCCCAACCCGAAGGTCGCCAAGGAAGCACTTGTATCGAGTGAGTTTTTTGGCTTTATACTAAGTAGGCCCGGGGGCTACCACTTCAAGGAGTTGGGCCTCGTTCGGTCTGGTTGGACCTCTTTTGGCCTCTCTATAGGGGCAACGAGATTTCCCCTCTCCAGTGACCGCTACCTAATGTTTAAGTCGGTTTGACTGGTTTGGGGTGGACTGGGAATAGTGGCCAGGCTACGACCGCTAAGTCCAGCTTGCGACCCTGAGGAGACCGCCTTGAGCAAGTAGCGGCCTCAGGCAGACCGCAAAATTGCTTGTTGCTCTGCATTGATGGTAGCGGCGCTTTGGATGACCGCCATTTTGGTTTAGCGTCCAGAGGTGATATCGCCACCTGCTGGAGTGTTGTTTCAGTGTTGGTTTGGTTTCCGGTTAATGTGGCTTTGACCCATTGGTTAGCCCATTATTCCGTGGATGTCTTGTACGTCCTATGAGGGCTGTGACCATGTAATAGGGTGTTCGGGAGTGCCACTTTACCAAGCAGTGTTTTGTATTATTTCGAGGGTCCTTATGGTTTCTGGTCAACCCGGTTGTGACCCAATGGTTGACACGTGTCCTCGTGAGTGTCTCATCCATCCTGCGAGGATCGAGACCTAATTTTGGGCACTTGGAGATATCATCATACCTCAGTTTACGTGTCCATGCGGTTTGAGGGCTTCGGTAATCCCTCGTGTTCTGTGTTTCGTGTTATGCAGAATTGTGAGTCCGTTGTGCAGCTCGGAGGCCGAGGACTCATTGTTACCATTATTACTATTATGGATCCGGCTGTTATGTGTCGTTTTCCATAATGTGTTTCTCGTGGTTGTTGGCTTAGGGGTTAGGCTGATTAACAGCATGTTGCTGTGATGTGCGACGATCTTGACCCGAGTCTTGTGACTCTAGGATAATTATGTCAGCAGGTCTAGTTGACTATCCTGAGTCTGGAAGCAGTCTTGTGTGCTGCCTTGTGCTTCGTGGTACTTGTGATGGGTACATTTGTGACCTACCACACTTCGTTGTTTTGAGTCTCTGTGTCTAGTGAGCCTCCACTAGTCGTAGTCTGACGACACTTTCTTGTGTGTCGGCCCACCTGAGAGTGGTGGCGGGGCGATCGAGTTCCCGGTTCAGGTAGTTTGTAGGCTGGTTGTCGTGGGCCCCTTTGTCTTGCCGTGAGAGTCCTACGGGAGGGGAAAACCAGCTAGAGGCCTGGCAAAAGACATTGGGCTTGTGTGTGCACACGTGGTCAAGGGCGTTTGGATGAGCACCGACGGGCGTGACCCTGACTAGTCACTCGTTACTTGGTACTAGGTTGTTGTTGAGTGTCTCAGTTACCGCCGTTCTAGGCGAGTGGAAGATACTTATGGGGCAACGTAAGACGTCAGTGGACGCATCTAGTTGTTCTTTTAGTGAGGTGGTGCTTCTGTCACTTGACGCATGACTTGTGCTTTCGTGACTTGCCGGGTAGCTCGTGTTTGGCTTCACCCAAGGTTAGTGTAACGTACACGACTGTGATTTCATGTCTGTGTTGGTGCCTTCAACCGTGTAGGTCTTTTGTGAGGCTTTTGACTATTTTTGTAGGCTTTCGCGATAGGGTTTCATGATTTGACAATGGATCGGTAACGCCCGACTTTGTGAGATCGGGGTTCGCCTTTCTGTTGCTGTTAAGAGTAGTTTGCGGCTCAACCGTGGTTCCTTCATGGCGGTTGTTACTTCTGTTGTTGTTGTTGTTGTTGTTGTTCCTGCTCCTGTTGTTACTGCTTTGCTATAGTTGTTAGCATTACTATTTACCGCTTTTGTTTCGTGGTAGGGTTATGCGGGATCCCTACTGAGCCAGTGATAGGAGGCACACCCCTGACTTTTCAGGTGTAGCTATTCTTCCTCGTGCTTGGAGGTGCAGTGCGTGGTTTTTAGTTCCCAACGTTTGCCACTGTCGGGCTTCCCCCTACTTGAGAGTATGTTCTCTTTCCTGTTGTACTGTACTTTAGTTGGAATGGACTCTGTTAGTTTTAATTGTTATAGAAAATGTAATTTTATTTCTACTATTTTAGCAAACCTGATCATTGAAATTTTATTGCTTACTACTTTATCTGGAAGTTCAATGTACTCTCACATACCTTTCTATCCCTTCAGAGCTTTCTCACTCTTGGGAGGCCTCTCGGAATCCAAGTGGTATCGGGTTTACCCGGTATCCAGAGACTGGGTCGTCACAATCAGTGTGTATTCTGACTCGCTCGGCTCCCAGGCGCCGCGCCATCCTAGCCCTAAAAATTAGGGCCTCGTATTCAGAGACGTTGTTGGATGCTGGGAAGCTAAATTTTAGAGCAAATTGCAATTTCGCTCCTTCTGGGGATCTAAGAAGAATACCAGCGCCACAGCCCGTCGAATTTGAGGATCCATCCACGAACATGTCCCAGGCAGGGTCGGATGTCGGTTGGGACATTTTCTCAGGCGGGACAACACTCTCCACGATAAAATCCGTGACTGCCTGCCTCTTAATGGCCGTGCGGGGTCTGTAAGAGATGTCGTAGGCCCAGAGCAGTATCGCCCATCTGACGAGTCGACCAGAAGCTTCGGGGTGAGCCAAAATCTTCTTCAGTGGTTTACGAGTCAGCACCACGATGGTGTGTCCTTGGAAGTAGGGCCGGAGGCGCTTGGCCAAGGTCACCAACGCTAGCATGAGTTTCTCGGTTGTGGGTGTCACGTCCCGACGTGGAATATCGGGACCGACAGCATAAAGATTAATAATAATAATATGTTTATTTCCAGACATGCTATGAATGGATCTAGAGAATTTACATAACACCAAGAATAGAAATAGTTCCACCAATCTAATAATTGCTAATTTATCAAAATCTGAGCTTGCATCAATCCCAATCAGAACTTAAGAAAACTTCTAAAACAACATTCGACTTAACATAGTTACATTCACCAACTTTATTACAACAGCACCGACATCAATTCTAACCCACAACTAGACTCAAGACATCTACGAATGACTCCACATAGTCTTCAAACAGGTTCGCTCCAAGGGCTTCACTCTTGCCCATCCCCATCAGTTTGCGAGTCCTCACCAGAGCTACCTGAAAAGGGGGGAAACAACTGGGTGAGCGAACGCTCAGTAGGTAATAGCAGGCAAGTTTAAATAATTAACCGATTTGCATTTATGGTGTACGAGAAAGGAAAGAAAAGATGATATGAATAAAAAAATAAGGACAGTAAGAGAACATGAACAAAGTATAACTGGAAATGGCCAATCAAGCATGAAATAACCAAGTCATGTAACTAATTCCAAAGGAATTCATCAATCTAGAACATAGGAGAGAAATCATGCACAAGAATATGTCGTAGACATCACGCTAGTCATGCACTTGGTGTAATGCCTCACCATGTCATTACAACTCCTCGGGGCACTAGTAATTTTCGGGCGCTCTTCCCAGGACCAGACCGGGCCCTTATGATGCATTGGCATTGGTTTAATGGATCCAAGATCCCAAGTTGCCTAGACAGTACTCAAGGTAAATGGCCAAATAATTTCAAGGTATAGAACTTACCAAGGGTAAGTTGAAGTAGACATTTTGTCCAGAAAGTTCAAGTTTATCAAGAACTAATAGGTCCTCGAATTCCAACACCAAGAATCACAGAAAACATTTCTGGAAGATGCACGGTCCATATTGGGCCGCTCAGAGAATGAACGGTCTATAACTGGACCGCTCAAGAAGGGTTGGGCTGAAGAATAGCCTAACAGAATCCAAGGATGAACGGTCCATTAAGGGCCACTCCAATTATAGCACGGTCAAAAATGGGCCTTTTAACAGATTCAGACGGTCCACCATGGGCCATTCATGACAGGGAAGTCTGAAGCCAAAAATGAAGGTAAGCGCGCCGGACCGGGCCGCGCAGAAAAAGAACGGTCCGAGTATATCAGCCCCAATAATTGGACGGGCATACTCCATCCGTTCAACACTGGGCTTGACTAGTCAAGAGAAAGTCCACCCAAATGGGCTCCTGGGTTGCCATGGGCGGGGAGGAACTGAACCAGGGTCCAGCCCACTATCCGTTGGTCAGCCCAGAGGCTTTTTGGGTCGACTTTAACATAACCAGGTCGAAGATAGAACAAGGGCAATCGACCAATCAAGATAGGGTACTCTGCCAGAATTGCACGGTTCATATTGGGCCGTCCTGAGTGTTATACGGTCCAGTTATGACCGTGCAATAACTCGGACAATCCAATGTGGCCCGTGACTTAAACCAGGGTCTTTCATGCAGTTCAATCGAGTCAAACTGGTGCAGGACTTGTGGTACAACCTGTCCGACGTCCTAGTGGGAATCTCAGGCTCGCGGGGGCTTATGGAGGTCTCATAATGGAGGTCCTAGTCCGACGGAAGGAGTATCCAGCGGAGAGTCTCAGCCATTACCAGAAATGAAGGCTAGAAAATAGCGGAAAACAAGTGATGCCGCTCAGTCAATTCTACCGGAGTAGAATGACTGTCAAAACATTCTTAACCACCATTATTTCATTATGTCATATTCAAGACTAATTTTCATAGAAAAGATGAACAAGGGTACGATGGAAGTAATCAAGCAAGGAACTATAATTCTTTTATCTTTCATATGTTCCATTTTACATGTAGGTTGCTGGCCTATCATTAACATTAAATGACTAATGGTGAAAACATGCTCGAATCAAGAATAACATAACTCTGTGAGACAGAACGGTTCATTCAGAACCACTCAAAGGACTCCGCGATCATTCGACAGTCCGTTCAATCCCTATAGGCCAGGGGCCCAACAGGAACTGAGCGGTCTATCGAGGGGCCGTGGGGGTCATTGAACGGTTTTGATTTGGCCGTCCGGTTCATGAAGAATTTTAACGCAAATGCATTTTAAGCAGTCACACATTGGCCATCGATATAGACCATGCGGTCTATCAAGGGGCCATTCAGGATAGGACGGTCCCTGGGGAACCGTGCTAACTTCGCCTTGCCCGACTCCGGCGAGTTCGGCTAGGGTTAGCAAGGACGATGAAATACTATGCATGTAAAGCATGAAAATTGGGCAAAACCCAATCAACAGAATGAGAACAAGATAATATACAGGATTGCCTGATCAATTTAACGTTAAAGCCTGCTAATCCCTACATTAATCGGGGTTAAACAAGAGAAACCCTAGATAGACATGCTTCTACTAACTTGATTAATATGCGCAGGATACCTAACCAAAATTAGGGCTTTTTAGATCATTGGAAAGAGGACAGGAAGGTGATTCTAAAAGTATATTATTTTTTTGGATTTGGTCCGCTATAACCTATCTTAATCAAAGGAAGAAGAGGGATGAAGATCGTCGGTCGCACACGAGACACCTCTCCGATGATCGCCAGAATCCACCCTCGTCTGCGCTCCTCATCGGCCACCACAGCATATAAACTCTTCTAGGGCGACTAAGGGTTGATTTTATAGGGTTAATTGCTCTCTAGAGGGTTCTATTCGGGGAGATAGAGTCCTCTGAATCCTGGGGTGCGTGAATCGCGCGAGACCAAGTCGCCGCCGCTGTTCTCCCCCAAATACTCTCACTAGGGTTAGGGTTTCGATGGGAAATGAGAGGGGAATGATCAACTAATCAAGGCCGTTCATTTGGGTCTGATTTGGGCTTAAATGATCGAGAATTGGGCTCTAATTTCGTGTTTGAAGGTCTGGTTAGATTAAGTGTTGATTTGGGCCTTAAACTCTTAATTCGGCTTGCTTATGATTTTATTTTGGGCTGACTGCAGAAGACAAACTTGCTAAGTTATTAGTCCTTTTCATGAATATCATTTTTTGAGATTTTTTTAAATTGAATGAAATTTGACCTATTGTATTTTTCAAGAATTTTCTCTATAATTTCTTTTTATTTTATTTAATAATACACCGAGGTGCTACACCCTCCCCCACTTAAGGAATTTGGTCCTCCAAATTCACTGCACGTATTGGAACGGGGAGTAGAATAACTAACCTTGGAATAAATCAGGGTATTGCTTCCGAATAACGTCCTCAGATTCCCAAGTAGCTTCTTCCGTTCCTCGCCGACTCCACTGAACCTTGATCGTATATATAGATCGATTTCTGAGTTGGTACTGCTTACGGTCCAAAATCTTGATAGGTCTTTCTTCATAAGTCAAATCTTCCTTCAATTCTAAATCCACATGCTGAATGATATCAGTGGGGTCATACACATACTTCCGTAACATAGATACGTGGAAGACATTATGTACTCCAGATAACTGGGGTGGTAAAGCTAATATGTATGCAACTTCCCCAACTCTTTCCAGAATCTCGAATGGACCAACATATCTCGGACTTAACTTGCCACGGATGCCAAATCTTCAAATTCCTCTCAAGGGTGAAACTTTCAGAAACACATGTTCGCCGACTTGAAACTCTAAGGCTCTCCTTCTACAATCAGCATAACTTTTCTGTCTTGATTGAGCCACTTGTAAATGGTCTCTGATAATACGGATGTTCTTAGATGATTCTGAAATGAGATTTGGTCCCAACCATTATTTTTCACCTACCTAATCCCAACATAATGGGGATCGACAGCTTCTTCCATACATATCCTCAAACGGAGCCATCTGGATACTGGACTGGTAACCATTGTTGTAGGCAAATTCAATCAGAGCCAAATGCTCATGCCAACAGCCTCCAAAATCAATCACACAAGCCCTAAGTATATCCTCCACAATCTGATTGGTTCTCTCATTATGTCCGTCTGTTTGTGGATGAAAAGTGGTATAAAATTCAGACGAGTACTCAAGGATCCTTGCAGTCCTCTCCAGAAGTGTGAAGTGAACATGGGGTCTCTATCAGACACAATACTAACTGGTATTCCATGAAGTCTTACAATTTCTTTCATATATAGAGCAGCCAAGACATCAACTGTCCATTTGGACTTAATGGACAAGAAATGGGCAGACTTAGTCAATCTATCGACAATAACCCATATTGCATCAAATCCACTGCGAGTCCTAGGTAGACCCATGATAAAGTCCATACCACTGCTCTCCCACTTCCATTGAGGTATATCAAGTGGTTTTAATTTCCCTGCAGGTTTGAAATGCTCCACCTTGACTTGTTGACACACTAAACATCTGCTTACAAATTCTGTAACTTCCTTCTTCATATTCGGCCACCAAAATGATCTTTTCAAGTCTTGATACATCTTAGTGCCTCCAAGATGAATAGTATACCTGGACCTATGAGCTTCTTCTAAGATCTTACTCTTTACCTCAGCTATGTCAGGCACACATGTCCTGCCTTGAAATAATAACATGCCGTCATCAATTAACATGAAATCAGGTCTATTGCTCATACTTTCCTTGATCTCTACCAATACCGAATCGTTGTCTTGTAAGGACTGAATTTCTATTAATAACTCTAGACGAAGCTGAATCTGTGTAATCATAATCTGATCCTCGCCAATATTGAGATCTAAGCTAGCCAACTGTTCTAACAATCTCCATTCTTGCAACATGAGACTTGATAATTTTGCTATCGGCTTGCGGCTTAAAGCATCAGCCACCACATTACCTTTTCCAGGATGGTACTCGATAGAAAAATTAAAGTCCTTCAAATACTCAAGCCATGTCCTCTGCCTCATATTAAGTTCCTTTTGAGAGAACAAATACTTTAAACTCTTATGATCTGAAAACACCGTGAGTGTTTCTCTGTATAAGTAGTGCCTCCATATTTTCAAGGCAAAAACTACTGTTGCAAGTTCCAAATCATGAACAGGATAATTCTCTTCGTGCTTCCTTAACTATCTAGAAGAATAGGCTATCACCTTCCCGTGTTGCATAAGCACACAACCTAGGCCAATATCTGAAGCATCTGTGTACACTACAGATCCTCCTTCTCTAGAAGATAAATTAAAGCTAAAACAGGGGCAGTAGTTAAACACTCCTTCAGAGTCTGAAAACTCCGCTCGCAAATTTTTGACCAATCAAATTGGTTCTCCTTGCGGGTTAATCTTGTTAGAGGTACCACAATTTTGGAGAAATCTTTAATAAACCTTCGGTAATAACCTGCCAGACCTAGAAAACTTCTTACTTCGGTTGCATTAGTAGGCCTATCCCAATTCTTTACTGTCTCAACTTTCGAAGGATCAACAGATGTACCTTCCTTAGTGATAATATGACCCAGAAAAGATACTTCTTGTAACCAAAATTCACACTTACTAAACTTGGCATATAATTGATGGTCTCTTAATAACTGTAACGTCATTCTCAAGTGTTCAGCATGCTCCTCCTCACTCTTAGAGTATATTAAAATATCATCAATAAACACCATGACCCATTGATCAAGATAGGGCCGGAACACGCTGTTCATCAACTGCATGAAAGCTGCAGGTGCATTTGTTAGTCCAAAAGGCATTACTACAAATTCAAAATGCACATACCTGCTACAAAAGGCCGTTTTATAAACATCCACATCCTTGATTCGTAACTGATGGTATCCAGATTGAAGATCGATCTTAGAAAAATATTGAGCTCCCGCTATCTGATCAAACAGCTCGTCAATCCTCGGTAATTGGTACTTGTTTTTGATAGTAAGCAGGTTCAATTATCGATAATCAATACACAATCTCATCGAGCCATCCTTCTTCTGGACAAACAATACTGGAGCTCCCCATGGGGATACACTTGGACGAATGAACCCTTTCTCAAGCAATTCCATCAATTGTCGCTTCAATTCCCTCAGCTCCGCAGGAGACATACAATATGGAGCCTTTGAGATAGGAGACGCGCCAGGAGTTAAATCGATAGAGAAGACAACCTCCCTCTCAGGTGGGAGTCCTGGAAAATCCTCCGGGAAGACATCTTGAAAATCTCGGACAACAGGAATGTCCTTTACCTCAATCTTCCTCTCAGGGGTCACAGAAATAAAGGCTAGAAAATCCTGACATCCCTTTCTCAACAACATCTCAGCTCGAAGAGCCGAAATAAGCGGCACAGACTTAGAGTGCCTAACCCCTACAAAAGAAAGCATAGGATGTCCAGAAAAAGACATCGAGCTAGTGCTGCAGTGAACATTTACCTCATACTTAGCCAACCAATCAGCTCCTAGGATTACATCATAATCATTCATATACATACAAACTAAATCTGCTGGCATAGTTTGCTCATTAATCATAACCTTACTAGAAGGGTAGAAAGTTTTAATAGCAGATCCAGAGCCAATAGGGGTTGGAATTTCTAATGGAGAATTCATCAACACAAGTTTCACAGCTAATGACTTAGCAAATTTCTGAGAAATGAAAGAATGTGTCGCTCCGATATCAAACAGAACAAATGTCGACTTATCATGTATAATAAGTGTATACCTTCAACAAGGCCACCCTCCTCGATGGTTCCCGCATCATCTTCTTGTAGGGCTTGAAGCTTGCCCTGCTGCTTCCGATTTCCTTACGGCTTGGTCGGTGTAGCTTGATCTGATAGGAGGGGACACTCCGGAATACGATGGTCCCTACTTCCACAGCGTAAATAGGCGCCCAACTTGCGCCAGCATTCCTCCATCATGTGACCTGGATGATCACAATACTTGCACATGCCTTTGAATGGTACAATCGGGCCAGGTTTCTTATCTTCATTCTTCGGCACCTTGCCCTTCCACGAACTAGACCCACCATTGGGCCTTTTCTTGCCATTGCCGGGTTTAGAATTCTCGGAACCAGTAATTTGTTCCTTCTTAGGATTCTTTCCACGAATTATCTCCGTCATCTCTAAAGTGTCCTCCAAGACTTGGGCTTTCCTTACCATCTCAGCATAAGTTTGGATTTCCATTGGGGCCAACTGGTTGATATATTGCAGCTTCAATCCATTAAGAAAGCACTTGGCCTTCATCTTCTCGGTGGACACCAAATGGGTTGCATAACGGGACAACCTGGAAAACTGAGCTTCATACTCAGCGACGGAAAGGTTCCGCTACTTCAAAGCAGCAAACTCTGCCGCCTTCTTCTCTTGCACTCGATTAGAAAAGTACTTGTCATTGAAGAGTTCCTCAAATTTCTTCCATGTGACTTGCTTGTCTCCAAGAGTAGCCTTAACCGCATCCCACCAAGTTCTCGCATCTCGTTCTAGTTGGAAGGTCATTAGAAGGACATGTTCTTGATCACTACACTGCATCACTTCAAAGATTCTCTCCATCTCTTTCAGCCAATGCTCGGCTTCGTCAGGATCTGTCGAGCCGCCAAATCGTGGGGGATTCATTCCATGGAAGTTCCGATGAAGATCTCTCGCTCCTTGATGAGCCGCTCCACCCTGGGCCACTTGCTGCAGAGCCCAAGTCAATCCTTGAACAGTTCGCTGCATATCCCTCCATTACGCACGTTCGGCTACCAATTGAAATATCCTACACGTAGAACGGATTTATTTAGGATCATTTAGAAGGAATAATTCTAGAATTAGGTTATTAACTCAACCCAAGTCTCTACCCAATTTCTCACAAGGTTGGATCCTTAGACTTATAACGAGGTTATAGGTCCTATGACACCATTTAGAATCCTAGAACTTAGAAAACCCAGGAATATTAGAAAACCTAGGCTCTGATACCACCAAACTGTCACGCCCCGATGCGGAATATCGGGACCGACAGTAGAAAGACTAATAATAATAATATGTTGATTTCCAGACATGCTATGAATGGAGCTAGAGAATTTACATAACACCAAGAACAGAAATAGTTCCACCAATCTAATAATTACTAATTTATCAAAATCTGAGCTTACATCAATCTCAATCAGAACTTAAGAAAACTTCTAAAACAACATTCGACTTAACATAGTTACATTCACCAACTTTATTACAACATCACCGACATCAATTCTAACCCACAACTAGACTCAAGACATCTACGAATGACTCCACATAGTCTTCTAACTGGTTCGCTCCAGGGGCTTCACTCTTGCCCATCCCCATCAGTTTGCGAGTCCTCACCAGAGCTACTTGAAAAGGGGGAAACAACTGGGTGAGCGAACGCTCAGTAGGTAATAGCAGGCAAGTTTAAATAATTAACCGATTTGCATTTATATTGTATGAGAAAGGAAAGAAAAGATGATATGAATAACAAAATAAGGACAGTAAGAGAACATGAACAAAGTATAACTGGAAATGGCCAATCAAGCATGAAATAACCAAGTCATGTAACTAATTCCAAAGGAATTCATCAATCTAGAACACAAGAGAGAAATCATGCACAAGAATATGTCGTAGACATCACGCTAGTCATGCACTCGGTGCAATGCCTCACCATGTCATTACAACTCCCCGGGACACTAGTACTTTTCGGGCGCTCCTCCTAAGACCAGACGGGGCCCTTATGATGCGTTGACAATGGTTTAATGGATCCAAGATCCCAAGTTGCCTAGACATTACTCAAGGTAAATGTCCAAATAATTTCAAGGTATAGAACTTACCAAGGGTAAGTTGAAGTAGACATTTTGTCCAGAAAGTTCAAGTTTATCAAGAATTAACAGGTCCTCGAATTCCAACACCAAGAATCACGAAAAATATTTCTGGAAGATGCACGGTCCATATTGGGCCGCTCAGAGAATGAACAGTCTCTAACTGGACCGCTAAAGAAGGGTTGGGATGAAGAACAGCCTAACAGAATCCAAGGATGAACGGTCGATTAAGGGCCGCTCCAATTACAACACGGTCAAAAATGGGCCTTTTAACAGATTCAGATGGTCCACCATGGGCCATTCATGACAGGGAAGTCTGAAGCCAAAAATGAAGGTAAGCGGGCCGGACTGGGCCGCGTAGAAAAAGAACGGTCCGAGTATATCCGCTCCAATAATTGGACGGGCATACTCCATCCGTTCAACACTGGGCTTGACTAGTCAAGAGAAAGTTCACTCAAATGGGCTCCTGGGTTGCCATAGGCGGGGAGGAACTGAACCAGGGTCCAGCCCACTATCCGTTGGTCAGCCCAGTAACCAGGTCGAAGATAGAACAAGGGTAATCGACCAATCAAGATAGGGCACTCTGCCAGAATTGCACGGTTCATATTGGGCCGTCCTGAGTGTTACACGGTCCAGTTATGACCGTGCAATAACTCAGACAGTCCAATGTGACCCGTGACTTAAACCAGGGTCTTTCATGCGGTTCAATCGAGTCAAACTGGTGCAGGACTTGTGGTACAACTTGCCCGGTGTCCTGGTGGGAATCCCAGGCTCGCGGGGGCTTACGGACGTCTCATAATGGAGGTCCTAGTCCGACGGAAGGAGTATCTGGCGGAGAGTCTCAACCATTACAAGAAATGAAGGCTAGAAAATAGCAAAAAACAAGTGATAGCGGTCAGTCAATTCTACCGGAGTAGAATGACAGTCAAAACTTTCTTAACCACTATTATTTCATTATGTCATATTCAAGACTAATTTTCATAGAAAAGATGAACAAGGGTACGATGGAAGTAATCAAGCAAGGAACTATAATTCTTTTATCTTTCATATGTTCCATTTTACATGTAGGTTGATGGCCTATCATTAACATTAAATGACTAATGGTGAAAACATGCTCAAATCAAGAATAACATAACTCTGCGAGACAGAATGGTTCGTTCAGAACCACTCAAAGGCCTCCGCGGTCATTCGACAGTCCGTTCAATCCCTATAGGCCAGGGGCCCAACGGGAACTGAGCGGTCTATCGAGGGGCCGTAGGGGTCATTGAACGGTTTTGATTTAGCCGTCCGGTTCATGAAGAATTTTAACGCAAAGGCATTTTAAGCGGTCACACACTGGTCATCGATATAGACCACGTGGTCTATCAGGGGCCGTTCAGGATAGGACGGTCCCCGGGGAACCGTGCTAACTTCGCCTTGCCCGACTCCGGCGAGTTCGGCTAGGGTTAGCAAGGACGATGAAATACTATGCATGTAAAGCATGAAAATTGGGCAAAACCCCATCAACAGAATGAGAACAAGATAATATACAGGATTGCCTGATCAATTTAACGTTAAAGCCTGCTAATCCCTACATTAATCGGGGTTAAACAAGAGAAACCCTAGATAGACATGCTTCTACTAACTTGATTAATATGCGCAGGATACCTAACCAAAATTAGGGCTTTTTAGATCATTGGAAAGAGGACAGGAAGGTGATTCTAAAAGTATATTATTTTTTTGGATTTGGTCCGCTATAACCTACCTTAATCAAAGGAAGAAGAGGGATGAAGATCGTCGGTCGCACACGAGACACCTCTCCGATGATCGCCAGAATCCACCCTCGTCTGCGCTCCTCATCGGCCACCACAGCATATAAACTCTTCTAGGGCGACTAAGGGTTCATTTTATAGGGTTAATTGCTCTCTAGAAGGTTCTATTTGGGGAGATAGAGTCCTCCGAATCGTGGGGTGCGCGAATCGTGCGAGACCAAGTCACCGCCGTCGTTCTCCCCCAAATACTCTCACTAGGGTTAGGGTTTCAATGGGGAATGAGAGGGGAAATGATCAACTAATCAAGGCCGTTCATTTGGGTCCCATTTCGGCTTAAATGATCGAGAATTTTGCTCTAATTTTACATTTTAAGGTCCGGTTAGATTAAGTGTTGATTTGTGCCTTAAACTCTTAATTCGGCTTACATAGGATTTTATTTTGGACTAACTGCAGAAGACAAACTTGCTAAATTATTATTTCTTTTCATGAGTATCATTTTTTGGGATTTTTATAAATTGATTGAAATTTGACCTATTGTATTTTTCAAGAATTTTCTCTATAATTTCCTTTTATTTTATTTAATAATACACCGGGGTGCTACAGCGGGATACCTTCTTACGGCCTCAAGGAGCACCTTAATGACATAGTAGACTGGCTTCTACACTCCTCGTTTGTCTCGAACTAAGACCGTGCTTACAGTAGAGGGAGTTGCTGAGAGAATGGGTCGGTCGACCTAAAGAATGGGTCGATCGACCTAAAAATTACAGACACAAAAGATGCCCTCTCTGGGGATTTCGGTCAACCAAAATCCCAGGGGCGGTCGACCGAACTCTGCTTCATTCCAGAATTGCAGAGGTTCAGTCCAAGAGAGATGAAACCCCATATGCCCATGTGATCAACCTACAAGAATAAAATATAAACATAAGAACCAATGATCAAGGATCACAATGAACCAAAGAAAAACATGATTATCCACATCAAGAAATCAAGTTTATATGTCAATGCAATTTATGCATTACATGTAAGCAACTAGAGACCAAAAACCACATAAGTGAAATAAGGGTTGTGCACACTTGTCTTCTACACAAAACCATGCAAGTTCATCCACTTTGATGTCATCTACCACTTAATCAATAGCCATGTGATTAAAACAACAAATCAATATATCATGAGGCCACCAATTTCATGAAGAATTCAAACTATGCATCTAGCATAAAAACCTTATGATGAATATGCATGAGGTGTATACATGAAAGCCCAACTTGATGCCAAAACACAAACAATGTTTGTTTCATAACCTTAAACATGTTTTCATCATTTAGAACCCCTTCATGAATGTGCAAGAAAGCCCTTTGAAGACATAGTTGACATACCTAACAAGAGCAACATATGACCATGATTCACATGATTTAATCAACTTTCGAGCTAGAAAGCTCCATGAAGAAAGTGCAGAAAGCACATACATTAAAGTCCATGTTCAATGTGCATAAAAGCACTTTGGGAAACATAGCAACCACAACCTAAAATGAAGATCATATGGCCATGAACTTTTTGCACTTAGAATGAACATGATAAACCAAATTCACATGAGTGGTATGCAAATACTTAAACATGTATGAACCTTGAAAGACCAATAACATTTAATCAAATGCTAGCTCAATAACCCCAGGTAGCATAATCATGAACCACACACATGAAAACCTTATCATGCACAACTAAAGATCAAGATCATATAGCTATGCATATGAACAAGGTTGAGCACCATTTAACCAATTCTACCAAGCTTCAAACATATGCAAGCACAAAAACATATGCAAGCATGCATGAAGTTCTTCCACACACACACATAATATTTTGTTATCATCAAAATCAAAACCAATAGGGAGCACAACGAACCCAACAATCTCCCCCTTTTTAATGATGGCAAAATATTGTGGCATCAATATCAATCCAAATTTTTCTTCCCCTTTGGCATTATCAAAAAGTGGGGATGAAAGTAGTGAAATTTAAATTTCAACAAGACAACCAAGATGGATCCCGGAATCAATAAAAGCTCAGTTATGATTCTCAGATGATGCAATAGCAAAGCATGAGCAAGATGACATATCAAATGAGTTTCTTTGATTTTCAGATTTTCATATTTTCATATTTTTTTATTTTCTTTTGGAATGCATGAAGCAAGATACATGCAAATGATAATGCATGAGATGCACAAAATGCAACCAAGCAAATATATATATATATATATGCAATAGATCTTCCCCTTACTTATTTAAGAAGGGAATAGGTATAAGAAAGATGCATGAGAGTCATGACAACCGGAATGTTCATATATAGCACCTAGGAGGTTGTTCAATCATATAGGAAAGTCATGCAATAGTCAATGCAGTCAATCAATTTTATGAATACATATTAAATCAAATTTCCATATGTGTAAGTGAATAACATGAAAAATGACTATAGCCATATGGATATTCAAATTTTTAAATCAACACAATGAGAGATTATACAGACTGAATTTCAATTTTTGAGAACAGCGTATTGGAGCTACGCTCTACCTCAATAATTTTTCACATTAAAATTTTTCATTGATTTCACAAACACAATCAGAATTTTTCTAAGAATGATCAGGTTCAAATAATTCATTTTTACGTGAGGAGACACATGGAGCTCATGCCAGAATCTCCGGTTACTCAGAATATTGAACCATTTCATTTCATTCTGAACAGAGATACTTTAGTCAAACACTTTTCAGAAATGAACCACATCACGTCTCAGGTGACGTGTATCCAGTTTACTCAGTGAGACTAAGCATTACTCTACCTTTCATTTCACATTCTTTCAACAAACATATGTAGGCAACTTTTTTCTCAATTACCTCTTCAACATACATGCAGCAAGTTTAACATCTCTAGAGTGTTGAAAAGGAAATTCATATATCCTTATGGTTAACACTCATTTTCACATTTTATGCATGAAGTGTATGAATTTGATTCAGCATGTATACCAAAAATATATGAACACATAATAATGCAGCTCCCCCTAAATAGATGCACTTATGAAATATTTACTCCCCCTGAGTGTGTAACATGAAACACACCAGTAATAACTCAATTGCAACATTATTTATCAAGAAAATATAAGGTCATAGAAATTTCAAAGGATGGAGATGAATAACATATAATAACATGCAAGCACACAAAGAAAATATATATAATATGCAATGCAAAATGAAAAGATATGATATCATTGTTGGAAGAATTCACTTTAACATTTATGCAACATGAACAATGTCCAAAATGATGCATTTCATTTTGAATGTCCTAAATGCGATGCAAAATGCAATGTGATGCAAGATTTCTGATTTTCATTTGAAAGTTCTAAACACATTGTAAAATTTAACATGGGTGCAAAATGTAAATTTTCACTTTTTCATTTGAATGAACTTAATGCACCTAATACATGAATTCTATTACAATGCAATGCAATGCAAAAGCAAGATCCAAGAGTTTGATTTTCAGACTATCATGGTAACGTGCACATGAAAGCATTCACATTCAAATGATAAATAATAAACATTCTCCATGACATATCCTTTATGAACAATGGTGCAAATATGATCAAAATCAAGCAATGCAACCTATCACCTATATGAAAATGTAGTGCAAGATGCATTATGACACAATTTACAAGAAAGCAATCAAATTTGAAAGATGAGCATCGGACATTTTTCATCACATGACATTTATATGCAAGGGTACAAAAATCATTTGAAGCATGTAATGCAATCCATTTATTTTCAGAAATTGTTCAAGAACAGATTTTCAATCACTTTTCAAAAGTTTTGAAGTCATTCACAAGCCATTCAGGAATTGACATTTTCATTGTAGAACTTTTCACATCATCAATGTTCAATTTCAGAAAATTTGAACCAATTCATCATAAGCATGTTGCATGTTACAATTGGAGGTCACTTAGTCAATAGAAAATGAAACATCATTCATTTCAAGTTGTTTAGCTAGCAAGACTCCCCTTGATAAATACATGAATTTCAAAAAATTCAGTGAAAGTGCAATATGTTCTCTAATGACATAGGGCTAGCTAACAAAGGAGCACAGAATGGCATCAGAAAATTCATTCAAAGCTAAACATTCAATTTCTTCGAGTTCTGGTACGAGGCGGATAACTTAGGTCCAAAGACCAACTCACGCATAGTGAGAGTTTCCAGGTGGACGTAATCTACCTTTTCACTACTCAGCATTTGATATATCAAATACTCAATTAAACTCAAATGTGTTCAAGCAATTCAGATTGAAGAATATTCAATAGTCAACAAAATTTTTAAGATTTTTAATTCTATTCAACCAATAAGTAAATCCATCACAGCATGCTAGGGAAATGACAGATCAAGTTTTAGTATTAATACCTGAGTTCAGTAGGCATCACCATATGCCTTCAAGCATGCTAGCTTAGCAATAGCCTTAAAGGAGGCTAGCATTTCATTGTTAGTCCCAAAAATCACATAACAATATCAGGATCAATTCAGATGTAGCAATAGGCATGAGATGCATTTTCACAAAGATGAATTAGAATTTATAATTCCAAATCATTCATTCAAGAACAAACTCTTCATTTCTACGTGCATAAATTTCACATTTTACAGTTTTTTGAAAATCATGCAACCTATGACCTGAATGAACACGTGACTCATGGTACCGGGCGGAGACACATTCTCACGCATGGTGATAGATTTCAGATAAGAATGACATGCCCTTCCTTAAGTCACCATTTAATATACCATATAGTCATGCAAATGATAATCAAAAAGATGCAATGTAAACTCATAAGAAAAATATTTTTTCTTGATTTTCATGAATTGAAATTCACTTAAAATAAATTTCAGATTTTCAAAGATAATTCAAAATTTTATTTTCAAAACATGTGCCTTGAGCAACCATTATTTTTCAAGCCTTCCACTTGGCTTCGAGACATCCATGCAACAAAGTTCTCATTCAACGATTTTGGGTACCCAAACCTTCTTGGGTCCCGGATGGTTAGTTGCATCTCTAGTGGGTGTCTTCCACATTCTTTGGGCATGCATATCATCAAAATACATTAAAGAGCAATCATGCATGGTATGTCCAAACTCACCATAATAATTACAACAACCAAAAGGTTTCACAGATTTCTTATATGCATAAGCATTCAAGTTCTGTGATTTAACAAAATTGTTCTTAGTTTCAACATGAAAATTTTTATTTTTCTTGACATGATGGCTGTCAATTTTTATTTTGAGAACAAGTTTTCATCAAATGACCATATTTCCCGCAATAGTAACAATGCAATGGGGGAACTCTATTATATGGTCGTTTTGCATGAACATAGGAATTTTCAAATTGATTTCCTCTTTTTAAAAACTTCCTTGAATTTTTGAAATCAATTTTTCTATTACATGCATTTAATTCATCCGATCTCATAACAAGGCAATCATGCATCATATGTCCGAATTTCCCACAATAGAAACAAGAAACATTCTTTCTTCTTTTGAAAACACATTTATTTTTACGTGCTTTTAAATCATCATTTTTCGTAGCAAGACAATCACTCATCACATGACCATACTTGCCACAATAAAAATAATCATGTTTTGAAGTTTTTCCAACATGAGCATGCTTTTTGTGACTTTTGTGAGCATTAATTCTATTGTTCCTAGGTTGAGACTGAGCTTTAGAATTTTGTTTCTCAACACAGGAAGCATTTGACATGTTTGAGGAACATGATGCATGCACAAAAAATATTTATGTTTTTAAACCAAAGGCTTTCTTTTTGGTGGGTTCATACCCAACTCCTTCTCTTTAGAAATTCACCTTGGTCCATAAGGTTTTCTCAAGGTTATCTTTCCCTTTCACAAAAGTAGACAACGAAGCATTCAAATCAATAATTTCTTTCTCAAGAGATGTAATGTGTAATTCATAACTAGCTATTTCTTGTTCACTACAAACATCACATTCATTCAATACTCTATTTGTAGTTTTATAACTTTCAAACTCTTGTTCTAGCACATGCAGTTTTTCACATTCATCAACATTGACAATAACAGATTTTCCTTTTTCAAAAGCAAGCAACTTTTCAGACAATGTTATATTCAAATGTTGCAGCTTTTCATTTTCTTCTCTCATACAAGAAATGATTTCTTCATACTTTTTGATATTAATCAAAAGGGATTCATTTTCAGTTTTCAATTATAAGCATATATCACATGAAGAATTTTCTTTTTGGAGTTTTTCAAGATTTTTCACATTGCTTTCAAGTAAAGAAATTTGAATCAACATTGCACAATTTTCCTTTTTCAATTCTTCTAGTTCAGAACACTTATCACAAGAAGCATTATCATGAAAAACATATTCAGGTCTCTTTTTAAGTTTTCTATTTTCAGATTTAACCTTCTTATACTTTTCAAGCAATTCATCGTAGGCATCCATGAGTTCTTCGTAAGAAACTTCCTCACCTTCAGAGTCTAGCTCTGAGCTTTCCTTACTTGTTGTATCGTGCTTGTCGGCCATCAAGCACTCACTATCCTTTGTCACTTCATAGTACTTGATCAGGCACTTCAATATCGCCCTGACCGTCCTGTATGATGAAACAAGTGAAAATTTGTCAAGATCAATTGAACTTCTAAAAATATGCAAAAGCTTAGCATTGTCTTTCTATCTTTTCACATGTTCAACTGTCCACTTAGAATCATCACTAGGCATTCCATATGAGTCATGCTCAACTAAATCCCTGAGTTTGGGATCAATGGATTTAACATGACGATTTATGTGCCTAAGCCATTCATTGAAATTTGAACTATTAAAACACGGAGGAGGAGAAGACAAAACACTATTAGACATGATGCTTATCAAACACGCCTACAAAGATCACTCTGAAGATCGTTAGATCTTGAAAAAGCATAGCCTTGCTCTGATACCACTTGTTCGTCCTCAGGATAGGCGAGCGGACAAGAAGGGGGGTTGAATTGTCCCTTATACTAGATGGCAAATTAAAACACTATGCAGCGGAATTAACAGCTTTTAATTAGATTGAAGAAATTAACTAAACAATGTAACTAAATTCTCTCAATCTCTCCGTTCACTCACAATCACCCAAACGGCTATAACATGTAAACTACACACTCTTGCCCACCGATCACACATGCATAGATTTAAACCACGAATAAGCAAATCACAAAGCACACCACAATGCTCAAGGATTTTTAAGGTGGTTCGGGACCACGATGGGCTCCCTACGTCCACCCCTTACCAAACTAGTAAGGCTTCATTCGGGGATAAATCCCCAAATGGAGGTGACGCTCCAAACACACGCAGGACGACGCCTGCACACACACACACACGGAGACGTGGTCTCCAACACGATCCTACCACGGATCAAACACACACACACGTGCTGTAACACGTAGCCCAATAAATCCATAATCGTACGCAGACAGTTCAAGACACGACCGTACACCGACAGTCAACGCACACGATTTCTCAGTTCAGATAAATCAAGAAAAGTATCTAAACATGCTCAAACCAAAAGATAGATCATGGAGAACATCATAAACAATCTAGGAAAAGATGTAGAGAATTTTTCCCCTTCTAAATGATCCTTTGCTCCAAGTCGATGTCGACAGTTGCTCGTGATTTTGACATCACCGGAATCCTCTCTTCATTCCGCTGCACTTTCTCTTCCTCCTCTAGCTTCAAAAACCTATGGATGGAGATCAGATCTTCTCTTGAAAAGCTCCTTCTTCCTTTCTCTTCTTTCTTGACCTACAAGATAGAAAGCATTAGCTCAAATGGGGATTCCTTATCAAATTCGGAGGTCACATGAGAGTATATATAGAAGACATGAAAAGACCGTTAAACCCTTCACAAAACCCTTGGAAAACCCCCTAAAGATGTGTATATTAACCCTAGAGGTAAATGGGTAAAGTTTGAGCACAAATGGATTGGGTTTAGATGGGTTTCGGATTCACGTATTTGGGTATTCGCCGTAATCGGTCGACCAAAACAATGGGTCAGTCGACCAAAAAATTACAGACACAAAAGATGCCCTCTCTGGGGATTTCGGTCGACCGAAATCCTAGGGGCGGTCGACCGAACTCTGCTTCATTCCAGAATTGCAGAGGTTCAATCCAAGAGAGATGAAACCCCATATGCCCATGTGATCAACCTACAAGAATAAAATATAAACATAAGAACCAATGATCAAGGATCATAATGAACCAAATAAAAACATGATTATCCACATCAAGAAATCAAGTTCATATGTCAATGCAATTTATGCATTACATGTAAGCAACTAGAGACCAAAAACCACATTAGTGAAATGAGGGTTGTGCACACTTGTCTTCTACACAAAACCATGCAAGTTCATCCACTTTGATGCCATCTACCACTTAATCAATAGCCATGTGATTAAAACAACAAATCAATATATCATGAGGCCACCAATTTCATGAAGAATTCAAACTATGCATCTAGCATAAAAACCTTATGATGAATATGCATGAGGTGTATACATGAAAGCCCAACATGATGCCAAAACACAAACAATGTTTGTTTCATAACATTAAACATGTTTTCATCATTTAGAACCCCTTCATGAATGTGCAAGAAAGCCCTTTGAAGACATAGTTGACATACCTAACAAGAGCAACATATGACCATGATTCACATGATTTAATCAACTTTCGAGTTAGAAAGCTCCATGAAGAAAGTGTAGAAAGCACATACATTAAAGTCCATGTTCAATGTGCATAAAAGCACTTTGGGAAACATAGCAACCACAACCTAAAATGAAGATCATATGGCCATGAACTTTTTGCACTTAGAATGAACATGATAAACCAAATTCACATGAGTGGTATACAAATACTTAAACATGTATGAACCTTGAAAGACCAATAACATTTAATCAAATGCTAGCTCAATAACCCCAGGTAGCGTAACCATGAACCACACACATGAAAACCTTATCATGCACAACTAAAGATCAAGATCATATAGCTATGCATATGAACAAGGTTGAGCACCATTTAACCAATTCTACCAAGCTTCAAACATATGCAAGCACAAAAACATATGCAAGTATGCATGAAGTTCTTCCACATAGACACATAATATTTTGTTATCATCAAAACCAAAACCAATAGGGAGCACAACAAACCCAACACTTCTATTCGTGATGTACACGGGTGATGTTTGGGAATCATACCGTGTCATGTTATTCTAACTGAGTCCATTCGAGTCAGTTCCTAGTCGTAGGTCTAGAAAGTCAGTAGCTCTAATCCCATCACCCCTGCATGTATGAGTGCTTGAGTCTGCACATACACTTATCAAGCATATTAGGAGTTGCATAGTCGTGTCAAATGCCATCAATACACGATGCAATGAGTTGCTTTATGCTCAAGGCACCACCGTGAGTTCTTAGAGGATGAATATGTCATGATCAGGGTCAAACCTGAACGGTTTTCCTCTGGAACCGTGAAGAAAAATTGCAAGCTCGCAGTGCTAGTCCCTTTCGAGTGTGAGGCAAGTCGGATCTAATGCGTACGTTGTGGACTTGCCAAAAGATTATGGAATCAGCTCTACCTTCAATGTCTCGGATCTAGTCACCCACAGGGACCCAGCGGTGATTCCTAGTGAGTCTTTGAGTCGTCTCCTCCCTTTGAGAGTGACCCCGCCTTGAGTGTCGACCACTAGCCTCATTCCTACAGCAGCATGAGCATATAGAACATATACGGGATGAGCAGGTGACTACTACTAGGAGTGGAGCGTACCCGCGCTACCTGGTACGGTGGAGAGCATGGCCCACATCTGATGACACGTCGATGTCCCAGGTAGAGCTACCAAGGATGGATCCAGATTCGCAGGAGTGATACATGAGCAACAACACCCCTTACTCGACGGGGTCGAGTTCTTCCCACCCGGGGAGAATTGATGGGACATCAAGCAAGGTAACCAAATTTCATTGAGTTTGTATTTGGGCTACTTTATTTTTATTTGGGTTATCTTGTAAGGCAATTATAAGCCAATGGGCTAGTCATTAGGAATTAATGAGTTTCTTTTTTTTAGATAGGGGATTGGGCCTCAAACCCACTAGAAGCCCAATTGGGCCAACTTTCCCCCTTGGTCACCCAAAGCCCATTTGACCCTTCCAAGCCCACTTGGCCCATTCCATGGCCCATACCACATGTCCACATTTTCCCTTCCCATAGCCACAATTGTTGACCCTTTGACCAAAAATCCACTCCTTCATGAAACCCACGTATAACTTATCCAAGGATGGCCACCCATGTGGTCAAATGGCCATTGTTGACCAAGCCCCCTTCTTTCCCCCTTTTTTATATTTTTGTCTTAATTTGACCACATGGGAGAGAAATTAGAATTCTCATCCCCTAATTGCCCCTCCCTCACCCTAGATCTGAGGTTAGTATAGGTCATTTAGCTAGGGTTATAAAACTCTTGTATTTCATTAATTTCATGAGAATTTATGAAGAAAAATCTGAATTTCTCCAAAGAAGTCTTGGGCTCCCCTCTCTCCACCCCTTGCAGCTGTGATGGCTGCCCATTTCAGGGTGTGCCTCCCTCCTCCTTGATGTGATTCCAAGGATTATCACCTCCGTTGGATGCGACTTCCAGCCACCGCCGCCGCCGCCTCTGTTCGTGTCGCCATCGAGCCGCCACGGTCATTTTTCGGCCTGCTGTCCAGGATTCTGAGTTACTGGACAGAAGGTTGAAGACGGATCAATACCTCCGGATCCAACCGTTGGATCAAGCTGATTTATTCAGGGTTGGTTCATCTCATCTTCCCCAATCCCCAGTTCAATTTTTACTTCGATCAGATCCCGTTTGCACCCCCTCCCATCATCTTCTTTCCACCCCTTGCAGTCTTCCTGTGTGCAGATCTGCAAGATAGTAGTCTGTAGATCTATTTTTCCCACCCCCAAAATCAGATCAGAAAATTACAAAAATATTTGTGTGTGATCCTCACTTCCCCCCCTCTCACCCATAAAATTTCCAAAGTCCAGATCTGCCAACCTCCCTTCGGTCAAAATTCATTCTCAAACAGATCTCACTCTATCCTAGTTGTTATGTAACCCGAACCAGAAACAACTACAGTGTTGCATAGTTTTTCATGGACTATCTGGCCGTTGGATGGTCTTGGATTTCATATATGTTGTAGCTCTTCGAGTCCTCTTCGCAACGGTGCCATCCTCACTCCGATCCGACGTCGGATCTGGGCACAGGAGCCAATCTCGTCGGGTCACGCAGGTATGTCCCGAGAATGGACTGCGAGACAGTGTTGGGAGTTAAACCCCAATAAATATCCCGGCTCCGATCTAGCAACCGCCGCTCCCGGGGATCGACCAGGGACACTCCAGAAACGTTCCAGACGGCCGACGCAGCAAGGAGACGCCCGGACGCCACCGTCCCAGCAGTCGGACCCGCTTACTGTCCTGTGGGCCCGGGCAGAACCGAACCGAACCGACAGTCCGCCTCCGCCCGAGCGCCTCACGGACGTGCTACCTGTCAACCCAAGATCGGCGCTCCCAGATCACTGTTGTAGCCTTTTACCTCCCTGCGTGGAGTGGGCTATAATTTTATTGCTCTAATTATTCACATTTAATGTACCGGGAGTTACGATTCTTGGCCGGGGTTGTCTTCCCCACGCCCGAAGCGTGGAGGTACGTTCTCGCTCCTCTTGCTTGGCATTTGCGTAGTTCGTATATGTTTGAATGCCGCACTTGCATGAGATATGTTCCTAGCCCGTTATCAAATTTAATCACCGCTGCGAGAGAGCGAGCGTGACCTGTCCCGTGACTCGACCCGAGCACGTGAAAAGAGCCGAATACCCTTGTATCACTGTCGGTTTCTCAACCACGCAGATCCGCACGTTTCCCTTGCGTGGGACGATCGTGAGCTTGTATTTCTTGTTGAGGACACATTCTCCTCTTCTGGAGCCCTTTGGTGCTGAGTGTTCTCGTCGTCGCTGGTCGCATCGTCTTTTGGTCGCGTCGTCTCCTAGAGTCCCTGGTTCGCAACAAGTCCGTGTCGAGTCTCATTTCATCCCACATCAGTCGGCCTTCATCGGCTCGGGTTGGTGAAGAAGGCCCGAGTCCTTGATGTCTTGATATATCTCGTAGATGGCGGCGAATAAAGGAGTGTACCGCTCAAACTTGCGCAGAAGCTCTTTTCGGTCTCCTTCTCGATTCCTCTGCTTCCCCTGGCCCGAGCCTTACTCAGACGGCCGCTTCTTTTCTCCTTCTCCCCCCCCCCCCCCCCCCGTGCTTACCGGGTCTCGGCATGCGTTGAGGACCTCTTCGCACTCTGCGGCGCAGAGCCAGGGTCACCAAGTCGGCGAGAGAGGAGGGGGGTGGAGTACCAATTCTCGCCGGAGATTTTCGTCACGGGTGCCTCCAGTCAATGCGGTAATGGCTGAGGTCACGTCCAGGCGGGGGATGAGCAGGGCTTCCGAGTTAAAGTAGTTGATGTAAGCTCACAGCTTTTCCCCCTCTGCCTACTTGAGTGCCAGCAGTCCCACCATCGACCTTGGAGGGCCCCTGCCGGCGAAGCTTTCTTTGAACAGCCACCCGAATTGTCGAAAGTTGAGGATGCTTTCGGGGGTAAGTGCTCGGAACCAAGCCTGAGTGCCCTGGACCAGTGTGGTCACGAATGCTCGACACTTGACAGCGTCAGATGCCCCGTGCAAAGTCATTAGAGCATGAAGCTATCGTAATGATCGGCCGGGTCGCCCTGGCCGTCGTAAGATTTGAAGGTGGGCAGAGAAACTCGTGGAGAGATCTCTGCCTTCAAAAGATGGTCGGAGAACGGGGATTGCTCCTTATCAACCTTTGTAGAACTCTTTTGCAGAGCGTGAAGGGCGCGCTCCTGCTCGACGAAGTGCTGCTCGAAATCTCGCAGACGGAGGGACAGCTCTGGCTGACGTCGAGGTGGGGCCAGGGGGCTGTGGGCACTTCCTCAACTATTGCCCCACCGCTCCTCGACGGGAGCGTCCACTTCCGTATGCTGTGGAGGTAGCTCGGACTTCTTCCCCCGCGGATTGGAGGAGGCTTCTTGTTCCTGGGGCGGGGGTTGTGAGGGTCCGCCAGGCCCATTCCGGATGAGTCGTCCGCCTTAGAGGGTAAAATGGCCTCCGACCATCAGCCGGGAGGCTTCTGCACAGGGGGGGACTCATCCGGGGGAGCCGTGACTTCTCCTCCCTAGCCGCCTGGGTCCTCATCAAGTCAACAAGGATATCCAGTTTAGCGTTGAGGGTGTGGAGGGCGTCTGGGTTCCCAAGGTGAGGCTGTCCCCCTGTGGCCGGTAGAGGTAGGGCACTACACCCCAAGTCAACAAGGATATTTAATTCAAACTCTTTTATTTATCTACTTAATTATCTAAATAGGGAGTATTTATCCTTATATTCCGTGAATAAGCTAATTAACCTTCTAGAATATGGGCCAAACTTCATGGACTTGGTCCTTAATTTCTTTGGGCTTTATTTAAATAGGCTAGGTTAATTGATTATCATACTTGGGCCATAATAATAATTTATTTAACCCCGAAATTTATTTGTTAACCCATTTTGGTCTTTATAACATCCTAGAAAATTTTTAAATACTTCAGAAATATTCTATAAAATTTCCGGGGCATTACACCCTCCCCCACTTAAGAGAATTTGGTCCCTAAATTCAATGTATTGCTTATATGGAGAGTGTACTTACAATTAAATAATTCCAAAAATCTTTTACACATAGCTTCTTCGGTCTCCCATGTTTCTCCTGCCTTTGTCCACTAGATCTTGACCACAGGAATAGTTTTATTCCGAAGTTGACGTACTTCCCGTTCGATGATCTTGACTGGCTTTTGCTCATATGTCAAATCCTTCTTAATCTCTAAATTATCATAAGTGATGACATGGAAGGGATCAGGTACATACTTCTTGAGCATTGAGATGTGAAATATATCATGGACTTTTGCTAATTGAGGGGGCAAAGTAATACGATAAGCCACTTCACCAACTCTCTCCAGAATTTCAAAAGGACCAATGAATCTTGGAGTAAGCTTGCCCTTAATACTAAATCTTTGAATACCTCGACCTGGAGAAACTGTGAGAAATACGTGATCTCCTACTTAGAATTCCAGGTCACGCCTTCGATTGTCAGCATACGATTTCTGCCTGTCTTGGGCCATATGAAATCTTTCTCGGATAAGTTTAATCTTCTCGGTAGTATCTCTAATAATGTCGGGACCGAGAAATTACCTTTCTCCTACTTCATTCCAACAAATAGGCGAACGACAGCTTCTTCCATATAAAGCTTCAAATGGTGGCAATTGAATACTAGCTTGATAGCTATTATTGTATGCGAATTCTACCAGAGGCAAGTGATCATGCCAGCTTCCTCCAAAATCAATAGCACAATCCCTGAGTATATCTTCCACCACTTGATTTGTCCTTTCTGTTTGGCCATCAGTTTATGGATGGAATGCCGTGCTAAAGTTTAGTCGGGTCCCTAAAGAATGTTGTAGACCCTTCCAGAATTGTGATGTAAACCGAGGATCTCGGTCAGATATAATGCTGATGGGGACACCGTGCAATTTGATAATTTCTCTTATGTATAATGATGCTAGTACATCCACAGACCATCGACTTTTGATCGGTAGAAAATGTGCAGACTTAGTCAATCGGTCTATGATCACCCATATACCATCGTGTCATCCTCTTGTCTTAGGTAAAACTATGATGAAATCCATCCCTATACTTTCCCACTTCCACTCGGGAATATTTAAGGAGTGTAATTTACCTGCGGGTTTTAAATGTTCTGCCTTGACCTGTTGACAAGTGAGACAGCGGGACACAAAATCTGCTACATCTCTCTTCATGTTGGGCCACCAAAATTTTCTTTTCAAATCTTGATACATCTTGGTAGCACCATGGTGAATAGCATACCTTGACTTATGTGCCTCTTCCATGATTAATTTCTTAGTATCATTATGATTTGGCACACAAATCCTACCTTTAATTAGTAGTCTTCCATCATTTGAGATAGAAAATTCTGGTCTCTGATCAATATTATCCTTGATCTCCATCAATACAGGGTCATCCTCTTGTAATTTGACTATATCCTCTATCAATGTAGGTTGAGACCTTATATTAGCAATTATACATCCATCTCCTTCTCTGTCAATATCAAGATTTAAGTGAGAGAAATCTTTGATAAGACAAGTCATACCTTTCCTAAGGCTTGCTAGAGTTGCCCTTGGTCTTCTACTGAGAGCATCAGCCACAGCATTTGCCTTCCCTGAATGATATTGAATAGTGAAGTCGAAGTCCTTGAGATACTCCAACCATCTACGTTGTCGCATATTTAATTCCTTCTGGGTGAAAAGATATTTCAGACGTTAATGATCTGAAAATATAGTGAATTTCTCTCCATAAAGATAATGTCGCCAAATTTTCAAAGTGAAAATAACCGTAGCTAATTCCAGATCATGCACAGGGTAATTCTCTTCATGACGCTTCAATTATCTTGAGGAATAACAAATCACCTTCCTATTTTGCATAAGAACACATCCTAGGCCAATGCCAGATGCATCCGTGTAGACTTTAAATCCACCACCCTCAACGGGCAATGTCAGAATAGGGCCTGTGGTGAGATGATCCTTAAGAGTTTGAAAACTCTCCTCGTAGTCCTTCGACCATACAAAAGGATTTTCTTTTCTTGTAAGTCTAGTCAAAGGAATGGCGATCTTAGAGAAATCATTAATAAATCTCCTGTAATAGCCAGCTAGCCCTAGAAAGCTTCTTACTTCTGACACAGTCGTTGGCCGGCTCAATTCTTAACAGCTTCCACCTTTGAAGGATCGACAACGATACCTTCCTTTGAAATAATATGGCCGATGAATGAGACTTCCTTTAGTCAGAACTCGCACTTACTAAGCTTCGCATAGAGTTTGTGTTCTCTTAGTGTTTGCAAGGTTATTCTCAAGTGCTCTTCATGTTCTTCCCTTGTTTTAGAGTATATAAGAATGTCATCAATGAAGACGACTACAAACTAGTCCAGATAAGGCTGGAAGACATTATTCATAAGTTGCATGAATGTTGTCAGGACATTAGTTAACCCAAATGGCATTACTACAAATTCATAGTGGCCATATCTGCTCCGAAAAGTAGTCTTTAAATGTCTTCATCTTTGATCCTGAGCTGATGATATCCTGACCTGAGGTCTATCTTGGAGAAATATTTTGCTCCCGAAATCTGATCAAAGAGCTCATCAATACGCGGCAACGGATACTTGTTCTTGATAGTAAGCTGATTCAGTCGCCGTTAATCGATACATAACTTGAGAGATCCATCTTTCTTCCTGACAAATAGAACTGGTGCACCCCAAGGGGATGTGCTAGGTCGAATGAATCCTTTGTCCAATAACTTCTGAAGCTGTTTCTTCAATTCCTTAAGTTATGTGGGAGACATCATGTAGGGAGCTATTGAAACAGGTGCCGCTCCGGGAATAAGTTCAATGGAAAAGTTTACTTCCCTTTCGGGCGGTAAACCAGGTAACTCCGATGGAAATATATCCAGAAATTCATTGACAATAGGGATGTCTTCTAAGATGATCTCCTTGGATTCGGTGAGGGTTACGGAAGCAAGAAAGGCTTCACATCCTTGCGAGATAAGTTTACAAGCGTGAAGAGATGAAATAATGACAGGGTGCTCCCTATATTTGATGCCAAGGAAAGAAAACCTTGGAAAACCTAGTTTTCGAAAAGAGATAATCTTATTCCGGCAATTTATGTAGGCATTCATGGTCTACAAGTCAATCTACGTCTAATATAGCGTCGTAGCCCTCCATGTCTAGGCATATAAGGTTTGCAGGGAGATTGTGACCTTCTACCCTTACCTTACTATCGTGATAATAGTTTGTGAGTTTGGTTCCAAGACCTAAAGGTGTAGTAATAGCAAGGTCCGAAGGTAAAGGAACTGATGAAATCAGCAAGGTCTTTGCAAAGGCGGTAGATATAAAGGAATGAGAAGCACCAGTATCGAATAATACGAATGTAGGGTGTGAATAGATCTGAATGGTATCTTTCATTAACCCATCATTCGGGGGCGCTTCTTCCTCTAAAATAGCATTAAGACGAGCATGTCTCTTACGTCCACTTCCATAAGAGAGTTCCTTCATAAGAGGGCAGTCTGGCATGCGATGTTCCCGGCTGTCACATCGTAGATAAGCACCAAGGCGCTTCCAGCATTCTTCGGTCGAATGACCAAACTTCTCGCAAAAAGTACAAGCCATGGCGACATGTTTGTCTTCTTCTTTGACTTTCTTATTTTTATGGGAACTACCACCGCTCCCATTCCTGGATCTCTTCTTGCTATCACGGGATTTGTAGGGTTCCGTGATGCTGAACTTGCCTTTCTTATCACGCCGATCTGATCTTCGGCTCGATTCTTCACCCTTGTTTTTAATTTTTCGACCTTCTCTAAGGTCCTTTCACATAGATATGCCTGTTAGACCATCTCCGCGTAAGTACGGATATTTTGAGTCCCAAGTTGCTGAATAAAACCGGGTCTTAACCCATCCATGAACCGATTAACCTTTAGTAAGTCGGTACTGACTAGATGAGGAGCATACGGCGCCAGCCTGGAAAACTGAAGTTCATATTCGTCTACCGTCATCATGCCCTGGCGAAGAGAAGCGAATTCCATAGCCTTCCGCTCCTTGACGCGCTCCTAAAAATATTTGACACGGAATAGCGTAAGAAAACTTTCCCATATATGTGGTGCATCTACTGACGGTGCCGAAACTGACTTCCACCATGTACGTGCATCCTTGTTTAGTTGAAAAGTGGCAAGACGCACTTTCTCTTGGTCAGTACATTGCATGACCTCGAATATACGGTTCATCTCATCTATCCAATTCTCAGCTTCGTCTGAATTAGAAGAACCATAGAATCACGGAGGGTTTAGACTCCGAGTTGCAATGCAAATCTCCAGCTCTTACCCTGGCGCCAGCTTGTGCCATAGTTTGTAGTGCTTGTGTTAGACCAGCAACGGTCTCTTGCATTCCGTTCCAATTTACGCGATGAGCCATTGAAATAATATTGTACCTGAGAGAAATATCAAATCATTAACTCCCATGGAATTTAGAAGGGTTAATCTATAGTTAATTTACTATCTTATCTCGAGCTCTACCCAATTATCACATAGGTGGGAAATTTCTTCCTTAGTTCATAGGTTTGGGTCCTTAAATCTTAGACTTATCTTATGACATGACATTTTTTCTAGGACTTACTTATGCCTAGGCTCTGATACCAACTTAACTGTCACGTCCCGAGATTTATGTGGCGGAAATAATCGGGAACGCGAACAGCCGGCATGGTAAGGCTCGAGCAATCAATATAGTCAAAGCGCCATAACAATCACATAAAGTAATTGCACGATAATGAAACCAAACTCTCATATTTATTTCATATCATATAATTGTAATCCAAATACACGAATACTCGGCTTTTGATCTAGACTCAAATAAAAAGGAAAAATTACATGTAATGACTCAATCTAGACATATTTCGATAATTCTAGGTCTTCACTCGATTCCATGTTTCCTTTAATCACTCTCGGACCCATCACTGGAACGACCTGAATCTGAATCCGACCCACTGGTACTTCCTGAAAAGATTGAAAAATAGGTAATGAGCACACTTGCCCAGTAGGTATCTTTGCATCAACATGAAGGCAATGTTAAAGTGATTAATGTCTTAGTTCTAAAGAAAAAGAGAAATCATGCGAATACAATCAAACATGTGATTAAAGTCAAAGTAACAAAATATAATCAAGCTTGGGATATGAAAATATGGATTGATCAAGTATAACCCAGCAAGAATGTAACAAGAAGGTACTAGAAAGTCATGTAACAAGCACTAAAGTACTTTTTGCTAAATAGCAAGTACTTCATGTATCAAGTCCGTGTGATCCGTGGATTTTCACTTATTTATAAAGAAAGTACTCACAGCGCAATGCGACGCCAGTAGCATCATACCCCATGGTTTAAATAGTATGTTTCCGACAATCAGCCGAAGGGACTAGCATAGAGCCCTTGAACACAATCAGTGCTTGAACTGCATCTTCAAGTATAAATCAAACTACTTCCACATATATAACAATAAAGTTTAGCCATGTAAGTAAATGGTCTTTAAGACACAATATCAATAAAAGAATGCTCGAAATAGGAATATGAGGGTTCAAGAAAATGCATTAATAACTATGTTATGCCATGGAAATAAATCGGCAGCATAACGGTTCATTCCTTAACCTTCAAAAAAATTACTTAAATATCTTTTGAATTTGTGTGACAGGTTCTAGATAATCAATTGGACTATCTAGGATCATAAGAATATTAACCCTTAGGTCAAACCTCGGGTTAACTATACTCAGGAAAATAGCGGTCGTTTACTGGACCATTTCATAAATAAAGCGGCCTAGTTCTGGATCGTTAAGGACAAGACTGTTCGATATTTAAAACATATTATCTGGAATATTTAGTGGTCAAATGAAGAACCGTCTAGGATCCGTTAGCGGTCTAGCGAAGGTCCGCTAGCAGGCTATGGCGGTCAACAAGAAGGCCGCTAAGTTCAGAAATATAAAATACCGGTATAAGTACTTTCTAGACAATGGGTTTTAATGGTACAACCAACTCGGCGTCCTAGTGGGAATCTCAGGCTCGCGGAGAATTACGAAGGCCTTGAAACAAGATTTTCTAGTCCGTTGGAAGGAATATCCAAAGGAGAGATTATCAAGTCCAAGATTGTGTTCTTAATGTGTACGAGTGTAACTAATGGTCATATACCGGAATATAGGCCATGTAATTATGAAAATGACTCTATAGATGAGAAAAGAGATCATTAAACAGAGATCAAGGTAAACCATGAATCTCCTAACTTTAGAAACATGTATTTATTTACAAAAGTATATGATTTTGGCTTAAATTAACTTATGTTTAAAATAATCCTAAATATAATAAAGAACATGAAATCCCTTCTTATGATAGTAATAAAACCCATAATAAGAATTAATACTTAAAACATGCTTGGAACATGATTGACTAGGCATAATATAAGTCTAATGGGCTGTTCTTTATTCAGTCTCGGATTGACAGAATTCAGAACTTTAGCGGTCTATTATAGAACCGTTTACAGACTGTTAGCAGTTTATCGTGAGGTCGTTAACCAAATCTGACGGTCCACTTTTAGGCCGTTTGGCTTGACAGAAACTAACCAATTGAACTAAATGATAATTCAAGGCACATCATGTCTGAAAATCAACATATATTAAACTTCCACCATGATAGAACGAATAGTAGGCTAACAATATGCATAGGAACCATGTACAATGACAAGAGAATTAATTTAGTTCATTTAGGGCTAAGAAGTATGCATGTATGCTACACTAGTTGCATAGATCCTATTAAAACATGAAATTCTCCGTACATAATGCATGAAATCAAGTGCAACAAGAGGGTTTTTAATTTTAGAATGATGTTTTAGCCGTTCATGAGATGACCTACCTCTGTCAACACTTCTAGACTTTGAATTTTGGACTCGAAGTCAACCCTAGTTCTGCACTTCCTGTGATAAATCAGAAACTTCACGTCCCAATAACTCTTGATTCTCTTGACCTAAAGACGAAGTTTGGAGGGTAAGAAAAAGATACTAAGGGGAACATAAAGTTCTAAAGACACAACTTATAAATACCTCGTCTAGGGCTTCTAATTTCCAGATCTTCATCACACCGTTGCATAGTCTCCTGAGTTATTGGTGTGAAATCAACAACTTTGGGTGTCTCTATCTACCTAATGGACTGATCTCCTAGCACGAAATTTTGAGGCAAGTTAGTCCTTACTATTAGGAATAAAAATCTCAAAAAGAACCTACCTGAAATAGTACCTCCTTACCTTAGTTCCACGCGAGCCAAACGTAAGGGTCGCGCAAGTGAAATCTAGGATCTATTTATAGATTTTTACTAGGGTTTGAGGATTAGATCAATTCTAGAGTCTCTAGTTGGTACTATCCCGACTTCTGAGAGTCCTTAAGATGTTTACTAGTCCTCCCACCTCGATCTCTAGGAGATAAAACGTCAAAAATATAATCTTTTTGCTCTTTCTTCAACTCACAGAACTGACAGAACGTAGCGGTCTAAGATTGGACCACCAATTGTCCCTTTGCGGTTTTACGATAGACTGCCATTATGTTTGGGCGCCAAATTTGAATTTAATTCAAACTCTTTTATTTATCTACTTAATTATCTAAATAGGGAGTATTTATCCTTATATTCCGTGAATAAGTTAATTAACCTTCTAGAATATGGGCCAAACTTCATGTGCTTGATCCTTAAGTCCTTTGGTCTCTATTTAAATAGGCTAGGTTAATTGATTATCATACTTAGCCCTTAATAATGATTTATTTAATCTAGAAATTCATTTGTTAACCCATTTTGTTCTTTATAAATTCTTAGAAAATTTTTAAATACTTCAAAAATATTCTATAAAAATTTTGGGACATTACATCCATAGTCTCAACAGAGAAATAGACCGGGTGAAATAGTTAAGTTGGATATATATGATCAGAGCTTATATACAATAGGATCGAATAATATTTTTTTTTTCACTAGATGCATGCTCTCCCATGCTTGAGTATGCTTTGTGCAAAAAGGTGTCCAGGAATTATCGATATTTTAGTTTATTTTATGTATTGCTGGGGAACATAAATTTAAATGAACTGGAGACTCAGACGAGAAATCCTCCGGCACCATCCATTGAACACCCCCCCCCCCACCTAAAGGATGACCTCTTGTATCACATTTTTTATGCTGAAAGCGCCAGTATCTTCACCAACGATTCAAATGCTATATCTCCCCTATCTCCACCCAATCTCGAAGGTTCATGAAGTTGGTCAGACGTCAAAATTCACGAGAGCATAGAATTACAATCTCTCTCTCTCTCTCTCTCTCTCTCTCTCTCTCTCTCTCTCTCTCTCTCTCTCTCTATATATATATATATATATATATATATATATATATATATATTATCAGAATCGAATCGATGAATGGATCGATCAATGAGCTGGTTCGATTCGAATCTATTAGACCGCTCAATCGAATCAATTTGAACCGTGACGTCATCATAATATCGATATATGATCCGACCCGATTCTCAAATCTAAGATAATAAGAAATAAGATATAATAATTAAAATAAAAAATATACATACATAATTATTAATCATGATTACGTAACTATTTAAGTAAAAAAATAACAATAACATGATTAAATAAAGTAATAAATTGACCTTAAAATTTTATAATATTCCATTGGTCTTCACTCTTCACAATTGACGTCTATGCTCCTTTTAAATTTTAAACTTTAAATATATCAAAAAATGATATAACAACAAATCATAATAGTAAGATAATTTTATTTATTCGTAAATATCATTTTGAATATCTAAATATTTTTATGTTTATTTTTTCATTTTTGTAGATTTAAAGGATGAATCGAGTCAAATCGATTCGGACCGATTCACCGATTGAATCATAATTTGTTCGGTTCTTCTGATTTTTCAACCGTGATTTGTTTGATTCTTTTAACTTTTTAACATTAGATCGAATCAATCTTAATCAGATCGATTTCTAGACCGATTAGTCGCGTGTGCGCGTGATAAGTGGAACGGAACGGGTCTGTTGGCCTGTTATTTAATCAGATGACATCCAAGAAAAGTCATCTAATACAGTTCCACGTAATAGCTAGGACCTTATTTGAGATAAACTTTTAACATAATTCAATCAAGAGTTTAAAACTATACGAGATTTCGAAGCCATTATTAGGTTCAAACTTTAGTTAGTTATATTACGAAAAACCACATAGAAATAAGTAATTTCTGATTCCATCTCATATATTAGAATTGACTTCTTCCAACATCGTCATTGGTCCGATGTGTTAATGGCAACCTTAGCACTACGACAGTGTTTTAAAACTTGCCCTGATCTGGTCGTCATGACCGATCAACTCGTCACCTGATCTCAAAATCGGGTTAAAATAATACTTAGATCGTCTAAGACTTAAAACGCGTTCAAACTTGCTTAACTCGGCCCAACCTGGTAAAACTAGTGTGACCCAGACGGGTCAGAGACATATTTTTTATTTTTAATTTCTTATCATTAGTTTAAGTTTAAATTTTAATTTAATCTTTTAACCTTATCATTTAACAGTATTAATGAAGGATTAACATAACTTTTAGAAGTTAAAAATATTTGAGCTCTAATCTTCCAACTTTTAGTCTTTCTAATTCTAACTTATTCTCTAACGTGAGTACGTGCGGGTCTACATTATAACAGAAGTAAGAATATGAAGACCCGAGAATACTTGTAGAGGGAGATGAAGATAAGGAATAAGATAAAGACCTATTGACATAAAAATTTAGATGAAGAAGAAATTTGATTTCACACGTCGTGAAACTTTTATTTTATGAGATATTAATTGTAGTTGATAAATTGTCATATGTAATATTTATTTAATATATTTTTTGTTCTTTTTTAGACTATTTTATTAGTGGTTTAATGAATTTATTTTTATTTTTACAATATATGTTAAAGTGTATCTTTTATATTTCTACCTTAAGATATATTAAAATTTTATGGTGTTAAATAATATTGATATTTAATATTTTAATATTACGAGTCATAGATTAACCGAACGATTAAATCATTAACTCGTGATCCACTAATTTAACCGAGCCAAAATTCGATCGGATTTTAAAACATTGACTACGATTAACATCACACATGGCGGTGGATGAAAAACGAAGTTCGAGCCATAATTATCGAGTGGACGCACACCCCAAGACGTTCGGAGACTTTCAATGGAGTACTTGATTTTATGGAAAGTAGCAATGAAAATTTCCAGATAAATCAACCGAGCAGTGGATGTGCAAATTCCCCCCCCCCCCGGCTGGTTTCGCAGATGTAACGGGAGGAAAAATGACTTCAAAATTTCCAGGTAGGGTTGTTGAGCTAAATAAACAACATGATCACCAACTTCTAACAGAAGACAGAGAAACATTCTCTTCACCGTAGTTCTTTTGACATGTAAAATTGACAGAGAAAGGTGACCAGAATGCATGTAGTTTGCAAGAACGGTGTCATTCGCTATCACTTCTAGGCAAACAACATCGACGTTCACGTTGCCACTGGGCAACAACGAAGTCGTCGTGCACATAACTATGCGATAATATTGTTGTCTAACCCGACCCAGACGATAAACGAGACACCCGGGTCGTAGATCATGATCGAGACGTTTCATTAATTTAATATTTTATTTTATATATATTATATATATAAAGAGTCTTTTTTATTTTTATTATATTATTTTATATTATATATATATATATATAATTTTTTTATTTTAATATTTTACGAGATGGATCGAGACGGAACGAGACGGGACCGACCCGTCTCGGACCGTGACCGAGACGGATGGATCAATCGAGATAACAAACCCTCGTCCTTCACGGGAAAAACAAGTGACATTTATAAAAAAAATAATCCTCTTATTTTAACAATTATATATATAATTGTCATCTTTATTTTGCTGTTATTATAATAACCTTCTTATGTTTTAACGTTCTCAAAAATACTGCTGTAATCACTCACCATTAGTGTCGTATTAAAACCTCTTGTTTCACCTCGTCAATCTTTAAATAAATTTAAAAGAAAGATCAAAATATCCTTAACCTGTCTTAAACTCTTTCCCTCTCTTCACGTATCTATCTCTTCGTCTCTCCTCTCTCTCTCTCTGACACAATGTGCCCGTGAAAATAACAATTTTTATAGGGATCTTTCTGTCCAAAATTTTAATTTTATGGATACTGGCAAATATCTTAAACTACAACTAACCTCAGAGACAATTATGCACTAATGTTTCATTCAAGAGTGTCATTCTTGATAATAGTTAAATAATGAGGGCAATTCTGCAATTGTTTACCCTGAGAGGGTTACTTTTCTTATGTTTCTCAAAAAAAAACCTAAAAAGGTAATCAACAGTCACCCTCAACACTCGTACAGTTTAAAACAGGGTTTGCCGTCTCAATCGACCTGCCCGTCCCGGTCACGGGTTCGGACGGGTCGAGTCAATCTCGACTCGATCCATCTCGATCCATCTCGTCCAAGTGTGGATTAAAAAATATTATATATATATATAATATATAAAATAAAAAATAAAATAAAAAAGATACTTTATATCTATAATATAATAAAATATTAAATTAATGGGACGCCTCGACGATGACCCACAACTAGAGCATCCCGCCCACAGCCTAGATCGAGTCAAGTCGTGCGGGTCGAGACAACTCACACCGGATTGACAAACTCTAGTTCAAAATAATTTGAGAGCAATCGGCAAGTACAAAAATTGAGGTAACAATTAAACAACCTTGATTTAGGATGCGTTTGACACTTCAATAGAATAGATTATAAAAGTAAATTTCAATCATTAGAAGACTCTTTATGAAAGATAAACACAGTAATACTCAAAAAAATTGATCTCCCATTTTTTTTTAGAAAATAGATTCTTAAGATTAGAGAGAGATAAAAATAATATGATATCTTTTCTCTTAAATTTAAAAACTCATTTTGATAAGATTTTAAAAAGAGAATAAATTCTAATCATTGGAGTGGAATCGACGTGTTTTATATAATCTCTCACGTCAAAATTCACCTCTTCCCACATATATTCTCGGGACAAGAAGACCGTTAATATCAGCTTACGGGGAAACCAAAAAATAGTCCAGCACAAAATTTTAATACGCTACTTCAAACTTCCCGCGCTGCGCTGAAAAGAAAGATCTTAGGAACCGGCAATACAAACTTTCAACTTTCAAGTGCCCGCCCATCAACAGACATGGGTTTAATTAAAACTTCGGTTCACCGCCAGCCGGGACAAGGCAGACAATATTCGAAGCAAAAGAACAAGCTCCAACAATTGTCGCCAAATGAGATAGTACAGCAAGAATGCAGAATATAGTTAAATCACGCGCAAAGCCTCGTGTAAAACCATGCATATTGAGAAACCAATACAAATTCCTCCCATGTAACCGTGAGCGGCAAGAACATTTAGGCATCTTTCTTCGAACCATGTTAAGAGAATGGCCGATTCTAAAAAAAAAAAATTCAATTTCTGCAGAGATGTGTCAAACACAGGCGATTGCAATCATCCCGTGGGATGGTGGCAAATCCCATCTGTGGGAAAAAAGTAGCCCTGATAATTTTTGCACTGTATTCTTCTCATCGATGTGCAAAACAGAAAGAAGGGCCCCGAGACTGCTTTTTGCTGGAATCGTTGTGGGAGAGAAGTCTCTCTCTCCCCCTCACCCTCAGATTTTGCATGACATGGAAAGCCTAGAAGATTTTCATCGTTTGGAAACGTTTGTAGGAATGCCAGCGATTCCAATGATTGGAATCCTCCCCGTAGACATTGCCCAATGGTGCCTTAGTCTCTTCTTTCCCTCATGCCGGTCCCTAGATCACAACCATAATACCTGAGCAGCAGCAAGCAAAAGGAAACAGCAATATGCTTACCATGATAGCCAACTCATATGAGGTGTTTGACTGGTACAAGTCAAACGACCACAGAATCAAATCAACATCAAAGGAGGAAAAAAAACAAAGATCAGAATCCCACGGAAAGCAACAGCGAAGAGGAGGGGGAAAAAAACCTCCATGCTAGACATTTGACAGATAACTGCATGTGTAATCACTCATAAGATAAGGACTTACAAATGAATAGAACATATATACACCTCGGCGATTGATAGCAGCCCAAAGGTTTCGATCAATGCAATGATCATGATGATAATGATATGCAGTAAATTGTGATCCAAACAATTTACATCAAGCGGATTCTGCATGGCTACTCTAACGAATATTTAAAAAAAATACCACTTGAATGAACAACTATCTAACCATGCAAATACTCGAGAAAACAAACCAACTGAGCTAATCTTCTCAGGCCAGAAGTAAAACCATTTATCCTCTCCCACCTTAGGTTTCTTTCTCTCAATCAAGCATGTCAAGGCACTTAGGTTTCTTTCTTTCAATCAACCATGTCAAGGCACTTAGTCTCAGCAAGATTGTCAATTCCTCACATGCTAGATCCTATACATCGTGAGGCTTTAAGGTATTTATTTCTTTTGCTAGAGTTTATTCTGCCGACCTACTTGCCACAAACAGATTAAGGAAAGGCTACGCATTAACGTGCCAGACCTCATAGAAATAAACCAAGGTTTGCCGGATCGGTGATCTAGATTGGCTTGGATCAACCCTCGTGCAATACGAGGGCATCTGTCTCATAAATCACTGTTGTGTCGGGCTCATACAGTCATCTCAGTCCGTCTCTGGTACAATGCACTATGACCGATTCAGTCCAAGTTGCACCCATATGGGTAAACAAAGAAATGAGCCTGAGGTTATAGTTGGTTTCAGAAGCGTACAAGTGATAACTAACACTCTAATTATCATATTTTTGTTTCAGATTACTATAACCATGATGGTGGTTATAAAGGCTCTTTTTCAACATAAAAACAACTTGGAGTTGGTTCTCGATAATTATAGTAAACCAGATTATGAGAATTCCTTTGAGATTATCATAACCGTGATTGTAGTAAAGATCTTATCTCTTAAACAACACAACAGAGATCATCAAAAACCAGGTTACCATGATCACAATTAACGACAACTGTGATTCGAGAGGGGGATTTCTGCAGCCCATTCAAAGAGCCGCCGAACTAGACCCATCAGGACCAAACGAGACTATGCTCGCCCAAGTGACAGGCCACAGGGCCCACTTAGGACAAAAAGTCCAATAAAAGATTCGCTCGAGGATACTACCTTCCTAGGCGGCCTTTAGGCTCGGAAGGCCCGAGCGTCGGTCAGGTCACAGGAAAGGTCCATGACCGAGACATCTCTCCGCCCGGGAGAAGAAGGCGCATGCCGACCGATCCGACCCATCTTCATCCGAGCTAAGCCTACCGTTCGGATAGGGCTGGCCTCTCTGAGCTCGGAACGGCCGACGATTGCTTATCCATGCAGCCGTTAAGAGTCTTCTGTGAGCAGGAAGTTATAAAGGTGAGGGACTTCCAGCTCCCCAAGGTGATAACGCTCCCACGATAAGACAGTAAAAGCCCACGTCGAGGATGTAACGCCCACCTAAGACCCCTCGACTTACGAGACTTCGGAAGACGACGCACTATTTAAACCAGGGATATCTTCCGACGAAAAGTAAGGTCAACCAGACGTCCTAAACTCCTGAGCAGGAACCACTTCACCTTTCTGGTGGAGAGGGATCTCGCACAAAAGTTATCTCCTCCCTTTATTGCTCCCACCATAGCTCACTGACTTAAGCATCGGAGAGTTTTCCCCAGGGACTCACCCCTGGGTCCCCTGATCCATTTCCCTTTCTTGGAGTTCACAATCTGGTGATCCACTGCCCGCTCAGGATCAGCGCGAGATCATGCCTCTTCATCTGGCACCGTCTGTGGGAAGTCGCACAAAGAGCCAGTATGGTGCGAAGGAGCTCAGGGAGGAGGTCCGCCGGCGACAGGGGAAAGGCCATGGTAGCGGCGGGGGATGGCCCCTCTCGGGCCTCGCAGAATCCCCCCTCCAACGCCAGTGCCCCCGCCGACGGACCACCACCCCCCCCTGCGGGGGTAGGGCTACCGCCCAACGGTGGTACGGACGCCTTCCAAGCCCTCAACGCAAAACTGGATATCCTCGTGGAACTCAGGGATGGAAGGTCAAGCGCCCCGTCAGGGAGCCCTCCCCGCGAGGATGCATCTCAACACACTGCCGGAGGCCGCTTCACTCTCCGGGGCCAGCAGATCATCCGCAACAGGATTGGAGGACCCTCGCAAGCTCCGCCTCCGGAGCAAGAGGCTTCCTCCACACCGAGGCGGGGAAAAGCGGGATCATCCGCAACAAGATTGGAGTACCCTCGTAAGCTCCGCCTCCGGAGCAAGAGGCTTCCTCCACACCGAGGCGGGGAAAAGCGGGAGCACGCCGTCGGAACCAGAAGACCGACGTCCCCGAGGATCGCCAAGACGTCCCCCCCGGCACCGCGACACAACAGCAGCCGGAGTTATCCCTCCGACTACGAGAGTTCGAGAGACGCTTCGCAGAGCAAGAGCGCGCCCTGCGTGCCCTGCAGAAGGCCTCTCCCGATGAGGATGAGGAGAAATCCCCTTTCTCCGAGTATATCTTGAAGGCAAAGGTGTCTCCCAGAACCTCCATCCCAACCTTCAAGCTCTACGACGGCCAGGGCAACCCGGCCGATCACTACGACAGCTTCGACGCTCTGATGACCCTACACGGAGCGTCCGACGCCATCAAGTGCCGAGTCTTCGTGACCACCCTGGTCCAAGGCGCTCAAGCATGATTCCGGGCCCTCGCCCCCGGATCCATCCGAGACTTCAAGCAATTTGGGCGAGTCTTCAAAGAGAGTTTCGCCGGGAGTGCCCCCCCAAGGTCGGTAGCGGGGCTCCTGGCCCTTAAACAAGCGCAAGGGGAAAAACTCCGGGCTTATATTCACCGATTTAAGTCGGAAGCCCTGAGAATCCCCCGCCTGGACGCAGCCTCAGCCATAACCGCGCTGACTGGGGGCACCCGGGACGAGAATCTCCGCCGCGAACTTGTCCTCCACCCTCCCTCGACCCTTGCCGAGCTAGTGACTTTGGCGTTGCGTCACGCCGAGTGCGAAGAGATGCTCAGCGCTTGCCAAGACGCAACCGGCTCGGGTCGGGAGGGGGGCAAGAAGCGGGCTTCCGAGCCAAGCTCAGGTTCGGGGAAAAGGCGGAACCGCGACGGGGAACGCAAAGAACTGTCACGAAAGTACGAGCGGTACACCCCACTAGCCGCGCCGATCTATGAGATCTACGAAGACATCAAAGACTCGGGTCTCCTCCGCCAACCCGAGCCAATGAGGTCGAAGAGCCGTAATCGCAACAAGCACTGTTTGTTCCACAGCGATCACGGGCACCACACCGGCGACTGCCACCGGCTCCAGGACGAGATCGAGCGCCTCATTCGTCAAGGTCACCTAGCTCGGTTCATAGCCGAGCGTAAGGAGGACCGAGGCGCCCCAGAGTAGATCGACAACGCCCCCCGAGGGGTCCACATCAACATCATCTCCGGAGGGACGGCATCAGGAGGCGACAGCAGCCGAGGAAGGAAGCGTCATGCCGAGCGGGTGAGCCGAGCCATAGAGCCTCCCAAGACCCCGCCGAGTGAGCCCCAGGTCATAGTCTTCTCCGACCGAGACCTGGAAGGGCTGAGCACCCTGCATGACGACGCCCTCGTGATTTCGGTTACGATAAACCATTGTAACGTAGATAGGATTCTAGTTGACAATGAGAGTGCCCCTGATGTACTGTCTTATGATTGTTTCCTTAAGATGGGGGAGGATCCATCCAAACTCCGCCCGATCCGAACCCCTCTCTGCGGGTTCAATGGCCTGGCCACCTATCCCGAGGGAGCCCTAAGCCTGCCGGTTACCCTCGGCACCCCACCCAAAACCGTTACGGTCATGGTGGACTTCATAGTAATTAAAGGTATGATAGCATACAACGCCATCTTCGGCCGGGGAATCCTCAGCCGAATAAAAGCGGTGCCGTCTACCTATCACCAGAAAATGAAGTTCCCCACCAAAAACGGGTTGGGGGAAGTCCGAGGTAACCAGGCCTCGGCCAGAAGGTGTTATAATATCTCGGTAGAGGCCACAAGGCCGGACGGGAAGGACAAGGGTCCCCGGGGAGTCGAGGATAAATCCGCAACCACCGAGCCTGGTGGCGAATTGCTGGCGATTTTCCTAAACGATGACCCGGCCCTAGGAGTAAAGATCGGAGCCGACCTACCGTCTGAGGTTCAACAGCAATATAAAAAATTCCTTTCTGAGTATATCCGAGTCTTCGCTTGGTCTGATGATCAACTCCCTGGGATACCAGAGAAGACTGTAATGCACAAGCTCAGCCTCGACCCTGCCGTGAAGCCCGTACAGCAACGCAGAAGGAAGCATGCACCAGAGAAGCAGGCAATCATCAAGGCGCAGGTCACCAAGGGACAAGAGACTGGCCTTTTTAGACCGGTCCTGTACCCGACGTGGCTAGCCAACGTCGTCCTGGTACCGAAAGCTTCGGGCAAGTGGCGGATGTGCGTGGATTTCACCGACCTGAATAAGGCCACCCCTAAGGACTGTTATCCGTTGCCGAGCATCGACCAATTGGTTGACTCAGCCTCGGGCAATGAGATACTCAGCTTCCTAGACGCCTATTCGGGTTACCATCAGATCAAAATGGATCCAGGAGATGTCGAGAAGACCGCCTTCGTCACCGACTATGGCGTGTACTGCTACATCCGGATACCTTTCAGATTGAAGAACGCTGGAGCCATGTACCAAAGGCTGGTTAATCACATGTTTGAAGGATAGCTAGGTCGGAACGTCGAGGCCTACATTGACGACATACTCGTCAAGACCCCCAAGGCCGAAGACCACTTCACCGACCTCGCTGAGACCTTCGACACCCTCCTGAGGTACAACATGAAGCTCAATCCTGCCAAGTGTGCCTTCGGAGTGAGATCCGGGAAGTTCTTGGGTTTCCTAGTCACTCAGCGTGGGATCGAGGCCAACCCCGACAAAGTCCAGGCCATACTGGGCATGCGCCCGCCCACCTGCGTCAAGGACGTCCAGCGCCTAACTAGACGTGTCGCCGCTCTCAGCCGATTCTTGTCCCGTGCGGCCGAACGATGCTTGCCCTTCTTCAAGCTGTTGAGGGGGCCCAAATTGACATCTGCTACGTTCGCATGGGACGAGGAGTGCCAGAGAGCGTTCGCCGAGCTCAAGGAGTTCTTGGCCTCACCCCCGGTGCTCTCCAAGCCCGTTCCGGGTGAAGTCTTGCTGCTCTATCTCTCGACAACGCCATTTACGGTTAGTCGGTCCTAGTCAGAAATGACTCGGGAGTCGAGAGGTCGGTCTACTACACCAGCAAGGTGCTCAACGAGGCTGAAAGGAGGTACCCCGCAACCGAGAAACTCGTGCTAGCGTTGGTTACCTCCGCCAAGCGCCTCCGGCCCTATTTCCAGGGGCACCCCATCACCGTGCTAACCGGTGAACCACTGAAGAAGATCCTTGCCCACCCCGAAGCCTCGGGACGACTCGTCAAGTGGGCCATCATGCTTGGGGCCTACGATATATCCTATCGACCGCGCTCAGCTGTGAAAGGCCAAGCGCCCGCCGACTTCATCGCCGAAAGCACCATCCCGACTGAAGAAAGGCCTCCGTCCGCACCCGGGCCAACCTGGGAACTGTTCGTCGATGGATCTTCCAACTCGGTCGGTAGTGGTGCCGGAATCCTCCTGAAGTCCCCCGAAGGAGTAGAGCTACAGTACGCCTTGAAGTTCAAATTCCAGGCATCCAACAACGCTGCCGAGTACGAAGCCCTTATCTCGAGAGCGCGCATGGCCCGACGGTTGGGGGCTGAGCGAGTCAAAATCCACACCGACTCCCAGCTGATCGCTAGCCAAGTCAACGGCGAGTACGAAGCTCGAGAGGCACCAATGATCAAATACCTCCAACCTGGTCAGAGACTTGGCCCAACAGTTCGAGAGATTCGAGGTAGTCCGAATAGCTCGGGAGGAAAACTCCCGAGCGGACGCCCTCTCTCGGTTGGCCTCTTCTCTCGACCCTGAAGGCACCCGATCGGTCCTCCTCGAAGAGCTAGAACGCCCGAGCATTGACTCGGAGCTCCTTGCTGTTGACTCAGCCATTCCGAGCGACTGGCGCACCCCCTACCTGTCGTGGCTCCGGGACTCTCAAGAGCCTTCCGACCCTCGAGAGGCCCGCAGATTGAAGTACCAAGCCCGACGCTTCGTCATTCTAGACGACACTCTCTACCGGAGATCTTTCTCCGGTCCCCTCCTGAAGTGTCTCGGCCCCGACGAAGCCAACCGAGCTATCCAAGATATTCATGAAGGCCTGTGCGGAGCACATTCAGGAGGAAGGTCACTCACCCGCATCCTGCTACGGCAGGATTACTGGTGGCCCACTCTGCAGCGCGACTGCGCGGCCTACGTGCAACAGTGCGACCGATGCCAGCGATTCGACCACTTAGTCCATCAGCCGGCTACGGAACTCGTCACCCTGGCCGAGCCGTATCCCTTCGCTCGGTGGGGGATCGACATTCTTGGGCCGTTCCCCACGGCTCAAGCCCAAAAAAAGTTTATCATCGTTGCCATCGACTACTTCACCAAGTGGATCGAGGCCGAAGCCACGGCAAGGATCACCGAGACAGTCGTCTGGAGTTTCGTCTGGAAGTCGATCATTTGTCGTTACAACATCCCCCGGGTGATAGTGAGCGATAACTGTCGGCAATTTGACTCTCGTTATTTCCGAGACAGATGTGCCGACCTAGGTATTCGCAACCACTTCATTTCGGTCGTCCACCCTCAGGCCAACGGGCTAGTCGAGAATGCCAATAAGACTATCTTAAAAGACATAAAGACCAGGCTCGACAAGGCCAAGGACAGCTGGCTCGAGGAACTGCCTAGCGTACTTTGGTCACACAGAACGACTCCCAAAACAGCAACCGGTGAAAGTCCTTTCCAGTTGGTATATGGCACCGAGGCCGTCATTCCGTTGGAGATCGCCAATCCCTCCCTCCGAGTCATCTGCTTCTCGCCCGAGGTAAACGAGCAAAAATTACTCAAGAACCTCGACCTAGCGGATGAACTCCGAGAGATTGTCAGCATCCGAGCAACGGAGTACCAGCGCCGCCTCACTCGATACTACAACGCCAAAGTCCGAGACAGGCACTTCCAACCGGGAGACTTCGTCCTCAGGAAAGCCGAAGCCTCTCGACCACTAGAGGCAGCGGGCAAGCTATCCCCTAACTGGGAAGGCCCCTACCGAGTGGTCGAAACGCTCAGGAAAGGAGCATACCGGCTATCTACATTGGAAGGGGAACCCATCCCTCGGACGTGGAACGCAGCCACACTACGCAAGTTCTACTTTTGAAGTTGAGCAAACAATGTGAGTGAAATAAAATTTTCTCCTTTTCATTCAAACGATTGTTGGTACATCAGAAAGGCAAAAGCCAATACATTACATAACAAAAAAGTCCATCTGACGCCGCTACAAGAGACCATCGCCCGGCAGACTCGGTTTGATCTTCTTGCGTCCAGCCACTGACTCTGCCTCGCGTAGAAACTGACTCGGATAAAAGGTGGTCGATCCAGTTGACTCGGGTGGCCCATGACAAAGGTGACAAAGGGACTGCGGAGGGGAAGGCTACCTTCCAAGTTGACAGAGGTTGGGGAGAGGGAACGCCTATGAAGGCCTCCTCCCTTCCAACCTGCCAATTCTTTGGAACGTACAGAGAGCAAGCACCCTCCGAAGAGTGAAAGAAAGGAAGAGCAGGAGAGGGAAAAAGAGGCTGCTAGAAAGAAAAGGAAACCAGCAGAGCTGGATGAGGAGGCAGGGGAAGGCCCGGAAAGGAGGGAGCTTAATTCGCTTCCTCCCCCCATCCCTGAAGCAGGCAGAGAGGGACTGGCGACGGAGATGCCGGATGCCCCCATCCGCCCTCCATCTCGCCCCCCTGAAAACCTCGCCGAAACTGATAAAGGGAAGACGGCGTGCCTCCGCGCGTCGACCCCTTTTCAAGTCTGCCCGCCAGCCGTCGACTCCTTTTCAAGTCCGAAGCAGCAGGAGCCTCATACCCCCGTCGTCGACAGCCTCCTCATCTGGAGCGTCCTCCATGCTCTGGACACTATAGCACAACGCAACGTGAAGAAGGAATAAGGAAAGACTGTTAGGGAAAACCCTAAGCGATGGAGAGGAAGAGACGCCCTTCAGCCTTTTTATAGGCAAAGGGAGGCTACTCGCCTTAAATGATTCTCTCCTCGAAAACACGCCAAAGGAATTTCCCCCTATGAACGGTCACCTCAAACTTCTCATCTTCCGCCCCAGCAGGATACACGAAGCGGCCAGACATTCAAAGCGTGAGAAAAACGGAAGGGCACCCTGTCAGGGGACCACCCAACCATCACGCGAAATCTGCACAGAAAGTATCGATCCTTTCCAACTACTGCAGATACGCTGATCAAATCACGGCAAGGACAGCAAGAAGCAAGTAAGATTTTATTTGTTACCTTATAAAGGGGAAGTCCTTTTTTTTTGAAAAGAAAATGAGGCAACCAAAAGGAGGCAAAACAAGACGATACATCAGGCCCAGGGCCCACTTTGAAGCTCGGAAGTGGAAGACACAAGTGTTTCGCCCCCGACGCCCTCGGTGACGGCCGGCCCTGGCACTGACCCCGCCTGCGCGGGAACTGCCTCGGTCGCGAGCCCTCCCGAGGCAGCCGGAGTTGGCGACCCCTCGGGAGAAGAGCCCTCTGGATCTTCCTCATCCGACGCAGAGGAGCTGGAAGACGACATGTCCGAGTCGTAGCGTTGGCCAGAGGGGAAGTCGATCCTAGAATCTTGTTCCCCCGCATAAGCTACTGCCCGGCGGTAACCTTGCTTGAACCCCTTGCGGATGCCTCGGCGAAGTGCTGACTCATAGTAGGGAAGGGCAGCTTCCTGCAGGTCGGCCCGGTAGGCCTCTGAGCCCTTGTATTGCTCGATCGCCTCCGCCCCGGCCAATCCCATCCTGTCAGCAAGCTCGACCTTCTCCCACTCCGCCTCGGCCGCCCGCTCCTCGGCTTCCACCGATCGTTTCTCTGCCTCGGCCGACTTCCGTTTGGCCTCGGCCACCCACTCCTCGGCCTTGACCGATCGCTTCTCCGCCTCAGCTCGGTCGGCCTCGGCCTCCAAACGAAGGCGCTCCGCTACCTCCACCCGGTCCACCAACTCGGCGCGCTCGGCCTCCCAACGGCCATCCAGCTCGAGACGAAGAAGGCGCTCCTCTTCAAGGAGTTTACTTTTCCTCTCAAGCGATTCCCGGGCCTTGGTTAGTTGCTCGGTCAGCACTCCGACCTCCAGCCGGCTCGACCGCGACAACTCCCTGATCGCGGAGAACTCCCGTTGGAGCCCCTCATGCGCCTCACTGAGTCGAGCTAGTTTCCTCTCGCACCCTCCGAGGGTCCAAGCAAGATTCGACCGCTCCGACTCCGACCGGGCATAAGTCTCCGCCATTGTAGCCCCCATCTGAGCCATGACCAGGCCGCCCACCATAATGATGTCGAGGACCCCGGGTGGAGAATGACGCTTGTCTCCCCCTCTCGTCCTCGCGGTCACGTCGCGACAAAACTGGTATAAAGTGCTTGAGATGCCGAGCCTTTCCAGAGCCACTGGCATGGGAACCCTTTCCGCACTTGGCGCCTCGCCAGAAGGCCCAGGTCGAGCTGCGGGATCGGCCGCCTCGCGCACTGCGATCGGTTGGGGTTGCGACGTCTCCGTAGGCGAACCCCCGACCTCGACCGACACTATGAGCCCGGCCGCTCCGTGCACCGCAGACGTTTGGGGCTGCGACGCCTCTGCCGGCGAACCCCCAACCTCAACCGTCTCAGCCCGCACATCGCCGCCCGAGACATCGCCCACCTCGGCCAGCGCCCCGGCCTCGGTCGCGGTCGCTTCAACTTCGGCCCCCTCCGTCCCCACCGAGGGAAGAGCCGATCCAGCACCTTCACCCCCCGGCCTCCTCGGCCCCCTCTAGCTCGGCAGGTAGGAGAGCTGGCTTGATAAGGTCGGCCCTACGTCGCTGGGGAGAGGGGAGTGTCGCCGAGCTAGGATCGCCCTCGGCAGTGGGGAGGAGACCGGCCTTCCTGGCCCGTTTCTTGGCCTTCGCGGCCTCCCGCAACCTCCCCTCCACGGGATCCTTGCGCTTCGCTCCGCGTGGCCGAGAAGTCCCCCCTGAGGCCACCCCCTTGCCCTTGTCCCGGGCTTGGGAGCGACCCACAGGGGCGCCCGGCTCATCAGCCGCCGAGTCGTCGCCAAGGTCAATGATCTCAGCGGCCTCCTCCAGAGGCTCCCGCCTGGTGTCTGCAACAAAGAAGAAGGCGTGATCAGGAAAAGAAAGATGACCCCCACCCCCGAAGAAAGATCTAAGTGGTGGCACCTGAGCCCGACGGATGCAGTAGCGTAAGAAGACACCGCTCTATGTTCTCTGGCGTCACCAATTCCTCGGTGGACTGGCGATTCCTCAGCAGGACGGCAGCATACTCCTCCACATGAGGGGGGAACTCGTCCTGTCTAGGAGGGATATTCAGGTGGAAATTGGCCATTACTTGGCACCTCCAGGTTTCCTCCACCGAGTTTATCCCCACCCAAAAAAATTGGGTCTTCCACCCTTTATGCGAAGAATCCTTCGCCGCCAGCGAAATACAGCTCCTATTCCTCCTCCCCTGGATGAAGTAAAAACCCTTCCCGGCCGAAGGATGCGCCTTCAACTCAAAGAAATAGTGGAAGAGGTCCAAGGAAGGAGGAACCCCGCACTGACGACAGAGGATTCGAAAAGCGGAGAGGAGAAGGTATGAGTTGGCTACCAACTGGATGGGTGCCAACTGGAAAAAGTTGAGAAGCGTGAGGACGAAGGGCTCAAAGGGGAGGCAAAACCCGCTCTTCCACGCCAGAAGAAAGATGCAGATGTGGCCCGTGCGAGAATCTAGGCTCGTCTCATAGGGGCAACAGCAGCAAAGCTATACTTATGAGGCAAGCGAAACTGATGCTCCAGCCTCTTCACCTCGGCTTCCCCCAACTCGCTGCACTTCGGGACCGGTGCTCTCACCACCGGTTCGTCGCCCCATCCCTCGGCATCCGAACGCTGGCCCGCCATGGATTCCGAGGAAGAACTTGAAAAAGAGCTCTCTCGAAACCTCGAAGATTCCGGGGGAGGAGGAAGCTGCCGGACCGCCTCCGCAGTTGTCTTCGCCAACTCCTCAAACGCCGCCGCAAGTTTCTGCTCCTCCGCTGTGTCCTCACGACGCATCGAAGAGCCCCAAAAGCAAGAAGCGAAGGAAAGCCAAAACCCTAACGACGGAAAGAGTCTGGGGTGACAACCAGCGCCCAACGCCTATAAACCCACGCGGGAGCTGTGTAGTCAAAAACGCGCGGAGGCGACCGCCTAGGCGGTGAGGCGGGGCGAGGCGCCCGTCGCCCGCCTCGCGCCGTCCCGGCTCGCCGAGGCGAGCGCCTCGCGCGCGTCTGCCGCCTCCGCGCGGGTCGGCCGCCTCCGAGCGCCTCGCCCGCTCGCCCGCGCGCCGGATCCGCGTATCGGGTCTCAACGACCCGATATACGCGTCCGTCGGTTAACTCCCCCCCGCCCCCGAGGGTTTCGCCTGTGTGTTTATTTTTTTGCCTTCGGTGCTTCCACCTCCGCGGCAGCGGCGACTGCGAGTCTCCTCCCTCCGGCGTCCGGCGAGCGGCAGCGGCTCCAACTTCCTCCCCGGCAGCGGCGTGCGGCAGTCCGGCTTCCTCCGGGCCTCCGGCAGTCCGGGTTCCTCCGACTTCCTCCGGGCCTCCGGCTTCCTCCGGCCACTCTCACTCTCGGTATGTCCACTCTCTCCGATCTCTCTCTCTCACTCTCCGATCTCTCACTCTCTCCACTCTCTCCGATCTCTCTCTCTCACTCTGTCCGATCTCTCTCTCACTCTCTCCACTCTCTCCACTCTCTCCGATCTCTCTCTCTCTCTCAGTCTCTCTCTGATCTCTCATTCTCACTCTCTCCACTCTCTCACTCTCTCCACTGTCTCTCACTCTCTCACTCTCTCCGATCTCTCACTGTCTCTCTGATCTCTCACTCTCACTCTCTCACTGTCTCTCACTCTCTCACTCTCTACGATCTCTCACTGTCTCTCTGATCTCACTCTCTCCGATCTCTCACTCTCACTCTCTCCACTGTCTCTCTGATCTCTCTTACTCTGTCTCTCCCATCTCTCAATCTCATGGCCATGGGTGGCAGTGGGCATAATAGGCTTATATATGTTGTTATTGTGTAGGGGAATCGGCAATTGGCAGTGCCGCAGTGGACACGCATTCGTGCGTGCAGGACTGCAGGGTAATCGACATTTGGCAAGATATACTATAGTCAATATTTTTTTTAAAATTGGGTGTTTGATTTATTTTTTTGAGTTATTAACTTATTATTGCAATATGAATTAAATTTGTTGTTTTTTTTTAAAGATGTCTACGCCTACACCACCTACTTCTGTGTCTGTTTCTGGTGGTGCATCGTCAAATGCAAGCACACAAGGGCCCAATGTAGAAAAGGGCAGATCAAAGGACATTGGGTGGAAATATGGAACCTCTGCCAATCCACAAAATAGAGATGAGATAACATGTATTTTTTGTAAAAAAGTGTGTAAAGGAGGGATTTATCGGCTGAAGCAACATATAGGCGGCCTAGGTACAAATGTGATAAGGTTCCCGTGGATGTGAAGATAGAAATCCGGGAATATATGCAAAATGCCAAGAAAGCTAAAGCTGAGAAGTTACAAATGGTGAGGGAGATAGAAGGTAGAGACAATTTGTTGAATGATTCATGTCAATCTCAATCGCTGGAAGTTAATATATTTGATGACATTATTTCAAAGCCACCACGGATGAAGGGCCCTCTCGACAAGTTCTGCACTCCTGATCCAGAACAAGTGAAGTCAGTAAGAGATAAAAAATGGGAAAAGGAACATCGGGATAGGGTTTCCCAATATGTGGGTAGATGGTTTTATCAAGCTGGCATCCCATTCAATACTGTGCGTCTACCTAGCTTTCAAACAATGTTGGAAGCCGTAGGACAGTACGGTCCGGGATATAAAGGGCCTAGCTATCATGAGATGCGTGAGACTCTTTTACATAAGGAGATAAAATCAACTCAAGAGTTGGTGGAAGCCCAAAAAGAAAATTGGGTGAGATATGGTTGTAGCATCATGTCCGATGCATGGACAGATCGGAAGGGACGGACACTGATAAACTTTCTTGTGAACTCTCCAGGTGAGATTTTTCTTTCTCTGTCTCTCACTATCGATTATTCAATATATTTCTATTTCTTTTTCATATGTCTCTCAATGTCATTATGTCTTACTCTCTTTCTCTAGGTGGGACTGTTTTCTTGAAATCAGTTGATGCTTCTGCACATGTGAAAGATGCCAAATTGTTGGCAGATTTATTGGACAAGGTTATTAAAGAAGTTGGTGTTGAACATGTCATCCAAATTGTGACAGACAATGAGTCAAGTTATGTGGCAGCCGGGAAAATGTTGATGGCAGCCCATCCTCATCTATTTTGGACACCATGTGCTGCCCATTGTTTAGACTTGATGTTGGAGGACATTTCCAAATTGTCTCCAATGAAAGAAACCATTCGTATAGCCAAATTGGTTACTACATTTATTTATGGGCACACAAGGATTCTTGCTATGATGAGAAAGTATACAGATGACAAAAATCTTGCACGTGCAGCTGTCACTCGCTTTGCCACCAACTACTTAAATTTACAGAGTCTATTTGATTGCAAAGATGGCTTAAGAAGAATGTTTACATCTGCTGATTGGCTTGCTAGTAATAATCGGTGGGCCAAAAAAATTGAAGGGAAGAAGGTAGAGGGCATAATCTTAAAGACTTCGTTTTGGAATGGCGTGACATATTCGTTGCAAATATACAAGCCTCTTGTTATGGTTTTACGGTTGGTTGATGGAGAAAAGCCAGCGATGAGCTACATTTATGAGGCTATGGATCGTGCAAAGGAGAGTATTAAGAGTGCATTAAATGACAAGCTTGACAAATATGGTCCAATATGGGAAATCATTGATAGAAGGTGGGACTTTCAAATGCACCGTCCTTTACATGCAGCTGGCCTTTATCTTAATCCAGCTCTTTATTTCTCTAATTCCCAAATTGAGTATGATCAAGAAGTTAAACAAGGGCTATATGATTGCATTGAAAAGCTAGTTCCAGAACCCTCATGCCAAGATGCAATTTTCAAGGAGCTTGCAGCTTATCAGTATGCTCAAGGGCTATTTGGGAGAGAAATGGCCATTAGGCAACGCACATCTATGGTTCCTGGTATGGATGCTTTTCTCAATTTCTTATCTAATTTTTATTACAATCGCGGAGTAAGAATTATTGTGAAATGTGAATTGTAATCTCTTTGTGATGTAGCTACATGGTGGTTGAACTTTGGAACCGCCACACCAAACCTTCAAAAGATAGCCATTCGGATCTTAAGTTTGACATGTAGTGCACCTAGTTGTGAACGCAATTGGAGTACATTTGAACAGGTTAGTTGACTAATTTCATATTCAAATACATAAAAGATTAGTGTTTTTTGTTTAATTGGTTGCACCTAATATACTTGTAGGTGCACACAAAGAAAAGGAATAAGTTGGAGCAAAAGAAGCTGAACGATCTTGTTTTTGTGCAATATAATCAACGTCTCCATGCTCGTCATTTGCGTGTTCAGCAAAGTGACTATGATCCTATTTCTTTGGATGATATTGATGATTGCAATGAGTGGATAGTTAATCCGCCAGAAAATGAAGATTTTGTGGATGAAGGAGAGGACCTCACATGGCTAGATGTTGAAATCGCTGCCGGTGTTAATGAAGAGGAAGGGCCAAGCACAAGGGCGGGAACCAAAAAGCGTCATCTAGGAAAGGGAAAAAGCACTGCCACATCTCACTCCATAAATGTGAGAGATGTTGATTCCGAGGGGACACAATCAGAGAATGAGAATGAGCTTCCAAGTGATAGCTCCTCCTCTTTTATGAGTGATTTATGATGAGGAGGCTTGAGAGTTGAGAGAGATTTGTAACACTTTGTATTATGGGATTATGTAATTAACTTGTTTGGTTGTTTAACTATTTTTGTTTTGTTATAATATTGCACTTGTTAGTTGTATATGCAGTTTTATGATATTTCTTGTTTAGTGTATATGCAGTTTTATGATATTTCTTGCTTAGTGTACATGCAGTTTTAGGATATTTACTGTTCAAAATATATATTTTTGTGATATTGTGACATATAATTTTAGTTTTATTTTTTTATTAATTTCTCGCCTCAAACGCCTTGGCCATCGCCTAGGCCTTTGAGGCGTGAGGCGCCCCCCTGGTCGCCTCGCTCGCCTCACGCCTCAGACTACATAGCGCGGGAGGCGGCGCGTCATTCCGACCTCCGAGAAAAGGGGGCTCCTTCATTTCAAATCCGTCAGGATTGCAATTATTACAGGCCCAGGTGACCACGACATGTGGCTTCATATCACCACCAGATCTCCACCCACATGAGCCACGCTGGTCTAAAACCCTAAAAGGCTACTCATCCGAGCCTCCTTTGGCTCGGGAGTAGGAGGGGAACAAGTGGAGAGGAGGATTTTTACAGCCCATTCAAAGAGCCGCCGAACTAGGCCCATCAAGACCAAACGAGGCCATGCTCACCCAAGTGACAGCCCACAGGGCCCACTTAAGACAAAAAGCCCAATAAAAGATTCGCTCGAGGATACTACCTTCCTAGGCGACCTCTAGGCTCGGAAGGCCCGAGCGTCAGTCAGGTCACAGGAAAGGTCCATGACCGAGCCATCTCTCCGCCCGGGAGAAGAAGGCGCATGCCGACCGATCCGACCCATCTTCATCCGAACTAAGCCTACCGCCCAAATAGGGCTGACCTCTCTGAGCTCGAAACGACCGACGATTGCTTATCCATGCAGCCGTTAAGAGTCCTCTGTGAGCAGGAAGTTATAAAGGTGAGAGACTTCCAACTCCCCAAGGTGATAACGCTCCCACGATAAGGCAGTAAAAGCCCACGTCGAGGACGTAACGCCCACCTAAGACCCCTCGACTTACGGGACTTCGGAAGACGGCGCACTATTTAAACCAGGGATACCCTCCGACGAAAGGTAAGGTCAACCAGACGTCCTAAACTCCTGAGCAGGAACCACTTCACCTTTCTGATGGAGAGAGATCTCGCGCAGAAGCTATCTCCTCCCTTTATTGCTCCCACCATAGCTCCACTGACTTAAGCATCGGAGGGTTTTCCCCAGGGACTCACCCCTGGGCCCCCTGATCCATTTCCCTTTCTTGCAGTTCACATTCTGGTGATCCACTGCCCACTCAGGACCAACGCGAGATCACGCCTCTTCAGTGATTATGGAGTGTAACGAAACAAGGCCCAAGGTGGTTTCGATGAAAGCTAGTCATCTCACCGCACTATCTAGCATCAAAGGGCAATCGGCACTTGAAAGGGTGAAATGTTACTAAACGATCACTAATCACAAAATGAGGATGCCCCTTCAAGGACCTTTATCCATTATGACAGGTAACATCAACAAACTTCAGAGCACAGACGCACTTCATGCAGGACAAAAGGTAAAAGTTCACTAATCGCCAACCGTTAATAGAGGCATATAGTCTGATCATCAACAAAACAAAACATACAGTCAAAGGGTACAAGATTTTCATCCAGAAGACGAGGTATGAAACAATCAAACCAAATTGCAACTCAAGTATACAGCACAAAGGATCCGCAATGCTCGGTGATCTCGCAATAAATAACCAACAACGGAAGCGTAAAGAACATTAATTAACCTGAAGTGTTTGGACATCACAATTCTAGATTTATAGATACCAGGTGAAGAAAACAACTGGCGAGTGCAGTGCTGATTAACTTAGCACGGTACCCAGATCTGCACAAACATATAGACCAGGAAAAAAAAGATTTCTCCATATTCTAAACAGAAATTTCACAAAATCTCTCATTGTTGTCCTTCCTACACTTTAGAACAAAGCCTGAATTGAAAATGAAGAACGGGTAATAGTGGCACGAGCGAAACCTAAGGCATTCCATCCCATAAAAGCCCTCCACGCTTCACAGTCAGCATCTAGTCGAGGGGCACCTCAACCTCTCCCTCGGAGATCTCGGTCTGCAGGTCCTTGGGGTCCTTGCCGTCGACGGTGCACCCGACGGAGACACAGGTGCCGAGGATCTCCTTCACGGTGCCGCTGAGGTCCTTGGCCATCGACCTCGGACGCATGACCCGCGCGATCTCCACCACGTCGTCGAGCGAGATGTTACCGTTGTGCTTGATGTTCTTGGTCTTCTTCCGGTCGCGCTCGGGCTCTTTGAGCGACTTGATGACCAACGCCGCGGCGGAGGGGACGACGGCGACCTTCGCCTGCCGGTTCTGGACGGTGAGCTTGACGGTGACGCGGAGGCCCTTCCAGTCCTTGGCGGTCTCCTTGGCGATGTCCTCTCCCACCTTCTTGGGGGAGAGACCCAAGGGACCGATCTTGGGGGCAAGGGAGCTGGCAGCGCCGACCTCACCGCCGGTGACGCGGACGTAGACGTCCACCACCTGAGTGGGATCCAACTTGGGCGGCATCGCGGCGGCTGGCAGCGGACGGCAGGCGGGCTACGCTTCGGTTAAGCGGGAGGCGGCTCGCTGAGAAGCAAAGCTAGGGTTTTGGTGGAACGAAGCTTATATAGACTCTTCTGCCGGATGGCCTTTTTTTTTTGGTTTAGTTTTTTGCGTGCATACCCTTAGTAGAAGTGAAATTATGTGAAAATCTATCTTACATTTATATTTGTATTTATACACTCTATGCATGAATTTATTACCTTGTGTCTTTTTGTATCACTTTGGGTAAGTGGTTAAGTAATGGTTAAATACAAACAAATTTTTCACAAGTGGGGGTATAAGTGCAAAAACTCCAAAACTCCAACACACGGTTTGCCGTCCCGCCCCGACCCGCACCGACCCGCACGACCCGACCCGACCCAGGCGGGCACCGAGTCGCGCGGGCTGGGGGTAGTGGACGGGTCGCACTGGACCGCAAGGTCCCGTGCGTCCCGCCACGTCCCGCTCCGGTGCGAGGCGGGACCCGGCTCGGTACGGCGGGTCGGGGGCGGTTCGCCCATTTAACGGGCCGAAGGGGGAGGAAGAGCTCCACCCCTCCCACCGACGAACGGCGGTGCAGCGGCGGCGGACGGCGAGCAGGATCTTCGGACGGCGATCTGAGCGGCCGACGGCGGCGTTGGGCGGCGATCGGAGGTAGGTAAGTTAAATTTTTTTAAAATGGTCGGGGGTGGGGCGTCTGCCGCCGGGGGGGGGTGCTGGGCGTCTGGGCCGCCGTGGGGGGACGGGGGGGGTTGTTGTGCGTCCGTGGGGGGACGGGGGCCGCCGTGGGGGGACGGGGGGGGTTGCTGTGCGTCCGTGGGGGGACGGGGGGGGACAAGGGGGGGACGGGGGCAGCCGTGGGGGGACGGGGGGGGGGGGGGGTGTTGCTGTGCGTCCGTGGGGGGACGGGGGGGACAGGGGGGGGACGGGGGCCGCCGTGGGGGGACGGGGGGGGGGGTGTTGCTGTGCGTCCGTGGGGGGACGGGAGGGGACAGGGGGGGGACGGGGGGGGTGCTGCCGTGCTGGGCATCTGCCACCGGCAGGCGGTGGGGGGATGAGGGGGGGGGGGGGGCGTGTGCGACCGTGGGGGTGGGGGGGGGGAGGAAAAAATTTTATTTTTTAAAAATGTAATATCTTTTTTTAATTTAAAAATATATGAATAAAATTTGTTAGATTGTCATTGTTTAATATTATTTTTGATGTCAGGTTGAATTTATGTTGTAAGAAAAATATAATTTTTATTTAATTCATCTTGTAGAATTTAATATATTGATATATTATTTAATTCTGGTTGTAGAAATAATATAAAGATCGTTTAATTCATGTTGTAGAAATATATTTATGTTTGATATATTATTTAATTAATGTTTAAATATTAGATTTAATTGAGATGTATTAAAATTTAAATTTAATTTTATAGAATTAATGATATTATTTTCATTATTAGTTGTAGACGTAAAATAATTTAATATAATATAAATAATTACTGATAAATAATTTAATATAATTTAATTTAATTAGACATGTTTATAATTTAAATATATAATTAGTGATAAATATGTTACAAATTAATTTAAACTAAATGTAGGTCTATTAAATAAAAAATTAGCATTATATGCATGTTTTAGAAATAATGATATTATTTTGAACTAAATTATATTGACATGTAGTAAATATTGAATTTAGTCTTGCATATTGTAGAAATAATGATATTATTTTCATTGTTAGTCTCTGTTTAAAATAATGTACTTAATATGATTTGTAATTTTTACATTTAGGAGATACAGTTAAGTACTTAATATGGCTCCTAAGGAACGAACAAATGATATTGGGTGGTCACACGGAGTTTTGTTGGATGGCAACCGTAGGTGCTGGCGTTGTAACTATTGTAAAATAGAACACCGGGGAGGAGGGGTGTCTCGGTTGAAGAAGCATTTAGCCGGAGGAGCCGGGGCAGGATACTCTGAGGTTGCTGGGTGTACCCATGTGCCTAGAGATGTGAAACTTGCAATGGCTAGACACCTGCGTGAGAAGAGAGCTGAGATGAAAGAAAAGGAAAAAAAGAAGAAAAGGGATCAAGCGGCAGTGAGCGGGCGCCCAAGTGGCAGCAACGAGGAGGAATGTGCATGGACACCCAGTGACGAAGACGAACAAGCATGTACTGAGCAGGCTAATGTGTATGTCACTGTGAACGATCCATACGAAGCAGAGCTTCGTGAGGCAGTACGTCAGAGCAGGGAAGAGTCAAGACATCCCGAGGAGACTATAGTCCGTAGTCGCGAGGCCGCGAGGACCGGAGCATCAGGGAGTGGTGGTTCATCTACGACTCGACAATCACGAGGCATAAGGAGTTTATTGACTGGTGACTCGGGGACACAAAGGAAAAGGACACAATCGATCAACATCGAAGATGTGGAGCCCGGTGCACTATCCCGAGAGCATGGTAAGCAAACGAGGATGGACGATGCGTATGGCCAGAAGGGACCTAAATGGAAACTTGGTCAAGCTGTTGCAAAATGGTGGCACCACGCGGGTCTGCCTTTCAATGCAGCCAATAGCCCTTACTACAAGCCAATGTTTCAGGAAGCACAGATCCTTGGGCTACACGTGCAGCCACCTACAGCGAGAGAATTGGCTGGCGTATACCTTGATGAACAAGTTGCTGAGATCAAGAGTTACATTGACTCATTCAAGCAGAAATGGACAAAGTACGGAGTCACACTGATGTGTGATGGATGGTCAGGTACCACAAAATCTAGCCTGATTAACTTCCTTGTTTATTGTGACAGACAGGTATTCTTTCACAAATCAGTGGATGCGTCTGGTCAAATTCACAGTCACCAATATATTTTATCATTGATGGAGCAAGTGGTGACTGAGATTGGGGAGGAGTACATTGTACAAGTGGTGACTGATAATGGGTCGAACTATAAGAAGGCTGGGGAGGAGCTAATGAAGAAAAAACGGCACATTTTCTGGACCCCTTGTGCAGCACATTGTGTAGATCTGATGCTGAAGGAGATTGGGCAGCTTCGTATGGTAAAATCTGTGGTCGAGGTGGCACAAAAAATCACGAAATATATCTACAACCACACACTTGTATTGGCATGGATGAGGGAGCACTGTGGCGGCGAACTGTTGAGGCCTGGCATCACACGATTTGCCACCAACTACATCGCATTGCAGAGCCTATTGAAGCACAAGGATGGATTGAAGCAAATGTTTAGAGGTGAGACCTGGCTGAGTTCCTCTTTTGCTGCTTCACGTGAAGGGGCGGAGGTCGAGGGGATTGTCAACACCTCGAATTTTTGGGATAGAGTGAAGATATTAGTGTCATTGATAGAGCCACTGTATGAGGTTCTACGATGCGTGGATGGGGATAGAGTACCAACAATGGGGTTGGTGTACAGCAAAATAGAAGCAGCCAAGCGGAAGATCCTTACAACGTCCAAAAAATATGGACCCACTATTCTGGAGATTGTGGGGGACAGATGGGACAGACAAATGAGCCGTGATCTTCACATGGCAGGTAAACACTTACATTCTCGTCCAATCAATGAGCTGTGATTTTCAGTTGATACTAATATGTAATTCATTGTCTTACGATTGCAGCGTACTATCTACATCCGGCCTTCCAATATGCTCGGGCCCTTGCTTATGACGATACGTTGATAGAATTGGTCAACATTGTGGTAGACCGATTGTCTTTCACCCCAACAGATGCCGCTGATGCGTTGAATGAGGTATACTTGGATATTTTAACATTGACAATATTAAATGAAATATACACTTCATATTTTTTGATAATGCAGATGAAAATATTTAGAGAGGGAATTGGTTCATTTGCGACACCTAATGCCGTGGCCAGTCGTGATAGACTCGACCCAGGTAATGTGTCTTCACAATGTACCTTCTATATCTCGAGAAAGAATTTTTACATCTAATTATTATATTGTACATGATCTGTCTTAAACACAGCTGAGTGGTGGCTAAATTACGGCACAAGTGCACCCGTATTAAGGAAGATCGCAATGAGAGTTCTATCGCAAACATCCTCGTCGAGTGGGTGTGAGCGGAATTGGTCGACGTTCTCCTTCTTGCATACTAAGCTGAGGAATAGGCTAACACACCGCAGGCTAGACAAAATGGTGTATGTTCATTACAACATGAGGCTAAAGGTCCGGCATGTACAAATGGATACAAGGAGAGGAGAGGGAGATTACGACCCAACGGATGCTGTGTACTTGCGAGACGATGACGACCCTATGGTAGCATGGGTTGCAAGAGCCACAACCGAGCGTGGTGAGGCAGAATTAGACGAGGAGGCTGAAGAACCTGGCGAGACACCACGGCCTAATACTTTTCTCGTATCAGCTGTACAAGAGGCAGTCGGGGAGGGAGATGACACCCATGTGCATTTGGGTGGTGACGACTCTGCAACGGGACGTGATGATGAAATTAATTTAGATGAAGACCTCGTCATTGGGGGTGGAGACACATCGTATGCGTATGATGATACAGCATGGGAGCGATTGATCCAACCCCCATTAATTGAGCGTCAAGAGCCACCTCAGGTGAATTAATACATGAAAATCGAATCGCAAATTTCATTAGATAGCATAGTCATATATTTATGTATGATAGCAATATATTGCAGGTCGGTCCGACAAATGACAACATTGCGGGAGAACAGTGGTCTCGAGTTGCTGTACCGCGGCATTCAATATCTGCGGAACCAAGAAGGTTATCCACTTCAAGAGAGGCTAGGGGGAGTTCCTCATTTAGAGAGGTGAAATTATATTGTCATTTCTACATTTGTTAATATATAATTCATTGGTAATTGAATATATTCTTCTTTCAATTGTGTAGTCTTCGGGAGCATCGAAACAACCATCTCAGTCTGCTGCGCCCCGACGCTCAACATCTAAGACTAAGGCACCCAATCAGTCTTCTCAGGTATACGTACAGACTTACACAATAGAAAGTAAATTGAAAAATTATCTAAACAGGCTTCTGCTTCTCAGGCATCTATAGGGACACAACATGCAGCATGTAAGCCGCCCCCTGCTCCACAGAAGAAAAAATCATCATGGACCACATTATTCACCAGCAAGAAGGACAAGGGACCACCATTAAATCCGATAGATTTTGCAGACATGGAGACATTAGATCCCAATGCAGATGACGACACTACCGAGCCTTCTGTTGAGCCCCGCATTAGTGGGAGTCATGACTCCGATGCTGAGAGTACACCGACAGGGTCTTCATCCCATGGAGGTGGTGGTTCTCAAGGTGACCAACGGAGTCCTCGTGAGAATACGAGTGCTGGTGGCAGAGAGTACAGCAGTGGTCATAGTAGAGGTCGTGGGGGCCGTCAACATGGCGCATGGACAGAGGAGCAGCACTTCACACATGCCACGCAAGATGAGGACCACGGTGTTCCACTGCCAGGGACGAGACGGGCAGCTGATCATTGGGATCCCTACTATGGAAGTTCGGTTGCAGACAGTACCAGCTATCAAGGCATGTTGTCTGATTTTGAGAGGATGAGCACACATGACTCCCAGGGATCTGGAAGCTCGTATGGACGGTCATGGCCGCAGCAGCCGATGTATCATGGCGACTCAGATAACAGTAGTTCATTTTTCCCATCGTATCCATATCCTTATGCCGCAGCTACGTCAGTAGAGGTCGTGTACGCACAAGGTTCGCATGAGTATGAATACTACGTACGCATGTACTGGGAGAACTATTCAGGTTCAATGCGCTATGAAGACTATCTGTCCTATCTGCGGATCACATTTAATGTCAGATTGTTTGGAGATGGGCACTGGCCCAGTTTGGGTCCATAGGCTTTATTAGTATGTATCATTTGGTTACATTTAGAACTAACTAATAATTAATTGTACATTTCTTCATATATAGAGTTTTGTACTTGTCATCGAAATCACTAATGTAAACTTTTACATCATTTGCAGGTCATCATGGACGGACGGCGTCACCCTGCGTGGGAGCATGGATATTCTGTTGAGGGTGATGGACATGTGCACTGTAGATACTGCGAACATCGCGTCACCGGCATACACAGGTTTGCGGAGCACCTTGCGGGAGTGGGACGCGATGTTCGTGCATGCGACCGAGTTCCGGAAGATGTTCGACATTCCTTTCGGACACAGTTACATGATAGATACGGTTCTCGTAGCACACCGAGGACATCTTCTTCTACGTCCCGGGTACCTCCACCACGAGCACATGGCGGAGCAGGATCTTCCTCCACGTCCAGAGTTCGAGCAGCACCAGCACCAGCACCAGTCGCACATGATAGAATTGAAGCTATAGATGTAGTGAGGACTTTTTTTACAGATTTTCATGTACCCTCCACCGCAGCACACGACCCATCATTTGTGCAGATGGTTACATATTTTCAGTCTCACCCATATGTACCTCCACCCACTAGGATAGAGTTAGATTATACGGGTGATCAGTCTCATGTATCTGATGATGAGTTTTGGGATTCGGGCTTCACTGATGATGAGGATTAGTGAGTTTTGGGTTTCGGATTACACACATGAGGAGGATGAGTGAGTTTTGGGATTCGGACTTCACAGATGGACACGGATTAGTGAGTTTTTGTATTTTATACTTCATGAATGAATGTCATTATTATGTCACTGTTTACTTTTACATATTTAGTAATTAAAATAAATTTTTATGTATTATATATAATAGGATGTTTAATTAAGCAGTGTAATATGTAATTTTTATATAATTTAATATGTATAATGTAGTATGGATCTATTATCATAAATAAATTATACATTCTAATATTTTTAAATATATATATACCATTTAATCTTTCAAAATAAATTTCTTAAAAATTTTAAAAAAAATTCCAAAAAAATCGCGTGGAGAGCCAAAGGGCGGACCGGGTCGCTTTGCGACCCGCCCGACCCGACCCGTCCCGCACCGAGACCGGGTCGGCCGGGTCGGGCGGGTCGGCAAACCCTGCTCCAACATACTCTTTGTAAGGGATTTAACAAGATCCAGACCAAACAGACAAGTTCTTATATGGTGTTTGGGAATAATTTTTTAAAAAAAATTATTTCTCTCTAAAAAATTAGTTCATATCAATTTTTGACTTAAATATTAAAAGTGACTAAAATTGTATTGATATGTTTGGTAAGGCTAACATAATTCTAAAAAATTATATTGACATGTTTGGCATCCCGTGCTTCGACTTTCTCCAATCGACAGTGGCGGAGGGGGAGGCCCTCCTCCACCGGCGGCTCCGACTTTCCAGCCTCTCCCAGCTGTGGTTGTACTCCAACGCCTTCTCCGGGCAGCTGCCGGACTTCTCCGGCCTCGCCGCCCTCCAGGGGCTACAGCTCCAAGACAACCGCCTCACCGGCCCCGTTCCCGCCTCGCTGATCTCCACCGACTTCGCGATTGGAAGGGCACCGCTCTCCCGTTCCCGTACTCAGCTTGGGAGAACCCGCCGCCATCTACGACCGAAAGGGCACCATAGAGGTAGTTCCCGGAGAGGGAAAAGATGGTGAGATTAGGGAGGAGGGCGAGCCCGGGGGGCACGCGGCCTATGAGGGCGTTGTCGGAGAGTTTGAGCAACTGGAGATTGGTCACCGTGGTGCCGGCCAGCAGGTCGGGGAGCTCCCCGGAGATCTCGTTGGGGAGGACGAGGCTGACGACGCGGGAGGTGTCGTTGCCGCCGATGCTGCCGTCGCCCGGGACGCCGGCGCAGGGGACACCGTTCCAGCCGCAGGGCATGTCATCGTCGTAGTTCCAGGAGGCGAGGACGGACAGCGGGTCGCTGAGCACGGCGTACTTGAACGCTAGCAGTAGCACACCATTCGTGGTAAGGGCCGAGGTCGTCGGAGCAGGCGCCCCCACCAGCAGCAGGCGCCGGGGAGGGAGAGGGGGCCGCGGGGGAGGGAGAGGGGGGATCCGCCGGGGAGGGAGGCGGAGAGGGGGGATCCGCCGGGGAGGGAGAGGGGGGCCGTGGGGGGGGACCTGATGGGGAGGGAGGGGGAACGGCAGGGGGAGGGGGCGGGGACGAGCCAGGGGAGGGAGGGGACTCCGGCTGTGGGGGAGGGGAGGGGACGCACGGGGGGGGGGGGGGGGGAGAACGAGAGACGAGAGACTGCGGTTTCAAAAAAAATTGGTCGGGAGTTTTTTTTTTCGGAGCAAGATTTACACAGGAGTAGATTCTCTCCTTAAAATTTAGGAGAGGCATACCAAACAGGGTTATAAGATCTCCTTCTCTTTTTTTTAAAATTGAGAGGAAAAAAAGGTAAAAAAGAGCAACCAAACACCCTATTAGAGGTTGGGCGAGCCAGACCTTATCCCAAGTCTTTAAAATTCTTCAAGTGTTCTTGAGAGAACTTAAGAAGATGGATTCTCCTCGGAGCTCCTTGGACTTGAGCCTTGGCTTCCTTTCCCCCTCTCCTGTTTTTTTAAAAATGAGTCTCTCCCCCTCCTTTTATAGGGGGTCTTAATCGAGGGGACTCCCTGGCTACATTTATTGCATTGGGGAGGTGAAGAGACCCGGGGGAGGTTCCCCCGGTCAACATTGGGCGCCTGTTCAGTGAATCAGGGGTGATTCCCCCATTTAACATCGGGCGCACATTAATTGAACCGGGGGAGGTTCCCCCAATTAAGTGGGAGGTGTATGAGGGTGAATCGGGGTTTCCCACTGTTAACTTGGGGGAGGATGGAGGTGAACCGGGGGCGGTTCCCCCAGTTAATATGGAGGTGCATGGAGGAGGTTCCCCCAGTTAGCATAGGGGGGTAAGTTCACCTCCAAGGAATGGAGGAGGTTTCGCCGGTTAGCATAGGGAGGTAAGCTCACCACCCCACATTCATTCTAAAATATTAAATGGGGGGATTTAAGTGAACTGAGGGAGGTTCCCCCGGTTAACATTAAGCGCCCATGGGTGAACTGGGGGGTTTCCCCCGATTAACATGTGGAGGTAAGTTCAACCCCTCCATTTACTTCTTGAGCAAGGAGGCGAGGATGGCATCGGCAAGACGAACGGTCCTTCGGCAGCCTCCAGGCCCGCAGCGAGTGGCAACATCAACGACACTCCAATTAGTACCATTTTCGGAGCACGCTCGGCAGTCGAGGAAGCCCGTATTGTAGCCGGAGAAGCTCGAGGATCATTGGGCAGTGCTTGGTGGTCCTGAGGATGAGGCTCCGATGACTCTAGCACCAGAGTCTCAAAGCAGAGCTCGGGGTGGACCAACCTCATGCCTGACGGTGGTTCTGCTACACCTGAAATGGCAGAGCAAGGCGGGTTAGACCGCGGATCAGATAGCTACGGACCTAGGCACTTAGCCCTATCAGAGCCCTACTGGCAGGGAGAGGCGGGCTCAATCCTAACTCCAAGTCTGCCTTTAGGATCGACTCCCTGCATATCTCATTGATCGTCACCCTCTCCCTGTGTGTTAGCGTCGGCATGGCACTTTGGGCGAACTGGCGGTTAAGGTAACCCCAGTCCACCCCCCTTGACCTTCGTCAGAATGACGAACCGATTGTGCCAGTGCTTCACGTTCGACATGGCCGGGGAAAAGGTGAGGAACTACATCCTAGTTTGTCCCTGAAGTAGAACTCTGAGTCATGGGAATCGGGGCAACACTGGAGGCAGAAGAGGTTATGGAAGAGCTCGGCGATCGGACGGGCCCCTATCTAGCTATAGCGGTGGACGAAGGCGTCGAGTATCCTCCAGGAATTGGGGGTCAACTGCCCGGGCTCTACTCCATGGAAGCACAAAATCTAGTCAAAAAGATCAACGATAGGTAGACGGAAATCGGCTCGGAAGGACTCCACTTGCAGGGCAATACCCCCTGGGAAACGGACTCCCAGCTGCTCCTCAGTGGTGGGGAAGAGGCTATCATACTGAGGGGGGACCTGGAACACCTCCCTCAAACCTACGTAACTCTGTAGGAGACACGGGTGATGGGAGGACCAGGAGGAGCTCCAGAAGTACTCGGGGCGCCGCCAACGGTCGCCTCCGAGCCGCTCGTAGAAGATTCAGACTCCTCAGCTAGGACCAATCTCCAATGGAGGGCCATGAGCGGAAGGGGGAGGAAGAAGTCTCACCGGAAGCAAGAGGAAGAAGGAAGCAACATGAACCGACATCGGAGGAGACGAAAAAATGTCTCTACCACTGCTTCTCGTTCCCCTTTTAAGAGGAAAAGAGGACGTTAAGGAAGACGATGGGAGTTAACGGCCCAGATCACGCCACCAATAGGAAAGCGGATCACCACCGTCAGCTCAAACGAGCGGGAAAACCCTATGGCTACGTCCCCTCATCGTTTGATCCCACATCCCAGTGGCTAATGGGACTATGCCATCATGACGATGACATCACCGCCCCGACGGTTCGACGAACAGTGGTCAGACACATTTAAGGCCCTGCGCCCTAACCTCAAGGCGCCGGGCTTAGGGATCCAACACCACCCATTCTCTCCCCACTGGCAACGAGCCTCCCAAAGTCCTCCCGAGCACCGAGCGTCAAGTGCCCTCACTGCTCGGGAGTGGAGGGCTAGTGAGAAGGGTGTATCTCACGGGCCCATTAGGGCCCGCCTGGTCTGCCCAACCCTCCGGGCCCGCTACCTCACGCATCGGCCCAACACCCTACTCCATCGCAAGCCCGATGCAGGCACCAAACCCGCATGTGTCTCTCCCATCAACGGCCACTACGAACGTCCCTGGTAACGCATTAATGGCGAAAGATGCACCAGTCGACGACAGGAAGGGAGGATGTCGCCCATGCCACTCTCTCTGACAAAGTAGACTCACACCCCCTCCGACGAGCTCTGCCACATTAATGGCCAACACACCATGTCACATTAATGGCAACGCTACCCCTACAACGAAGAGACAGCGAGCCAACGCCCACACCTTCATGTCTCGTCAAACATGCGAACTGAGCGGCTCACGTCTCCTCCGACCATAACAACCCAACGATCAACTCCAACAATGATATAATAGAGCTCTAACCCAACTACTAGGCAAATACGTAACCTAATCCTCTCAAGCCCTCACTTTCTCACTCCGATATCTCTCTTCCTCTCTCACTCTCCTCGAGTGCTCGCAACCTTCCTCCACTGTTGCCTAACTTGACCAGTAGAGAAGTATCTCCCGAGATAACTCTCAGGAATCCTCGTGACTCTTTGTTGGTCACTACAGATCCTCCAACGAAAGCTCTTTCAGTCCAAGTCAAATAAACATTTTGAGATGTGATTCATAATTTAGATGACCAATTCTCGGCCGCTGCGAGGTTACCAAATAATTTTCTCACGTAACCACTTCTAATGTACGATTGCTTCAATCCCGGATATCACATCAGAAAGAATAACACTGCCACATGTGGAAAGCACATGGACACAAATTCGAATAAACAATAGCGAAGTTAAATCCTTCCTCTCTTGTACGGCAGGATACAGGAGATAAGATTTGATCAGGAAATCAAGAGAGAACTGCATCGTGACGAAGCCACGCACTTATGGTAGAGTACTCATTCGATGTTGCTAAGCCACACATTTAACGAACTCGATAGATGTAAATATCGTTCAAATGCTCACGACCGTGAGTCAGATAGGATACGCCTGGTAGTCTGGCAGATCTTCTAATCTGTTCACAACAAAGGATATCATTACCAGCTTTTCCCAATACCTAAGTGCTCATTCTTCTCTAGAGATCGTGGAATGAACACTCGACCTGGATTTATACTCCAATCACGAGCAATTCATAAACGCGGGTAGTCCGAATGCCGTCTCATGCCATACATACAAGGATTTTAAGTAATATATTTTTCAAATTAACCAGAAAGAGAGATGCTTACCCTTCATCAGAATCCTTTTATCTGTTCCTAGGTAAAATTTTACGATCCTCCCCCTCCTCCCTACCCTCCACAGAATGATAGTTGCTAGTCCTCTAGAAAGATGAAAAGAAACTTCATTTCGAAAGTTAGAATGATTAGAAAGGGGAAAAAGAAGAAGGCAAGAGCAAAGGTGGTTCCAATTTCCCTGTGCAACCCATTAGCTTTCAACCCAAGTCTACTCATCCAAGGCAACATCTCTGTCTGAGAGAATTAGAAATGAATTTGACAGCATTAGATGACCAGCTACCATAGAGAAATGGTATTCTACAGAGAGCTGCATGTCAATTGGCTGTTAAGGCTGTTTCCATCGCCTGAAAGATGAGCGCCGTGTCAAACTTGAAATTTCTGAAGCTTTTACCAGGTCTAGTATCGGTAGGAGTGCCAGATCCCGCTCTGGCCAATATATTCTCGGTACTTGTTGTGCCTCCAGATGAACTGTTCTTTGCTTTCCATACGCAGGTACCTTGTTTCAAAGTGAGAAAGCCATCAGTTGCTTGCTTTCGGGGTAGAGCGGTCTCCACATTTCCTCAACAAGAAAGGCAGAAAGGTAAGAGAAACGTGCACATTATCTTCTGCTTAACATACTTTTAAAGCCGTTGGTTGGCAAAGTACCCGGTACCCTACAGTTCATCACCAGGGAATGAAGATTTTTCAACATAGATTATGCATTACAATGAAATCCATGAACTGTGTTCAGCTAATGAGGAAGTTAATGTTTTAGAGTAACAGGCCACGAGGGTTGTGGTAAGGACCTCATCCCAATGTTACAACCCGCACCATCATCAGCATCTTCCTTGGAGCTTTTAATACCAAATTGAATGTCATGATCCATATACTAGCTCTTTACAGTCCACTGTATCCTCCAGTGCACTCCCATATCTCAAGTAGAGTGATTAATCCATTATGGTGAGAAAAGAAGGATATAAACCTGTTATTCTCTGGCAGTTTTTCCAATCCATTATCGCCACAGGTTATCGCCACCCACTGTTTGAGTGCTCTTTCTCCAGTCTCTGCTGGATACACAAAATGGTACAGGCAGACTGAAATCTATGGTGTTGTTACATATTTAGCCTTTTTATTTTCAGGAATTAAGCTATATTTTCTGCTTCTATTAGGATCAAGATCCATCCATTTACTATTCCCAGGCCAACTTTAGTCAACCCTTCACAATTTACACCATGATCACACCTAAACGTAGCTTTTGGTGGATGCAAATAAGCACTAATATGCACCGGTGAATGATAGCATCAAATGACAAGGGAATTAAGGAAGCACCTTTGGCAGATGTGTCTGATCGCTGAGACAAAGAGGGTTGATGAGCTGAAATCCATGCTTTCAGTGATCTACATGTAGAAATTCATTTTGTCAGTGCTGGGAGTGACAAGAAAGAAGCTGATGGATCCACCAGAATAAATCAGCCAAACATAGCAGGAGCTCACATCAAGAATGGGGCAACCATGTAAAGTTTCAAACCATTTACTCCACGGGAAGTTATATCATCACCTGCTGGCTGAAGTTCGTCGATCCGGAACCAAGAAATTTCCTGCATATAATGAATAAAGCATGTAGTTCTCTGTTTTTGATAGAAAAAAATATCTCTTACAATTTCTATTTTTTGCATTAATCAGATGCTCCTGTCTCTTAAAAGGTGGACCCAATACTCTTGACTTGTACATGTTGAAAAGGAGTAATGGCTAGGTCAATTATCCAGATCCACAAAAAGCAGAAAAAGCTGTTCATAACTGCATTCAACCATATATGAGAATAACCAGACTGTGACAGTAGCACAGGTACATGAATATGTGAGACGCACCCTAGGGTATGCATAGTTGCCGGATGGTTTTTTTTTTTTGAAAGTGGATAGTACCACAATTGTATTAAATCAAAAAGAGTAAGGGATGTACAAGTATGGTAGAGTAGCTCCCAAGAAATCCCTATACAAAGAGATCACACCAAGACGGTGCAGATCTCATTAGCCCCCCAACAAAACAAAAAGAGGGAAGTTGAGGAAATTCACAATACAAAACAACTCAGCTCATTCACTCACTCTAGCACAAATAAAAGAAATAAGAGATTCCTCAACTCGTCTCCTTTCTAAAAATCCTATTGCTCTGTTCACCCAACAAGGACCAAAGAGTGGTATAAAGAACCAACCACCACACAATCATATCTCCTCTAAGGGGCCAAGTCCTACCCCAAGTACCGATGAAATGATACACCTCCATATGGCGGGCAATATGACAGCCGACCCTCGAAGCCAGTGCATCCCACACTTCCCGTGAGTACGAGCAACCTACGAACAAGTGGTTCAGGGTCTCATCGTCCCACCCACACAAGCAACAAGTCAGCTGTGGATACTGGGGACAAAGCGAACCAGCCGGTCACGGGTGGGGAGCCTCCCGTGAAAAATTCTCTAGTGAGGATCTTCATCTTCAGTGGGCTCCTCGGCTTCCAAATCTACGAGGCAAGACTGTGAGATAAAGGTGTGGACAGACCGAACCAAGAAAGACCCCTCCCTACTCCATCTCCAAGTCCACGCATCCTCCCTAAGGAAATGTGAGACAAAGTCAAGAAGGCAAAGAAGGAGGTCCTGGAACTCCTCCATCTCTGTCGGCCTGAGATCCCTCCTAAAAGTCGACGTCCAGATGCCCCAGGAAAGATGGGGGTCAAAAGCCCGGTCCACCGTTCCCAAAGGGTCAACAGCGACAGCAAAGAGGATGGGGAAAGACACCTCCAAAGAGAGCTCACCGCACCATCTATCCTTCCAAAAAAGGCACCTGTTGTCTTTCCCTAGTCGGACCCGAACACTAGAGAAAATGAGGTCCCTACAAGTCAAAATGCAACGCCAGATGGGGGAGGTTTGGGACATGGGTGGAGTGTCCAAGTCCCAAACCCCCCTCCTACTATAATACCTTTGCCTGACAAGGTTCGCCCACAGTCCATCATCCCTTGTCCCCCAATCTCCATAGCCACTTGCACAAGAGGGCTAAATTAAAATCTCCCACATCCTTGATCCCCAGTCCCCCTTGTTCCTTACTAGCAGCCACTGTTGCACCCATTATTTGTCTCGAATAAATCAAGATATCACCCTCGAGTCGGTCGGGGTTCACTATTCGACGTATCGCCGCTCCGTGGAATATTTTCACACATCGAGACTTTGTAACCCGTATATTTATGCAATTATAGACTCCTCGCAGCAAGCGAGGTGGTCGACAACCGGATTAAACCACCACAATTGTCAGGATCGTGTGGTTCCGGACAAAACCCTAAAAAGGGTAGGTTTGTATCCCTCGAGTGCTCAACATGAACAAAGAAAACTTCGCAGCAAGGAGGGAGTGCAAAGGATGGTGTACTCACCACCGAAGAAGTCCCACGCACGTGTATCACGCAGCTCGGACAAGCACAAATCTCCTATTCGCGGCCCACAGCGCGGGAAAGACGACAAACAAACAAGGGGGGCGTTCTCCTCTCTCTCCACGCAACATGCTGCGAGAAAAAGGGCTGAAAAAAACCCAAAACTAGGGGTTTATACAAAAAGCCAGCGTGGGAGACCCGACCGAGGTCGAGCAGACCCGTCCGGGGTCGCCTGACCTCAGGGAGGCGCGCGCATGACCCAACAGACCTGCCCAGGGTCGCGCGCGGCCGGGGCGGACCCGCCCGGGGTCGCGCAACCCCGGGGGGACCCGCCCGAGGTCGTTTGACCTAGGTTCTGCCCAGGGTCATTTACCCCGGGTAGGAACTGCCCGGAGTCATTCAACCCCGGGGGGGTCCAACCGAGGTCAAATGACCCCGGGCAGGTCTGTGGACCCCGGGTGGGTCCAGGGTCATTTGACCTCGGCTCCTCCTTTCTCTCTCGTACGAAAAAATAAAAAAAAAAGGAAAAAAAAGACCCTCTCGGGGTCACTTTTTAGCCCATTCAACACCCCCCCCGGTAGCCTTCCAACTTTTATAAATAGACTCCTAGGGGTCCAGAAGGAAAAAAAGTGGAGATCGAAGAGTAAGTATCGAGCATCGAGTTAGCATCAAATTGTTCGTTGTTCTGACCCTTAAGGGATAGGTGATCCCCGGATCTTGTATTTATGCCCCTAAGGGATATGTTTGGAATTATGCCCCTCTGCGGGCTATGTTTGTGAATTTCTACACCCCGGGACAGCTAAATTATGTAGTTCCGCCCCTATAATGGGAGAATTACGGAAATGTCCTCCCTGTAATTGCGAGAAACAAAAGTCCTGTTGTTTGCAGTTTTACCCTACAATCCTTTGTAATTGGGGCTACGCACCTACTTCCCGCGTTAGTGCGGATATCTGTGATGTACAGTCGATAACTCACCGACAACCCTTATACCCACTTAGGCCCTAAATATATTCAATGTACTTTGCAAATTTTTGTCATTGCATACCCATCAGAGAACAAATTATAAGAAAACCCTGACTTTCGAGAAATTGCATACATGCCCCTACCTTTACAAATTGACGCATGTGCGCCTTCTACGAAGCCCCTCGTTGCTCCTTCAATCTAGGGACACTGTCAGCTCAGTTCGACACTTGGGAGCCACCTCAAACCTAGGTCCATGTAGAGTTTGGTAAAATTACCGAAATATCCCTATGGCCTAGAAATGGCATAGTAGCCCTAAAACCCTCCATAAATGGCCTCAGCGTCTTGGGAAGTCAGGAATTCTACCCTACTTTCTTTCCAACCCGAAAATTTCAGAAACACCTCTGGCCTGGTAAAATTACCAAAATACCCCTAGAAACGTAAAATTTACCAAAATACCCCCGAGGTCCAGAAAACCTCCCACTACTTCAAAAATGCATATGGCTTCTGCAAAATTCATACTCTTAAATTCTAGGGTTTTGCCTGAACTTAAGAGGCCTTTGATGAAACCCTAATTCCGTCAGTCTGTAGGTGGTGAATGAGTGGTAATTGTGAGTCACCCAAGCGAGCATGCCCTCAACATCAGAACCTATGTAGAGGACTTTAAGATTTCTTTGACAGTCAAACAAAGGTGTTAGGACGTTAGGCCGATGTAAATCAACACTGATTGTGGTCAATGGGAAAAGATCTAGCACTCGAACCCAAATCATCTGATACGATGTGCACTCACGGAATAAACCCTCATATAAAAATGTTTATTTTCAAAAAGAACACCAAATAAATTTCGAATATATATTCCGTGGCCAACAAACTGGCACGCCCGGTGGGACCTTTCCTGCCTTTTTTCTTTCTGTCAAAGAAATCCCCAAACCTTCTTCGAGGTTCTGATTGCCCCTCTTCCTCTTACAGGACATGAAGAGGAGGGCACATTTCCTTGCTCACTTGAGGGCTCTTTGTGCATTTGTATGCCACCCCATTCGTGCTACACACCACCACCACCGACAACAGCAAGACGGCGATGGCAGCCGTCACATACGGCCCTCAGATCATCACTAACCACGCCAAGTTCGGATACCTGGCGACTCCGCTCATCTTCGGCGACTTTCCGCTAGTCGTAGGCTCGCCCTTCTTTTTGGTCGTCGTACCCGTGGTTGAAGCCAATTCAGCCACGCCTGCGGCAACCACCGTCGGGGGTGTCAGACCCTCGGCCCCAGCAGCTGGCCGGGTCCGTCTGGTCAACAAGCCAACCGTCGGGGGTGTCAGGCCCTCGGCTTCAACAACTGGCCGAGTCCACTCGGTGAACAAGTCAATCGTCGGGGGTGTCAGGCCCTCGGCTTCAGCAACTGACGGAGTCCGCTCGGTGAACAAACCAACCATCGGGGGTGTCAGGCCCTCGACTTCGACAATTGGCCGAGTCCGGTCGGTCGACAGATTAGCCGTCGGGGCTGTCAGGCCCTCTGCTCCAGCAACCGGCCGGTTTCGCCCGACCAACTCTTCACTGACCAAGGGCATCAGGCCCTTCGTCTCAGCAACCTGTCAAGTCCGCTCGACTGCCATGACAACGGCCGAAGGTGTCAGTCCTTTTGCCCCAGCAAATGGCCGAGTCTTCTCAGTCAATCAAGTTACTATCGGTGCCACCCCTACTCAACGGGGGCAACGCAACCGCCGCAACGGCACCAACTCCACTGCGGCCACCCTCAGAGGTACTATTCCTGCTCCACGGGGGCAACGTCGCCGCCACAACGACGTCGTGCCTATAGTAGGCGTCACCAGCGCCGCTCCTACTCAACAGGGGCAGCGTCATAACCGCAAGGGCGTAAAGCCTGCAGTGGCGACATCCCGCTCCATCAAAACTATAATTGTCGGGGACCTTCACATCCAGCTTGATGGGGGCGAGCCGATTATGCCTCGGGACCGGCACGTCCCAACCATCTCTACCTCCAACCACTTCGAGCTTCTCCGGCAAGCCCGGGAGGACGGAGCGAAATTGAAGAAGTCTGTTGTACCGGCGACAAACTAGGGTCCGAAGCAAAGGCCCAAACCACTAACTCCCCGATCAAGGTCAGGGGGCAACCCAATTGAGAAGCGCCAGCTCCGTCTGAAGAAAATATGGGTCACCAAGGAGGAGGCCCGAATCATCAAGCGAGCAAGGGCGGAAGGGCCCTTCTACATGTCGGATCTGCAACAAATGCGGAGTCCGACAAGCATTGAGACCTCGACATCCATGAGGTCCGCAACTCAACCCCCACGTGGGCAAAAGCGCAGAGGAGTCAACAAAAAGGTGCGGCCGACCTCTCCGTGGGCCAATTCAACGCACACGGACGAGGATTGCTCAGCCCAAGCCTCCACGTCCCGAGTATCTGTTTTTGACAGACTAGGGATGGCACCCAAGCCTAGAAGACAACCGCCCATGAAGAAGCGGGTGGTTCAGGTGACCAATGATGATGTCAAAGTGTTCACCTGTTACACAACCTCCGCCGATAAGTAGCCGGAGGACATCTCGGGAGAAATGAATCAACCTCTCCAAACTCTGAGGAGGTCAAGGCCCGTCTCCCGAGTTCTTGCACAGATGTAGCAAACGCCGACTGCCGGAACCTCTCAGCCTGAGCCGGCACGGCAAGAAGAACACCAAGAAGATGTCCATAGTGTCGATGGGGGCAGCAACCCCGGACACGAGGAAGATCTTGGAAGAGAGGTGCAGGCCCTCGCGTTGGAAGAGCTCCGACGCGAAAATCAAGAGCTAAAGAACCTCTTGCAAGCAATACTGCGTGAAAAGGAGGTTCATGTTCAACCACAAGCGGCACCCACTGGGATGGAACAATAGCCTCCTCTCATTCCAGTCACAGCCAACGCCTCTGTCACTACTGCAAAGTTACCGATGGCAATGGAATTTGAAGTGCCGCAACATGAAGCAATGCGCGGTCCTCTGTCACTCTTGCCGTAGAAAATCTCATGGCGCAAAGGCAGATGATCGAGCGAATTGTGGAAGCAAAATTTGCTCAACATGGTAAAGGTGTGGCTACCGTCGATTTGTATAGCGTGCCCTATCCCCTCAACCATCAGTTCAAGAAACTTCTGCCTGATTGCCCAAAGGCCCTGAAACTCCAGAAGTTCAATGGGCAGGGCTCGCCACATGAACACCATGCCTATTACATGATGGCCATGGGTGAACTAGCACTGGAGGAGTCATATCTGTTGCGGTACTTTGCCACGTCCCTGACAGGCACCGCCTTCCAGTGGTATTACTGGCCGATTGGGCTGATATGCAGAAGAAGTTTGTCGACCGCTTTCAGACGGCCGAACACAAGGTCTCTCTGGCAGAACTTTGTGCCCTCGGACAGAGGAAAGGTGAGACCGCGTTGAACTTCATCAAGTGGTGGAGGGACGTCAACATGCGTTGCGATAATCCTCCAACGCTCGAAGACGTGATCACCATATGCCGCAGGGGTCTATCAGCGGAGGTTAGTGAAAAACTTTTTGGCTCAAACATCAGAAGCTTCGACCAGCTGAATACGGTGGTGGCGGAGATTGAGATGTTCTTTGCTGATCACCCGACACATGCTTCTGCCAAAGGCAAGTCCTCCAAGGACCGCCTGGCTAGCGGTAAGGAGATAAATGTTGTGGACTTCTCCCCAGCGAATGGAGACAAAGGGGAAGGAAAATTAAAGGGCAATGGCAAAAAAGCTCGAAGCCAAGGCGAATGCGTCTCTGTTAGCAGAGCGTATGAAGGCGCCCTATTCCTTCAGAAAGGAGCATACCAAGATGCTCTTTGATCTGTGCATGAAAGAAAAGCTCATCACCCTACCGGATCACGGAAGCCCTCAGAGGTGGACAGAACAGATGACCCTAGTTATTGTGTGTATCACCGAAGGTTGGGTCACATCGTTTGGGACTGTTATGTTTTCAAGAACATAGCTAAAGAGCTCATTCAAAAAGGCTTGATAAACATGCTGGGACATGCGGTCGACCAGCCATAGTCCCATGTCTGGAGTCGACCGAACCGGTCGGCTAATGTGATCTACATGGTGGTGACTGCTTCGAGCTCCAATGCCTCCGAAGCCAGGCCATCAAATCAACAGCTCAATCCCGGCCGCAGAGTTGCTCCCTCCTCACTCCCTAAATGCTTGGCGCTGTGGAGGACTATTTGGAAGATCCGAGGAGAGATCTGGCAGTTGTAGCTAGAACAAAGGCGTTTGCTGCAATTCTTGGAAAGTATTCATGAGCAGTTGGCCACCTTCCCTTTTGGCCCATTTGCCAGGGGACTAGCTCCAACCCATATACGGGAGGCAGGTGTATCACCCACTGCCCGGACTCCGCTCAGGGGTTGGCTCTCTGAGGAATCTTCTGATTCATCTGAAAGCAAGAAGCCAGAGAAGTTATATTCTTTCCCTCGCGAGAAGACCCTGCACATCTTCTTCGCGTGTCGGCGAGAAGGCCTATTAGACCTCCCGACATCACCCAGCCAGCGAGCACCAGGCGCCGCATTACACTAGGGCTATTGCCCATACCACGAGGTCATAGGCCATATTATCCATGATTGCCAGCCCTTCAAGGACCTCGCTAAAGACTTGATTAGGCGAGGAGTGATCAATATGGGCAACTTCTTGGTCAACCCGCCTTAGCGGCATGGACGGCAAAGCTTGAATTTCTCCATTAAAGTCATACATGCCTCGGCTGCTTTCCAATTCCCAGAGTCGAGGGAGGAAGGAGTCAGTTCCTAATCGCCCCAGTCCACATTATGGTATCTAGGGTGGTGACCCTCTCATCAGTGTTCTTTTCCCAAGGAGGATACTGAGAAAATTTTTGACAAGCCCCTGGAAGAAGGTCGGGTGATGGCACATGATCCGCCGTCCTATTACAATGAAGCGGCCAAGAGCCATTCCGGAGGTTCGGGATTGTATTGAAGTCCTCATCCAAAAAGGGGAGATCGATGCACAGGGGAATTCGACGGCGAGACAGCGTCTTAAAGAGGTCGCTGAGAAGATTCTCCGGCAAGCTCAACAGGAGCAGACCAAGTCACGGGAGACTAAGCCCACCTCTCAATAGGTCCAGCCGAGCAAGTCTACAGGCAACAACTGTCAGCCAAACCCTAAAGGCAAGGCTACGTGCAAGGGGCCTAAGGTCCAAAGCCCAAAAAGCCAAGCCGTGGGAGGAGGTTCCAAACCCCTTTCCAAGCTGAGTCAACCTGGCATCGTCATAGGGGGAAACCCACAACCGGACAATAAAGGCAAAGCCAAGGTGAGAGTCTCAAGTCAAATCTTAAGTCGAGCCAACAAGGTCGCCAATTGTAGAAAGACATCAACAGCTCTAACAGGCAAAGCTGCCAATCAAAGCAAGACCGGTGGAATTACAAAGCCCCCAAGGGCCCCACTGCGGCCTTGCAGAATGCCAGGAGCTGCCGCCCGAAATAATTGCTCGGGCGATCAATGCCACCTTCCAGGTGCAGCTGAAGGAGGCCGACTAGACTAAGGTTACTCCCAGAAAACGTCGCGGAGCCAGGGCTCCCAAGGAGCCGGCCCGGAGCAAAAAGCAGAATTCCAGGGGCAAACCAGTCCCACCTCCAAAACAAAGCCCACTTTCTTCTCAAGAGGCGGCACGTCAAAAGAAACAAGAGAAGAATCGTAGGAAGAATTTGAAGCGGAGGTTGAAGAAGCAAGTTGAGCAAGCGGCAACTGCGGAAGTCCCCAAGGAACTAACTCCTTTGCAAAGGCTACAAAAGCTCATAGATGAGCTGGAGGAGTATACTCCCCCTCCCCCCACCAGGGTCGTCACTCTGGACAAATACATTCCCTAGGACAAGTTTGGGCATAAAGCTCGCCTTCTTCAGTGGCTCCGGGAGATGGCTCACCGTCTCGAAGAAGGTGAGGAGTTCCTGATCCCGGAAGAGCTCTCCTTATTTTACAAGGATGAGGAGCTCACTGTGGAGATGCTCAAGAAAATGCTGCAAGAGCTCTCCTGCAATATGGTGGTGATCCCACCCCAACAACATCAACTCTCCTTCGGGACAAGGCACTATGGCCGATAGCGCTGGGGGCAAGGTTCCCATGGCGACATATCAGCGTCGCCCGGTGAAAAATAGCCGAGGTCGTGGCCGAGGACGAGGATGCGGGCGTGAAGATCCCTTAACTCTCGACCGGGTCATATTATTCGGAGGGGAAGAACTGGGTCCTGTCCCAGATGTTGTGCCCCTGTGGTTTTGATAATGTTTTTTTGATGATTGTTAGTTGATGTGAGTTAATCAGATGTTCAATCATGCTACATGTTAAACTGATGCATAAAGCATTCATTGCTATGGTTTTGATGATTGATTTGGTTTTGATGACTGGTGTTTGATGTTAATCACTGTGAATCATTGCAATTGAAGTTTCAGACTGTTATCTGCTGCATAAAACTGTCATATGCATTTACAGAGTCTATACATTGATTGGCAGTAAGTCCACATTGAGCGTCTCATGGAAGTCCATACAGTGCATTGCATTGGCTAAGTGTATACACTGTCAGTCTCATTTAGAGTCAAAGTCCATACATTGGACTGTTACTCATCGCCTTCAGGCCTCCAAGTCTATACACTGGAGTCGTCAGCTGTGAGGACAGCAAGTCTGTACACTGGCCTTCTTTCATGTTAAACCACAAGTCTACACGTTCAACAGTGGTCTTCCAAGTCTGTACAGCGTGAAGTCTACACTATGGCACTGTAGCTCGCTCGCGCAAGTCTATACATTAGACTGTTCTTCAAAGTCTGTACATCAGACTGTACATCGTCTTCGTGCTGTCTCTGTACTTGAGTCTTCGTGTTGTTTCCCCTCACTAACACGAAAAGATCTCGTGTCGTCTGAGCTTACAACACTTCGTGTTGATTTCCATGCTTTACAAGAAAAAGCTGCTAAGAGGTAATACTTCGTGTGTCCGTACTGTTTCTGTCTTCGTGTTGGTTTCCCTGAACCTCATGTCATTCTTGCTTCGTGTCCACACCTCGTGTCAGTGTCTGTCTTCGCCTTTGTGTTAAATTCAGCTCGTGTCGTTTTCGTCTTCGAGTTGTTCTTCTACTTCCACCATTTCATCACGTGTCGAGATAGCCGTGTTGTCTTTCACTTCGTGCAGCCTATGTGACTGTGTTGTCCCCATGTCATCCTTAGTTCATGTCGTGCTTGTGTATTTCTGTCTTCGAGTCATTTTTCGCTGGATCTTTACGTCGGTCTAGGTTCAAGTGTCGTTTCACTTCGTGTCGTTCTCCTTGCTGTCTATCTCCTCGTGGTGTTTTCACAAATATGTCTTCGTGTTAGTTTTTATGTTTTTGTCTTCGTGCTGTTTTCTCTTTAGACTTCGTGTCCTTCTCGCCTTGACCACACTCCGTGTCAACTCTTTGTTATTTCCGTGGTCGTGTTGTTCTTCCTATACCTCGTGTCCTTTTATTTTTGTAACCACACTTCGTGTCGGTTTTACTTCTCTATGTCTCCGTGTTGCTTTTTGTATTCGTAACTTCGTAGTGTTTGTTGTTACAGTAACACTTCGTGTCGTTTGTCTTGTGACCTTGTGTCGTTTTTTCTGTAACCACACTTCGTGTTGGTTACTGTTCTTCTTGTGACTTCGTGTCATGTTTCCAGACCTCGTGTCGTTTTCGTGTCATGTTTCCACACTTCGTGTCGTTCATGTTTCGTAACCACACTTCGTGTTGGTTACTGTCGTTCTTGTGACTTTGTGTCGTGTCTCCCAGACCTCGTGTCATTTTCACTCCGTGTCAACTTCATCTTAGTGTTGTTTTCATCTTCGTGTCGTTTTTTACTCCGTGTCGATTTCAGTTTTTGTCTTCGTGTTGATTTCAACCCATGTCAATTACTGTTTCATCTTTGTGTTGTTTTCATTCCGTGTCATTTTTTGTTCCACTGCGTGCAGAACATTGCAGCACCTCGTGTTGCTTTCTGTGCCACCACCTTGTGTCACTCTCTTCATTGTGTCTGTTCTGTCACAGTATACCTCGTGTCGTTTTCTGTGTGAACCTCGTATCGCTTCTCTCTGTCCTCTAGTTGCATCTCGTGTCATCTTCCTTGTTGTGTTAGCCTTGTTCATTGTATCACAGTTCGTTCACTTCCAACCTCGTGAAGTAGTCACCCTGTGTTGACATTACATACCTCGTGCGCCTTAGCTTTAAATAAGCATGCAGCGAACTCTGATTGACTAATGGTGTTAATCTCATTACAGGTCCGAGGAAGAACATTTCAGACACCTGGGCTGCACGTGATCCAAGACAAGAGGAACAAAATGCAATGAAGGCACGTGGCAAGAAAGTTCTGGATCAAGCGTGGGAGGCACACGCGTCTTGTGCCCTATCCACCTGCTGCTGATGCTATATAAGGAAGCCTTCGTCCACAGATGAAGGTCGATCGAGTTGGCGTGAAGAAAAGCTCATACAGAGAGCCACGATCCAGATAGAAAAAGAAAAGAGAAAGAAGAAGAGCAGAAGGAGAAGAAGAGAGGTAGAGAGCTCGAGAAGAGTGTGAAGAGAAGAAGAAGCAGAGAGTGAGAGAAGAGCAGAAGAAAGAGAAAGAAAGATAGAGAGTGAGCGAGAGAGCTCGTGGAGAAGAAGGAAGATCTTACCTGAAGATCTGTCTACTGGACCGTGGATCAAATCCAGGCCAGTCAGCTCCGTTGAGAGCCACATTGTGCATTTCGTTTTTCAGCTTTCTGTTTTGCTGAAGTCATTTTTCGTTTATTGTTCTTTCCTTTGTTTTCTGGTTTGCTGTGTTTCCGATACTCTGTAGAGTGGTCGGGGTTCCTCCTGTTAGTTCAGGAGAAGGGAGATTGACATCTCCGGTTGCAAGTAGTTGGGAGCTACTTGTGGGTCCCCTCCGGGTTGGAGGAAGGGAGACTTGTCTCCGGTTCTGGGCTTGTGGATTCAAGTCCAGGGGTTCCCTCCAGGTTTGGAGGAAGAGAGACCGTGTGTCTCTGGTTTGCTAGTGACTGGTGTCACTAGTGGTTCCCTCCGGTTGGGAGGAAGAGGGGAGGCTGTTCCCCTGGTCAAGCTGTTTGGCAGCATTTGTTGTAGACTGAGTCTGCTGTTTCTAGCGTGAGCTAGTGGAAGCCACACTCGAGTTGAGTGTGGGGTGGATGTAGGTTTGAAGGACCGAACCACCTAAAAACCCCTTGTGCATTGTGGTTTGGTTTATCTGCTTTTGCTTCCGCTAGATGACTGCATAGGGGCGCTCTAAGCGTTTGGCTTCTGTTTGAGCAGAAGTGTTGATTGGTTTTCTTAGAATATCTTAATCTGTCAAGAGAGCGAAATTCCAATTGAGTTTCAGATTGTCGAATCTGTCTTGTGTTATTCTAGGTTTTTAATTGGGTGAAGGTTGATCAAACGGGCTATATTCATTCACCCCCCCTCTGAATACTTGCACCGAACCTATCAATTGGTATCAGAGAAGGTTCCCTAGCTCAATAGATCCAACGATCTGAAGGGGATCCTGCCATACTGTAAGGTGTTCTTCTGCTCGACTGTTGCTTGGATTTTTGATCGAACGCTTACTGACCGCTTGATCAAATGGCTCCATCCGTGATATTTGATGGTTCTAATTTCTGTGATTGGTTAGGCGGCCTTGTTGTCTACTTAAATTCCATTGATCCAAATCTATGGAATCTTGTGTCTAGAGGCCCACATAAATTGTCTTACGATCAGACTAAATGGTCCAAGGAGGACAGACTGAAGAACCGTGAGAATCTCATGGCTCTTAATATTTTGACAGCGGCAGTCGATATTGACCTATTTCCATTTGTCTTCGAGTGCACATCTGGGGAGGAAATTTTTAACAAAGTGGCTGCCGTTCATGAAGAGCAAAATGATCAGTGTTTGATGGCCAACCGAAGCAATCACAGTGAAGACCAAAGGGATGACTCATCATCTCAGGTAAGCTCCGAACCTGAAGATTTATCTTATGATGAGCTATCAGATTCTTATGATGTCTGCATGATAGACGTTAACAATGTTAAAGAACAAAATTTTGCTTTAAAAGTTGAGAATCAAAACTGTCTAAACAAGATTATAGAATTAAAAGACAATCTGAATGAGAAAGATATTGATCTCCTTAAGAGCATGCAAGATGTAACTGTGCTTAAATCCATGATGGATAATCTGAAACGGGACAGTGCTGAATGTCGAAAAGAAAATGGAAGATTAAAAGATGAAAATAAAAAACTGATGGTCTTGAACACAGTGATGGGACAGCAATGGTTAACCATTGAAAAAGAAAAAGGCATTCAGAAGGAAGACTCATGCAATCAATGTACAATCTTAGAGGATCTGGTTAAGGAAATCAAATTTGATGATAATTTTCAAAAGAATACAATCAGATCCTTAAGAGAAACGAATGAGTCATTAAAAAATTTGAATGATGCCCTACAAAAACAGATCGTCATATGTGAGGAAGAGTTAACAAAATCTGAATTGAAAATATCCTCCATACAATCTGAGATAGCCTCTCTATCAAAAACTGTGAAAGGGAAAGAGAAAAAGAATGTCACCCTGAATGATAAAAAATCAAATCAGAATTCTGTGTGTTCATGCTCAACTTCATCCATGAATATCTTGGCTGGAACTGTGCATGACAATCATAGCCTTCATTCATATTCACATGCACATATCTTTAAAGGATTGTTTGCTGAAAATTCTCAGGTCAAGAATTTTTCTAATAAAAGGAAAAGTGTTAAATGCTTTTACTGTCATAGAATTGGTCATGTCATGCATAAATGTGACCTAATGAGACAAGATGACATAAAAGCCAAAAATTCTCATGCTAACAATCATGCTCATCTGAATAAAAGAACTAACTGCCTTGAATGTGGTAAAGTAGGTCATACTGCTGCACAATGCTGGTGTGCTAGAAGTAAGAAAACATCACAGTCTTATCATGCTGATTTGAATGCTAAAATAAGAAATTCAATTGTCTGCTCTCACTGCTTGAGGCATGGCCATACAGTAGGAAACTGTTGGCATGTAAAGGGAAAGGTTTTTCATTCCAAATCTGTAAAATTCCCTGCTCCCCATGTTGTTGCTAGAAATGACTATGGCTTTAAAAGAAAAACACTTCCATGTCTTAACTATGGAACGCCAGGTCATAAAGCTAATCAAGGATGGTTGGCTGGAAATAAAAAACAAAATGTTTATATGGATAACAAAAACCTTCATGTGAATAGATTTCATGATCATACTAACATGCATGCTCAAAGGAACAAAAACTCTGTTGTCTCTTGCTATTATTGTGGTCAGTATGGACACTCCATGTCCAACTGCAAATTGATGACATCTAATGACCTTCATGCACAAAATATGTTTAGAACACATGTTGGGGGTAATACAGGACCCAAGACTGCTTGGGTTCCTGCAGGATCAAAATAATTAATCTTTGCAGGTGTGTCTTGGAAATGAATAAAGGGGGTTAATCAACCAAGGCACTCAAGACTGAAAAACCCCATGACTACATTTCAGGTTAGCTATGAAAAACTCTGCTTAAATTCTGTCTTCTGAATTTGGGTGCTCTAAATGCCTGCATATCATGATTAAGTCTTTTGCGCATCATCTAACTGAATTTAATTGAAAATCTGAAATGCACATGGAAATAATTGCAGTTTACCTCTGAATGCATTACATATCAATGCCATGATGAATGATATGCCAGACTTCTTGTATGTTGAATTGCATATAGGACTGTTGAGTTTATCTTGTTATTTATGACCTCTATGGTATATCAAATGGTAAGCTACCAAAAGGCAGGGAAATCTGTCCGGAGGTCCTTACTATGTGAGAGCTGGTCTTTTAGACCAAGTGCTCCGCCTAGTACCATGGGTCACCTTGCTGATAAGGACAGTCTGATTGTGCATGAATCATTTGGTATCATATGTTCAGTTCTCAGTGCAAACATTGCGTGTTCTCAGGGAGAGTTAGTTGCATATCTTTGCATAGCAATTAAATGTCGAGTCTTTGCATGTCCCTGCATACATATAGTGCATTGCATATAGGCTGTCAAATGCATACATGGGTCAGAGCTCACTGCATATCCTCTCTTACTGATTTTGTTGACAAACCTTAATCATATTCTGAAAAACTTTGAGCTTCACAATCTCTCTTAACAATTGGTACTTCTACTATCAATTGATATCATTTGACTTCAGAATTCTATCAGTCTTTCATGAAGATTTCAATGGCCTATCTCGATCATAAATCTGAAAAACTCTTGAACTAGAAATCTTCTATTATACATTCTTAAGAATGACTGAAATAACTCATGTGGTTTAAGCTTAATGTACTCATGGAGTTTAACTTCAAAATCTCTTAACATATCTGAATCATGTTTAATAAATCTTAACCAACTGTTTCATGCTATGTCTTGCAAAAACTTCTGAAATCTGCACTTTTGAATACATGACTTTAATTGGTTAAGTACATGAGATTAATATTGTTTTGAAGCAAATGAATGTTTCTGAAATGTCTAAAGGGTAATATCTGTCAGAGCAATGACATTGGTCACTGAGAAACACAAGTCCAAAGGACTGTGTCATGAGGTGCCTTAGTTAACTCTGTAAAATGAGAATTCATTGAAAAAATCAGGCAGAGCAATGGCATGCACACTGAGAAATACAACTCACTCATCCAGAAATGATTTCAAGTGTGTCATGATGTGTAAATGCTATCTCTGTTCATATATGTAGCATGATAGTCAGTCACACTAAGTGCTTTGGGATATTGGCCTCTGATCAAGGTATATATCCTCTAGTTACAAGGTGTGAACTGAACTAGAGTGCTCGTAAAATTTGTAGCATGGAAAATTATTGAACAAAATTGAAATATCTGAATATTGATGCTAAAATCAATTTGCTACCACCCTAGACAAAATCATATGACTTCATAATTACTTGATTTCAATACTAGTACATGTAATTCTGAAAGAAGTCAATAGATTTGATTGTGTAAGACAAAAGGAGGATAATCAAGATAAATATGAGGGCTTGGTTCATTTTTATTAAACCATGGTTTCAGATATCAATACAGAATTTTATTGATAAACTCTACATACATCATGATTAAACCATGCTGTTCAATAAAGTTCATTCATAAGCCCTTATGATAGAAGACTTTGAAAACTTATGTTTCAGATTTATGAGATTGATATCTCTTTGAAAATCTGGCTGAATTTCTTATGTTTGGAGCATCCTTGAAAAATCTGTTAACTGAATTTCTTCTGCTCATGTCATTGGCTCAATGACCTGAACTTCTCCTTGTTTGCCCCTGTGGTCTCCTTCTCATTTATCTCATAAGAGTCCACTTATTGAGGGGGAGCTTCCATGTCATGCATCACTTGCATATCAATTGGCATCTCTTCAGGGGGAGTTTTCCTTGTGCTGAATTATGTTAATATCATTTGTGACCTTGCATTCATATACTCAGGGGGGAGTATTGCATTTCTTGTTGCATCTGCATTTTTTGCATTGTACCAAAGGAGGAGATTGTTTGCCAAAGAGAGAGAATATCATTCAATCAGTGCTTGCAGATTTCTTTTGATCTTCTCTAACTCATGTTTTTGCTGAAACTATTAAAGGGGGAGAATCATGTTCTTGCAAGGGGGAGAATTTGACTGAACTTTTATACATGCTTTAATTTCTCAAATTATTTTCTTTTTGATGAAGTCAAAGGGGGAGAATAATTTGAGTCTTCAGAATGCCTCACATCATCAGAATGACTCAATGTATTGAAAGTGTTGCCATCATCAAAAAGGGGGAGATTGTTGTGCCCCTGTGGTTTTGATAATGTTTTTTTGATGATTGTTAGTTGATGTGAGTTAATCAGATGTTCAATCACGCTACATGTTAAACTGATGCATAAAGCATTCATTGCTATGGTTTTGATGATTGATTTGGTTTTGATGACTGGTGTTTGATGTTAATCACTGTGAATCATTGCAATTGAAGTTTCAGACTGTTATCTGCTGCATAAAACTGTCATATGCATTTACAGAGTCTATACATTGATTGGCAGTAAGTCCACATTGAGCGTCTCATGGAAGTCCATACAGTGCATTGCATTGGCTAAGTGTATACACTGTCAGTCTCATTTAGAGTCAAAGTCCATACATTGGACTGTTACTCATCGCCTTCAGGCCTCCAAGTCTATACACTGGAGTCGTCAGCTGTGAGGACAGCAAGTCTGTACACTGGCCTTCTTTCATGTTAAACCACAAGTCTACACGTTCAACAGTGGTCTTCCAAGTCTGTACAGCGTGAAGTCTACACTATGGCACTGTAGCTCGCTCGCGCAAGTCTATACATTAGACTGTTCTTCAAAGTCTGTACATCAGACTGTACATCGTCTTCGTGCTGTCTCTGTACTTGAGTCTTCGTGTTGTTTCCCCTCACTAACACGAAAAGATCTCGTGTCGTCTGAGCTTACAACACTTCGTGTTGATTTCCATGCTTTACAAGAAAAAGCTGCTAAGAGGTAATACTTCGTGTGTCCGTACTGTTTCTGTCTTCGTGTTGGTTTCCCTGAACCTCATGTCATTCTTGCTTCGTGTCCACACCTCGTGTCAGTGTCTGTCTTCGCCTTTGTGTTAAATTCAGCTCGTGTCGTTTTCGTCTTCGAGTTGTTCTTCTACTTCCACCATTTCATCACGTGTCGAGATAGCCGTGTTGTCTTTCACTTCGTGCAGCCTATGTGACTGTGTTGTCCCCATGTCATCCTTAGTTCATGTCGTGCTTGTGTATTTCTGTCTTCGAGTCATTTTTCGTTGGATCTTTACGTCGGTCTAGGTTCAAGTGTCGTTCTCCTTGCTGTCTATCTCCTCGTGGTGTTTTCACAATTATGTCTTCGTGTTAGTTTTTATGTTTTTGTCTTCGTGCTGTTTTCTCTTTAGACTTCGTGTCCTTCTCGCCTTGACCACACTCCGTGTCAACTCTTTGTTATTTCCGTGGTCGTGTTGTTCTTCCTATACCTCGTGTCCTTTTATTTTTGTAACCACACTTCGTGTCGGTTTTACTTCTCTATGTCTCCGTGTTGCTTTTTGTATTCGTAACTTCGTAGTGTTTGTTGTTACAGTAACACTTCGTGTCGTTTGTCTTGTGACCTCGTGTCGTTTTTTCTGTAACCACACTTCGTGTTGGTTACTGTTCTTCTTGTGACTTCGTGTCATGTTTCCAGACCTCGTGTCGTTTTCGTGTCATGTTTCCACACTTCGTGTCGTTCATGTTTCGTAACCACACTTCGTGTTGGTTACTGTCGTTCTTGTGACTTTGTGTCGTGTCTCCCAGACCTCGTGTCATTTTCACTCCGTGTCAACTTCATCTTAGTGTTGTTTTCATCTTCGTGTCGTTTTTTACTCCGTGTCGATTTCAGTTTTTGTCTTCGTGTTGATTTCAACCCATGTCAATTACTGTTTCATCTTTGTGTTGTTTTCATTCCGTGTCATTTTTTGTTCCACTGCGTGCAGAACATTGCAGCACCTCGTGTTGCTTTCTGTGCCACCACCTTGTGTCACTCTCTTCATTGTGTCTGTTCTGTCACAGTATACCTCGTGTCGTTTTCTGTGTGAACCTCGTGTCGCTTCTCTCTGTCCTCTAGTTGCATCTCGTGTCATCTTCCTTGTTGTGTTAGCCTTGTTCATTGTATCACAGTTCGTTCACTTCCAACCTCGTGAAGTAGTCACCCTGTGTTGACATTACATACCTCGTGCGCCTTAGCTTTAAATAAGCATGCAGCGAACTCTGATTGACTAATGGTGTTAATCTCATTACAGGTCCGAGGAAGAACATTTCAGACACCTGGGCTGCACGTGATCCAAGACAAGAGGAACAAAATGCAATGAAGGCACGTGGCAAGAAAGTTCTGGATCAAGCGTGGGAGGCACACGCGTCTTGTGCCCTATCCACCTGCTGCTGATGCTATATAAGGAAGCCTTCGTCCACAGATGAAGGTCGATCGAGTTGGCGTGAAGAAAAGCTCATACAGAGAGCCACGATCCAGATAGAAAAAGAAAAGAGAAAGAAGAAGAGCAGAAGGAGAAGAAGAGAGGTAGAGAGCTCGAGAAGAGTGTGAAGAGAAGAAGAAGCAGAGAGTGAGAGAAGAGCAGAAGAAAGAGAAAGAAAGATAGAGAGTGAGCGAGAGAGCTCGTGGAGAAGAAGGAAGATCTTACCTGAAGATCTGTCTACTGGACCGTGGATCAAATCCAGGCCAGTCAGCTCCGTTGAGAGCCACATTGTGCATTTCGTTTTTCAGCTTTCTGTTTTGCTGAAGTCATTTTTCGTTTATTGTTCTTTCCTTTGTTTTCTGGTTTGCTGTGTTTCCGATACTCTGTAGAGTGGTCGGGGTTCCTCCTGTTAGTTCAGGAGAAGGGAGATTGACATCTCCGGTTGCAAGTAGTTGGGAGCTACTTGTGGGTCCCCTCCGGGTTGGAGGAAGGGAGACTTGTCTCCGGTTCTGGGCTTGTGGATTCAAGTCCAGGGGTTCCGTCCAGGTTTGGAGGAAGAGAGACCGTGTGTCTCTGGTTTGCTAGTGACTGGTGTCACTAGTGGTTCCCTCCGGTTGGGAGGAAGAGGGGAGGCTGTTCCCCTGGTCAAGCTGTTTGGCAGCATTTGTTGCAGACTGAGTCTGCTGTTTGTAGCGTGAGCTAGTGGAAGCCACACTCGGGTTGAGTGTGGGGTGGATGTAGGTCTGAAGGACCGAACCACCTAAAAACCCCTTGTGCATTGTGGTTTGGTTTATCTGCTTTTGCTTCCGCTAGATGACTGCATAGGGGCGCTCTAAGCGTTTGGCTTCTGTTTGAGCAGAAGTGTTGATTGGTTTTCTTAGAATATCTTAATCTGTCAAGAGAGCGAAATTCCAATTGAGTTTCAGATTGTCGAATCTGTCTTGTGTTATTCTAGGTTTTTAATTGGGTGAAGGTTGATCAAACGGGCTATATTCATTCACCCCCCCTCTGAATACTTGCACCGAACCTATCACCAGAAATCCAAGTTCGGAGAATCCCTTTTATCCTTAACTCTTCATAGGGTTCGGGCCCTATCCCAGAAGTCAGAAAATTGGGTGGCGTCCCTTTTATAATCGCCTCCTCTGATGAAGAAGAAGAGCCAGTCAAGCCACCAGTGCGCGATGAGGCGTCAGAGAAAGCTGGTCCCTCCGGCAGGGTTGAGCCTACGAGCCAAGCAGGTCCTTCTAATGAGGACGAACAGGATGGACCGTTGCCACCTCCGGAGGAATCGCTGGCACCACTATTCCAGGAAAATGTGGAGGCCAGAACGAGGAACGTACTTCTAAGCAGGAGAAGCCTCGCAGGGCTCCGAAGACTCTGGCAGAGATCATCCTGCCATTTGACAAGACCCGTGCTCGGGCGGACAGCAAAATCATCCACCATATGAAGCGGTTTCCAACAAATGTCACTATTTGGGAAACCATCGCTTGGAGTAAAGATCTCAGGGAGGCTCTTATCAAGATACTCTAAGACCCAGAGGCCTATGAAGCCCATGTTGCAGAGTTGCAAGCCCAGGCATATGAGACATTTGCAGCCAACATCTCCTTTACAGATAAAGATATGTTGTTGTCATCTCCGTGCCACAATCGTCCCTAATATATGCGAGGAACGATCAACGGACATGAGGTGAATCGAATTTTGGTCGACGCTGGAGTGGCCATTAACATCATGCCTTTAAAGACTTTCAAGTCTTCATACTTGACGCCTTACTTGCAAAAGGTGAGCGCGGTCAAGATTTCGGGATTCAATAAGGATTCCGAGGTAGTGCTTGGTCGGGTTGAGGTCAAGTTAGCTTTGGACGATTTTGTCACCCAAGTGACGTTTTATATCATCAACGATAAGGTGCTGCTTCGGAGGCCTTGGCTCCATGAAAATTGGGTTGTTCCGTCAACTCTGTACCAATGCATTAAATATGCCAAGGGAGGGGAGCAACATACCGTCTTTGCAGATCAGGCTCCATTCCGCCCCAACGAGTGCCACCTGGCTGATGCTTTCTTGTATTTTGGGGAGCCCACTCTAGCAATCTCCGAGCCTGTACAAGACAAAAGGAAGCAAAAAGTGTACTATGAAGCTGAGGAAGGGCAGCTGTTCACTGTCAACCAAGACTTAGCAAGACTGCACAGGCTAAGCCTCAAGGCCGCCTCTAAGCCGACTCAACCGGAGAGGCGAAGCGTTGACTTCGAAGCCAACCTCATCAGTCGAGTCATTGACCGGAGTATCTCCTTACCGCCCAAACGTGTTCAGCTCCTGTTTCAATGGGAAGAGCACGAGGTGGCGTAGTTGAAGGCCTTCACAGTCTCCTACCAGCGGAAAAGGAGTAAAAAGGGCAAGGAAGACAAGCCGATTATCGTTTACAAAGGAGATTTAGTCCCACCGGGCCCTCCTGAGGATGATTTCGGCTGGGATACTCTCGCCGACACTGCACCAAAGTTAGTTCAAGAAATGGACGATCTGCTAGAGCGCATAAGGAAAATGTGTCAAAAGTAGTATATCCCTCAAGTTCAAGACCCCACACGAGTGACATATTTCCACCAGCTGTGGAATCCACCGCAAGTCCGTGGGCAGCCTCCCTTCTCCCGCAAAGATACGAGAGGACTTGGCTATGACCAGAGGAGGGAATTTGAAGCCCACTATGCAGTCAATACCATAGGAATGCAATCTTCTCCTCACGGACAAATTGAAGTTGAGCCCAGGATCGATGACTCTGTAAGGGAGTCCGGTGAGACGTCAATGACACTATCACCAAAAGTCAACATTGGTCACCTCCCCGAGGGAGGGATAGTTCAGCCCGCTGGGTGTCAGCAAGAAGGAGTAAGTCCTTCGACTTCAACCCATATGAGTAAGAGTGCTCCAAAGAATTTGAAGTCTACGAAGCAAATACTGATGATGAGGGAGACTTCGTCGACCTCCAACTAGCTCCACCGGAGCTCGAAGACGGTGGCCAAGCAACTGTGGACGAGTTGATTGAGATCAATCTCGAAAGCAAAGAAGACCATCGGCCAACCTTCGTAAGTGCCCTCCTCAATGAGAAAAAATGACAGGCGTACCGACAGCCCTAGAAGAGTTCAAGGATTGTTTCACCTAGACTTATAAAGAAATGCCTGAGCTTGACCCTTCTGTGGCGGAACACGAGCTAGCAATACTTCCAACAGTTAAGCCAGTCAAGCAAGCTCAAAGGCGAATGTGCCACGAGCTGGAGTTAAAAGTTAATGCTGAGGTCGACAAAATGCTTGACGTGGATTTCATAGAGACTTACATGTACCAGAACACGAGCTAGCAATACTTCCAACAGTTAAGCCAGTCAAGTAAGCTCAAAGGCGAATGTGCCATGAGCTGGAGTTAAAAGTTAATGCTGTGGTCGACAAAATGCGTGACGTAGATTTCATAGAGCCTTGCATGTATCCTGTGTGGCTCACCAATATAGTACCCGCCAAGAAGAAGAATGGCCAAGTTCAAATTTGCGTCGACTTCAAGGATTTGAACAAGGCATGCCCGAAGGACGACTTCCCCGTCCCAATCACTGAGACAATAGTTGACATAACCACTGGTCACGAAGCTTTGTCCTTCATGGACAAGTCGTCAAGCTAAAATCAAATCCGCATGGCCATCAAAGACAAAGGCCATACGGCTTTCCGATCTCCCAAGGGGATCTTCAACTATAAAAGGATGCCATTTAGCCTGAAGAATGTCGGTGCAACCTATCAAAAGGGCGATGACCAAGATTTTCGACGAGATGCTATATGACCTCGTTCAATGCTACGTCGATGACCTGGTCGTCAAGACAAAAAGGCGAGAGGACCATTTGGCTGACTTGCGTCGAGTCTTCGAAAGGCTTCGGCAATATCAACTCAAGATGAATCCAATGAAATGTGTCTTCGACGTCTCCAGTGGCAAGTTCCTCGGCTTTATCGTCAAGAATCGAGGTATAGAAATCGACCCCGACAAAATCAAGGCCATACGAGGACTACCTCCGCCTAGAAATTTGACAGAGCTCAGATCTCTGCAAGGGAGACTCGCCTATATTAGACGGTTCATTTCTAACCTCTCTGGAAGATGCCTGCCTTTCGACAAATTGATGAAGAAAGGAGCACATTTCATATGAGACGAGGACTGCCAGAGGGCCTTCGAGCAAATCAAGGAGTATCTACTGACTCCTCCAGTCCAAGGGGCACCGGTTAAAGGAAAGCCCCTCATCCTTTATATTGCTGCCATGGATGCCACTTTGGGGGCACTTTTAGCCCAGATCAATGAAGAGGGTAAAGAGCAACCGCTGTACTACCTCAATCGAAAGCTGATTAGGCTTGAGCACCGGTATGCACCCATGGAAAAGGTGTGCTTAGCTCTAGTATTTGCTGTCAAGAAATTAAGGCACTACCTTCTAGCTCACCGAGTGGAGCTCATCTTAAAATGTGATCCACTCAAATTTCTACTCAGCCAGCCCGTTCTCTCTAGAAGGCTCGACAAGTGGGCGCTTATCCTTATGGAGTTCGACAACACCTTCGTCCCACGCAAGGCGATCAAGGGACAAGGAATGGCCGAGTTCTTAGCCGCGCATCCTGTGCCAGAAGATTCGCCACTCAACTTCGAGTTGCCCGATGAAGAGGTGCTGGTGCCTTCACAAGGGCTGAGGAGCATCCTGAAAACGTCCCACCACAAACAGAGTCGGACGCCCTCACCCTTAACCTCTCACATTGGGAGTTATATTTTGATGGCGCTTCCCGAACAATCAAGAGGGATGGCGGCCTCACAGACTTGTGTCTCGGGCGCAGGAGTAGTTTTTGTATCTCCGCAAGACGGCATTCTTCATAACTCATGTGCTCTCATGATGTCGCTGACTAATAATAAAGCGGAATATGAAGCACTAATTATTGGACTTCAACTGGCACTGGATATGGACATTAAGTGCATCAAAATGTACGGGGACTCCCAGCTCGTCATTCGACAGGTCCTGGGCGATTATGACGTCCGGAAGAAGGAGCTCATTCCCTACCATGCAACCGTCATGAGGTTGAAAGAAAAATTTTACCTATTCGAAATAGGCCACGTCCCAAGGGGCAATAACTCCCAAGCAGACGCTTTGACAAAGCTGGCAGCAGCCTTAAAACTCCCACCTGAAGGGGAGTTGAATATTACTGTCAGACACCGAAGGCTTATGTCAAGTGTGCTTGACGAAGAATCCGACTTCACTGTCTACGAGGTCAATAACATTTAAGAGGAGAATGCTCCCGAAGAAGAAGACTGGCACGAGCCGATTATAAAGATAAAGAACGGCGGGCTTCCTCCTGATCGGGCTCAGAGGGTGCAACTGCTACGCAGGGCAACATCTTACCAGCTAATTGACGGCTTGCTTTTCAGGCTCGTCCATGAAAAATATTGATCAATCCTCTTGCGATGCCTTTCATCTAAAGAAGCAAAGACTGTCATGCACGAGGCCCATTCCGGATTGTGCGGGGGGTCACCAGGCATGGGCCAAAATGAAAAATAGCATTAAACTCAAGGGATTTTATTGGCCCACTATGTACGAAGATTGTAACCAATACGCTCGTACATGTCACCAATGCCAAGCATTTGGGCGAGTGCCTCGAAGGCCGCCTAATCTGCTTCATCCAACTGCGCCTACTTGGCCGTTTGCAGAGTGGGGCATGGACATTGTGGGACCATTCCCACCATCATCTCAAGGCCACAAGTTCATATTGGCCGCCACTGATTACTTCTCCAGATGGGCAGAAGCTATCCCGCTACAAGAAGTTATAAGGGAAATAGTTGCTCGGTTCGTGAGGCACTACATTATATATAGATTCAGCACTCCCAGTCGGATCATTTTGGACAATGGCACGCCATTCAGGAACAAGACTGTATATGCTATGGTAGCCAAATTCCATTTCGATTGGAGGACGTCGTCCGTCTACAATCCCCAAGCCAACGGGTTGGCCGAAGTCTTCAACAAAACTCTCTGCAAACTACTGTCTAAGATAGCGGATGGCCGTAAACGAGATTGGAGAGAAAAGGTCCACGAAGCCCTATAGGCCTATCGGACTATCTACAAAACCCCTACGGGTTGCTCCCTGTTCTCCTTGGTCTACAGAGTCGAGGCGGTGGTCCCTGTGGAAATTGAGCCGGCGTCGTATCGCGTTGTTGTTCACGCCGGATTGCCAGGCCAGGACCAATCTGAAATAGAAAGAAGGCTTGAGGAACTATCCAGCCTTGAAGGTGAAAGACTTAGAGCCTATAAACACTTACAAGTGTATCAGACCCGTATGACACGTGTTAATGATAAGCTGGTCAAGCAAAGGGCATTCAAGAAAGGTGACCTCGTCATGTCCAAAGAAAAGGAGGTCTTGGCAGGAAGACCAAGTGGCAAACTCCAGCCTAATTAGCGTGGACCTTATGTCATCCAGAAGGTCTATGAAGGAGGGGCCTATACAGTCGTCGACCATAAGGGAAACAATCATTTCTCTTCTCTCAATGGCAAGCACATGAAGCTCTATCATACACCACCGCAAGAGCTTCTACAGCAGTCCTCACAAATCATACCTCTCTCCAGCGAAGGTTCAAGTTAAAAAAAATGGGGTTAAAAATATTGATGTCCTGACAGACTTAGTCACCCTTCAAGGGTTGGCTAAGGGCAAAAAGACCATAGACCCGGCCCAGGTGAAAACCCGTAAGGGCGCCCCGGGCAAAAATGGGCAACCTCTCGGTGTGAAAACCCGTAAGGGCGCCTCGGGCAAAAATGGGCAACCTCTCGGTGTGAAAACCCGCAAGGGCGCACCGGAAAAAGCTAAAAGCCTCGGCGAAAACCCGAAAGGGCGGTGAGATTAGTAATGTGAAAAAAGAAGAAGAAAACTCTCTTATGATACATTCTACGGGTGTTTCCAAGTCAGTGACTTCACCCTACAATGGCAAATGCATTATACTGATGCCTTAGCTATATTCCCAACGTCGTCGTGCAACATCCAGTCCCACCGGGATGCCGTGGCTATAATCCCGACATTGTCATACGATGTCCCACTGGGATCGCTAGCATTTGGAACCGTCGAATTTGATTCATATGCCTCATTCGAGCTGTCAAATCCGTCTCCTTTTTCTAACAGGGTTGATTCATATGTCTTTTGACTAGTCAACCCCGCTTACATTTTCAGTTCCGGATTTGACTATTATGTCCCTTCGGACTGTCAAGTCTACCCATTCCTTTTCTAAAGCTGGCTTATACGTCCTTTGACATGTCAGCTCCACCCATGTTTTGGACTTTCCAGGTTCGACTCCCGTGTTTCTCTGGGTTATCCGATCCACCCTTACTGTCCCATCGGGCTCGGCCTATGCATGTCTCTTTCAGGCTACCGACCCGTCTCGCCTATTGGCTGTCGGATTTAACTTACATGTCTCTTTCAGACAGTTAAATCCCACTTATTTTTTATCCCATCGGGCTCGGCCTATGCATGCTCCTTTCGGGCTGCCGACCCGTCTCGCCTATTGGCTGTCGGATTTAACTTACATGTCTCTTTCAAACTGTTAAATCCACGGGCTCGGCCTATGCATGCTCCTTTCGGGCTGCCGACCTGTCTCGCCTATTAGTTGTCGGATTTAACTTACATGTCTCCTTCAGACTGTTAAATCCACTTACTTTTTATCCCACTGGGTCTGGCCTATGCATGCCCCTTTCAGGCCGCCAGCCCATCAGCTTTCGGGTTTGACTCTCACATCCCACTAGGGCTGTCGAATCCATCTTTCATCTTCTAGGTATTGGCCTATGCATGCCCCTTTCGGGCTGCCAACCCACCTTTCTTATCGGCTTTCGGGTTTAACTTTCACGTCCCAATAGGACTGTCAAATCCATACTTTCCTTCTTTTGGGTCTGGCCTATGCATGCCCCTTTTGGGCTGCCAACCCATCTCGCCTCTTGGCTTTCAGGCTTGACTCACATATCCCACTGGGATTGTCAAGTTCATTCTTTTGTCTCCACGGGCTTGGCCTATGCATGCCTTTCTCAGGCTGCCAACCCTAATGGCCTACCGGCCTGTGGATTTGATTCATATGTCTCACCCGGGCTGTCAAATCCATTCTTTCATCTTACTGGGCTTGGCCTATGTATGCCCCTTTCAGACTACTAACCCATCTCGCCTACCAGCTTCCATGTTTAACCTACATGTCCCCTCCGGACTGTTAAACCTACCTATTTGCTGTCCCAAACGGGCTTGGTCTATGCACGCCCTCCTCGGGTTGCCAACCCATTCGACCTATCGATTTTTGGATTTGACTAACCACGTCCCAGTAGGGCTGTCAAATCCACCTATTTGTCCCACCGGTGCGGCACACATGTCCCTCTGGGGATGCCAAACCCTCTCTACCTCTTGACATCATAGATATTCAACAAAAAAAAAGAAAAGAGCTAAAAATATTGATGCCCCAGCAGACTTGATTGTCCTCGTTAGGAGGGCAATCAAGCACAAAAAGGCTTTAACCCGACTAAAGTGAAAACCCGAGAGGGCGCCTTAGGCAAAAATGGGTACCCCTCAGTGTGAAAACCCGCAAGGGCGCACTGAAAAAAGCTAAAGGGGGCCAGTCCTGGCGAAAACCAGAAATGGCGGTAGGGCTGATAAGGTGACCAAGAAAAAAAAGAAGAGCATACATGCAAGAGGATGGAAGCAAAAGCTACTGAGCTATGTCCTTTATTCATCAACATCATCAAAGAAAGGAGCCCGAGACAAGCCATCGGGGTAACTGAGACAAGAGTGGCCAAAGTATAAAAGCCCTGTGTACAAGAATGTGCCAAAGCTCATCAAGCACCAGACTCGCTCCTCCTCAGGTCAGCAAGGCGGGTCTCACTCTGAAGAGTCTCCTCCTGGAGCCCCTCAAATCTACGACAGAGAGCCTCAGCCTGCAGACTACGGCGCTCCTCCTCAGCCTCATGTATCTCCCTCTGCAGCTCCTCTACCCGTAAGGAGACGGCCCGGTCGCGCTCTCGAATGGCTGCAACTCTAGCCTCAACCTCCGTCCGAGCTGCTCGCAGTCCGCCAAGCCGCTCCTCCACCTGTTGAATCATCAACTGAGTCCTCCGTCTCTGCTCTTGAATAGCGTGAAGGCCTCCTCCCATAAAGATGTGAGCTCAGTCATCCAGGCATCCCGAGGAAGACCGAACGCATGGTAACCTCTGGTGCAATACTTCAAGTGATCCCTCATGGCCTCAATGGTCGGGAGGGGGTCAATCAGTAGCAGCGATCGGAGATTCTGAATGAGTAGGGTGCCTATATCAGCATTCGCCAAGGCTACAGTAAGCTAGGGCCCGTTAGGCCATTCTAACCCAAGAGCAGGAAAATCCTGGGGCGCATCTGGAGCCACCTCTGTCGGGCCTGAAATAAAAAAAAGGGGGGGGAAGATAAAAGATTGTGAGTGTACCACTCCAATAAAATCAGTATGTGTAGAACTCTAAGGTACAAGTCATAATGGCCTTACTGGAAATAGCTCTGCACGCCGGGTCGTCTGTGGGAGGAGACCCCTCTTCCAAGATTGGAGGAGAAATGTCAACAGGGGCTGACCCCTGCTCTGTAGATGGTACAAATACAGCCAAGCTCTCTGCAAGTGAAGTGAGACATAAGAGTCTTAATAGTTCATTTGCACCAACAACAGACATGAGAACTTCATAGTCATAAAGGCATACCAAGCCCTATCCGGGTATCCTCCTCAACCACGGCGGCGTCGGCCTCCGTCACTGGATCCACAGGATGAGAGATGGCTGAAAAGAGAATCCATATGTGGAGTGAGGGTTAATATCACGAAGAAAGGAAGAGTCATCCAAACAAATGATGTGGGTTTTTGTTCAAGAAAAATATACCTAGAGCCGAGGACTCAGTAGGGGAGAATCCATATGTGGAGTGAGGGTTAATATCACGAAGAAAGGAAGAGTCATCCAAACAAATGATGTGGGTTTTTGTTCAAGAAAAATATACCTGGAGCCGAGGACTCAGTAGGGGCGACCGCATGGTCGACAGTGCCCCGCTCCTCTAAAGGCAACTGGGGTGACCCCTCCGCCATGTCAATCCCTTCAGACTGAGAGGGAGGCCTTCCCTCCGTTTGATCAGCAGCTGTCCAAGTCAGGGGCACAATACAATATCAAAATTCTTTAAATATGATGAGCATGCACAAAGGAAAAATATGCAAATATCTTGCTCATACCTGAAGCATGTAGCCCACCAGACTCTACAAAGTTGACAGTGCCTGTCAATGATCCCAAGGCCAAGGGTGGCACTACCCCATCGGATATCCCCATCTCAGAGGTCAGAGCCCTCAGGTCTCCATCATAATCTAGCAAGTCTGTGAGTGGTCCTAACTCAATGAGTCTCGAAAGCTCATCCAAGGAGAAGGCCGACTTGGCGGCTGCACAATGAGCAACAAAATAAGCCGAAGGGGTCACAAATAAAATATGAGGATGATCCAATCCTAAAGTTACCTGGGGTTATCCTTATCTCTCCTTCCTCAGAGAAGCTTGATGAGGAAGAAGAGGAGCCTCCACTAGAAGAAGTACCAGAAGTCCCTGTACTCGACGAGGTGCTGGAGCTTCCCTCGCTCGAAGAATCCGAGGATGAAGAATTCCCCTTGCTAGAAGAGGACTCCCCCCTCCTTCGGTAGCGGGGAGGGTGGGCCAGACCTCAGGATCCTATGCAACAGGCAATGCTATATTAGCCAACATATACATTCTCTCAAGCACGGAAGAAGAAGAAAAGCCGGGATAAGTCCAAGAGATGTTTACCCGAACCCTGGGCAGCAAGGGCCCCTTCTACATCAAGTGCAAGAGAGGCGGCAGTCACCGGTGTATAATCGTCGGCGGTAGGGTCCAACCCCTCTATGTCCAGATTAACATCAGGGATGGACTCGTCGAACTCTAATCCCGCCTCTGTTAAGACATTCCCAGGGAGAGGAGAAAAGCTCATGACAGCCCGAATCTCAAGAGGAGCTGCATCCAAAAAGAGAGAAAGGAGTCAGGTTATAACATTGTATAAACATGTTATAATGTTGATTTGAAATAAAAAATTCTTTCACTTACTAGAGACATCCGCCGGAGTGGGAGACTTTCCCCAGAACGAGGGCGGATAGTAGGCCGTGTGTCATCCTCCTGGCTTTCAGCACGAGGCCTCTTCCTAGGAGCATGGACCCCAGTGGGAGCAACACCTAGAGAGGTCTCTTGTGGGAAAGCATCGTCCTCCTGGCCACTGGCATGGTTTGTAAATAATAAGAGATTGCATGTGATAAGCATCTCAAATTGCAGAATAGAAAATAAATAATAGAAAATAAGGTAGAGCTAAATAATTAAGCTTATACCTGGTGCCCCTATGACTCTTTCGGGCTTTCAGATGATCCGTTCGGGCTTCAATCGGAGAACTCGGGCCACTTTATTAATAGTGTCCAAGATGACATTGGGGGTGACAATTACCTCCAGATCTGAAATATATTCCACTGGACCGGCACAACCCACTGCATTAATTACATGGGCCCTCCACTCTGTGAAAGTACTTCCTGCAAACGCTCCCTCAGGGACTGGCTGTGATAACTGGGACTTCATCTTCAGACCACGAGAGGACTTCAAATCCTCCCACCAAGAGTAAGACACTGAAGGTCCAGGGGTCGCCCTCGGGCAGGAAGACCCATAAGTAAAAGCTGCTGCTGGTGTACTCCTCAAGGGCTTCAGAGGCCCAGCATACTGACTCCTATCAACAGGAATGGGGAGCCCCTCCTCCCTCCAGCGGGCCTCTATCTCTCGGATGGCTCGAGCAGCCCCAGAAAAGTGAGACCTGACAAACTCGGAGTCAAGAAACAGGGGAGGCAAGTCCTCCCTCCTCAGGCATCTCTCCTCAGCAGCCCGGATGGCATCGGCACACTGTCTGAACACATTGCTGACCTTAAACCACCAACGCGCATAATGTATGTCAAAGTGACCCTTGCGCGTTTGTGTTGGAACCAGATAATCCTCCTTCACATCACGAAAGAGGAAGGCCTGCCAAGCAGCTGTAACCAGATGTATATCTCTCTGTCTATACTATCGAAGGGCCAGAGGGAAGTCCACATTTGGGGGGATAGCCTGATCATATCTGAAATTCCTGGCAAACCGATGTGGATAGTACGGCTCAAGAACTGATGTGCTGGAACGGCGGTAAACTAGAACTCCAGGCCATATACAAATCACCCACTCGGCTAGTGCGTGGGAGGAGGGCAAGGCCCACGAAGATAATCTGCAAGCAACTGTATCACCCTATCGTTCCAAGTAAGGACGGTATAGGTGGGAGCTGTGGTCAAAGTCCAGACTCTCACCCCTCCCAGTGTGGAGAAAAGACAAGGCACGGCGGGCGCTGGTTAACTGTAAAACTGCATCTTGGTCCGGGTGACCAGCAAAAGTGAAGATGAGTGGAGTAGTTGTATTATCAATCGGCGTCCTCTGCGAAAGCCCTGGCAGTAGTAAATCCGCCCACGCACTCAAGTAATGAGTGGGCATCAAAATGCCCTTATCTCTGGGCGACAAGTGTGAAGTCAAAGCCCCAAAAGAGTGATAGATATTCGCCAATGCCGCCGAAGAGATAGCGACTCTGCGCCCACACGCCATCAAACAAGCCGGGTAGATCACTTCCGCTCGAAGAACTCCCTCCTCTCCATGAGGGATCACAAAGTTGGCCAGCCAGTAGGCCAAGTAAGCTGCCAAGTACGTCAGTGGCGACAGCTCTCTCGAGTTCCACCCCTGTATTGGGGCGGGCGAGTGATGTGGGTGTGAAGCAAACCTCAACACGACCTCCCTGCACTGCTCCCAGGACATGCCAGAAGAAGCGAACTCCTCATAAAAACGGTAGGGACTACTGTAGAAGTGCAGCACCCAAGCATTTAATGTCACTCTCGGTGTGCGGGCAGCCTTCTCTTTTCCCACGAGGGCTAGGTCCCTCCATGTCTTCATCAAGTATCTGAAGCAGTAGGGAAGAAGATACTGGCCGGCTCCATCTGAAGCACTGAGATGCAGGTCATCTAGGGACAGTTCCTCATAGGGCTGTCCACAAACTGGCAGGCCAGAACTCCTGTGAAAAACCCACAGGTCTAGTGAAGTCTCCCCCTCAGCAGTGACGAATGAGTTCCAGCGCCGGTTGAATCTTTTAGCCAAGGCCTGAAGCAACCCTGTGTGACAATGATAGGAGTATAATGTTGCGGTCACTGCGTGGCGGATCCCGACCCTATCAAGCACTGCTCTGTAGACAGTCAGAATGCCCCACAGCCATTCCGTCGCGCCTCGACGGTAACAATGAGAAGGAATGACAGCCCATTTCCTATACCAGCTGGGAGTCTTCTGTGCTAATATCCTCTCCAATAGACAATCATGATCATAGTCATCATGTGCAAAAGTGGCCCCAGAGGGAGCCAGAAACATCCCATCCACTGTAACATCCACGGCCTTGTGGTGCCCGGATAAATGCCAAACTACTGGTGAGGGCGGTCCCACTCGGACTGTAAAGCTGTCAAAGTCCCTGAAGAAGCCCAGACTCTTCTGATCAGGATATTGTCTCTGCCATATAAAGCCCTCGGGAAAGCTCGGATAGAAAAATGTACAAGTGTCGTGCATGCTATCCCTCCCGAGTAACATGGCTCGCTCGAGACGATGCCTCTCTCCTCGCAAGCGGGAATCATCAGCCTCCACACCAAAAGGCACAAAGGTTTGGACAAAGGATAGGAGATGCCGGTCCAGTGGAAAATGGGATGGATACCCTCTTGAACGGTCGTACACATAGACTCCCTATCTCCTTGTAATGCGGGAGACATCAACAGTGCCCTCAGTGGCAACAGTATCCTCAGTTGGGCCCTCAGCGACCCAAGCAAACCAGCGGTCTACTGCATCAAAGCTCTCAGAAGTGATGCTGCAAGGAGGGAAAGGTGGCATAGGCCTATCTATCCTCCGCACGTAATGATCATCAGAGCCTCCAACCCTGGGCCTCCGAGATGCCTCTCTGCCTCTACCTTGGCGAGCCATGTCTGTAGAAACTGCAAAAACCAAGAGCAAAGAGGAACAATGAGTAAAAAGACTCAATTAAAAATCAAACTAGTATGAGGACATCAATAAGAATGTTTGGGCAGTCCTACAAAGCCCCATTATGGCAATGGACTCGGGGATTAGCAAAAAAAAAAAACATGGAAGACACGAGCCACCCACCCCCGCCTCCGGCTTTGACGGATATCCCGTGGGGGGCATTTGTTGCACTCATTATTTGTCTCGAATAAATCAAGATATTACCCTCGAGTCGGTCGGGGTTCACTATTCGACATATCGCCACTCCGTGGAATATTTCCACACATCGGGGCTTTTTAGCCCGTTTATTTCTGCAATTATAGACTCCTCGCAGGAAGCGAGGTGGTCGGGAACCGGATTAAACCACCACGATTGTCAGGATCATGTGGTTCCGGGCAAAACCCTAAAAAGGGGATGTTTGTATCCCTCGGGTGCTCAACATGAACAAAGAAAACTTCGTAGCAAGAAGGAGGGAGATGCAAAGGATGGTGTACTCACCACCAAAGAAGTCCCACGCACGTGTATCACGCAGCTCGGACAATCACAAATCTCCTCTTCGCGACCCATAGCGCGGGGAAGACGACAAACGAACAAGGGAGGCGTTCTCCTCTCTCTCCACGCGGCGTGCTGCGAGAAAAAGGGCTGAAAAAACCCAAAACCAGGGGTTTATACAAAAAGCCAGCGCGGGAGACCCGACCGGGGTCGAGCAAACCCGTCCGGGGTCGCCCAACCCCGGGGAAGCGCGCGCACGACCCGACAGACCTGCCTGGGGTCGCACGCAGCCAGGGTGGACCTGCCCGGGGTCACGCGACCCGACAGACCTGCCCGGGGTCACGCGAGACCTGCCCGGGGTCGCGTGCAGCCAAGGTTGGACCCCCTCGGGGTCGCCCGACCCCGGGGGGACCCGCCCAGGGTCGTTTGACCCCGGTGGGCCCTGCTCGGGGTCATTCGACCCCGAGGGGGTCCAACCGGGGTCGAATGACCCCAGGTAGGTCCGCGCGGGCTTGCCCGGGGTCATTTGACCTTGGGTGGGTCCAGGGTCATTTGACCCTGGCCCTTTCTTTCTCTCTCGCAGAAAAAAAGGAAGAAAAAAAAGACCCTCCCGAGTTCATTTTTAACCTATTCACCCAGTACGGGTTCAAACACCCCCGGGTAGCCTTCCAACTTCTATAAATAGACTCCCGGGGGTCCAGAAGGAAAAAAAGTGGAGATCGAAGAACAAGCATCGAGTATCGAGTTAGCATCAAATTGTTCGTTGTTTTGACCCTTAAGGAGGTAGGTGATCCTCGGGTCTTGTATTTATGCCCCTAAGGGGTATGTTTGTAATTATGTCCCTCTGCGAGCTATGTTTGTGAGTTTCTACGCCCCTAGAAGGCTAAATTATGTAGTTCCGCCCCTATAATGAGAGAATTACAGAAATGTCCTCCCTGGGATTGTGAGAAATAAAAGTCCTATTGTTTGCAGTTTTACCCTGCAATTCTTTGTAATTGGGGCTACGCCCCTACTTCCTGCGTTAGCACGGATATCTGTGATGTACAGTTGACAACTCCTCGACAACCCTTGTACCCACTTGGGCCCTAAATATATTCAATGTACTTTGCATATTTTTTTCTTTGCATACCCATCAGAGAAAAAATTATAAGAAAACCCTGACTTTCGGGAAATTGCATGCATGCCCCTACCTTTGCAAATTGACGCATGTGCGCCTTCTACGAAGCCCCTCGTTGCTCCTTCAGTCTAGGGACACTGTCAGCTCAGTCCGACACTTGGGGGCCGCCTCAAACCTACGTCCGTGTAGGGTTTGGTAAAATTACCGAAATACCCCTATGACCTAAAAATGACCTAAACCCTCCATAAATGGCTTCAGCGCCTTAAGAAGTCAGGAATCCTACCCTACTTTCTTTGCAACCCGAAAATTTCAGAAACAACCCTGGCCTGATAAAATTACCAAAATACCCCTGAAAACATAAAATTACCAAAATACCCACGGGGTCCAGAAAACCTCTCACTACTTAAAAAATGCCTATGGCTTCTGCAAAATTGCATTTAAATACTCCTAAATTCTAGGGTTTTGCCTGAACTTAAGAGGCCTTTGATGAAACCCTAGTTCTGTCAGTCTGTAGGTGATGAATGAGTGGTAATTGTGAGTCACCCAAGCGAGCATGCCCTCAACATCAGAACCTATGTAGAGGACTTTAAGATTTCTTTGACAGTCAAACAAAGGTGTTCGGACGTTAGACCGATGTAAATCAACACTGACTGTGGTCAGTGGGGAAAGGTCCACACTCGAACTCAAATCGTCTGATACGATGCGCACCCACGGAATAAACCCTCATATAAAAATGTTACTTTTCAAAAAGAACACCAAACAAATTTCGAATATATATTCCGTGGCCAACAGTCACCCTCCTCCACTTGATGTCATGTCATCCTTTGCATCTCTCCTCACTCTTCTGCCAGAAGAATCTCCTCTGAATGGACTCAATCTTTTACAGCACAGTCCTAGGGATCTGGAACACTGAAAAAAAATATATAGGTAAGCTGTCCAATACTGATCTGCATAAGATTAATCTGCACCCGTATAACAGCAGTTAAGTCTTCCATCCAGCCAATCTAGCCTTATACATCTGTATAATAGGGAGACAATCAACACACCGTAGAGCACCTACGGACAAAGGGAGGCCTAGATTTGAAATGGGGAATGTACCAATCTAGCAACCCAAAATGCGCACCACCCGCAAGAGAGACATATCATCCATATTAACCCTAACAAGCAACCTCTTGTTGAAGTTAACCTTCAAGCCAGTGGTCTCCTCCAACAACTCCAAAAGAAGTCTAGTCACATAAAGGTGTTGCTTACCCTTTACCAAGAACAAAATAGTATCATCGGCATACTACAAGTGGGTGACTACGGGACCCCCTATGACCACCTAGAAGCCTCTAATGAAGTGTGCAGCCTCTGCTCTTTGCCACACCCTGCTAAGGACATGAGCCACTAGAACAAAAAGGAGGGAAGAGATAGGGTCTCCCTGTCGAAGCCCTCTGCCACTATAAAAGTATGTAGACAGCTTCCCATTGACTAGCAGAGCAAAGGAAGTAGATGAGATACAGCCTCGGATCTAGCCAATTCACTAATCCCCAAAGCTCATCTTCTTCAACACCTTAAACAAGCAAAGCCAATTGACTCTGTCCTAAGCCTTCTCAAAATCTAGCTTCAAGACCACTCCTTTCCTCTTTTAAGTTTTCATGACATGCAAGCCCTCATGGGCTACCAAAAAAGTTTCCTATATATGTCTCCCCCTGATAGCAACTGGCAAGCCTGCCCATGACTCTATCCGGTCTCCCTACTAGCAACTTCGTGATGATCTTATATATACCATTCAACAAGCTGATGGGCCTGAAGTCCTTAAAATCTTATGCTCCATGCTTCTTATGGATAGAGACAAGGAGGGTTTTATTAATCTCCCCCAAGTGTGCCCTCCCCTCCTGAAACTCCCTAACTACTGCCACCAAGTCATAACTGATGACATCCCAACAGTGCTGGAAGAAGGCCAATGAGAAGCCATCTAATCTTGGTGCTCTGTCCCCTACAAGAGATAAAAATGCCTGACGAACCTCCTCCTCTGTAAAGCTCTGAGTAATATCCTCCCTCTCCTCAGAAGATAGGCAAGAAAGAAGATCATCTGCTATCGTGGGTCTGAAGTGGTCCTCCTTAAAAAATAGCCTGGAGTAGTAGTCCCTGGCCAAACCCCTGATATGCTCATCTGAAGAGATAGAAAGCTCCCTCGCTCTAATACAAATAATGATATTAACTCTCCTCCCTAAAGCGATGCGCTGGAAGTAAGCAATGTTCCTATCCCCCTCTCTAATCCATCTGTCCCTAGATCTCTGCCTCCAATAGATTTCCTCCCTAGAGAGGATCTCCTCAAGCTGACACGTCAAGGAGTCCCAAAGAGCCCTATCCTCTGCGTCCAGCACCCAAGCTGTCCAGTCCCTCAATCTACTATAGAATTCTATCTTTGGCTGCCCTGCCCGGGAGGGTTTTGTCCCCCCCCCCCCGTCTTGAGAATTTGTGGAGTATGCTTCAACCTCAACACCAGAGTGGCCATGGCAGAGTGCCCAATAACCTGTGAATACAAAGCTCCCCTGACAGTGTCCATGAAGTCTGCCTCCCTGAACCAAATCTCTCAAACTTGAAGGAGAACCACATGTCTTGTATCCAGCTGGTCTTCCATAGGAAGGGTTTGTGATCTGACAACACTCTAACCAACGAAAGCACTTGCACATGAGGATAGTGATCCTCCCAGTCCACAGAGACCAAGGAACCTATCCAACCTCGAACAAAAAGCATCTACTCGCATGTTGAACCAGGTGAAGAGACCATGTGACATGCCAATGTCCACCAGAGTCGCCTCCTCGATGAAAGTTGAGAAGTCCTCCATCTCCCCTACATTGCCAAACTCCCCCTATCGCTCCCAAGACACAGCCACCGCATTGAAGTATCCTCCCACATACCATGGCCTCCCTAAGAAATGGTGGAAACTGATCAACTCCTCTCATAATAGCCTCTTGTCCTCCCTTGCAGACCATATACACCAATGAAATCCCATGAAAAATTATCCCTCACGTTGGTGAAATGAAGGTAAATAGCCCAACTACTCGCATGCCTATCCACCACCACATCATCCACCTTAAATGGGCTCCAAAGAACCATAATCGCCCCAGACCTACCAATCGTCGGGGCTACAACACCCTTTGTAAGTCTCGTCCCCCAAAACTCCCTTACAAGAGACTCACCCTCCCCTTCGTACTTAATCTCCTAGATACAAAGAATGTCAATCTTACACCTCCTAATCAACTCCTTCACCGCCCTCTTCTTCTTTATCCCCCCAAGCCCCCTGACATTCCATGAGACAATTCTCATAAAGACAATGTTACTCACCTCTTCCGCCTCGCCTCCCCCCTCCTCCTCTCTTCTTTGTTGTGCCCTCTCTTCCTGCAAAATTGTGGCACACCATCTCCTGCCGACTTTGTTGAATGCTGCTTTGACATCCTTATCTGCTCCAGCTTCAAAGAAAAATCTCGCCTTCTCAACCAACTCCCTCACCTTCTCCTCTATTATTTTTTCCACCTCCCCACCATCTCCCCTAACTCCTCCCTGCTCAGCCGACACCTTCCCCTCGGCTCCTACCCCGCTGTGAGCAGGGCCACTAGCCCTCCCGATAAGACTTGGGGCACTACTTCCTCCTCTGCCAAAGCCTCATCCTCCTATTGCTCGTCCCCCTGAAGGAGGTCACCGAGCCCATCCTGACCAACCGTAAGACGTCTGCCGTTGACTGGGGGCAATCCTCCACCGAGGAGTCCGCTGTTGTGGACTTCACACACGGCCGGGCTGCAAGAATCGGCCTACACAGAGGGGCTACTGACTCTACAACGCTATCTGGCAAGGGATCGCCATCACCCCTTCCTACCTCAGACATGGCCGACGGCACTTCCCGATCTTCCATTTGGACCAGTAAGATAAGTAAAAAAGAATAATCGGGACATTCCTAATGATATGCCATTCATGCAGTTGCAATACAAAGTAAGGCATGGAAATTATGCACAATACCTTACAATACTGAATTGGTCACAAGGTTCTAACGACAATATTAGATAAACCTCTAATTCATAACATTAGGGGCATATATCATTACAAGCGCCATGAATGCTACACATGAAAGCATACTGGTAGATGTTTATAATTATAATACACAAATGGATAAAGAAAGAGAAAATTACTTCAAATTTTTGAGGATGCACTAAATGCGATTTGTCGTGGAGAGAACCAAGATGGATCTGTTTACAATTTCAAGATAAAAGTATGATCCATTACCATAGTTCTTGGAGTTCTGGACCAGATAAGAGATAGAAATGAATGTCTATCTCTGTATACTAGAAGAGTGGAAAGTAAATTATCCACGGAATGGGTAGAATAGTGTCACCTATTCTCGTTGTAAAAAAGGGGGAGAAGAGTTCTTTTGCAAATAAACCACTATTAAAGTTGAAATGGCAAAAAAATCATGCCTGGAAATGCATTAGCAAAGATATCCTTACTTCTGTCAAAATAATGCAAAAATACCATCGTAGTTAACTTCCGTAGACGGAAAAATGAATATTCCAAAAAGACTCAAATATTCCCATTACTTTGTTGTTGAATGTCCAAAATACCCCTCTCAAATCTCAAATTTCCCAACTTTACAAAATAGATGAGAAAGAAAGGAGAAATGAGGGAGACGCTAGCAAGGACTTCCCTCTCCGGCGTTGGCAACTCATCTAGTAGGAGGTGGGTTATGCAGGGGGAGAGAGAGAGAGAGATGAGAGGGCAGATCAGAGTAAAGAAGAGGGAGCTCTCCTGTCGGGCAGAGAGAGAGAGAGAGAGAGAGAGAGAGAGAGAGATGGGGGGCCGACGGAGGGGTAGGGGGTGCCAACAGAGGGGGGAGGGAGCCGGGGGAGTTGTGAGTGTAAGGGAGAGAAATGAGAGGGTGGATCGGAGTTGAGAGGGGGATCTCCCCTGTTGGGGACACACACACACAGAGCAGGGGAGGGAGAGGGGGGAGCACTGACGAGGAGCAGCGACGGCCGGGAGGACAGAGAAGGTACTACTGATGTCCACCGGCGTGATGTCGACAAGGGTGGCACATGCGTGGCATTGCCCATAGCGGCCACCTTCCTTCGTGCCGGGGTGCCACGGGGTGACTTCCTGGCTCCAGAAGCCACCCGCAGATGAGGGGGCATCAATGGCCCAAGTCCACGAAGAGATCCAATGGCACCACTCCCTTCCCACCCCCCCCCCCCAACACGATTCAAACTCCGCCAGACCCCTCCCCCGTCGGAACCCCCCACCACCCCCTCCCCCTGCAACTCCCTCCCCCCCTTCTACAACTCCATCAGACGCCTCTCCCCTCTACCCCTGTCGATTAGGGGAGGGCCCCCTACTCCTTGCACGGCCTCCAGCCATTTTATGTCATCTTCATTCACATCTCGAGCCCTCTCTCTCCATCATCGCGTTTTCTCCCTTGGCTCAAACGAGTTCTGTCGCCAAGCCAACGACCTCTCTCTCTCTCATGGTAGCGGGATCCTTGCCTCCCCAACCCTATCTCCCTTCTCCTCCCTCCTCCTCCCTCCATTCGCAAGGCCAGTGCCACTGTCAGCAACTGCAACGGCGGCGAAGACCTCGTATGTGCAACACCAAAAAGGACGCCCTGGCGACGATCCTAGAATGCCCCAGCGCACCTCCTCCACCTCTCCTCACACTGCCACCTCCACCTCCTACTCGACTGCCCTGAGTGCTGGTCTCACCACCTCCAGTAGTGCCGCCAACAGTAACACGGGCAGACCACCACCGACTCCTCTCAGGGTTCACAATACCAGTACCAGCCAAGTCTGGTACCGGTACGTACCACCCAATACCCGTACGTACCGCTAGGTATCAGTTCAGTACCAAGCAGTTTCCCTCTTCTTCATCCAGTTCCCCACCCAACCCAGCCCAACCAACTTCCCCACCCGGCCCGCTGACCCGAGAGCCCAAAACTGGATCCGGCTACTAAAGAGTTAAAAAAAACCACCCACTCTCCAATTCTAGCCCCCCGACACCCCCCCGACCCCATTGCCATTCCCCTCCCCTCTCACCCTAAGGTTTGGGACTTGGGAGTTCTCCACCGGCCCAAGACTCCGTCGCCACCATCTCCGCCGGTTGAGGCCGCCGTCTCCACTATCCGAAGCCATCATCCGAAGCCCGCTTCATCGTCTTCCGCCGTCACTTCGGCCCCACATCCATATAGGTTCCTCTCTCTCTCTCTCTCTCTCTCTCTCTCGATCGAGCAGTCTGTATTTTTTTGGTGTCCTCTCTACGATCGTAGACTGTGTGACGCGTCGTGGTGGGGCTGCGATGGCCGGCGAGAAGCTACTGGCCGGTAGAGCACCGCAGCCGACTGCTGGTGGTGTCGCTAGCTACGCCACTGCGGAAGGGGGCGTACTAGTTCGTCTAGCATTTTTTTTAAATGTTTTAATAGGTACCGACTGATACTGGTACCTAAATGGTAGAACCGGACCAGTCAGGTCTGGTACTATAACAACTCGGATTAAGAGGATATATATAAATAAATGTATATAATTTCTTAAACAGATAAGGAAAATTTCAATATAATTATTAAGAGCTAAATAAAGTTGTAATAATTGAGATGGTAATTTTGGCTAATGCTAAAACTTAACTGGGCTTAAAAGATGAAAATAAATCCCTAAAATCCGTAATGCCCCAAATCCCTAAATTCTAATTGGGTTAATCACTTAATTGGGCCAATAGGTGTAAAATAAACCCAAAATTCGGAGCACTCAAGAATCCCTAATTTTTTATGGGTTTAGTGGGCTAAAACTAATGTTAATGGGCCTTAAAACGAAAATAAACCTATACCAATAAGGAAAGATGGTTTTCTCTCAGAACCCTAGCCTAGTTAGGGTTTAGATGGCTGTGGGTGGCGTAAATATTGCATAGAGGTCGAGAAATTCGGAGCAGATTTTATCTCTAGAGCTCTAGACTAAAATTAGGACTCTTGGAGGCTTAAACCCTATAAATCCAACCCCGAATCCCCTCTAGCCAGCCCTAGTTCATGCTTGAAGATTGTTTGACGTAGGAGAGGCATACTTGGAGGCAGGAATCAAGGATTAGGGCGTCCCTTGCATTCTTCGTGTTTCTCTTCTTCTTCTCCTTTAGACCGACCTAAAGGTAGGTGTTCTCTCAGACTAAATCAGCATTAATCAAGCAAATGAGTTTAGATGCATGTTTAGTTCATTTTTGCACTTTTCCCCCCAATTTTTATCGCCTGTATCGCATGTATTTTGAGTTTATGGACGTGATACCGTCGTTTTAGGGTTTTATCGCCAGAACGGCCTTCTGCTAAGATCGCGGACTCCACAGTCACTGCGTTCTGAACGCGGTGGCACGATAGACCACAATTAGGCTTTATTTTTAAAATTTTAGATAATTATTTATGAACGCGTCTGATGACCTGGATGCGTTCATCCAAACGCGTCGTCTCCGATGGACGCATTTTTAAAGAAAAATCAAATTTCTTTTATGTAAAATCCCTATTTAGATCGTAGCCTCTATCTAGACCGCGTTTCGAAGAACGCGCCCTCCCTGCAGACCACGTTCAAGGATATAACGCCCGTCTGGGTGGACACGATTTTTCGCAGTTCTATAATGAATTTTAATAGAAAACTAATTCTGAAATTATTCTGTTAAACAGTAAATTAACTCGGGAAATAACTTTAAATTTTATCAATAATTGACTCTATCTTGTCATGGATTTAACCTTAATTCTTGCCTTGATTATTCTCTCTCATGATCTTATTAAATCTATCTTATTCTTGTCTCACCTTCATGCTATTATCTTTCTGGAAAATGATTTCAGTATGTCAAGATATAAAATATTAACAGGTTATTGAAATTCGTATTCCATGCTAAGCCTTGCTGTAATTCTTTTAATTGTTTTAAGATCAATACACTATGGTTCGATTATTGGTTTGTGTTGAAGGTCATGTCACTCCGGTGGCATGTATCTACCGATTATCATGTTTCTGGTTCTCGCATAGCCCCTAGTTCTCGGTGAACTTAGAACCCTCCATCGGATATTCCTTCTGTCGGATTAGAACTTCTTCACTGAGGCCTCCGTAAGACTCCGCAAGCCATGGATTCCCACATGGACGTTGAGCTGGTTGTAACCTAAAAACCTTGAAAACCCTCATAATCACGTCTTACTGGCCTATCGACCGGCCTTTGGAACCACGGAACGAGGTTTTGTTTGGTTCTATTCAGCCCGTTATGAATACGGCGTACCCAGAGATAGCGTTCATTCTTCTATTTCTTTAAGGCGGCATACCCAAAGACCGTGTTTCTGGAACCCTATTCGACCATCTAGAACCTTGTCCGACTATGTTGAACCGCATCTAGGATACTAAACGCCTTTTTCAGAACGCGTCGTCTTCAGGGGGCGCGTTCTTATCGCGGCTCCTGAGAAGACCACGTTCTGATCTAAACGCGCCACTAAACCAGAACGCGTTCAACCTTGGTTTTATGAAATGCGCCAGTTTGAGTGACCACATTTTATTAAGATTTTACAAGCCCAAGATTGATGGTTTTGATGTGTTTTGACCTACTTATCAGCATGATTATCATCCCTTTAAGTTTATACCTTCCTGGAAATTGGTATTTTCTTGGTATGTACTTTCTTTTGAAGTCTTTCATGAAATTCTCCTAAGTTCTATACTTAGACCCCAATTCGATGTGATTCATGGCAAACTTGCAATTGTTAATGTCCTTATATTCTATTTGATCTATTTCATGCTATTGGAACATGACTTTTCTTGGATCCGTTTGGCCATTATTTATTATGTGAAAATTGTCTAGAAAACTTATACAGGACTTCGGTCTAACGACCCCAATGCCTGCGCATATAGAGCCATATCTAATCCTGGGAGGAGCACCCGAATTACTAATAACTACGGGAGTCAAATGACTTGTGGTGTGGTATTGCACCGATACGATATGCAAGATTTGGTCTGGACATTTCACCTACATATGCTTGATTAGTTGATATGATTGAATTGATTGATATGATAAGAATATCATTGGCCTGGAAGGGTAAATATGTTTTTGGAACTCCAATGTTAATTAGTCAATTATATAGTTATGTTCACTTGCACCATTCATTCATTGATATACCTTGTTATCTTGTTATTAATTCATTATTGGTCTATTCTCTTCATAACTCTGCCATGGCCGGTCCCAAGCCCGGATGAGAAAAGAGGAGGATTTGCGTTAGGTCGACAGCCAGCAGTAAAATTTTGTCACATCTCCAACATGAATTCTAATCCAAATATATTATGTGCTAATGCTAGGGCGTTCCCCGTAAGCGACGCGTTACATCGGAACCCGGATGGAATGACAAGTGAGCAAGGGCTAGCTAGGACGTTCCCCGTAAGCGACGCGTTACATCGGAACCCGGATGGCATGACAAGTGAGCAAGGGCTAGCTAGGGCGTTCCCCGTAAGCGACGCGCCGCAATGGCGCCCGATTGCGGTGTCAAATAGGCAAGGGTTCTCGTGTGGGGTTGGACGCACACGGGTAAAGAAGCAAGTCCAAAAACATAGGATCCGTCTAGCTACTTGGAATATAGGAACTTTAACGGGTAAGAGTTTAGAATTAGTTAAGTTAATGAAGGACAGGAGGATTAACATAGCTTGCCTACAAGAAACTAGGTGGAAAGGACATAAAGCTAAAGACATTGATGGATATAAAATTTGGTATACGGGTAATAATAATTATAGAAATGGTGTTGCTATAATAATAGATAAAAACTTAAAAGACAGAGTTGTGGAAGTAAATAGATTGGGGGATAGACTAATGTTAATTAAACTTATCTTAGGTGAGGATACTTTGAATATAATTAGTACATATGCACCTCAAGTAGGATTAGAAGAGAGCATTAAAAAGCAATTTTGGGAGGCTATTGATAGTTTGATCCAAAATATCCCTAGTGAAGAGAGAATCTTTATTGGAGGGGATCTTAATGGTCATGTGGGTAAAGATAATAGAGGCTATGAGAGGATTCATGGAGGGCTTGATTTTGGCAATAGAAATGATATGGGTAACACTATTCTTGATTTTGCTATGGCCTATGATCTAGCAATTACTAATACCTTCTTTAAGAAGAGGGACGAACACTTAATAACGTACAAGAGTGGAACACATATAAGTCAAATTGATTATTTTCTCATTAGGAAGGTCGATAGAGTTTTATGTAAAGATTGCAAAGTTATTCCTGGTGAGAGTCTAGCCCCTCAACATAGGTTGTTAGTAATGGATGTCACTATCCCTAAATTCAAAAGAAAGATCATTATAAATAATTATTCCAAGATTAAATGGTGGAATTTAAAAGATAAAAGTTTGGAAATATTTAAAAATCATCTATTAAAGGAAAATATTTAGAATTTAGAACAAGAAACTAATGTAATGTGGAATAATGTTACAAATTGTATAACGAGGGTTGCAAAACAACTCTTAGGCGAATCTAAAGATAAAAAGAATTTAGAAAAAGAGACTTGGTGGTGGAGTGAGGAAATCCAAAATATCATTAGAGTAAAAAAGGAATGCTTTAAAGTTTGGCAAACTAACAAAAATGATCAAACCCTAGAAGCCTATAAAATCGCTAAAAAGAGAGCTAAGAAAATAGTTAGCGAAGCTAAATCAAAGGCATTTGAAAATTTATATAATAAATTAGGAACCCGAGAGGGTGAAAAGGACATATTTAAACTTGCTAAATTAAGAGAAAGGAAAACTAGAGATTTAGATCATGTTCGGTGCATCAAAGGTGAAGATCAAAGGGTTTTAACTAAGGATCTTGAGATTAAAGGGAGGTGGCATAGCTATTTTCAGCAGTTACTTAATGGAGATTCCGTCAATGATTTATCTTTAGAAGGTACCCAAGAGTCCATAATATTTGATAAATATCAATATTTAAGGCGTATTAAGATGTCAGAAGTGGAGGATGCTTTAAGAAAAATGAAAGTGGGTAAGGCCTTAGGACTAGATGGCTTACCTATTGAAGTTTGGAAAGGCCTAGGAGATATTGGTATTCAGTGGCTAACTAAATTTTTTAATAAAATTTTAAAGGAACGGAGAATACCAGAAGTTTGGAAAAAAAGTGTTGTAGTTCCTTTCTATAAAAACAAAGGAGATATTCAAAGTTGTAACAATTATCGTGGAATTAAGCTTATGAGTCATACTATGAAACTTTGGGAAAGAGTAATTGAAAAACGCCTCCGATGTATGACTACTGTATCGGAAAATCAGTTTGATTTTATGCCAAATAGATCTACTACAGAAGCTATTTTCTTACTACGGCAGCTAATGGAGAAGTATAGAGAGATGAGAAAAGATTTGTATATAGTTTTTCTTGATTTAGAGAAGACGTACGATCGAGTACCGAGAGAATTGATTTGGTGGACATTAAGAAAGAAAGGAATCTCTCAAGGATATGTTGATTTGATTAAGGATATGTACGACGGCGCTATTACTAGTGTTCGAACTATTGCTGGGGAGACTGGTGAATTTTCCGTTTCTATAGGTTTGCATCAAGGTTCTGCACTAAGTCCGTATCTCTTTGCCTTAGTTATGGATGAAGTAACTAAACAATTGCACGAGGATATCCCTTGGTGTATGCTTTTTACAGATGATATTGTTTTAATTGATGAGAGTATTGATGCTCTAAATGCTAAGTTAGAGCGTTGGAGACTTGCCTTGGAGTCTAAAGGTTTTAAAATTAGTAGGAGTAAGTCAGAGTTTATGCACTGTAATTTTAGTAATGGGAGAGTGGTTCAGGAAGACATGGTTCTAATTGATGGACATAACATTCAGAAGAATAGTAGCTTTCGATACTTAGGGTCTATCATACAAGAGAATGGGGAGATTTATGATGACGTTACACATAGGATTAAGACAGGCTGGTTAAGATGGAGAAGTGCATCAGGTGTTCTTTGTGATCGTCGTATGCCTGTGAAACTCAAAGGGAGATTTTATAGAACGGCTGTGAGACCTGCTTTGTTATATGGTACCGAGTGCTGGGCAGTACGAAAGGAACACATCCACAAAATGTGTGTAGCAGAGATGAGGATGTTGAGATGGATGTGTGGCAAGACTAAGAAAGACAAGATTAGGAATGAGCGTATCCGTAAGGACTTAGGGATAGCTCCAATTGATAGTAAAATGAGATAAAATAGACTCAGGTGGTTTGGGCATGTGTGTCGTCGCCCTAACTCAGCGCCGGTTAAAAGATGTGACCAAATCTTAGTGGATGTTAGTAAAAGAGCTCGGGGAAGGCCTAAAATGAGATGGTGCGATGTTATTAGGAAGGACATTAGTTTCTTGGGTTTAAATACGAATATTGCACTTGATAGAAATCTTTGGCGGAACATGATTCATGTAGCCGACCCCAATTAATTGGGATAAGGCTCTGATGATGATGATGATGATGATTGGTCTATTCTCTTCATCTAGCTATTCCTTGGACATTCGAATCCTATAATTGTCTTATACCTCTTGATTCTCTATCTTTATTGAACATGTCCTCTAGTCTGGCCTGATTATCTATCGTAGATTTGATTCGTAATTTTTGTACCGTTCGGCATATAGTGACGTTGCATAATTGTTAAGACATTAATTACTTATATTTTATCTGATTAAAGAGATGTAATTCCTATTGAGCTTCTCGCTCACCCAGTGTTCTTTAATATTTTTTCAGGTAATAATGAAACGAAAATTTATCATGATGGGAAAGGTCAAGAGCGACCGAGTACTCCTGAAGTTTATTAGAAGACCCGAGTCTTTTACATTTTCCTGAGTCCAGATTAGAAATTTGAGTCTCGTAATTTGTGTCCTTTTTCTTTGAGTTTTAGAGATTGTAATTCAAGTCAAGAATTATAATAATGAATTTGATTATTAATAAATATATATATTTTTGTCTAATTTTGACCTTATTTGTGCCTCTTGGAGTTGCCTTTTGTGGTGTTGGTCTTCTAGTGCTCTACTTGACATGATTGTTCGCTGTCACATTCGGAGTAGTTTCCGCTACTGGTTTAGAGCATGACAGATACCGAGACGTACTGCCCAGTAGTGGTACGTACCCAACAGTATTGCGAACCATGCCTCCTCTAAGCCCTCCACAACCTTCACCTCCTCCAACGTCGCCTTCCTCACAAACCTTAGAGAATTTCTCCTAGAATCGCTCACCCTCTACCCCTTCACGGAGATCTCCTCCGCCCCAACCTTCTGACGCCCGGCACCGATCTTCAGTGGATTGCATAAGTTGCAACCGTTCTCCGATTCTCAGCTAGTTTGGCATCGCAGCAGTTCCCATGTAAGCGGGGGACAAAGTTGAGAGAGAGACGAGTCATTTTTTAACCATGGGCATTATCGTCTTTTCCCACGTCGAGTTTACCTTTTTTTTTAAAGTGGGTAGTACCACTATAACTATTGTATTAAATTGAAAAAGGGGAATATACAAATATAGGCAAAGCTCTTCCCAAAAACCCTTGTACAAAAGGCACACCAAGAAGGTGTGGTACACACTAACCCCCCAACAAAATAAAAAGATGAGAGTTGAGGGAATTCACATAACAAAGCAACTCCATTCATTCCCTCACTCTGTCACAAATAAAAGAAACAAGAGAAGGCTTCGCTCTAACCTCCCTCCTAAAGATCCTATTGTTACGTTCACCCCACAACGACCACAGGGTGGCATGGAAGACCAACCACCATACAGTGCCATCTCTCTTAATGTGTCATCTCCTCCCCCACGTCGCCATACGATGGTGAACCTCTCGCTAGTGGCCAAGGACACAACAGGCTCTCCTAGCCAACCCCTCCCACACCTCCTACATATAGGTGCAACCCATAAACAGGTGGTCCAATGTCTCATCCTCAAGTCCACACAGACTACAAGACGTCTGGATCCCCAGAATGAAAGGTAACAACCTGTCTCGGGTAGGAAGTCTCCATGGGAAATCCTCCAAGTGAGAAGCTTCACCTTCAACGGACTGTGCGGCGACTACACCTGATAGGCAAGACTATGGCGCACTCCACTGTCAGAAATGATGGAATAAGTCGACCTCACTGAGAAGCGCCTCTCCTTACCCCACCTCCAGATGAGGAGCGTACTCGTGAAGGAAGAGTAAGAGGTCCTGAAGTAGGGTTAGATTCACAGCTGGAAATGGGTGGTTACGGCAATGACATTTTTGCACTATTTTGACAAAAGTAAAGATATCTTTGCTAATGCATTTCCAGACATGATTTTTTTGTTGTTTCAACTTTAACAGTGGTTTATTTGCAAAAACCCAAAAAAATTTGACTATGGCACAACTTGTTGGCTTTAACATTAAACTAATACATGATTCACCAAAAAGTAGGCTGAAGCAGATACATACACTGATCTCCTTTTTAGTCAATGGCGCAAATATTGTGTCCTCCTTTACACCAGCAATTATGTAGAGGCGAACCCTTTGTTGTCCAATTACAACTTCAACATAATCTTCCACCGTTAAAAGTTTGGAAACATCAAAACCTGTTTCCTCCAAAACCTGCATACAACATTGATAAGAAAAATATGTGAGGTGAGTTCAGCTCTTCTGCCTCCCCAAAAAGGGGGAAAAGGGAGAACAAAATCATAGAGTTTCTTGAACCCAATTAGGGATGCACATGTAGTAGTTGCCTTATTGGCAGCCACATCCCTCCCATCCAATTGCAGGCACCGGTTTCCTAGAAAGTCTAGACAGCAAGATGTATTCATTATTAAGCTAACTTTTCAGAGTTGCAAACATTAACAAGTATTGGAGGGCCAAACAAAAGGTAAAGAAATACATATTTTCCTTTCTAACCCACAAGTTGATGGTTAGCTTACACTTCAGACAAATATTTGTTACTTACAAATGCATGGTATGAGGCCTCGTCCATGGTAAACAGTGGCACCAAGATGCATCATCTAAGTTATAAACTAATTACCTAAGTTGGCAATGATCTAATTCAAATGTGTAGACAAGTTAAATCTTATCAACTATGTTCTCCCAGTGAGCCAGTGGATCAGCAGAATGGGGAGTCCCCCCTAAGAGGGAGGCCTTCGTATCAAATCCCACAACTTCAGTGAATGGGGGGATGAATTCATTGAACAGGATCCCGAGGGCCTAGGCAGCTGGCAGAGACCCTAAGGAGATTGTTGTTTCCCATGGTGGGCCCTCCAGCCCCAAAATAGTTGAATAAAGAAGGTGGAGTAGGCAGAGCAGAAAAATCATTGTGTATGCCAGATTTGAACCCTCTTGGCCAATTGAACCATCTGACTGAAAAGATTAAAAAATAAGTTCAGAAATATGTTTCGAAAGAAAGTGAAACCAATGGAATGGCCAGCCAACAACCCATTCTTCTACCTGCTGAAAGATGACACTATATACGAGATTTTTATTACAACCTTATAACTTTCTCTATCACTGCTCTTCCCCCCCCCAAAAAAAAAGAAGAAAAAGGAAGCCCTTCCACTTCTGTCATTTGTTGACTCAAGGCAGATTACTTGTAACCAGTTCCCACGTAACACCATGTACCAACTAACGTCTTTGATTTTCCCAATGAAGTTGTTCAGTATTTTGCCCTTTTGCTATCCACAGTGTTGTTGACTGTAGCTTCCTTTTAGTGGAATCAATGATGTGATAAAAACTTCAAGTAAACAATATTATTTTCAAAATGTATGATTCGGAGTCCATTTTCATGCTAAGAGTTTCAAATAAAAAAAGTATTATGAACATGAGATCCACAATTAAAGTTTTCTTTATACATAGGGCAAGACCTTTTTTTAATGAACAATGTACCTACAATTTTCCAGAACTGCATTCTTTTTTCTAGGATAACGAGGACCATTACTTTTACATTGCATTTCTATCAATAAAATATAGTACTGTTGAGATAAATAATTAAAACAGAATAAACGCAGGTGTCTGGATGGAACTTTCTTTTCGTAATCACCTTTATCTTCACTTTAGTTTAACTGTGACAGTTTGTGTAAATGTTTCTGAGGCATGATTCTTACAGTTTTCCTTCTCTATCAAAAATTTTACAATGCAAAAAATGTTGTTAAAGCCCGTATAGAAAGAATATATATATATATATATATACACCAAGATTTCTATATCTTTTATTCAAGACACTATATGCAAATATGATGACCAATCTGCTTGATCCCAGAAAGAAATCAAGAATAGAGCGGCATCAGATGCACACAGTAATTATTGATAAAGTATCCATTTTTTTTGGAAGTGTATGGTACCACTGTGTATATAAACTGAAAAGAAAGGGATATACAAGTGTATGAATTGAGCTCTCAAAATATCCCTATACAAAAAAGCACATCCAGAGGATGTGACAGTCACTTAACCCCCCCCCTCTACTAGTTCAAAAAAAGAGTTATGAGAAGCTATATTACACAGGAGTTCAGCCCATTCTCTCACCCTCTCGCCAACAAAATCCCAGTCCTTACCAGAACCATTGCTATTGATAGAGTATCCATGTTCCTGTGTTTCATGTTTAGCGAATTCACAACCATAGATTCCCTAAGAAAGGGAAGACTGAAAGGTTGACCCAAAGAAAAATAAGAATAGGACCAGCATTCACATAACACCACAATGAAATGGGCCAGTACTCATATATTTCCACCCCGAAACATGAGTGCAAGGGCATCTACTTTTGTCTAACATAATGGCATTTGTTGTCAAAACTCTGAAGAACTTTCTTATAAACTATCCAATGACCATATCAACAAAATGTGAATTCATTACCTCTCGGATGGCACAAGTATGGTCTTCCTCATCTTTGTTCTTTTTTCCGCGAGGAAAGCTCCAACTTGATCCAGGTTTCCACCCTTTTACCAGGAGACACTACAAGAATTACAGGCACCATTGATAAATAATAATCTCAAAAAGAAAAATCATGTCGATAGTGAGATAACCAATGCACATAGCATATCCAGGTTATAGGCATTCATCACTATCCAACCAATATAACATTTAAAAGATTAAAAGACAAAATAACTCCAACTACACTACAAATGGAAGGCGTCTCTAAGACAGATCGATCAGTGTAAATGTCATACAGGAAAAAAACAGAGAATATTGTGAAGAGGAATCCTTCAATCCTCTTGGGGGCAGGACATAAGAGGTCAAGATGTCAACCAAATTTGCTGGTAACATTTTATACCTTTTTCATCTTTTGGCCCTTTTCCAGAAAGGTTCTTAATTCCACCCTGACAACCCAAAGACAATACTCCGACTTCACTTGCATCAAGTCATCAACATGAGATTACCATTGTCACATACACAAAGACATAGTCAAGCCTACTAGCTTGCAGATCATGTCTGATAAGATTGGAAATGAGTCAAATAACTGAAATTTCAATTGTAACCATTTCACCAAGTTTCCCTATATACAAGAGCATTTTTATGAGAAAATATTTTTTTAATAAAATTCACATCCATAGCTCAACTTAACCGTTCAGGTATTAATGCTGTATTGTCATAGAGGTGTCATCATCATCATCATCATCATCAGAGCCTTATCCCAATTAATTGGGGTCGGCTACATGAATCCTGTTCCGCCAAAGATTTCTATCAAGTGCAATATTCATATTTAAACTCAAGGAACTAATGTCCTTCCTAATAACATCACACCATCTCATTTTAGGTCTTCCTCGAGCTCTTTTACTAGCATCCACTAAGATTTGGTCACATCTTTTAACCGGCGCTGAGTTAGGGCGACGAAACACATGTCCAAACCACCTGAGTCTATTTTCTCTCATTTTGCTATCAATTGGAGCTATCCCTAAGTCCATACGGATGCGCTCATTCCTAATCTTGTCTTTCTTAGTCTTGCCACACATCCATCTCAACATCCTCATCTCTGCTACACACATTTTGTAGATGTGTTCCTTTCGTACTGCCCAACACTCGGTACCATATAACAAAGCAGGTCTCACAGCCGTTCTATAAAACCTCCCTTTGAGTTTCACAGGCATACGACGATCACAAAGGACACCTGATGCACTTCTCCATCTTAACCAGCCTGCCTTAATCCTATGCGTAACGTCATCATAAATCTCCCCATTCTCTTGTATGATAGACCCTAAATATCGAAAGCTACTACTCTTCGGAATGTTATGTCCATCAATTAGAACCATGTCTTCCTGAACCACTCTCCCATTACTAAAATTACAGTGCATAAACTCTGACTTACTCCTACTAATTTTAAAACCTTTAGACTCCAAGGCAAGTCTCCAACGCTCTAACTTAGCATTTAGAGCATCAATACTCTCATCAATTAAAATAATATCGTCTGCAATTGGAGCTATCCCTAAGTCATAGAGGTGTCTGTACTCAAAAAAATAACCACCAGTGATACCATGCATCCACTGTCACAATAGCTAGATAATTTGATGAAACTAGGGACGTAAATGCATTCATCAGAGAGCAACCATTCGCAAACACATTGTGAGATAAACAGACGGCAAGAAATATGACCTGAATAACTCAAAAACAACTAGTCCTGTCTTAGGTGGAGAAAAACAAATAAAACATTGCTTTTATACCATACAAATATTATTCAGACTTGTAAGGCACCTATCAACGTTCAATATAATCTTATAGGGCAATTGTGGCTTCTTATCCGGAGACTTCAGTACATTCATGAACTAACCATCAATATGTATGATTAGCACTTTTCATCACCACAAGCAGCTCAAATGAAAAAGGCCAATCATAACAAGACACAGATTTGATTGAATAAAAGGCAGTGGCCTTCTGCCAAGAAGGGACATAAAACCTGAAACTTACAAGAGAGTGTAGAACCTAAAGAATATTACTTCTTCCTTTGGGGAATGGGGTCTGGTTTAAAGTCAAGAATGAAAACATGAACAGCACAATAGATTCTAAAACATAACAACAAGCAAAGATCTAATGAAACCATATTTTTTCTAAATATATAAAAGGAAATTACCCTCTCATAAGATTCATCCAAAATGATTGCCCCAGTCACAGGTACACGATACTTGTATGATGTGAAATCTTTGTATATATCATCTATATGTGCAATGTATGGTCTGAGTGCAGCACAGCTATTAAACACTGGAATAACATAAGGAAAGCAAGACAAATGACTAAAGATGTCTACTAAATGAAACTATGATTATGTCAACAACCAACCATGATTATTAGATTTATTTTCTATAGGCAGTATCCCTTTTATATTGATAGAGTAAAACACTAAAGATAAATGGAGCAGCCATGTAAAAAGAACAGTCATCAGGAAATAAGTTTCCACACGAGAACTTCCAAACCATATATGAAGAAACCTCTGCTATATCCTATGGAGCTCAAAACGATAGAAATTTATCCAGAAGTGCAAGGACTCTAATAAGAAAGCTTGAATACAAATATCTCATGATGATACAAAGTTTCCTGCATTCCCATGGTTTCCACATTTTGCTGCTTATTTTGCATTTCCTCAGCCTGTGGTCTGGGAAATTTCCACCTTTGCTTTCTGCCAAGATTATGGTCCAAGCCTGATGTCCAAGAATTGCTTGCAAGAGGCAATGAAGTCTGGGTCATAAAGGACTTGTTGAAGTTCTGTCAAAATCGTATTCTGTCATAATGGTCCAAATAAGCTTTATATGATTTTGGCAAGGGAATCAAAGATTCAGGTAAAATATCATTCCACAAGATAGGAGAATTTTGAAGACCTTGTCCAGTTCACTGATGATTTCATGTCAAAAACTTGCAAGAAGGTTCCAAACTGGTAAAGGTAAATCAAGAAACAAACATCAGGAATTCAGGATACTCAAACTCGTGAACTCCCTTAATGATAGCGACTTCAGTGATGGATTCTGTTCCACCGAGTTGTCCTCATAAAACCAATGTGCTTGTTCCACAAGAAATAAAATCCTCTCGAAAGACTCCAGGTCTTCTTTTGGGACATTCAAAACAAAACGGCTGCAAGAGACAAATAACTGTTGCAGTTAGATTGAAGGTGAAGCTTGATTATTAACAAAACATTAATTAAAATTACAAAAAGATACTTAACCAAATAGTCTATGCAACCAGTGCACTATGAAGCCAACCAGCATACAAGTGTAGATATTTACACAACAGTAAAGATAGAAGCATGTGCCCCAAAAGCGTAACTTATCACTCAGTGTTGCTAAAAAGCATTGATAAAAGTCTCTACAGCAGCAGGCATAGTTATTTACCAGAATGGTTTCACTGCCAATCAGTTAATATGAAAATAATTCAAAATTCTTAATCTCTGCACTTGTCCAAGTTTTCTCGCATTTTAACATATTCTCAAAACATCTTAGTTGAAATCCTCATCCCCCCTCATCAAGCCATATTTTGAGTATAAAATTGTTTTAGATCTGATATTTATCCTCTAAAGCTAGCTTTCAACTTGATGTCCAACATTCAGCACACATGGCAAGAACATGGATTCTGGAATGTGCCAGATGGCATGTTGGGATTTGGGAAGGACCGCTTTGATATGGTTTTTCATACTTTATAGCCGCCAATGCCGCTGGCTCATGAGTAGTAACAGCAACACTAATGAGCAAGAACACAGAAGGGAATAGTTGCAAAAGGGCTAACAGGTGATATAACAAAGGTATCAGACGGGAAATATGGTACAGGACTCTGGGAGGAGCCATACGCTTGAAGCTCTAGTGAATAATCAAGCCCTCCCCCCTCCCCATCCCTATTAACAACCATCGCCTCAAACAACCAGAGCAAAAAAGAGGCGGAGGTGATGGGGAGAATTTTTTTTTGAAAGTGGATGGTACCACTGCAAATATTAATTGAAAATGAGAAAATGCGGGAGGGAATGGGAGGAATTAACAGAAGGAAATCATTGTTTTTTCCATGTCTACACTAGCTACCTCCATCCATCTTCTCCAGCATCTCCATCTCTGCTCCCCTTCACACACTACATCTGTCAACTATACGATTTGAACTACATCTGACCCATATTCCAAATTGCTAATTCCCATCAAAGAATCCCCCTACGTTATGAGTAGTGCCACGAACAAGCCTTCCTAAAATTCTATATTTTTTATTCAAACTCTCAAAGTCTTTTACGGCCTTATGATTGGGTTTATTTGTTTTTCAGAACCATAGTTTAAGCCATACTGGAACCCCACCATCTAGTTGCCAAAAAGTCACTCAACTTCAATACGTTGATTTTATTAATATCATCCTTGCCTATCTCAGACTACCTTTCTGTGATGGATTGACAGCCACAAAGGATTCGACTCGGTTACTATTGTGCTGCAGATGTGTATTGTTGAAGAGTTCCCTAACTTGTTTCTCAATGATGGATTTGAGAAATGGGGAGTGTCTATAAGGTGGTACTGCAACCGCCTTTGATTCATCAAGGGGAATACAATGGTCATACTTCCCCTCGCTGGAGGTAAACCTTTTGGTTCATCAAATACAGAGAATATTGGTTGAGAACTTTGGCTAGATCAGCAGGATAGTTGGAGAATTGTGGTGGGGGAGGAACAGGTTCTTCAATTGTGAACAACTGAATGATATAAATTGACCTTACATTTCGGAGTTCCCTATGCATTTTAGAACCAGAAATGAGTTTGAGTTGTTCATCAGCCATGTCCTTAAAGTGATACTGTGGTCCGAGCCATGAGAATGTCATAGACATGTCTTTAATATTCAGAACAATATCCCCAAGTAACCGTAACCATGTTGCTCCCAAGACCACATCTATACCACCCAAAGGCAGAACTAGGAAGTCAAGAGTACATGATATACCTAGAAGCTGAAGATTTATATTTGAACATAATCCTTCAGAAGAGATCTGCAAACCTGATGCAATCTTAAATGGGTCCTGGTCATCACTGGTGACAGGGAGACCCAAGTGTTGCACTACTAATGGGTCGATGAAATTGTGGGGGCTGCAATTGTCAATCAATATTATAACTGATAATCCAGCAATTTGCCCAAGTATTATCATAGTGCCCAGAGATGCCAATCCACCGAGTGATTGAGATGAAATAGATGGTGGGCTGTCCAAGAACTGACACTGGTACACGTCCTATTCAACTGAGAATTCAGGTTAAGAGAAGCATAATCCTCAGCGTCAGGGATCAATTGTAACAAGAATAACTTCCGTGTGGCCCTTTGACCATGTCTCGTCACAGGCGAAACAGAGCCCTTTTGATTTTCTTTCTTGGAGCTGTTGACTGGTTAACTTCCAAACTTGTAGAATGGAGGGTTTAGGTGGAGTTGGTAATAATGGAGGAAGGGAAGAGGATTGACCCACATACTGCCTTCTAGAGAACAATTTAGTCTCATGTATTCACGCCAATTCTATGGCATGTATCCGAGATCGGGGCTGGAAGGATCTGACCTCGCATGAGAGTTCCTCCTTAAGGCCACTGATATAAGTTTCAATAAGATGTACCTCTGGAATTCCAGAAATTTTATTACACAATTTTTAAAATTGCTTTTATTAATCCAAAACAGATCCCGTCTGCCTCAACTTGCTGAGTAAACCATGTGATTCTAGGTAAGAAACTGAACCAAATCTTGACTCAAGAGCATTCAAGAATTCAGACCAAGATAAAGAATCCCTCGTAGTAGAAAAATGCCAAAACTACTCTAAGGCTTCACACTCCAAATAAAAAGATGTTGCAGAAATTTTATGCCCTTCCGGAACTCTATTACGAGAAAAAAAATATGTTGCCCTTAAATCTCCATTACGTACGGTCCGTAGATCCATCGTAACGCGAAACTCGTGGGATTTGGGCATGAATGAAACTAGAGGATCAGAATGCTCTTCCATGACAAAACAACATTCATTCTGATGAACTACTGACTCAAGATTATTCACACGTTGAATCACGCTACTGAATTCTTGCTTAATAGAACTGAACTCTTGCAGAAGAGCAAGTTGGAATTCTTGTAGGATGTTCTTGATGGACTCGGAACTATCAGAAGCCATCACAGCAGTCGATGACGAAGAGGTGCTAGGGGGCAGGTCATACACCAATTTATGATGACTCCTTCTGGGTTCCCAGTCGATTCCCTCTAGCAGAGAACCAGAGGAAAGCTACGCGTACAAGAGGAAGCCGTGGCTAGAACAAGGTGTTGAGACAGAGAAGGCAAACAGGGAAGGGGAAGAGAAGAGAAGCAGAGATAGGAAGAGAAAACTAAGAGAGAACAGGGGATTGGGAAACCACCGTGAATTGTGTTCTCGTGGCCCCTACCTTCTATTTATATTTTCCCCCAAATTTTACATGGTTTCTGGAAGCCACGCCACATGTCAGATGGCAAGTTTCCCATCAATTTTGTAACAAAACAAGAATTCCAAAACAATTCGTTACATTTCTTTATTATAATCTCCTGATTTCTTGCCAACTGTACGAAGATGTTTTCAGTGGATGACAGTCATCCACCGACAACATCTTCGTACAGTTGGCGAGAAATCAGGAGATTATAATTCTTGTTCTGTTACAAAACTGATGGGAAACTTGCCATCTGACATGTGGCGTGGCTTCCAGAAACCATGTAAAATTTGGGGGAAAATATAAATAGAAGGAAGGGGCAACGAGAACACAATTCACAGTGGTTTCCCAATGCTCCAGTTCTCTCTCAGTTTTCTCTTCCTATCTTTGCTTCTCTCCTCTTCCCCTTCCATGTTAGCCTTCTCTGTCTCAACACCATGTTCCACCCATGGCTTCCTCTCGTACACATAGCTCTTCCTCTGGTTCTTTGCTGGAGAGAATCGACCGGGAACCCAGAAGGAGTCATCACACATTGGTGTATGAGTTGCCCCCCAGCACCTCCTCGTCATCGACTGCTGCTATGGCTTCTGATGGTTCCGAGTCCATCAAGAACATCCTACAAGAATTCCAACTTGCTCTTCAGCAGGAGGTCAGCTATATTAAGCAAGAATTCAGTAGCGTGAGCGTGAATAATCTTGAGTCATCAGAATGAATCTCATTCTGTCATGGAAGAGCATTCTAACCCTCTAGTTCCATTCACACCCAAATCCCACGAGTTTCACATTACGATGGATCTACGGACCTTGCAGAATGGAGATTTAAGGGCAATAGATTTTTTTCTTATAATAGAGTTCCAGAAGGGCATAAATTTTCTACATCATCATTTTATTTGGAGGGTGAAGTCTTAGAGTCATTCTGGCATTTTTCTGCTACGAGGGATTCTTTATCTTGATCTGAATTCTTGAATGCTCTTGAGTCAAGATTTGGTTCAGTTTCTTACCTGGAATCGCATGGTGTACCCAGCAAGTTAAGGCATACGGAATCTATTCTGGAATACCTGAAGCAATTTGCCAAATTGTGTAATAAAATTTCTGGAATTCCGAAGGAACATCTTATGGGAACTTATATCAATGGCCTTAAGGAGGAACTCTCATGTGAGGTCAGATCCTTCCAACCCCGATCTCCGATACACGCCATGGAATTGACGCGCATACAAGAGACTAAATTGTTCTCTAGAAGACGGTATGTGGGTCAATCCTCTTCCCTTCCTCCATTATTATCAACTCCACCTAAACCCTCCATTCCACCAGTTCAGAAGTTAACCAGTCAACAGCTCCAAGAAAGAAAATCAAAAGAGCTTTGTTTCAACTGTGACGAGAAGTGGTCAAATGGCCACACTTGCAATACTCAGAAGTTATTCTTGTTACAATTAATCCCTGACGCTGAGGATTATGCTTCTCTTAACCTTGAATTCTCAGTTGAACAGGAAGTAGACCACTGCCAGTTCCTTGACAAGCCACCATCTATTTCATCTCAATCAGTCAGTGGATTGACATCTCCGAACACTATGGCCATGTTTGTTTACAGCATAAGGTCGGGTTAACCTGGATACCCCACCCTTACCCATCCTAATCGATTTGATTGCGCACATCCCATATTCTAGCTGGTATCTGAGTTAAGAGTCGACATCGGGTTAAGGGTCGATTAGATTGATCGAGAGAAAAGACGGAAAAAAATAACTCCGGTTATGGTATCTCTCGATTAAAACAAAATTGCTTATTCTTTGGAATAACCTAACCCCAGTTATAGTATTCCCCTTAATCTATTCTGCAAACAAACAGGGCCTATGAGAATACTTGGGCAAACTGCTGCATTATCAATTATAATATTGATCGACAATGACAGCACCCACAATTTCACATACCCATCAATAGTGCAACACTTGAGTCTCCCTGTCACTGTGATGACCAGCACCCAGTTAAGATTGCATCAGGTTAGCAAATCTCTTCTAAAGGATTATGTTCACATATAAGTCTTCAGCTTCTAAATATATCATTTACTCTTGACTTCTTAGTTCTACCTTTGGGTGGTATAGATGTGGTCTTGGGAGCAACATGGTTACAATTACTTGGGGACATTGTTCTGAATATTAAAGACATGTCTATAACAATCTCATGGCTCGGAGCACAGTACCACTTTAAGGGCATCGCTGATGAACACAAACTCATTTTTGGTTCGAAAATGCATAGGGAACTTTGAAATGCAAAGTCAATTTATACCATTCAGTTGTTCACAATTGAAGAACCTATCCCCCTGTAACGCCTGAGGATTTTCTAAGAATTTTTCGGGATTAAAAATATAATTATTAAGCATTTAAATGGGCTATTGATTGAATTACGGTTAATTAAAACTAATTATTTAGGCCTATACTAATCCAAGAAAATTAGGCCCATTTTGACAAATCCAATTGGCCCAAACTATAATTTTAAACTTTGGCCCAAGTTCTAGAAGCTTGGAATTGATGCATTTACGGAATTAAGGAAATAAGTAAGAATATTTTAGGATAAAAAGATGGATAATGGTACAAGAGTTTGAACTGGTTTCAAATTCGGCGCCCAAAATCGAAAACGGTCTATCGCAAGACCGCAAGTCATTGGAAAACGGTCTCCTAAATGACCGCTAAGCTCTGCAGATTCTGTGAATAGAAGAAAGTGTAAAAAGGTATGATTTTTAGCGTCCAAACTCCCAGAAATCGAAGTGGATAGAAGTATAATCAGGTTTAGAACTCTTAAGGATCGATCTTACACCTAATAAGGACTCTAGAATCGTTCAAATCTATGAAACCCTAGTTAAAACCCTATAAATTGACTCCAGAACCAACCTGTGCGACCCTTGCTTTTGGCTCGCATGGAACTAAGGTAAAGAGGTCGAATTAGAGGTAAGTTTCTTCTAGAAACTTGTTAATCTTAGTTAGATCTAACTTTCCTCAAAATTTCGTTCTAGGAGATCAAGCCTACAGGGAGATAGAAGCCTGCAAAGACGTTGGTTCGGTAAAAGTAACTCAAGAAATTGTGCGACCGACCCAGAAAGATCAGGAAAATAGAAGCCCCAAACGAGGTAATTAGATAGAGGTTCTTTAGAACGATTTGTTCCTTTTAGTACCCTCTTCTTACCCTCCAAATTTCACATCTTTAGGTCAAGAGAATCGGGAGATAGAGGGGCAAGAAGTTACTACTTCGGTTCAGGACGAGTAAGAAATTAGGGTTAATTTCTAGCCCTAAAATTCGAAGCATAAAGCCCAAAACAGAGGTAGGTTATCTCATGGACGGCTTAAACATGATCTTAGGAGTAAAAGCCCTCAATTTTCAGTTAATTTCATGCATTGTACATGGAGTATTTTGCGTTTTAGTAGTTAGATCATTTTTCATGCATAAACCTAGCCTTTAATGGAAAAGATGAAATTTTACCTAATAGACATCCTCCTATGTATATTCTTGGCCTACTTTCCTCTAAGTATGTTCATTGCATGTTTTATATTGTTTCCACGCCTTATATTGTCCTGAAATAAATTTGAACATCGATTTTTTATCTCTCTGCTACAGAGGAAGAAACGGTCTTCCTGTAGACCGCCAGAGACCTTTAGCGGTCCTACAACAGACCGTTAGCACCCATGAAACGGTCACCCACTAGACCGTTTGCGTTTTCTGATTTCTGTAATAATGTTAACCCGAAACATATTGCAGATTAGCCCTAATTATTATATACTAAGCCTAGTTAAGAAAGCTTTACTTCTGTTTCAAATGTTATTTTCTTATACCTAGTTGTGTTAACAGATTACTCCAGAAGATTTCATGTTCTTCATGTACTTGGGATTATTTTTTGTTATTTTTATGGCCAAAAACTTATACTCTCGTATTTATAGGCATGTTTTCATAAAGTTTATGGACTTATTTAATCGTTGTTTTATCATAATTCTTTCTTATCTAGAGTCATTTTCGTAAGTACATGGCACATATCCCGGTGTGTTGTCATTAGTTACACTTTGCACTTATACGCATATTTTTCTTAGACTTGAAAACCTCTTCATTGGATATTCCTTCCAAAGGACTAGGTGATCTTATTTCAAGGTCTCCATAAGTCTCCGCGAGCTTGGGATTCCCACTAGGACGCCGAGCTGGTTGTATCATAAAAACCCAATTGTCTAGAAAGCACTTTACTGGTGTTTTAATGACTTCTAGGCCTTAGCGGCCTAATGTATGACCGCCAGAGTCTGTTAGCGGCCTATTGCTAGACCGCCAATGTCACCTAGCAGCCCTGCCCTAGACCGCATTGTTCCAACTTCTTTTTCAATGTTTAACCCATGGTTTTACCTTTGGGTTGAGTATTCCTATGTTCCAGATAGTCTATTGATTATCTAGAACTTGTCACCTTATTCCAAGATGTCTAAATAAATTATGAAAATTAATGAATGTACCGTTATGCTGCCGAATTCTTGCCAAAGCATGACCTAGTTATTAATGCATTTTTTTTAATTCTTATATTCATACTTGGTGCATTCTTCCATTGACGTTGTATCACAAAACTATTATTGAACTTGATATCTTATTGGCCAACATTATTGTTGTACTCGTGGAAGTAGCTTGATTTATACTTAAAGATGCAGTTCGAGCACTGATTGTGTTCAAGGACTCTATGCTAATCCCCTCGGCTGATTGTCGGAAACATACTATAAACCATGGGGTATGATGCTACTGACGTCGCATTACGCTGGGAGTACTTTCTTTATAAATAAGTGAAGAATCCACGGATGTCCACAAATATACACGAAGTACTTGCAAAGCAAAAGTACATTCTTACGTGTTACATGACTTTCTAGTGCATAGCCTTTATGGTTATGAAAAGTGCATTCTTGTTACATTCTTGTTCATGGAAAGGCCAAAATTACATTCTTGTTATATTCTTGTTATATACTTGCTCAGTCATATTCTCATATCTTGTTTTGACCATATCTTACTATTTTGGTTCTATTCGCATGATTTACCATATTCGCAAGATTTAACTTTCTCTAGAGCTAAAAATGTTAATCACTTTAAGATTGCCGTCATGTTGATACGAAGATACCTACTGGGCAAGTGTGCTCATTACCTACTTTCTCAAATGTTTCAGGAAGGACTAGTGAATCGGATTCGGATTATACAAGTAGCGGGTCCGAGAGCAATTGAAGGTCATATGGACGAGAGAAGCCTTAGTTTTCTAATGTCTAGCCAAGTCATTATGTAATTTTTATTTTCTTGAGTCTATGGTGTATTAATGTTAAAAGTCAAAAATCTTATGTATTTGATGGTTATTTATATGAAATAAAGATGAAGGTTTTAGTGAATTACTTGTGCAATTACTTTGTGTGATTGTCTGGCGCTCTGATTATATTCGGCTTGCAAGAGGCTTATCATGCCGGCTGTTCACGTTCCCGATTGTTTTCGCTGCATAAATCTCGGGGCGTGACAGTTAAGGTGGTATCAGAGCGTAAGTCTAAGGACTTACTTATTTCTAGGATATATATATATATATATATATATATATATATATATATATATATATATATCATGTCATAGGCTAAGTCCAAGGTTTAAGGACCCACACCTATGAAACTAGAAAGGAATCTCCAACCCATGTGAGAATTGGGTAGAACCCGGGATGAGCTAGTTGTTTAGGATATATCTTTAAGCTAACTTCCTTTAAATTCTATGAAGAATAACAAACCTATCGCTTTTCTCAGATACCTCATTCTTACGATGGCTCACCGTGTTGATTGGGGTGGAATGCAACAGACCGTTGCGGGTCTCACCCAGGCATTACAAAATATGGCTCAAGCCGGCGCAAGAGCTGGTGCGGGTGATCTTCACCGCAACTTCAGGAGCCTAAATCCTCCACGATTTTCTGGTTCCTCTAATCCAGATGAAGCCGAGAATTGGATTGACGAAATGAATCGCATATTTGAGGTTATGCAATGTGCTGACCAAGAGAAGGTCCGTCTTGTCACATTCCAACTCAATAAAGATGCCTGTACATGGTGGAAGTTAATTCATGCACCGCCTCAAGATGCACCACATACTTGGGAGGGATTTCTCACCCTCTTCCGAGCTAAATACTTCTCCGAACATGTCAAGAAGAAGAAAGCTATGGAATTTACTTCATTACGCCAAGGCATGATGACAGTAGCGGAGTATGAACTCCAGTTTTCTAGGCTGGCGCCTTATGCTCCTCATCTGGTTAGTACCGACTTATTAAAAGCTAACCGATTTATGGACGGTTTAAGGCCTGACTTTATCCAACAACTAGGGTCTCAGAACATCCGTACATATGCGAGATGGTCCAACAGGCACATCTATGCGAAAGGACCTTGGAGAAGGTCGAAAAACTTTAAGGTAAAGGAGAGGAGCCGAGCCGAAGGTCTGATCGGCATGAAAAGAAGGGAAAGTTTAGTATCACGGAACCTTACAAATCCCGTGATAGCAAGAAGAGATCCCGGAACGGGAATGGTAGTGGCTACTATAAGAACAAGAAGGCTAAAGAAGAAGAAAAGCAAGTCATGGCGGCTTGTACTTTCTGCAAGAAGTTCGACCACTCAGCAGAAGAATACTGGAAACGTCTCGGTGCTTGTTTACGATGTGGCAACCGGGAGCACTGCATGCCAGATTGCCCTCTCATGAAGGATCAAATTTCCAATGGTGGACGCAAACGTCAGGCTCGTCTTAATGCTATTATAGATGATGAAGAAGCGCCCAAGGATGATGGGTTAATGGAAGGTACCATTCAAGTCTATTCCCATCCTGCATTCGTATTATTTGATACTGGTGCTTCTCATTCCTTTATATCTACTGCTTTTGCAAAAACCTTGCCAATTTCATCAGTTCCTCTACCTTCGGACCTAGTAATCACTACACCATTGGGTCCCGGAACCAAACTTACAACCTACTACCCCAATAGTGAGGTAATGGTAGAAGGTCATAAACTTCCAGCAAACCTCGTATGCCTTGACATGGAAGGCTATGATGTTATCTTAGGTGTAGATTGGCTTGTGGACCATGACACCTATATAAACTGTCGCAACAGGATTATCTTTTTTCGGAAACCATGTCTTCCAAGGTTTTCCTTCCTTGGTATCAAGCATAGGAAACATCCTGCTATTATTTCATCTCTTCACGCTTGCAAACTCATTTCGCAAGGATGTGAAGCTTTCCTTGCTTCTGTAATCATTACCGAGTCCAAGGAAATCGTCTTAGAAGATATTCCCGTTGTGAATGAGTTTCCCGATGTGTTCCCATCAGATTTACCCGGTTTACCACCCGAAAGAGAAGTAAACTTTTCTATTGAACTTCTACCTGGAGCAACACCCGTTTCAATAGCTCCCTACAGGATGTCCCCCACAGAACTCAAGGAATTGAAGAGACAACTTGTCACGCCCCGACGCGGAAAAATCGGAACGTAGCAGTTTATATCATTCATGTCAATCAGAGCATACATTGCCACAAGAGACTAAACCACCAAGTTAATAATAAAGAAAAACAATTAACCCATCTTTATTGATAAAAATAAGAGAAAGTACTTAATTACACCCGACTCCTTGTGGACTTCTAACTTATTAACGGAAAATACATCACTCTAGATAACAACTCAACAACTAATCTAAACTTGACTTGAACATCACTCTAAATGGCTCGCTCCTGAAATCACTCGTTCCCGTCCCCATCGGAGCGCACATCCTCATCCGAACTACCTGAAAAGGATTGGAAAGTAGGGGTGAGCAAAGCTCAGTAAGATTTTATATCTCTATCATCAGACATAATTAAAGTAATTAACCATTCAATTAGGAATAACGTTGCAACGAAAGTAATGATAAATAATGACAAAAGATAGATAGAAAAAGAATATGAACTTCCAAGTAAAGAATATAACAAGTATAACAAGAACTATTCACGAAAATTGTACGAAAATGATATATGGAATTGGCCATAACAAGCACGCATGCCACGCGGGAATTTCAAGTAAATGAGTAAAAGTGGAATGTCTCAGACCAATCACGCTAGTCATGCACTTCGGTGCAATGCCACACCTTGTCATTACAAACTCCCGGGGCACAAGTACTTCGGGCGCTCCTCCCAGGACCAAACCGGGCCCTTTATGATGCGTTGGCATTGAAGGGTTGGATCATAGATCCTAGTCTAGACATTCATCACATTAAATGGCCAAGAATTCCAAGGTTTAAGCCCACGAACTTACTTCTAAGATTGAGAGAAATTCCAACATTATTGGAATGAACATTAGGTAGAAAGACAAGGATGCAAACAAGGATCACGCACGATTTCACAGTTCAAGGCCAACCTTGATGACTGCTACACGATAATAAAACAAGGGAAACGTATGAAATATCTTACTGTGGCGGTCGATAACTGGGCCGCTACAGGAACATGACGGTCTGACCTTAGTCCGTTGCGTTGACGTGACGGTCCAACATTGGGCCGTTACAGTTCACAGGTCAGTCCAGTTTGGACTGGCCCAATACACGATTCAAACCACGTTCATGGGTTCAGGTCTTTGGGGTACAACCTGCCCGACGTCCTAGTGGGAATCCCAGGCTCACGGGGTCTTACGGAGGTCTCATAATAGTGGTCCCAGTCCGACGGAAGGAATATCCGGCAGAGAGTCCCATCTATTACAAGAATTGAGGCTTAAACAAACACAGAAAACCAAGACAGTGCGGTCAGTCAATCCCACCGGAGTGGAATGACTGTAAAACAAAAATGTCAAGACCAATATACATCTAGCATGGATCAGAAGTTATACAAGTATTAAGGGTTTTTATCAAATTTCATATGATCATTCATCTTAGGATTATCTAACAACTTTCATGTAGAGAATAAAAATTTAATGTTTATGATCATGATACTAGATTATCATCACGTTCTGCGTTGTTACAGATCAAGATGTCATACTAAAACATAGCAAGTTCCTGGTTCAAAACGCATGAATTAGCGGTTAAATCACCCTGCCAGAAGAACGTGTCGGTCCATATAAGGGGCGTTACAAGCATGTAACGGTCAATCATAGGGGCGTTACAGAAATAATTAAACATAAATCTTATAAAAATACAGGGCACGTGACGGTCTATCGTGGGGCCGTTACGTCATGGTGACAGTTTATCGTGCGACCGTCAGAGTTGTAACGGTCACTGAAAGGGCCGTCAGATCAATCCGAGTCCCGCCAACGGCGAACCTCGACACGCCACGATAAAACTTCGATTTCTTACGATAGAGTGAACAGAATTTAGGGAAAATACCACCGTTCGAAAGAGCATTAAAAATCGTACAAGATAGCATGCTTTGATTAAGATCTAAAACGATGAATTTCAACATTAGACTAGTTAACATGGAAGTTACCCTTTTTGTATATCTCAGAGTAAAACATGAAATTAGAACAGCATGGTGTACGAAAATTAGGCAATTAGGTATCAAAAGAAAGATCTCAGGAAGACGAATAAGATGGTATCATTAGATTTTCGTTTGGCCTGAGAGACACCTACCTTTGCTTGAAGGAAAGAAAGACGAAAGGAAGGGTCGCCGGAACCCTAGGTACCACTCCTAGAACGCCCAGATTCTCTCCCGTCCGGTCACGATCAGCTACGCCACCTGCCGCTGATGCAAATAGGGTTCTAGAGCGTCTAAAGCCCTCAATAAATAGGACCTATAGGGACTCCTAGCGATCGAATTGGTTGAAGAGTCCAATGAAGAAACTCCGGCGAAAATCTCGAATGGGGTTCTAATCCACCGTCGCCGCCACCAGTAGAAGCATCTAGACTTAGGGTTTCGAAGAGAAACAAGGACCTATCAATGGGCTAGGGTTTGGCTCGAATTGGAGCGCAAATGGGCTTAAATTGGACCCAAATTGCAATGGTTAAACTAGGTCTTCTAAACCCACGAAAAACTGCTAAAACATGAAATTGGGTCTTCACAAATTTTATTTTGGGCTCTTACCTAAAGACAAAGTTATTACAAATTCAATTTTACCCTAGATACATATTTTTCTATATTTTTAATAATTTCATTAGAAGTTGAGCCAATAATTAATTAACTTATATGGAAAAAAATATGATGCTACACCCTCCCCCTCTTTAAGGAATTTGGTCCCCAAATTCACCGAATCTGATAACAACCAACCTTATAACAATTCGGGATATAACTTCCTGACTGCATCCTCGGACTCCCATGTTGCTTCCTCTGCTCCACGCCGACTCCACTGGACCTTGACCATCGGAATAGATCGATTCCTGAGTTGCTGTTGCTTGAAGTCCAATATCTTGATAGGCTTTTCTTCATAAGATAAGTCTTTCTTCAATTCCAAATCAGCATATTGGATAATGTGCGAAGGGTCATACACATACTTCCGAAGCATGGATACATGAAACACATTGTGAATGCCTGCTAACCATGGTGGTAAGGCCAATCTATAGGCAACTTCGCCTACCCTCTCTAAAACTTCAAATGGGCCAACGAACCTTGGGCTTAACTTGCCTCGAATTCCAAATCTTCTAATTCCTCTTGATGGTGAAACTTTCAGAAATACGTGTTCCCCAATCTGAAATTCTAACTCCCTTCTTCTATTATCTACATAGCTTTTTTGTCTGGACTGGGCGACCTTCAAACAGTCTCTGATAACTTGAATGTTCTTGGATGATTCTGAGATAAGATCTGACCCGAGCCATTACTTTTCACCAACTTCTTCCCAACAAAGAGAAGATCTACAGCTCCTGCCATACAAAGCTTCAAACGGTGCCATCTGAATGCTGGATTGGTAACTATTATTGTGTGCAAACTCAATCAAAGGTTAGTGTTCATGCCAACTGCCTCCAAAATCAATTACGCAGGCTCTCAACATGTCTTCAACAATCTGGTTCGCTCTCTCGGTCTGCCCGTCAGTCTGAGAGTGAAAAGTTGTACTGAAGTTCAAACGGGTTCCTAACGATGCTTGTAGTCCTTTCCAAAAGTGAGATGTAAACCTGAGGTCTCTGTCAGATATGATGGATACATGCACTCCATGTAATCTTATTATTTCCTTCACATACAGGGCAGCCAAAACATCCACAGTCCACTTTGACTTAATAGGCAAGAAGTGTGCGGACTTTGTTAGTCGGTCAATGATCACCCAAATTCCATCAAGGCCTCCTCGTGTTCGGAGTAAACCCATAATAAAATCCATACCGACACTTTCCCACTTCCATTGAGGTATTTCAAGAGGCTTTAATTTCCCAGCAGGCCTGAAATGCTCTGCTTTTACTTGTTGACATACTAAACACCTGCTCACAAAATCGGCCACTTCTCTTTTCATGTTCGGCCACCAAAAAATTCTCTTCAAATCTCTGTACATCTTTGTAGCTCCTGGATGTATAGTATACTTAGATCTGTGCGCTTCTTCAAGAATCTTCTTCTTTATCTCCGTAGAATCAGGGACACATGTTCTCCCTCGAAACAACAATCTCCCATCAACAGCTAACATAAAATCTGGTCGACTATCCATCCGTTCTTTAATTTCAACGAGCACTGGGTCATTATCCTGCAACTGCTTAATTTCTACTAGCAATTCTAAACGAAGCTGGATATGAGCCACCAAGATTCGATCTTCCTTTTCTGTAATATCTAGACTGGCAAACTGTTCTAACAACTTCCACTCTTGAAGCATCAAACTGGCTAATCTAGCTGTCGGCTTCCTGCTCAAAGCGTCTGCTACAACATTCCCTTTTCCGGGATGATATTCAATGGAGAAGTCGAAATCCTTTAAGTACTCTAGCCACCTTCTCTGTCTCATATTCAATTCCTTTTGAGAAAATAGATATTTTAAGCTCTTATGGTATGAGTACACGGTGAAAGTTTCTACATAAAGATAATGCTTCCATATCTTAAGAGCAAACACAACAGCTGCTAACTCCAGATCATGAACAGGGTAATTCTCTTCATGTTTTCTCAATTGTCTGGGGGAATAAGCTATCACTCTCCCTCGCTGCATCAATACGCAACCCAAACCGATTCCTGAAGCATCGGTGTAAACTTCAAAACCTCCTTCACCTAAGGACAAAGCCAAAACTGGGACAGTGGTCAAACACCCCTTCAAAGTCTGAAAACTCTTCTCACAATCATCAGTCCACTCAAAACAATTCTCCTTACGAGTTAACCTAGTCAAAGGCACTGCAATCTTAGAGAAATCCTTAATGAACCTTCGATAATAGCCTGCTAAGCCTAAGAAACTTCTGATCTCAGTTACATTCACAGATCTTTCCCAATTACGTACAGCCTCAACTTTGGAAGGGTCAACTACGATTCCCTCTTTAGAAATAATGTGCCCTAGAAAAGATATCTCTTGTAACCAGAACTCACATTTACTAAACTTGGCGTATAGCTGATGATCCTTTAATATTTGTAACGCCATTCTCAAGTGCCTTTCATGCTCCTCCTTGCTCCTTGAAAATATCATAATATCATCAATAAATACCACGACCCACTGATTCAAGTAGGGCCGGAACACACTATTCATTAGCTACATAAAAGCTGCAGGAGCATTAGTTAGTCCAAACGGCATTACCACAAATTCAAAATGCCCATACCTGTTACGGAATGCCGTCTTAAAAATATCTTCATCTTTTATCCTCAACTGATGATACCCAGACCTGAGATCGATCTTTGAGAAGTACTGGGCTTGATGCGGGACGGACACGCGACCTGGGACTCTAACTCGCGGGTGTCCCTAGCGAGGGAAGACGTGGGACCGTGCGCGGTTGAGAAACAGGCAGTGAGTCTTGGGTATCGGCCTTTCCGCGTTAACTCGGATCGAGTCACGGGACGGTACACTCAATCTCGCTCTCTCGCAGCGGTGATAATAGAATAACAAGCTAGAAACCTATCACATGCAGCGGCATATACGAAGTAATACGAGTAAAGCAATGCCTACGAGGAGGGCAGCGAGTTTACCTCCACGCTCCGGGCGTGGGGAAGACGTTCCCGGCCAGTTACGGTAACTCCCGGTAACAACGGTAAAAGTTAATTACAACAGTGAAATCTATTGCCCACTCCACGCAGGGAGGTAAAGGGCTACAAGTGGGGCCCGGGAGGACCGACCTTGGGTTGACGGGCAGCAATCTGGAGGCGCGTACGGCACGAACTAGGCCTGCTGGTCCGACTCGACACTATTCCAACTCGGTGCTGCGCCAACTCGGTGGCTGACTCACTGGACAGCAAGCAACGGTTTCCAAAGGAACATCGCCTTCCTGAGATCTTCCGGAGGCGCCGCTTGGCTGGGACGATGGCGGGATGTCCCTGATCGACTCTCTGAAGGGGCGGTCGCTGAAGTTGACCTTTGATATTTATTTCTGAGTTTTCTCCCGGACTGAGTTGTGCTTGCTGAATTCGGATCTGCTCTCCACACCTTCACGAAAAGAATTCCTACGACCAGATCTAATGTCGGATTGATGCACAAGAGGTACCGATGGATAGAGGACTCAGAGATCTACAACATATATTTTTGGTGGCTCCATCCACAGAACAGATTAAAAATAAAAACGACTGCAAACTGCCTTTTTTTTCTGACCCGGACTGACAAACACACAGGGCAGAGATGAATCTGCCTGAAACAGACCTTTGACCGAGGGCTCAATGATTTTTTTTGACTCAACGAAAATTATGGTGGAAGGGGGTATACGTGAAGAACACTAGGGAATTTGTGTGGATTTTCTAAAATTTTCTAAGTGGGTGGAGAAATTGTAACAAGGAGACTCTGTCCCGTAGATCTGCAAAAGGGCAGATTACTGAGAGGACAAACAAAAATATGGGAAAATTATCAAATGGACTCCAAATGACACGAAATTTTAACTGGAGGTTAGGGGAGGTGGACAGAACAAACCCTCAAAATTAGGGCTCGATCAGACAACAAGAACCAGAGATACAATTTCGGAGAAGAGGTTCTGTCCTGATGGAGACAGAACTCCGATGACGGTGGCGGCGGCGCGACAGCGGTGCGATGGCGGCGGCGGTAGAAATAGAATTCAGAGGGGCTAAGAAGAAGATAGAAGGGCATCACACCCAAGATTTAGCAGAAATCCATCTGCAAGAGGGGGAGGGAGAGAGGAGGAGGGCACACCCTTCTTTGGTTCCAACCAAATTTCACAATTTTTTTTCTCTTCATTAATTTCTCTAATGACACTATACATGGGCTTATATAGAGAATGGCAAGGGGAGGGGGGCTGGGAATTTCGTGGAAGAGAGGGAATTTTCTTCCCCATGTGGTCAAATGACCAAAAAAAATAAAAAATACAACATGGGATAAACTATATTATAAGGGGGAAGCATCTTGGACTTTAAGGGTTAGAATATTGGACTTTTTAATCCAATTGTCCCCTTGAATGGTCAAGCCATCTAGAAGCCCACCTTGGACCTTTGACTGACCCCACATGGGCCCTAAGACTTAGGTGGACCAATAGGAAAGGAGATGGGGGCCCCTTGCTGGTCCTACTAGACTTTTGCACAAAAACCCAAAGAATCCTAAGGAATGACAAATTGACTTATAAAGCCTTACAATTGCAAACCTACTTCCCAAAGATATAAATGCAAACTAAAAGGACACAAATATAAAAATAAAAGTTAGTGTCCGGTGTAGATTCCCATCAATTCTCCCCGGGTGGGAAGAACTCGACCCCGTCGAGTAAGGGGTGCGGCTGCTCGTGACGCCGGCGGATCCGTCATCGTACCCGGAAACGCGGAGTACGCTCCACTCCAAGTAATTGACACTTGCTCATCCCGTATAGATTCGATATGCACACGCTGCCATGGGAATGAGGCTAAAGGTGGACACTCCGGGGTGGGGTCACTCTCAAATGAGGGAGGCGGCTCAAAGACTCACTAGGAATCACCGCGGGTCCCTTATGTGACTAGATCCGATATGTGGAGTAGAACCGATCCCAATAGTCCGACAAGTCTCATACTCGAAAGAAACTAACAACGCGAGCGTACAAAACCGACTCGACTCAACGTATGCACAGACACACAATGCACTCGACAAACAAACAAAACAAAGACTCACAAGGACCCTAAACAAACCTAATGTTAGTCCGACCCGTACATGGGTGACGGCGGACCAAGACATCCGAATATGTGCCATGCATGCATCTTATGTAACCGAAGGTTGGTGGTATGGGAAACACCTAGACGCCCAAGTATGACCCAGTCATGCATGAACGGCCCTTTGGATTTGGGTGGGGAAGGGCTAGGAGATCCAAAACTACCCTCGTCATTACCCCTAGACGTAGGTACGACTTGCCAACTAGACCGAGGGGTAGGGGTGGGATAGTAAACTCCTTGGAAGAAGTGGAGTGAATTTGATAGCTCGGGAGGTTCACTAGTGAAGGGGTCAAAGAAGTATGACCCCATGAAGTGGGTTCCCCCATGACTCGGTTCCAAGTTAAGAATTCATAATCACCGTCATACATTGTGATCGGTGGGACGACGGTCATGTCTAAAAATTAAGATTCCTCCCTTGGGCAAAAGGGAACGAAGTCGGACTCGGCCGGTATCGGGAGAAATAGAAGAATCTCCGTGGTGACACAACCCACGGTGCACACGGAGGTAATGGACCCTATGGCTGGATGGGTGAAGCTACGACTAGTGGGTTGGTCAAAGCCTCAGGCTAATAAGTGCGTCAACTTTCATTGTGAATCTAAGCCCATAACAAGATCATCCAAGGTATCAACATGGTGACTAGACCGAAATGTAGTGTGGAATGAGTTGACCGGCACTAATGGTAAGGCGGGGTCCATGGATGGATAAGGAGGTGAGACCAAGCCATCCTTGAGCCAACTAAGAAGCGGCTCGGCTATGTATAGCGTACCCGTTAGAAACACGGGAGGCTCGGACCTTGGTGGCTCCAAATAAGATGGTTCCGAAATAAGATCGGAAGATGAGGTTGACGATAATGGAGCTCTCATGGGTGATGGAGGAATGTCCTCCTCGTGGAGAAGGGGTCCTTGGTGTGGCACCGGGATGTACCCTTCCATCCGATCTATCCCAGTAGTCAACCGATCTACCCCTGTAGTCAACCGATCTAGGCGTATACTCAACCCCTTCATTGCTCCCATAATGGCTCGGAACATTCCGGCCACTTCATTCGGACTATGGACTCGGGGTGTGGCCATGGTGGCCAAGATGGGGTTGGATCCCCTAGGAATGGATATGTAAGGCCATTTTTTTTTATTTTATAAGCGAAATGTTATGCCAACTAATGCAAGCACCTAGACACGACTTAGAATGTGATGCAAATGCAAAGTTGAAATGAGACTCGACTACACACCTAGACACGACCAAGATTCGGTACGCGGCGGAGTTAATCGACCCGAAGATCACTCGCGCAAGTGAATCACCTCTCCGATAGGCGTAACCTAACGGTCGGGCGACACCTTTTTATATACCGAACAATGGTATGCGGATGCAACCTTAGACCGACTTAGACGATGACTAGACGTAAATGACACTTTTTTTTTATTTTAGACACCCTAGACTCAACTGGGTCTCTGATACCAAATTGATGCGGGACGGACACGCGACCTGGGACTCTAGCTCGCGGGTGTCCCTAGCGAGGGAAGACGTGGGACCGTGCGCGGTTGAGAAACCGGCAGTGAGTCTTGGGTATCGGCCTTTCCGCGTTAACTCGGATCGAGTCACGGGACGGTACACTCAATCTCGCTCTCTCGCAGCGGTGATAATAGAATAACAAGCTAGAAACCTATCACATGCAGCGGCATATACGAAGTAATACGAGTAAAGCAATGCCTACGAGGAGGGCAGCGAGTTTACCTCCACGCTCCGGGCGTGGGGAAGACGTTCCCGGCCAGTTACGGTAACTCCCGGTAACAACGGTAAAAGTTAATTACAACAGTGAAATCTATTGCCCACTCCACGTAGGGAGGTAAAGGGCTACAAGTGGGACCCGAGAGGACCGACCCTAGGTTGACGGGCAACAATCTGGAGGCGCGTACGGCACGAACTCGGCCTGCTGGTCCGACTCGGCACTATTCCAACTCGGTGCTGCGCCAACTCGGTGGCTGACTCACTGGACAGCAAGCAACGGTTTCCAAAGGAACGTCGCCTTCCTGAGATCTTCCGGAGGCGCCGCTTGGCTGGGACGATGGCGGGATGTCCCTGATCGACTCTCTGAAGGGGCGGTCGCTGAAGTTGACCTTTGATATTTATTTCTGAGTTTTCTCCCGGACTGAGTTGTGCTGGCTGAATTCGGATCTGCTCTCCACACCTTCACGAAAAGAATTCCTACGACCAGATCCGATGTCGGATTGATGCACAAGAGGTACCGATGGATAGAGGACTCAGAGATCTACAACAAATATTTTTGGTGGCTCCATCCACATAACAGATTAAAAATAAAAACGACTGCAAACTGCCTTTTTTTTCTGACTCGGACTGACAGACACACAGGGCAGAGATGAATCTGCCTGAAACAGACCTTTGACCGAGGGCTCAATGATTTTTTTTGACTCAACGAAAATTATGGTGGAAGGGGGTATACGTGAAGAACACTAGGGAATTTGTGTGGATTTTCTAAAATTTTCTAAGTGGGTGGAGAAATTGTAACAAGGAGACTCTGTCCTGTAGATCTGTAAAAGGGTAGATTACTGAGAGGACAAACAAAAATATGAAAAAATTATCAAATGGACTCCAAATGACACGAAATTTTAACTGGAGGTTAGGGGAGGTGGACAGAACAAACCCTCAAAATTAGGGCTCGATTAGACAACAAGAACCAGAGATACAATTTCGGAGAAGAGGTTCTATCCTGATGGAGATAGAACTCCGATGACGGTGGCGGCGGCGCGACGGCGGTGCGATGGCGGCGGCGGCGGCGGTAGAAATAGAATTCAGAGGGGCTAAGGAGAAGATAGAAGGGCATCACACCCAAGATTTAGCAGACATCCATCTGCAAGAGGGGGAGAGAGAGAGGAGGAGGGCACACCCTTCTTTGGTTCCAACCAAATTTCACAAATTTTTTTCTCTTCATTAATTTCTCTAATGACACTATACATGGGCTTATATAGAGAATGACAAGGGGTGGGGGGCTGGGAATTTCGTGGGAGAGGGGATTTTCTTCCACATGTGGTCAAATGACCAAAAAAAATAAAAAATACAACATGGGATAAACTATATTATAAAGGGGAAGCATCTTGGACTTTAAGGGTTGGAATATTGGACTTTTTAATCCAATTGTCCCCTTGAATGGTCAAGTCATCTAGAAGCCCACCTTGGACCTTTGACTGACCCCACATGGGCCCTAAGACTTAGGTGGACCAATAGGAAAGGAGATGGGGGCCCCTTGCTTCCTTTTTTGTGTGGAAATACATAAGGCAGTGGTGTTATGATGAAGACTTATCTGTTCCATATCGCCATTGCCGTATTTTGTTCAGCGTATATACAGTGGTTGGAAAGAGCCGATACTTTCTGCGTGAATCTCGCATAATGGTTGGGTGATCCTCTGACATGGTGTCTTTACGTTTTCTCATGCTTTGAATGCCTGGCCGCTTCGTGTATCCCGCTGGGGCGGAAGGTGAGAAGTTTGAGGTGACCGTTCGTAAGGAGAAATCCCTTTGGCGTGTTTTCGAGGAGAGAATCATTTAAGGCGAGTAGCCTCCCTTTGCCTATAAAAGGGCTGAAGGGCGTCCCTTCCTCTCCACCGCTTAGAGTTTTCCCTGACAGTCTTTCCTCATTCCTTCTTCGCGTAGCGTTGTGCCGTCGTATTCGGAGCATGGAGGAAGTTCCGGAAGATGAGGCTGCCGACGACGGGGGGCAGAGAGTTCTTGCTGCTCCGGACTTGAAGAGGATTCGACGGCCGGCGGGCAGACTTGAAAAGGGTTCGACGTGCGGAGGCACGTCGTTTTCTCTTTATCAGTTCCGGCGGCGCTTGCAGGGGGGCGAGATGGAGGACGGATGGGGGCATCAGACATTCCTGCCGCCCGTCCCTTCCTGCTCGCTTCACGGATGGGAGGAGGAAGCCAACTAAGCTCCATCCCTTCCGGGCCTTCCCCTGCCTCCTCATCCAGCTCTGCTGGTTTCTTTTTCTTTCTTGCAGCCTCTTTTTCCCTCTTCTGCTCTACTCCTCCTTTCTTTCACTCTTCGGAGGGTGCCTGCACTCTCTTTCTTCCAAAGAGTTGGTAGTTTGGCGGGGAAGATGCTTTCATATGCATTCCCTCTCCCCCTTCTCTTCCAAGTTCAACTTGGAAGGTAGCCTTCTCTTTCCTGATCCCTCTGTCACCTTTGTCTCGAGCTTCCCGAGCCAACGGGGTCAACTATCCTTTATCCGAGCCAGTTTCTACACGAGGCAGAGTCAGTGGCTGGATGCAGGAAGGTCAACCGAGTCAGCCGAGCGATGGGCTCATATGATGGCAGTAGATGGACTTTTTACTTTTTTGACATGTATTTTCTTGGCTTCGGCCTTCCTGATGTACAAGCGGGTTGTTTGAATAAAAGAAAAGAGCTTTTTGCTTTATCTCATGTCGTTTGCACAATGCTCAGCGTTCAGAAGTAGAACTTACGTAATGTAGTTGCGTTCCAGGTCCGAGGGATGAGCTCTCCTTCCATCGTAGATAGACGGTATGCTCCTTTTCCGAGCGTCTCGACCACTCGGTAGGGGCCTTCCCAGTTAGGGGATAGCTTGCCCGCCGCCTCAAGTGGTCGAGAGGCTTCGACTTTCCTGAGGACGAAGTCTCCCGGCTAGAAGTGTCTGTCTCGGACTTTGGCGTTGTAGTATCGAGTGAGGCGGCGTCGATATTCCGTTGCTCTGATGCTGGCGATCTCTCGGACTTCATCTGCTAAGTTGAGATTTTCGAGCAGTTTCTGGTCGTTTATCTCGGACGAGAAGCATATGACTCGGAGGGAGGGGTTGCCAATCTCCAACGGGATCACGGCCTCGGTACCGTACACTAGCTGAAAGGGGCTTTCACCGGTTGCCGTTCTGGGAGTCGTTCTGTGCGACCAAAGTACGTTCGGCAATTCCTCGAGCCAACTGCCCTTGGCTTTGTTGAGCCTAGTCTTGATGCCTTTTAAGATAGTCTTATTGGCATTTTCGACCAGCCCGTTAGCCTGAAGGTGGGCGACCGAAGTGAAGTGATTGCGAATGCTGAGGTCGGCGTATCTGTCTCGAAAATACCGAGAATCAAATTGCCAACCATTATGGCTCACTATCACCCGGGGGATGCCGTAGCGACAGATGATCAACTTCCAGACGAAATTCCAGACGACTGTCTCGGTGATCCTTGCAGTGGCTTCGGCCTCGTCCACTTAGTGAAGTAGTCGATGGCGACGATAATGAACTTCTTCTGGGCCTGGGCCGTGGGGAATGGCCCGAGGATGTCGATTCCCCAGCGAGCGAAAGGATAAGGCTCGGCTAGGGTGATAAACTCCGTTGCTGGCGGATGGACCAAGTGGTCGAATCGCTGGCAGCGGTCACAACGTTGTGTGTAGGCCGAGCAGTCACGCTGTAGGGTGGGCCACCAATAATCTTGCCGTAGCAAGATCCTGGCGAGCGACCTTCCCCCCAAATGCGCTCCGCATAGACCTTCGTGAACTTCTTCGATCGCTCGGTTGGCTTCGTCGGTGCTGAGGCACTTCAAAAAAGGGCCGAAGAAGGATCTCCGGTAGAGTGCGCCATCCAGAGTGACGAATCGCCGAGCTTGGTATTTCAATCTTCGGGCTTCCTGAGGGTCGGGAGGCTCCTGGGAGTCTTGAAGCCACGACAGGTAGGGGGTACGCCAGTCGCTTGGGGGGGCCGAGTCAACAGCTAGGAGCTCCGAATCGATGCTCGGGCGCTCTAGCTCTTCGAGAAGGACCGATCGAGTACCTTCGGGGTCAAGAGAGGAGGCCAGCCGAGAGAGGGCGTCCGCTCGGGAGTTTTCCTCCCGAGCTATTCGGACTACCTCAAAACTCTCGAACTGTTGTGACACAGTCTTGACCAGTTGGAGGTATTTGATCATCGGTACTTCCCGAGCTTCATAATCGCCGTTGACCTGGCTAGCGACCAGTTGAGAGTCAGTGTGAATCCTGACTCGCTCAGCCCCCAACCGTCGGGCCATGCGGGCTCCCGATATGAGGGCCTCATACTCGGAAGCGTTGTTGGATGCTTGGAAGTTGAACTTCAGGGCGTACTGTAGCTCTGCTCCTTCGGGGGACTTCAGGAGGATGCCGGCGCCGCTTCCGGTTGAGTTGGAAGATCCGTCGACGAACAGTTCCCAGGTCGGCCCGGGTACGGACGGAGATCTTTCTTCAGTCGGGATGGTGCTCTCGGCGATGAAGTCAGCGAGCGCCTGGCCTTTGATAGCCGAGCGAGGCCGGTACGATATATCGTAGGCCCCGAGCATGATGGCCCACTAGACGAGGCGTCCTGAGGCTTCAAGGTGAGCGAGGATCCTCTTCAATGGTTCGCCGGTCAACACGGTGACGGAGTGCCCTTGAAAATAGGGTCGGAGGCGCTTGGCCGAGGTAACCAACGCTAGCACGAGTTTCTCGGTTGCGGGGTACCTTCTCTCAGTCTCATTGAGCACATTGCTGGTGTAGTAGACCGGTCTTTCGATTCCCGAGTCATTTCTGACTAGGACCGAGCTAACCGTAGACGGAGTCGCCGAGAGATAGAGATGCAAGGCTTCACCTGGGATGGGCTTGGAAAGCACTGGGGGCGAAGCCAGGAACTCTTTAAGCTCGGCGAACGTTCTTTGGCATTCCTCGTCCCACGCGAATGTAGCAGATGCCATTTTGGGCCCCCTCAACAGTTTGAAGAAGGGTAGGCATCGTTCAGCCGCGCGGGACAGGAATCTGCTGAGCGCAGCAATGCGCCCGGTAAGGCGTTGAACGTCTTTGATGCAGGTGGGCGGGCGCATGTCCAGGATGGCCTGGACCTTGTCGAGGTTGGCCTCGATCCCACGCTGGGTGACTAAGAAGACCAAGAATTTCCCGGACCTTACTCCGAAGGCGCACTTGGTAGGGTTGAGCTTCATGTTGTACTTCAGGAGGGTGTCGAAGGTTTCCGCCAGGTCAGCGAAGTGGTCTTCAGCCTTGGGGGTCTTCACGAGCATGTCGTCAATATAGGCCTCGACGTTCCGACCGAGCTGTCCCTCGAACATATGGTTGACCAACCTCTGGTACGTGGCTCCAGCGTTCTTCAACCCGAAAGGCATCCGGGTGTAGCAGTGTACGCCGAGGTCGGTGATAAAGGCGGTCTTCTCGATGTCTTCGGGGTGCATTCTGATCTGGTGGTAACCTGAATAGGCATCCAGGAAGCTGAGTATCTCATTGCCCGAGGTTGAATCAACCAGTTGGTCGATGCTCGGTAAGGGATAGCAGTCCTTTGGAGTAGCTTTGTTCAAGTCGGTGAAGTCCACGCACATCCGCCACTTTCCCGAAGCTTTTGGTACCAGGACGACGTTAGCCAGCCACGTTGGGTACAGGACCGGCCTAAAAAGGTCAGTCTTTTGCCCCTTGGTGACTTGCTCCTTGATAATCGCCTGCTTCTCTGACGCATGCTTCCTTCTGCGTTGTTGCACGGGCTTCATGGTCGGGTCGAGGTTGAGCTTATGCACCACCGTCTCTTCCGGTATCCCGGGGAGTTGATCATCAGACCATGCAAAGACCTGGATGTACGCGGAAAGAAATTCTTTTTATTGTTGTTGAACTTCAGATGTTAGATCGGCTCCGATCTTTACTCCTAGGGTCGGGTCGTCGTTTAGGAAAACCGCTAGCAATTCGCCTCCAGGCTCGGCGGTTGCGGATTTTTCCTCGACTTCCCGGGGGCCCTTGTTCTTCCCGTCCGGCCTTGTGGCTTCAACCGAGATATTATAGCACCTCCTGACCATGGCCTGGTTGCCTCGGACTTCCCCCAACCCATTTTTGGTGGGGAACTTCATCTTTTGATGATAGGTAGAAGGCACCGCTTTCGTCTGGCTGAGGATTCCTCGGCCGAAGATTGCGTTGTATGCTATCATACCTTTGATCACTATGAAGTCCACCATGACCGTAACGGTTTTGGGTGGGGTGCCAAGAGTAACCGGCAGGCTTAGGGCTCCCTCGGGATAAGTGGCCTGGCCATTGAACCCGCACAGGGGGGTTCGGATCGGGCGGAGTTTAGACGGATCCTCCCCCATCTTAAAGAAACATTCATAGCATAATACATCAGGGGCACTTCCATTGTCAACTAGAATCCTGTCTACGTTACAATGGTTTATTGTGGCCGATATCACTAGGGCGTCGTCATGCGGGATACTCAACCCCTCTAGGTCTTGGTCGGAGAAGACTATGACCTAGGGCTCACTCGACGGGGCCCCGGGAGGCTCGATGGCTCGGGTCACCCGCTCAGCATGACGCTTCCTTCCTCGGCCACTGTCTCCTCCTGATGCAGCTCCTCCGGCGATGATGTTGATGTGGACCCCTCGGGGGGCGTTGTCAATCTCCTCTGGGGCACCTCGGTCTTCCTGGTGCCCGGCTATGAACCGGGAGAGGTGCCCTTGACGAACGAGACGCTCGATCTCGTCCTGGAGCTGATGGCAATCGCCGGTGTGATGCCCGTGGTCGCTGTGGAACAGGCAATGCTTGCTGCGACTGCGGTTCTTCGACTTCATTGGCTCGGGTTGGCGGAGGAGGCCCGAGCCTTTGATGTCTTCATAAATCTCGTACACTGGAGCGGTTAGGGGAGTGTACCGCTCGTACTTCCGTGACGGTTCCTTGCGTTCCCCGTCTCGGTTCCGCCTCTTTCCTTGGCCCGAGCTTGGCTCGGGTGCCCGCTTCTTGTCCCCCTCCCGACCCGAGCCGGTTGCGTCTCGGCATGCACTGAGCACTTCTTCGCACTCGCCGTGGCGCAATGCCAGAGTCACTAGCGCAGCAAGGGTCGAGGGAGGGTGGAGGACAAGCTCGCGACGGAGGTTCTCGTCGCGGGTGCCCCCGGTCAGTGCGGTTATGGCCAAGGCGACGTCTAGGCGGAGGATCCTCAGGGCTTCCGATTTGAATCGGAGAATGTAGGCCCGAAGTTTCTCCCCTTGCGCCTGTTTGAGGGCTAAAAGCCCCGCTACCGACCTTGGGGGACCGCTGCCGGCGAAACTCTCCTTGAATACTCGCCCGAATTGCTTGAAGTCTCGGATAGATCCGGAGGCGAGGGTCCGGAACCATGCTTGGGCGCCTTGGACCAAGGTGGTCGCAAAGGCTCGGCACTTGATGGCGTCGGACGCTCCGTGAAGGGTCATCAGGGCGTCGAAGTTGTCGAAGTGGTCGGCCGGGTCACCCTGGCCGTCGTAGGGCTTGAAGGTCGGGATGGAGACTCTGGGAGATACCTCTGCCTTCAAGATAGGGTCGGAGAACGGGGATCTCTCCTCGTCCTCTGGTGGAGAGGTCTTCTGCAGGGCTCGCAGGGCGCGCTCCTGCTCTGCGAAACGCCTCTCAAATTCTCGCAGCCGGATGGATAGCTCCGGCTGCCGCTGCGTCGTGGGGCTGGGGGGGCGCGAAGGCAGGCTGTCCTGACGCTCCCTGGGGACTTCGATCTCCGGGAGGGGACGGCGTGCCCCATGCCTGCCCCGCTTCGGCGTAGAGGAAGCCTCTTGCTCCAGAGGGGGGGCTTGCGAGGGTCCTCCTGCTTTGTTGCGGATGAGTTGTTGCCCTCAGAGGGTGAAGCGGCCTCCGGTGGTGTGCTGGGATACGTTTTCGCGGGGAGGGCTCTCCGGAGGGGCGCGTGACCTTCCATCCCTGGCCGCCTGGGTCCTCATGAGTTCCACAAGGACATCCAGTTTCGCGTTGAGGGCTTGGAAGGCGTCGGTGCCGCCGTTGAGCGGTAGCCCTACCGCCGTGGGAGGAGGGGGCGGCAGCCCTACCGCAGGGGGAGGGGGTGGTCCGTCGACGGGAGTGCTGGCACCGGAGGGGGGGTTTTGGGAGGTTTGTGAGGGGCCTTCCCCCGCCGCCACCGTGGCCTTTCCCCTGTCGCCGGCGGACCTCCTCTCTGAACTTCTTCTCACCATACTGGCTCTTTGGTCGTTTCCCACAGACGGCGCCAGATGAAGGGGCGTGATCTCGCGCTTGTCCTGAGCTGAGAGGATGATCACCTAGTAGTGAACTGCAAATAAAGGGAAACGAATCAGGAGACCCAGGGATGATTCCCTGGCGAAAACCCTCCGATGCTTAAGTCAGTAGAGAGATGGTGGAAGGTATTTGAGGGAGATAGAGAGAGGTGCACGAGATCCCCCAACACCAGAGTGGTTGTAGTGCCCCGGAATTTATATAAGTAATTTCTGGATTTATTAATAATTTTCTGGATTTTATTTGGGCTAAATGACTTTATAAATGGATTAACGGGTTAATAAGTCATTATAAGGCCCAAATATGTTAATAGGATAACCTAGCCTATCTAATTATTATCCAAAAGATTTAAAGATCAGGACCCATTTAGTTGGCCCATATTCAAGAAGGTTATTAAGCCTATTCTCGGATTTTTTTTAAAAAAGATAAACACTACTTAATAAGATAATTTAATAGATAATGGATAAAAGAGTTTTACTTATTTAAAACTCTAGATACGATGACTGTAACGGTCTATCGTAAGACCGCCACAGCCTTGTAACGCGGCAAGGGTCGACCGTCACAGCCTGCGAATTCCGTAAGTGAGAGAACTTGCAAAACGATTGGAACTTGATGTTCCTATCCACAAGAGACCTAATTGGAACAATGTATAAAGACCCTAAGGACTCTTAGAGATTAGGTTTTAACAGATTAAGGACTCTAGAATCGATCTAATCTTCAAACCTTAGCCAAAACCCTATAAATAGGACCTAGTTCTGAACTGTGCGACCCTTACTTTTGGCTCGCAAGGAATCAAGGTAAGGAGGTGTAATCTTGGATAAGTTCTTTAGAAGTATTTGTTTACAATACTTTAGACTAACTCCTCTCCAAATTTCACACCTTTAGGTCAAGAGATCGTGGAGTTAGAGCCCAAGGAAGTTGCTGAAAAATCACAGGAAGAAGGGAACTAGGGTTCGGTGTTCAGACCATAACTGGAAGTTTGAAGCCTAGACAAGAGGTAGGTTATCTCATGAACGGCAAAAACAACTTGATAGGACTATAAGCCCTCTGGTTTGATTGAATTTCATGCATAGTAGAACATCAATTTCATGTTTTACTAGTTCCATGCATTACATGCATCTCTTAACCCTAAATTGAGAACTTAAAACATGTATTTCATCTATTCATGGTCACCTATGCATGTAGATAGCCTATCCTTCTTTATCATGCCTAGAAACTCATGGTGTTTTGGTTAGACATGATGTGAGTTAATCTCTTATGTTTCATATTGCTTTCTGTTAGCAGATACTCTGACGCGTCACAGTAGGACCGTCACATTCATGTAACGGCCTTACTATGAGCCGTCACAGTCTCTGTGGTATATGAGTTACTCTGTTAACTCTGACGCACCAATACAGACGTGTTACATAAGGGTAACGGCTGTTCTCTGACCGTCACAATCACTGTGACGCCCCACTTCTAGACCGTCAAAGTCTATGATCTGTCAACCCTAGACAGAATATGATTTGTTAATATTTCTTATTATTAAGCCTAGTTACCTAAGTGTTAACCTGGTTATATGACTTTGAGATTATTTAAGCATTCATGATAGGTATTGCATGATTTGGTATCTCACTTTTACTTTGAGTTATGTTAATTTCACGAAGCCAAACTCTATAGTTTTGTAATTAGAAACATGATTTTGAAAGATGAATTAGTAAAGTTTTTATCTTGGTTTCACATCGATATATGTCTCTATCTATATATTCTTTCTCTATCAATAGAGTCGTTTCTATATGTACATGGCACATACTCCGGTGTGTTGTCCATTAGTTCACACTTTGCACTATAGGAACACAATCTTGGACATGAGGACCTCTCTATTAGATATTCCTTCCAATAGACTAGGAAATCTTGTTTCAAGGCCTCCGTAATTCTGCGCGAGCCTGGGATTCCCACTAGGACGCCAAGTTGGTTGTATCATTAAAGCCCATTAACTAGAATACACTATCGTTGTTTCTGGATCTAGTAATGTAACGGCCTTACATTGGACCGTCAGAAGCACGTAACGGCCATTGCATGACCGTCACATTTCTCTAAGTCTATTTTATTGTTCTGGACTCGGATCACTGTAACGGCCCGATACTGGCGCGTTACAGAATGTAACGGCCCAGTAGATGACCGTCACACAGCTTGCATATATTAACCCAAGGTTTGACCCAAGGGTTGATTTCTAAAGTTCTAGATGGACTAATGATAGTCTAGAACTTAGCATAATGATTGAAAAGACTTAATGAAATGAATGAAAGGTAAAAGAATGTACCGTTATGCTGTCGATTTATTTCCATGAGCATAACATTTTTTAAGTCTATTTCTTGATCTCATATATTCGAATTGAAGCATTCATTCATTGATTTTCATTATTTGGAATTGTTATATTCTTGGCCATACTTTACTGTTACATGCGTGGAAGTAGCTTAATTTATACCTGAAGATGCGATCGAGCACTGATTGTGTTCAAGGGCTCTATGCTAGTCCCCTCGGCTGATTGCCAGAAACATACTATTTTATAAACCATGGGGTATGATGCTACTGGCGTCGCATTGCGCTGGGAGTACTATTTCTATAAATAAGTGAAGATCCACGACACGACATGACATTCTTGCTTGATATTCCACAGAAATTCACGAAGCACTTGCTCATAAGCATAAGATGCTAAAGTGATGAACATATGGCTTGCTAGTACATTCTCGATATATTCTTGTTCATGAAAGGCCAATATCATGTTCTTGTCCTATTCTTACTAGTTCATTCTTGTTCTCATTCCATCTTATATGATTGTCCTGTTGTTTTGATTTAATCGCATGATCATCGCATTGCATGATTTTACCTTATTCATTTAGAGCAAAAATGTTAATTACTTTAATAATGCGTTCATGTTGATGCGAAGATACCTACTGGACAAGTGTGCTCATTACCTATTTCCAATCTTTTTCAGGAAATGAAAGTGAATCGGGTTCGGATTCGGATTATTCAAGTAGCGGATCCGAGAGCGATTAAAGATGAGCGAAGACTTAGGAAGTCTATAATGTCTAGATTGAGTCAATGTAATTTTCCTATTTCTTGAGTATAGTAGAATGAAAGATGATGGAAAGTGGTTGTATTTCGAATATTGATCATTTATGAAATAAAGTGGGAGTATGATTAAATTCTGTGCAATTGCATTTATGTGTGTGATTGTATTGCGCTCTGGTCGTTCTTGCTTGCAAAAGGCTTACCATGCCGGCTGTTCGCGCTCCCCGAGTTAGTCTTCCGCTGTAATAAAGGCTCGGGGCGTGACAGTTAAGTTGGTATCAGAGCCTAAGTCTCAGGACTTAGGGAAAAGAATCATGACATAGGATAAGTCCAAGGGTTAAGGACCCCCACCTATGAACCAAGGAAGGAATTTTCATGCCCATGTGAGAATTGGGTAGAGCCGAGATGAGATAGTTATTAGCTTTAAGATTGATTTTCTTTCGGTCTCACGAGAAATAACAAGCTGTTATATTTCTCTCAGGTACCTTATTATTCTTATCATGGCTCATCGCGTAGACTGGAATGGCATGCAACAAACCGTTGCCGGCCTTACGCAGGCATTGCAAACCATGGCCCAGGCAGGGGCAGGAGCACGGGCTGGCGACCTTCATCGCAATTTCCGGAGTCTAAATCCTCCGCATTTCTATGGATCTTCCAATCCAGACGAAGCAGAAAATTGGATCGATGAAATGAATCGTATCTTTGATGTCATTCAATGCACTGATCAGGAGAAGATCCGTCTAGCAACATTCCAATTAAATAAGGATGCCCGTACTTGGTGGAAATAGGTCCCGGCACCTCCGGCCGATGCACCTCACACGTGGGATGGTTTTCTCACTTTATTTCGTGCCAAGTATTTCTCCGAACATGTGAAGGAAAGGAAGGCCATGGAGTTTGCCTCCCTTCGTCAAGGGATGATGTCAGTAGCAGAGTATAAGCTGCAGTTTTCAAGACTAGCAGCATATGCACCACACCTTATTAGCACGGAATTATTAAAGGCAAATCGATTTATGGACGGGTTACAGCCCGAGTTCATTCAGCAACTTGGGACACAAAATATCCGCACTTACGCAGAGATGGTTCAGAGGACATATCTATGCGAGAGGACCTTAGAGAAGGTCGAAAAGTTGAAAGGAAAGGGAGAGGAATCCAGCCGGCGCTCAGATCGGCATTATAAGAAGGAGAAGTTTAGTATCACGGAACCCTACAAAAGTCGTGATAACAAGAAAAGATCAAGGAGCGGGAACGGTGGAAGTTCCCAAAAGAATAATAAAAGGGTTAAGGAAGAGAAGGAGCAAAGTTGCCGCGGCGTGCACTTTTTGCGAGAAATTCGGCCATTCGGCTGAAGAATGCTGGAAGCGTCTCGGTGCTTGTTTGCGTTGTGGAAGTAGGGAGCATCGTGTGCCAGATTGCCCCCATATGAAAGAGCAATCAGCTAATGGAGGACGCAGGAGGCAGGCTCGCCTCAATGCGGTTATAAATGAAGATGAAGCACCCAGGGATTTAAATGATGGACTTATGGAAGGTACTCTTCAAATCTGTTCTCGCCCTGCATTCGTGCTATTCGATACTAGTGCTTCTCATTCTTTTATCTCCACCACTTTTGCAAAAACCTTACCAATTGCATCAGTTTCCTTACCTTCAGATCTTGCAATTACTACACCTTTAAGATCTGGAACTAAGCTTACCAAGCATTATCCTGATTGCGAGATAGTGGTAGAAGGACACAATCTCCCCGCAAACTTAGTATGCCTTGATATGAAAGGTTATGACGTCATTTTAGGGGTAGATTAGCTTGTAGACCATGATGCTTATATCAATTGCCGAAATAGGATAATATCTTTTCGAAAGCCCGGTCTTCCAAGATTTTCTTTTCTTGGTATCAAATACAAAAAGCATCCTACCATTATATCTTCTCTTCACGCTTGCAAGCTTATCTCGCAAGGATGCGAAGCTTTCCTTACTTCAGTCATTATTACCGAATCTAAGGAGATTGTCCTAGCCAATATTCCTATTGCAAATGAGTTACCAGACGTGTTCCCATCTGAACTACCTAATTTACCGCCCGAAAGGGAAGTAAACTTTACCATTGAACTCATTCCTAGTGCAGCACCTGTTTCTATAGCCCCTTACAGGATGTCCCCCACAGAACTCAAGGAACTAAAGAAGCAGTTACAAGAACTTCTAGACAAGGGTTTCATTAGACTCAGCACATCCCCTTGGGGTGCGCCTGTTCTATTTGTCAAGAAGAAAGATGGTTCCCTCAGGCTATGTATCGATTACCGGCGACTGAATCAGCTTACAATTAAGAATAAGTATCCGTTGCCCCGTATTGATGAGCTCTTCGACCAGCTTTCGGGAGCTGAGTACTTCTCTAAGATTGACCTCAGATCTGGTTATCATCAACTTAGAATTAAAGAAGAAGATATTTATAAATCGGCTTTTCGAAGTCATTATGGCCACTATGAATTCGTGGTGATGCCGTTCGGGTTAACTAATGCCCCAGCAGCATTCATGCAACTTATGAACAGTGTCTTCCAGCCATACCTGGATCGATTCATTGTCGTCTTCATCGATGATATCCTGATATACTCAAGGACAAAAGAAGAACATGAAGAACATTTGAAAATAACTTTGCAAACACTTAGAGAACACAAGCTATATGCCAAACTCAATAAGTGTGAATTCTGGCTCGAGGAAGTCTCATTCCTAGGCCACATTATTTCAAAAGAAGGTATTGTTGTGGATCCTTCTAAGGTAGAAGCTGTCAAGAATTGGAGTCGGCCTACGACTGTGTCTGAAGTAAGGAGCTTTCTGGGTCTAGCTGGTTATTATAGAAGATTCATTAAAGACTTCTCAAAGATAGCAATCCCTTTAACTAGACTCACCAGAAAAGAAAATCCTTTTGTCTGGTCAGAGGAATGTGAGAAGAATTTCCAAATTCTTAAGAATCATCTTACCACAGCCCCTATTTTATCACTACCAATGGAGGGTGGTGGATTTGAAGTGTATACGGATGCGTCTGGAATTGGCTTAGGATGTGTCCTTATGCAAAACAGAAAGGTGATTTGCTATTCTTCAAGACAATTGAAACGTCACGAAGAAAATTATCCTGTACATGATCTAGAATTGGCAGCAGTTATTTTCGCCTTGAAAATTTGACGTCATTATCTTTATGGAGAAAAGTTTACGATCTACTCAGACCACAAGAGCTTGAAGTATTTATTCTCTCAAAAGGAGCTTAATATGAGGCAGAGGAGGTGGTTAGAACATCTCAAGGACTTTGATTTTGCTATTCAATATCATCCTGACAAGGCAAATGCTGTAGCAGATGCACTCAGCAGAAAACTAATAGGTATGTTATCAAATCTATTGATTAGTGTAACTAACCTTATTCCTCAATTTGCTCAGTTGAATTTAGATGTTGACATTAAGGAAGAAGATTGCTTCATAGCTAATATCCGAGCTCAACCTACATTAATAGAGGATTTGGTCAAATTACAAGAGGATGATTCAGTTTTACTTGAAAATAAGGCCAATATTGAACAAAGGCCGGATTTTTCTATTTCTAATGATGGAAGATTGCTATTCAAGGGCCGAATGTGTATACCGGATCATGAGGATACAAAGAAATTGATCCTAGAAGAAGCACATAAATCAAAGTACACCATTCATCCAGGAGGTACAAAAATGTATCAGGATCTCAAAGGAAACTTTTGGTGGCCCAATATGAAGAGGGAAATAGCTGACTTCGTGTCTCGTTGTCTAACCTGCCAATAAGTTAAAGCTGAACATTTTAGACCCGCAGGTAAATTACATCCCTTAAATATTCCCGAATGGAAATGGGAGAGCATAGGAATGGATTTCATCATGGGATTACCTAAGACAAGAGGTGGACACGATAACATATGGGTAATCATAGATCGATTGACTAAATATGCACATTTCATACCAATAAAGAGTCGATGGTCTGTGGATATCCTGGCAGCATTATATATGAAAGAAATTGTTAAACTACATGGTGTCCCTGTCTCTATTGTATCAGATAGAGATCCTCGATTTACATCACAGTTCTGGAAAGGTCTACAACATTCACTAGGGACCAGATTAAATTTTAGTACAGCCTTTCATCCACAAACTGATGGTCAGACGGAAAGAACAAATCAGGTGATAGAAGACATGCTCAGGGCTTGTATCATTAACTTTGGAGGAAGTTGGCATGATCACTTGCCTCTGGTGGAATTTGCATATAATAACAGCTATCAAGCAAGCATACAAATGGCACCTTTTGAAACTCTATATGGGAAAAGTTGTCGATCTCCAATATGTTGGAATGAAATAGGGGGAAAGGCAATTTCTAGGCCCCGACCTTATCAGAGATTCTACGGAGAAAATCAAGCTCATTCAAGAAAGGATGAAAATGGCACAAGATAGGCAAAAGTCTTATGCCGACAATCGAAGACGTGACTTGGAGTTTCAGGTAGGAGATCATGTATATTTAAAAGTTTCTCCAGGACGTGGTATTCGAAGATTTGGTATTAAAGGAAAGCTAACTCCAAGGTTCATTGGCCCATTTGAAATTCTTGGAAGGGTCGGTGAAGTGGCTTATAGATTGGCTTTACCTCCACAATTAGCAGGAGTTCATGACGTATTTCACGTCAACATGCTGAAGAAATATGTATACGATCCTGACCATATTATCACTTATGACAATCTGGAGATTCAGAAGGATATGACATATGAGCAAACGCCAATAAAGATTCTGGATCGGGAAGTGCGTCAACTAAGAAATAAGGTTATCCCTATGGTCAAAATTCAATGGAAGAAAACATGGCCATACGAAGCAACATGGGAAACCGAAGCAGCCATGAGAAAAAGATTTCCAGAATTATTTAACTGTAAGTACACTCTCCACAATCCATGCATTGAATTTGGGGACCAAATTCTTTTTAAGAGGGGGAGGGTGTAGTGCCACGGAATTTATATAAGTAATTTCTGGATTTATTAATAATTTTCTGGATTTTATTTGGGCTAAATGAATTTATAAATGGATTAACGGGTTAATAAGTCATTATAAGGCCCAAATATGTTAATAGGATAACCTAGCCTATCTAATTATTATCCAAAAGATTTAAAGATCAGGACCCATTTAGTTGGCCCATATTCTAGAAGGTTATTAAGCCTATTCTCGGATTTTTTTTAAAAAAGATAAACACTACTTAATAAGATAATTTAATAGATAATGGATAAAAGAGTTTTACTTATTTAAAACTCTAGATACGATGACTGTAACGGTCTATCGTAAGACCGCCACAGCCTTGTAACGCGGCAAGGGTCGACCGTCACAGCATGCGAATTCCGTAAGTGAGAGAACTTGCAAAAAGATTGGAACTTGATGTTCCTATCCACAAGAGACCTAATTGGAACAATGTATAAAGACCCTAAGGACTCTTAGAGATTAGATTTTAACAGATTAAGGACTCTAGAATCGATCTAATCTTCAAACCCTAGCCAAAACCCTATAAATAGGACCTAGTTCTGAACTGTGCGACCCTTACTTTTGGCTCGTAAGGAATCAAGGTAAGGAGGTGTAATCTTGGGTAAGTTCTTTAGAAGTATTTGTTTACAATACTTTAGACTAACTCCTCTCCAAATTTTACATCTTTAGGTCAAGAGATCGTGGAGTTAGAGCCCAAGGAAGTTGCTGAAAAATCACAGGAAGAAGGGAACTAGGGTTCGATGTTCAGACCATAACTGGAAGTTTGAAGCCTAGACAAGAGGTAGGTTATCTCATGAACGGCAAAAACAACTTGATAGGACTATAAGCCCTCTGGTTTGATTGAATTTCATGTATAGTAGAGCATCAATTTCATGTTTTACTAGTTCCATGCATTACATGCATCTCTTAACCCTAAATTGAGAACTTAAAACATATATTTCATCTATTCATGGTCACCTATGCATGTAGATAGCCTATCCTTCTTTATCATGTCTAGAAACTCATGGTGTTTTGGTTATAGACATGATGTGAGTTAATCTCTTATGTTTCATATTACTTTCTGTTAGAAGACACTCTGACGCGTCACAGTAGGACCGCCACATTCATGTAACGGCCTTACTATGAGCCGTCACAGTCTCTGTGATGTATGAGTTACTCTGTTAACTCTGACGCACCAATACAGACGCGTTACATAAGGGTAACGGCTGTTCTCTGACCGTCACAATCACTGTGACGCCCCACTTCTAGACCGTCAAAGTCTATGATCTATCAACCCTAGACAGAATATGATTTGTTAATATTTCTTATTATTAAGCCTAGTTACCTAAGTGTTAACCTGGTTATATGACTTTGAGATTATTTAAGCATTCATGATAGGTATTGCATGATTTGGTATCTCACTTTTACTTTGAGTTATGTTAATTTCATGAAGCCAAACTCTATAGTTTTGTAATTAGAAACATGATTTTGAAAGATGAATTAGTAAAGTTTTTATCTTGGTTTCACATCGATATATGTCTCTATCTATATATTCTTTCTCTATCAATAGAGTCGTTTCTATAAGTACATGGCACATACTCCGGTGTGTTGTCCATTAGTTCACACTTTGCACTATAGGAACACAATCTTGGACATGAGGACCTCTCTATTCGATATTCCTTCCAATGGACTAGGAAATCTTGTTTCAAGGCCTCCGTAATTCTCCGCGAGCCTGGGATTCCCATTAGGACGCCGAGTTGGTTGTATCATTAAAGCCCATTAACTAGAATACACTATCGTTGTTTCTGGATCTAGTAATGTAACGGCCTTATATTGGACCGTCAAAAGCACGTAACGGCCATTGTATGACCGTCACATTTCTCTAAGTCTATTTTATTGTTCTGGACTCGGATCACTGTAACGGCCCGATACTGGCGCGTTACAGAATGTAACAGCCCATTAGATGACCGTCACACAGCTTGCATACATTAACCCAAGGTTTGACCCAAGGGTTGATTTCTAAAGTTCTAGATGGACTAATGATAGTCTAGAACTTAGCATAATGATTGAAAAGACTTAATGAAATGAATGAAAGGTAAAAGAATGTACCGTTATGCTGTCGATTTATTTCCATGAGCATAACATTGTTTAAGTCTATTTCTTGATCTCATATATTCGAATTGAAGCATTCATTCATTGATTTTCATTATTTGGAATTGTTATATTCTTGGCCATACTTTACTGTTACATGCGTGGAAGTAGCTTAATTTATACCTGAAGATGCGATCGGGCACTGATTGTGTTCAAGGGCTCTATGCTAGTCCCCTCGGCTGATTGCCAGAAACATACTATTCTATAAACCATGGGGTATGATGCTACTGGCGTCGCATTGCGCTGGGAGTACTATTTCTATAAATAAGTGAAGATCCACGACACGACATGACATTCTTGCTTGATATTCCACAGAAATTCACGAAGCACTTGCTCATAAGCATAAGATGCTAAAGTGATGAATATATGGCTTGCTAGTACATTCTCGATATATTCTTGTTCATGAAAGGCCAATATCATGTTCTTGTCCTATTCTTACTAGTTCATTCTTGTTCTCATTCCATCTTATATGATTGTCTTGTTACTTTGATTTAATCGCATGATCATCGCATTGCATGATTTTACCTTATTCATTTAGAGCAAAAATATTAATTACTTTAATAATGCGTTCATGTTGATGCGAAGATACCTACTGGGCAAGTGTACTCATTACCTATTTCCAATCTTTTTCAGGAAATGAAAGTGAGTCGGGTTCGGATTCGGATTATTCAAGTAGCGGATCCGAGAGCGATTAAAGATGAGCGAAGACTTAGGAAGTCTATAATGTCTAGATTGAGTCAATGTAATTTTCCTATTTCTTGAGTACAGTAGAATGAAAGATGATGGAAAGTGGTTGTATTTCGAATGTTGATCATTTATGAAATAAAGTGGGAGTATGATTAAATTCTGTGCAATTGCATTTATGTGTGTGATTGTATTGCGCTCTGGTCGTTCTTGCTTGCAAAAGGCTTACCATGCCGGCTGTTCGCGCTCCCCGAGTTAGTCTTCCGCTGTAATAAAGGCTCGGGGCGTGACAGTGGTGAAGTGGTTCTTGCTCAGGAAGTTTTAGGCGTATCTTCGCCCTTTTTTCCGCTGAAGGGAGTCCCTGGTTTATATAGCGAGCTCACCTGATGAGTCCCGTAAGCTGAGGAGTTTCAGGCAGAAGTTACGTCCTTATCATGGGATCGTTACGTCCTCATCGTGGGATCTTCATGGCCTGGAGGGATCATGGATCCTTTATCCACATAAACTCCTGCTCATAAAGGGCTTTCAACGGCTGCATGGATAAACACTCGTCAGTCGGTCCGAGCATCAGAGGTGCCAGCCCTGTCCGGGCGATAGGCATAGCTCGGATGCGGTCAGGTCGGAGTGGGCGCAGAGCGCTCGCCCCTATCCCGATGGAGGGATAACTCGGGCGTGGGTCTTCCTCCGTTCTGACGCTCGGGCCTTCCGAGCCTAAGGGCCGCCGAGGAAGGATGGGATCCCGAGTGATCTTTATTGGGCTTTTTTGCCGAAGTGGGCCCTAGAGGACTGTCACTTGGATGAGCTGAGCCTCGTTCGGTCCTGATGGGCCTAATTTGGATGCTCTTAATTGGACTACAGAAATCCCCCTCTCCAAGAGGTAATTCTAAGGGTTTAGGTCGAGGTACCTGGACTGACAGAGGTGTTTGGGGTACCAATTCTGGAAGTCGAGTCAGTTGGACAAAGACCGGCTCTCGTTTAGCAGCTATAAGTTCCAATGCTTCCAGCTTCTGTGACAACTGATCCAAACGCCGATCGGTGATGGCTGCTGTCTGAGACAAGACTTGTTGCACCGAAATCTGGACAGCGTGCTGAATTGATTGTTGAAAGAGCAGTAGCTCATCGGGTGCAAGCAATCTCGAAGAATTAGGGGAGTCCAAGGCGGGCGACGCCACCAATTTGTTAGCTCCTACTGGTTCTGGCCTTGGATCTTCTTCGAAAGTTGCAAATAGATCGGACAACAGAGCACTCATTGCCGCCTTCTTCAGTCCAATGGCTGTTGGAAGTGGAGGGACCGCTCCAAGAACTCCGGGGGTAGCTGTAACTGCAGAAACTAAAGGGGGAAGAGTAGAGAGAGGAATTTGGAATGTAGTGGTCGTCGGAAGAACAGAACCGGAGTGAGCAGTTAGAGAATTAACAGAAGAGGAGGAAGGAGCAGAAGATGAGGAGGAGGAAGACATGGTGATGCCAAGTGGAATTCTTATTGAGAACTCAAATGTTCAATCCCCCTACACTGTTATCAGCTCCCCTTTTTAAAGGGAATGGACCATCGAAATTACAAGAAATTCAAATGCAAGTTGGCACTAATTTTCCCTCATCTACCTTCATTTGTAACAACCCCGTGCTGAGCTGTCTCTGTCTTTGGCAGTTGAACCGGCCGGCCCAAACGGTGGACAGGGACGAATGCCCAATACATACCAGAACCCAGACGGACTCATCGCAATATATGTGCAAAACACCATATCATCCGCGTTAATTGATAATTACATGTTTCGATTAGCAAATCTACGTTCTGGTTTTAAGCTTTTCAACAACACCGCTATCAAACAGTTTACTGGAGTATATGACCCCCAAGTTACCCTAGGGAAGCAGTACTTGGAAGAAACCAGCCCGCGTTTGATCTGATAAGTGCAGTTCATGCTAATTCCAGCAAAAAGCTTGAACCACAACAAGGACTTTCAGTTCCTCCGGTAACTCTACGAATACGAACGGATCACAGTGATACGACGGAAATTTCTCAGACAGAACGAACTCGAAAACAGGAAGGAAGAGGGGGGACCTGCAGAGGTCGTCCAGGAGCTCCTGAGGTGGTAGTGCGTTCCTCATGGGGGCGCTGGAGGACCGGGGGAGGCCCGCCATGGAAGGCCGCGACCGTCGATCGCTGTCTCCGAGGCGACGAGCTGAAGGGAAGATGCCTTGGGAGACTACGCCAATTCATCTATTACGCGCCGGAAGTCCCAGGCGGACGGGGGATACGTGCTCCACAGTCCACACTTCTCCCAAAAAGGAGAAATGTTTATTACCCGTATAAGATAAATTTTTTAATTTTATAAAGAAGATAAATAATTATTTAAAAATAAATAATAATTATCAATTTTTACACGTTCTCAAGATGACAAATAAGATTTCTAATATTATTTAAAAATGATAAATAAATATCTAAAGGTGAAAAATAATTATCTAAAAGTAACAAATAATTATATAAGGGTGATAAATAATTAATTCTAATCAATTTTTACATATTTTCGAGATAACGAACGAGATTTTTAATATTATTTAAAGATGATAAATAATTATTTAAAAATAAAAAAATAATTATTTAAAAATGACAGACACATGAATAAGGATGACAAATAGATAAAAATATATATAAATATTTAAGAACTATTTAAAGAATTTAATGAGTGAGATCCACGTGACAATGACATGGATCAATGATATATTGAACGAATAATTTTTCTATCCGTGATAATAGCTAACATTCCTCTAGAAAAAAACCTTTTAAATTCTAAGTTACGTGAAAAAGCCGCATCTCAATGATATCTGTAAGTCAGAAGTTTTCTGACAGAAAAATCATATAAGCTCTAAATAAGATAAACCGTGGTGCTTACATAAGTTATCCATTTTGCTAGCACATATACATTGTTTTGGATGAAGTTAGTTATTTTAGAATAACTTTAAATATTTATGTTGGCTAAAAATCAGATTATTTATTTTAGTAACAGTATGATTTATTTTTAATTATTTATATATATTTTGAAGTATTTTCTTATTCAATGTTGAGTTAAAATTATAGCACCATTTTAATAATTACACTCTCGATGGCGTATCAAATTTTTATTTTTTAAAAAAATTCAGAGATGAAATTAATCATTTCTAACTTGTCATATATGACCCGTCCCTCTATAAACGTGCCTTGACACGAAAAAAAGATAAGGGTGCCCTCCATTTGTTTTTGAGTTTTTTTAATCTATGGGTGAGAACTTGCCATGTACAGCAAGTTAGAGAGGGTGGACCTCACCCTCTCCAAAATTTCCAGCATCACCTTAAGGACGCGTTTGGAATGGACGTAGGGTGGAGGATTTTTTAAAAATCTTTTAGAGAGAGAAGAAACATATTTTAAGTAATTTTTGGAGATTTTTTACTTCTCTTCATTTTCTCCTTATCTCTCTCTAAATCTCGAAATCCACCATAAATAAAATCTGATGGGACATTGAGACATTTGAAAAAAATATTGAAAAATAAAGGATTCCAATAATTAGAAAGTTCAAAATCCCACTCCTACATCCTTTTCAAACGCACCCTTAAAGTGTAATTATCCAATGTGACATGGCTAGTGTTCCTCTTCAAAATTATGGTTATCAAACTAAAATGTCTCTTATTATAGAATAAGCACTCTTAATATGGAATTTACTCTTGAATAGTTCTGCAGTTGGTCGATAACAATGACATCACAGGTTCAATTGCCTTTGACATAACAGTGCCTTTGCAGTGTCCATACTCACGGGTGATTCCGTGGCTCAAGTTTAAAATATTTTGGGTTTTGACTTTTGGCTAAAATTATTTAAAGAGAGAAAAAAATCTTTTGAGAAATTTCTTAAACTTTTGAAAATGATTACTTTTTCTTACTATCTCTCTCTATAATTAAAAGGTTAATTTTTGAGAATTTAAATTTTATTTATTTATTTTTATTTTTAAAGATAAAACTTTTGAGATCGAAAATCACCCTCAAAATATTTCTCAAACGCAACCTAAATTACGTTACTCTATGATTTTAGTGATAGCTCCAAAGCAATCTCATGCACGCCAAGCTCACTGGCAGGGGGTGGATTTCTCTTGGACATCAAAAATATATATATATAACATAACTCATCCCAAATAACTCATTATATTAACAAAGGGGCTCTCAAACTCTCTACGTTTTGATTAAATTTCTGCATTACCCTCCATATCCTTGGCATCATACTCCCTTAAAATTGGAGAGAGAGGAAGAGAACGGGAGGGAGGGTGGGAGGGGGGGTTAATGGATCAAGCCTCGGCGATTAATCCCCCCTACTAGAGATATAAAAGGTTATTTAACAAGTTCAATTAACCTTATTCTCATAGTAAAAATAGAAACTTTCTCTTTAAATTTATCATTATATACTTAACTGTATCATTATTTTTATTCTTAAACTTACAAGAATTGTTTACCACAACCGGTCTCATGTGCATGAACAAAGTAGACTAGCAAGTTTATGAAGTACATACCTACGTACGTCTAAACAATTGCACAAACAAAAGAGGACTAATAGTAGAGCTTGCTCCGACAAACGGATTTGACATGAATCTAATGCCAAACATTAATTAGCTCAGAGCATTATAGAACAAGCCCCTTTGAATTTTTGAACTTACACAATGGATTCCATTTGACCGAATCCTGCGATTCCAGAAATCTCACGTATACGCAACTTCCTGTTCCCTAATAACGATGACGTCACGTGTTTCAGACTTTGTAATAGAGTAATGCCTCTGGCTTTGTTGCATCACTAGACAATGTAATATTTTTTGATTCAAGATTATATTTTTACAAGTTGGAGCCGGTCTGACTTCATGTCCATACAGTTTGAGATGAGATCAGATTGTTCAAAAAAAAATGAAGATTGATACTAAGGTGACCACTTTTGGCTCAATAAAAGCATTTGTTTCCCTTTTTTTTTTGAACTGTCTCTCAGATCAACTATATGAAGATTTAAGTTGGCTCTGACTTGTAAAAAAATATTTTAAAAAATAAAAAAGCTGTTATACTACGTAACAAGCCAAATGGTACTCACTAAAGAAATTACGGTAATAGGGACGGAAATTTCGACATATTATAATCCGTCTGAAAGTCCGTCGATATTTTCGATGGATAAAGATTAAATTCTGTCATAAAATTCATCAAAATTTTTGATGATATTTTCAACCGATTTTTATCAGTCATAAATTCACCCCATAAAATTATAATATAGATAGATTTTTTGACGGATTTAAGTTTCGAAAGCCTATCCTACCCCCACCATGCCCGAGCCCGAGCCCGAGCCCTCTCCCTCCCACTCTCTCACTATCTTGCTCTCACTCTCTCTCTCCCCCCAGTCTCTCCCTCTCACTCTCTCTTTCCCACTCTCTGCATGCCGACGAGAAGTCACTGGAGTCTTGCTCGTCGCCACTGGCCGAAGCCGCGCTCGTTGCCACCTCACCCCCGGTGCCCACCATCACTACGTCTCGTGAGCTCGCCACCGCCAGTCGCCAGAGCCCTCGTCGTCAGGTATTCTCGCCGCTGGTAAGCCCAACCCTCACCCTCTATCTTTTTTCCCCTTTGTTGTTGTCGTTGGGGGATGGGAGGGGGCGTCAGTTGGGGAGGGGAGGGGGTTCCGTGGCGGCCGGCGACTAGGGGAGGGGAGGGGAGGGAAGGGGGTTAGGGGGTATGGTGGGGAGGGGAGGGGAGTCGTGTCGGCGGGGGAGGTGGTGGGGGAGGGGAGGGGGTGTTGTAATCAAAGAGAGATAGAGAAGGGAGAGGGAGGGGGTCGGTCGGTGGACGGGAGGGGAGGGGGGTCGGTGGGGGACGGAAGACAAAGAAGGGAGAGGGGGGCGGGTCTGGGTGTGTGGAGGGGAGGGGAGGGGAGCAATCTTTTTTTTTAATTTGCGGGTTGCAGGGCCGGCGAGGGAGGAGAGGGGGTTCGGTGGGGGACGGGAGAGGGGGTCTGATGGGTGAAGGGGAGGGGGGAGGGTCTCTGTGGGTGGAGGGGAGGGGAGGGTCTGGTTGTCCAGGAATTCTTCTCAGCTTGAGATTTAAGCATGTTTAGGTTCATTTTATGGTGTTTGTGTTTTTTAAATTTTATCTATTACAATTAGCTATTAAAATGAAATGAATTGTTTAATTTGATATTTTTTAATTTTATGTTATTTAATTACATGGGGTGCTCCCTGTGAGCTAAGGTGCGTGGGTGCAACCTAACATTATACGCATCTCAGGAGAGCGTGTTAAGCCCGTGTCAATGAACCATCCCGTTCAAGACTTTAGAATTGACGTGTTTGTTCTCATTTTTTGATGAGAACGTATATATCTAACTCAAAGTCTTAAATTGTCCAGTTCGGACAGTCTGTGAATACTTGATCACATTTAGGTGGTCATTTACTATATGTGTTTATATGGTTTATTGAAAATTTTGGTTGTGTCTTCTCACTCTTCTCTGATATATCATTATTGATTTTGACTATTGTAGCGACAGGAAAATGGTTCCTAGGCCACGTACCACCTTCTCTATTTATTTGTTGGGGAAGTCGTCTCGCGCCCGTGGATGCCTGCACACACCAAGAAATCAGAAGGGCGTCAGAAGGAGTCCCGGGTGTTACCCCAGGGGACAAACCTCCGATACTTAAGTCAGCAAGGGATTAATGAGCAATAGAGAGGAGCGAGGTGAGAGAGAAGTAGGGGCCGTAGTCGTCGATCCAGGAGTCATGTAGATCCTCTGTACGCGTGCTCGCCACTCCCAGTGGGCTCTCGGAGAGTGCTCGTTGGGTGGTAAGGCCGCACAAGAGGAAGAAGCTCTATGGATGTACCGGACGTCCCTCTCGTCGATGGTTGCTAGTCGAGTTGCTCTCTTCTCAGTAGGAAGCTCTGGGGCAGAAGTATCCTCTTGCGTAGTAGCGTAGGGTTTTTAGTAGAAGAATCTACCGTGCTCTTCTCTACTGTCAATGTCCCTTTTATATGGGTTGTCCTGGAGCAAGGGCCTCATCCCTTGATAGGGAAGGGTCCGTTTAGTAGAGTAACGTTCCTTTGCTATGTTGGCGGGAGTTACCCATTGGAGGGCGATAGCCTCGGCGTCGGCCGTTCCCTGGGTGAGTCTTACGGCGCTCATGGCGTGTGCTCGCCCGTTACGGGGTCAAGGCCGGCGTCGTGGGGGGTAACGGTCGGTCGTCGGAGTGTCCTCCGGCGAGAACTACGCTTGGATCGGCCTCATCGGCGTCGTGGAATCCGATGCCTCTTTGGGCCGGTCATCTTCTTATTGGGCCGAACATGTATGTCAGCTCCTTGCTTGGGCCTCGCGCGTCCAAACCTCGATCGGCCGCACGTGCGTGGGCCGTTTCTGGGTCAAACCAGATTTACCCTCCTCACTTCCCCCCTACTCTCAGTTGCCGAGCACTCGCAGGGGACTGAGAGTAGCCCAAGAGAGGGTCCTTCTAGAGGGTGTGATCCGAAGACGATTTCCTCGTACGGTGAGAGTTGGTGGTTTCAAGGGCTGCTTGGCGCGCAAGGCGCCTCTGGCGGTGGCAGAAGCTATACTGGCAATGATGACGCTGGGTCTTGTCATGTTCTGGGGATGTAGGCTCAGAACGGTCGCCTGACTTTGGTAGTCGTACTGCCGCAGCATTCGACGTCCCTTCACCTGACCCTCAGGAGGTGCAATAGTAGAATTGTCGTGGGCGGTTTATAAGGAGCATCGAGGGGGCCCTCACAAATCATACCCACATCCCGCTGGTCGTTGCACTCCATCGTAGGCGTCTTCCTCCCCTTTGCCTGGTGAGGATCCTCCTTTCTCTGTTCTTTATTTCTTCGGTAGCAATGCGTCCGCGTAGGAGAGCTCTCACTGTCGAATCTTCCTCTTCGGAGGATACGCCTCAAGGCCGGGGCGGTGTGCCGAGCACTTCGGGTGCGGGCACTAGCCAGCCCGACTCCCAGCCTCTAGTGGCCTATAGGGTATTCCATGGCTTGCGGGAGACCTTCCAGATCCCCCCCGAGTACGACATTGTCTTCCCCGCTGTGGGAGACGACATAATAAGTCATCCTTCTGGCGGGATCATGATCCCGGTGGCCTCCTTCCAGGCGGGTCTTCATATTCCGGTCCACCCCTTTATCGCGGCCGTCCTTCACCATTACGGGCGGAACCCTGGGGGGATAACCCCCAATTCGTACAGTATCCTCTACGGGTTCGTCTACGCATGCTGTAGAGCGTCGGTGGCGCCGAGTGTCGACTTGTTCCGGCAGTTTTTTCTCCTCCAGAGTTGCCCGTCCTACACTTATTTCGCCTACTTCAAGGCCCGTGCCCGCGACCATTTTATCTCTGTCTCCCGTACCGCGTCCAACCGCAAGGGGTGGGCAGAGCGGTATGTTTACTTGATCAAGTCGAAGGACTGGGAAAGGGCCTCTGATGGTTGGATGCGGAGTGGCTTTCCTCGCCCTTGGCGCGATATGAAGCCTTCCCTCAACGCCGAGGGTCGCCGGGATCTGAAGGCAGTTTCCCGGTATCCTCTCGTCGATGCAGACCATGTCTTGACCCCAGCGCTACTTCGAGAGCTAGAGTTGTGTCCTCCGTTGCCGCAGGGTACTGGTCTTGTCTCCCGTAGGGATGTGGTAGTAGTGGCTGATGCTTGTCTAACCTCGTCTTTACTTCCAGGGGCAGTCGAAGCGCAGGGGTGGACCCCTGAAATCATCCGGCTGCCGTGGCTTGCTCCTCACCCCGTGGATCAAGTCACTCCGGGAACCGGTCAGGTGTTGGTCGCCGCCCCCCCAGCCCAGGTCACTTTCACCTCGGGGAGGTTGCAGTACCCGGCCCTGTCGGCATTCCTTTAGTGCGTTCGCCCGAGGCGTCGGTGGCCAGTGGAGGGCCCAGTCTTCAAAGGAGCTCCTCCGAAGCCACCCCTAGTGTTCCCGGTGAGGATTTGCCATGGCTGGCGATGGTCGGGCTTGCCCGACCGAGGATGAGTAGGCGGAGATGGACAATCGCCGCCAATCGAGGAAGAGGAGGAGGGACTCGACCCCAGGCAGGAGCCAGGCTCCTCCTTCGTCCGGGGCGCCTCCCCCCAGTGTTCGCCTACCGTCATCGCCTGTGGTGCCGGTGACTGCTACCCCGGTGTCCGTCCCTGGCGGACGGGGGTGAGAAAGGGGCAAGGCCCCTGCCGTTGAAGTTGACCCTCTCCCTCCGTAGAGGGTTCCTCCGCGCGGTCAGTCCTCGCAGCCCGAGGACTCATCGGCGGGGGCGCTTGGTGTCCCAGGCATCATCGACCTCATGATGCCGAGTGCTCGCTCGCATGAGCACGTTGGAGAGCTGGGTCCTGGTGTCGTGGACGAGTTGACAGCCGTTGCCGCGAGGAGCGTGTGCCTGGGAGTTAGCGCCTTCGGGCTGTGGAGACACCGTTTCCTGGATGCCGTGCGTGAGCTGGAAACCAGCCGGGCCCTTCAGGCGGTGGCCGAAGGGCGTTGGAAGGAGTTCGAGGTTGCGAACGCCGGACTTCAGGAGCACCTGTCCCAGCTGGAGTTGGCGCTGACTGGGATGGAGCGTGACTGGGATGCTTTCTAGGCGCGGGTTGATGCGGCCGACGAGCGTGCGGCCAAGCTGGAGGCGGAGGCCCGAGCCATGGAGGCCCGCGGCCAAGAGATCGAGGCGGAGCTCGCCAGGCTGTGCATGTCTCTGTCCTCGGCCAGCGAGGAGGCTGTGGAGGCTTTTTGCTCTTCCTCGGCTTACAGGGCTTAGCTGACGGAGACGACCCTGGAGTACTACGGTCCGGCACACGATCGCGGCTTCCGAGAGGGCTGGAGTGCTGCCATGAGGGCCACAGCTAAGCACTGCGACCTCGAGGTCCTGGCCCTGCCTCCTCCTTCAAATCCATACAGCTCGGAGGCCGATGACGAGGGAGAGGGGCCTGACCCCGTGGAGGTGGGCGCCGAGCGACCGGTGTCGAGCGAGGGCGAACGAGCACCCGCGGAGGTTGCTGTGGTGGATTTGAGCGACGAGCCACCTCCTCCTAGCGATGCTGCCGTGCATGCGCCTACTGAGCCCAGGGCACGTGATGATGTAACCGGGGTAGGTCCTTGAGAGGATGCCCCTAGCTGTCTTTTCCTTACTTTTTCCTGCACTTTTCGAGGCAGTAGCCTCTCTTTTTTGTAACTTCTCCTTTTTGGAAATGAAAACCTTCCTTTTATCTGCAAATCTTGAGATTTCTTCCGTGTATTTCCTTCCTTCCGAACAATCGCGAGATCCTCTGGGGATATGAAACGGCGCCCTCGATGAGGACTTTTGAAGGAGCGCGACTTTTGGGATCCGTCGCTTCGATTTCCACGGACTTGATTTAGGCGATAGGAGTCCTCATGCTTCTGGGGACTCTGCTTCCCCTATAAATGGTGGCCCTCACAGCGTTCCAGCGATCATCTTTGCGCCAACGGACTATTGTAGGTGGCTTCCCCAGAGAATGTCCTCAGGAGAGTCTGGTACCTCGTTGGATGATGAATCGCTGTCGGCTCGTCGTCAACCCTTGGAACTCTGGAGGAATTCGGCGTCGGTACCGTGGCGGCCGTGGCCTGTGCTTGGAGAGGGTGTCCCGGCTCCTGAGCAGTACATGCTCGGGTACTTGGACGGCTGGCGGGAGACCTTGGAGAAGGTTAACTACTTGTATGCTGGCAGGGGAATCCTACTTCTTGAGCCAGATAGGTTCCGTCCTTGACGGGATGAGAAGTGTCAGGGTAACACTGCTTTCCACACTTCAGTTATTTTCCCTTGCTTGTCTTCGTGGTGTATAACTGTTATTTGCTCCTTGCAGGTGCTCGGTGAGATGCTCCTCATTGTTGGAACATCTTCCTACTTTCTAGTAGGAAGGATTGTAAGGAAGGGTGGAATATGTTTTCCATTCTTCTACTCGGTGGGCCTGGCCGTGCGGCTTGGACGACGGCGGTGGGCTCCTTAGTTTGAAGGCATGGCCAGTACGTCTTTCCCCGCTGCTGTTGTCGCACGCCGTCTGCGGAGAGATACAAGACAACCTCTCCTTTCAAGGGAGGTGCTAGTGGTAGCCGGGGCGGCGAGGGCTTATTCGCCGGGGCAGCCTTCCTGATGTGTTGGCCTCGTAGTACTGCTACCTTCCTCCGGCTTGCGTCGGTCTACTGGTTCCCTGTAACGGGTGGACCTCATTGGCCTTCCTTCAAGCGGGGGTGGCTGGGGCTACTGGCCAAGTTTTCCTCGCGCATGCCTTTCTACCGGTGAAGCTCTTTGTTGGCCTGAGGGCTTTTCCCCTCTTCTCTGGCATAGGAGGCTTCTCCGTAGGTACCCTACCACAGAACAAAAAATGGGTACCTACGCATGCTTGAAGATTAGCATGATCGTCGACAGAAGATGGTATCCGGGAAGCGAGTCGTTGGAGTCATACGTCGCCATTGTCGCGCACGTTTTATCTCTCCATGTACTTATATTCGGCCCGTGTGAGGGTACTTTGCCAATTTTCTGGCAGCTTGTACTTTGACTAAAGAAATATAAATTCTTCGATTCTTAGCCAATATTGATGTGTACCTTTTATTGGAGTTTTTCTGCATGCTTTCTTGGGTGATCCTCCGTGCTCGTCTTCCACAGTGCTTATGTCCTCCGCGGGGACCCTCGGGTCGCCTTCTTGTTCTCAAGGGGAGTAGTGCTCGCCTTTAAGGAATCCTTAGGTTACATTCTTGTTTTCAAGGGGAGCGGTGCTCGCCTCTAGGGAACCCTTAGGTTACCTCTCGTTTTCAAGGGGAGCGGTGCTCGCCTCTAGGAAACCCTTAGACTACCTTTTTGTTTTCAAGGGGAGCGATGCTCGCCTCTAGGAAACCCTTAGGCTACCCTTTTATTTTCAAGGGGAGCGGTGCTCGCCTCTAGGAAACCCTTAGGCTACCTTCTCGTTTTCAAGGGGAGCGGTGCTCGCCTCTAGGAAACCCTTAGGCTACCTTCTCATTTTCAAGGGGAGCGGTGCTCGTCTCTAGGAAACCTTTAGGCTACCTTCTCATTTTCAAGGGGAGCGGTGCTCACCTCTAGGAAACCCTTAAGCTACCTTTTTCTTTGTTCGTGGGCAACTTGCCCTAGTGGAGTATGGCTGGTGACGTTTTACTGGAAGAACTTCCTGAGGTTGACGGAGTTCCACGTCCTGGGCACCTCTCTCCCCCCAAGCGTCACCAGCATGTATGCTCCTTTGCCGAGTGCTTCTGCTACCCGGTATTGGCCTTCCCAGTTAGGTGCGAGTTTTCCTGCGGCTCCTCTCGGGTCAGCCACGCTTGCTCGCCGTAGGACCAGATCTCCGGGGAAGAAGTGTCGCTCCTTAACTCGGGCATTGTAATACTGCGCCAGCTTCTGCTGATATGCCGCAAGCTTTATCTGGGCGTTAGTTCTTATTTCTTCGAGCAAGTCCAGGTTTTCCCGCATTGCCTGGTTGTTCCTGGCTTCATCAAAATGTCCCACTCGTAACGAGGGGTTGGATGTCTCCACCGGGACTACTGCCTCAGCTCTGTAGGCGAGACGACAGGGTGTCTCCCCGGTGGCGGCTCTAGCGGTGGTCCGGTGAGCCCATAGGATGCTGGGGATTGAATCAATCCATGTGTCACCTGCTTGGTCCAGGCGAGTCTTGATGCCGTGGAGTAGAGTTCGGTTGGCGTTTTCCACCAACCCATTGGCTTGGGGATGTCCCATTGAGGTGTAGTGGTTCCAGATCCCCAACGCCGAGCACTTCTCCTGAAAGGTGGTGCTCACGAACTATCTGCCGTTGTCGGTAGTGAGAACCTTGGGGATCCCAAACCGGCAAATGATGCTCCATAGCATGGATTTCTAAGCTACTTCACTTGTTATTTTTCCCAATGGCTCGGCTTCGATCCATTTGGTGAAGTAGTCGATGGCGACTATGAGGAATTTCTTCCTCCCTTGTGCCTCAGGGAAGGGCCCTAGTATGTCGATCCCCCACCGCACAAACGGGCGAGGCTCCATCAAGGCGTGGAGCTGCGTTGCCGGCTGGTGGTGCAGGTGGGAGTACTTGTGGCATTGGGGGCACCTTCGAATGTAGTTGAGGCAGTCTTGTTGCAAGGTGGGCCACCAATACCCTTATCAGATCAGCGTCCTCGCGAGTGCTCACCCCCCCACATGGCTTCCGCAGAGTCCTTCGTGGACTTCCTGGATGGCCTGGTTGGCTTCCGTGGGGAAGAGGCACTTGAGTAGAGGAGCTGAAAGGGACCGACAATATAGCCGGCCGTCCACCATCGTGAAGTGGGCTACTCTCGCCCGCGTGCGCCGCGCTTCGGCGTGATCACCGGGGAGCTGCTGTCGAAGGAGGAAATCGAGTAGAGGATCTATCCAGGAGGGTTCGTAGCCGATGGCGTTTACCTGGAGTGATGGATCGTCTATGCTCGGTGATGACAATTCCTCTATCAGGACTGATCTCGAGCTGGAGACCGTAGTGGCTGACGCTAGGCGGGAGAGGGTGTCTGCTCGGACGTTCTCCTCGCGTGGGATGTAGACCACTTCAAAGTGGGTGAACTTATTCGCCTTGGCCTTGGCCTTCTCTAAATATTTCATCATGGAGGGGTCTCGGGCCTCAAACTCTCCCCTGACCTGGTTGGCGATGAGCATGGAGTTGCTGTATGCTCGCACGCTTGACGCCCCCAGGTGTTTCGCCATGCGTAACCCAAAAAGGAGCGCCTCGTACTCGGCCGCATTGTTCGTGGTCGGAAAATTGAAACGCAGGGCGTATTGTAGCTCCACTCCTTCTGGTGAGAGTAAGACTAGCCCTGCGCCGCTGCCCGCGGTGCAGGAGGATCCGTCGACGTATAGCTCCCAGGCGGGCCCTGAGGACTGCTCGGGCGAATCCTCGGAAGGTAGGGTGCATTCGGCGATGAAGTCTGCGAGAGCCTGGGCCTTGATCGTTGTCCTCGGTCGGAACTTGATGTCGAATTCTCCCACCTCGATGGCCCACTTGACCAGTCTTTCGGACGCATCAGGGTTCTGGAGAATTTGCCGGAGGGGCTGATCGGCGAGGACGACGATCGGGTGGGCCAAGAAGTATGGCCGTAGCCTGCGAGCAGCTGTAATCAACGCGAGGGTGAACTTTTTAGTCCGTGAGTACCAAAATTTTGGACCCTGTAGTGCTCGGCTGACATAGTAGATAGGCTTCATGACTCCCGTCTCCTCTCTCGTGAGTACGGCACTCATGGTGTTGGGTGTCACGGAGAGGTACAAGAGCAGATGTTCCCCCCCCCCTTGGGGTTTGGTGAGGACATGAGACGTCGTCAGGTAGCGCTTCAATTCTTCGAACGCCTGCTCACACTCTCCATCCCAGTCGATCCATCCCTTCTTTTCCGGTGCCAGGTTAGCCTGCTTGATGAGCCGGAAGAAGGGTAGACATCGTTCGGCAGCTCGGGATAAGAACCGGGCCAGAGCGGCGACGCGCCCGGTGAGGCACTATACGTCCCTCACCAGCTTGGGTCGCTCCATCTCCAATACTATTTTGATCTGATCGGGGTTGGCTTCGATTCCTCGGTGAGTGACGAGGAAACTTAGGAACTTGTCTGACCGCACCCCGAACGCACATTTAGCAGGGTTGAGTTTCATGTTGTACCTTCTGAGTGTGGTGAAGGTTTCTGCCAAGTCGCGCAAGTGCTCGGCTGCTTGGAGGCTTTTCACAAGCATGTCGTCGATGTTGTTGGGACGCTAAAGGTGATCTAGAGGGGGTGAATAGATCAGTCACCCATTAAAAATTACTGCAGCAGATTCAAATGCGGAATGAAAACTTCTACTGAAAAGATAGAGGGCACAAAGCAAATACTAGCCAGAACTGAAGAACCGTCCTAAGCAAACATCTACTGTGCAAAGAACAGAAATATAGAAGCGATGCAGACCACAAAACAATCACACAGTAGACAAGATATTTTTAGGTGGTTCGGTCCTCCAGACCTACATCCACCCCACACTCAACTCGAGTGTGGATTACTGCTGACTCACAGTTTGAACCGCTGGGCCTCACAGCTTGCCTACAACCCGCTGAGCCTCACAGCTTGCTGTCCGAGGTATCCACCTCGCATGCTGAGCCTCACAGCTTGCTGTCCAGAGGAATCCTCCTCTGCAAAATCGCTGGACAATACAGCTTAGTCGTCCAGTGGAATCCTCCACTGCAAACGCTGACTAACAGCTTGAACACAAGAGTTTCAAAAAATAAAACAAAAACAAACGAAAGATAAAATGTATCCCTGTAGGGAATGTAGCTCAAACAAGTGAGCAATACTCAGATCTGGTTTTGAACCAAAGATCTGAGGAACATCTCTCTCAACTCTTCTCTCTCTCAACTCTCTCTCTCTCAACTCTCTCCTTCTTCTCTTTCTTTTCTCTTCTGCTGGATCGTAGAAGCTCTCACTCTACCTCTGCTCCTTTTTTCACGATCTGTCTTCTTCTGAGGAAGAAGGCTTGCTTTTATAACAGCAGGAGCAGCACTGGGCATGTGTCTTCCACAGTTCCCGCCCAAATATTTTGGCCACGTGTCATCATCCTGTCAGCCCTTCCAGCCTCGGATCACGTGCCATTCTTAAGCTTCACGAACAGTACCTGTCAGACAGAGAGAATTATCAGTTTGAGTAAGAATGAATGCACAATGGCTGTATGAACTTTGCGTTCTGAATAATGTACATACTTGCCACCTTAAGTGTGTAACGCAGTGTGTAGACTTTGCAATGTATGGACTTTACAATGCGAAGACAAAGCATGTACAGACTTGGAAATGCTTGAAGCACAGAATGCACAGGCTAGAGTTATGAGTGTATAGACTTGATAGCACATGCTGCAATATGCATATGGTGAAGTATGTACATTGACGATAAATGAGATGAAGCTTAACAAGCACTGACTTGATGCTCACACGGCTGTACATACTTGCATGAGACGCTGGGTGAGACGCAGGATGCACTGGCTGTACAGACTTTGAGTATACACATGAGACGCTGAATGAGACGGATGGATGTACAGACTTGGGCTGTATAGACTTTAAATCAAATATCCATAGAGATGCTAAGTGAGAGGGTGGATGCGATACGATGTACATACTTAGCATGAGACGCAACCTGAGACACTCAATGTACAGACTTAGAGTTCGTGCATGCTACAGTGCTAATGTATAGACTTAGTGTTCTGCAGCCAGACAAATGAATGCACAGTCAATGTATAGACTTGCTAACATGCATGAACAAGTGGCGATGTATAGACTTGGCCAATGCAGCGATGTATAGACTTGCATAGTTCTAGCTAAGGGATGTATAGATTTTGTGTGATAGCCCAATGTACAGACTTGGTGTTCTGAACGTAGGTAAAGATGCAATGTATAGACTTAACATATGCACTGGCTGTACAGACTTAGCTACGAGCTGAACTATCGGATGTATAGACTTTGCTCAGTTCAGCTGGTGGATGTACAGACTTGAGATGAATGCATGAACAAGCCGATGTACAGACTTGCCAATGTATAGACTTTAAGTGCAATGCAAAAGGCTGTACATACTTTGAGACTTAGCATTAATTCATGGGCTGTACAGACTTCCTATATGCTCAAGTCCAATGTATAGACTTGCTGAGTTGATGCATCTGAAGAATGTACAGACTTAATGAGCTGTAGCATAAACACATTAGCAGAGAATGTATAGACTCTGCATGCATAAGGCAAGCATGCGATGCAACAGAATGTATAGACTTTGTTTGTGCTGTGCAGTCGATGTGCATACTTGCTAGCCAGACACTACAAAGACTCTGTACATAATGTATAGACTGTGTGGACTTGATAGCATGCAGATGTATGGACTTGTGCTGGCTTGATAGCATGCATGAAATACCCTGTATAGACTTAAGCAATGTACTGACTCTGAACGCATGCAATGCAGCAGGGCAATGTATACTAAGCACAATCACTGTGTTGCTATCATCAAAACAAAATATCATATGCTTGTGCCTAAGGGGCACAACATTCTCCCCCTTTTTGATGATGGCAAAAAAGTGACAGTGAGTCACCAACCAAATTTTCTCCCCCTTTGACATGATCAAAAAGAAAGAAAAACATGAGTGCAACATGCAGAATACATTGCAGATTTCCCTTAGAACAGCTCAAACTCCCCCTGAATGAATAACTCCCCCTGAAATTATTTCTCCCCCTTTGAGAAGGAATATGGATGGATGAAACAGATAATCAAAAGGTAGAGAAGGTAGGAGGGTCAACAGACAATAGTTGATGCATTGGTTCAGAAAGTGAGCATGATTATAGACAACTGTTAAAGCATAAGAATCAGTAATTTACGGTCTTGAAAGAGTTCAGGTTTAACAGTGATAAAGATAGAGTAAAGCAGCTGACCACTGAAAAAGAGTTATAGACTCTATTTATAGCAATGAATCTAGGGCACATGGCTTTAATAGATAAGTCAGAAACAATACCCTTTGTGATTAAACATGGAAGTTTAAGAAAGGCAACATGACTATGTATTGAGAAAAAATAATTTACACTCAATGACTTTTGATTTCAAAGGGTTACAGTAGTTTATTTTTCACCTTTTTTTTTAATTTTCAGAAACTGAGCTAAGTGAATAGACCAGTGGCATTTATGTTGTTGACATTAGGTGTACACCTTGATCAGAGGCAGGTACCCCCAGTTACTAGGCATAAACTACTAGATCTATTTCAGATCAAGGCCTACAAGGAACAATTTTCACCTTTGACATTAAGGGTACACCTTGATCAGAGGCCAGTACCCCTAGTTACTTGGTGAAGACTCCCCCTATAGATTTGACCCTATGAACAGAGGTAGTCTGAAGCACTTCATGACTTATGCATTCTCCTGCTTCTTTGGAGGAGATCACAGTTTCTCAGTGCAATTCAGCCATTGCTCTGTCATTGTGTTCAGCTCTTTACATTGATGATCTTATTTACTGCTGCCCTGATTTCTTTTAGAGTGATTGTTTAAAAAATAGTACACACTCTTATTCACCTTTTCTAGACATCTCCAGTTTAACACGTTCAGGCATTAAAAAAAAATTTTCTATTCTAACCATGAGACAAAGGTTAAGAGCTATAAAGGTTTTCTTTTATCTCAAGTTCTGAAGTGCAGACACTTAACTCTTCAATTTATAAAAGTTAAACCTTTAGTTCCTTTCAATTTACAAGTGTGATTCTTATAAATGAACAATTGCAATAACCACAGCTCAATGTACTAAACCAGAAGAAATACTGTTGTTCAGTGAAAGTGATCAAGAAATGATAGCAATAGGCATTAAGATCCAAGAGCATCTGAAGTCAAAGAATATGAATGAATTGAGTGGGGACAATGAGAAGTGAAAAGGATTCAAAGTATTGAACTGAACTCTCAGCTCCCCCTGACACTATGATGCAACAATATGCTATGCAATGAATCATTTCTTTTCAGATTTTTCAAATTTGATGATATGCAGTATAAAGCAGTCCTATATGCATTGAGCGACTTCCTTGATAGTCATGCAAATGATATATGCAGGCATTAGACACATGCATCAACTATATGCATTAAATGAACCATACAAACTCAGTGCAACACATGAATAAGTGAGCTCAGTGCAAAGTACATACATGCACAAACATGAGAGAAGCATACTCGATGCAATGTATGAACAACCATGAACATGTGTTTAAGTAAACTCGGTGCAGGGTATGCATTGACTACAAAAGTGGTTGTGCAGTGCATCTAGCATCTTATGTACGCAGTTCAATAAATGGCAAGAGAAGAGCATCAGATATGTGCAGAATTAAATTCAGTAGCTGAGTCTGCAATGCAGACTGATCAGCTAGACAAGAAGAGAACATCAAAAATTAAACAACCAAATCAACATGACTTTTTCAATTCTGAAGGTAAATCACTTACCTGCTTTACCTGACTGATTTATTTTTACCCTTGGTGTTGCATCAGATTGTTGACAAGGCCTCCAATTTCTTTCAGCTTTTAGAATTTTTGGCCCTGCCTCTTGTCATATGCCTGGAGTAGCTATTCCTGTTTCATCATTTTGTTCCCGGCTACCAGGCATACCTGCAAACACACTTAGGGAGCAGATTTTGGAACCCAAGACAGTTTGGGCCCCAAGACAGAAATAAACATCTGAGAGTGAAAACATGACAAAAACTGTTTAGGGATCCACATTTGTGTGAAAGTGGATGGTTTGGTGGATTCTACAGCTTGAGAGTTCTTTTTGTTATTTTTCTTTTTCTCAGCACCAACAGGTTTAGCTTTCTTTTTCTGGTGCTGTGATGGTTTTTGTGTAGTCCTGGCATTCATTTTATTAGAAGCATTATTGTTTTTCTGCCAGTGCCTTGGCCAATGAGTGTACTGGAAGTTGTGGCCCAAATTGATCCTAGGCTGACCATAGAACACCTGTTGACTAGGACTCCATGTCCTAAAGTGACTATCCCATCTCCTAACTAGCTGAGATCTATAGGGCTGAGTGGGGAAATTCTGATACCTAGACCTCATGTATACAGGGTTCCACCCAAATCTATTAAGTAGGTGCGAGTGATTGTGATGATAGACTTGGGCTCGAGGGAAATAGGGATGTGCAAACTGGGTCCTAGCTACACTTGGTCTGCCTGCCACCTTTAACCCTCTAGGTTTCTGCACTGACTTATCTTGGGTTTTTTTCTGAGCAGTTGATGGTGGTGGAGACTTAGCAGCCTTGGACTGGGATTTTGATGTGCTAGCTGGCTGACCCCTAGCCTTGGACTTACCCTTGGGAGAAGAGCATGCAGCTCTAGGCTCTACAACTTTCTGCTTTCCCTTGTCCTTAGCACTGGACACCTTTGATTTTACATTATTGAAAGCAGATTTTTCATTGACCATTTTTATGAGTGGTCCTTTATTCTTTTCTCCCACGAATGAAATGGTTTTCAGTTCAAAACTTTTTTTAGCTGAGAGATTAAAATCGAGACCCTCCTTTCTGAAGGTGACTTTTGACCCTAGCAAGACATTAAGATTTTCTGTTCCTTGGGTCATGCTTTCAATGATTTTCTTTTTGTCAGAATTTTCATTTTCCAGATTTTCAATAGTTTTCTTCAATTCAGCATTCACTGACAAGATAGCTTCATATTTTTCAGTTGAAATCTTTATTTCATTTTCAAATTTTTGAATTAACAATTTCAACTCATCAATGACATTTTTCAGCAACTCATTTTCTTTCCTACAATCAATCAAAACATGCTTTAATTCATCAAACTCAGAACATGCACTTTTCAATTTGTCATTCTCTGATTGTAAACATGCAACTTTATCTGAAAGTGTTTTATCATTAACCAGAGAATTCATTTTCTTCTTCAAGAGTCTGTTTTCATTCTTAATATCATTCGCTTTATCTAACAGTTCTCCATAAGCATCTTCCCAATCAGAAATAGTATAATGTTCGAAAGGGGATGATACCTGATCAGACTATTCTTCTTCTTCTCCATTCTTGGCCATCAAGCAGATGTCATTTTCTTATTTCTCACTATCTGAGGAAGTGCTCAGCGTGCCTTCTTCCTCATCACTCCATGTACTGACCATGGCCTTTCCCTTTGGCGCTTTCTTCCATGGTCTTCCTTTGATTTTCTGTAACTCTGGACAATCAGCCTTCATATGGCCAGTCTTCCTGCAATGATAACAAGTATTATCGTCAGATCTTTCAGCAGGGTTAAATTTATACCTGTTTTGCTTCCTGCTGTGGTGTTTTCTGTAGACATTTTCCCTTCTGTTCTAAGAAATCTTCTGAACTCTCTTATAATCATAGCTAGTTCATCCTTTTCAAGCTCCGATCCAGATAGACTCCGATCACTGGATGATCCATTGCATCTGGACTGTTTTGAACAGCTATGCTTGGCCTTCAGAGCAATAGGCTTCTTGTATTCGAGCTCTTCAGCTTGTAGAAGATTCATCTCGTACGCCATCAAAGAGCCTATCAGCTCATTAAGTTTCATCTTTTGTAGATCTTTTGACTCCTCAACCACAGTTGCTTTGGTATGCCATATCGGAGTCAACGATCGAAGGATCTTCCTTACAACTTCATGATCAGTATAACTTTTTCCCAGATTTGTTAGACCATTTGTTATAATGGTCAGACGAGCATACATTTCAGTCACTGTCTCACCGGGCTTCATCCGAAATGCTTCATACTTTGTCACTAACATATTAGCTCGTGTCTCTCTCACTTGAGACGTTCCCTCATAAATGACCTCAAGGGTATCCCACATCTTCTTTGCCGTCTTGCAGGATGACACTCTATCAAATTCAGTGGGATGGAGTGCACACTGAATGGCGTTGATGGCGCTCCAATTCAGAGTAGATGTATACTAAGCACAATCACTGTGTTGCTATCATCAAAACAAAATATCATATGCTTGTGCCTAAGGGGCACAACAGATGTAGACCTCCATGTTGCAGCCAATCTGTGAGTCAAACATGTGGTTGACTAGGCGTTGATACGTAGCTCCAGCGTTCTTCAGCCCGAACGGCATGCGAGTGTAGCAGTATAAGCCGTGGTCTGTGATGAACGCGGTCTTGTCTTGGTCGGGCTGGTGCATGCTGATCTGATGGTACCCTGAATAGGCGTCAAGGAAGCTCATCATTTCATGCCCGGCCGTGGCATCGACCAGCTGGTCGATCCGTGGCATGGGGAAGCTATCTTTGGGCGTGGCTTTGTTAAGGTCGGTGTAGTCCATGCACATCGCCACTTCCCGTTGCTCTTGGGAACCAGGACCACGTTGGCCACCCAATCTGGATACTAGGTAGGTTGGAGTAGTCTTGATCGTAATTTTTTGCCCACTTGCTGCCTGATGATGGCTTGTCACTCGGGGTTGCTGTTGTGTCCCTGTGATTTTGATGATAGCAAACACTATAAGTCATTTGAATGCATACAATTCTGTTTGTGGTGCAGATGAATGTTTCATTGAAAATCTTATCTGAATTATTGCTGCATTTAAATATGGCTGTGTGGTGTGTGCTTTGGTGCATTTCATTATTGCTGATGCATTTCATAATTGATTGTTATCTGGATTGCTTGTTATCTGGATATCTTGATGTCAGTCTGTTCAATGGGTCGACCCCCCTTCCAGATGGGTCGACCCCCCAAGTCTATACAACGCCAATCTGTTCATGCATCATATCTCAAGTCTACACACTGCATTTTAGGCAAAGTCTGCATATGGGTAGAGTCTGTACATTGCCTTCAAAGCCTTCCAAGTATGTACATCGGTCTGTTGAAAACTCAAGTCTGTACAGCGCCCAGGTTCCTGCATTTCAGGCGAAGTCCATACATTGGGCCCTTCATCAAAGTCCATACATTGCATAATGTTCGTCAAGCCAATACATTGCACTGTAGATGCATCGAAGGGAAGTATGCACATTGGACTGTTCATATGAAGTCTGTACGTTGGAAGTGTGTAGAGTGTTCAGTTGCCTTTCTCCAAGTCTATACATCCGATTGCCTTTGCATTGCTCAAAGTATGTATAGCCAATGCACTCAAGTGAAGTCTATACATTGACTGTTCATTCATATTCGAAGTCTATACAGTGGTATTCAGCTAAAGTCTGTACATCGGACTTTCACTTAAAGTCTGTACATCGCTGCTTTGTCAAAGTCTGTACATCGCAGCTGTGTTGAAGTCTGTACAACCATTCTCTTATCAAAGTACATACATCCTTCTGTTGGAATTCCAAGTCCATACATCGGACTGTTTGAGCAAGTATGTACAACATTTCATTCACACCGGAAGTCTATACATTAGACTGTGGCAAAGTCTATTCATTCGTTTCCAGAAGTTCAAGTCCATACATTGATCGTTTGGGTAACAAAGTCTGTACAACGCGAGCTTCGGTTCTTAAAGTCTACACATTCTCCCGTTCAAATCCTTCAAAGTCTATACATCAGTTTGATTGAGTAAGTCTGTACAGCATGCCTTGTTGTTCACAGTTTTTTAAAGTCTGTACATCGGCTTCGCACCTGCAAGTCTGTACATTGGCTTCATATCATAAAGTCTGTACATTGGCTTCGCATCTGCAAGTCTGTACATTAGTTTGATATCATCAAGTCTGTACATTGGCTTCAACTCTCCAAGTCTGTACAGCCACATCTCAAAGGCTAAGTCTATACATCACTGTGGCTGCTCTAAGTGAAGCATAGTCTATACACTCGATATCAAGCTTCAAGTCTATACACTCTATACTTCACACGAAGTCTGTACACTCAGTTAACATTAAAGTCTATACACTCCTCACCTTTCCCTACGTTTGGCCAAGTCTATACACTCATACCTTTCCCTACGTGTTCTGGCCAAGTCTACACATTGGGGTATTCTTTACCTACGTTTCATGCTTAAAGTCTATACACTGTTCAGCGTCTTGTCTCACTCGAAGTCTGTACAGTCTGGCAGCGTCTCATGCTGCGTCTTAGGCAAGTCTATACATTGCTCTGTTGCACGAAGCAAAGTCTGTACATCCGATTGTCTCACTCGAAGTCTGTACAGCCCATGGCTTAGAGACCAAGTCTGTACATCATCTTGTACCTTCAAGCTTTCAACGTCAAGTCTGTACATCGTACTGTGCCTTGAGCTTGGAGCAAGTCTATACATTACTGTTGCATTCACGCAAGTCCATACATTGTTTGTTGGGCCAAGTCTATACATTGTTCCACTGTGTGCTTGTCTAAGTCTATACATCGCCATTCTTTGCACGAGCTGAAAGTCCTTCAAGTCTGCACATTCTGCTGTTGTGTTCATGCATCATATGAGCAAGTCTATACATTGTTACGCAGAGCCTACACATTCATTTGGCTTGGTTGAGTCTACACACTCGGTTTGGCTTGGCTGAGCATTCATCGTCAATGTACACACTTCACCATATGCATACTGCAGCATGTGCTATTAAGTCCATACACTAATTTTATGCATCATTCAGAAAGCAAGTATGTACATTGGTTCTGTCATGTACAAAAATGCTTAAGTCTGTACATTGCTATGACTTGTTCTTTCAACGCTCTTTAAGCAGCAACTCTGTACACCCTTCTAATATTGTCTTCGACTGATTATCTGACAGGATTAATGGACGAGGTTATTAAGACTGGCACGTGATCCTAGAGGCTAAGATGCTGACACGTGGACCGAACCTTCTGGGCGGGAATCGTCGAGAGCTCACGCCCTAGCTGCCTGCTGCTGGTATAAATATGGAGCTTCCTCCATCGGCTGATGATGGATGAAAGAGCAGTGAGCCATCAAGAAAAATAGAAGAGTAGTGAGTCTCTCCACGATACAGAGAACAGAGAAGAAGAAGAAAAGGAGAAAGAAAGAGAGTGAGAGCAGTTGAAGAAGAAAGAAGAAGAGTGAGCCAGAGAGCAGAAGAGAGATCGAGAGATCCAGCAGAAGAAGAAAAAGAGAAAGAGAGAGGGCTCGTGTAGAAGAAGAAAGAAGCTTCAGTTGAAGATCTGCCTACTGGAATTTGGATCAGATCCAATCCAGTCAGCTCCTTCGAGAGCCACATTCCTTGTATTTCATTTACAGCTTTTCAGTCGCTGTGACTCTACTTTCTGTTTTCCTTTTTCATTTGCTATCTTGTTTCCGATACTCTGTAGAGAGGTCGGGGTCCCTCCTGTTGGTTCAGGAGAAGAGAGATTGCTATCTCCGGTTGCAAGTAGCCGGGTGCTACTTGTGGGTTCCCTCTGGTTAGAGGAAGGGAGGCTCGTCCTCCAGTTCTGGGCTTGTAGGTTTCAAGTCCAGGGGTCCCTCCGGTTGGGAGGAAGAGAGGTCCTAGACCTCTGGCTTGCAGGTGACTTAGTGTCACTTGTGCTTCCCTCTGAGCTTCAGAGGAAGGGAGACTTGGGTCTCCGAGTGCAGGTAGTGTTGCTACTTGTAGGTCCCCTCCTGGTCTGGAGGAAGAGAGACTTGCGTCTCTGGTTTGCTAGTGACTGGTGTCACTAGTGGTTCCCTCCGGTTGGGAGGAAGAGGGGAGGTTGTTCCCCTGGTCAAGCTGTGTGGCAGCATTTGTTGCAGACTGAGTCTACTGTGCTAGTATTACTAGTGGAAGCCTCACTCCGGTTTGGAGTGAGGGGTGGACGTAGGTCTGTTGACCGAACCACCTAAAAATCCTGGTGTCCCTTGTGGTTTGATCTTCTTATATGTTCACTTAATTGTTGCGCATTAGATGCTTGCTTAGGATCGTTTGAGGGCTTATTGAGTTGTTGTCTTGCTTTGATCCTTCTAAGTATCCTCAGTTTATTTCTGCAACAGTTTTAATTCCGCATAACTGAGCTTTAGAGTTTTAATTAGGCTATATTTGTAGAGAGATACATTCACCCCCCTCTGTATCCGGGCCTTGCATCCTAACAATTGGTATCAGAGCAAGGTTCTCTGATTGATCAGATCCAACGATCTGCAGAGGATCCTGTTGTCCCTTGGTGCATTTCTGATTTTACTTCTTGCTGCATTAATCTGCTTGCCGATTTATTCAATGGGTTCTCCACCGGTTTTTAATGGCTCTAACTTTAACTCATGGGTTAGCAGTCTACATAACTATGTGAATTTGATGAATCCGGATTTGTGGAAGTTAATTTCACAAGGTCCTCATAGATTACCAAGGAAAGAGTCCAAATGGACTGACAGTCACAAATCAAAACATGGAGAGAATCAGAGAGCTTTGAATCTAATGAAAGAAGCTACTGACAAGGCTCTACATTCTTATTTTTATGACTACAGGTCCGCTAAGGACATTCTGAAAAGCTGAAGCTAACTCAGAGGAGAGATGAGGACAGTTGCCTGATGGCTGACAAGAGTAACCATAGCAGTGACCAAGATGAATTTGAAGATGCTGAGGAGGTAAACCCTTTCGAGAATTTTTCTTTAGATGACTGGGAAGATGCCTATGCCAATCTGTCAAGATCCTATAAAAAACTAGGGAAGAAGTATAAAAGTCTGAAAAAGGAGCTAAAGAATCATGAGAATGCTAAATCTCGAGGTGAAAGCCCTGAAATTCTGAAAACTGAAAATGAAATCTTTAGAAGACAACTACAAGATTTTGATTCTATTACTACAGATCTAGATCATTTGAAATCTGAAAAACAAACTCTTATAAAACAAATTGGTTTACACAAAAAGGAGAATCAGGAGCTTGTTTGTGAAATTTATGAAGTAAAGGAGAGGCTTAGTTTAATTTATGATCAGGTTCATCACTATAACGCAGTTCAGAATGAAAAATTGGTGAGAGAATTAGAATGTGTCAATTCTGAATTTGAAAAAATGAAATCTGAAAATGCTTGCAATGCTTGTGCAGCTTTAAGAGACTTGATAAATGAATTTGATTCTGATGATAAACTTCAAAAAGATTTAATCAAATCTCTGAAAGAAGAAAATAAATCATTGCTAGAAAAGAAAACTGAAGCTGAAGATATGAAATCTGAAAATGAAAGACACAAAAACCAGTCCAAGGAATTTGAACACAAATTGATGAGTCTTGAAAAAGAAAACAGATTGATTTCTGAAAAAATGGAGGCTGATAGAATAATGAATCTAGAGCTTCAGAAAAAGCTCAACAAACCTCAATCTGAGAAACAACAGGAAAACTTTTATGAATGTCAGTCTTCCTTAGATGATTGGATGTTTGATGATGATCTCCTAGAGAAAAACAGGAAATTGAAAGAGGAAATCAACAAGCTAAATCATCTAAACACCCAACTGTCAGATAGGCTATTGACAATTGAAAAAGGCAAGGGTGTGAGCATAGATAATTCTGATAGGTTGATGAATGCTGAACAAGAAATTGAGAGTCTAAAAACCATCAACCTAATGTTGAGTGGAAATGTCAAATGCTGTGAAGAGAAGGTAGCTAATTATGAGCTCACTATCACATCCCTTCAACAAGAAGTTGATGATCTTTATAAGTCCCTATCTGAAGCTGACAATGAAACAAAGCTAAAACAGGAAGTTGAAAAACTCAAAAGTTTGAATGATGCCTTGCATCAACAACTCATTTCCTGTGAAACAGATTTGTCCAAATATGAAGCTAATACTTGTGGCTTAAATTCTGAAATTCAAGACTTGAAAAATTCTTTGTCAAAATTTGTCAAGGGAAATGACAATCTGAATAAGCTTCTGGGAAAGAGTGATAACTCTCAGAGAGAGGGGCTGGGTTACAGTTCAACAAACAAAAGGATCAATAGCAATAAAACTTCAACTGTGTTTGTAAAAGCTTCTGATCAAAACACAACTGCTGGTCCTTCTATTTTTCAATTCACTGCACAAAAGTCCACTGTGAAACCCAAAACTGTGGAACAAACTCCAAAACAGAAAAAGGGTGAAAACTCACAGAAAAAGGACAAAGACACTCCTGTTGCTATAAGGAAGACTGCACACAATTCACATGATCTCTCACACACTCATATTAAAAAGGGGTCATGTTATTATTGTGGGAAAGTAGGACACATAATGGAAGATTGCAGTTTGATGTTAAAGGATGAGCATGCTAGTGGAACATTACATTCTAGAAATTTTTCTGGTAGAAACCATGCTACTAGGAAGCCTGATGCTTTATGTTATTATTGTGGTAAGTATAGTCATCTCATGAGTGAATGTTTTATCATGAAAGAAGACAATAAACTGCATGCCAGGTCTTCCATTCATTTTCATGGTCCATATGGATCTAAACACAATTCTAGTCAGCACATTGTGTGCTTCAACTGCAATAAGCCCGGGCACAGGGCCGCTGAGTGCTGGTTTAGATCCACTTGGGGTAAAAGTGGTTTCAAAAGTAAGCAAACCAGATGCTTTGAATGTAGGAAAAATGGGCATACAGTCAAGGACTGTTGGTATGTTCAAAAGAATTCTGTTAAACCCCATTTTGTCAAATTCCTTACAAAACCTTTTGTGAAAATTTCATGCCATAACTATGGGAAGCCAGGCCATAGATCTGCTAAATGTTGGCTGGTTAGGAATAAGAACCAAATTGGTCATGCATATAACAGAAAATATTATGATCATGTTTATAAACCTCATGCTGCTGTTACTATGCATCATAAAAACCAGAAATCAGTCACTTCATGTAGATATTATGGGAAGTTTAGTCACTCTATGGACAATTGCTATCTTATGGATCATGATGACCCTGGTGCTATGAATTTGCTTAGAACATCTGTCAGGGCTAACGCAGGACCCAAAGCTGCTTGGGTCCCTGCAGGATCAAGATGATCAAATACTTTGTAGGTGTGCCTTGGACTGAGGAATAAAGAGGGGTAATTAAACCAAGGCACCCAAGTAATAAAGCCCCTTTCAGGTAAATTCTCTGCACTTCTTGTTCTTAGAATAACTGAATAGCATGTTAAATCCGTCTTTGCCTATTCATTCATCATCTGCATTGTCAGATTCAAATTTTCTGAACTCTCCTCATACATGATTTGTTCTTTTTATGATAGTCTGAATGAGCATAAATTTTAAAATTATGTTTCAGTGCCCTAATTGCATATCATGCACTCTGTAAGGGGGAGTTTGACTAATGCTTGCATATCATGATAATCTCATTTGCTGTATGCATACATGTAGTTAGTAGCACTGCATTTCCTTACATTGAAAAATCTAAAAAGAAATGTCTCATTGCATCTAGATAGGGGGAGCATTCCTGTTTCATCTCTTCACCTCTTGAACTCCTTCTGTCTAGCAATCTGATCCATTCTTGGCAAATATGTGGTTCACTTGAATTCTCTGTTGTCTACACTGATATAGCTGATCTGTCTGTATTCCAGACTCAGCCATTGATTCTGTCTACTATGAATTCAATTGGTAGCTTGTTCCTATCATACACATTTCTTCATATCTTGTCAAGACTGGTCAAAGCTAATCTGACTGATTTTTAGTTTTTAATGCTGGCTTCTGAATTGCTATAATCTCTCAACTATTGGTATCAGAATTACTCTCTGCTAATTTCTCTTGACAATGTCATTGATTCAGTCGAATGAGGAAAGATTTAATCAGTGCACCCTAGGCATAAATCAGACATTCTGAAAAGAAGAATCTTCTATTATACTGGCTTAAGAATGTTTTGATAAATCAAATTGATTTAAGCCTAATGTATTTTCTAAGTTTTGATGTAAAAGACTTGAAAATATCTGAATCATCATGCTTAATAAGTCTTAACCAATTGCCTCATGAATTTCATGCAAAACTTTCTGAAATCTGAAATTTTAAAAGACATGGCTTTCTTTGGTTAAGATACATGTAGAAAGTATTGTTCTTAATCATTTCAAGTGTACTGAGCTTTGTTTGAAGAATATGAAAACAGTTAAAATTTAAAGCTAGAGCAATGACTATGGTCACAGAGAAACTGGGTTTTCTATCAATGAAATAGAGTAAGCCCATGTCATGAAGTGTCATAGTTACCTCTTTTCAATATGTTTGAAAGTCTGGCAAAGCAATGGCATGGATGTGTTGAGTAACTGGAGATTCTGGCCTCTGATCAAGGTGTCTCCTCATGTAAAAAGATACTCCATTGCTAACTCTGTTCTTTTTGAGAGGCAATATGGTTGTCACACTGAGTAACTGGGTCACTTCACCTAAGACGTGTTGTGCCTCACGTAAAAAGGTGTTGACTGAACCAAACTTGCTCAAGGAAAAATAAGTGCTGCTCAATTGGTGTCAGAAAATTCTGAAAATCTAAAGACAAGCTCAGTCTCATTTATTTCTGTTTAATCTCAATATGATCGTGTGTATTTTCCATAGGAGTTACTGAATTTAAATGAGTAAGATGGAAGGAGGGTAAACATGAATATCAAATGAGTTGTTGGTTCACCTTTATTAAAAGGTGTTTCAGATATGAGTATTGAATTTTCTTGATAAACTTTGAATACATCTCTCTTAAATCATGATGGTCAGTTTAAACTCATTCATAATCTATTATGATTGAAGAATCTGAAATTCGTTTACAAAGATTTATGAATTTGGTGTGCTAATGAAAATCTATCTTCCTCATTTATTCACTGTGATTACAGTCTGTGTTTTGCTGATAGATGCTCATCACTTCACTATATCAATTGGCTTCACTCATCATCTAATCAGGGGGAGCTTTCCTGTCCTGCTGAGTGTATTTCTTAAAGGGGAAAATCTAGTCAGCATTCTTGAGTGTCCCTGTGTTTTTGTTGATATTCTCCCTTCATCTCAATTGGTTTCAACCTTCAAAACGTTTCTGATCATATTGCCCTCTATCAATGTATTTTGATTAACATTGGTTCTCTTTTATGTGACGCACAACTCTCAGAATTTTTTTTTGGATAACCAGAGTTCATCCTTGTAGATTTCTCTTGCATCATGGATCATAAGGGCAGAACTCTCTGGTCTGTTTGAGACACTATATGCATAAGGGGACAATGTGCTAGATTGTCTGATCAATTTGTTTGTCTGCAATAGCTCTATATCTTCTGCCATGTCAAAGGGGGAGTATTTGTTGCATATGCATGACTGCATAAGTTGTTTGACTAAGGGGGAGAATTGATTTAAATGATTCTGATATTGTTTATCAAAGTATTTTTTTTGATGAAGTCAAAGGGGGAGAATACTTTGATGAGTCTAGTCTGAATACTCCATTTATTTCATTCATAAGACTCATAGTATTGCCATCATCAAAAAGGGGGAGATTGTTGTGTCCCTGTGATTTTGATGATAGCAAACACTATAAGTCATTTGAATGCATACAATTCTGTTTGTGGTGCAGATGAATGTTTCATTGAAAATCTTATCTGAATTATTGCTGCATTTAAATATGGCTGTGTGGTGTGTGCTTTGGTGTATTTCATTATTGCTGATGCATTTCATAATTGATTGTTATCTGGATTGCTTGTTATCTGGATATCTTGATGTCAGTCTGTTCAATGGGTCGACCCCCCTTCCAGATGGGTCGACCCCCCAAGTCTATACAACGCCAATCTGTTCATGCATCATATCTCAAGTCTACACACTGCATTTTAGGCAAAGTCTGCATATGGGTAGAGTCTGTACATTGCCTTCAAATCCTTCCAAGTATGTACATCGGTCTGTTGAAAACTCAAGTCTGTATAGCGCCCAGGTTCCTGCATTTCAGGCGAAGTCCATACATTGGGCCCTTCATCAAAGTCCATACATTGCATAATGTTCGTCAAGCCAATACATTGCACTGTAGATGCATCGAAGGGAAGTATGCACATTGGACTGTTCATATGAAGTCTGTAAGTTGGAAGTGTGTACAGTGTTCAGTTGCCTTTCTCCAAGTCTATACATCCGATTACCTTTGCATTGCTCAAAGTATGTACAGCCAATGCACTCAAGTGAAGTCTATACATTGACTGTTCATTCATATTCGAAGTCTATACAGTGGTATTCAGCTAAAGTCTGTACATCAGACTTTCACTTAAAGTCTGTACATCGCTGCTTTGTCAAAGTCTGTACATCGCAGCTGTGTTGAAGTCTGTACAACCATTCTCTTATCAAAGTACATACATCCTTCTGTTGGAATTCCAAGTCCATACATCGGACTGTTTGAGCAAGTATGTACAGCATTTCATTCACACCGGAAGTCTATACATTAGACTGTGGCAAAGTCTATTCATTCGTTTCCAGAAGTTCAAGTCCATACATTGATCGTTTGGGTAACAAAGTCTGTACAACGTGAGCTTCGGTTCTTAAAGTCTACACATTCTCCCGTTCAAATCCTTCAAAGTCTATACATCAGTTTGATTAAGTCTGTACAGCATGCCTTGTTGTTCACAGTTTTTTAAAGTCTGTACATCGGCTTCGCACCTGCAAGTCTGTACATTGGCTTCATATCATAAAGTCTGTACATTGGCTTCGCATCTGCAAGTCTGTACATTAGTTTGATATCATCAAGTCTGTACATTGGCTTCAACTCTCCAAGTCTGTACAGCCACATCTCAAAGGCTAAGTCTATACATCACTGTGGCTGCTCGAAGTGAAGCATAGTCTATACACTCGATATCAAGCTTCAAGTCTATACACTCTATACTTCACACGAAGTCTGTACACTCAGTTAACATTAAAGTCTATACACTCCTCACCTTTCCCTACGTTTGGCCAAGTCTATACACTCATACCTTTCCCTACGTGTTCTGGCCAAGTCTACACATTGGGGTATTCTTTACCTACGTTTCATGCTTAAAGTCTATACACTGTTCAGCGTCTTGTCTCACTCGAAGTCTGTACAGTCTGGCAGCGTCTCATGCTGCGTCTTAGGCAAGTCTATACATTGCTCTGTTGCACGAAGCAAAGTCTGTACATCCGATTGTCTCACTCGAAGTCTGTACAGCCCATGGTCTAGAGACCAAGTCTGTACATCGTCTTGTACCTTCAAGCTTTCAACGTCAAGTCTGTACATCGTACTGTGCCTTGAGCTTGGAGCAAGTCTATACATTACTGTTGCATTCACGCAAGTCCATACATTGTTTGTTGGGCCAAGTCTATACATTGTTCCACTGTGTGCTTGTCTAAGTCTATACATCGCCATTCTTTGCACGAGCTGAAAGTCCTTCAAGTCTGCACATTCTGCTGTTGTGTTCATGCATCATATGAGCAAGTCTGTACATTGTTACGCAGAGCCTACACATTCATTTGGCTTGGCTGAGTCTACACACTCGGTTTGGCTTGGCTGAGCATTCATCGTCAATGTACACACTTCACCATATGCATACTGCAGCATGTGCTATTAAGTCCATACACTAATTTTGTGCATCGTTCAGAAAGCAAGTCTGTACATTGGTTCTGTCATGCACAGAAACGCTTAAGTCTATACATTGCTATGGCTTGTTCTTGCAACGCTCTTTAAACAGCAACTCTGTACACCCTTCTAATATTGTCTTCGACTGATTATCTGACAGGATTAATGGACGAGGTTATTAAGACTGGCACGTGATCCTAGAGGCTGAGATGCTGACACGTGGACCGAACCTTCTGGGCGGGAATCGTCGAGAGCTCACGCCCTAGCTGCCTGCTGCTGGTATAAATATGGAGCTTCCTCCATCGGCTGAAGATGATCGAAGAGCAGTGAGCCATCAAGAAAAATAGAAGAGCAGTGAGTGCCTCCACGATACAGAGAACAGAGAAGAAGAAGAAAAAGAGAAAGAAAGAGAGTGAGAGCAGTTGAAGAAGAAAGAAGAAGAGTGAGCCAGAGAGCAGAAGAGAGATCGAGAGATCCAGCAGAAGAAGAAAAAGAGAAAGAGAGAGGGCTCGTGTAGAAGAAGAAAGAAGCTTCAGTTGAAGATCTGCCTACTGGAATTTGGATCAGATCCAATCCAGTCAGCTCCTTCGAGAGTCACATTCCTTGTATTTCATTTACAGCTTTTCAGTCGCTGTGACTCTACTTTCTGTTTTCCTTTTTCATTTGATATCTTGTTTCCGATACTCTGTAGAGAGGTCGGGGTCCCTCCTGTTGGTTCAGGAGAAGAGAGATTGCTATCTCCGGTTGCAAGTAGCCGGGTGCTACTTGTGGGTTCCCTCTGGTTAGAGGAAGGGAGGCTCGTCCTCCAGTTCTGGGCTTGTAGGTTTCAAGTCCAGGGGTCCCTCCGGTTGGGAGGAAGAGAGGTCCTAGACCTCTGGCTTGCAGGTGACTTAGTGTCACTTGTGCTTCCCTCTGAGCTTCAGAGGAAGGGAGACTTGGGTCTCCGAGTGCAGGTAGTGTTGCTACTTGTAGGTCCCCTCCTGGTCTGGAGGAAGAGAGACTTGCGTCTCTGGTTTGCTAGTGACTGGTGTCACTAGTGGTTCCCTCCGGTTGGGAGGAAGAGGGGAGGTTGTTCCCCTGGTCAAGCTGTGTGGCAGCATTTGTTGCAGACTGAGTCTACCGTGCTAGTATTACTAGTGGAAGCCTCACTCCGGTTTGGAGTGAGGGGTGGACGTAGGTCTGTTGACCGAACCACCTAAAAATCCTGGTGTCCCTTGTGGTTTGTTCTTCTTATATGTTCACTTAATTGTTGCGCATTAGATGCTTGCTTAGGATCGTTTGAGGGCTTATTGAGTTGTTGTCTTGCTTTGATCCTTCTAAGTATCCTCAGTTTATTTCTGCAACAGTTTTAATTCCGCATAACTGAGCTTTAAAGTTTTAATTAGGCTATATTTGTAGAGGGATACATTCACCCCCCTATGTATCCGGATCTTGCATCCTAACAGTTGCACCGTCTTCGGTGTTACTGTACCGGGCGGCAGTTAGGGTCCAACCTTAGTTGGTGCGTGATGACCTCCGGGGGAATTCCGGGGAGCTCATCCTCGGACCAAGTGAATACGTCCTGATTGGCTGCGAGGAAGCTTGCGTACTCTTGTTTATCGTGCTCGGACAAGGTAGCGCCAATCTTCAATGATCTGCTGGGTCGTCCCCAACTTGGATGAGGTATAAGTCCTCGGCAGGCGCGGTCGTGATCGGACCTGGATCTTCGGTCCTCGCCCTCTTTTCGTGTGGTGCATCTTCGGGACATCGGTCGCGGGTGGAGATGAGGTAGCACCTCCTGGACTCCCGTTGATCACCCCGGACTTCCCCTACCCCATGGGGGGTGGGGAACTTAAGCTTCTTATGGTAGGAGAAAAGGACGCCTCGAAGCGTGCCGAGGATTCCTCGGCCGATGATGGCATTGTATCCTATCATTGCACGGACCACAGTAAAGTCGGCGAGGAAGGTTACCTCTTTTGGTGCCGTCCTAAACGTGATCAGGAGCGAGATACGTCCTTGTGGGCGAACAGACGTGTCGGAGAATCCATACAACGGCGTGTGTAATGGCGCGAGTCGTGACATGTCCACACCCATGAGTACAAGATAGTCATACGCGATAACGTCGGGTCCACTTCCATTATCTACCAGGATGCGGCGCACAGTACATTGATTGATGGTGGCAGAAACCACCAATGCATCAGAATGAGGCGTCGTGACACATTTAAGGTCATCCTCGGAGAAGACTATGGGTTCTCTCAGGTGGCCTGAAGGGGAAAGCTCCCTTGGGGTTCCGTCGCCTTGATCCGCCGTGTTGATAGCCATCGTGTACCGACGCCTTCTGCTCCCGCTGTCTCCCCCCACAGCGGCCCCCCCCAGAGATCATCACGATCTCCTTTCCATTGGGCCGATTGTCGATCGGGGGAGGCGTCTTCTGTCGTCTATCGGCATTTTTAGCGAGGAACTTATCGAGGAGCCCTCTGGATACGAGGTCCTCGATGGCATCCTTCAGATTGATGCAGTCGGCGGTGTCGTGGCCATGGTCCTGGTGGAAGCGGCAGTACTTCTTCTTATCCCGTGAGTTGGGATCTGACTTCATCCGAGAGGGCCACTTGAGGAATAGCTCCTCGCGAATCCCCATCAGGATCTGGTCGGGCGGGGCCATCAGGGGTGTATAGTGGCGGTAACCACCTCTTTCCTTCTCGGAGCGGTTGCGGTGGTCCCCGTCGCACCACTCTCGCTTGCTCCGACCCTCGCGCGGTGGGTCAGCGGCTCTTTTACGGTCGGGCTGGTCGGTTCTGGCCGCGCGGCGCAGGGCCGCGGTATTCTCCTCGCAATGTGCGTACTTTTGGGCTAGCGCAAGGAGGTCTGGAAGGGTCATTGGGGCTTTGACTCCGAGCGCGCGTCGGACGATGTGGTCTTGCGTTCCCGGAGTGAGCGTCGTGGTGGCGATGCCGACATCGAGATGGGGGATCCGGAGTGCCTCCGCACGGAAGCGAGAGATGAAGTCCCATAGCGCCTCTTCCTTCCCCTGCCTGAGGGCGAGTAGGGTCACTGCAGACTTGGCTACCTTTCGGCAGCCCACGAAGTTCTCCTTGAACAGCTTCTTGAGCTGCTGGAAGGAGGAGATCGTCCCGGCCGGCAGGGACTTGAACCATGCTCGGGCGTTCTCCCGAAGGGTCGTGACGAACGCCAGGCACTTCACGGTGTCCGAGGCCTGGGGAAACACCAGGTGGGACTTGAAGCCGTGTAGGTGGTCGGCCGGGTCAGTGGTGCCGTCGTAGGAGGCGAATGACGACACCTGGAGCTTAGGCGGGATGGGGGCTTCCACGATTTCCCTGGAAAAAGGAGCGTGGAAGTCCTGGTCGTCGTCGATGAGGCCGCAGTTCTTGGCGACCAGGAAGACGTCGTCTAGGTACCGGACTTTGTCCTCTATTTCATCGAAACGTCGGAGCCAGCAGTCCATCTCCGGGTTGGAGTGGAGAGGGCTGCGTCCCCTAGACGCGGGCACGCTGTGCGATCGTCGGGTTCTTATGACGGAGGCATGGGATGCCTTCCGTATCTGCCAGAAGTTTTCTCTGGCCTTGTCTCCCTTGCCCTCCCGTCGCTGGGGGGGGGGTGCGTGCTGGGGCCTCTGGTCCCGGAGCTCTCGGCAGAATTCCGCCAGGGCTCGGATCTGCTGGCGGAGCTCGTCTAGGTCCCCTGGGGTGACCTATTGTCGGTGGTGTGCGGAAGAAGCTCCCTGCGATCCCCGGCGAGAGTTGGATCCCCGATGGGAATCCCGCCCTCGGTTGCTGGCGTTGCGGAGGCTTCCACAGGGCGCCATAGCTTTTTGCTCGTGATTCCCACAGACAACGCCAAGAAGTGTAGCGGCAGGAAAATGGTTCCTAGGCCACGTACCACCTTCTCTATTTATTTGTTGGGGAAGTCATCTCGCGCCTGTGGATGTCTGCATACACCAAGAAACCAGAAGGGCGTCAGAAGGAGTCCCGGGTGTTACCCCAGGGGACAACCCTCTGATGCTTAAGTCAGCAAGGGATTAATGATCAATAGATGGGAGCGAGGTGAGAGAGAAGTAGGGGCCGTAGTGATCGATTCAGGAGGCATGTAGATCCTCTGTACACGTGCTCGCCACTCCCAGTGGGCTCTCGGAGAGTGCTCGCTGGGTGGTAAGGCCGCACAGGAGGAAGAAGCTCTCTGGATGTACCGGACATCCCTCTCGTCGATGGTTGCTAGTCGAGTTGCTCTCTTCTCAGTAGGAAGCTATGGGGTAAAAGTATCCTCTTGCGTATTAGCATAGGGTTTTTAGTAGAAGAATCTACCGTGCTCTTCTCTACTATCGATGTCCCTTTTATATGGGTTGTCCTGGAGCGAGGGCCTCATCCCTTAATAGGGAAGGGTCCGTTTAGTAGAGTAACATTCCTCCGCTATGTTGGCGGGAGTTGCCCGTTGGAGGGCGATAGCCCCGGCGTCGGTCGTTCCCTGGGCGAGTCTTATGGTGCTCATGGCGTGTGCTCGCCCGTTACGGGGTCAAGGCCGGCGTCATGGGGGGCAACGGTCGGTCGTCATAGTGTCCTCCGGCGAGAACTGCGCTTGGACCGGCCTCATCGGCGTCGTGGAATCTGATGCCTCGTTGGGCCGGTCATCTTCTTATTGGGCCGAACATGTATGTCCGCTCCTTGCTTGGGCCTCGCACGTCCAAACCTCGATGGGCCGCGCGTGTGTGGGCCGTTTCTGGGTCAAACCAGATTTACCCTCCTCAACTATTTTCTTAACCACTTACTAGTAAGTGTTTAAGAAATTTTTTTAATCAATAAATATTTTTAGTATATCAGAGAAGTGTGGGGAGATATTGTCAAAATTTTTCGTAAATCGTACAACACATATAGTAAGTGATCATGTGATCAAACCTTCATGGATAGATGAAAAAGAGATAATCTATATAATACTCCCTTCCTATTCAAATTGTCTGCACCGAATGATGTGAGGAAATGGTCAAGCTTATTTTCTGGAGTAATGATTTCAAAATTGTTTATGTGTTAACATTTAGTGGGTGCAGGAAAAATGTTGACAAATCATTCATGGATGTATCGTAGAGTAGTTGACTAGGTGGTGTCTATGGAGTTTAAACATGGAGTTGAGAGTTTTATTCAGTTCACATTGGAAAATCCAAGTACAATAGTAGACCGCGAGGGTCACATTCGATGCCCTTATTCACTTGGTAGAAATTTGTGGTGGATTTCACCATGGGAGGTGCAACATCATTTGTACAAGAAAGGATTTGTGGAAAGTTATATGAATTGGATGTGTCATGGTGAGAATGTCTTGTTGTATGCGCCCGACAATATTGCAGGCACAAGTGGATCCATGGACATGGTTGTAGATGTTACTAGTCCTAGCTTTAATGTTCATGAGAAACATGTATACAAAGAAGAAGCGCCGAATAAGATAGCCGAAAGATTTTATCAACTACTTAGGGATGCTGATGAGCCGTTGTGGGATGGTTGTCAAAAGCACACTCGATTGTCTGATGTCTCACAACTGCTGAACTTGAAATCTGAATTTCACAGCAGTGAGAATTATTTTGACTATCTCCTCCTCCTCATCAAGAGTATGTTGTCTCGAGATGAGAAGGTATCTAAAAAATTTTACTGTGCAAAGAAGATGGTCAATGAACTAAGGCTTGGATACGTGAAAATAGATGCATGTCCTAATCACTGTATGTTATATTACAAAGTGGATGCAAATAAAAGATCATGTTCTATTTATCATCATGATAGATTCAAACCTAAGAGAGGGAACAATTCAAAGAAAAAAGATGTACCTTACAAGTCATTGTGATACTTCCCTCTTACGCCCAGACTGCAGCGGATGTATATGTTTTCAAAGACAGTTTGGCATATGAGATGGCACGGGAAAAGAGTACACCGTGCTGATGATATAATCCGTCATCTTGCCGATGATAAAGCTTGGACTTACTTCAGCTGTGCTCATTCTACTTTTTCAAGGGAGCCGTGTAATGTTAGGCTAAGTTTATGCACAAATGACTTCAATCCATTTGGTGGTTCAGTGACATCTGACTCTTGTTGGCTAGTGTTCTTGATACCGTACAACCTTCCGCCAAGCATGTGCTTGAAGCAAGAGAATATATTTTTATCCTTAGTAATTCATGGTCTAAAAAGTCTAGGAAAAAATTAGACATATATCTCAGACTGTTGATTAATGAGATGAAATTATTATGAACTAATAGAGTTATTACTTATCATGCATCTAGAAAGTAAACTTTTACTATGAAGTCTGCACTAATGTGGACAATAAGTGACTTCCCTACATATGGAATGCTATCTGGCTGGAGCACACATGGCAGGTTGGCATGTCCTTACTGTATAGATGATACTAAATTATTTATACTGAAACATGGTGGGAAATCATGCTGATTCGATTGTCATCGGCGGTTTCCACACCTGCATTCCATGCATCAAAGTGTCAGCATATAGCATTCATAAATCATATAGCAATTGCACAAGCATTTTAAGAGTCGAAGCTTACCTGGAGCAGTGGGGAGAACCCGCCTAGCATCGTCCGCCGGGTGTTGGAGCTAAGGGTGTCAAAGAGGAGAGCCAGCATGGCCGCACCCCACGCGTACTCTCCAACACTGTCAACCTCCTCAAGTAGAGGTAGTAGCCGACAGCTTACCACATCGGCTCTAGTCGCGAACAATAGCTTCCCAAAGAAAAGCATCAAGAACCACTGTAGGATCACGTCTGCCTCGGGACCCGGTCCGACTGCTTCCTGCTGTCGCACTCGGTCTATCAACCGTCCCAGGTGCTGCTCCGGCAACTCTCCAACATTGATCTCGGCTCCTCGTAGGCCCAAGCTCTCCTGCAGTCTCGCTCTCGGTAAAATCATGGAGTGTTGCTCTGGCCTCAACAGCTCCAGTCCCAGCAGTCTCTGGGCCAGCTCCCTGTAATCTGTAAAGGTCCTCCTGCTGACCGGCGCACCGTGTACTCGTAGCTCGGTGATCCGCGCCACGTCCTCCAGCATCAGAACCATGTGTCCCCACGGGAACACGAACGCCCGACTCACCGGATCCCACTGGTCGTGTAGCGCGTAGAGGAGGGCTGTGTCTAGTCTCGTCACCTCCATGTCGAGGAACTCAGCAAACCCCATGGCGGCCAGTGACTCTCTCTGAAAGTCCAGCAGCCTGTGGACGCACTTTTTTATTACCTGTTTTGGTTATTTATTTATTGTGCTCTTTTATTGGTTTATTAAGTGCGTGGGCGTGCCAGTCACCGAGGTGACAATTTATTCGGGCTCCGAAGAGCCCATGGTGCGCTCGATCTGACTTCGTCAGTCGATTGTGTGGTTCGTGTCGGGACCAAAACCCGCCGCGCCATAAAGGTCACGGCGTCATTTACATCCCCCATACGAGGGAACACCCTTGATTAATCGCCGAGATTCAGGGCCTCATGGCCAAGAAATTAATTGCATGAAAGGTCTATTACGCGGCATTGAAATCCTCACACGAGGGCGAGAAGAAAACCATTCGCGGTCATGTCGGTCATGTGTTGACCATTTAATGTTCGGACGAATGTCCGGCTCGATAAAATTGCGGTTGTCGCGGGAAAACTGGAGCGTATGTATGCCAGTATATGGCAATTTATTGTTCAGAAGAACGGAAAACGTTCGGCTAAACCTCGGCTGGAGCGGTCGGAAACCGGTAAATCTGTTGGCCCGGTGCAAGAGCAAGCTGCGACCATACTGCGGTGGGCCCCCCGCGGTTGAAACAAGACTTGTATGAGCGTCATTGATATTTCCGATGCCAAGGGGGCGTCGAGGGAATATCCCTTGAATCGGCTGAAAAGCCCTATGTCCGGAGAAGCGGGCATTCTAAACGTGTCGGTCATTCAGGAGACTGTTTAATGTTCGGACGGGTGTCCGATATTGGGAATATCGTAATCTTCGCAGAAAGATCGAGAATGTATGTGTGCCGGGACACGGCAAGTTTTATTATTCTGAGACACTGAAAACGTTCGATTGCATCTCGGCTATTATATCCGGAAACCCATGAATCTATTGGCCCGGTGAGAGATCGAGTCGGGACCATGCCGGGGGCGCCTCCCGTGATCCAAACGGGGCTCGCGTGGGCAGCGTTAATATTTCTGGTGTCGGAGGGCAACGGGGAAAAGTCCCGGGACTAGGCTTCGGAACTGAAAACGTGTTCGAGAGGAACATGCTGTAGACCGGAGATATGAGCCAGACGATGACCATGATCGGGACGGGCCCGAGGTCTAAATATGGCCCACGGAGGTCTTATTGATATTCCCATGGGAGGAGTCCAGGGGTGGCGAGAGCCGTCTCGTTCTATTCCGATTCTGTCGGTCACTTGCGGACCTTTCCATGTTCGGGCAAGGGCCCGTATTGAGAGTGTGACGGGGGTGGACGCGACCCCGTACCAATGTATGCCGAGTTTACGGCAATTTCAATGAAAGAGCGGGAGCAAATCCCGATAGGAACGGGTCGGAATTGGTGAGCTATTGGCCCAGGGCAATGCCGGCTCACAACCATGTTGGGGTAGGAGCCACCGGCTATGAAAGTCGCTCACGGGCCTTTTCATGTTCGGACATGGGTCCGTATTAAGAACTCGGCGGGAATCGACGTGAACCCGTTCAAATGTCTGCCGAACGTGCGGCAATTTCAGTAGCGGCTCGGAAGGAATCCGGCCGGAGAAACGAGTCTGGTTTAATCGGAATGTCAGCCCGAGGTGAAGTCAGGCTATGGCCATTTTGAGATGATTCCCTAGGCTCAGGCCCAACTCATAGGGGCGGTATTGTTGTTCCTTCGGCACCGGGTCACGGGAGAGACGAGGCTGCGAAGCGGGTCTCATTGTTTTATTATTATTTAAGAAGTGTTATCATTACCATTTGTTAATTTATAGATACATTTGGGTGAATTCTTTATTATCGTTTATTCATTTCTTCTTGTGATTTATTCATTTAATATTGTTATTATTAGGTTTATTATTATTTTTGTTCATTTATATTATCATTCGTTTGCTTGGCGTTTTCTTTTTTTAGTTAAGTTTGTCGTTATTATTTATCCTGGGTTATCATTTATTTATCTATTTATCGTTGTTATTGTTTCTTTTAAACTTATTATCATTATTACTTATTTCTTTATCATTCTTATTTATTTATCCACTTTATCAGGTTTATTATCATTTATTATTTTAGTTAACATTATTGTTTTCTATTATTTCTCTATTTTCTTTTGAGTTTGTTGCTATTATCGTTATTTAAGCTCTGTATCATTATTTGTTTATTTATTATGTTTTCTTTTAGCTTATTATCCTTATTAATATCATTATTTTTTTTTGGGTGTGCCGCTGAGGATTGGTGGGGTGTACCGCTGAGGGTTGGGAGTGTACCGCTGAGGACCAATGGGGGTGTACCGCTGAGGGCCAAAGGGGCGTACCGCTGGGGGTTGGGAGTGTACCGCTGAGGGCCAAAGGGGGCGTACCGCTGGGGGTTGGGAGTGCACCGCTGAGGGCCAAAGGGGCGTACCGCTGGGGTCAAAAGGGTGTACCGTTGAAGGCCAATGGGGGTGTGCCGCTGAGGGCAGTAGGAGTGTACCGCTGAGGGGTCTAAGGGGTGTGCCGCTGAAAGCTGGGAAAAGTGTGCCGGCGAAAGGCTGTTGGAGGGAAGAGGTAGTGTGCCAGAGAGGAGGCTTCGAAGCGTGCCGTTGACGGCTGGGAGGAGTGTGCCGGCGAAGGAGTTGGATGAGCATGCCACTGAAAGATGATTAGAGTGCATCGTCGAAGGACCAATCAGGGCGTAGTGGTGGAGGTTCAGTCGGTCTTCAATTATTTGTTTTAAGGCTTTTCTTTTCTTCTTAATTTGATTTTTTTAACGCAGTTTTATATAAACTTCTCCTTGGTTTTGTTCTGTTCGGCCTCTTTGCCATAAGTCGGAAGTTCGGTCAGCCGAGCTGTCAATCGGTCCAGCTCTTGTCGTGGTGCCGGCAGTGGCTTGATCAGTTGGAAGGTTTCATCATTAATTATTTTGCTCGTTTATTGCTTCCTTTTACGTCCTTTAATATTTTGTTATTTTCTCACAAAAATTCGGCAGCATCTCCCCTTGACCCGGGGCGTAAGGGAGATAAAGGGAACGCGCCCACATGGAGTGGCGGAACCCGACAACTGGAGGTGGGCGCCCGGAGGCAGCAACACCTTTATAAAACCTCAGAAAACACGAAGGCAAACAACGGGCTAGGGCTTGGCCAAGAGGTGTGCCGCTGGGGGCCTAGATGGTGTGCCGGCCAAGAGCCATTGGGTGTGCCGCTGAGGATCAAAAAGGGTGTACCGCTGAGGGCCAAAGGAAGTGTGCCGCTGAGGGCCAATGGAGTGTGCCGCTGAGGGCCGAGAAAAGTGTACCGGGGATGTTGATTGGCTAGGCCGAAGGAAATCTTGGCCGGAGGAGGGAGAGAGGCTCAAGGGGTGTTGGGCCTGGGTGTCCAAGGAGAGACGGAAGGGCGTCTCCCCTCAGGCAAATGGGAAGATGCGGCAGCGGGGAGGTGAAGGGGCAGTAGGCCCTCTTCCCTCTCTTCCTCTCTTCCCTCTTCTTCTCTTCTCCTTCTTCCCCTCCTTTCCTTTTCCCTTCTTCTCTTTGCGTGGACGGCGGAGGATGGAACAGCAAAGAGGGGGGGCAGCCTCCCCTCCTCATCTTCTCCTCTTCTTCACTTCTTCTTCTTCCCTTCGCACGGACGGCGGCTGACGGAGTAGCGAGGGGGGGGGGGCCTCCCCTCCTCTTCTTCTTCTCTTCCTCTTCTTCTCTTCACGCGGACGGCGATGGACGGAGTAGCCGGGGGGGGGGGGAGCCTCCCCTCCTCTTCTTCTTTTCTTCTTCTCTTCTTCTTCTTCTCTTCTCCTCTTCTCTTCTCTCCGGGTGTGGGTGTATCTGTTGCCCTCTTCTGTCTCTCTGCCCCCGTTTGCAGCGACGAAGAGGGGTCTTATACCCCCGCCACGGCGAGCGTCCAAAGGCCGGAACGATTCGACGGGTATTGAATGGGGGTTGACCCCATTGTCCTGGGTGGCAGGGGGATAGGCAGCGTGGCCCTCTCCACAGGCGACACCTCGGATGGCCCACTGCGCGCCAAGGATCCGTAGGGCATGGGCTCCGTTGAAGATGCTTCACGCTGTGCCGCTGGCGGGCTGAACAAGCGTGCCGCGGGGGAGCCAAAAGGGTGTACCGCTGGGGGCCCGAATGGGCGTGCCGCTGAAAGCCCATGGGGCGTGCCGCTGAGGCCAGGGGCTGTGCCGCTGAGGGGCCAAACGGGCGTGCCGCTGAAGGCTTTGTGGGCGTGCCGCTGAAGGCCAAAGGGCGTGCCGCTGAAGGCCAAAGGGCGTGCCGCTGAAGGCCAAAGGGCTGTGCCGCTGAAGCCCCTCCTGGGGTTTGCCGCTGAGGCTTGACTTGGGCCCGTTTTGAGCACGCGTTATGATTCGTTTGATTTTCTTCGGGGGTCGCGGATTGTGAGCTTCCCGGGGGTTGGTTTCTCTTTGCTGTCGTGGCTCCGGGGACGGCTCCACGGTAGTATGCATATGTGGGGGCGTCTGGATGACCAATCTCTCCGGGGGTTCTTCACTCGGCTCCGTTGTTGATGCTGGGCCGAGCAGGGTGTTTGGTGTGCAATTTTTTGGTGTCCACAAATGCCCCCCACCCACGGGTAGCGCAGGCGAAGGATGAGCCGGGCGGTGCCCGTGGGTGTACTTGTCTCTTTTCTCTTCGTCGATGCCGACGGGGTGTCAGAAGTCGACTTGACATGTTGGTCTCTTCTTCTCTTCGTTAGTGCTGACAGTGCGTCAGGAGCTGTCGTAGCATGTTCGTCTCTTCTTCTCTTTTTCATCATCATCGACAGGGCGTCGGGAGCCGCCATGGTCTGTTTGTCTTTTCTTCTCTTTGTCTGTGCCGGCAAGGTGCCGGGAACTGACCCGGTTTGTTGGTCTCTTGGTCTCTTTGTCAGTGCCGACAGGGTGTCGGGAGCTGGCCTGGTCTGTTGTCTCTTTGTCTCTTCGCCAGTGCCGACAGGGTGTCGGGAGCTGGCCTGGTCTGTTGTTCTCTTGGTATCTTCGCCAGCGCCGACAGGGTGTCGGGAGCTGGCCTGGTCTGTTGTCTCTTTGTCTCTTCGCCAGTGCCGACAGGGTGTCGGGAGCTGGCCTGGTCTGTTGTTCTCTTGGTCTCTTTCTCTTTCTTTTCTTCTCTCTCTTCTCTTCTTTTCTTCTTTTCCTTCTCTTCTCCTTTTATCATCTCTCTTTTTTTTGGTTCTTTTGTTGTTGTTTTGTCTCTCTTCTTTTTTTTTTCTTCTTCTTCTCTTTTTTTTCTTCTCTTTTTTTTGAACAACTCCGGGTAGCTGCTGGCGTGGATGACAATGATATAAGAGCTGTCGGCACGGCGGCCGATGATTGAAAGCTGTTGGCGTGGGAGCCAACAAGTGAAAGCTGTCGACCCGAAGGTCGATGACTGAAAGCTGTCGGCTCAGGGGCCGATGATTGAAAGCTGTTGGCATGAGAGCCAATAATTGAAAAGCTGTCGACCCGAAGGTCGATGATTGAAAAGCTGTTGGCATGGGAGCCAATAATTAGAAAGCTGTTGGCATGGGAGCCAATAATTGAAAAGCTGTCGACCCGAAGGTCGATGACTGAAAGCTGTCGGCTCAGGGGCCGATGATTGAAAGCTGTTGGCATGGGAGCCAATAATTGAAAAGCTGTCGACCCGAAGGTCGATGATTGAAAAGCTGTTGGCATGGGAGCCAATAATTGGAAAGCTGTCGACCCGAAGGCCGATGAGGGAGGCCAAAATAGCCGTGGCTGGAAGCAGGCTGCGGGAGCCGAAGTTGGGAGATTAATGGGCCGCGAGGGCAAGAGGTAGGCTAAGGTGGCCGATATTGGGCTCTACGAGCCGGAGCTGGGAAAGTAGGCTGTAATAGCCAAAGTTGAGTTTATTGCATACGCACATTCTTGTTATTTTATTATTTTCATTATTGTTATTTTTTTATGTTGTTTGTTTGTTTTTTTTTGTTATATTTTTTGTTGTTGTTGTTGTTGTTTTTTATATATATTTATCATCATTTTTTTTCTTTTTTTTAATCATGCAAGCATTCATTAGCAGGCATAACATAAATATAAGTAAGGCAGCTCCCTCTATAGGGGATAGGATAGGGACATTGCCCGTAATTCGTAGACGCGGAGCGGGCCACAGGGCACAACTGAGGGGTGGTGCGCCCGTCAAGAGGATATCGCATGCCTTGCATGCATAGCCTAAATTCACGCATTTCACCCGAGGCAATTCTCTGTGGCGTGGCAGTGCAAATGTGTGAATAAAGGGCCCTAACCATAGGGATATGCAGGTTTTCCTGGTGACACTCGAGGATCACTCTAGCGCCTACACATTAGTTCCAGGTTTTCGACTTTCGGTAGCTTCACACAGCCCCCATCTGTTTATTTTGTAGCGGATTTCACCGTTCGGCGCGAGTCTCCTCATGTGTCTCAATAGGGATTCCCGGCTACTAGGAGTCATCCTTATTATAATTCGCTTCATCGTTTCGCGCGAGTCTCCTCATGTGTCTCAATGGGGATTCCCGGCTACTCGGATTCACGTTTCTCTCTCTCTTCCCTTTTTTTTCTCTCTTTTTTTTTCTCTTCTTTTTTTTTTAACAGTGGGGGTAGGCAGCTTTTTCCTCACGATTACCTCTCACGCGAGTGCAGGAATTCAAGTCTCCGTAGAGTGCTAAAAGAAATTCGGGTAATCCCTATAGTTGAAGGCTTTTGGACACATTAAGTGCGAAGTGTGGGAGCGTTGCCCCAGGTTTATTTTGTGAGCTGGGCTTAGCGATTCAGCCATGACTCTTCCCCTTGACGTGTGCACCTGCCATAATTGGGTTCCCTTCGAGCATGCGCCGCGACGTGCGTGCATCTGGAATTAGGGCGATATTATTTAGCAAGGAAACACAGTCCTAGAAAATTCCAAGGAGGTGTATTATTCAATATTAAGCAACCACGCAAGCAGGGCAATCATGCATTCTCTTTTTCTTTTTGTTTCAATTTTCTTCCTTTTTTGTTTTGTTTTGTTTTTTTTTTGGTGGTGTTGTTGTCTTATTGTTTTGTTTTTTTTTGTTATTTGTTGTTTTTTTTTTGCGTATGTGTTTGTTTGTTTGTTTATTTTTCTGTGTGTTTTTGTTTATTTTTTTTTATAAGAAAATATTGTTGTTATGTATAAGTGTATTGGTAGTAAAGATATTAGGGAGGCAGACCGCAAAAGGGCTGAAAGGATATTAGGGAAGCGGGCTATAGAACCTGAAGTTGATATTGGAAGTAGGCCACAATAGCCAAAAGTCGAGAAGAGCGGGTTGCGAGAGCTAAATTATGGGAAGCAGGCTGCAGGAGCCGAAGTTACGGGAAGCGGGCCGTGAAGGCCGAATACTGGGAAGCAGGCCATGAAGACCGAATTTTGGGAAGCAGGCTGCAAGAGCCAAGGATATTGGGAAGTAGGCTGTAAGAGCCGAAATTATGGGAAGCGGGCTGTGAAGGTCAAATTCTGGGAAGCAGGCCATGAAGGCTGAATTCTGGGAAGCAGGCTGCAAGAGCCGAGGGATGTTAGAAGTCGGCTGCGAAGCCAAAAGATATCAGAGAGCATAGTGGGACGGGTGGATTAATCCTGCTAGTGGGCCCCGGCCGAAATGGCCCTACAGAGGGGCGTTGGGTAGTGGGACGTGAGAGTCGAGGAGAAGGGTCTCTTTTGTTCTCTGGTCGGGGGAGAGTCCGGACTAAAGCGAAAGGTTTATTCTCTTGACTGGGCAGCTGTCGGCTGGGGTGCCAATGATGAGATAGCTGTCGACTAGGAGCCAATGATGAGGCAGCTGTCGTCTCAGAGGCCAATGATGAGATAGCTGTCGACCCGAAGGCCGATAATGAGGTAGCTGTCGGCTAGGCGCCGATGATTAGGTAACTATCGGCTGGGAGCCGATGATGAGGTAGCTGTCGGCTAGGAGCCGATGATTAGGTAGTTGTCGGCTAGGAGCCGATGATTAGGTAGCTGTCGACTAGGAGCCGATGATGAGATAGCTGTCGACCCGAAGGCCGATAATGAGGTAGCTGTCGGCTAGGAGCCGATGATTAGGGTTGGTCGGTTTAACGCCCCGTCGGCGAAAAGTCTAGTCGGTTCAACGCTCCGTCGGCGGAAGGTCTAGTCGGTTTAACGCCCCGCGGCGGAAGGTCTAGTCGGTTTAATGCCCCGTCGGCGGAAGGTCTAGTCGGTTTAACGCCCCACCGGCGGAAGGTCTAGTCGGTTTAACGCCCCGTCAGCGGAAGGTCTAGTCGGTTTAACGCCCCGTCGGCAGGAGGTCTAGTCAGTTTAACGCCCCGTCGGCAGAAGGTCTAGTCGGTTTAACGCCCCGTCGGCAGAAGGTCTAGTCGGTTTAACGCCCCGTCGGCGGAAGGTCTAGTCGGTTTAACGCCCCGTCGGCGGAATGCTGATTGGTTTCTATTTGTTTGATGGTTGGAGGTCGGAGGTAGAAGTTTACCTCATAAAGATTTTTTGAAGAGGCGGGTACAAAGACCATGTTTGCCTCGCTGTTGTTCTTTCTCTTCTTCTCTTCTTTTGTGTGGAGAGGCGGGTACAAAGACCATGTTTGCCTCGCTGTTACTCTTTCTCTTCTTCTCTTCTTTTGTGTGGAGAGGCGGGTGCAAAGACCGTGTTCGCCTCATAATTGCTCTTTTTTCTTCTTCTCTTCTTCTGTGTAAAGAGGTGGGTTCAGTGACCACGTCTGCCTCATGTGTCTTTTTTTTTATTCTTTTATGGAGAGGCGGGTGCAAGGACCATGTCTGCCTCATATGTCTTTTCTTTCTTTTCTTCTCTTCTTTTGTAGAGAGGCAGGTGCAGAGACCATGTTCGCCTCATCTCTTTTTTTTTCTTCTATTCTTCTTTTGTAGAGAGGCAGGTGCAGAGACCATGTTTGCCTCATGATTGCTTTTTCTCTTCTTCTCTTCTTCTTTTATGGAGAGGCAGGTGCAAGGACCATGTTTGCCTCGTGATCATTTCTTTCTTTTCTTCTCTTCTTCTTTTGTGTAGAGAGGCGGGTGCGAAGACCGCGTCTGCCTCGTGACTCTTCTTCTATTCTTCTTTTATGGAGAGGCAGGTGCAGGGACCATGTTCGCCTCATGTCTCTTTTTTTCTCTTCTATTCTTCTTTTGTAGAGAGGCAGGTGCAGAGACCATGTTTGCCTCATGATTGCGCTTTTTCTTCTCTTCTTTTTGTGTGATGAGGCGTGCTTGAGGACCACGCCTGCCTCATGTGTCTTCTTTTGGTTCTGCTCTTCTTCTTTTGTGTGAAGAGGCGGGTCCAGGGACCACGGCTGCCTCATGTGTCTTTTTCTTTACTCTGCTCTTTTTTTTTCTTAATGTGCCCCAGGTTGGGGCGTAGCTTCATTTGGTGTGCATCCCCCCTGAGGGGGGTGTGTTTTGCCTCTTCGCTTCTGTGCCCCCAGGCGGGGTGTATTTTTTTGGCTTCTATGTCCCCAGACCAGGGTGTGTTTTTTTTAATGCCCCCGAGGCAGGGTGTAGCTCTCTTCAAATGCCCCCGAGGCGGGGTGTAGCTCTCCAGACGCGGGTCTCATTTTTTGCGCCCCCGGATCGGGATAAATGCTTCTGCTTCTTATGCGCCAAGGGCGGAGTGTACCTCTTTGTGCCCCCTGAGCGGGGTGGATGCTCTGCATGTGTCCCCAGGCCGGGGTGTAGCTTTGTCTCCCATGGAGGGGGTGTGTCGTTTCTTCAAAAGCCCCCAGACCAGGGTGTATTCTTCTCTTTCTTATACTCCCGAGGCGGGAGGGGTTCTCTTCATGTGCCCCCGTAGCGGGATGTGCTTCTTTCTTCAAGTGTCCCCAGGCCGGGCTGAATTCTTTTCTTCTCCCCAGACACACCGGGGGGAATGTTTGCTTCTTGTGCTCCCAAGGTGGGGCGTATTGCTGCTTTTGATGCGGGATGTAGTTCTTGCTTTTTATGCACCCGAGGCGGGGTGAATTCTTCTTCTTTATTTACGTGCCCCCATATCGGGGTGTATTCCTCTCTTCATATGTTTCCCTAAGCCGGGGGATGTTGTTTGTTCTGCTTCAGATGTCCCCGGGGGGGATATATGTTGCTTCATGAACCCCTGAGGCCGGGATGTATTCCTTCTTCGAAGGCCCCTAAGTCGGGGTGTATTCTTCTCTTCTTATGCTCCCCGGGGTGGGGTACATTTCTTGCTTCTCATGCCCCCCACGGCGGGGTGTGGTTTCTCTCTTTGTGTGCCCCCATGGCGGGGCGGATCCTACCTCCTTGCTTCTGTGCCCCGGGCGGGGCATGTTCTTCATAGCTTCTATGCCCCCAGTGGCGGGGTTTGTTTCTCCTTCACATGCCCCCAAGCCGGGGTGGACTTCTCTATGGCTTTTATGCCCCCAGGCGGGGTGTATGTTGCTTCATATGTCCCCAGGGTGGGGATGTATCCCGCTTCTAATGCCCCCATGGCGGGGTATGTCCTTGGCTCCTTATGCCCCCCAAGAGCTTCTTGTGCCCTCGAGGTGGGGTATGTCCTTGGCTCCTTATGCCCCCCAAGGTGGGGTGTGTTTTGCTTCTTGTGCCCTCGAGGTGGGGTGAATTTCTTTCTTTGTATGCCCCTAGTCCAGGGTGTGGTTTTTTTCCTTTGACTGTCCCCAGGCCGGGGTGAATTCTTTTCTTCTTATGCCCCCATGGCGAGATGTAGCTTCTTCAAATGCCCCTAAGCCGGGGCATATTCTTTATGGCTTCCATGCCCCCAGGCGGGGTATGTTTCTTCTTCAATCGTCCCTAGGACAGGGTGTATTCTTTTCTTTCTTATGCTCCCGAAGCGGGATGTAACTTCTTCAAATGCCCCTAAGCCGGGGCGTGTTCTTCATGGCTTTTATGTCCCCACTGGCGGGGTTTGTTTCTTCTTCAAATACCCTCAAGACGGGGGTGTGATTCTTAGCTTCATATGCCCCGGACGTAGAGTATATCTTTTGTTTCTTATGCTCACGAGCCGGGATGTAGCTTTTTGGCCTCATATGCTGTTGAGGCGAGGGGTATGTTGCTTCAGGTGCCCCCGGGGGGAATGCATTTTACCTCTATTGCCCCGTGGCGGGGTATATCTCTTGGCTTCTTACGCCCCCAAGGTGGGGTGTGTTTTCTTCTTGTGCCCCCGGGGTGGGGTATATCTTTCGCTTCTTATGCCCCCTCCTTAAGGCGGGGTGAAGTCTTTGCTTCAAATGCCCCTAAATCGGGGTATAGTTTTGTCTCATATGCCCCTAGAGCAAGGGTGTATTTCTCTTCATGTGCCCCTCAGTCGGGGTGTATCTTTGTTGGTTGTTGTGCCCCCAAAGGGAGGTGTCTTTCTCTTCATGTGCCCCGGGCACCGGGTGTATCTTTGCTCTTTTTTCTTGCCTCTTATGCCCCCGTAGCAGGGTATATATCTTCTTCTTATCCCCCATGGCGGGGTATATGCATGCTCTCTTCGGGAGTGGTGGCCGTGCTTGGCCTCATTGCTATAAAGCATTCCCCACAGCGGGCAGCCATTCACCAGGCTACAATTGTGGCTCGCTGGGTCTTTTAACAGCCACTCGAGGGGCCATCTCATGCCGGATGGAGGCAGTAGGAAGGAGGAACGAGCGGGGTCATTGCACCACAGACTCGGAGCCTCCTAGAGTCGGGCGGGATGTCGGGTTTCTTCTTGCTCTTTTAGTCGGCGATGCTGGCCAACTTTTCTTCCTTTCTTCTCTCTTTTTTTTCTTTTTTTTTCTCTTTATTTTTTTTCTTGTATGATTGACCAGGGTGGAGGTGCAGGAGAGCGTTCACCCCCTCAGGGAGGGGATGAGTGGTTCGCTCCACCGCATCAACCCCACAGTGGTAATCTTTATTCAGCACGGGTCTCGACGGACGTGGCCGTACAACCCTCTATTGCCAATTCTTTCTCTTCTTTTTTTTTGCTTCTTTCTTTTCTCTCTTTTTTTTCTTTTCTTCTTTTCTACCTTTCTTCCTTTCTTCTTTTCTTCTTTTCTTCTCTTTCTTCTTCAGGGAAACGGGGGCTTGATTTCCCCTCCCTTATGTTCTCTTTCTCTTATCTTCTCTTCCCTTTTTTTCTTATAATAGCCCCCATGATTCTTGTAAGCTGCATATGCTTCGAAGCAGCGTTCTCGAGGCCGCGAAGGCAGCTGCACCGAGCCAGGCTTTTCTCCCCATAGGACTGGCAAAGACAGCACCTGCAATTCATCAAAGCAGGCAAACATCGTTTATTAGGGGGCCATGAGGCCCTGAATCTCGGCGAAGAGATGAAGGGTGGTTTGGTCCCACCGGGCGTGCCAGACTTGTGGACGCACTTTTTTATTACATGTTTTGGTTATTTGTTTATTGTGCTCTTTTATTGGTTTATTAAGTGCGTGGGCGTGCCAGTCACCGAGGTGACAATTTATTCGGGCTCCGAAGAGCCCATGGTGCGCTCGATCTGACTTCGTCAGTCGATTGTGTGGTTCGTGTCGGGACCAAAACCCGCCGCGCCATAAAGGTCACGGCGTCATTTACATCCCCCATATGAGGGAACACCCTTGATTAATCGCTGAGATTCAGGGCCTCATGGCCAAGAAATTAATTACATGAAAGGTCTATTACACGGCATTGAAATCCTCACACGAGGGCGAGAAGAAAACCATTCGCGGTCATGTCGGTCATGTGTTGACCATTTAATGTTCGGACGAATGTCCGGCTCGATAAAATTACGGTTGTCGCGGGAAAACTGGAGCGTATGTATGCCAGTATATGGCAATTTATTGTTCAGAAGAACGGAAAACGTTCGGCTAAACCTTGGCTGGAGCGGTCGGAAACCGGTAAATCTGTTGGCCCGGTGCAAGAGCAAGCTGCGACCATACTGCGGTGGGCCCCCCGCGGTCGAAACAAGACTTGTATGAGTATCATTGATATTTCCGATGCCAAGGGGGCGTCGAGGGAATATCCCTTGAATCGGCTGAAAAGCCCTATGTCCGGAGAAGTGGGAATTCTAAACGTGTCGGTCATTCAAAAGACCGTTTAATGTTCGGACGGGTGTCCGATATTGGGAATATCGTAATCTTCGCAGAAAGACCGAGAATGTATGTGTGCCGGGACACGGCAAGTTTTATTATTCCGAGACACTGAAAACATTCGATTGAATCTCGGCTATTATATCCGGAAACCCGTGAATCTATTGGCCCGGTGAGAGATCGAGTCGGGACCATGCCGGGGGCGCCTCCCGTGATCCAAACGGGGCTCGCGTGGGCAGCGTTAATATTTCTGGTGTCGGAGGGCAACGGGGAAAAGTCCCGGGACTAGGCTTCGGAACTGAAAACGTGTTCGAGAGGAACAGGCTGTAGACCGGAGATATGAGCCAGACGATGACCATGATCGGGACGGGCCCGAGGTCTAAATATGGCCCACGGAGGTCTTATTGATATTCCCATGGGAGGAGTCCAGGGGTGGCGAGAGCCGTCTCGTTCTATTCCGATTCTGTCGGTCACTTGCGGACCTTTCCATGTTCGGGCAAGGGCCCGTATTGAGAGCGTGACGGGGGTGGACGCGACCCCGTACCAATGTATGCCGAGTTTACGGCAATTTCAATGAAAGAGCGGGAGCAAATCCCGATAGGAACGGGTCGGAATTGGTGAGCTATTGGCCCAGGGCAATGCCGGCTCACAACCATGTTGGGGTAGGAGCCACCGGCTATGAAAGTCGCTCACGGGCCTTTTCATGTTCGGACATGGGTCCGTATTAAGAACTCGGCGGGAATCGACGTGAACCCGTTCAAATGTCTGCCGAACGTGCGGCAATTTCAGTAGCGGCTCGGAAGGAATCCGACCGGAGAAACGAGTCTGGTTTAATCGGAATGTCAGCCCGAGGCGAAGTCAGGCTATGGCCATTTTGAGATGATTCCCTAGGCTCAGGCCCAACTCGTAGGGGCGGTATTGTTGTTCCTTCGGCACCGGGTCACGGGAGAGACGAGGCTGCGAAGCGGGTCTCATTGTTTTATTATTATTTAAGAAGTGTTATCATTACCATTTGTTAATTTATAGATACATTTGGGTGAATTCTTTATTGTCGTTTATTCATTTCTTCTTGTGATTTATTCATTTAATATTGTTATTATTAGGTTTATTATTATTTTTGTTCATTTACATTATCATTCGTTTGCTTGGCATTTTCTTTTTTTAGTTAAGTTTGTCGTTATTATTTATCCTGGGTTATCATTTATTTATCTATTTATCGTTGTTATTGTTTCTTTTAAACTTATTATCATTATTACTTATTTCTTTATCATTCTTATTTATTTATCCACTTTATCGGGTTTATTATCATTTATTATTTTATTTAACATTATTGTTTTCTATTATTTCTCTATTTTCTTTTGAGTTTGTTGCTATTATCGTTATTTAAGCTCTGTATCATTATTTGTTTATTTATTATGTTTTCTTTTAGCTTATTATCCTTATTAATATCATTATTTTTTTTTGGGTGTGCCGCTGAGGATTGGTGGGGTGTACCGCTGAGGGTTGGGAGTGTACCACTGAGGGCCAATGGGGGTGTACCGCTGAGGGCCAAAGGGGCGTACCGCTGGGGGTTGGGAGTGTACCGCTGAGGGCCAAAGGGGGCGTACCGCTGGGGGTTGGGAGTGAACCACTGAGGGCCAAAGGGGCGTACCGCTGGGGTCAAAAGGGTGTACCGTTGAAGGCCAATGGGGGTGTGCCGCTGAGGGCAGTAGGAGTGTACCGCTGAGGGGTCTAAGGGGTGTGCCGCTGAAAGCTGGGAAAAGTGTGCCGGCGAAAGGCTGTTGGAGGGAAGAGGTAGTGTGCCGGAGAGGAGGCTTCGAAGCGTGCCATTGACGGCTGGGAGGAGTGTGCCGGCGAAGGAGTTGGATGAGCATGCCACTGAAAGATGATTAGAGTGCATCGTCGAAGGACCAATCAGGGCGTAGTGGTGGAGGTTCAGTCGGTCTTCAATTATTTGTTTTAAGGCTTTTCTTTTCTTCTTAATTTGATTTTTTTAACGCAGTTTTATATAAACTTCTCCTTGGTTTTGTTCTGTTCGGCCTCTTTGCCATAAGTCGGAAGTTCGGTCAGCCGAGCTGTCAATCGGTCCAGCTCTTGTCGTGGTGCCGGCAGTGGCTTGATCAGTTGGAAGGTTTCATCATTAATTATTTTGCTCGTTTATTGCTTCCTTTTACGTCCTTTAATATTTTGTTATTTTCTCACAAAAATTCGGCAGCATCTCCCCTTGGCCCGGGGCGTAAGGGAGATAAAGGGAACGCGCCCACATGGAGTGGCAGAACCCGACAACTGGAGGTGGGCGCCCGGAGGCAGCAACACCTTTATAAAACCTCAGAAAACACGAAGGCAAACAACGGGCTAGGGCTTGGCCAAGAGGTGTGCCGCTGGGGGCCTAGATGGTGTGCCGGCCAAGGGCCATTGGGTGTGCCGCTGAGGATCAAAAAGGGTGTACCACTGAGGGCCAAAGGAAGTGTGCCGCTGAGGGCCAATGGAGTGTGCCGCTGAGGGCCGAGAAAAGTGTACCGGGGATGTTGATTGGCTAGGCCGAAGGAAATCTTGGCAGGAGGAGGGAGAGAGGCTCAAGGGGTGTTGGGCCTGGGTGTCCAAGGAGAGACGGAAGGGCGTCTCCCCTCAGGCAAATGGGAAGATGCGGCAGTGGGGAGGTGAAGGGGCAGCAGGCCCTCTTCCCTCTCTTCCTCTCTTCCCTCTTCTTCTCTTCTCCTTCTTCCCCTCCTTTCCTTTTCCCTTCTTCTCTTTGCGTGGATGGCGGAGGATGGAACAGCAAAGAGGGGGGGCAGCCTCCCCTCCTCCTCTTCTCCTCTTCTTCACTTCTTCTTCTTCCCTTCGCACGGACGGCGGCAGACGGAGTAGCGAGGGGGGGGCCTCCCCTCCTCTTCTTCTTCTCTTCTTCTCTTCCTCTTCTTCTCTTCACGCGGACGGCGATGGACGGAGTAGCCGGGGGGGGGGAGCCTCCCCTCCTCTTCTTCTTTTCTTCTTCTTCTCTTCTCCTCTTCTCTTCTCTCCGGGTGTGGGTGTATCTGTTGCCCTCTTCTGTCTCTCTGTCCCCGTTTGCAGCGACGAAGAGGGGTCTTATACCCCCGCCACGGCGAGCGTCCAAAGGCCGGAACGATTCGACGGGTATTGAATGGGGGTTGACCCCATTGTCCTGGGTGGCAGGGGGATAGGCAGCGTGGCCCTCTCCCCAGGCGACACCTCGGACGGCCCACTGCGCGCCAAGGATCCGTAGGGCATGGGCTCCGTTGAAGATGCTTCACGCTGTGCCGCTGGCGGGCTGAACAAGCGTGCCGCGGGGGAGCCAAAAGGGTGTACCGCTGGGGGCCCGAATGGGCGTGCCGCTGAAAGCCCATGGGGCGTGCCGCTGAGGCCAGGGGCTGTGCCGCTGAGGGGCCAAACGGGTGTGCCGCTGAAGGCTTTGTGGGCGTGCCGCTAAAGGCCAAAGGGCGTGCCGCTGAAGGCCAAAAGGGCGTGCCGCTGAAGGCCAAAGGGCGTGCCGCTGAAGGCCAAAGGGCTGTGCCGCTGAAGCCCCTCCTGGGGTGTGCTGCTGAGGCTTGACTTGGGCCCGTTTTGAGCACGCGTTATGATTCGTTTGATTTTCTTCGGGGGCCGCGGATTGTGAGCTTCCCGGGGGTTGGTTTCTCTTTGCTGTCGTGGCTCCGGGGACGGCTCCACGGTAGTGTGCATATGTGGGGGCGTCTGGATGACCAATCTCTCGGGGGTTCTTCACTCGGCGCCGTTGTTGATGCTGGGCTGAGTAGGGTGTTTGGTGTGCAATTTTTTGGTGTCCACACAGCCCCAAGTACACTGCCCGGACCTGGAGCCATGAGATGCGTGTTCGGCATTTTCCCTGCATACATTCAACATTCTAGGTCAGTCATTCATTTCCATATAGTCATACATTGCATTTAATAATAATAAACAATGTAGTCTGACTAAGGTGGCGGCCACCATAGGGCCGTTTCTGTCCTTCTAACGGTCCTCTATTGACCGTTTTAAATCCACAACAGTCCCCATTAGGCCATTTTTATCCCCAATAAACCTCTCTGATGATCTAGGTTTAAAATGGTCATCCTCTGACCGTTGTTTATCTAACTGGCGGTCTGTTAAAGACTGTTCTGTTTCGAGTGGCCGAGTTCGGACTGTCTCATCCTTCGTTAAGTCGGTTCTCACCTTACGGTCTTTTGGAGACCATTTTGACACCCGCGGTCACCTTCGGACCGTTTTCTCTCTTAATAAATCTCTTCACTGTTTTAATCTTAAACGGTCGACCTCTGACCGCTTTCATCTACCTAGCGGTCCGTTGGAGACCGTCTTGTCTTTTGCGGCCCTATTTGGACCGTTTTCACTCTGCGTAAGTTGGTTCCCACCTAACGGTCGTAGACGGACCGTCCTACCCCCTTGGCGGTCCCTGTTAGGACCGTTTCTTCCTCGCCGCGACGGATGGGATTCACCCATCCCCATCCTATGGAAATGGCCCTATGGGCCCTTACAATCATCCCTAGGGGTTATTGTGACCCCTATTTTCCCGTCCAAACCCCATGCATCACTTGAAAATTTGAAAACTATGGGATCGTCGGTCCGCGGCCTACCTCGGACGACGGGGCTCTTCCGGCCGTTTCCTTGAGCGCCACCGCTTCTTCCTCACCCTCTCGTTGCGTTGTTGCCTCCTCGGGCGCTCCGACGATAGTAGATGGCCCTTCTTCCTCAGCCACGGATGGCGACGGTGCCATCTCCTCCGGAGGGTTTGCCGGCGACGGTGCACGGTCCTCTTCTCCGGCCATTCAGTGTGCGAACCTCTTCAGCACCCGCCTTTTGAGTCTCATCCAGGGACGTTCTCGTGTAAAGGCTAGAAGAGGGGGCTAGGAGGGGAAGTAAGCTACAGCTCTCGGATGAAGGAGGGCTCGATGGAGGGCTTCGGTCGTGGGTGTGCGAAGTGGGGAAGGTGAGGGAGACGAAGGGGCGGTTTTCTTTTTTTGAAATTGATGGTCATTTAGCGGTCTATCGATTGACCATTTATATCTTATAAACGGTCGAGTCATGGCCATCTTTGTGAGTTCAGGCGGACAACCATGTGACCATTTAGTTGTATTGTGCGGTCTTTCCTATGACCGTTTTAATGGTTGAAGCGGTCATGCTCAGACCGTTTTATTTTAAGGGCCATATTTTGTTATGACTAATTCATGCTTATGCCCTCCGTTAATTAATTTCTATGCATGATTGTGCTTATTTTTGATATCTTGGCTATTTGACAAATGTTGAAATACAGAATCTTTTTGTCCTACCATGCTACATGGCCATGCTCTCAATCCATCAGGTAAGTATTCCGCATCCCTTATCTCTTAATGCATTACTATATGGTATCTATGCTATATTATCTCGGGAACCGGCTGGTCATTCATGTGTTCTAGTATCTGATGTTCCCCTTTACCAAAAATGATGATGATCTAAGTGCACATGTTTAATTGTTGGATAAGGCCGTTAGGTTGGAGGAATTAGGGGACGATGGTTCTATCTTACACGCCGTGGTTGTAGATGGTATCCCGACTCTGATTAATCCGGTCTAGCAATATTATTCTCGAGTATTTTCTATTTTATCTTTCTTTGCATAAATTTTTATGATTTCTTTTATTTTAGCCCAGCATGCATCATGCGCATTTTGGAGCATTCATGTCCCTAATCTGTCTGAAAGTATCTCATTGATGATGGATAATTGTGCGTCCATGGTTTTGGGTAAGAAAGAGTATTCCGCTCAGAATTGGAAGGTCTTTTTTGGACCGTTCGCTTGGTTTGATCAACTGAGAGTCCCTGTCTAGAGTTTAGTCTGCTCTCTTTTATTTTCCGTTACTGCTTATTCCGATCCCCTCATTGGCCCGTGGATTGTGTCCCCCCAATGAGGTTGGTCGTGTTTTCCTTCTATTTATTTAGTTAGCTCCTCCAGGCTGGTGTCATTTTGGTCTGATCGTTCATTGTAATTGGTTCGGAGTTTTTCGGAAGATTACTATCACTCGTTGGTTAAGAACGGGTGTCGTTTACCTTAACGCCCACTTTTCAGTCCGCTCCGCTGTGTTTCCGCTTCATCTCTGTGTTTCCATCTCGCTTATGCTTCACCTCCGCTTGCTCCCCTACAAAAAGGACGTTAAGGAGGGGCATCTGTTGACACCCATTGTATACCTTTGAGTTGGGTTATTTTCTTACCTTTATTTATAATACCTCGAGTTGTCCATTATTCATTGGGCTATGTTCAGATGATTTTTTTGACCTATTTTATGGGCACTTTCTCCCTGGTTAGGCTTGCTCCTGTGTTTTCTCGAGTTTGGGCTTAATGGAACTTGGCTTGACTAAACCGCCTTAATAACGGTCCCACGATAGGCCATTTTAGGAAGTGGCGGTCTATTGGATGACCGTTTTTCCCTACTCTTTCCTGTGTCGACCTGGCCTTTTTTGCGTTGACCTGTTATTCTTATAACGGTCTCACGATAGACTGCCCCATAAGACTAGTGGTCTGTTAAGAGCCGTTTCTACTTGGCGGGATTCCCAGACCTGACTTGGTCTTTGGATAAATAAGCGTCTTTATCCCATTTTTTATTTCTAACTTCCGGATGAATAGCGGTCGGTCGATGGGTCGCTTAGCATCTCAGGCGGTCTATCGATGGACCGTTTCTATCAGCCAAGATTCCTGCGTCGATGGGTGATTTCTCTCTCTATCTATGGTCAAACCTGTTACTTCATCCATGGATTTCTCCGTGGATTCTCAGCCAAATAGGGTGCCGTTTGATCTTGTTGAGGGCTGAGAGTATTATCTCCATTTTATTCAAAATAATCCAGGCCTAATTCTCGCCAAAAAGCCTTCAACTAGGGCTAGGGTTTCAAGGGTCTATAAATAGAACCCTTGGCTCGTGGTAGCGAGGGGTGAGATTCGGGAGTTCGCGTCAAAGTGCTGCCGCATTGCAGAGCGAAGTCCAGCTAGGGAGAAAGGCTATCTACGTCCTTTAAGCCTTCGGTCCAGGGAGTAGCCAGTTTCATCGCATTTTTTGTGTCGTCGTTTAAGTCCTTTTGACCATGTTTTAGTCATTCCATCCCCGTTTCCCTTCGTTCTTCTCCATGCTTTTCACTGGCATATTAGAATTTTTACATCCTCCTATCATTTTCCTTGCCCCATAGGGGTTAAAAAAACCAAAACCCCTAGGTATCCGCCCTTCTAATTATGTGTTTCATTCATCGTTCATGCTTATAGATATTACATGGTCATAAACTAATTTGGGTCGCTTCCTTTGTTATTTGTGTTGTCTTGCAGGTCATCAAGTGTTTCTACACGAGGCCCATCCCTCCTGGCCAGCCGGAAGGGGTGGAGGATTAAGTTCCTCGGCTTGGGTTCTGGAAGCTCTTGCGGTCTACCTCGACCGTCTACCAGGGGTAGCGGCCCTTCTCAGGCCGTCTTCCTCCTATTTGCGGTTGATCGAAGACTGTTCAAGTCTTGCGCCTGTGTCTTCCTCCCGTGTTCTGCTTCGGTGCTGGTAGCGGCCTATCGTCCGACTGTCTTCTCTATTCAGCGGTCGTTGTTGTGCCCCTGTGATTTTGATGATAGCAAACACTATGAGTCAGCATTGCATATCATGAACATCTCTGTCTAAATGAAAGTCCTGCTTGAGCATTTAAAGTCTGTACATCGTCTGCTCTCCATGCATATGCATAGTCTGTACAGCTAGTGCATCCCTTGATTTAAAGTCTGTACATCGTCAGTGCTCTTCATGCATGTGCATAGTCCATGCATTCATCTAAAGTCTGTACATCGTCTGCTCTTCATGCATGTGCATAGTTCATGCATCTCTTCTTTAAAAAGTCTATACATCGTGTGTTTCACGCATTTCCAAAGTATGTACATTCTCTGGTGGCAAGTCTGTACATCGCATCATTTGTTCATGCAGATGTGCAAGTCTACACATTGATAAGTTTCGCACACATACAAAGTCTGTACATCGCATCGCATGCACATTGCATCTGTCAAGTCAGAACTGCCTGTGTGTTGCACGAACACAAGTCTATACATTGTCTGGTTGCACGCCACACGGCTGAGCAAGTCTATACATCCGTTAGCCTTGCCTCATCCACGCAAAGTCTATATATTCTGTGTGGCTTGTTCATGCATATGCTTTATCTGTGCATCAAGTCTATACATTATTCAAATGGCATTACACACTATCAAGTCTGTACATCCACCAGCTGAACTGAGCAAGTCTATACATTGCCTTGCTGCATTGCACGCGTTCAAAGTCTATACATTGCTATCGCATGCACTCTAAGTCTATACACTACCTTGTAGCATGCACGCACACACAAGTCTATACATCCTTTGCTGTTATGTCCATGCGCCAATTCATCAAGTCTATACATGATGCATTCATGCATTAACGCTAGGTAGAAAAGTCTGTACATTGCTTGAAAACATTCCTGAGCACTCATCGTCAATGTACATACTTTCCTATATGCATTTGTGCATTGTTCAAAACATGTCTATACATCGGTTGTTTCATTCATACATACAGTCAGAACATAATGCTTTATCTCTGCTTGATCGACTGAAGTAACTGTGTCATTAAACTAGCAGATGTCTGGGCACGTGATCCGAGGTTGGCACCTGGCACGTGATCCGAGGTTATCTCTGGATAAAGAGGGCACAAGCCCTGCACACGCCCTACTTCTGATGCTCTATAAATACCAAGCTTCTTCCTCAGAAGAAGACTGATCGTGACTGAAGCAGAAAGGGCAGAAGTAGAAAGAGAGCCTCCACGATCCAGAAGAAGAGAAAAGAAAGTAGAAGAGAAAAGAATGAATCAGAGAGTGAGAAGAGAAAGAGGAAGAGAAGAAGACAAGAGAGTCTGGAGAGTTTCAAGAGAGTTTGTTCCTCAGATCTTTGGTTCAAAACCAGATCTGAGTTTGCTCAATTGTTTGAGCTTCATTCCCTGCAGGGATATATTTTTTCTTTCGTTTGCTTTTTATTTTGGTTACTGAAATCTTGTTTTCAAGCTGTGTGCCAGCGTTTGCAGTGGAGGATTCCACTAGACGGGTAAGCTGTAATCCCCAGTGTTGCAGAGAACGTGATTCTCTGGACAGCAAGCAGTGAGGCTCAGCGCAAGCTGTTAGGCAGCGGATGGCTAAGCTGTATTGCCCAGCGGAAGCAAGCTGTGATGCTCAGCGGTTGTAGGCTAAGCTGTAAGGCCCAGCGGACGCAAGCTGTGTTGCGCAGCAGTAAGCCACACTTGGGTTTGAGTGTGGGGTGGACGTAGGTCTGGAGGACCGAACCACCTAAAATATCCTATCTACTGTGTGATTGATATGTGGTTTGCATTGCCTCTTTATTTTTGATTCTTTGCGCAGTAGTTGATTGTTTAGGACGGTTCTTCAGCAGTTTTGGCTGGTATTTGCTTTGTGCCCTTTATCTGTTTAGCAGAAGTTCTTATATTCCGCACTTGAATCTGCTACAGTCGATTTTATCGGGTGACTGATCTATTCACCCCCCTCTAGATCATCTTAAGCGTCTCAACAATTGGTATCAGAGCCTAACTCTTTGTGTAGGACTAACATCCTAAAGAGGAACGGCCATGGATGCTAGAGGGTTAATAGCAGAGGGACAGTCCACTACAAAGCCACCATTCTTCGACGGATCCAACTACCCATATTAGAAGAATCGGATGCAGGTCTTTCTCAGAGCCAAAGATTACGAGATCTGGAAAATTATGAGCAAAGGTCCTTATGAGCTACATGAGAACGAGGAAGTGTGGACTAAAGATGAAATCCGGAAATCTACTCTGAACTGGAGTGCCATCAACGCCATTCAATGTGCACTCCATCCCACTGAATTTGATAGAGTGTCATCCTACAAGACGATGAAGGAGATGTGGGATACTCTTGAGGTCATTTATGAGGGAACGTCTCAAGTGAGAGAGACACGGGCAAATATGTTAGTGTCAGAGTATGAAGCATTTCGAATGAAGCCCGGTGAGACAGTGACAGAAATGTTTGCTCGTCTGACCATTATAACAAATGGTCTAAGAAATATGGGAAAAAGTTATACCGATTATGAAGTTGTGAGGAAGATCCTTCGATCGTTGACTCCAAGATGGCATACCAAAGCAACTGTGGTTGAGGAGTCAAGAGATTTACAAAAGATGAAACCTAATGAGCTGATAGGCTCTTTGATGGTGTACGAGATGAATATTCTACAAGCTGAAGAGCTCGAATACAAGAAGCCTATTACTCTGAAGGCCAAGCATAGTTGTTCAAAACAGTCCAGCTGCAATGGATCATCCAGTGATCGGAGTCTATCTTGATCGGACCTTGAAAAGGATGAAATAGCTATGATTACAAAAGAGTTCAGAAGATTTCTTAGAAGAGAAGGGAAAAATGTCTACAGAAGACACCACAGCAGGAAGCAAAACAGGTATAAATTCAACCCTGCTGAAAAATCTGACGATAATATTTGTTATCATTGCAGGAAGACTGGCCATATGAAGGCTGATTGTCCAGAGTTCCAAAAAAGGAAAGAGAGACCATGGAAGAAAGCGCCAAAGGGAAAGGCCATGGTCAGTACATGGAGCGATGAGGAAGAAGGCACGCTGAGCACTTCCTCAGATTGTGAGAAAGAAGAAAAGGACATCTGCTTGATGGCCAGGAATGGAAGAGAAGAAGAAGAATCCGATGAGGTATCATCCCCTTTCAAACACTATACTATTTCTGATTGGGAAAATGCTTATGGAGAACTGTTAGATAAAGTGGATGATATTAGGAAGGAAAACCGAGACTTGAAGAAGAAAGTAAATTCTCTGGTTAATGATAAAACACTTTCTGATAAAGTTGCATGTTTACAATCAGAGAATGACAGATTGAAAAGTGCATGTTCTGATTTTGATGAGTTAAAGCATGTTTTGATTGACTGTAGGAAAGAAAATAAATTGCTGAAAAATATCGTTGATGAGTTGAAATTGACAATTCAGAAGTTTGAAAATGAAATAAAGATTTCAAATGAAAAATATGAAGCTATCTTGTCAGTGAATGCTAAACTGAAGAAAACTATTGAAAATTTAGAAAATGAAAATTCTGACAAAGAAAAAATCATTGAAAGCATGACCCAAGGAACAGAAAATCTTAATACCTTGCTAGGGTCAAAAGTCAATTTTAGAAAGGAGGGTCTCGGTTTTAATCCCTCAGCTAAAAAGAGTTTTGAATTGAAAACCATTTCACTCGTGAGAGAAAAGAACAAAGGATCACTCATAAAAATAGTCAGCGAAAAATCTGCTTCCAAAAATGTAAAATCAAAAGTGTCCAGTGCTAAGGACAAGGGAAAGCAGAAAGTTGTAGAGCATTGTGCTGCATGCTCTTATCCCAAGGGTAAGTTCAAGGTTAGGGGCCAGCCAGCTAGCACATCAAAACCCCAGTCCAAGGCTGCTAAGTCTCCACCACCATCAACTGCTCAGAAAAAGACCAAATATAAGTCAGTGCAGAAACCTAGAGGGTCAAAGGTGGCAGGGAGACCAAGTGTCGCTAGGAACCAGTTTGCACATCCCTATTTCCCTCGAGCCCAAGTCTATCATCACATTCACTCACAACCACTTAATAGGTTTGGGTGGAATCCTGTGTACATGAGGTCTAGGTATCAGAATTTCCCCACTCAGCCCTATAGATCTCACCCAGCTAGGAGATGGGATAGTCACTTTAGGACATGGAGTCCTAGTCAACAGGTGTTCTATGGTCAGCCTAGGACCAATTTGGGCCACAACTTCCAGTACACTCATTGGCCAAGGCACTGGCAGAAAAATAACAATGCTTCTAATAAAGTGAATGCTAGGACTACACAAAAACCATCACAGCACCAGAAAAAGAAAGCTAAACCTGTTGGTGCTGAGAAAAAGAAAAATAACAAAAAGAATTCTCAAGCTGTAGAATCCACCAAACCATCCACTTTCACACAAATGTGGATCCCTAAACAGCTTTTGTCATGTTTTCACTCTCACATGTCTATTTCTGTCTTGGGGCCCAAACTATCTTGGGTTCCAAAATATGCTCCCTAACTGTGTTTGCAGGTATGCCTAGTAGCCGGGAATAAAATGATGAAACAGGAATAGCTACTCGAGGCATATGACAAGAGGCAGGGCCAAAAATTCTAAAAGCTGAAGGAGATTGAAGGCCTTGTCAACATTCTGATGCAACACCAAGGGTAAAAAAATAAATAAATCAGTCAGGTAAAGCAGGTAAGTGAATTATCTTCAGAATTGAGAAAGCCATGTTGATTTAGGGCATTAAGTTGTAGTTGATTCTCAGTTCTCTAGATTATATACACCTGACTTTCATGAAATAAACTCTCTGAAAAAGGATAAAATGTTCATGGCTTGGGTGCATAAACTTGAAATGATTGCATACTTGCTTTATGTATCATTGTTGCATAGTCTGCATTTAGTTAGTTGAGAGCATTGCATAGCATATTGTTGCATCATGGTGTCAGGGGGAGCTGAGAGTTCAGTTCAATACATTGAATCCTTTTCACTTCTCATCATCCCCATTCAATTCATTCATACTCTTTGACATCAGATGCTCTTGGACATTAATGCCTATTGCTATCATTTCCCTATCACCTTCACTGAACAACAGTATTGCTTCTGGTTTAGTACATTGAGCTGTGGTTATTGCAATTTTTCATTTATAAGAATCACACTTGCAAATTGAAAGGAACTAAAGGTTTAACTTTTGGAGAGGGGGATTTCCGCAGCCCACCACAAAGGCAGCCCAACAAGACCCACAAGGTCCAACCGGGCGAGCCCACCCGAGTGATAGCCCACAGGGCCCACTTAGGGAGAAAAGCCCAATAAATAAGACTCGAGGAACTAACTCTCCCCGGTGGCCTTCTAGGCTCGGAGGGCCCGAGACAACGGTCAGGTCCCGAGGAAGGTCCGGCCTAAAGCCCTCTCCCCGTCCGAGAGAGATAGGCTCCAGCCGACCTATCCGACCCCACCCTCGCCGGGCCATGCCTATCGCTCGGACATGAGCTAGCATCCCCGAGGCTCGGTAAGGCCGGTTGATTATCTGCAGGTGCAGCCGTTCAGAGTCCTCCGCCAGCGGGAGAGTCAGGGGAGCCGCCGGACTCCAAGGGGATAACGTTCCCACGATCAGGCCATGAAAGCCCCCGTTAAAGACGTAACTCCCGCCGGGAACCCCTCAGCTTACATGACTCCTGAAGGCGGCGCACTATTTAAGCAAAGGATCCCCTCCGAAAGATGGTAAGATGAACTAAGCATTCACACACCCTAAGCTCCTGAGCACGATTCGCTTCACCCTTTGGTGGAGAGGATTCTCGCGCATCAGCTCTCTCCTCCCCCCATTATTGCTTCCACCATAGCTCTACTGACTTAGCCATCGGAGGGTTTTGCCCCAGGGAGATCCCCTGGGCCCTCTGATACGTTTCCCTCTCTTGCAGATTCATCTTCTGGTGATCCATAGCCCGCTCAGGATTCTGCGCGAGATCTCGCCTCTTCATCTGGCGCCGTCTGTGGGAAACGCACGCAAAGTCGAGATGGTGAGAAGAAGCTCAGGGAGGAGATCCGCCGGTGGGGCAGGTAAGGCTGTGGCGGCGGCGGGAGGTGCCCCCTCTAGGGTCTCGCAGAGCCCCCCCTCCAACGCCAGCATCCCCACCAACATGCCACCACCCCCCCGGCGGAGACAGGGGCACCCCTCGACGGCGGCGCCAACGCCTTCCAGGCCCTCAACGAAAAGATGGACGTCCTCGTGGAGCTCATGAGGGCCCAGGCGGCCAGGGACGCAAGGTCCCGCGCCCCGTCAGGAAGTCCCCCTCGAAGGAGTGCGACGCAGCACACCGCCGGAGGCCGCTTCACCCTCCGCGGTCGACAGCTCCTCCGCAACGACGTCGGAGGACCCTCGCAAGCTCCGCCTGCGGAGCAAGAGGCTTCCTCCACGCCGAGGAGAGGGAAGCAGGGGGCGAGGCCGCTGCTCCCGGGCACTAGTGCCCCGGGAGATCGCCAAGACGCCCCCCCCAGCCCCACGGTGCGACTGCAGCCAGAGCTGTCCCTCCGGCTGCGAGATTTCAAGAGACGGTTCGCAGAGCAAGAGCGCGCCCTCCGCGCCCTGCAGAAGACCTCTCTCCCGGAGGACGAGGAGAAATCCCCTTTCTCCGAGTACATCTTGAAGGCAGAGGTCTCTCCCAGAGCCTCCATTCCAACCTTCAAACTCTACGACGGCCAGGGCGACCCAGCTGACCACTACGATAGCTTCGACGCCCTGGTGACTCTTCATGGAACGCCGGATCCCATTAAATGCCGAGCCTTCGCGGCCACCCTGGTCCAAGGTGCTCAGGCATGGTTCCAGGTCCTCGCCCCTGGGTCCATTCGAGACTTCAGGCAATTCGGGCGAATTTTCAAGGAGAGTTTCGCCGGTAGCGCCCCCCCAAGGTCAGTAGCGGGGCTCCTGGCCCTCAAACAGGCGCAAGGGGAGAGGCTCCGGACTTACGTCCACCGATTTAAATCGGAAGCCCTCAGGATCCCCCGCCTGGATGTGGCCTCAGCCACAACCGCACTGACCGGGGGCACCCGGGACGAGAATCTCCGCCGCGAGCTTGTCCTCCACCCTCCCTCGACCCTTGCCGAGCTAGTGACTCTGGCACTGCGCCACGCCGAGTGCGAAGAAGTACTCAGCGCCTGCCAAGATGCAACCGGCTCGGGTCGGGAGGGGGACAAAAAGCGGACCCCCGAGCCAAATCCTGGCTCGAGTAAGAAGCGCGATCGAGAAGGAGAGCGCAAAAGAAAGTACGAGCGGTACACCTCCTTGACCGCGCCAGTCTACGAGATCTATGAAGACATCAAAGACTCGGGACTTCTCCGTCAGCCCGAGCCAATGAGGTCGAAGAATCGCAAGCGGGACAGGCATTGCCTGTTCCACGGCGACCACGGACACCACACCGGAGATTGCCATCAGCTCCAGGACGAGATCGAGTGCCTCATCCGTCTGGGGCACCTAGCCCGGTTCACGACCGGACACAAAGAAGACCGAGACGCTGCAGAGGAGATCGACAACGCCCCCCGAGGGGTCCATATCAACGTCATCTCCGGAGGAGCGGCATCGGGCGGTGACACCAGCCGAGGGAGGAAACGTCATGCCGAGCGAGCCAGCCGAGCCTTAGAGCCCCCCAGAGGCCCGCCGATGGAGCCCCAGGTCATAGTCTTCTCCGACCAAGACCTGGAAGGGCTGAGCACCCCGCATGACGATGCCCTCGTTATCTTGGCCACGATAAATCACTGTAATGTAGACAGGATTTTGGTTGATAATGGGAGCGCCCCCGATGTATTATCTTATGACTATTTTCTCAAGATGGGGGAAGACCCATCCAAACTCCGCCCGATCCGAACGCCCCTTTGCGGGTTTAATGGCCTGGCCACCTACCCCGAGGGAGCCCTAAGCCTGCCGGTCACTATCGGCACACCACCCAAAACCGTTACGATCATAGTGGACTTCATAGTGATTAAAGGTATGATAGCGTACAACGCCATTTTCGGCCGAAAAATTCTTAGCCGAATAAAGGCCGTACCATCTACCTATCACCAAAAAATGAAGTTTCCCACCAAAAACGGGTTGGGGGAAGTCCGAGGTAACCAGGCCACGGCTAGAAGGTGCTACAATATCTCGGTGGAAACCTCAAGGCCGGACGAGAAGGATAAGGGCCCCAGGGGAGTCGAAGGAAGAGCCGTGACCACCGAGCCCGGTGGCGAGTTATTAACGGTATTCCTGAACGACGACCCGGCCCTAAGAGTAAGGATCGGCGCCGACCTACCACCAGAGGAACAGCAGCAATACAAGGAGTTTCTTTCTGAGTATGTTCGGGTCTTTGCTTGGTCCGATGATCAACTCCCTGGTATACCAGAGGAGACTGTGACGCACAAGCTCAACCTCGACACCACCGTGAGACCCGTACAGCAGCGGAGAAGGAAGCATGCGCCCGAGAAACAGGCGATCGTCAAGGCGCAGGTCACCAAGGGACAAGAAACTGGTCTTTTCAGACCGATCCTGTACCCAACGTGGCTAGCCAACGTCGTCCTGGTGCCGAAGACTATAGGCAAGTGGCGAATGTGCGTAGACTTCACCGATCTGAACAAGGCCACCCCCAAGGACTGCTATCCGCTACCGAGCATCGACCAATTGGTTGACTCAACCTCGGGCAACGAGATACTCAGTTTCCTGGATGCCTATTCGGGTTATCATCAGATCCGAATGAGCCCTGAAGATGTCGAGAAGACCGCCTTCATCACCGACTACGGCGTGTACTGCTACACCCGAATGCCCTTCGGATTGAAGAATGCTGGAGCCACATACCAGCGACTGGTCAACCACATGTTCGAGGGACAGTTAGGTCGGAACGTCGAGGCCTACATCGACGACATGCTCGTCAAGACCCCGAGGGCCCAATACCACTTCACCGACCTCGCCGAGACTTTCGGCACCCTCCTGAAGTACAGCATGAAGCTCAACCCTGCCAAGTGCGCCTTTGGAGTAAGATCCTGGAAGTTCCTGGGTTTCCTGGTCACTCAGCGAGGGATCGAAGCCAACCCCGACAAGGTCCAGGCCATCCTGGACATGCGCCCGCCCACGTGCATTAAAGACGTCCAGCGTCTGACGGGGCGTGTCGCTGCTCTCAGTCGTTTCCTGTCCCGTGCGGCCGAACGATGCTTGCCCTTCTTCAAGCTGATGAGGGGGCCCAAGATAGCATCTGCTACCTTCGCATGGGATGGGGAATGCCAAACAGCGTTCGCCGAGCTTAAAGAGTTCCTGGCTTCGCCCCCGGTGCTTTCCAAGCCTGTCCCGGGCAAGGTCTTGTTGCTCTATCTCTCGGCGACGCCATCAACGGTCAGCTCGGTCCTAGTCAGAAATGACTCGGGAGTCGAGAGGCCGGTCTACTACACCAGCAAGGTGCTCGGCGAGGCCGAGCGGAGGTACCCCGCAACCGAGAAACTCGTGCTAGCGTTGGTTACCTCCGCAAAGCGCCTCCGACCCTACTTCCAGGGGCATCCCATCACCGTGCTAACCGACGAGCCACTGAAGAAGATTCTGGCCCATCCCGAAGCCTCGGGGCGACTCGTCAAATGGGCCATCATGCTCGGGGCCTACGACATCTCGTATCGGCCGCGATCAGCTATCAAAGGACAAGCACTCGCCGACTTCATCGCCGAGAGCACCGTTCCGGTCGAGGACAGGCCTCCGACAGCAACCGGGCCAACCTGGGAGCTGTTCGTCGATGGATCGTCCAACTCGGTCGGTAGCGGCGCAGGGATCCTCTTAAGGTCCCCCGAAGGAATAGAGTTGCACTACGCCCTAAAGTTCAACTTTCTGGCGTCCAACAATGCTTCCGAGTACGAGGCCCTTATCTCGGGAGCCCGCATGGCCAGACGGTTGGGGACCGAGCGAGTCAGGATCCACACCGACTCCCAGCTAGTTGCAAGCCAGGTCAATGGCGAGTACGAAGCTCGAGAGGTACCTATGATCAAATACCTCCAGTTGGTCCAGAGCCTGGCCCAGCAGTTCGAGGAGTTCGAGGTAGTTCGAATAGCTCGGGAGCAAAACTCTCGGGCGGACGCCCTCTCCCGACTGGCCTCCTCCCTAGACCCGGAAGGTACACGATCGGTCCTCCTAGAAGAGCTAGAGCGCCCGAGCATAGACTCGGAGCTCCTCGCCATTGACTCGGCCACTCCCGGCGACTGGCGCTCTCCCTACCTGTCCTGGCTACGGGACTCCCGGGAGCCCTCCGACCCTCGGGAAGCCCGCCGAATGAAGTACCAAGCCCGACGCTTCGTCATCCTCGACAACGCTCTCTACCGAAGATCGTTCTCCGGGCCCCTTCTGAAGTGTCTCGGTCCCGACGAAGCAAGCCAAGCTGTTGAAGAGATTCATCAAGGCCTATGCGGAGCGCATTCAGGAGGTCGGTCGCTGGCTAGAATCCTGCTAAGACAGGGGTACTGGTGGTCGACCCTGCAGCGCGACTGCACGGCCTACGCACAACATTGCGACCGTTGCCAGCGGTTTGACCATTTGGTCCATCTGCCGGCCACGGAACTTATCACCCTTACCGAGCCCTACCCTTTCGCTCGGTGGGGGATCGACATCCTTGGGCCATTCCCAACGACTCAATCCCAGAGGAAGTTCATCATCGTCGCCATCGACTACTTCACCAAGTGGATCGAGGCTGAAGCAACAGCTAGGATCACCGAGACAGTCGTCTGGGGTTTCGTATGGAAATCGATCATCTGTCGCTTTGGCATCCCCCGAGTGATAGTGAGCGATAACGGGCGGCAATTCGACTCTCGGTACTTCCGAGACAGATGCACCGACCTAAATATCCGCAACCACTTCACTTCGGTTGCCCACCCTCAGGCCAACGGGCTGGTTGAAAATGCCAACAAGACCATCTTGAAGGGCATAAAAACCAGACTCGGCAAGGCTAAGGGTAGCTGGCTCGAGGAACTGCCTAGCGTACTATGGTCGCACCGAACGACCCCCAGGACGGCAACCGGTGAGACCCCTTTTCAGCTGGTATATGGCACCGAAGCCGTCGTTCCGTTAGAGATCGCCAATCCGTCTCTCCGAGTGATCAGCTTTTCGCCCGAGGCAAACGAGCAGAAGTTGCTCGAGAACCTCGACCTGGCAGACGAACTCCGAGAGATCGCGAACGTCCGAGCTACGGAATACCGGCGCCGCCTCACTCGGTACTACAACACCAAGGTCCGAGGTAGACAATTCCAATCAGGGGACTTCGTCCTCAGGAAGACCGAAGCCTCTCGACCACTGGAGGCGGCGGGCAAGCTATCCCCCAACTGGGAAGGCCCCTACCGAGTGATCGAGACGCTCGGGAAAGGTGCGTACAGGTTAGCCACAATGGAAGGGGAACCCATTCCCCGGACATGGAACGCAACCACACTACGCAGATTTTATTTCTGAAAACTGTATCGACAAATCGGGTAAAATAAACCCCCTTTTTTTGCATTCATTCAAGATAACTGTTGGTACATCAGAAAGGCAACTGCCAGTACATTACATAGTGAAAAGCAAAAATCCATCTAGCACCGCGGCAAACGGCCATCGCCCGACCGACCCGGTCTTGACCTTCTTGCATCCAGCCACTGACTCTGCCTCGCGTGGAAACTGGCTCGGACAAGAGATGGTCGACCCAGTTGGCTCGGGTGGACCGTGACAAAGGTGACAGAGGGACAGCAAGGAGAAGGCCACCTTTCACGCGAGGAAGGCTACCTTCCAAGTTGGCAACAACCTGGAAAAAGGAGCGCCGTGAAGGTCTCCTCTCTGCCAAACTACCAACTCTTTGGAGGCGAACAGAAAGCAAGCAGCCCCCGAAGAGTGAAAGAAATGAAGAACAAAAGAGAGAGAAAGAGGCTGCGGACAGGGGTGAGGAAGGGACTGGAGCCGCCTCCTCCCCTCCCACAGAGGGGAATGGCGGCCGGCATCCCTAACTCCCCCATCCGCCCTCCATCTCGGCGTCCGCCCGGAAGCCTCGTCGGAGCCAAGAGGAGGCAAACGGCGTACCCCCGCACGTCGAAGCCCTCTCCAGATCCGCGCGGCGACCGTCGGACCCGTCTCATGCACGTGCGGCGACCGTGGGACCCGACCGATATTCCAGGACAGCTGGAACCGGCCGCTCCCCGTCGTCTGCGGCGTCATCTTCTGAAGGGTCCTCCATGCTCCGATCGCGGCGGCGCAACGCAGAGCGAAAACGAGGGAACAAGAGCAAACCGCCGGCGAGAGTCCTAAGTGTTAAGAGGGAAGGAGCACCCTTCGGTCCTTTTTATAGGCCAAAGGAGGTAACGCGCCTTAAATGACTCCCCCCCTCGAAAACACGCTATAGGACCTCCCTTGGAAGGTCACCTCCAATTCCTCGGCCCCCGCCCTAGCGGGATTCGCGAAGCGCCTCGACTTTCAAAGCATGGTGGAATGAAAGGACGCCCCGCCGGAAGTCTCCCGAATCGGCATGCGAGAACGGTGCAGAAAATATCGGCACCTTCCAACTGCCCCCGATACGCCAGCCAAATCACGGCAAAGATAACGATCAAACGAAGTAAGTCCTTTATTGCCTCCCATAAAGAAATCCTCTTACAAAAGGAAAAATAGATAAAAAGGGGAAGGGGCAAAATAAAGCATAATACATCAGGCCTCGGGCCCACTTTGAAGCTCGGAAACAGCAGTAGGGGACGCGTCACCCCCGGTGCCTTCGGTGACGGCCGGCCCGGACACTGACCTCGCCTGTGCGAGAACTGTCTCGGTCGTGAGCCCTCCTGGAGCCTCCGGAGTTGGTGACCCTGCTGGAGGTGACTCCTCCTGTTCTTCCCCGGCTGAGGATGAGGAGCTGGAAACTGACTCATCCGAGTCATAACTCTGGCCGTAAGGAAAATCACCCCCGGCAAGGTGCTCATTGGCATAGCTCATCGCCCGGCGATAGCCCTGCCTGAATCCCTTTCGGGCACCCCGGCGGAGCGCTACCTCGTAGTAGGGTAGGGCAGCTTCAATCAGGTCGGTCGAGTAAGCTTCCGAGCCTTTGTAGCGCTCGATCGCCTCCGCCTCGACCTGCCTGTCCCGAGCCCGCTCCGCCTCGACCGCACGCTCTTCCGCCCTCGCCAGATGCTCCTCCAGCTCGGTCATCCTCTGCTCGGCTTCAAACGTCCGACCCTCCGCCCGGGCTCGGTCCGCCTCGGCCTCAGCGCGAAGGCGCTCCGCGTCCTCTGCCCGATCCTGCAGCTCACCGCGCTCAAGCTCCCAGAGGCCGTCCAGCTCGATGTGACGTTGACGCTCGTCCTCTAGACGTTTGCTCTTCCTCTCGAGCGATTCTCGGGCCCTTGCTAGCTGCTCGGCCAGCGCCTCGGCTTCCCGTCGGCTCGACCGCGCCAACTCCCTGAATGCAAGGAACTCCCGCCGGAGCCCCTCGTGCTCCCCCTCGAGCCGGGCTAGTTTCCCCTCGCATCCACCAAGGGTCCAGGCGAGCCTCGACCGCTCCGCCTCCGTCCGGGCGTGCGCCTCTGCCATCACGGCCGCTGTCCGAGCTATGACCAGGCCGCCCTCCATCAGGATATCAAGGACCCCGGCGGGAGTGCTGCGCCTTTCTCCCCCGCTCGTCCTCTCGGCGATCGACCGGCAGAGCCGGTACAAGTCACCCGAGATACCGAGCCTAACCAGAGGTTCCGGCAAAGGGGACTGCTCCACCCTGGGCACCCCGCCAGAAGACCCTGTTCGGGCAGCGAAGCTGATCGCCCCGCTCGCCACAGTCGGTTGGGGTTGCAACGCCTCCCCGGGCGAACCCCCACCCTCGACCGGCGCCGCGGGATCAACCGCACCAGCAACTACCGGCACTTGGGGTTGCGACGCCCTCGCGGGCGAACCCCCATCCGCGCCGACCAATCCCTCGGTCCCAGCGCCGGCCGCACCGGCATCGGCCCCCTCTGCCCCCACAGAGGGGAGAGCCGACCCATCACCTCCCTCTGCGGGGCCCCTGGTCTCCTCGGCCCCCTCTGGCCCGGCGGATTGGAGAGCCAGCCCGGAGGGGTCGGCCCCATCCTGCCCCCGAGGGGGGAGCGCCGCCGAGCCAGAATCGCCCCCGACGGCGGTAGGAAAACCGGCTTTCTTGGCCCTTTTCCTGGCCTTCGCGGCCTCCCGCAACTTCCCCGCCAGGGGATCTTTGTGCTTCAGGCCGGTCGATCGAGAAGTCCCCTCGGGGGCCGCCCCCTTGCCCTTATCTCGGGCATGGACGCGACCCGCCGAGACATCGGGCTCATCGGCTGCCGAGTCGTCTCCCAGATTGATGACCTCGGCCGCCTCCTCCAGAGGCTCCCGCCTTACGTCTGCAACAAGAAGAAGCCCCAGTCAAGAGGAGGAAAAGAGCTACCACCCCCGAAAAAGAGCCGCAAGAGCCATACCCGTCGACGTCAGTCGCGAGAGAAGACACCGTTCGATGTTCTCCGGCGTCACCAGCTCCTCAGTCGATTGACGGTTCTCCAGTAGACGGGCAGCCTGCTGCTCCACGTGGGGAGGGAACTCCTCCTGGCGAGGGGGCAGATTCGGGTGAAAGTTGGGCGAGGTCCGGCATCTCCAGATCTCGTCCGTCGCCACCGCCTTCACCCAGAAGAATTGGGTCTTCCACCCCTTGTGCGAGGAGTCCTTCGCCGCAAGCGAGATGCAGCTCCTATTCCTCCGCGCCTGAATGAAGTAGAAGCCTTTCCCCGCCGACGGGTGCGCCTTCAACTCAAAAAAGAAGTGGAAGAGGTCCAAAGAAGGAAAAATGTCGCGCTGACGACAAAGAATCCCGAAGGCCGAAAGAAGAAGATAGGAGTTGGCCACCAACTGAATAGGCGCCAACCGGAAAAAATTAAGAAGCTGCAGCACATAAGGGTCGAAAGGAAGCCGAAATCCACTCTTCCAAGCCAGAAGGAAGGTGCAAATGAGCTCATCGCGATCATCCAGACTCGTCTCGTACGGAGTGGCGGCGATGAAGCTGTATCTGAGAGGCAGGCGGAAACGATGCTCCAGCCTCCGCACCTCCGCTTCCCCCAACTCACTACAGTTGGGGACGGGTTCCCGCCTCACCGGCACAAGCTCCGGACTCTGATCCGCCATCGAGTCGGGAAGAGATCCCTCGTACGAGCTTGAAGACTCCGGAGGAGAAGGAAGTTGCTGGACCGCCTCTGCGGTTATCCTCGCCAACTCCTCGAACGCCGCCGCAAGGCTCCGCGTCTCCGCTGTGCTCTCACGGCGCATCAAGAAGCAAGGAAAGCCTAAAACCCTGGAAGCCTAGAACGATGAACAGCGCCCCCTATAAACCCCTGAGGGTGGCGGCGCGCCGTTCCGTGCTCCGAGAAAAGGGGGGCCCCTTCGTTTCGAATCCGTCAGGATCATCATTACGGGCCTCGGCGACCGCTATAAGCGGCTCCATAACGCCAACGGAATTCCACCCACCTGAGCCACGCCGGTCCAAAGCCTCGAAAAAATACTCATCCGAGCCTCCTTGGCTCGGGAGTAGGAGGGGGACAAGTGGAGAGGGGGATTTCCGCAGCCCACCACAAAGGCAGCCCAACAAGACCCACAAGGTCCAACCGGGCGAGCCCACCCGAGTGATAGCCCACAGGGCCCACTTAGGGAGAAAAGCCCAATAAATAAGACTCGAGGAACTAACTCTCCCCGGTGGCCTTCTAGGCTCGGAGGGCCCGAGACAACGGTCAGGTCCCGAGGAAGGTCCGGCCTAAAGCCCTCTCCCCGTCCGAGAGAGATAGGCTCCAGCCGACCTATCCGACCCCACCCTCGCCGGGCCATGCCTATCGCTCGGACATGAGCTAGCATCCCCGAGGCTCGGTAAGGCCGGTTGATTATCTGCAGGTGCAGCCGTTCAGAGTCCTCCGCCAGCGGGAGAGTCAGGGGAGCCGTCGGACTCCAAGGGGATAACGTTCCCACGATCAGGCCATGAAAGCCCCCGTTAAAGATGTAACTCCCGCCGGGAACCCCTCAGCTTACAGGACTCCTGAAGGCGGCGCACTATTTAAGCAAGGGATCCCCTCCGGAAGATGGTAAGATGAACTAAGCATTCACACACCCTAAGCTCCTGAGCACGATTCGCTTCACCCTTTGGTGGAGAGGATTCTCGCGCATTAGCTCTCTCCTCCCCCCATTATTGCTTCCACCATAGCTCTACTGACTTAGCCATCGGAGGGTTTTGCCCCAGGGAGATCCCCTGGGCCCTCTGATACGTTTCCCTCTCTTGCAGATTCATCTTCTGGTGATCATAGCCCGCTCAGGATCCTGCGCGAGATCTCGCCTCTTCAACTTTTATAAATTGAAGAGTTAAGTGTCTGTACTTCAGAACTTGAGATAAAACAAAACCTTTATAGCTCTTAATCTCTGTCTCATGGTTAGAATATAAAAAGTTTTTGTTTAATACCTGAACGTGTTAAACTGGAAATGTCTAGAAAAGGTGAATAAGAGTGTGTACTATTTTTAAACAATCACTCTAAAAGAAATCTGGGCAGCAGTAAATAAGATCATCAATGTAATGAGCTGAACACAATGACAGAGCAATGGCTGAATTGCACTGAGAAACTGTGATCTCCTCCAAAGAAGCAGGAGAATTCATACGTCATGAAGTGCTTTGGGCTATCTCTGTTCATAGGGTCAAATCTATAGGGGGAGTCTGTAGATATATTTTTCCTCCTCTTTACCGTGATGGAATATGTGCTATGAATGGATCAACAATGTGATGCATAAGTAAATGAAGAACCGTAAGAGGAGCAAGGCAAATGAAAGTGACCGTGATCGCCACCAAAGCACCGAACGTGATGAACGCGCCGTGCTTTGGAAAAGAAAGGGAGACACTCGCCTAGCTGCAGCACTGGGAGGATGAGCGGTTGATGAAGAGTTGCCTATAGACGTGCGGTCTTACGATAGACCGCGTAGGGGTGCTGCAGAACGTGCGGGAGGAAGCGCTCCTGGAGGATGGACGGCTTGAAGAAGACCGCAGGAAGAAGAAGGGCGGTTCCTAAATAGCCGCACGTCGTCTTGAACGGGCAGTCAAGAACCGCTCGAGTCCATCACGCCAGAAGTTGCTAAAGGGTTCACCTCCACCCTCTCCAGCCGGCCAGAGGGGATGTGCCTCGTGCTGATGAAGTGCTGACCTGCAAAACAACGTGAAGACACAAGAAGAACACCTAGATCAGGACTGAATGGTGTAATAAATGTTCATATGGGAAGAAATAACCATAAACAAATGGAAAGGGGGATACCTGGGGGGTTTTAAACCCCTAGGGTGACAAAAACATGGGTGGAGGTGTGCATGATGATGAAAACGAAGGGGGACGTGGGGAGGAAGCAATGCATGCAAGGAAGAACGACGAAAACTATGACAAGCACAAACAACTCAAAGCATGGACTACTCCTTGGACCGGAGGCTCGTATGGACGTAGAGAGCCTCCCTCCTTGGTGTTAGGTCGCTCAAGAAGGCGGCAGGGCTTCGCCGTCGATCAAAAATCTCCCCCCTCTCCCAGTCCAGCCTCTAGGGTCTATTTATAGAGCCTCAAAAGCCAGCCTCGAACTAGGGTTTAGAACCATTTTCGGGATGAGATTATTGAAGATAAATCATAGAGAATACAATTATCTCTCATCCAGTCGAAACGGTAGCTAAAATGGTTGAGTATCCACGGAGATATTGATAAAAGAAGTTGGGGATAAAAACCATGGATAAAAGGATGAAAATCTGTTAAAATTCCACAATCGATGGGATGAACGGTCTTACGATAGACCGCTCAACAAGAGGGGCGGTTACATGATAACCGTCCAAGCCCGTCGGTGGAAATTCCAATAATCAGAAAATAATCCCAATTATCCATCGAACTGACCGAAACGCCCGCCGTTGGACTCTTATAGAAGAACGGCTCCATTGAGACCGTTCAACTGTAGAGCGGCCAAGGACAAGCCGTTTTAGCCTTGTCGGTGATAATTCAATTAGTTGGATAATTATCTGAGAAAATTAGCAAGCGTAGGACTCTGAGGTATAAGCGGTTGAAGTAAGACCGTTCATTTAGTTGAACGGCTAGGAGAGGACCGCTCAAAGCCCTGTCAGTGAAAATTCAGAAAATCCTCAGAAATCAATCATAAATGTATGAACGGTCCATATCTAACCGCTCCAGTGTGGAACGGCTGAGGTTGAACCGTACATGCTCTTGGACGCTTGATTTTTATAAACATGTTCAATCAACCAAAAATCAAGGCCCAACAAGCCCCGAATCGATGCGGACTCCACCAAGGAGGGAGGTTACACATAAAACTGGACCAAAATACACCTGAAAATAGTCCCAACGAGTGACGGTCAACCCGAGGCATCAAAAAAAGTGAATAAGAGAAACGACTCAATTTATCGGTATAAAACGGGTGTCAACAGATGCCCTTCCTTAACGTCCTCTTTGCAGGGGAGCGAGCGGAGGTGAAGCGGAAGTGACATGGGACATGGAGGTGGAGCGGAAATGCAGCGGAGTGGACTGAAAAAGCGGGCGTTAAGGTAAAACGACACCCGTTTTCACCAACAAGCAACATGAATCTTCGGGAAAACTCTGAACCAAACGCACGGAATGATTAAACCGAGAGCAACACCAGTCTGGAGGAACTAAACTAAATGAAAATAGACTGACAAGACCAACCTCATGGGGGACATAATCCCGCGGTCCAATGAGGAGGCCACAAAAGCAAGCGTCAAAATTTAAAAGAAACAAGCTAAAACTCCAAACGGGGACCTTTCAATCAACCAAACCAAACGAATTGACCAAAGAAAACCTTCCAACTCAGAGTGGAATTAGTTCCTCTCACTCAAGCATTCGAACGTACAACTGACCATCACTGATGGGACATTCTTCAAGCAAACCATGGGGCATGAAAGCTCAAAAGATGCGTATGATGCGTGCTGGGCTAAAAATAAAAGAAATCGTAAAAACGAATGCAAAGAAAGAAAAATATAAAATACTCGAGAATAATATTGCTAAGTTGGGAAAATCAGAGTCAAGATACCATCCGCAACCACAGCGTGCGGGATAGAACCATCCTCCTCGTGACATCCCAACTCAACGGTCTATCCAAAGATTAAGTACGTGAACCTGGATTATCATCATTTTTGTTGAGGGGGAACGTCAGATCCTGGGACACATAGATAACCAACTGGTTCTCGAGATAATATATAATAGTACCATATTATAATGCAATAAGGGATGTAAGGATAGAAAGCCATACCTGACTTACCTGTGCAGGCGAAACGACGGAACTGAATGGGGTGACGCTGCATAAGATGGTTAAGCAACAATATTCCCCAAAAAATATTGACATTCATGATTCAAATTCAAGATAAACAGCCATATTACAACCGCACTAAAGGAAGAACGGTCTATATATACCTGTGCATACCTGGCACTTGAACAGACTCAAAGCGGCAGACCACTGGGGATGAACGGCCACCAAACTACCGTTCAAATGAAGAACGACCCAGCATAGACCGCTTAAAGCTAGAATTCAAACCGACTCAAAGGAAGTTGCCGTCGGGGACGTGCGGTTAGAGTATAACCGCTCAAACGACAAACGATCTAACGATAGACCGTTCATCTCTGCAACCTCGAAAAAACTGAAAACCCCTTCGCCTCCCTCCACCGTAACCCATGGTGGAGAGGACGAAGGGGCCACACACCCCATTCTCAATCTCCCATCTCCCTACTCCCAACCTCTCAAACTCTCTCTCCCTATCTCAAAGCCCCCTCCCCCTCTCATCTCAATAATGACGCGGACGAAGCACCAAGCGGCCTGGCCGTCGACCACCGGCGAGGACTCGCCGTCGCCGCCGCCACCGTCGGCCGGGGAAGAGGAGACGCCGGAGGTGACCATGGAAGAGCTTGCTGTGGTCGCAGCCGAAGAAGAAGCCACTGCTGGAGAGGGCGAGGTCGCCGGAGACGACGCGCCGGCGAGGGCGGCCAAAAAAACCTGTGACTCCGAGGTAGCCCCCCCTCTCTCTCATTTTCTTTAATTTTGTTCAATGCATGCTAGTTTAGGGGCTTTTTAGGGGGGTTTAGAGATGCTTAGGGGCCGGTTAGGGGAGCCATGGCGGCCTCCCTCCGGCGGGGGAACCCTCACCGTCGTCGGGGAAGATGACGGTAGAGCGGTTGAACAGAAACCGCACAAACCAAACCATGCGGCCCACATAGGACCGCCCAACATTCATACGGCTAGGAACAGGCCGTTCAACTTCACTCAACAGTAGAATCGAACAAAGTAGGGACGGTGAGAGGATCACCGTACAAAAAACATACGGGCCACTTTGGTCCGTTCAACGCACCATCAACGCAGAACAATGCGGTCCCCATAGGACCGTCCAACATTTACACGGCCCAGGAGTGGCCGTTCTACCCTAGGAAGCTTGAGGGACAAACGGTGCATGATGACCCATCCAAGTTAAGGACGGTCAACATCAGCCCATTCAAATCGACAGGACCAGAGGAATAAAGCGGTGAATATGGGACCGTTCAAGGGACGAGCGGCCCGTTGTGAACCGCTCTTATGACAGAGATTCAAAGCTTGATCTTCTTATTTAGAAAATGGAACAAAAAACTTAAATTAATTACTAAAATGCATCTAAAATGAATGAATGAATGCAGGGAAAGCGCAGGACCCGTACCTCGTGGCTGCAGGTCCGCGCAGTGTACTTACCACTGCTGGACTTTCAGAGGGAGCGGTTGGCTACCATGGGGTTCGCCCCATTCCTGATCATTGAGGTGTGTCGATTTGATGCAGCTCTGCTCTATGCCCTGCACGACCACTGGGACCCAGTGAGTCGCACGTTCCTTTTCCCGTGGGGGCATATGCTCCCCACGTTGGAGGACGTGGCCAGGCTCAATGGCCTTCGAGTGCACGGGTCACCGGTTAGCGGGACTACTTTTCCTGACTACCGGGGGATGGCTCAGGAGTTGCTGGGCCTAGAGCTACGGCGCCCCGAGAGGCAGTCGACCCTTCTTTCCTGGGCTGGTCTTCAGGACAGCCTGGGTCTGCTGCGAGCAGGAGTTGCAGTTGGGGAGCGACCGGAGGAGCACTTGCAGCGGCTGGTGGAGCTAGCGCGACCGCGGGTAGCTGTTGGGCCGGGAGCGGAGGCAGACCGAGTTCTACGGCGGTTCCTGATGCTGCTGTTTGGGAGGCTTCTCTTTTCCATGCGAGCGGACGTGATGAGCTGCCGCTTCCTCCCCTTCCTTCAGGAGCTCGAGCACGTTGGGGACTACGCCTGGGGAGCGGCGGTCCTCGCCTTCCTCTTTGACACCCTGAGTTCGACTACGCGTCGTACGATGCTTGGGGGCTTCTCCCCCTTACTCCAGGTACGACTCTCTATCTTAGACTTAATCATGCGATTCTATATGCTTCTTAAATGCTGACACGGCGCTGTGATGCAGGTGTGGGCCTACGTGTGCTTACGGGGGCTGGGCAGAGGTGAGGAGACCCGTCCTGGGCTCCTGCCGATTGCACGGAGGTGGACAGCACCTCGGGAGATGACCGCACTAAGACGACAGGTCCGGGAGCTGCAGGATGACCTAGATGCTCTACCGTACACCTCGGTACGCTTCTAAACTTAGATTTTTAATTTAAGCGCAATTTCTATATGAGACTGATGTCGATGCGACTTTCTACTCTTTACAGGTACGGTGGACACCTTACGAGGAGGAGGGCCAGGAGGGTCAGCCGTGGGTGGTTGGCGCCCTTGCCTTCTCTGGACGAGACGTGTGGCTTCACTGCATGAATGTGGTGGAGCCACTACACTTTAGATTGGTGATGAGGACCATCGAGGTCCATCAGCCCGCGGTGGAGTTCCCTGCGCCTGAGAAGGTGGGGGAACGAGTGACGAGGATGACGCGAGGACTCGGCGAGGCGTTCGATTGGACAGCGAGGAACGCCACACAGGTCACCGACTGGACCACACGGGGGCGAGCAGTGACTGCCCGAGCAGAGAGTGACGGCGCGTACTACACTGCGTATGCTCAGCACTACCGAGACCAGATGTTTCGGGGTGCTCACCGACCGGTGCGACTTCTAAACTTAAAATATCTCTATCATGCTTATGATTCCTATATGATGATGCACTGACACATGGACTTCTAAATGCAGATTGACCCTGCAGGACGACTGGCGGAGTTGCAGGGACTTCTGCACTCCACCATCCGGGAGCGAGATGAGGCCAGGCAGGCCCTCACCTTGCTGGTGAGTTTTCTAAACCCTAAACTCTATAAATTGTGCAATTCTACATGATTATGCATGTGACTGACCTGGAGTATTTGGATGCAGCGCGCCGAGGGAGCTCAGAGGGCGGGACCAGACGCTCCTTCCTCTTCTACGACCCGGACTCCAGCCGACCAGGCTGAGAGAGATGCGGACTTCACCAGGATGGTGACGCGGGCCAAGGCGGCCGAGGTAGCACTCACCGAGAGGGTATGCAACTCTAAACTTCCCTTTGCTTATTATGCTTATAATTGAAATGTTTATGCAACTGACTAACAATGATATGTGGATGCAAACGTCCGAGCTGACCCGCCTCCGGGCAGAGCTAGAGCAGAGTCGGGCAACGGCTAGAGAGGAGGTGGCCCGCGTGCGGGAGGAGGCTGTGCGGAGCCGGCCGGCGGACACGTTGGAGACGGCACTCCTCCGGGCCGAGCTAGAGTGACTCCGGGCTGGTGCGACCGAGGCGGATCACCATCGGGCCGAGGCAGAGCGTTACCGGACCGAGGCGGAGCGGTGCCGGACTGAGACAGCCGAGCTACGTGGGGAGCTGCGAGCGTATAAGGACATGAGCCGGTGATCACGCAGTGGGACTCCGAGTGTCAGCCACGGCACGCACGGTTCCGTCAGGAGTTACTTCACGGGTTCCTCCGGTCAGCGGAGGAATGAGGAGGACGAGCAGTGTCGGCGGCGTTAGCGCGACGAGGTGACATCAGCGATGCCTCGCCCAAAGAGGCATGAGGGTGGTGGAGACAGCGACGGGGGCCAGGGAGAGGGACAGTCTTGACCTTTGTACTGGGCCCGACTTTTGTACATATGATGTGATATGACATGATAGTGATATGCTTTTTATTTTGCTCTATGACTTAATGAATGTATGCATGAATGAATGCGACTTGACTACTAGCGAGAGTGAGACAGACGGGCGAGATTGAGAGATGCGCACGACTCAGGTGAGAGAGTGACGCATACGCCGACTTGAGTGAGAGAGAGAGACGTGCACGCCAACTTGAGTGAGAGAGAGACGCACACGCCGACTTGAGTGAGAGAGTGACGCACACGCCGCTTTGAGTGAGATGAGTGACGCACACACCGCTTTGAGTGAGAGAGAGACGCACACGCCGACTTGAGTGAGAGAGAGAGACGCACACGCTGACTTGAGTGAGAGAGAGAGAGACGCACACGCTGACTTGAGTGAGAGAGAGAGAGCGAGGGGTACGAACATTAGTGGGACAAGTTGACAAAGGACTACGGATCAGATGAACGGCTCTCAGTGAGCCGCTCAAATCCAAGAACGGTTCATACTAGCCCGTCCCTAAGAGGATTGACTGGTTGAATGTTGACCATGCTGAAAGATAAACGGTTCACCATAAACCGCTCTAGGTGAAGAACGGTCGAGTGAATGCCGCCCAAAGCCCAGTCCTCCGGGTGATAAACGGTTGAGCATGGACCGCACAATAGGATGGGCGGTCTATCGTAAGACCGTCCAAAAGAGGTACCCTGCGAGTCTAAAGGGGACTCTCCTGGAGAGTCCTTAACCCGAGGGGAGAACGCTTTGAACCCATCCAAACCTCATCTCAACCCATCCTAAACTTATCCAACCTAATCTTAAGAGGCCTAGGCTTCCTACCAAGCCCTATAAGTAGGGGAGAAAAGCCTAAATTCCTATCTCTCACAACCCTCCTCTCCTAAACCTCAAAACCTTTGTAATTCTCTACCAAACTATCATGAAGAGGGCCCTAGAAGGAAGCTCCATGGAGGGAGGGTCTTTTGAAGGGCCGAGAGCGGCAAAGAAGGAGCGAGAAGTGCTCCAATGGCTGAGTTCAATTCCTCGGCATCTTAGCGCAACTCCTATGAGAGAAGTAAGTTTAACATGAGTTCATTCAATTTCTTATCTCTCAATTTTACTCATATGTCCTTTTTCTCTTATTCCTTCTCTTTTCTTCTTCTCAGCTCCTTTCGGGCCCGAGGCGCTATTCTGGTTTAAAATGGGTGGCTCCCATGATCCGTGCATTGCCCCTAGGGGTGACCTGCCTTCTCAAATCCTGGCACCTGCACTCTATTCTAGTTCTAGGTCATAACTACCCGAAGCTCTCCTTAGATTGGCACAACATCTCAGCTTTGATAGAAACATGGCATCCTCAAACCCATACCTTCTTCTTTCCATCCTTCGAGGCCACTGTCCTCTTAGAGGAGGTGGAGACCTACTTTGGGTTCCCTAAGTCCAAGGTGGGTGAGGAAGACTTGATATGCCATACTGTTGCCCCTATAGATCCAAAACTCATCCTGGGAAGGTTCATACCAGATAGCCGGGATGTTCATACCTTCGTAGGCCCTCGTCATATTCACCTTCTTCCTCTTAGCCAGTGGATAGTGGAGCATTGTAAGAACAAATGTGGGTGGACCGAGGCCATAGCCAAGGCTGCATCGATCTGCTTGTGCGGGGCCATCCTTTTCCCTTATGCTGACCATGTCTTAGAGATCCCTTTACTTAGCACCATTAGTGGTTTGTGGCAGGGACTTTCCATCTCCCAGGCTGTCTTAGCCTACTTGTACGAGGGTCGTAGCTCTGCAGCCCTGGGAGGTCCTCTTTTTGGCTCAATGATTCTATTGGAGTGCTGGATGGAAGTCAAGATGAAGTTCCTTCATAGGGAGGACATTACTTCCGTTAGCAGGATCTTCAGGAGCCACCCCCTTTACTTTATAGGAGGTGCCTTCAGGTTCTCTCCACAGGTTGAGTGCTAGACGGCTGAGATGAAGACCAGGGACGAGTGGCGTCCCTACATCAACAGGCTGCCCCTGGACAGATTCATGATGCGCCCGGACTTCCTCCACGACACCACCATTAGGCTTCCTAGGAGGGCAGGCTTGGACTTGAGGCTTGTGAGCGACACCGTCCTGGCGATGTATAGTCCACACCGGTGCTACCTATAGGTCGGACTACCCCGGACCGTGCTGCCGACGCTACCCCACCTTCCCGCGCTACAGGCGAGGAGGATCGGGACAGAGGAGGACGAGCAGGCGATCAAGAGTGCGCTGATTATGTGGGAGGTGAGCAGGGTGTGCATCCTACCGACGGAGGTTGAGGAGGCTCTAGAGACACGACATGCTTACCTTAGGGAGCTGAGAGAGATACGTTCCCGCGGGGATGCCCAGCGGTGGACTGAGTGATTGTTTTATCTTCCCATGATGATATTGATGTAGAGATGGATGCTTAGAGTTTGATATGAGAATGAATAAGATTGATGATTGGATTGAGTCTGAGTTTTGGGCTTTCTCTGATGTGATTGAACACCTTTGGAATGTACGCGCCCATGGCTTGACTGTATCTTCAATCTTCTGTCTGCCCCTGTGCTTACACACATAAAGAAAATGGATTAAATCTATTTTAGGCTTAACCCCTTGCCTGTAGTAAGTTTAGAAAGTGACTAATCCTTGATTTTGGTCAAGGGGGTAAGCCTTATTAAAATAGGCAAAAATATAATGACAAAATGCAATGCATGCGATGCATGTGATGAAAGAACTCAGATCTTTTTTGAGAAATTTTTTTTTTCTTAGGTTTTGAAATATTTGATTTTTTTTAGTTTTGGAATATTTGATTTTTTTGGGGTTTTAAAATATTTGGTTTTGTTGAGTTTTGAAATATTTGATTTTTTGGATTTTGAAATATTTGATTTTTTTTTAGTTTTGAAATATTTGATTTTTTTTAAGTTTTGAAATATTTAATTTTTTTGGGTTTTGAAATATTTGATTTTTTTTTAGTTTTGGAACTAGCTCAGGATTAACAACGGGGAACCTCCTGTTTCGCTATGGGTTTCCTTGACCCAGCATGTGCGAAAAGGGGGACTGCCTGTGGCCGGGGTCAACTTTGCTTAACGATGCCTCTGTCGAGGCCATACCCGGGGCGGGGTTCGTTCCTTGGAAAATAACAAAAAAAGATTCAGTAGGGAAGCTGGCGGTAGGTATAGAGGTTTTTAGGGCTTGAGTTCTTCCCAAGACACCCTCTTTTCAAAGAATCTGGTCTGTTGCGCTGGGGCTTTGTGTCCGTTATCGAACCTACATCCGCTCTAGGCATGCATACGACCGGGCTCATAACGTCCCGCGGGGAAACTGTACTGTCACTCTTGCCATGCCTAGTTTTATTATTTGGGGACTTTCAAAATTTTGAGGGCTTCGAGCTTTGTGCTTTCAGCTTTGACTTTTGATTTTGCCCCTTTTCCTTTCTTCGTCATTCTTCTTTCCCTTGCTTTCCCTTTTTGCTTTTTTTTTTTACGGAATAAGGTCTTAACGGACTGCCCCTATTTGAGACCTCTTTTAGGAGGGGGATCCAGGTCAGTTCTCGCCCCCTTATTCACAACTTGCCCCTATCTTCAGCTGAGAGAGAGGAAAGACAAGGACCTTTACTCTCCCCAAAAGTATGGCCAAGGGAGAAACGGTGTTATGCTAATAGAAGGACACCAAACCACAGGCGATCGTGTAGTGTGTGAGATGCAGGACTGAGGTTCTCCTTTCGCGATCAGGTGGGGGTGTACCCTGCTATTAAGCCATTGCTGGTCTTGACTCTATGGATGGAAACGTTTTAAGTACAGCCCATTCCACGGGTTTGGCAATTCCTCACCCTCCGCATTGATTAGACGATACACGTTACCCGGATAGACTTCCTTGATTACGAATGGCCCTTCCCAGTTGGGTTACAGCTTGGACCTGGGACCTGCTGATTTGATGAATTTGAGTTTCAAAACCATATTACCCACTTGAAATTTTCTTTCAATGATCTTCTTTTGAAAATACCGCGAGACACGCTTTTGATAAACCGAAACATGATTGGCCGCGTTAAGCCTCTTCTCGTCTAAGAGTTCCAGTTGCACTAGCAACGCCTCTCGACGCTCGTCGAGATTAAGTTCTTTGTCCAGCTGCACTCTTAGGGAAGGGATCAAGATATCATACAGAAGTACCGCCTCCATCCCATAGGTGAGAGCAAAAGGGGTTTGCCCTATGGGAGTGCGGACGGAGGTGCGATAAGCCCATAGAGCTTCTACCAGTTTGTCGGCCCAATCAACAAATTTATGCGATTCGCATGTTTTCTTGATGATTTTAAGAAGGGTTTTATTCGTGGCCTCAGCCTGGCCATTTCCTTGAGGGTAGTATGGTGATGAGTGATGCAAGGCTATATTGAATTTCTTACAGAGGTCCCGGAGTTCTTGCGACACGAATTGAGGTCCATTGTCGGTGACGACATCACTTGGCACTCCAAACCGCACAATGATATTCTTCATGATGAAGCGGCATACTGTGGTGGCTTTGATCTCTACATATGCTTCGGCTTCTGCCCACTTGGTGAAGTACTCTGTAGTCGTCAAAATGAAAGACTTCTACTTGACTGCGGAATTTGGGTCACCGAGAGGTCTGATGATATCAAAGGCCCACATGGAAAATGGCCAAGGAGCAGAGAGAGGATGGAGAGAAGAAGCAGGAGCATGGATCTTGTCAGCATGAAGCTGGCATTGAAGACACCTATGAACATAGGTGGAGCAATCTTCTTTCAGGGTCGGCCAGTAATAACCATGCCTAAGAATTTTCTTTGCCAATGCCTGTCCATTTACATGCTCTCCACACTCGCTGGAGTGAGCTGCTTCCACTATTTTCCAAGCCTCGTCGTCATCTAGACACCTCATTAGAACTCCGTTCAGAGCCCGCCTATATAATTCACCAGCAACAATTGTATATCTTGCGGTGACTCTTCTAATGGCCACTGCTCGGCATTTGCCGCCTCCGAAAATGTACCATCCCTGCAATATTGCTCAATTTCGTAGTACCACAGCAATTCTTCTTCTTCGATGATCTCCTCAAGCTCAGTTAATGATACTTCTTTCACCTCTTCCCTTTCTATCCTCCTATCTACAGACTTCCTAAGATTGTCGAACCAGGGATCCTGAAGAGAAGGAACGTCTAATCGCTGGACCACAATGGTCTCAGTGGCGCGACTAAGGGGGAACGAAAGAGAAGAAGCGAGAGATGCAAGTGCATCAGCCAAGATGTTCTGAGAGCGAGGAGTATGAATATAGATAAGTTTTTAGAATTGCCTAGCCAAGAGCGTGACCAAGTCTTGATAGGGCTTGAGCTTGGGGTCACGGGTGCGGTAAGTTGACAGAACTTGACGCAACACCAATTGAGAGTCTCCTACGATGTTAAGGTATCGTGCGCCCATGAGGTAGGCGTGCTTCAGATCGGCAAGGAGAGCCTCATACTCGGCTATGTTATTAGTGGTAGGAAATGAGAGCTGATAAGCAACAGGGATGGTTACCCCTTTCGGAGTGAGGAGAACGGCGGCGATCCCACTGCCCTGGGAATTGAGAGCACCATCGAAATGAAGAGACCAGAAAGGAAGATGAGTGATTACCGCCAAGTGTTCGTCAGGAAATTCGTCCTGGATTAAATCGGTGCGAGGGATGGGAGAATGAGCAAGGTGCTTAGCAATAGCATATCCCTTGATTGCTTTCTGGATGATGAAGGTGATATCGAATTGGGAAAGAAAGCTCTGCTAGCGAGCCAGTCGGTTAGAAAGGACAGGCTTCTCGAGGAGATAACGAATGGGGTCCATTCTAGAGATCAGCCTAACCTCGTGGGCAAGAAAATAGTGTTTAAGCTTCTGAGCTACCCACACTAGCGCTGCACAGGTCTTCTCCATGGCAGTATACTTGGATTCAGCAGGATTGAATAACCTCGAAAGGTAGTATGCTGTCCTTTCCCTTCCTTCATCATCCACCTGTGCCAAGACAGCTCCTAGGGAGTCCTCAATCACAGAAATGTACAAGATCAGGGGTTTCCCAGGGACGGGTGGTTGCAGAATCGGGGGATTAGAAAGATAAACCTTAAGCTCCTCATAGGCCTTCTGGCATTGTTCATTCCATTCGAATTTTGCTCCCGCCTTTAATAACTCATAGAATGGGCGGCATCTTTGCGAGTGCTGAGATATGAATCTCCTGATAAATTGTAAACGCCCAATCAAACCTCGAAGTTCAGTAATGTTCTTCAGCGGTGGCATTTCCATAATGGCCTTTGCTTTATTCGGGTCGATCTGAATCCCCCGTTTACTAACTATAAACTCGAGCAATTTCTCTGATGCAACTCCAAATACACATTTCTTGGGGTTCATCTTTAACTTATACTCCCTAGCCCTTTGCAACACTTTGGCTAGAATGGCGGGATGTTCTTCTTGAGACCCCGACTTGACCAAAATATCATCCACGTAAGCTTCCATGTAGACATGCATCATGTCATGGAAGATAGCCATCATCGCCCTTTGATAAGTGGCACCTGCATTTTTCAGTCCAAATGGCATGACAACATAGTAGTACGTGCCCCATGGCGTGGTGAATGAGGTCTTCTCTTGATCTTCCGGAGCTAGATGGATTTGGTTATATCCAGAATAACCATCCATGAACGAGAGAGCTTCGTACCCAGCTATATTGTCAACTAAGACGTCGATGTGAGGAAGTGGAAAATCGTCTTTCGGACATGCCTTATTCAAGTCCCTGAAGTCAATACAGATCCAAATTTTACCATCTTTCTTCATCACCGGGACTATGTTCGCCACCCATTGCGGATATAGTACAACCCTAATGAACTTGGCCTTATGCAATTTATCAACCTCTTCCTTAATTCTCAAGGCCATCTGCGGGTGGAATCTTCTTGCTTTTTGCTTAACGGGTGTTGCCCCTGGTTTAAGAATCAACTGATGTTCAACCAACGTGGGGTCAAGACCCGGCATGTCCTCATAGGACCAGGCAAAAGAATCGATGTACTCCCTCAAAACCTTGATAAGCTCTTCTTCGACCTGAGGAGGGAGGTTGTCAGAAATAAGTATGGGCCTGGGATCCTCTTCTGTTCCGAGATTGATTTCCTTAATGGGTTCATCCACTACCGAGGAAGGTTCGTCAAACTTATTCAAGCCTTGCGCGTACAAGTCGGCAGTGTCATCCACCTCACCTTCCTCATCATCAGCTGGATCCTTCTCATTCACAATTTCATACACCCCTAATCCATCATTGCTCCATACCCCTTCTAATTCCTCATCATCTTCTAATACAATTACGGTCTCTACAAATTCAGGGCATCTCAGAAGGGCGTGGCATCTTTCAGCCAGATCCTGCAGAAACCTATCAGGAATGGTTTTGGGATGACGCGTTACGGGGTGCGTCGCAGACGTGGATGGGCTGACTAGACTCGAATTAGGTCCTACTCCAACTGACTCTGCTAACCTAGGAGACTCTACACACTGTACATCTACCCTAGGAGAGGGGAAATCTACTGGAAAAGGAACAGGGGTCTCGTGCCCCTGGGAATCTGAGCAGAACATAGCGTAATCTTCCATTGAGGCATCCGTTTTGAAATTGGCATTTTTTTTTTGGAGGCCGGAGGAGATCACGCAGCAGGGGGAGGAAGAGGACAGAGGAGGAGGCAGCTGCATGGGGAACAATTCAGGAAATATGCAGTCAAAGAATGGATCTGAGGAGGAAAACCACATTTCATGGAGCTGAGCTCTGGGGGGAGGAGGAGTAAATAGTGTTGAAAGATCGATGGGCCGACAGTGCCCGCAAGCACAGGGAACGAATAAAATTTCAGGTCTCTCCGTGAAGTACGGGTCGACTAGGATTGGAGGGGAACGAGGAACAGACCCCAATTGTTGAAACCAAGAGGCGAGACGGGAAGGGGACATAGAATAAGTAGTGATGGAGCTCCCCACTTCCCGGGGCCCCTGACGGACTAATGGCATCGGAGGACGCTTCACCAGCTGCGTCTCCTTCTTCTTCGACTGGGTTTCTTTTTCATAAAACAACTTTCCAATACAATCAGAAAAATCTTCTAAATCACCCGCCAGCCCATGCAGCGGCGGCGGCGGGTCAACAATGACATAGGCATCACCTGCCTTCTCTTCAAGATTGGGCGGCGGCTTCTTCAGGGTACCAGGCTGTAACGGGCCCCTTACAAAGTGCTGTCGATAGTCCCATGTCAATGGCCCGAAGTCTCCAAGTACTGACATTGCGGAGTCACGGTAGCCGAGGCCTCGACGACCCATTTTCTTGCCTTTAGGGACGGGATTGGTCCGACCCTGCAATTGTGCGTCGAGACCCAAGCCCGGCTGATAACCTAATTTTAAAATCATATGCCACCCTTTGGAATCTCTAATCTTGGACTTGACCTTGACATTTGTTGGCGCAGTGGCGGGCTTGCGTGACGCATATGCCCATGAATAATTCAAGTCCATAACTGATAGAACAGGCCTGTTACTTGGCCATAATGTAGGAAGAATCTTGGCTGCTATCGCATCAACATTTTGGACTGTGGAAATACTTTTTACCTTGACCACCCGCCCCTGGAATGGAAATTTCAAACATTGGTGGGCGGTTGAGGGCATGGAATTTAAACTGTTTAGCCATGGACGACCCAGGATAGCTTTGAACATCGGGTCTATGTCCAATACATAGAATTCCACGTTCATAACCAAAGGCCCTAGCTCGGCCTGTACAGTCACGACCCCGTGACAAGCACGTCTGGAATTGTCATATGCTGCTATTGTAGTCGGTGTCGGCTTGAGCATGTCTTCAGAGATGTTACAGGCACGGAGAGTACTTAATGGACACACATTTATCGATGCTCCCGTGTCCACAAGGGTAGACTCCATGGCCACTTTATTCAAAGAGATGGTAATACATAGCGGCATCTGCCGTGCCTCGGGGGGCGCTAGCTCTGACTCAGAAAATGAAATAGAAGGCCCCTTGGTAATTGTTGCCAAAACCGACAGCAAGCTATCCACTGCCACATCTTCGCTCACCATAACCTTATGCAGAAAAGTCTTTAAGGCATCCTGGTGTAGTGGCGACCTTTTGATCAATTCCAAGACTGAGATCTTGGCCGGCATCCGGTCCAAGTGCTGCAATAAATCATACTTCGTGCCTGGCACGGGGTCTACTTCTTCTATCTCAACTATGGGGGAAGGAACTTGAAGGTTGGGTGCAGACGCACCGGAGGGAGGAAACATTCTCTGGAAGGGACACCCGCTCCGAAGGGCGCAATGTGGTGCCGGCACGGCTTGAGATGGACCCCCGCTTGGCCCGGTGGGGTAGGTGGAATGTGTAGAGATGGGGGTGAGGATGGTGGAAGTGGGTCTAATAGGCCCTGGTGGAGGGGAAATGGGCGAGGGGTTGAGCGGAGGGGTGAGGATGGAGGGTACGGTGGGCGGTGGTGCAAGGACTGGCGGTGCGGAGGGGAATGCGACGGGCCTGATGGGTGATGCGGAGGGAATAACGAGTGGGGTAGTGGTCAGAATGGTGGGCCTGAGGATGGAGGGGATAGAAGGTGCGGTGGAATGGCTGTGGTGGAAGGCCAAGAGATGTGCGGGGTTTCATCATCAAAAGTCCACCCAGCATTGGGGGCTGGGTGTTGGACAATGTCCACTTGTGCTGGTGCCGGTGCCGGCGGCTGTTGTTGTTGCTGAGGAGCGGGTTGATGCATTGGCATGGGATTCTGATGGATCCCAAGGTCTTGTTGCTGCGGCTGGGGTTGCTATTGCTGCTGGGGTTGCTGCTGCTGTTGCTGCTGCTGGGGCGCCGCCTGCTGCGGCCTGGCTTGTCTATGCCTCTGCTTGATGTCTTCAATTAGCTGGTGCATCTAGGCCCAATCAATCCTTTGGCCCTCATGCAAATCATACACCAGGTCTCTAAACTGATAGCACCGCTCTATCGTGTGCCCGGGCTGCCGATGGAATATGCAATATCGAGACTGATCGGCGGCCGGATTCCAATTTGGACGCTCAGGAGGCAATTGAAGATCACCAGTGTACATCAGAGCAGAGAAAATATCGGGCAAAGTCTCAGGAAGAGGAGGGTAATGGGCTCTTTTTGGACTCGGCCGAGCAGATCCATAGGCGGCGGGTGGAGGAACATTGTTATATTGCGGTGGCCGCTGAGGCTGTTGGGGTGGTGGTGGTTGTTGTTGCGGGTATTGTGGAACCTGGAAAGTGGGTTGAGGAACTTGTGGAGTGGCGAACTAGGGGTTACGCGGAGGCTGCGGGAAGCGAGGTGGAGTGGCTTGGTGGGGGAACTGAACAGCCTGGACCTGCTCGTTAATTTGGACTCCCTCAGTGACGGGGCCCTAGGATTTCCTGGCGGTTTTGGGTTTCTGGGCCTCAAACAAAGAATGGATAGGGGAGTCCTTGAACTGGGTTTGTATGAACCGAGTTGTACTGTACAACTGGTGCATATTTGAGATGTCGTTCATCGCCAATATGTTCTTGAATGTTGGCGTGGCATTGGAGATCAATAACTTCACTTTCTCTTCTTCCGGGATTTGCCCGGGCACACGTGAGGCCATCTGGCTCCATCGATCAGCGTAGGTTGCAAAATCTTCTTCCGGCTTCATCTTCTCGGCTACCAGGTCGGTGAAGGAATATTCGGGTCCGACCCGATCTTGAAATCTCTGAATAAACCTCTCTTTGACGGTCTTGAAATTCTCGGCCTCCTCCATGGGCAAAGTATAAAACCATTCTAGGGCGACCCCTTCCAGTGATCGGCGAAATAAATAAGCCATCAGGCGGTCGTCTTGCTGGAACTGTGTTGACTCATATAGAAACTCCCGGACATGGATGAACGGGTTGCCATTCCCGTCATATTTGCGGTATACGGGGAGCTCGGACTGAGAAGGAAAACGAATGTCCCTGAAGTTAGGAATAGGGACGTCAGCCAAAGATTGCGGGCCAACCCGCTTGTGGAGGAGGTCAATTTGTTGCTGCATAGCAGCCCATTTATCGAGAATCTCCCGTTCCCGAGAAGGAGGAGAAGGAGCAGAAGGAGTAGTGCCTGGATATGTAGCCAGAGGATAAATCGATTGAAGGGGCGGCCCGTAAGATGGATAATGGGCCAGGGGAGGGCCCGCATCCGCCTGAGCCAGCTGGGCGGCCCCTGGTTGCAACCTGGCAAGATCAGCCGGGGCCAGAAGGGCCTGCGGCGACGGAGAGACAGTAGCATATGGATCAAGGCAAGGAACATAGGGGATTTGAGACTTCCCCTTATCGAGCGGTTGATGGGCCGAGGTGGAAGCCTGGCCCGCCTCCATACTGGAGTACCGGAGAACCTGGGGACGAGTAGGGGTAAGATCAATAGGGGCCACAGAGGTGGCCCCAACAACAGCGGAGGTGGTGGCAGCAGTGGTCACACCACGGGAAGGAACTGAACTCGGTGCATCGGCCCCCTGCAAAGCTTGCCGAATAAGGTGGAACTGGGTGGGGTCCAGTTGAGCCATCATGTTAAGGATCTGACTAGCCGGATTCTGAACGGAAGGATCAGAGAGAGGGGGGTGAGATCCCTCACTGAGAATAGTCGGGAGGGGAGGGGCAGTCCTCTCTCCTTCCTGCATGGGGGCGACCCTGGGTGGGTCCTCCAGAAGTCCGCGAGGAAGAGAGTCCTCGTGAGACTGAGAGAAATCATAGGACGACATGGAGGATGGTGAATCGAACAAGGGATTAAAGTAAGATCGGAAAGGAGAACTGACCCTAGGAGGTGATCCAAAGGGGGGAAAACAACTCCACATACACCAAATGGAGCAGAGTGGAGGGACAAGACCGCCCTAAACCAAACCACGCAAACAAACAAACACAAACGTGCAATGAAAGAAGGAGATGAGAGAAGAATCACCCAATTAAGCAATCAAGTTTTTTAGATGATGCGCGTCAAATTCTTATAATTTCCCCTTTGAATCTTAATGGATTAAACAAAGTGCAAAATTCACTCGATCAATAGGTGCCTAACTAGGGTATGGACAGGGGAACGGGGTGACTCTAAGGAACTCTCACTTACGGATGCAAACCCTAGGCTAAGGTGTGGCGACGGTACAACCGGCCCGGCGTCCGTGTGGGAATCCACGGCTCACGGGGACTTACGGAGGCCCTCAGCAGGGTCACCTAGTCGACTCCAAGGAATATGGAGACGAGAGGGAACCCTACCTCGGTAGGAATGCAACTACAGATGAACAGAGATGAATGCCCCTATGCGCACCGGAGTGCATGCACAATCTAGCCTCGCAACTATCAAACAATGATCAAGCAAATATACTAGCAATGACACCAAGACGCGACAATGGTAGGGGGAGATCAATCAACTAGCACCAAACTGACAAATCACGTAGAATATAGCCATCAAAATGAATAAAGAGGGTGCTGTGGCACCAGAAGGACAGTCTGTATATGACCACGCAAACGTCAGACGGTCTGTAGAGGACCGTATAATCCAGGGAGTAATAGAACGACAACAGGACAACAGTGATGAAGAAAGTACCGGAAGGACGGTCTATAACGGACCGCTCAAGCTCTGGGACGGACCTCTAGCAGCCGCGTACCTGCAGCCAGGACAGAAAGAGGCATACCTGTGCCGAAGCGGTGGACGGCCAGAAACCCGACCGCTCAGAAAGATAGACGGTCAATGGTACACCGTTTACAACAAGGCGCTGAATGGAAACTGGCACTGGTAGCAAGAGACGAGCGGTGGATGAGCAGCCACGCTAGAGGATGAACGGCTATGGATGAACCGCTCACGTCCCAGAAAACAGAAAGCACGCCCAACCTGCAAATCACTTCAAGAGGAAAGCTAGACAACGAAAGGGGGTCAGCAATTCACAAGCACGATGGGCACTAGGTGTCCCACCGTGATCGCCACAAAAGAAGGGTGTAGATATATTTTTCCTCCTCTTTACCGTGATGCAATATGTGCTATGAATGGATCAACAATGTGATGCATAAGTAAATGAAGAACCGTAAGAGGAGCAAGGTAAATGAAAGTGACCGTGATTGCCACCAAAGCACCGAACGTGATGAACGCGCCGTGCTTTGGAAAAGAAAGGGAGACACTCGCCTAGCTGCAGCATTGGGAGGATGAGCGGTTGATGAAGAGCCGCCTATAGACGTGCAGTCTTACGATAGACCGCGTAAGGGTGCTGCAGAACGTGCGGGAGGAAGCGCTCCTGGAGGATGGACGGCTTGAAGAAGGCCGCAGGAAGAAGAAGGGCGGTTCCTAGATAGCCGCACGTCATCTTGAACGGGCAGTCAAGAACCGCTCGAGTCCATCACGCCAGAAGTTGCTAAAGGGTTCACCTCCACCCTCTCCAGCCGGCCAGAGGGGATGGGCCTCGTGCTGATGAAGTGCTGACCTGCAAAACAACGTGAAGACACAAGAAGAACACCTAGATCAGGACTGAATGGTGTAATAAATGTTCATATGGGAATAAATAACCATAAACAAATGGAAAGGGGGATACCTGGGGGGTTTTAAACCCCTAGGGTGACAAAAACATGGGTGGAGGTGTGCATGATGATGAAAACGAAGGGGGACGTGGGGAGGAAGCAATGCATGCAAGGAAGAACGATGAAAACTATGACAAGCACAAACAACTCAAAGCATGGACTACTCCCTAGACCGGAGGCTCGTATGGACGTAGAGAGCCTCCCTCCTTGGTGCTAGGTCGCTCAAGAAGGCAGCAGGGCTTCGCCGTCGATCAAAAATATCCCCCCTCTCCCAATCCGGCCTCTAGGGTCTATATATAGAGCCTCAAAAGCCAACCTCAAACTAGGGTTTAGAACCATTTTCGGGATGAGATTATTGAAGATAAATCATAGAGAATACAATTATCTCTCATCCAGTCGAAACGGTAGCTAAAATGGTTGAGTATCCATGGAGATATTGATAAAAGAAGTTGGGGATAAAAATCATGGATAAAAGGATTAAAATCTGTTAAAATTCCATAATCGATGGGATGAACGGTCTTACGATAGACCGCTCAACAAGAGGGGCTGTTACATGATAACCGTCCAAGCCCGTCGGTGGAAATTCCAATAATCAGAAAATAATCTCAATTATCCCTCGAACTGACCGAAACGCCCGCCGTTGGACTCTTATAGAAGAACGGCTCCACTGAGACCGTTCAACTGTAGAGCGGCCAAGGACAAGCCGTTTTAGCCTTGTTGGTGATAATTCAATTAGTTGGATAATTATCTGAGGAAATTAGCAAGCGTAGGACTCTGAGATATAAGCGGTTGAAGTAAGACCGTTCATTTAGTTGAACGGCTAGGAGAGGACCGCTCAAAGCCCTGTCGGTGAAAATTCAGAAAATCCTCAGAAATCAATCATAAATGTATGAACGGTCCATATCTAACCGCTCCAGTGTGGAACAGCTGAGGTTGAACCGTACATGCTCTTGGATGCTTGATTTTTATAAACATGTTCAATCAACCAAAAACCAAGGCCCAACAAGCCCCGAATCGATGCGGACTCCACCAAGGAGGGAGGTTACACATAAAACTGGCCCAAAATACACCTGAAAATAGTCCCAATGAGTGACGGTCAACCCGAGGCATCAAAAAAAGTGAATAAGAGAAACGACTCAACTTATCGGTATAAAACGGGTGTCAACAGAGTCTTCACCAAGTAACTGGGGGTACTGGCCTCTGATCAAGGTGTATCCTTAATGTCAAAGGTGAAAATTGTTCCTTGTAGGTCTTGATCTGTAATAGATCTAGTAGTTTATACCTAGTAACTGGGGGTACCTGCCTCTGATCAAGGTGTACACCTAATGTCAACAGCATAAATGCCACTGGTCTATTCACTTAGCTCAGTTTCTGAAAATTAAAAGGTGAAAAACAAAATACTGTAACCCTTTGAAATCAAAAGTCATTGAGTGTAAATTATTTTTCTCAATACATATTCAAGTTGCCTTTCTTGAACTTCCATGTTTAATCACAAAGGATATTGTTTCTGACTTATCTATTAAAACCATGTGCCCTAGATTCATTGCTATAAATGAAGTCTATAACTCTTTTTCAGTGGTCAGCTGCTTTACTCTATCTTTATCACTGTTAAACCTGAATTCTTTCAAGACTGTATATTGCTGACTCTTATGCTTTAACAGTTGTCTATAATCATGCTCACTCTCTGAACCAATGCTTCAGCTATTGTGTAGTGACCCCTTACCTTATTCATGTTCTTTCTCTCCTATCTTCTCTACTTCTTGATTATGTCAAAAGGGGAGAAACAATTCAGGGGGAGTTATACATTCAGGGGGAGAATGGGTTGTTCTATGGGAAATCTGCATGTTTACTGCATTTAGCATTCATGATGTGCCATTAAGGGAGAGAGAGCCTTTCATGACTTAGTCAAAGGGGGAGACTTTCATCCAATCATTGCATGCATATTTATATTTCTCATCTCAAACTATTTTCTTTTTGATGAAGTCAAAGGGGGAGAATAGTTTGACATGAGTCAGTGTGACTCATAGTGTTGCCATCATCAAAAAGGGGGAGATTGTTGTGCCCCTGTGATGTTGATGATAGCAAACACTATGAGTCAGCATTACATATCATGAACATCTCTATCTAAATGAAAGTCCTGCTTGAGCATTTAAAGTCTGTACATCGTCTGCTCTCCATGCATATGCATAGTCTGTACAGCCAGTGCATCCCTTGATTTAAAGTCTGTACATCGTCAGTGCTCTTCATGCATGTGCAAAGTCCATGCATTCATCTAAAGTCTGTACATCGTATGCTCTTCATGCATGTGCATAGTTCATGCATCTCTTCTTTAACAAGTCTATACATCGTGTGTTTCACGCATTTCCAAAGTATGTACATTCTCTGGTGGCAAGTCTGTACATCGCATCGTTTGTTCATGCAGATGTGCAAGTCTACACATTGATAAGTTTCGCACACATACAAAGTCTGTAAATCGCATCGCATGCACATTGCATCTGTCAAGTCGGAACTGCCTGTGTGTTGCACGAACACAAGTCTATACATTGTCTGGTTGCACGCCACACTGCTGAGCAAGTCTATACATCCGTTAGCCTTGCCTCATCCACGCAAAGTCTATACATTCTGTGTGGCTTGTTCATGCATATGCTTTGTCCGTGCATCAAGTCTATACATTCTTCAAATGGCATTACACACTATCAAGTCTGTACATCCACCAGCTGAACCGAGCAAGTCTATACATTGCCTTGCTGCATTGCACGCGTTCAAAGTCTATACATTGCTGTCGCATGCACTCTAAGTCTATACACTGCCTTGTAGCATGCACGCACACACAAGTCTATACATCCTTTGCTGTTATGTCCATGCGCCAGTTCATCAAGTCTATACATGATGCATTCATGCATTAACGCTAGGTAGCAAAGTCTGTACATTGCTTGACAACATGCTTGAGCACTCATCGTCAATGTACATACTTTCCTATATGCATTTGTGCATTGTTCAAAACATGTCTATACATCGGTTGTTTCATTCATACATAAAGTCAGTACATAATGCTTTATCTCTACTTGATCGACTGAAGTAACTCTGTCATTAAACTGGCAGATGTCTGGGCACGTGATCCGAGGTTGGCACTTGGCACGTGATTCGAGGTTATCTCTAGACAAAGAGGTCACAAGCCCTGCACACGCCCTACTTCTGATGCTCTATAAATACCAAGCTTCTTCCTCAGAAGAAGACTGATCGTGACTGAAGCAGAAAGGGCAGAAGTAGAGAGAGAGCCTCCACGATCCAGAAGAAGAGAAAAGAAAGTAGAAGAGAAAAGAAAGAATCAGAGAGTGAGAAGAGAAAGAGGAAGAGACGAAGACAAGAGAGTCTGGAGAGTTTCAAGAGAGTTTGTTCCTCAGATCTTTGGTTCAAAACCAGATCTGAGTTTGCTCAATTGTTTGAGCTTCATTCCCTGTAGGGATATATTTTATCTTTCGTTTGCCTTTTGTTTTGGTTACTGAAATCTTGTTTTCAAGCTGTGTGCCAGCATTTGCAGTGGAGGATTCCACTGGACGGGTAAGCTGTAATCCCCAGCGTTGCAGAGAACGTGATTCTCTGGACATCAAGTTGTGAGGCTCAGCGCAAGCTGTTAGGCAGCGGATGGCTAAGCTGTATTGCCCAGCGGAAGCAAGCTGTGATGCTCAGCGGTTGTAGGCTAAGCTGTAAGGCCCAGCGGACGCAAGCTGTGTTGCGCAGTAGTAAGCCACACTTGGGTTTGAGTGTGGGGTGGACGTAGGTCTAGAGGGCCGAACTACCTAAAATATCCTGTCTACTGTGTGATTGATCTGTGGTTTGCATTGCCTCTTTATTTTTGATTCTTTGCGCAGTAGTTGATTGTTTAGGACAGTTCTTCAGCAGTTTTGGCTGGTATTTACTTTGTGCCCTTTATCTGTTTAGCAGAAGTTCTTGTATTCCGCACTTGAATCTACTGCAGTCGATTTTATCGGGTGACTGATCTATTCACCCCCCTCTAGATCATCTTAAGCGTCTCAACAGTCGTCGTAAGACCGTCTTCATCCTGCACCAGCACTGTCCTGGTTTGGCGAGTGTCTTCATCCACTCCTCTTTTCCAAGGTATGTAGTGCGTCCCTCCTCGCACTATTTACGTTGGTGGCGATCACAGTCTGGTAGGGTGGGTGTTGATTTCATTGTATTTCTTGCTCTATTCCATATTCACACCCATCACTCACACATTTCACATTTTTGGAAAAGAAAATAGCTACATCCTTGCTTTTTTGACGACCCCTTTGAAAAACGGGTTCTGTTTTCAAAATCTGGAATATCAGGTGTCGACACTTTTGAGAAGGGGGGACGTCCCCTTTGCAAACTGGGTTCTGTTTCCAGAACCTAGAAATTATAGGTGTCGACCCCTTTAGAGAAAATGTGTCGACACTTTCTTGCGGGCCATTCTGTTTGCACTAGGGCTGTCTCAGGTGTCGACCCCTTTGGACAGGGTGTCGACCCCTTCAAGAGAAAATAGTTCAGCTTAAATAAAAAATCAATCAATAATATGAAATACCTTTGGATTAATCTCTTGACACCTTACCATGATGGATCCTTTGAAGATTTTGAGCCCATTTTTCACCTTAAGATCTTAAACCAATTAAGCATAAGAGAAATGATGACCTCACCTTTCACATTGCCAAACCTCCTTACTTTTCAGTTCACATGGAAGTGTGTACAAGAGTTCTTGTAAGTTCTTGCCTGGCTAGCTGCAAAATGCAAACTTGTGATTTGTAAAACAATGAGATGCTCATGAATGAAATTAAACATAAGGAGATTTCACACACACAATAATTATTGGCATAGGATTTTGTCATCGTCAAAATCAACATGGGGCACAACAATCTCCCCCCTTTTGATGATGACAAAATCCTAATGCAATTTAAGCACAATGCTATAAATCAAGCCATTTGAACCATGAAGCTTCCTCCTTAACATCTACAAGCCATTCAAAAGGTTTTCATGAGCGATCAAACTCTCCCCCTCAACCATAGCCTCATTCGAAATAGCATATTCACAGTGTTAGCATCACATAGCACACAAGCTCACATTCATTCAAAAAACCATTATTTCAACAAGCTCATTCATCAAGGCCACAATTCATTCTTTCAAGGCTAACAAACTCATTCAATCAAAAAACATAAGTTCACATTCCAAAACAATTTTGGCAATATAACATGACAGATTAACAAAAACTAACAACAAGAATTGCATTTCATTTCTCCCCCTTTTGTCATTAGCAAAAAAAAGGAGGAGTTCTACAGGAGAGCACACTGACATTTGGCAACTACCTAGAATAGAGAGAATGCATAGAGCTACATGAACCATGGACTGACAGATAACTAAGTGGAGCACACAAGCATGCTGCATGCATATCGTAGATTTAGTTTTATGTACAAGGAGATAATTTCAAAAAGAAGGATAACATAAAGTGGGCATCTCCTGAATTTGTCTTTTAGGAAGTGCAGTTTAATGATGGGATGGATCGGAGGGTCCATAGATATATTCTCAGATGCATTGCAACATTTGGTTTTGACCCTCAAGAGTCTGGTTGATGGACTAAAAGGACTACAAGTATCCCTCGTGATTAAGCTTTAACTCGGCTACATCTTTGACCAACTCGTCCATCTGCTGTCCAATTTTAGTTATTTGGGTCTGCAGTGGGGCTAGTTCAGTGTCCTCTTGCCTGAGTGGAGGAGGAACTCTGCTGGATGGTCCTTCATCAGTTTCCATGTGATCAGTCTGTTGTGTATTGGGTTCTTGTTGCTCTTGCTGTTCTTCGTCAGAAGTGTCACCATCTATTTTAGATTCAAGCTTGTTCTTTCCTGTGTCCTTTTTCAAGGTACAAACCAGCTCTCCATGTTCATTTAACCTATAACCCATTCTTGTATGTAGACTTTTAATGTTGTAGATATCACCATCTTTCAGCTCTTCACAAATTTCATCATCAAGTGGGATGTGCATAAATTCAAAAATTGGAGTAAGATGAGCAGCATATGGAATGCTTCTTCCTTTTGCTTTTTGCATAGCAAGATTAAGTCCAACATAAGAGCAGGGAGGTCAATTTCCAAACCGTTGAACAGACAATAGAATAGAAATTTGTGGACAGTTGTTACTTTATTTCTGCTTCCTCCTCTTGGATAAATAATCGTGGTGAACAAGTGATGTAATATTCTATGCACAGGAGGAAAAGTGTTCGCATCTCCACTTGTGTCGAGATCTTAATCCTTTTCTAGTGCACATCCAGTCATTATCTCATAAGTTTGCACAAGATCTATGTCAGTATTTTTCAATGTAGCACCTGTTCCAGTGGAAGGATTGAACACATTCTCAGGACTGCTGTAGTAAGCTTGATAGATTTTCCCTTTACAACCGTAAAACATACCCCATTTTTCATAGACAACTTGATGTAAAATTCTTGGACTAGAGAATGGTATATTTTTCTATGACCGGACATGAAGGAAAGCCAATTTTGTTGGGCGGTTAAGATGTCTACCAAACCTGGTACCACGTTCTCCAAATCGGCGAAATCGACAGCTCTTGGCCTGAGAACCTTTTTGGGGATGAATGGAGTTTGCAGGGAAAGCTTTTTCACTTCAGCGTGCTCTTTCTTAGTCCAGGGAACTCTTTGCTCCGAGGTAACTGATTTCGAACGTCCAGCTGTTGTCTTCCTCTTAGGAGGCATTCGAGAGGAGCACTTACCTAGACGACCACCCCAGATCCTCATGTTTCTCCTTGGAGCCTTGAGGCAAGCTGGCTGAGATAGCAGACGAGTCTCCACACGTCACAGGGATGGACTTGCAAGCGCTCGCCAACGAGAAGATGCTCTTGAGGATCGACAAGGATCAGGTCGCGGATATGCCGCTGGATGCTCCGCTGGTTTCAAACAGTGAGGGCTTCGAAAGGGAAAAGGGTTTAGGGCTGTGAAAGGGGGTGCGACGTATAAGGTAGGGGATGCCACGCTCAATAGGAACCGGACCAGTTTGTAGTTGGGTTCAAAGAGTGGCCGGCCGGTTCAAGGAGTTGGGTTAAATGAAAGAGGCAGGGTGAAGAAGGGTGTCGACACCTTTATGTAGGGGTGTCGACCCCTATAAAGGCATCCCAGAATTGTCTCAAGAAGCAAGGTTTTGGTAATATAAAAAAAAACTTTTCACACTGAATTGATTGAGGAGTAGTTTGAGTGTCTGGATGAGTAGGTAAAATGCAATTCAGTGATTAATGTAGCAGTCACATCTTAGTTTAACGTCATAGTCCCTCCTAACAATCCAAAGATCAATCTGCTCAACCACATGACATTATCAGGAAAGGCACCTTAGTTCATTCAAGGACTAAAGAGCCTTAAAAAGTTCAAAAAGAGGGTCAGGATATACTAAACTCAGTTAATATCATGCAAGTCAAGGCTCAAGCATAATTATCATTATTTATTTATTTTGCCACACAAAAATGCATGTGATTGATTTTGTATGATATGAATAGTATGTGCAAGGTTCTGATGTCTAGGAAATGCATGCTCAAGTGATGTCACCATGAATGCTCAATGATATGTGAGTAGAGGATGCAGTGGTATGGACAAACGTGGTTATTGAATAGGACTTAATGCATGACACTATTATGAATGAACACAATCTTATGCATGTACCCAAGCCAACCTATGTGCTCTCTAGTCTGTAGATTCCTAATTCTCTTCTGAGGGAGGTGAATTTATCCTTACTGAGAGGTTTTGTAAAAATGTCAGCTAATTGCTTATTTGTATCAATGAACTTTAATTCAAAGTTTCCTTTATTGACATGGTCTCTTAAGAAGTGGTGTTGGATATCGATGTGTTTTGTTCTAGAATGGTGAATTGGATTTTTTGACAGATTAATGGCACTTTTATTATCACACATGATGGGAACACATTTAAGAAACATATTGAAATCAACTAGCTGATGTTTGATCCAAAGGACCTGTGCACCATAACTTTTGGCAGCCACGTATTCGGCTTCAGCAGTTGACAATGCCATGGAGTTTTATTTCTTGGAGGCCCAAGAAACTGGCATGTGCCACTTGTGCTTTTGCGATCAATGAGACACCCAGCATAGTCGGCATCAGTGAAGGCCATAAGGTCAAAATCACATCCGCGAGGAAACCAAATTCCTAGATCATGAGTACCGGCAAGATAACGAAAAATTATTTTTACGGCACTTAAGTGAGATTCACGAGGACATGATTGATATCGTGCACACAAACAGACAACAAAATGTATATCAAGCCTACTTGCTGTTAAGTACAAGAGAGAGCCAATCATACCCCTGAACAGCTTTGGTTCAACCGATTTACCTTTGCAATCCTTTTCAAGTTTTATGCTAGTTGACATAGGTGTGTCATAAGGCTTCGTGTTCTCAAAGTCATACTTCTTCAAAAGTTCTAGCAGGTATTTATTTTGATTAATGAAGATTCCATTATCCTTTTGTTGAATTTGCAGCCCCAAGAAGTAATTCAGTTCGCCCATCAGACTCATCTCGAATTCAGCCTGCATCAACTCAGAAAATTCCTTGCACATAATGTCATTAGTAGAGTCGAAAATAATATCGTCAACATACACTTGAACAAGAAGTAAATCATTTCTTGAATGCTTAGTAAAAGGGTCTGATCAACAGAACCCCTCTTGACACCATGATCAATCAAGAAAGAACTCAAACAATCATACCAAGCCCGTGGGGCTTGTTTCAAACCGTACAAGGCTTTATCGAGTTTAAACACATGATTTGGATTTTTTATGTCCTCAAACCCTAGAGGTTGCTCAACAAACACTTCTTCCTTGATAAATCCATTTAAGAAAGTGCTCTTCACATCCATTTGATATAATTTGAAATTCCTAGAGCATGCAAAAGAAAGTACAATGCGCACGGCTTAAAGGCAAGCAACCGGGGCGAATGATTCATCAAAATCGATCCCGAGCTCTTGGCTATAACCCTTGGCCACGAGTCGAGCCTTGTTTCTAATAACCACACCTCGATCATTCAGCTTGTTTCGGAATACCCATTTGGTTCCAATCACATTGTGATTATCAGGACGGGGCACTAGTTTCCACACCTCGTTCCGTTGGAACTGGTGTAGTTCCTCGTGCATAGCCATCACCCAGAAATTGTCTTTTAATGCATCATCGATATTCTTGGGTTCTACTTGTGATGTGAGTGCAAAGGCATTCAGTGCAATAATAAGTTTCAAGGATGATCGAGTCCTTATACCTTCATTTACCTTACCCAAGATATTTTCTGCTGGATGATCTTTCATGTATTTCCATGAGCGAGGCAGATCTGGATGGGTTTGAGGTGCATTTCTTAATAGTTCTGCATTAGGTTATTCAACTTCATTCTTTTCCTTGATTGTTGTTCCTGAGGTTGATGGATCATGCTACTTTTCTTTGTTTACATCCTCTTGACTTTTGGCCTGCAGAAAATCTGATTCATCAGTAATTGTAATGGAACCCTTGGATACACTTTCATCAACAATGACACACGGGCTCTCTTCTATCACTGAGGTTCTTTTATTGAAGACACGATAAGCCCGAGAATTGTTAGAGTAACCTAAGAATATTCCAACATCACTCTTTGCATCGAATTTCTCTAAATCATCCTTACCATTATTCAAAATGTAACAAGTACTCCCAAAGGTTTTAAAATATGAGATGTTCGGTTTCTTACCTTTGCAGAGTTCATAGGGTGTCTTATTTACAAACGGCCTTACCATAGCATGTGAACGACGTCACGCGGAGAGAAGGAGCGGCCAACTGAAAGGGGCACTTTTGCGTTGGTGAAATGGATAATGACACACGCACTTGATGAGAAGACGGGAAAAACACAGAAGAGAGAATTGGACCGCAGCGGGATATTACTCTCCGTGGGTTTTATGATGGGAGGTGCTGAAATTAAAAATGCAAAAATTAAACGGTCATGGCGGGAAGTGACTCGCCGCGGACCTGGGGATGATGGTAATGGTGCAGAATTTAAATGGCAGAAATGAAATGGCGGAAATTAAATGACCATGGCGGGAAGTGACTCGCCGCGGGCCTCGGAGGAATGGGAATGGTGCAGAATTTAAATGGTAGAAATAAAATTACAGAAATTAAACGGGCATGGCGGGAAGTGACTCGCCGCGGGCCTCAGAGGGATGAGAATGGTATATAATTTAAATGAACCGCCGCGGGAAATGACTCTTCGCGCGGGTTTACGCAGGCATACCGCCGCGGGAAATGACTCTCCGCGTGGGTTAGAACAAAACAGGACCCGCCGCGGGAAATGACTCTCCGCGCGAGTTAGAACAAAAATGACAGAGATGAAATGGAGAACCGCTGCGGGAAGTGACTCTCCGCGGGTTTTAATGGAGAGCGCGTGTGTGGTGGTGGTGTGATCGCTAGGGGCTGAGGGCCCCAAAATAAAAGGAAAGTGATCGCTAGGGGCTGAAGACCCCAAGAATGAGAAGGGTGATCGCGTTTACCTCAAAAGTAAGAAGTGGTGTGGGTTGCTTCTTCCTCTCCCTTCGACCGGCAGATGAAGAGGGCTTTCTAGTTGGTTACCCTTGCAAGAAAAGAAACAAACACCAAAACAGATCAGAAATAAAGCAGTGCAGTATCGATCCCTTGTGATAAAAGTAATGAAATTATGAGCGGACACACATCTGGTTGGTGTTATTTTTAAACCCCTCTCAAATGCAAAAGGGTAGGAAAATGAGGTGATGAATGAAATCACGTGCAGAAATGCACGGGATGGCGTCCTCTCAAAGAGAGGAGCGTGATGCGAGTAAAAATGACAAATAATGCATGCAGACTAAAAATGGAAAGAACAAGGAAGAATGGAGGGTAAGAAAGAGCGTATGGGACGCCGATGGCGAGATTCAACAGAGTTTCGGCAGAGCTTCGGCAGCGTGAGGATGACATGGAAGCGCGGGGGGATGAAGCAGCCTTTCTCTCGCGAGCACGCGGGCACCCGGAAGTCCGATAGAACCTCCCCTGAAGAAGCCTCAAGCTTGGAACAATTCTGGCAGAGTAACCCCCTCATCTGTTGGATCTGAAGCCCTCTGGTTTCGAGGGAGGGGGTCCTCTATTTATAGGGAAAATTTTGATTGACACGTCTTGGGCCTAGGACGCGTTCATGTTGGTGCGTCCCGTTGACCAGACGCCTCAATAAATATAAAAATATTTTCTTACATCCGTTTATTATATTTAAATGCCCTGACGTGTCTCTGAGGTGGGACGCTTTCAATTAACACGTCCCATAGACAAGACGCATCCAAAATTTCCAACAAAATGGCGCCGAAAGCCGTCGACAACGGAGAAAGCGATTGATTTCGGCACCTAACCACGACTTTTGAAGGACACGTCTGGTCCGCAAGGCATCTTTGTGTTTGGATTTATTTGAAATGTCAAACTGAGCGGCAGGAGTGGCGCCGCCCGCGTGCTGCACGAGGGTTGAAGGATGCGTCTTGGTTCCCAGACGCTGTAGACACGCTAAAATTGACATCATTTTGAGCATATCTCCTGTCACGCGGTGATGCCCCATTTGACCCTCAAATCAACTTATTTGAGTGATTTTTCTCTCTTTTCTTGAATATCTAACTTCCTCTAGCTTTCCCACATGTTTTCCTATTTTTTCAGATTTTTCTGAGGTTTTTCTCTATTTTTCCATGGGTTTTTCTAAATAGTGGCAGCCACCTTGACTCTATTTAACTAAATAGTTGCTGCCCGGAAGGGCGCTATTTCTTTTAAAAAGATTTAAGTTGATTTTCTAAATAGTGGCAGCCTGGCTGACTCTATTTAACTAAATAGTGGCTGCCTAGAAGGGCACTATTTCTTTTAAACAGATTTAAGTTGGATTTTCTAAATAGTGGCAACCTGGCTGACTCTATTTAACTAAACAGTGGCTGCCCGGAAGGGCGCTATTTCTTTTTAATAGATTTTTCACTTGATTTTTTGGATTATTTGAAATAGAGACATCCCGAAAAGTCGCTATTTCATTAAATAGCGACCGTTCATAAGGTCGCCAATTCTTTTCTTCAGATTTTGAGCCAAACTCGGATTGTTTCTCATTCCACGACTTCTGGAAAGTCGCTTATTCATTAAATAGCGCCCGTGTGGGAAGTCACCATTTTCCTTGCCATATTTTAAGTCCGAATCCGTCTCGAAATGCTTTCGGAATGGCGACACTTCGCGTGGGCGCTCTTTTGAATAGTGACAATCTGAGTGGTCGCTATTTCTTTCTGCCATCCGAACTCCGACCGAGCCTCCTTCTTTCCTCATTTTAAGCCTCCTTTCACTTGGGAAAGGATTCTAGAAGCTTTCTAAGGATGAAAGGACACTTGCCTATTGTTTATCTCCTTCCAAATCTAACTAAAACAAGTTTTCCTAATTTCCCTTGGAATTAACTCCGAATTTTAGCCCTATAAATAGGACCCCTCTCTCCCTTGTGTTTAAGGCATCAACACAAAACTAAGGGGAGGTGCTGCTAGATTGGAGGCTCAAAGAAGAGCTTCCATAAACCTCAAGGCTACATCCTTTGGAGCTTCTTCTTCCCTTAAAGATCTTGAAGCCAAATTGGAGAAAACCAGTAAGCTTTCCTTCCCCTTTCTCTCATTATTTCTTTAGTTAATTTTCATTGCATGCATCATACCATATTCTTCTTTTATTTCTCTTCATCTCAATATTGAGATCTCCCGCTTGTGCACTCTAGCACACCTCCAATTATGCAACACTTGCACACTCCTTTTCATCATATATCATCTTTTACCCACCCTTTGCATAGGGGTTTAAGGGCCAACATCAACAAGGTGTGTTCATCTTCTTATTGTCATATTTGTTTATCTTATGAATTTGATGCTACACATCTCATAATTCTAATACAATCTCTCTTATTGGTGTTTTCTTTATTTCACAAGGGTAATCATATCAAGAAGAACTCTCTTCATCGGCCGGCCGGTTTGAAGAGAAGGTGACACTCACAATCCCCTGCATCCTTTTGAGGTATTTATATTCGCTATCCCTCCTTTGTTTATTGATATATCTTTTGAGGCCCGCGTGTCTTTGGCGATCACCTTTCCCTTTAGCATCCACGCATGCTCCCTTTTCTCTTTTCCCACTTCTTAGGATAGTCTCTTTGCCTATTTATTTATTCTTAGTTTTCCTTAAGTGGACTTTCTTTAAGATCTACAGACGCCTTTAAAGGAGGCGTCACCTTCCCCCACCGCCTTTAAAACTCTTCACAGAAAAATTTAGAAAAATGTGAAAAAATTCAAAAAAACTAGGAAATCATTTACGTAATTCAAAATGTGAAGGCCACCTTAGAGCATTATAGTGTAATATGAGATTTACTCATGGTAATGTCAAAAACGGCGTGTGTACAGCTGCCCCACCTTGGCGTCTGCTTTGCAAGGGAGTGGCACGTTGTGGAATGGAATAGAAGTGTAATGAAATGGGGTGAGAACGGACTGAAAAGTAGATGCCAAGGTGCGATGAGACACGCTTTCAACATTACGGTTTAGAATCTTTTCAGAGTGTCAATGAGGGAACCATGAAGAAGGCCTTCCAAATTCAACGATTGTTTGGACGGAAATCAAACAAGGAAGGGGAAGATGTGCACTCAGGCACAAACATAAAAAGGGACCAACTTCTCTGCGCGGAAGTACCTAGGTCGTAAACCTGTAGGTTTCACCTTTGGGGAGCGGTTACCAGCCAATGTGGAAGTGCTGCGGCTAAGGTGGGTCAAATGGAGTAAAAGTAAAAGAATATTTGAGGATCAGTCCAAACAAGGGTCTCTTCTAGAAAAATAGTCATGGGTAGTCTCAAAGAAACCCAGTACTCAATTCGGAATAGAATATCTCATATTAGAAGAACTTAAGCACATCAGCTTTCACAATCGAATTACTTGAATGATCTTCCGCAATGAAATCAAAGTCCTATATGAATGCATGCTGGGTTTAAAGGAAAAATAAAAACAAACTAAAATAAAAGATAGCCAAGGATAATATTGTCAAGTTGTTAAGAATGGGTCAGGATATCAATTCGGTGAGCAGATACTGAGCCGGGGGCTCGTTTATCCACGTACCCATTCACCGAACGGAACTATCATCCCCACGCTATCACAACTTAACGGGCTATCTGTACGACCCAAATTCCTCTGAAATCATCACTATTTTTGTTGAAGGGGAACTCAAATTCCACATTCTTTCGAGTCGTAAGGTCCTTGACATGTTCTAGTAGTGTAAATATCATATAATACAATGCATGACATGGAGGACCAGTCACCATGGTGACGGATGGTGGCACATGGTGGGACAAGGTGAGACAACGGTGCCCCACCCTGGCTCCTTTTTTTTTTGAAACCTGCACTCAACAGCTAGCACAATAAAACAGGATTATAACTGTACAAGCATACATAAGCATCACAATAAGACAAAACAACCTTCACAAAGTCAAAGATGGCAACTCCAATTTTTTATTATTTCTTGGTTCCTTCCCTCCCTATAAGTACCTCCCCTTAGACCTTAGGAAAAGGCATCAAAGAGTGAGTTGAGAGATTTGAAGCTTAAGAGGAGGAAGAGAGGGATCTTGGCTTTTCGAGATGGAAGGTGATTCTTCACCGACCTCGAAGGGCATCTGAGTGAGAGAATTCAATCACGGATGGTGAGTTGACTCATTTCTTACTTTTCCTGCATGATTTCTCCCTCGCCTTTTCATTCTTTTTCTTTCCTCTTTCCAGCCGTACCCTCTCTTTCCGGGCCCAAGGAAGTTTTTAAAGCTACCGTGGCTCTCGAAGCTTATTTCCAACATTTCCATTCGCATGAGGGCTATCATCATGAAATGGCACCTCCAAGGGCTCGTTGTTCACGCCAAACACTATGAAAAAATTCACATGGATTGGGTGGCTATGGGCGCGCTGGCAGAGATTTGGCATCCTCAGACTCATACCTTCATTTTCCCCACTTTCGAGGCGACTATTCTTCTCGAGGAGGCGGAACTCATGCTCGGTTTAAAGAGATTCAAGAAGGATGGCAAGATCAAGATCATGCCTATGCTGAAAAAGGTAACTTCCGAGGAGGTCCTTGGAAGCTTCATGCCGTCCGGAGCTATCAGAAGCATCCAGACTCAAAAGGGAATCAATATGCAAAAGCTTGCAGAATGAATCATGAATGCCCTTGAAGGATTGACAGGTGATGATTGTATGGAAGGAATCATGAAGGGATTCACAATCTGCTTGACGGGTGCTCTCATATTCCCTTACACCGACAACATAGTGGAGGAAGATCAGCTGAGTGCCTGTAGAATTTGGAATGGCAAAAGAATGGGGCCCGTCGTTCTTGCTTACCTTTACAGTGGTCTGACAGCTTCTAGCATGGGTAAGTCTCCTTTCGGTTGCGTACTTCTTCTGAATTGCTGGATTGACTTGCATTTCAAATTTGACCACCATGAGGGGATGCCGACGGTCTCGAAAATCTTCCAACAAAGCCCCCTCTACAACATTACCGATGTGTTAGGCTTTGGTGGTAACGTGATAAATCATGGTCCTTGGCTGAAGAAGTGCAAAGATTGGCGAGCTCACTTCAACACCATGACGCAAAATATGTTCACTTGTGCGCCGGCATGCCTACTCCTGTGTGAACTCCCCATGAGGTCTTCCCCTGAAGCTGAACTCCAACTTGTTGGCTCGACTGAATTTATCCTTTACAATGCGCACCAGTGTTGTACTCAAATCGGCCTCCATCGCCATTCGTTCCCAATGTTATCTGACATTCCTCTTCTGATGAAGAGGGAGCTGAGTATGGAAGGAGATGCAAAGGATGTGAAGACTATCAAAGCATCATGGAAGACGAGCATTCTGGGAAAGGTAATGGTGCACGTAGAGGAAGAACGCGAGATGTGGAGAGCTTATGTAACCAAATTGGAGAAATTGAGGCCCGAAGTGACCAAACCCCTGATGTAGATCACTTCGTTTCAATGAAATAAATGCGGAGTTTTAATGCCATGTGCTTCCTCTTTTGTTGTTATTGTTGTTTTTTTTGGGTGGAGGCGTCTAGGCGCGAAGACGCGTTCTATCTTTTGAATTCAAATTTAAACCACCGAGAGCCGCATGGCGGCCCTTCTTCTTCCTCACTTCACCCACAACCGACCCTTCTTCTTGCCAAAATCTCTTGCCTTGCTTCTTCTACCCCCATCCTTGATCTATGGAGCGTGGCGTGCTGAGCCGTGGTAGAGGGAAAGGGGGGCGAGCAGTTCCTCGCCTGAGGCGGTCGTGTAGGAGCACGAAGAGGCGGTCATGGAGGAGGAAGGGCCTCCTTTGGTTATTGAGGGGCCCGAGAGGCCCGATGGCGCAGAGGGAGGCGAGCATGACCCAGTAGGCTCCTTGATCTTCCACTTCCTTAATTTTACTTCGACTTTGTAGTGGCTCAGGTGAGAGGGGGGAAGAGGGTTCGGTGAATATGGTATGTGAATGATGAACATGTCTTCGACAGGTGACGCATAAATTTTTTTTTGGTTGATTGTATTATTAGCCTTTTTCTTATCTTTTTTTTTTTAAAATTGATGTGGGTCCCCCTTTTTGTGATGTGCAGGATGTGATGAGGACCCTGGACTTGGCCGAGGAGTGGGCAAGTGCGGACAAGCCGAGTAGCATCGGGCGAAAGACCCGAGACAAGGTGAAGCTCATAGACTAGGGCACATGGTTCCCTGCCCAGTTCCAGGACTGGCATTAGGGTGATGTGCCTGTGGTGTCTTACGCCCAGGATAGTGCCGACTACCTGTGGCACTGCAGAGAGGCCCATGCGGAGCGTCTCCAGTTCGGGAGACCAGTAGAAGTAAAAAAATGAGCATTACACTTTTTTTTGATGTATGCATATCCAAATGCTTATGAATTCAGGATGCCTGTGACGCCATCATTACTGGCTTGCGGGCCCAGCTGGCGGACGCTAGGCGACAGCTGGCTGTCACTCGACAGGAGTTGGACATCCTGAGTTTATGCAATACATTTTTTTTCGTGGAATCTTGAGGCTTAGTCGCTGACTGTTGTTGGTTGTTTCAGCGTGCGCAGTAGGCAACGAAGGCAGGGATAGCTGTCGGGGCATCTTCCAGCTCCCAGGCTCCTCCTCTGGAGGTCACCTTCCTCCGGGAGCAACTTTCCAGTGCAGTGGCTCGCGTTGGTGAGGCATTGGAGATTAGTACTTACCTTGCTTGCATGTTAATTATTCGCCGCTCTCTTACTGACTTTGTGAAATGTTTTGGCTCTGGTAGGCATTGGAGATTCAGGGAGCGTTGGCTCGCTCGGTCCGTGCTGAGGAGGAGCGTGGCGCCTGGGCGGCCACCATAGCGGAGCTGCGGCGTCAAGATGCAGAGGGGCTGCCCCGAGACATCCCGGAGTTGAGGGTTTTCCTCCGGGTGCGAGGAGAGAGGCAGAGAGAGAGAAAGCGGAGAGGGAAAGGGAGAGAGAGGAAAGGCGGACAGAGCTATAGTGGGATTGAGACAAGAGGAGGGCTCTAGAGGCCCAGGTGATGGGGCTCCAGCTAGGCCTTCGAGTTGCGGAGCAGAGGCTGAAAGACAGTGAGGAGCGCCACCAGAGGGCACGGGTGCTGGGGGCGCGCCTTCGTCAGTCCGGCTACCTCTATGTGGGTAGCTTCTTTGTCCCTTCAGTAGAGCAGCAGCGAGCCGCCGGGGCTGAGCGGGCACTACGAGGTGGAGCGAGTACTACCTCGCAGAGCTCCAAGAGGCCCCCTAGGGACCCTCATCTTAGGAGAGGGGAGAGGGACGGCCGGAGGGCCGAGTAGGAAGGTGATGGCGAGAGTTAGAGAGTTAGTATGTTGGGTTCACTGCGCTCCCTCTTTGTACTTGGGGATGGTTTTAATGATAACAAAATATTGTGTGTAAGTTCTGTGGAAAATATCCTTTGGTTCTTGCATATCATGAATATGGTACTTGCACATTTATCATGGGACATTTGAGGTGTTTTTGGTCTTAACTTGCTACACATGAGTATTGATATATTTGAGTTGAATGAGATTCATCTATAGCTATTACATGTCAAATTGACTATGCTTCTACCTGAGGTTTTGGTGGTTCAAATGTGCTTTATTGGATTGAATGTTTTTGAGTCTTCTTCATATGTGAATGACATACAAGTTGATTGGTCTCATGGATGGTTTTCAATGAACTGAGTATAAATTCTTCATATTTGAATTTTGCTGTCCATGGAATGTGTGAGCTCAATTTTGCTTTGGATTGCATTTGTAATCTCATGGTGGTCAAGGTTTGCTTGAACTGTATTGAAACTAGGTTTTCTAGTGTCATCATGCTTTTTGATGATCGAGGAGTTCAAGTAAGTTGTTCAAGCAACATATTGATTGTTTGGGCTATATGCTCTCATGCTTTAATTTTTGGATTGAGCTTGTGTTCATGAAAGTTTGATTGAATTTAATTTAGAAATGGGTTCTCCATGTATGAAGCAATTCTTGGATTGTAAAGGTTCTTAGTGCAGGCTGGAAGATTTATGTGAAGGATATAATGCAAGACTTCTATACTTATTAATTGCTTTGATTAAAGTCTGAACTTGGAAGTTTTTGGACTGAACTTGATAGTCTTGGTCTGAACATGGAATTCATGTGTGGCTTGCTTGAATCATTATTTGATATGTGAGCTTATAAAGTATTTGGATTAGAAATGTGTGAATCCTCTGTACATATACCTGGAATTCAAGATACTAACTTGCAGTTTTGAAGAGGCAGTCTTGTGTGCTCAAATGCTTTGAAGTTAGTTCTTTATGTGGATTGACATGATATTGAGTTTTGAAATATTGCAGGTTATTTAAAGCCCACAAATCCTTGAAATCATGGTTAAGAACTTATGGTTGAATGAATTTTAATTTGCCTAGATTGGGCTTGATCCTTCTCTCATATTTTTGGGGTTAATTTCATTGCTTAAGGCGTTTTTCGGTTCTGGTACTGCAAGTGTCGACTCTCAGAGTCGACACCTATAGGCCAGCCTGCTGCCTGGGCGCAGCAGGCTGCAAGTGTCGACTCTGAGAGTCGACACCTGCAGGCCTGGTGGTCAGCTTTGAAGAAGTCAGGAGCCTTGGAAAAAAGTGTCGACTCTAAGAGTCGACACTTTCACCCTGGGTTCCGAATTTTTTGTTTGCTAGCAGATCACCCGTGAACAAGTGTTGACTCTGAGAGTCGACACTTGTCTTGGGCGGTCCGAATCGTGTGTGCCATTTTTGTTTCAAACTCCACCTTTCTAGATCCATTTGCCTTGCCCTATTACCCATTTACCCTTAGGGTTCCCTTACATATAATAGAAGGGTTTTAGGAGGTTTTTATCATGGCCATTCTTGTCATATGTTCTTCTATTTGCTTCCCTATATATCCTTGCAATTTTTACAAGGAAAACATCGAAAGGGCTAACGTGTTCTATCTTTTGCAGGGAAAGGAAGGAAGAGGTCAGCCACAAGGTGGAGAGGAGAGGGCTTTGCAAGATCTATCAGTTCTTGATGTCTGGAAGTGCGATTGGAGCTTGAATCTGAAGGAACACATCTTGGATCCTCAAGGAGGATGACCGAGTGCTCCATCCAGCTGCGGATTCAACTCCCTCCAACCGGTGCTTCAAGGAAAACATTCAAATGGCCATTCAAGAACAAGGGGAAAACATTCCACATCTTTTACCCATTTGCTTGTGATTGTTTTCTTGATCTACATCATGCTGTGAGCATATATTGATTATCTTTGTATTTTTCTGAATCAGAATATTTCTATGTGTGGTGTACGGAGTTGCATCTCCGTGTGAGGATTTAGTGCGGGGTGAGTTCCCCGAGTGTGTGTGGTGTGCTACGGTGGCAACGGTTTGGGGCCATGCCCCGTGTGTGTGGAGTGCTGCGGAAGTAGCGTGTGTGGTGTTGGGGCTCGTCCCCGTGATTACTACAGTTCGTAGCGTGTTAGTGAAGCCTCACCAGGTTTCGGTGAGGGGTGGACGTAGGGAGCCCGTCGTGATCCCGAACCACCTAAAAATCTCTATGTTGCATGTGGTGTGCCTATGCTGTTGTGTTATATTTTTGATGATACCAAACTTTGTGTTATGTTTTTGATGATACCAAACTTTGTATGTTGTGTGTGCTTGCATATGATTTTGTATGTTCGAATATGGTCGAGATTGTAAAGTGTTTGAGATCTAGCTCATGCTTTGATTAAACTTTGAGAAGAATGATCAAATTGTTAATGTGATTCACATGTATTTCTTTCATGCATTTTGAGGCTCATACATGTTGTCTAAATGCATGACTATAGCAAGTTGTTTGCTAAATGCATGGCTATAAGAAGATGTTTTTGGTTGAGAAAACTTGAGTTGACAAAAAGATTTCAAGGCCTTTAATGAATGAAATAGGATGAGCATACATTACCTTGTTCATTTGGATATGCGTTGTTGGGCTAACAACTCTATTTTGCAGGAATTCCAGATTTCGGTCAACCTATGGGACCATTTCGATCGACCTAATTTTCCAACAACCAAGGGATTGAACTCTGACAGAGTTTGGTGGACCTAAATGGGCAGTTCGGTCGACCTAACTTTCCAGCACCGAAAACTCTGAGAACTTTTAGAGTTCGGTCGACCGACCGAACCCTTCGAGGCTGCCATTGTTGACTTCTTTTCATGAACGTGTTCAAAGCCCCTATCTTGGACTTTTTGATCTTAAAGTCTCCCAACTTGCCTAAAATTGTGGATCTGGTTCCTGGCTTGTCCCTTGACCATCCTAGGTCTTATAAAAACAACTCTTGGGCAAGAAACCTTAATGGCTCAAGGGGATCAAAGGTAGGCTATCAAGGGAGAAAGAGGGTTGTAGGAAGAACTCCGTGAACAGTGATCTGTCCAGAAATTCTTCATCCAAGATCAAGCTTTTCAAGATCAAGCTGAGGCAAATCAAGTGAAATCAAGTGGAGATTCAAGCTTCATTCAAGATCTGCATTATATACAAAGGGGGAGCCTAAATCAGAAGTCTTTCTTTTGTGTTTCATTCTCTTAAGTGTCTTATGCTTCAAAGTTGTGTTCCTTGTAATATGTAAACATTCGTGTGTGTGTGGATCGGTTCAAATCCGTGATTGTGCGTGGATCTCTTTAGATTTGCTTGTGTGTGTGGATCGATTCAGATCCGTAGTCGTATGTGGATCGATTCAGATCCATAGTTGTGTGTGTTGTCTCGTTCAGATCCATGGTTGTGCATGGATCTCTTCATATCTGTGTATGTGTTGTGGATCTATCCAGATATGGGTGTTTGTGTGTTTAGAGTACTGCATCTGTTGTAGTGTGTGTGTGTGTGTGTGTGTTGTTGATCCGGTCGTCAGATCGTGTTGGAAACTCTGTTTCCGTGTGTGTATGTGTGTTGGGGTTTGTTCCCCGTGTGTGTGTGCAGGCGTCGACCTGCGTGTTGTTGGAGTTTTAACTGCGTGTTGGGGATTTATCCCCGTGCTGGTTTTCCAACAGTGAAGCGTCACCGGGTTTTTGTGAGGGGTGGATGTAGGTTTCCGTCGTTGCATCCGAACCACCTTAAAATTTCTTGTGTCCTGTGGTTTGAGCTGTGTGGTTTGATTCAATTCTTCTACCTCCCTTCTGTGTGATTGTTCATGCATATTGTTCTTCCGCGTTTGTCTTTTTAGATCTAGCATAAATCGATCTTTTCTATAAGTAGATCTTTGGCATATCGAAAAGTGTTTTTGAATTGACAAGGCCAGTCTTGTCAAGACGATAGCACCTTATGTGAGCAGAATCCTTGGATTCATACCTCCGTCTAGTACCGAAGAACTATCGTGGCGATAGATTTTGATAGATCTAATTTGTAATTATACAGATCTGAATTTCTAATTGCTACTTTATCACATCTATTTTAAATCAGGTAAAAGTTTTCTTAAAATATTGAATCACCCAATTCACCCCCCCTTCTGGGTGTCATTGATCGCGGGACTTCAATTGGTATCAGAGCTAAGGCTCTATTTTTCATAGATCTAACGATCTAGAGCAAGATCCATATCAATGACTACCAAAGTTTTTTCTATGGATTCTCCACCTGTGTTTGATGGTTCTAACTTCGATTTGTGGTTAGGAAGAATGTGCAGCCTTGTCAACTCATATGACCCTAAGCTATGGAAGCTTATCTTACATGGTCCTTATGAGTTGCCAGAAGATGAATCAGTCTAGACTGCAGATTATGAGTCTAAACATAATCAAAATTACTTAGTTCTAAACTTGCTCACTGTTGCAGTTAATGGTAATAGTTTTCCTTTTGCTTCCAGCTGCAGCTCCGCAAAGGACATACTGGATGGCTTGGTTGACTTCCATGAGAAGAATGAGGACAAATGTCTTATGACAGGTATGAGTGATCACGGTAGTGATCATCAGAATGGATCACCCCTCAGAGGTAAATTCAAATTCTGAAAATATATCTCTTGATGAGCTATTGGATGCATACAATGAGCTTGCAAGTAAATATAAGAAGCTAAAAATATGAGAATAAAAAATTAAAAAAGAAGGTTGAACAAAATAACTATGATTCCTCCAGTAAAAAATGCTCACATTTAGAGGAAATGATTGACGCTCATGTGTTTGACATTGAATTTCATAAAGATCAAATTTGCTCCTTAAGAAATGAAAATAAATAATTGAAAGAAAAAGTAAATTCAATGGCCGATAATCAAACCTTGATAAATGAACTCATTCGTGATGAAAAGCTTGCAAAAGAAAATGAGAAACTGGAGGAATTGAACACGGCCATTTCTGAAAGATTGTTGGTTCTAGAAAAAAGAAAATTTGTGGCTGTACATGAGTGTGAAAATGTGGATGAAATAAAAAAGAAGTAGAATGCCTTAAGAATACCAATGTTGTGTTAAATGTCAACCTTGCTATTTGTGAAGAAGAACATGCTAACACTGAATTCCACATCACATCTCTAGAAAGTGAAATCCAGGATTTGCATAATTCATTGTCTAGATTCGTGGATGGTCAAGATAATCTGGATAAACTTTTGGGCATGAAAGTTAATTTTCAAAGGGAAGGGCTTGGCTATAATCCTGTAAAGAAGAAGTCTTTTGCAAATAAGTTAACTACTTCTTTTGTTCAAAGTTCAAATATAGCCAGTACCTCTACTTCACCTTCAAAGCAGTCTTCTGTCTAAAAGACTCAAAAAGAAAATAAAAATCAAAAAATTAATTTGCATCAAAAACCCAAAAATACTGTCCGCACCACTATTCATGTTAAATATACTCCTGCTACACACACATAGATCTAGAAAGAAAATCTCATGCTTTTATTGTGGAACACATGGACATGCCATGCATGATTGTTTCATTATGAAAAATGATGATCTGAAAGCATGCATGAACATAACTGGTTTCAAAAATGCAAAGAAATCATTTACCACAAAACCTTCCATGCATTGTAATCACTGTGGTAAGAGAGGTCATACAATTTCACACTGCTGGCTACTGATGAAGAAAATAAATTTTCATGCTGGCCAAGATAAAGTTTCTTCATCCACATGGAAGTATGTTACTAAGCTGAATAAAAATTCTCTCATGTCATATGTCAATTGTGACTACTGTGGTAAAGTAAGTCACAAGATGAATGATTGCTTCATGTTAAAGCATGATGACAAGTTTACCTTCATAAACCTTGTTAATCTATCAATAATGCAGAAAAGAAGTTTTCATTCAACACATCATGCCAGCACATACAAAATGGTCGAGCCAATGAGAAAAAGGAATGAGATGTCACATGCTTCAAACAATATTCATGCTTTTAAGTATTCAAAGTCATGCTATGATTATTGTGGCAAATCTGGGCATATGATGAATGATTGTTTTTTGATGAAAAATGATGATTTGAATATTGTAAAAAATGGGAAACCACGTGCCAATGTTGCTGCTAACCCATAAGGACTCAAAAGGATTTGGGTACCTAAAAATGCCAAATGAGAAATCTGTTTTGCAGGTGTGCCTTGGAAATATGAAGCGTGAAACATATTTTCAGTCAAGAAGATAAGGCACACGGGCCAAGCGGCATAAGTCAAGTTAAAAGAAAAATGAAAAATTAAAATCTGAACACGTAGGTGATATCCCTCTCACTTCTCTAGAAAAGGTGCTATGTCTTGATTTGCTTTGTGCTGAATCTTATGTGATAATGCATATGTTTGTACATGCATTCCATCCATAGCTATTTGCATATCTTTAAGTATATCACTTGTCATATAGCATCTTGTTGAAGGGGAGCTTGAAGATTCTTCAAATCAAACTTTCACTGCATACATTGAGTTTGCATACACTTTCACATGTTGTCATGCACAAAAGTGGAAGAATATATTCTCAAACTAGAATGAATTCATGTCATAATGCACTGCAATCCTCCTGCCTTCATCACATCCATGACTACATAGTATATCAAATAGTGACATGTGGAAGGGCAGGTTAAGCCTTTCTGGAAACTATCACTACGCGGGAGGAGATCTTCAGATCTAAGTCATCCGCCTGGTACTATGAGTCAATTTTTCATAAGCTGCATATGGCATTAAAATTTCACTGAACATTTCAGATTCTTGCATACATTAAGGGGCAATTGTTAGATTAGTCATGAGAACTTGAGGCTTACGATCATTTCTAGGGAAATAACCTCTGTGCATTTGTCATTACATCAAGATTAGATCAATCTGAATTATCACTAACAAATCAAATTTTTTATCTTTGGATACAGATCACGCTCCCAAAAATCCAAGTGATGTTGGGCCAGCCATGGCCAAGTTTGAATCGACTGAAGGAATATCTTGCAAGGATGAAGATGATGAGAATTCTCTCAATTGCCACTAGTAGATATGCAGTGATTTTGATGAGTTCCCTGTACCGGTTGCTAGATTATAAAACAACCTTCAGATCTTGAAGACCCAAAAATCCACAGCACGTGTACAAGCTACAGAAGGCCTTGTACAGATTGAAGCAAGCACCAAGGGCATGGTGAAGTAAAACCCATGTCAACTCCGATGACCACAGCCACGAAGTTAGACAAAGATAAAAAGGGTAAACAATAGATCCTACACTGTTTCAAGGTATTTCTTGTTTCAATTGTGGAAAGTATGGTTACAAGATGCATGAATGTAACATCATGAAAAAGGATAGATTTCATGCATACAGAAGTGAAACTGTGTTTGTCAAATAAAGAAATTCTTCTCATCACTGTCACTCATATGGAAAGCTAGGACACCATGTGTCACAATGTTGGAAAGAAAATAGGACACAATTCTATGCTAATAATGATAACAATTCTGTGAACCCACAAAAAACACCATGCTCACCTTTACAAGAAAAATCTGAATTCTTCGATTTGCTGTCATTATTGTGGTGAATTTGGTTATGTCTGGACGATTGTTCTTAAATGAAATTTGATGAAATGAATACTTTAAAGAAATTGAATGCTCATGCTAACCATCCGGGACCCAAGAAGGTTTGGGTACCCAAAACTGTTGAATGAGAACTTTGTTGCAGGGATGCCTTGAGGCCAAGTGGAAGACTTGGAAACTAATGGCTGCTCAAGACATAGATTTTGAAAATAAATTTCTAAATTCTCTTTGAATAACTGAAATTTGTTTTAATTGAATTCCCATTCATGAAGATCTTGAAAAATTTATTTTTCTCATGAGTTTGCATTGCATCTTTCATGAATCACCATTGCATGATTGCATTTCATGAAATTGAACATTCATCTATATGATCATCATTGCATGACTTCATGGTATAGTAAATGGTGACCCGAGGAAGGGCAGGTCATTCCTGATAAAAATCTATCACCATACGTGAGAATGTGCCTCCGCCTAGTACCATGAGTCACTTGTTCATTAAGTCATTAAATGCATGCATATTCAAAGAACTGCATACATTGAGTCTGCATAAACTCTCATGCACTGTCTTGCATAAATTTGGAAAAACTTGCTTCTCATATTAGAATGTATTGCATCTTTCATCATTACATAATTGCATCTCATGCATACTGTAATTCTCCGTTGTGTGTTTGCTTGTTAGTATCTTTCATCATTGCATCATTGCATTTCATGCATATTATAAAACTTGCTTCTCATATTAGAGCGCATATCCATTCTCATGCATATACATTGTTGATGAAACTTGATATTTGCATGTGTGAGATTGTGGAATGCACCTCTCAAAGGTGCTGCTAAACCCCAGAGATCCAAGAAAGCTTGGGTACCAAAATCTATAAAATGAGAACTTTGATTACAAGAGTGACTTGAGGGCAATGAAGAAATTGAGAAAAATAAGGGATTCTCAAGGCCAAGGTAAGAAAATAAAAATCTGAAATACTGACCTTCATGAGGTTAGTGATTTTGGTGCTTGAAGACATATGGTACTGCCTGCTGAACTAAGGTAACTCAACCTTTTGCTATGGAAATGAAATTTCATGCATTAGCTTATGGCATTAGGTGGTATTGTTCTTATGATAGGAATTGAGTCTGAAAAATCTTGAACTGCTGTCCCTCTACTATACTGTGCCTGTCCAAATGATTATTTGAACAATTCTTGATTGGAACTGCATGTCTTAGATCACACTTGAGCTTAACTGCGTAACTGGTATCTAAAATGGTGTGTAGTAGAAAGGTGGATTACGTCCACCTGAAAACTCTCACTATGCGTGAGTTTGACCTTCGGACCTTCCCCTCCGCCTCGTACCAATACTTCAAATTTGAATGGCTTATGAATGGTGTTTGAAACTTCTGAAATACAATTGAAAATCTATTTTTGAACATTTCTGAAAATAATTAGGTTGCATTACTTAATTTTGATCATTTCTGCACCCTTGCTCATAAAAGTCATGAGATGGAAGATACTTGTGGTCCATCATCTGAAACTGAATGTCTTCTTATGGAATCTGCCAAAATGGTCTGAAAAATAAACTTTTGCATCTTGCTTTTGCATCTTGCATTTCATTCTCATGTTGTTATAGGTTGCATGCATTCGAGTTCATGCATTAGATTCATTTAGTTCATTCAAATGAAAAATTAAAAATTTGGATCTCGCACTCATGTTAAGTCTTGCACTTTGTAATGCATTTAGATCATTCAAATAAAAATATGAAATCTTGCATCACATTGCATTTTGCATTACATCCCATTGTGTGCTTGCATGTTATATATGTTATTCACTCCCATTCTTGGAATTTCTATGACCTCATACTTCCTGCTAAATAATGTTACAATTGAGTCATTAATAGAGTGCTTCATGTCATACACTCAGGGGGAGTAAATTTTTGATAAGTGCATCTAGACAGGGGGAGCTGCACTGTTATATGTTCATGTATTTTCGGTATACATACTGAATCAAATTCATAGACTTCATGCACAATATGTGAAAATGAGTGTTAAAGATAATGATATAAGAATTTCTTTTCAACACCCTAGAGATGTTAGACTTGCTGTATGAATGTTAAAGAGGCAGTTGAGGAAAAAGCTGCCTGCTTATCCTTTTTGGAAAGAAAATGAAATGTATGGCAGAGCAATGCTCAGTCTCACTGAGTAAACTGGATACACGTCACCTGAGACGTAATGTGGTTCATTTCTGAAAGGTGGTGTACTGAAGTATCTCTATTCAAAATAAGGTGAAACGGTTAATACTCTGAGTAACCGGGAGTCTGGCATGTGCTCCATGTGTCTCCTCGCGTAAAAAAGGAGTAGATTGAACCTAATCACTCTTGAAAAATTCTGAGTCAATGTGATATTGTCTGAGTTGAAAATTCTGGTGAAAGTCTCTTTGTGGCAGAGCGTAGCCTCCGATATGCTGTTCTCATAAATTGAAGTGCAGTCTGTAAACTCTCTCATTGTGTTGATATGAAAATCTGAATATCCATATTGCAACAATCTATTTTCATGTTACTCACTTATACATATGGAAATTTGATTTAATATGTATTCAGAAAGTTGATTGACTGTATTGGCTAATGCATGATTCCTCTATATGATCACACATCTCCTAGGTGTTATACATGAGCATCCTAGTTGTTTTGACTCTCATGCACCTTTCTTATACCTATTCCCTTCTTAAATAAGTAAGGGGGAGCTGTGCTGCATGTATATATACGTATCTATCTAGTTGCATTGTGTGCATGTCATAGTCTAATCATTTGTCTACATTGAGCTTCATGCATTACAAAAGCAAATTTAAAAAAATTAAAAATCAATGAAAATCCAAAAATTGAATAGACTTCAAATGCCATGATTGTTGGAATCTTCTTGATTTGTTCATAACAAGTCTACTCATCTTCCCATCTCGCAATAATCAATAGTCGGTATCACATTGAATCAACATGTCTCAGTCATCTTGTTATTACTTTGCTATTGCAATCATCTGAACTTCTGACGTGGGCTCCTATTGGTTCATTAATCTGTTTTCCTACAATTTGAACTTCAAGACTTCCTCCCACTTTTTGATCATGTCAAAGGGGGAGAAGGATAATGATCTATTGTAATTATCATAAAGTTTGTCATCATCAAAAAGGGGGAGATTGTTGTGTTATATTTTTGATGATACCAAACTTTGTGTTATGTTTTTGATGATACCAAACTTTGTATGTTATGTATGCTTGCATATGATTTTGTATGTTCGAATATGGTTGAGATTGTAAAGTGTTTGAGATCTAGCTCATGCTTTGATTGAACTTTGAGAAGAATGATCAAATTGTTAATGTGATTCACATGTATTTCTTTCATGCATTTTGAGGCTCATACATGTTGTCTAAATGCATGGCTATAGTAAGTTGTTTGCTAAATGCATGGCTATAAGAAGATGTTTTTGGTTGAGAAAACTTGAGTTGACAAAAAGGTTTCAAGGCCTTTAATGAATGAAACAAGATGAGCATACATTACCTTGTTCATTTGGATATGTTTTGTTGGGCTAACAACTATGTTTTGCAGGAATTCCAGATTTCGGTCGACCTATGGGACCATTTTGGTCGACCTAATTTTCCAGCAACCAAGGGACTAAACTCTGACAGAGATCGGTCGATCTAAATGGGCAGTTCGATCGACCTAACTTTCCAGCACCGAAAACTCTGAGAATTTTTAGAGTTCGGTCGACCGACCGAACCCTTCGAGGCTGCCATTGTTGACTTCTTTTCATGAACGTGTTCAAAGCCCCTATCTTGGATCTTTTGATCTTAAAGTCTCCCAACTTGCCTAAAATCATGGATCTGGTTCCTGGCTTGTCTCTTGACCATCCTAGGTCTTATAAAAATAACTCTTGGGCCTAGAAACCCTAATGGCTCAAGGGGATCAAAGGTAGGCTATCAAGGGAGAAAGAGGGCTGTAGGAAGAACTCCGTGAACAGTGATCCGTCCAGAAATTCTTCATCAAAGAACAAGCTGAGGCAAATCAAGTGGAAATCAAGTGGAGATTCAAGCTTCATTCAAGATCTGCATTATATACAAAGGGGGAGCCTAAATCAGAAGTCTTTCTTTTGTGTTTCATTCTCTTAAGTGTCTTGTGCTTCAAAGTTGTGTTCCTTGTAATCCGTAAACATCCGCGTGTGTGTGGATCGGTTCAGATGTATGATTGTGCGTGGATCTCTTTAGATCTGCGCGTGTGTGTCGATCGATTCAGATCTGTAGTCGTGTGTGGATTGATTTAGATCCATAGTTGTGTGTGTTATCTCGTTCAGATCCGTGGCTGTGCATGGATCTCTTCATATCTATGTATGTGTTGTGGATCTATCCAGATTCGGGTGTTTTTGTGTTTAGAGTACTGCATCTGTTGTAGTGTGTGTGTGTGTGTGTGTTGTTGATCCAGTCGTCAGATCTGTTGTGACCCCTCTATGTTGATGATGTTGACACTTGCTTTATTTCATTGGCAACACCATTGTTTTGATTGATTGGCAACTGCTTTTGATTTGATGAAATTGCTCTATCAGATTGACTATGTGTTCTTTGCATTTAATACAGTACTGTCTGCATTTCTCACTATCATGGGTCGACACATCAGAGGATGGGTCGACTCCTCCAGCAGATTTGTTTAGACTGAGTCTATACACTGGAAACTCTCATATCGATTGAGTCTATACATCATCCATTTCAGATAAAGTCCACACACTGCATTTCATTGAATTGGTTAAGTGTGTACAACGTCAACGCATCTCACTGGCTCATGTTACAGCGTCAACGCACTTCATTGGATGTGTGTACAGCGTCAACTCGCTAAGTGTGTACAGCGTCAACGCATGAAGTCTGTACATTAGTCTTAATATTCTAAGTCTGTACAGCCGTTGGCTTTGAACCTCAGAGTCTGTACATCCGAATTGCCCTTGATCTGGTCAAGTGTATACACTCTTTCACTGTAGCTTTCACATATTCAAGTCTACACATCGTGAAAGTCTATACATTCATCACTTACCTTTCGCTCAAGGCAAAGTCTATACACTGGGGACTTTCCCTACGTTTCTTAGGCGAAGTCTGAACATTCGGTTCTGAAGCCTGATGTCTATACACTCCAGCCTATTCCTACGTTCAAGGCTTCAGCTACACATTAAGTCTGTACATTGGCTTCGCTTCATCAAGTCTGTACATTGACTCGCCAACTTCTTTGAAGTCTGTACATCGCTTCATGTCCCCAAAGTCTGTACATCCACAGTGATCTGTGAAGTCTGTACATTGCTTCAGGAGCTTCAAGTGTACACATCGCTTCGCTCCATCAAGTCTGTACATCCACAGTGTTACTTAAAGTCTGGACATTGGTCTTCAAACTCAAAGTCTGCACATTGGTCTTCGAATCCAAAGTCTCTACAATGGTCTTCACACTTGAAGTCTATACATTCGATGTGCAGAGTTGATGTCTATACTGTGCCTTATGCTGATCGAGTCTACACACTGGTCGGTGGCAAGCCTGTACACTGGCCTCAGCTTTTCAAGTCTACACATTGGCCTCCTTTGTTGAAGTCAACACATTGGGCAAGTCTGTACGTTGCATTTGTCTTCACAAGTCTATACAACGAAGTATATACACTACAATGTACATACTTAAATCTTATGACTTCATTCTTGTTGCTGAAGGGAACAGGGTCAACGCTGGGAGCTTAAAGCGTCCACGCATCAGTTGACGAAGCCTTCACGATATCTTCCACTGCGTCAACGCCACAAGCAAGCAGCGTCGACGCAGCAGTTAAAGAAGCAGAGACCCTCACAGGCTATTCCACTGCGTCAACGCCACAATTGAGCAGCGTCGACGCAGCAGCTAAAGAGACGAAGCTAATGGCTTACTGGAATGCCTCACTGCGTTAACGCAATTGATTGACAGCATCGACGCAGCAAGTCAGATTGCTGTCATTGAGCATGTGAACTGAGAACTCTATACATCGGACTGAAGAGGCTAATGAAGGGCATGTGATCCGAGGTGCCTGGCTCGTGATCCAAGGATGGACGAGATACCAGGATGCTGCCACGTGGTCCAAATTGCTGGGCGAGAAACGTGGAGAGCACACGCCTGCTGTTGTTACTGCTATATAAACAAGCCTTCTTCCACAGAAGAAGATAGATCGAAGGAGAAGAAGAGAAAGTCTATACACTCAGCAGCAGTGAGCCTTCGATCCACAGAGAGAAAAGAGAGAAGAAGAAGATACAGAGAAGAAGAAGAGAAGAAATAGAGAAGAAGAAAATGAGAGAAGAAGAGATCGAGAGAGATGAGCTGAGAGAGAGCTGATTGAGAGTGAGATTGAGAGTGAGCTTGTATCTCAGTCTCGTGGTTCAAAACCAGAGCTGAGCTTTGCTCTTAGAGCTATATTGCTTTTGAGCTTTTCTATTTTCGTTTTGATTTTATCTTTCATTTCCGAATAATGTTTCTTCAAGCTGTGTGTCAGCGGTCTTGCAGTGGTAGTCTCCACTGGACGGGTTAAGCTGTATTTCCCCAGCGGTTGTAGAGGATCAGATCCTCTGGTCGGCAAGCTGTAGTGCCCAGCGAAGCTGTGTATCAGCGGATTGTTTGGCCAAGCTGTAAAGCCCAGCGGACGCAAGCTGTGCTGCGCAGCAGGAAGCCATACTCGGTTGAGTGTGGGGTGGACGTAGGTCGTTGACCGAACCACCTAAAAATCGTGTGTGCATTGTGTTTGTGTGATTGCTTGTGAACTGTGTGCGCTGGTATCCTTTGCTTAGCTTCATTGATTATATCGCTCATACTTATGTCTAGCTTTCGATATAAGATATGGTGAATGGCTTTCATGGGTCGACCCTTTGCTTAGCAATCTTCATTTAGCTTAACTGATGTTTGCCTAAATTCCGCTTTAGAACATGCAGTAGTTTTAAATTAGGCAAGTTGATCTATTCACCCCCCTCTAGATCCACACTTAGTGGAGATAGACTGCGTCCATCTAACCCAACACTTGGTATCAGAGCCTAACTCTTCTGCAGGGACTCATCGCCCGAAGAGAATAGGCAGAGATGGATGCCCGAGGGATGACTGCCGAAGGTCACTCAACAACGAAGCCCCCATTCTTTGATGGATCTGTTAAGGTACTAGGCCCGGATACAGAGGGGGGGTGAATGTATCCTTCAATGAATAATGGCCAATTAAAAACTCAGATGCTAGACGCAAACGCAGAATGAAACGAAATCAATTAAACTTATGAGCAAACACAAGGAACGCGCCTATCCAAGCATCTAGCGGAAGCAATCACACAAAGCAAACCACTGCTCAATAGACTTTTTAGGTGGTTCGGTCCTCCAGACCTACATCCACCCCTCACTCCCAACCGGAGTGAAGCTTCACTAGCCAATGCTGGACAAGCAGACTCAGTCTGCAAACAGTTGCTGCCACATAGCTTGACCAGAGGAACAGCCTCCCCTCTTCCTCCCAACCGGAGGGACCCCTGGACTTGCAACCCGCAAGCCCAGAACCGGAGACAAGTCTCCCTTCCTCCGACCAGAGGGAACCCACAAGTAGCTCCCAGCTACTTGCAACCGGAGATCAGATCTCCCTTCTCCTTATCCACAGGAGGAACCCGACCTCACTACTGAGAATCGAAAGAACAAGGAAAGCCAAATAAGAAGAAAAAATAGAAACACGAAATGAAAATAACTTCAGCAAACAGAACGCTGAAAAGCGAAATGCACAATGTGGCTCTCAACGGAGCTGACTGGCCTGGATCTGATCCACGGTCCAGTTGACAGATCTTCAGGTAAGCTTCTCTTCCTCTTCTCTTCTCTCTCACTTTCTTTTTCTCTTCACCCTTACGAGCTCTCTAACTCTCTCTTTCTCTTCTTTTCCTTCTGCTCTTCTTCTCTTTCTTTTCTTCTGGATCGAACTCTCTTCACTTCTCCTCTTTTGCTTTTTCCTTTCGATCAACCTTCATCTGTGGACGAAGGCTTCCTTATATAGCAGCAGCAGTAGGTGGGTAAGGTGCAGAATGCGTGTGCCTCCCACGCTTCATCCAGAACCTTCTTGCCACGTGCCCTTCTAGCATTGGTTCCTTTAGTATCGGATCACGTGCAGCCCAGACACCGGTGAATGTTCTTCCTCGGACCTGCAAGGAGATAAAAACCATTAACACTGAGGGCCACAAGAACTAAAACTGCATGAGGTATGTGATAGTCAATACGAGATGCACTTTACTGAGAACGACACGAGATACACATGATTATTACAGTACGAGACAAGGAGAGAATGACACGAGGTCAGATGTAAACAGCACGAGATAAAAAGAGAATGACACGAAGTATCACTGTAACAAAACAAACACTACGAAGAGAACGACACGAGATACATAATAATAAAGCTAACACCACAAAGAAAACGACACGAAGTCAGAAGAGAACAACACGAGGTGAGAAGGAAGTCTCACGGAGTGAAAAAGGTAGACAGACACGCGATCAGAAGGAACCAGGACGAAGATAAAAATAAACAATCACAAGGACATAAACACAAGAATAACACGAAGACACGAATACAAAAGCAACACGAAGAGATGAATACAAAAACAACACGACATAACAAATAGCAAAGAGAACGGCACGAGGTGAAACAACGCTTTACTAAAAAGACTTGAATACACATGAAAAATAACTTGATTACTAAGTTGTTCGATCGTACGAACGACTCGAAGACGAAAATGACACGAAAACAACATGGAACAATTCAATGACACGAGGTCTAGGAGAAGCAACACGAAGACAGACATAACAAAGAAACGACTCGAACTAAGAACGACATGGAGACAACACAGTTAGACTCGACTAGAGATGAGGTGAAGTCTGTACAGACATGAATGTTCACATTGTATAGAATTTGAAGCAAGTGACCGAGGCGATGTGTAGACTTTACTCAATGTACAGACTTGGTGGTCTTGAACGTAGGTAAGGCAACGCAATGTATAGACTTGCTCAAACGAGTGAACAAGTCGATGTACAGACTTGTCCAATGCATGAAGCACAGTCCATTGTATAGACTTGATGCCTTGAAGGCAATGTACAGACTTGAGAGTGCAACAAATGGACTTTGAAATGCAGAGGCTGTACAGACTTGCATGAGACGCTGGGTAAGACGGTGGATGTATAGACTTTGAATGAGACACACAGAAGGACGATCCAGCGTATAGACTTTGAAGAATTAGGGGTGACACAGATGGAGCGACACGAGGTGGTACAGAAAACAGCACGAGGTGCTGCAGTGCTCAGCACGCGCTGGAACAAAAACACGACACGAAGACAACCAACAAGCATTGTTGGAACAACACGATGTTGAAAAAGACATCACGAAGTGAAGTGAACACAACCAACACGAAGAATGAAAGGAACAGTACGGACATGCAGGGTATTAACTCATAGCAGTTTTTCTTATTAATCATGGAAAGTTTGAATGCATAACATTACTCATGATATCTGATTAAAAATAATAATATTTAACATAGTGATGCACATCATCAAAACACTAGGGAGGTCACAAAAGTCCAACAATCTCCCCCTTTTTGATGATGGCAACACTTTATTAAATGGCAGAGATGAAGTGCATGAAGATAAGCTGTGAAAATAAGCAATGCAGACACACAACACACTCGCCTCCTCTGACGACTCCCAAGAGCTCCCCCTGAACACAACATCCACTTTCCTCTGACTAGAAAACTCAGGACACTTATCTTTCGCTCCCCCTCAGCAAAGCACAAAAGCACAAGCAAGACACTCTCCCCCTTTGACATCATCAAAAACTAGGGGCAGGTCTGAAGATATCACGAAAAGACAATTGCTGACAGTGGAGAGAAAACAATAGAGAGTATGGCTGATAAAGGAGAGTTATTGAGATGTTTAAGCAATTAAGAACGCCATTAATTTTATGTGAGGATTTTGAGGATCAGTTAGTCAGACTGTGCAAAATGGTGAATGAAGATTTGCTCCATACACAGAACCAGATTCTAAGCAAGTAAGGTACAAGATACCAGTATGGTCAGAGTAAGTCTTTACTCAGAGAGTATAAAGCAAGGAAGTCAGGAAAAACAAAGACCTATGGTATTGAAAACAAACAAACCAAGACCTAAATGCCAAGTGAACAGAATCTGGATACCAAGAGAAAGAAAATTTTTCAAAGAAGGTCAAGATCAAAGATAAATCTGTCAAGTACACCTTTGACATTAGGGAGACACCTTGTTTAGAGGCAGGAATCCCCAGTTACTTGGTGGCAAGACCACATTACCCCTTCTGACAAGAGGATAGAGATAGTATTCTAACTGGTGTTGACATTGAGGTGACACCTTTACCAGAGGCCAGACACCCCAGTTACTAACCAGATATATACCATAGCTCTGTATGATCAAGACAGCTAATTAATCCTGATTTACTGCCATCTCATGACATGGAATTCTTTCACTTCATTGATGAGAGTCCCAGTTACTCAATGAACAGATAACAAGATTTGTAAAACTTCTTTCATGAAATTTTTTTTTATTAAACTGCACTTTAAGCCTTGTAAATTAGTCTTGACTCAGTTTGAGAACAATACACCAGTTCCAAAGTTTTTCAGACAAAAAACACTATATACCTCATTTCGGACTCAACTTAGACTAAGTAGGTATGCTGTACTGGCTAGATCAGAAGTCAGTTATAGTGTAGGAAGATAGTCTTGAATTCAGATTTTGATCTCAGTGGGACTAACAGCCGAAATTCCAACAAGAAATTAGATGAACAGTCTTAACGGATAAAACATTCAAAAAATTCTTTTATCCACCTACTCAAACTGATTCTCTTATAAGGTCAGCAAAAGTCCGTTCAAAGTATGTTCAGATTTGGCCAAAAGAGCATGACACCAATTATTAATCTAGCTCCCCCTGAGACCTTGACACCAACTCAGACTTAACCAAGACAACCCTCAAAACACCTCAAGGAAAACAAAGTTGTATCAATCAGTACGAGTGAATCATCAAATACCCATAATGAGGTTATTTTCAACAACTGATAATGAGAAAAGATAAACATAAGAGCACATGACAGATTATTTAGAGATCAATTATTTAATCATGAAATTCTGTAAATACCTAATTCTCTGCGCAATGTGCTAAATTTTTCAGTATCCAGTGGCTTAGTGAAAATATATGCAATTTGTGAGTTAGTGCCAACATGGATCAATTCAAAGGTCTTCCTAGCTACTTCATCACGAATAAAATGATGCCTGATTTCGATGTGTTTAGTTCAAGAATGAAGTACAGGATTCTTTGCAATGTTTATTGCACTTGTATTGTCACAAAAAATGGAAGTGCAACCTAGCTCAACTGAGTAATCCAGAAGCTGGTGTTTTATCCATATAACCTGTGTGCCACAGCTCCCTGCTGCCACATACTCAGCTTCAGCAGTAGAAAGAGCCACAGAGTGTTGCTTCTTGGATCCCCAAGAGACTAGGCATCCTCCTAAAAATTCGCAGTGACCACTAGTACTTTTCCTGTCCAATTTACATCCTGCATAATCTGCATCTGTATATGTAATGAGATCTAAACTACATGATGCAGGATACCAAAGACCTAGATCATGGGTAGCAGATAAGTATCTAAAGATTCTTTTTACAGCTGCCAAATGTAATTCAGTAGGCCTAGACTGGTATCTGGCACACATCCCTACACTAAATTGAATGTCAGGCTTGGATGCTGTTAAGTAGAGGAGTGAACCGATCATACCTCTATATAATTTAGCATCCACTTCTTTACCTTTTTCGTCTGAATCCAGTGAGGAGTTGGTGCCCATGGGTGTTGAGATAGTCTTGAGGTTGGTCATTCCAAACCTTTTCAGCATCTCCAGAGTGTACTTGGTTTGATTTATGAAACAACCATCCTCCATCTGTTTGACCTGCAGCCCAAGAAAATACTTTAGTTCGCCAACTAAACTCATTTCAAATTCATGAGACATAGATTCAGAAAATTCTTTACACAATGTTGAATTGTTAGATCCGAAGATGATATCATCAACATATACCTGGACCACTATTAAATCCTTTCCGAGATTTTTGGTGAAGAGGGTTTGGTCAACCTTACCTCGAGTGTAGCCCTTGCTCAAGAGAAATTCAGAAAGTCTCTCATACCAGGCTCGGGGAGCCTGCTTCAATCCATAGAGGGCTTTATTCAACCTAAAAACCATGTTAGGCTGAAAAGAGAAATTAAAACCTGGATGTTGTTCTGTTAGTGTTGGTGTGCTACATGCCAATTTCGGGTCGGGTAGGCCCAATAGTTGTACGATCTTGTTCATTAATAAAGTGGTGTTTGAGCGTAAATATGTGATTATGTTACTTTACGTTATCCCTAGGATATGTGGTTGTAAAGTCAGCTCGAGATGGGATCTTGAACATGAGACTTACTTTACATGAACACATACCTTAAACTGTTCCTGGTTGGAGGGTAATCACTCGGGGACTTTGATTACCTATTAAACCAGTACTGTAGCAACCCTGATAAATGAATATTTGAAATAAAATTAAAATATATATATATTACAGTAGTAATACAGATAATAAGAATAGGGTTAATTAGATGAAGTAAAACAAAATTAAAATAACGCCTCTTATTAGGGCGTTAATTCAAAAAGAAACGCCTCTATCAAAGGCGTGACTAAAGAAAGGACGCCCACACGTGCGGTCGTCAACTCTCACGACCAAATAGGCAAGTAAAAGAAATGCCCATATATGGGGCGTGTTTCAAAAACAAGGAACGCCCTTATCCAAGACGTTTCTTAAGAAACGACCTGAACTAGGTCGTTAATTAAAGAATACACGCCCTGACCTAAGGCGTTAATTCAGTTCGTGAACCGTTCGAACCCAGAACTTATCCAGGGTAAGTGATAACTATGAGGAAGAGTTCGAATGTGGTAATAACTCAATCTTGGAAATATTACTTCCAATCAAACACTACTTTTGTTAGGACTCCAAAATCCTATAAATAGTCTTGATCGAACAAACCCTAAACCTATTTTATCGATCGTCTGCTACGGTGAGTGAAGAACCGAACGTTCTTCTCTTTTTTTTTTAAAGCATATGAAGAGTTACTGACTCTTCATCTCCTTCTCTTCTGTACAGGTTAAGAAGATCTGCGTCCTGAAGAACTTGTGTAAGTTCTTATTTCTTCGCTTCCAGCAAGCCATTACAAAGAAGATTGATATCTTTGATATATCTTCTGCAGGTTCTCTCATCCTCATCAATCATCTTCCTGCCCTTTCTTGCTGCCAAGTCGTAGGAGTTCCAGAACACCTCACGTCGATCTCCAGATTATCAATTAAGGTAGGATTTTCTCAAGTTATTGTAGCCCAAATAAGAATTAATGCAAGATCTCTATACATACGTATATGAGCATGGCATGCATACTGTTTATAAGGTTTTATTACGTTTTCTGCAAAATTTTAAAAGAAACGCCCTTGATTAGGGCGCTAATTTAAAAGAAACGACCATGCTAGTGGTCGTCAATTTAATATTTGACGCCCTCTACGCAGGCGTTAATTTCATAAGAATCGCATGTGATTAATAATTGATCCTGTTTAAAAATTACAATACATATGAAATAATGATTTTTAATATCTTGCATGACTCTGTGAATTCCTGTTAAATTTTACTGCCATGACTTGTCTCCGGTCTCTCGAAATATTATTTATTAAAATATCGTAAATTCCTTGAAATTCACGACTTGGACAAAGTCGTTTTCCATATTCTAACGTCCCAGAACAAGGCGTGAATCTGAAAAGTAACACCCCTTCCTAGGGCGTGTATCTGTTAAAATCCTGAAATTCACATATTCTGTAAAATGGAATTAGAAGGGAACGCCCCTCCCAAGGGCGCGTTTTTGATAAATTTCTGAGAATAATTATATCCTGTCGAATATGTAAATGATGAGACGCCTGCCTCTGCAGTCGTCAACTTTGAAGAAACGCCCCCAGGAAAGGCGTGTTTTTGATAAATTAATGAAATAATGGAAATTCTACAAATTGGCAATATATGTAAACGCCCTTCTGTTAGGCGTTAATTATTCAATACACGACTTTACTTAAGTCGTTATTTTACTGTAAACTGATTTTATCCTGATTCTATTACCGATGGTTTCATATTATACATATATATATATATATCGGCACTATTCTCCACTCCGTGAGTATAGTCCCACGTTTCATGTTGATTTATCGATCACACTCAACTCTCATTGACATACAAGCTCTCCATTGGACATTCCGTTCCTTTGGACTAGCGAGTTAGTCATAGAGACCTCCGTAAGACTCCTCGTAGCCTTGGATTCCCACAAGGCCGACTGAGCTGGTTGTACCCTAAAAACCCATTACACGATCCTTGCCATGTCAATCTAAAGAAACATGGTATACCGGCCCTTATGATTATACAAAGAGTATATCATAAGAAATTCTTGATGGGATGATGATATCATGCCATATCGTGTCATTCTTGTAAACCCCAATTCTATGATAAGAATGAGGGTATCTTGCTTGATCTTATGTTTATGTGGACCTCAATTCTATATAAAGAATGTCCATATTGATTTGTCATGGTACCTAAGTTAAAGGAACCATATTCTACCTAGTTTTATCATTATGATAGCCATTCTATGTCCTTGTCATATTTTTGGACTCTATTCTGTCAAAGTTGTCATACGTGTCTACAAGCTTGATGATTGAAATTCTATATTGGCTATATAAACAAGAGTGGATGTCAAAACACATGATAAATGCCTGCGCATATAGGGCCCGATCTGGTCCTGGGAGGAGCACCCGAAAGTACTTGTGCCCATGGGAGTTAAAATGATAAGGTATCTGGCATTATACCGAGTACTTGACTTGCTTGATTGGACATTCCACACACATCTTGTACTTGACTCGTACTTGACATGAAATGAAATGCGTGGCCCGAAAAAGGGTAATTTACTTGCTTGATATATGATAGTCAAAGTTCTTGACATGACTTGTTAAATGTACTTGCTTGAATATCTCGAATAAACTTGTTATCTTGTTGGAAGTTCATGACTAAGTTCATCTTATTTTCTTGATATTACATTCTCTCTATCTTGTCGTTTTATGCGAGCATGCATAGCTTTATTGCATTCATGAAAATGTAATTACTTAAACCCCTTGCTAGTACTTGAGATATAATTTCCTACTGAGCGTTCGCTCATTCCGTTTGTCCCTTGTACTTTTCAGGTAAGTCCGACGACGATGGAAGTCAATCGGATGGGAATAGTCAAGAGTGAAAGTGATAGAGCTTCTACAAGTGTCGTCTAGTTGTTTCTATAGTTTTCTCGAGTCAACTATGTACTTTTCTTTTTATTAAACAGAGTATTGGATTTGTAATAGTCTATCTATTATGAAATAAAGGATTGTGTTATCTTGCTATTTTGCGCATCTCTGTCTTTATGTCGAATACATGACCACTCTGATTGACATGATTGATATAGACACGCCGCGCATCTCCGGGTATCTTCCGCGCTCGGGGCGTGACAAGTACACATGATGTGTCAGTGACCAGTCTCATGGTCATTGGTGCGGGACACCAACACATATGTGTAGGTGTATGTCCTTGGAGGATGTGCACTAAACTGATCCGCTATTGGATCTTCAGATGGTTGATTATACCTAATGTCAACTGAATATCCAACGGTCACAGTAGCATCGTTGGTCCTTTGACTTGAGACATTGATCGGATCTTACACGAGGACTGGAATGGTTTAATTACTTAGCTAAGTGACTTTAACCATAAGTCATGAGTTGCCGAGTCATTAACCACTCCAGGATACGTGTGAAGATCATCAATGGTCAAGAGGGGATCGCTCACTGTCGGGTATATATCAGATAGTTAATGGGTCATGACATTGACGCTCCGTTAAATCCCTGGCCAGGGTCGTATGAGTTCGTTTAGGACGGACGTCATACACTTTAAGGAGGTCATAGTCAAATGGCACGATCATGGGGTTTGACAGATACCGTACCCTCGATCGTACCAGACTCATAGAAGGAGCGAGGGATTATATCGATGCGGTAACTGTGGACTTACAGGTACCAGACAGGCTGGTTTAAACCCGGCGTCCTCTAGGATCACACGGATTTGCTTGACCCAACGTGATCGAAGGTTCGGAATGAATTAAACTATTATTCGGCTCTTGTAGAAGCGAATAATATGTTTAATTTACTTCTAATTGGGAATTAGAAGTTAATGGGCCTTAAACTAGAGTGACTATGGGCCTAGAGGATCACACACAATGGATTCTTGGGTGACGGATAATTATTATATAAATATATGTATTATTTCTATTTAATTCCTTTTGGAAAGGAGTGTAAATGGGACTTAATACATATGTATAATAATGGAAAGGTCATATATACAATTTTGGTCCTTTGGAGGTCTTTAGAAAAGGGTCCAAATCCTATATATATGGCACCTACGTGAGTTCATTTGATCTCTCGAACTCTTCCAACCTCTCTTAGCTTAACCAAGCATTAAGGGTTAAGAGAGGAGGATTAGCCTCCCCCCTTTCTCCCCCTTGCTCTCTCTCTCTCCAGAAGGTGTTAGAGCCGGGGAAAGTTGTGCCGGGGAGGTACCGTCGCTGCGCAAGGGTCCGTGTGGATCTGCTCTAGAGGCCGTACATCTGTGCGGCTCGGTTTCTCTGCATCGGGCTTAGCGGACAGCGTCGTTCCGCGCAAGGTGAAACACGCAACCCGTAATTAGGGTATTAGAAACACCGATTAGAGCACAGATTAAGCTTTCCATAACATCGGGATCGGGCAAATGAAATTTTTTGTTATCCGCTGCGTCGCCCGTAGGTGCTGTGCGAAAGCTTACAGTGGTATCAGAGCCAGGTTCGCGCTCTGGTCGGTGTTTTTATCGCCGTTTAGAACCATGCTTTAGGGGCATATAAAATCTTCAATTATTATTTGTTGAAAGAGATCTAGGCGTCTCTGTTCTTCAAGGATGCTGGGCATCCAAGCAGCAATTTTTTTTTTTAAAAAATAAAAATAAAAAAAAAATTTTAAGGCCCGTTTGGGCGCACTGCGCCCAGGGCGCAGTGCGCCCGCCGCGTGAGCCGGGGCGCAGTGCGCCCGCCGCGTGCGCGGCTCACGCGGCACCCGCGGTCAACGCCCGTGGGTGCTGACCGCGGGGGGGCGGGTGGGGCGGCGCCCGCGTGCGGGCGCGCCGCAGGCGGCGCCCGCTACGCGGGCGCCCGCGAGCGGGCGCGTCCGCCCACGCCTTCCGCGTTGGCGGCCGCGCCCTGCGGGGGCCGCGGAAATTTTTTTTTATTAAAAAAAGAATTTGCTTATTTTATTTTTTAATTTATTGATGCATATCTAAATATATATATTAGATATATATATATATATATCAAAATGCTCAGTAAATTATATAGAATTTTATTTCATAAGTTAAATAGTATTATCTCAATAGTAAATGTCGAATGGTAAATTTTATTTAACCGATTTGAATTTACCAAGGTGAGATAATTACTTTTTATCTTGAGATAAAATGGTAATAATTGAAGTTACTTCAGTAAAATTTAAGTTTTTGAATTTTTAATTATTAGATAATTAAAAATTTTAAATTTTAAATTTTATTGAAGTTAAATGTGGAAAATTCAATTATTTGAATTTTAATTATTGGATAATTATTAAATTCAAAATTTGAAATTTAGAAAATTACTAATTGAGGATAATTACATTATTTTAAATTTATTTTCAAACAAAAATTATTGGATAATTAGTTTGAATTTAAATTTAATTATTGGCAAGTTTAAATTTTGAATTTAAATTTGATTATTGGATAGTTAAATTTAAATTTAAATTTAATTAATTATCTCAATTAGATGCCCCTGTAGAAAATGATGGTTCTTTACGTGCGTTACTTTATTTACCTTGTATTGGCCTGCTTGTATGTTTAATTTTAGTTAATCATGCTTTGATTTTTAAAATTAAACAAAGCTAGCCTATTTTTGTTTGCACATCCCATTATTAAATTCAAAAGTAAGGATTATTTTCAGAAAATAACCCTTGATTGATTTTATTTGAATGGGTTGGCAAGTGATCATGGACTTGGATTAATGTAATTAATTGGGGTCTGCGAACCTCCTTTCTCTCTCTGTTGAAATTCCAATGTACTTCTATCTTCCTCCATTGTTGTACTCGCCCTAAGGGCTGCTGGAATTTGAGTCACATGTAATTTAATTTTTTCGGCCTGCGTGCCGTGTAAAAGTTATAATTAATGCGACGTCGGAGTTTGAAAGCGTGGAGCACACCCGACGAGGACGATCCAGCTGCTTCGGAAGCGGGCCGGATGTCTTAGTTACATTAGGGTTAAAGTCCATGATCACTTGCGTTTATTTTTACATTGGATGCATTTATTTTGTGCAAACTACTAGGTACGGTAAATATATTGGATATATTTATATTACCACCTAGGGTGAGATCAAGATAAAATTAAATTCCCTCGCGATTAAATTTTAGATCTGGTAAGCGTGGCTCTAGGAGTCATCGTGGCCCTCCATCATTATGGAGTGAATGAACGTCTTTATTTCATGGATTTGTTGTGCTTTCCACAAGGTCCATGAGTTTGGGGGCGGGATTAAACTCCAAGGCTCGGCCTCAATGGGGTGAGGAATTGAACTCGGCTTTGTTGTGCTTTCCACAAGGGTCGGGTCATGAACTCATTGCTATGTAGTAATGATGGTTAGATCTAACCGAGAATATCCTTTGTTGTGCTTTCCACAAGGGGATGATTTCTCGGGGGCCGAATATCGGATATTGCATTAGATGCAAGTGCATGTTGACTGCCCTTGAGATGGTGTATGGCTTGTTGTGCTTTCCACAAGGTCGTACATCAGTCTCGTTGGGATTCCGACCCACTAGGTTGATCTCGTTGATCTCCCGTTCTATATACTGAGGGTTATATAGTTCGATCAAAAAATAGTGGGACTAACTAAGATAGAAAACCACATCCAAGTTAGAATTTGAACACATGTTAAGTTATCTTTTATTTCTTATCCAGATTACAATGTCGTCGTCCAACCCCCTCCGTGGCATCTTGGATGCAAATCGCTTAACTGGACCGAACTACTCGGATTGGCTGCGTAACCTACGCATAGTCCTTACCGTCGAAAAGATTGTATACGTGTTGGACACGGTTCATTCTGAGCCAGCTCCTGATGCCGACGAGGGCGAGTTACTGGCTTATGCCAAGTGGTCTGAGGACTCCTCCCTAGCCCAATGTTACATGTTGGCCTCTATGGCTCCTGAGTTACAGAGGTAATTTGAAAAGACTGATTGTAGAAGTATACTTCTCAATCTACGCTAGCTCTTCGGGGAGCAGGGTAGGATTGAGAGGTATGACATCTCCAAAAGGCTTTTCAGGACACGGATGTCTGAGGGTTGATCAGTACAGGCCCATGTACTGAAAATGATGGAGTGGATTGAAAGACTCAATGCATTGGGGTTCAAGTTGGATCTTGAACTATGCATTGATCTTATACTCCAGTCATTGTCTGATTCTTTTTCTTCCTTCATCATGAACTTTAACATGAACAGGATTGAAGCAACTCTCCCAGAGCTGCTCAATATGTTAAAGAGTGCTGAAGGAACCATGCAGAAAGATAAACCATCTTCGTTTGTAATGGTTATTGGCTGGGCCAACAAGAAAAGGAAGGCCTCTCAAATATCCGCCACGAGTAACAAAGGGAAGGGAAAGAAAAAGGTCACGGGTAAGCAACTCGCCAAAGTTGACAAAGGGAAGGGCAAGAACAATGAAAAGGAAGACAAATGTTTTCGATGCGGGGAAACTGGGCATTGGAAAAGGAATTGCAAGGCAATTCTAAATGAAGGTGCTGGCAAATAGAAGGCGATTGGGCAAAAAGGAGATTGAACTGAGGATGGGTAATGGAGCTTTGGTTTCTGCCAAAGTTGTCAGGACTGCACGCCTCAGTTTACCTTCAGGAGTCATTCTGGAGCTGAATGACTGTTATTATGTTCCTAATATTATTAAGAACATTATTTCAATCTCTGGCTTGTATAACATTGGATATACATTGGCTTTTAATAACACTGGGTGCTCTATAATGAATAATGGTTTGGTTATAGTCAATGGTTCATTAGTCAATGGTCTATATGTATTAGATACACGTTCTAATGTTATATAAATTTCCAATGCTGATGAAGTGAATTCTGCATATCTATGGCATTGCAGACTTGGTCATGTAGGTGAGAAAAGAGTCTCTCACTTACACTCAAATTGATATTTGAATTCATTCGAATACAAGCCATTTGATACCTGTGAGTCGTGTCTCATGGGGAAAATGACTAAGGCTCCCTTTGGTGGACATGGAGAGAGGGCTGTTGACCTTCTCGAGCTCATACACTCGGATGTGTGTGGACCCATGTCCATAGAAGCAAAAGGAGGTTATCTCTATTTCATTTCTTTTATTGATGACTTCTCTAGATATGGCTATGTGTATTTAATGAGACATAAGTCACAAGCCTTTGAGAAGTTTAAGGAATACAAGAATGAAGTAGAGAAACAGACTGGCAAAAGTATTAAGGCTCTTCGATTGGATCGAGGAGGTGAATACTTAAGCCATGAATTCACTTCTTATCTTAAAGACCATGAAATAGTTTCTCAGTGGACACCACCGTATACACCACAGCACAATGGTGTATCCGAGAGGAGAAACAGGACCTTGTTAGACATGGTCCGATCCATGATGTCTATGTCAGGACTACCCTTGTCTCTCTGGGGCTATGCATTAGAGACTGCGGCTTATTTATTGAATAGGATATCAAGTAAATCAGTTCCTTCTATTCCATATGAGATATGGAAGGGCAGGAAACCAAATTTTAATCACATTAAAATTTGGGGGAGTCCTGCTCATGTAAAGAAGAACGAGAGTGATAAGCTTGAGTCAAGAACCGATAAGTGTAGGTTTGTGGGATATCCAAAGGAGACGTTTGGATATTATTTCATCACCCTTCTGAGCAAAGGGTCTTAGTGGCCAAGAGAGCTGTATTTCTGGAAAGAGAATATCTACTCCAGAAAAATAGTGGGAGCCAAATAGAATTGGACGAGGTCCAAGAACCATAACCCATAGACACAAACTCATTAGATGAGACTGTATCGGTTGATCCTATTCAAGGTGAAACACTGACACTACGGAGATCTGGTAGACTACCGAGAGAACCTGAGAGATATGTTGGACATGTCTCAGAGGGGTCCTCTAAGGTATGTATCGATGAGGATGATGATCCTCAGTCATACCAGGAGGCGATCCGTAGTGTAGATTCCGAGAAATGGCAAGAGGCAATGGATTCAGAGATACAGTCCATGTACACCAACAAAGTTTGGAACTTAGTTGATGTACCCGAAGGGAAGGTCCCTATCGACTGCAAATGGATTTTCAAAAGGAAAATCGGTGCAGATGGACAAATTGACACATACAAGGCTAGACTAGTGGCGAAAGGATATCGTCAAAGGCAAGGCATTGACTATGACGAGACGTTTTCGCCGGTAGCCATGGTTAAGTCAATCAGAATCCTCCTTGCCATTGCTGCATACCTGGATTACGAGATCTGGCAAATGGATGTGAAGACAGCTTTTCTTAATGGAAACCTGTCAGAAGAGGTGTACATGGTACAACCTGAGGGATTCACTTCCAAGCCACATCCTAATAAGGTATGTAAACTTCAAAGGTCTATTTATGGATTAAAGCAGGCATCTAGAAGTTGGAACTTAAGATTTGACGAGGCTGTCAAATCTTTCAACTTCATTCAGAATGAAGATGAACCCTGTGTTTACAAGAAGGTCAGTGGGAGCTCAGTGACCTTCTTGGTCCTTTATGTTGATGACATCTTACTCATTGGGAATGATGTAGGGATGTTGACATCAACTAAGTCTTGGTTGTCCAAGACTTTCTCCATGAAGGATTTGAGAGAAGCATCCTATGTGCTGGGCATAAGGATCTATCGAGATAGATCTAAAAGGATGCTAGGATTGTCCCAATCCAAGTACATAGACACTATCCTCAAAAAGTTTAGGATGGAAAATTCCAAGAGAGGCCTCATTCCCATGAGACATGGAATTTACCTATCCAAGGGGATGAGTCCTAAAACTTCTGAGGAGGTGGCACACATGAATAAGGTACCCTATGCTTCGGCGATAGGGTCAATCATGTATGCCATGCTATGTACACGGCCTGATGTTGCCAATGCTTTAAGCATTGTCAGAAGATATCATGCAAATCCAGACGAAGAGCACTGGAAGGCAGTAAAGGGTATCCTTAAGTACATGCGAAGGGCTAAGGATTTTTTTTCTACTTTATGGAGGAGAGGACTTACAACTTAGAGCTTACACAGATTCTAGTTTCCAGTCAGATCTAAATAATTGCAAATCCATGTCTGAATTTGTATTCATGTTGAATGGAGGGGCAGTCAGTTGGAGAAGCCGTCTGGATGAAGAAATTCATCTTGGAGCTTGGCGTAGTTCCCGAGATAACAGCTCCCATCCCATTATTTTGTGATAATAATGGGGCCATCGCCCAGGCGAAGGAACCAAGATCTCACCAAAGGTCAAAGCATATTCTCAGGCGCTTTCACCTTATTCGGGAGATTGTTGATTGTGGAGATGTGATGGTAGAGCGTGTACCGTCAGAAGATAACATAGCAGATCTACTGACTAAGCCATTGACACAGATTGTATTTGAGCGTCATCGGGATAAGATGGGCCTCATAGTTGTGGGCAATTGGCTATAGTTCAAGTGGGAGATTGTTAGTGTTGGTGTGCTACAGGCCAATTTCGGGTCGGGTAGGCCCAATAGTTGTACGATCTTGTTCATTAATAAAGTGGTGTTTGAGCGTAAATATGTGATTGTGTTACTTTATGTTGTCCCTAGGATATGTGGTTGTAAAGTCAGCTCGAGATGGGATCTTGAACATGAGACTTACTTTACATGAACACATACCTTAAACTGTTCCTGGTTGGAGGGTAATCACTCGGGGACTTTGATTACCTATTAAACCAGTACACATGATGTGTCAGTGACCAGTCTCATGGTCATTGGTGCGGGGCACCAACACATATGTGTAGGTGTATGTCCTTGGAGGATGTGCACTAAACTGATCCGCTATTGGATCTTCAGATGGTTGATTATACCTAATGTCAACTGAATATCCAACGGTCACAGTAGCATCGTTGGTCCTTTGACTTGAGACATTGATCGGATCTTACACGAGGACTGGAATGGTTTAATTACTTAGTTAAGTGACTTTAACCATAAGTCATGAGTTGCCGAGTCATTAACCACTCCAGGATACGTGTGAAGATCATCAATGGTCAAGAGGGGATCGCTCACTGTCGGGTATATATCAGACAGTTAATGGGTCATGACATTGACGCTCCGTTAAATCCCTGGCCAGGGTCGTATGAGTTCGTTTAGGACAGACGTCATACACTTTAAGGAGGTCATAGTCAAATGGCACGATCATGAGGTTTGACAGATACCGTACCCTCGATCGTACCAGACTCATAGAAGGAGCGAGGGATTATATCGATGCGGTAACTGTGGACTTTTAGGTACCAGACAGGCTGGTTTAAACCCGGCGTCCTCTAGGATCACGCGGATTTGCTTGACCCAACGTGATCGAAGGTTCGGAATGAATTAAACTATTATTCGGCTCTTGTAGAAGCGAATAATATGTTTAATTTACTTCTAATTGGGAATTAGAAGTTAATGGGCCTTAAACTAGAGTGACTATGGGCCTAGAGGATCACACACAATGGATTCTTGGGTGACGGATAATTATTATACAAATATATGTATTATTTCTATTTAATTCCTTTTGAAAAGGAGTGTAAATGGGACTTAATACATATGTATAATAATGGAAAGGTCATATATACAATTTTGGTCCTTTGGAGGTCTTTAGAAAAGGGTCCAAATCCTATATATATGGCACCTACGTGAGTTCATTTGATCTCTTGAACTCTTCCAACCTCTCTTAGCTTAACCAAGCATTAAGGGTTAAGAGAGTAGGATTAGCCTCCCCCCTTTCTCCCCCTTGCTCTCTCTCTCTCCAGAAGGTGTTAGAGCCGGGGAAAGTTGTGCCGGGGAGGTACCGTCGCTGCGCAAGGGTCCGTGTGGATCTGCTCTAGAGGCCGTACATCTGTGCGGCTCGGTTTCTCTGCATCGGGCTTAGCGGACAGCGTCGTTCCGCGCAAGGTGAAACACGCAACCCGTAATTAGGGTATTAGAAACACCGATTAGAGCACAGATTAAGCTTTCCATAACATTGGGATCAGGCAAATGAAATTTTTTGTTATCCGCTGCGTCGTCCGTAGGTGCTGTACGAAAGCTTACATGTTCAACATATACCTCTTCCTTCAATATCCCATTTAAGAATGCGCTTTTGACATCCATCTGCTGCAGCCGAAGGTTCCTAGAGCATGCAAATGCAAGCAGAATTCGTATAGCTTCTATCCTAGCCACTGGGGCATAGGATTCATCAAAATCCACACCAAATTCCTGACTGTAGCTGTCACGTCCCGAGCGCGGAAGATACCCGGAGGTGCGCGACGTGTCTATATCAATCATGTCAATCAGAGTGGTCGTGTATTCGACACAAAGACAGAGATGCGCAAAATAGCAAGATAACCCAATCCTTTATTCCTTTATAATAGACTATTACAAATCCAATACTCTGTTTAATAAAAAGAAAAGTACATAGTTGACTCAAGAAACTAAAGAAAAGACTAGATGACACTTGAGCAGCTCTAGCACTTTCACTCATGACCATTCCCATCCGATTGACTTCCATCGTCGTCGGACTTACCTGAAAAGTAAAAAGGGACAAACGGGATGAGCGAACGCTCAGTAGGAAATTATATCTCAAGTACTAGCAAGGGGTTTAAGTAATTACATTTTCATGAATGCGATAAAGCTATGCATGCTCGCATAAAAAGACAAGATAAAGAGAATGTAATATCAAGGACATAAGATGAACTTAATCATGAACTTTCAACAAGATAACAAGTTTATTCAAGATATTCAAGCAAGTACGTTTAACAAGTCATGTCAAGAACTTTGGCTATCATGTATCAAGCAAGTAAATTACCCTTTTGCGGGCCACGCATTTCATGTCAAGTCAAGTACGATTCAAGTACAAGATGTGTGTGGAATGTCCAATCAAGCAAGTCAAGTACTCGGTATAATGCCAGATACCTTATCATTTTAACTCCCATGGGCACAAGTATTTTCGGGTGCTCCTCCCAGGACCAGATCGGGCCCTATATGCGCAGGCATTTATCATGTGTTTTGACATCCACTCTTGTTTATAGCCAACATAGAATTTCAATAATCAAGCTTGTAGACACGTACGACAACTTTGATAGAATAGAGTCCAAAATATGACAAAGGACATAGATTGACGATAATAACGGTATAATCACGATTATCGATGAAACTAGGTGGAATTAGGTTCCCTTAACTTAGGTACCATGACAAATCGATATGGACATTCTATATATAGAATTGAGGTCCACATGAACAGTATATCAAAGGTAAGATACCCTCATTCTTATCATAGAATTGAGGTTTACAAGAATGACATGATATGGCATGATATCATCATCCCATTAAGAATTTTTTATGATATACTCTTTGTATAATCATAAGGGCCGGTATACCATGTTTCTTTAGATTGACATGGCATCAATGGTGTAATGGGTTTTTAGGGTACAACCAGCTCAGTCGGCCTTGAGGGAATCCAAGGCTACGAGGAGTCTTACGGAGGTCTCTATGACTAACTCGCTAGTCCAAAGGAACGGAATGTCCAATGGAGAGCTTGTATGTCAATGAGAGTTGAGTGTGATCGATGAAACAACGTGAAAAGTGGGACTATACTCACGGAGTGGAGAATAGTGCCGATATATACGTATATGTATAATATGAACCCATCGGTTATAGAATCAGGATAAAAATCAGTTTACAGAAAATAACGACTTAGGTCAAGTCGTTTCTCAAGTAAGTAACGCCTAAGAGAAAGGCGTTTACATATGTTCTGTTTTGCAGAATTTTCAATAATTCAGTAATTTATCTAAAACGTGCCCTGGACGGGGTCGTTTCTTAAAGAGTTGACGACTACAGTAGCAGGCGTCTCATTATTTATATATTTGACAGAATTTCAATAATTTTTCACGATTTGTCTAAAACACGCCCTGGCAAGGGGCGTTACTGTTTAATTCTATATTACAGAATATATGTATTTCAGGATTTTGACCGATAAACGCCCTAGGAAGGGACGTGTCTTTTCAATTTACGCCCTATGGCAGGGCGTTAACATGTGTAAAACGACTTTGTCAAGGTCGTTACTTAAAGTTTTTTGAAGGACTGTAATAATTTCAGGATAACAGAGGAACGAAGATAATATCAGGACAGTAACGTTAGCAGGTTGAAGACAGAGGATCATGCATTGTTTATAGTCATGATTTCATAGATAATCAGTTCTTAAGGTGGGTGATTAACATTTACATGAAATTAACGCCTGTGTACAGGGCGTCAAATATGAAATTGACGACCTGGGCATGGTCGTGTCTTGTAAATTAGCGCCCTTGACAGGGGCGTTTCTTTCAAAATATTGCAGAACATAATAAAACTGTATGCATGCCATGCTTATACATATATCTTACGTTATTTTATTTGGGCTACAGTGACTTGAGAAAACCTACCTTGTGATAATCTGAAGATTGAACCGTGAATGTTTCGGGAAGGGGATCGATGCTCTGTTTAAGATGGCAGCTACTGGCTGATGGCTTTGATGAAGAACCCATGTTCTTCGGTTCTGTACTCCTACAGGAACAGAAGAAGAAACATTTATTAATTTCTTCACCTATCAGAACAGAGGAGATTAGAAGAACGTTACCTTGTTCTTCACTTATGCTGCTGCGTCCTCAACCTGTAAGAGGAAAAGAGGATGAAGAACTATTAGTTCTTCATGTAACCGAAACAAAGAGAAACTTATATGAACTGCTATTACGTTCATAAGGAAAAGAAGAAGAAGAAGATATGTTCTTCACGTACCTGTGCGGTTCGATCGTCCAAATAGGTTTAGGGTTTGTTCGATCAAGATTATTTATAGGATTTTGGACGTCCTGTTAAGGTTAGTGTTCTAGTAGAAGTAATGCTTCCAATATAGAGTCCTTGCCCTATTAAATACTTACTGGATTAACATAATCCTTCCCTGGATAAGCTCCCGTGTCGAACGGAACTCGAATGGAATTAACGACTTAGGTCAGGTCGTCGATTCTTTAATTGACGACCTTGTGAAGGTCGTGTCTTAAGAAGCGCCTTGAGGAAGGGCGTTTCATGTTTCTAAAACACGCCCAAGATTGGGGCGTTTATTGGCTTACCGTCTTTGGCGTTGGAATTTGACGCCGTCAGGTGAGGGCGTCGTTTCTTTAGTTACGCCGTATATAGAGGCGTTTCTTTTTAAATTAACGCCTTACTAAGAGGCGTTATTTGTAATATGTTTTATTTCGTCTGGTTAGCCCCATTCTTATTATCTGCATTACTTCTGTAATATATATGTTTTAATTCATTTCAAATATTCATTTGTCAGGGTTGCTACACCCTCCCCCACTTAAAAAGAATTTGGTCCCCAAATTCTATTGCATATTCTGTATACACGCGGAGAGTGTAGAGTATATACCTCTTAGAACAAGTCGGGAAATCATTTCTTCATAGATTCCTCGGTCTCCCATGTCGCTTCGTGTTCAGAATTCTTATTCCATTGCACCTTAAGCATGGTAATAACCTTATTCCTTAGAGCTCGTATTTCACGATTTAAGATTTTCATAGGCTTCTGTTCATATGTGAGATCTTTCTTGATCACCAGATCTCCATGTTCAATAATGTGTGATGGGTCGTGTACATACTTTTTCAACATGGATATGTGAAATACATTGTGTACTTCGGACAATTGAGGAGGCAATGCGATGCGATAAGCAACCTCGCCAACTCTTTCGAGTATCTCAAATGGTCCGATGAATCTTGGCGTAAGCTTGCCCTTAACACCAAATCTTCGTATGCCACGTCCAGGCGATATTTTAAGAAATACATGATCTCCAACCTGGAATTCAAGATCTCTTCTCCTTGTATCTGCATAAGTCTTTTGTCTGGTCTGAGCAACTTGCAATCTTTTTCTGATCACTTGTATCTTCTCAGTTGTATCCCTTACCATGTCTGGACCTAACAGTTGTTTCTCTCCAACTTCGTTCCAGCATAAAGCTGATCGGCAACTCCTTCCATATAAAACTTCGAAAGGTGCCATTTGGATACTAGCTTGGTAGCTATTATTATATGCAAATTCAACTAGAGGCAAGTGTTCATGCCAGCTTCCACCAAAGTCAATGATACAAGCTCTTAGCATATCCTCAACAACTTGGTTAGTTCTCTCGGTCTGACCATCCGTTTGAGGATGAAAAGCTGTACTAAAATTTAGTCTTGTCCCCAACGAATGTTGTAATCCCTTCCAAAAATGAGAAGTGAAACGGGGATCTCTATCAGACACGATTGAGACAGGAATTCCATGTAACCTGACTATTTCCTTGATATATAATGCAGCTAAGACATCAATTGACCATCGACTCTTTATTGGCAAGAAATGCGCCGATTTAGTTAAATCGTCAATGATAACCCATATTCCATCATGTCCTCCTTTGGATTTAGATAGACCCATGATGAAATCCATACCAATATCCTCCCACTTCTATTTTGGAATATCTAGAGGATGTAGTTTTCCAGCAGGCTTTTGGTGTTCCGCCTTGACTTGTTGGCATGTGAGACAGCGTGATACATAGTCCGCTATTTCTCTTTTCATGTTGGGCCACCAAAAGTTTCTCTTTACATCTTGGTACATTTTGGTTGATCCTGGATGAATAGTGTACCTTGATCGGTGAGCTTCATCTAAGATCTTCTTCTTTAATTCCGGACAGTCGGGTATACAAGTTCTACCTTTGAATAATAATCTTTCATCAGAAGTTAGTTGAAAATCAGATTGTCCTTCTAATCTGCCTTTGATTTCCACTAATATAGGATCATCATCCTGAAGTGCTTGTATCTCAGATAATAAATCTGACTGTATGCTTACATGAGATAATGTGATAAATTTGACTTCCTTGTCCAAGCTTATATTGAGCTTGGAGAATTGTTCTAGCAACCTCCATTCTTGTATCATACAATTGGCTATCATTGCTCTCGGCTTTCGACTAAGGGCATCCGTAACATAATTACCCTTTCCGGGATGGTATTGTATATTGAAGTCGAAGTCCTTGAGATATTCTAGCCAGCGTCTTTGTCTCATGTTTAGCTCCTTTTGTGAGAATAGATATTTGAGACTCTTGTGATCGGAGTATACAGTAAACTGCACTCCATATAAGTAGTGTCTCCATATCTTTAGGGCAAATACCACCGCGGCCAGTTCTAAGTCATGGACGGGGTAATTCTCCTCATGCTTCTTCAGTTGACGTGAAGAGTATGCTATGACCTTTCCTTGTTGCATTAGGACACATCCGAGGCCAATGCCAGAAGCATCTGTGTAAACCTCGAATTTCTCTCCTTCTATTGGTAGAGCTAACACCGGAGCTGTAGTGAGATGATCCTTGAGAGTTTGGAAACTTCTTTCACATTCCTCACTCCATTCATATCGGATCTCCTTGCGTGTTAATCTTGTAAGTGGTACGGCGATCTTAGAGAAATCTTTGATGAATCGCCGATAATAGCCTGCAAGACCTAAGAAACTTCTGATCTCGCTAGCATTGGTTGGTCTTCCCCAGTTTCTAACAGCTTCAACCTTTGATGGATCAACAGATAATCCATCTCGTGAAATCACATGTCCTAGAAAAGCCACTTCTTCAAGCCAGAATTCACACTTGCTGAGTTTTGCATATAATTGATTTGTCCTCAAGACTTGCAATGCAATCCTCAAATATTTTTCATGTTCTTCCTTAGTCTTGGAATATATCAATATATCATCAATGAAAACCACCACAAATTGATCTAGATAAGGCCTGAATATGCTATTCATTAACTACATAAAGGCAGCAGGGGCATTTGTTAGTCCAAAAGGCATAACAACAAATTCGTAATGGCCATACCTGCTTCTGAATGCAGTCTTATGAATGTCATCATCCTTGATTCTTAATTGATGATATCCTGACCTGAGATCAATTTTGAAAAAATATTTGGATCCTGAAATCTGATCAAATAACTCATCGATTCTCGGCAGTGGATACTTGTTCTTGATAGTGAGATGATTCAACTGTCGATAGTCGATGCACAATCTCATGGATCCGTCCTTCTTCCTCACAAATAAGACTGGTGCTCCCCACGGGGAAGTACTTGGTCTAATAAACCCTTTTCGAATCAGTTCCATCAACTGCTCCTTCAACTCTTTGAGTTCAGCCGGGGACATTCTATAGGGTGCCTTTGAAACTGGACCAGCACCAGGGACTAAGTCAATGGTGAAGGCCACTTCCCTTTGAGGGGGTAATCCCGGCAAATCTTCCGGAAATACGTCTGAAAATTCTTGCACTACCTGAATGTCTTCTATCTTAGTGTCCTTTGTTTCCTTAACTGTGACAAATGCAAGGAAGGATATACATCCTTTCCTGACGAGCTTGCTTGCTCGAAGAGCCGAAATAAGAGGGGATTTGCTCCGACTCTTGGGGCGAGAAAAGACTAATTTTGGAAAATCTTTAAAAGTAATTTGGCTATTGCGGCAATCAACCGTTGCATGGTATTTGGATAACCAGTCCGCTCCCAGTATAACAGCATACTCCTTTAGATCGAGGCATATGAGATCTATAGGTAAATTCCTACCTTGAACCATTACCTCACAGTTTTGATAGTGATGAGTAATATCATTTTCACTTCCCAGAGGAGTAGTTAGGACTATTTTTATCCATTCTGGTTCTAACGGTAACGGGTCGGCAAACTTCTTAGAAATAAAGGAATGCGATGCACCCGTATCAAATAAGACATAAGCACTTTTGGAACAAATTTTCAATGTACCTTCCACTAATCCGCCTTCTTCTTCAGGTTCGGTCTCCTGGATTGCATGAAGACGAGCATTCTTCGTCACCGGGCGTTTACCGTCACCGGCTTGGTCATTCATTAATGGACAATCGGGAATCCGATGTTCGCGACTCCCACAACGGAGACAAGCTCCTAATTTCCTCTAGCATTCTTCGGTCTTGTGACCAGCCTTGTCACAATGCTTGCATACTGTATTAGAAGGTGTAGTGGTGATAGAGAAGGGCTTGGATTTCTTGAACTTGGAATCTTGAGAGGATGAACCTCCATTATTGGGCCTCTTCTTAAAGTTGGGTTTGAAAGAACCCGAACTTGTGACTTGCTCCTTCTTATCTTTCCCACGGATCCTATTAGATAGTTCCGTGGCATCTTCAAGTAATTGAGCTCGACGCACTATTTCGGAATAAACTTGGATGTCCATAGGCGCCAGTTGAGTAATGTAGTGGGGCCTAAGCCCATTAAGAAATCTACGGGCTTTCATCTTCTCCGTGCTAATAAGATGCTTAGCATATCTAGACATCCTGGAGAACTGAGCTTCATAATCTGCTAATGATAAAGATCGTTGCTTCAATGCAGTGAATTCTGCAGCCTTCTTTTCTTGGACTCGGTCCGAGAAATATTTAGCATTGAAGTATTCCACAAATTCTTCCCATGTTACTTGAGTAGGATCGATGGTTGCTTCAATAGACTCCCACCAGCACCTAGCATCTTTCTCTAACTGGAATGTAGCTAATAGAACTTTGTCCTGATCCGTGCATTGCATGACACGGAATATGCGTTCGGTTTCCCGAACCCAATGCTCGGCATCGTCCGGATCGGTCGATCCCGTGAACTTCGGGGGATTCATGTTCTTAAATGCTTGGTGTAAGCTTCCAGCTCGTGGAGCACCACCTTGTGCTACCTGTTGTAGCACTTGAGTCATCCCTTGGAGGGTACGCTGCATGTTGCGCCATTGAGCACGTTCGGCAGCCATTATCCTACAATTACAATAACTATATCAGTACGTGATCGTATTTAAAGACTCGTACACTATGTTAAATTTAACCCTTGGTTCTACCCAATCTCACTGGTTTAAAGGTTCAAACTTATCCTTGGACTTGGGTTTTTCTTAGGAATTGAATACCCTAGGCTCTGATACCACAAAGACTGTCACGCCCCGAGCGCGGAAGATACCCGGAGGTGCGCGACGTGTCTATATCAATCATGTCAATCAGAGTGGTCGTGTATTCGACACAAAGACAGAGATGCGAAAAATAGCAAGATAACCCAATCCTTTATTCCTTTATAATAGACTATTACAAATCCAATACTCTGTTTAATAAAAAGAAAAGTACATAGTTGACTCAAGAAACTATAGAAAAGACTAGATGACACTTGAGCAGCTCTAGCACTTTCACTCATGACCATTCCCATCCGATTGACTTCCATCGTCGTCGGACTTACCTGAAAAGTAAAAAGGGACAAACGGGATGAGCGAACGCTCAGTAGGAAATTATATCTCAAGTACTAGCAAGGGGTTTAAGTAATTACATTTTCATGAATGCGATAAAGCTATGCATGCTCGCATAAAACGACAAGATAAAGAGAATGTAATATCAAGGACATAAGATGAACTTAATCATGAACTTTCAACAAGATAACAAGTTTATTCAAGATATTCAAGCAAGTACGTTTAACAAGTCATGTCAAGAACTTTGGCTATCATGTATCAAGCAAGTAAATTACCCTTTTGCGGGCCACGCATTTCATGTCAAGTCAAGTACGATTCAAGTACAAGATGTGTGTGGATTGTCCAATCAAGCAAGTCAAGTACTCGGTATAATGCCAGATACCTTATCATTTTAACTCCCATGGGCACAAGTACTTTCGGGTGCTCCTCCCAGGACCAGATCGGGCCCTATATGCGCAGGCATTTATCATGTGTTTTGACATCCACTCTTGTTTATAGCCAACATAGAATTTCAATAATCAAGCTTGTAGACACGTACGACAACTTTGATAGAATAGAGTCCAAAATATGACAAAGGACATAGATTGGCGATAATAACGGTATAATCACGATTATCGATGAAACTAGGTGGAATTAGGTTCCCTTAACTTAGGTACCATGACAAATCGATATGGACATTCTATATATAGAATTGAGGTCCACATGAACAGTATATCAAAGGTAAGATACCCTCATTCTTATCATAGAATTGAGGTTTACAAGAATGACATGATATGGCATGATATCATCATCCCATTAAGAATTTCTTATGATATACTCTTTGTATAATCATAAGGGCCGGTATACCATGTTTCTTTAGATTGACATGGCATCAATAGTGTAATGGGTTTTTAGGGTACAACCAGCTCAGTCGGCCTTGAGGGAATCCAAGGCTACGAGGAGTCTTACGGAGGTCTCTATGACTAACTCGCTAGTCCAAAGGAACGGAATGTCCAATGGAGAGCTTGTATGTCAATGAGAGTTGAGTGTGATCGATGAAACAACGTGAAAAGTGGGACTATACTCACGGAGTGGAGAATAGTGCCGATATATACGTATATGTATAATATGAACCCATCGGTTATAGAATCAGGATAAAAATCAGTTTACAGAAAATAACGACTTAGGTCAAGTCGTTTCTCAAGTAAGTAACGCCTAAGAGAAAGGCGTTTACATATGTTCCGTTTTGCAGAATTTTCAATAATTCAGTAATTTATCTAAAACGCGCCCTGGACGGGGTCGTTTCTTAAAGAGTTGACGACTACAGTAGCAGGCGTCTCATTATTTATATATTTGACAGAATTTCAATAATTTTTCACGATTTGTCTAAAACACGCCCTGGCAAGGGGCGTTACTGTTTAATTCTATATTACAGAATATATGTATTTCAGGATTTTGACCGATAAACGCCCTAGGAAGGGACGTGTCTTTTCAATTTATGCCCTATGGCAGGGCGTTAACATGTGTAAAATGACTTTGTCAAGGTCGTTACTTAAAGTTTTTTGAAGGATAGTAATAATTTCAGGATAACAGAGGAACGAAGATAATATCAGGACAGTAACGTTAGCAGGTTGAAGACAGAGGATCATGCATTGTTTATAGTCATGATTTCATAGATAATCAGTTCTTAAGGTGGGTGATTAACATTTACATGAAATTAACGCCTGTGTACAGGGCGTCAAATATGAAATTGACGACCTGGGCATGGTCGTGTCTTGTAAATTAGCGCCCTTGACAGGGGCGTTTCTTTCAAAATATTACAGAACATAATAAAACTGTATGCATGCCATGCTTATACATATATCTTGCGTTATTTTATTTGGGCTACAGTGACTTGAGAAAACCTACCTTGTGATAATTTGAAGATTGAACCGTGAAGGTTTCGGGAAGGGGATCGATGCTCTGTTTAAGATGGCAGCTACTGGCTGATGGCTTTGATGAAGAACCCTTGTTCTTCGGTTCTGTACTCCTACAGGAACAGAAGAAGAAACATTTATTAATTTCTTCACCTATCAGAACAGAGGAGATTAGAAGAACGTTACCTTGTTCTTCACTTATGCTGCTGCGTCCTCAACCTGTAAGAGGAAAAGAGGATGAAGAACTATTAGTTCTTCATGTAACCGAAACAAAGAGAAACTTATATGAACTGCTATTACGTTCATAAGGAAAAGAAGAAGAAGAAGAAGAAGATATGTTCTTCACGTACCTGTGCGGTTCGATCGTCCAAATAGGTTTAGGGTTTGTTCGATCAAGATTATTTATAGGATTTTGGACGTCCTGTTAAGGTTACTGTTCTAGTAGAAGTAATGCTTCCAATATAGAGTCCTTGCCCTATTAAATACTTACTGGATTAACATAATCCTTCCTTGGATAAGCTCCCGTGTCGAACGGAACTCGAATGGAATTAACGACTTAGGTCAGGTCGTCGATTCTTTAATTGACGACCTTGTGAAGGTCGTGTCTTAAGAAGTGCCTTGAGGAAGGGCGTTTCATGTTTCTAAAACACGCCCAAGATTGGGGCGTTTATTGGCTTACCGTCTTTGGCGTTGGAATTTGACGCCGTCAGGTGAGGGCGTCCTTTCTTTAGTTACGCCGTATATAGAGGCGTTTCTTTTTAAATTAACGCCTTACTAAGAGACGTTATTTGTAATATGTTTTATTTCATCTGGTTAGCCCCATTCTTATTATCTGTATTACTTCTGTAATATATATGTTTTAATTCATTTCAAATATTCATTTGTCAGGGTTGCTACAGTAGCCTTGAGCTACAAGTCTTGCTTTGTTTCTAGAGATAGCTCCGTTCTCATCAACTTTATTCTTGAAAATCCATTTAGTGCCAATGACATGAGTGTTATCAGGTCTGGGAACTAGTTCCCATACAATATTTTTCTCAAATTGATTTAATTTCTCACTCATTGCGGATACCCAAGAATCATGTTTTAAGGCTTCTTCCACAGATTTGGGTTCCACCTGAGATACTAATGCAGCTAAGTCCTGTTCTTGGACAATTCTAAAATGAGACCTAGTCCTAGGAGGATCATGCAAATTTCCTATGACATTTTCACTAGGGTGGTCTTTGTGAAATATTATCTCACCTGAGGGTTCACCTACCTCAGCTGCTCCTTCTTGCTGTGAGTTTTCTGGTTGAGCAGCTGGCTGCATTTCTTCTTCTTCAATTCTCTCCAAGAAATCTCCCTCATTAGATGGCTCCCTGTCATCATCCATCACTTTGTTAGAGAAACCATTTTCATCAAACACTACATGCGGTGTTTCTTCGACAGTTTGGTCAGCTTTATTGAAAACTCTGTAAGCCCTTGAAGTTTCTGAATATCCAAGAAAAATTCCAGGAGAGCTCCTAGCTTCAAATTTGTCCAACCCATTCTTACCATTATTGTGAATAAAACATTTCGAGTCAAAAACTTTAAAGTAAGAAATGTTTGGCTGCTTACCCTTGAGAAGTTCATAAGGAGTTTTCCTATGAGTAGGTCTTACCAAGGCTCGGTTCAGGATGTAACATGCAGTGTTCGCAGCTTCAGCCCAAAATCTCCTTGGAAGTCCACTCTCAATCAGCATAGTCATGGCCATTTCAATTATTGACCTGTTTCTTCTCTCAACAATTCCGTTCTGCTCCGGTGTCCTGGGAGAAGAGAATCTGTGAGTCACTCCCTCTTTTGAGCAAAATTCAGAAAATGAAGAGTTCTCAAACTCTCCTCCGTGGTCAGACTGAATAGTAATGATATTATGTTCACCTTGCAGTTTGATTTTATTGAAAAGTTCTTCAAAGTGAACAAAAGCATCATTTTTATTTGCTAAACAAAACAACCAAGAGAATCTAGTGTAGTCATCCACTATGACTAATCCATATCTCTTACCTGACAAACTTTGAATGCGAGTAGGACCAAAGAGATCCATGTGTAAGTGCTGTAGTGGTTTAGATGAAAGATTCTCAGTTCTCAACTTAAAAACTGCACGAGTCTGTTTACCTAGTGCACAAGCATCACATAGCTTGGATCCTAACTGAAATCTTATTCGGGGCAAACCTCTAACTAGGTTATGCTTAGACAGTTTATTCAATGTAGACAAACTAGCATGGCCTAGACGCCTATGCCAGTCAAACGCAACCTGTTCAGAATTAGCAGACATACACAAGTGAGTTTCAGGATTATCATCCAGGTCTACGATGTATACATTGTTTACTCTATGACCTTTGAACATGACGTTATCAGAATTCAGCTCAAAAATACTACAGGAATTGTTGTCAAAGAGTACCTTGTGTCCTTTGTCGCAGAGTTGACTAATACTTATCAAGTTGTGCTGAAGTCCTTCTACAAGATACACATCTTCAATGGAGTTAGTAGAGGACTTACCAATTGTACCAATTCCAATTATTCTTCCTCTGTTATTTCCACCGAATTTGACCAGGCCCCCAAACTTCATTTTCAGTTTGTTAAATTTGGACCGGTCTCCTGTCATGTGCCTGCTACAGCCGCTGTCAAGATACCACTTGTTATGCTCGGCTGCCAGGCTAACCTGCGAAAGTTCAGACAAAGTAATGTGGGACCCAATTCAAATTGGGTCCAAAGACATTTTTCAATTTATCCAAATCACACTTAGGAACCCACATTTGTTTTACTGTTCTTTTCAGAGGTTTCATGTAAATTGATTCTTCCTTCTTGGCATTTCTCAGTGGGTGTTGAATGAGCCTATTCCTATTAAAATTATGTTGTTTCCGAGTAGAGAAATTGTTGTTTGACCTCTTAGAGGAAACACGTGTGTGCTGAGCATAATTCATGTAGCCATTTTTATTCAAATGAAAATTGTGCTGAAGGTGATGCATGTTCGCATGCTTTCCTTGATAACTATCATGCTGAATTTTCTTAGCGAAACTGTTCACCTTTCTAGTGACATCAATAGGAATGGTCGTGTGAGAACCCTTGTTCCACACCTGTTGCACAGGAACAGTTCTAGTCTCAGGATTTCCTGACCTAGTCTGCTGACCAGTGGGTTGAGTAGATTTGCTGGTCGAAACCTTCAATGTAGAGACATATTTGGAGCTGGATGGGGTTTCCAATTTTTCTTTGCCCTTGGCGGGGCAGAACGTGACAGTTCTGAATTCAAAGGGTTTTTTACTTGTGGGACTGTATCCTAATCCTTTCCTATTGAAGTTTACTCTCGACCCCAGAAGGGCATCCAGATTGTTTCTCCCCTCTGTAAATTTTTCTAGCATTTTTCTTTTATCCTCAATCTCCTTCTGAAGCTCATTACATTGGTCCAGGAGTTCCTGATTGACTTTTCTAACCGCCTCATATTTTTCTGTAATCAGTCTAAACTCCTTTTTACTCTCTTCAGTTTTACTCTTCAGCTCATTCATCCTAGCTAGATTTTCCTCTCTTTCCATTCTAAACTTCTCGATCTCACTTCTAGCCTGATCTAGCTCAATGGCCATCTCCTTGATTTTCATGTTGTCCGTAACAGCAATAGAGTGTTCCTCAGAAACAGAGTGAAACCTTCGTTTAAGCATTCTGTGCTCCTTGGTTAGAAAATTATATTTAGCTAACAGGTCGCCATAAGCGTCCTCCCAATCATCCAAAGTAAAATTCTCAAATAAGTTCGTTACCTCTTCCTCATGGTTGGCCATGAGGCACGTCTTCTCTTCATCTTCACTGGACGAGGTGGCTTCTGGATCCTCCTCCTCGTCACTCCATGTGCACAGCATGGCTTTCTTCTTCTTGTGCACCATCTTCTTCTGGTATCCGGGAGTCTTAGCTTGCAGCTCTGGACATTCACTTTTCATGTGACCAGGTTTCTGACAATGGTAGCATGTAACCTTATTAACAAACCGGTTCTTCTCAAGTTCTCGTTCAGGAGACTTCCTTGCAGCATTGAATCTCTTTCTCCTATAGAATTTCCCTTTAGTCCTCAGGAACTTTCTGAATTGCCTAGTGAGCATGGCCTGCTCGCTCTTGTCCAGGTCTGAGAATCCGTCAGAGTCTTCGCTGCTACCACCACTGTTGCTGCTGCTGCTGCTCTTTTTAGTATGTCGTGAGACCTTCAGAGTAACATTCTTTCCCTTTCTGTCATGTCCATCATTCCCTTGTCTGAAGTTCATTTCGTGGGTCATGAGAGACCCAATCAGCTGGGTTACTGACCTGGCGGATAAATCTCTTGATTCCTCTATGACGGTCACCTTAGTATCCCAGATGGGAGTTAGGGACCTAAGGATCTTCCTGACAATGTCTTCTTGCTGAATCTCCTTTCCAAATCCTCTCAGACTATTGATGATCACAGACAATCTAGCATACATTTCTGTGATCGACTCCTCTGGCTTCATTTTAAACAACTCATACTGAGTTGTAAGCATATTGATCTTGGTAGCTTTTACTTGAGATGTGCCCTCATATATTAACTGCAATTCATCCCACATTTTCTTTGCAGTCTTGCACGCTGAAATCCTCAAGTACTCTTCAGGGTGGACGGCGCACTGTATGATGCTAAGAGCTGTCCAATTCAATGCAGAGAGTTTTACTTGTTCCTCTGTCCATATGTCTTCGTTCGGTGGAAGTTGGTACGGACCATCTGTAATTACTCTCCAGAGCTTGTGGCTTTGGGCCCTGATAAAGACTTCCATCCTGTTCTTCCAGAAAAAATAGTTATTACCATCGAAGAAAGGGGGATGGGTGATTGACTGCCCTTCAGCAATGTAGCTGCGAGGACCAGCGGATCCGTTTCCCTGGCCGTTGGACCACATATTGGGAAATACCCGCTCTGATACCAAGTGTTAAGGTACTAGGCCCGGATACAGAGGGGGGGTGAATGTATCCTTCAATGAATAATGGCCAATTAAAAACTCAGATGCTAGACGCAAACGCAGAATGAAACGAAATCAATTAAACTTATGAGCAAACACAAGGAACGCGCCTATCCAAGCATCTAGCGGAAGCAATCACACAAAGCAAACCACTGCTCAATAGACTTTTTAGGTGGTTCGGTCCTCCAGACCTACATCCACCCCTCACTCCCAACCGGAGTGAAGCTTCACTAGCCAATGCTGGACAAGCAGACTCAGTCTGCAAACAGTTGCTGCCACATAGCTTGACCAGGGGAACAGCCTCCCCTCTTCCTCCCAACCGGAGGGACCCCTGGACTTGCAACCCGCAAGCCCAGAACCGGAGACAAGTCTCCCTTCCTCCGACCAGAGGGAACCCACAAGTAGCTCCCAGCTACTTGCAACCGGAGATCAGATCTCCCTTCTCCTTATCCACAGGAGGAACCCGACCTCACTACTGAGAATCGAAAGAACAAGGAAAGCCAAATAAGAAGAAAAAACAGAAACACGAAATGAAAATAACTTCAGCAAACAGAACGCTGAAAAGCGAAATGCACAATGTGGCTCTCAACGGAGCTGACTGGCCTGGATCTGATCCACGGTCCAGTTGACAGATCTTCAGGTAAGCTTCTCTTCCTCTTCTCTTCTCTCTCACTTTCTTTTTCTCTTCACCCTTACGAGCTCTCTAACTCTCTCTTTCTCTTCTTTTCCTTCTGCTCTTCTTCTCTTTCTTTTCTTCTGGATCGAACTCTCTTCACTTCTCCTCTTTTGCTTTTTCCTTTCGATCAACCTTCATCTGTGGACGAAGGCTTCCTTATATAGCAGCAGCAGTAGGTGGGTAAGGTGCAGAATGCGTGTGCCTCCCACGCTTCATCCAGAACCTTCTTGCCACGTGCCCTTCTAGCATTGGTTCCTTTAGTATCGGATCACGTGCAGCCCAGACACCGGTGAATGTTCTTCCTCGGACCTGCAAGGAGATAAAAACCATTAACACTGAGGGCCACAAGAACTAAAACTGCATGAGGTATGTGATAGTCAATACGAGATGCACTTTACTGAGAACGACACGAGATACACATGATTATTACAGTACGAGACAAGGAGAGAATGACACGAGGTCAGATGTAAACAGCACGAGATAAAAAGAGAATGACACGAAGTATCACTGTAACAAAACAACACTACGAAGAGAACGACACGAGATACATAATAATAAAGCTAACACCACAAAGAAAACGACACGAAGTCAGAAGAGAACAGCACGAGGTGAGAAGGAAGTCTCACGGAGTGAAAAAGGTAGACAGACACGCGATCAGAAGGAACCAGGACGAAGATAAAAATAAACAATCACAAGGACATAAACACAAGAATAACATGAAGACACGAATACAAAAGCAACACGAAGAGATGAATACAAAAACAACACGACATAACAAATAGCAAAGAGAACGGCACGAGGTGAAACGACGCTTTACTAAAAAGACTTGAATACACATGAAAAATAACTTGATTACTAAGTTGTTCGATCGTACGAACGACTCGAAGACGAAAATGACACGAAAACAACATGGAACAATTCAACGACATGAGGTCTAGGAGAAGCAACACGAAGACAGACATAACAAAGAAACGACTCGAACTAAGAACGACATGGAGACAACACAGTTAGACTCGACTAGAGATGAGGTGAAGTCTGTACAGACATGAATGTTCACATTGTATAGAATTTGAAGCAAGTGACCGAGGCGATGTGTAGACTTTACCCAATGTACAGACTTGGTGGTCTTGAACGTAGGTAAGGCAACGCAATGTATAGACTTGCTCAAACGAGTGAACAAGTCGATGTACAGACTTGTCCAATGCATGAAGCACAGTCCATTGTATAGACTTGATGCCTTGAAGGCAATGTACAGACTTGAGAGTGCAACAAATGGACTTTGAAACGCAGAGGCTGTACAGACTTGCATGAGACGCTGGGTAAGACGGTGGATGTATAGACTTTGAATGAGACACACAGAAGGACGATCCAGCGTATAGACTTTGAAGAATTAGGGGTGACACAGATGGAGCGACATGAGGTGGTACAGAAAACAGCACGAGGTGCTGCAGTGCTCAGCACGCGCTGGAACAAAAACACGACACGAAGACAACCAACAAGCATTGTTGGAACAACACGATGTTGAAAAAGACATCACGAAGTGAAGTGAACACAACCAACACGAAGAATGAAAGGAACAGTACGGACATGCAGGGTATTAACTCATAGCAGTTTTTCTTATTAATCATGGAAAGTTTGAATGCATAACATTACTCATGATATCTGATTAAAAATAATAATATTTAACATAGTGATGCACATCATCAAAACACTAGGGAGGTCACAAAAGTCCAACAATCTCCCCCTTTTTGATGATGGCAACACTTTATTAAATGGCAGAGATGAAGTGCATGAAGATAAGCTGTGAAAATAAGCAATGCAGACACACAACACACTCGCCTCCTCTGACGACTCCCAAGAGCTCCCCCTGAACACAACATCCACTTTCCTCTGACTAGAAAACTCAGGACACTTATCTTTCGCTCCCCCTCAGCAAAGCACAAAAGCACAAGCAAGACACTCTCCCCCTTTGACATCATCAAAAACTAGGGGCAGGTCTGAAGATATCACGAAAAGACAATTGCTGACAGTGGAGAGAAAACAATAGAGAGTATGGCTGATAAAGGAGAGTTATTGAGATGTTTAAGCAATTAAGAACGCCATTAATTTTATGTGAGGATTTTGAGGATCAGTTAGTCAGACTGTGCAAAATGGTGAATGAAGATTTGCTCCATACACAGAACCAGATTCTAAGCAAGTAAGGTACAAGATACCAGTATGGTCAGAGTAAGTCTTTACTCAGAGAGTATAAAGCAAGGAAGTCAGGAAAAACAAAGACCTATGGTATTGAAAACAAACAAACCAAGACCTAAATGCCAAGTGAACAGAATCTGGATACCAAGAGAAAGAAAATTTTTCAAAGAAGGTCAAGATCAAAGATAAATCTGTCAAGTACACCTTTGACATTAGGGAGACACCTTGTTTAGAGGCAGGAATCCCCAGTTACTTGGTGGCAAGACCACATTACCCCTTCTGACAAGAGGATAGAGATAGTATTCTAACTGGTGTTGACATTGAGGTGACACCTTTACCAGAGGCCAGACACCCCAGTTACTAACCAGATATATACCATAGCTCTGTATGATCAAGACAGCTAATTAATCCTGATTTACTGCCATCTCATGACATGGAATTCTTTCACTTCATTGATGAAAGTCCCAGTTACTCAATGAACAGATAACAAGATTTGTAAAACTTCTTTCATGAATTTTTTTTTATTAAACTGCACTTTAAGCCTTGTAAATTAGTCTTGACTCAGTTTGAGAACAATACACCAGTTCCAAAGTTTTTCAGACAAAAAACACTATATACCTCATTTCGGACTCAACTTAGACTAAGTAGGTATGCTGTACTGGCTAGATCAGAAGTCAGTTATAGTGTAGGAAGATAGTCTTGAATTCAGATTTTGATCTCAGTGGGACTAACAGCCGAAATTCCAACAAGAAATTAGATGAACAGTCTTAACGGATAAAACATTCAAAAAATTCTTTTATCCACCTACTCAAACTGATTCTCTTATAAGGTCAGCAAAAGTCCGTTCAAAGTATGTTCAGATTTGGCCAAAAGAGCATGACACCAATTATTAATCTAGCTCCCCCTGAGACCTTGACACCAACTCAGACTTAACCAAGACAACCCTCAAAACACCTCAAGGAAAACAAAGTGGTATCAATCAGTACGAGTGAATCATCAAATACCCATAATGAGGTTATTTTCAGCAACTGATAATGAGAAAAGATAAACATAAGAGCACATGACAGATTATTTAGAGATCAATTATTCAATCATGAAATTGCTGGGCGAGAAACGTGGAGAGCACACGCCTGCTGCTGTTGCTGCTATATAAACAAGCCTTCTTCCACAGAAGAAGATAGATCGAAGGAGAAGAAGAGAAAGTCTATACACTCAGCAGCAGTGAGCCTTCGATCCACAGAGAGAAAAGAGAGAAGAAGAAGATACAGAGAAGAAGAAGAGAAGAAATAGAGAAGAAGAAAATGAGAGAAGAAGAGATCGAGAGAGATGAGCTGAGAGAGAGCTGATTGAGAGTGAGATTGAGAGTGAGCTTGTATCTCAGTCTCGTGGTTCAAAACCAGAGCTGAGCTTTGCTCTTAGAGCTATATTGCTTTTGAGCTTTTCTGTTTTCGTTTTGATTTTATCTTTCATTTCCGAATATTGTTTCTTCAAGCTGTGTGTCAGCGGTCTTGCAGTGGTAGTCTCCACTGGACGGGTTAAGCTGTATTTCCCCAGCGGTTGTAGAGGATCAGATCCTCTGGTCGGCAAGCTGTAGTGCCCAGCGAAGCTGTGTATCAGCGGATTGTTTGGCCAAGCTGTAAAGCCCAGCGGACGCAAGCTGTGCTGCGCAGCAGGAAGCCATACTCGGTTGAGTGTGGGGTGGACGTAGGTCGTTGACCGAACCACCTAAAAATCATGTGTGCATTGTGTTTGTGTGATTGCTTGTGAACTGTGTGCGCTGGTATCCTTTGCTTAGCTTCATTGATTATATCGCTCATACTTATGTCTAGCTTTCGATATAAGATATGGTGAATGGCTTTCATGGGTCGACCCTTTGCTTAGCAATCTTCATTTAGCTTAACTGATGTTTGCCTAAATTCCGCTTTAGAACATGCAGTAGTTTTAAATTAGGCAAGTTGATCTATTCACCCCCCTCTAGATCCACACTTAGTGGAGATAGACTGCGTCCATCTAACCCAACACTTGGTATCAGAGCCTAACTCTTCTGCAGGGACTCATCGCCCGAAGAGAATAGGCAGAGATGGATGCTCGAGGGATGACTGCCGAAGGTCACTCAACAACGAAGCCCCCATTCTTTGATGGATCTGTTAAGGTACTAGGCCCGGATACAGAGGGGGGGTGAATGTATCCTTCAATGAATAATGGCCAATTAAAAACTCAGATGCTAGACGCAAACGCAGAATGAAACGAAATCAATTAAACTTATGAGCAAACACAAGGAACGCGCCTATCCAAGCATCTAGCGGAAGCAATCACACAAAGCAAACCACTGCTCAATAGACTTTTTAGGTGGTTCGGTCCTCCAGACCTACATCCACCCCTCACTCCCAACCGGAGTGAAGCTTCACTAGCCAATGCTGGACAAGCAGACTCAGTCTGCAAACAGTTGCTACCACATAGCTTGACCAAGGGAACAGCCTCCCCTCTTCCTCCCAACCGGAGGGACCCCTGGACTTGCAACCCGCAAGCCCAGAACCGGAGACAAGTCTCCCTTCCTCCGACCAGAGGGAACCCACAAGTAGCTCCCAGCTACTTGCAACCGGAGATCAGATCTCCCTTCTCCTTATCCACAGGAGGAACCCGACCTCACTACTGAGAATCGAAAGAACAAGGAAAGCCAAATAAGAAGAAAAAACAGAAACACGAAATGAAAATAACTTCAGCAAACAGAACGCTGAAAAGCGAAATGCACAATGTGGCTCTCAACGAAGCTGACTGGCCTGGATCTGATCCACGGTCCAGTTGACAGATCTTCAGGTAAGCTTCTCTTCCTCTTCTCTTCTCTCTCACTTTCTTTTTCTCTTCACCCTTACGAGCTCTCTAACTCTCTCTTTCTCTTCTTTTCCTTCTGCTCTTCTTCTCTTTCTTTTCTTCTGGATCGAACTCTCTTCACTTCTCCTCTTTTGCTTTTTCCTTTCGATCAACCTTCATCTGTGGACGAAGGCTTCCTTATATAGCAGCAGCAGCAGGTGGGTAAGGTGCAGAATGCGTGTGCCTCCCACGCTTCATCCAGAACCTTCTTGCCACGTGCCCTTCTAGCATTGGTTCCTTTAGTATCGGATCACGTGCAGCCCAGACACCAGTGAATGTTCTTCCTCGGACCTGCAAGAAGATAAAAACCATTAACACTGAGGGCCACAAGAACTAAAACTGCATGAGGTATGTGATAGTCAATACGAGATGCACTTTACTGAGAACGACACGAGATACACAGGATTATTACAGTACGAGACAAGGAGAGAATGACACGAGGTCAGATGCAAACATCACGAGGTAAAAAGAGAACGACACGAAGTATCACTGTAACAAAATAAACACTATGAAGAGAACGACACGAGATACATAATAATAAAGTTAACACCACAAAGAAAATGACACGAAGTCAGAAGAGAACAACACGAGGTGAGAAGGAAGTCTCACGGAGTGAAAAAGGTAGACAGACACGCGATCAGAAGGAACCAGGACGAAGATAAAAATAAACAATCACGAGGACATAAACACAAGAATAACACGAAGACACGAATACAAAAGCAACACGAAGACATGAATACAAAAACAACACGACATAACAAACAGCAAAGAGAACGGCACGAGGTGAAACGATGCTTTACTAAAAAGACTTGAATACACATGAAAAACAACTTGAGTACTAAGTTGTTCGATCGTACGAACGACTCGAAGACGAAAACGACACGAAAACAACATGGAACAATTCAACGACACGAGGTCTAGGAGAAGCAACACGAAGACAGACATAACAAAGAAATGACTCGAACTAAGAACGACATGGAGACAACACAGTTAGACTCGACTAGAGATGAGGTGAAGTCTGTACAGACATGAATGTTCACATTGTATAGAATTTGAAGCAAGTGGCCGAGGCGATGTGTAGACTTTACCCAATGTACAGACTTGGTGGTCTTGAACGTAGGTAAGGCAACACAATGTATAGACTTGCTCAAACGAGTGAACAAGTCGATGTACAGACTTGTCCAATGCATGAAGCACAGTCCACTGTATAGACTTGATGCCTTGAAGGCAATGTACAGACTTGAGAGTGCAACAAATGGACTTTGAAACGCAGAGGCTGTACAGACTTGCATGAGACGCTGGGTAAGATGGTGGATGTATAGACTTTGAATGAGACACACAGAAGGATGATCCAGCGTATAGACTTTGAAGAATTAGGGGTGACACAGATGGAGCGACATGAGGTGGTACAGAAAACATCACGAGGTGCTGCAGTGCTCAGCACGCGCTGGAACAAAAACACGACACGAAGACAACCAACAAGCATTGTTGGAACAACACGATGTTGAAAAAGACATCACGAAGTGAAGTGAACACAACCAACACGAAGAATGAAAGGAACAGTACGGACATGCAGGGTATTAACTCATAGCAGTTTTTCTTATTAATCATGGAAAGTTCGAATGCATAACATTACTCATGATATATGATTAAAAATAACAATATTTAACATAGTGATGCACATCATCAAAACACTAGGGAGGTCACAAAAGTCCAATAGGATCAAACTATGCATACTGGAAGAACCGTATGCAATTGTTCCTCAGGGCTAAGGATTATGAGATTTGGAAGATTGTCAGCAAGGGACCTTATGAGCTGTCCCCGAATGAAGATGTATGGACCAAGGAGGAGATCAGAAGGTCCACGCTGAATTGGAGTGCTATTAATGCTATCCAGTGCGCTCTGCATCCTACAGAATTCTCCCGTGTGTCTGCTTGTAAATCAGCTAAGGAGATGTGGGATGCGTTGGAAGTAATTCATGAAGGTACATCTCAAGTAAGAGAGCAGAAGGCCAATCTTCTTGTATCTGAGTATGAAGCCTTCAAGATGAAGCAGAACGAGTCCATCAGCGAAATGTACGCTCGGTTGACTGTCATAACCAATGGCCTCAGAGGTTTTGGGAAACCTCAGATAGAATATGATGTAGTGAGAAAAATTCTGCGCTCCCTGACTCCCATTTGGCACACCAAAGCAACAGTGATGGAGGAGTCAAGGGACCTGCGTAATACTAAAGCTGATGAGCTGATTGGCTCACTAATGGCATATGAGATAAACATGCCAAGGACAGATGAAGCTGAGAGGAAGAAGAAGCCGATAGCGCTGAAGGCTAGTTCCAGCAAATCAATAAAATCCAGCTCCAGCAGCTCTTCATCATCAGAGGAGAGCCTAAATGAAGAAGAAGATGTGACTCGGTCTGAGATAGCCATGATGACTAGAGAGTTCAGGCGATTTCTCAGAAAGGGAGCAGGACGGTTCGGCCAGAAGAAATACAGTGGTGGCCAAAAGGATAAAAAGTATAAATCTAAATCTGCAAAGAAAAATGAAGCTAATGTCTGTTATCAATGCAGGAAACCAGGGCATCTGAAAATTGACTGTCCAGACAATCAGAAATATAAGGACAGGTCAAAGAAGAAAACCAAGAAGGGAAGAGCTATGATCACCACATGGAGTGATGAAGATGAAGGCTCTTTCAGCAGCAGCTCAGATAGTGAAGCCGAATCTGAACAGCCCATTTGCCTTATGGCAACAAGCTCCGAAGATAGAGAGGAGGACACAGATGAGGTAATCACTAGATTTGAAAACTTCACAATTGCTGATTGGGTAGATGCTTATCATGACATAGCTGATAGAGCTGATGATATTAGAAAAGAGAATAGGCATCTTAAAAGAAAAATCAATTCCATGCAAAATGATAAAACACTAACTGATAAAATTGCATGTTTGGAATCTGAGATTGATGAATTGAAACTCACATGCTCTGAAGAAGATGAAATCAAAAATGAGTTAAAAGCTTCTAAGGAAGAGAATATAAGGCTTGAAAATGAAATTGATGAATGGAAGCTGAAGATTCAGAAATGTGAAAGTGAAGTCAAAATTATCTCTGAAAAATATGAAGCTGTCCTCAATGTCAACAATGAACTGAAAAAATCTATTGATGAACTTCAGAAAGACAATGAGGATAAAAAGAAAACCATTGAGAAAATGACCCAAGGAACAGATAACTTAAATGCTTTGTTAGGGTCAAAGGTTAATTTCAGAAAAGAGGGCCTAGGATTTAATTCTAGTGCAACAAAAACATTCGGAATGAAAACAATTTCATTTGTTGCTCAAAAGGAAAAGGGACCTTTAATTAGTATGAACTCAACAAATTTAATGAACAAAACTGCTAATCTGAAAAAGACCAGTGCTGAGGAGAAGGGTAAACAAAAACTCAGTGAGCCTAGTAGAGCTAGCACATCTAAGCAGAATCCTAGGGCTCAGACTCAGGTTAGGGGTCAACCTACATAGTCCGGTAAACCCCAGGTCAAGGTAACCAAGTCTCCACCAACACCTCCACCTCTTAAGAAGACCCAATACAAACCTGTGTATAGGTCAGCAGGGTCCAAAGTACAGGGAAGACAGAGTGCTGCTAGGAGTCAACCCAATTATTTTTATCAACCCAGAGCTCAGACCCACTACAATGCACAGCCAACCTACTTCAATAGGTCAAATTGGTCTAGAACTCAGGGTAGGTTTACAGGTCTTGCATACCAGGGTGCTCAAAACCAAAGACCTTACAGTGGAAATTGGGTCAATGGGTATGGTTACTGGACATCTAGAAATCAATATTTTCATAGCCAGCCCAGGAACTACTAAGGCCAAAATTTTGTGGACATACCCTGGCCAAGGCACTGGCACAGAAATAACGATACTGTCAATAATCATGCTGCTGCCAACAAGAAAAAGAACAATAAAAAGAAAAGGAACAACAACAGAAGAAAATCTGTAGGATCCACTGAACAAAGTTCATTTAAACAAATGTGGATTCCGAAACATCTACTTTCCTGCTTTGCTTCTAGTTCATTTACATTGGAGCCCAATCAGTCTTGGGTTCCAAACTTCTCTACCTAATTGGATATGTAGGTATGCCTGGCAGCCAAGAACAACTTGTGGTACATGGATAGCGTCTGCTCCAGGCATATGACAGGAGATAAGGCCAAATTTTGCATACTGACTGAGAAAGTAGAAGGCCTTATCACCTTTGGAAGCAACACAAAGGGTAGGATTATCGGATCAGGTAAGGTAGGTAAGTGTTCTACCTGTTGCATTGATGATGTTATGCTGGTTGAAGGGTTAGCCTATAATCTACTTAGCATCAGCCAGTTATGTGATAAAGGTTACAATGTTTTATTTAATTCTCAATGCTGTAAGGTTTTTGAACCTGATTCTGATATTGTCAAATTTTCTGGAAAAAGAATAAATAATACCTACATGATAAATTTAGATGAAATTCAACACACTAACCTTTGCCTTACTGCCAGTAGAGAAAACATAGCATTTTTATGGCATCGTAGGTTAGGTCATGCTAGCTACACTGTTTTATACAAATTAAATAACCATGGCATGGTTAGAGGACTTCCTGAAGTCTCATTCAATAAAGAAAATAAAATATGTGATGCATGCACTCAATCAAAGATAACTAGAAAGTCATTTAAGTCTAGAACTGAAAATCTGTCTTCCAAACCCTATGAGCTGATACATATGGACCTTTTTGGGCCAACTAGATCTGTCAGCCTATCAGGGAGGAGGTATGGGTTTGTCATGGTAGATGACTTTTCTAGGTATACTTGGGTTTATTTCTTATCTAATAAGAGTGATGCTTTCTCAGAATTTCAGGAGTTCTATGTTAAAACAAATCAAAAAATTGAAAACATTTTATCTGATCATGGAGGTGAGTTTGAAAACTCACAATTTGATGAATTCTGCAGGTCAAATGGAATCAACCACAGGTACTCCTCACCAAGGACACCTGAGCAGAATGGAGTTGTGGAGAGAAGGAACAGAACCCTAGTGGAAATGGGTCATACACTCCTTGTTGAAGGTGGTCTACCAAGGAAATTTTGGGCTGAAGCAGTGAACACTGCCTGTTATGTAATTAACAGAGCCATGGTAAGACCTTCTACCCAGCAAACACCATATGAGATATTAAAAGGTAAGAAACCTTCTATTGCTCACTTCAAGGTTTTTGGTTGTAAATGTTTCATTCACATAAATGATAAAAAGGACCTTGATAAATTTGAACCTAAAGGAGAAGCATGAATTTTTCTTGGCTATTCTGAAAACACCCGAGCATACAGAGTGTACAATCTGAACTCTAAAACTGTTGAAGAATCTCCACACATAGTTTTTGATGAATCCTTGGCAAATTCTAATGTTGGTCAATGCAGGAATGAAAACAATGGTGAAATTCTGAAGGAAGGAGATCCTGCAGACAAAGCCTACAGTTCAGGGGGAGGTAAATCAAGTTCATGATACCCCAATTGCAAATATTAGATATCTCAAGGATCATCCTGTAGATAATGTTATTGGAAATCTGCATGACCCCCCTAGGACTAGAGGCCACTTAAGAATTCAACATGAACTGAATGCTTATGCTTTTGTATCAAACATAGAACCCAAGTCCATTGACTGTGCTCTCCAAGATGTGCATTGGATTAATGCCATGCATGAGGAGCTCAATCAGTTTGACAGGAATAAGGTGTGGCATTTGGTTCCACCTCCTGATCATAAAACAATCATAGGGACTAAATGGGTATTTAGAAACAAAACTGATGAAGCAGGGAATGTTATTAAAAATAAAGTCAGACTTGTAGCTCAGGGGTACAATCAAGAATTTGGAATAGACTTTGAAGAGTCTTTTGCCCCTGTAGCTAGGTTAGAAGTAATAATAATTCTATTGGCTTATGCATGTTCCCTAGGAATAAACCTTCAGCAGATGGATGTGAAATCTGCTTTTCTAAATGGAAAATTAATGAGGATGTCTATGTGAGACAGCCTCCTGGGTTTGAATGTTTAGATCTCCCTGATCATGTTTACAAGCTCAATAAAGCTCTCTATGGTTTAAAGCAAGCTCCTAGAGCTTGGTATGACAGGTTGAGCAAATTCCTCACCGACAAGAACTTCACAAGAGGTATAGTTAATCAAACATTGTTTACTAAGGTAAGCCATCCAGATATTCTTATCATTCAGATATATGTGGATGACATTGTGTTTGGGTCAACTAACCCTAAATTGTGTGAGGAATTCTCTCAAATAATGACTGATGAATTTGAAATGAGCTCAATGGGTGAGCTCAAACTATTTCTTGGACTGCAGGTTACACAAACAGAAGATGGCACCTTCATCTCTCAGTCCAAGTATGTAAAGAACTTATTGAAGAAGTACAAAATGGACAACCTCAAGGAAATAGCTACTCCAATGGGTACCTTGAAGAGGTAAAATCTCGCGCTGCGTCCTGAGCGGGCCGTGGATCACCAGGAGATGAACTGTAAGACAGGGAAACGCGTCAGAGGGCCCAGGAGATTTCCCTGGGGTGAAACCCTCCGATGGCTAAGTCAGTAGAGCTGTGGTGGAAGCAATGAAGGGAGGAGGGAAGCTGATGCGCGAGACTCCTCTCCACCAAAAAGGGGGGGGGGGGTGAAGCGGATTGCTCAGGAGTTTTACCTTCCTTTTTTCTCTTACCTTCCACCGGAGGGTAGCCCTGGGTTTAAGTAGTGTGCCGCCTTCAGGAGTCCTGTCAGCTGGGGGGTCTCCGGCGGGAGTTACGTCCTCAACGTGGGCTTTCATGGCCTTTATCGTGGGGGCGTTATCGCCTTGAAACCCGGTGGCTGGTTGATTCCCCTATCCGTTGGGGACTCTTAAAGGCAGCGCGAACGGCTAGCGTCCAGTCCGAGCTCCTGAAACGCCAGCCCTGTCCGGGCGAGGAGGATAGCTCGGTCAAAGGAGGGGTCGGATAGGTCGGCTGGCGCCTGTCTCTCCCGAGCGAAAAAATGGCCTGGGCCGGACCTTCCTTGTGACCTGACCATCACTCGGGCCCTCCGAGCCTAGGGGCCGCCGGGGAGGGTTGGTTCCTCGAGTGCCTGTTTATTGGGCTTTTCTTCCCTGAGTGGGCCCCGTGGGCTATCACTCGGGTGAGCTTGCCTCGTTGGACCCTGTTGAGTCTTGTTGGGCTGCTCTTTGGGTGGGCTACAAAAATCCCCCTCTCCACTTGTCCCCCTCCTACTCCCGAGCCATGGAGGCTCTGTTGAGTAGTTTTTGAGGCTTTGGACCGGCATAGCTCAGGTGGGTGGAATTCCGTTGGCGTTTACTGTGCCACGGGGAGTGGTCGCTTGGGCCCGTCATAATGATCCTGACGGATTTGAACTGAAGGGGCCCCCCTTTTTCTCGGAGCACGGAACGACGTGCCGCCTTCCTCCAGGGTTTTATAGGCGTTGGGCACTGTTCGTTGTTCTAGGCTTCCAGGGTTTCGGGCTTTCCTTAGTTTCTTGGCTTTCGGAGCTTCTTGATGCGCCGTGAGGGCACAGTGGAGGTGCGAAGTCTTGCGGCGGCGTTCGAGGAGTTGGCGAGGACAACCGCGGAGGCGGTCCGGCAACTTCCTTCCCCTCCGGAGTCTTCGAGTTCTTGCGAGGGGTCCTCTTCCGGCTCGATGGCTGATCCGCCACTGGAACTCGGGCAGGTGAGGCGGGAGCCTGTCTCCCGCTGCAGCGAGTTGGGGGAGGCAGAGGTGAAGAAGCTGGAGCATCACTTTCGCTTGCCTTTCAGGTATAGCTTTGCTGCCGCCACCCCGTTCGAGACGAGTTTGGACGACCGAACGGGGCACATCTGCACGTTTCTTCTGGCGTGGAAAAGCGGGTTCCGCCTTCCCTTCGAGCCCCTCATACTCCAGATCCTCAAACTTTTCCAGTTGGCGCCCATTCAACTGGTGGCCAACTCGTACCTCCTCCTCTCTGCCTTTCGGATCCTCTGTCACCAGCATGACATTTTCCCTTCCTTGTACCTCTTTCATTACTTTTTCGAGTTGAAGGCGCACCCGTCGGCGGGGAAGGGCTTTTACTTTATCCAGGCAAGGAGGAACAGGAGTTGCATCGCCCTTGCGGTGAAGGACTCCTCGCACAAGGGGTGGAAAACCCAATTCTTCTGGGTGAAGGCGGAGGCGACGGATGAACTCTGGAGATGCCGGATCTCGCCCAATTTCCATCCGAACATTCCTCCTCGCCAGGAGGAGTTCCCTCCCCACGTGGAGCAACAGGCCGCCCGTCTGCTGCAGAACCGCGGGTCAACCGAGGAGCTGGTGACGCCGGAGAACATCGAACGGTGCCTGCTTACGCGGTTGAAGTCGACAGGTACCGCCCTTTAGGTTGTTCCCCTGGGGTGGTAGTTACTTTTTTTCTTTTGACCGGGTCTTCTTTCTTTGCTGTAGACGTGAGGCGGGAACCTCTGGAGGATACTGCTGAGGTCATCGATCTGGGAGAAGATGACTCGGCGGCCGACGAGCCGGAGGCTCCTGTGGGTCGCGCCCAGGCCCGGGATAAGGGCAAGGGGGTGACCCCCGGGGGGTCTTCACGGCCGGCTGGCACAAAGCGCAAGGATCCCATGGCGGGAAGGTTGCGGGAGGCCGCGAAGGCCAAGAAGCGTGCTAAGAAGGTAGGTCTCCCTCCTACCGCTGGGGGCGACTTTGGCTCGGCGGCACTCCCCTCCCGGGGGCAAGATGGGGCCGACCCCTCGAGGCCAGCTCCCCCATCTGTCGGGCGAGAGGGGGCCGAGGAGACCGGGGGCCCTTTAGAGGACGGCGATAGGTCGGCTCTCCCCCCCACGGGGGTAGAGGGGGCCGATGTTGAAGTAGCAGTCACCGAGGCCAGGGGGTCGGCCGGAGGCGGTGACGTCCCAGTCGCCGAGGTGCGGGCAGAGACAGGCAAGGCTGGGGGTTCGCCCGCGAGGGCGTTGCAGCCCCAGATGCTGGGAGCTTCCGATGCGGTTGGACCTGTGGCATCGATCGAGGTTGGAGGTTCACCCGGGGAGGCGTTGCAACCCCAACCGACCGTGGCGCGCGAGGTGGCCGGTCCCGTTGCTCGAGCAGAGCCCTCTGGCGGAGTGCCCCGGGCGGAGCGATCTCCTTTGCCGGAGCCCTTGGAAGGGCTCGGCATTACGGGCGACCTATATCGGGTCTGCCGATCGATTGCCGCGAGGACGAAGGGGGGAGAAAGGCGCAATACCCCCCGTGGGCTCCTCGATGTTCTGATGGAAGGCGGCCTGGTCATAGCTCGGTCGACGGCTTTGATGGCGGAGGCGCACGCGCGGATGGAAACGGAGCGGTCGAACCTTGCCTGGACCCTCGGGGGATGCGAGAGGAAGCTGGCCCGACTCAAGGGGGAGCATGAGGGACTCCGGCAGGAGTTCTCCGCATTCCGAGAGGTGGCGCAGGCGAGCCGACTGGAGGTTGAGGTGCTGACCGAACAGCTCGCCAAGACCCGAGAGTCTCTTGAGAGGGCAAGCCGATCCTTGGAGGAGGAGCGTCTGCGTCGCCTCGATCTGGACAATCGCTGGGAGCTCGAGCGTGCCGAGATGCTAGATCGGGCGGAGATGGCGGAGCGTCTCCGAGCTGAGGCTGAGGTGGACCGGGCCCGGGCAGAGGAACGTGCGTCCGAGGCGGAGCGGGTGCGGGTCGAGTTCATCGGTAGGGCGGGACAGATCGAGGCGGAGGCAATCGAGCGTAACAGGAGCTCGGATGCTTACTCGGCCGACCTGTTGGAAGCCGCCCTACCTTACTACAAGGTAGCGCTACGCCGAGGTGCTCGAAAGGGGTTCAAGCAGGGCTATCGCCGGGCGGTAGGCTGCGCCCATGAACAGAACTCCGCGATCGAGTTCCCCTTTGGCCAGTGTTATGACTCGGATGAGTCGGTTTCCAGCTCTTCTTCGTCGGTCGGAGAAGATTCGGAGGGATCGCCTCCGTCGGGGTCACCAGCTCCGGGCTTCTCGGGAGGGCTCACGATTGAGACAGTTCTCGCACAGGCGAGGTCAGTGTCCGAGCCGACCGTCACCGAAGGCGCCGGGGGTGACGCGTCTCCTTCCGCCGGTCTCGAGCGTCAAAGTGGGCCCGAGGCCTGATGTATTGTGCCTCTTTGCCTTTTTGTCCCTCTTTCCTCTTTTTAGAGGGTTTTCTTTTTGGTACGATAATAAATGACTTGCTCTGCTTGGGTACTATCCTTGCCGTGATTTGGTTGGCGAATCTTGGGTGGTTGAGAGGTGCCGATATGTCCTGCATGGTTTTCGCACGCTATTTTGGTAGGCTTCTGACGGGGCGTTCCTCCGTCCCCTCACGCTTTGAATGTCAGGCTGCTTCGTGAATCCCGCGAGGGCGGAAACGAGGAGTTGGAGGTGACTGTTCAGGGGAGAAATCCTTCGGCGTGTTTCCGAGGGGGGCATTTAAGGCGTGTAGCCTCCTTTGGCCTATAAGAAGGACCGGAAGGCGCCCTTTCCTCTCCACCGCTTGGGATTGTCTCTAACAGTCTTTCCTTGCTCCTTCTTTTTCACTCCGCGTTGTGCCTTTGCATCCGGAGCATGGAGGATCCTTCGGAGGGCGATGCCGCCGACGACGGGGAGCGGTGGGCTCCTGTTGTCTTGTGAGGTTGAACGGATCCCACGGTCGCCGCGCGTGCACGAGACGGGTCCTACGGTCGCCGCGCGGATCTGGGGAGGACTTTGGCGTGTGGAAGCACGCCGTTGGCCTCTTCTTGGCTCGGCGAGGCTTCTGGGTGGACGCCGAGGCGGAGGACGGATGGGGGCATCAGGGCAGTCTGCCGTCACTTCCCTCCATGTGAGGGGAGGAGGCGTATCCGGCTCCCTCCTCACCGAGGCCTTCCTCCGTTTGCAGCCTCTTTTTCCCTCTTCTGCTCTTCATTTCTTTCACTCTTCGGGGGCTGCTTGCTCTCTCCTTCCTTCCAAGGAGTTGGCAGTTTGGAAGAGGGGGGGCCTTCACGGCGCTCCTTTTTCCCGGTTGTTGCCAACTTGGGAGGTAGCCTTCCTCAACGTTTAAAGGTGGCCTTCCTCCTGAAGTCCCTCTGTCACTTTTGTCACGGGCCATCCGAGCCAACTGGCTCGACCACCTCTTGTCCGAGCCAGTTTCCGCACGAGGCAGAGTCAGTGGCTAGATGCGAGGAGATCAAGACCGAGTCAGTCGACCGATGACCCCTTGAAACGATGTTAGACGGACTTTTGCTTTGTTTTTGCTATGTGATGTACTGGCATTTGCCTACCTGATGTACCAACGGTTTGGAATGAAAAGAACATGAATTTTATTTTGTCCATCTCGCTGTATAATTTCAAAAGTGGAATCTGCGTAGTGCGGCTGCATTCCACGTCCGAGGAATAGGCTCCCCTTCCATTGTCGCTAACCTGTACGCACCTTTCCCGAGCGTCTCGACCACTCGGTAGGGACCTTCCCAGTTGGGGGATAGCTTGCCCGCCGCCTCCAGTGGTCGAAAGGCTTTGGCTTTCCTGAGGACGAAGTTTCCCAGTTGGAAACGTCTGTCTCGGACCTTGGCGTTGTAGTATCGAGTGAGGCGGCGTTGGTACTCCGTTGCCCGGACATTCGCGATCTCTCGGAGTTCGCTTGTCAGGTCGAGGTTCTCGAGTAATTTTTTCCCGTTGGCCTCGGGTGAGAAGCTGATCACTCGGAGAGACGGGTTGGCGATCTCCAACGGAATGACGGCCTCGGTGCCATATACCAACTGAAAGGGGCTTTCACAGGTTGCCGTCCTGGGGGTTGTTCGGTGCGACCACAGCACGCTAGGCAATTCCTCGAGCCAGCTACCCTTAGCCTTGCCGAGTCTGGTTTTTATGCCTTTCAAGATAGTCTTGTTGGCATTTTCAACCAGCCCGTTGGCCTGAGGGTGGGCGACCGAAGTGAAGTGGTTGCGGATATTTAGGTCGGCGCATCTGTCTCGGAAGTACCGAGAGTCGAATTGCCGACCGTTATCGCTGAATATCACTCGGGGGATGCCAAAGCGGCAAATGATCGATTTCCAAACGAAGCCCCAAACGACTGTCTCGGTGATCCTTGCCGTAGCCTCGGCCTTGATCCACTTGGTGAAGTAGTCGATGGCGACGATGATGAACTTCTTCTGGGACTGGGCCGTTGGGAATGGCCCAAGGATATCGATTCCCCACCGAGCGAAAGGGTAGGGCTCGGTTAGGGTGACAAGTTCCGTTGCCGGCTGATGGACCAAGTGGTCGAACCGCTGGCATCGGTCGCACTGTTGAACATAGGCGGAGCAGTCGCGCTGCAGGGTGGGCCACCAGTACCCCTGTCGTAACAGGATTCAGGCTAGCGACCGGGCCCCTGAGTGCGCTCCGCACAGGCCTTCATGAATCTCTTGGATGGCTCGGCCTGCCTCGTCGGGACCGAGGCACTTCAGGAGGGGACCGGAGAACGATCTTCGGTAGAGGGCGTTGTCGAGGACGACGAAGCGCCGAGCTTGATACTTCATTCGGCGGGCTTCCCGAGGGTCGGAGGGCTCTTGGGAGTCTTGTAGCCAGGACAGGTAGGGGGAGCGCCAGTCACTTGGGGTGGCTGAGTCAACAGCGAGGAGCTCCGTGTCGATGCTTGGGCGCTCTAGCTCTTCTAGGAGGACCGATCGTGTACCTTCCGGGTCTAGGGAGGAGGCCAGTCGAGAGAGGGCATCCGCCCAGGAGTTTCGCTCCCGAGCTATCCGGACTACCTCAAATCCCTCGAACTGCTGGGCTAGGCTCCGGACCAGCTGAAGGTATATGATCATGGGTATCTCCCGAGCCTCATACTCGCCGTTGACCTGACCTGCGACTAGTTGAGAGTCGGTGTGGATTCTGACTCGCTCGACCCCCAGCCGTCGGGCCATGCGTGCTCCCGAGATAAGGGCCTCGTACTCGGAAGCGTTGTTGGATGCCTGAAAGTTGAATTTTAAGGTGTACTGTAGCTCTATCCCTTCGGGGGACCTTAGGAGGATCCCCGCACCACTGCCTGCCGAATTGGACGACCCATCGACGAACAGTTCCCAGGCTGGCTCGGTCGCGGTCGGAGGCCTGTCCTTGGCAGGGATGGTGCTTTCGGCAATGAAGTCGGCGAGCGCTTGGCCTTTGATTGCTGATCGCGGCTGGTACGAGATGTCGTAGGCCCCGAGCATGATGGCCCATTTGACGAGTCGCCCCGAGGCCTCGGGGTGGGCCAGAATCTTCTTCAGCGGCTCGCCGGTTAGCACGGTGATGGGGTGCCCCTGGAAGTAGGGGCGGAGGCGCTTCGCTGAGGTGACCAACGCTAGCACGAGTTTCTCGGTTGCGGGGTACCTCTGTTCGGCCCCACTGAGCACCTTGCTGGTGTAGTAGACTGGTCTTTCGATTCCTGAGTCATTTCTGACCAGGACCGAGCTGACCGTGGATGGCGTCGCCGAGAGGTAGAGCAGCAGGACTTCACCTAGGACGGGCTTGGAGAGCACCGGTGGCGAAGCCAGGAACTCCTTAAGCTCGGCGAATGCTGCCTGGCACTCCTCATCCCATGTGAACGTAGCAGATGCCAGCTTGGGCCCCCTCATTAATTTGAAGAAGGGCAAGCATCGTTCGGCCGCACGGGACAGGAAACGGCTGAGAGCGGGGACACGCCCCGTCAGACGCTGGACGTCTTTAATGCACGTGGGTGGGCGCATGTCCAGGATGGCCTGGACTTTGTCGGGGTTGGCCTCGATCCCGCGCTGAGTGACTAGGAAACCCAGAAACTTCTCGGATTTTACTCCGAAGGCGCACTTGACGGGGTTGAGCTTCATGTTGTACTTCAGGAGGGTGCCGAAGGTTTCGGCAAGGTCGGTGAAGTGGTCTTGGGCCTTGGGGGTCTTGACGAGCATGTCGTCAATGTAAGCCTCGACGTTCCGACCTAGCTGTCCCTTGAACATGTGATTTACCAGTCGCTGATATGTGGCTCCGGTGTTCTTTAACCCGAAGGGCATCCGGGTGTAGCAGTACACGCCGCAGTCAGTGATGAAGGCTGTCTTCTCGACGTCTTCTGGATTCATTCTGATCTGGTGATAACCTGAATAGGCGTCCAGGAAACTGAGTATCTTATTGCCCGAGGTTGAATCAACCAATTGGTCGATGCTCGGTAGCGGATAGCAGTCCTTGGGGGTAGCCATATTCAGATCGGTGAAGTCCACGCACATTCGCCACTTTCCTGTGATTTTTGGCACCAGGACGACATTGGCTAGCCACGTAGGGTACATGACTGGCCTGAAGAGGCCTGTCTCTTGTCCCTTGGTGACCTGCGCCTTGATGACCGCCTGTTTCTCGGGCGCATGCTTCCTTCTCCGTTGCTGTACGGGCCTGACGGTGGGGTCAAGGCTGAGCTTGTGCATCACGGTCTCCCCTGGTATGCCAGGGAGTTGATCATCGGCCCAAGCGAAGACCTGAGCGTACTTAGAAAGAAATTTCTTGTATTGTTGCTGTTCCTTAGGTGGTAGGTCGGCTCCGATCCTTACTCCGAGGGCCGGGTCATCGTTCAGGAACACCGTTAGCAACTCGCCACCGGGCTCGGCGGTTACGGTCTTCCCTTCGATTCCCTTGGGGCCCTTATCCCCTCCGTCCGGCCTTGAGGCTTCCACCGAGATGTTGTAGCACCTTCTAGCCGTGGCCTGGTTACCTCGGACTTCCCCCAACCCGTTTTTGGTGGGAAACTTCATTTTTTGGTGATAGGTAGATGGTACGGCCTTTATTCGGCTGAGAATTTTTCGGCCGAAAATGGCGTTGTACGCTATCATACCCTTGATCACTATGAAGTCCACCATGACCGTAACGGTTTTGGGTAGGGTGCCGATGGTGACCGGCAGGCTTAGGGCTCCCTCGGGGTAGGTGGCCAGGCCGTTAAACTCGCAAAGGGGGGTTCGGATCGGGCGGAGCTTGGATGGGTCTTCCCCCATCTTGAGGAAATAGTCATAAGATAATACATCGGGGGCGCTTCCATTGTCAACCAGAATTCTATCTACGTTACAATGGTTTATTGTAGCCGAGATGACGAGGGCATCATCATGCGGGGTGCTTAGCCCTTCCAGGTCTTGGTCGGAGAAGACTATGACCTGGGGCTCCCTCGGCGGGCCCCCTGAGGGCTCTGAGACCCGGCTGGCCCGCTCGGTATGGCGCTTCCTTCCTCGGCTGGTGTCGCCGCCCGATGCCGTTCCTCCGGAGATGACGTTGATGTGGACCCCTCGGGGGGCGTTGTCGATCTCCTCGGCGGCGTCTTTGTCTTCTTTGTGCCCAGCTGCGAACCGGGCTAGGTGCCCCTGACGGATGAGGCGTTCGATCTCGTCCTGGAGCTGGTGACAGTCGCCGGTGTGGTGCCCGTAGTCACCGTGGAACAAGCAATGTCCTTCGCGCTTGCGGTTCTTCGATCTCATTGGTTCGGGCTGGCGGAGGAGTCCCGAGTCTTTGATGTCTTCATAGATCTCGTAGACTGGCGTGGTCAACGGGGTGTACCGCTCGTACCTCCGTTTGCGCTCTCCTTCCCGATCACGCTTCTTGCCCGAGCCAGGGTTTGACTCGGGGGCCCGCTTCTTGTCCCCCTCCCGACCCGAGTCGGTTGTGTCTCGGCAGGTGCTGAGCACCTCTTCGCACTCGGCGTGGCGCAGAGCCAAAGTCACTAGCTCGGAAAGGGTCGAGGGAGGGTGGAGGACCAGTTCGCGGCGGAGATTTTCATCCCGGGTGCCCCTGGTCAGAGCGGTCGTGGCTGAGGCCACATCCAGGCGGGGAATTCTGAGGGCTTCCGATTTAAATCGGTGGACATAAGCCTGGAGCCTTTCCCCTTGTGCCTGTTTGAGGGCCAGGAGCCCCGCTACTGACCTCGGGGGGGCGCTTCCGGCGAAGCTCTCCTTGAAGACTCGCCCGAATTGCCTGAAGTCCTGGATGGACCCAGGGGCGAGGGCCCGGAACCACGCCAGAGCGCCTTGGACCAGGGTGGCCGCAAAGGCTCGGCATTTAATGGGATCCGGTGTTCCATGCAGAGTCACCAGGGCGTCGAAGCTGTCGTAGTAGTCGGCTGGGTCGCCCTGTCCATCATAGAGTTTGAAGGTAGGAATGGAGGTCCTAGGAGATACCTCTGCCTTCAAGATGTGCTCGGAGAAAGGGGATTTCTCCTCCTCCTCCGGGAGGGAGGTCTTCTGCAGGGCGCGGAGGGCGCGCTCTTGCTCTGCGAAGCGTCTTTCGAAATCCCTCAGCCGAAGGGATAGTTCCGGCTGCGGTCGCGCCGTGGGGCTGGGGGGAGCGTCGTGGCGATCCTCAGGACCGTCGGCGCTCGGGCGTGGAGGCCTCGCCCCCTGCTTCCCTTTCTTGGGCGTGGAGGAAGCCTCTTGCTCCGGGGGTGGAGCTTGCGAGGGTCCTCCCGCGTGGTTGCGGATGAGCTGCTGACCGCGGAGGGTGAAGCGGCCTCCAGCGATGTGCTGGGACGCACTTCGACGGGGGGGGGCTCCCGGACGGGGAGCGAGACCTGGCCTCCCTCGCCGCCTGGGCCCTCATGAGCTCCACGAGAACGTCGAGCTTCTTACTGAGGGCCTGGAAGATCTTGACGCCGCCGTTGGGGGCTACCCCCATTGCCGTGGGAAGGGGCGGCGGCCCGTTGGTGGGGATGCTGGTGTTGGAGGGAGGGCTCTGTGAGGCCCTAGAGGGGTCTTCTCCCGCCGTCACCACGGCCTTACCCTTCTCGACGGTGGATCTCCTCCCTGAGCTTCTTCTCACCATCTCGGCTCTTCGTGCGTTTCCCACAGACGGCGCCAGATGAGAGGCATAATCTCGCGCTGCGTCCTGAGCGGGCCGTGGATCACCAGGAGATGAACTGTAAGACAGGGAAACGCGTCAGAGGGCCCAGGGGATTTCCCTGGGGCGAAACCCTTCGATGGCTAAGTCAGTAGAGCTGTGGTGGAAGCAATGAAGGGAGGAGGGAAGCTGATGCGCGAGACTCCTCTCCACCAAAAGGGGGGGGGGGTGAAGCGGATCGCTCAGGAGTTTTACCTTCCTTTTTTCTCTTACCTTCCACCGGAGGGTAGCCCTGGGTTTAAGTAGTGTGCCGCCTTCAGGAGTCCTGTCAGCTGGGGGGTCTCCGGCGGGAGTTACGTCCTCAACGTGGGCTTTCATGGCCTTTATCGTGGGGGCGTTATCGCCTTGAAACCCAGTGGCTGGTTGATTCCCCTATCCGTTGGGGACTCTTAAAGGCAGCGCGAACGGCTAGCGTCCAGTCTGAGCTCCTGAAACGCCAGCCCTGTCCGGGCGAGGAGGATAGCTCGGTCAAAGGAGGGGTCGGATAGGTCGGCTGGCGCCTGTCTCTCCCGAGCGGAAAAACGGCCTGGGCCGGACCTTCCTTGTGACCTGACCATCACTCGGGCCCTCCGAGCCTAGGGGCCGTCGGGGAGGGTTGGTTCCTCGAGTGCCTGTTTATTGGGCTTTTCTTCCCTGAGTGGGCCCCGTGGGCTATCACTCGGGTGAGCTTGCCTCGTTGGACCCTGTTGAGTCTTGTTGGGCTGCTCTTTGGGTGGGCTACAGAAATCTCCCTCTCCATACCTCAACCAGTTTGGATGAAGATTCTAAAGGTAATCCTGTGGACCAAAGGCTATACAGAGGTATGATCGGATCTCTTTTCTATCTTACAGCATCTAGGCCTGATATACAATTTGCTGTGTGTTTATGCTCTAGATTTCAGGCCAGTCCTAAAGAAAATCACTTTAAAGCTGTGAAAAGGATTTTTAGGTATTTACTAGGCACCCAAGAACTAGGTCTCTGGTATCCTGCTAAGTGTGAGTTAGAGCTTCTAGCCTACACTGATGCAGACTATGCTGGGTGTCGAGTAGATAGAAAAAGCACTAGTGGCTACTGTCAATTCCTTGGTGGCTGTCTAGTGTCTTGGGCATCTAAGAAGCAACACACTGTAGCATTATCCACAGCTGAAGCTGAGTATGTTGCAGCATGTAATTGTGCAGCCCAAGTACTTTGGATTAAGCACCAACTGGCTGATTATCGGATAAATCTGGGATGCATTCCACTTTTATGTGATAATACTAGTGCTATATGCCTTGCTAAAAATCCTGTTCACCATTCTAGGACTAAGCATATAGAGATAAAACATCTTTTTCTTAGAGATGCTGTAAATAAAAAGGAGATTGAAATGAATTTCATTGAAACTGAAAAAAAAATTGCTGATATTTTTACTAAGCCTCTTGGGAATGAAAAATTTAAGTTTCTTAGAAGAGAACTTGGCTTATGTAAATTTTAGCATGATGAATGATTGTTTAATTACTGTGAATAAAATCTCTGATGTGGACTTGTTTTTGATTGCTTGGATAAATCTTGTGGATGTGAATGTGGATGTAGAACTGTCCTGCATTGCATATATTCAGGGGGAGCTTGTCGAGTCTTTGCATGTCTTTGCATATCATTCATTCATGACCTATGCATAAGCTCTCTCTCAATTAATTCTTGCCATGTTGCATGCATATAGACAGGGGGAGTATTGCTAGAAATTCAGAGTGGTTTCAACTTTCTTGAAGTCATTCAACCTTTAACTCTGAATACTTGTCTCTGACATTATGGCAATCTGTTGGTCAGTTCTGATTTCTAAGCAGTAGAAAATGGACTTCTTCATTTATAAGAATTTGAATTGTTAAAAGACTGATGTAATGGTTTAAATCTTATAATGATTGGAGTTTAAAGATTGCAATCAGTATATAAGTAAGTTGAAAATTGATAAAACTCTCAACCTCTTTCTTATTTCATGTCAGACAAAGCTAATCATATCTGAAATCTGAAAACTCATCTGAAATCATGTTAGAGAAGTTAAGTATGTGTATTATTCTTAAACAAGTCATTCTTAAACAAGTCATTCTGAAACATAAAAAGGACAGCTAAGATAGATATTGAAAAACATTGAAAATCATTGAATATATATATTGGCAGAGCAATGACTGGTAAATCACTGAGAAACTGAGTGATCCATCAAAGAAGTGGACAACACTCATGTCATGAAGTGTATCAGCTATCTCTGTTTAAAATGCTCAAAATAACAGGCTGGTTTCACTGAGTACCTGGGGGTAACTGGCGTCTGATAAACGTGTACCCTCACACAAAAAGGTGTAACTCAGTTCTGTTGAATTTGATCATAGGCAGAATGGTCCATCTTGTTGAGTATCTAGGGGTATTGGCGTCTGATAAACGTATACCCTTACGTAGAAAGACTTAAGGTACCTGAATGCTCAAAATGATCTAATTCTGATAATGCTGCTCCTTCAAAAGAAAAGTTCATGAGTGTCAATTTGCTTAGTTTTAATACATGACTTGGTTTCTCTCAATTTTTTTTGAGACTATGAAAGTAAGATATTATGAAACTGAATCTTTCATGCAAATGTGATTCTGGTTTATTGTTTTATCATGCACAGTGAACTTATCTATTGCTTGTAGTGCATGAACTCCACATTTTATCATTCTTAAACCAAAAATCTTTCTGATAGCAGTTTATACATTCATATGACTGAAGACTCTATGCTTTAGAATGCTTATTCATGAACTACCTGTTCAGAATGCCAGTCAGTTCTTATCTTGATTCCTCCATTCTATTTAATTTTTCCCTCCTCTTTGTTGATGGCAAAGGGGGAGAATATTGTCTAGGGGATGTCTAGGGGGAGAATACATATCTGTCTGAATTCTGAATTCATTCCAAGGGAGAGTTTGAGGCAGTGAGTTGCATGCATTCATAGCATCTGCATGTCAATCTGCATAACACATCATGTTTTTCATCAAACATATATCTATATGACAGGATGTTGCTATTCTACTTCATATGGGGTTGCCATCATCAAAAAGGGGGAGATTGTTGTGACCCCTCTATGTTGATGATGTTGACACTTGCTTTATTTCATTAGCAACACCATTGTTTTGATTGATTGGCAACTACTTTTGATTTGATGAAATTGCTCTATCAGATTGACTGTGTTCTTTGCATTTAATACACTGCTGTCTGCATTTCTCACTGTCATGGGTCGACACATCAGAGGATGGGTCGACTCCTCCAGCAGATTTGTTTAGACTGAGTCTATACACTGGAAACTCTCATATCGATTGAGTCTATACATCGTCCATTTCAGATAAAGTCCACACACTGCATTTCATTGGAATTGGTTAAGTGTGTACAGTGTCAACGCATCTCACTGGCTCATGTTACAGCGTCAACGCACTTCATTGGATGTGTGTACAGCGTTAACTCGCTAAGTGTGTACAGCGTCAACGCATGAAGTCTGTACATCAGTCTTAATATTCTAAGTCTGTACAGCCGTTGGCTTTGAACCTCAGAGTCTGTACATCCGAATTGCCCTTGATCTGGTCAAGTATATACACTCTTTCACTGTAGCTTTCACATATTCAAGTCTACACATCGTGAAAGTCTATACATTCATCACTTACCTTTCGCTCAAGGCAAAATCTATACACTGGGGACTTTCCCTACGTTTCTTAGGCGAAGTCTAAACATTCGATTCTGAAGCCTGAAGTCTATACACTCCAGCCTATTCCTACGTTCAAGGCTTCAGCTACACATTAAGTCTGTACATTGGCTTCGCTTCATCAAGTCTGTACATTGACTCCAACTTCTTTGAAGTCTGTACATCGCTTCATGTCCCCAAAGTCTGTACATCCACAGTGATCTGTGAAGTCTGTACATTACTTCAGGAGCTTCAAGTCTACACATCGCTTCGCTCCATCAAGTCTGTACATCCACAGTGTTACTTAAAGTCTGGACATTGGTCTTCAAACTCAAAGTCTGCACATTGGTCTTCGAATCCAAAGTCTCTACAATGGTCTTCACACTTGAAGTCTATACATTCGATGTGCAGAGTTGATGTCTATACTGTGCCTTATGCTGATCGAGTCTACACACTGGTTGGTGGCAAGCCTGTACACTGGCCTCAGCTTTTCAAGTCTACACATTGGCCTCCTTTGTTGAAGTCAACACATTGGGCAAGTCTGTACGTTGCATTCGCCTTCACAAGTCTATACAACAAAGTATATACACTACAATGTACATACTTAAATCTTATGACTTCATTCTTGTTGCTGAAGGGAACAGGGTCGACGCTGGGAGCTTAAAGCGTCCACGCATCAGTTGACGAAGCCTTCACGATATCTTCCACTGCGTCAACGCCACAAGCAAGCAGCGTCGATGCAGCAGTTAAAGAAGCAGAGACCCTCACAGGCTATTCCACTGCGTCAACGCCACAATTGAGCAGCGTCGACGCAGCAGCTAAAGAGACGAAGCTAATGGCTTACTGGAATACCTCACTGCGTTAACGCCATTGATTGACAGCGTCGACGCAGCAAGTCAGATTGCTGTCATTGAGCACGTGAACTGAGAACTCTATACATCAGACTGAATAGGCTAATGAAGGGCACGTGATCCGAGGTGCCTGGCTCGTGATCCAAGGATGGACGAGATACCAGGATGCTGCCACGTGGTCCAAATTGCTGGGCTGGAAACGTGGAGAGCACACGCTTGCTGCTGTTGCTGCTATATAAACAAGCCTTCTTCCACAGAAGAAGATAGATCTAAGGAGAAGAAGAGAAAGTCTATACACTCAGCAGCAGTGTGATGAGGACATCTCCTACCACTCCTCACTCTTTCGAGGTTCCCGTTGCTTGCCAGCTATGCGTCATCATGTTCGCGGCATTTTTTCTTAATCATGACTTGTAATTTTTATATTTTCTTGAGTCATAGATTATGTAATTTCCCTTTTATTGAGTCAAGTACCTAGGCTAATTGTCATTAGAGTGGTTAATGTGTCAGTTGGGCCCAATTAAGTGGGCTAGGCCCATGGGCGCCCCCCTTCCCCCTTGGTTTTTTGTCATTATTCAAAAACTCAGGGTCTTTTGTTAAATTGTGGGCTTCCTATAAATAGGACCCCAATCCCCCCATTTGAAGCTAATGAAGTATTGAGTTTAAAATCCACAAGAAGTGTGTCTCTTGCTCTCTCTCTCTCTCTAGCTCTCTCTCTCTCTACTTCTCTCTCTCTCTAAAGGGGGCGAACCCCATTCTCTCTCCTCCCCACCCCAAATTCGAAATTCACTCTCTCTCCTCCCTATTCACCTCTAATTAAGACCCCTCCCCCTTCCCCATACCTCCCATTTAAGTCCCCTCCAACCCCTAGGTGGAATCCCTTTCTCCTAGGCACCTCTCCCTCCTCCCAAGCAACCTTTCCCCTTCCCCATACAACCTTTCATTTTCCCAAGGGAGAATCCCTTCTCCCAAGCACCCCTTCCTCTCCCCAACACAACCCTTCCCCTTCCCAAAGCAACATTAAACCCCATTAACCTCTCATTCAAACCAAAGGAGAGAGATCTCCCTCTCTCTCTATCCCAACCCAAATTCGCAGCTCCCCCTTCCTCCACCTGCTACACCATCTTCCAGCCCCCATTCTGCCCCTCCCACACCTTAGATCACCCTATACCAGACCCCCACACAGCCCGGGGTCGCCCCCCACACACATCCACCCCATCTACCCCATTTTCTATATACTAGTGAGCAGCTGCAGTTCTGTAGAACCGCCCCCCTGTTGCAGCGTAGCCCACGACCTCATCCCGGATCTTCTGAGGGCGTGGCCTACATCAACGAAAAGCTCTGCCAGTCTGCTTCGCCACCGCGTTGGTCTCGTCCTCATCCGAGGTCCGTGCTGCCCGGGAGGTCCGATCTCCCCCAACTGCGCAGAGTTCCTCATACCGAGCTCCTGAACTGGAAGAGAAGCTGTACCCCGAAGAATCGCAGAAGAATCAGGCCAAGAGCTCTTCAACAAAGTTCTTCCTCGCCCAGTCCTCGTTCAGAATCAAAAAGCGGAACTGCGTTCAGCATCCGTGGGACAGAGTTACCATTTTTCTCCCTCGGCTACTCTAATCTGCATCTCACAGTCTGCCTCAACCTGTCCTCACTATTCAGAGTCCCCCAGTCCACTCCGACCTCATTCGGCTTCCCCGTCAGTTCTTCTGCGAAGAGGACTTGTCCACGATTCCAGAAACTCCAGCGGTTCATCATTCGGAGTCCGGGAGCTGTCAGGGCAGCCTCTGCAACCTGCTGCCAAGAACCTGAAGCCGCCTTCCCCAGATTCTGTCACTCTGTTCGACTCCCCACCCGGACCAGCATCGACGTCAGAAGAATTCTAAAACATTCTGAGGCATCCTAGCCCCAGTTACGAAGAGTTTCCCTCTGGTCTCATCATCAACAAAATTCCGGACTGGAAGTTACGACCTCAACATTGACTGTCAGTCATTTGTCGCAGAGTGCAGGCAGATTCGACATCGGCTTCCCCTTTCGCGATTTCGGCGAATCTCCCCTCCCCGCCTGGCCGGCTTAGCGCCCCTCCCTGCGTGGAGGTAGTGTTTGCATGTAAACCTTACTTCCCCACCCCTAGTCCAACCCTCCTGTGCGAGGAGTAGTGGATGTAATTAATCTCAACAGGGTTCAAGCTTCACCGGCGCAGTGTGCGGGGAACCCACACTTCCCCGCTCGCCCATCGTCTCCGACCGGGATCGGCGTCTTCACGCCGATCAGGTGAGCTCCTGGTTGCACTTCTCTACTGGGTTACTTTGCTTGTTTAGTATAGCATCTTAGTGCCGTCGGTCGGTGAGTGAGTGCCCGATCTCAAAAATAGCACCGATTAAAGCGACCACCGCGGAGTGAGTTGAGAGTGCGACCCTACATCCCACGCCCTCGGCGTGCCGGTCAACCTTGATATTGGGCATCCCTGGCCCATTGGGGTCCATCCCTAGCTGGCCATACCCTCGGAACCTTGAGGATCATCCTCAGACCCTCTCCGCCATCGCCGGTCCACCTACGGACCCGAGTGTGCCAACGCGAGTGAGTCCGCTAGTGTGACGCTGCCAACTTGTTGTGTTGCTTGCTATTCTAGGTCCGAGGGGTCGTTTCACATCAACTTGGTATCAGAGCAAGTTCTAGCCTTGTCTCTACTAAGTCTTGTCCTAGGGCGCATAAGCATTTAGAGTCATTTTCGGGCCACCCAGTGCATCATCATGTACACTCCACATTGGTTAAGTCCCCTCAACACGGCCGTCCACAAGAGTCCGATTGACCCCCTCCTCATGGACATCATCCTAGAAGGAGACCTTAGTTTTGACGGATCCAATCCTAATGCCTATCTAAAGTGGGAGGCTACCATGGATAAACACTTTGATAGGACTAGGATCTATGGATATGCTAGGGTCCGCAGGGCCACATGGTGGCTTCGGGGACAAGCCAAGAAGGAGTGGGATCGCATAGTGAGCTTAAGAAGGATTTGGAGGCAAGAACCCATAGGATCATGGGAAGAGATGAAGATTGAGCTTAGGAAGATCTACGCTCCCCGACCCTCCCACTCCTACCTTGAGCTTAGGAAGAACTCGCTCCCCGACCTTCCCACTCCTACCTTGAGAACCATAACCCGAGGAGCACTCCCACTCCACCTTTCCCTCCCAGTCAACCCAAGACCTCCCTTAGGGTCCAATCTCCACCACCCCAAATGATTCCAATCCCGATCACCACCACCATTAAAACCAAATTGGCCACCACCCAACCCAACTTTCCCCATCAAACCCACACCCCACAAGCTTCCACAAATCCTCATCCCACCCATTTCCAAAAGGAACTTACGGAGGTGACCGAAGACTATGAGGCTCCCCTAGATTGGGGAGAAGAATATGAGGCCCAAATAGGTCAAGAGAACTCATTCCTACCCAAAGAAGACCCATTGAGCCAAATGGGGTGCACCCTACCCCATGAGTTACAAGATGCCCAACCTAGGCCTCCACTTCTACCCCTCCCCATCCTATCCCAAGTCCCCCATTACCCACCACCCCAAAAGAGCCATATGCCAGTCATCATCACCCCACAAACAATGGACTTACTCACCTCCTTGGTAGAGGAAACCATGATCCCCATACCCGACCCCATAGTGGTGAATACTCCGGACCCAACCCCCGCCATGGAGATCACCCATGTCCAAGAAGAAGAAGAAACTTCACATGGTGGACTTCACCTTACACCACCCTCCCTAGTAGGGGCCGAGCTCATCTTAGGAGAACCCCTTTCATGTTGGCTAAAGGAGAACCCATTTAGAGATCTCATGGCTCATGTTTGCCCTCCTATGGAACAAAACCTTCCTATAGTACCCTTACCCACCTATCACACCACAATCCAATCATCCTATCAAGTGGAAACATTAGGGGATTTTCTTAAGGGTCTATCTTGGCAAATGGAGTTAACTGGCATGTTGACCACTGTAGCCGACCAACCTAGGAGCCTTGACCTCCTACACCTATGTGTCGGGTCCATCTCCTCGATATACACTGTGGGTTGCTACACTAGCGACCTTCTTTTATTCCTCCCTACACCCGAAGAACCCGATGCTATCCGCGAATTAGAGTTGTTTATTTCGGGTAGGATGCCAAGCCCTCCATTCATGGCCAAACAAGCCGCCAAGGACTTCGGTTCAATTACTTCATTTGAGGAGGAGGACTCACCGTCATTTGAAGACCTTGAGGAGATATAATACCTCTTCCTTGGTAACACATTCCATGACCCCTTTGATCCCTCCCTATGGAAGACATTGAACCCATGGGACCTAGCCGCCTTACCCACCACCCACTCCCTCCTACCCTCACCCACCATGTTGAACCCAACCCACCCATTCCACTACTTAGTTCACACTATGAGAGCCATGACCGAGGGTGACATCCACCTAGGAAATGAGGAAGTGACCTATCCCAAAATGTCCACCTTCTTGGACCCCTTTGACCCCTATGAGTGGAAACTCCCACACCAAGCCATATATATAAGAGAAACCATTTGGATGGGAATGCATGTGCCACTACATTGTGCATCATTTGGTAGGGCTAGTAAGCCTAGTCATGTCATACATGTCACGCACACTTTAAGCCCAATGCATGACTGGCTCACATTTGGATGTGCTGGTCCTCCCTCATTCATCATTGATCATATGCATGTTAGGAGCATCTACGGGTGTCCAGGTCCCCCGGCATTCATCACCACCTTATGTGATAGGTTCTCCTACAGATACCATGGCCCTCCCACCATTGTTATGAAGACTAGGCATGATAGGGCCACTAGTGGTTGCCCCGGTCCACCTAAGTTCATCAAGGTCCACATGGCATCACAACATGATAGGTCAATTTACGGTTGCCCCGGTCCACCTTTACACACCAAGCTTTTCACACCCACACCGCATCATAGTACATGGCATACGCATACACGCAAGCAATTCGCAATGAGCGGTGAGGTTCACAAAGAGCGGATAAGAGCTCGCAAGCGCCACTTGGAATTCCAAGTAGGCGATTTGGTGATGATGGCATCGGAGTGGCTCTACCTTAGGGTCACCTCCCATTCGAGGGCACGAGGACTTGGACCTTTTCATATTCCTAGTGACTTTGGCAACACAGCTTATGGATTGAATTTACCAATGGGTTATGGGATATTCCCCACTTCTCACGTGGCTGACCTGGCACCCTATATGGGCACCGCGGTGGATCCTAGTGAGTGCTTTGAGCCTATACCTTCCTTTGAGAGGGACACCCCGGAGAGCTCCCACAAAATAGCCTTGAGAGCCCGACGTGTGCACACGGAGGCAATACTAGGCAAGCAAGGTTCCATCGCCAGCAAGAGGGTGCGCCTGAGCCACCATGAGAGGATGAAGGACCGTCCCCTGGTCGCAGACACAAGGTTGAGTCTGGAGGTCGTGGTTCGCCCGGAGCTACTTTGGAGGACCGCTACCCCGGTGGACCCATACTCGACGGAGTCGAGTTCTCCGCACCCCGGGGGTATGATGAGGACATCTCCTACCACTCCTCACTCTTTCGAGGTTCCCGTTGCTTGCCAGCTATGCGTCATCATGTTCGCAGCATTTTTTCTTAATCATGACTTGTAATTTTTATATTTTCTTGAGTCATAGATTATGTAATTTCCCTTTTATTGAGTCAAGTACCTAGGCTAATTGTCATTAGAGTGGTTAATGTGTCAGTTGGGCCCAATTAAGTGGGCTAGGCCCATGGGCGCCCCCCTTCCCCCTTGGTTTATTGTCATTATTCAAAAACTCAGGGTCTTTTGTTAAATTGTGGGCTTCCTATAAATAGGACCCCAATCCCCCCCATTTGAAGCTAATGAAGTATTGAGTTTAAAATCCACAAGAAGTGTGTCTCTTGCTCTCTCTCTCTCTCTAGCTCTCTCTCTCTCTCTACTTCTCTCTCTCTCTCTAAAGGGGGCGAACCCCATTCTCTCTCCTCCCCACCCCAAATTCGAAATTCACTCTCTCTCCTCCCTATTCACCTCTAATTAAGACCACTCCCCCTTCCCCATACCTCCCATTTAAGTCCCCTCCAACCCCTAGGTGGAATCCCTTTCTCCTAGGCACCTCTCCCTCCTCCCAAGCAACCTTTCCCCTTCCCCATACAACCTTTCATTTTCCCAAGGGAGAATCCCTTCTCCCAAGCACCCCTTCCTCTCCCCAACACAACCCTTCCCCTTCCCAAAGCAACATTAAACCCCATTAACCTCTCATTCAAACCAAAGGAGAGAGATCTCCCTCTCTCTCTATCCCAACCCAAATTCGCAGCTCCCCCTTCCTCCACCTGCTACACCATCTTCCAGCCCCCATTCTGCCCCTCCCACACCTTAGATCACCCTATACCAGACCCCCACACAGCCCGGGGTCGCCCCCCACACACATCCACCCCATCTACCCCATTTTCTATATACTAGTGAGCAGCTGCAGTTCTGCAGAACCGCCCCCCTGTTGCAGCGTCGCCCACGACCTCATCCCGGATCTTCTGAGGGCGTGGCCTACATCAACGGAAAGCTCTGCCAGTCTGCTTCGCCACCGCATTGGTCTCGTCCTCATCCGAGGTCCGTGCTGCCCGGGAGGTCCGATCTCCCCCAACTGCGCAGAGTTCCTCATATCGAGCTCCTGAACCAGAAGAGAAGCTGTACCCCGAAGAATCACAGAAGAATCAGGCCAAGAGCTCTTCAACAAAGTTCTTCCTCACCCCATTCCTCGTTCAGAATCAAAAAGCGGAACTGCGTTCGGCATCCATGGGACAGAGTTACCATTTTTCTCCCTCGGCTACTCTAATCTGCGTCTCACAGTCTGCCTCAACCTGTCCTCACTATTCAGAGTCCCCCAGTCGACTCCGACCTCATTCGGCTTCTCCGTCAGTTCTTCTGCGAAGAGGACTTATCCACGATTCCAGAAACTCCGGCAGTTCATCATTCGGAGTCCGGGAGCTGTCGGGGCAGCCTCTGCAACCTGCTGCCAAGAACCTGAAGCCGCCTTCCCCAGATTCTGTCACTCTGTTCGACTCCCCACCCGGACCAGCATCGACGTCAGAAGAATTCTAAAACATTCTGAGGCATCCTAGCCCCAGTTACGAAGAGTTTCCCTCTGGTCTCATCATCAGCAAAATTCCGGACTAGAAGTTACGACCTCAACATTGACTGTCAGTCATTTGTCGCAGAGTGCAGGCAGATTCGACATCGGCTTCCCCTTTCGCGATTTTGGCGAATCTCCCCTCCCCGCCTAGCCGGCTTAGCGCCCCTCCCTGCATGGAGGTAGTGTTTGCATGTAAACCTTACTTCCCCACCCCTAGTCCAACCCTCCTGTGCGAGGAGTAGTGGATGTAATTAATCTCAACAGGGTTCAAGCTTCACCGGGGCAGTGTGCCGGGAACCCACACTTCCCCGCTCGCCCATCGTCTCTGACCGAGATCGGCTTCTTCACGCCGATCAGGTGAGCTCCTGGTTGCACTTCTCTATTGGGTTACTTTGCTTGTTTAGTATAGCATCTTAGTGCCGTCGGTCGGTGAGTGAGTGCCCGATCTCAAAAATAGCACCGATTAAAGCGACCACCGCGGAGTGAGTTGAGAGTGCGACCCTACATCCCACGCCCTCGGCGTGCCGGTCAACCTTGATATTGGGCATCCCTGGCCCATTGGGGTCCATCCCTAGCTGGCCATACCCTCGGAACCTTGAGGATCATCCTCGGACCCTCTCCGCCATAGCCGGTCCACCTACGGACCCGAGTGTGCCAACGCGAGTGAGTCCGCTAGTGTGACGCTGCCAACTTGTTGTGTTGCTTGCTATTCTAGGTCCGAGGGGTCATTTCACATCACAGTGAGCCTTCGATCCACAGAGAGAAAAGAGAGAAGAAGAAGATACAGAGAAGAAGAAGAAAAGAAATAGAGAAGAAGAAAATGAGAGAAGAAGAGATCGAGAGAGATGAGCTGAGAGAGAGCTGATTGAGAGTGAGATTGAAAGTGAGCTTGTATCTCAGTCTCGTGGTTCAAAACCAGAGCTGAGCTTTGCTCTTAGAGCTATATTGCTTTTGAGCTTTTCTGTTTTCATTTTGATTTTGTCTTTCATTTCTGAATACTGTTTCTTCAAGCTGTGTGTCAGCGGTCTTGCAGTGGTAGTCTCGACTGGACGAGTTAAGCTGTATTTCCCCAGCGGTTGCAGAGGATCAGATCCTCTGGTCGGCAAGCTGTAGTGCCCAGCGAAGCTGTGTATCAGCGGATTGTTTGGCCAAGCTGTAAAGCCCAGAGGACGCAAGCTGTGCTGCGCAGCAGGAAGCCATACTCGGTTGAGTGTGGGGTGGACGTAGGTCGTTGACCGAACCACCTAAAAATCGTGTGTGCATTGTGTTTGTGTGATTGCTTGTGAACTGTGTGCGCTGGTATCCTTTGCTTAGCTTCATTGATTATATCGCTCATACTTATGTCTAGCTTTCGATATAAGATATGGTGAATGGCTTTCATGGGTCGACCCTTTGCTTAGCAATCTTCATTTAGCTTAACTGATGTTTGCCTAAATTCCGCTTTAGAACATACAATAGTTTTAAATTAGGCAAGTTGATCTATTCACCCCCCTCTAGATCCACACTTAGTGGAGATAGACTGCGTCCATCTAACCCAACAAGATAGTGTTGAAAACTCTATTTCCATGTGTGTGTGTATTGGGGTTTGTTCCCCGTGTGTGTGTGCAGGAGTCGACCTGCGTGTTGTTTGAGTTTTAACTCCGTGTTGAGGATTTATCCCCGTGCTGGTTTTCCAGCAGTGAAGCCTCACCGGGTTTTTATGAGGGGTGGACGTAGGTTGCCATCTTTGTATCCGAACCACCTTAAAATGCCTTGTGTCTTGTGGTTTTATTCAATTCTTCTACCTCCCTTCTGTGTGATTGTTCATGCATATTATTCTTCCGCGTTTGTCTCTTCAAATCTAGTATAAATTGATCTTTTCTATAAGTAGATCTTTGGCATATCGAAAAGTATTTTTGAATTGACAAGGCCAGTCTTGTCAAGACGATAGCACCTTGTGTGAGCAGAATCCTTGGATTCATACCTCCGTCTAGTACCGAAGAACTATCGTGGCGATAGATTTTGATAGATCTAATTTGTAATTATACATATCTGAATTTCTAATTGCTACTTTATCACATCTGTTTTAAATCGGGTAAAAGTTTTCTTAAAATATTGAATCACCCAATTCACCCCCCTCTTGGGTGTCATTGATCGTGGGACTTCATGTGCGATTGTCCTTTTCTCCTATCCCCGTTCACAGGCTATTTTATAGATTTTTATTCACTGCACCATCGCACTTCGCTAGCTCTGCTATTTGTTATTAGTAATCGTTCATCGTTTGTTGGATTGGTAGTCCATGTGAGATCGAAAAGATTGAGAGAACAAGTATATCTCACTTCAGTTTAGATTAATTAACGTAGTTAATTTGATTTCCGCTGTAATTAATTTAGTTGTTTTTAAAATTGACCATCTTGGCAGGGGGACGATTCAACCCCCCTTCTTGTCTGCCATCTATTCTGGGCCAACAATTGGTATCAGAGCACAGTCTTTGATTTTCATTCGTAGACCCCACGGTCTAGGAGAAAAGATCTACTCATGATGGCTAGTGTGAATTGGGTTCCTGTCTTTAATGGTTTTGATTATATATCATGGCTTGGAAAATTCTGTATTTGGATTTCTAGTATTGATCCAAAGCTTATGAATGTAATTACTCACGGTCCTCATGTTCTACCAAAAGATAAGTCAAGGTGGACCGATGCGCATAAGAAGAAGAACTCTGATAATCTGTTTGTTTTGAATGTTCTTAAAGCTGCCGTATGCATTGATAAATTTTCATTTGTTTTTGACTGCAGATCTGCCAAAGAGATCTGGGATGGGCTAAATGAAGCTCAAGAAGAAAGCTGGAATGATGAGTGCCTCGTGGCAAACAATGAGAATGAACGTCAAAGCGAGGAAAGTTCAAAGGTAAACTCTGATTCCGATGAGGAAGATGAACTGTGTTATGATGAATTGATGAATACTTTTGATGAATTATTTGATAGATATAAAATAATAAAATCTGAAAATAGAAAGTTGAAAAAGAAACTTGATGATTCTTCTTATGTTAACTCTCCATGTGCTAAGTGTTCCGAAATTGAAAATACTTGTGTTGATAATTCTTCATGTGAAAAATGCACTGAGTTTGAAAAAATTAGTTGAGTCTCACGTGTTTGAGGTTGATAGCTACAAAGAAAATATTTCATGTTTAATAAACGAAAATGAATCTTTACTTTCTAAGATTTACGAGTTGGAGAAAAATGAAAAGAAGCTTAAATCTGAATTGGAGTCTAAGTCTGATGATCAGCACCTTCTTGATGAACTGATCTTAAATAAAAATCTTGCTGAAGAAATTGAGAGATTAAAATATCAAAACAATTTGCTGATTGATAAAGTCCATATGTTTGAAAAAGGAAAATGTGTGATTGTTGATGATTGTGATAAATTGCATGTTGTTGAACAAAAAATTGAAAGTCACAAAAGTGTTAATTCTTTGTTGAATGAGAAAATCATGTAAGGAAGAATTAATTAGCACTGAACTGCATATCTTGACGCTCGAAAATGAAATCAAGAGGTTGGATGATTCTTTGCTCTTGTGTGATAAAGGAAATCAAAAACAAAAAAATGTTGTTGATTGTTCTTGTGTGCACGTAAAACCTCTGACTATTAAATATGATCATGCATCAAGAAAAAGAATGAATATTTCATTCTTTTACTATGGAAAATATGGCCATGAAATGTATGATTGTTTCTTGATGAAATTTGATGATAATGAGGCATTAAAGTCAAGAGTGAAAATGGTTGATGGTTCCAAAAATCATGAGAAATTCATAAAGAAGAACCTCAACATTCATTACTTCTATTGTGAATTACATGGTCGTGTTATTGAAAATTGCTCTACAAAGAAAAGAGATGATGAGTGGTCTGTAAAAAGGAATTTCTCCTGTCATTATTGTGGTAGTTTTGGACATGTGATGAATAATTGTTCTTCAATGAAAAATGATGATAAATGGTTTATGAAAAGAAAATCTTCTCACTGCTTTTATTGTGGTCAGGATGTCATTCAATGGATGACTGTGCCACAATGAGATTTGATGATGATTGGTGTGCCAGGAGATATTAGAATACATTTGCTCATGCTAGAACTAACCCCTCGGGACCCAAGATGGCTTGGGTACCTAAATCTTCAAAATGAGAATTTATTTTATAGGGGTGCCTTGAGTCCAAGGAATGTCAATAAATATGGATTCTCAAGGTGAGAAATAAAAATGGTTTATTTTTGAAATTTATCTTGCTTAAGTTCACTTTGAAAGATCTGTAAAGGTAAAAATTGAGTTTAGAGTTCGCATTTAAACAATTGCATTCCTGTTTTGTTGATTTTGACAACTTCTAAAGTGTTGAGATCTACAGGTTACATGATTAAGTGATTAAGTCAGCCTTGCATAGTATCCGTTTCACCTTTTGTGAATAACAATTTAGTTTTGCATACACAGTTTACATACTTAATCTCTGGCACATATCATACACATCCTTGCATATTTATAAATAGGAATAATCTTCAATCATTTCCATATTACATGCATATATTTGCATATATCTTATACTTGTGTGCATGAACGCCATGATTTTTGATTTCTTAAATGGCAATTGCAAAAAGTTGGATTATGTCAAGCTGGAAGCTTTCCCCATGCGTGATGGTGGTCTTTAGACCTACATTCTCCGCCACGTACCGGTAATCAACTTGTGTGAAAATTTTATCTCAGTGCATGATTGAATGTATATATCATATTACCCTTCCTTTTTGATTCCTCCTATGACCTTTTCCCTTGATAAATAAAGTTACATTGGTCTAGACATGTCTGTTACATGTCACATATTAAGGGGGAGGTTCAATTTATAACTGTGCATACATTTAAAGAGAGACATAACTGTGATTAGACTAATTCATCTTTGACATTCAGTACAACCTCCCACATAACTTTGCACCTTTTTGAGATAAATATTTCATTTTAATAAGGATCCCAAATATTCTACTCAACATTCCAAAGGGCTCTTGATTCTCTACATAGAAATCACATGTCTCGCGAGGAAAAACTTTTTGCCCCACCAAAAATCTAAATAAGTGGAACGTGAATCCGAGTAGCCGGGAATCCTCCCTGAAACAAAGGAGGAAACTCACGTCGAAAAGTGAAGCAAATCCACAATTACAATATGTGTGATTTGACACCGAGTAGTCAGAAATCCTCCCTGAAACAAAGGAGGAAACTCGTGCCAAAAAGTGACAAAATCCGTAATTAAACTAAGTGACGAAACTGAGTAACCGGGAAGTGCCCCTGAGACAAAGGGTACAACTCGCGTCAAAAGATTCTTGTATTTGTTTTTTTTAAAAATTGGGGTTATACGTAGCTTCCAATACTCGAGCATTGTGCATGGAAATGTATGGAAGATATGTTCTTTTTAGTGTTCCTTAGAAAATCTGATGATCCATATTATTTTGGAATTCATTACTCAATTCTCACATATACACTTCGGGATTGATTGTGTGAATGTACTTTTTGAATCAGTCATCTTTCACGGTTTATGCAATACCATCTTTTTGTAAGCACAAACTTCTTAATATTGTTCATGCACATCATGCTCCACAATCAATAGCATTTTTCTTAAACCTGTCCCTAAGGGACTTGCTTGCTTCTATATCTTATTTTGCATGACTGAGTGCTTGATTGCCTGATCCTTTTTAATTCATATCACACTTCATTTCACATTGGTGCATCTGCAGATCATACATGTAAATAACAAGCTTAAATAACCCCATTGTCAATCAATTTTTGTTCATGACAAAAGGGGGAGAATAATGTGCTTTCAGCAAAACATTTGCATATAGTTCATGTTAGTCATACCTTTGCGCATAGTTCGATCATACATTCTGCATACAATTCGAAAATAGAGAATTTGAATATATTACAGTCATCTTGCACATTGCACTTTAAATTTTATCTTCTTGCTTGGTGTTCATGGTTCACACACCTTCCTTTCATGGTAGGTTTATTGGTATCATGCTTGTGAATATCATGTTTGCACACTTGTACATATTTCAACAATACTTGTGAATATCACAGTTTTCTGCACATAACATGTGTTGCATAGTCATGGCATTTAGAAGGCATACATATAAATTTTGCAACTTCTAGGTCATGCATACACTGGGCAAAACTTAGGACATGCATAATTTTGCATTTTCAAGTTTACACTTGCACATCCTTCTGGGTTCTTGAAAGACTTGTACTTCATCTTAGGTTTGAAGAATGATGTGGTTCTTTTGGGTAAACTGTATACTGCTCATACAGTTCACATTGTTGGGTTCGTGCGCCAATGACTATATATTTTTGTCTCATTCATTTTTGAAATGTCACATCTATTCCTCTAGTCCCCCACTTTTTGATAATGCCAAAGGGGGAGAGAGTTTTGGTGGTGGCTACAATATTTTGTCATCATCAAAAAGGGGGAGATTGTTGGGTTCGCTGCGCTCCCTATTTATACTTGGGGATGGTTTTGATGATAACAAAATATTGTGTGTAATTTTTATGAAAAATATCCTTTGGTTCTTGCATATCATGAATGTGGTACTTGCACATTTATCATGGGACATTTGAGGTGTTTTTGGTCTTAACTTGCTACACATGAGTATTGATATATTTGAGTTGAATGAGATTCATCTATAGCTATTACATGTCAAATTGACTGTGCTTCTACCTGAGGTTTTGGTGGTTCAAATGTGCTTTATTGGATTGAATGTTTTTGAGTCTTCTTCATATGTGAATGACATACAAGTTGATTGGTCTCATGGATGGTTTTCAATGAACTGAGTATAAATTCTTCATATTTGAATTTTACTGGCCATGGAATGTATGAGCTCAATTTTGCTTTGGATTGCATTTGTAATCTCACGGTGGTCAAGGTTTGCTTGAACTGTATTGAAACTGGGTTTTCTAGTGTCATCATGCTTTTTCATAATCGAGGAGTTCAAGTAAGTTGTTCAAGCAACATTTTGATTGTTTGGGCTATATGCTCTCATGCTTGAATTTTTGGACTAAACTTGTGTTCATGAAAGTTTGATTGAATTTAATTTAGAAATGGGTTCTCCATGTATGAAGCAATTCTTGGATTGTAAAGGTTCTTAGTACAGGCTGGAAGATTTATGTGAAGGATATAATGCAAGACTTCTATACTTATCAATTGCTTTGATTAAAGTCTGAACTTGGAAGTTTTTGGACTGAACTTGATAGTCTTGGTCTGAACATGGAATTCATGTGTGGCTTGCTTGAATCATTATTTGATATGTGAGCTTATGAAGTATTTGGATTAGAAATGTGTGAATCCTCTGTACATATAGCTGGAATTCAAGATACTAACTTGAAGTTTTGAAGAGGCAGTCTTGTGTGCTCAAATGCTTTGAAGTTAGTTCTTTATGTGGATTGACATGATATTGAGTTTCAAAATATTACAGGTTCTTTAAAGCCCACAAATCCTTGAAATCATGGTAATAACTTATGGTTGAATGAATTTCAATTTGCCTAGATTGGGCTCGATCCTTCTCTCATGTTTTTGGGGTTAGTTTCATTGCTTAAGGCATTTTTCGGTTCTGGTACTGCAAGTGTCGACTCTCAGAGTTGACACATGTCCTGGGCGGTTTGAGTTTTCAGGATCATGCCCCAACCGTTGCACTAAAAGCTTGAGCTGGTAGCGAAGGCGGACCGTATTTCCTTATGACATTGCAGAACCCTACGTCTATCCGTACTGTGGGCGGGCATGAGGGGCTTCGCACATGGACCCCATAATCCATGTGGCGGGATGGGCTGCCAACGCACCGATGCTGCACGTGGACCCTATAATCCACGTGGAACAGTAAATCCTTAAGGGAGATGCTGGAAAATCCAACAATCTCCCCCCTAGCGGCACCTGGGGGATTTGAACCCGCGACCTCACTTTGATACCAGTTTTCAGGATCATGCCCCAACCGTTGCGCTAAAAGCTCGAGCTGGTAGCGAAGGCGGATCATATTTCCTTATGGCATTACAGAACCCCACGTCTATCCGTGCTGTGGGCGATCATGAGGGGCTTCGCACATGGACCCCATAATCCATGCGGCGGGATGGGCTGCCAACGCACCGATGCCTCACGTGGGCCCCATAATCCACGTGGAACAGTAAATCCCTAAGGGAGACACTGGAAAATCCAACATAGTACATCCCCCCCCCCTCTCTTATGATGTTCATGACAGTTTATATGGAATGATTTGGTTTCCTGCCACTCGTTTGTTCTCTTGTGCGTTCCTTCTCCCCTACTCTTCTTTTCTGCCACGCTGTTCCCATGTGACATGTTCGACAAGACCTCACCTCGAAAATAGAGAATCATGTCTCACCGTATCCGTTCTTTTCAACCGGAATCTACCGTCGAAATCGGCAATGACGGCTTGTAGGCTCTTTTCCTGTGTGGCGTTTCAAATTTCCTATAGACACATCCCCATTTTTTTTCACCTTCAAAATTATTTACTATATGACAGGCCACCCCTAAACTGTGTAGGGAGCAAGTCGTCATGTCACACCACCGGGCCAATCACCCTATGCGAGCGGTGAAATGACACACGAGACTGCAGGGAAGGCGCCTTATCACGAGGGCCACTGCTAGAGGTAATGGTGACGGTTGGCTCGGACCTCTTTCATTCCTATAAATACCTCCCTCCTTCATCCTCCCAGGGGCACTGGAAGCTAACTCGAAGAGTGTAAGTTTCTAAGGAGAAGAAGGAGCGAAGAGTTCTTAAGTCTCAGAATGAAGGGTGAATCTTCCCACTCCTCGAAGAGGAGCAGGTCCAGTGGCAGCTCCAGGAGGCTCTCTGACCTCGAAGAGCACTTGAGTGAGAGGACCCAGTCACAGCTTGTGAGTGGGCCCTGCTTCACTTCTTCCCCTGCACTCCCCTTTCGTCTGACAACACACCCCTTTCTCACTTCTTGTGTATGTGCAGAGCATGATGAGATCACACATTTCATGGGAGCCAGTGGTGGCCGCATATCGGGGTATTTTGGACTTCTAGAAGGCCCATCTAGACGTGATGGGGTTCGGGGCCTTTCTTCGAATCGAGCCAATCAAGCTCGACCTCACCCTCATCCAGACATTGCACGAAAGGTGGGATCTAATGAGTCGGGGTTTCCTGATGCCTTGGGGGCACATGGTGCCCAGCCTGGAAGATGTGGTCCGAATCATGGGCCTCAAGGTGGATGGCGAGGTGGTGACCGGTGTCACCTACTCTGATTACAGAGAGGCTGCTCAAAAGTTATTAGGGTTGGACCTTGATGATCGAAAGAACATGTCAGTAGCCAAGGTGTCTATCATGGAGGCATTGGGGCTTACTGACTCTCGTCCTCGTGATGATGAGTCCTTGGAAGAGTTCATGGAGAGGACTGAAAGAGGATGCCACGTCGTGTACTGTGTAGATGCTAGCAATTGGGAGCGGTCCAGCATGGATTTGGGGAGATTCTCCTCTTCCTATTGGGGAGGCTGCTACTGGGCTCGAAGGGAGACAACGTCCATTGTCGCTTCCTAGAGCTCTTGGTAGACCTTGAAAGGGTGGGGTGGTACGCCTGGGGAGCTGCCATGTTGGCGCATCTATTTGTGGGTCTATCCGAAAGGTCAGACCGAGAGGTAACAGTGAGTGGCTTTACGCCGTTTATCTAGGTACCCCCCCTCTCTTGTGTTTTTTATTTTTTATTTTTTTTAATGGTGATGTTGATGACACATGATGGCACAGTTATAGAGCTATTATTACCTCCCCATGGGAAAGGCTCGTCATTGGCGTTCGGCGGCGGTGCCGCTAGCTAGATGGTGGCAGCCCATCATGAGCCCAGCCCCTCTATCCTACCAATTGATGGTATTAACACGCGAGCTGCAAGAGTTCCCCGCAGCAATGGTGGTTATTATTTTTTTTCTCTTTTTTTGTGTGACTAAGAAGATGTGCGTGACCTGACTTAGGTGATCTGGAGGCCTTATGCGGGCATGATTGACGCCAATCAACCATGGGTTGTGACAAGCCGTGCTCGATTTGGGCGTGACCTCTGGATCCATTGGCTGAATGAAATCGAGCCACTTCGGCTACAATTAGCCATGAGGACCCTAGGGCTTCCCCAGGAATGGGTGGATATGACCGCGGCACCACGCGTTGGGAGGAAGACGCGCGGGCCGGCAACCTCTGTTGATTGGCGGGTGCGGTTCCCTGAACAGTATGAAGACTGGCAACGGGGTGACAGGCTTGTAGAGTCGCACGTGCAGGACAGTGAGGATTACCTGTGCCTCTATAGAGCGATGTATGCAGAGCGACTCCATCCGGGGGGTTTGTGGAGGTGAACGTATTATTCTTTTTTTCTTTTTTTATATTTTTATATTTATTATATATATATATATTGCGTGCTAACCCATGTGCCCTGGCTGCAGGACACCCGTGACACCATGGTAGCGAACTTGCGAGCTCGCGTGGCTAACACAGAACTGCAGTTGCATGACACCCATGCGACCTTGAGTTCCTGGGTAAGCCTACTTGCGCATGGTCCTAGTTATAGCCCTAGATTCCTGGTGCTAAGCCCTCGGTGTCACTTCATGTGCGTTGCAGCAGGCCCAGCTCGACGCAGTCTCGTCAGCAATGGGGGCGGATGGTGTCTCTTCCAGTTTATGGATTCCTACCTCAGAGGTTGATTTGCTTTATGAGCAACTTGCTCATGCTACGCAGCGCAGGGCGAATGCAGAGGGAATGCTTTCTGCACAGGTGAGGGTTTCACGATTGAATTCTCTTTGTTCATGCCTTGCCACCTCTCTGAGACGGTGAACATGGCAAGCTGAAGAAATGCAAGAGACACTTGCTCGTGTAGCGCAAGGGGATGCCAGAATAGCAGAGCTGGAGGAGGAATTACGGCGTCGTCCAAATGACGACTCCTCTCGGGATGCCGTGGAGCTGATGATCACCCTCCAGCTAGAGAGAGAAGATAGAAATAGAGAACGGGCAGAGAGGGAAAGAGCCAGAGAAAGAGAGAGAATCGAGAGTTTGGTTGAAAGGGAGGAGCGGAGGGCCTTGGAGGCCCAATTGTTTGAGCTCCGAACCAGCCTTGGTCTCGCTGAACAATGGATGAGAGATGGTGAAGAGCGCTACCGAAGAGCATGAGAGCGTGGATTTCACGTCAGTAGCTTCTTTGCTACCCCTGCTGACCAACGGGGCGCAGAATCAGAGAGAGGATTACAAGGCGGTAGGGGTACCGCCTCCCATGGTTTGGTAACACCCTCTAAGACTCTTTGCCTGGAGAGTAGTAAAAGAAGTAATGTTGAGGGAGAGGGTGGAACTTGATGTACGCTTTCAGGAAGAAAATAATGGAATGTTCACTTTGCTATTTTCTAGCTCTTTCCAGCTTCTTCAACCCCTGCACACATTACTTTAGAGAAACAAGTTAGTTTTTCTATTCTGGCTTGGCCCCTTGCTCAATGAGTGGATGATTGTTTTGAAGCTAGCCTTGATATACGAGTCAAGGGGCCAAGCTTTTATCAATTAAGGCAAAGGTAAAGCAAAGATGATGAATGTAACACACAAGCACACAAATGCGAACGAGAATTAAAAATGAAATGTAGCACACAAATGAGATCACACAGATATAGTTTTATTTTTGATTTTTTTTTGTTTATTTGTTTTGTTTATTTTTTGTTTGTTTGATTTTTGTTTGTTTGTTTATGTTTTATTTTGTTTGCTTGATTTTTTTTGACACGAAAGACACTTGTAACAACCGGCATGGTTCTTGGATCATGGGTGTTCATTCACAAACCGTTCTTAAGTAGCTCAATGCATGGTTAACGTGCTCAATGATTTTTCCCACTCAGGAACTCATTCGGTGGCGTCCTCCGGGGGTCGCTTTATCATACTACGACTAGCCCCCCCTTTTTTTCTTTTTTTTTTTCACGGGGACTTTGTCAAATTTTTTGGGACTCAGTGTATTTTTGTTACTAACGCCTGGTGAGCATTCTTATGGCACCTGACCTTTATGAGGACATGATTTCTTACTAACCTCCCAGGTATCCTGTGTGCACATCTAGGTTGATTTGGGCCTCTAGACTCCTCGAATGATAATCCCACCGGTTAAGACTTAACCTGATGACAATATCATCATGCCACGCTTAGGCTCCCAGTTACTTCTGACCACAAAGATACACCCAAAGAGTGTTCAAGGTAAATGATTTGCCCGACTCGGGTCAATTTCCTCATGACTCTAGATGGTATATGATGGAACACCTTGGAACTCTAACGGCCAACCGCACGACGCTGACCCGGAATCAGACGTTGTCGCACCTATAGGTGACGTGCTTGCATTGGCCTAAGCCTGAGGTTAAAATAAGAAGACATTAAGGTGGTAGATAGAGGTCTTGACCGGTCAGAAACACCGAGACTCCTTCGTGGCGATGTCTTTTACTTTTCGAAGTGGACAACCATATGTGTGTTTTTGCTAAAACGAGGTTGCATGCCTTAGCGGGGCGCACCTTTCGGGATTTCCATTGAGCTTTCATCTTCGAGGGGAGAAGGAAGAGTGCAGGGGGTAAACCTTCTGAGAGGACCGACAAAACCGTTAACCCGGCGAGCCAACAGGGGCCTACTCGACTCTCCCCTTTCGGGTGACTTCGGACCAAGCCTCGAGCGTAATTTCGTTGCCCCTTTTGTGAAATTTGGCTTTTATTTTGAGGGGTTTCGTCTGTTGAAATCAGACACGGCCATGACCAGGCTTTTATTTGTCATTTCTTTTCCATCTTTCCTTCTCTTTTTTTTGATATTTTAGAATCCTTCTTGTATGCCTGCGGGGACACTACCCTCTTCTCGTGCTCTGACTCAGGCTCGAGGAGTTGGATCCTACTCTCATCTTCAAGGTGTTATACTTTGGGTTCCTTATGCTCAGCGTTTTAAGGGTGCCGGCTATCTCATTGGGTCGAGAAGGAAGAGGATAAAGATTTTGGCTTTCCTGGAGACCTTCGAGGTATAGCCCCACCACAAGTAATGCTACCAATTTTCTTGGCTAAAACACATGCGTGTGTGCATGTTGCCTTCTTTTAATGGGCATAGGCCGACATGACCGGACAGGAATCTCCACGGTTCTGGCAGACCAAGACCCGAGACCTACCAAACCTTAATGGGTCCTATCCTAACATGAAGGATAGATGCAATGACTTGACTCCATGATGATCACCAGGCATTAGTGGTTTTTTTTGGTCTGGTTCTAGCTTTTCTCGAATTCTGCTCCATTTGATTTCGAGAGCGGAGTGTGAGTGTGTGCGCAAGTTAACCTTGAGTTAGACTACAAAGACCAAAGAGTGATTTTCCAACTCTGACGGTCCTCGTACCATGTCAGTTGTTAAACCTATCTAGGGGTAGTATTTCTTAAGATAAATCCCATTCCAAGGGTGGGATAACTTGGTCCCCTCAGTATTGACTAGCTTGTAGGCGTTGCCAGGGTACACAACCTGAACCACATACGGTCCTTCCCAATTGGGTTGGTGTTTAAAACGCGGCCCACCAAGTTTTACAAAAATTCTTTTCACTACCATCTCACCGACTTTGAATTTTCTCTCAATGACCTTATTTTGATAAAAATGCGCGAGTCTATTTTGATAAACGCATGCATGCTCGGTAGCGGCCAGTCGCTTCTCGTTTAAGAGTTCTAACTGAGCAAGGAGTGAATCACGACGTACGTCGAGGGGAAGTTCCTTTTCCAATTGTACCCTAAGAGAAGGAATCAAAGTATCGTACGGGACTACCGCCTCTATCCCATAAGTAAGGGCGAACGGAGTTTGCCCAGTGGGAGTATGGATTGAAGTGCGATAGGCCCATAGAGCTTCAATAAGCTTTTCTGGCCAGTCTGAGAATTTACTAAACTCACAAGTTTTCTTTATGATTTTGATCAATGTTTTGTTGGTGACCTCTGCCTGGCTAGTGCTTTGTGGATAATAAGGTGATGAATGATGCAATGCAATTGCGTACCTTTTGCAGAGGTCGTGAAGGTCCTGGGAAATGAATTGCGGCCCATTATCGATGATGATCGTGCTTGGAATGCCAAACCTGGCGATGCTGTTCTTCATGATGAACTTACAGACTGTTGACGCCTTAATTTTTGCGTAATTTTAGCTTCGGCCATTTGGTGAAGTACTCCGTTGCAGTGAGGATGAAGGATTTTTACTTGGTGAGGGAGTTGGGATCACCGAGAGGACCAATGATGTCGAATGCCCACATGGAGAAAGGTCATGGGGAGGATACTGAATGAAGTGAGGAAGACGGTGAGTGAATCTTATCGGCGTGAAGTTGGCACTTGACACACCTACGAACATAGACGGCACAATCCTCTTCCATGGTGGGCCAATAAAAATCTTGCCGAATGATCTTCTTAGCAAGCATTTGGCTATTTACATGGCCACCGCACACACCTGAGTGCGCTTCCTCAACGCACTTCCAAACCTCATTATCGTCAAGGCATCTTAAAAGAACACCAGTAAGGCTTCTCTTATGTAGGACTCCGCCAACCAGCGTGTATTTTTGGGCCACTCTTCGTATGACTTTCTTATCTTCTGCTGTGGCTTCTTTAGGGCAAGACTGATCCTTGCAGTATTTGGCAATTTCATAGAACCATGGTTTCTCCTCGTCGGCCAGTTCTTCTTCCAATTCTGCCAACATGATTTCCCTCTTCTCGATGATTTCTCCCTTACGGACCCTCCTTAATACTTCTTCTTTAACTCTTAGGAGGGAAACATCTTGTATTGTAGGGGTGAGACACTTATAGACGATGATACACTCGAACCACCTTCCTAGAGAGAACGTTAGAGATGATGCCAAGGAGGCGAGGGCATCGGCCAGAATATTCTAGTCGCAAGGGACATGGACAAAGATCAGCTTGGTGAACAATTTGGCATAAGCGGAAACTAGCTCTTGATTAGACTTGAGCTTGGGATCAATGGTGCGATATTTGGTGAGCACTTGGCATAGAATGAGTTGACTGTCACCTATAACTCACAATTCGGTGATCCAAAAAGAATGGGCAAGTTCTAGACCATCTAGAAGAGCCTCATATTCGGCTATGTTATTGGTGACTGGGAATGCGAGCTAATATGCCTCTGGGATGGTGACGCCTTCGGGCGACAAAAGGGCAATACCAATTCCTCTTCCTTGGGAATTCAAAGCTCCATCAAAATATAACGTCCACATTGGATCATCTGACTAGTTGATGGACATTAGTTCCTCATCTATAAACTCTGAGTAAATCAGATCAAATTTGGGGAGAGGATGGTGAGCGAGATGCTCAGCTATGGCATAGCCTTTGATCGCCTTTTGCTGAATATAGGTGATGTCAAACTAGGAGAGGAAGCTTTGCCAGCACGCTAGCCTATCAGTGAGGACAGATTTTTCTAGAAGGAATTTGATAGGGTTCATCCGAGCAATCAAATGAACTTCGTGAGCCAGAAAGTAGTGTTTTAATTTCTGCACTACCCAAACTAGGGCGGCACAAGTTTTTTCCATAGCTGTGTACCTCTGTTCACATGGGTTGAAAAGTTTGGACAAGTAATAGGTTGCCATTTCCTTGCCCTCTTCATTGGTTTGTGCGAGAACGGCTCCCACGGAGTCATCCAGGATCTGGGGTGGGTGGAATGAGAATAGGCGGACTGGCTAGATAATCCTTTAATCCTTCGAAAGCCTTTTGGCACTTAGAATCCCAATGGAATTCTACTCCTGGCTTGGTCAACTCGTAGAAAGGTTTACACATTTGTGAGTGCTGAGACACAAATCGACGGATGAACAACAACCTCCCAATTAAGCCTTGAACTTCCCTCAAATTTTTAGGAGGCAGCATATCCCTGATTGCCTTAGCCTTGTTGGGATCTATCTCAATACCCTTTTTACTCATGATGAAGCCTAACAGCTTACCCGATGAAACACCAAACACACACTTCTTTGGGTTCATTTCTAATTGAAACTCCCTTGATCTTTGTAACACATTAGCCAGAACTTTTGGATGTTCTGCCCTAGTCCTTGATTTCACCAACAAATCATCCACATACACCTCCAAATATACATGCATCATGTCATGAAATATCACCATCATAGCTCTTTGATAAGTAGCTCCAGCATGTTTCAACCCAAATGGCATGACTACATAGCAATATGTTCCCGAAGGTGTAGTGAATGATGTCTTCTCCTGATCCTCTTCTGCCAAATGAATTTGATTATAGCCCGAAAATCCATCCATAAATGAAAGAGTTTCATAGCATGCCGTGTTATCAATCAACACATCAATGTGAGGCAAGAGGAAATCATCCTTTGGACACGCGCGGTTAAGGTCCCAGAAGTCAATGCAAATCCTGAATTTTCCATCCTTTTTCATGACCGGGACAATGTTCGCCACCCATTGAGGATAAAGGATGACTCTAATAAAACTGACTTTATGGAACTTGTCGACCTGTTCCTTCATTTTCAAAGTCATTTGAGGGTGGAAACGCCTTAACCTTTACTTTACCGAGATGGACCCTGGTTTTAGAGTTAAGCGGTGTTTGACCAGGGTGGAATCCAAGCCCGACATATCCTCATGGCTCCATGCGAACGTGTCTTTGTAATCCTTGAGAACCTCAATCAATGCCTCCTCTTCAGATGACAGTAAATTACCACTTATGAGGATGATCCTAGGGTATTCCTCGGTTCCCAAGTTAATTTCTTTGGTAGACTCTTCTACAGCGGCTGATGGTTCGTCAAATCTCCTCATTCCACTAGCATACGCGTCAGCCACGTCCTCATAATCTTCATCCCCTTCTTCAATAGGGAATTCTTCATCTGTGATCTCGTAGACTCCATACCCTTCATCAATCATGCAATTCTCCTCACATTCTACTTCCGACAGTTTGATGGGCTTTTCTAGGAGCTGAGGAATGGCTACGCATGCTTGACACCTACTGGCTAAATCTAGGAGGAAGCGACGAGGGATTTCCTTACGCTTGGACTTTCGTTTGGGTACTACCTTTGACCTGTTATTCCTAACCTGACCGACTTGTCCTACAGAAGAAGAAGACCCTGAAGAATGTACAAGGAAAGACCCCTCAGAGGAGGGGTAATGAAGGTCGCTCAAGGGTCCTTAGATGAGTGGCCCGTAAGTCGGGGCACACTCGTGAGAGATGTAAGAGGTCTCCTCAATGAAACTGTGCTGTTAAGGAGTTTGAAAATTGGCATTTTTTTAGTTTTCATTTTTAATGACAAAACAATGAAAAGAAATTGGAGGATGGGAAAAAGGGATTATAGCTAGGGGGTTGGGAGGCTCATAGAGTAAATCATGATTGAAAACCTGGCGCGGGTTAAGAAACTCGCGCAGGTATGTAAGTAAAGAAGGGGACCTGGGAAGATCATTAGACAAACATCTGGCCCAGGGAGACGATGGAAACAAAGGCTGAGATGAGCGAATAGAGGAGATGACGGCTAATGAGCCGTCGATGGCTAGGTTGATGACGGGCATCGACCCATCGATGACAAAGTCCTCTTGGCGAGGATGGTTCAGAATTCTAGCAACAGTGGTGGTATCCTCTGGCATTTTGGGGATCCAAGGCGGCCCTTCTAGATGTGAAGGCAAGAACATTCTTCCTAGTGCGATGGAAACATCTTGTATATCAAACCATTTGTACCATTTGCACTCCAGGTCATCGACCCTGCCTCTCTTGCTGCCCCTTGAATATTTTTCAGCCAAATATATAGCATGCGACCCCCCATGTGTTTCTTGAGGGTAATCCCCCATCTGAATGACGGGCCCCTTCTTGAAATGAGAGGATAAGGTCCATGTAAGGGGTTTTCCATCTGCTTCAAATGGCCCTTCAAAACCTAGACTAGCTTTGAGGATCAGCTTTGTTTTCTTTGGTGGTCTCAGCCTTCACTATAATTGTGTCCCCAAGCCTTTGCCCTGTTGATAGCCGATGTTCCTCATAATCTCCTATCCTTTAGAAGGGAAAGGGAGACGTGATGTTGGCGCGGGAAGCGGCTTCTCTTGTGTTAACGGGGTGCGGCAGGGGTCATACACGTCTAACAGCGACATTATGGGCTGATGAGATGGCCAAACAGAGGGCAGCGAGGTATTAATAGCATCCACCATATGATGGATAGGCGTACTGATCACTTTGATAATCTACCCATTGTATGGAAACTTCATGCATTGGTGATTGGTGGATGGCACAACATTCATGACTTCAATGTAGGGGCAGCCTAGTATGGCCTTGAATGTGGGATCCATATCAAGGATATGGAATTCCGTGGAGACTTATGTAGGGTCCAACTCTACACTTAAAGTAATCATCCCCTTTGGTGGCCTTTTGCTATTGTCATAAGCCATGACTGTGATAGGTGAGGGCCTTATCTGTTCTATGTCAATTCCACATAACTGGAGGGTGCTTATAGAGATAACATTTATAGATGCACCCGTGTCCACCAAACATGGATCCACGGGCACTCCATTGATTTTTACTAAAACACACAATGCATATTTTCGAGCCTCCTTGGGAGCAAGCTCATGGTCATGAAATGTGATAGCTGGTTGTGTGTCCGTCGGTGTCAGTACCGCCGAGATCTTCTCTACAGGGAGGTCCTCATTCACCATAACCTTTTGGAGATACTCCCTTAAAGCTTCTTGATGGGACGTGGATCTCTTAAGCAACTTAAGGATGGAGATCCGGGCGGGTGTCTTATCCAAGTGTTTCAACAGATCATATTGTGTCCCAGAGATGGATTCTTCTGGCTGATCTTCAGTGCCTTTCTCTGGCTGAGACTGCTCTTGATTTTGACTGTTCTGGAGAAAAACCCGATGGAAGATCCTCCCACTCCGGAGCACCATTGCTTGCGGCTTTTGCACCTCTATGGGGTTAGTTGTGGGTTTAAGAAGGGGTTTAAGTGGAAGTGGTGGAGGCACGGTTAGTGGAGCCGGGGTGATGATGGGTGTTGGGGTTTTGATTAGGGGTTTTTTAGGTGAAGGCGCAGTAGAAGTGGATGGTGTGTCGGATGGAGGATGGATAACGAGAGGTTTAGAAGGCATAGGTGAAACTGTAGTGGAGGTAGATGGAGAGATGGAGGGATGAGAGAGGATGAGAGGGTTTAAGGATGTGGTGGAGGGCGTTTGCTGATAGGTCAACGGGGAGTTAGTGGTAGGGATGCGGATGAGAGGACGTGACGACTGTGGGAATGGGGAGAGCCTTGTTACAGGTTGTGGTGGGGAGAGAGGTGTTGTCCGAGTAAGGCGTGGAGGTTGGCTAGGAATATGGTTGGCGGCAAGAACGGTGGTGCTTTCCGTATGCCAACCCTGCCTTCTTCCAACTTCTTGGAAAGAGGAGATGGGGTTGACTTGATGGTTAGGTTGGGGGTGCTCCGGAAGCGGGTTCTGAATAATGCCCATGTTCAGTTGCTGCTGCGGGGCTTGTTGAAGCTGCTGCAGTTGCTGTGGTTGTTATTCTTATGGCTGTTGCTGTTGGAACTGTGGTCTAGGAGGAGGTCTCCTGGCCTTTAGGATGACGATGTATCACCTCATTTCATCCCAGTCAATCCCTCCTTCATCATTCATATCATAAATATAATCTTTTAAATGGAAGCAATTTTCCACGGTATGACCCGGTTGTCTGTGGTAAACATAGTATCTAGAAGCGTCAACGTTCGGGGACCATACTCTTTCCTTGGGCAGGGTGAGTGCGTTGGCAGCCATGAGGCATTGAATATGTCCGGCAATGATTCCAGAAATGGTGGATAATGGGCTCTCTTGGGGCCAACTGGTCTCCTTTGTTGTTGGGGAGGACCATAATTCCCAGGGGGTGGAACTTGGTGGTACTGGGGAGGTTGTTGTTGTTGCTGGGGCTGAAATAGTTGAGGCATATTGTCATGGGGAGGATTATTTTATGGTGGAGGGCGAGAGGGGTATGGACCCTACTGGAGGGGAAGTCGTGGCATATATGGGAATCTTGGGTTGGTTGGCTGGTTGGGGCTGCCAACTGCGCTCACTTGCTCATTAGTTACGACCCCTTCTGTCACTCCACCTTGAACGCCGGTGCTTATTTTCCTGACCATCCTGGGCTTTGCCGGTTCAAACATGTGCATGAGAGGGGAATCTTGTAACTGGGTTTGGACATATCTGGCTCTCTCATACAGCTCCTCCATGGTGGTGAGCTTATTCATGGCTAAGATGTGTCTAAATTGCGGGGTGGCATTAGACACGATCATTTTCACTTGCTCTGACTCTGAGAGGGTGTCTCTTATCCTCTCCGCCAGGGACCTCCATCTGTCAGCATATTGGATGAAATCTTCGTCTGCCCTCATTTTTTCAGCCACTAGGTCGGTGATAGAAAGGGATGGGCCAACCTGGTCCCGGTATTTCTGCAAATTTCCTTTGGACTGCATCAAAGTTTTCAGCCTCGCTTGGCTCTAGGGAGTAGAACCATTTTAGAGCGGGGCCATCCAAGGATCTCCGGAAGAGATATGCCAGGGATCTTTGGTCATTTTGCCAGAAAGAGGATTCTTACATGAAATCCTTGAGGTGAATGAAGGGATTGCTAGTGCCATTGTACCTTTGGTACGTAGGCATTTCTGAGGGAGGGAGGTGGAACACTGGAAAGATTGGCAGGGATATCTCAGGGGTGGATTTTACGTTCACCATCCTTTTCAAATGCTGAAATTGTTCATCTATTTTATTGAACTTGTTGAGGAGTGATTGGGTGATGTCATCGGTAGGTGAAGGTGGCGCCTGCCACTGAGGAGGAAGAGGCCTTCCGGAGGCTTGAGGAGGAAACCCCGAATGAGTGGGGTATTGTGGTTGCCTGCTAGTAGATGGACCAGGCTGAAGTGGTGTGTGAGGAACGGCCGTGGTTTGAGACTGTGAAGGGAATTGGAAAGAGGGAGGTTGTTGTGTCACGCCCCGAGCGCGGAAGATACCCGGAGATGCGCGACGTGTCTATATCAATCATGTCAATCAGAGTGGTCGTGTATTCGACACAAAGACAGAGATGCGCAAAATAGCAAGATAACCCAATCCTTTATTTCATAATGGATAGACTATTACAAATCCAATACTCTGTTTAACAAAAAAAAAGAAAAGAATACATATTTGACTCAAGAAACTATGGATAAGACTAGACGACACTTGTAGAAGCTCTATCACTTTCACTCTTGACCATTCCCATCCGATTGACTTCCATCGTCGTCGGACTTACCTGAAAAGTAAAAAGGGACAAAACGGAATGAGCGAACGCTCAGTAGGAAATTATATCTCAAGTACTAGCAAGGGGTTTAAGTAATTACATTTTTATGAATGCAATAAAGCTATGCATGCTCGCATGAAACGACAAGATAGAGAGAATGTAATATCAAGGAAATAAGATGAACTTTCAACAAGATACAAGTTATTCAAGATATTCAAGCAAGTACCATTATCGAGTCATGTCAAGAACTTTGGCTATCATGCATCAAGCAAGTAAATTACCCTCTTTCGGGCCACGCATTTCATGTAAAGTCAAGTACGATTCAAGTACAAGATGTGTGTGGAATGTCCAATCAAGCAAGTCAAGTACTCGGTATAATGCCAGATATCTTATCATTTTAACTCCCATGGGCACAAGTACTTTCGGGTGCTCCTCCCAGGACCAGATCGGGCCCTATATGCGCAGGCATTTATCATGTGTTTTGACATCCACTCTTGTTTATAGCCAACATAGAATTTCAATAATCAAGCTTGTAGACACGTATGACAACTTTGATAGAATAGAGTCCAAAATATGACAAAGGACATAGAATGGCGATAATAACGGTATAATCACGATATCGATAAAACTAGGTAGAATATGGTTCCCTTAACTTAGGTACCATGATAAATCAATATGGACATTCTTTATATAGAATTGAGGTCCACATGAACAGTATATCAAAGTAAGATACCCTCATTCTTATCATAGAATTGGGGTTTACAAGAACGACATGATATGGCATGATATCATCATCCCATTAAGAATTTTCTTATGATATACTCTTTGTACAATCATAAGGGCCGGTATACCATGTTTCTTTAGAGTGACATGGCATCAATGGTGTAATGGGTTTTTAGGGTACAACCAGCTCAGTCGGCCTTGAGGGAATCCAAGGCTACGAGGAGTCTTACGGAGGTCTCTATGACTAACTCGCTAGTCCAAAGGAACGGAATGTCCAATGGAGAGCTTGTATGTCAATGAGAGTTGAGTGTGATCGATAAAACACCGTGAAAAGTGGGACTATACTCACGGAGTGGAGAATAGTGCCGATATATATATATTATGATATATAAAATCATCGGTTAGCAAATCAGAGGAAAAATCAGTTTACAGTAAAATAACGACTTAGGTCAAGTCGTTTCTCAAGTAATTAACGCCTAACAGAAGGGCGTTTACATATGGTCCGTTTTGCAGAATTTTCAATAATTTATCTAAAACGCGCCTTCGTCAGGGGCGTTTCTTCAAGAGTTGACGACTACTGTAGCAGGCGTCTTTTATTTACAATATTTTTCAGAACATATTTATTTTCAGAGATTATCAAAAACGCGCCCTTGGCGGGGGCGTTAATCATTAAATTCTTATTTTCTCAGAATATATATTCCAGGATTTTAACAGATACGCGCCCTAGTAAGGGGCGTTTATTTTTAATTCACGCCCTGTGATGGGGCGTTACCACAGGGAAAAACGACCTAGTCTAGGTCGTGAATTCAAGAAATATCATGAATTAGCAAGATTTGCACGATAATCAAGGATAACAATCATATAGTCATGACAGGAAAATTGGCAGGAATTCACATGCAGTATATCAGATTTGATGTTTCATGTTTATTGACTTTTAACCGTTAACAATTATTGATTTGATTTCATGTAATTGCATGGATAATCAGTTCTTAAGATTTACATGAAATTAACGCCTGTGTACAGGGCGTCAAATATGAAATTGACGACCTGGGAAGGGTCGTGACTTGCAAAGTAGCGCCCTAGTCTGGGGCGTGTATTTCGTAGTCACGCCCTTGGTAAGGACGTTTCTTTCAAGAAATTAACAGAAACTCGTTCAGAAACTATAGTAAACCAAACCATGTATATGCATGATAATTATTGTACTGTATCAATTTAGTTTGGGCTACAGTGACTTGAGAAAATCCTACCTTAATAATGGATTTGAAGATGAACTCTGAAGGATTTGGTGAGAAGCCTAATACTCTGAAGCTTCAACTGCAACTCAATAATAGCCTTAGCAACAGCAAGAAGAAGAACAATCGTTCTTCAGAAATCTTCACTCTACCGTCAACCTGTAGAGGGAGAGAAAAGGAAGGAAGATGAAGATATTTAAATAATCTTCACAGCTATAACCGAAGTTTTTAGGGAAAAGATAGAAGAACAGTACCTTGTTCTTCACGTTCGACAAGCAGACTTCCTACAAATAAGAGAAGATCAATTAATGTTCTTCACACGATCGTATAACAGAGAAAACGATGAGGAATAACCTTTGGTTCTATACATACCGTAGCAGCAGTCGACCAAATAGCTTCTAGGGTTCGAGCAGAAGATTATTTATAGGGATTTAGGGGGTCCAATTAGGGTTAGAGTTCTAGTGGAAGTAATGTTTCTAATATAGAGTTATTGCCACGTTATAACTCTTTCTAATACTTATCACTTACTCTGGATAAGTTCTGGGTTCGAACGGTTTACGAACTGAATTAACGCCTTTGGTCAGGGCGTCGATTCTTGAATTGACGACCTAGTTCAGGTCGTTTCTTAAGAAACGTCTTGGATAAGGGCGTTCTTTGTTTTTGAAACACGCCCCGTATATGGGCGTTTCTTTTACTTGCCTATTTGGTCGTGAGAGTTGACGACCGCACGTGTGGGCGTCCTTTCTTTAGTCACGCCTTTGATAGAGGCGTTTCTTTTTGAATTAACGCCCTAATAAGAGGCGTTATTTTAATTTTGTTTTACTTCATCTAATTAATCCTATTCTCATTATCTGTATTACTACTGTAATATATATATATTTTAATTTATTTCAAATATTCATTTATCAGGGTTGCTACACCCTCCCCCACTTAAAAAGAATTTGGTCCCCAAATTCAATATATATATAATTATACATGTGGAGAGCGTAGAACATATACCTCTTAGAATAACTCGGGAAATCGTTTCTTCATAGATTCTTCGGTCTCCTATGTCGCTTCGCGTTCAGGATTCTTATTCCATTGCACCTTGAGCATGAGAATAACCTTATTCCTTAGAGCTCGTATTTCTCGATCTAATATCTTCATAGGCTTCTGTTCATATGTGAGATCTTTCTGGATCACCAGATCTCCATGTTCAATAATATGAGATGGATCGTGCACATACTTCTTCAACATAGATATGTGAAATACATTGTGTACCTCGGACAACTGAGGAGGCAACGCGATGCGATAAGCAACCTCGCCAACTCTTTCGAGTACCTCAAATGGTCCGATGAATCTTGGCGTAAGCTTGCCCTTAACACCAAATCTTCGTATGCCATGTCCAGGGGATATCTTGAGAAATACATGATCTCCGTTTTGGAATTCAAGATCTCTTTTCCTGGTATCAGCATAAGCCTTTTGCCTGGTCTGAGCAACTTGTAATCTTTCCCTGATTACTTGTATCTTCTCGGTCGTATCCCTTACCATGTCTGGACCTAATAGTTGTTTTTCTCCAACTTCGTTCCAACATATGGGAGATCGGCAACTCCTTCCGTATAAGGCTTCGAAAGGTGCCATTTGGATACTAGCTTGGTAGCTATTATTATATGCAAATTCAACTAAAGGTAAGTGGTCATGCCAGCTTCCTCCAAAGTCAATAATGCATGCTCTCAGCATATCTTCAACAACTTGATTAGTTCGCTCGGTCTGACCATCCGTTTGTGGGTGAAAAGCAGTACTAAAGTTGAGCTTTGTCCCCAACGAATGTTGTAATCCCTTCCAAAAATGAGAAGTAAAACGGGGATCTCTATCAGACACGATTGAGACAGGAATTCCATGTATCCTGACGATTTCTTTGATGTATAGTGCAGCTAGCACATCAATTGACCATCGGCTTTTGATTGGCAAGAAATGTGCCGATTTAGTCAATCGGTCAATGATAACCCAGATTCCATCATGTCCTCCTTTAGATTTAGACAAACCCATGATGAAGTCCATACCAATATCCTCCCATTTCCACTTAGGAATATCTAGAGGATGTAGTTTTCCCGCAGGCTTTTGGTGTTCCGCCTTGACCTGTTGGCATGTGAGACAGCGTGATACATAGTCCGCTATTTCTCTTTTCATATTAGGCCACCAAAAGTTCCTCTTTACATCTTGGTACATTTTGGTTGATCCTGGATGAATAGTGTACCTTGATCGGTGAGCTTCATCTAAGATCTTCTTCTTTAATTTCGGACAATCAGGTATACAAGTTCTATCTTTGAACGATAATCTTCCATCAGAAGTTAGTTGAAAATCAAGTTGTCCTTCCAATCTGCCTTTGATTTCTACTAACATAGGATCATCATCCTGAAGTGTTTGTATTTCAGATAACAAATCTGACTGTATGCTTACATGAGATAGTGTGACAAATTTGGATTCCATGTCCAAGCTTATATTGAGCTCGGAGAATTGTTCAAGTAACCTCCATTCTTGCATCATACAATTTGCTATCATTGCTCTCGGCTTTCGACTAAGGGCATCAGCAATATAATTACCCTTTCCGGGATGGTATTGTATATTGAAGTCGAAGTCCTTGAGATATTCTAGCCAGCGTCTTTGTCTCATGTTTAGTTCCTTTTGTGAAAATAGATATTTGAGACTTTTGTGATCGGAGTATACAGTGAACTGTACTCCATAGAGATAGTGTCTCCATATCTTTAAGGCAAATACTACCGCGGCCAGTTCTAAGTCATGGACGGGGTAATTTTTCTCATGCTTCTTCAGCTGACGTGAAGAGTATGCTATGACCTTTCCTTGTTGCATTAGGACACATCCGAGGCCAATGCTAGAAGCATCAGTGTAGACCTCGAATTTCTCTCCTTCTATCGGTAGAGCTAAGACAGGAGCTGTAGTGAGATGATCTTTGAGAGTTTGGAAACTTCTTTCACATTCCTCACTCCATTCATATCGGATCTCCTTACGAGTTAACCTTGTAAGTGGCACGGCGATCTTAGAGAAATCTTTGATGAATCGCCGATAATAGCCTGCAAGACCTAAGAAACTTCTGATCTCGCTTGCATTAGTGGGTCTTTCCCAGTTTCTTACAGCTTCAACCTTTGACGGATCTACAGATAAACCGTCCTTGGATATGACATGTCCGAGAAAAGCCACTTCTTCAAGCCAGAACTCGCATTTGCTGAGTTTAGCATATAATTGATTTGTCCTCAAGACTTGCAATGCAATCCTCAAATGTTCTTCATGTTCTTCCTTAGTCTTGGAATATATCAATATATCATCAATGAAGACTACTACGAATTGATCCAAGTAAGGCCTGAATATGCTATTCATTAACTGCATAAAGGCAGCAGGGGCATTTGTTAGTCCAAAAGGCATAACAACAAATTCGTAATGGCCATACCTGCTTCTGAATGCGGTCTTATGAATGTCATCGTCCTTGATTCTTAATTGATGGTATCCCGACCTGAGATCAATCTTGGAAAAATATTTGGATCCTGAAATCTGATCAAATAACTCATCGATTCTCGGCAGTGGATACTTGTTCTTGATAGTAAGATGATTCAACTGTCGATAGTCGATACACAATCTCATGGATCCATCCTTCTTCTTTACAAATAAGACTGGTGCTCCCCACGGGGAAGTACTTGGTCTAATAAACCCTTTTCGGATTAGTTCCAGCAACTGCTCCTTCAACTCCTTGAGTTCAGCAGGGGACATTCTATATGGTGCCTTTGAAACGGGACCAGCACCAGGGACTAAGTCAATGGTGAAGGCTACATCTCTTTGAGGGGGTAATCCCGGCAAATCTTCCGGAAATACGTCTGGAAATTCTCGCACTACCTGAATGTCCTCTATCTTGGTTTCTTTAGCTTCTTTAATAGTGACAAAAGCAAGGAAGGATACACATCCTTTCTTGACGAGCTTGCTTGCTCGAAGAGCCGAAATAAGAGGGGATTTGCTTCGACTCTTAGGACTAGTATAAGTCAGTTCCGGAAATTCCTTGAAAACAATCTTGCTATCACGGCAATCAACCGTTGCCTGGTATTTGGATAACCAATCTGCTCCTAGTATAACATCATACTCTTTTAGATCTAAGCAGATAAGATCAATAGGAAAATTCTTTCCTCGAACCAATACCTCACAGTTTTGATAATGATGTGTGATATCCGTCTCGTTTCCGAGAGGAGTAGACAATATTAACTTCATCCATTCTGGTTCTAGAGGTAATGGGTCAGCAAACTTCTTGGAAATAATGGAATGCGATGCACCCGTATCAAATAAGACATGTGCATATTTGGAACAAATTTTTAATGTACCTTCCACCAATCCGCCTTCTTCTTCTGGTTCGGTCTCTTGGATTGCATGAAGACGCGCGTTCCTTGTCACTGGGCGTTTACCCTCACCGTCTTGGTCATTCATTAATGGACAATCGGGAATCCGATGTTCACGACTCCCACAACGGAGACATGCTCCTAATTTCCTCCAGCATTCTTCTGTTTTGTGACCAGCCTTGTCACAATGCTTGCAAACTGTATTCGAAGGGGTAGTGGTGATAGAGAAAGGCTTGGTCTTCTTGAATTTCTGATCTTGAGAGGAAGAACCTCCATTATTGGGCCTCTTCTTAAAGTTGGGTTTAAAAGAACCCGAACTTGTGACTTGCTCCTTTTTGTCTTTCCCACGGATCCTATCAGATAGTTCCGTGGCATCTTCAAGCAACTGAGCTCGGCGCACTATTTCAGAATAAATTTGGATGTCCATAGGCGCTAGTTGAGTAATATAGTGGGGCCTAAGCCCATTAAGAAATCTACGGGCTTTCATCTTTTTCGTGCTAATTAAATGCTTAGCATATCTAGACAGTCTAGAGAACTGTGCTTCATAATCAGCCACCGATAAAGATCTTTGCTTTAATGCGGCAAATTCGGCGGCCTTCTTTTCCTGGACCCTGTCAGAGAAATATTTGGCGTTGAAATATTCAACGAATTCTCCCCATGTAACTTGAGTTGGGTCTATAGTAGCTTCAATCGACTCCCACCAGCATCTAGCATCCTTTTCTAACTGGAAAGTAGCTAATAAGACTTTGTCCTGATCCGTGCATTGCATGACACGGAATATACGTTCAATCTCCCGAACCCAATGTTCGGCATCGTCTGGATCGATCGATCCCACGAACTTCGGGGGATTCATATTCTTGAATGCTTGGTGTAAGCTTCCAGCTCGTGGAGCACCACCTTGTGCTACCTGTTGTAGCACTTGGGTCATCCCTTGAAGGGTACGCTGCATGTTGCGCCATTGAGCACGTTCGGCAGCCATTATCCTACAATTACAATAGCTATGTTAGTATTATATCACTATGATCTTATAAAGGACTCATTGATCATTTAACCCTTGGTTCTACCCACTCTCACTTGGTTAAAGGTTCTGAAACCTATCCTTGGACTTGGGTTTCCTAGGAATTGAATACCTTAGGCTCTGATACCACAAAGACTGTCACGCCCCGAGCGCGGAAGATACCCGGAGATGCGCGACGTGTCTATATCAATCATGTCAATCAGAGTGGTCGTGTATTCGACACAAAGACAGAGATGCGCAAAATAGCAAGATAACCCAATCCTTTATTTCATAATGGATAGACTATTACAAATCCAATACTCTGTTTAACAAAAAAAAAGAAAAGAATACATATTTGACTCAAGAAACTATGGATAAGACTAGACGACACTTGTAGAAGCTCTATCACTTTCACTCTTGACCATTCCCATCCGATTGACTTCCATCGTCGTCGGACTTACCTGAAAAGTAAAAAGGGACAAAACGGAATGAGCGAACACTCAGTAGGAAATTATATCTCAAGTACTAGCAAGGGGTTTAAGTAATTACATTTTTATGAATGCAATAAAGCTATGCATGCTCGCATGAAACGACAAGATAGAGAGAATGTAATATCAAGGAAATAAGATGAACTTTCATGAACTTTCAACAAGATACAAGTTATTCAAGATATTCAAGCAAGTACCATTATCGAGTCATGTCAAGAACTTTGGCTATCATGCATCAAGCAAGTAAATTACCCTCTTTCGGGCCACGCATTTCATGTAAAGTCAAGTACGATTCAAGTACAAGATGTGTGTGGAATGTCCAATCAAGCAAGTCAAGTACTCGGTATAATGCCAGATACCTTATCATTTTAACTCCCATGGGCACAAGTACTTTCGGGTGCTCCTCCCAGGACCAGATCGGGCCCTATATGCGCAGGCATTTATCATGTGTTTTGACATCCACTCTTGTTTATAGCCAACATAGAATTTCAATAATCAAGCTTGTAGACACGTATGACAACTTTGATAGAATAGAGTCCAAAATATGACAAAGGACATAGAATGGCGATAATAACGGTATAATCACGATATCGATAAAACTAGGTAGAATATGGTTCCCTTAACTTAGGTACCATGACAAATCAATATGGACATTCTTTATATAGAATTGAGGTCCACATGAACAGTATATCAAAGTAAGATACCCTCATTCTTATCATAGAATTGGGGTTTACAAGAACGACATGATATGGCATGATATCATCATCCCATTAAGAATTTTCTTATGATATACTCTTTGTACAATCATAAGGGCCGGTATACCATATTTCTTTAGAGTGACATGGCATCAATGGTGTAATGGGTTTTTAGGGTACAACCAGCTCAGTCGGCCTTGAGGGAATCCAAGACTACGAGGAGTCTTACGGAGGTCTCTATGACTAACTCGCTAGTCCAAAGGAACGGAATGTCCAATGGAGAGCTTGTATGTCAATGAGAGTTGAGTGTGATCGATAAAACACCGTGAAAAGTGGGACTATACTCACGGAGTGGAGAATAGTGCCGATATATATATATTATGATATATAAAACCATCGGTTAGCAAATCAGAGGAAAAATCAGTTTACAGTAAAATAACGACTTAGGTCAAGTCGTTTCTCAAGTAATTAACGCCTAACAGAAGGGCGTTTACATATGGTCCGTTTTGCAGAATTTTCAATAATTTCAATAATTTATCTAAAACGCGCCTTCGTCAGGGGCGTTTCTTCAAGAGTTGACGACTACTGTAGCAGGCGTCTTTTATTTACAATATTTTTCAGAACATATTTATTTTCAGAGATTATCAAAAACGCGCCCTTGGCGGGGGCGTTAATCATTAAATTCTTATTTTCTCAGAATATATATTCCAGGATTTTAACAGATACGCGCCCTAGTAAGGGGCGTTTATTTTTAATTCACGCCCTGTGATGGGGCGTTACCACAGGGAAAAACGACCTAGTCTAGGTCGTGAATTCAAGAAATATCAGGAATTAGCAAGATTTGCACGATAATCAAGGATAACAATCATATAGTCATGACAGGAAAATTGGCAGGAATTCACATGCAGTATATCAGATTTGATGTTTCATGTTTATTGACTTTTAACCGTTAACAATTATTGATTTGATTTCATGTAATTGCATGGATAATCAGTTCTTAAGATTTACATGAAATTAACGCCTGTGTACAGGGCGTCAAATATGAAATTGACGACCTGGGAAGGGTCGTGACTTGCAAAGTAGCGCCCTAGTCTGGGGCGTGTATTTCGTAGTCACGCCCTTGGTAAGGACGTTTCTTTCAAGAAATTAACAGAAACTCGTTCAGAAACTATAGTAAACCAAACCATGTATATGCATGATAATTATTGTACTGTATCAATTTAGTTTGGGCTACAGTGACTTGAGAAAATCCTACCTTAATAATGGATTTGAAGATGAACTCTGAAGGATTTGGTGAGAAGCCTAATACTCTGAAGCTTCAACTGCAACTCAATAATAGCCTTAGCAACAGCAAGAAGAAGAACAATCGTTCTTCAGAAATCTTCACTCTACCGTCAACCTGTAGAGGGAGAGAAAAGGAAGGAAGATGAAGATATTTAAATAATCTTCACAGCTATAACTGAAGTTTTTAGGGAAAAGATAGAAGAACAGTACCTTGTTCTTCACGTTCGACAAGCAGACTTCCTACAAATAAGAGAAGATCAATTAATGTTCTTCACACGATCGTATAACAGAGAAAACGATGAGGAATAACCTTTGGTTCTATACATACCGTAGCAGCAGTCGACCAAATAGCTTCTAGGGTTCGAGCAGAAGATTGTTTATAGGGATTTAGGGGGTCCAATTAGGGTTAGAGTTCTAGTGGAAGTAATGTTTCTAATATAGAGTTATTGCCACGTTATAACTCTTTCTAATACTTATCACTTACTCTGGATAAGTTCTGGGTTCGAACGGTTTACGAACTGAATTAACGCCTTTGGTCAGGGCGTCGATTCTTGAATTGACGACCTAGTTCAGGTCGTTTCTTAAGAAACGTCTTGGATAAGGGCGTTCTTTGTTTTTGAAACACGCCCCATATATGGGCGTTTCTTTTACTTGCCTATTTGGTCGTGAGAGTTGACGACCGCACGTGTGGGCGTCCTTTCTTTAGTCACGCCTTTGATAGAGGCGTTTCTTTTTGAATTAACGCCCTAATAAGAGGCGTTATTTTAATTTTGTTTTACTTCATCTAATTAATCCTATTCTCATTATCTGTATTACTACTGTAATATATATATGTTTTAATTTATTTCAAATATTCATTTATCAGGGTTGCTACATGTTGACTTGCCCGCCCTTGAAGCGAAGGAGAAGAAATGGCCTGTACCGGTGATGGAGAGGGGATAGCCTGTACCGGTGATGAGGAAGGGATATCCAGCACCGACTCATAGAGGGGTGTGATGGCTGGAGTTGATTCTTGGGGAGCGGGAGAAACAGGTTTCCCCTTTAGAATGAGCTGAAAGGCTCGGAGTTGCTCAGGACTGAGCTCTGTGTTAGCAAGGACACCCAACAAGGAAGAGATGTCCTGGGATGGGGATGCCTCCCCTGCAATAGCATGCACCTCTTGTGAGGGCTTGTGGGAAGGGCCTGCGTCCATAGCATGGACATGTGGGTCGGCCGAGTGGCCATGACCCATATGGTACTCCTCAAAAGACTCGTGGACCATTTTTACAATTTTCCCGAAATGCAAAAACATGCACCAACAAGCAAATAGTAGAGATTATCAAACAAGTGGATGCTCTTACGCCTTTTTTTTTTAACAAATCTAAAGGTCACACAAAGTAGGAAGGACCATGGTTACAATTTGATTGACCGCCGTGTCAACTAGGGTCACTCGTCTCACCACGAATGGGTCAACTAGCTCCGGGGAACTTCAATGGTATAACCAACCCAGTGAACGAAGAGGGAATCCTTCATTATCAGGGACTTACAGAGGTCCCGATGGAGGAAATCCTAGTCCATCTAGAGGAATTCCCGAACGGAGAGTCCTTCCTTCACCGAGAGAGGGTAATGCCCTAGAAAGTTAAAAAAAGGGGGGATGCTTATGCAATGCAGTGCTCTTGTGTGACAGAAGTGTACAGATGGGTAAACTAAACAGGGATAACAGAGAGGGAAAACAATTCACCACATCAAATATTTCAATCAATTGAATGAACATTTGCTAAGCCGTAAACCTCTCAGAGAATCACAAGGGATTGAGGGGGAGTGCACGTGGTGCACGAGGGAAGAAATTGAATGGCAAAAGTGCTACTGGGAGCACAGCTGTAGCGCGCGTGGGCGCGATAAGGAGGGGCACACGTGGGTGCCGAAAGGAGGGGTAACCAAAGAAAGCAAAAGAGGTCCCACCGTGATCGCCAAGATGTGAACGACGTCACGCGAAGAGAAGGAGTGTCCAACTGAAAGGGGCGCTTTTGCGTTTGTGAAATGGATAATGACACACGCGCTTGATGAGAAGACGGGAAAAACACGGAAGAGAGAATTGGACAGCAGTGGGATATGACTCTCCGCGGGTTTTAGGATGGAAGGTGCTGAAATTAAAAATGCAGAAATTAAACGGCCATGGCGGGAAGTGACTCGCCGCGGGCCTTGGGGGGACGTGAATGGTGCAGAATTTAAATGGCAAAAATGAAATCATAGAAATTAAACGACCATGGCGGGAAGTGACTCGCCGCGGGCCTCAGAGGAATGGGAATGGTGTAGAATTTAAATGGCAGAAATAAAATTACGAAAATTAAACGGCCATGGCGGGAAGTGACTCGTCGCGGGCCTCGGAGGGATGGGAATGGTACAGAATTTAAATGAACCATCGCGGGAAATGACTCTCTACGCGGGTTTACGCAGGCATACCGCTGTGGGAAATGACTCTCCGCGTGGGTTAGAACAAAACGGGACCTGCCGCAGGAAATGACTCTCCGCGCGGGTTGGACCAAAAATGACAGAGATGAAATGGAGAACCGCTGCGGGAAGTGACTCTCCGCGGGTTTTAATGGAGAGCGCGTGTGTGGTTGTGGTGTGATCGCCAGGGGCTGAGGGCCCCAAAATAAAAGGAAAGTGATCGTGAGGGGCTGAAGACCCCAAGAATGAGAAGGGTGATCACGTTTACCTCAAAAGCGGGAAGTGGTGTGGGTTGCTTCTTCCTCTCCCTTTGGCTGGCCGATGAAGATGGCTTTCTAGTTAGTTACCCTTGCAAGAAAAGAAACAAACACCAAAACAGATCAGAAATAAAGTAGTGCAGTATCGATCCCTTGTGATAAAAGTAATGAAATCATGAGCGGACACACACATGGTTGGTGTTATTTTTAAACCCCTCTCGAATACGAAAGGGTAGGAAAATGAGGTGATGAATGAAATCACGTGTAGAAATGCACGGGTCGGCATCCTCTCAAAGAGAGGAGCGTGATGCGAGTAAAAATGCCAAATGATGCATGCAGACTAAAAATGGAAAGAACAAGGAAGAATGGAGGGTAAGAAAGAGCGTGTGGTACGCCGATGGCGAGATTCGACGGAGCTTCGATAGAGCTTCGACAACGTGAGGACGACATGGAAGCGCGGGGGGATGAAGCAGCCTTTCTCTCGTGAGCACGCGGGCACCCGGAAGTCTGGCAGAACCTCCCCTGAAGAAGCCTCAAACTTGGAACGATTCTGGCAGAGTAAGCCCTGTAGACACGCCAAAATTGATACTATGTTGATCAAATCTCATGTCACTATGTTAACGCCCCAAAGTGAACTTCAATATTTCTATAATATAAAGTTTTTCTATTTTTGTGTGGGTTTTTATGATTTTTAAAAATTAATTAACGACTCGAAGAGGGGCGTGTTTTAAATAGCGACCTGAGCTAGGGCGTGTTTCAAAGAAAGGACGACTGGAGCAAGAGGCGTCAGTTTCTGATATTTGACGTATCCTACCCTAATTGAAATCAAAAATTAACGTCCCTCCCTGGGTCATGTTTAGAATTAACGTCTCGCCTACAGGCGTCTCTTTATAATTTTCAAATAAGGAAGGTTTTTCTTACTAAAATTAAATCCAAGAATTGTCGTCTTTATGCCAGTCGTTATTTCAATTAACGCCTTGACCCAGGTCGTCAATTTCAAGTAACGCCTTGATGTGGGTCGTCTCTTTTCCTTCCGTGTCCTGCTTGAACTGCCCTTTCCTGGAGAGTCCCCTGCTCTGCTTGATCATCTTGCTCGATTAGGGAACTAGAGACCTTGCTGTAGAAGGGTCTTGCCAGTTCTTATCCCATTAGATTTGTGTTTTCTACCCTATAAATACGTCCCTGGGTCGAGTTCGCATGAGGTGAGCAGAAGCTAGATAAGAGGCAGAGCTGTTAGAAAAAGAGAGAGCTATTAGCTGTGAGTTGTTAGCTGTTAGCCGTGATGAAGAAAGAGAGTAGCAGCTAAGAGAGATTAATCCACAGAGGGCGCGAAGGAGAAATTTTCTTGTGTAACATCCTTGTTACTTCAGTGCTTTGCTTCTTCCTGTTGTGTCAGCCGCAAGTTCAACTTGGTTTTTCTCCCTTTACTGTTGTCAGGAACAGCAGGGAGTTCTTTGCATCAATTTACTACTTCATCTTCGTTCATCATACATCGTTCCCCTTTTAAGTTCGCATTAGCTCTGCATCATATCTCTTTCCTTCCCTAATTTTCTTAGGGGTTTTAAAATAACCAAAAGGTGCACACTGCATGCTTTTACTCCATCATCTTATTTATTTCTGAATTGATACTACACACACTTGGCTAATCTCTCCTCTTTTGATTGTTTGTTCTTTGTTTAAGGGTAATCAAGAGGAAAACCCCCTTCATCGGCCGGCCGGTAGAAGGAGGAGGAAGGAATCTACACTCATCCCGCATCCTATTTTCACCAGGTATTCGCTATCAATCTCCCTTCTTTTGAGGTAACCCCTCTGGCGATCATACTCCAATAGCAATCTTTTGCTCCCCTTTATTCCCTTTATTTCATTATTTATCTTCCTATTATTTATTTTTGATGTGAAAAACACGATTCACAACCCCCTCCTTTGTTGGATCTGAAGTCCTCTAGTTTCGAGGGAGGGGGTCCTCTATTTATAGGGAAAATTTTGATTGGTGCGCCTTGGGTCTGGGACGCGTTCATGTTGGTGCGTCCCGTTGACCAGATGCCTCAATGAATATAAAAATATTTTCTTACATCCGTTTATTATATTTAAATGCCCTGACGCATCTCTGAGGTGGGACGCTTTCAATTAACGCGTCCCATAGACAAGACGCGTCCAAAATTTCCAACAAAACGGCACCGAAAGCCGTCGCCAACGGAGAAAGTGATTGATTTCGACGCCTAACCATGACTTTTGAAGGACACGTCTGGTCAGCAAGACGTCTTTGTGTTTGGATTTATTTGAAACGTCAAACTGAGCGGCGGGAGTGACGCCGCCCGCGTGTTGCACAAGGGTTGAAGGAGGCATCTTGGGTCCCAGACGCCTTTAAAGGAGGCGTCACCTTCCCCTGCCGCCTTGAAAACTCTTCACGAAAAAATTTAGAAAAATGTGAAAAAATTCAAAAAAATAGGAAATCACCCAAGTAATTCAAAATATGAAGGCCACCTTAGGGCATTATAGTGTAATATGAGATTTACTTACGGTAATGTCAAAAATGGCGTGTCTACTTCGCACGGTTTGTAATGTGACACACTGTCTTTACCGCTTCAGCCCAAAAATATCGAGGAAGGTTTCGCTCACTCAGCATTGTTCTCGCCATATCTATTAGTGTGCGATTCTTCCTTTCAACTACGCCATTTTGCTCTGGCGTTCTCGGTGCAGAAAAGTTATGAGTGTATCCTTCACTCCTGCAAAAGTCATCAAAATTAGCGTTGTCAAATTCACGCCCATGATCACTTTGCAATCCGATAATCATATATCCTTTCTCGTTCTGAACTCTCTTGCAAAAGGCTTGGAACTCCTGCAAAACATCACTTTTACTACTCAGAAATAGAACCCATGTAAAACGAGAAAAGTCATCAACAATGACAAAACCATAACACTTACCCCCTAAGCTGTGAGTCCGAGTTGGACCAAATAGATCAAAATGCAATAATTCTAAGGGACGAGTAGTGGAAACGATGTTTTTGATTTAAATGAAGATCTGGTCTGCTTCCCTTTGGCGCATGCTTCACAAATCTTATTTACATCTAATTTTATTTTGGGAAGCCCTATGACAAGATTATTTCTGCACAGTTTCGAAATAACACTACTACTAGCATGTCCTAATCTTCGATGCCAAACCCAAAAACCGTCAGCATCGTTAGCAACTAAACACAAGTGTTTGCATGGAATCTCATTCAAGTCAATTGTATATACATTATTTTTCCTAAGGCCTAGAAATTTTATTTCATTTGTGAGATTATCTACAATTGTGCAGTATAATGATTCAAAAATGACTTTATGTCCCCTATCACATAATTGACTGATACTAAGAAGATTATGATTGAGACCATCTACTAACAAAACATTGTCGATGGTATTGGAGTTATTTACACTTACCTTTCCGAAACCAACGATCTTCCCTTTGTCGTTCTCGCCGAAAGCAACAAAACCTCCTTCTTTTTCTTTAAGCTCAGTAAATACCTTATTATTTCCGGTCATGTGTCTCGAACAATCGCTATCTAAAAACCATTGTGAATCTTCAGCTTTGAGGCATCCCTACAACAAAATAAGAACTCATGGAACATTCTTTGGTACCCAAACTAGGTTGGGTCCAACTTTGTGAGTTTTATTCTTGACAGCCACATTCCTTGATTGATAAGTATAAAATTCATCGTCAGAACGCAAAATTTGACAAAAAGACATGGTATGGCCGATTCTACCAGAATAGTGACATATGGTCCTCTTTCTCCCTGTGTTGCCTTGTTTGTATGTAAAATATTTTTTCTGATTTGTGCTGGATGATGCTTTTGGGTTGTTCTTTACAAGCAAGTCATCATGGTTGGCATGCATGAATGGTGTCATTATTTTATGTTCAAATGGTTTCTTTTTCATAGGCTCATAGCCAATTCCTTCCTTTCGAAAGTTGGTCCGAATTCCTAGAACCTTGTCAAGGTTTACCTTTCCTTTCACCAATCTTGACATACCATCCTCCAAGTCCTTAATCTTGTTATTCAATATGAGGATCTTTTGTTCAGATTGAATTAATTTTTCATGACAGACAGAAATTTGATCTCTCAATATTTTGTTGTCGTTATTGATTCTCTCATTTTCAACTTCAAGAGCACGAACTTTATCATTTGGACTATCAGACTCATTCCCTTTTTCAGAACCATTCGACAAGTTTTGTTTCAGAATTTCTAACTCTTCCTTGAGCTGTATGTTCCTTTCTTCATGAATTTTGATGGTGTCAAGTATGGTTTGATTTTGAATTTTCAGTTCTTCGCAGGTTTTCTCTAACTCCACACATCTCTCACTTGATTCATTAACTTGACTTATTGAGTTCATTTTTCTTTTAAGTTGCTTGTTTTCAGATCTCACTTTCTTGAACTTAGCATAACGAGCAACCTATTCAGATTTCCATTGTTCAGTGGAGAGAGTATATGTAGCAACCCGAATAAAATATAGGAATAAAATCTCCCTAAACAAATACAACTTCCAATTAAATAGTCAAAGGGCCCAAACCAAACACTATCTAACAAGCCCAACCCCCAGTTATTTCCCATTAGGGCCTCCCGTACATACTCTACCCAATAATTCTAATGGGCCAAAACATAAAATCCTTTTGATGAAGCTTTAACCCTTATATATATAGATGGGCTTTTATAAGCAAAAGAAGGCCCATAACCTCTTCTACGTAAGGTCATGATGAGGGTATAGGTGCATATACATATAGTATGGAGGTTGGTTTCAAAAGCCCAAAACCTCCTCACGTTCGAACCTTTGCATGAGGCTTTAGGGTTTATGCCCAACCAGGAAAGTGGCTGTGGTTTGGGAAGGAGGAGATTAGCATGGGAAATTTTAGATCCCCTAGGATTACTACGTGGGAAGGATAAATTCCATTAGAACTCTAACCCTGTTAGGTTCTGTTGGTGTGCTAGGCACGGATTCAGAGGGGGGGTGAATGAATCCCCTCTAAATATTTGCTTCGATTCAAATCTACAGTGGAATAAAACTATTGCCTATACTCAATGAAGTCTAATGAGATAACCGAGTTTACTTACTCCGGAAACTGAAAATGCTGGAGGAGATAACCCAAGGAATTTCACAGACCCCACTCACAAGTTCCCTCAAGGAACTTTTGCCACGAGAAACACAAAGAAGTAGGAGCTTCAACTAAACCATTTAGTCAAACACTTAGCAGCAAAATCAAACTCAAACTGAAATCACATAGAAAGGCTTTTAATATTAAACGCTCAAACAACCTGTGAAGAGGGTAGAAGATAGGGAAATGCACACCACAAGCCAACCACTGCATGTAAGATTTTTTAGGTGGTTCGGTCCTCCAGACATACATCCACCCCTCATCCCAAACTAGAGTGAGGCTTCCCTTGCAAAAGTAAGAACACGCAGACTCAGTTTACAAACATACACTGCCTAATAGCTTGAGCCAGAGGAACACACTCCTCTCTTCCTCCACTCAGGAGGGCAACCACTAGCGACACCCAGTCACTAGCAACCAGAGACCGAAGTCTCTCTTCCTCCAAACGGAGGGAACCCACAAGTGATAACCTGTCACTTGCAACCGGAGACACCAAGTCTCCCTTCCTCTGAAACCCAGAGGGAAAGCACAAGTGACACCAAGTCACTTGCAACCGGAGATACCAAGTCTCCCTTCTCTTGAGTCCACAGGAGGAACCCCTACTTCAAACCAGAGGATCAGAAAAACACACTGAGCAAATGAAAAGAACAAATGAAAAACAAAGAAAAAAAAAGTAAAAACAATAGTAGCTCCGAAGAGCGATTCCAAAACAAGTCTTCAAGAGAAACGCTCTCTTTTTCTTCCTTAATATTCTCTTCACTTTCTCATGATCTCACAATCTCTGCACTTCTCCATCTATCACTCTTTCCTTTCTCTCTTCTTCTGCTCCTCAGACTCTGATTTTTCTCTCTTTCTTTTTCCCTTCAGCTCTGCTCTTCTTCTGCTCTTCGTCTCTCCTCAGATCCTTCTCCTCTCTGTCGTTCTCCTCTTCTTTGATCACAGAGAAGGCCTTCTTATATGCCTTCAGATCTGGGACCCATGAGCTCACTCATTGGGCGCGTGGAGGGAACACTCCCGTCAAGATAATTCTGGAATGCCTTAGCCACGTGTCAGCATCTCGGCATTGTGGCTAACCACGTGGCAGATTCTTCCATTCGGTTCCTTGCCTCGGATCATGAACCCTTTTACCTGGTACTTTGACTTCCATGTGAAGTATGTTCATAGATTGTAGGTTTGCCCAGCACATGCTCGACCAAGTCACTGGCCTGGGAAACAGCTTGAAGTGTTAGCTGATCGTGCTGGCACAGACTTCATAAAGTAATATACGAATATGCACAGACCTTAGGTAGCATATAACAAAACGTGCATAGTCATATAGCAAGACATACACAGACATCAGGTAACATGCAGTAAAGTATGCATAGACCATGAATGTGCAACAGTAAGAAGTGTGCACTGACCTTGTATCACACAAGTAAAGAATGTGCAAGAATCTTGATAACATAAAGGAAACATGCATGGACTCTAAATGACATGCACTGACTTTAGACAATGTAACACAGGGTGTGCACCGACATGAGTAACACAATTAAAGACTTGCACCGACAGTGAATTATACACAAGCTGTAATTACACCGACCTTGTTTATGATTGTAGCACCCCTGAAAAGTTTAAAGAAAAACATGTACTCTAATTAGAAATAAACTAGTGTAAAAATAAATAAATAATTAAACAAAAGGGCCTTGAAGGCTTTACATAAACCTAAATTGTTACATATATATACTTAGTGGGCTTATATTATTGTTTTCCTTAATATATATGGGCCTTGGAGGCTTTACAAATTGTTACATGTACACTTAGTGGGCTTATATTATTGTTTCCTCTTAATATAAATGGGCCTTGAAGGCTTTACAAACTCACATCTACATGTATACTTTAGTGGGCTCATACTATTGCTTCCCCTTAATATAAATGGGCCTTGAAGGCTTTACAAACCCACGTCTACATATATACTTTAGTGGGATCATATTATTGTTTCCCCTTAAAATATATAAATGTGCCTTGGAGGTTTTACAAACCCACATCAAAGAGCCCAAACTCATGTAAGTTTCCCAATGGGCTAACCCCAACCCAAATAACCACATGTATATGCACAAGCCCATACAAGTCCTTTTCTCTTAAAAACTCAACGTGCTATCTCATACAAACCATTCAAGCCTTTCATTAAAAAACCCAAAACATGTTATCTGCCACCTACCCAACCACCTAATCTTAACACATGTGACAAATGGGGACAGCCGACATTATTAAAGTAGGGGGGATGGTCAATACGCGGATTAGTGTCCAAATGAAAATAGTTTTCGGCTGTTGAACGGCTGGGAATTTGTTCACACAGGAAGCCATTAGAACCTTCCCATCCAAACCACACCTCTCCTATAAATCCCCCTGCTCTCATTCGTGCAAAGTTGTTGTACATCTTCTCCTAAACACTCTTCTTCCTCTTCCATTTCTTGTTCTTTGCTGTTGCACAAGAAGGGTGCTATCATCTTTATTCCCTTTCCTGTGGTGGTGGAAAGTGAAGGAAGTTGCAGAGACGCCTTCTTCTTATTATATCTCACTATTCATTCTCAGATCATCATTTAAGGTAGGTCTTCTCTCCCCAGATGAAAACTCTTAAAAACATGCTTAGATAAATGGTTAGACGATCACGTTATAAACTTTTCTGGTTGTTTAGTTTTAGAAATGGATTAGTATTAAAAATAGATTACTATTCATGTAGTTAACACCCATACCATCTTTGACGATTTTTATCTTTTTATCCTGATAAAATAAAATCGTGATATTTCAGGGTTAAGATCCTCATATCTTTTTCCTATTTATCATGTAATTAGTTTCGAAAAAGGATTAGTATTTGAAACGGGTCACTATTCATGTAGTTAACACCCGTACCATCTTTGACGATTTTTATCTTTTTATCCTGATACAATAAAATCGTGATATTTCAGGGTTAAGATCCTCAGATTTTTTTCCTATTTATCATGTAATTAGTTTGGAAAAAGATTAGTATTTGAAACGGGTCACTATTCATATGCTTAACACCCGTACCATCTTCATCGATTCTTATATTTTTATCCTGATACAATAAAATCATGATATTTCAGGGTTAAGATCCTTAAATTTTTCTCCTATTTATCATGTAATTGGTTTCTGTAAAAACTCAATAAATAAAAAGTGTCACTGTTTATCCATGAGATGAACAGTAGCATACAATTGTAATGACGTTCATGCGAACTCACTCATTTGAATAGGTATATAAATATATAATCATACCTTGAAATTCTATATCTATTAAACTAGACAACATAAATTAAAAAAATTATATATTTGAAATCCTTGAATTTTTCTCCTAATTATCATATACTTTATTTTCAAAAGTTCTTATTAAATAATATGTGTCCGTTTAAAAGGTATGTTCTATATTAAATGAAATAACGTCTTTAAAAAAAGACATAAATATTTGTTTAATTAAAAATACGAGAAATGAACATCCACCTATAAGGACGTCATTTATATTAAGTGGAAAAAAATAATAATAAGTTAAATTGCGCATGTTATAACTGACGCTATTTATTCTTGCTTAAATATCATATTTACAGAATTAGCGCCCGTTAATAAGGACGCCAATTCCATTCTACGGTTTCCTAGAAGGACTCCAATTACCTAGTCTTATGCATATTTTCTAGTTAAGTCATCTCTACATAAATCTCTGGCCTTGAATTCCAAAATTCCATTAATCCGCCTTAACATCCTACAATAAGCTATTTTCTTTGGAATTCCCAATGGCTACAAAACTATAGTGGATGTCAATTTATATGACCAATGCCTGTGCATATAGGGCCCAATCTGATCCTGGGAGGAGCACCCGAAAGTACTTGTGCCCATGGGAGTTGAATGATTACGGTGTGGCATTGCACCGGAGTACATGACTAGCCTGATTGATGACGTTCCACAATTCTCTCTTGCTTGACTTGATACACTTGACTTGCGTGGCCCTGATTGGGCAGTCCTCGAATAAATGTGTAGCCACTATCTCGTGACCTGACTTGATATTACTTGCTCGATACCCTTGTTAAATTTACTTGATATACATGATACCCTGCTAGCCCGTTCTTAATATTTATTGTTATTCCACTCTCGTTATTCACTCGCATTTTTTTATACATAATCATGCCATACTACATAATGTATTAATCACGTAAAGCAAGTCTGGGTCTGAAGATATAATTCCTACTGAGCGTTCGCTCATCAAGTGCTTTCCAATAATTTTTCAGGTAATTTGGACTATGAATAGCGACCAGATGGGAATGACCAAGAGTGATGGGTGTAGAAGTCCCTAAGCACCGTGCCAAGTCCTGTTGCATTGTGTCTTTTCGTTATTGTTATTAAGTCACCTTTATTTAAACGAGTCATTGTTAAATTGACATTATGTATTGATGATTTAGTGTGGAAGGTGTCAGTTTTATAAATTATTGTTGTTATTAGCGCGCTCTGTCGTTGTCGTCAAAATTGTTATTGCTCTGATTGACATGAATGATTATAAACTCGTCACGCTCTCCGGGTTTCTTCCGCGCTCGGGACGTGACAGTTTTTGTGGTATCAGAGCCTAGGGTTTTGTACTCCTAGGTAACCCCAAGTCCAAGGATAGGTCAACCCTTAAACTCGTGAGATCGGGTAGAGCCAAGGGATTTAAGTCATCATAGGGTGACCATCCTTATAAATAAATATGAGACTAATTTAAACTCTTGTAGGATTATGGCTACGGAAAGTGCCCAGTGGCGTGAGATGCAGCATACCTTCCAGGACTTTACCCAGGCATTACAACGGATAGCGCAAGGTGGAGCCAACCGTGGAGCGGGAGATCTCCACAGAGGTTTCAGGAATATGAACTCACCTAAGTTCACAGGTTCTTCTAACCCGGATGATGCTGAAAATTGGTTGAAGGAGATCGAGCGAATATTCCGTGTCATGCAGTGCACGGATGATGAAAAGGTCATACTAGCTACATTTCAACTGGAACGAGATGCAAGGTGCTGGTGGGAGTCAATCGAAGCTACATTAAATGAAGACAATGTGTCATGGATTGACTTTGTCGGTCATTTCAACAATAAATATTTCTCCGACCGCGTCCAAGAGAAGAAGGCCGTAGAATTTGCCGCTCTCAAGCAAAGAACCTTAACCGTGGTCGAGTATGAGGCCCAGTTCTCTAGGCTATCAAGATAAGCACCTCACTTGGTGTGTACGGAGAAGATGAAAGCCCGGCGTTTCTTAAATGGGCTTAGGCCCCAATTCATCCCTCAATTGGCACCAATGGATATCCAAGTATATCCGGAGATTGTTCGACGTGCTCAACTGTTGGAAGATGCCACGGAGTTGTCCGAAAAAATCCGTGGTAAGGACTAGAAGGAGATCGTTACTACCTCCGGCAACTTCAAACCTTCTTTCAACAAGAAGCGACCCAATGTTGGAGGAGAGTACTCCAAGGATAAGAAGCCCAAGTAAATCCACAAGCCTTTCTATATCACTACGCCAGCTAAGGAGAATTGCTATTATTGTGACAAGCCTGGCCATAAGGTCGATGAATGCTGGAGAAAATTGGGAGCATGCCTCCGATGCGGGAGTTGGGAACACCGAATCCCTGATTGCCCCCTGTTGAATGAACGGGCGGAATCAACAATCAAAGAAGAAAAGCGCCCAGCAAAGAAGCAAGGACGTCTCCAAGCTCTGCAAGAGACGAAACCAACTGAAGGCGGACTGGTGGAAGGTACCTTATCTATCTGTTCCAAGTTTGCTCAAGTGTTGTTCGATACCGGCGCAACCCATTCTTTTGTTTTGAAGAAAATTTCTGCTTCATTCTCTATGGAACCTGAACGGATGAACTTAGTAATTTCTACTCCGTTAGGGAATGATTCCGAAGTCACATACCATTACCAAAACTGTGAGGTCAGGATTAAAGGCCACAATCTACCTGCTGATCTGATATGCTTAGATCTACAGGGGTATGATGTCATTCTAGGTGCTGATTGGCTTTCCACCCATCGAGTAACTGTAGACTGTCGGAATGGGAAAGTAACCTTTGTAGATTACCCGGAGTTAACTTATATTACTCCGCAAAAGAGATCACTAGTTATCTCGGCTCTTCGAGCCCATAAACTTATCAGCAAAGGTTACGAGGCATTCTTAGCATTTGTAACTGTCCTGGAAACTAAGGTGGCCAGACTTGAAGACATTCAAGTAGTTCGGGAATTTCCTGATGTTTTCCCTGAAGATTTACCTGGTTTACCACCAGAGAGGGAAGTCTCTTTCACCATAGACCTTGTTCCGGGTGCCGGACCTATTTCCAAAGCACCCTACATAATGTCCCCCGCAGAACTGAAGGAATTGAAGGAGAAACTCATGGAATTATTAAAGAAAGGTTTCATCAGACCGAGTACTTCCCCATGGGGAGCACCAGTGTTATTTGTCAAGAAGAAGGATGGATCGATGAGGCTAAGTATTGATTATCGTCAGTTGAACCACCTTACCATCAAAAACAAGTATCAACTACCGAGGATAGATGAACTCTTTGATCAAATTTCTGGAGCAAAGTACTTCTCAAAGATTGATCTTCGGTCGGGTTATCACCAACTGAGGATCAAAGAAGAGGATATTCACAAAACTGCATTTCGAAGCAGGTACGGGCATTATGAATTTACTGTTATACCTTTTGGACTAACAAATGCCCCTGCAGCGTTTATGCAGCTCATGAATAGCACTTTTAGACAACATCTAGATAAATTCATTGTGGTTTTCATTGATGATATTCTGATATATTCAAAGTCTGAAGAGGAGCATGAAGTACAATTGAGGATAGCGTTACAGATATTGAGGGACCATCAATTGTATGCCAAATTCAGCAAGTGCGAGTTTTGGCTAGAAGAAGTATCCTTTCTAGGCCATATAGTCTCGAAGGATGGAATTTCTGTGGATCCTACAAAGGTTGAAGCCGTGAGGAAATGAGAGCGACCTACAAATGCAATAGAAATATGAAGTTTCTTGGGTCTAGCTGGTTACTACCGGCGTTTTATCAAGGACTTCTCAAAAATCGCAGTACCACTCACCAAGCTGACTCGCAAGGAAGTATCATATGAATGGAACGAGGATTGTGAAAGAAGTTTTCAAGCTTTAAAGGAACACTTGACTACTGCTCCGGTCTTGGCCCTACCTATCGAAGGAGAAAAGTACGAGGTATATACAGATGCTTCCGGTATTGGCCTGGGGTGTGTGCTGATACAACAAGGAAGAGTTATTGCATACTCTTCCAGGCAACTGAAGAAACATGAAGAAAGCTACCCGGTACATGACCTGGAACTAGCCGCGGTAGTGTTTGCTTTAAAGATTTGGAGACACTATCTCTACGGAGAGCCTTTCACTGTGTACTCTGATCATAAAAGTCTCAAGTACCTATTTTCTCAGAAGGAACTTAATATGAGGCAAAGGCGTTGGCTGGAATACCTCAAGGATTTCGACTTTACCATACAATACCACCCTGGCAAGGGTAATTCTGTCGCAGATGCTTTAAGTCGGAACCTAAGAGCAATAGTGTCCAATTTGATGATCCAGGAATGGAAGTTATTGGAGAAAGTTTCTGAGCTTGACATAAATATGAAGAAGGAGGAAATGTGCATTACTCTGGCACACATGAGTTTGCATTCGGACCTACTTTCTGAGATCATGAGACTGCAAGAAGAAGATCCTATACTTATGGAGATAAAGGATAAGCTAGGTGAAAGACCTGATTTTTAGTCAGCAATTGATGGCAGACTGTTATTCCATGAAAGGACCTATGTACCAGACTGTCCGGAATTGAAGAAAAGGATACTAGAAGAAGCTCACCGCTCTAGATACACTATCCATCCTGGAGCAACCAAGATGTACAAAGACTTGAGAAGAATTTTTTGGTGGCCCAACATGAAACGGGAGGTAGCAGATTTTGTATCTCGCTGCCTTACGTGCCAGCAAGTAAAGGCGGAACACCAAAAATCGGCTGGAAAGTTACGTCCTCTGGACATTCCCAAGTGGAAATGGGAAGATATTGGAATGGATTTCATCATGGGCTTGCCTAAGTCTCAAGGCGGACATGATGGTATTTGGGTAATAATAGACCGCCTCACCAAATCAGCTCACTTTCTACCTATCAAGAGCCGTTGGTCGATTAACATCCTAGCAGCACTATACACCAAGGAGATTGTTAGACTACATGGTGTACCTGTAACTATTGTGTCTGACCGAGACCCGCATTTCACCTCTCATTTTTGGAAGGGTTTACAGCACTCAATGGGGACAAAGCTCAACTTTAGTACTGCCTTTCATCCCCAGACGGATGGGCAGACAGAAAGGACGAATCAGATCGTGGAAGATATGTTAAGAGCATGTGTCATTGACTTCGGTGGAAGTTGGCATGACCATTTGCCCCTGGCCGAGTTTGCTTATAACAACAGCTACCAGGCTAGTATCCAAATGGCTCCATTCGAAGCACTTTATGGTAGAAGTTGCCGATCTCTAATATGTTGGGATGAAGTTGGTGAAAGACAACTACTAGGACCAGATATGGTTCGAGACACGAATGAGAAGGTCCAACTCATCAGAGATAGACTCAAAATAGCTCAGTCCAGGCAGAAGTCCTATGCTGACAACAGAAGAAGAAACCTGGAATTTCAAGTTGGGGACCATGTTTTCCTCAAGGTTTCTCCTGGTCGTGGTATTAGAAGGTTCGATGTCAAGGGTAAACTTACACCAAGGTTTATTGGTCCATTCGAAGTGCTAGAAAGAGTTGGCGAGGTAGCTTATCGCATTGCTTTACCTCCTCAACTATCAGAAGTGCACAACGTGTTCCACGTTTCTATGCTAAAGAAGTATGTGCACGACCCTTTCCACGTCATCGATCATCACGACTTGGTGATTCAAAAGGACCTTACATATGAACAGAAACCGATGAGGATTCTTGATCGAGAAGTTAGAGTATTACGAAGTAAGACCATTCCCATGGTAAAAGTACAATGGAACAAATGCCTAGAACAAGAAGCTACATGGGAAACTGAAGAGTCCATGCGAAGGAGATATCCGGAGCTATTCTAGACTGTAAGTACCCTATACCCTCTATGTCTCCAATTATGCAGTTGAATTTGGGGACCAAATTCTTTTAAGTGGGGGAGGGTGTAGCACCCCTGAAAAGTTTAAAGAAAAACATGTACTCTAATTAGAAATAAACTAGTGTAAAAATAAATAAATAATTAAACAAAAGGGCCTTGAAGGCTTTACACAAACCTAAATTGTTACATATATATACTTAGTGGGCTTATATTATTGTTTTCCTTAATATATATGGGCCTTGGAGGCTTTACAAATTGTTACATGTACACTTAGTGGGCTTATATTATTGTTTCCCCTTAATATAAATGGGCCTTGAAGGCTTTACAAACTCACATCTACATGTATACTTTAGTGGGCTCATATTATTGTTTCCCCTTAATATAAATGGGCCTTGAAGGCTTTACAAACCCACATCTACATATATACTTTAGTGGGCTCATATTATTGTTTCCCCTTAAAATATATAAATGGGCCTTGGAGGTTTTACAAACCCACATCAAAGAGCCCAAACTCATGTAAGTTTCCCAATGGGCTAACCCCAACCCAAATAACCACATGTATATGCACAAGCCCATACAAGTCCTTTTCTCTTAAAAACCCAACGTGCTATCTCATACAAACCATTCAAGCCTTTTCATTAAAAAACCCAAAACTTGTTATCTGCCACCTACCCAACCACCTAATCTTAACACATGTGACAAATGGGGACAGCCGACATCATTAAAGTAGGGGGGATGGTCAATATGCGGATTAGTGTCCAAATGAAAATGGTTTTCGGCTGTTGAACGGCTGGGAATTTGTTCACACAGGAAGCCATTAGAACCTTCCCATCCGAACCACACCTCTCCTATAAATCCCCCTGCTCTCATTCGTGCAAAGTTGTTGTACATCTTCTCCTAAACACTCTTCTTCCTCTTCCATTTCTTGTTCTTTGCTGTTGCACAAGAAGGGTGCTATCATCTTTATTCCCTTTTCTGTGGTGGTGGAAAGTGAAGGAAGTTGCAGAGACGTCTTCTTCTTATTATATCTCACTATTCATTCTCAGATCATCATTTAAGGTAGGTCTTCTCTCCCCAGACGAAAACTCTTAAAAACATGCTTAGATAAATGGTTAGACGATCACGTTATAAACTTTTCTGGTTGTTTAGTTTTAGAAATGGATTAGTATTAAAAATAGATTACTATTCATGTAGTTAACACCCGTACCATCTTTGACGATTTTTATCTTTTTATCCTGATAAAATAAAATCGTGATATTTCAGGGTTAAGATCCTCATATCTTTTTCCTATTTATCATGTAATTAGTTTCGAAAAAGGATTAGTATTTGAAACGGGTCACTATTCATGTAGTTAACACCCGTACCATCTTTGACGATTTTTATCTTTTTATCCTGATACAATAAAATCGTGATATTTCAGGGTTAAGATCCTCAGATTTTTTTCCTATTTATCATGTAATTATTTTGGAAAAAGATTAGTATTTGAAACGGGTCACTATTCATATGCTTAACACCCGTACCATCTTCATCGATTTTTATCTTTTTATCCTGATACAATAAAATCGTGATATTTCAGGGTTAAGATCCTTAAATTTTTCTCCTATTTATCAAGTAATTAGTTTCTGTAAAAATTCAATAAATAAAAAGTGTCACTGTTTATCCATGAGATGAACAGTAGCATACAATTATAATGACGTTCATGCGAACTCACTCATTTGAATAGGTATATAAATATATAATCATACCTTGAAATTCTATATCTATTAAACTAGACAACATAAATTAAAAAAATTATATATTTGAAATCCTTGAATTTTTCTCCTAATTATCATATACTTTATTTTCAAAAGTTCTTATTAAATAATATGTGTCCTTTTAAAAGGTATATTCTATATTAAATAAAATAACGTCTTTAAAAAAAGACATAAATATTTGTTTAATTAAAAATACGAGAAATGAACATCCACCTATAAGGACGTCATTTATATTAAGTGGAAAAAAATAATAATAAGTTAAATTGCGCCTGTTATAATCGACGCTATTTATTCTTGCTTAAATATCATATTTACAGAATTAGCACCCGTTAATAAGGACACCAATTCCATTCTACGGTTTTCTAGAAGGACTCCAATTACCTAGTCTTATGCATATTTTCTAGTTAAGTCATCTCTACATAAATCTCTGGCCTTGAATTCCAAAATTCCATTAATCTGCCTTAACATCCTACAATAAGCTATTTTCTTTGGAATTCCCAATGGCTACAAAACTATAGTGGATGTCAATTTATATGACCAATGCCTGTGTATATAGGGCCCAATCTGATCCTGGGAGGAGCACCCGAAAGTACTTGTGCCCATGGGAGTTGAATGATTACGGTGTGGCATTGCACCGGAGTACATGACTAGCCTGATTGATGACGTTCCACAATTCTCTCTTGCTTGACTTGATACACTTGACTTGCGTGGCCCTGATTGGGCAGTCCTCGAATAAATGTGTAGCCACTATCTCATGACCTGACTTGATATTACTTGCTCGGTGCCCTTGTTAAATTTACTTGATATACATGATACCCTGCTAGCTCGTTCTTAATATTTATTGTTATTCCACTCTCGTTATTCACTCACATTTTTCTATACATAATCATGCCATACTGCATAATGTATTAATCACGTAAAGCAAGTATGGGTCTGAAGATATAATTCCTACTGAGCGTTCGCTCATCAAGTGCTTTCCAATAATTTTTCAGGTAATTTGGACTCTGAATAGCGACCAGATGGGAATGACCAAGAGTGATGGGTGTAGAAGTCCCTAAGCACCGTGCCAAGTCCTGTTGCGGCGTGTCTTTCCGTTATTGTTATTAAGTCACCTTTATTTAAACGAGTCATTGTTAAATTGACATTATGTATTGATGATTTAGTGTGGAAGGTGTCAGTTTTATAAATTATTGTTGTTATTAGCGCGCTCTGTCGTTGTCGTCAAAATTGTTATTGCTCTGATTGACATGAATGATTATAAACTCGTCACGCTCTCCGGGTTTCTTCCGCGCTCGGGGGTGACAATGATCAACCAAAGGTATGCACCAACTTGGTGCGTACAAAACATAACTTGCACTGACTTTATCTGTGCGGCCAAGGTATGCACCGACTTGCATGCTTCGAGACTTGTGTGTATATGTAACATGCAGACATGAAACTTGCACCGAGTTGTGCTCGCAGCAAAAACTGCACCGACTCAAGCTCACACCAAAAATGCTAACAAAGCTAATACCAACTCTGTACCGACCTTCTATGAACTAAGTATGCACAGACCAAACATTGCACCGATCGGAGCTATAGGAAATAGCACGGACTTTGTATATACAAGGCAGAAGCTGCAGTGACTTCTGTAAGCAGAATGTGGGATATGCACTGACCTAGTGTTTGATGAAATGTCATACACATAGAACTGACATGCACACATCTGCACGGACCTTGTGTGGAAGATGCACCGAGGCAAAAGGTTGCACAGATTCTAAGCCACATAAGACACAAAGTGAGATGCAGGATGTGCACTGAGTCTAAGACAGATACAGAATGTGCACCGACTTGAACAGTGAAGTGCACGGACCTTGAATGACCAAAAATAGGCATATGCACAAACCTGAATAGTGTATGCATAGACCTTGACTCGTGCTAACAGGAAACATGCATTGGCCTTAGTGTGTGCATATGACTTAAGAACTTGAGAGAAATGTGTGTACACAACCTGTTCGATGATATGTTTATGTATACAATTTAATATGCCATTGTTCTGAAATGTGCATGAACCTCATATGTAGTCAATCAAGGATATGCATTAACTTTAACAATGAACAAACTAAGACATGCACAGACGTCGTGTGCAAACATGCACTGACTTACAACAGCCCCTAAGACCAGACGCTCATTTAATCTATCATGCAAACCTAGTGTGACTTATAGTGTTTGTTATCATCAAAATCACAGGGGCACAACAATCTCCCCCTTTTTAATGATTGATGATAGCAAACACTATAAGTCACACTGTGTTTGCATGATAGATTAAATGAGCGTCTGGTCTTAGGGGTTGTTGTAAGTCAGCGCATGTTTGCACACGAGGTCTGTGCATGTCTCAGTTTGTTCATTGTTAAGGTCAATGCATATCCTTGATTGACTGCATATGAGGTTCATGCACATTTCAGAAAAATGGCATATTAAATTGTATGCATAAACATATCATCGAATAGGTTGTGTATACACATTTCTCTCAGGTTCTTAAGTCATATGCACACACTAAGGTTAATGCATGTTTCCTGCTAGCACGAGTCAAGGTCTGTGCATACACTATTCAGGTCTGTGCATATGCCTGTTTTTGGTCATTCAAGGTCCGTGCACTTCACTGTTCAAGTCGGTGCACATTCTGTATCTATCTTAGACTCGGTGCACATCATGCATCTCACTTTGCATCTTATGTGGCTTAGAATATGTGCAACCTTTTGCCTTGGTGCATCTTCCACACAAGGTCCGTGCAGATGTGTTCATGTCAGTTCTATGTGTATGACATTTCGTCAAACACTAGGTCAGTGCATATCCCACATTCTGCTTACAGAAGTCAGTGCAGCTTCCGCCTTGTATATATAAAGTCAGTGCTATTTCCTATAGCTCCGGTCGGTGCAATGTTTGGTCCGTGCATACTTAGTTCATAGAAGGTCGGTACAGAGTTGGTATTAGCTTTGTTAGCATTTTTGGTGTGAGCTTGAGTCGGTGCAATTTTTGCTGCGAGCACAACTCGGTGCAAGTTTCATGTCTGCATGTTACATATACACACAAGTCTCGAAGCATGCAAGTCAGTGCATACCTTGTCCGCACACATAAAGTCATTGCAAGTTATGTTTTGTATGCACCAAGTTGGTGCATACCTTTGGCTGATCATACACAAGGTCGGTGCAATTACAGCTTGTGTATAATTCACGGTCGGTGCAAGTCTTTACTTGTGTTACTCATGTCGGTGCACACCCTGTGTTACATTGTCTAAAGTCAGTGCATGTCATTTAGAGTCCATGCATGTTTCCTTTATGTTATCAAGATTCTTGCACATTCTTTACTTGTGTGGTACAAGGTCAGTGCACACTTCTTACTGTTACACATTCATGGTCTATGCATACTTTACTGCACGTTACCTGATGTCTGTGCATGTCTTGCTATATGACTATGCACGTTTTGTTATATGCTACCTAAGGTCTGTGCATATTCGTATATTAGTTTATGAAGTCTGTGCCAGCATGATCAGCTAACACTTCAAGTTGTTTCCCAAGCCAGTGACTTGGTCGAGCATGTGCTGGGCAAACCTACAATCTATGAACATACTTCACGTGGACGTCAAAGTACCAGGTAAAAGGGTTCGTGATCCGAGGCAAGGAACCGAATGGAAGAATCTGCCACGTGGTTAGGCACAACGCCGAGATGCTGACACGTGGCTAAGGCATTCCAGAATTATCTTGGCGGGAGTTTTCCCTCCACGCGCCCAATGAGTGAGCTCATGGGTCCCAGATCTGAAGGCATATAAGAAGGCCTTCTCTGTGATCAAAGAAGAGGAGAACGACAGAGAGGAGAAGGATCTGAGGAGAGACGAAGAGCACAAGAAGAGCAGAGCTGAAGGGAAAAAGAAAGAGAGAAAAATCAGAGTCTGAGGAGTAGAAGAAGAGAGAAAGGAAAGAGTGATAGACGGAGAAGTGCAGAGATTGTGAGATCGTGAGAAAGTGAAGAGAATACTAAGGAAGAAAAAGAGAGATTTTCCCCTGAAGACTTGTTTTGGAATCGCTCTTAATTCGGAGCTACTGTTGTTTTTACTTTTTTCTTTATTTTTCGTTTGTTCTTTTCGTCTGCTCAGTGTATTTTTTTGATCCTCTGGTTTGAGGTAGGGGTTCCTCCTGTGGACTCAGGAGAAGGGAGACTTGGTATCTCCGGTTGCAAGTGACTTGGTGTCACTTGTGCTTTCCTCTGGGTTTCAGAGGAAGGGAGACTTGGTGTCTCCGGTTGCAAGTGATAGGTTATCACTTGTGGGTTCCCTCCATTTGGAGGAAGAGAGACTTCGGTATCTGGTTGCTAGTGACTGGGTGTCGCTAGTGGTTGCCCTCCTGAGTGGAGGAAGAGAGGAGTGTGTTCCTCTGGCTCAAGCTATTAGGCATCGTATGTTTGCAAACTGAGTCTGCGTGTTCTTGCTTTTGAAAAGGAAGCCTCACTCCGGTTTGGGGTGAGGGGTGGATGTAGGTCTGGAGGACCGAACCACCTAAAAAATCTTGCGTGCAGTGGTTGGCTTGTGGTGTGCATTTTCCTATCTTCTGCCCTCTTCACAGGTTGTTTGAGTGTTTAATATCAGAAGCCTTTCTATGTGATTTCAGTTTGAGTTTGATTTTGCTGCTAAGTGTTTTACTGAATGGTTTAGTTGAAGCTCCTACTTCTTTATGTTTCTCGTGGCAAAAGTTCCTTGAGGGAACTTGTGAGTGGGGTCTGCGAAATTCCTTGGGTTATCTCCTCCAGCATTTTTAGTTTCTGGAGTAAGTAAACTCGATTGTCTCATTAGACTTCATTGAGTATAGGCAATAGTTTTATTCCGCTGTAGATTTGAATCGAAGCAAATATTTAGAGGGGATTCATTCACCCCCCCTCTGAATCCGTGCGTAGCACACCAACAATTGGTATCAGAGCGGGTCTCTGACCTTCCAGATCCAACGATCTGTAGAGGATCCTGCTAGCTTTTGGTGCATCTCTGTCGTCTGCATACTGTTTTGAAATTACTTGTTGATTTGCTTCCATGGCTCATCCACCGATTTTCGACGGTACGGATTTTAATATGTGGTTTAAAAACTTACATATGTTTGTTAAGATTGTCGATCCAGATATGTGGAAACTAATTTCACATGGTCCATACAGTCTACCAAAGAATAAGTCTAAATGGACTGACAGACATAGACTGATGTGGGATGAAAATAAAAGAGCCTTGGAACTGATGAAGGTAGCGATTGACAAGGCACTCCACTCTTGCTTTTATAATTGCAGGTCAGCTAAGGAGATACTGGACAAGCTGAAGACTGCCAGCCATGGAAATGCTGACCGATGCATGATGGCAAATGGCAGTGATCAAGATAGCAGCCAAAATGAAGAAGAGGAAGATGATCAGGTAAACCCCTTCGAGAATTATACGTTAGATGATTGGCATGATGCATATGGTGAGCTATTAGAGTCACATGAGATGTTGAGAAAATAATATAAAAAGTTGAAAAACAAAATTGATCTGAATTGTTCTGAGTCCTCGTGTGAAAATTGCTCGAAACTAAAATAGTCCTATGATACCTGCTTGTCTGATGTCCAAATGCTTAAGAAACAGATTAGTTTATTTACAAGGGAAAATCAAGAACTTGCATGTGAAATTGTTGAACTTAAAGAAAAACTTAGCTCGACTAATGATGATTAGGTTCATGTCAATAATCTTGTTCAGAAAGAAGAATTGTTGAAAGATCTTGAATGTGTTAATTCAGAGCTAGAACAATTGAAATCTGAAAATAATGATATTAGAAATCAAATTGAACAGGCAGAAAAGAAACTTGAGAATTATGTGAAGGAAAATGACTTGATTCATGAAAAACTTCAAGCTGTTAAAGGTGTAAATGCAGAACTTCAAAAAAGTCTTGATGATACTGAAAAAAAAAATCCAAGCTGAATCAAAGTGTTTCGGTAAATCAGTTTGTAATAAATGTGAATTTCTAAAGGAAATGAATGAAAGCCTTCACAGTGATTTAGTATGGCATCAAAACTTAATTGCATCCTTGGGGGAAGAGAACAAAAATTTGTTGGATGAAAAATTGGAAACTGAACAAAGAGAGGAAAGGCCGAGTGAAGAGTTGAACTCCAAATCTGATAACAAAAGTGAACAGATTGAACAATTAAAATTAGAAAATGAGAGACTCAAACATCTCAACTCTGCTATGTTTGAAAAAATCTTAACTATAGAAAAAGGAAAGTCAGTCTGCATAAAAGAATCTGAAAAATTGCACAATCTCGAACAAGAAGTTGAGAACTATAAAACGGCAAACAAAGTGCTAAAAGAGTGTATCAATTGCAGTGAACAAGAAATTACGGGTTATGAATTACATATTGCATCCTTGGAAAATGAGATTAAGGACTTAAAGAATTCTTTATCCAGATTTGTTAAAGGTCAAGATAATTTGGATAAACTACTGGGGATGAAAGTGAATATTTAGAAAGAGGGGCTGGGGTATAATCCAGTAAATAAGAAGAGCCTTGGAAACAAAATTCATACATCATTTGTAAGTAGCTCAGAACAAACCAACATCAAAAGTCCATTGATTTTTAAGTTCACTGCATAGAAAAATCCAAACCTAGATACTATTCAGAAAAAACAAAAACTTACTGAAAAAGCTGAAGGAAATGGACATTTGCAGAACAAGCCTACACACACTCATGTTAAAAATATGCATGCTGTCCACAACACTAACACACATATTCATGCACACAAGAAGAGAATTTCATGCTATTACTGTGGTAGGCTCGGCCATTTGATGAATAATTGCAAATTGATGAAAAAAGATGATCTAAATGCCAGTAAAATGCATGCTAGGAAAACTTATCCTAAAAATCATGTATTTCAGAATAAAAAAATTTCCTGCTATCACTGTGACAAGATGGGCCACATTGCAGCTCACTGTTGGCACAACCAGGGGAGAGGTGTTTATTTCAAATATGCTAAATTCCATGCAAATCAGTATGCTGTTGATAGGAATAAATCAGTTGGAAATAGAAAATGTTTTGCATGTTTCAATTGTGGAAAGCCAGGTCATAAGGCAATTGAATACTGGCATGCTCGGGGTAGAAAACTTAATTTTAATTTTGTCAACTTCCCTGCACAGAAAGATGTTTTTACTCTTAGTCCTAAAGGTGAGCGCATTGAGTGCTACAATTGTGGGAAGGATGGCCATACAGTCAGGGACTGTTGGCAGGCTAAAGAAAGGAAAGTGTTTCATAGAAAGCATGAACACATGTTTAATTATAACCAGAAATTCAATGCTAATTCTCTCATGCACAAAAAGTACTCAAAACCTATTAGTTCATATTATTATTGTGGTCAATTAGGACATTCAATGTCTAATTGTTTTATGATGAAGTCTGATGATCTATTTGCTCAGAAAATGTGGAAAGCATCTCTAGAGGTGCCACTGACAGTTTAGGACCCAAGAATTCTTGGGTTCCTAAATTTACAAAATAAGGAACTGTTCTTGCAGGTGTGCCTTGGGGCTGAAGAATAAAAAGGGGGTAAATAAACTAAGGCACCCAAATTGGTAAAACCCCATGCAGGTAATAGTTTGCATTCTTCACATCTGCTCAATTGAATTTCTTAGGAATATGTTTTAACTGCATATTATGTTAAATCTGATTAAAAGTTTCATGCATACATTCTTTTTATTTGTTTTGACATTTGCATTGAACTACATGAGTTTATACTTTGAGCTATGTGTGCACATGTTCATTGAAGAAATTCATTCCTCATGCTCTTATGCTTTGGTGCTTGAGTGTGCACATAGAAAAGGTTAGAAACTCATGAGCACAGTCTGCACATTCATGATGCATAATTTGTCAAAACTCTCTAAATTCTGTTATTGCACTTGTTGCATTTAAAATCTTCATACATTGCATATAGTCAGGGGGAGTTTGGTTATCCCTGCATGATGTTCATGACATTCATGTTCAAGAAATATCTCTAGGAGAGTCATTGCATATGCATGCATGTAGAGCAGTGTATTGCATATCATCATTTTTGAAAAATCTAAAAAGAAATGACTCATTGCATCTAGACAGGGGGAGCATTTTAGACTCATTAGTTTCTCACAATTTGAACTCTACCAGTTTAGTCACTTAGATCACTTCTCTATTCTCATGTGCTGGTGATTGCATTCTAATCAGCTGAAATCTCAATCATTTTGAAACTAAATTCTATGTCTGCTTCTCCTTAAATTGCTGAAGGAGAGCTTTGCTTGAATACTACCTTGTCAATCTTGTCAAGCTAATCGGACTGAATTCCAGTCTTTAATACTGGTTTCTGAACTGCATTGCTTTAACACTCACCTCGTGCTACATCATTGTTGTCTTCTGCTGTTCTCTCAATAAAATTCCTTGTTGCCTCCATTGATTTGCTGCACGGTCAATCTATCTGAATTGGAAAGATCTCAATATGTGTACCCTAATCATAAATCTGACATATTTCTAAAAGAAGAATCTTCTATTATACTAGTTTAAGAATGTCTGATGAATCAACTTGATTTAAGTCTAATGTATACATTAAGTTTTGATTTAAAAGTCTTGAAAATATCTGAATCATTATGTTTAATAAATCTTAACCAATTGTCTCATGTAACTTCATGCAAAACCTTCTGAAATCTGAAATTTTAAAAACAAGACTTTCGTTGGTTAAGATATATGTAGAAAGTATTGTCTTAAACATTTCAGTGTACTTAGCATTGTCTGAAAAACCTGAAAACATTTGAAAGAAAATAAAGTAAGAGCAATGACTTTGGTTACAGAGAAATTGAGTTCTCTATCAAAGAAATAGAGTAAGCCCATGACATGAAGTGCCATAGTTACCTCTTTTTGTAAAAATAATTGAAAATTTGGTAGAGCAATGTCATGGCTGTGTTGAGTAACTGGGGATTCTGGCATCTGATCAAGGTGTCTCCTCATGTAAAAAGACACTCCAAATTGCTAACTCTGTTCTCATATTGAGAAGTAATATGGTTGCCACACTGAATAACTGGGTCACCTCACCTAAGATGTGTTGTGCCTCACGTAAAAAGGTGTTGATTTAACCAAACTTACTCAGGAAAAACAAGTGCTGTTCAATAGAATTTTTTTTTTGAAAAACCAGTGTAATCAAAGAAAATGCAGATCACTCTTATTTGTTTAATCTCAATACTGTCTAGTGTAACTTCCAAAGGAGTCATTGAAATTGATTGAGTAAGACTGAAGGAGGTCAAACATGTATGTCATATGTGCAATTGGTTCATCTCTATTAAAAGATGTTTCAGATATGAGTATTGAATTTTCCTGATAAACTTTGTATACATCATTCTTAAATCATGCTGGTAAGTTTAGACTCATTCATAATCTCTTATAATAGAAGAGTCTGACATTCGCTTATCAGGATTTATGAATTTGGTACCTTATTGAAAATCCTCCTGTCTTATCTATGGCTGACCCTGTGCTTTTGATGACTTCTCTTTCCATATCAATTGGTTATGTTCTTGAGTTTATAACAGTGATACCTGCTATAAATTTCCTCTGATCAGGTACATTTTTTTACTAATTCCTCAACTTGCATATCTGTTGAATTGTTCATGAAAGATCCTGTGCTCTGCTTGTTGCCTTGACACTCTTCCTCAATCTATTCTTGACACACTCTTTACATATCTTCTTGAAAGATTTGTTTTATTCTGAGCAAGGAGCATTATTTGCCTCTCAAAGGGGGAGATTCTACATTACTCACTTCATGCATGCTTAATTTTCTATCTCAAACTATTTTCTTTTTGATGAAGTCAAAGGGGGAGAATAGTTTGGACATGAGCCAGTGTGACTCATAGTGGTGTTGCCATCATCAAAACCACAGGGGCACAACTGGTTTTTTTTTATTATAATACACCCCTCCATCGAACAAGTCAAGGCTACTGCTGCTACTTGTTCTGCCGTGCGTCGACGTCGTCTTCATCATCCTACACCGTGCGTGAGGGAGAAAGGTTGTTCTCTTCTCTACTATTCGTGCTGCGGCTAAGGTTGTGTTGCTGCAGATGCTGCAGTTCTTCATCTTCCTCCCTGACCGTTGCAACTCATCTTCCTGCTACTACCGTTAAAGTAGTTACTACCTTCGTTGCTCCTACTGCAGTTGCCCTTCTTCTTCCATGATCGTGTGCTCCTGCTGCTTCTTCCTTTTGTTGTTGTGGACGCCGTGGGATTTTCATTGCTACCACTGTTGCTGCTGCACGAAGGAGCAAGCCTCATTTTCCTGTCGTAGCTGCTATTGCTATAGTTGATATTCTTCTCTCACATTCGGGAATATTCTCTTCATTCGTTGTCTCAACCAACCATAAGAGGTAGGTGTTTCAAGATATGAAGCCCAACATGATAATCAAAGTCAATTCATGCATATAGGTCGTAAAGTGTTGATTCCATGATTCTTGTTTGAGTTTTATGAAGCTTTACTGAGTTTCATTAAATAGCGGCCAGGTCATGGGCGCTTATTGAATGAACGCCCACGCGAGCTGTCGCCAATTCTTCTGAAATAACTACAGTGGCCAGGGTGTAGTTTAATGAGCGACCCTTTCCCAATCTGCTAATTCTTTTAAGTATTTAATAAATAGCACATGCTTAAAAATTAATATCTATGAAACCTAACGTTACAATTATTGCATGAACAAGTTCCTGGAATCTTGATATTTTTTTCTGTCTATCCATGTCTTTCCTTTCTTGATTATGTGAACTCCAAGTTTATGAATAATGTTTTGTGTCTAAGATTGTATCTGCCCGATGCGTAGCATCAAACAAAGAATGGACGACAGGCACCTAGTCGCTATTTAAAAGAATGAGCGCCCCTATACGGTGGCGCTGTATTGTAAAAAAAAAATCCAGTACATAGAATTTATATTGAAATTCGTGAATGTGCGACCTAAATCATGACGTCAATTAAAGAATGAACGCCATCATACGCAGTCGATATTTATAATTATAAATATTAAAATTATGAGAAATTCTAGAATTTATGCCCGTATACAGTGTCGTTAATTGTTATTATTTTCTTTGAAAATTATGTTATAATTAAGATTGAACGACCATTCAGAAAGCCGCTATTTTAGGATATAGCGACCTCTGATCGGGCGCCAATTCTTCTCTCTCAACTTTATCACGTTTCTTAACCCATATCGCGGGTTTACTTGGCACTCTCATCTCACATCCGTAGATGGAGTCCCTATTTTCGTTTCTATCAATTACACACTCAATTCTTGGTGATGATTGGACCCTCCACGGGATATTCCTTCCTTTGGACTGGTACTTTCTTCATTGAGACCTCCGTAAGTCTACGCTAGCCTTGGATTCCCTCAAGACAGTCGAGCAGGCTGTACCATAAAAACCCTGGAACCCTTACTTGTCACGTCACTCTGAAGAAACGTGATGCATTAGTCCTCATAAGAGTGCTATTTCTGGCCTCTAGTGAGAAGTCTGTTCTGTCAGTAATTAGCGACCATGACTTGGGCGCTAAAAGGAATTGGCGACCTGGACGTTGGCGCTATTTCTTTGATTTGGCGACCTGAGCTTGGGCGCTATTTCATCTAGCCTGTACTATTCATAGGAATTAGCGACTAGACAGTGGGCGCTATTTCTGTAATTGATGGTGACTGAGTGTGCGCCAATTACCCAGATTCATGACATGTCTTGGTTTTTACGTGGTTTAATGATGTGTCATACTTGTTCAAAGTTCTGCCCAAGAACTCCTTCATTCGTGAAATCTACCTTATCATCCTACAATGGTTTATTCTTGGAACTCTATATTGGCTATAACTATAGTGGATGTCTAAATATACATGACTCAGTGCTTGCGCATATAGGGTCCGATCTGGTCCTGGGAGGAGCACCCGAAAGTACTTGTACCCATGGGAGTTGATTGATCACGGTGTGGCATTGCACCGAAGTACATGACTTGCTAGATTTGACATTCCACGACTCGTGTTTGACTCATACTTGAGTTGACATGACCTGCGTGGCTCGGAATGGGTATTTACTTGCTTGATATTATAATAGCCAATTCTCATGACTTGTTATTACATGCTTGACTATCTTGATACACATCCCATGATTATCTTGAAACATTGTTAGTCCATCTACATTACTTCATGTTATTCCGCTCTCGTCATTGTCATGCGTACATGCATAGCTAGACTTGCATTCATGTAACATGTAATTTACTTAAAGCAAGCTTGTACTTGAGATATAATTCCTACTTTGCGTTCGCTCACCTAGTGTTTTCCCCTATTTTTTAGGTAACTCCGATGACAAGAATCAATCGAATGGGAACGGGAACGAGTAAAGAGCGTAGAGCCACCAAGTCACGAAAGCATCTATCTAGTTGTGTCTTTTTCTCTTTCTTGAGTCGATCGTTGCAATTTTCTTTATTGAGTCAAGAATGTCCTTTAGTACTCTTATCTAAAGAGGAGATTATATAATGGATTTACCTTAATGGTTATTATGAATAAATTAGATTTGGTTAGCTTGCAATTTGCGCATCTCTGTATATAAGGTCGAATTCCTTATGCTCTGATTGACAGGAATGATATAAACTTGTCACACGTACCGGGTTCCTTCCGCGCTCGGGGCATGACAATTTTTGTGGTATCAGAGCCTAGGATATTCAATTCATAGGAAACCAAGTCCAAGGATGGGTTTATACTTTTACCCGATGAGATTGGGTAGAGCCATGGGTTAAGTTAACCTAGAAACTTAGACCCTTGGATTAATCACATATTAATATAGTTACTTAATTATTGTAGGATCATAGCCGCCGAACGTGGTCAATGGCGCGACATGCAACGCACTGTCCAAGGTTTTACCTAGGTGCTACAACAAGTGGCGCAGGGCGGAGCACACCGTGGAGCGGGAGATCTCCACCGAAGCTTCCGTAATATGAATCCACCAAAGTTTACCGGCTCGTCCGACCCCGACGATGCTGAACACTGGATCAAGGAGATAGAAAGGATATTCCGTGTCATGTAATGCACGGATGAAGAAAAAGTCTTATTAGTGACGTTCCAACTAGAGCGGGATGCTCATTTTTGGTGGGAATCTATAGAAGCTACCTTACCCCATGAGCAAGTTACATGGGGCGAGTTTGTGGAGTATTTCAACAACAAATACTTCTCAGACCGTATTCAAGAAAAGAAGGCCGCAGAATTCACCATCCTCAAGCAGAGAACCTTATCGGTGGCCAAGTACGAGGCCTAATTTTCCGTCTATCAAGGTATGCTCCCCCCACTTGGTGTGTACCGAGAAAATGAAGGCGATAGGATTTCTTAATGGGCTTCAACCCCAATACATTACTCAACTGGCACCGATGGACATTCAAGTCTATTCAGAGATGATAAAGTGAGCCCAGCTGCTAGAAGATGCCACGGAGTTGTCCGACCAGATCCGTGGGAAGGACAAGATGGAGCACGTTACGAGCTCTGGCACATTCAAGTCGACCTGCAACAAGAAAAGAGCTAGCAATGGAGGAGATTCCTCCCAAGAGAAGAAGTTCAATAAAAATAGCAAGCCCTTCTCCATTACTACCACACCTTCCAAAGAGGTGTGTAAACATTGAGACAAGGTCAGCCATAAGGCCGAAGAATGCTGGAGGAGATTGGGAGCTTATCTCCGTTGCGGGAGCCATGATCATCGGATTTCCGACTGCCCTCTGCTAAATGATCAAGCTAAAAATGAGAAGCGCCCGGTGAAGAAGCAATCACGTCTTCAAGCTCTTCAAGAGGCGAAGTAAGATGAAGGCGGACTAGTGGAAGGTACATTAAAGATTTGCTCTAAATCTACTCGTGTCTTGTTTGATACCGGCGCGACACATTCTTTTTTCTCAAGAAGTTTACTGATCCATTACCTATGGAACCGGAGTGGATAGATTTAGTTATTTCAACTCCTCTCGAAAATGAGTCCGAGATTTCCCACCATTATCTGAATTGTGAAGTTATGGTGAAAGGGAAAAATCTACCTACCTATTTAATATGCCTAGACATGGAGTATGATGTTATACTAGGAGCCGATTGGCTATCCACACACAAGACAGTTGTAAATTACCGAAACGGCAAGGTAACTTTTAAAGAGATCTTGAAACTTGTCTACATTTCTTTATGAAACAAGTCACCCCTTATTTCGGCCCTCCGAGCTAGTAAACTCTCGAGGAAAGGATGTGTGGCTTTCATAGCATTTGTGACTGCCACGGAAGTGAAGGAGCCTAAGATAGAAGACATCCGAGTGGTTCGGGAGTTTCCCGATGTGTTCCCGAAAGATTTGCCCGGATTACCCCCACAAAGAGAAGTGACCTTCACCATCGACCTTGTCCCTGGTGCTGGCCCAGTTTCTAAGGCACCTTATAGGATGTCCCTCGTCGAGCTTAAGGAATTAAAGGAGTAATTGATGGAGCTCTTGAAGAAAGGATTTATCAAGCCAAGTACCTCCCCGTGGGGAGGGCCCGTACTATTTGTAAAGAAGAAAGATGGATCGATGAGACTCTGCATTGATTATCGACAGTTGAACCACCTTACTATCAAGAACAAATATCCACTACCAAGGATCGATGAATTATTTGATCAAATATCTGAATCCAAAAAATTTTCAAAGATTGATCTCAGGTCAGGATACCACCAACTGAGGATCAAGGATGAGGACATTCATAACACCGCATTCCGGAGCAGGTATGGGCACTACGAATTTGTTGTTATGTCTTTTGGACTAACGAATGCCCCTGCAGCCTTTATGCAGTTGATGAATAGCATATTCAGGCCTCATCTGGATCAATTTGTAGTGGTGTTCATTGATGACATATTGATTTATTCAAAGAACAAAGAAGATCATGAAGAACACTTAAGGATTGTATTACAAATATTGAGGAATAATTAACTTTATGCCAAACTTAGCAAGTGCGACTTCTGGCTTGAGGAAGTGTCCTTCCTAGGGCATGTGATCTCGAAGGATGGGATTTCTGTTGATCCGTCCAAAGTCGAGGCTGTGAAGAATTGGGAAAGACCAACCAATGCAACTGAGATCTATAGTTTCTTGGGTCTAGTTGGCTATTACAGGCAATTCATCAAGGACTTCTCCAAGATCGCAGTTCCTCTTACTAGGCTGACCCGTAAGGAGATTCCTTATAAGTGGGATGAAGAATGCGAGAAGTGCTTTCAAGCCTTGAAGGATCATCTAACAACCGCCCCGGTCTTGGCATCACCAACTGAAGGGGAGAAATTCGAGGTACATACCGATGCGTCTAGCATTGGCCTCAGATGTGTGTTAATGCAATAAGGGAGACTCATTGCTTACTCATCCTGACAATTAAAGAAGCATGAGGAAAACTACCCGGTGCACGACTTAGAGTTGACCAAGGTAGTATTTGCTTTAAAGATCTGGAGGCACTATCTCTATGGAGAACAGTTTACCATGTACTCCGATCACAAGAGTCTCAAGTATCTATTTTCTCAAAAAGAATTGAATATGAGACAAAGGCGTTGGCTGGAGTATCTCAAGGATTTCGACGTCACAATACAATACCATCCTGGAAAGGGTAATCCCGTAGCCTATGCCCTTAGTCGAAAGCCGAGAGCGTTATCGGCCAACTGTATGATCCAAGAATGGAAGTTACTGGAACAATTCTCTAAGCTGGATATAAGCACGAATAAGGAGAAAGGGTGTATCCCCCTATCGCACATGAGCATACAACCGGATCTACTCTCCGAAATCTAAGGACTTCAAGACAATGACCCAGTACTGGTAGAAATAAAAGGCAAGTTAGAAGAGCAACCTAATTTCAAGGTAGCATCAGATGGACGGTTATTGTTCCGAGAAAGGACTTGTGTGCCGGATTGTCCAGAATTGAAGAAGAAAATTTTAGAAGAAGCTTACAGATCAAGGTACACAATTCATACTAGATCTACCAAGATGTACCAAGACTTGAAACGGACCTTTTAGTGGCCTAACATGAAAAGGGAGGTAGCAGATTTTGTGTCTCGCTGTCTCACGTGCCAACAAGTCAAGGCAGAACACCAAAAGTCTGCCGGTAAGCTACATCCTCTGGATATTCCTAAGTGGAAGTGGGAGGATATCGTCATGGACTTCATTATGGGTCTGTCTAAATCTAGAGGAAGACATGATGGAATATGGGTCATCATAGATCGATTGATCAAGTCAGCTCACTTGCTGTCGATAAAGAGCCGATGGTCAGTTGATGTTCTTGCTGCCTTATACGTCAAAGAAGTCATCAAACTGCATGGAGTTCCTGTTTCGATCGTGTCTGACAGAGACCCACGTTTCACTTCTCATTTCTGGAAGGGTCTACAACATTCGTTGGGGACAACACTCAACTTTAGTACAACTTTTCATCCTCAAACAGATGGTCAGACCGAGAGAACAAATCAAGTCATAGAAGACATGCTACGAGCTTGTATTATTGATTTTTGTGGAAGCTGGCATGATCATCAATGCATGGTCGAGTTTGCATATAACAATAGTTACCAGGTAAGTATCCAAATGGCACCTTTCGAGACATTATATGGAAGTAGTTACCGATCACCTTTATGCTAGGACGAGGTTGGTGAAAAGTAACTATTAGGCCCGGAGATGGTAAGGGATACCACCAAGAAGATTCAACTCATTAGAGAAAGACTCCAAATGGCTCAGTCTAGACAAAAGACTTACACCGATATTAGAAAGAGAGACCTCGAGTTCCAAGTTTGAGACCACGTCTTTCTTAAAGTTTCTCCAAGATGAGAATTTAGAAGATTTGGTGTTAAGGGCAAGCTTACACCAAGATATATTAGTCCCTTCGAGGTGCTAGAAAGAGTTGGCGAGGTTGCCTATCGGATCGCCTTGCCTCTGTAACTATTGTAGACACGCCAAAATTGACATTACTTTGAGTATTTCTCATATTGCCGTGCAATGTCCCATTTGACCCTCAAATTAGTTTGTTTGAGTGGTTTTTCCCATTTTTCTGGATTTTTTTCCTATTTTTCCCCATTTATCTCCTCTTTCCTATTTTTCTGGATTTTCTGGGCATTTATCTCAATTTTTGAAATTCACGACCTGGGTAAGGGCGTGTTTTTAACAAAACACGACCTGATCTGGGGCGTTTCTTTGAGAAAGGACGACCTGACCTGAGGGCGTCAATTCTTTTGGTTTGACCGACTTCCCCATTTGAGCTCTTGAAATTAACGCCCTTCCCAGGGACGTGTTTTTAAAAGTGGCTTTGATTGAGGCGTGTTTTACATTTTTCAAATATGGGGAGCTTTTATTTCTAAAATTTGGTTTTCAGGGCGTGTTTTTTAGAAACGCCCTCTGGCAGGTCGTCAATTCAACAATTGACGCCCTGAACCAGGTCGTGTTTCACTTTTGTGCTCCGAACGAACGCAACCTTTTCCAGAGAGAGACCTGCTTTGTTTGGGCTCTTGCCCAGTCTAATCCTCCCCTCTTTGGGCTCTTGCCCGTTCTTATCTCTTCTTCCTTTGGACTCTTGCCTTCTTATCTCTTCATCCAATTCTATTTAACAGAGCCATTGGCTCTGTCAATCGGTTGGACTCCTCCTCTTCGGATCCCTCCTTTTCGATCCCCCTTCTTCCTCCCACGTATTTCTTCTTCTCCTTCTTCTCTGTTTGTTTTTTAGTTTTTTTTGTTTTGTGATTGCAGGTTGCTGTTGCTGTCGTTCGGCAGAAGGAGGAGCGCCCGCGCAAAGCTTCATCATCTTCTTCAAGCCTCTCCCCCTTGAATATAAAAGCCACGACGCACAGGCTTCTTTTATTTTTATTTTCCTCTCATTATTGCAGCACACATACATATGCGTGCATCATCATATTATTAACTCCCCTTCTCAACCATGTGAGAAATCTCCCCACAGTGCAATCTCTTGCACGTCTCCTTATTTTCATGCATCATATATTTCATCATTGTTTTATTAATTTTTTCTTCTCAACCATGTGAGAACCTCCCCTTAGTGCATCTCTTGCACTCTTTTATTATTTGCATTCATTCATATCTCCCCACCCTTTTTGCATAGGGGTTTAAGGGCTAACCACCCTTAAGGTGTGTTCTTCACCATGATTTCATGCTCATCTTTATTTAGGATTTGATGCTACACTCACCATGTTCTAATCCATATTTCTTTATTGGTGTTTGATTGTTTTGCAAGGGTAATCAATTGAAGAACTCTCTTCATCGGCCGGCTGATCTAGAAGAGAAAGGAGCACTCGCAATCCCCGCGTTTTTAAAAGGTATTCTTCGCGATCCCTCCATGTTCTTTTTCATTGTTATATTCTTTTGAGGCGTTCGCGTCTCTGGCGATCACAATTCCCCTTAGCACCTCGTGCTATTTCATGCTTATTTATTTCATTTATTCTTATTCTTAATTTTTCCTTAAGTGGATTTTTAATAGAGATCTACAAATTGGCGATCACGGTGGGACACTTTGTGTTCTTTGTTTATTACCCCTTTCCCCTTGGGCACCCGCGTGTGCCGTCTCCCCTATTGCACCCTCGGTGCGTCCCCCTTTTGTGCCCCTCGGGCACCCTCCATTGGTTTTGTCCTCTTCCCCAAGTGATTTGTCAGTTTGTTGATTTTTCTTTAAAATCTCCACTTATTTGAAATTTTGATGAGCATGCTTATATCTTATATTTGTTGATTGCCTGCGACTGTGTGTGGTTGTTACTGTTGGCCGTGGATTGAGAATTAATGCCTCTATCGGAGGCGCCTTTTGATTTCACGCCCTAACCCAGGGTGTGTTGTTTGAAGTTAACGCCTTCTGACAGGGCGTTTGCTATCTGTCTCCAATTATTTCTGCTTGCTTGGTGAATTCACGCCCGTTGCAAGGGCGTCTTTATCTTTATTAGCGCCTCCCTTAAAGGCGTTTTCTTGGATTTGACGCCCGCTGGACAGGGCGCCCCTTCATTGATAGCGCCTCACTCAAAGGCGTATTTCACCCTGCCCCTGGGCCCCTCACGTTGATTCACGACAGTCACACCGTCGTGTCCTTGTTTAGTAGCGCCCCCTTCCAGGGCGTGTTTTTACTGTGGGTTTACAGAACCCGTGTGTGTGACTTGTTCATCATGATTCATGCCTATATTGATTGATCATATTGTGCTGTTTGGCTTATTTACCCTGTTGCATTCATTCTTTGCATTTGGTTCGGGAGACCTCCTCTCTCTTCATTAGGATTCCACACACCCCCTTGGTGAAGGAATGACCCTCCATTGAGCATTCCGTCTCTTTGGACCGGAAATTCCTAAACCAAGCCTCCATAAGTCCCCGCACCCGTGGATTCCCTCACGGACGCCGGGCAGGTTGTACCCTTTTGAAGTCCCGGATTAGTTGGCCCTAAACGTGGTGAGAGAGTGTTCCTAGTTGGCATTGGAGTTAAATCATATTTGAAACTAGGCTCCTCCCCTTGTGTGAATCATATCAATTTGCATACATTCATTAATTCACCAAGGTTCGAACATAAAAATCAAGGTAACCATTTCAACTTGAGTGTGTTTCTTTGCCAATTGTTTGCACATTATTTTGATTGCATGATGGCTTACCATGATAGAAAAAATAACATGTTCAGTTCAATTAATGTTCATGAGGGTGATCAACCTAGCACATCTTATTCCCCTCAATTTCAACATGTTCATCATTCTCACCATACTTTTAAGGGACCACGTCCTCATTCTTATGGTCATGCCCGACCCACGGGCAATGTCCATCCTCATGGTCCACCCACTCAATTTCGAGCCACTACTTCCTCGGGATCCTCTCGTCCCAATGATGAGAAGGTCTCCCAGATCATTCATGCATCAGATCATCTTACCCCTCAACACATCCAAGCCCTTAAGGCTGCCGTTGAGGGTACATCTCATGCATCTCTCCCTCCTTCCAATTCTATATGGGTGGCCCATCACCTACCTCCTTCCAACTCTATATGGGTGGCCCATCACCCACCTCCTTCCAATTCTATTCGGGTGACCCATCACCCATCTCCCTCCAATTCTACACGGGTGGCCCATCACCCACCTCCTCCTTCCAATCCTGATCGGGTAGCCCATTACTCATCTCCTCCTGTTCATTCTACTCGGGTGGCCCATCACCCGCCTCCTTCTATTCCTCCTCCCTCACGGCCCCAAGGCCCATTTATTCATTGCAATCCGGCCCATCCGGGTTCTTCTACGGGTCGGCCCATTAATCCACGTCCACGGCCTTTTTATACGGCCCCTCCTCCTTCAAGGCCCTGCCAACCTTCTATTGTTCAGGTCACACCCCTCCAGCAAACTCTCCTCGATAAAATCACTTTGATGGAGGAACAATTAAAGAGGGTCACGGCTCCTCCTACTCCAGTCAATCCTCTCCATGCCGCTTTGGACGAGATTACAAAGATGGAGAATGAATGGAAAGATAGGAGGAATGATTATGACTTCGGCATTTCAAGCAAGCAGGAGCCGGCATTTGAAGAATCCAAGGCAGTGTACGATGATGATGAAGCTCCGCAGGCACCCCTTCCGAGTTTCCTTAATTTCCCGCTCCCTCCACTATCATTTGATAAACCTCCTGCTCAGGATGAAACCATCCCTGATCCAACCCCTATTTATGAGACTAATTGGTGTTACGATGATGGGTCGATACTTCAATCACCCACACCGGCACATTGTAAGTCTCCTCCTATCCTTGACACCGCATACATTACACCTCCTCCAGTTACACCATTAACCTCCGCAACACTGGCCTTCCCCAAGCCTTCCACTATTAAACCTCCACCCGTTAAGCCATCTACCTCCACACCATTAGCCTCCATCGAACCCACCATTGAACCTTCCCCAATTAACCTCCCATTACCGCCACCTCGGCCTTCCATTATCCCTTTAAAACTCACTTCGCCTATTCCACCATTTAACCCTTTACCCTTACCCGTGGCTAATCCTGAGCAGGATCCGCCCCTTTTTGCACCCGAGCCAATCCCAACTGCTTCCGAGCAAAGGGAGAAACTCGACGTGTTTGAACCTCCGCTTACGCTCACCCATTTGCCTACACTTTCCATCATGCCTCCACCATTCATGGAGCCTTCCGCCTCCGCTTCACCTCCCCTTACTACTCGGAATGGGGGGCCTTCTGCAAGCACAGGTGCCGAAGATAATCAAGAGCCGGGCAGCAAGGATTTGGCTGTGGCTATGCCGTTCAAGATACAGGAATTCATTTGCCGGATGCCAATCCGGGTTATTGTGCCAAGCACGATTGAAGAGGCTAAGCCACTGCCCTTGCTCAGAGGAGAATGCCGGGCGTTGATGCTGTGTAAGGGCCGGGCAGGGCACCCCTTGTTCCTACTTTCGAATTCTGAATTTATTATTCCTTACAAGGGGCGAATGCCCATTTTGCTCAACATTCCATATATACCACATTCAATGGGCAACACGATGCTTCCCGTTCCAACTCTCCAACTCCCTCACATTGTTGATCTTTGCCTTCAAAGGAGGTTGCCACTCATTGAAACTCCTTTTATTGGGCCAATTGGCTGTATTCTTTCACTGCCGTAGAGGGGCAGTTATCTTGGTGCCGAAAGGCCTTCCGCTATTTCATCCACCTTCTTGTCTATCACATCTTTTCCATGGGCCATTCCCAGGGTTAGGAGGAGGACCTCGTCCTCTCTCCCTTCATATTCTCCATATTCTTTGCATCCCATTGCATTCACGCATTCATTGCATTCATCGCATCCATCCCATTGCATGCATTTGCACCTCCTGCTTCACGGGTTTCCAAACCCGTATCTTCCCCGCCTTCCGGTACCGCCGGATATTCCGCATTTCCCATCTTATTCATATTCGTCGTTTTGTCCACTCTCCTTGGGGCATCGCGCCACTTTCCGTCTTCTTCCTCTGGAACCTCCGGATCTTCCATACTTTTCCCTCGGGCATCGCGCCCCTTTCCATTTTATTCCTCCAGAACCTCTGGATTCTCCGTTTTATTCTCTCTATTCTCTTTCCGGGCATGACACCCCTTTCCCTCTCATTCCTCCGGAACCTCCGGACTTTCCCCCAGGGCATCACGCCCCTTTCCACTTTATTCTTCCGGAGTCTCCGGATCTTTCATACCTTTCCCTCGGGCATCGCGCCCCTTTCCATTTTCTCCCTACGGAACCTCCGGACCATCCATCTTTCTTCCAGTTCATCTTTATGTTCTTCCAAGACATCACCTCCTTCGTTCTCTTCTTCCTTTTTCATCACTCTTTTTCAGATTTCTTCTCAGGGCATCGCGTCCCTCGATATTTTATCCCTCCGGAGCCTCCAGATTCTTCTTCTGCTCATGATTCTCCTCCGCCTCCAGACCCTCCGGATCCGCCTCTTTCTATCTACCAATTTCTTCTTCTAATTCCTCCTGATTCTGGGTCCGACCCAACTTCTTCCACATCCACTGCCTTGGGCATCTGCCCATTCTCTCACTGCTTTCGAGGCTTTAGTCCTCACTCATCCTTCTAATTCTTCACTTCTTCTGTAGACTGTTCCATGTGATCAGGGTCTCCGCGCCTTAGTGAGGGAGTTCTAGCCCTCGCCTCTTTTCCTTTTCTCCTTATTCGTCCGAGTCTGGTTTGAGCACCACTCATTCTTGTTAAGCCACTCCCAAAATCCTTTGCTTCCAATCCTTTTGACTCCCAAAGAGGACAAATCCCATGATGATCAACCTCGCCTCTGACAGCTGCTTTTACAAATGTTGCAAGGTAACATATTGGCGTAAGTATGCATTTATATGATATCATTACCTCATTACTTCACGCATGATTTTCAAAATGAAGTGCTTCTTAACGAGATTAAGAGTGGTGTTTTAAACCTTTATCTTAAGCTTTTGTTTAATTGAAATCATTCTCAAAAGAGTCCTTTAGGCTTGTTTTTTGCAGCACCTTGGTTAATAAAAACCCGCGCTGGGAATTCAACATTCTCTCCCCGCTTGTTAAGAGCAACCCTTAGTTGGGCACCGCACACACTTCACGGCGTCCTTAGCCGGCTCCTTTGGTTAAACACCGTTGCTATCTTGGCCATGCCATGAGTATATCTGAAAGTCTTTTCTCTTCTTTATTCGGTCGAATGCAAGGGGCAAGAGGTTGACGGATGAGATGACCAACCTTGGTAATCCCCAATACGAGAGGAGTCTCAAATAGGGGCAGTCTTGACCCAAAATCAACATCAATATGAGTTTTCATATGAGTTTTCATGATATACATCTAGCCAAAAGGGCTATTATGAAAATCAAGTCAGAATTTCGATAAAAGCAAAAGTATGAATTATGGCATGACAAGAGTGGCAAAGTCCCCGCAGGGAAAACCCTGGTCGTATGCATGTCATGGGTCTAAAAATCAAAGGCACAAAGCCCCGGCACAACAGACTACCTCTTTAAGGGAACACCTTGGAAAGAATTCAAGTCTTGATATCTCACATCCTGCATAAAGCTTATCCACAATTGTTCTTCTCTTCTCCCTCCAAGACCGAATGTTTCTCAGGTATGGCCTTGGTAGGAGCACCGTTAATCAAGGGCAGTCAATTATAGGACACCACTTTCAATGCACGCCTAGCTTTGGGTAATTTTAGCGAAAAGGGAAGGAACTAGAACCCCTAGCCAGTGGTTCAAAACAACCCTTTGATGCTGCATTAACAATGCCTAAACCAAAATCCAAAAAAAAAAATGATTATTTCCCGATCAAAATCCCAACAAAAATTCAAAATATTTTCCAAGAATCTCCATAAAAATTCAAATATTCAAAAACTCATAAAAATTTGCATATTTTCAAAACTCATAAAAATTTACATATTTCCAAAATCCAAAAATTTGCATTGTATTTTCTGATGGTGTTTTGCAGGAACAGCTTTGCAGAGACCAAAAGCATGGGATGAGTCCTATCTCCACTCATTGCTATCAATCTATTGATTCCCCCGATATTCTCATGACATGCCACCCTGGGCATTTTTTGGTTATCACCTCCTTATATCATTTTGGTTATATCTCCTGATTATCATTCTAATTATTCATCTCCAGATCTTTCAATCAACTCCTGCTAATTTCTCTGGATCAATTCTGCCGATGGGCATTATCAGATCTTGATCATTCAACTCCAAAACTTGATTAGCCAGATTGGCATCCTCATGACAAAATAACAAACAATGATGCTTTGCAATATCATGATTCAACTCATAATGGTTACTATGTTGTGACATGCTATTGATTCATGCTATGCATGCTATGATTAAATGCCTTATTCATTGCTTGTTATATCTTGGCTAATGAAATTTTGAGCACAGGATAAGAAGCTCTTGGTCCCGCCGGCAGGGCATCATCACTCAAAGTCCCACGGTGCTTGCAGCTCATTTTCAGTTCCCATACTTATTGCTTCACCATCCCCCTGTATGCATTCTACTATATGTTATTACACTATTAGATTATATCAAGGACCTTGTGGCTTTGGTAAATCTGGGATTTGAGTTCCCCTTCATCAAAAATAATGATGATTCCAGAGAAGTCTTAGTCACACGGATAGGCCGTTGAGCCGTCCAAGACTGAGGACGATGGTTCCCTTTTACGAGTTGGTGCGCGGATAAACGGGCTTCGGCTTAGTATCAGCTCGCGAAATTGGTTTCTTGACCCAGTCTTGGCAGTTTAACAATATTATCCTTGATTATATTATATCTTTATTTGTTATTTTCCCTTTAAACCCAGCATGCATTCATGTAGGAATTTGAAACAATTGTGAAAAATCATTCTGATGAGCTGACTTTGAGGGTTGAATTGATATTAATATTTTCCAGATATGAGATATTCCATGCCGAATTGTGTCTTCAGTGCGTTTTGTCGCTGTTTTTGGTCATTTTCTCGAAAGCTCCTTGTTTGGATTTCTATCATCTTATTTCAACACTTTCCCTTGATCCACCTTGGCTGCAGCACGTCCACTGGCTGGTAACCGCTCCCCAATGGTGAAACTTACAGGTTTGTGACCTGAGGTACTTCCACCGAGCTGGAAATTGATCATTCTCCTTCGTGCCCGCGTGCACACTCCCCCTTTTATCCAAACATCGTTGATTTCATTGAATTTACCGAGATTGCTTCATCTCGTGCTTTTGATTTGATTCTCATCAAGTGATGTTGATTGCGTGTCTCATCACACCTTGGCATCTACTTTTCAGTTTGCTACACTCCCTTGCAAAGCAGACGCCAAGGCGGGGCAGCTGTAGACACGCCAAAATTGACATTACTTTGAGTATTTCTCATATTGCCGTGCAATGTCCCATTTGACCCTCAAATTAGTTTGTTTGAGTGGTTTTTCCCATTTTTCTAGAATTTTTTCCTATTTTTTCCCATTTATCTCCTCTTTCCTATTTTTCTGGATTTTCTGGGCATTTATCTCAATTTTTGAAATTCACGACCTGGGTAAGGGCGTGTTTTTAACAAAACACGACCTGATCTGGGGCGTTTCTTTGAGAAAGGACGACCTGACCTGAGGGCGTCAATTCTTTTGGTTTGACCGACTTCCCCATTTGAGCTCTTGAAATTAACGCCCTTCCCAGGGACGTGGTTTTAAAAGTGGCTTTGATTGAGGCGTGTTTTACATTTTTCAAATATGGGGAGCTTTTATTTCTAAAATTTGGTTTTCAGGGCGTGTTTTTTAGAAACGCCCTCTGGCAGGTCGTCAATTCAACAATTGACGCCCTGAACCAGGTCGTGTTTCACTTTTGTGCTCCGAACGAACGCAACCTTTTCCAGAGAGACACCTGCTTTGTTTGGGCTCCTGCCCAGTCTAATCCTCCCCTCTTTGGGCTCTTGCCCGTTCTTATCTCTTCTTCCTTTGGACTCTTGCCTTCTTATCTCTTCATCCAATTCTATTTAACAGAGCCATTGGCTCTGTCAATCGGTTGGACTCCTCCTCTTCGGATCCCTCCTTTTCGATCCCCCTTCTTCCTCCCACGTATTTCTTCTTCTCCTTCTTCTCTGTTTGTTTTTTCCTTTTTTTGTTTTGTGATTGCAGGTTGCTGTTGCTGTCGTTCGGCAGAAGGAGGAGCGCCCGCGCAAAGCTTCATCATCTTCTTCAAGCCTCTCCCCCTTGAATATAAAAGCCACGACGCACAGGCTTCCTTTATTTTTATTTTCCTCTCATTTTTGCAGCACACATACATATGCGTGCATCATCATATTATTAACTCCCCTTCTCAACCATGTGAGAAATCTCCCCACAGTGCAATCTCTTGCACGTCTCCTTATTTTCATGCATCATATATTTCATCATTGTTTTATTAATTTTTTCTTCTCAACCATGTGAGAACCTCCCCTTAGTGCATCTCTTGCACTCTTTTATTATTTGCATTCATTCATATCTCCCCACCCTTTTTGCATAGGGGTTTAAGGGCTAACCACCCTTAAGGTGTGTTCTTCACCATGATTTCATGCTCATCTTTATTTAGGATTTGATGCTACACTCACCATGTTCTAATCCATATTTCTTTATTGGTGTTTGATTGTTTTGCAAGGGTAATCAATTGAAGAACTCTCTTCATCGGCCGGCCGATCTAGAAGAGAAAGGAGCACTCGCAATCCCCGCGTTTTTCAAAGGTATTCTTCGCGATCCCTCCATGTTCTTTTTCATTGTTATATTCTTTTGAGGCGTTCGCGTCTCTGGCGATCACAATTCCCCTTAGCACCTCGTGCTATTTCATGCTTATTTATTTCATTTATTCTTATTCTTAATTTTTCCTTAAGTGGATTTTTAATAGAGATCTACAACTATCCGAAGTACACAATGTATTTCATATTTCTATGCTCAAAAAGTATGTTCATGATCCATCTCACGTCATAGATCATGACAACCTGGTGATACAAAAGGATCTCACATATGAACAAAAGCCTTTAAAGATCCTTAATCGCGAAGTTCGTGCACTAAGAAACAAGATGATTCCCATGGTAAAGGTTCAATAGAGCAAGTGCACAGAGCAAGAAGCTACTTGGGAGACTGAAGAATCTATGAAGAAAAGATTCCTTGATTTATTTCAAAATAGTAAGTATCTTGCACCCTCCATGTTTTATATGCAATGAAATTTGGGAACAAAATTCTTTTAAGTGGGAGAGGGTGTAGCAACCCGAATAAAATATAGGAATAAAATCTCCCTAAACAAATAAAACTTCCAATTAAATAGTCAAATGGCCCAAACCAAACACTATCTAACAAGCCCCACCCCCAATTATTTCCCATTAAGGCCTCCCATACATACTCTACCCAATAATTCTAATGGGCCAAAACATAAAATCCTTTTGATGAAGCCTTAACCCTTATATATATAGATGGGCTTTTATAAGCAAAACAAGGCCCATAACCTCTTCTACGTAAGGTCATGATGAGGGTAAAGGTGCATATACATATAGTATGGAGGTTGGTTTCAAAAGCCCAAAACCTCGCCACGTTCGAACCTTTGCATGAGGCTTTAGGGTTTATGCCCAACCAGGAAAGTGGCTGTGGTTTGGGAAGGAGGAGATTAGCATGGGAAACTTTAGATCCCCTAGGATTACTATGTGGGAAGGATAAATTCCATTAGAACTCTAACCCTGTTAGGTTCCTTTTTATTATAAATACACCCCTCCATCGAACAAGTCAAGGCTACTGCTGCAGCTTGTTCTGTCATGCGTCGACGTCATCTTCATCATCCTGCACCGTGCGTGAGAGAGAAAGGTTGTTCTCTTCTCTACGATTTGTGCTGCGACTACGGTTGTGTTGCTGCAGACGCTGTAGTTCTTCATCTTCCTCCCTGACCGTTGCAACTCATCTTCCTGCTACTGCTGTTAAATTAGTTATTACTTTCGTTGTTCCTGCTACAATTGTCCTTCTTCTTCCACGATCGTGTGCTCCTGCTGCTTCTTCCTTTTGTTCCTGTGGACGCCATGGGATTTCCTCTACTACCACGGTTGCTGCTGCACGAAGGAGCAAGCCTCATCTTCCTGTCGTAGCTGCTATTGTTGCAGTTGATATTCTTCTCCCAAGTTCGTGAATATTCGTCGTCTCAACCAACCATAAGAGGTAGGTGTTCTAAAGATATGAAGCCCAACATGATAATCAAAGTCAATTCATGCATATAGGTCATATAGTGTTGATTCCACGATTCCTGTTTGAGTTTTATGAAGCATTACTAAGTTTCATTAAATAGCGGCCAGGTCATGGGCGCTTATTGAATGAACGCCCACGCGAGCTGTCGCCAATTCTTCTAAAATAACGACAGTGGCCAGGGCATAGTTTAATGAGCGACCTTTTCCCAATATGCTAATTATTTTAAGTATTTAATAAATAGCACATGCTTAAAAATTAATATCTATGAAACCTTACGTTACAATTATTGCATGAGCAAGTTCCTGGAATCCTGATATTTTTCTCTGTCTATCCATGTCTTTACTTTCCTGATTATGTGAACTCCACGTTTATGAACAGTGTTTTGTGTCTAAGATTGTATCTGCCCGATGTGTAGCATCAAATAAAGAATGGGCGACAGTCACCTAGTTGCTATTTAAAAGAATGAGCGCCCTATACGGTGGCACTTTATTGTAAAAAAATATAGTAAATAGAATTTATATTGAAATTCATGAATGTGCGACCTAAATCATGACGTCAATTAAAGAATGAACGCCATCATACGCAGTCGCTATTTACAATTATAAATATTAAGATTATGAGAAATTCTAGAATTTACGCCCGTATACAGTGTCGTTAATTCATAGTATTTTCTTGGAAAATTCTGTTATAATTAAGATTGAATGACCGTTCAGAAAGTAGCTATTTTAGTATATAGTGACCTCTGATCAGGCGCCAATTCTTCTCTCTCAATTTTATCACATTTCTCAACCCATATCGCGGGTTTACTTGGCACTCTCATCTCACATCCGTAGATGGAGTCCATGTTTTCATTTCTATCGATTACACACTCAATTCTTGGTGATGATTGGACCCTCCATGGGATATTCCTTCCTTTGGACTAGTACTTTCTTCATTGAGACCTCCGTACGTCTACGCTAGCCTTGGATTCCCTCAAGGCAGCCGAGCAGGTTGTACCATAAGAACCCTGGAACCTTTACTTGTCACGTCACTCTAAAGAAACGTGATGCATTAGTCCTCATAAGAGCGCTATTTCTGGCCTCTAGTGAGAAGTCTGTTCTGTCAGTAATTAGCAACCATGACTTGGGCGCTAGAAGGAATTGGTGACCTGGACGTTGGCGCTATTTCCCTGATTTTGTGACCTGAGCCTGGGCGCTATTTCATCAAGGCTGTACTATTCACAGGAATTAGCGACCAGACAGTGGGTGATATTTCTGTAATTGATGGCGACTGAGTGGGCGCCAATTACCCAGATTCATGACATGTCTTGGTTTTTGCGTGGTTTAATGATGTGTCATACTTGTTCAAAGTTCTGCACATGAACTCCTTCATTCGTGAAATCTACCTTATCATCCTACAGTAGTTTATTCTTGGAACTCTATATTGGCTATAACTATAGTGGATGTCTAAATATACATGACTCAGTGCTTGCGCATATAGGGCCCGATCTGGTCCTGGGAGAGCACCCGAAAGTATTTGTACCCATGGGAGTTGATTGATCACGGTGTGGCATTGCACTGAAGTACATGACTTACTAGATTTGACATTTCACGACTCGTGCTTGACTCATACTTGACTTGACATGACTTGCGTGGCCTGGAATGTGTATTTACTTGCTTGATATTATAATAGCCAATTCTCATGACTTGTTATTACATGCTTGACTATCTTGATACACATCCCATGATTATCTTGAAACATTGTTAGTCCATCTACATTACTTCCTATTATTCCGCTCTCGTCATTGTCATGCGTACATGCATAGCTAGACTTGCATCCATGTAACATGTAATTTACTTAAAGCAAGCTTGTACTTGAGATATAATTCCTACTGAGCGTTCGCTCACGTAGTGTTTTCCCTATTTTTTAGGTAACTCCGATGACGAGAATCAATCGGATGGGAACGGGAATGAGTAAAGAGCGTAGAGCCACCCAGTCACGAAAGCGTCTATCTAGTCGTGTCTTTTTCCTATTTCTTGAGTCGATCGTTGTAATTTTCTTTATTGAGTGAAGAATGTCCTTTAGTACTCTTTTCTAAAGAGGAGATTATATAATGGATTTACCTTAATGGTTATTATGAATAAATTGGATTTGGTTAGCTTGCAATTTACGCATCTCTGTATATAAGGTTGAATTCCTTATGCTCTGATTGACATGAATGATATAAACTTGTCACGCGTACTGGGTTCCTTCCGCGCTCGGGGCATAACAGTTTTTGTGGTATCAGCGCCTAGGATATTCAATTCCTAGGAAACCAAGTCCAAGGATAGGTTTATACTTTTACCTGGTGAGATTGGGTAGAGCCATGGGTTAAGTTAACCTAGAAACTTAGACCCTTGGATTAATCACATATTAATATAGTTACTTAATTATTGTAGGATCATAGCCGCCGAACATGCTCAATGGCGCGACATGCAACGCACTGTCCAAGGTTTTACCTAGGCGCTACAACAAGTGGCGCAGGGCGGAGCACACCGTGGAGCGGGAGATCTCCACCGAAGCTTCCGTAATATAAATCCACCAAAGTTTACTGGCTCGTCCGACCCCGACGATGCCGAACACTTGATCAAGGAGATAGAAAGGATATTCCATGTCATGTAATGCACGGATGAAGAAAAAGTCTTATTAGTGACGTTCCAACTAGAGCGGGATGCTCGTTTTTGGTGGGAATCTATAGAAGCTACCTTACCCCATGAGCAAGTTACGTGGGGCGAGTTTGTGGAGTATTTCAACAACAAATACTTCTCAGACCGTATTCAAGAAAAGAAGGCCGCAGAATTCGCTGTCCTCAAGCAAAGAACCTTATCGGTGGCCGAGTACGAGGCCCAATTTTCCCGTCTATCAAGGTATGCACCCCCCACTTTGTATGTACCGAGAAAATGAAGGCGAGAAGATTTCTTAATGGGCTTTGACTCCAATACATTACTCAACTGGCACCGATGGACATTCAAGTCTATTCAGAGATGATAAGGCGAGCCCAGCTGCTAGAAGATGCCACGGAGTTGTCCGACCAGATTCGTGGGAAGGACAAGATGGAGCACATTATGAGCTCTGGCACATTCAAGCTGTCCTGCAACAAGAAAAATAGCTAGCAATGAAGGAGATTCCTCCCAAGATAAGAAGTTCAATAAAAATAGCAAGCCTTTCTCCATTACTACCACACCTTCCAAAGAGGTGTGTAAACATTGCGACAAGGTCGGCCATAAGGCCGAAGAATGTTGGAGGAGATTGGGAGCTTATCTCCGTTGCGGGAGCCGTGATCATCAGATTCCCGACTGCCCTCTACTAAATGATCAAGCCGGAAACGAGAAGCGCCCGATGAAGAAGCAAGCACGTCTTCAAGCTCTTTAAGAGGCGGAGCAGGATGAAGGCGGACTGGTGGAAGGTACATTAAAGATTTGCTCTAAATCTGCTCGTGTCTTGTTTGATACCGGCGCGACACATTCTTTTGTTTCCAAGAAGTTTGCTGATCCATTACCTATGGAACCGGAGTGGATAGATTTAGTTATTTCAACTCCTCTCGGAAATGAGTCCGAGATTTCCCACCATTATCTGAATTGTGAAGTTATGGTGAAAGGGAAAAATCTACCTGCCTATTTAATATGCCTAGACATGAAGGAGTATGATGTTATACTAGGAGCCGATTGGCTATCCACACACAACACAATTGTAAATTGCCAAAACGGCAAGGTAACTTTTAAAGAAATCCCAGAATTTGTCTACACTAGTCCTCGGAGTCGAAACAAGTCACCCCTTATTTCGGCCCTCCAAGCTAGTAAACTCTTGAGGAAAGGATGTGTGGCTTTCATAGCATTTGTGACCACCACGGAAGTGAAAGAGTCTAAGATAGAAGTCATCCAAGTGGTTCGGGAGTTTCCCGATGTGTTCCCGGAAGATTTGCCCGGATTACCCCCACAAAGAGAAGTGGCCTTCACCATCGACCTTGTCCCTGGTGCTAGCCCAGTTTCTAAAGCACCTTATAGGATGTCCCCCTCCTAGCTCAAGGAATTAAAGGAGCAATTGATGGAGCTCTTGAAGAAAGGATTTATCAGGCCAAGTACCTCCCCGTGAGGAGGGCCCGTACTATTTGTAAAGAAGAAAGATGGATCGATGAGACTCTGCATTGATTATCGATAGTTGAACCACCTTACTATCAAGAACAAATATCCAGTACCAAGGATCGATGAATTATTTGATCAAATATCTGGATCCAAATATTTTTCAAAGATCAATCTCAGGTCAGGATACCACCAATTGAGGATCAAGGATGAAGACATTTATAACACCGCATTCCGGAGCAGGTATGGGCACTACGAATTTGTTGTTATGTCTTTTGGACTAACGAATGCCCCTGTAACCTTTATGCAGTTGATGAATAGTATATTCAGGTCTTATCTGGATCAATTTGTAGTGGTGTTCATTGATGACATATTGATTTATTCAAAGACCGAAGAAGATCATGAAGAACACTTAAGGATTGTATTACAAATATTAAGGAATAATTAACTTTACGCCAAACTTAGCAAGTGTGACTTCTGGCTTAAGGAAGTGTCCTTCCTAGGGCATGTGATCTCAAAGGATGGGATTTCTGTTGATTTTTCCAAAGTTGAGGCTGTGAAGAATTGGGAAAGACCAACCAATGCAACTGATATATGTAGTTTCTTGGGTCTAGTTAGCTATTACAGGCGATTCATCAAGGACTTCTCCAAGATTGCCGTTCCACTTACTAGGCTGACCCGTAAGGAGATTCCTTATAGGTGGGATGAAGAATGCGAGAAGAGCTTTCAAGCCTTGAAGGATCATCTAACAACCGCCCCGGTATTGGCATTACCAACTGAAGGGGAGAAATTCGAGGTATATACCGATGCGTCTGGCATTGACCGTGGATGTGTGTTAATGCAACAAGGGAGACTCATTGCTTACTCATCCTGACAATTAAAGAAGCATGAGAAAAACTACCCGGTGCATGACTTAGAGTTGGCCGCGGTAGTATTTGCTTTAAAGATCTGGAGGCACTATCTCTATGGAGAACAGTTTACTGTGTACTCCGATCACAAGAGTCTCAAGTATCTATTTTCTCAAAAAGAATTGAATATGAGACAAAGGCGTTGGCTGGAGTATCTCAAGGACTTCGACTTCACAATACAATACCATCATGGAAAGGGTAATCCCGTAGCCGATGCCCTTAATCGAAAGCCGAGAGCGTTATCGGCCAACTGTATGATCCAAGAATGGAAGTTACTGGAACAATTCTGTAAGCTGGATATAAGCACGAATAAGGAGAAAGGGTGTATCCCCCTATCGCACATGAGCATACAACCGGATCTACTCTCCGAAATCTAAGGACTTCAAGACAATGACCCAGTACTGGTAGAAATAAAAGGCAAGTTAGAAGAGCAACCTAATTTCAAGGTAGCATCAGATGGACGGTTATTGTTCCGAGAAAGGACTTGTGTGCCGGATTGTCCAGAATTGAAGAAGAAAATTTTAGAAGAAGCTTACAGATCAAGGTACACAATTCATACCAGATCTACCAAGATGTACCAAGACTTGAAACGGACCTTTTAGTGGCCTAACATGAAAAGGGAGGTAGCAGATTTTGTGTCTCGCTGTCTCACGTGCCAACAAGTCAAGGCAGAACACCAAAAGTCTGCCGGTAAGCTACATCCTCTGGATATTCCTAAGTGGAAGTGGGAGGATATCGTCATGGACTTCATTATGGGTCTGTCTAAATCTAGAGGAGGACATGATGGAATATGGGTCATCATAGATCGATTGACCAAGTCAGCTTACTTCATGTCGATAAAGAGCCGATGATCAGTTGATGTTCTTGCTGCCTTATACGTCAAAGAAGTCGTCAGAATGCATGGAGTTCCTGTTTCGATCGTGTCTGACCGAGACCAGCGCTTCACTTATCATTTCTGGAAGGGTCTACACCATTCGTTGGGGACAAGACTCAACTTTAGTACAACTTTTCATCCTCAAACAGATGGTCAGACCGAGAGAACAAATCAAGTCGTAGAAGACATGCTACGAGCTTGTATTATTGATTTTGGTGGAAACTGGCATGATCATCTACCCATGGTCGAGTTTGCATATAATAGTTACCAGGCAAGTATCCAAATGGCATCTTTCGAGACATTATATGAAAGGAGTTTCCGATCATCCTTATGCTAGGACGAGGTTGGTGAAAAGCAACTACTAGGCCCGGAGATGGTAAGGGATACCACCGAGAAGATTCAACTCATTAGAGAAAGACTCCAAATGGCTCAGTCTAGACAAAAGACTTACACCGATATTAGAAGGAGAGACCTCGAGTTCCAAGTTGAAGACCACGTCTTTCTTAAAGTTTCTACAAGATGAGGAAATAGAAGAATTGGTGTTAAGGGCAAGCTTACACTAAGATATATTGGTCCCTTCGAGGTGCTAGAAAGAGTTGGCGAGGTTGTCTATTGGATCGCCTTGCCTCTGTAACTATCTGAAGTACAAGATGTATTTCATATTTCTATGCTCAAAAAGTATGTTCATGATCCATCTCACGTCATAGATCATGACAACCTGGTGATACAAAAGGATCTCACATATGAACAAAAGCCTTTAAAGATCCTTGATCGCGAAGTTCGTGCACTAAGAAACAAGATGATTCCCCTGGTAAAGGTTCAATAGAGCAAGTGCACAGAGCAAGAAGCTACTTGGGAGACTGAAGAATCTATGAAGAAAAGATTCCTTGATTTATTTCAAAATAGTAAGTATCTTGCACCCTCCATGTTTTATATGCAATGAAATTTGGGAACAAAATTCTTTTAAGTGGGAGAGGGTGTAGCAACCCGAATAAAATATAGGAATAAAATCTCCCTAAACAAATAAAACTTCCAATTAAATAGTCAAATGGCCCAAACCAAACACTATCTAACAAGCCCCACCCCCAATTATTTCCCATTAAGGCCTCCCATACATACTCTACCCAATAATTCTAATGGGCCAAAACATAAAATCCTTTTGATGAAGCCTTAACCCTTATATATATAGATGGGCTTTTATAAGCAAAACAAGGCCCATAACCTCTTCTACGTAAGGTCATGATGAGGGTATAGGTGCATATACATATAGTATGGAGGTTGGTTTCAAAAGCCCAAAACCTCCCCACGTTCGAACCTTTGCATGAGGCTTTAGGGTTTATGCCCAACCAGGAAAGTGGCTGTGGTTTGGGAAGGAGGAGATTAGCATGGGAAACTTTAGATCCCCTAGGATCACTATGTGGGAAGGATAAATTCCATTAGAACTCTAACCCTGTTAGGTTCCTTTTTATTATAAATACACCCCTCCATCGAACAAGTCAAGGCTACTGCTGCAGCTTGTTCTGTCATGCGTCGACGTCGTCTTCATCATCCTGCACCGTGCGTAAGGGAGAAAGGCTATTCTCTTCTATACGATTTGTGCTACGGCTACGGTTGTGTTGCTGCATATGCTGTAGTTCTTCATCTTCCTCCCTGACCGTTGCAACTCATCTTCCTGCTACTACTGTTAAGTAGTTACTGCCTTCGTTGTTCCTGCTGTAGTTGTCCTTCTTCTTCCACGATTGTGTGCTCCTGCTGCTTCTTCCTTTTGTTGCTGTGGGCGCCGTGGGATTTCCTCTACTACCACGGTTGCTGCTGCACTAAGGAGCAAGCCTCATCTTCTTGTCGTAGCTGCTATTGCTGCAGTTGATATTCTTCTCCCATGTTCGTGAATATTCGTCGTCTCAACCAACCATAAGAGGTAGGTGTTCTCAAGATATGAAGCCCAACATGATAATCAAAGTCAATTCATGCATATAGGTCATATAGTGTTGATTCCACGATTCCTGTTTGAGTTTTATGAAGCTTTACTAAGTTTCATTAAATAGCGGCCAGGTCATGGGCGCTTATTGAATGAACGCCCACGCGAGCTGTCGCCAATTCTTCTGAAATAGCGACAGTGGCCAGGGTGTAGTTTAATGAGCGACCTTTTCCCAATCTGCTAATTCTTTTAAGTATTTAATAAATAGCACATGCTTAAAAATTAATATCTATGAAACCTGACGTTACAATTATTGCATGAGCAAGTTCCTGGAATCCTGATATTTTTCTCTGTCTATCCATGTCTTTACTTTCCTGATTATGTGAACTCCACGTTTATGAACCGTGTTTTGTGTCTAAGATTGTATCTGCCCGATGTGTAGCATCAAACAAAGAATGGGCGACAATCACCTAGTTGCTATTTAAAAGAATGAGCTCCCTATACGGTGGCACTTTATTGTAAAAAAATCTAGTAAATAGAATTTATATTGAAATTCATGAATGTGCGACCTAAATCATGACGTCAATTAAAGAATGAACGCCATCATACGCAGTCGCTATTTACAATTATAAATATTAAGATTATGAGAAATTCTAGAATTTACGCCCGTATACAGTGTCGTTAATTCATATTATTTTCTTGGAAAATTCTGTTATAATTAAGATTGAATGACCTTTCAGAAAGTAACTATTTTAGGATATAGTGACCTTTGATCAGGCGCCAATTCTTCTCTCTCAATTTTATCACATTTCTCAACCCATATCGCGGGTTTACTTGGCACTCTCATCTCACATCCGTAGATGGAGTCCATGTTTTCATTTCTATCGATTACACACTCAATTCTTGGTGATGATTGGACCCTCCATGGGATATTCCTTCCTTTGGACTAGTACTTTCTTCATTGAGACCTCCGTACGTCTACGCTAGCCTTGGATTCTCTCAAGACAGCTGAGCAGGTTGTACCATAAAAACCCTGGAACCCTTACTTGTCATGTCACTCTGAAGAAACGTGATGCATTAGTCCTCATAAGAGTGATGTTTCTGGCCTCTAGTGAGAAGTCTGTTCTGTCAGTAATTAGTGACCATGACTTGGGCGCTAGAAGGAATTGGTGACCTGGATGTTGGCTCTATTTCCCTGATTTCGCGACCTGAGCCTGGGCGCTGTTTCATCGAGCCTGTACTATTCATAGGAATTAGTGACCAGACAGTGAGCACTATTTATGTAATTGATGGCGACTGAGTGGGCGCCTATTACCCAGATTCATGACATGTCGTGGTTTTTACGTGGTTTAACGATGTGTCATACTTGTTCAAAGTTCTGCCCATGAACTCCTTCATTCGTGAAATCTACCTTATCATCCTACAATGGTTTATTCTTGGAACTCTATATTGGCTATAACTATAGTGGATGTCTAAATATACATGACTCAGTGCTTGCGCATATAGGGCCCGATCTGGTCCTGGGAGTGTAGATTCTAATAAATCCACTTAGAACAATTAAAAAAAAAGAATTAAGGCATGCACATGGTGCTAATAAAGAGAGTGATCGCCAGAGACGAGGGCCTCAAATGATATAAACAATAATAATCAAGGGAGGGATCGCGAATATAAATACCTCAAATGCGGGGAGATTGTGAGTGCTCCTTTCTCTTCCGATCGGCCGGCCGATGAAGAGAGTTATTCTTGTTGATTACCCTTGCAAAGATCAAAGACAACAACCAATAAAAAGATTGGATTAGAACCAAGGTGAGTGTAGCATCAAATTCATAATAAAGATGAGCATGGAAATCATGTATAAGAACACACCTTATTAGGTGTTGGCCCTTAAACCCCTATACAAAAGGGTATGGGAGATAATGATGAATGATATATAAAAAAATGAATGCAAGTGTTGCACTATGGGAGTCTCAACGTGGTTGAGTGAGATGAATATATAAACAAGATATATGCATGCGTAGGAACTAATGCAATAAAAAAAACAAAAGAAGAATTGAAAAGATAAGAAGCCTGTGTTTCTTTGGCTTTGATGCTCAATGGGGAGGGAGCCTCCGTCAGAGATGAAGCTTTAGATGTGTAGGAAGTTCCTCCTTCAGCCAAGAAGCAACAGCAATTCCCTGTAAGAAAAAGAAGAAGAAGAAGAATCCCCTCTTCGACAGAGCCACATGGGCTCTATTTATAGTGGAGATTGAAGTTTTAATTCCAATAATGATTAGGAGAATTGTTTTTAGCAAGAGACAAATATTGGAAGGGGTCCTCCCAATCATGGAAAGCATTGGGGTCCTTTCCGAAGTGAAAAGGGTCTCAAAATGAGGAAAGTAGAGGTTTCTGGAAAAATCAGAATTTGATCAAGAAATGACGCCTTGGAGACGGCCGTTTCTTAAAATGACGCCCGCGGAGGAAACGTCAATTTCAGAATTGACGACTTGCATAGGGGCGTTATTTAGAATTTAACACGAATTTCGGTCGGACCCAAACTCTCAAAATATAGCAATGAAAATGACGACCGACACAGGGGCGTTAATTGGAAATGACGCCTTGCACAGGGGCATTAATCAAAATGATAAAAAGTAAAAAAGAATGGACGATCGAGCATTCGGGCGTCAATTTAATTGACGTCCGATTCAAGGTCGTTAATTCAAAATATTCAAAACAGGGCCATTTTTCATTTCTCAATATTATTTTTCTATTTTTTAGGTGGAGGTGCATCAAGCTGTGCTGATTCCAATTACTATTTTTTCGTATTTTTCTGACACCCGGAAGGCCACCAAATCACCTCTGGAAGAGGGTTAAAAATAATATTAAAAAATTCAAATTAAAATTGACGTCTTCTCAAACGTCGTTATTTAATTTTTTTTAATTTTTAATTTTATTTAAAATCAAAATAACGTCCCATGCTAAGTCGTTAATTCCAAAAAAATTCTAAAAAATTCTCAGAAAAATGAAAAAATGAAAGAATGGACGCCTAATGGAAGTGGCGTCAATTTTCTTAATTATTTTATTAAATTTTTTTAAAATAAAATGACACCCCCCTCATGCCGTTAATTCGAAAAAATTCATAAAAATAGAGAAAAATGCCCAGAAAATCTAGAAAAATAGGAAAAAATAACAAAAGAGAAGGAAAAGGGAGAAAAAGGAATAAATCCAAGAAAAGTGAGAAAAATCACTCAAATAAAGTTAATTTGAGGGCCAAATTGGGGTATTACAAGGTAATATGAGATGTACTCACAGTAATGTCAATTTTGGCGTGTCTACAGTTGCCCCGCCTTGGCGTCTGTTTTGCAAGGGAGCAGAGCGAACTGAAAAGTAGATGCCAAGGTGTGATGAGACACGCAATCAACATCACTTGATGAGAATTAAATCAAAAGCTCGAGATGAAGCAATCTCGGGAAATTCAATGAAATCAACGATGTTTGGATAAAAGAGGGAGTGTGCACGCGGGCACGAAGGAGAATGATCAACTTCCAGTGCGGTGGAAGTACCCCAGGTCACAAACATGTAGGTTTCACCATTGGGGAGCGGTTACCAGTCAATGTGGACGTACTACAGCCAAGGTGGATCAAGGGAAAAGATTGAAATAAGATGATAGAAATCCAAACAAGGAGCTTTCGAGAAAATGACCCAAAACAGCGACAAAACGAATTGAGGATTCCATTCAGCAATGAATATCTCATATCTTGAAAGATTAAGATCAATTTCACTCTCCAAATCAGCTTATCAGAATGATTTTCCAATGTTGATTCAAAGTCCTATATGCATGCATGCTAGGTTTAAAGGGAAAATATAAAGCAAACGAAAATATAAGATAATCAAGGATAATATTGTTAAACTGTCAAGACCGGGTCAAGAAACCAATTTCGCGAGCTGATACTAAGCCGAAGCTCGTTTATCCGCACACCAACTCGTAAAAGGGAACCATCGTCCCCAGTCTTGGACGGCTCAACGGCCTATCCGTGTGACTAAGACTCCTCTGGAATCATCATTGTTTTTGATGAAGGGGAACTCAAATTCCAGATTTACCAAAGCCACAAGGTCCTTCATACAATCTAATAGCGTATGTAACATATAGTAGGAATGCATACAAGAAGATGGTGATAGCAATAAGCATGAGGGAACTGATAAATGAGGTGTAAACACCGTGGGACTTGGATGATGATGCCCAGACGGTGGGACCAATGGCTTCTTCCTGCGCCCAAAAGTTCATTAGCCAAGATATAAGAGATAACAAGCAATGAATATGGCATTTAAGCATAGCATGGAATCAGTAGCATGAAAGCAATCACAATATAGACATCAGAGCGATCAAAGTTTTAGTGTGGATAGCATTCAAGCATGTATTAACAAGGCAAAGCATGTTTAACATGAAGAGCATAGCATTGCAAAGTATCATTGTTTGTTGTTTGTCATGAGGATGACAATCTTGACATGTGAGACTGAGATTGGATGATCAGGATCAAGTAATGCCCAGTGGCAGAGTGATCAAGTGAAATCAGCAGGAGTTTATTAAAAGATTTTGGAGTAATGCCTAGCAAATCATGAAGATGTGATCATTTTGAACATGGGGAGAATCAAAAGGTAGATGACAATGAATGGAGAGGACTCATCCTGTGCTCTTGGTCCTGTGAGAGTTGTTGTCCCTGCAAAAACACCATCAGAAAATACAATGCAAATTTTTTTTGGATTTTGGAATATGCAAGTTTTTGTGGGTTTTGAAAAAGATATTCAATTTTTATGTGGATTTTGGAAAATATGTGAATTTTTTATGAATTTTGAAAATATTCAATATTTTTAGATTTTGAGAAATATTCAATTTTTTTTATTTTTTGGTTTAGGCTTTGTTAATACAGCATCAAAGGGTATTTTTAAACCACTGGCTAGGGGTCCTTGTTCCTTCCCCTTTCGCTAAAAACTGCCCAAAGCTGAGCGTGCATTGAAGGTGGCGCCCTACGACCGGCTACCCTTGTATAATGATGCCCCTACCAAGGCCATACCCGAGAAACATTCGATCTTGGAGGGAGGAGAGAAGAATAATTGGAGATAAGCTTTATGCAAGATGGGAGATGTCGGGACTTGAATTCCTTCCAAGGTATTAACCCTCAAAGAGGTGGTCTGTTGCGCCGAGGCTTTGTGCCTTTGATTTTTAGACCCTTGACATGCATACGACCAGGGTTTTCCCTGCGGGGACTTTACCACTCTTGTCATGCCACAATTCATACTTTTGAATTTATCGAAATCTTGACTTGATTTTCATAATAGCCCTTCTTGGCCAGATGTATCATGAAATTTGACTTTATTTTTATTATTTTAGGTCAAGACTGCCCCTATTTGAGACTTCTCTCGTATTGGGAATTACCTAGGTTAGTCATCTCGTCCGCCAACCTCTTGCCCTTGCATTCGGCCGAGTAAAGAGGAGAAAAGACTTTCAGATATACTCATGGCATGGTCAAAGTAGCAACGATGTTTAACCAAAGGAGCCGGCTAAGGACGCCGTGAAGTGTATGCGATGCCCAGCTAAGGGTTGCTCTTAACAAGCGGGGAGAGAATGTTGAATTCCCAGCGCGGGGTTTTTATTAACCAAAGGTGCTGCAGAAGCAAGCCTAAAGACTTTTTTGAGAATGATTTAATTAAGATAAAGGTTTAAAACACCACTTTTGATCTTGTTAAGAAGCACTTTATTTTGAAAAACATGCGTGAAGCAATAAGGTAATGATATCATAAAATGCGTACTTACGCCAATATGTTACCTTCCGATCTTTGTGGAAGCAGCTGCCAGGGGCGAGGTTGATCAACATGGGATAGTCCTCTTTTGGCGAAGAAAAGGAATGGAAGCAAAGGATTTGAAAGTGGCTTAACAAGAAGGAGTGGTGTTCAGACCAGACTCAGACGAATAAGGAGAAAAGGAAGAGAGGCGAGGGCTAGAACTCCCTCACTAAGGCGCGGAGACCCTGATCACATGGAACAGTCTACAGAAGAAGCAGAGAATTAGAAGGAGGAGTGAGGACTAAAGCCTCGGAAGCAGTGGGAGAAAGGGCAGATGCCCAAGGCAGTGGATGTGGAAGAAGTTGGGTCGGACCCGAGATCAGTAGGAATCAGAAGAAGAAATTGATAGATGGAATGAGGCGGATCCGGAGGGTCTGGAGGTAGAGGAGGAGAATCATGAGGGGAAGAAGAATCCGGAGGCTCCGGAGGAGGAGAATCTCGAGGGACGCGGTGCCCTGGGAGAATTAGGGGGGAAAAACTTGGAAGGACGCGATGCCCTGAGGTGAATGGATTAAAAGAGGATGAAGGATCCGGAGGTTCCGGAGGAATGAGACACCATGGGGCGTGATGCCCCAAGAGGACAAGAGAGAAATTCGGGGAGTGCGGATGCAATAGTTGGAAAAGGGCGCGATGCCCTGAGGGAAGATTAGAGGGTGTGCAATGCCTAGGAAGTGTAAGGAGACCCGAAGATCGCAGGATGAAGATGAACAAGATGGGGAATGCGGAAGATCTGGAGGTTCCGAAAGATGGGGAAAATATGGGTCTGGAAACCCCGGAGAAAAGGAATGCAAATGCATGCGAATGCAACAAAATGGATGCGATGAAGACATGGATGCAACAAAATGCATGAGATGCAAAGAATATGAAGGGTGAGAAGATGAGATCCTCCTTCTTAGCCCCGGAGTGGCCCATGAAGAAAATGTGATAGACAAGAATGTGGATGGCGTTGAATAGAAGGTGGATAAAATAGTAGAAGGCCACTTAGCACCAAGATAACCGCCCCTCCATGGCAGTGAAAGTGTATAGCCAATTGGCCCAATGGATAAAGCAAGAGCCCGTGACGAAGCTTCAATGGTAAATGACAACTCCCTTGAAGAGTGAAAAGTAATAGTGTGAGAGAGTCGAAAAGTTGGGATAGGAAGCATTGTGTTGCCCAGGGGTTGTGGCGTATACGAAGTGCTGAACAAAATGGTCATTCGCCCCTTGTATGGAAGAAAAGGTTCAAGGTTTGAAAGTTGGAACAAGGGGTGCCCTGCCCGGCCCTTGGGCACAAACTTACACGGCATCAAAGTTTGACATTCTCTCTTAGTGAGTAGTGGTGGGAACTTGGCCCCTTCGACCATGCTTGGCACAACAACCCGGATCGGCATCCGGGATATAAACTCTTGCATCTTGAATAGCACGGCCGTGGCCAAATCCTTCTTGCCTGGCTCTTGATTATCTTCGGTACAAGTACTTACAGAAGGACGCCCGTTCCGAGTAGTAAAGGGGGTTGAAGCAGAGGCGGAAGGCTCCATGGATGGTGGAGGTATAATGGAAGGTGTTGGAGAAAGGGTGAGTGAAAGCGGAGATTCAAACACGTCGAGCTTCTCCCTTTGCTCAGAAGCAGTCGGGGTTGGCTCGAGTGCAAAAAGGGGTGGACCTTGCTCAGGATTAACCATGGGTAAAGGTGAAGGGTTAAGTGGTGGAATAGGAGTGGCTAGGTTATGGGTTAAAGGTATAATGGAGGGCCGAGGTGGCGGTAATGGGAGGTTAATTGAGGAAGGTTTGGTGGTGGGTTTGCTGGAGGCCGGTGTTGTGGAGGTTGATGGTGGAGTTGACGGAAGTTTGGTGGAAGGCTCGACGGAGGCTGTTGTTATGAAGGTTGATGGCATAGTGGGAGGTATAAAAGAAGGGGGTTTAGTGCGGAGGAAACGCCGCATGTGGCGAACGGTGTTAGGGATAGAAGGTGACTTATGATGTGTCGGTGTAGGTGATCGAAGTATCGACCCATCATCGTAACACCAGTAAGTCTTAGAAACGGGGGTTGGATTGGGGATGGTGGCTTCGTCCTGAGCAAGGGGTTCATCAAGTGGTAGCGAAGGGAGAGGGAAGCGAAGGAAACTCGGAAGGGGTGCTTGCAGAGCTTCGTCGTATGCCGCCTCAAATTCTTCAATCGCCGGTTCTTCATTAGCAGGTTCAAGTGGACACCGTAGTGAAGGCATGTATGTGGGTGGTGGAATGTAATGGTATTGTGTATGTGGTGAATGCAAGTGTGAATGCGTAGGCAGAGGCGGAGGGCCATATGAATGAACGGGGTGAATGGGTGGAGGATGGACATCGTCCACTTGAACGTTGAAATCTGCCGGCTCTTGCTCGCTTGAACTGTCGACGCCGTAGCCGTCTTTCCTATCCTTCCAATCTTTCTCCATCTTTGTAATGTCGTTTAGAACATCATAAAGGGGATTAACTGGAGTAGGAGGAGCGGGCCGTGGGCTCGTAACCCTCTTAAATTGTTCCTCCAACGAAGTGACTTTGTCAAGAAGCGTTTGTTGGAGGGGTGTGACCTGAGTAACAGAGGGTTGGCAGGGCCTTGAAGGAGGGGCCGCATAAAAAGGCCATGGAAGGGGATTAATGGGATGACCCATAGAAGAACCCAGATGGGCCGGGTTGCAAGGAATAAATGGGCCTTGGGGCCGTGGTGGAGGAGGAATAGAAGGAGGCGGGTATTGGACCACCCGAGGAGAAGTGTGAATAGGAGGAGATGGGTGATGGGCTACCCGAGTAGGAATGTGAATAGAAGAGGGAAGTGGGTGATGGGCCACCCGTGTAGGATTGGAAGGAGGATGAGAGGAATAAGATGCACCCTCAACAACGGCCTTAAGGGCTTGGATTTGTTGAGGGGTGAGATGATCTAATGCATGCAAGATCTGGGAGACCTTCTCATCGTCGGGAGGAGACGGTCCCGTAGGAGTAGCGGCTCGCGATTGAATCGAGGGGCCATGAGATTGGATATTGTCCATGGGTTGGGCAATACCATAGGAACGAGGGCGTGGTCCCCTAGAATGATTGTGGTGAGAATTATGGAATTGAGGATTATATGATATGCTAGGTTGTGCATCCTCATGAACATAAATAAGATTAAATATGTTATTTTGTCTATCAAGATAAGCCATTATACAATCAAAGTTCAAGCAAAATAATTTACAAAGAAGCACACAAGTTGGAATGATTACCGTTGATTTTTATTTATTTGAACCTTGGTGAATTAATGAATTTTAACAAACTTTGGAGTGATTCACACAAGGGGGGAACCTAGTTTCAATATAAGTTCACTTCGATGCCAACTAGGAACACTCTCTCACCACGCATAGGCCAACTAAACCCGGGGAACTTCAAGGTACAACCTGCCCGGCGTCCGTGAGGGAATCCACGGGTGCGGGGACTTACGGAGGCTTGGTTTAGGAATTTTCGGTCCAAAGAGACGGAATGCTCAATGGAGGGTCCTTCCTTCACCAAGAGGGGTGTAAGATCTCCTAACAATGTGGGGAGAGGAGGTCTCCCAAACCAATGCAAATGAATGAATGCAAGCAGGTGATATCAAGCAGACAGTATCAGCATAATCACAGAACAAAAACAAATGACGACCTGGGAAAGGTCGCTATATCAATAAATAGCGTCTGAGTGTCAGTCGCTAGTCACTGTGAATAGTGCAAGCAGAGTAACATAGCGCCTTAAGGTGAGGCGCTTTCTCTAGAATGGACGCCCGGGAGTAGGGGCGTCAAATGGCAGTAATCGACATGAATAAACAATGATAATCAAAATGACGCCTTCCAGTAAGGCATTGTACGAGTGAAAGATGCCTTTGACAGGGGCGTCTAAAAAAATGACGCCTTGGTGTGAGGCGTTATACTGACAAAAGACGCCTCTGAGAGGGGCGTTAATTACTTCAATACTTCAACCGACAGTAATGAAAAACACTCACAATCACAGTGTAAAATCGTAGCAATCAATAAAAACATGACAAGGGATATAGCATGCTCATCATCAATTTTTTTTTTTAGAGACGGATAAATGGAATTTCTAAAAATCTATCAAACTAACCAATCACATAGGGGGAGTGCTACGTGGAGCACTAAGGGAGGTGCACCGTGGGTGCAAAAGGGGAGATGGCACACGTGGGTGCCCAAAGGGGAAGGGTAATCAAAAGAAAAATAAAAAGGGGTCCCACCATGATCGCCAATTTGTAGATTCTAAGAAATCCACTTAGAACAATTAAAAAAAAAGAATTAAGGCATGCACGTGGTGCTAATAAGAAGAGTGATCGCCAGAGACGAGGGCCTCAAAGGATATAAACAATAATAATCAAGGGAGGGATCGCGAATATAAATACCTCAAATGCGGGGAGATTGTGAGTGCTCCTTTCTCTTCCGATCGGCCCGCCGATGAAGAGAGTTATTCTTGTTGATTACCCTTGCAAAGATCAAAGACAACAACCAATAAAAAGATTGGATTAGAACCAAGGTGAGTGTAGCATCAAATTCATAATAAAGATGAACATGAAAATCATGTATAAGAACACACCTTATTGGGTGTTGGCCCTTAAACCCCTATGCAAAAGGGTATAGAAGATAATGATGAATGATGTAGAAAAAAATGAATGCAAGTGTTGCACTATGGGAGTCTCAACGTGGTTGAGTGAGATGAATATATAAACAAGATGTATGCATGCGTAGGAACTAATGCAATAAAAAAAACAAAAGAAGAATTGAAAAGATAAGAAGCCTGAGTTTCTTTGGCTTTGATGCTCAATGGGGAGGGAGCCTCCGTCAGAGATGAAGCTTTAGATGTGTAGGAAGTTCCTCCTTCAGCCAAGAAGCAGCAGCAATTCCCTGTAAGAAAAAAAAAAAGAAGAAGAATCCCCTCTTCGACAGAGCTGCAGGGGCTCTATTTATAGTGGAGATTGAAGTTTTAATTCCAATAATGATTAGGAGAATTATTTTTAGCAAGATACAAATATTAGAAGGGGTCCTCCCAATCATGGAAAGCCTTGGGGTCCTTTCTGAAGTGAAAAGGGGCTCAAAATGAGGAAAGAAGAGGTTTCTGGAAAAATCGGAAATTGATCAAGAAATGACACCTTGGAGACGGTCGTTTCTTAAAATGACGCTCGCGGAGGAAACATCAAATTCAGAATTGACGACTTGCATAGGGGCGTTATTTAGAATTTAACACGAATTTCGGTCGGACCCAAACTCTCAAAATATAGTAATGAAAATGACGACCGACACAGGGGCGTCAATTGGAAATGACGCCTTGCACAGGGGCGTTAATCAAAATGATAAAAAGCAAAAAAGAATGGACGACCGAGCATTCGGGCGTCAATTTAATTGACGTCCGATTCAAGGTCGTTAATTCAAAATATTCAAAATAGGGCTATTTTTCATTTCTCAATATTATTTTTCCACTTTTTAGGTGGAGGTGCATCAAGCTGTGCTGATTCCAATTACTATTTTTTCGTATTTTTCTGACACCTGGAAGGCCACCAAATCACCTCTGGAAGAGGGTTAAAAATAATATTAAAAAATTCAAATTGAAATTGACGCCTTCTCAAATGTCGTTATTTAACTTTTTTTTTATTTTTTTATTTTATTTAAAATCAAAATAACGTCCCATGCTAAGTCGTTAATTCCAAAAAATTCTAAAAAATTCTCAGAAAAATGGGAAAATGAAAGAATGGACGCCTAATGGAAGTGGCGTCAATTTTCTTAATTATTTTCTTAAATTTTCTTAAAATAAAATGACACCCCCCTTATGTCGTTAATTCGAAAAAATTCATAAAAATAGAGAAAAATGTCCATAAAATCTAAAAAAATAGGAAAAAATAAGAAAAGAGAAGGAAAAGGGAGAAAAAAGGAATAAATCCAAGAAAAGTGAGAAAAATCACTTAAAAAAAGTTAATTTGAGGGCCAAATTGGGGTATTACAAGGTAATATGAGATGTACTCACAGTAACGTCAATTTTGACGTGTCTATAGGGAGGAGCACCTGAAAGTACTTGTACCCATGGAAGTTGATTGATCACGGTGTGACATTGCACCAAAGTGCATGTCTTGCTAGATTTGACATTCCACGACTCGTGCTTGACTTGTACTTGACTTGACATGACTTGCGTGACCCAGAATGGGTATTTACTTGCTTGATATTATAATAGCCAATTCTCATGACTTATTTTTACATGCTTGACTATCTTGATACACATCACATGATTATCTTGAAACATTATTAGTCCATCTACATTACTTTCTGTTATTCCACTCTCGTCATTGTCATGTGTACATGCATAGCTAGACTTGCATTCATGTAATATGTAATTTACTTAAAGCAAGCTTGTACTTGAGATATAATTTATACTGAGCGTTCACTCACCTAGTGTTTTCCCCTATTTTTTAGGTAACTCCGATGATGAGAATCAATCGGATGAGAACGGGAACAAGTAAAGAGCATAGAGCCACCCAGTCACGAAAGCGTCTATCGAGTCATGTCTTTTTCCTATTTCTTGAGTCGATCGTTGTAATTTTATTTATTGAGTCAAGAATGTCCTTTAGTACTCTTTTCTAAAGAGGAGATTATGTAATGGATTTACCTTAATGGTTATTATGAATAAATTAGATTTGGTTAGCTTGCAATTTGCGCATCTCTGTATATAAGGTCGAATTCCTTATGCTCTGATTGACATGATTGATATAAACTCATCACGCGTACCGGGTTCCTTCCGCGCTCAGGGCGTGACAGTATCTGAGTCAGAAGTTACCTCATCTGGTTCTTCCTCGTGTGCCATGAGACACATGCTTTGCATGAGTTCTTCTAACTCGTCAGTATCCTCATCATCTTTAACTTCTTCGTCGCTCCAAGTAACGACTATGGCTTTTGATTTCTTTTCTTTCTCTTTCTTGAACTTTTTCTTCAGCTCAGGAGATTCGCCACGCATGTGGCCAGGTTTTTTGCACTCATAACAAATAACCTCGTTTAGCTTACTAGCTTCTAGCTTCTAGCTTGTGCTTGGAATGCTTCTTGAATTATCTTTTAAACTTCCCCGAAAATTTCTTCTTAGCTCTCAGAAATTTTCTGACCTTTCTTGTTAGCATAGCAATGTCCTCCTCATCTATGCTATCTTCAATGGAATCCTCGTCGCTTGAGGTTGATTGTATTGAGTTTGCTTTCAAGGCAATCGACTTCTTCTTTCTACTTTATTCCTCATTTCTCTTGATATTGATCTCATAGGTCATAAGCGACCCTATGAGTTCATCCAAAGACAAAATTGACAAATCCTTTGAGTCCTCGATCACCGTGGCTTTGGTGTGCCAGGCTGGTGATTGAGACCTTAACACCTTGCGAACCAAATCTGAATTTGTATACTCTTTTCCCAACGCTTTCAATCCGTTGGTGATCTCCATAAGTTGGGCAAACATATCTGAAATGCTCTCTTCTGGCTTCATCTGAAACAATTCGTAATCTCTGATAAACAGATTTGCTTTTGTTTCCTTGACCTCGGATGTCCCCTCATAAATGAGCTTCAATTTATCCTACATCTCTTTGGCATTGGAACACATAGAGACACGAGCATACTCGTTAGAGTGTATCGCATATTGAATAATGTTCAAAGCATTAAACTTCATTATGGAATTCTTAATATGTTCCTCAGACCATTTTTCTTCATCTGGTGGCAAAGCATATGGGCCCTTATTGACAACGGTCCATATCTCATGACTTTGGGCACGAAGAAATACAGTCATTCGATTTTTCCAATAACTGTAGTTCGTTCCGTCAAAGAAGGGCGATCGATGGATTGAATGGCCTTCGGGAATCATCCCTTTGTTTGCCATTTCAAAGGATCACTCTAGGAACCGTGAGGTTCTCAAGAATTAGAGCCGAGGCTCTGATACCAATTGTTGTCCTGATGAATTGGCAAGCAAGAGGGGGGTGAATTGGTTGCCACCAAATAAAAATAATGTGAACGATGGACATATTAAAAAGTCTTAGATAACCTTCTAGCCAATAGCAATAGAGACTACCACAAGATGAAAATAGATTAAATACGAATCCAACACACGATATCACATGCACGCTGTTGACGAACGTGATGAAGATAATAACATCCGAATGCACCACACATCAAGCAAATTCGACAAGTAATCGCATAAAGAGCCAAACCACAGGAGACGATAATTTTTTAGGTGGTTTAGATGCACCCGAGTGCGATCCTACGTCCACCCCTCTCAACTCGAGAGGATTCCACTATCACCACACTGCGAAAAAGTAGCAAAGACACACACGAGGTCGAGGACCCCAAAACACACGCGTTGACGCTCAAGCGTCTAATAGCGCCCACACATAGAGACAGTGTCTCCAGACACACACGCAATAAATCCTTTGTGTTCTACTTAATATGAGTTCAGATGAATACAATGAGCCACAAATAGATCTAAACAAGCATGAAATAGAATTCCCCTGTGATATTCCATGATATCCCGTTGTTGGAGAAGCCGGAGATGAAAGCCGTTGGAAATTTTCCCAAGACAGAATGTAGATGTCGATGCAGATTCCTGTAGGATGATGATTCTCTCTGATTGCTCCTTTGATTCCTCAGATGGAAGCCAGGACGACGCCCTTCTCCTCTCCTTCTATGTCGAAGCCGGCTCTCCCTCGAATTGGAAGCTCTGCTTGAAATGGCTGCTCACTCTCTCTCGATCGGACGCCCTAATCATTGGCATTTATACTCTAGGCAAAAAGGTATGAAAAGATAGAGGAATAATCAGTTTTATTCGTGCTCTCATTGGCCAGGAGAGCATGTGCCTTTTCCTACACGAAAAAGAATGAAAACATGGAATTAAACCCATCCTGCATGATTAAGTGGTTAAAACCTGGTTAATTAGATCGAATACATGATTTATCATCTGACACACATTAGAATAGGTGACTAGGTTAGGTATAAACCTTAACCAAGGCCTAAGAACTCAAGAAACCCAAGACTTAACCAAAACGGCACGTGAGGGCAAAAGCAGAGAAGGTGTCGACCCCTTGAACAAGGGGGGACGACCCCCTTGAAAAATGGGTTCTATTTCCAGAATTTGTAATATTAGGTGTTGACACTTTTAAGAAGGGGGGACGTCCCCTTTGCAAACTGGGTTCTGTTTCCAAAACCTAGAAATTGCAGGTGTCTACCCCTTTAGAGGAAAGGTGTCGACACTTTCTCGCGGGCCATTCTGTTTGCACCAGGGCTGTCTTAGGTGTCGACCCCTTTGGATAGGGTGTCGACCCCTTCAAGAGAAAATAGTTCAGCTTAAAAGAAAATCAATAAATAATATGAAATACCTTTGGATTAATCTCTTGACACCTTACCATGATGGATCCTTTAAAGATTTTGAGCCCATTTTTCACCTCAAGATCTTAGACCAATTAAGCATAAGAGAAATGCTGACCTCACCTTTCACATTGCCAAACCTCCTTACTTTTCAGTTCACATGGAAGTGTGTACAAGAGTTCTTGTAAGTTCTTGCCTGGCTAGCTGCAAAATGCAAACTTGTGATTTGTAAAGCAATGAGATGCTCATGAATGAAATTAAACATAAGGAGATTTCACACACACAGTAATTATTGGCATAGCATTTTGTCATCGTCAAAATTAACATGGGGCTCAACACTATCAAGTGCATGTGAACTAATAGCAACATACCGGAGTACGCGCTATATGTGAACTTAATAAAATAGAAAAGAGATGAGAAGGGAGCATGCTAAAACATAGATCAACGTGTAATCAAGTCATGGAAATTCCCTTTAAATACAAAACTATAGAGTTTGGCTTAAAATTAATATACATGAAAATAAGTTTTAAAATCATGCTAACATGAAGTATGGAATATGCCATGTTTAGAAATACACCATTACCATGCTAAGGCATGCAGAATATCAATGATATAATAGGAATAAGATAAGGGTTTGGCATGGTTGCAGAAACCAGAATGCGGTCTGTTAAGGACCGCCTCTTTACAGTAGTGGTATGTCGGGGATCACCTTTTGAAGACATCGGTCTCTGTGGAACCGCCTTCTGTCTTTAACAAACAGAAGCTAATAACAACGTGCAAGGCCTATTCTAAGGCAATTAATACATGGAACCTCTATAACACAGAGAGACCAATATGTTAACATGCTTAAGATGAATTTATAACCTGAAAGAAGTATGAAACACATTTAAATTCCCATCTTTTAATTAAGGATGCAGGGATAATATGCAGTGAGAACCATGGTTGCGCAGTCATAGAAAAACATCAAATATTCTATATACAGTGCATGAAATCATGAGATATCAGAGGACTTTTGTTCATAGCTTGATGTTTAATCCAACATGAGATAACCTACCTTTGGTTTGATCCCTAGACAAAGAATTTCTCACTGGAAGTACGCTCCCGTTCTTGCACGTCCTGCATGGAACCAGCAACTTCCAATCCTTCTAACTCCTTAGCTACTTATTCTCCTAGCACAAGATTTTGAGGGAAATTAGAAGACATAAAGGGGAACAATTAACTTTAAAGGCTGAACCTAAAATTACCTCTGATAAGATCCCTAAACTTCATATCTTTGTCGAAAGAATACACTTGTTCCTGTGCGTTCTGCATAGAAACAGCTACTTCCGGAGGTTCTATCTTTTTTTTTTTTTTAAAACCCTGCCTAGGGTTGAATAGGAGAATGCACCCTTTACCCAAGGTAAAGAGAATAGCCATTCCACCATTCAAACCTAAGAGGTAACTTTTATTGATATTAGAGAAAAAGAAACATTACATCAATCGGATGCTAGGCATTCCTAGCTTGTCCAGTCAAGCAGTACCTTTAACTCGGACGTTCTATCTCGTTACCCTCTTGACCTCCAAAAATGAAAATTTGTAGAAGGTTAGAAGATATTAAGAGGAACACAAACTTCTAAAGGACTAGCATAAAATTCTGAAACCTTACCGTCGAACCATGCGATCCAAAACAAGGGTTCGTGCAGGTCGAACCTGGGCTCTATTTATAGAGTTTGGCCTAGGGTTGAGGGATTAGATCGAAATAAGAGTCCTATAGGGTACCAATCCAATCCCCTAAGAGTCCTAGACAAGTTCCCACGCCAGATCACTTCGATCCATGGCGATTGGGATGACAAAAATCTAATATTTCCACGCTTCTCTAACACTCGGTTACGGAACTGGAACGTGGTCTCCTGGGGACCACCTTTATCAAGTCACGGTCTCGCGACTGACCGCATCTTGCCAGGCCATCAGAATTTAAATTTTAGTCAAATTCCTCCTATAATTATCCCCTTAATTATCTAATAAAATTAGAAAATAATCATAATTACGCTTCTAGGATTGGGCTTGGGCCTAAAGCCTTAGGATTGGGCCCATGGGCCTATTTTAAGTGGGCTTATGTATCAGATTAATAATTGGCCTTCAATTTAATTTACTTAACCCATAATTCATTAAATAGCCCATTAAGCCTTTTTAAATACTTAATAATTTTATTTAATTCCTAAAAAATCCTAGAAAATTCTAGGGGTTCTAAAGAAAAGACATGTCTGCCGTGTGTTCATGGAGAGGCTGGTGCCCATTGCATTCCGTGACTTGTTGCCAAAGCCTACATACGGAGCACCAATCAAGTTGAGTTAGTTTACAAGATTTTATGTGCATCAGAACTCAGACTTCGGGATGTACAAACTATCGAACAGAAATTGGTCACGAAAGTTTGCAAGCTAGATAAGATATTTCCTCCCGCGTTCTTCAATTCGATGGAGCACCTAATTATCCATTTAACCGTACGAGATTAAAGTCAGTGGGCCAGTACAATTTTGATGGATATATCCATTTAAGAGGTATACTAGAACATGTTGCATTCTGTATGTTTTGATGATATCATTACAATATGGTTCTTCAGTTCATACAATAAGTCTTAAATGCATGTGCTCTTTTTGTATAGTTTAGTTTGACTAAAAGACTTTTAAATAAACTGCAAGAATGACAGATCAAGTCACTTAGAAACAAGATGGAGTTGACGCAGGACGATTACTGCGTCAACCCAACAATGGTTCCAGAAGAAGACTCAAGAGAACAAGCATTCTGTTTACTATCAGAATGTCGATGCAGGATCACTACTACGTCGATGCAGTCATGCTCCCAAAAGCATTCCAAAATTCCGTCTTCATTGGAGCATCGACGTAACAGAGTGGAGCATCGACGGAACAGAGTAGTGCATCGATGCATCAAGGAACCAAAACTCGAACTACACCGCGTTGACACATCAAGAAACTGCATCGACACACCAAGTCAAATGCCAGCATTCAAAGCCTTCTATCCAAAGGCTCATCTATTGCACCGTGTCAACGCAACAAGGAAGCATGTTGACGCAGCCTTCTTCAACCTTCAAAAACATAAGTACTGGCGACGGCTTCAAAAGAATAAGGGTGAATAATAGTTCCAAAATGGTGAGAAATGAGCCATTTGGGTGACAAATAGCTCTACATGTCTGAAAAACAACCGAGCTCGTGAGGAACTCAAGTGGATCACGTGCAAGCTGTTGATTTGTTTTGCTTCTCTTCTTCTTTTTGTTTTGATATGTAATAAAGATGATAAGCAAAAATCAAAGATCTCAATCAACCTATGAACATGTGAACCATGAACCTAGGCAACCAGAACAAGCTCTAGCATGGGCATGCTATCTTAATGATCAAGCTAAACTAAGGGAATAAAGAAAAACACACGCCGGGCGTGGAGCAAGAGCAAATAAAAACACACCGTGAGGGTGGAGCAAATAAAGGAAATAAGAGATATGAGATGGAGAGAAAGCTAATGCCCAATACTAAGAAAGAACGTGATCGCCACCAAAGTAAACACAAGCTAGAGACTTGAAAATACCTTGGAAATAGGTGGATGAAGCACCTGCCAACGGTGTTAGGGTGCTAGGCCCGAATACAGAGGGGGGTGAATGTATCCTTATATGAATAATGGCCAAATAAAAACTCAGATGCTAGGCAAAATCCGGAATTAAGCTAATTCGATTAAGCAAAATAACAAGCAGGTGGGGCGAGCCTATCCAAGTATCTAGCGGAAGCAAATCAAGCAATCAAACCACTGCTCAATAGATTTTTAGGTGGTTCGGTCCTCCAGACCTACATCCACCCCTCACTCCCAACCGGAGTGAGGCTTCACTAGCAAACGCTAGAACCAAGCAGACTCAGTCTGCAAACAGTCGCTGCCACACAGCTTGACCAGGGGAACAGCCTCCCCTCTTCCTCCCAACCGGAGGGACACCCAAATGACTCCCAACCACTTGGAAACTAGAGACCAAAGTCTCTCTTCCTCCAGTCCAGGAGGGAACCCGCCAGTGACTCCCCGTCACCAGCAACCAGAGGTCGAAGACCTCTCTTCCTCCACCGGAGGGACCCCTGGACTTGCAACCCACAAGCCCAGAACCGAAGATCAGATCTCCCTTCCTCCAACCCGAAGGGAACACACAAGTGACTTCCAGCCACTTGCAAACTAGAGGTCGCAGACCTCTCTTCCTCCAGACCAAGAGGGACCCGACCTCAGTCCAGAGGATCGGAAGTACAAATCTAACCAAATGAAAAAGGAAAAATAAGAAAAGGAAAAATACACAGCGATCAGAGAGCTGTAAAGAAAGAAAACACAGATGTGGCTCGCATGGAGCTGACTGGCCTGGATTTGATCCACGGTCTAGTAGACAGATCTTCAGGTAAGCTTCTCTTCCTCTTCTCTTCTCTCTCACTTTCTTTTTCTTTGCAGGCTCTCTCTGTCTCTTCTCTTCTCTTCTTCTTCTGCTTTCTACTGCAGCTCTTTTCTTCTTCTGCTCTTTCACTCTCTCGATCTTCCTTTTTTTTTTATTCTCTTCGGCTCACGCTGCTCTTGCTCGATCAGCCTTTCTTCTTTTTATAACAGCAGCCAGCAGGAGGGCAGCACTGGGCGCGTGTGGCTTCCACATTTCCCGCCCAGAACCTTTGGCCACGTGTCAGTCTCTCAGCCAGCTTCAGCACACGTGTCACAATCCTGTCTGCCCTTCCAGCCTCGGATCATGTGCCGCCCAGTCACTGGGGAATATTCTTCCTCGGACCACCTTCTTCTTTTTATTTTTCTTCTTCTCCTGCATAGATATTAAAACCATTAATACTCAGGGTTCTTCTATATATATATATACTTGAAATAAGTCGGTTGACACTCAAGCTAAAGCTGCACGAGGTGTGTAGGAACAACAAAAAGTGCACTATACTGAGAACGACACGAGGTACATAAGATGACTACAGCACGAGATAAAGAGAGAACGACACGAGGTACCACAGTAACAAAGCTAACACTACAAAGAGAACGACACGAAGTCAGATGAGAACAGCATGACAGAAGACGGGAACGGCTACAACGACACGTGATAAAACAGTGAAAACAGGAAAACAACTCGAGTAACTACTGTAAATGACACGAAAACACAAGAGCAAAAATAAAAAGGATGACCCGAGATGAGCAACTAAATACTGAAGAAACGACACGAGGTTCACAGGAAAACGACTCGAAGTTCATTAGAACAAATCGAGCTGCTTCAGTAAACAGCACGAAGACAATCAACAAACATAGTTGGAACAACACGACGTACAAAAGGACAACACGAAGTGTAGTGAACACAAACAACACGAAATATAAAAGGAACAATACGGACATACAAGGTACTACCTCATAGCATTTTTCCTGTTAATCATGGAAATTTCAAATGCATAACATTACGCAAGATATCTGATTAAAATGACAATATTTAACATAGTGATGCTCATCATCAAAACACTAGGGAAGTCACAAACAAGAAAGCTGTGAACAACAAGGCATGTTGTACAGACTTCAGTCAATATGCATCAGACGACTGCGTATGGACTTGAAGACTGAAGGCGATGTACAGACTTTGATGTAAGATGCAGAATGAGACGCTGAAGTCTGTATAGAGTTTGATGACTGAAGCATGAACAGTACGCCAACGTATGGACTTGGCCAAAGCGTAGGGAAAGCCCCCAATGTGTAGACTTCCAATGTGAATGAAACGCTGTGCAGACTTGCTCAAACAGTCCGATGTATGGACTTGAATTCTAACAGAAGGATGTATGGACTTTGATAAGAGAATGGCTGTACAGACTTCACCACAGCTGCGATGTACAGACTTTGACAAAGCAGCGATGTACAGACTTTAAGTGAAAGTCAGATGTACAGACTTTAGCTGAAGACCAATGTATGGACTTCGAATATGAAGACCAATGTACAGACTTTGACAGTGATCTCTACAGCGAATGTATAGACTTCAAGGTTCATTGAAGGATGTTCAGACTTTGTTCCACCGACCAGTGTATTGACTTTGCAAGCGTGAGATGCTGGATAAGACGGTGGATGTACAGACTTCATGTAATGTGAATAGTGAGACGGATGTATAGACTTGATGCCTGTAGCAGTGTATAGACTTAATGAACTACAACATGAACATATCAGCAGAGAAGTAATGCACAGAACAGAAATCAAGCACAAGCCAATTTATCACAGCATGACTCAAGCATACACATGCATTCTTCACAATTCAGACATGGCACACTCATGCATTCTCCACAGAACATAATACGTCATATGCATTCAAATCAACATGCCATCATCATATCAAAACACATTTCATGATGTTGTCTAAACAATATCCAAAGCACTCACTGTGTTGCTATCATCAAAACAAAATAGCATTGCTATCATCAAAACACATAGCAAATGCTTGCGCCTAAGGGGCACAACATTCTCCCCCTTTTTGATGATGGCAATACTACACTATGAGTAATGCTGATGACACAAACTTGAGTAATGCTGATGACACAAACTATTCTCCCCCTTTGACTTCATCAAAAAGAAAATAGTTTGAGAAATTATAACATGTATAAAAATTCAGTCAATTTCTCCCCCTTGCAAGAACATGATTCCCCCCCTTTAAGATTTTCAGCAAAAGCATGAGTTAGAGATGATCAAAAGGAATCTGCATGCACTGATTGAATGATATTCTCCCTCTTTGGCAAACAATCTCCCCCTTTAGTATAATCAAAATAAACCATGGGAAGGGGTATGAATGTAGATGCAGATACCAGAAATATGAATACAAGAGCACAATTCTTCTCCTTCTATGCAGCATGATGCATATGACAAAGAGGCTCCCTCTCAATAAATGGAACCTTATGAAATGAATGAGAAGGAGACCACAGGGGCAAACAAGGAGAAGTTCAGGTCAATGAGTAGAAGAGGTTCAATTAGCAGATTTTTAAAGAAGCTCCAATCTCAAAAAATTCAATCAGATTTTCAGAGAGATCAATCTCATAAATCCAAAACATAAGTTTTCAAAGTCTTCCATTATAAGGGCTTATGAATGAGCTTTATTGAATAGCATGGTTTAAACATGATGTATGCAGAGTTTATCAATAAAATTCTGTATTGATATCTAAAATCATGTTTTAATAAAAATGAACCAAGCCCTCATATTTATCTTGATTATCCTCCCTTTGTCTTACACAATCAAATTTATTGACTTCTTTCAAAATTACATGCACTAGTATTGAGATTAAGCAATTATGAAGTCATATTATTTTGTCTAGGGTTGTAGCAATTTGATTTTAGCATCAATATTCATATATTGAGATATGTTCAACAATTTTTCATGCTACAAATTTTACGAGCAGTCTAGTTCAGTGCACACCTTGTAACTAGAGGATATACCTTGATTAGAGGCCAATATCCCTAAGCACTTAGTGTGACTAACTGTCATGCTATATATGAACAGAGATAGCATTTTACACATCATGACACACTTCAAATCATTTCTTGATGAGTGAGTTGTATTTCTCAGTGTGCATGCCATTGCTCTGCCTAAATTTCAATGAAGTTTTAATCAGAGTTAACTATGGTACCTCATGACACAGTCCTTTGGACATGTGTTTCTCAGTGACCAAGGTCATTGCTCTGACAGATATTACCCTTTAGACTTTTCAGAAAAATTCATTTGCTTCAAATCAATAATAGTTTCATGTACTTAATCAGTTGAAGTCATGTATTCAAAAGTGCAGATTTCAGAAGTTTTCAAGACACAGCATGAAACAGATGGTTAATGTTTATTAAACATGCTTCAGATATTTTTAAGAGATTTTAAAGTCAAACTCATTGAGTACATTAAACTTAAACCACATGAGTTATTTCAATCATTCATAAAAATGTATAATAGAAGATTTCTAGTTCAAAATTTTCAGATTTATGATCGAGATAGCCCATTGAAATCTTCATGAAGGACTGATAGAATTTTGAACCCAAAAGATACCAATTGATAGGAGAAATACCAATTGTTAAGAGAGATTGTGAAGCTCAAAGTTTTCAGAATATGATTAAGGTTTGTCAACAAAATCAATAAGAAAGGATATGCAATGAGTTCTGACACATGTATGCATTTGACAACCTATATGCAATGCATTGACTCCCCCTCACAATATGTATTCAAACTCTCTTTTTGGCATTTTCAATATAAGAAAATGCAATGCACTATATGTATGCAAAAACATGCAATTAACTCCCCCTGAAAACATTGTAATATTTGCACTGAAAAACTGAACATATGATTCCAAATGATATTGTGACTTGTGCACAATCAGACTGTCCTATCAGCAAAGTGACCCATGGTACTAGGCGGAGCACTTGGTCTAAAAGACCACCTCACACATAGTAAGAACCTCCAGACATACCTCCCTGCCTTTTGGTACCTTACCATTTATATACCATTGAGGTCATGCATGATTATTCAACATGCAGTCCTATATGCAATTCAGAATTTCAGTGAGCTATTGCAACACACAAATTTCAAGTCACACTCATAAGCAGTTCAGATTTTTCAGAAAATTTGAAATGTAATTTGTTTTCAGAGTTTATGCATAACACAATTATCAAGCAATTGCAATTAGCCTATGTATGCATCAGATACAGACAACCCTTTTTAATCTGATATTTGCACAGAACTCTCAGCAAATGCATGATCAGAAAATAATGCACATGGCAGATGATGAATGAAAATGCAAAAACAGATTTAACTTGCTATGCATTAAAACTAAAAACAAGAAGAGCAGGAAGTTTACCTGAAAAGTTCAGTATGGGGTTTTCTTCTTGAGTGCCTTGGATCATTACCCCTTTTTATTCCAGTCCCAAGGCACACCTGCATAGCAATGTTATTTTGCACAAATAGGTACCCAAGAAGTCTTGGGTCCTGACAAAACAGTATTACTCCTAGCAGGTTTTCTCAGCACATTTCTAGGAGCAGTTTTCAGATCTGATTTATGCACATTCTTGTTAGCATGAATTCTATGTGCATATGCATGAGATTTCTTGTTAACAAAATAAAAATTTTGTTTGCCAAAACCAGTTTGGTTTTGATATCCTGCCAGCCAACAGGTTGCAGCCCTGTGACCTGGCTTCCCACAATGATGGCATGTAAATTTCGTAACATGGAATTTAGCAGAGTTATTCTGAACATGCCAACAATCTCCAGCTCTGTGGCCTGGCTTCCCACAGTGATAGCATGCAGGAGACTTTCCAATGGCAGGTTTAGAATTTAATTTTCTACCCTGAGCATGCCAACAGTGGGCTGCAATGTGGCCCATCTTGCCATAGTGAAAGCATGAATTAGAACTTTTCTTACCAGCATTCAGCCAACATTCAAATCTCTTATGACCCAATTTTCCACAATTAAAGCATGTCATATGCTAGTTTATTGGAACAAACTTGTTCTTGTTAAGAGCATGATCGTTTGCATGAAATTTATTCTTATCACTAACAAACCAGCATTGTGAAATTTTGTGTCCTAGTTTACCACAATGAAAACACTCAATTTTCCTTTTCTGAGATGAAAGATTTTTATCATGATATCTCCTAGCATTCTTATCATCCTTCTCCATCAACTTACACTCATGCATCAGATGTCCAACTTTATGACAGTAATGACAGATAATCTTCTTTTTAGATGCATGTGAGTGTGTGTGAGGACTGTGATCAGCAAACACTGATGGACCCTTTTTATTTATTTTCTGTTTTCCAATCATTTTCTGATTTTTATCATATTTTTCTGTTTTCTTAGCCTTATACTGAGGTGAAGATGAAGTAGAAGGCTTTTCCTGTTCAGAAGATTTAACAAAAATAGTTTTCAAATTGGATCCATCGACCTTCCTCATGACTGGACTGTAGCCCAGTCCCTCTTTCTTAAAATTATCCTTTGCTCCCAACATTTTCTGAGCAATGGGCTGTTTGTCTTTAGAGGTGGTAGCTACATCTGAACCACTTACAAAAGATGTCATAACTTTGTTCTGAAGTTCCTTCTTGTTTATCTTATTGTAGCCCAGCCCTTCCTTCCTAGGGTTGATTTTTATACCTAGTAGCTTGTCTAGGTTTTTCTGCCCATCAACAAATTTAGACAAGGAAACTTTCAAATCCTGAATTTCATTTTCTAAAGAGGAAATATGTATCTCATAACTGGCAATCTCTTGCTCACAGCAATTCATAGCTTCATTCAAAACTTTGTTAGCAGTTTTATATTTTTCAATTTTATTTTCCAGATTGCTCAGTTTATCAGAATCTTCAATGTAAACAGTTTTTCCTCTTTCTAAAGTAAGAAGTCTTTCAGACATCCCACTGTTTAACAGCTTCAATTTTTTAATTTCCTTTTTAAGCTTATCATTTTGAACCAATTCATTTATTAGAAGCTGATCTTCTGAATTGACTTCATACTTTCTTCCATTTTCAATTTCCTTCATATCTTTTTGTTGTTTTTCAAGATCTTTCTGTAATTCTATGTTTACAGACATTATGGCATTAAGTTTTTCAATCAGCAATTTGTTCTCCTGTTTAAGTTTCTCTGATTTTTCATCATCTTCTTTGGAGAGTTTTCTGAGAGAGTCATCTTCAGATTTTAGCTTGTTTAGTTCAGAGTAAACACATTCAAGTTCCTTCTTCAGTTTTGCATTCTGATTTTTATACATATGATTATCAGACAGACATGCATCATGAAATTGCTTCGTACTTGAACAGTTTTCACATGAAGAGCTAGAACTATCTATCCCAGTACCCTTCTTCAACTTTTTATACTGTTTTCTTAAGCTCTCATATGACTCTAACAATTCAGCATATGCATTCTCCCAATCATCAAGAGAAAAATTCTCGAAGAGATTTACCTCATCATCATCATCTTCATTTTGGCTGCTGCTTTGATTGCTTCTGTCAGCCATCATGCAGCTTGTTTGATTTCCTTTCCCGGCTCTCTTCATCATCTCCAACATATCCCTTGCAGATCTGCAATCAAGGAAACATGAGTGAAAGGCTTTGTCAGTGGCTGCTTTCATCAGATTTATAGCTGTCTGATTCTCCTCATGTATAGACTTGTGACTGTCAGTCCATTTGGACTTTTTCTTTGGTAGTTCATGAGGACCATGTGAAATTACTTTCCACAGGTCTGGATTCACAGATTTGATATAATTCTTCAGACTAGCGAACCATGCATTAAAATACGTACCACTGAAGATCGGTGGATGAGCCATGAGAACACAACAGATTAATGCAACAGGAATAATGATGCACTAAAAATAAATTAGCACCTAAGACTGCAAGATCGAATCTGCAGGTCGCTGGACCTTGTATGCAGACACCTGCTCTGATACCAACTGTTAGGGTGCTAGGCCCGGATATAGAGGGGGGTGAATGTATCCTTCTATGAATAATGGCCAAATAAAAACTCAGATGCTAAGCAAAATCCGGAATTAAGCTAATTCGATTAAGCAAAATAACAAGCAGGTGGAGCGAGCCTATCCAAGCATCTAGCGGAAGCAAATCAAGCAATCAAACCACTACTCAATAGATTTTTAGGTGGTTCGGTCCTCCAGACCTACATCCACCCCTCACTCCCAACCGGAGTGAGGCTTCACTAGCAAACGCTAGAACCAAGCAGACTCAGTCTGCAAACAGTCACTGCCACACAGCTTGACCAGGGGAACAGCCTCCCCTCTTCCTCCCAACCGGAGGGACACCCAAATGACTCCCAGCCACTTGGAAACTAGAGACCAAAGTCTCTCTTCCTCCAGTCCAGGAGGGAACCCGCCAGTGACTCCCCGTCACCAGCAACCAGAGGTCGAAGACCTCTCTTCCTCCAACCGGAGGGACCCCTGGACTTGCAACCCACAAGCCCAGAACCGGAGATCAGATCTCCCTTCCTCCAACCCGGAGGGAACACACAAGTGACTTCCAGCCACTTGCAAACTAGAGGTCGCAGACCTCTCTTCCTCCAGACCAAGAGGGACCCGACCTCAGTCCAGAGGATCGGAAGTACAAATCTAACCAAATGAAAAAGGAAAAATAAGAAAAGGAAAACTACACAGCGATCAGAGAGCTGTAAAGAAAGATAACACAGATGTGGCTCGCATGGAGCTGACTGGCCTGGATTTGATCCACGGTCCAGTAGACAGATCTTCAGGTAAGCTTCTCTTCCTCTTCTCTTCTCTCTCACTTTCTTTTTCTCTTAACCCTCACGAGCTCTCTAACTCTCTCTTTCTCTTCTTTTCCTTCTGCTCTTCTTCTCTTTCTTTTCTTCTTCTTCTGCAGGCTCTCTCTGTCTCTTCTCTTCTCTTCTTCTTCTGCTTTCTACTGCAACTCTTTTCTTCTTCTGCTCTTTCACTCTCTCGATCTTCCTTTTTTTTTATTCTCTTCGGCTCACGCTGCTCTTGCTCGATCAGCCTTTCTTCTTTTTATAACAGCAGCCAGCAGGAGGGCAGCACTGGGCGCGTGTGGCTTCCACATTTCCCGCCCAGAACCTTTGGCCACGTGTCAGTCTCTCAACCAGCTTCAGCACACGTGTCACAATCCTGTCTGCCCTTCCAGCCTCGGATCACGTGCCGCCCAGTCACTGGGGAATATTCTTCCTCGGACCACCTTCTTCTTTTTGTTTTTCTTCTTCTCCTGCATAGAGATTAAAACCATTAATACTCAGGGTTCTTCTATATATATATATACTTGAAATAAGTCGGTTGACACTCAAGCTAAAGCTGCACGAGGTGTGTAGGAACAACAAAACGTGCACTATACTGAGAACGACACGAGGTACATAAGATGACTACAGCACGAGATAAAGAGAGAACGACACGAGGTACCACAGTAACAAAGCTAACACTACAAAGAGAACGACACGAAGTCAGATGAGAACAGCATGACAGAAGACGGGAACGGCTACAATGACACGTGATAAAACAGTGAAAACAGGAAAATGACTCGAGTAACTACAGTAAATGACACGAAAACACAAGAGCAAAAATAAAAAGGATGACCCGAGATGAGCAACTAAATACTGAAGAAACGACACGAGGTTCACAGGAAAACGACTCGAAGTTCATTAGAACAAATCGAGCTGCTTCAGTAAACAGCACGAAGACAATCAACAAACATAGTTGGAACAACACGACGTACAAAAGGACAACACGAAGTGTAGTGAACACAAACAACATGAAATATAAAAGGAACAGTATGGACATACAAGGTACTACCTCATAGAAGTTTTCCTGTTAATCATGGAAATTTCAAATGCATAACATTACGCAAGATATCTGATTAAAATGACAATATTTAACATAGTGATGCTCATCATCAAAACACTAGGGAAGTCACAAACAAGAAAGCTGTGAACAACAAGGCATGTTGTACAGACTTCAGTCAATATGCATCAGACGACTGTGTATGGACTTGAAGACTGAAGGCGATGTACAGACTTTGATGTAAGACGCAGAATGAGACGCTGAAGTCTGTATAGAGTTTGATGACTGAAGCATGAACAGTACGCCAACGTATGGACTTGGCCAAAGCGTAGGGAAAGCCCCCAATGTGTAGACTTCCAATGTGAATGAAACGCTGTGCAGACTTGCTCAAACAGTCCGATGTATGGACTTGGAATTCCAACAGAAGGATGTATGGACTTTGATAAGAGAATGGCTGTACAGACTTCACCACAGCTGCGATGTACAGACTTTGACAAAGCAGCGATGTACAGACTTTAAGTGAAAGTCCGATGTATAGACTTTAGCTGAAGACCAATGTATGGACTTCGAATATGAAGACCAATGTACAGACTTTGACAGTGATCTCTGCAGCGAATGTATAGACTTCAAGGTTCATTGAAGGATGTTCAGACTTTGTTCCACCGACCAGTGTATTGACTTTGCAAGCGTGAGACGCTGGATAAGACGGTGGATGTACAGACTTCATGTAATGTGAACAGTGAGACGGATGTATAGACTTGATGCCTGTAGCAGTGTATAGACTTAATGAACTACAACATGAACATATCAGCAGAGAAGTAATGCACAGAACAGAAATCAAGCACAAGCCAATTTATCACAGCATGACTCAAGCATACACATGCATTCTTCACAATTCAGACATGGCACACTCATGCATTCTCCACAGAACATAATAAGTCATATGCATTCAAATCAACATGCCATCATCATATCAAAACACATTTCATGATGCTGTCTAAACAATATCCAAAGCACTCACTGTGTTGCTATCATCAAAACAAAATAGCATTGCTATCATCAAAACACATAGCACATGCTTGCGCCTATGGGGCACAACACACGGGAGAGAGAAAACTAGTGAAATCTGCAGATGAACCGAATGTAACGGTCCAGACCCCGTGCGTCACAGGAATGTGACGGTCTCCAGATAAATCGTTATATGAACCTGACGCGCCTACACAAGACCGTCAGAAATCTACAGTAATAGCTTGTGGACTCTTTTAACTCCAACTCTTCCAGCCGGCCAGAAGATTTGGGCCTCGTGTAGTGAACCTGTAAACCTGCCAAAGAACGTGAAACACAAAAAAATAAACCCAAATTAGTCCTTTAAACAAGCGTAGTATCGATTCTCAAAGAACTTAAGATCATGCAAAAGGAAAGGGAAGTACCGGGAGAGTTTTGGTTTTTTAACCCCTCTGGGCGTTTTAAAAGATAGGAAGGATGTTTAGATGATGAAAACCAGACGCAGAACGTGGAAACAAGGAGAGGGACAATGCCTACGATGAGAGAGAGGAGGAAGAACACCATATGCAATGATGAACTTTGAAACTCAATGGAAGGAATACTCCCTTCACTGTGAAGCAGCTGGACGTGAAAGACAAGTCTCCTTGATTAAATGTGGCTCCAAAATGCGGCATCACTTCGACGCGAACTCCAGATCTTCCTCCCTCGGGCCATGAAGTTAAGGGTGCTATTTATAGGCCCTCAAACTCTCCGGTCGAACAGAGGATAATCCAGCAAGAAAAGAGGATAACTCTTAGCAAATCCTTGAAGATAATATCACCAAGAGTCCATAGAAACAAACAGAAGGTTCTGAGGATCAGATTTGGAAGAGAAATCACCAATTCAAACTCTTATCTCGACCACGGAGTAGCAGAGAAAAGGCCTTAACTGCCAAGACTCTCTGTTGGATGTAACGGCTACTCGACAGACCGCCGTATGCAAATAACGCGGCAAGGGGATACTGTTACATTTAACCTTATCTCAAAAGAGATAAGATCAACGGAAGAAGATCAAACAAGTTGGACTCTGCAAGATAAGTAACGGCCATGTCTGGACGCGTTGGAAGAAAGTAACGGCTGCACGACAGACCGTTAGACTTAAGGAATAGACAAAAGGATAAGCTTTGGAACAAAAGACCTTAAGTTGTAGGACTCTTCAAGAAGTAACGGCCATGGGACCATGCGTTAGAAGAAAATAATGCCCATGCAGAGGACCGTTAGAAACAATGAAGATCGTAATTGATTAAGAGCTTGATAAGCTTCATCCAATGAAAAGCCATAAGGAACCACACTCAACCAAGGATAGAAGACCCATAAAATAAGCTTCAAACCGACGAAGGAAACTCAATGAAGAGTGAACAACTTGGAGCATCACATGGATAGAATAAGGAGATGACCCAACTTATCGGTCATAAAATGGGTGTCAACAGATGCCCCTCCTTAACGTTCTCTTTGCTGGGGAGCGAGCGGAGGTGAAGCGAAAGCAAAATGGAACATGGAGATGAAGCGGAGTGAACCAAAAAGTGGGCGTTAAGGTAAAACGACACCCGTTCTTTACCAACAAGCGATAGGAATTTTCTGGAAAACTTCGAACCGATCACAAGGATAGAGCCAAGCGAAGGACGCAAGTCTGGAGGAACTAACAACTAAGGAAAGGAAACACGGCTAGCCGCCGGAGGCAACGGAAAGGAAAGAGAACTGACTAAACTCCAGACAGGGATCTTCAACCAACCAAATCAAGCGAGAGATCGAAGGAAACCTTCTAATTCAGAGTGAAATGATTCTCCTTATTCGAGATCAAGAACACAGCTATTCACCATCATTGAGACACCTTGAACAGATGAAGATCATGAATGCTCAAAAGATGCGGATGATGCATGCTGGGCTAAAAATAAAGAAATCATTAAAACGAATGCAAAGAAAAGAATAAAATAACAAGATACTTGAGAATAGTATTGCTAGACCGGAGAAATCAGGGTCAGGACACCATCTGCAACCACGACGTGCAAGACAGAACCATCGTCCCCAAACTTTTCCAACCTAACGGCCTATCCAACGATTAAACATGTGAACTTAGATCATCATCATTTTTGTTTAAGGGGAACATCAGATCCCAAAACATATGAATGACCAGCCGGTTCTCGAGATAATATATCATAGATAACATATAGTAATGCATTTAAGGGGCAAGGGAACGAGATAGAATACCTGACTTACTTGCCTGACCGGCAAAGCATGTTGTTCATAACTTCATTCGTAAGAAAGAGGTTAGCCAATAATAAAGATGAGCATGAAATAAGGCATAACCATTCATACGTGTTAGAAGCATCAATAATGAACATCATGGCAGAAAATGTGGTCATTCAATCATCAAATGGACCATTTTATTCATCAAGAAACTTGCAAGTTGTAACGGTCTGCTGAGAGGGCGTCATATGAAGTAACGGACCAGACTAGGGCCGTTAGAAATTGGGCGGTTCATTTTCTTCAATGAAACAATTCAAATCCATGTAACGGTCAGAAGAGTATGCGTCAGAGAGTGTAACGGTCGGACGAAAGACCGTCACATTTCCTAAGCGTTCAAAAAAAAACAGACCCAATGGTCACAATCCTCATTCGTTCATTCATGCAGCACTCAAATGCCAAAAAGCCCAAAACCTCAACCGAGAGCGACGACCGGCGACCACCGTCAACCACCAAAGAGATGGCCGGCGACGAGGCCCCACGGCCACCAAAGAAGAGGGAAAGAGGGATGAAGAAAAAGGTGATTCGCCGCCTTCACCGCCAGATAGAGCGAGAGAACGTCTCGCCGTCCGTGGAGAAGAAAACGACAAGGAAGAGGCCAACGGAGGAGGAGAAGGCACCAACGGCCGAAGAAGATCAAGGGGAAGCTTCCCTGGATGAGGGAGAACCCAAGGAACTAGAGAAGAAGAGGAAGAGAGGGCAAGACCGAGAGGTAAGCTCTCTCCCTAATTTTCAAATTCTTAATTTTTTTGTGTTTTTATATGTGGATGCATGTGGGAATGTGGGTAGAAAATGGGTCTACAAACCCATTAGGATTGATTGTAGGCCCTTTTGGCCAAAGTGGGAGAGCCATGGAATGCAAAGGAAAAATGCCCTCTAGCAGGGAATGTGACGGTCCTTCCAGTGACCGTCACACACCTAACGCGCCACCCCTGGTGCGTTAGAGACATGTGATGCCCCACTCCAGGGCCGTTACATCCACCAGAGGCTAGAACTATTTTTTAGGTTTTCAATTATTCAGTTTTTTGTTTTGTTTTTATTTTATAAATGTTATGCAATGATTCCATGATGCAATTAACTAATTATGATTTAAATGAATGTAGGGAAAAAGACGGACGAGGATCTCCTGGCTCCAGATCCGGGCGGTGTACCAGGCACTGCCCGATTATCAGAGAGAGAGGCTAGCCGACATGGGGTTCGCCGAGGTGCTGAGCATCGAGGTGACCAGAATGGACACGCCTCTGCTGTACGCTTTGCACGAGAGGTGGGATCCGATCAGTAGAGCATTCATCTTCCCGTGGGGTCACATGATCCCGACGCTAGAAGACATGGCGAGGATTGCGGGCTACGAGTACATGGAGCCGCAGTGACAGGATGGACCTACCGAGACTACCAAGAGATGGCCCAGGAGCTGCTGGGGCTAGATTTGATCAGACCAGGGCAGACGTCATCCCAGCTCTCGAGATCAGTACTACAGGAGAGCCTAGGACTGAGGGGAGCGGCGATAGCCGTGTGCGAGCTACCAGAGGAGCATCTGGGTAGAGTGATTGACCAGGTGCGCCCACGAGTGGCGGCAGAGGCTGGACCAGAGGGAGATCGCACCCTGAGGCGCTTCCTGATGCTACTGTTCGGGAAGCTCCTGTTCGTGACTCGGGCAGATGTGATCAGCTGCCGGCTGCTGCCGATGATCGAGGATTTGGGCAGAGTTGGAAAGTACGCCTGGGGAGCGGCAGTCTTGGCCTTCCTGTTCGAGTCCCTTAGCACGACGGACCGACAGACGATGCTGGGCAGCTTCTCACCTTTCCTACAGGTAAATGCAATTTAAATGCTTCTATTATGATTATGCAAATGTTCATGCAAATTGACTGACTTGACTTCTAAATGTAGATCTGGAGCTACATGTACCTCTCGGGCATCGGACGGGGCACACTACTCCACACTAGTCGCATCCCGATCGCGAGGTGATGGGTGGTTGCAAGGGACCCGGGGTCGATCATCAGATTGACCCGGGCGATCCAGGACGATTTGGATTCCTTCCCGCACACGGTGGTAAGCCCGAACTCAAAAAATGCTTTCTAAATGATTTTGAATATTTCTATATGCTTCTATATGATGATCTGATTCATGCTTTTAGGTGAGATGGACCCCGTACAGAGGCGAGAGCTTCGAGGGACAGCCATGGGTGGAGGCAGCCCTTTCGTACCGGGGACGAGACATATGGTTACACTGCATCCATATCATCGAGCCTCTCCACTACCGACTGATCCTGCGGACTCAGGGACTACACCAGCCTGAGGTGACCTTTCCACGCCACAGCGACGACCACCCGGGGAAGTCAGCGAAAGGAATTAGCGGTGACATAGATTGGTGCGCCCGGAAGGCGAAATACGTCCACGACTGGAACAAGTGGGGCAGAGTAGTGAATTAGCGGGATGAGAGCGATGAGGCGTACTTGAAAGCCTTCGCTCGACTGTACGGGGACGGGTGTACCGAGGTACCCGACGACCGGTATGCAATTCTAAACCTTAACTTCTGAATGCTCTTCTTTATGAAATTTTATTCTATATGCACCGACTCATACACTTTTCTAAATGCAGCTAGACCCCTAGGGAAGGATAGCCGAGCTCGAGGGGCTACTCCACGCCACCGTCCAGCAGCGGGACGAGTACCGGACCGCTTTGGAGCTCTTGGTAAGACTCTAAAAACCTTGGACCTAAATGATTATGTTTATGCTTATGATGCGAATGCGATGGACTGACCAATGATTTCTAAATGCAGCGGGCTGAGGGAGCCCAAAGAGCCGGATCGGATGCACTGTCGTCGTCCTCACAGCATGCCGGGGATAGAGCTAAGCGAGATGCCGAGTTTGCCCGAGCGGTTGCCCGGGCCAACGAGGTGGAGGCCACCCTGGCGGAGCGGGTAAGATGCCAAATGCTAGACTCAAAAAACAAAAAGCTTATGTTTGTGCAAATTAATATGTGACTAACTATATGAAATGCAAACTACAGGCGAGAGAGCTAGCCGCAGCAGTGGCCGAGGTGAAGCTGGCTCGAACGGAGGCAGAGCGTCTCCAGGCAGAGATGGTGCGAGGACGATCGGAGGCGGAGCAACTCCGGGCAGAGCTAGCTCGGTCACAAGCTAAGGTGGAGAGACTCCGAGTCGGGACGGCGGACTTGGATCGTTACCGGACCGAGGCACGGGACACGCGGCGTCAGATCTTCGAGTTGAAGATCGAGTTGCGGACGATGGAGCGGACGGTGAGAATGATGGGCCAAGGACCGGAGCGGAGTGCCTGCCAGAGTGGGACACAGAGGAGCGCTACCCCGAGCAGCTCGATAGGGGATTTCCTTGCCAGCTCCTCTGGCCAGCGGAGGAACGAGAGGGCAGAGAGAGGATAGCAGGAGGAGAGCGCCTCTATAGCGCCACCCGCGAGGAGACCCGAGGGCGGAGATGATGATGGCGGCCCGGCGGATAAGCCGGCCGAGTGATGCATATTTTTCTTTTTGTTTTTACTTGTACATAACTTATGATGAAAAATGGAATAAGAATTTCTTTTTGGTCTTTTGTTTGTTCTTGTGAATGAATGGATGTGTGTATGTGATGAATGCAGGAACAAATGTGGACATGTATGGATGAAATGTGTGGATGAAATGATGGACAGGAGAAATAGAATGAAAAGTGTGAGACCGCTAGGTCTAAAAAAGAGGCAGAAAGGGATAGCACAATCTCAGCAGCAGACAATGTAACGGGCTAGGTCCAGACCGTCAGGATCAAGTAACGCATCACACGGAGGCCGTCAGAGAGGACAGAGCCCAAATTTGTAGAACTGAGTAGCAGAGAATATAACGGCCTATATCCAGTGCGTTAGAAAGATGTAACGGCTAAGTGCTAGACCGTTAGATTTGACAAAACAAGATCGAACTATGAATGTATAGACCTCGTCCAAGTGATGTATAGATGATGTATAGACTTCGTTTTAGCTAAAGAATGCGCAGACTTGAAGGGTGTATGGACTTTGGGCAAGGAATGTACAGACTTGGTTGGACACACTTGGATGAAGAACGTACAGACGTGGGTCAAGAATGTACAGACTTGGGGAATGTACACACTTGGATGAAGAATGTACAGACTTGGGGAATGTAGACACTTGGATGAAGAATGTACAGACTTGGGGAATGTACACACTTGGATGAAGAATGTACAGACTTGGGGAATGTATGGACTGTATAGATTTCAACAAATGTATGGACTTGAGGCTTGTGTATAGACTTCAACAAATGTATGGACCTGGACAATGTATAGACTTCAACGAATGTACAGACTTGGACAATGTATAGACTTCAACGAATGTACAGACTTGGGGAAACATGGAATGTGTAGACTTCAACAACAGTGTGTGGACCTCAAAATGTGTAGACTTGAACATGATGTATGGACTTGGATGAAGACTGTACAGACTTGGGGAATGCATGGACTTGAGACCTGATGTACAGACTTTGGGAAACGCATGGGACGTATAGACTTCACATGATGTAGACTTGGATGAAGAATGGGATGCATAGACTTAGCCAAAATGTGCAGACTTGGATGAAGAACGTATAGACTTAACAAATGTGCAGACTTCAAAAATGTATGGACTTGAGGCTATGTAGACTCTGCATGATGTGTAGACTTCAAAAATGCTGTACAGGCTTCAAAGTGAAGCACATGCTTCAACATGATGTGTGGACTTCAACACGAAGTATGAATGTGCAGACTTCAAGATGCTGTACAGACTTGAAAGTGATGTATAGACTAGGATGACGAATGGGATGTATAGACTTCACCAAATGTGCAGGAAATGTGACGGTCCAAGCGCAGTGCATCGGAGATAGATAACGGTCAGGAGCAAGATCGTTGAGCATGATTTAGCCGAGGAGAAACCAAAACTGATTAGTAGAGAATGTAACGGCTTGGAGAGAACGCGTTATAACGGCCTGATGCCAGACCGTCAAGCTTGACAGAACGAGTTTGGACTAAATTGAACCCACAGGAAATGTGACGGCCTAGAGCTGGCGCGTCATAAAAAAGTGATGGTCTAGCGACAGACCGTTATAGAATGAATTGTACTCCGAGATGGATTGAGCCGCAAGGGGCAAAACCCTAGATAAGAAGCCTTAAATCCATTCTAGACTCCTCCCAGACTTAAGATAAAGCCTTCCAATCCGAATCTTATCACTTTAAAGCCTAAACCAAACCTTTAAAACTTGAAAACCTAGCCAAAATCGCATCTTGCTAAATTCTCTGCTAGAAAGCTGAAAAACCCCTCCTAAGGGCAGGAAATAAGATGAAGAGAAGCCTTGAGGTGATGGCTGTGGAGGAGAAGATCTATAACGGACCCAAAGCTGCAAGAAAGGAGTATGGAGAGCTACAAAGGCTGACCTCAATTCCCAAGCATCTAAGCTCTAATGCTCAAAGAGTGGTAAGCTCCCATAACTTAACCAAGTTCAGAAATTTCTGCACCTCATCTTCTTTCTCATGAGTTTCTTTTTTCTTCTTAGCCCCTTCCCGGTCCAAGATGCTATTCTAACTTGAAGTGGGTGGCTCCCATGGTAAAGGCACTCGCTTTAGAGGTTACATCAATTCTTAAAGCGTGGCACCTTCAACCTCTCTTGGTCTTAGGCAAGAACTTCCAGAAATTGGTATTAGATTGGCCTAGTATTTCAGCCCTCATAGAATTGTGGCATCCACAAACACAGACCTTCATCTTCCCTTCCTTCGAAGCAACAATCCTATTAGAGGAGGTAGAAACCTACCTAGTGTAGACACGCCAAAAATGACGCTATGTTGATCAAATCTCATGTCACTATGATGACGCCCCAAGTGAACTTCAATATATTCATAATATGAAGTTTTTCTATTTTCTTGTGTGTGATTTTGATTTATTTTTGCATTTTTGTGTGATTCGCGACCAGAAGAGGGGCGTTATTTAAATAGTGATCTTGTCTAGGGCGTTTTCTCAAGAAAGGACGACTAAATGACAGGGCGTCAATTCCTGGTATTATCCGGTTTTAAAGAAAATTCAAAATCAATCTAATTATTGGTTAACGTCCTTCCTCAGGGCGTGTTTTAAATTAACGCCTCTATCATAGGCCTGTTCTCATGATTTTCAAACAAGGAAGGTGTTATTGCCAAAAATTAAGTCCAGGAAGAAACGCCCTGTGTTGAGTCGTGTTTTATGAAACGCCGTATGGGTATGTCATCAAATCAAGAATTGACGCCCTACGCAAGGTCGTGTTTCACCGTTCGTGTCCTGCTTGAACTCCTCTTTCCTGTATAGAGTCCTGCCTCCAATGGTCTCCTTGCTCGAATTGGAGGTAGAGTCCTGCCTTCTTTGAACATTGCCTATCCTTATCTTACCAAATTCGAGCTTATCTCCCACTGAAATCCTATAAAACATGATCTGGGCGATCGAAGCAGAGGTTGACGATTTTTTTCAGAGGTTGCAGAGGTTGACGATTCAAGAGTTTGAAGAGATTAGAAGAGAGGTTGAGAGACTTGACGGCTTCCTCTGCTGCTTCCTGTCGTATGCTCGATTGAAGGATTTCGGCTTCCTCTGCATCTTTCTTCATCCAATCAACCGTGTCTCATTGGTTTCCCTTTACTGTCGAAAGGGACAGCAGGGCTTCCTCGTGTTTCTTTTATCTTCATCCACTATTTTCCTTCTGCGTCTGCATCAATTCCATCGTCGTTTTCCTTTTCTTTTCACGTCTGCACTAGTTTTATCATATATCTCCCCTCTCCCTAATTCCTCTTTAGGGGTTTTAAAACCAAAACAATAAGGTGTGCATGTGGTTTTCTATTCATCGTCTTATGTTTATTTTGGATTGATACTACTTGCATTGGTTGATCCCTTTTTCGTTTTGCTTTGTTTCATTGTCTTTTTTGCAAGGTAATCAAAAGGAGAACCCTTCTCATCGGCCGGCCGATTGAAGAAGGAGGAAGGAACTTCACATCATCCCGCGTTCCAATCTTCACCAGGTATTCGCGATCTATTTTTACTATTATTGAGGTAACCCCTCTGGCGATCACATCTCCATATTTACACTACGTGCAAGCTTTTTCTTCCCCTTATTTATGCATTAATCATCATTATCCCCTCCAAGTTTTTTTTATCACATCATTAATCTCTTGTGATTTTTTGTGTGGGATTTATGCCCATCCACAAATTGGCGATCACGGTGGGACATCCACTGTTTTCTTTTTGATTACCATCTCCATTGGCACCCTCGCGTGCCCTCTCCCCTCGGCACCCTCGTGTGCCCTTTCCCCTTTGGCACCCACGCGTGCCCTCTCCCCCTTGGTACCCTCGGTACCCTTTCCTTTGTGTCCCTCGGGCACCCTCCACTGTGCACACTGCACACTCCCGGATCAGCCAGCTTGCGTTTGCATATTTCTCTGAATTAACGCCTTCCACGAGGGCGCTCTTTGGTTTAACGCCCTTCACAGGGGCGTGTTTTAGTTTGTTAACGCCTCTTCCCAGGGCGTCTTTTAGCATATCTGCTGCTTTGTTTTCGTTCATTATACTGTCTGAGAATTAACGCCCATCTCCAGGGCGTGTTATCATTTTCTAATGCCTTTATTCAGGGCGTCTTATTTTTATGTTACGTCTGCCGTCGAGACGTCTTTACATCATCTTACTGCTTTAATCATTCTGCCTGTGAATTCACGCCCTGCCCCAGGGCGTTCCTTATTACATAGCACCTCACCACAAGGCGCTTCCTCAGATTTGACGCCCTCAAGTCGAGGCGTCCCTTTCAGATTTCGCGCCTCTCTCAGAGGCGTGTTTCTATTTCTTGCTGCTGGCTCATAGCCTCTCGCAGTGACTCACGATAGTGACACTGTCGTCGCTCTGGTTGATAGCGACCTACCCCAGGTCATCTCTTTCCTACGTTCTACAGAACCTTACTTCCTGCTGCTGTCTGTGATAGTTTGTTTGATTCTCATATTGCTTGCCTATATTGCTTTGACCTGATCATATTACTTTGCATATTGTGGCATTTGGTTGAGAGACCTCCTCTCTCTACACTAGGATTCCACACACCTTTCTTGGAATCGGGACAACCCTCCATTGAGCATTCCGTCTCTTTGGACCGGAAATCCCTTTTCCAAGACCTCCATAAGTCCCCGCACCCGTGGATTCCCTCACGGACGCCGGGCTGGTTGTACCCTCGAAGTACCCGGAGTTTAGAGAACCTATCGTTGGTGAGGAGAGAGAAAGAATCTAGTTGACCCGGAGGTTACACTTGGATCAACTAGGTTTCACATTGCAAATAAGTGAACTATTCAACAATTCAATCTACTCTAATCTCAAGCGGAACACTAAAACTTTGCGTTCATCTCAACTTGCGTGCATACACTTGCTTGGGTGATTTGGCTTGTTTGGATTGAGTGGTTGTTTGTTTGATAGTACCTTTATAAAGTTGTTTCTCCTCTTAAAGCATGAAACTCCGTTCAGGTAAGATCATCAACATGTCAGGCAATGGGTACTCCTATGATGATGAGGATGACAACATATTTAGTCAATATGAGGGCCCTCTCCAGGATTCCGTCTATTATGAGGGAAACTACCTCCCCCCTCACCCTCACTATTCACAAGTTCATGTGGTTGATACCACTACTCACGAGGCGGACCCCTCGTCTCAAGTTCCATCTTCCAATACTTCGGGGAACCCCTCCCCATCCATCAACGTTACAGATTTAATCCAAGCTCTTTCTCAATTGGATGACTCCCAGCGGCAAGCCATTCAGGCCGCTCTGAAGGGGAAGTCTGTTCCCTCTTCGTCTTCCAACCCCCCTCCGGCCGAGAGTGGCCATCACCCCGTTAACGACCAGGCGGTCTTGCATAAACCCCCCTCTCGTCCACCAACGCCTGTCACGGCCATACCGGCCCAGCAGGCGAGTTATTCTACGGTTAGGCACCAATTCCCCCAACCTCCTCAGATTCTACGGTCGCCTATACCACATTCTTTTGTTCAGGCCCCAGTTGAGTCCGACTCTAATACTTTGCTACTTCAGAAGATGGCCCACATGGAAGAACAGCTTAAGAAAGTCACTGCGGCCAAGAATGCACCCGAAATCTCCCTTCCCACTCTGCCAATTTTCCATCTTCCTCCGTCTGAGATGCCGAACTTTCGGCGGTACAATGGAACTGGCAATCCGGTCATTCATTTGAAGGATTTCATGTACGAAACCTCCTTCTGGCAAGGCAACAAGGCTTCTCTGGCCTATTTATTCAGAAGATCTCTGGAGGGGCCAGCCCTCGAATGGTTTTATTCCTTGGAGCCAGCTGATGCCGGTGACTTCGATGTTGTCCAAAGGAAATTCTTGCAAAAGTATAGAGACCGTGTTGGACCCTCTCTGTCCGTTACAGATTTAGTTGCGGAGAAAATGAAGTCTGAAGAGGACTTCATCATATTTGCTGACAGATGGCGGTCGATGGCCGAGAAGCTGAAAGACACTTTGTCAGAACAGGAGCAAGTAAAGATGGTTATTTCTAATGCAACTCCTCAATTCCGCCATATTTTGGCCATGAACCGGTTGACTACTATGGAAGAGCTCTATGAGAGGGCTCGTTACATCCAGACACAGATGAAGGATTTGCCCATTATGGGTATGTTCGAGCCAAAGCCTCGGCTGTTTAAGAAAACCACCAATATTAACAGCGAGCCCACAACTGAGGGCACCGTCACAAATGAGCAAGTCGGCGCAGTTGGCAACCCCCACCATCAAGCTAACCCGCGTCCACCACCGCCTCCACGATAAAACTCTCATTTTAACCCTACTCCACAACCCCAATTCGCACCTCAACACTCCTTCGCTCCACCGCAAAACCAAGCCCCCCGCGTAGACCCTCCAGCTCCACCACAATACCATCAAATGCCCCCACCTGCCAACTACGGCCAACAACAACAACGGAGACCACCACTTGGCCCCAAAAGGGACCACTATCCTCCACTTCCCGAAAGTCTCCCCGATATTTTTAATGCTCTGATGGCCGCCAACTTGCTCGCCTTGCCAAGGGAAAGAACCATGTGGCCCGCTAATGTTGACACATCCCGTTATTGTGCTTTTCATCGCAGCCCTGGTCACAACCTTGATCGTTGTTTCCACTTTAGAGATTACATTTATGATCTAAATGACCAGGGTGACATCAATTGGGATGAGATGAGGCAATTCATAGCCGCTATGAAAGAAAGAAGGGTTTCTCGGCAACAGAAAAATCAACAACCTCAGCAATCCGCTCAACAACAAGTTCAACCACCGCAAGCTCCAGCACACCAGCAGGATATGGGGATTGTCCGTAATCCATTGCCAGAGCACGCCCCTAATCAGCATGTGAACCTTGTCACATCCCTCTACGAAGTGCAGAGAGGACAGGGATGGCACGAAGAAAACGCCTCTGTCGGGGCATTTCATCATGATCCAAATCAAAATCAACCTCCGCGCCTTTTGCGCACCCTTCCTTCTTCTTCTACTCTTCTAGCGGGACGTCCTCTCCTACGTCCCGTCAACCCATCTACCTCCACCAGTTCTACGGCCTTGCCGGCCCGCTCTCTTCTTACCCCTTTGCCACCTTCACAACCTACCGCACGACAAACCCCGCCTTCCACCACCAACTTTACACCTCCACCATCTAGGCCACTCCTACTTCGCTCACCGCCAGCACCCGCTACACCCCCTACCAATCCTACACCGGTAAGGGTTCCTCCGCCATCAGTTCCCCCGCCTCTCATACCCAGATATCTTCTTGTTAGACCACCCGCCAATGCTCCTCGCATTCGGGTGTCCCTTTCTAATCCCACGCCCCCAACCGGGGCACCCCTGTTGTTGAACACTGCCACCGGCATTCCCTCTTCTTCTTCTTCTAAATCTCCTCCCACACTTGCCCCGACAGAGGCCCTACAAGGCGTGGCGCCGCTCCGCAGCGGACGGATTTTCCACCGTATTTTTCCACAAAGAGAGCTAGAGCCCGTGCAGGGGCCGCAAGAGCAAGAACAAGAACAAGGGTCTGTGTCGGGCACTGAATATGATTTGTTAAAACATTTGGACCGGACTCCGGCAAGAATTTCGATCCTGGAATTGATCAAACGGTCCACCACTCATCAGTTGGCTCTAAAGGAATATCTGCAGAAGGTAATGGTTAATGAAGACATTCTAGTTGAGCAGATACTCACAGTGTTAACACCCGCTAGCAGTCAGCCGGCAATTACCTTTCATGAACATGAGCTGGCACCAATCTCAGCAAGAAAATATGCATTATGCATCACAGTCGACATCAATAAGGTGGCTGTTAAGCAATGTCTGGTGGATACTGGGGCATCCATCAATATTTTGCCACCGAGCACCTTGAAGTTATGTGGCATGCCAGAAAGCCAGATTCGGCCGTCCACCATAACGGTCACTGCATATGACAACACAAAGAAGCCTCCTCTAGGCATGATCACATTGAAAGTTAGCTTGGGCCCTGCCACCATCACAGCAGATTTTCACATCTTGGACATGGATCCAACATTTAATGGCATTCTCGGCCGCCCGTACATCCAGCATCTTGATGCGGTGCCTTCTACAAATCACCAGTGTCTCAAATTCCCACACAAGGGCCGTATTATCAAGGTGACCAGTATGCCGATTCTGCCAGAGGAAGATATTCATGCAGCTTCATCAGTTCCTTCTATTTGGCCTGCCAACAAGCCACTCTTGTCTGTGCTGGACGTCCCTCGTCCACGGCCAATGCCATCCGAAACTGTTACCACAGTTGCTATGACACCCCTGCCTTCTAAGGGGAAGAAGAAAAAGAGCATGATTAACACCCCTGGCTGGAACATTCTGTTAAAAATGGGGTATCAAGATGGCAAAGGCCTGGGTGCCAATTGTCAGGGCAGGATTAGGCCCATTAAGCCGTAAAAATTGATTGTACGAGGCGGTTTAGGCTATAAAAGGCCAGGCAAAAATGAAGAAGAGTCATGGGCATTTATGACTTCCACTTTGAAGACTGATCGCCAGCCACTCTCCTGGACACTGAAGACACATTTTGTTGCTAGTGGCGTTCAGAATAATGAGCAGGCTACCATAATTACTTCATTGCTTGACTATCAAGATGTTCACGCCAGACAGTTTGCTCGTCACATTGCCCCACTGGTTACTTACAAAGCCCTGGAGTCTTTAAGGCCGGACAAGAGAAGGAAAATGAGTGATCCAGAATGTGACTGGTACAGGTGGTTCGACATGAATGACATTACTATCTCTTTGAGCCGCCTCTTCATGCCGACTGATCCGGAATGGCCTCCATTAATACAGGAATTGATTGAAATACCAGCAGTGATCACAGACAAGAGGCAACTGCTGAGTGACTATACAGATACTGGGGAGCCAGATGTCCCCTTTGAAGAAGGTTTTACTGTGGATAGGCTGTGGGCCGGCCTCTTTTCTCTCACTTCGCTACATCCGTCTGTGCTTGCTTCTCTACATTCTCGTTGGTTTGGTCGTGTGCCAAGACCGCCTCCGATTATCATCAGTTTTGCTCCAAATTCAATCCCAGTTTCTCTCCCGATTCCTCCTTCGCTCCTCGAGCAATTTTCTAAAATCTCCATCTCGCCCCCCCATGGGCCGTCATTGATTAAATCTTTCTCTAATCTTGTAATTTCCACTCCTCCTGCTACTCTCCCTTCACACTGCTTTCTCCTTGAAAAAGAAAATAAAAATGAAGGAAAAGATAAAAATGAAAAAAAAACGCTGATTTTTCAACTTTCCAATCCTCCATCTCCATTGAGGAGACTTCTTATCTCTTTCCCAAGTGTGTCCCAACCCAGGGGCCGCTCTGCCAAGATTCCTTGATAGATCTCTTTTCCCCCTCCAGCGAGGGGTCTTCTTCTGTATCACCTTTTGTATCCACTTTTTCACCCCCTTCTTTTCTTTCTGATCAGGCTAGTTGCTCCTCCTCCTCTTCTTTTTCTTCTAATAAAAGTTATGGGGCAGATTCACATAAGAAATCCAAGGGTAAGGAGATTCCTCGCAGATTTTTATTAGAATTGGCTATCAGATGCCAAGCTTGTTTAGCAATCCCTGAGTTTGTGGAAGATCCAATTATCCTGCCAGAGTTAGAATTTGAAGATGCTGTTGCTTCTTATGAGGGTTTGGGCGTTTATGAAATCATGAATGATGAAGACCCTATTGAAGAGGGGGATGAAAGTTACGAAGAATATGAGGACGAGGCTAATGCTTTTGCTAGTGGTATGAGAAGATTCGACGAACCATCAGCCTCCGTAGAAGAACCTACCAAAGAAATTAATCTGGGTACCGAGGAAGACCCTAGGATTGTCCTCATTAGCCAGAATTTGCCGCCCTCCGAGGAGGAGGCGCTCATTTTAGTTCTTCAAGAATACAAGGACACATTTGCTTGGAGTTATGAGGATATGCCGGGATTAGACCCTGCGCTCGTTGAACATCGTCTCACACTTAAGCCAGGGTCTGTCCCGGTCAAACAACGGTTGAGGCGTTTCCACCCTAGCATGGCTTTAAAAATGAAAGAAGAGGTCAACAAACTCCACAAGGCTAGATTTGTTAGAGTTGTCCTTTACCCCAATTGGGTGGCTAACATTGTCCCGGTTATGAAGAAAGATGGGAAAGTTCGGATTTGCATAGACTTCCGGGACCTCAACCGAGCGTGTCCTAAAGATGACTTCCCCCTCCCTCACATTGATGTTCTGATTGATAATACGGCAGGATTTGAAACTCTTTCATTTATGGATGGCTTTTCAGGTTACAATCAGATTCGTCTGTCTGAGGAGGATCAAGAGAAAACATCATTCACTACACCATGGGGGACTTATTGTTATGTGGTCATGTCTTTTGGACTTAAGAATGCTGGAGCCACCTACCAGAGGGCTATGATGGCAATTTTTCATGACATGATTCATATTTATATTGAGGTGTATGTGGATGACCTGGTTGTAAAATCAAGGACAAGGATTGAGCATCCTGGGGTTCTGGCTAAGGTCTTACAGAGATCACGAGAATATCATTTGAAAATGAACCCCAAGAAATGCGTATTTGGCGTTTCTTCAGGGAAATTGCTTGGTTTCATTGTTAGCAAGAGGGGAATTGAAGTTGATCCCAACAAGGCAAAGGCCATTAGAGATATGCCTCCTCCCAAGAATTTGAAGGAAGTTCGAGGATTAATCGGGAGGTTGCAATTCATTCGCCGCTTCGTCTCTCAGCACTCCCAAAGATGTAGGCCGTTTTACGAGCTTACTAAGCCGGGAGTCAAGTTTAATTGGGATGACAAGTGTCAGGCAGCCTTTGACGGATTGAAGGATTATTTGGCCAATCCTCCTGTCCTGAGGCCGCCAATTCCAGGCAAGCCACTTATTCTCTATATTTCTGTCCTGGATGACTCCGTAGGTGCTGTCCTAGCTCAAGTGGATGAAGAAAGTAAGGAGAGGGCAGCATACTATTTGTCTAAACTTCTTAACCCCTGTGAGCAGAGGTACTCAGCCATGGAGAAGACTTGTGCAGCTTTGGTTTGGGTAGTTCAGAAGTTAAAACATTATTTTCTAGCTCACGAGGTTTACCTCATTGCTCGCATGAATCCAATTAAATTCCTCCTTGAAAAATATGTCCTCATTGACCGATTAGCACGCTGGCAAAGCTTCCTTTCTCAATTTGACATCACTTACATTCAGCAAAAAGCTATCAAAGGCTACGCCATTGCCGAACACCTTGCTCATCACCCTCTCCCCCGTTTTGATCCTGTTAATTCGGAGTTCCCAGATGAAGAACTAATGTCCATCAATCAACCCCATGATCCTATGTGGACATTACATTTTGATGGAGCTCTAAATTCTCAAGGAAGAGGGATCAGCATGGTTCTTTTAACACCAGAAGGGGTCACCATTCCATTTGCTACTCGGCTCACTTTCCCCGTCACCAACAATATAGCTGAGTATGAAGCTCTTTTGGCCGGTCTTCAAACCGCTCATCGATATGGTGTCACCCATTTGAGGATTGTCGGTGATAGTCAGCTCATTCTGCGCCAGGTGTTGGTCAAGTGCCGCACCATCAATCCTAAGCTCAAGCCCTACCAGGAACTCGCTTCAGCTTATGCCAAACTCTTCACTAAATTGATCTTCGTTCATGTCCCTCGCAGCCAGAACATCTTGGCTGACGCTCTCGCCTCTTTGGCTTCCGCTTTAGTTTTCCCTCCTGAGCGTGATTTTCATGTTCCCCTGATTCATCAGCGTGACACCCCGGCTATTAAGGATCGCGCATTCCTTGATATTAGGGATCAAGTGCTTGAGAAGGTTAAGCTGAAGGAAGCTCTTAAAGGTAAGGAAGTCATGCTTTTAGATTGGCAAGAAGATTTGACTGACGAAGAGAAGCCTTGGTATTATGAGATTGCCAGGTATTGCAATGATCAGTCCTATCCCGAAGAAGCCACTGCAGAAGAGAAGAAAGCAATTAGAAGAGTGGCTCAACGTTATGTTTTGGTTGGAGGTGTGCTCTACAGAAGAGGGCTCACCGGTATTCTGTTAAGATGCCTCGATGATGATGAATCTTGGAAAGTTGTGGAAGAGGCGCATTCTGGAGTGTGTGGTGGTCATGTGAATAGCCAGATGCTAGCTAAGAAGATTCTTAGGCTTTGTTTCTATTGGCCAACTCTAGAAGAGGATTGTTCCATCTATGTTCGAAGGTGTGTTAAGTGCCAACTGCACGCCGACGAGATTCATTCTCCTGCTTCTTCACTCCATCCTACGTCCTCCCCATGGCCTTTTTCCATGTGGGCTTTTGATATCATTGGACCTCTTGGTGACTCGAATCTCCTGACCAAACAAAAGTCGTTCATCCTCACGGTAACGGAATACTTCACCTAGTGGGCGGAAGCAGAAGCTTACGTGGAGATCAAAGCATCAATAGTCTGCAAATTCATAATGAAGAACATCATCACGAGGTTCGGCATCCCGAGTACCATCGTCATCGACAATGGACCTTAATTTATCTCTCAAGAAATCAAGGATCTCTGCAACAGGTATAACATTGCATTGTATCATTCTTCTCCCTACTATCCACAGGGCAATGGCCAGGCAGAGGCCACTAACAAAACTTTGATAAAAATTGTTAAGAAAACGTGTGAGGCTAATAAATTTTTGGATTGGCCAGACAAGCTAGTTGAAGCTCTCTGGGCCTATCGTACTTCCATTCGTACCCCCACTGGGCAAACCCCTTTCGCCCTTACTTATGGAATGGAGGCGGTAGTCCCTTACGAGATTCTCATTCCCTCCCTGCGAGTACAATTGGATAAGGAATTTTCTGTTGATGAACGTCGTGATTCACTCCTGGCCCAATTGAAACTCCTAGATGAGAAGCGTCTGGTCGCCGCTGAGCATGCGCGCGTTTATCAAAACAGGCTCTCACGTTTTTATCAAAAGAAAGTAATTGAGAGAAAATTTAAAATCGGTGAGATGGTAATCAAAAGAATTTTTGTAAAGCCGGGTGGCCCCCGCTCAAAACTCCAACCCAATTGGGAAGGACCATTCATTATAAAAGATGTTTATCCTGGAAATGCTTATAAACTGGTTAATGCTGAGGGCGAAGAGTTAACTCACCCTTGGAATGGTTTGTATCTTAAGAAATACTACCCTTGATTCAAAAATCCAAAAAAAAAAAATATAAATATATGTCTTCAAAAATCCAAACAAAAAGAAATATCTCCAAAAACCATAAAAAATAGAAATTCTCCAAAAAGTGAATAAAAATAGAAATTCTTCAAAATCAAAAAGAGATCAAAATTGGTGCCATGGCACACGAAGGATCAATGTCCGAAAGGTCAAAATTCAGAATTCATTCATCAGTCTTGCTAACTTAAAAGGGGGTTGACTCACGCACACACTACACGCTTTATTCTTGAGATCAAGCAGTGCAAAATCCGATGGAAAGTCAAAAACCTGACTAAAAATGAAAGACAATACCCGTTCTTTTCTTCTTCGGCCCATAAGGGAGGAAGGGAGACCTCGAGGCAGATGCGCCAAGCCTATCCGCCGCCCTAGTAGGTGGAAGTCACGGCCCAAAAGGGAGCAAATGCCACAAGCCCAAGTACAATTAGGTTTATTTTCATTAATGCAAATCAATTCCAAAGTGAAAGTCAAGTTATGAAAAGAAAAGTATGTCAAGAGGGCAAAGTCCCCGCAAGGAAAACCTTGGGCGTATGCATGCAATATAACAAGGGCAAAAAGGGCAATAAATTTCCCTACGCCAAAGACCGAACCCCAACAGGTATAGGGTAGGGGAGGTAACTTTGCCCTGAACATTCCAGAATCCCTTATGGGCTTTCCTTATATTTTCTTCCATCCTTTCTATGTGGTAAAGTCGCAAACTAGCAGGATGGTCAAGACGGACTTAAGAAATTGCACTGTGCGAAATCTCGAATACAAGTCAACTATGAGCACGTCGACTCCCCTTTAATTACTCAAGAAAGGTTAATGAATTTTAAATGGTGACCGTGTAGGACCGTGGTCTTGATAGCCTTGATACCCTTTTGCAGAATAATTTAATTAACGCCTTCTGCTAAGGCGCCTTTTTTGGAATTAACGTCCTAGATTAGGTCGTCTTCTTCAGAATAACGTCTCTTAGACGGTCGTGTCCTTTTCAAAAATTAAATTCCATTTTTCAAATTAACGCCGTCCTCATAGGCATCTTTTTCTATTAACGCCTTACTCTAAGGTGCGTTTTTCAAGAAAGATCACAAAAAAAATATATATAAGTGAAAAGAGAAAGAAGAAAAAGAAAAATGCATTTCGTCACGATGAATGCTTGCATAGGCATCTTTTATTTATGGTTTGCATATGTGTGCTTTGCATGATGCATCTCCCACCATCAGCCATTTCATTTTGCCTTATTTGATTAAAGGCTTGGCCCCTTGACCCGTCATTTAAGGTCAAAATATTGCCACCCCTTGCTTATTGGGCAAGGGGCCAAGTCGAACAGATGAATTAACCTATTTTATTCAAGTGAAAACCGCAGCTGCAGATACAGGGCAAAAGTAAAGCAAACACGAAGAACGTGGAAAGAGGAAAGTACACAAACACAAAGTCACAATCACACGAAGTGCTCAGGTAACAAAGAAATCTCAAATCTCATATATATACATCATGGCTATCATGTACAGGTGTGAGGGTGGAGAAGTACAAGTAAGTCTCTTAGCTCTCGCCTCCACCCTCCTCTCTCCTACTCTCAGCCTCCTCCTCGCCGTCCCGAGCTGGCGCTGGTGGAGGAGGCATGGGCCCCCATGAAGAAGCCAGAACCCGAACGCGTCCCCCTGCCTCGCTCCTCTCTCGGAGGGAAGAGCCCGCCACAAAAGTGGAGCTGGTGAAGGAGTACCCCGTAGCCCGCGCTCGCTCGCGTCCTCGCTGGAGACGCTCCTCGGACACCCGCAGCCGCTCCTGGGAAAGGATCAACTGGGTCCTCAAATCTGCCAGCTCTCTCTCCCATGCCGCCACCTGCTCCTGGTACCGGGCACGCTCCGCCTGCTGAAGCTCAAGGTGCTGGGCACGCTCCGTCTGGTACTCCTCCCGCTCATGAGCACGCTCCTCGCGCTCCCGGGCATGCTCCCGCCTCTCCAGCTCAAGCGCCATGCGTAGCTCGGCTACGTCCTGAGGTAGCTCCTCCCGACGCCTCAGGGACCTCTCAAGCTCTGAGATCCGCTGATCGCGGATCGCCAGCTCGGTACGTACCGCCTGAAGCTGAGCCACCTGCAAACAGGTAAACAAGTCATCAATTCCACAATCAATACAATTAAATTCAATAATCCAGCAATTCAAGCAATGTATGATTGAACCACTCACCTGTGCGCTCGTCGCGCGGAAGCCCTCATCAACGCAGGTAAGAGCGGCTCGAAGCTCCTCAGTCTGTAAAAATGATTTTTTTTATCAGTGCACAATTATATAATCAATATTTGAATGAATTGGTGTTTTAGAATTTACCCGTGAAGCGAGGTTGCGCTCTGCTGCCTCGGCTCGTGCCACTGCTCCCGCTAGCTGCTGTGCCAGTGCAGTCACCTCTGCACTGGGCCCTCTCGAGCTGGAGGCCTCCCCTGGGTCTCTCCTCACTGCTCCCTGCTGGGCACGCTGCATTCATTGAGATCGTCAGTGGCTAATCATCAATAATTCAACAAAAATATTCATTTGCATATAGAAATAATTTAAACACTCACCAGGGTCTCTAGGTCGGCCTGTGTGGCGGCCAGCTGGTCCTCCAGGCTGTGTAGGTGGGCCTGGGCATCTATCGCTGCTATGTCCCTCGCATCCTGCATCCATCACATATTAGTCGCATGATAGTCACATAAGCATTTGCATTTAATTTAGAAATAAGTGCATTCATATATACCCCTAAGACCCTCATCTGGGGTCGGCCGGCGTATACCTCCCAGTAACGCCGGAGGTACTCGGAGCTGTCAGTCGCGCGAGAGGTGACTCTGGTCCCGCCACGCTACCAGTCGGCGTACTGCTCCTCGAATCGTACCCTCCAGTCGGTCGCCTTTGTACGACCGCGAGTCTTCTTCCCGATGCCCCGCGGCTCGCCTACCTCGACCCACTCCTGGTGGAGGCCTAGCGTCCTCATCACCAACCTAAGCCGTAACGGCTCGATCTCGCTCAAGCAGTGAACCCAAAGCTCACGCTCGAAGCGAGGACGGCCCGCTACGACCCAAGGCTGGCCCTCGTCTGTCATCCCCTCATAGGGTCTCCACTGCACCTGCATTCATAAACATACATATCATCATTTCATCGTCATCATCATAAAGTCAAATTAAAAAGGCAAAGAAAGATGCATAGCATTCATACATACCAGCGAGGGAGGGAAGTCGCGGAGCTCTCTCCGTAGAACCCACAACTCGTAGCCAAGCGGTGGGCCGAAGACGATCGGCACCCAGCGCCGTGCTAGAGGGAAAGCCCCCTCATTCCCAGGCCGTGGGTCAACGCGCCCCATCGGCATGTAGAGGTGACTCCAAACCTGCATCCATGCATTGCATTAATTAGGCATTCGCATGCACATAAAAATATACATAAAAGAAAGAGAAAAATGAAAAATGCATACCTGAAGAAAAGGTGAGAAGCCACTGACAGTCGTCTCTCGCCCTGTCCCCGTGGACAGGTCGGCCATCATGTGCGCCAGTAGAGCCGCTCCCCAGGCGTAGCTGCCAACTGCCTCCAGGTCCTCGAGTATCCCTAGAAATCGACAGTTGATGACATCGCCCTTTGTCCTGAGCAACAGCCTCCCCAGTAGCAGTAGCAAGAACCTCCTCAAGTCTAGGTCAGCTCTCTCCCTGTCGGCTGGGTCCTGGCAGTACACCGCCCTAGCCCCATCTATCAGCCTCTGTGAAAACTGCTCTAGGGTCTCTCCTGACCTGTGCCTAGCATTCCCCAAACCCATCACTGTGGTGAGATCAGTGCGGAAGATCGTCCTACACTCACTAGGCGTCTCATAGACCATCTCCAGCCCTAGCAATCTCTGGGCGAACTCAGTGTAGTCAGGGTAGGTAATCCCGCTCACAGCCTCACCGTCTACCCTCAACCCGGTGATCCTAGCCACATCCTCTAGGGTGGGAACCATGTGCCCCCATGGCATCAAGAATGCCCGGCTAGTCCTATCCCATCTCTCCCGTAGAACCTGGATAAGTGGTAGGTCTGGCCTGACTGGCTCTATGCTAAGGAAGGCACCGAACCCCATAGCATCTACCCTCGCTCTTTGGAACTCGGGGAGGCCGTAGTATGCTGCCCGGACCATGACCCATGAAATGCGCGTCCTCATCAGCCCCTGCATGCATAAATAAGAATTGTTGGTTTAATTATTGTGGTTATTCATGCTTATTTCATTTTGATTGCCCCAGGTTGAATGTTGATGTTATTGAAAGTAACGACCTTCCTCAGGTCATTTTTTGTTGAAGTAGCGCCCTTAAGGGGGGCGTGGTTCTGTTTGAGCTTCTAGATAATGACCTACCCAAGGTCATTTTTCATCTATGAAACGCCTTTTTGTTGGGCGTGTGTTTGTGGTTAATTTCTAAAAATCCTAAAGGTTTTTCAATTCACGCCCTTGAGTAGGGCGTTTTCTATTTGGGTTCGTTAATTAATCAAATAATTAATGAATGGACGACCGCTGGTTTGGTCGTCTGTTTCTGAATTAACGCCCTGGTGTGGGGTGTGGTTTCCAGTTTTTCAGAAAATGAAATAAAGTAATAGCATGCGATAATTAACAGCATAATATGAAAATTAAAATGGGCGACATGCTTTAGGGCGTGTTCTCATGGGGTTAATTATTTTTCATGAATATAATCTAATTAACGCCCTTGGGTGGGGCGTGTCTTTTGAAATCGCGACGCCCCTGAGGGCGTCTTCTTTCTAGGTTGCAGGGTTTGCACCCGAGGGCTATGGAAAATCAGAAAAAAAAATGAAATTAAAAATAAAATAAAATGGGAAGGGTTCGGGGCTTACCTTCTGGTGCTTCTGGTTTTGTGGTCGAGGCTTTGGCTGTCGTGGCCGCCGGAGTTGGCCGGCACGGGGAGGGGGCGCCGCCGCGGCCGATGGTTCATCACCTTCTCCTCCTCCTCCTCCTCCTTCTTCTTCTTCTTCACCTTCTTCCACTTCTTCTCCTGCTCCCTCTGTTCCAGCATCATCTCCTTCGTTGGCCCCCCGACCTTCTTCGGCTTCGTCACCGGCCGCCGCCGCCGGTGCGTATTCGATCATCGCCATTAGTTCTTCTTCGGCCACCACAAGGGGGACTTCTTCCTCGCCGTGGGCATCGTCCCCCAAATCCACCACCTCTGGAGCGGCCACCCGTTGCCGTTTTAATCCGCCGCCGGCCATGGTTGGGGAGGGTGAGAGTGTGAGAGAGAGATAGAGGAAGAGAGGGAGGGGGAGTTGCGGTTAGGGTTGCAGAGGATGAGAAGAAGAGAAAATGGAACGGAGGAAGAAGAAGAAAGGGGGAAAGCCCTTGTTAGCATTCGAAAAGAAGAGACGCCCTTGGAAGGGGCGTGTTTTGGGGAAGTCACGACTATAACATGGGCGTGTTTATATAGTAGACGACGTTTCTCGAGGCGTCAATTTTATTTGCATGGGGAATGATAACCATCGTCAGAGGCATTCAATGGGCGTTGATTGATGTGATCGAAGTAATTATTATGGTTTTTACTCACGCCTGAGCTAGAGGCGTTACCTGATTGAAACGTGACTTTCCTGAAGGCGTTACTTTTGGAATTTCAACGAATATATTTTGGGAATTTGAATCGATTAACGCCTTGTTTTAAGTCGTTATTTAAGTAACGCCTACTTTTGAAGGCGTCAAATGTGTGCACCAGAATGTTGAAAGTGACCTTTGTCGAAGGCGCCCTTTTATGAATTCACGCCTTTCCTTGAGGCGTTATTTGGAACAGAATCACGGGTTTTGGAAGTTATTTGATCACAATCACATTGGCATTGGCTCAATCAGAAAACAATCTTTTATTATTATTATTATTATTATTATTACTTTGAAAAGAAACATTACAATGCTTAATGAGCCGTCTTGGGCCTTAGCTTTCTCAAAGCTATTACATAATTTTTCCACTGATCTTTGTCTTCATCTAAGTTTTCTACAGGTTGATGAAGTTTGCTAATCTTCCATTGGGCTTGGATTGTGATAGCCTCTTCTCCATCTTCATTGCTGCCTAAGTCTCTTGATTTGATTGGAGGGAGATGAGAGACGTCTTCTAGATGTTGCCTTAGAAGTCCAATTTGGGGAAGGCATCTGTGAGAGTTGTATAGTATGAAGTCCGAAGCGCCAATGAGACGAAGGTCCGTCCTGGTAGAGAATCGTGCACGAAGTTCCTGCATTTTGAGTACACCCGGGGCACATGTAAAGAGGTTCTTGGGCATTACATTTAGGTGTTCTCTCCATTCCACTCTCTTCTTCACTTGAGGAATCCGGTTCATCACTCTATTGCTTATTCCTAATGAGCCGGTCATGTAAGAGAGTGGGCTTTTTGAAAAGATTCTTGAGGGTTGTTGGGCCTCACCACATGGATCGAATTTGAAATGGAGATCAACCCAACTAGAGAGTGCTAGCATGCATCCATATATGGGTCTTCCCATGGCCGCCGAGGTAAGCCCGCTATAGAGATAGGCTAGGATAGCCGGTCCGACTCTTTCCGCTTCCCATAAGCTCACCACCGCGCTCAGTTGGGCCTCCTCTAGAAAGTCCTCCGTGGTTGGAAACAAGAGTGCGCCTGCTAAGCACACCACGAAGGCCTTTGCTATCTTTTCTATCTCCTCCTCTTCCTTTGCTTGATCCGCTCTCTTGTACACCCATGAGGCGAGCTTCAAGAGGTTGATTCCTTTAGTGACCTTGATTTGGTTCACTATGTTTGGGCTAGATATCAATGAGGTTAGCAATTCATGAGAGGAGATTGGCCTTGGCATATTGGCCATCTTTTCTTCTTCTCCTTGTTTCATCCTTTTCAAGCCTAAGATCAACTCTAGTTCTTCCAATAGGATGGTGGCTTCAAATGTGGAGAAGAGAAAGGTATGAGTGGAAGGATGCCAAAGTTCAATCAATGCTCCTATGGCAGCCCAATCTAAGTGAATTTGGTCATAGTGCTTGGCATGGGTAACTAGGCCCAAAAGATGCCATCTTGCTAGGTATACTCTCATATCAGAAGAGAACTTGGAGAGAATAAGGGGCAACCACTTCACTTTTGTAAATCTCCTAGCACCAGGGACATTTGGGTAGTCCTGTGGAAAGAAAATATGGACAGTGCCAATAGTGCCAGATATGAGCATATAGTTTGACAGAAGGATTCAATAAAAAGAAAAGAAAGAAGATATAAGCAGAGAGATAAAAGCAAAGGAATTCACTAACCTGATGTTGAGCAACTCGGCTGCAGATGTGCCCTTGGATTTCAGTCAACCTAGGGGTGGAAGACCTAGGTCTCTTAATCATCCTCTCCATTGTTTTGGCTTTGCAGAAGGAGCTCGGACGAGTGCCTGCGGGAGAAGAACAAGCAGAGAAAGAGAACAGAGCCGGCTACGGAGGTTCAGAGAAAAGTTTGCTTTGGGTTGAGGAAAGCAGCCTTTCTTTTATAAAGACTTGAGGAGGGCTTAAGGTTGTTCGGAGTTAGCAGGTTGATGGCTATTAGGATTTGGTTTTGCTTTCGATTTGGAAACGGAAGCGTTGGATTGATTAACGCCTTTTGTTAGGGCGTCAATTTCTGAATTGACGACCTTGCTGAGGTCGTGTTTTATGTAACGCCCTTTTATAGGTCGTTTACTCTTTGGCCTCTCGATGGGTTTCACGCCTTCTTGAAGGGCGTGTTTCATGTTTTAACGACTACATGTTAAGGCGCTTTTCATGATTTGACGCCATTCGATGCAGGCGTGTTTTTATAAGCTTATGAATCTAGATATTCATGTGTGTTAATGAACTTAAGTGGTATTATTTCGTCGAATTGTTTTTTAATTGAGCACTTATGATCATATCATGATTTAAATGGAAAATTATGTTTGATTATCTTGAATTTCGAAAACTGATGAATTTTCAAAAGTGCAGAAGTTTGCAGGATTAGAGGCGCCTGGGTTGCTCATGGAAATAACATCGCACTTGTATTTATTCGTTGTAAGCATTGGTACTATATGATATTTACATTATTATAGCATATCAAGGACCTTGTGGTTCTGGTGAATCTAGAATTTGAGTTCCCCTTCATCAAAAACAGTGATAATTCCAGGAGAGTCTTGATCACCTAGATAGGCCGTTGAGTCGTTCAAGGTTTGGGACGATGGTTCCACTTTCTGAGTTGATGCACGGACAAACGGGCCTCGACTTAGTGTTGGCTCAGAAACTTGGATTCTTGACCAAATCTAGATGGCATAGCAATATTATCCTTGATTATTTTCTATTTTTAGTTTGTTTTATCTTTTCTTTCAGCCCAGCATGCATCATGTAGGACTTTGAGTTTCATGCTGAAAATTTTCATATTATGGTAATAATGAAGGTCACTCGCTCTTTGTTGAGTTGACATGAGATATTCCACTCCAAATCAAGTACTTTGTTCTATCTGAAGCCGCTCAGGCTGGTTCCTTGAAAATATCCCTTTGTTGGATCTCCATCTCAATTCTCTTTAGTTTTCTGCAAATTTACCTTGGTTGTAGCACGTCCACGTTGGCTGGTAACCGCTCTCCAATGGTCTTTCCCTATCGTGCCCACGCGCACACCTTTTGCCTTACATTTTACTTGTTTAGTTTAATCTCCTTTATCCAGCAAATTGATGCCTTCTTGGAATCACTCGGAGTTGTTTCATTCAGAATCTTGAAAAGATTTCCATTACTTAGTGTCTGAGGCATGTCACATCACACCTTGGCATCTACTTATCAGTTCGTTCCACTTCATTCCATTTGTTGCACTTTCACTCTATTTTTCATCTCACTCCCTTCCAAAGCAGACGCCAAGGCGGGGCAGCTGTAGACATGCCAAAAATGACGCTATGTTGATCAAATCTCATGTCACTATGATGACGCCCCAAGTGAACTTCAATATATTCATAATATGAAGTTTTTCTATTTTCTTGTATGTGGTTTTGATTTATTTTTACATTTTTGTGTGATTCGTGACCAGAAGAGGGGCGTTATTTAAATAGCGACCTTGTCTAGGGCGTTTTCTCAAGAAAGGACGACTAAATGACAGGACGTCAATTCTTGGTATTATCCGGTTTTAAAGAAAATTCAAAATCAATCTAATTATTGGTTAACGTCCTTCCTCAGGGCGTGTTTTAAATTAACGCCTCTATCATAGGCGTGTTCTCATGATTTTCAAACAAGGAAGGTGTTATTGCCAAAAATTAAGTCCAGGAAGAAACGCCCTGTGTTGAGTCGTGTTTTATGAAACGCCGTATGGGTATGTCGTCAAATCAAGAATTGACGCCCTACGCAAGGTCGTGTTTCACCGTTCGTGTCCTGCTTGAACTCCTCTTTCCTGTATAGAGTCCTGCCTCCAATGGTCTCCTTGCTCGAATTGGAGGTAGAGTCCTACCTTCTTTGAACATTGCCTATCCTTATCTTACCAAATTCGAGCTTATCTCCCACTGTAATCCTATAAAACATGATCTGGGCGATCGAAGCAGAGGTTGACGATTTTTTTCAGAGGTTGCAGAGGTTGCAGAGGTTGACGATTCAAGAGTTTGAAGAGATTAGAAGAGAGGTTGAGAGGCTTGACGGCTTCCTCTGCTGCTTCCTGTCGTATGCTCGATTGAAGGATTTCGGCTTCCTCTGCATCTTTCTTCATCCGATCAACCGTGTCTCATTGGTTTCCCTTTACTGTCGAAAGGGACAGCAAGGCTTCCTCGTGTTTCTTTTATCTTCATCCAGTATTTTCCTTCTGCGTCTGCATCAATTCCATCATCGTTTTCCTTTTCTTTTCACGTCTGCACTAGTTTTATCATATATCTCCCCTCTCCCTAATTCCTCTTTAGGGGTTTTAAAACCAAAACAATAAGGTGCGCATGTGGTTTTCTATTCATCGTCTTATGTTTATTTTGGATTGATACTACTTGCATTGGCTGATCCCTTTTTCGTTTTGCTTTGTTTCATTGTCTTTTTTGCAAGGTAATCAAAAGGAGAACCCTTCTCATCGGCCGGCCGATTGAAGAAGGAGGGAGGAACTTCACATCATCCCGCGTTCCAATCTTCACCAGGTATTCGCGATCTCTTTTTACTATTATTGAGGTAACCCCTCTGGCTATCACATCTCCATATTTGCACTACGTGCAAGCTTTTTCTTCCCCTTATTTATGCATTAATCATCATTATCCCCTCCAAGTTTTTTTTATCACATCATTAATCTCTTGTGATTTTTTGTGTGGGATTTATGCCCATCCACACCTAGCCCTTCCTAAGACTAAGGCGGGGGATGAAGACCTAGTTTGCTACACGGTTGAGCCTATTGACCTGTCCTTGCTCTTGAGTGATTTCATCATAATCCAAAGGACGTGAGGACCATGATCAGCCCATACCACATACACTTGATACCCTTGGCATAGTGGATAGTGTCTCATTGCAAAAACAAGTGGGAGAGACATGAAACAATAGCCAAGGCGGTGGTGGTTTGCTTATGCGGAGTTTTCCTTTTCACCACGACCTGGAGAGGGGGATTTCTGTAGCCCTCCCAAAGAGCAGCCCAACAACACCCAACAGGGTCCAACGAGGCAAGCTCACCCGAGTGATAGCCCACAGGGCCCACTCAGGAAAGGAAAGCCCAATGAACAAACACTCGAGGAACCAACTCTCCCCGGCGGCCCCTAGGCTCGGAGGGCCCGAGTGATGGTCAGGTCACAAGGAGGGTCCGGTCTAAGCCGTCTCCCCGCTCGGGAGAGACAGGCGCCAGCCGACCTATTCGACCCCCCCTTTTTCTGAGCTATGCTCATCGCCCGGACAGGGCTGGCGTTTCAGTAGCTCGGCCGGACCAGACACTAGCCGTTCGTGCTGCCGTTAAGAGTCCCCAACGGACAGGGGAATCAAGAAGCCGCCGGGCTTCAAGGCGATAACGTCCCCACGATAAGGGCCATGAAAGCCCACGTTGAGGACGTAACTCCCGCCGGAGACCCCTCAGCTTACAGGACTCTTGAAGGCGGTATACTACTTAAGCCAGGGCTACCCTCTGGTAAGAAAAAAAAAAGAAACTCCTGAGCAATCCGCTTCACCCCCCTTTTTGGTGGAGAGGAGTTTCGCGCACCAGCTTTCCTCCTCCCCTCATCACTTCCACCACAGCTCTACTGACTTAGCCATCGGAGGGTTTTGCCCCAGGGAGATCCCCTGGGCCCTCTGACACATTTTCCTGTCTTGCAGTTTCATCTTCTGGTGATCCACGGCCCGCTCAGGACGCAGCGCGAGATTTCGCCTCTTCATCTGGCGCCGTCTGTGGGAAATGTGCGAAGAGCCAAGATGGTGAGAAGAAGCTCAGGGAGGAGATCCGCCATCGAGAAGGGTAAGGCCATGGTGGCGGCGGGAGATGACCCCTCTAGGGCCTCACAGAACCCTCCCTCCAACACCAGCGTCCCCACCAACGGGCCGCCGCCCCCTCCGACGGCGACGGGGGTAGCCCCCAACGGCGGCGACGAGATCTTCCAGGCCCTCAATAAGAAGCTTGACCTCCTCGTGGAGCTCATGAGGGCCCAGGCGGCAGGGGATGCCAGGTCTCGCGCCCCGTCCGGGAGCCCCCCCCGTCGAAGTGCGTCCCAGCAGACCGCTGGAGGTTGCTTCACCCTCCGCGGTCAGCAGCTCATCCTCAACAACGCGGGAGGACCCTCGCAAGCTCCACCCCCAGAGCAAGAGGCTTCCTCCACGCCCAGGAGAGGGAAATAGGGGGCGAGGCCTCCACGCCCGAGCGCCGGCGGTCCTGAGGATAGCCACGACGCTCCCCCCAGCCCCACGGCGTGACCGCAGCCGGAACTATCCCTTCGGCTGAGGGATTTCGAAAGACTCTTTGCAGAGCAAGAGCGCGCCCTCCGCGCCCTGCAGAAGACCTCCCTCCCAGAGGATGAGGAGAAATCCCCTTTCTCCGAGTACATCTTGAAGGCAGAGGTATCTCCTAGAACCTCCATTCCTACCTTCAAGCTCTATGATGGCCAGGGCGACCCAGCCGACCACTACGACAGCTTCGACGCCCTGGTGACCCTGCATGGAACACCGGATCCTATTAAATGCGAGCCTTTGCGGCCACCCTGGTCCAAGGCGCTCAGGCGTGGTTCTGGGCCCTCGCCCCTGGGTCCATCCGGGACTTCAGGCAATTCAGGCGAGTCTTCAAGGAGAGCTTCACCGGAAGCGCCCCCCCCCCCCCCCCCCCCCCCCGAGGTCAGTAGCGGGGCTCCTGGCCCTCAAACAGGCACAAGGGGAAAGGCTCCAGGCTTACGTCCACCGATTTAAATCGAAAGCCCTCAGGATTCCCCGCCTGGATGTGGCCTCAGCCACGACCGCTCTGACTAGGGGCACCCGGGACGAAAATCTCCGCCGCGAACTGGTCCTCCACCCTCCCTCGACCCTTGCCGAGCTAGTGACTCTAGCACTGCGCCACGCCGAGTGTGAAGAAGTACTCAGCGCCTGCCGAGACACAACCGGCTCGGGTCGGGAGGGGGACAAGAAGCGGGCCCCCGAGTCAAACCCTGGCTCGAGCAAGAAGCGTGATCGGGAAGGAGAGCACAAACGGAGGTATGAGCGGTACACCCCGTTGACCACGCCAGTCTACGAGATCTATGAAGACATCAAAGACTCGAGACTCCTCCGCCAGCCCGAGCCAATGAGGTCGAAGAACCGCAAGCGCGACAGACATTGCCTGTTCCACGGCGACCACGGGCACCACACCGGTGACTGTCACCAGCTCCAGGACGAGATCGAACGCCTCATCCGTCAGGGGCACCTGGCCCGGTTCGCAGCTGGGCACAAAGAAGACAAAGATGCCGCCGAGGAGATCGACAACGCCCCCTGAGGGGTCCACATCAATGTCATCTCTGGAGGAACGGCATCGGGCGGCGACACCAGCCGAGGAAGGAAGCGCCATGTCGAGCGGGCCAGCCGGGTCTCAGAGCCCTCAGGGGGCCCGCCGAGGGAGCCCCAGGTCATAGTCTTCTCCGACCAAGACCTGGAAGGGCTAAGCACCCCGCATGATGATGCCCTCGTCATCTTGGCCACAATAAACCATTATAACATCGATAGGATTCTGATTGACAATGGAAGCGCCCCCGATGTATTATCTTATGACTGTTTCCTTAAGATGGGGGAAGACCCATCCAAACTCTGCCCGATCCGAACCCCCCTTTGTGGGTTCAACGGCCTGGCCACCTACCCCGAGGGAGCCCTAAGCCTGCCGGTCACCATCGGCACCCCGCCCAAAACCGTTACGGTCATGGTGGACTTCATAGTGATCAAGGGTATGATAGCGTACATCGCCATTTTCTGCCGGAAAATTCTCAGCCGAATAAAGGCCGTACCATCTACCTATCACCAAAAAATGAAGTTTCCCACCAAAAATGGGTTGGGGGAAGTCCGAGGTAACCAGGCCACGGCTAGAAGGTGCTACAACATCTCGATGGAAGTCTCAAGGCCGGACGGAGGGGATAAGGGCCCCAAGGGAATCGAAGGGAAGACCGTAACCGCCGAGCCCGATGGCGAATTGCTGACGGTATTCCTAAACGATGACCCGGCCCTCAGAGTAAGGATCAGAGCCGACCTATCATCCAAGGAACAGTAGCAATACAAGAAATTTCTTTCTGAGTACGCTCAAGTCTTCGCTTGGGCCGATGATCAACTCCCTGGCATACCAGGGGAGACCATGATGCACAAGCTCAGCCTCGACTCCATCGTCAGGCCCGTACAGCAACGGAGAAGAAAGCACGCACCCGAGAAGCAGGCGGTCATCAAGGCGCAGGTCACTAAGGGACAAGAGACAGGCCTCTTCAGGCCAGTCCTGTACCCTACGTGGCTAGCCAATGTCGTCCTGGTGCCAAAAATCACAGGCAAGTGGCGAATGTGCGTGGACTTCACCGATCTGAATAAGGCTACCCCCAAGGACTGCTATCCGCTACCGAGCATCGACCAATTGGTTGATTCAACCTCGGGCAACGAGATACTCAGTTTCATGGATGCCTATTCAGGTTATCACCAGATCAGAATGAATCCAGAAGATGTCGAGAAGACAGCCTTCATCACTGACTGCGGCGTGTACTGCTACACCCGGATGCCCTTCGGGTTAAAAAACGCCGGAGCCACATATCAGCGGCTGGTAAACCACGTGTTCGAGGGACAGCTAGGCCGGAACGTCGAGGCTTACATCGATGGCATGCTCGTCAAGACCCCCAAGGCCCAAGACCACTTCGCCGACCTTGCTGAAACCTTCGGCACCCTCCTGAAGTACAACATGAAGCTCAACCCCGCCAAGTGCACCTTTGGAGTAAAATCCGGGAAGTTCCTGTGTTTCCTAGCCACTCAGTGTGGGATCGAGGCCAACCCCGACAAAGTCCAGGCCATCCTGGACATGCGTCCGCCCACGTGCCTTAAAGACGTCCAGCGTCTGACGGGGCGTGTCGCCGCTCTCAGCCGTTTCCTGTCCCGTGCGGCCGAACGATGCTTGCCCTTCTTCAAATTGATGAGGGGGCCCAAGCTAGCATCTGCTATGTTCGCATGGGATGAGGAATGCCAGACAGCATTCGCCGAGCTTAAGGAATTCTTGACCTCGCCACCGGTGCTCTCCAAGCCCGTCCTAGGCGAGGTCTTGCTGCTCTACCTCTCGGCGACGCCATCCACGGTCATCTCGGTCCTAGTCAGAAATGACTCGGGAATCGAAAGACCGGTATACTACACCAGCAAGGTGCTCAGTGGGGCCGAACGGAGGTACCCCGCAACCAAGAAACTCATGCTAGCGTTGGTCACCTCCGCGAGGCGCCTCCGCCCCTACTTCCACGGGCACCCCATCACCGTGCTAACCGGCGAGCCGCTGAAGAAGATTCTGGCCCACCCCGAGGCCTCGGGGTGACTCGTCAAATGGGCCATCATGCTCGGGGCCTACGACATCTCGTACCGACCGTGATCAGCAATCAAAGGCCAAGCACTCACCGACTTCATTGCCGAAAGCACCATCCCTACCGAGGACAGGCCTCCGACCACAACCGGGCCAGCCTGGGAACTGTTCATCGATGGATCGTCCAATTCGGCAGGTAGTGGTGCGGGGATCCTCCTAAGGTCCCCCGAAGGGATAGAGCTACAGTACGCCTTAAGATTCAACTTTCAGGCGTCCAACAACGCTTCCGAGTACGAGGCCCTTATCTCGGGAGCACGCATGGCCCGACGGCTGGGGGTCGAGCGAGTCAGGATCCACACCGACTCTCAACTAGTCGCAGGTCAGGTCAGCGGCGAGTATGAGGCTCGGGAGGTACCCATGATCAAATACCTTCAGTTGGTCCGGAGCCTGGCCCGGCAGTTCGAGGGATTTGAGGTAGTCCGGATAGCTCGGGAGCAAAACTCCCGGGCGGATGCCCTCTCTCAATTGGCCTCCTCCCTAGACCCGGAAGGTACACGATCGGTCCTCCTAGAAGAGCTAGAGCGCCCGAGCATCGACACGGAGCTCCTCGCTGTTGACTCGGTCACCCCAAGTGACTGGCGCTCCCCCTACCTGTCCTGGCTACAAGACTCCCGAGAGCCCTCCGACCCTCGAGAAGCCCGCCGAATGAAGTATCAAGCTCGGCGCTTCGTCATCCTCGACAATGCCCTCTACCGAAGATCGTTCTCCGGTCCCCTCCTGAAGTGCCTCGGTCCCGACGAGGCAGGCCGAGCCATCCAAGAGATTCATGAAGGCCTGTGCGGAGCGCACTCAGGGGTACGGTCGCTGGCCAGAATCCTGTTACGACAGGGGTACTGGTGGCCCACCCTGCAGCGCGACTGCTCAGCCTATGTTCAACAGTGCGACCGATGCCAGCGGTTCGACCACTTGGTCCATCAGCCGGCTACGGAACTTGTCACCCTAGCCGAGCCTTACCCTTTCGCTCGGTGGGGAATCGATATCCTTGGGCCATTCCCAACGGCCCAGTCCCAGAAGAAGTTCATCATCGTCGCCATCGACTACTTCACCAAGTGGATCGAGGCCGAGGCTACGGCAAGGATCACCGAGACAGTCGTCTGGGGCTTCGTTTGGAAATCGATCATTTGTCGCTTTGGCATCCCCGAGTGATAGTAAGCGATAACGGTCGGCAATTCGACTCTCGTACTTCGAGACAGATGCGCCGACCTAAATATCCGCAACCACTTCACTTCGGTCGCCCACCCTCAGGCCAACGGGCTGGTTGAAAAATGCCAACAAGACTATCTTGAAAGGCATAAAAACCAGACTCGGCAAGGCTAAGGGTAGCTGGCTCGAGGAATTGCCTAGCGTACTGTGGTCGCACCGAACAACCCCCAGGACGGCAACCGGTGAAAGCCCCTTTCAGTTGGTATATGGCACCGAAGCCGTCGTTCCGTTGGAGATCGCCAATCCGTCTCTCCGAGTGATCAGCTTCTCACCCGAGGCCAACGGGCAAAAATTGCTCGAGAACCTCGACCTGACAAGCGAACTCCGAGAGATCACGAACGTCCGGGCAACGGAGTACTAGCGCCGCCTCACTCGATACTACAACACCAAAGTCTGAGACAGATGTTTCCAACCAGGGAACTTCATCCTCAGGAAGGCTGAAGCCTCTCGACCACTGGAGGCGGCGGGTAAGCTATCCCCCAACTGGGAAGGTCCCTACCGAGTGGTCGAGACGCTCGGGAAAGGTGCGTACAGGTTAGCGACAATGGAAGGGGAACCTATTCCTCAGACGTGGAACGCAGCTGCACTACGCAGATTCTACTTTTGAAATTGTACAGCAAGATGGACAGAATAGAATCCCTGTTTCTTTTCATTCCAAACCATTGGTACATCAGGTAGGCAAATGCCATTACATCACATAGCAAAAACAAAGCAAAAGTCCGTCTAACATCGTTTCAAGGGGTCATCGCTCGACTGACTCGGTCTTGATCTCCTCGCATCCAGCCACTGACTCTGCCTCGTGCGGAAACTGGCTCGGACAAAAGGTGGTCGAGCCAGTTGGCTCGGATGGCCCGTGATAAAGGTGACAGACGGACTTCAGGAGGAAGGCCACCTTTAAACATTGAGGAAGGCCACCTCCCAAGTTGGCAACAACCAGGAAAAAGGAGCGCCGTGAAGGCCTCCCCTCTTCCAATCTGCCAACTCCTTGGAAGGAAGGAGAGAGCAAGCAGCCCCCGAAGAGTGAAAGAAATGAAGAGTAGAAGAGGGAGAAAGAGGCTGCAGACGGAGGAAGGCTTCGGTGAGGAGGGAGCCGGATACGCCTCCTCCCCTCACACAGAGGGAAGTGACGGCAGACTCCCCTGATGCCCCCATCCATCCTCCGCCTCGGTGTCCACCCGGAAGCCTCGTCGGAGCTAAGAAGAGGCCAACGGCGTGCGTCTAACACGCCGAAGTCTTCCCCAGATCCGCGCGGCGACCGTCGGACCCGTCTCGTGCACGCGCGGCGACCGTGGGATCCGTTCAACATCACAGGACAGCAGGAGCCAGCCGCTCCCCGTCATCGGTGGCGTCGCCCTCCGAAGGATCCTCCATGCTCCGAATACAAGGGCACAACGCAGAGTGAAGAGGAAGGAACGAGGAAAGACTGTTAGAGAAAATCTCAAGCGGTGGAGAGGAAAGGGCGCCTTTCGGTCCTTCTTATAGGCCAAAGGAGGCTACACGCCTTAAATGCCCCCCTCGGAAACACGCCGAAGGATTTCTCCCCTAAACAGTCACCTCCAACTCCTCGTTTCCCGCCCTCACGGGATTCACGAAGCGGCCTGACATTCAAAGCGTGAGGGGACGGAGGGACGCCCCGTCAGGAACCTACCAAAACAGCGTGCGAGAACCGTGCAGGACATATCGGCACCTCTCAACCACTCAAGATTCACCAACCAAATCACGGCAAGGATAATACTCAAACAGAGCAAGTCATTTATTATCGTACCAAAAGGAAACCCTCTAAAAAGAGGAAAGAGAGACAAAAAGGGAAAGAGGCAAAATACATCAGGCCTCGGGCCCACTTTGACGCTCGAGACCGGCGGAAGGAGACACGTCACCCCCGACGCCTTCGGTGACGGCCGGCTCGGACACTGACCTCGCCTGTGCGAGAACTGTCTCAGTCGTGAGCCCTCCCGAGACGCCCAGAGCTGGTGACCCCGACGGAGGCGACCCCTCCGAATCTTCCCTGACCGACGAAGAAGAGCTGGAAACTGACTCATCCGAGTCATAACACTGGCCAAAGGGGAACTCGACCGCGGAGTTTTATTCATTGGCGCAGTCTACCGCCCGGCGATAGCCCTGCTTGAACCCCTTTCGAGCACCTCGGCGTAGCGCTACCTCGTAGTAAGGTAGGGCGGCTTCCAACAGGTCGGCCGAGTAGGCATCCGAGCTCCTGTAACGCTCGATTGCCTCCGCCTCGATCTGTCCCGCCCTTCCGACGAGCTCGACCCGAGCCCGCTCTGCCTCGACCGCACGTTCCTCTGCCCGGGCCTGGTCCACCTCAGCCTCAGCCCGGAGACGCTCCGCCATCTCCGCCCGATCTAGCAGCTCAGCGCGCTCGAGCTCCCAGCGATTGTCCAGTTCGAGGCGACACAGACGCTCCTCCTCCAAGGATCGGCTTGCCCTCTCAAGAGACTCTCGGGTCTTGGCGAGCTGTTCGGTCAGCACCCCGGCTTCCAGTCGGCTCGCATGTGCCACCTCTCGGAACGCGGAGAACTCCTGCCGGAGCCCCTCATGCTCCCCCTTTAGTCGGGCCAGCTTCCTCTCGCATCCCCCGAGGGTCCAGGCAAGGTTCGACCGCTTCGCCTCCGTCCGTGCGTGCGCCTCCGCCATCAAAGCCGCCGACCGAGCTATGACCAGGCCGCCCTCCATCAGAACGTCAAGGATCCCGGGGGTGGGGTACTGCGCCTTTCCCCCCCCTTCATCCTCGCGGCAATCGATCGGCAGACCCGATACAGGTCGCCCGTAATGCCGAGCCTTTCCAAGGACTCCGGCAAAGGAGACCGCTCCGCCCGGGGCACTCCACCAGAGGGCTCTGCTCGAGCAACGGGACCGGCCACCTCGCACGCCACTGTCGGTTGGGGTTGCGACGCCTCCCTGGGCGAACCCCCAACCTCGACCGGTGCCACGGGACCAACCGCACCGGGAGCTCCAAGCACCTAGGGCTGCAACACCCTCGCAGGCGAACCCCCAACCCCGCCTGTCTCGGCCCGCACCTCGGCAACCGGGACGTCACCGCCTCCGGCCGACCCCCGGCCCTCGGTGTCAGCTACTTCAGCATCGGCCCCCTCTACCCCCGTGGGGGGGAGAGCCGACCTATCGCCATCCTCTGAAGGGCCCCCGGTCTCCTCGGCCCCCTCTCGCCTGGCAGATAGGGGAGCTGGCCCCGAGGGGTCGGCCCCATCTTCCCCCGAGAGGGGAGCGCCGCTGAGCCAGAGTCGCCCCCGGCGGTAGGAGGGAGACCTGCCTTCTTGGCCCGTTTCTCGGCCTTCGCGGCCTCCCGCAACTTTCCCGCCATGGGATCCTTGCGCTTTGTGCCAACTGGCCGTGAAGACCCCCCGGGGGCCACCCCCTTGCCCTTATCCCGGGCTTGGGCGCGACCCACAGGAGCCTCCGGCTCGTCGGCCACCGAGTCATCTTCTCCCAGATCGATGACCTCAGCAGTTTCCTCAAGAGGTTCCCGCCTCACGTCTACAGCAAAGAAAGAAGACCCGGTCAGGAGAAGAAAAGTAACTGCCACCCCAGGGGAACAACCTAGAGGGCGGTACCTGTCGACGTCAACCGCGTAAGCAGACACCGTTCGACATTCTCCGGCGTCACCAGCTCCTCGGTCGATTGGCGGTTATCCAGCAGATGGGCGGCCTGCCGCTCCACGTGGGGAGGGAACTCCTCCTGGCGAGGAGGAATGTTCGGATGGAAATTGGGCGAGATCCGGCATCTCCAAAACTCATACGTCGCCTCCGCCTTCACCCAGAAGAATTGGGTCTTCCACCCCTTGTGCAAAGAATCCTTCACCGCGAGGGAGATGCAACTCCTGTTCCTCCTCGCCTGGATAATGTAGAAGCCCTTCCCCGCCGACGGGTGTGCCTTCAACTCAAAAAAATAATGAAAGAGGTCCAAGGAAGGAAAAATGTCGTGCTAACGACAGAGGATCCGAAAGGTGGAAAGGAGGAGGTACGAGTTGGCCACCAACTGAATGGGCGCCAGCCGGAAAAATTCAAGAATCTGGAGTACAAGGGGCTCGAAGGGAAGGCGGAACCCACTTTTCCAAGCCAGAAGGAACGTGCAAATGTGCCCCGTTCGGTCGTCCAGACTCATCTCGTACGGGGCGGCGGCAGCAAAGCTATAGAGGCAAACGAAAGCGATGCTCCAGCTTCCTCACCTCGGCCTCCCCCAACTCACTACGGTTGGGGACGGGCTCCCGCCTCACCTGCCCGATTTCCAGAGGTGAACCAGCCATCGAGCCGGAAGATGATCCCTCGTATGAGCTCGAGGACTCCGGGGGGGAAGGATGTTGCCAGACCGCCTCCGCGGTTATCCTCGCCAACTCCTCGAACGCCGTCGCAAGACTTTGCGCCTCCACTGTGCCCTCACGGTGCATCAAGAAGCCCCAAAAGCAAGAGACTAAGGAAAGCCCGAAACCCTGGAAGCCTAGAACGACGAACAGCGCCCAACGCCTATAAAACCCTGGAGGGAGGCGACGCGTCGTTCCGTGCTCCGAGAAAAGGGGGGCCCCTTCAGTTCAAATCCGTCAGGATCATCATTACGGGCCCAGGCGACCACTACACGTGGCTCATAAACGCCAACAGAATTCCACCCACCTGAGCCACGCCGGTCCAAAGCCTCAAAAATTACTCAATCGAGCCTCCATGGCTCGGGAGTAGGAGGGGGACAAGTGGAGAGGGGGATTTCTGTAGCCCTCCCAAAGAGCAGCCCAACAAGACCCAACAGGGTCCAACGAGGCAAGCTCACCCGAGTGATAGCCCACAGGGCCCACTCAGGAAAGGAAAGCCCAATGAACAAACACTCGAGCAACCAACTCTCCCCGGCGGCCCCTAGGCTCGGAGGGCCCGAGTGATGGTCAGGTCACAAGGAGGGTCCGGTCTAAGCCGTCTCCCCGCTCGGGAGAGACAGGCGCCAGCCGACCTATTCGACCCCCCCTTTTTTCGAGCTATGCTCATCGCCCGGACAGGGCTGGCGTTTCAGTAGCTCGGCCGGACCAGACACTAGCCGTTCGTGCTGCAGTTAAGAGTCCCCAACGGACAGGGGAATCAAGAAGCCGCCGGGCTTCAAGGCGATAACGTCCCCACGATAAGGGCCATGAAAGCCCACGTTGAGGACGTAACTCTCGCCGGAGACCCCTCAGCTTACAGGACTCTTGAAGGCGGTATACTACTTAAGCCAGGGCTACCCTCCGGTAAGAAAAAAAAAAGAAACTCCTGAGCAATCCGCTTCACCCCCTTTTTGGTGGAGAGGAGTCTCGCGCACCAGCTTTCCTCCTCCCCTCATCACTTCCACCGCAGCTCTACTGACTTAGCCATCGGAGGGTTTTGCCCCAGGGAGATCCCCTGGGCCCTCTGACACATTTTCCTGTCTTGTAATTTCATCTTCTGGTGATCCACGGCCCGCTCAGGACACAGCGCGAGATTTCGCCTCTTCACGACCGACCACCTCTTAGATACCTAAAATCTCAGCATTATTAGTGGGTTGTGGCGGGGAATGTCCATCTCTCAAGCGATCCTCTCATATCTCTATGAAGGACTAAGCTCGGCTTGCCTAGGAGGACCCTTATTCGGTTCCATGATACTCCTTGAGTGTTGGATGGGAGTGAGAATCAAATTCCAACCAAAGGAAGACATAACTTCTGCTAGCCGGATCTTCGGGAGCCACCCTCTTTTCTTCATTGGAGGGGCATCTGGATTTTCTTCACAGGTTGAATGCAAGACGGCGGACAAGAAAACTCGGGATGAATGGCGCTTTTTCTTCAACACCTTTCCAATAGACAAGTTCATCATGCGACCAAGAATCCTTCGGAGCACTCTTCTTAGAATACCGCGGCGTCAAGGCCTGGACCTCCAGCTAGTGGGAAATACTACCATGGCGATCTACAACCCACACCGGTGCCATCTTCAAATCGGGCTACCTCGGACTGAAGTTCCTGCACTATCACACTACCCTCCCCTTCTACCTAGGAAGATGGGGACCGAGGAAGATGAGAGAGCAGTCCGGAACGCGCTGACCATGTGGGAGATCAGCAAGGTGCGTCCGTGGCAAGAAAAAGTGGTAGAGAATGACGAAGCACGTCGCGGCTACGTGAAAGAGTTGAGGAAGATCCGCCCTCTTGCGGATAAGAAACTGAATGTAGCTTGATTTTCTTTTTGAACGATGTAATCGACAATCAGAGTTGGAATTTTTATCAATCTTATGTTGCATTAAGTTCATTTGAATAAGATGGGATTGCCTTAGTTGAATGGACATGAACTTCATGTTTTGATTTGGCTAGAATGATCAGTAGAACAGAGCTTCTGGGGAATGTAACAGATTGGATCAGGGCCGTTAGAAGGATATAACGGTTGGGAGATAGGCCGTCAGAGTGTATGTTCTGAGAACTAAATTCTCTGGAGGAAGTAACGGTCCAACGATGGACCGTTGGGAAGAATAACGGTCTTGCCCCAGGCCGTTAGAGAGAGAGCTGCTGAGAGAATCAAAGCCAACGTTCTGAAGGAAAGTTACGGTTTAATCAAAGACCGTTATATGAGTGTGGCGGTCCACTGATGGCGCGTTACAGCCCTTAACCTGCATAATTGTGAGATTTGAGCTTTGGTCTTGATCCTGCATTATGCACACATTTAAACATGGAACAAGTTAGATCTGTTCTTAGACTCAACCCCTTGCCTTAAAGCAAGTTAGATAATGATCGTTCCTTGATATTTGGTCAAGGGGTGGAGCCTTATTAAATAGACGGAAAAAACATAATAGAACTGATGCATGCGATGCATATGATGGTATTTTTTTGGATTTTGGAAAATATTCGAATTTTTTGTGAGTTTTGGAAATATTTGATGTTTTTTGATTCCGAAATATATGATGTTTTTGGATTTTTGAAATATATGATGTTTTTGGATTTTGAAATATATGTTGTTTTTGGATTTTGAAATATATGTTTTTTTTTGATTTTGAAATATATGTTGTTTTTGGATTTTAAAAATATATGTTGTTTTTGGATTTTGAAATATATGATGTGTTTTTTTTGGATTTTGAAACATATGTTGTTTTTTTGGATTTTGAAATATATGTTGTTTTTTGGATTTTGAAAACCAGTGCTTTCCCTTAGCAACGTGAGCCCTCCGTATCGTATTGAGAGTCCCGAGGTTGGCGTGCAATGAGGTGACAAACCCTGACCAAGGCCCAGATTTTCATGACCGTGTTTCTGCCAGGGCCATACCCAGGGTACTAGTTTCAATCTTGAAAAATGGAAAATAGAACACGGGGGGGGGGGGGGGGGGGAGGGGTAAGCTTTGGCCAGACTTAGAAGCTTTTAGGACTTGAGTTCCTCTCCAGACAACCCATTAGAAATTCGATCTGTTGCGTCGGGGCTTTGTGTCCGTCATCGGACCTTAGTCCACTCTAGGCATGCGTGCGATCGGGCTCATTCGTCCCGCAGGGAACTGTACTGCCACTCTTGTCATGCCTAGATTCTTTTTCTTGCCTTTCTGGAGCTTTGGAATCATATTCAATAGACCTTTGAGATGATGCTTTTGATTTTATCCTTTGCTTTCTTTTTTCCTTGTTTCTTTTGCTTGTGGCATCAGGTCATAATGGACTGCCCCTATTTGAGACCTCTTCTTGTCAGGGTGCCTGGATTGGTTGTCGCCTCCTTATTCACCTCTTGCCCCTGGATTCATCCGAAGGAAGGAACGGACAGGGACTTCGACTTTCCCCAAAAGCATGGCCGAGGAGAAACGGTGTCTTTTAAAGCGGGAAACCTGACCAGGGATGTTGTGTAGTGTGTGATTGCCTTGCTCGGGACCCTTTTAGTGAAATGGAGGAACATCTTGCTGCCGGGGTGGCACGGGTTAAACTCTAAGGAAAGAAACGTTTAAGGTACAACCCATTCCACGGGTGAGAGAGCTCCTCACCTTCCGCGTTTACCAAGCGATAAGCATTCCTTGGATAAGCCTCTTTTACGACAAACAGCCCTTCCCAGTTAGGTTGCAATTTAGACCTAGGTCCTGCAGACCGAATGAATTTGCGTTTCAAAACCATATCTCCTTTTTGAAATTTACGTTCAATTACCTTCTTTTGAAAATAGTGCGAAACTCTCTTTTGATAAACGGATACGTGATCAGCCGCGTTCATCCTCTTCTCATCTAAGAGTTCCAGCTGAACCAGCAACGCCTCTCGACGTTCATCGAGGTTAAGTTCCTTATCAAGCTGCACTCTGAGGGAAGAGATCAAGATCTCATATCGGAGCACCGCCTCCATCCCGTAGGTAAGAGCGTAGGGAGTTTGTCCCGTGGGAGTACGGACAGAGGTGCGGTAAGCCCACAGAGCTTCCACTAATCTTTCTGGCCAATCGGAAAACTTATGAGATTCGCATGTTTTCTTTATGATTTTAAGAAGGGTTTTATTAGTGGCCTCGGCTTGACCGTTGCCTTGAGAATAGTATGGAGATGAATGATGCAATGTAATATTGAACTTCTTACATAGGTCCTTGAGCTCTTGGGAGACGAACTGGGGTCCGTTGTCGGTGATGATACTGCTTGGCACTCCGAACCGCGAGATGATATTCTTCATGATAAAGTGGCACACCGTTGAAGCTTTGATCTCTGCGTACGCCTCGGCTTCGGCCCATTTGGTGAAGTACTCAGTGGCGGTAAGGATAAAGGATTTCTGCTTGATCTGAGAATTAAGATCATCGAGCGGGCCGACAACGTCGAAAGCCCACATAGAGAATGGCCAAGGAGCAGAGAGAGGATGGAGAGATGAAGCGGGAGCATGGATTTTATCAGCATGGAGTTGGCATTTAAGACACCTCCGGACATAGAGGGAGCAATCTTCCTCTAGAGTGGGCCAGTAGTAGCCCTGCCTAAGGATCTTCTTCGCTAGAGCCTGGCCATTGACATGACCTCCACACTCACTGTAATGGGCTGCTTCAGCCACTTTCCAAGCCTCATTATCATCCAAGCATCTCATGAGCATTCCATTAGTAGCGCGCTTTTACAGTTCTCCTGCAACAATGGTATACCTTGAGGCGACTCTCCTTATTGACTTGCGCTGCTTGGCGTTTGCCCCTTCTGGGAATGATCCTTCTTTGTAAAACAACTCGATTTCATGATACCAAGGCAATTCTTCTTCATCCAGAATCTCTTCTAGCTCTATTAAAGATACTTCCTTTAGATCTTCCTTCTCAGCCCTCCCCTCTACAGCCTTCCTAAGGTTGACAAACCAAGGATCCTGAAGGGAGGGTGCGTCCAGTCTCTAAATGACAATAGTCTCAGTGTTCTGACTGAGAGGGAAAGATAGAGAGGAAGCAAGAGATGCTAGAGCATCGGCTAGAATATTCTGAGAGCGAGGAGTATGGATATAGATTAGCTTACGGAATTGCCTCGCCAGAAGTGTGACCAAATCTTGATATGGCTTGAGTTTGGGGTCACGAGTGCGGTAAGTGGACAGAACTTGCCGCAAGACGAGCTGAGAGTCTCCTATGATATTTAAATAGCGCGCACCTAGCAGATAGGCATACTTCAGTCCAGCTAAGAGAGCCTCATACTCAGCGATGTTGTTGGTAGCAGGAAATCGAAGTTGATAAGCAAAAGGAATAGTCACTCCCTCTGGAGTGAGCAGAACAGCGCCGATCCCTCGGCCTTGAGAATTGAGCGCACCATCGAAGTGCAGAGACCAAAAGGGATGATGGGTGAGTACAGAGAGATGCTCATCAGGGAAATCATCCTGAATGGAGTCAGTGTGAGGAATAGGAAGATGGGCAAGATGCTCAGTGATGGCGTATCCTTTGACCGCCTTCTGAATGACGAATGTGATATCAAATTGGGAGAGGAAGCTCTGCCAGCGAGCTAACCTACTAGAAAGAACAGGCTTTTCTAAGAGATAGCGAATCGGGTCCATTCTAGAGATCAACTTAACTGGGTGGGCAAGGAAGTAATGTTTAAGCTGCTGAGCTACCCATACTAAGGCGGCACAAGTATTCTCCATAGCGGTGTATCTGGACTCAGCCGGGTTAAATAACCGAGAGAGGTAATACGCAGCCCGCTCTTTCCCTTCATCATCCACTTGTGCTAAGACCGCCCCTAGGGAGTCCTCAATAACCGAGATGTATAGGATCAGGGGTTTCCCAGGGACAGGAGGTTGCAAAACTGGGGGATTGGATAGATATCCCTTTAAGTCCTCGTAGGCCTTCTGACAGTCTTGATTCCATTCAAACTTGACCCCCGCCTTAAGCAATTCATAAAACGGACGGCACCTTTGAGAATGTTGGGATATGAACCTTCTAATGAATTGCAATCGACCAATCAGTCCTCGAAGCTCCGTAATGTTCTTAGGTGGAGGCATGTCCATGACGGCCTGTGCTTTGTTAGGATCAATCTGGATCCCCCATTTGCTCACTATGAAACCTAATAGCTTCCCTGAAGAGACTCCAAATACGCACTTCTTCGGATTCATTTCACTACCAGAAAAAGCGGGATTACAGACGAAATTTTCAGACGGAAATTTCAGACGGAAATTTCCGTCTGAAATTTGTGACGGATTTTTTTCCGTCGGAAATCCCGTCTGAAATATGCAATTACACACCGAATTTCAGACGGAAATTTGTGACGGAAAATATTCCGTCACAAATTTCAGACGGAATTTGGGACGAAAAATTTAATCTGTCAGAAATTTATGACCAAGAATTTGTGACGGCCACATTTGTGACGGATCCGTCTGACAATCCGTTGGCGCAAAAATTTTGTGACGGATTAATTTCCGTCTGAAAATCCGTGAGAAGACACATTTGTGACGGATTGTCAGACGGATCCGTCACAAATGTGGCCGTCACAAATTCTTGGTCATAAATTTCTGACAGATTAAATTTTCCGTCCCAAATTCGTCTGAAATTTGTGACGGAATATTTTCCGTCACAAATTTCCGTCTGAAATTCGGTGTGTAATTGCATATTTCAGACGGGATTTCCGACGGAAAAAAATCCGTCACAAATTTCAGACGGAAATTTCAGTCTGAAATTTCCGTCTGAAAATTCCGTCTGTAATCCCGCTTTTTCTGGTAGTGTTTTGAGCTAGTACTCCCGTGCTCTTTGCAGCACCTTAGCCAGAATAGAGGGGTGTTCTTCTTTGGTTCTTGACTTCACCAGAATATCATCCACGTAAGCTTCCATATAGATATGCATCATGTCGTGGAAGATGGCCATCATTTCCCTTTGATAGGTGGCACCTGCGTTCTTCAAACCAAATGGCATAACCACATAACAGTACGTGCCCCAGGGCGTGGTGAAGGAGGTTTTCTCTTGATCTTCCGAAGCGAGACGGATCTGATTATAGCATGAGTAACCGTCCATAAATGACAGAGATTCGTACCCAGCGGTGCTATCGACCAAGACATCAATATGAGGCAGCGGGAAATCATCTTTTGGACATGCTTTGTTGAGATCCCTGTAATCAATGCAGATACGCACCTTTCCATCCTTCTTGATAACCGGGACTATGTTCACCACCCACTGAGGATATAGAACAACTCTAATGAATCTGGCCTTATACAATTTGTTGACCTCTTCCTTAATCCTTAAGGCCATGTGGGGGTGAAATCTCCTTGACCGTTGTTTCACAGGTGTTGCCCCTGGTTTAAGCACAAGTCGATGTTCCACTAGAGAGGGGTCAAGACCTGGCATGTCCTCATAAGACCAGGCGAAGGAATCGCTATACTCCCTCAGAACCTTAATTAAATCTTCTTCTACTTGTGGAGGGAGATTAGCGGCAATAATGATGGGCCTTGGGTCTTCTTCAGTTCCCAAGTTGATTTCCTTCGTAGGTTCATCCACTGCCGACGACGGCTCGTCGAATTTCTTAAGTCCTTGTGCATACAAATCGGCAGTGTCATCTACGATGCTGTCCTCATTGATCGGATCTTTTTCATCCAGAATTTTATAGACACCGAGTCCGTCATCGCTCCACACCCCTTCTATTTCTTCTTCATCTTCGATCATAATTGCCGTAGCAACAAATTCTGGACACTTCAAAAGAGCATGACAATGTTGAGCTAGATCTTGCAAGAATCTATCAGGGACGGATTTGAGAGGACGCGCAAGTGGGCGCGACTCAGAGGAGGAAGAGTTGGACGACCTAGAACAAGACCCTACTTTTCTAGACCTAACATACTCTACTTCCCTAGACTCGATAGACCCTAATCCTAACCTAGGAGGAAGAAGACCTAGTGGAAGGGAAGGAGCAAGAGACTAGTGCCCCTGGGAGGAGGATGGAGACAAGGTAGCATAATCTTCCACTGAAATCTCCATTTCGAATTTGACGATTTTTTTTGGAGATCAGTGGAGACCACACAACAAGATGGAGGAGGCGGGAGCTGCATGGGGAACAGCTCGGGGAAGATGCAATCAAAGAAGGGATCGGAGGAGGAGAACCACATCTCGTGGAGCTGGGCGTTGGGAGGAGGAGGAGTGAATAGAGTGGATAGATCAATGGGCGGGCAATGCCCGCAAGCGCAAGGAACAAAGAGAATTTCTGGTGGATCAATGAAGGATGGATTTACCATGATGGGAGGAAGACGGGGTAAGAATTCCCTCTGCTGTAGGAGAGATTGAAAGCGTGAGGGAGACCAAGAAAAGATAATCGGCGAGCTCTCCTCCTTCCGCAGATGCTGAGCCGGCTGCTTCTTCGGCCTCCATTGGACGAGCCGAACCTCTTGACGCTGCTGACAGTCTTCTTCATGAAATAGCCCCTGAAGGGCTGGACCATAGTCAATCACATCATCAACTGGCCTCCTTAGCACTGGGGGTGGACTAGCAATTGGACAGACTGTATCTTCCCTTGGCGGAGCTGGCGGTGGAGCTAATGTGCCGGGCTGGAGAGGCCCTCGAACAAAGTGTTGACGATAGTCCCAGGTGAGTGGCCCAGAATCACCCATCATGGACAATGCAGTCTCTCGGTAGCCGAGACATCTTCTGTTCATTTTCCTGCCCTTAGGAATGGGTTTAGTTCGTCCCTGCAATTGAGCACCGAGGCCTCTCCCCGGTTGGTAGCCTAGCTTCAGTATAATGTCCCAGCCCTTGGAATCTCGGATCTCACTACCAAAAAAAGTGGGATTTCAGACGGATGTTTCAGACGGAAAGTTTTCTGTCTTAAAATCCGTCTGTATTTGTGACGGATTAGTTTCCGTCACAAATTCCGTTGTTATTAAGGACACACCAGACTCCCTCTGAAGATCCGTCTATAATTATAGACGGAATATATTCCGTCTTTATATACGTCGCAAATTTGGGACGGATATTCCGACGGAAATAATCCGTCTGAAATTTCAGACGGCATTGAGTTCCGTTCGTATTTCCGTCGGAAAATTCCGCCTTTCCCGCCTCTTCCACCCGGCCCCATTTCCACCCCCCCACTCTCCCTCTCACTCTCTCCTTCCTCTGCCCTCTGCTTGCGGTCGTCGCCGCAGGAGCCGTCTTCGCCGCCGGAGCCGCCGTCCTCGCCGTAGCCGGAGGCCCCGCCATCCTCGCCGTCACCGGAGACCCCGCCGTCCTCGCCGTCCTCGCCGTCGCCTGCCATTCGCCAACCTCCCTCCCTCTCACGGTCGTGGTCGTGGTCGCCGTCGCCGCCATCATCCTCTTCCCACGGTCGCCGTCGCCGCCGGCCGGTAAGTGGCCTCCCTCTCCCTCTCTCTCTCCCGATCATGTTCCCCTCCCTCAATCCCTCTCCCTCTCCCCTGTCCGGCTCCCTCACTCCCTCTCCCTCTCCCCTCTCGCGCTCCCTCACTCCCTCTGGCCGCCCTCCCCCACCCCCTCCACTGCCCTCTCTCCCCTGTCCGGCTCCCTCACTCCCTCTCCCTCTCCCCTCTCGCGCTCCCTCACTCCCTCTGGCCGCCCTCCTCACTCCCTCTCCCTCTCCCCTCTCGCGCTCCCTCACTCCCTCTGGCCGCCCTCCCCCACCCCCTCCACTGCCCTCTCGCGCTCCCTCACTCCCTCTGGCCGCCCTCCCCCACCCCCTCCACTGCCCTCTCTTCCCCTGTCCGTGGCCCCTCTCCCCCTCGCATTATGATGCTGTTCTTGTAAAATCTAGTTTGAACATTAGGTGGATGTATTTTAATTTGTAGAATCTATCTAAAAACTTGTTGGAGTGAGATATCGCAAATTTCGAAAATAGACTCAGTTTGAACATGTCTTATTCTCCTCCAAAAATCTATCAGGGCGCATAAGTCAAGATCTTAATACTACATTTGATTAAAATGATAGAGATGTCAGATATTTTAATGAGTAGAATTTTAAAACTCATCCCCACAAATCCAGCCAAACTCCACCTAACAGAGTCATAGATAATTTGGACCCGTGGCCTAAGTGACCGTCTCACTCCCTGCCCAAATTGGCCACTGTGAACAATTTCACATCACTTGGGATCTCCCTGGGTAGCTTCTTCCTGATTAATTTGGACTGAATTAGACTGGGGAGACTCGTCGGACCCACGGAGACTGATTTGGACTGAACAACCATGGGTTTAGTTTAACGATACACAGGTTATTTTTTTTAAAAAAAATAAATCGCTTGTGTGAAATGCTACACATGTTCCTAGTCTTGCCCCGGACAGAACTTGATGATAGCTGCATTTTTCCTTTCCCGGGCATGTGACATTCTAAACGCAATAAATAGCCAGAGTTTACAAGAACACCATCAAAGAACCTTCATTCAATCAACAATCATTAATTTTTAGTTCAGATGGTATGCAGGAAAGTGAAGTTCCAACTTCTGATCCGAGAAACAATGTCCTTTTTGGAGTTGACATTGATAACCCTCTTGGGATACCAATGCCTAGTGATCCTTTACTAGCAAAAAATATAAGCTCTGGCAAAGACTATCAGACTAATCTCACTTCAAACAACATTATTTCCAATTCTAGTGGCTCCAAGGAAACTCAAGCAGAATTCTCAACATCAATTGTTTCTCAATCTTTTGGGGTTCCAGATGTGGCATTTAATTCTAGTGACTCCACTAATGATAGCAGCTTTTTGATTGGTAGATCAATAGATATCACTCGGTCTTCGGGCAATGATGAGTTGAAGCAGGATCTTGCTCGACTGTTCAGCATACAGAGGAGAGGGGGGAGCTCTGTGGGAGGGGGGTGGAGCTTGGTGGGACGGGGAGCTCCGTGGGAGGGGGGAGGGGCATCCGAGAGGGTTCCAGTGGGGGGGGGGAGCTCTGTGGGACGGGGGGGAGCTCTGTGGGACGGGGAGCTCGGTGGGAGGGGGGAGGGGCATCCGAGAGGGTTCCAGTGGGGGGGAGCTCAGTGGGAGCAGGAGGGTGGGTGGGAGGAGGGGGAGCTTTGTGGGAGGGGGGTGTCATGTCTCGAGTGGCTCGACAGGCCGAGTCGCAGACCGTTGAACCAGCTCGGAAGCTATAACTCAGTTCTGAGCGGAGTTAGTTAAATTAGATATCCCTGTTGCATTTTATTAGTTAGTGGCTGATGGATTAGTTGTTAGTTAGTGGTTGATGGATTAGCTGGAGTCATGTCTAATCGGATGCAATCTTTGGAGTCCAACTTCGAGAAATTTGAATCCCAAAATTCTCTGTCTGCTGTGGCTGATATTCCTGGTTATTTTCGCCATAAGTTGCACGAGTTCCCTAAATTTGATGGGAGTTATGACCCAGCTGAATGGCGATTCAAAGCTAATCGCTATTTTTACTGTAATAATGTTCCGGATACGCAACGAGTTACTATAGCATCTTATTATTTGGATGGAGAGGCCTTAGAGTGGTTTTGGCATTTCTCTAGCTCTAAAGAATCTGTTTCTTGGCATGACTTTTTAGCTGGGTTAGAGTCACGGTTTGGTGCAGTTTCTTCTGTGGATTCTCATGGGCAACTGAGTAAACTCAGACAAGTGGGTACAGTAGCTGCGTATCAATGGCAATTTGAGACCATGTACAATAGAATAACTGGACTTTCTGAGAAGCATTTGCTGGGTGTTTTTCTGAGTGGTTTACGAGAGGATCTTGCATGTGAAGTTCGCTCCTTCATGCCCCATTCCTTATCACATGCTATGGAGTTGGCAAGAATTCAAGAACAAATGTTTACTGCCAGACGCCGAGCTTCACCACACTTTATCTTCTCAGCACCGCAGACACTGAAACCTTTTACTCCAAACTCTCAGCCAGCATTCTCCCCTAAAGAAGTAAGCCCACCAGTTAAAAAGTTATCTACACAACAGTTGCAGGAACGAAAGGCTAAAGGCCTATGTTATAATTGTGATGATAAATGGCTTCCAGGCCACACATGCCAACCTCATAAACTTTTTTTACTGTATCTTATTCCGGATGATAGTGATTTTGCTCCTTTAGACAGTGTGGATCCAGAACCCTTCATTGAATTCTCTCCTGTCATACAACCCTCTCTGTCAGCTCAATATGTTACTCACTTAGCATCACCGGGCACATTGAAAGTATTAGGGAAAATGGGTACCATGTCTGTCCTGGTTTTGATTCACAATGGGAGCACCCATAATTTTTTGGACCCCCATGTTGTAAAGAAGTTGGGATTATCTGTGACAAACTTTGATTCCCACCCTGTCAAAATAGCTGCAGGTCTCCAAATCTCTTCACAGGGTTGGTGTCCTGGAGTTAACCTTAAGATGCCTGGCATGTAATTTACTTTAGACTTTTTAATTCTTCCTCTTGGCAGTGTTGATGTGATCTTGGGGAATACTTGGCTCTAGTTACTTGGATATATAACCCTAAACGTTTCTCAAATGTCCACGAAGTTTTCCTTGAATGGTCAGGATTTCATATTACAAGGGCTTCTTAACCCTTCCACAAGTATTGTTTCTGCTAAAACAATATCTGCTGACCTTCCTAAATCCCAAAGCATCTATTCTTTACACTTGTTTTCCTTGGAAGCTTCGGATATTTCATCTACTTCTTGTGGGTTTACTGGGACTTCTTATTCTCAAGACATTTCCAGCATTCTAGAATAGTATTCAGCAGTTTTTTCTGAACCTCATGGCTTACCCCCATCCAGACCTTATGACCATCGGATTCAACTACTAGATGAAACAAAGCCAGTTTGTCAACCTTCTTATAGACATTCACCTCTACAGAAGACGATTATTGAGCATCAAGTCAAGGACCTACTCTCCCTCTCTCATGTGCAATCAAGCACATGACCTTTTTCTGCTCCAGTGTTATTAGTTCAGAAAAGGGATGGCTCATGGAGAATGTGTGTAGACTACCGAGCTCTGAATCAAAACACTGTTAAAGACAAATATCCCATACCCTTAGTAGACGATTTGTTGGATGAATTACATGGGTCCAAGTACTTTTCTAAGCTGGATTTGAGATCGGGTTATCATCAAATTAGAATGCATCCTGATGATGTTTACAAAACTGCCTTTAGAACACATGAGGGACACTATGAGTAGACAACCAATTGTATGCTAAAATGTCTAAATGTGTGTTTGGGGTTAGAGAAATTGAGTATCTTGGCCACATTATTTCAGAAAAAGGGGTTGCTATGGACATGTCTAAACTACAAGCCATTTGTACTTGGCCTGTACCCTGGTCTGTGAGGGCTTTGAGAGGATTCTTAGGGCTTACAGGATACTACAGAAAATTTATTAAAAACTATGGTCTTATTGCTGCACCTCTGACCAGTCTTCTTAAGAAGGACAGTTATAGTTGGAGCCCATCTTCTCATCAAGCCTTCTTATAGCTTAAAGAGGCTATGTCAACTGCCCCAGTTCTTGCCTTGCCTGATTTTTCAGAAACTTTTGTAGTCGAGTGTGATGCTAGTGGAACTGGCATGGGAGCAATTCTCATGCAAAAAGGACGTCCTACCATTCTTGAGGCCGTACATGCTCCACTGAGGTTGAAAGTGATCCCATTTGAACCTTGTCTTATGATGATAAGAAGATATAGAGAAATGGAATGACCACATATCTTAAGTAGTACATATATACAAAGATGTGGATAAATGCAAAGAAATCAGAATTCTCTATAGCAATAGGTAAATACCCAAAAAATTCGTTTTGTGATTTAAAACTTTGTGGATTTTAATTGCATGTAAATATAATTTTAAATCTGATTTTAATAGAAATTTGATGTTAATTTAGCTCAAAAATGTAGATTGTTTTGCTTCGATGTTATTCATTTGAAAATTTTTGTAATTTGGGTATTATTTAATTTGATATGTGCATAATGATAATTGCGTTGTTATTTAATTTTATGTTATATAAATGCATGGGGTATTCCTTGTGAGTTGAGGTGCGTGGGTGCGACCTAACATTACACGCACCTCAGGAGAGCGCGTTAAAACCGTGTCAATGTGCCTTCCCGTTCAAGACTTTGGGATTGATATGTATGTTCTCATTTATTTATGAGAATGTATATATCTACCTCAAAGTCTTGAATTGTCCCGTTTGGACAGTCTGTGAATGTTTGATCGCACTTAGGCAGTCATTTACTATATATGTTTGTATGGTTTGTTGAGAATTTCGGTTGCGTCTCCTCACTCTTCTCTGATATACCATTATTGATTTTGAGTGTTTTCTTAACCACTTACTTGTAAGTGTTTAAGAAAATTTCAAAATCAATAAATATATTTGGTATATCGGAGAAGTGTGGGGAGATGATGCCAAAATTTTTAGCAAATCGTGCAGCACATATAGTAAGTGATTGTGCGATCAAACCTTCATGGATGGGTTAAAAAGTGATAATCTAATCAATATTCCTCTTCCAACTGCAAATGGTCTATGATGAACGATGTGAGGAAAGGGTCGGGTGTAATATTATGAGTAATGATTTGAAAGTTAGGATGTGTATTGTCATTTATTGGGTGCAGGCAAAATGTCGACAGATCGTTCATGGATGTATCGTAGAATAGTTGACCGGGTGGTGTCAGATGACTTTAAGCTTGGGGTTGAGAGTTTCATTCAATTTGCATTGGGTAATCCAAATGCAGCAATAGATCGCGACGGTCACATTCGTTGCCCTTGTTCAAGTTGTAGAAACTTGAGGTGGTGTTCAACATGGGATGTGCAACATCATTTGTACACGAAAGGGTTCGTGGATGGTTATACGAATTGGACGTGTCATGGTGAGCAATTCGGGAGGTATGATCCCGACAATATTGCAGGCACAAGTGGGTACGTGGATATGGTTGTAGATGCTGCTGGTCCTAGTTTTAATATTCACGATGAAGTGCCGAATAAGATAGCCGGAAGATTTTATGAACTACTTAGGGATGCTGATGAGCCGCTGTGGGATGGTTGTGAAAATCACACTCGATTGTCTGCAGTGTCACAGTTGTTGAACTTGAAATCTGAATTTCACATCAGTGAGACTTGTTTTGACCGTCTCCTCCTCTTGATCAAGAGTATGTTACCCCGAGACGAGAAGTTGCCAGAAACGTTTTACCGTGCAAAAAAGATGGTCAATGACTTAGGACTTGGATATGTGAAAATAGATGCATGTCCGAATCATTGTATGTTATATTACAAAGATGATGCAGATAAGATATCATGTTCAGTTTGTGGCCATGACAGATTCAAACCTAAGGGGGGGGGGTCAATTCAAAGGCAAAAGATGTACCTTACAAGGCGTTGCGATACTTCCCTCTTGTGCCTAGGCTGCAGCGACTGTATATGTCCTCAAAGACGGCTCGGCATATGACATGGCACACCGAAAGAGTACGTCGTGCCGATGATATAATCAGTCATCCTGCCGATGGTGAAGCTTGGACTCACTTTAGTCGTACTCATCTTGCCTTTTCAAGGGAGTCACGTAATGTTCGATTGGGTTTATGCACAGATGGCTTTAATCCATTCGGTGGTTCAGTGGCAGCTTATTCTTGTTGGCCAGTGTTCATGACACCGTACAACCTTCCGCCGCACATGTGCATGAAGCGAGAAAATCTATTTTTGTCCCTAGTAATTCCTGGTCCAAAAAGTCCCGGAAAAAATTTGGACATATATCTCAGGCCGTTGATTGATGAGCTCAAAGTTTTATGGACTGATGGAGTTGTTACTTATGATGCATATAGGAAGAAAAATTTTATTATGAAGGCTGCACTGATGTGGACAATAAGTGACTTCCCTGCATATGGAATGCTATCTGGTTGGAGCACACATGGGAGGCTAGCATGTCCTTACTGTATGGAAGATACCAAATCATTTGTATTGAAACATGGGGGGAAAAGCTGCTGGTTTGATTGCCATCGGCGGTTGCTACCAAGTGACCATCCTTTTCGAAGGCAAAAAGACTCGTTTAAAAAAAATACTATTGAAATGGATGAAGCTGACTTGCAACGGGTGTCGGGTCTACATATGGCGTCACGGGTGCACAATTTACCAGATGTAGTTCAATTGTCTGGTAGCACACGGCAACTCCCTAATTTTGGAAAGGATCACAACTGGGTCAAGAAAAGCATTTTTTGGGAATTACCTTATTGGTCAACTCTTCTTGTACGACACAATCTGGATGTCATGCATACCGAGAAGAATTTTTTTGATAATGTGTTCAATACGATCATGAATGTTAAAGGGAAAACAAAGGACAACACCAAAGCACGTATGGATTTAAAGATGCTTTGTAGACGTCCAGAATTGGAACTACAAAGTGTCAATGGCAAAACTGTGCAGCCTAAAGCAACTTATGTGCTTCATGATACACAGATCAAGGAAGTATGCCAGTGGTTGAAACAACTGAGATTCCCAGATGGATATGCATCCAACATAGCCCGTTGTGTGAATGTTAATGAGGGGAAAATATATGGTATGAAAAGTCACGACTGTCATGTGTTCATGGAGAGGCTACTGCCCATTGCATTTCGTGATTTGTTGCCAAAGCAGATATGGGGAGCACTAGCTGAGATGAGTCAATTTTTCAAGATTTTATGTGCATCTGAACTCAGACTTTGGGATGTACAAACTATCGAACAAGATGTTGTCACAACCATTTGCAAGCTAGAGAAGATATTTCCTCCGGCATTCTTTGATTCGATGGAGCACCTGGTAGTTCATTTGCCATATGAGGCTATCGTCGGAGGTCCAGTACAATTTCGATGGATGTATCCATTTGAGAGGTATGTGACAATTTTTGTTAACTTATAAGTCATCCATAGCCGCTACATTTTGTTACCATCTGACTTGTTGTTGTAGGTGCATGCATGAATTAAAAATGAAAGTTCGCAACAAGGCACAGGTGGAGGGTTCGATTGCTGAGGCATACATTCTTGAAGAAATTTCAAACTTCTGTTCTATGTACTTTGAGCCAGAGATTCAAACTCGTCGTACTCGACCTCCACGTAATGATGATGGGGGAGTGGATGAATCGTCCGATCGGCTCTCCATATTTAAACATCCTGGACGTGCGTTCGGACGTTGCTTGACTCGCACGCTCGAAGATAGAGAGTTGCACGCCGCTGAGATATATATTCTTTTGAATTGCCTCGAGATTGAACCTTATGTTGAGTAAGATATTAATTCACATTTCCAGCAACTCCATAAGTCTATACATCCTCAAAGTCTATACAACATTGACTTCACAAGGTCTATACATTGGCTTCCTCAAAGTCTATACATTGGCTTCCTCAAAGTCTATACAACATTGACTTCACAAAGTCTATACATTGGCTTTATCAATTTTTTTAATCATTTTTTTTACGGGGTGCTACATTTATATTGCAGACAATTTGATTCAGAATTAGCTGAAAAATGTCCAAATATCCAGGATGTGGAGATTGAAAAAGAACGCGACAAGTTTTTTTCCAAATGGCTAAGAAATCGAGTTAGTGTGAACTCTGAATATATATGTTTGTATTTACGTATGTTGAGGTAATTGTTATTATTTTAACTACTCTAATTTGAATATAGGTTGAACAAGGTCTCATTACTGATCAAAGAGTACAACAGATAAGTTATGGCCCCTCGAACCAGACACGTGCCTATCCGGGATATATTGTGAATGGATACAAATTTCATACAAGGGATTATGGGCGAAATAAGTCTACGATGAACAGCGGCGTATGTGTGAAGGGAAATTTATACAATGAAATGGAATTGGACTACTATGGTATTATTGAAGAAGTCTTAGAACTTCAGTATTTGGGACAAGACAATCATGTATATATATTTAAGTGTCAATGGTTTGATCCTAATTCTGTTCTACATGACACAAATTATGGGATTGTCAATGTCAAGCATAGGTTTAAACTTAAGACCTATGAACCGTTCATTTTAGCCGCACAAGCCCAGCAAGTGTACTATTCAAGCTATCCATCATCCAAGAATAGAGATTGGTGGGCAGTTTGCAGGGTTAACTCAAAACTCTTTCCCACTTATGAGTTAACTATGAGTGGAGATGTCTTAGAGGTTGCTCGTGCTGAATATTATCAATCAGACGAAGTTGGCGTTGTCGGTTCCTCTAGGTTTAATATGGACGAATCTGATGAGCCACTGTCATTACGTACGCGAGATGGCGTGGAAGAAGTCGATCCGACGGAGCTAAATGTTGATGTTAGAGGGGAGGAAGAATCAGATGAAGATGAAGATTTTGAATCTCATGAGACTACTATGGATGACGAAGATGATGAAGTTGAGCTAGATATATCAACATGAGGGAGGCATGTTTTGATAATTTAGTAAGAAGATTCTTACTTTTAAGCATAATTTTAAATAACATTTGTCTAGCCTTATATAATTGTGGATTAATATGTATTAATTGTTTTGTTATTAATAAGGAAATGGTGCGAGGAGGTCGTAGTAGGGGTGGGAGGAGATCTAGCAGTGAGAGGGGCACTACTATCTCCTCGCTACCATCTTCTTCAGACACAGGTATATTTGATCAATAAGTTAGCTATATAAATATTTTATTTATTTACAAACTTAAAAGAATTTATTTATAGGTGCAAGTGTCGGCTCACCACCACTTGTACATACGCCACCACCTCCCGCTACAGGTATGTATATTTTAATTTAAATTCTTGAACATTTGTTCTACTTATGAAAATAAGTTCTTGCAGGTCTCAGTGGCCTCCCACCTGTTGTGCATACGCCACTCCCACCACCTTCCGCTGCAGGTATGTATATTTTAATTATATGTTCGCAATATTTGTATCACTCCACATGACAATAAATTCTTGCAGGTCTCAGTGGCAAAAAGACTCGAGGATCATGTATGTATATTTTAATTTAAATTCTTCAATATTTGTTCTACTTATGATAATAAATTCTTGCAGGTCTCAGTGGCCTCCCACCTGTTGTGCATACGCCACCCCCACCACCTCCCGCTGCAGGTATGTATATTTTAATTATATGTTCGCATTATATGTATCACTCCACATGACAATAAATTCTTGCAGGTCTCTGTGGCCTCCCACCTGTTGTGCATACGCCACCCCCACCACCTCCCGCTGCAGGTATGTATATTTTAATTATATGTTCGCATTATATGTATCACTCCACATGACAATAAATTCTTGCAGGTCTCAGTGGCCTCCCACATGTTGTGCATACGCCAACCCCACCACCTCCCGCTGCAGGTATGTATATTTTAATTATATGTTCGCAGTATATGTATCACTCCACATGACAATAAATTCTTGCAGGTCTCAGTGGCCTCCCACATCTTGTGCATACGCCAACCCCACCACCTCCCGCTGCAGGTATGTATATTTTAATTATATGTTCGCAGTATATGTATCACTCCACATGACAATAAATTCTTGCAGGTCTCAGTGCCCTCCCACCACCTCCCACTTGTACAGGGCCCACCCCCACCAGTCAGCCCCTTGACGATGTCGGCAGTTGTCACGAGGGAGGCACGACCCATGATAGACGTCGCCCGTGTTGGGTATCCGGGTAAATCTATAAGGTTATATTACATTAATTAGCCCTCAACTGTGTAATATGAATATTTTGACATTTGCAATTGCAGTATGAAATTTGAACCCCACGGCGCTGTCCATCATTCCACCGAACTCATGTTGGCACATGTGCCCGGGGCAGCTTCCACTTTCAGAGATTTTCCGATGTCCGTCCGCGATTCATTGTACAACATGTTCTTAGTAAGTAATTACGTCATTTAATTCAAGTATTTCCCAAAGTCTATTTACAACTTTATACTAAGTGTGAAAAGCAATTGATTTACAGCGATCTTTTCAATTCACATGTGGACATGACGCGGCGAGATGTCGTCGTGCCTGGGAGTCTACTATGCTCTCAAGTTACAAGAGGAAAATACATGAGGCCCGAGCACACGCTAAAAAATTGAGTGGGGGGAGTGAAGACCGACAATTGTGGAAGGCGCATCGCCCTCTATGGATGAGGCAGGAGGATTGGGAGATATCTTGTGACCATTTTGCCGACCCCAAGTGGATAGAAAAGTCTGAAAAAGCCAAAGCAAACAGGGCGTCAAAACCAGGTTCAAATTTGCATACGAGTGGGTCCATCTCTTATGCGGCTCATAAACAAAAATTGGTAAGTAATATACCAATTTATCTTCTTACAATTTATCCCAATATTTGACTTTTTTTTACTATGAATTGTATAACAGGCTGTGGAGCTTAATCGACCTCCGTCGTTCCTCGAGGTGTTCGACAGAACACACAAAAAGAAGGGGACTAATGATTTTGTGAGTGACACAGCTAAGTCAGCAGCGGTAAGTTTATCTACATATGTAACTTGTACCGTTCATTTAAATCGGCATGTAATTCATATGAAATTGACTAGTTATTTTATTCAATTTGTAGGAAACATATAGCAAAGCAGTGACAGAGAAGTACGGGGAGGGAGACACGCAGCAGCCGGAGTTCGATCCGGTGGAGTGGGTGGCAGCAGCTGGCGTACCGAAGAAAGGCCGAATATATGGTTTTGGGGAGAGCCTAGACGCAAGCGCGGTGACATCAGCGTGTGCGAGTTCTAGCTATACTTCTTCCAGTGGCAGTGCCTTCACTATACCTTCCGTTGCCCCCAGCGCTTCTGCCAGCGACATGATGGACATGGTCCGATCGCAGATTTCTGATATGCAGCGGCAGCAGCAGCATTTCCAGCAAGAGATCTCTAGCCAAGTGTCAGTATTCTTGCAGGCAATTAGTGGCCTCCTCTCCCAGAGCGGAATGGTCCCTCAGAAATCAACAACCACCACAGCACAGCCCGCACAGGTGAGTCTCTAGCCAAGTTTTTATTTTGATGGAATTACTCAATTATGTTCATTATTAATTTTAAAACTCATTTACTTCAGAATAATTGAGAAAATCCGGGGGTCTAAAATTTGAAATACCGGTCGGACGGCCGTGCCAATCATTCCAACGCGACCGGGGAGATGAAAGTGACTTGACAGAACTGACGGAATCCAAATCGGATGCCCAGTTTGATCTCGGCGCTAAAAGTTCAGTTTTAAAATACACTTAGTTTAAATGAACTACCAGGTCGGGTCCGGGGGTCTAAAATTAGAAATACAAGTCGGACGGCCATGCCGATCATTCCAACGCGACCGGGGAGATGAAAGTGACTTGTCAGAACTGACGGAATCCAAATCGGATGCCCGGTTTGAGCTCGGCACTCAAAGTTCAGTTTTAAAATAAACTTAGCTTAAATGAACTCCCAGGTCAGGTCCGGGGGTCAAAAACTTGAAATACAAGTCGGACGGCCGTGCCGATCATTCCAACGCGACCGGGGAGATGAAAGTGACTTGTCAGAACTGACGGAATCCAAATCGGATGCCCGGTTTGAGCTCGGCGCTCAAAGTTCAGTTTTAAAATACACTTAGTTTAAATGAACTACCAGGTCGGGTCCGGGGGTCTAAAATTGGAAATACAAGTCGGACGGCCGTGCCGATCATTCCAACGCGACCGGGGAGATGAAAGTGACTTGTCAGAACTGACAGAATCCAAATCGGATGTCCGGTTTGAGCTCGGCACTCAAAGTTCAGTTTTAAAATAAACTTAGCTTAAATGAACTCCCAGGTCAGGTCCGGGGGTCAAAAACTTGAAATACAAGTCGGACGGCCGTGCCGATCATTCCAACGCGACCGGGGAGATGAAAGTGACTTGTCAGAACTGACGGAATCCAAATCGGATGCCCGGTTTGAGCTCGGCGCTCAAAGTTCAGTTTTAAAATAAACTTAGTTTAAATGAACTACCAGGTCGGGTCCGGGGGTCTAAAATTGGAAATACCGGTCGGACGGCCGTGCCGATCATTCCAACGCGACCGGGGAGATGAAAGTGACTTGTCAGAACTGACGGAATCTAAATCGGATGTCCGGTTTGAGCTCGGCGCTCAAAGTTCAGTTTTAAAATACACTTAGTTTAAATGAACTACCAGGTCGGGTCCGGGGGTCTAAAATTGGAAATACAAGTCGGACGGCCGTGCCGATCATTCCAACGCGACCGGGGAGATGAAAGTGACTTGTCAGAACTGACGGAATCCAAATCGGATGCCCGGTTTGAGCTCGGCGCTCAAAGTTCAGTTTTAAAATACACTTAGTTTAAATGAACTACCAGGTCGGGTCCGGGGGTCTAAAATTGGAAATACAAGTCGGACGGCCGTGCCGATCATTCCAACGCGACCGGGGAGATGAAAGTGACTTGTCAGAACTGACGGAATCTAAATCGGATGTCCAGTTTGAGCTCGGCGCTCAAAGTTCAGTTTTAAAATACACTTAGTTTAAATGAACTACCAGGTCGGGTCCGGGGGTCTAAAATTGGAAATACAAGTCGGACGGCCGTGTCGATCATTCCAACGCGACCGGGGAGATGAAAGTGACTTGTCAGAACTAACGGAATCCAAATCGGATGCCCGGTTTGAGCTCGGCGCTCAAAGTTCAGTTTTAAAATACACTTAGTTTAAATGAACTACCAGGTCGGGTCCGGGGGTCTAAAATTGGAAATACCGGTCGGACGGCCGTGCCGATCATTCCAACGCGACCGGGGAGATGAAAGTGACTTGTCAGAACTGACGGAATCCAAATCGGATGTCCGGTTTGAGCTCGGCACTCAAAGTTCAGTTTTAAAATAAACTTAGCTTAAATGAACTCCCAGGTCAGGTCCGGGGGTCAAAAACTTGAAATACAAGTCGGACGGCCGTGCCGATCATTCCAACACAACCGGGGAGATGAAAGTGACTTGTCAGAACTGACGGAATCCAAATCGGATGCCCGGTTTGAGCTCGGTGCTAAAAGTTCAGTTTTAAAATACACTTAGTTTAAATGAACTACCAGGTCGGGTCCGGGGGTCTAAAATTGGAAATACAAGTCGGACGGCCGTGCCGATCATTCCAACGCGACCGGGGAGATGAAAGTGACTTGTCAGAACTGACGGAATCTAAATCGGATGTCCGGTTTGAGCTCGGCGCTCAAAGTTCAGTTTTAAAATACACTTAGTTTAAATGAACTACCAGGTCGGGTCCGGGGGTCTAAAATTGGAAATACAAGTCGGACGGCCGTGCCGATCATTCCAACGCGACCGGGGAGATGAAAGTGACTTGTCAGAACTGACGGAATCCAAATCGGATGTCCGGTTTGAGCTCGGCGCTCAAAGCTCAGTTTTAAAATACACTTAGTTTAAATGAACTACCAGGTCGGGTCCGGGGGTCTAAAATTGGAAATACCGGTCGGACGGCCGTGCCGATCATTCCAACGCGACCGGGGAGATGAAAGTGACTTGTCAGAACTGACGGAATCCAAATCGGATGTCCGGTTTGAGCTCGGCACTCAAAGTTCAGTTTTAAAATAAACTTAGTTTAAATGAACTCCCAGGTCAGGTCCGGGGGTCTAAATATTGTTTCAAGCTAGTAGTTGATCTATAAAATCTGCAGTTATCAATTTGATATGTTTGATTTATATTTATGCTCATTTCTTCGCACTAATTTTTTTATCTATGAATGAATGTTATTATTTTTTTAATGTAGGGGGATCCTTCTGCGGGCAGCGACAGAGGAGATGAGCAGGGCAGTGACGATATGGATGATGAGGATATTGACGATGTACCAGATATTTCTTGATGTTTAATGATATTTGTTTTATGTTATTCAGACGGATCAGCAGGGTTAATGTGTTTTTCTTTGTATTTATTTTGTCAGCATGGTGTTGAGTTTTTTTATTGGTGGTGTTTATTTATTTGAACATCTATGTTATGTTGAGATTTTTTCGGTGGTGTTTATTTATTTGGGTATGTTGATGTTGAGTTTTTTTTCTGTGGTTAGTTCCAATAATTTTTTTAACAGGTTTATTAGATAAATAAACTTAAATTTTTAAAAAAATATATTTTTTTTTCAGACGGATTTATAATCCGTCTGAAATGACGTTTGTAATAGAGACGGTAATTTCAGACGGAATTTATATCCGTCGTGAATTACGTTTTAAACACCGACGGATTTAGGACGAACAACATATAGAACCGTCGTTGGAAGTTACGACGACAAAATAATCCGTCGTAATATCCGGCAGAAATAGAGACGGATTTCAGACAATATTTCAGACGGATTACGGACGGTATTTACAACGGATAATAAATCCGTCTTAAAAACCGTATGAAATACAGACGGAAATTTCAGACTGATATTTACATACTGATATTTTATCGTGTGAGATTTAGACGGAATTTATGACCGAAATTATTTGTGTCTTAATTTCAGACGGAATTTCAGACCGAATGGTCAACTGTCACAAATTTGTGACTAAGAATTTCAGACGGTCGAGTTCGGTCTTAAATCCGTCGGAAATCCGTTACAAATATGTGTTGCGATGGATTTTCAGACGGATTTGAGACGGATAACGTCCGTCTGAAATCCCGCTTTTTCTGGTTGTGTCTGGGGCTTCACCTTGATGTCAACTGCTACGGTGTCGGGCTTGCGAGGTGCGTAAGCCCAAGGAAAGTCAAGATCTAGCACTAACATAACGGACCGACTGCTTGGCCACAATGTGGGAAGAACTTTCTCTGAAATAGCTTTCACTGATTGGACCGTGGATAAGCTTTTGACTTTGACGACCCTCCCTTGGAAAGGGAATTTAATGCATTGATGTGCAATAGAGGGTACGGCGCTGAGGGTATCGATCCACGGACGACCCAAGATAGCTTTGAACATAGGGTCAATGTCCAACACATAGAATTCCACGGGCATAGTAAGGGGCCCAAGCTCAGCTTGAATGGTGACAATCCCGTGACATGCCCACCGAGAGTTGTCATAAGCAGCTATGGTAGTGGGAGTTGGGCGTAGAAGTTCTTCTGACAGATTACAAGCCCTTAGAGTGCTGAGTGGGCATACGTTGATAGATGCCCCTGTGTCAACTAATGCCGCATCGATGCTGACTTTGTTCAGAATGATAGTAATTCACATCGGCATTTGCCGAGCTTCTGGTGGTGCTAGCTCGGTTTCAGAGAAAGTAATGGCTGGCCCCTTGGAGATTGTTGCTAGTGCGGTAGGTAAGCTATCAACTGCCATGTCTTCACTAACCATCACCTTTTGAAGAAAGTCTCTTAATGCATCTTGGTGAAGGGTAGATCTCTTAATCAGTTCCAGCACAGATATCTTGGCGGACACCCTATCCAAATGATGTAATAGATCATACTGGGTCCCAGGTAGTGGCTCGGCCTCTTCTTGTTCAGCCGCCGGTTGGGAAGACTGGGGATTGGAAGTGGAAGGATAGTTTCGGTGGAACATGCGCCCGCTCCATAGGGTGAAGTTATAAGCTGCCGCGATCTCAGATGGGCTTAGGATAAGTGATTTAGTAGGCCCAGTGGGATGGATGAGCGGTGCGGAAGAGGGTGTAGTGGAAAGGACGATATGCGAGGGGTTAGTGGCAGTGGGCGCGAGCGGTAGTGGGGATACAAAAGTGGACGGAGGTGTGATGAGTGGAGGGCTAGATGAAGGTATGGCGATAGTGGATGTAAGCGCGAGCGGGGAGGGGGTGATGGTAGCGGTTGTGAGCAATGGTGAGTGCGACGGGGGCGCGGGTGATGGTGCGTGTGATAGAATAGGGGTAAATGGGAGGACGAGTGGAGGAGGAGTTTGGTGGGTAGGTATAAGGATAGGGGAAGCGGGAGGACTATGGTAGTTGTGGTGAAGCGCCATGACCTGCGGCGTGGAATTATCATCGTCGAAGGACCACCCGGGGTTAGGAGCCGGGGGTTGGACGACATTGACCTGAGCTGGTGCCGGCGGCGGAGGCTGCGGAGCAGGAGGATGGTTTGGCATTGGGTTTTGATGAATCCCCAGGTCTTGCACCGGCTGCTGTTGCTGCTGCTACTGTGGTTGCAGTACCTGTTGCTGCTGTACTTGCTGCCTCGGCGGCTGCCTTCTCTTCTCTTTGATTTCTGTGATGGCCCGGTGCATTTCGGCCCAATCTATCCTCTGTCCTTCATGAAGATCATATACGAGGTCCCGGAATTGAAAACACCCTTCAATGGTATGTCCTGGTTGCCTATGGAACATACAATACTTCGTCTGATCGACGGCCGGATTCCAGTTGGGCCGTTCCAGAGGGAGCTGTATGGCATTAACTGACATAAGAGCCGAGAAGATGTCTGTGAGGGTTTCTGGCAGTGGAGGATATTGAGCTCTTTTAGGAGCCGGGTGCTTGTTGTTCGGGTTGTTGTTATAGCCGTTTGGTGGAGGGACGTTGTGGTATTGCGGAGGTGGTGGTGGTTGTTGCGGTGCGGCGAAGGTGTTTTGTGGATTGGTGAAAGTAGTTTGTGGGATGGTGAAGGTGGGCGGAGGGTTTTGTGGAGTGACTTGGAAGTTCTGTGGAGCGGGATTCTATGGAGTGCGGGGGTTTTGAGGGAAGCGGAAAGGTGTGGCTTGGAATGGGAAAGCAACGGCTTGAACTTGCTCGTTCGTTTGGACCCCCTCGGTGACCGGCCCTTGAGGTTTCTTGTGATACTTGGGCTTTTGTTTTTCAAATAGAGAGTGAATGGGGGAGTCCTTGAACTAGGTTTGGATGAACCGCGCCCGGCTGTAGAGTTGGTGCATATTGGCTATGTCATTCATTGCCAGAATATTTCGGAAGGTCGAGGTAGCATTGGAAATAAGTAGCTTGACCTTCTCTTCCTCCGGAATGTGGCCGGGCACTCTAGCAGCCATTTGCCTCCACCTATCTGCATAAGTGGCAAACTCCTCATCCGGTTTCATATTTTCGGCCACCAGATCTGTGAACGAATATTCCGGGCCGACCCTGTCTTGAAACCGCTGAATGAACTTATCTTTCACTACCTTAAAGCTCTCGGCTTCTTCCAATGGCAGAGAATAGAACCATTCTAGTGCAACACCGTCTAATGAGCGGCGGAACAAGTACGCCATAAGGCGATCATCATATTGGAATTGGGCTGATTCATATAAGAAATCCCTCACGTGAATAAAGGGATTGCCGTTCCCGTCATATCTGTGATAATTGGGGAGCTCGGATTGCGGAGGGAACCGGATGTTCTGAAAGCTAAGAACCGGAACATCTGCCAAGGATTGTGGGCCAACCCGCTTCTGGAGGAAATCGAGTTGCTGTTGCATGGTGGCCCAGTTATCAAGTAGTTCCTGCTCTCTGGATGGAGCAGGGGTAGTGAGAGGTGATGATTGAATTTGAGGAGCGGAAGGGTGAACCGCAGTAGAAGGTGGGAGCCCATAAGCAGGAGCAGAAGGGTAAATGGCCGGAGTAGGGGGCCCATAAGGAGGATATTAGACCTGAGATTGACCCCGATTGGAGTGGGCTTGGATAACCCTTGGCTGAGGGCACAGGAAGTTGGAGGGACCCATGAGGACTTGCGGAACCGTCGGGCTAGGCATATGATGATCCGCCTAAACGAAAGAAGGGACAGGAGACTTCCCCTTGTCAAAAGATTGTGGGGCCGAAGTAGAAGATTGGCCCATCTCCATGCCAGTGAATGTAATGGTCCGGGGTTGGACCGGAGTAAGATTAATTGGAGTGAGCTGGATGGAAGGATTGGATTGACCCTGCATAATCGTGGGAGGGGAGATATTGGATCCTTGCATGGCCTGATAGACAGTTTGGAGTTGGGCCGGATCCAATTGGGCCATCATCTAGAGAATGGAGCCCGCAGAAGGAGTAGTGAAAGAAGGGGTAGCTTGACCACCTTCCATGGAGGTAGAGGATGGAAGAGGGGTTGTCCCCTCTCCAGAAGAGAATGAGGTAACCCTAGCAGGGTTTTCAAGAAGCCCTTGAGGAAGGGAATCCTCTTGGGAACGGGGAGGATTGAAAGAAGCCATGGTGGGTTCGAAAATCGGATTTGAGTAGAACCTGGAGAAGGAATTGACCCTAGAAGGTGCTTCTAACTGACGAAAACAACTCCACATGCAACGAACAACCTTAACAAGATGCAAACAACACAACACCAACACACAATGAGCAACCAAACTTGGACGATTTATAACAAAGATGTAAGTAACAAGAGATGAAGACACTTCAAGTCAACCAAGTTGTTTAAGGTGATGCTTCAAGATTCTTATGATTTCTCCTTTGGAACTTTAGCGGATTGATTAATATGAGCTCTCAACAATGGGTTTCTGATAGGAGATGGATGTAAAGCTTGGTTTGACTCTAAATGTGATCACTCCCTCACTTATGCAATCCTAGACACGGGGTGGGAAAGGTACAACCGGCCCGGCGTCCGTGTGGGAATCCACGGCTCGTGGGGACTTATGGAGGTCCCTGGTGTGATTTCCTAGTCGGCCCCAAGGAATATGGAGACGAGAGGTCCGCACACCAAGGTAGGAAAATGCAATCTAATGTATGAAAGTATGAATGAACCTATGTGCACCGGAGTGCATGCAAATTCTAACCTAGAATCTAGCAAACAATTACGCACACAACAATGTAAGTATGTAAACCAACCAAGGAGGAAGTCAGATAACACCCAAGCAAAAATATCACAGCAAAAATTGCAGAAATAGAATGCACCTCGGGATGCGTACCTATCTGGAGTGTAACGGTCTAGAAGACCCGCGTCAGAAATATATAATGGTCAGAGGCCAGACCGCCAGAAGAAATATAACGCAGGGACCCAGGACCGTCGTATGAGCCAGAGAGCCAAAAACAAACCAGAAATAGAAGGGAAATCCGTAAAAAGCCCAAATAGCAGGATGAGGAGTGTAACGGTCTAAAGCCCCTACGTCAAAGTGGAGTGACGCAGGGACAAAGGGCCGTCAGACTACCCAGAGAACTAGAAACAAGAGGAAGTAAGAGGGAAATCCGAGGAAACTAAACAAGGAAATGATGGCAGGTTTAAACAGAGATCAAGACACTATTGGCACAAGTTGTCCCACCGTGATCGCCAAAAAATTATCTGTTGATTTGTTTTGCTTCTCTTCTTCTTTTTGTTTTGATGTGTAATAAAGATGATAAGCAAAAATCAAAGATCTCAATCAACCTATGAACATGTGAACCATGAACCTAGGCAACTAGAACAAGCTCTAGTATGGGCATGCTATCTCAATCATCAAGCTAAACTAAGGGAATAAAGAAAAACACACGCCGGGCATGGAGCAAGAGCAAATAAAAACACACCGCCATTGTGGAGCAAATAAAGGAAATAAGAGATATGAGATGGAGAGAAAGCTAATGCCCAATACTAAGAAAGAGCGTGATCGCCACCAAAGTAAACACAAGCCAGAGACTTGAAAATACCTTGGAAATAGGTGGATGAAGCACCCGCCCACGGGAGAGAGAAAACCAGTGAAATCTGTAGATCAACCAAATGTAACGGTCCAGACCCCGTGCGTCACAGGAATGTGACGGTCTCCAGATAAACCATTATATGAACCTGACGCGCCTGCACAAGGCCGTCAGAAATCTGCAGTAATAGCTTGTGGACTCTTTTAACTCCAACTCTTCCAGTCGGCCAGAAGACTTGGGCCTCGTGTAGTGAACCTGTAAACCTGCCAAAGAACGAGAAACACAAAAAAACAAACCCAAATTAGCCCTTTAAACAAGCGTAGTATCGATTCTCAAAGAACTTAAGATCATGCAAAAGGAAAGGGAAGTACCGGGAGAGTTTTGGTTTTTTAACCCCTCTGGGCGTTTTAAAAGATAGGAAGGATGTTTAGATGATGAAAACCAGACGCAGAACATGGAAACAAGGAGAGGGACAATGCCCACGATGAGAGGGAGAAGGAAGAACACAATATGCAATGATGAACTTTGAAACTCAATGGAACGAATACTCCCTTCACCGTGAAGCAGCTGGACGTGAAAGACAAGTCTCCTTGATTAAATGTGGCTCCAGAATGCGGTAGCACTTCGACGCGAACTTCAAATCCTCCTCCCTCGGACCATGAAGTTAAGGGTGCTATTTATAGGCCCTCAAACTCTCCGGTCGAACAGAGGATAATCCAGCAAGAAAAGAGGATAACTCTTAGCAAATCCTTGAAGATAATATCACCAAGAGTCCATAGAAACAAACAGAATGTTCTGAGGATCAGATTTGGAAGAGAAATCACTAATTCAAACTCTTATCTCGACCACAGAGTAGCAGAGAAAAGGCCTTAACTGCCAGGACTCTCTGTTGGATGTAACGGCTACTCGACAGACCGCCGTATGCAAATAACGTGCCAGGGGGATACCGTTACATTTAACCTTATCTCAAAAGAGATAAGATCAACAGAAGAAGATCAAACAAGTTGGACTTTGCAAGATAAGTAACGGCCATGTCTGGATGTGTTGGAAGAAAGTAACGGCTGCACGACAGACCGTTAGACTTAATGGATAGACAAAAGGATAAGCTTTGAAACAAAATACCTTAAGTTTTAGGACTCTTCAAGAAGTAACGGCCATGGGACCATGCGTTAGAAGAAAATAACGCCCATGCAGAGGACCGTTAGAAACAATGAAGATCGTAATTGATTAAGAGCTTGATAAGCTTCATCCAATGAAAAGCCACAAGGAACCACACTCAACCAAGGAGAGAAGACCCATAAAATAAGCTTCAAACCGACGAAGGAAACTCAATGAAGAGTGAACAACTTGGAGCATCACATGGATAGAACAAGGAGATGACCCAACTTATCGGTCATAAAACGGGTGTCAACACAAGCTACCAAAAACTCTTGGCGCGTAATCCAATTCATGTGCCAGCGACCTCAAGCCTTTGGCGCGCAATCCAATCCACGTGGCTGAGCTCTGGAAGGTTCACAATAGTCAGAATATTCTGTTTGCCACCTGGACCAATGAATTAATTCGACTGTGGATCAGATTTTTAGTGAAAGAAAACCCTCTGCTATATATATATATATATATATATAAAGTTGTTTGATGTCTAGAGAGCTGAAGCTGCCGCAGCTGCTATTGCTATTTGAAGTGAGAAAGGTCTTCAGAGAAAAAGAGAGAGACCCACCTCAACCTGAGAGAAGAAGAGTGATCTGAGCGCAGCCAATCCATCTCCAATGGAGAGTGCTTCAATTTGAAGCTACAACTCGATTTGATTTTTTTATTCTTTATAGCAGTCGCTTGTAGTTTCATTTTTGTTTCTCTCAATTTAGTTCAAAGTCTTTTAATTATGTTCCTTCTGAAACTTCAGAAGAAGGGAGATCTTTTCTCCGGGTTCCCTCTGTGCTTTAGAGGAAGAGAGGACTGGGTCCTCTGGTTGTGGGCAACTGGGTGTTGCTCACGTTTCCTTATGAGAATTCAGAATAAGCAAGGAGTGCGTTCCTCAGGGTTTTAGTTATGGAATCAAGCTCTATTGCAGATTGAGTCTGCGTTTGTTTTTTACTTTGTGCAAGGAAGCCTCACTCAAATTGAGTGAGGGGTGGATGTAAATTGTTGGTCACAATCGAACCACCTAAAAAATCTTCTCATTTGATTTGTGGTTTGCTTCTCTTGCTATCTATTGTGATTTGCAACAACTAAGTGTATATCAAAAGACGTAGCTGGAAAGATAGGCTAAGTCTATCCGGAACGCTGCCCCTTGCGTGAGGAGATCCTTGGATCAACCCTTCATCTAGTACTAATCTTAGTTGTTGGTTGTATGCTGATTTGCTATGTGGTGAGCATATTTCGTTAGCATCTATGATTTCACAGACCCAACTCATTTCATTATTCCCTGCACATCAGCTTGTTGCTCATTGATCTGATCCGGTTCTTGTGCTCAATTTGCCCCATCGTTTAGTATTAAATCATTTCGTAGCACTTCAATTTTAATTTAGTCATTTGGGTAGTAGATCTATTCATCCCCCCTTCTAGATCTATCTCTCCATTTCTATAAATTGGTATCAGAGCCAAGTTTCCCATGATGTGGTCCAATGACCAGGGAAGAAACGAAAATGGCAATGTTCGTAGCTATCTAGCTGAAGGACATTCTATTAATCGACCGCCATTCTTTGACGGATCTAACTATCTTTACTGGAAAAATAGGATGGAGGTTTTCCTGCGAGCCCAAAGCCATGAAATCTAGAGAGTTGTTAGACATGGTCTGTTTCAGCTACAAGAGGATGACAACAGATGGACAAGGGAGCAAATTCTCCTGTCTACAGTCAATTGGAATGCCATGAATGTGATGCAATGCGCAATACATCCAAATGAGTACTCAAGAGTGTCAGCCTGCAGATCTGCCAAACAAATGTGAGATAAGCTGGAATTGATTTACGAGGGAACATCCCAGGTAAGAGCATCCAAGGTGAATATGCTTGTCTCCGATTTTGAATTGTTTAAAATGAAGTCCGATGAGACCATTAGCGAAATATTTTTTAGATTCTCCCAACTCAGTAATAATCTAAAGGCCCTAGGCAAAGATTACACTGAAAGTGAGCTTGTTAGGAAAATACTCAGGTCCCTTCCCCCTTCTTGGCATACTAAAGCAACTGTGATCGAAGACTCCAGGGACTTGTCTACTTTGATAGTGGATGAACTGATTGGTTCACTAATGACTTATGAAGTCAACTTCAGGAAGAACGTACAGGAGCAAAGGAAGGGTAAGTCAGTAGCTCTCAAAGTGTCAGATGCTGAAAGCAGTGAAGATTATGAAAATCTTTCAGATCTAGATGATGCTCAATAGGCCCTACTGACCATACAGTTCCAAAAGTTCTTGAGAACCAGAGGTAAGACCTTCAGGAAAAGAAGGCCGCAGCAGATAGGTAAGAGTTCAAATCTTAAATCTGACATGAATAAAAATTCTAACAAAGTTATCTGTTATTAGTGTAAAAAGGCAGGTCACATGAAGGGAGATTGCCCCGAATTAATGAGGAAGAATTTCAAGGTCCAGAAGAAGGAATCTCAAGCTATGGTCTGCACATGGAGTGATGAGGAGGAGGACATGAAGGTGGAACTTTAGAGGAAGAAGAACAAGGCCTATGTATCATGGCTCACAGTGATGTGAAGGTAAGCAATCCTTTCAAAAAATTTTCTATTGATGATTGGGAAGATGCATATGCAGATCTCTTAGATAAATTCAATTGTCTAACCAAGGAACACAGAGTGCTAAAAAGGAAATTGAATAATGTCATTCAGGATCAAACCTCTGTTGAAAAAGAAAATGAAAATCTTAAGAAACATGTGGAAGAATTGAATTCACTAAAAATTGACAATGAAAACCTAAAAATAAAAAATGAGGAGGTTAAGAAACATCTGGATGATTTTAAAATGAAATTTCAGGAAATCCAAAAAGAAAATGGACTAACATCTGAAAAACATGAAGTTGTTAAGAATGTTAATACTGAAATTCAAAAATAATGTGAAAAACTTCAAAAGGAATTAGATGATAAACAAGCCATGCTTGAAAATTTTGTTCAGGGAAAGTCAAACCGAGATACCATGCTAGGTATGAAAATAAACTTCAATAAAAAAGGATTGGGATATGATCCTTCAAGCAAAAAGCCTTTTGAATTCAAAACAGTTACATTCTATCAAGAGAAAGGTAAGGAGAAACTGGACACTCCATCTAGTTCAACCAATAACAAAAATATCCAGGAATAAAAAATGAATAACTTCATAAAAATCAGCTCAAACAATTTCTCTGGACAACAAACCCAAGCCCAGGGTAACCCAAGAGAGAAAACCATCATGCATCGACGCAGCCCAAGTGTTGTGTCGACTCAGTCTATCCCAGACAGAAACAACTATGGCCAACATGCTGAGATGCGTCGATGCAACTCATACCTCAGGTCAATGCAGTCTACCCAGAACAGAAATTCAAAGATGAGCAAAAACATGAATAAGAACAAAACACACTGGCCACATTTTGACTATTCTCCAGGCTTTTTTAATAAACATCCCTTCCAAAGTCAAAAAGGTTTCATGAGACATCCCAAGAATTATTTTGGAAGCAATTGGAATAAAAAATCTCCTAATAAAGCTCAAGTAAGACCAAACCCAATACTTGCTACCACAAAAACTATCAATGCTGAGAACATGAAACTTAACATCAATCATAAGAAATTTGTTAGACAAGTTTGGATTCCTAAGAGCTTATTGGAGGGTTTGAATGATGCCTCTTGACCCAACTTTTCTTGGGTTCCAAATTTTTTTGCAAAATTTATTTGCAGGTTAGTCTGGCAGCCATGCATAATATATAGTACTTAGATAGTGGCTGCTCGAGGCATATGACTGGAGATCAGACCAAGTTCAGTAAGCTGGAGATGAAGGTAGGTGGAATGGCCAAGTTCGAAGGGAAAAATAAAGGTAAGATAATTGGTTCAGGAACCATTTGTAAGTTTCTCTCAAACACTATTGAAAGAGTCTTACTTGTTGATGGACTTGAGCACAACTTGTTAAGCATTAGTCAACTCTGTGATAAGGGAAACAAAGTTGTTTTCGATAATCATGCATGCAAAATTTTTGAAATAAATTCTGGCACAATAAAATTTCTAGGGCATAGAATTGATAATGTCTACATAGTAGACTTGAATGAAAATTCTACATCCAACCTGTGTTTGACTGCTAACTTAGATAACAATGCCTTTAATTGGCACAGAAGGTTGGGCCATGCTAGCTACACCACTTTAAATAAATTGGTCAAGCATGATTTAGTTAGAGGATTGCCCAAAATTCAATTCAAAACAAACACAAAAATCTGTGATGCATGTGCTTTAGGGAAACAAACCAGAAAATCATTCAAATTAAGAACTGAATCATTGTCATCTAGGCCACTAGAATTCCTGCACATGGACTTATTTGGTCCCACCAGAACTCAGAGTTTCAATGGAAAAAGATTTGGGTATGTAATTGTAGATGATTTCACTAGATTTGCATGAATATTCTTCTTAGCTCATAAAAATGATGCATTTCAGGAATTTCAACATTTCTTTAATAAAATAAAGCAAGAAGGTAAGCACAAAATCTGCATTATGCAATCTGATCATGGGGGAGAATTTGAAAATACACTGTTTTCAGATTTCTGTAATAAAGAAGGATTGACTCACAAGTTTTCTTCTCCCAGGACCCCAGAGCAGAATGGAGTAGTAGAAAGAAGAAACAGAACAATCATGGAGATGGCTAGAACCATGTTAATTGAAAGTCAGCTTCCACGAAGATTTTGGGCAGAAGCTACAAATACAACATGTTACACAATTAACAGGGCCATGGTAAGACCTGTCCATAAGAAAACCCCATATGAATTATTGAAAGGTAAGAAACCGAACTTGGCTTATTTCAAGATTTTTGGTTCCAAATATTTTATTCACAATAATGATAAAAGGGACCTAGGCAAGTTTGAAGCCAAGAGCAGTCCAGGGATCTTCTTGGGGTATTCCGAAAAGTCAATAGCATATAGAGTCTTTAATGTTTATGATCAGTTAGTAGAAGAGTCTTCCCATGTAATATTTGATGAATCAACTCCATGTGCTGACCAAAGTGATGATGACAGGGGACAGAAGAAAGATGGAGAATTTCTGGAGGATAAGCCAAATGTGGAATCATCTGAACCTGCTGCACATATTGACATAGAGCAAGGTCGGTCAACCAAACTAGTTCATCAGTCGACCGAACAAGGTGAGTCCTCAAACAACATTAAATTTCTGAAGGATCATCCTGCTCACAACATTATAGATAATTTACATGATCCCCCTAAGACTAGATCTTTTCATCAGGAAGTCAATAATCAAGATCTATTAGCACTAGTCTCCCAAGTTGAACCCAAAACCATAGAAGAAGCCTTAAAAGATGAATCTTGGTTAAATGCAATGAATGAAGAATTAGGTCAATTTGAAAGAAATAAAGTCTAGAAATTGGTTCCCAGACCTGAAAATAGTTCTGTCATAGGAACTAGGTGGGTATTCAAAAATAAAGTGAATGAAGGTGGAATAATATCTAGGAATAAAGCTAGGTTGGTGGCCAAGGGCTACAATCAGAAATTTGGGGTGAACTTTGATGAATCTTATGCACCAGTTGCTAGGATGGAAGCAATCATGATATTGCTAGCATTTGTTTGCTCAAATAACATTAAACTTCACCAAATGGGTGTAAAAAGTGATTTCTTAAATGATTTTATAAAAGAGGAAGTTTATGTTGAGCAACCCCCAGGTTTTGAATTTTCTAAGCTACCTAACCATGTTTTCAGACTAAATAAAGCTTTATATGGCCTGAAACAAGCCCCTCGGGTTTGGTATGATAGATTGACATAATTTTTGCTCAGTAAGGGGTACTGCAGCGGTAAGGTGGACCAGACTCTTTTTACAAAAACTCTGAATCAACAACTCATCATAGTTCAGGTATACGTGGATGATATTGTTTTTGGTTCAACATGCACTGAATTATGTGATGAATTCATAAATCTGATGTCTAATGAATTTGAAATGAGTTTGGTTGGTGAATTGAAATACTTTCTTGGTTTACAGATTCAGCGGATGAAGGATGGCTATTTCATCAGTCAAACAAAGTACACACTGGAAATCCTGAAAAGATTCGGAATGGACAAAGTGAAGCACATAGCCACACCAATGGGTACTAATGCTTCTTTGGATGCTGATGAATCAGGTAAAGAAGTAAATGCAAAACTTTACCGAGGTATGATAGGCTCCTTGCTATACCTTACTGCCTCTAGACCTGACATTCAATTTAGTGTGTGCATGTGTGCTAGATTCCAATCTAGACATAAAGAATCTCATCTTACTACTGTTAAGAGGATATTTAGATACGTTGCAGGCACATACAATATAGGACTTTGGATTCCTGCATCATACACATTGCATTTAATTTCTTACACTGATGCAGACTATGCTGGCTGCAAGTTAGATAGGAAAAGCATAAGTGGGTTTTGTCAATTCTTAGGTGGGTGTTTAGTTTCTTGGGCTTCCAAGAAACAACATTCTGTTGCCCTCTCTACTGTAGATACTGAATATTTAGCTGCAAGGAGTTGTGGTACATAGGTCATTTGGATAAAACACCAGCTCCAGGACTACAATGTAGACCTTGGTTGCACACCTATCTACTGTGATAACACTAGTGCAATAAATCTATCAAAGAATCTTGTTCTGCATTCACGAACCAAGCATATAGAAATTAGACACCATTTCATAAGAGATGAAGTCTCTAAGAAAAATTTTGAATTAATCCATGAAGGCACAGCACATCAAATTGCAGATATATTCACCAAGCCTTTGGATAATGAAAAGTTTTCTACCTTGAGAAGAGAGTTGGGAATCTTCAAATCATCTTGAATCCTTTGTTGTTGTGAATCTCAATTCATTTCAGTCTGTGAGTCTGATGCTTGCCTCGGCGCACTATAGGCACTGCTTCGACCTTCCAGTTCAAATTCTTCATATCTGCAGTTCTGTGAAAGGTCCCTGAGTCGACTTATCACTGATCCTAGGTAGACACATCTGTGCATTTCAATGTTCTCTATTTTACTGCTACACCCTTGGTATATAAAATGGTGTTAGGAGAAAGGTAAATTATGTTTCTCTGAAGCCTGCACTATGCGAGAGGTGGTCCTTGACCTAAGTTCTCCGCGAAGTACCAAAGCAAATTGATTCATGAAGTCATGGGGAGATACTTTTTTTAGGTCTGGTTAAGTGTCTTTTGGGTTCATGAAGTCTTTTTCATAGGGGGAGATTATCCACATCTGAAGTAAGTTAGATCACATTGATTTTTTTAATCTTACTCACTCTTTTCACATATCTTGAATTTTAGAGATCTCTTAAAGATATTAAGTCTGATTAATTGAAATCTTAGCCAAGAAGTTTAAACTTCATAATCCTGTATAGACTAAGATGAAGGTTTCTGAAGAATATTTTCCTACAGACTTAATAAGTAAAGAACATTGTTGAAATATTATGCCCTGAACTCTTCTAAAAGCTTGAATTTAAAAATAAGGAGGCAACTCTAGCTGAAAATCTGTACATTTAGTATTGTCTTCAAACATTCTACTTTGTGAAATCAAAAGGGGTAAAATCCTTCAACGCAATGGTTTGGTTTACTGAGAAACCAACTATTCTTCACCATGAAGTGAAGTGAGTTGTGTCATGAAGTGCCAGATTAGCTATGATTAAAAAGGTATTGCCAATGAAAGCATGGCAGAGCAATGGCATAGAGTGTTAAGTAACTGGGTCACTTCACCTAAGACGTGTTGTGCCTCACGTCAAAAGACATCTATACTGCCAACTCTGTTCTTCTTAAAAGAGGCAAAAGGTTCACACTGAGTAACTGGGGATTCCTGCATCTAACCAATGTGTCTCCTCATGCACAAAGGTGTGAATTTAACCACATTGCTCAAATGTGAAAAAGAAGCTGATAAAGACAAAGTGTTGAAAGTAACAAACACAAATGTCAAGCCCCAAAGCAAAGTGTGGTGTGGGTTGTTTGTCCTCAATACTTCTAAAAGATTTTTTATTGAGAAGTCTCTGGAAATTATAACTAGTACAACTTTTAGATAGCACATTCAAGGCATTTATATAACAATATGCTCACTCTCCTTAATCCTATATGAAGATAATTTTTAAGTTGCTCTATTCTTATGTCCTTCTGGATTATCAGTTTGAAACATCTCAACTAGTTTTGGTTACCACACTTAATTCCTTAAGAGATGGTTATGGCCTTCTGATACTTCCTAAATCTGTGAACTTACTGCATCTGATTTCTTTTAATAACATGTGTTCCTCCCTGCCACCATTTTTTTTGATGATGTCAAACGGGGAGAGAACGTTGGGGGAAGAGAAAGTTGTATTGTGAGAAAAGTTGTGTTTGTGTGTTGGTATTGTGTCTTGAGGTTTCTGCTTCAGCTTCAGTCAGTGTCAACTTGAGTGAGCTTAGCCTAGTCTATGTCATCTGGATCATCTGCTTATCTGTCTGGTTGGTATCATTAAGAGAGAGGAGTTGTGTCAATTTATTCAACTTTTTTCTCTATCTTTTTCCTTTAGATTTCTGATTGACCAACTATCCCTCAAGGAAGACAAATTTACTTGGTGCACTATTAAGACTCAATAACTCATATTGTTGCCATCATCAAAAAGGGGGAGAATGTTGCATTCTGTATGTTTTGATGATGTCAGTACAATATGGTTCTTCAGTTCATACAATAAGTCTTAAATGCATGTGCTCTTTTTGTATAGTTTAGTTTGACTAAAAGACTTTTAAATAAACTGCAGGAATGACAGATCAAGCCACTTAGAAACAAGGTGGAGTTGATGTAGGATGATTACTGCGTCAACGCAACAATGGTTCTAGAAGAAGACTAAAGAGAACAAGCGTTCTATTTACTATCAAAACGTCGATGCAGGATCACTACTGTGTCGATGCAGTCATGCTCCCAAAAGCATTCCAGAATTCCATCTTCATTGGAGCATCGACGCAATAGAGTGGAGCATCGATGCAACAAAGTAGTGCATCGACACATCAAGGAACCAAAACTCGAACTAAACTGCGTTGATGGATCAAGGAACTGCATCGACGGACCAAGTCAAATGCCAGCATTTGAAGCCTTCTGTCCAAAGGCTCATCTATTGCACCGCATCAACGCAGCAAAGAAGCACGTCGACACAGCCTTCTTCAACCTTGAAAAACATAAGTACTGGTGACAACTTCAAGAGAATACGGGTGAATAATAGTTCCACAATGGTGAAAAATGAACCGTTTGGGTGAAAAATAGCTCTACAAGTCTGAAAAACAACCGAGCTCATGAGGAACTCAAGTGGATCACGTGCAAGCTACCAAAAACTCTTGGCGCGTAATCCAATTCACGTGCCAGCAACCTCAACACTTTGGCGCATAATCCAATCCACGTGGCTGAGCTCTGGAAGGTTCACAATAGTCAAAATATTCTCTTTGCCACCTGGAGCAATGAATTAATTCGGCTGTGGATCAGATTTTTGGTGAAAGAAAACCCTCTGCTATATATATATATATATATATATCAAACCGTTCGAAGTCTGGAGAGTTGAAGCTGCCACTGCTGCTATTGCTATTCGAAGTGAGAAAGCTCTTCAGAGAAAAAGAGAGGCCCACCTCAACCTGAGAGAAGAAGAGTGATCTGAGCGCATCCAATCCATCTCCAATGGAGAGTGCTTCAATTTGAAGCTACAGCTCGATTTGATTTTTCGATTCTTTATAGCAATCACTTGTATTTTAATTTTTGTTTCTCTCAATTCAGTTCGAAGTCTTTTAATTATGTTCCTTCTGAAACTTCAGAAGAAGGGAGATATATTCTCCGGAGTTCCCTTTGTGCTTCAGAGGAAGAGAGGACTGGGTCCTCTGGTTGTGGGCAACTGGGTGTTGCTCACGTTTCCTTCTGAGAATTCAGAAGAAGCGAGGAGTGTGTTCCTCGGGGTTTAAGCTGTGGAATCAGCCTATGTTGTAGACTGAGTCTACGTTTGTTTTTTAGTTTGTGCAAGGAAGCCTCACTCAAATTGAGTGAGGGGTGGATGTAAATTGTTGGTCGCAATCGAACCACCTAAAAAATCTTCTCGTTTGATTTGTGGTTTGCTTCTCTTGCTATCTATCGTGATTTGAAACAACTAAGTGTATATCAAAAGACGTAGCTGGAAAGATAGGCTAAGTCTATCCGGAACACTGCCCCTTGCGTGAGGAGATCCTTGGATCAACCCTTCATCTCGTACTAATCTTAGTTGTTGGTTGTATGCTGATTTGCTGCGTGGTGAGCATATTTCATTAACATCTGTGATTTCACGGACCCAACTCATTTCATTATTCCCTGCACATCAACTTGTTGCTCATTGATCTGATCCGGTTCTTATGCTCAATTCGCTCCATCGTTTAGTATTAAATCATTTCGTAGCACTTCAATTTTAATTTAGTCATTTGGGTAGTAGATCTATTCATCCCCCCTTCTAGATCTATCTCTCCATTTCTATCAGAACATTCTTTTTTTTCTTACAATTGCTACATGTGTACGATATGTATGTCATTGTCATCGAACCGTTGTCATAGGTGCATGCATGAACTGAAAATGAAAGTTTGCAACAAGATGAAACTGAAGGGTTCAATTACCGAGGCATACACTATTGAAGAAATTTCAAACTTCTATTCGATGTACTTTGTACCTAAGATTCAAACTCATCGTACTCGACCTCCACGTAATGATGATGAGAGAGTTGTTGATGAGTCTGATCGGCTCTCTATATTTAAGTATCCAGGACTTGCGTTCGGACGTTGTTCGACTCGCACGCTCAAAGATACAGAGTTGTATGTCATAGAGATATATATTCTTCTGAATTGTACTGAGATTGAACCATATATTGAGTAAGTCTCAAATCACATTTCCTTATGTACATAAGTTGTTTACCTTTCTTATTTCCATTTAAGGTAGTGTTGCATTCATATTACATACAATTTGATTCAGTATTAGTTCAAAGATATCCAAATATCTAGGACATGGAGATTGAAAAAGAACAAGAGAAGTGTTTCCAGATGGCTGAGATATCAAGTAAATGTCAAACATCGAATACATATGTTTCCATTTACTTCTCTTGAGGTAAATGTTCATTTTTTAACCATTCTAATTTATATATAGGTTGAAGAAGGATTTATTAATGATGACAGAGTTCATGGGATAAGTTATAGCCCCTTGAAAGTCACACGTGTCTATCTAGGATTTATTGTGAATGAATATAGATTTCACATGAAAGATTATGGATGGATGTTGGCATCTAAAAAAAAGTCCGACACCACGATACAATAAAGTGAGACCGCCTGGAGAATTTCCAGAAGCTATCAAAGTCAAAATTGTAATGTCGAATCATTGAGAGTGGTGCCGGATTACCACAAAACGGCGTCCCGAGAGACGAATTGAACTCATAATCATAGGAGGCCGAGGTGCTCCTGAAAACACACTACTGCGAACTAAGGATGAGGAATTGGTAGCAAAGAGGTAGAAGAATAGGCCAAAACATGCCAAATTCTAGAAAGGGTGGCTGTGGTGCCATAACACTTATGTGGTGCTGTATCACCCTAAAATTGCATCCCGAGAGATGAATTGAGCCCAGAATTGCAGGAGGCCGAGGTGCTCCTAAAAAGACACTACTGTAGACTCAACCGTGAGGACTCAACAGCGAAAAGCACAGGGATAAGCCCAAAATAGATAAACTCCAAAAAAATCAACTATGGTGCTATATCACTCAAGTAGTGCAGGATCACCATAAAAATGGCATCCCGAGGGACGAATTGAACCCAAAATGGTAGGAGGCCAAGGTGCTCCTGAAAGCACACTGTTGCAAACTCGAGCAAGAGGACTCAGCAGCAAAGAGGCAGAAGAACGGGCCAGAATATGCCAATTTCCAAAAATGGTGGTTACGATGCCGTACCACTCAAGTTGTGTTGTATCGCCATAAAATGGCATCCCGAGTAACGAATTGAACCCAGAATGGAAGGAGGTCCAAGTGCTCCTAAAAATGCACCACTGTGGACTCTACTATGAAAGCTCCAACGACGTGCAGAGTCAGAAGGGAAAGATCGGGATGAAAAGGCTCACCAAGAACCCTCAAAACCTTTTCTCATCCGGCAGGTACTTAAGCACCCTTGAAATGGGCAGCCCTCACACGGATGCCCCATCCAGAAGGCCCCCCAAATCCTGAACCGACACCTACAAGTGGCTGGTAGAAAGCCCCAAGCCCTGAAGCGGCATCCCCAGGCGGAGCACGTAAAGGTGAACTGACACGGGTCCTTCCCTATCCGACAAGCCTCGAAAGCTCCTGAAACGGCACCCTAACGCCATTGGTTGCCATAGCTGTTATTATGACTGCCAATTGGGCACTGGCCCAATTGGGTATAATTCGGGCCCATGAACTCAACGAGCTAGAAATCTAGACAGATTATTAAAGGGCCATCATGAAATTCTAAACTTAATGTAGGGAGGTCAGAATTAGGTGAAACTAAGGATATAATTTCTAATGGGATGTTAGCTACAACTTCTCTGTTGAGGTCGAGGCCAAATAATGCCTGGATACTAGAGTTATACCCGAATTACCTCGGGCTATCGAAGGGTCGCGACTGGAACAGGGGAAAATAAATGTCAATTTTGAAAAATCATAACTCAGGCTAACAATGATGAAATTTGATGAAACCATGACTCAAAGTTATATCAAGAAGTCGTATTAATTTCATATGAAGACACCCCAACCTAATTCCCAACAGAAGAGCGCGCCCACTCGCATCTATGACCGGGTAGGCGAAGGGTCACCCCTGTTCAAACCCGAAGAGGTGCTTAACATTAACCCTCCTTAAACCAGCGACCTTGGGAGTAGGATGGAGCCTTATAGGTCATGGGTAGAACCTTGGGAGGCTTGAAAACTATATAAGGAGGAGGGTTTTAAGAATGGTAAGCCTTTAGCAACACATATTTTCAATTTTCTACCATCTACGGTTCCTCTTGTGTAAGAAATAGAGGTGAGGGACCTTGGCCCTGCGCAGGAGGGCGGGCCTGCAGTTCCTAGGACGACGGGCGAAGTCTTGGGAGGATCTGGGGTATGGATATCATCCTGGGATCAAAAGGTGAAGCTTACGTGAATTTGGGGTGTGGATATCATCCCTAGATCGTCGGTTTAACATTTCAAGGTAGGCACCTAACCTCAAATTTTAGGGGTCAACAACGCATTAGAATGATTTCAAAATATTTTTTACACTTTAAAGAGGGACTAAGGGTAGGTGGGATAGACCACCATGTTCATTTTTCTACTTTTTATCAAGTCACGGGCTTTCGTGAGTTCCCTTTGAGTCTCTATCAAAGGGCAGTCCCTGGGACAGTTAGAGCAGCCCCTAGTCAGGTCGGTGCACATGGGATGCATCCCCCAGTCCGGTCAGAGCACATGTGTTGGAACGTCTAGTCAGGTTGATGCACATATGGTGCAGCCCCAGTCAGGTCAGAGCACATGTGTTGGGAACCCGCAGTCAGGTCGGTGCATATGAAGAACAAGTCAGTGCACATGTGTTGAAGTCCTTAAGACTGGTCTGAGCACATGTAGAGTCAGGTCGGTGCATATAAAGAACAAGTCAGTGCACATGTGTTGAAGTCCTTAAGACAGGTCTGAGCACATGTAGAGTCAGGTCGGTGCATATGTAGAACAAGTCAGTGCACATGTGTTGAAGTCCTTAAGACAAGTCTGAGCACATGTAGAGTCAAGTCGGTGCATATGAAGAACAAGTCAGTGCACCTATATTGAAGTCCTTAAGATAGGTCTGAGCACACGTAGAGTCAGGTCGGTGCATATGAAGAACAAGTCAGTGCACCTGTGTTGAAGTCCTTAAGACAGGTCTGAGCACATGTAGAGTCAGGTCGGTGCATATGAAGAACAAGTCAGTGCACATGTGTTGAAGTCCTTAAGATAGGTCTGAGCACATGTAGAGTCAGGTCGATGCATATGAAGAACAAGTTAGTGCACATGTGAAGCAGTCCCTGGTAAGGTCGATGCACATGTGGTTAGGTCGATACACCTGTGGTTCTGCCCCAATTTCCAGAAACTTAGAAAAGGAGAGTTTTGAAAGGGCATTTTAATTCATAAAAATATGAAAAATTGGAAAATGATAGAAGACTAAAGTAGTACCCCACTGTAAAGATTTCATGCCCCCAGAAATTCTATACTTGTAGTCATAAATCATTTTCTATGCATGTGTAGCCTAGAAATGAACCTATCCTCTTCTATTCGATAACCTGATCATGTTCTGATCCACAACAAGTAAGCTTATGATTGTGATTAGACCACTTAAACCATATGGGAACATGCTTGTTATGATGAAAGTATCACACTAATATTTGTAATATGAATATGAATGTGAATGTGATTGCAATATGAATGTTATGAATGGAAAACAGTAGCATTCTATGAGGTAGGACTTCGGTCCCTTCTACGGGACGGTGATGCGTGACGGACACGGGAGACGACACTATTTGGTGCCACCCTCGGACTCTAGATGAAGACGCGACCAGCAGCACACACCAGGGAGACACTAAGTCCGACACTACGAGCTCTTAGTGGTGAAACGTCGCTAACAGAAGTGGAAGCTCACTCGTCGTCCCAAGCGAGGGAAAGCGCGGACCGTGCGCGGTTAAGGAACCGGCGGAGGTCAAGGGTAGTCCGACTCAACTTCCGGACTCGGATCGAGTCACGGGACAGGTCATACTCACTCTCACAGCGGTGACATGGACACACGGGCTAGTACCTACGCTCTCGGCAGTGACAAAAGACCGTATACTAGCTAAGCAAATGAACGCCAAGAGGTTCGGACCATTACCTCCACGCACCCGGCGTGGCGAAGACAACCCCGGCCGAGTCACGGACTCCCGGTTAAACAATATCACAGTAATACAAAGATTTGACCCACTCCACACAGGGAGGTAAAAGGTCACATGTGGAGCCCGGGAATCACGCACTCGGGTTGATGGGCAGCATCTTGATGTCGCCCGGCGGTGCCGAACTCCGCGTTTTCGTGCTTTCCGAACGGCGGGTTCTGCGGGCCCGCGGGGCCCACGGACGGCGTTGTCCTCCCGATCTGCGGGGGTGGGACCCACTGTGATGGGGACCCCTGGTGGCGCGCCTCCACGGATGGCGGTCGGCCGGGAACACCGATCGGGGGTCGATCGGCCCCGATTCCCAATTGATGAACTAGCTGTCCACGGATTTTGGTTGCTGTCTTCTGGCGCGCGCTCCGGCGAAAATGGCCGCTGCGAGCAATCCCGAAGTCGGATCGGGACGCATGAGCTATCGTTGGAAAGATCTCTTCAAATGCTTCGATCTAGACCCAGAGAGATCTGCTAGATCTGGTCGGATCAGAACTTTATTGAATTTACAAGCCCCTGTTGTACAGTAATCGAAATCTCAGATCTGCAGGGCACTTATCTGAGAACCACTGTTGACCGCCTCATAAACATCCGATTCAGCTCTTGAGCGCTTATTCAAAGTTGTAGGGTATCAAACCACGGAACTGGGACTATTTTGGGAATTTGATTTGGAGGTGGTGGTGATTTACTATGATTTTTGGGGTGGCTGGTGGTCGGATCTGGGAACAGGTGGACAGAACTGTAGATGGGTCTGAGAATGATTTTTAGAAAATATGAGATGGACGAATCAAAAATTGAGAAAAATTGTGGATGAAGGGATGGATGGGTGGAATCCCCAATAAAATTGGGCGAATCAACATAAATCAAAAAGTGGACCTAAGATATGAAACTCAGGGCGGAATGAATCTGGACAGAACTCTGGCAGAACCAAAATGGAAGATTGGACGAAAATCAAAAAATATGGAACGAAATCTAAATGGCAAACCAAAATTTGTGGGATGTCCTTGACACCTCTGGAACATCCACTAAAATTCCCAGATCTATCTGAGCTCGTGGCTGAGACAAGAAATTCGTGGAAGCTTCTGTGGTACTGCGCGGGCAGAACTCCGTTGATGGCGGTGGCGGTGCGGTGGCGGCTCGTGGCGGCGGCGGCGGCGACCGGAACGGATAGGGTGGAGTCTCACCACCAGAAGGAAGCCTTCACAGCTTCAAGGGGGAGAGGGAGAGGAGGAGGGGGCGCACCAAGGCTGGAGCTTCAAGCTTTTTCATAATTCTTATGGCATTAATTCTCCAAAATGAAAAATACAAGCTTAAATAGGTTACATCTCTCATCCATCCACAACCGTAGGATCTAGGAGTGGGAGATGAAGAGCTGGGATGGCATGAGACACACACACGCAAAATAAATAAAAAAAATAAAGGGAGGGGGGCGGCCCTTGGACCAAGGAGAGTGGCTTGACTTGGTAGGTGGGGTGGGTGGCCAAAATGTGGACTTTCCAAGCCACTTGTCCCCCACTTGGCCCACCCATCTAGAAGCCTCCATTTGACATGTTGACTGACCCCACATGGGGCCCATGGGTGAGGTGGCTCAATGGTATGGGGCCTGGGGGGCCCATGGGGCCCACGGGGTCCAAATTGCACATAAGCCCCTCTTACAATCAAAATAGTAAACCGAATACAACGAAATAAACACAAATTACACACACATAAAGGCTAACTAAATATGATAAATGGGGAGACTCAAGGCGGCGTCTCCAGACTGTCTCCGAGCCAAATAGATGCTGAGGTGGCTCGAGTCGTGCTCCGTGTGCGGTACCGGTGGCTCGGCGTATCGCGTCGCTCAACTGCTCGGGTGTTCGCACCAATTCTCCCCAGGTGGGAGAAACTCGACCCTGTCGAGTAAGGGTCTGCATCGCTCCTGTATCGCTCCAAAAGGTCCGGATCGATCCGCTGCAACTCTCCATGTGTGATCCATGTGTCCTCAGTAGCGGGCCGTCCTCTCCATCGCACTAGGTAGCGTGGGTAAGATCCACTCCTGGTAACTGTCACTTGCTCGTCCAGTTTACGATCTATATGCTCACGCTGCCATGAAAAAGGGGCTGGAGGTGGAAGTGGACACTCAGGTGTGGGATCACTCTCAAGGGGAGGAGATGGCTCAAAAGGCTCACTAGGGATCACCGCTGGGTCCCTATATGCAACAAGATCCGGTACATTGAAGGTAGAGCTTATACCATATTCCTCAGGCAAGTCCACAACGTACGCATTGGATCCAACGCGTTTCAACACTCTGAATGGACCGGCTCCGCGAGCTTGCAACTTCTTAACGGTTCCAGAGGGAAACCGTTTAGGTCTTACCCTGATCATGACGTATTCGCCCTCGTGGAACTCTCGGTGGTGTCGGTGGGCATCGGCTAACTCCTTGTACCGTGCATTGCTGGCCTCAATGTGACGACAGATGTCATCATGCAAACTCCTAACGTGCCTAGCAAACGACTCGGCCGACTCCGACACTCTAGCATGGATAGGCATAGGGACAAGGTCAACGGGTTTCCTAGGCCTACGATCTGTGACAATTTCAAATGGACTCATGCCGGTAGACCTATTCACCGAATCATTGTATGTAAACTCAGCCATGGATAAAATAAGATCCCAATCCCCAATGCGGTCCCTGACTAGACACCTCAAAAGATCTCCCAGACTCCTATTGACCACCTCGGTCTGACCGTCTTTCTGGGGATGATATGCAGTGGAAAACTTGAGGTGAGTACCCATCATATGCCATAGTGTCTTCCAAAAATAGGAAGTGAATCTAACATCACAGTCAGACACTATAGTGCGAGGCAACCCGAACTTGCACACCATATGAGTAAGGAAGAGGCGGGCTACCCTAGAAGCATCCGAAGTCTTCGAGCAAGGGATAAAGAGGGCCATCTTCGAGAAATGGTCAACCACCACATAGACCGAATCATGCTTCCTAGAGGTACGTGGCAATCCCTAAACAAAGTCCATACTAACATCCTGCCACGGGGCATCAGGCACGGGTAGAGGCGTATAAAGGCCCGAGCTTTGCTTCTTCATCTTGGCCGTAGCACACGTACGGCACTAAGCCACGATGTTAGCAACATCGCGCTTCAAGCTCGGCCAATAAAATCGATGCTCCACTGCCTCAATAGTCTTGTTCCGACCAAAGTGGCCGGCTAGACCTCCCGCATGTAGTTCCCACACTAAGAAATCTCGAACTGAAGTTCGGGGAACACATAGCCTGCTACCTCGAAAGAGGTAACCCTCCTGGAGCACATACTCATCAAGGTCCCTCGAGGGTCCGGCCTGGAGGGTGGTAAAAATCTGACCAAAGTCAGGACAATCAACATAGGCCTCCTTCATCTTCTCTAACCCTATGACCTCGACACTCATGGTGGTAAGCAAACATGCTCGCCGGCTCAAGGTATCAGCCACCTTGTTCTCCACTCCAGCCTTATGTTTCAGCACAAAGGTGAACTGCTGGAGATACTCGACCCAACGACTATGACGCGAGTTAAGCTTCTTTTGCGAATGGAGATACCTCAATGCCTCATGATCGGAGTATAGGACAAACTCCTGATGTAAAAGATAGTGCCTCCAATGCCTAAGAGCCTGAACAACTGCGTAGAATTCTTTATCATACGTGGAATATCGCAGTTTCACGTCATTCAGCTTCTCGCTGAAATATGCAATCGGGTGGGACTCCTGACTCAAAACTCCTCCAATCCCAACACCCAACGCATCACAAGAGACCTCAAACACCTTCGAGAAATCAGGCAATCGAAGGATAGGTGTCTGGGTCATGCGCTCCTTGATGTCCTTGAAGGCGGCAGATGCGGCCTTCGTCCATACAAATGTGCCCTTCCGGATGCAATCCGTGATCGGGGCGGTGACGGAGCTAAATCCGTGGATAAAGCGACGATAGAACATCGCAAGACCATGAAAGCTGCAGACATCATGAACGGTACGGGGTTCCGGCCACTCAACAATGGCCCGGACCTTCTCCGGATCGGCGGAGACCCCAGTACTAGACACAGTGAAACCCAAGAAGGTAAGCTGAGGTGTCATGAAGGCACACTTCTGTGGGTTCGCAAACAGCTACTCTCGCCGAAGAAGTAGACAGACCTGCCGAAGGTGGTCTAAGTGGTCCCCTGTGGTGCGGCTATAGATAAGGATATCATCAAAATACACCACTACAAAGACTCCAATGAAAGGTCGAAGGACCTGAGTCATGAGCCGCATGAAAGTGCTAGGGGCATTGGTCAACCCAAAAGGCATGACCAACCACTCATATAGACCGTCCTTGGTCTTAAATGCGGTCTTCCACTCATCACCTGGCCTAATCTTCACCTGATGGTAGCCACTCTTAAGATCGATCTTCGAAAAGATAGTGGCACCTGCCATCATGTCCAGCATGTCATCAAGGCGGGGAATAGGGAACCTGTACTTCACGGTGATCTTGTTGATGGCACGACTATCAATGCACAGTCTCCACGTGCCATCCTTCTTCGGGGCGAGTAACGTGGGTACAGCACATGGACTCATGCTGTCCCGAACAGACCCTCTCTGCACTAACTCATTGATCTGCCGTTTAAGCTCGGCATGCTCCGTGGGACTCATGCGATAATGAGGAAGGTTGGGCAAAGAAGAGCCCGGAACAAGGTCGATGGCATGCTGAATATCCCGCATAGGTGGGAGTCCCTCGGGAAGCTCATCAGGAAAGACATCAGCATACTCCTGCAGAATGGGAACAACCTCGGGTGGGAGCTCACCCTCGGAGTCCCGCTCCACCTCTCGGACCGTAATGGCAAACACTGGACAACACTGACTAAGCTCCTGCTCCATTTCCCGAGAGCTAATCATCATCAATCTCCTCGTCGAGGGCTCTCCTGGGCCAGAGGTAACAGTCATAGCCCGAGCTGGGGATGGGGTACTAGGCCCGGGAACGGAAGGCTTCGGAGTACTAGGGCCAGTAGGACCCCTGACTGATGGGCTCCTGGGCCGAACGGGTTGGAGGGTGACCCACTGGCCAGCGTGGTCGAAGGTACAGGTGTTCGACCGGCCATGGAGCGTGGCATCCCGGTCGAATAACCACGGCCTACCGAGAATGATACTACCCACTTCCATGGGTAGAACATCACACCAGATCTCGTCACGGTAGGAGTGGAGCTGCAGCGGGACCAAGCACCACAGCCTGACCGAAATGAAAGTGGTATCCACCCATGATACCTGATAGGGACAAGGATGGTCTACGGGTGTGAGACCAAGACGAGCGACAGCGTTCGTGGAGATTGCATTGATACAACTCCCGCTATCGATGACCACCTTGCAAATTTGCTTTCCCAGCCTACAGAATACCTGAAGGATAGTGGTCCGACGCCAGTCATCACTGACCTGTGGCTGGGTGAGGATACATCTGACGACCCCCACGTGGGTACCGTCTGACTGTTGGACATCCTGGGCCTCACGTACCATCGCATAGTACTCGTCAGCTAACTCTTCATCTGCCTCATAGCTGACTAACTCGAGGCCCGTAGGGGTGGTATCCTCGGCCTATGTGTCCTCGATGTGAAGAGATGGGCGGGTGGGACACTGGTTGGCGAAATGGCCAAACCCATTGTAGTGATAACACTGCTGCCGTGATCCATTAGGCTCCCCAATCATAGGTCCTTTACCTTTATCCTCCCGACGGATAGGAGGTGTAGGCAACAAAGGACGTGCAGGAGGTGCGGGTGCCGGTGGACGGGCTATGGGTGGGGCCGTAAGATGCTAGGGACGAGGAAGGTCCCTCGGGGGTGGAGGACGAGGCCTAGGAGCAAAGGGCTCAGGGCGAGCGGGCTCCTGAGGTCGTGCCATGGGGGCCCTCGGATACGTACCAGATGAGCCACGAGACTCGACACTACGAAGGGGAAAGGAGCCCAACCAATGGGGTGACTCAAACTCGGCCTCGAACTGCTCCAATTCGAGAGCAATCTGATATGCCTGCTCCAAAGTGGTGGCATTGCGGCGAAAGAGTTCATATTGATAATTGGGCCGCAAACCTCTCCGAAAGCGGGATATCGTCATGGTGCTCTCTTCCGTGACCCCGCACCGCAAATAATACTCATTGAACTCGGCGGTGTACTCGGTCACGGATCGGTTCCCTTGGGAGATGCTTTGCCACTTGTCTATGAGACGTTGGCGATATGAGGCGGGAAGGTACTTCTCCCTCAACTTGGTTTTCATATCATCCCAAGTACCGATCTGGGGTTGACGTCGCTGGTTGAGCAGGCTCTCCACATTGATCCAATAAGTTTGGGCCTGCCCTTGCAACTTCATCTTTGCGTATCGGACTCTTCGGTGGTCCGTCATCTCAAACCACTCGAAGTACCGGTCCATGCCGGCCTCCCAATCTAAATACACCCTAGGGTCCAAGGACCCGCTAAAAGTGGGAGGGTCCGCACGCACACCCCTAAGAATGCGATCGTCATCCTCGTCATCACGATTCCGTCATTGATGACGACGACCGTTACCCCCTTGATCATTATCAGATGCATAATCATCCACCACATGCACCTGTTGAACCCCAACATTCTCCACTTGAGCCCTTGGCACAGCGGGTTGCTGCACCGGCTCTTGTTGGCCATTCGTCGGCGCGGGTTGCGCCGCTACTGGGCCTCTCTCTAGGACGGCAATTCTCCCAACTAGACCCTGGATGGACTAATCCGAAGACTCGGCCCGATCCTCGAGGGCTTTCATCCGCCCTTCTAGACGCGTCCATATGCCATCCATACGCGTACTAAGACCATCCATACGCGTGTCTAAATGATCCATGATGGCTCGGAACATCTCGGCCGTCGAGGACTCATCGGAGCTACGGGCCCGGGAATCCGCCATAGGTGGTGGTGGCGAGTATTGGGTACCTCGACGGGTGGGCATGCAACTGACACACGACCTAGAAGACACCGACTAATGCAAACACACACTAAATGATGCACTTAGATCTAAACCAATATCCGATACGGGGCGGAGTTAATTGATCCGAAGATCACTCCCGCAAGTGTGCGACCTCCCGGTAGGCGTAGCCTAACATTCGGACAACACCTTTTAAGATACCGAATAAAGGGTGCAAATGCAATTTAAAACACACTTTTTTTTTGTTTTGAAAATAATGATGGTCCTAGACTCGACTTAGACCATGATGTATGCAAGACATATGCAAAGACTACCCTAGACTCGACTTGCTCTGATACCAAACTGATGCGGGACGGACACGGGAGACGACACTATTAGGTGCCACCCTCGGACTCTAGATGAAGACGCGACCAGCAGCACACACCAGGGAGACACTAAGCCCGACACTACGAGCTTCTAGTGGCGAAACATCGCTAACAGAAGTGGAAGCTCACTCGTCGTCCCAAGCGAGGGAAAGCGCGGACCGTGCGCGGTTAAGGAACCGGTGGAGGTCAAGGGTAGTCCGACTCAACTTCCGGACTCGGATCGAGTCACGGGACAGGTCACACTCACTCTCACAGCGGTGACATGGACACACGGGCTAGTACCTACGCTCTCGGCAGCGGCAAAAGACCATATACTAGCTAAGTAAATGAACGCCAAGAGGTTCGGACCATTACCTCCACGCACCCGGCGTGGCGAAGACAACCCCGGCCGAGTCACGGACTCCCGGTTAAACAATATCACAGCAATACAAAGATTTGACCCACTCCACGCAGGGAGGTAAAAGGTCACATGTGGAGCCCAGGAATCACGCAACTCGGGTTGACGGGCGGCATCTTGATGTCGCCCGGCGGTGCCGAACTCCGCATTTTCGTGCTTTCCGAACGGCGGGTTCTGCGGGCCCGCGGGGCCCACGGATGGCGCTGTCCTCCCGATCTGCGGGGGTGGGACCCACTGTGATGGGGACCCCTGGTGGCGCGCCTCCACGGACGGCGGTCGGCCGGGAACACCGATCGGGGGTCGATCGGCCCCGATTCCCAATTGATGAACTAGCTGTCCACGGATTTTGGTTGCTGTCTTCCGGCGCGCGCTCCGGCGAAAACGGCCGCTGCGAGCAATCCCGATGTCGGATCGGGACGCATGAGCTATCGTTGGAAAGCTCTCTTCAAATGCTTCGATCTAGACTCAGAGAGATCTACTGGATCTGGTCGGATCAGAACTTTATTGAATTTACAAGCCCCTGTTGTACAGTAATCAAAATCTCAGATCTGCAGGGCACTTGTCTGAGAACCACCGTTGACCGCCTAGTAAACCTCCGATTCAGCTCTTGAGCTCTTCTTAAAGTTTTAGGGTATCAAACCACGGAACTGGGACTATTTTTGGAATTTGATTTGGAGGTGGTGGTGATTTACTATGATTTTTGGCTTGATTGGTGGTCGGATCTGGGAACAGGTGGATAGAACTGTAGATGGGTCTGAGAACGATTTTTAAAAAATATGAGATGGGCGAATCAAAAATTGAGAAAAATTGTGGATGAAGGGATGGATGGGTGGAATTCCCAATAAAATTGGGCGAACCAACATAAATCAAAAAGTGGACCTAAGACATGAAACTCAGGGCGGAATGAATCTGGACAGAACTCTAGCAGAACCAAAATGGAAGAGTGGACGAAAATCAAAAAATATGAAACGAGATCTGAATGGAAAACCAAAATTTGTGGGATGTCCTTGACACCTCTGGAACATCCACTAAAATTCCTAGATCTATCTGAGCTCGTGGCTGAGACAAGAAATTCGTGGAAGCTTCTGTGGTACTGCGCGGGCAGAACTCCGTTGATGGCGGTGGCGGTGCGGTGGCTGCTCGTGGCGGCGGCGGCGGCGACCGGAACTGATAGGGTGGAGTCTCACCACCAGAAGGAAGCCTTCACAGCTTCAAGGGGGAGAGGGAGAGGAGGAGGGGGCGCACCAAGGCTGGAGCTTCAAGCTTTTTCATAATTCTTATGGCATTAATTCTCCAAAATGAAAAATACAAGCTTAAATAGGTTACATCTCTCATCCATCCACAACCGTAGGATCTAGGAGTGGGAGATGAAGGGCTGGGATGGCATGAGACACACACACACAAAATAAATAAAAAAAATAAAGGGAGGGGGGCGGCCCTTGGACCAAGGAGAGTGGCTTGACTTGGTAGGTGGGGTGGGTGGCCAAAATGTGGACTTTCCAAGCCACTTGTCCCCCACTTGGCCCACCCATCTAGAAGCCTCCATTTGACATGTTGACTGACCCCACATGGGGCCCATGGGTGAGGTGGCTCAATGGGATGGGGCCTGGGGGGCCCGTGGGGCCCACGGGGTCCAAATTGCACACAAGCCCCTCTTACAATCAAAATAGCAAACCGAATACAACGAAACAAACACAAATTACACACACATAAAGGCTAACTAAATATGATAAATGGGGAGACTCAAGGCGGCGTCTCCAGACTATCTCCGAGCTAAATAGATGCTGAGGTGGCTCGAGTCGTGCTCCGTGTGCGGTACCAGTGGCTCGGCGTATCGCGCCGCTCAACTGCTCGGGTGTCCGCACCAGACGGCGATATGTAACGCCGTGGAAGTAAAAAATCCCAGGGGATGGCGATACGTAACGCCCTGGTGAAAAACCTATTGATTTGGCTGGTTCGTTCTATGGGACGGCGATGCGTAACGTCGCAGAACCCGGGGGACGGCGATACATAATGCCCCGTGCAATAGGAGTCTAGGTGGGAGTTCGCTCTCGGGTCTACGCAGTACTCTTTCGTTCGTTCATTTGTGTGTGGGCCTCCTGTGTTTGCAGCATCTGTTCGGTTCCATGAATAACGAAAATGTGATAATGTGCAATTGCTCATTCACCGTGATTTTTGTGCATGCATGGGTACCTTATATGTTAGCTAAAGAATATGTATTTTCCTCATATGAGTTACCTTAAGCAAATGATAATGAATGGATTATGCTATTATTAACATCTAAATTATGTATATAATTTGGCTATATAGATGCGAGTTAACCCTGATTTGTTTAGGCTGCCTACTGAGCATCACACTCACCCCTTTGTGACACACATTTTCAGGAGACTTAGTGAAGGAGGTCGAGGAGGTGGCTGCGGCCGAGGAGTAGTGCTAGTTCATAGTTCATCTAGGTATGCTATGGATGAATATCTCTCTTATATGTATGGTTATGGGGTGGTGAGCCTGTGTGGACTCATGTTGATTTTAGAACAATGGATATGTACTCTTCTTTGGGGATTATTAATGGTTGAGATGCTATTTACATTTCATGTAATTGTGGTTTCTCTCTCTCATGCGAATGTATGCATGGTTATTTATTTGTGCTTCTGCGATACGTACGAAGTAATGCTTCAGAGTCCGATGAAAAAAAAAATCAATGCCCATAAATTGGAAATCGGATCCCAGGGCGTTACAGAGTGGTATCAGAGCATGAGATACAAACCATGGTTACAACCATTCCGATTGTCCAAGTAGTAGAAGAAGATATAGGCTAGAATGAAAAGGGGTAGAGTAGGTTTAGAACCCATATAAAGGGGTAGAGTCGGTGTAGAACCCATATGTAGAACAGGCTGGGGGTCCATTCTACGTCCATTGTTGGCATAACCATCCGGGGCAGGAGTGCCGGAAGACAAATGGCAAGTGCTATGAATGCGGCGATGCCGGACATTTTGCGAGGAACTGCCCTACGAAGGCTCAGCAAAAGCCAGTACCGCAGCAAGAGAAGATTCAGTACAGAGGGCGAGTTCATGCACAAATGTAAGAAGAGGCAAACAATACCCCTACCATAGCTGAAGGTACACTTATTGTGGATAATGTTTATGCAAGGGTTTTGATCGACCCCCGGGGAGGGCTACACACACACATTTATATCCACTAGTTTTGCTAAGCAACCGAAGAACAGACCCCAAGTCCACACCAAGCTTGTGATCCCTACTATAGAGGTCAAAATCAATGGAAGGATATTACTAGGGGAAGCGTACCTCCTAGATATGGCCTAGCGTGTCTCCATGGGGAGAAAACCCTGAAACTGACCTTCCAAGAGGCATGGTAAGAAATGAACAATCCTGCCTGACATAGTTGCAGCAAAGAGGACTTTCCAGGACACCATCAAGGTCTGGTTAAGATATTTGTCAACCCTAGACTTCAAGAAACTGATATATAGGATCATACTTTTCTTGTTTCTGACACACTTAATGCCTACTAAGATATCTCGTTATGTTGATGCCATGGATTCTTGGTAAAAATACTCATTTGCATACCTTAAAATTGATGACCTTGCTCCTCAACTAGTTGCAAAATGCTTATCAAAGCTTAGAAGGGGGTTCTGCTGTGGTTCATAGTGATAGTTTTGTCATGAATAATAATGTCCATTAAACATTAATCATCAGTCTGGCTTCCCCACCGTTTGCATCAATGGGTTTTCCATGTGTCTCACCAAGTTAGTTTTGAAGTTCTGAGTTGCATGCGGTATGAGATCGTTCCCCCATTTTCAGATTGTTGAGTGGGTAGACTTTAACATGGAGTTATAGGCTTTGTAAAACTCAGCCGTTTCAGTTCATATGTTTAAGAAAAATTGAAGGGGGGGACCATGTATTCCTAAAGGTGTCTCTCCCATGGGAGTCATGCGATTCGGGGAGAAGGGCAAGCTTGGCCCAGATATATCGGGCCTTTTGAGATTTTGCAAAGAGTCGGTAATGTGGCTTATCGACTTGCACTTCCGCCCGCTCTGTCGCATGTACATCCGGTCTGTCACGTCTCCATGCTCAGGAAGTATGTCCCGGATGCCTCACATGTTATAGAATATGAGCCCCTGGAGGTTCGAGCAAACTTGTCTTATGTGGAGCAGCCCAACGAGATCGTAAACTGGAAGGAATAGGTATTGAGAAATAAAACCATCTGGCTGGTGAAGGTATTGTAGACACTCCAAAATTGATACTATGTTGAGTAAATCTCGTGTCACAATGTAATGCCCCAAAGTGGACTTCATTACTTGCTCAATATGAGGTTTTTCTAATTTATTGAATTTATTTGGATTTTTATGATATATTTGTAATTAGCGACCATCTTCAGGGTGTCATTTAACTGACGACTCTACGATGTGTCGTTATTTCGATTAAGAGGCGACCGTCCCCATGGGCACCATTTCCTGGTTTTTACGCCTTAACTCAAAGAATTAACGCCCTGTTGTGCAGGCATGCATTAATTGATGCCATTTCAAGAAGGCATTATTTTCCATTTTTTCAAAATATTGAAAGTCAGGTATTTCTATAATTTATCCAGGAATTGATGGCCGTTGCTCGGTTGCCCTTTTAATTGACGATAGCCTCCAGGTCGCCATTTCCATTCCGTGCCCCTGGCGTCTGCAACCTCCTCTACATGGTGTTCCTTCTCCTTTTTGGTTCCAAGTTCTTCTATGGAAGGATATCAACGTCCATAGATTATTTTTCTTGTTTTAATCCCATTAGAAGAAGGTTTTAAGCCCTATAAATCTCCTCTCTTTTGGCCTGCCGCGGGGATCCTTCTTCGAGAGAGCTTACAGAGCCTTTATAGAGTTTTTATTGCCTGCGTTCTTCTAACTCTGTAGGGGCGCGCCGGAGGGGAGCTTGGGTTGCTGATCTTCCTCCCTGGCCGATCTCCCTCTCGGTTGATCTCTTATCTCTCTTGCTCTGTCGCAGCGGTGCAAGCATAAAAGGGCCATCACATATTCTTCTTCTTCTTCTTCTCTTTACTGATTCTTAGCCTGCACGTGCATATCTCTGGCACCTTGCTAGAGTTCCCTTTTATATAGCATCATATTGCTATTTGCATTCATACATATCTCCAACCTTTTACTCCTTCTTAAGGGGTTTTAAAAAAAACAACACACAAGGTGTGTTCATGCCCATATTGCATATTGTTATTTCTATTGAGTATTGATACTACACATCTTTTGGCTAATCCAGATTTCTTGTCTTTGATTATTTTTATTTTATTTTAAGGGTAATCAAGAATACAAATCTTCTTCATCGGTCGGCCGGTAGAAGGAAGAAGTTGATCTCACATCCACACCCGCTCACAAGGTACACTTAGCGATCACTTTCTTCTTTTGAGGTAACCCCTTTGACGATCACACTCCAACGTAGCATCACATGCTCCCTCCCCCACCTTTTTCTTACTTATTTATCATCTCTCTCACCTTTAAAATTAAATCATCTTTCTTCTTTTGAAAAGTCTATGTGACACGTTCACAAATTGGCGATCACGGTGGGACATATTTATGTTTTTATTTTGATTACCCCTCCTTCGGCACCCACGTGTGCCCCTCCCTTTGGCGCCCTCGCATGCCCCTCCTCTTGGCACCCATGTGTGCCCCTCCTTTGTGCTCCACGTAGCACCCTCCTTTTGTGCACCACGTGCACACCCCCACTTGATTATCAAATTTTTGAACTGTTCATATCATTTTTTAGAAGAAACTTCATCTCTATTTGCTAAAAGAAATCAGCGACCGCTCAGGCAGCCGCTATTTTAAGAATCAGCGACCTCTCACAGAGGCGCTCATTTAATTTTATTTGCTGATTATTGTGATCGGCGCCCCTCCACAGAGGCGCCATCTTTAGATTTAGCGCCTAACTCTAAGGCGTCAATTCCTTAAATCACTGTTCATTTCATTTTTAGCCATTTATCATTTACTGCATTCTGCGCCCCTTCACAGAAGCGTCTTTTGGCATAATCAGCGCTTACCCGAAGGCACCATTTTTCTTAACTACTGATCACATTTAGTATAATTTACAGATTCAGCGCCTCTGCACAGTGGCTCCTGCTATCGATCAGCGGCTATCACACAGTCGCTATTTACTGATATAGCGACCATTGTGTGGTCGCCATTTGCTTCTGTTCACAGAACCACCTATTTTGCTGTTGTTTGCATTTATATGATCTATTACTGTTGATACTCATCATTGCTGGTTGATCCTACTTGCATTAGCTTGCATTATGACATTTTGGTTGAGAGACCTCCTGTAACGACCCGGAGATCCAGATACTGGTAAATCGATACCGAGAACTTAGGGAAGACACCCAAGAGGCTGATGAGGCCCCGTAAGGGTTGGAGGGTTTTGTCGAGGTAATGCATAGTGAATTAGAATTAAACACGCGTAATATTAATTATAGCAACAATTTGAATTATATAAACGGAAGTAATTTAAATATCAGAGTGATAATATGTACAATAGTCTAGATCTACAATTTATACAAGTCCAACTACTGAACAAGAGTCAAAAATATACAACTACTCGAGGCATACCCCGGTCAAAAAGTACAGGTAAGGTAAAAGATCTCTAACAACCTACTGACCGACCACTGCTGGCACTAAGTACGGCCGTCAAAAGCACAGGAAGCTCCGGAAGACGGCTGAGGCTGCTTACTTGGAAAAGTAAGGATGAGTCTCACAACCAGACTGAATAGGGGTCACGTGGTTCCCTACCTCGCCACTAAACAAAGGAAAGCAATTAAAGCATGCATTGGCAGAATTAAACAATAGTTTAGTGAAGTTGTAAAACTATCTAAACAGTTTAATAACAGCTAACTATGATGCCAATGTCATTTAAATACGGGCGTCAAGAACTAAATCTACCAATAGAATAAACCTCAACATTTCCAAGTGACAAGAGAAAGAAGGACCACCAGAAAGAGAAACCGGATGCGTCCACTGACGGCTTACACAGCGTCTCAAGTATCTACACAAGTCTGGATCGCGACAAGTGAGACACGTAATAGTACCAGAAGATAAGAACTAGTCAGGGTAACACTCGTCAGTGCCAGTCCAAGCCCCTGACCACGTGTGCACACACAGGCTCAATACCTTGAGCCAGGCCTCTAGCTAGTTTCCCGCCCCCCAGTAGGACGCTACTGTCAAGCAAGGGGGCCCACGAAGAGTAGCTTAAAAACCGCAAACCGGGACTACCCCGCCACCTCTCCCAGGTGGGCCAACACTAGAGGTCGTCGGGCTATGACTAGTGGTTCCATCACAAGGAAAGAGAAAGTAACTCTATTGGGATCTAAAAATGAGCCACAGTTTGTAAAATAATTTAACCAGGGCGAATATGCAATAATAAAAGCATAATTGAATGAATAGGCTAACAATTAAATTCTGCAGGAATTAAACGGTCAAGAAGAGGCCGCTCCAGTCATAGGCAGTCGCACGACTGGCCGCTTAATGGACATAAACGGTTATAACTGAGCCGCGTGGCTCATACCGCTATTCATAGCACGGTCAAGGTTGAGCCGTGCCGTGGTCTAAGCGGTCCGACGATTGGCCGCTCAATATGACGAACGATCCCCTAGGCAGTCCCACGACTGGCTGTTCAATGGACTGAACGGACCCATGTTGGGCCGTGCCATCTACGCCGCCTTACTGTTTAAAGGTCCTACGCGGTCGAGGGTCGACCGCTCTAGTTCCTACACGGTCTCATGAGGGACCACTCAATAGGTTAAAACGGTCTAGAAGAAGATCGTGACTTTCTGAACGGTCACTGATAGGACCGTTTAATTACCGGGAAATCGAGAACGGGGTAAACCTCATGGAATCCCCTCCCGGTCGATCCAAATCAACGGGGAAACGATTTCTAACCTGCAACCTGCCTTGCCACAACCCATCCACAACATCCAAACCATCAAAAATGTAAAGACGATGGCCATGCAATAATTTTTCATAAATTAAAACATAAATACAATGTTCATGATTTTTGCTCTAAAATCTAGGAAAACGTAGTACGATGGGCATGCATGTGGTACGGTTGCGTTCCTAAGGCGTTGAGGAATCCATCCCCCTACCTATTGCGCGACGAAGCGGAACAGACCGAGGGTAACCGTGCCTTCCCTCGCCCGCACAGGCCTCCACACTCCGCGGCGCGCTCCGATGTTGGCTTCAACGCGCTCCACACGTCGCGAGCTTTCCAACAGTACCTCCCGCGTCTCCTGCAGTGGCCCGGTCAGGCCGCGCCCCGAGAGAGGGAGAGAGAGCGATCGTGGGAGAGGGAGAGAGGGTGAGGGAGAGAGAGGAAATGAGAGAGGGGGAGAGAGGTCGACCGATTTGGGTAAAAATTTTGGTTTTAATTTTTTTTTTGATTTTTAACCTCAAATTTCCATATAACCCCCAAAAAGCAAAATTAAGTATATGCCCATTTAATTTCTAAAAACCTTTAACTAAATGGGTTAAATGCATAAAAATAGCCCATTAAATCCATTAAAAATTCCTAAATTTATGGATTAAATTACATTTTAATACCGGTAAAGATCCGTTAAAGAACGGGCCTTACAGTCCCTCCCTCCTAATAAAAATTTCATCCTCGAAATTTAAAAGGAAGAACAATGAGAGAACTGAAAGAAATTATACCTTATTCGAATAAGAAAGGAAATTACTAACGCATTTCATCCTCACGTTCCCAAGTAGCCTCTTTACCCGAATGACACTGCCATACTACCTTCACCAGAGGGATTACCTTACTTCTTAATCGTTGCTCACGACGATCTTCAATTCTAATTGAATACTCGGGTGTGGACAAATCTGCTGTCACTTCAGGCCATACTGAATCATCCAGAACATGAGACACATTAGGAACATACTTTCTCAGCTGGGAAACATGAAATACATCGTGGATTGCTTGCATCGCCGTTAGCAACTTGACGCGGATGGCGTCGGAGAACGGATCGACGGCAGCTCCGAGGGGACGAATAGGACGGGATAACTTGCTGTCTCCTACAGCTCGGTGTCACACCGGGCGACTCTCAAATCTCACAAGAGAAAGAAGGGAAGGGGGAAAACACAAGGGGCTATGCACCTTCTCGAAACTTCATTCATTCATATCATCATACGAACAACACACCCTTGGCCTTCCTTATATAGGAAAAGCCATAACAACAATACCCTCAAACTTTCATAATTGCATCTATACCCAAGCCTAATAAAATAAAGCCCACCAACCCACCTTTTGACTTGTGGGTTTAATAAAAAAATACACAAAATACACATGTCTTTTGACTATGACTAGCCTAATAATACGAAAGTAAATATACATATAGTAATACATATATTTTACACACAATACATACGCAATACATAAATACGTTACGCCGAGTCTTCAAGAGGTAGAATCTTCAAGCCACAAGCTCGGTGTGACGGTGCGGCGTCCGATAGTGGGCCCGGTGTCCCCACCAACCTTCCCGGGGCGGCTGGAACTCGACTCCGTTGAGTAAGGGGGGACACTGCTCTGGTAGTGCTCCAGCAGATCTGGATCGAGGCGCTGGAGATCTTCCCGGCTGATCTAGGAATCATCGGAAGGTGGATGGTCCCGCCAGTGGATAAGGTAGCGCTGGTACACACTGCTCCGTGTAGTTGTCACCTGCTCATCCAGTATCCTCTTAATGTGCTCGCGCGGTACTCTCGAGGCTGTGGGATGCACAGGGGTGGGCTCACTCTCAATGGGAGGAGAAGGCTCGAAAGGCTCACTAGGAATCGCTGTGGGTTCCTTGTAGGCCGCTAGGTCTGCCACATTAAAGGTCGAGCGAATCCCATATTCGAGAGGTAAGTCCACAACATACGGATTGGAGCCAATCTTCGCAAGATTGGGAAGGGACCATCACTACGGGCTTGCAACTTTTTAATGGCTCCCGTGGGGAGTCGTTCGGGCCAGACCCATACCATAACCAAGTCAGCTTCTTGAAATTTATGGTGACGCCTATGTGAATCAGCTAATTTTTTGTAAGTCTCATTACTGAGGTTGATTTGCTTGCTAATTGACTCATGCAGACTTTTGACATACTGTGTAAACTCATCAGCTGACTTGGATGTTCTAGACTCGAGGGGAAGGGGAATGAGATCCACATGTTTCCTAGGTTTGTATCCATGCACGACCTTAAATGGACTCATACCTATGGACCTATTGATAGAGCTATTGTATGTAAATTCGACTCTGGGCAAAAGAAGGTCCCAAGTGCCAGAATGATCCCCTACGAGACACCTCAAGAGATTCCCTAAACTTCTATTGATGACCTATGTTTGCCCATCGGTTTGTGGGTGATAGGCAGTGGAGAATTTCAGTTTGGTGCCAACTAGGTGTTAAAGTGTCTTACAAAAGTAACTAGTGAACCGGACATCTCGATCAGACACGATGGTTTGTGGGAGACCATGCAGACGCACGACTTCATCAAAGAATAAGTGAGCTACTCTAGATGCATCCGATGTTTTGGAAAATGCAATGAAATGGGCCATCTTAGAGAACCTATCAACTACCACGAAGATGGAGTCATGTTTGTGAGCAGTGCATGGTAATCCAAGGATGAAATCCATGCTCACATCAACCCACGGTCTATCAGGAATGGGGAGAGAAGTGTAGAGACCAGTGCTCTGTTTGACCTGTTTGGCCATTGTGCATGTCCTACATTGGGCTACAATTTTGGCCACATCTTTCTTCAGGCCAGGCCAATAAAAGTGCTCCTCTACAGAATGGATGGTCTTGTTGCGTCCAAAGTGACCAGCAAGACCTCCGGTATGTATTTCCCAAATCAGGAAGTCCCGAACAGAAGTCCTCGGGACATAGAGTTGTTGTCCTCGAAATAGAAAACCATCATGGAGTAGATAGTCAGCAAAGGTGGTCGAGGATCCAGCAGACAGAGCAGAGTAGACAGGGCCAAAATTGGGACACTCTCTATAGAGTTCCTTCATGCGGTCAAATCCGGTGACCTCTACCCGAATAGTGGAAAGAAGGGAGACCCTTCAACTCAAGACGTCGGCCACCTTATTTTCTTTTCCAGCCTTATGTTTTAGGATAAATGTGAAGGACTGGAGGAATTCTACCCACCGACCATGCCTTGGGTTTAGGCCCTTCTGTGAGCTAAGGAATTTCAGAGCCTCGTGGTCCGAATATAAGACAAACTCTTGCGGTAAGAGATAGTGTCTCCAGTGTTTGAGGGCTTGGACCATGGCATAAAACTCCTCATCATAAGTGGAGTAACGAAGCTTTACATCAGAAAGCTTCTCACTGAAATAAGCCACAGAGTGGCTCTCTTGGCTAAGCACTCATCCTATTCCTACGCCAGACGCATCACAAGATATCTCAAAGACTTTGGAGAAGTCTGGTAGGCGGAAGACATGGACTTTGGTCATGAGCTCTTTTATGACATGAAAAGCCTTGGAGGCGGCTTTAGTCCACTCAAAATTCCATTTACAAAAGTAATCCGTAATGGGTGCCATAATGGTGCTAAAACCCTGAATGAAGCGTCTGCAGAAAGTGGCTAGCCCATGGAAACTACGAACGTCGTGGACGTTCTGGGGCTCAGGCCAGTCTACTAAGGCTTGGACCTTGGATTGGTCCATAGACACTCTATGACTCAAAACCACAAACCCGATGAAAGTGACCCGGTATGTCATGAATTCACATTTCTTAAGATTGACATACAACGTTTCTCTCCTCAAAGTCTCACAGACTTCCCTCAAATGATGGATGTAGTCCTGAGGGTTGTGGCTATAGATGAGAATGTCGTCAAAGTAGACGACAACGAAGCGACCGATGAGAGGGCGGGGGACTTCCATCATAAGCCGCATGAATGTGCTGGGGACATTGGATAGCCTAAACGGCATGACAAGCCACTTATACAGACCTTCTTTAGTTTTGAAGGCTGTCTTCCACTCATCCCCTGGTCAGATTCAGACATGGTGGTAGCCACTTTTCAAGTCAATCTTGGAAAAGATGGTGGCTCCACTCATCATGTCAAGCATGTCATCAAGACGGGGAATGGGAAACCTATACTTGACAGTGATTTTATTGATGGCGCGACTGTCAACACACATCTGCCAGGTGCCATCTTTCTTGGGTGTGAGTAAGGCAGGGACAACAGAGGGGATCTTGCTCACCCTGAGGAAACCCTTTTGAATAAGGTCCTCGACAATTCTTTGGAGCTCAGCATGTTCCTTGGGGTTCAGTCGGTAATGGGGAAGGGTGGGTAGAGTGGACCCAGGGATAAGATCAATGGCGTGTTGTACATCACGCATGGAAGGGAGTTGTGAGGGTAAGTCTTCAGGGAAAATATCCTGAAAGTCCTACAGGATTGCCTAGACTTCAGGTGGGACTGAGACTCGGGACTCCTCGGGGGTGAGGGTGACAACAACAGCCCAGACAGGGGCACCTTCGGTAACCTCCCTATTCAGCTCACGGACACTTATGAAGTTAAGGCGCCTAACCGGGTCATAACCAACCTTAGGGGCCTTAGGAACGGGTGTGATAGGTGCAGGAGAAGGGGGAATGGGAAGTTTCCCTTCAGTGGGAGTTTGAGGACTCTCCTGAACCTTGGGGTTTCCAATGGGGGTGGAGGTGGAACTCTTTCTGGGGGTCACCTTTGGGGGTGCCGAGTACAGCTGTACCTTCTTCCCATTGTGTGAGAAGGAACACTAATTGGACCGACCGAATGTAGTAATGTCTACATCATAAATCTACGGTCGTCCTAGGATGATGCTACCGACCTTCATCGGCACTACATCACACAAGATTTGTCCTTGGTAGGACTGGAATTAGATGGGAATGACATATGTAGTGGTGACTGGGATAGAAGTGTCATCTACCCAAGCCACGTTGTATAGCCTAGGATGGGGATGGGTAGGTAGACCTAGACGGGAGACAAAGTTAGAAGAGACTGCATTGATACAGCTCCAGTTGTAAAAGATCACCTTGTAGGGTTGAGACTTTACCATGATGTAGGTTTGGAAGATGGAGGTTCGACGCCAGTCGTCCTCTTGGGGGTGTGTTAAGATGTAGCGAACTACACCCAGTCTTCCCTGGTTTGAACTCTCGGCAATTTCTTCCACTTGCATTGTAATATCCCGGACCTTTCGGATCCTTCTTCGTGGGTCCCGGATCTGGTTTCTCAGAGCGTCTGGCTCCGTTGTGTCTGAAATTTCATTTCGGACATCTTCCGTGTTCGGATCGACGCGATCCGGAGTCGTTTCGGAGGCCCGGAGGCGTTCCGCGGCTTTTCCGTGTGTGTTTTTTGATTTCCGATGTGTGTTTCGACTTTTTCTTCGGAAGGTCGCTGTGGGTAGACCGGGTGGTTCACCTAGGCACGAGTGGTACCGTTGCGATCGGTGCGTTCCGAGGATTCCGGAAATGTATTTTTCTAATTTTTGGTATTTTTTCTAAAAAATCGGATTTTCTATATATTCCCATTTCTTTTCTTTTTCTTTTCCCCTTTCTCTGTCTTCTTCTTCTTCCTCCTTCCTTCCCCAACCGTGGCCGCCCTCTCCCTCTCCCTCTCTCCCGTTCGAGCACGGCGACCACCGTTTCGGCTGCAGACGGCGGCAGTGCGATGTGGCAAGGACGTGGGTGACGTCGAGACGATCGTGCGGGCGTGCGGCAAGCGTGGGAAGTGTGGGGAGGCGGGGTTCTAAAAGCGTTCTTCATGATTCACGGATGATCCGACGGAGCATTCGCTCCATTGAGGTAGGGTGACGTTCCCTAGCTCCCCGCCGTTCATTTCGGTGGTTTATAGGCCGAGGGGAAGCCGAGAGGGGTGTGATTGAGCATGTTGGGGTTTTTCCATGATTTGGGGAGAGCTCGCCCGATCTATGGATTTGATGCATGATTTCATGTTTTGATGCCCTAGAATCATGCTAGGGGTCCCCAGAGGTCTTCCCCTTTGATTTCCCCCTCTCCGGTGGAGGCATGGGGGCGTGGTTGAAGTTTTTGGGCTTTCCCGCCATTCTCACCGTCGGGCGCGTGTGTCGGTCCTTCCAGGGACCGTTACATGATGTGACGCGCCTCGGGGGGGGGGGGGGCATCACATGCCCTTTGGTTAGCCTTCGGGGGTCAGGGACTGTGACAGTCCCACGATTGACCGCCACTTGTATGTGACGCGCCTGGGCTGGGCCGTCAGGGGCTTTCCGACCGTTAGTTTTTGACCGTTGGGGGTCTGCGTGTGTAACGCGCCAGGGCGAGGGCGTTACATCCGAGTGACGCGCTGGGGCGAGCGCGTTACTCCCTGGGTTACCCCAGGTGTGAGGGGCGCGTAACACGCTGGGCCAGGCGCGTTACATTCGTGTAATGCGCTGGGGCATGCGCGTTACACCTTGCTTTCACGATGGGAGCATGAGGCGCGTGTAACGCGCTGGGCCAGGCGCGTTACATTCGTGTAACACGCTGGACCAGGCGCGTTACCCTCTGCATTCCTCAGGCCATGTAACGGCCTGCGTTAGACCGCCAGGTGTGTGTGTAACGGTCTCGCCTAGACCGTTACAGCCTTGTGACGGTCCCGGGGTGGACCGTCAGGTGCCTGGTTGCCCCGAGAGGGCTGCAACCCCATTTTTAGTCTGACTGTGGCCACCGTGCGACAGGGCCGGTGCGTGGGGTGGTCCCCGTGCGTCGTCGGATGTGGGCATCATTTTCTGTGACTTGAGAGTCTACTCCTTCAGTGACCCTCCACTAGTCGTAGCCTACCAGTACGGGGTACTGGTCGCACCAAGGAGTGGTGTACGGGCTTACCCTTTGAGGCGGTTTGTGGACCGGTTGCCGTCGGGCCCCACGTCTTGCAGCCAGAGTCCGGCTGAGGGGAAAACCGGTCAGAGGACCAGACCAGGGATGCGCGGTCTGTGTGTGCACACGTGGTTGGGGGCGGTTGGACCCACGTCGACGGGCGTGACCCCGGCTAGTCACTTGTTTGTGGTTACTTGTGCGGTGTTCGCGCCTTTGGTAGGAGCTACCACACCAGGCGGATCACCTGCGGCGCGGTGTAAGACGTCAGGGGACGCTACCGGCTGTACTTCTAGTGGGTGGTACTCCTGTCGAGTACGGAGTGTCAGACTGTCAGTCGAGTGTTTGGCCTTCTGGTTTGTCGGGTCGACCGTTGAGTTTCGGTTGTCTCACCGCGGCACGTGTGCCGGTATGCGTGCCGTAGGACCTTTGTTTAGTAGAGTACAGGGCTTTCCTTTCCGAGGTACTCTCCTATCGCTAGCGTAGTGGTTTCCCGTTTTACGAGGTAGGGTTCGAGTGATCCCTACTGAGTCTTGTTCCGAGACTCATTCCCTGCGTGTTTTCACCGTGTTTCAGGTGAGGCGCCGCCCCAGGGGAGTGCGTCTGGGGTGCAGCGTGGTGCGGGTGCCCAGAGGTAGTGCCAGAGGTCAGAGCCAGGGTATGCCCCGTGTAGCTGTACTTTTCTTTCTTGTCTCTATACTAGTTGTGGACTACTACTGTTGTTGTTTTTCTTTTTCTATTGTGGACCATGTAAATTGCTAATTTATTTCCTGCTTAATATTATAACTGTTTAATTTCTGCAATAACTTGTAATAATTGTGTAGTTTCCACACCATCCTTCTAACCCTTCCGAGTCTTCGGACTCGTGGGTGGCGGTGCGAGTCTCGGGTTATCGGGCCTTCCTGGTAATCGGATTCCCGGGTCGTTACATGCATGTACTCGACATGTGTAATGTCCTGGGTATTTCAGATCTGGATCCATGGGTTTCGGATCGTCTTTCCGTGGATTTCGGTTTATGTCCGATAGAGCTTCGAATTATTTTTACCGAATTGTCGGACCCATTGGTGGTGTGCCCGTGAGTTTCCTTGGGTCTGTGGTGTTATGAGGAGCACGCCGGTAATTTTCTGTAATTTTTGGAGCGCCTTTGTGGGTCCCTAGTTGCATTTCGGGTTTTACACGTGTTTTTGGCTGTCAGACCTTTGGAACCCCATACAGGGTGAACCATTGCGTTCTCTGACACCGGGTCATTGCCACGGCGATCAGCGTGTTCCGGGGATCGCGAGAGTATATTTTTCTATTTTTTCATATTTTCCCAAATTTCTGGATTTTCCTATATATATATAACCCCTTTTTCTCACTCTCTCCCTCTCTCTTCTCACACTCTCTCCTCTCTCCCTCTCTCTCCGGCGGCCGACGGAGTGGAGCGCGGGCGAGGCGGGGACGGCACGGGCGAGGATGGGTGAGGATCAAGGCTGTGGAGGCGCGGTGAAGCTCGGCAGTGGGTTCATAGAACGACGAGGGTTTCGGAGGCGTTTCTTCGTGGATCGGCGTCGACGGCACTTTGAATCTTCGGTGGAGGTAGGGAGATGGACCCCCAGCTCGTGCACTTCCTTTCCCGTGAGTTTTTTAGGCCATGGTGAGCCGAGCAGGCTATTTGGGGCATTTTGGGAAAAATCATGTTTTTAGGGCTTGTGCGTCGATCTGCCATTTCGTCGCGTTTCAGACCGATTTGTGGTCATAAATGCATGCTAGGGGTGTTGGGGAAGCTTTCCCCATTGTTTTCCCCATCATCCGTGGATGATCGGGGCGTGGAACGGGTTTTTTGGGTATTTCCCGTCTTCCCGTTCTCGGGACGATTTGGCGATCCTTCCAGAGACCGCCATAGTCTCTGGCGGCCCAGGGTAGGAGCGCCATAGCCTGTTGCGGCCCAAGGTGGGTGCCCCACAGGGCACTATTTTGTCGACAGGTCCCGACGTCGTCTGGTGGCCGCACGATAAACCGCCAGACGGTGTGGTGGCCTAGGGTTAGACCGCTACCTCATTTTGACCGTCGCTTCTCGAGTCACGTGCTTTCTGTGGGATTCACGTGCCTCTAGCGGAAGTAGGTACGGGCGCCAGAAGGATTCTAGCGCGCCAAGGCTTGACCGCAAGAGCACTGTGGCGGCCTGGGATGGGTGCGCCAGAGCCAGCGTGGCTTCTTCATCTAGCGCTCCTGTGTTGGACCGCTATAGTCCTATGGCGGACCAATGTTGGACCGCCATAGCCTGTGGCGGCCCAAGGTTACACCGCCAGGAGATGTCCATATTCGCGATGTTGGGTTCACGTGGTGTTGATCTCCGGTCGACCCGGTTGTGACCCAGTGGTTGACCTTCAGCCTCGTGAGTGTCCTGTACACCGCGTAGGTTCCGTGTCCGTGTTTCAGGGGTGTCGGGAGGTGTCGTGTTACCTCGATTAGCGTGCCCATGTGTTCGAGAGTCTGGGTGACCCTACGTGTGTTCCGGGCTTTCGTGTACGCTAGATTTAGTCACCGTGTATCGGTGTGTGTACAGTGGGGTTTCCCCGCATGTCATGGGTTTACCTGGAAGATGATTCCCGAGTGGGCCAAGTGTTTGGCCTTGGACTGCGAGTCCAGTCATCCGGCCTGGGGCTAGAGGTTTTGCCGCTTTTCCCTGGGATGGGGAATCGGTGTGGCGGCTCGTGAGCTGCGTTGGGAATCATGCTTCAGTGCTTTCCGAATGGGCCGTGTGTGTGGCCTTGGACTGTGAGTCCAGCTGTCCAGCCTGGGGGCTGGAAGGTTTCGTAGTTGCCTTTTCGAGGGAATGGTCTCGACGGCTCGTGAGCTGCCTCGGTATTCATGCTACCATGATTTTAGACCTAGGAATTAGGCTAGATTAATGGCATTGTGCCGTTGCGTACGACGGTCTTGATCCCGAGTCTTGTGACTTAAGGACCGTTGGATTTAGTGAGTCTAGAGGACTGTCCAGAGTCTAGTGGCTCGATGCCACATGGTTCTTCTAGACTTTCATGCTGGGTGCATGCGTGTTTCTCGGAGTTTCTCCTTGGAGAGTGGTCACATCAGTGACTCCCCACTAGTCGTAGCCTTTCGACAAGCGAGTGGTCCCATCAGGGAGTGGTGGCGAGGCTACCCCGAGTGACAGTTTTTAGACTGGTTTCCGTTGGGCCTCACGTTTTGTAGCCAGAGTTCGGCTGAGGGGAAAACCAGTCTGAGGGCCAGACTAGGGACGCACGGTCTGTGTGTGCACACTTGGTTGGGGGCGGTTGGAGCCGCGCTGACGAGTGCGACCCCAGCTAATCACTTGTTCTGTGGTTACTTGTACGGTATCCCCGTTCCACCAGGGATCGAGGGGGACACCTGAGGCGCGGTCTAAGACGTTAGTGGATGCATCTGGCCTTGCTTCTGGTGGGCATGTACTCCTGTCACGTGAGATGTGACTCTCCTGTTTCTGGGTTCCGTTTCCCGTCTGCGAGACATGGTTTTCTGGACCAGTTGGTGTTTCCGAGTTAGTGGCCAAGGTGCTAGTAGCCTTACCGAGGTTGCGTCTTGTTGATGCGGTGTCTGCAATCGGGTGGTCGGGATTGCACCTTGGATAGCGTGTCCATGTTGGCCATGTTATGGGAGACAGGCCTCTACGGAGGGGTTGCCGTGGGTATTCACTTCAGTAAGTGGTACTAGTGTGGTTCAGTAGTCCCGACCGTGAGATCGGGGTGTTTTTATGGTACAATAGGAGTAGCTGTAGTGCCAAGTTTTGATCGGCCACCAGTTCGCTGTTCCTGCTGTAGTTGTAGCTTTCCTTTCCGCTACCGTCGTTGTTTCCGATTGGGGTTCCGCGGGATCCCTGCTGAGTCTTCATTTGGAGACTCATCCCTACTTTTCAGGTGCGGCAGTTCTTCCTCCAGGTTCGAGGGTGCTGTTTGGAGGTTCTCAGTTGTCAGCTCGTCGGGCCGAGTGTTCACTTGGCATGTGGTACGTTTTACTTCTTTAGACTGTACTTTCTGTTGGACTAGACTCTGTTATAGTAGTTGTTTATTTATTTCTGTTAATTATTAATTTATCCTGCTATATTTCCTATTTCTTTGTACCTCCACACTCCTTTTAGCCCTTCTGAGCCCCCCCGGCTCGTGGGCGGCGGGTCAGGATTCAAATGGTATCGGGCCTTCCCGGTATCCGGATCTTGGGTCGTCACAGCTGGTATCAGAGCAGTGGTTAGTACATATGAATTCGAGATATTGCAGTGATCAGAGTCCATAAGGTCCAGTACAATCGGCAACTGGATTGGGGTTTTGTGTTTGTTTTTCGCTTGATTTTTTGCTTGAGAGCTTGAGTGTGATGTGTGGCGCTGTGAAGGTGGTTTCTATTCGTAGCTTTTGTGCCGGCGTGGGATCTAAGGACTGAGGTTGAGAGCTTCTCCCTCATCGGTGGTGATCCCGATTGCGCTACGTTGGGCAGAGTTTGCCGGTAGGTATGTTGCTGCGGTGCTGCGTTCGAGGTTTTACAGCGAGGTCAGGTGGCTGGCGAGGACTGTTTGTGGTTAAGTGGCCGTGAGCGTGCTCTGAGGGAGCTGTCGTTGAGTTTGGCCACTCCAGCTTGAGGTTTATCCAGCCCCTGATGTGTTAAGGTTGTGGTTTAAGGTGGCAGAGCAGATGTTTTGATCGAGAGGTGTGCTCGGGTGAGCTGAGGATCTTCTCGGTGAGCTGCTATTTCGTCGAGCCGGATGTTCTTGTCATGCTTTGTGGCGTCAGGAATGACGTGTCGGTCTCGGTTATTCTTGCAGATTTCGAGGCAGGATTGGGCTGTGGTGTCTTAGTAAGTCTTGCTCCTGCGCTCTTGCGTGCGAATGGGTGGTGTTCGCCTTGGATTTGGTTTGAGTTGTGGAGGTTCCGCAGTGAGTTTCGGGACTCGAGGATGAGCGTTGATAGTTGTCGATTATGGCTCGTGTTGCGGCTCTTGGCGTGGTGTGTTGCAGTTTGAGGAATTGCAGTGGTGGTGCATCGAGAGATGCTGTGATCGTGGTCCGACGTGACACTCGTCGAGTGTGTCGGAGGCGCTGACCTGATGGAAGCAATGGTTTTCTCGGTGCTGGAAGGTGTTGTTCCCAGCATGTGCGACGTTTGAGGTCAGGTCGAGCATGGAATTTCTCCGATTGGTCGGAGGAGTGTTGGCTTCTCCGTGGGTTGGAGAGATTGTGTTGGGCTAAGGTTCATCATCTTGCATTGCGTATTCGGATTGGTTGGCCTCGTGTGCCATAAAGTCTGTGTGAGACGTGTTCCCTATTTTGACAAGATGGTTGCATGTGAGAGGTGTGGACGTCAAAAAAGAGACAAGAAAAAGAATGTTTTTGTGGCACGGACATCTCGACATCTCAAGAGCAAGTCGAAGATGGGAAGACCGAATAAACTCCATACCCCATCCAAGCAGGACTAATATATATACTCGGTGCTCCGCCACCCAATGAGAAGCTTTTCGGGCAGAAGAGATGGCCCCGGCTCTCTAGTCGGCAATGCCGAAGGCCGAATCAGAAGAAACACGGGAATGCGAACACATGCACAGCACGCATCGGAAATCATTCAAAATCCCGAATCGGGATTCGGAGGCTCTGAACTAAACACCCCATAGGCGGCACATTACAACTAAAGCAACACGGGAGGACAAGAGTTCATCCGAATAGCCGCAAATCCGAGACGAGACCTAAACTGGAGCGCTCACCTCTTAAGGACTTAATCCGACGCACCCCTCTCCATTGGGACTTAATCCGGCGCGTCCCTTTCCTTTGGGCCTTAAACATGCGTGCCCCTTGCATTTCCCTTTAAACCGGCGCGCCCCTCATCCTGATGCTAATCCGGCGTGCTCACCCCCCGCGCCGGTTTAACCCCATTCCGTCCCATCGAGTGCAGAGAACATTTAATGCCTAAAGCTCTGCCTCTGCCTTCGTTCGACAGCACAGAAGTAGCAACGGAGAAGTAGGCCTTGGCAAATCCGTGAACGTCCCTTCCTCGGACGAGCAGCAACGTATGGCACGAATCAGCAGCATCCAGCGCAATACGTCGAGTTCAAACTTCATCGCAGACGAGGTGGAAGTGGTGGGAACTCTCCTCAAGGGCCACTCTATAAAATGACAAGTCTGAGGAAGGAAAGAGGCTCTAGAGTTCGGCCTTCGTCTCTCTGTAGCTCTCCCCCTTTTGAGATCCCCAACGCCTGAAGAGGGAGGGAAACCAGCTGGTCTACGCCCGTGAGGTGAGGGAAAAGGGAGAAGGTGTGAGAGAGGGGAGGTGAGCTCAGGGCGTCGGGCTCGGGTTTTTGCTTTCCTTTTACCATTGTATATCTCCCCCTTTGTTTCTGCTTTCCTCTACTATGGGAGATTATCTCCCTTGTGTATCTAGCCCCCTTTCTTCCGTAGATGAATAAAAAGGGTCCCCCTTTTGAAAATACGTGTAGCATTCTAGTTCATTATTTCTTCTCCTATCTCCCTACCTCTTGATCACCAGGGATCCTTTGGGGGTCTGCCTCTCTGTGGCATGGCCTTTGAAGGAATACCTCTGAAGGGTGAACAATTATAGCCGTTCATGGCGAAAATTCATCACTATGGGATTTCTGTGAAATCATCACCTGTGAGATGCTGGAACTCTTGAAGGCTGGTCCTCGAGTTCCCACACGCACTTATGGGTTAACGGAGGCCTCACTCTGAGTTTTGAGGTTGCACACACAGCAATCCGTTTGGTGTTCCCCATTTTTCCTTTGCAAGCTTCAGTCCGGGGGAGATGCTGCCCATTTGTTGCCAGGAACATGAACAATAAGAACTAAGAACGGATGCTCACAGGAGTAAGTGAGCGAGCTGGACTTCTTCCTGCTTTGACCTGGGTTCCTGAGTTTCCGGACCCTTGCACAACAAACCCTTCTAATAACACACAAGAATCTCCATGCTAATTCACCTTAACAAACGATTAAAATGTTTAAACCTCCCCTTTACTAATCCAACTCATCATCAGAACGACTAAACAACCCACCTAATTAACCTGAAAGCATAAACAGAAGAAAAAGAATCAAACAGAATAAAACAATAAGCTCATAAACTCAACCCGACGCGCCCCTTAATCTGGCGCGGGCTTATCCGGCGCGGTCTCCCCCCGCGCCGGTTTAACTCTACACTCAAAACCACATCCAAGTTCTTGGAATGAATAGTGCGCACCCGTTACTGTTCAGACTTAATCCGGCGCGCACCATGCTCCACCTTAAACCGGCGCGCCCCCAGGCCCCTTCTAAATCGGCGCGCCCTCCCTTAACATACCTGAACCGGCACGCCCATTTGCCTCCTTAAACCGCTGTGCCTGAAAGAGGAGGAATGATTAACGGAATAAAAAAAAAGGGACATGAAGCTAATGAATAAAACAAATGAAAGGAATATGAAGCTGATAATCAAAGTTTCCCCCTGCTATAATCAAAATTTTGTTCAGGGGGCTCCGCCCCCGGAAACCCCCGCAAAGGGGCGCTGCCCCTTGACCCCCGCGACCTGAACGAGCAGGTCGAACCCCGCGACCTGACCACGCAGGTCGATCCGCGTGCGAGTGCGCACGTTGGCGAGTTTGGGCTTCACACTTAACAATTCGCTTCCCCGGACTGTGCATGAAGAGAAAAGCAACGATGCCCCGTTGTGTCAGACATGGACCTCGGAACCCCCGACATGGTCATGATCTGGGCATACCTTGGGCCGATAGTCCATCAACTTGACCCATATATACTGGGATCTAATCCTGCACTTGCATTAAACTTGCCATACTCACGACAGACATTTGCACGGTTTGTCATCGTCTCTTACGCTACAAACGCGGACTTCCGCCCGAACAAGAAATGGTCCGCAAGTGGCCGACATGCATGCATCCATGAACGTTTACGCCCCAACGTGGGGTCTGTTCAAACGCAATCTGAGTTTTTGCTCTCACTTTCATTACTATGAACTTTTGGCCATCGGGTCCCTTTTCTTGGCAATCAATCAAGGGTTTTCCCCTCTCCAAGGGGATGTAATTAGCGTCATAGCCTTTATGGTATGGCGGGGTCTCAGTCCCGACACGAACCGCACAATCGTCTGATTAGTCAGATCGAGCGCACCATGGGCTTCTTTCGGAAGGACGAGTGCTGGTTGGGCGGTGTTCGCATTCTTGGCTGGTGCTGGAATTTTTCGATTCGTTGCAGATCGAAGTCTGCGGAGTCGCAGAGGGTTGCCGGATTTGGGAGAATCTGTGCCTGGAGGTTTGAGGTAATGGAGCTTTCCTCACCTTGTTTTCTGGGGTTGACCAGCCGAGTTGTGGATTGTCGGGATGGCGAGTCCCGAGTTACCGTGTTTGCTGTGCGCGTGGATTAGAGTGCGCAGCGGAAGCGTGGTGGGCCTGTGACCCACTGGTTCAGGATCGTAGCGTTGGTTGCTATGGGTGGATTTCCTGAGTTTGCGTTGAGCGTGTGAGGGTTGGTTCCTCTATGCGAGACGTGTTGTTGCCATGCCGTTGCTTGAGATGTCGTGGTTCTTGGCACTGGCAGAATGGAGCGTTGGGAAAAATGTTGGCAAGTGTGCCGCATGAGTACCCTGCTCTTGTGATGGAAGCCGTGTCAGGCGTCGGTGTTAGACCCGATGGGGTTGTTGAGGATGTCGCCTGACTGTGATCGAGGACGTGTTGGTTAGAGTCGGTGGCTTGGTGCCCGACTTGTGTTGGAAGTTGTGTCCTCGGATGAGGTCATTTTTGGAGAAGTGATCTCTGACAGGCTGTGGGTTCCTGTTGGTAGCTGCGAGTGACTGGTAAGGCTAGTCTCATAACCGACCACGGTAAGATGTGTATCGTTGGGGACCCATTGTGCATTGATCGTGGTGTTGGCGACCTGGTTGCCGTAATTTTGGTTGGCACTTTCTCCCCTAGAGATGTGTGCCGTAAGTTGTTCCGGTGGTGTCCCGTGGCTCTGTGGTGAGGGCGGAATCAGGATTGGCAGGTGTCCGCTTGGATTAATTGAGTCGAGAGATGTGATGGGACAAGACGGAAGAGTGACGCCTGTGGGCGGAGGCCTTTTAGTGAGATTGGCGTCAGAATGGTGGTCCTTGATGGGACGTTGGTGTCGCAATGGTTATCCCTGGTTTGGTGACCAGCATGGGATGGTTCCCCTGTAAGTCTGAGTCGAATGAGGTGATGATCGAAGACTCTTGAGTCTTGTCATCGATTTTGTCGTGCTCCCCTGAGAGGGTTGAGTTGGTGCGATGCTCAAGATCGGATACGGTGTCCGAGAGAATTTCAGCTCGTGATGTGGTAATTGTCTGTGTGTGAGTCAGCGGATGGCCTGTTATGAGTTGGATCGTGCCCGTTGGGCCGATGGAGGTTTCCCGTTGATGAGCAGTTGGTGACCGGCATGTGGTCTTTCACAGACAGAAGATGCTGTTGTGGGCTGATGGAGGCTCTGTATTGCTTGTTCGCTTGAGCAGGGTGTGCGACCTGTCAGCTGGCTGTGAAGTTGATGTGTGTTTTATTTGCTGACCATTGGATAGATCGGTAGCTATTTCTCGTGACGAGGACTGTGTCTCCTCGGTGAGCGAGATTGTGGCAGCGGTGCCATGATTGGTTTTCATTGTGACTGAGGTGATACCAGACTTGTGCTTTTGTGTTGTGCCTGCTCTAATGGCCAGTGTGTGTACGGCATGTGGAGCGAGGTGTTGTTCGTGGTGTTAGTCTGGCTGTGTCCCTCAGGATCAGTGTTTTCGTGAGAATCGAGGTTTTCCATGCTGGGGCTCTGACAGCGTTGTCAGTTGGTTAAGGTGTTCTTCCCCTGTGTCTTGGTGCTAATCCTGAATTTCAAGGATGAAATTCCTTTAAGGGGGGAGGGCTGTAATGCCCCGCATTTTTCAGATCTGGATCTGTGGGTTTCGGATCATCTTTTCACGGATTTCTGTTTATGTCTGATCGAGCTTCGAACTATGTTTACCGGATTGTCGGACCCATTGGCAGTGTGCCTGTGAGTTTCCTTGGGTCTGTGGTGTTCTGAGGAGCACGCCAGTAATTTTCTATAATTTTTGGAGCGCCTTTGTGGGTCCCGGGTTGCGTTTCGGGTTTTACACTTATTTTTGGCTGTTGGACCTTCGGAACCCCGTACAGGGTGAACCGTTGCGTTCTTCGACACCGGGACATTACCACGGCGATCAGCGTGTTTCGAGGATTGCGGGAGTATATTTTTCTATTTTTTCATATTTTCTAGAATTTCTGTATTTTCCTATATATATATAACCCCCTTTTCTCACTCTCTCCCTCTCTCTTCTTACGCTCTCTCCTCTCTCCCTCTCTCTCCGGCGGCCGACGGAGCGGAGCACGGGTGAGGCGGGGACGGCGCGGGCGAGGCACGGGCGAGGCACGGGCGAGGATGGGTGAGGATCGAGGCAGTGGAGGTGCGGTGAAGCTCGGCCACGGGTTCGTAGAACGGCGAGGGTTTCGGAAACGTTTCTTCGTGGATCCGCGTCCACGGCGCGTCGAATCTTCGGTGGAGGTAGGAAGATGGACCCCCAGCTCATGCACTTCCTTTCCCGCGAGTTTTGTAGGCCATGGTGAGCCGAGCGGGCTATTTGGGGTGTTTTGGGAAAAATCATGTTTTTAGGGCTTGTGCGTCGATCCGCCATTTCGTCGCGTTTCGGACCGATTTGGGGTCATAGATGCATGCTAGGGGTGTCGGGGGAGCTTCCCCCTTGTTTTCCCCATCATCCGTGTATGATCGGGGCGTGGAACGGGTTTTTTGGGTGTTTCCCGTCGTCCCGTTCTCGGGACGATTTGGCGGTCCTTCCAGAGACCGCCAAAGTCTCTGGCGGCCCAGGGTAGGAGCGCCAGAGCCTGTGGCGGCCCAAGGTGGGTGCGCCACCGGGCACTGTTTTGTCTGCAGGTGCCGACGTCGTTTGGCGGATGCACGATAAACCGCCAGATGGTGTGGCGGCCTAGGGTTAGACCGCTACCACGTTTTGACCGTCGCTTCTTGAGTCACGTGCTTTCTGACCGTCGGGAGTCACGTGCCTCTAGCAGCCGTAGGTACAGGCGCCAGAGGGCTTCTAGTGAGCCAAGGCTTGACCGCTAGAGCGCTGTGGCGGCCTGGGATGGGTGCGCCAGAGCCTGCGTGGCTTCTTCATCTAGCGCTCCTGTGTTGGACCGCTATAGTCCTGTGGCGGACCAGTGTTGGACCGCCATAGCATGTGGCGGCCCAAGGTTAGACCGCTAGGAGACTTCCGTATTCGCGATGTCGGGTTTGCATGGTGTTGATCTCCGGTCGACCCGGTTGTGACCCAGTGGTTGACCTTCGGCCTCGTGAGTGTCCCGTACACCCCGTAGGTTCCGTGTCCGTGTTTCTGGGGTGTCGGGAGGTGCCGTGTTACCTTGATTAGCGTGCCCATGTGTCTGAGGGTCCGGGTGACCCTGCGTGTGTTCCGGGCTTTCGTGTACGCTAGATTGAGTCACCGTGTATCGGTGTGTGTGCGGTGGGGTTTCCCCGCATGTCGTGGTTTACCTGGAAGATGGTTCCCAAGTGGGCCAAGTGTTTGGCCTTGGACTGCGAGTCCAGTCATCCGGCCTGGGGCTAGAGGTTTCCCGCTTTTCCCTGGGATGGGGAATCGGCGTGGCGGCTCGTGAGCTGCCTTGGGAATCATGCTTCGGTGCTTTCCGCGTGGGCCGTGTGTGTGGCCTTGGACTGTGAGTCCAGCTATCCAGCGTGGGGGCTGGAAGGTTTCGCAGTTCCCTTTTCGAGGGAATGGTCTCGACGGCTCGTGAGCTGCCTCGCTATTCATGCTACCGTGATTTTAGACCTAGGAATTAAGCTAGATTAATGGCATTATGCCATTGCGTATGACGGTCTTGACCCCGAGTCTTGTGACTCAAGGACCATTGGATTTAGTGAGTCTAGAGGATTGTCCAGAGTCTAGTGGATCGATGCCACATGGTTCTTCTCGACTTTCACGTAGGGTGCGTGCGTGTTTCTCAGAGTTTCTCCTTGGAGAGTGGTGAAATCAGTGACTCCCCACTAGTCGTAGCCTTCCAACACGTGAGTGGTCCCACGCGGGAGTGGTGGCAAGGCTACCCCGATAGACGGTTTTTAGATTGGTTTCCGTTGGGCGCCACGTCTTGCAGCCAGAGTCCGGCTGAGGGGAAAACCAGTCAGAGGGATAGACCAGGGACGCACGGTCTGTGTGTTAATACGTGGTTGGGGGCAGTTGGACTCGTGCTGAAGAGCGCGTCCCCAGCTTGTCACTTGTTTTGTGGTTACTTGTACGGTGTCCCCGTTCCACTAAGGGTCGAGGGGGACACCTGAGGCGCAGTCTAAGACGTCAGTGGATGCATCCAGCCTTGCTTCTGGTGGGCAGGTACTCCTGTCACGTGAGACGTGACTCTCTTGTTTCTGGGTTCCGTTTCCTGTCTGCGAGACATGGTTTTATGGACCGACTGGTGTTTTTGAGTTAGTGGCCAGGGTGCTAGTAGCCTTACCGAGGTTGCGTCTTGTTGGTGCGGTGTCTGTGACTGGGTGGTCGGGATTGCACCTTGGACAGCGTGTCCAGGTTGGCCGTATTGTGGGAGACAGGCCTCTACGGCGGGGTTGCCGTGGGTTTTCACTTCGGTAAGTGGTACTAGTGTGGTTCAGTAGTCCCGACCGTGAGATCAGGGTTTTCACTTCGGACCGTGAGATCGGGTTTTCACAACAATACCCTCAAACTTTCTTAATTGCATCTATACCCAAGCCTAATAAAACAAAGCCCACCAACCCACCTTTTGACTTGTGGGTTTAATAAAAATAAAATACACAAAATACACATGTCTTTTGACTATGACTAGCCTAATAAGATGAAAGTAAATATACATGTAGTAATACATGTATTTTACACACAATACATACACAATACATAAATACATGACGTCGAGTCCTCAGGAAGTCGAATCTCCGAGCCACAAGCTTGGTGCGACGGTGCGGCGTCCGGTAGTGGGCCCGGTAGGGGGCCCGGTGTCCCAACCACAACTGGAGTCGATAAACCACTTGGCCCACACATTCCAGGATAGGAAATGGACCAATATAATGGGGACTAAGCTTTCCACGCTTCCCAAATCTCATAACGCCTTTCATAGGAGATATTTTTACAAACACCATATCTCTAGGCTCAAATTGTAATGGTTGCCTGCGCTGATCTGCATAGCTTTTCCGTCGACTTTGAGCTGTCAACATTTTCTATCGAATTAGACGCACCACATCAGCACTTTGCTGTACCATATCTGGTCCTATCAACAAACGGTCACCAGATTTAAACTAGTTCAATGGTGTACGACAAGGATGTCCATATAAAGCTTCATACGGTGCCATATCAATGCTGGAGTGATAACTGTTATTATATGCAAATTCCACTAATGGCAAATGCTGACTCCACGAACCCTGCCAATCTAGGCAACACGATCGCAGCATATCTTCTAAAGTCTGAATAGTACTTTCTATCTGCCCATCATACTGCGGATGGTACACTGAACTGAAAGCCAATTCTGTGCCCAACGCCTCTTGAAAGCTGAGCCAGAAGCCAGAAGTAAACCATGGGTCGCGATTTGACACAATAGATATTGGAATTCCATGCAATGGCACAATCTTTTAAACATAAAGCTCGGCCAATTTCTGAACACTCCAAGCAACTTTGATTGGCAGTAATCTTGCTGTCTTTGTCAGGTGATCAACTAACAGCCAGATTCCATCATAGCCTTATGAAGTCCTGGGTAAACCCACAATAAAATCTATCGTAACATGATCCCATTTTCACATCGAAATTTCTAAAGGTTGAAGCATTCCTCCAGGCTTTTGATGCTTGGCTTTAACCTATTGGCATGTCAAACATTTTGACACAAACTCAACTACATTCCTTTTCATTCCTGACCACCAGAACTGTCTTTTCAGATTTTGATACATCTTTGTAGTGCGGGGATGAATAACCTAACGGGATCCATGGGCTTCACGCAAGATGGCATTTCTCAACACATCATCAACTGGAACATATATCCTGCCCCTGAAGCTGACTACTAACTCATCATCAAACTCCACATCATGCATCATTACAATGCGAGACAATTCCGAATCTGCCTGCTGAGCTTCCTTGATATGCTGATAAATAGCTGGAGTCATCACAAGACTAGCACACACAGCTATTATCAGATCAGAAGGAATATCCACGCTGAATGTCTCGTAAGGAAACTGTTCCCACAACTTCCATTCTCGAACTAGCAAATGACTGATTTGCACTTTCGTACTCAGAGCATCAGCCACCACATTCATTTTACCTGGCTGATATGAGAGAGTGAAATCATAGTCTTTCATATACTCCATCCATCTGCGCTGCCGAAGATTCAAGTCTCTTTGAGAAAACACATATTGCAAACTTTGATGATCTGTAAAGACCTCAAATTTCTCACCATATAGGTAGTGTCTCTAGATTTTTAATGCAAAGATCACCGCTGCAAGCTCTAAATCATGAGTTGGATAATTCTCTTCATGCTGTTTCAATTGTCAGGATGCATAAACTATAACTTTACCATGCTGCATAAGCATTGCACCCAGACCTACTCGAGAAGCATCCGTGCATACCACGAATCCACCCGAGCCAGAAGGTAGCACAAGCACTGGAGAAGTAGTGAGTAGCCTTTTCAATTCATTAAAGCTCTGCTCACACTGATCTGACCAGACAAAAGGCACATCTTTACGAGTCAGACGAGTCATTGGCGTGGCAATCCATGCAAAGTCTTGAATGAATCATCGATAATAACCAACAAGACCCAGAAAACTTCTTATCTCTGTCACAGTCTTAGGGCTCTGCCATTGAAGAACAGCTTCTATCTTAGTAGGATCACCTGTAACTCCATCATTTGAAATCACGTGGCCTAGGAAATGAATTTCTCGAAGCCAAAACTCACATTTGCTGAATTTTACATAAAGCTCGTGATCTCGCAGAGTTTGCAATACAATCCTGAGATGCTGCACATGTTCTTCTTTCAAAGCAAAATAGACTAGAATATCATCTACAAAGATCACCACAAACCGATCTAGATACGGATGAAACAAACGCTGCATCAGGTCCATAAAAGCTGTTGGAGCATTGGTTAGCCCAAACGGCAAAACCAAAAATTCATAATGACCATATCGCGTGCTAAAAGCAATCTTTTCCACATCAGATTCTTTAATCCTCAATTGATAATAACCTGATTGAAGATCAATCCGTGAAAAGACAGTAGCTGACTGAAGTTGATCAAATAAATCATCAATCCTAGGCAAATGATACTTGTTCTTGATAGTCACCTGATTCAATTGCCTGTAATCAATACATAGCCTCAAGCTTCCATCTTTCTTTTTTACAAATAATACTGGAGCACCCCATGGAGAAAAGCTTGGACGGATATAGCCTTTTTCCAACAATTCTAATAGCTGTGCTCGCAATTCTTTCAATTCAGCTGGAGCCATACGGTAAGGTGCCTTTGCTAAAGGTGCCGTACCTGGAATCAATTCAATCACCATTTCTATCTCTCACTGGGGAGGTAAGCATGGTAACTCATCAGGAAACACATCAGGAAATTCACAAACCACGGGAATATCATTTATCTCCTACTATGGTGCCTCAATAGCAACCACCGAAGCCAAGAATCCCTGACAACCTGCATTAAGTAATCTACAAGCTCGAATAGCAGAAATAATCAAGTGAGAGGAACGAGATCGAATACCTTGGAAATAGAATGCGGGTCTCCCATGTGACTGAAAATAGACTTTCTTCGATCTACAGTCAACCACGGCTCCATATTCTTCCAACCAATCCATGCCCAGAATAATATCATAATCCACCAGCTGCAAGGTATATAATCTAGCTGGCAACTGCTGATTGCCAATCACAATGGGAGTCTCTTCTAGACAAAGAGGTGTGAACATGAAATCTCCAGAAGGTAATTCAACTAGCAACTCACAATACATTTCAGATGTCGGCTCCTCAATACAGGCAATAAAGTCTTCGGAAATAAATGAATGAGAAGCACCTGAATCAAATAGAACACGAGCTACATGGCCATAAATCATAATCGTACCTTCTACGAGATGAGAGGCCACAGCTTCAGCATTAGTTATATGTGAGACCTTCACTTTTTGCTTCCTGCCCGCTGCAGTAGATTGCTGAGATGATGAAGCTTGAGAATATTGCTGGGATTGTGGTGGTGGAGGAGGTCTGAACTAAGACGGCTGTGGTTGTGAGAACTGAATAGGTTTCGGCCTTTGAGGACAGTCTCGGACCACATGTCCAGGTTGATCACAATGAAAACAAACCACCGGCATCGAACACGGTCTGCCATGATGACTCCCACCCCATCTCGGACACGCTGTCGACTGACTTGTTGTTAATCCCTGTCACTGGAAAGAAGGTGCTGATTGCTACACGGTACCAGAAGATGCTTGACTGTCATACCCCTTCTTAGTCTTCCTGAACATCTTCTTAAACTTGGATTTGGAAAAGGAAGTGCCACTGGCGGTAGGAACAGAAGGCTGGACTCCTTTCACCGTCGGCTGGCTAACCTGCTGATGCTGCACACTAGGCTCAACTGAGTCAACTTGAGTACGCCCTCGGGATCTTGCCATGTCAAGTTCTAATGTCGCAGCTGCCTGATATGCTGCATCCATATCTGCCACTCTGGTTGCAATCAAAGGCTGCCTCAATTCTGCTTTCAAGCCACGCAAGAATTGCTCGGTCTTTAAACCTTCATCAGCAAGAATATGGGGCGCATACTGACCCAATTCCATGAACTTGTTAGGGTATTGCAGCACAGTCATGTCACCCTGAGCCAATTCCATGAATTGATACATCTTGTCCACTCTCAGATAGGCCGGACTGTACGTACGCTCGAACGATGTGACAAATTCCCTCCAAGTTATCTGACGAAGTGGACGAGATCGAAAAGCAACTTCCCACTCCGTGGTCCACCACGCGAGTGCTGCTCCCTGCAGTTGGAATGTGGCCAACATCACTTTCTCATCTTCCGTGCACTGCATTGAACGGAACACACGCTCAGTCGCATCTAGCCACACTCTGGCTGCATCAAGATCTGCCTGTCCTTCATATGTTGGTGGGTGGAATAGCAAAAATTCTTTCAATGCTCTGCCACACCCACCTTGAAGCATTTCATCTCCAGGAGCAGGAAGATCAACTTGAGCTGGCGTTGGCACATTAACCGGAGGAGGAGAGGCACCACTTTCCTCCCTTGGAACTCGGGCTCTTCTTCTAGGCGGCATTTTAATCTAAAAGACACATAACGACGAAAAACCCATCAGTAATCACAGAAAACATCCTAAGCCAGTAGTAGTAGACTCACATGCACTTGTTCTGGACTAGTGCAATTTCGATTCCTTATACATAACCTCAACTTGGCTCTGATACCAATTGTAACGACCCGGAGATCCGGATACCGGTAAACCGATACCGAGAACTTGGGAAAGCCACCCAAGAGGCTGATGAGGCCCTGTAAGGGTTGGAGGGTTTTGTCGAGGTAATACATAACGAATTGGAATTACACGTGCGCAATATTAATTATAGCAACAATTTGAATTATAAACGGAAGCAATTTAAATATCAGAGTGATAATATGTACAATAGTCCAGATCCACAATTTATACAAGTCCAACTACTGAACAAGAGTCAAAAATATACAACTACTCGGGGCATACCCCGATGAAAAAGTATAGGTAAGGTAAAAGACCTCTAACAACCTACTGACCGACCACTGCTGGCACTAAGTACGGCCGTCAAAAGCACGGGAAGCTCCGGAAGATGGCTGAGGCTACTCACCAGGAAAAGTAAGAGTGAGTCTCACAACCAGACTCAGTAGGGGTCACGCGGATCCCTACCTCGCCACTAAATAAAGGAAAGCAATTAAAGCATGCATTGGCAGAATTAAACAACAGTTTCGTGAAGCTGTAAAACTATCTAAACAGTTTAATAACAGCTAACTATGATGCCAATGTAATTTAAATATGGGCGTCAAGAACTAAATCTACCAATAGAATAAACCTTAACATTTCCAAGTGACAAGAGAAAGAAGGACCACCAGAAAGAGAAACGGGATGCGTCCACTGACGGCTTACACTGCGTCTCAAATATCTACACAAGTCTGGATCGCGACAAGTGAGACACGTAACAGTACCAGAAGACAAGAACTAGTCAGGGTAACACTTGTCAGTGGTAGTCCAAGCCCCTGACCACATGTGCACACACAGGCTCAATGCCTTGAGCCAGGCCTCTAGCTAGTTTTCCCCCCAGTAGGATGCTACTATCAAGCAAGGGGGCCCACGAAGACTAGCTTAAAAATCGTAAACTGAGACTACCCCGTCACCTCTCCCAGGTGGGCCGACACTAGAGGTCGTCGGGCTATGACTAGTGGTTCCATCACAAGGAATGAGAAAGCAACTCTATTCGGATCTAAAAATGAGCCACAGTTTGTAAAAAAAATTTAACCAGGGCGAATATACAAAATAAAAGCATAATTGAATGAATAGGCTAACAATTAAATTCTACAGGAATTAAACGGTCAAGAAGAGGCCGCTCTAGTCGTAGGCGGTCGCATGACTGGCCGCTTAATGGACATAAACAGTTATAACTGAGCTGTGTGGCTCATACCACTATTCATAGCACAGTCAAGGTGGAGCCGTGCCGTGGTCTAAGCGGTCCGACGATTGGCCACTCAATAGGACGAACGGTCCCCTAGGCGGTCCCACGACTGGCCGTTCAATGGACTGAACGGACCCATGTTGGGCCGTGCCATCTACGCCACCTTACTGTTTAAAGGTCCTACGCGATCGAGGGTCGGCCGCTCTAGTTCCTACACGGTCTCATGAGGGACCACTCAATGGGTTAAAACGGTCTAGAAGAAGACTGTGACTTTCTGAACGGTCACTGATAGGACCGTTTAATTATCAGGAAATCGAGAACGGGGTAAACCCCATGGAATCCCCTCCCGGTCGATCCAAATCGACGGGGAAATGATTTCTAACATGCAACTTGCCTTGCCACAACTCATCCACAACATCCAAACCATCAAAAACGTAAAGACGATGGCCATGTAATAATTTTTCACAAATTAAAACATAAATATAATGTTCATGATTTTTGCTCCAAAATCTAGGAAAACTAGTACGATGGGCATGCATGTGGTACGGTTGCATTCCTAAGGCGATGAGGAATCCGTCCCCCTACCTATTGCGCGACGAAGCCGTCGATACGACGCCGAACGGACCGAGGGTAACCGCGCCTTCCCTCACCGCACACGCCTCCACACTCCGCGGCGCGCTCCGATGTTGGCGTCAACGCGCTCCACACGTCGCGAGCTTTCCAACAATACCTCCAGCGTCTCCTACAGTGGCCCGGTCAGGCCGCACCCCGAGAGAGGGAGAGAGAGCGATCATGGGAGAGGGAGAGAGGGTGAGGGAGAGAGAGGAAATGGGAGAGGGGGAGAGAGGTCGGCCGATTTGGGTAAAAATTTTGGTTTTATTATTTTTTTTGATTTTTAACCTCAAATTTCTATATAACCCCCAAAGAAGCAAAATTAAGTATATGCCCATTTAATTTCTAAAAAGTTTTTACTAAATGGGTTAAATGCATAAAAATAGCCCATTAAATCCATTAAAAATTCCTAAATTTATGGATTAAAATACACTTTAATACCGGTAAAGATCCGTTAAAGAACGGGCCTTACACCTCCTCTCTCTGCTCCCTTAGGATTTTCTACACTTTCTTGGGAAGGGAAGGACTCTCCATTGAGCATTCCGTCTCTTTGGATTGGAAATTCTCTAACCAAGGCCTCCATAAGTCCCCGCACCCGTGGATTCCCTCACGGATGCCAGGTTGGTTGTTCCTTTTGAAGAACCCCGAAGTTTAGCTAACCCATGTGCTTGTGAGGAGAGAGAAAGAACCAAGTTAACCCAGAATTTACACTCAAATTGCAACTAGGGTCTACATTGAAGCGAAAATTTTTTCATCAAAATCCATCTTGATTAAATCTCCAAAGAATTTTAAAAATTTTTATGCAATCATCACAACTTGTTTGACAACCTACTTGAGTGCTTGCTTGCTCTACACTTGTTTGATTTAAATAAAATTCTTTATAGCAACCATGATGCTTCGGTCAGGTAGAATTATCAACATGGCTAAGTATGAGTACTCATATGATGGTTGTGAGGAGAGTCAATTTGAACCATCCTATGAGGTTCCCCCTTAAGGCCCCATTCACTATGAGGGAGACTATACTCCCTCTTCTTCTTATTACCCTCAAGTCTAAGTGGTGGACACTACTACTCAAGGGGTTGAGCCTTCCTCTCAAACCCAACCCATCACTCAACACACATCAGGGGAAGCTTCCCCGTCCCTCAATCTGAATGATCTTATCAATGCTTTGTCCCAGTTGGATGATACCCAACGTCAAGCGGTCCAGGCCGCTCTTAAAGGGAAATATGCCCTTTCTTCTTCGTCAAACCCCCCTCAGGCCGCGGGTGGCCTCCAAGTTAATACTCCTAATGACTAGGTGGTCTTTCAGAGAATTCAATATCGTCCATGAACTCCTGTTGTGTTTGCGCTGGCCCAATAGGCAAGCCATTCTGTAGTTAGGTCGCAACAACCTCCACCTCCTCAATTCTTAAGGAGGCCTCTGCCAAACTCTTTCCCTACTCACCTGGCCCCGGCCGAGTCTGACACTACTACTCTTCTCCTCCAAAAGATTGCTAGTATGGAGGAGCAGCTTAAGGAGGTCACAACACCCATGAATGCTATGGAGATTACTCTCCCTACTCTCCCGGTCTTCCACTTGCCTCCGTTAGAGATCCCTAACTTCAGGCGTTACAATGGAACAGGCAACCCGTTCATCCACTTGAAAGATTTCATGTACGAGGCATCCTTTTGGCAAGATAATAAGACCTCTTTGGCCTATCTCTTTAGAAGGTCTCTTGGTGGCCCAGCCCTTGAATGGTTTTACTCCCTAGAGCTAGTCGAAGCTAGAGACTTTGATGTTGTTCAACGGAAATTCTTGCAAAAATATAGGGACCGTGTAGGCCCATCTCTGTCTGTTATTGATCTTGTGGCTGAGAAGATGAAGTCCGATGAGGATTTCGTGCAGTTCACTGACCGGTGGAGGTCTATGGTCGAGAAATTGAAAGATGCCTTGTCTGAGTCGGAACAAGTCAAGATAATAATATCAAATGCGACTTCACAGTTTCGACACATTTTGGCCATGAACAAGCTTAATACCATGGAGGAGCTCTATGAACGGGCCAGATATATCCAAACTCAGATGAAGGATTCGCCGATCATGGGCATGTTTGAAATAAGGCCAAGAGTGATGAGGAAGACCAACAATGTTAACACTAATGGTGGAAGTACCGAGGGGATTGTTACTAATGAGCAAGTGGGCACAGTTAGCAATCCCGAACCTTTCCGCAACCTTTCCAACCCAAGGCCACCGCAACAGCCACAACAACAACAACCCTCCTTCTTCAACCAAGTTCCCCACAAAACAAACAACCCTCCTCAACCGTTCCGGCCGCCACCTTCATAAAATCAAGCCATTCCACAAAATCCGCCGGCCCCCCAGCAACACCACCAAGTGCCACCACCTGCTGGTTACGATCCTCAACAACCAAGGAGACCCACGGGCCCCAAAAGAGCCCAGTACCCTCCTTTACCCGAAAGCCTTCCCGATATATTCAATGCCCTTATGGCCGCCAATGTGCTCACATTGCCAAAGGAGAGGACGATCTGGACCCAGAATGTGGACACCTCTCGGTATTGTGTCTACCATCCACAGCCCGGTCATAACATAGATCATTGTTTTCATTTTAAGGATTATATATATGATATGAATGACCAGGGTGATATTGATTAGGATGAGATGAGGCGATTTATCATAGTATTGAAGGCACGAAGACCTCCCTGACAACAACAGGCTCAGAAGCAACTGCAGTAGGTTCAGCAACCTCCACAGCAGCAACAAGCTCCAGCACCACAATCGGACATGGGGATTGTCCACAATCCGCTACCGGAGCACCCACCAAATCAATAGTTGAACCCTGTAACCTCCTTCTACAAAGTGGAGAGAGGGCAAGGGTGGCATGAAGAAAATGCCTATGTCAGGGCTTTAAACCAAATCTCAAACCAACCACCACGCCTGCTCCGAATAACTTCACAACCAATACCTTCCCCTAAACCTTCCCGTCCCCTCCTGTGCACCACCAACCAAGTTCCTTCCACTATCTCCAACCCCTTGCCGGCTAGGCCTCTCCTTATTCGCCCTTCACCATATCCCATACCACAACAAACCGCTCCTCCTTCCGCAAATTCTTTGCTGTCTAGGCCACTCCTCATCCACCCCTCACCAGCACCCATTCCTACTGTCGCTACCATTAACCCTACCTCGGCAAGGACTATCCTACTCTAACCCGCACCGACTGCAAATCCTCCACCTCCACCTAGGCCCCTCCTTGTCCGGCCTACATCGCCTCCAACCACCTGAACACCACCTATCTCTTCTAACCCCGCTCCCATTCCTATCCCTCTAGCTTCCACTAACCTTCAGCCATTAAGGCCCCTCATAAGGGTTCCCTCTTCGGTCGCTCCACCTCTACCATCTGTTAACCCCAATATCCCTTCCACATCCACCAATCCCCCGCCTAACCAAAGCCCGACAGAGGCACGATCGTCACAAACTATGGTGCTCCGTAGTGGACGGATATTCCACCATGTGTTTCCACAACGGGAGCAAGATCCCACACAGGGGCATGAGGAACAAAAGCAAGAACAAGAATCCATACTGGGCACCCAATATGATCAGTTAAAACATTTGGACAAAACCCCAGCAAGGATTTCAATTTTGGAATTGATTAAGAGATCTACCATGCACCATGATGCGGGACAGACACGCGACCTGGGACTCTAGCTCGCGGGTGTCCCTAGCGAGGGATGCGTGGGACCGTGCGCGGTTGAGAAACTGGTCACGGGACGAGTTCACTCAATCACTCTCGCAGCGGTGATGAAATTGATATAACGAGCTAATAATCCTATCACATGCTCTCTAGTAGCGGCATAAAGACATATATATGAAATAGAGCAAAATGCCGAGTAAGGAGGGAACACGATACCTCCACGCGCCGGGCGTGGGGAAGATGACCCCAGCCGAATCCGACAACCCCAATACACACAAATAATAATCATATAATTTTAGAACCTAATGCCCACTCCACGCAGGGAGGTAAAGGGATACAAATGTAATTTTGAGGTTACTGGAATCCGGGGTGACGGGCCGCACTCGCAGGAGGCGAGGGAAGCGAGTTGGGGCCGATCGGGTGAGCCGATTGGAAGCCGACTTGGTTTTGACCACGCTGGTCACCCTGCGCAGCAAGCTTGCGGAGGCCGGTACGCCAAGATCCGATGCCCGATCGGAGTTTCATTTATTGGAGAACATCGGTGACATGACGAAGTTTCTCTACTCCGAAGGGCGTGATCAGATCTTACCAGATCTGGGCGCAGTAGTAATAGTTCTCAGCCTCTAGTTTGGCACTCATAGAACTGCACAGAAAGATAATTAATTACTGGAAAAATGGCTCTCGGTGTCGGAACGAGGCGCCGTTTGTTGCAGATCGTTGGTGACGTCTAGAGGAAGGATCCGACCAAGGGGTTTGGTCAGATTTGGAAAGGGAAAGGAGGGGAAGCTCCTGGAAGTCACCGTTGCTTCTGGGTCGGACCTGCACAGAGTGGTCTACGCAGTCCCATGAGAATCTCCGCCACGATCAGCACAGATCTCGGATCGACACGAAATTAGCGGCAACGCGAAGAGCACTCAAAATCCTACAATAACTTAGAAGATCAGCTCCAGAAAGCTTGGGAGTAGATATGGAGAAATTTGGAATCAGGAAACTCAGGTTCTGGACAGCAAGCTCAGGCAGAACTACGCGACTTCACGAGATGAATTGTTGCCGGCGATCCAGAGCTTCGATCGATGCAAAACCAGCGCCAACGTCTTCCTGACTCGCAGAAGCACCTCTGGTAATTTTAGCAGGACCGGATCTGAAGAGAATGAGGTGGAGGGTGACTCGGGATCCGGGGAAAGAATTCTAGACGGGCGGAAGCAGCACAACACACGAACAGACGATAACGGTTGCCTCGGCGTCGCACCTCAGCTTGGGGAGTCGCACCCCTACTAGATCCCGTCGCAAGAACTAGATCTTGAGCATCACACTCAAGGGATAACACAAGAGAATCACTCTCTTCACAAGAACACTCTTCATTCAAATCTCAAAATTCTCATTGACTCTTACAAGACACTATACATGGGTTTATATAGAAGGGAAGGAAGGGGGAGGGGGTTGGAAAATGGCACGGGGAGAGGAGAGAGAAAGGGGGCTGCGACCTAGACAAGTGGGAGGGGGTGGGGGCTTGGTCTTTGGTCGTCCAAGAGAGGTGGGAAGGTGGAAGTAACCTCCCTTTGGTCAAGGAAGGTGGCAAGCCACCATTTGGACCAAGAAAGGGGTGGAATATTGGACTTTTTTTACCATGTGTCCCCTTGAATGGTCAAGCCATCTAGAAGCCCACCTTGGACCATTGACTGACCCCACATGGGCCCTAATACCTAAGTGGACCAATGGGGAAGGGAATGAGAGGCCCCCGCTGGACCTACGTGACTTTTACACAAAAGCCCAAACATCCTTGGGGAATGACAAATTGGCTTATAAAGTCTTACAATTGCAAACCTACTTCCCAAGGATATAAATACAAACTAAAAAGACACAAATATAAAAATAAAAGTTAGTGCTCGGTGTAGATTCCCATCAATTCTCCCTGGGTGGGAAGAACTCGACCCCGTCGAGTAAGGGGTGCGGCTGCTCATGTGCTCCTCCGGCGGATCCGTCACCGAACCTGGAAGCGTAGAGTACGCTCCACTCTAAGTAATCGTCACCAGCTCATCCCGTATAAATTCGATATGCACTCGCTGCTGGGGAATGAGGCTAGAGGTGGACACTCTGGGGTGGGGTCACTCTCAAAGGAGGGAGATGGCTCAAAGACTCACTTGGAATCACCGTTGGGTCCCTTTATGTGACTAGAGCCCATATGATGAGGTAGAGCCGATCCCAAAGTCTGACAAGTCTCGCACTCGAAAGGGACTGACAACGCGAGCGTACAAAAGACCGACTCGACTCGATGTATGCACAGACACACAAGACCCTAGACAAACCTATTGTTAGTCCGACCCATACACATGCAAGGGTGGACCAGGACACCCGAATGTCTGCCATGCATGCATGTTATGTAACCGGAGGTTGGTGGCATGGGGAGCTCCGAGACGTCCGAGTATGACCCAGTCATGCATTGACTTCCTATGGGACTTGGGTATGGGAGGGCTAGGAGAACCAAAATCACCTTGCCAATGAACGGGCTTGATGGGTGTATATGGATCGGCCCGTGGGGAAGGTGTGTGAAAGTGGACTTCCCCGACATGGTATAAAGGAAGTGGTGGGTCACGAGACCCACTAGAGAAGGGGTCGAAGGGGTCAAAGAATGTGTGACCCCTCGGTTCCTCCATTACATAGTCCCATGGGTGAAATTCATGAAGGTGATGGTCACCTCCATCCATCGTGGTAGATGGGACAGTGTATAGAAGATATGGCTCCTCCCTCGGGATAAAAGGAATGAAGTCGGGCTCGGCCGGTAACGGGAGAAGTAGAAGAACCTACGTGGTAACATGACCCACGGTGTACACAGAGGTAATGGACCCTAAGGCGGGATGGGTGAAGCTACGACCGGTGGGTCGGTCAAAACCTGGGGCCAACAAGTGCGTAAATGTCAACTGCCGATCTAATCCTTTAAGAAGGTTATCCAATGTATCCACATGGTGACTAGACCGGAAAGTGGTGTGAAATTAGTTGATTGGCACTAGAGGTAGTGTGGGGTCCATGGATGGGATGGGAGGTGGGACCATGCCATTCTTGAGCCAGCTAAGTAGTGGCTCGGCAATGAAAAGCATTCCCGTTAAAAACAAGGGTGGCTCGGACTGAGGTGGCTCCAAATGAAATGGCTCCGGGTGATGATCAAAAATCGATGGCAAAGGAGCACTAGGGGATGGACTACCTGGCTGGGGTGGGGGAGGGCTGTCCACTAGGAGGGGGAGAGGCCCTTGGGACCCCGTAGGTGGGGCCGGGTTGGGACTACCGGCTATGGCCTCCCTAGGCTCGAGTAAAGCTACCTCCTGCCTCGGAAGTGGGCAAGGGGAGACCAGCGACCCAAAATAAGCACACCTCCTATCTACCCGATCTGAAATCATTTGCACAAGTTTGGCAACAGTGTGGGTTGGAGTAGGGGTATCGCAGTGGACTCGCCCGTAATCAACCAGCCTAGGCTTGGGTCTAGGCTCTACTACGTGTGGGGCTCGTTGCCTCCGACTATGACCCACTTGGGTGGAGGTGATTAGGTGGGGTCGGTTGGAGGTGGCCGGGCCGGGTAGGTAGACCTTCCTAAGTTCGCCCTTCATCTCATGCCACGAATGGATGGGCCATTGCCTCCTAACTTCTCGCAATCATTCATTGTGGTCTCACTTTTCGGCGGCCTCGTGTAGAAGCCTCACCTTGGAAAAATAGAATTACCCGACTTCAGACCTGGTATAACAATCAAAGTATGTATCCATGGCGGCCTCCCACTTGAGGTAGTCGCCCGGGTCATTGGAGCCATAAAAATCTGAGGCTTCGGGCCTACGGAAGTGGAGAGGATGGTTGTCAAGCCCATGGGTGGGCCAACGGTCATATCGCCTAGGCGACCGGGAGTCCATTGGAAATGGGGAGCTATAAAACGGACATGAAGACACTTGGACAAGACACTAGACACGACTATGCAAGGTTGGAATGCACTAACTAATGAACACTAAGGACCCTAGACTTAAACCAAGATCCGGTACCTGGCGGAGTCCGGGGATCCAAAGATCCTCTCACGCGAGTGAATCACCTCCCCAATAGGCGTAACCTAATGGTCGGGCAACACCTTTTCATATACCGAATAATGGTATGCAAAAGTGACACCTAGACTTAGTCACCTTTTTTTGTGTTTTTGTTAAGCAAAGACTAATGACTACCCTAGACTCGACTCGCTCTGATACCAAATTGATGTGGGATGAACACGCGACCTGGGACTCTAGCTCGCGGTTGTCCCTAGCGAGGGATGCGTGGGACCGTGTGCGGTTGAGAAACCGGCTGTGAGTCGGGTAGTCGGCTCTTCCGTGCTCGGATCGAGTCACAGGACGGGTTCACTCAATCACTCTCGCAGCGGTGATAACATTGATATAACGAGCTAATAATCCTATCACATGCTCTCTAGCAGCGACATAAAGACATATATACGAAATAGAGCAAAATGCTGAGTAAGGAGCGAACACGATACCTCCACGCGCCGGGCGTAGGGAAGATGACCCCGGCCGAATCCGACAACCCCAATACACACAAATAATAATCGTACAATTTTAGAACCTAATGCCTACTCCACGCAAAGAGGTAAAGGGATATAAATGTAATTTTGAGGTTGCTGGAATCCGGGTTGACGGGCTGCACTCGCAGGAGGTGAGGGAAGCGAGTCGGGGCCGATCGGGTGAGCCGATTGGAAGCCGACTTGGTTTTGCCCACGCTGGTCACCCTGCGCAGCGAGCTTGCGGAGGCCGGTATGCCAAGATTCAATGCCCGATCGGAGTTTCAGTTATTGGAGAACATTGGTGACATGACGAAGTTTCTCTACTCCGAAGGGCGCGACAGATCTTACCAGATCTGGGTGCAGTAGTAATAGTTCTCAGCCTCTGGTTTGGCGCTCATAGAACTGCACAGAAAGACAATTAATTACTGGAAAAATGGCTCCCGGTGTCGGAACGAGGCGCCGTTTGTTGCAAATCGTTGGTGACGTCTACAAGAAGGATCTGGCCAAGGGGTTTGGTCAGATTTGGAAAGGGAAGGGAGGGGAAGCTCCTGGAAGTCACCCTTGCTTCTGGGTCGGACCAGCATAGAGTAGTCTACGCAGTCCCACGAGAATCTTCGCCACGATCAGCACAGATCTCAGATCGACACGAAATCAGTAGCAACGCGAAGAGCACTCAAAATCCTACGATCACTCAGAAGATCAGCTCCAGAAAGCTTGGGAGTAGATATGGATAAATTTGGAATCAGGAAACTCATGTTCTGGATAGCAAGCTCAGGCAGATCTGTGCGACTTCACGAGACGAATTATTGCTGGTGATCCAGAGCTCCGATTGACGCGAAACCAGTGCCAACGTCTTCCTGACTCGCAGAAGCACCGCTGGTAATTTTATCAGGATCGGATCTGAAGAGGATGAGGCATAGGGTGATGTTGGGTCCCGGAGTGTAGGAATACAGATCTAGAGGGGGGGTGAATAGATCCTACTGCTAAAAATTATGTCCAGTTAAAAACACAATCTACCACACAGCGGAATTTACAAGAATGATAGGATTGAGGAAATTAATCTAAACAAGTTTAAACCTAATTCACTCAATCTCATCGAGCTCACACGATTGCATAAACAGATAGAAGAGAACACATAATCACAAGAATCAAACCACAAGACACGGGGATTTTTAAGGTGGTTCGGGACCACGACGAGCTCCCTACGTCCACCCCACCCCAAACCGGTGAGGCTTCACTACACGCTACAAAATGTAGCAACACGGGGACGAACCCCAACACACACACACACTGCTTTCATAGCAAAACACACACACGAGGCCTTGCCTCAACCTGCTGCCACAGCAACAACACACACACACACACACACTAGGGAACACATCCCGAATAATATACCTTACACGGAGATACAACTCCGTCCACACACACGTAGGGCAATGCCTACATAACCACACGAGAGAAAACTCCCAACAACACACACGGATATACTCCGTACAAATCGACACACATAAGACCACACACACACTAGAAGACCCCTTTCTCCGAACACCCACACAAAATATTCTGTCAAATGTATATGTAACAATCACAAATATATGCTATGACCTTCCACACAAATTCTATAGATGTAAACTAGAAGAATGCATCAAGTATAAGGCTCCCCCTTCTTCATCAAAATCTGATTCTCCTTGCTCGTTGACGGATGATCATAATCTTGACATCATCTTCTTCCTCTCCTCTAGCCGCTTCTCTTTTCCTTATTCCAATCTCCTCTGATAGGATGCAAGGCCTGGATACAGAGGGGGGGGGGGGTGAATGTATCCTGCTCTAAAATCGCCCAATTAAAACTCTAATGCTCAAGTATGCGGAATTAAAAGCAGTTGATGAAATGTGCTGAAAATACTTAGAAGCAACTCAGCAAGACAACACAAATCTACTAGCTCTCACACGCTCCTAACCAAACATCTAAAGATCGCAGCAGAGAAAATAACATATAAGGAAAAACACACCACAAGAGAACACCAAGATTTTTAGGTGGTTCGGTCCAAAGACCTACGTCCACCCCTCACTCCAAACCGGAGTGAGGCTTCCACTAGCTAGGCTAGAAACTGCAGACTCAGTCAGCAACAAATTGCTGCCACACAGCTTGACCAGGGGAACAACCTCCCCTCTTCCTCCCAACCGGAGGGACACCCCAAGTGACTCCCAGCCACTTGGAAACCAAAGACAGAAGTCTCTCTTCCTCCAGACCAGGAGGGAACACCTAGTCTTGCAACCACAAGACCAGAACCGGAGGATCAATCCTCCCTTCCTCCAAATCGGAGGGAAACCTAGAGACCTAAGTCTCTCTTCCTCTGCAACCCAGAGGGAAGCACAGGTGACACCAAGCCACCTGCAAACTAGAGGTCTCGGACCTCTCTTCCTCCCAACCGGAGGGAACCCGACCTCACACAAGAGAGTCGGAAGAACAACTGTTGAAGGTTTAAAAGGAAAAATAAAAAACGCAGCAACAGAAAGCTGGAAGAATAAAATGCACAAAGGCTCTCGCAGGAGCTGGCTGGCCTGGATTTGATCCACGGTCCAGCATAAACTGATCTTCAGTTGAAGCTTCCTTTGCTCTAGCTCTCTCTTCTTCTCACTCTTCTTTTTCTTCTCTTTCGCAGGCTCTCTCTCTGTCTCTTCTTTCTTCTTCTTTTTTCTTCTTCTTCTGCTCACAGCCTCTCTGCTGCACTGTCAGTCTATCTCGATCACTCTTTCTCTTTCAAATCTGGTTATCTCTTCTTCTACTACTTATTTTAATGGACGGAGGCTTCTATTTATATCAGGTTCAGCATGTGCTAGGGCGTGCTCTTTTCAATTCCCGCCCAAGCTTCAGTCCACGTGGTGACCTCTCAGCATCTTGGATTGCGTGCCAGATGCCAGCCTAGTGTCACGTGCCCAGACTCTGTAGGTTTAATGAAACAATACTTCAGTCGATCAGCAGAATGTATAGACTTAATGTAAAAGCAGCAGTGTACAGACTTAAAAGATGCAGCGTGATAAGCAACCGAATGTATATACTTTAGAACAGCAGATGATCAAGTATGTACACTGAGAGTGTATAGACTTGTAACATGCGCTCTCAGTGTATAGACTTGTAACATGAATGCATTTTCATCACAAGATAGAATGTGTAGACTTCTGTGAAGTGCATGAGAGAATCGGGTGTACAGACTTTGGGTGAAGCATGTAATGCAACACAGTGTATAGACCTGAAGCTTGATATTGAGTGTATATAGTTGAAGCTTATCAAACGAATGCATAGACTTCATGATAGCGAACGAGTGTATAGACTTAGTGTTAACGTGCCAGAGAAACCAGTGTACAGACTTCATGTTAACGTGCCAGACAAACTGATGTACAGACTTCATGTTAACGTGCCAGACAAACTAGTGTACAGACTTGCTGAGCTTTCGCTAAGTCTGTATAGACTTGATGAAAGAGTCCCTGGGAAGGCAGTGTACACACTTGATGGCATGAAGGAAAGAGTGTATAGACTTCGTTTGAAGGGGATGAACATGTGCTGAAGTGTGTACAGTCTACAAGGATGGATGTTCAGACTTAACCTCTGAAGAGTATATACTCTGCTGAAGAACGTTAAGTCGAAGTACAAGCCACACGCTGTATAGACTTCATATGTGAATGCAACATTGTATAGACTTGAGAGAGACGCTGAATGAGACGCAGATGCTGTATAGACTTTACATGTGAATGCATATGCCAATGTATATACTTGAAAGCATGAGACGCTGACTGAGACGATCAAATGTACAGACTTCGAATCAAGGCTTGAATAGTAAATCAATGTCTAGACTTGGAACCCCAATCGCCAATGTATAGACTTGCAGCTTGAACCAGTGTATAGACTCTGATGCAAATGAGAAGCCAATGTGCAGACTTTACAAAGTATAGACTTTCCAAACGACTGTACAGACTTTAGCCCAATCAGCGATGTATAGACTTGGAACATCTGAGGACCAGTGTACAGACTTTCAGAGCCGAACCCAATGTATAGGCTTGGCGGAGCACAGTCCAATGTATAGACTTTGTGAAACAGAGTCCAATGTATAGACTTGGCAGGTTGACCCACTGTACAGACTTGAAGCTGAAGACAATGTGTAGACTTGTGAAGCTTGAGGCCAATGTACAGACTTGGCGTTCCACTGTGGATGTATAGACTTGAGTGTAGTGAACGGATGTTCAGACTTTGAAGATCCACTGTGGATGTATAGACTTTGGCAAGAGATTGGTTGTACAGACTTCAACACAGCTGCGATGTACTAGCTTTGACAAAGCAGCGTTGTACAGACTTGATGAAGCTTCAGATGAATGAATGTATAGACTTGAAACAGAAGTCAGGCAAGCGTTGTGTAGACTTGGCCAGAACATAGGAAAATGTATGAGTGTATAGACTTGGCCAAGCGTAGGAAAAGATGTGGAGTGATGTGTAGACTTTGCGTTCAACTGGATGTATAGGCTTGGAGGGTTCACTGATGGTTGTACAGACTTGGGCGTTGTATAGACTTGGAATGCCAAAGCCGTTGTATAGACTTGGCGTGCCGAAGCCATTGTATAGACTTGGCGAATGGCTTGAAACACAAGGACGCTGCTCGGTGTACAGACTTGATCAAGGCAGCTGAACAATGTACACACTTCCAATGTATAGACTCTTCCAATATGCAGACTTTGGCTTGGAACAAAGGTAAAGATGAGGAGTGTATAGACTTAACAGAGCCAGTGTATAGACTTGGAACCATGCATGAACAAGTGTCCGGTGTACTGACTTGAACGCTTCGAAGGCCAAAATAGCGATGTCTAGACTTTGAAATAAAGGCAATGTATCGACTTAAAAAACCAAAGGCAGTGTATATACTTGATGCAGTTCCTCTGCCAATGTACATACTTTGATTCCCAAATGCGAAGCACACGATACAAAGACTCTATACAGACTTCATGGCATGCAGCAATACACTGGACGATGTATAGACTTTACATTCAATATGCATGAGACCTTGTACATGGGCTGTACAGACTTAGTGTGTGCTAGCATGTGGATGTATGAACTTCATGAAATCAGGCAATGCTGACTGATGTAGACACTTGGCAGATAGAGTAATGTATGAACTACCCTGTACAGACTTTAAGACTTAGTGAGCAACCCGGTGAATAGACTTGGCGATTGTGAGAGCATGCGAAGTACAGACTTTGTGTTGTGAACACAGACTGTACAGACTTGCTAAGTTGCATGAACAAATGGCATTGTATAGACTTTACGAAGAGCACACGTAGCAATGTGTGGACTTGGTGACTCACGTAGACAGATGAGTGAACACAGTATGCCATGCTCACAGTTAATCAATGTACCAAGTTCTGAATGAGTAGTTCTGAACCTAGTAAACACATAAGACATCAATTTGTCATCATCAGAGCACACGAAAACAATGTCATCATCAAAACATAAGTCAACACATATGACATCAAACATATGAGAGTTATAGTGTTTGTCATCATCAAAACATAATATCCAACAATCTCCCCCTTTTTGATGATGGCAATACTATGAGTCTTATGAATGAAGGAAATGGAATATTCAGACTAGACTCATCAAAGTATTCTCCCCCTTTAACTTCATCAAAAAGAAAAAAACAATACTTTGATAATCTAGTGATGTCATATGAGACACCCAATATTGTTCAGCAGATGAGTGCAACATAATATCAGAAGCATTTAAATCATTTCTCCCCCTCAGTCAAACAACTTATGCAGTCATGTATATGCAAGAAATACTCCCCCTTTGACATGGCAGAAGATATAGAGCTAATGCAGACATACAACATGATCAGACAATCTAGCACATTGTCCCCTTATGCATATAGTCTCTTAACCAGACCAGAGAATTCTGCCCTTATGATTCATGATGCAAGAGAAATCTACAAGGATGAACTCTTGTTATCTAGAGACAGCAACTCTCATATATGACAACCAGTCTGAATCAAATCACAGTGATAAAGGGCAATAGGATGAGCAGATTCAACGATTTGTGAAAATTGAGATAATGAACTTTTCAGCAAGATACCAACTTCATAAAATCAAAGTCTTAAGTTCTGGATTCCTCCATCATAAAAGCTTATGAAACCTTGATTGTCAGATATGGTTTAAGAATGATGTAAACTGAAATTTTTCAAAAGAAATTGTGCTCATATCTGAACCAACACTTTATAAAAAAGAACTACAAGCTCATATAAGATTCTAGTTCAACCAACTTCTATCTTAATTAGTTTACTTTCCATGACAGCCTTAAAAAAAAACATAAGTGAATGCTCCTGAATTTTACTTGTTCTTTCAGAATTTGATTTGCACTTGTTCAAATCTTTCTTTAATGAACAATTTTGGTTTATCAGCACCTTTTGACGTGGAGAGACACCTTGATCAGAGGTCAGAATCCCCAGTTACTCAGTGTGACAACCGTATTGTTTCTCCCATTTTAGAGAGCAGAGGTAGCATTAAAAGTATCTTTGGCATGAGGATACACCTTGATCAGAGGCCAGAATCCTCAGTTACTCAATACAACTATGCCATTGCTCTGCCATATTTTCACAATAATTTCCAATCATCTCTTTAAACAGAGTTAACCATGGTACTTCATGACACAATCCTTTGGACAGGTTTCTCAGTAACCACAGTCATTGCTCTGTCCATACTTTTACTTATAAAGGATTCAGAACAAGTTAGTTGTTTAGGAGCAACCACATACACTATATATCTCAGTCAACGTAGACATGGATATCAACTTTTCAGATTTCAGAAAGTCTTACATGAATTTACATGAAGCAGACAGTTAAAGTTTATTAAGAGGTTGAAATAGATATTTTCAAGTTTCTTGTGACCAAACAAGAGTACATAAGACTTAAACCACTTCCAGTTAACAAATGTTCTTAAGCATGTATAATGGAAGGTTCCTCATTAAAGATATTTTAACTTTTATGAAGTAGTATTCAGGCTGAAGGTTTACTTCATATCTCAGCAGAGTAATTCAAGTGAGAATATTCACTAAACAACATGATTCTGAAGAATTGTAGCAAATGAGCTGCTCTTGAGCAAAGAGGTTCAAAGTTGACTGAATAGAGGAAAAGCTCTCATTCAGCAGATTTAGGAGAGACAAATAGATACCAATAAGGTATGCATTCAGATTATGAACAACTTCAGAAGTAGTCAAGAAATCATTTGATACCACTTTACATGATGGAATCACTGACACTTCAGATATGACAAGATTAATCATATAGCTGGAGAGGAACGGATTAAGCATGCTCCCCCTATCTATATGCAGTGACATTTCCCTTCCCCCCCCCTTTTTTTTGATTTTTCAAAGAAGTGATATGCTATGCAATGATTCCCTCTAACTAAAAACACTGAATCATCCTATATGTCATGTAGACAATGTAGATGATGAATGACTATGCAACAACAGATTTAACATGCTATGCAGTAAATCTAAAAACAGTTGAGTGATTTCAGATGTATGAATAATGCTCCCCCTAAATGTATGCATTCAATCTATCTTTTTGACATTTTCAATGTAAAGAAATGCAATGCAATTAACTTCATGTATGCAGGGGCATGAAGTAAAATATTCACATGAAAATGCAGACATTCTCTGAAATGTAAATTTGACCCTTGGTATTTGGCGGAGAACTTGACCTAAAAGACCATCTCACACATAGTAAGAACCTCTAGACAGATTTCCTCTGCCCTTTAGTAGCTTTCCATTTATATACTAAGTGGTCATGCATGACAATGCAATACAAACAGTCCTATATGCATCAGATTTTCAATGAATGTATGTCATGTGCATGTTTATGCCATTCTCATATATGCACACAACTCACAGTATAAACAAGAAAGCCCACAAAGATCAATGCAAGAGTCAAACCAATTAAAATAAAACATGTATGCATGAAGCTATGACTTCTCAGCTCAACCATAATTTTCATTTGAACAGATTTGAGAAATTTACCTGAGTGGGGTTTTATCAACTTGGGTGCCTTGGTTTATTTCCCCCTTTTTATTCTTCAGCTTCCAAGGCACACCTGCAAGTTAGCACACTATTTTGCATGGGCAGGTACCCAAACAGTCTTGGGTCCTGCATGGTTAATAGTGACACCTTTGGTAGGTGTTCTAAACAACCTTATAGCATTTAGGTCATTAGATCTTATCAGATGAAAATTATTCATTAAATGACCTAATATACCACAATAATAGCAAGAGGCAGCAGATTTCAGATTTGTTTTATGCACATTCTGATTAGCATGAGTTCTATGTGCATTTGCATGAAATTTTCTGTTAACAGAATTAAGATTCTGTTTACCAACATAAGCCAGCCAACAGTCAGAAGCTCTATGGCATGGCTTCCCACATTCAAAACATGTAAGTGTTTTCTTTTCAAACACAAATTCATTTCTATCAGAAATATTTCTATTGACAGGGAATTTACCAGATTTATTGTTAAACATCCTTCCCTGATCATGCCAACATTGGGCTGCAATGTGGCCCATCTTGCCACAGTGAAAGCATGAATTAGAATTTCTTCCACCAGCCCTCAGCCAACATTCAATAGCCCTGTGGCCTGTCTTTCCACACTCAAAGCATGTAATGAGCTTATCTTTAAAAACAAATTTGTTCTTATTAGGACCATGTTGGCTTGCAGGAGATTTACCATGATATGAATGAGATGTTTTCTTATCATTTGCAAACCAGCATTGTGCAATTGTGTGTCCTAATTTACCACAGTGAAAACATTCAATTCTCTTTTTCTGAAATGAAGGATTTCTATCATGAAGGTTCCTAGCAGTCATATCATCCTTCTCCATCAATTTACATTCATGCATCAGATGACCAAATTTATGACAATAATGGCATGACATTTTCTTTTTAGATGCATGTGAATGTGTGTGTGAACTTTGATCAACATGCCCTAATGAACCCCTTTTATTTAATTTCTGTTTTCCAATCTTTTTCTGATTTTTATTCTGTTCTTCAGTTTTCTGAACAATGGGCTGTTTATCTTTTGAAGTGGTGGCTACATTTGAAGCCTTTACAAAAGATGTCATCAACTTGCTCTTAAATTCTTTCTTGTTACCATTATTGTAGCCCAGCCCTTCCTTCATAGTGTTGATTTTTACACCTAGTAGCTTGTCTAGGTTTTTCTGCCCACTTATGAATTTTGACAAAGTATTGTTCAGATCATTTATTTCAGATTGAAGGGAAGAGACCTGATGTTCATAGTTGACTATATCTTCTTCACAGACCAGAATTTGTTGATGCATCACATCATTCAAAGGTCTAAGGGTATCAATTTCTGATTTCAGTGTGAGCTCATTTTGATTTTCATCAACATATTTTCCTTTTTCAAATGTCAACAATCTCTCTGACATTGTGGAGTTCAACTGTTTTAATTTTTCAATTTCCTCCTTTAGACTTGTGTTCTCCTGCTCAAGTTTATCATCATCAAACAAAACATCAGTTAGAAAACTTGGATATTCTGATGTACAGTTTTCAAAGTTTTCCTGAAATTTTAAGTTTGCAACACTAACAGCCTTGAACTCTTCATTGATCAATTTGTTTTCATTCTCAAGACTGATTAGTTTTTGTTCAGATTCTTGACATTGGTTTCTGAGTTTAGTGTTTTCAGATTCAACATGATCAAGTTCTGATTGGATTCCATCTAATTTTGACACTTGTCTTCTGAGTATCTCATTTTCAGTTTTTAGAATTTCAAAATTTTCTAAATTTTCAGTTCCAGAAATAGGATCCCCTAGACTTGTTAATTTCTTTATCAGACTTTTATTCTTCTTCCTCAATTTTTCATGGGAGTTTAACAGATTAGCATAGGCATCCTCCCAGTCATCTAAAGTGAAACTATCGAAAGGATTGATTACCTCTTCAGCATCTTCAAATTTATCTTGATCAGTGCTTTGGTCACTTTTATCAGCCATCAGGCAGCTGTCCTCATTCATCCTCTGAGCTAGCTTCAACTGATCCAGAATGTCCTTTGCGGACCTGCAGTCATAAAAACAAGAGTGTAGAGCCTTGTCAGTAGCTTCTTTCATTAATCTCAAAACTTTCTGATTCTCTCCATTTCTTGATCTATCACTTTTAGTCCATTTGGACTCTTCCTTTGGCAGTCTGTGAGGACCATGTGAAATTAACTTCCACAGATCCGGATCCATCAACTCTACATAATTGTGTAGACTGCTAACCCATGAATTAAAGTTAGAACCATTGTAAACCGGTGGAGAACCCATGGATTAAATTGGCAAGTAGATTTATGCAGTAGAGAATAAATTCAAAAATGTACCAAGGGACAACAGGATCCTCTACAGATCGTTGGATCTGATCAATCAGAGAACCGCTCTGATACCAATTGATAGGATGCAAGGCCTGGATACAGAGGGGGGGGGTGAATGTATCATGCTCTAAAATCACCCAATTAAAACTCTAATGCTCAAGTATGTGGAATTAAAAGCAGTTGATGAAATGTGCTGAAAATACTTAGAAGCAACTCAGCAAGACAACACAAATCTACAAGCTCTCACACGCTCCTAACCAAACATCTAAAGATCGCAGCAGAGAAAATAACATATAAGGAAAAACACACCACAAGAGAACACCAAGATTTTTAGGTGGTTCGGTCCAAAGACCTACGTCCACCCCTCACTCCAAACCGGAGTGAGGCTTCCACTAGCTAGGCTAGAAACTGCAGACTCAGTCTGCAACAAATTGCTGCCACATAGCTTGACCAGGGGAACAACCTCCCCTCTTCCTCCTAACCGGAGGGACACCCCAAGTGACTCCCATCCACTTGGAAACCAGAGACGAAAGTCTCTCTTCCTCCAGACCAGGAGGGAACACCTAGTCTTGCAACCACAAGACCAGAACCGGAGGATCAATCCTCCCTTCCTCCAAACCGGAGGGAAACCTAGAGACCTAAGTATCTCTTCCTCTGAAACCGAGAGGGAAGCACAGGTGACACCAAGCCACCTGCAAACTGGAGGTCTCGGACCTCTCTTCCTCCCAACCGGAGGGAACCTGACCTCACACAAGAGAGTCGGAAGAACAACTGTTGAAGGTTTAAAAGGAAAAATAAAAAACGCAGCAACAGAAAGCTGGAAGAATAAAATGCACAAAGGCTCTTGCAGGAGCTGGCTGGCCTGGATTTGATCCACGGTCCAGCATAAATTGATCTTCAGTTGAAGCTTCCTTTGCTCTAGCTCTCTCTTCTTCTCACTCTTCTTTTTCTTCTCTTTCGCAGGCTCTCTCTCTGTCTCTTCTTTCTTCTTTCTTCTTCTTCTTTCTTCTTCTTCTGCTCACAGCCTCTCTGCTGCACTGTCAGTCTATCTCGATCACTCTTTCTCTTTCAAATCTGGTTATTTCTTCTTCTACTACTTATTTCAATGGACGGAGGCTTCTATTTATATCAGGTTCAGCATGTGCTAGGGCGTGCTCTTTTCGATTCCCGCCCAAGCTTCAGTCCACGTGGTGACCTCTCAACATCTTGGATTGCGTGCCAGATGCCAGCCTAGTGTCACGTGCCCAGACTCTGTAGGTTTAATGAAACAATACTTCAGTCGATCAACAGAATGTATAGACTTAATGTAAAAGCAGTAGTGTACAGACTTAAAAGATGCAGCGTGATAAGCAACCGAATGTATATACTTTAGAACAGTAGATGATCAAGTATGTACACTGAGAGTGTATAGACTTGTAACATGCGCTCTCAGTGTATAGACTTGTAACATGAATGCATTTTCATCACAAGATAGAATGTGTAGACTTCTGTGAAGTGCATGAGAGAATCGGGTGTACAGACTTTGGGTGAAGCATGTAATGCAACACAGTGTATAGACCTGAAGCTTGATATTGAGTGTATATAGTTGAAGCTTATCAAACGAATGCATAGACTTCATGATAGCGAACGAGTGTATAGACTTAGTGTTAACGTGCCAGAGAAACCAGTGTACAGACTTCATGTTAACGTGCCAGACAAACTGGTGTACAGACTTCATGTTAACGTGCCAGACAAACTAGTGTACAGACTTGCTGAGCTTTCGCTAAGTCTGTATAGACTTGATGAAAGAGTCCCTGGGAAGGCAGTGTACACACTTGATGGCGTGAAGGAAAGAGTGTATAGACTTCGTTTGAAGGGGATGAACATGTGCTGAAGTGTGTACAGTCTACAAGGATGGATGTTCAGACTTAACCTCTGAAGAGTATATACTCTGCTGAAGAACGTTAAGTCGAAGTACAAGCCACACGCTGTATAGACTTCATATGTGAATGCAACATTGTATAGACTTGAGAGAGACGCTGAATGAGACGCAGATGCTGTATAGACTTTACATGTGAATGCATATGTTAATGTATATACTTGAAAGCATGAGACGCTGACTGAGACGATCAAATGTACAGACTTCGAATCAAGGCTTGAATAGTAAATCAATGTCTAGACTTGGAACCCCAATCGCCAATGTATAGACTTGCAGCTTGAACCAGTGTATAGACTCTGATGCAAATGAGAAGCCAATGTGCAGACTTCACAAAGTATAGACTTTCCAAACGACTGTACAGACTTTAGCCCAATCAGCGATGTATAGACTTGGAACATCTGAGGACCAGTGTACAGACTTTCAGAGCCGAACCCAATGTATAGGCATGGCGGAGCACAGTCCAATGTATAGACTTTGTGAAACAGAGTCCAATGTATAGACTTGGCAGGTTGACCCACTGTACAGACTTGAAGCTGAAGACAATGTGTAGACTTGTGAAGCTTGAGGCCAATGTACAGACTTGGCGTTCCACTGTGGATGTATAGACTTGAGTGTAGTGAACGGATGTTCAGACTTTGAAGATCCACTGTGGATGTATAGACTTTGGCAAGAGATTGGTTGTACAGACTTCAACACAGCTGCGATGTACAGGCTTTGACAAAGCAGCGTTGTACAGACTTGATGAAGCTTCAGATGAATGAATGTATAGACTTGAAACAGAAGTCAGGCAAGCGTTGTGTAGACTTGGCCAGAACGTAGGAAAATGTATGAGTGTATAGACTTGGCCAAGCGTAGGAAAAGATGTGGAGTGATGTGTAGACTTTGCGTTCAACTGGATGTATAGGCTTGGAGGGTTCACTGATGGCTGTACAAACTTGGGCGTTGTATAGACTTGGAATGCCAAAGCCGTTGTATAGACTTGGCGTGCCGAAGCCATTGTATAGACTTGGCGAATGGCTTGAAACACAAGGACGCTGCTCGCTGTACAGACTTGATCAAGGCAGCTGAACAATGTACACACTTCTAATGTATAGACTCTTCCAATATGCAGACTTTGGCTTGGAACAAAGGTAAAGATGAGGAGTGTATAGACTTAACAGAGCCAGTGTATAGACTTGCAACCATGCATGAACAAGTGTCCGGTGTACTGACTTGAACGCTTCGAAGGCCAAAACAGCGATGTCTAGACTTTGAAATAAAGGCAATGTATCGACTTAAAAAACCAAAGGTAGTGTATATACTTGATGCAGTTCCTCTGCCAATGTACATACTTTGATTCCCAAATGCGAAGCACACGATACAAAGACTCTATACAGACTTCATGGCATGCAGTAATACACTGGACGATGTATAGACTTTACATTCAATATGCATGAGACCTTGTACATGGGCTGTACAGACTTAGTGTGTGCTAGCATGTGGATGTATGGACTTCATGAAGTCAGGCAATGCTGACTGATGTAGACACTTGGCAGATAGAGTAATGTATGAACTACCCTGTACAGACTTTAAGACTTAGTGAGCAACCCGGTGAATAGACTTGGCGATTGTGAGAGCATGCGAAGTACAGACTTTGTGTTGTGAACACAGACTGTACAGACTTGCTAAGTTGCATGAACAAATGGCATTGTATAGACTTTACGAAGAGCACACGTAGCAATGTGTGGACTTGGTGACTCACGCAGACAGATGAGTGAACACACTATGCCATGCTCACAATTAATCAATGTACCAAGTTCTGAATGAGTAGTTCTGAATGAAGTAAACACATAAGACATCAATTTGTCATCATCAGAGCACACGAAAACAATGTCATCATCAAAACATAAGTCAACACATATGACATCAAACATATGAGAGTTATAGTGTTTGTCATCATCAAAACATAATATCCAACATCCTCTCTTCACCTGAAAGAGTAGATAGACATAATGAGTTCAATCTTTAAGCTAATCTCAAACAAGAATATAGACATGAATGGTTTAGAGATTCCCCTCTTCTTCACCTATACAAAAGAATACATGAGCATTAGAGATGTTGTATCACAAAGATTGTAGCTCATATATATATGCAAGACAGAGTGAACAAAGAACATGTAAATGATTATTACACATCTTAGATGCCCATTCAAAACCTTGAACAATCTCAAACAAAAGATATAGAAGTGAAAGATCAAGATTACTCCCTCGTGAAATTCTTTTGCAGGATGAAGAACGAACTTGAAGCAAGTGTGAAGAAATGCAGCACGAACAAAGGTTGGATCTTGATTTCAGATGCAGCTTTCAGTTGTATATGATATTGGGCCTTGATTCAAGCTTCTTCCCTTCAATTTCAGCTTCAGAGCAAGGTGGAAGAGGGCTTGGGAGCTTCAACTCCGAACCTGCACACACAAGGGTTAGAAGAAAATAATTTTCAGATCTAGCATCCTCTTCCTTAGGGTTTACAACCCAAGAGTTGTATATAAGTGTTTAGAATGGTCAAGGAACATCCTAGGGACCACATCCACGAATTAGGGAGATGTATAGAGCATTTGGAATTGATTGGTTGGACTTTCGGAGCAAGAAAATGGCGGGTAAAAAGTGCGGCACGAGGTCTGACCGGAATGGGTCGACCCTTGGGGTCGACCCTCGGGCAATCAGAAGCCAAACATAACACTTTTTGTGTTCTATTTTGCAAGGGTCGACCCCTGGGGTTGATCGACCCCAGGGGTCGACCCTTTCAGGTAGACTACACCAAAATGGGTCTGTTTTGGTTCTGTTTGAACAGAACCTGAGAGGGTCGACCCCATGGGTCAACCCCTACTAGATTGGGCCTGAAAAACAACTAAAAACACCATCAATTCAATGGGAAACAATTGATTAAATGTTACCATCATCCCATGAAGATCAACCATGCTTTTTCATCCTGAAAGACAAGATAAAGCAAGGTGTTAGTTGACAATCAAGATCTTTACATCAAGCATTAACAGTATGACCATGTTTGCAATAAATTGCTTCATCGAACCTATTCCAAGAGTGAAAGATGGAACTTAAAATATTATTTTACCTGAGTTTCACATTGTCCTTAAATGCTTGTTCTTTTGTTGAATCGTTCATGTAAGAATCATGGAGTTCCAATATTGAATTACCATTGTATGATCAACAAATTTGGAATCAAGGTACTCATAACAATGTTGAGTCACATTCCATGTGATCAATCCACAAGCTCATCAAACCACATATCATTCCCTCCATTCATTTAGCATTACCAAAGTACACATTCATGATATGTGGCTCAATATGACATGATGCTCAATATGAGAGGCTCAATATGACATGATGCTCAAAATGACATTTATCCAAGTATGTTTTTCACAGAGGCTTCTCATTAAATACAAATCAATCTCACCAAGTGTAGAGACAATGTGTATGCAATGTTTTTGCTAACTTCAAAGCACGTATGCATCCACATGATGATAAGCCTTGTAGAATTACAATTCATCCACATGATGATAAGTCTTATAGAATTACAATGCAACCACATGATGATATCCCAAAAGAAATAGTTTATGATCATTTCTACAACCAGTTCAAGTGAAGAGCATTCACGCACAAGGCTAAGCAACAAAGACATTTTGAAATCATCAAAATCATATACACAACAATCTCCCCCATTTTGATGATGATAAAACATTATGCTATAATGCTCTCTCCCCCTTTGACAGAATCAGAAATGGGGATCTTGATGGGGAATCCAGAATGGCAAGAACCTATGGACAACCGGATTATGAAGAGAACCAATGAGCACAATATGCATGAACGAATTGCAGAACTGTGGGATACCAATTGTCTGATACTAATTTGTTGAAATTGAAAATGCAAATGTGGATAATATGGTCATGTAGAATGCAAGATGACAAAACGATATGCAAATGCTCACGAGTTGTAGCAATTGGAAATGGTGGATGAAATGACAATAATGAGCAAGTAAACAAGCACTCAAACACTCATAGAAAGGTATTGAATCATGCAAGTCCTGATGAGTTAGGCAGATAAGATCACATGCAAAGCTCCCCCTGTGACATTGACACATTAGATGACTGACTTTGATTTTCAAATTTTTGATTTTTAGTTTTCTTGTGAAATGCATGAAACAAGATGTATGAAAATGATGAGACATGAAATGCATACAATGTAGTCAAGCAGATATCTATAGATACATGCAACATAACTCCTTCACAAGAAGTGATACCAATTGATTTACAGTGAGGGGATAGGTGTAGGAGAAGTGCAAGTGAGTCATTAAGTTCAGAATACTTATGATTACACCTAGAGGATTGTGCAGATAAATAGGAGAAGACGAACAGTAGGTCAAGTAATTGATCAAATTTTCAAAATACATATCAAATCAAATTACCATGTGCAAGTGAGTAACATGAGAATGAAGTTTAGCCATATGGATAACCAGATTTTCAAGTAAAAATAATAGTAAGTGTACAAACTGCATTTCAATCTAGAGAACAGCGTATTGGAGGCTTCGCTCTACCTCAATCAAATATATCATTAGAAATTTTCATACTGACAATCTGAATTTCTCTAAGAAGGATCAGGTTTAAAATAATTCCTTTTTACGCAAGGAGACACATGGAGCTCATGCCAGAATCCCCGGTTACTCAGAGTACTGAACCTTGTCACCTCATTTGAATAGAGATACTTTAGTCAACACTTTTCAAAATTGAACCACATCACGTCTCAGGTGACATGTGCCCAGTTTACTCAGTGAGACTTAGCATTGCTCTGCCTTTCATTTCATCCATCTTTTGTATGTGGAGGCAGACAACTTTTTCCTCAACTGTCTCTTATCATCCATGCAGCAAGTTGAATTACTTTAGAGTGTTTAAATGAAATTCCTATATCCTTATGAATAATACCCAATTTCACATTAAAGTGCATGCAGTGTACGAATTTGATTTAACATGTATGGAGAAAATTTAACTTAAAACAAGATAGTGTAGCTCCCCCTATGTAAATGCAATAAGCATGAAATGCTCCCCCTAAGAGTTTGACATGAAGCACACTTGTTAAGACTCAAATGCAACATTATTTAACAATGGAGTATTCGGTCTTAGAAGTATCAAAGGAAGGGGTTGAATATCATATAATAACATGCAAGCATACAATGTAGATATGCATATGCAATGTAAAATGAAAAGGTATGTAATTTCAATGCTTGAAATGTTGGCTCCACAGATATGATGACCAATGTTGGAAGTATTCTTTTTGACATTTATGCAACATAAAATGTTCAAGATGATGCATTTCAAAATATGCACTATATGCATGTTAGAAATGCCAGCTATGCAACAAGACACATGATGAGCTTCATCTTTCAAAAACACTATGTGAATGATATGTAGAGAGTGATTTTCAAATATGCAATGTGATGCACGATTCCAGATTTGACATGACACTCTATATGCACCTAATGCAACTAATGCATGACATGCATTACCAAATGTTAAAATGTGAGGACACCACTTTATTCTGAAAAGAGAATTCAGAAAATTTATTCAGAGCATCAAAATCATCACATGTGAACTTTTCTTGAAAACAGTTGTGCTTTTAATCAAAAAGATGAGTGGCACATTGGTAAAGACCATGGAACATTGATCAACTTCAGTCCTCAAAAAGTTCTGCCACAGAACAACATCATCATGTTGAAAGAATGGAAAACATCAATCTCAAAATTTTCAGCATGTAAAACTCCCCCATAATCAATGTATGATTTCAGAAAATTCATTTAAGTTGGATGCCATATACATAAATGATTCATGGTACCGGGCGGAGGCATATTCTCACGCATGGTGATAGCTTTCAGACAGGCTTGACATGTCCTTCCACATGTCACCATTTTATATACCATGTAATCATTGAAATGATGATCAGAAACAAATGTATGCACATTTGACATCCGGAGTTTAGCAAAAGGCATTCAATGGCTACACTCTCATATATACTGCTCAGATGTTCCAATACCATTCAGCCAAGCATTCATCATCCACATTGTCAGGAGCAACCAAGGGGTATTCAAAATTTCAAAATCACTGTATGTCAAGGTATGGCATTAACATCAAGATCAAAGAGCTTCAAACAAACACTTTATTTTCTCACCTTTGTCTTGAGTTACCTTTATTGACATTTTCAGATTCTTTGCTTTATTTCACTTGTTGTCATCTTCATCAACAAGCTCATTTCTTTCTCTCCTGCAAGAATTAGAATGATATCAGCCAGAAGAAATGGAAGCAGATCTAATCTTGCATTGAAGTCCTCTTGAGCTCCTTTCTTTCTCTCCTGTAAGAAATATAACGATATTAGCTAAAGGAGTTCCATTGAGATCCCAAATTCACATCTTATAGATAGCAGCATGTAAGGATATAAAAAGATGAAGAACCCCATGCCAAAACCCTTCCAAAACTCCTTAGGATAAGAAGAGAAACTCTAAGGGTAATGGGGTAAAAGTTCAAACCAATCGGTCCTCAAGATGGGCATTTCGACACCAACTGAGGAACAAGCAAAACTGCCTAAGACAGTTAATCTGAGCCCAGAAATGCCAAACATGAATTAAACTCCATCTAGGCAGATGGTGATACATTCAAACATTTGAATTCTTACCATGATTTCAGGGGTTGATGGTCATTATCAAACATACACTGTAAAGAGCTCAATTCATGTCAATATCAATTCAATACAAATGAGAAGGCCAATATCAATGCTTTTCTTCCACAAGATAATCTCCTATGAGCTGCAAGTATGTATGATGAATTACAGCTATCAATTACAAGTGACTCACTCAAGCTGACATGAGTTCAAAATTAATTTCAGAAATTTCAAGTTTAGTCCAACTTGTGTAAAGAGTCAAGTCTATGCATATGAGGCACATGAAACACATAAGGCTGCCTCTACAATAAAATTAGTATCAATTCAAGGACAAACCCATGTTTACCAAAGTATTACACCAAAGACTGGCCAAGTCAACTTAGGCCTCAACAAATGCCGACTTGAAGCACCCATGACCACGGATTGGCCTTAAGGCATTCCTCTATCAAAGTTCTCATATTGCAGACTTGAGTATCCAAGCTTCCTTAGATCTTTGGAGTTTAGCAGCACTTGAAGAAGAGAATTCCATGGCAATTCATTTTTTGTACTTGTGTCTTGAACATCCATCAGCTTCCAAGCTTTCCACTTGGCCTCAAGACAATCCTACAACAAAGTTCTCATTTGGTTGCTTTGGGTACCCAAACCTTCTTGGGTCCCGGATGATTAGTTGCACCTCTAGTGGGTATCTTCCACAGTTTTTGGGCATGCATATCATCAAAATACATTAAGGAGTAAACATTCATGGTATGCCCAAACTCACCACAATAATGACAACAACCAAGAGACTTCACAGAATTCTCATAAACATGACAATCAAGTTTCTGTGATTTGGCATAAATGTTATCATTATAAGCATGGAAATTTTTCTTCTTCACAACAGGATGAGCATGAAATTTTTGTGGGTTTGCAAAAGTATAATTATTTTTGACTTTGAAATTCTTTCTTTCATTTGCTTGCCAACACTGTGACACATGGTGTCCTGGCTTTCCACATGTAAAACAGCCACCCCTTTTTCTTTTGGAAACAAGTTAATTTTTGCATGCTTTCAAATCATCCGTTTTAATCAAAAAGTAATCATGCATCATATGACCAAGTTCACCACAATAAAAACACGAGATTTTCTTTATGGATGCATGTGTGTGTGCAACATGATTTTTCATGGCATTCATCGTGACACCAACAATATTTTTAACCTTTTGATGCAAGTTTTATTTCTTTTTCAGACTTTCATTTGATTGCTTTACTGTTTGAGGAACAGATTGATTTGGAGACCCATTTGATGTGCTGACTATATTAGAACTATGGACAAATGATGTGTAAACTTTGTTTTCAAAGTTCATTTTGTTCACAGGATTATAGCCCAGCCCCTCTTTTTGGAAATTCACCTTAGTCCCCAATATCTTGTTCAGATTTTCTTCCCCATTCACAAACTTACACAAAGAAGCATTCAGATCAAGAATTTCTTTTTCAAATGATGAAATGTGCAATTCATAGGAAATGATATCATTTTCACAAGAAATGACTTTTTCATTCAATTGAGCATTGATGGTTTGGTAGCTTTCCATCTTTTGTTCTAACACAAGTATCTTGTCAGATTCATCAACAATCACAGATTTCCCTTTTTCAAGTTTTTCAAGATTTTTCAATCTACTTTCAAAAAGAGAGATCTGAATTAGCATTGCACTGTTCTCCTTTTTGAGTTCTTCATTTTCATTTGCAAGTTTATCATTCATAATCAATTCATTGCAAATATCCTGATCAAGTGAGTTTGATTCCATTTTGTTTCTTAGATCTTTTTCAGTTTTCTCCAATTGATTGATTTTATTCTTGAGGGCAACATTCTCATTTCTCAAATAGGCAATAGTTTCTTTCTGACATTCAACATCATGCTCTAAAAGTTCATTCAACTTATCACGCTCAGAACACTTATCATAAGAACCATTTTCATGGAGCATGTTTTCATATTTCTTTTTCAGTTTTCTATTTTCCGACTTGACTTTCTTATATTATTTTGCCAACTCATCATAAGCATCAACAAGATCTTCAAGAGTAAATTCTTCAGAATCTGAATTTACCTCTTCTGCATTTTTGTCACTTTGTTGATCTGTATCATCGGCCATGAGACATTTTTGTCTTTCCTTCTCTTGAGCTTTGATCAGCCGGTCCATTAGCTCCTTCGCCATCCTACAAGAAGATGCAAATAGATACTTGTTACTACTTACAGAAGCTTTCAATAAACTCAAAGCAGTAACATTATCATGATGCATCATTTTATCTTGATTAGACCACTTGGTCTCATCTAGAGGTAATATGTGTGGACCATGATAAATCAATTTCCAAAGACTAGGATTAATAGAATTGATCACCATACACAGTTTGCCTAGCCATGAATCAAAATTCAAACCAGTGAAGATTGGCAAACAGTTCATTGATATATGTTCAGTAGAAAAATTCATGATTGTGGAATGCACTGGGATCACTCTGTAGATCGCAAGATCTAGGGACAACAGAGCCTCGCTCTGATACCAATTGTTGGGTCCCGGAGTGCAGGAACACGGATCTAGAGGGGGGGTGAATAGATCCTACTGCTAAAAACTATGTCCAATTAAAAACATAAACTAGCACACAGTGGAATTTACCAGATTGATAGGATTGAGGAAATTAATCTAAATAAGTTTAAACTTAATTCACTCAATCTCACCGAGCTCACACAATTGCATAAACAGATAGAAGAGAACACACAATCACAAGAATCAAACCACAAGACACGGGGATTTTTAAGGTGGTTCGGGACCACGACGGGCTCCCTACGTCCACCCCTCACCAAACCGGTGAGGCTTCACTACACGCTACAAAATGTAGCAACACGGGGACGAACCCCAACACACACACACTGCTTTCATAGCAAAACACACACACGAGGCCTTGCCTCAACCTGCTGCCACAGCAACAACACACACACACACACACACTAGGGAACACATCCCGAATAATATACCTTACACGGAGATACAGCTCCGTCCACACACACGTAGGGCAATGCCTACATAACCACACGAGAGAAAACTCCCAACAACACACACGGATATACTCCGTACAAATCGACACACATAAGACCACACACACACTCGAAGACCCCTTTCTCCGAACACCCACACAAAATATTCTGTCAAATGTATATGTAACAATCACAAATATATGCTATGACCTTCCACACAAATTCTATAGATGTAAACTAGAAGAATGCATCAAGTCTAAGGCTCCCCCTTCTTCATCAAAATCTGATTCTCCTTGCTCGTTGACGGATGATCATAATCTTGACATCATCTTCTTCCTCTCCTCTAGCCGCTTCTCATTTCCTTATTCCAATCTCCTCTCTTCACCTGAAAGAGTAGATAGACATAATGAGTTCAATCTTTAAGCTAATCTCAAACAAGAATATAGACATGAATGGTTTAGAGATTCCCCTCTTCTTCACCTATACAAAAGAATACATGAGCATTAGAGATGTTGTATCACAAAGATTGTAGCTCATATATATATGCAAGACAGAGTGAACAAAGAACATGTAAATGATTATTACACATCTTAGATGCCCATTCAAAACCTTGAACAATCTCAAACAAAAGATATAGAAGTGAAAGATCAAGATTACTCCCTCATGAAATTCTTCTACAGGATGAAGAACGAACTTGAAGCAAGTGTGAAGAAATGCAGCACGAACAAAGGTTGGATATTGATTTCAGATGCAGCTTTCAGTTGTATATGATCTTGGGCTTTGATTCAAGCTTCTTCCCTTCAATTTCAGCTTCAGAGCAAGGTGGAAGAGGGCTTGGGAGCTTCAACTCCGAACCTGCACACACAAGGGTTACAAGAAAACAATTTTTAGATCTTGCATCATCTTCCTTAAGGTTTACATCCCAAGAGTTGTATATAAGTGTTTAGAATGGTCAAGGAACATCCTAGGGACTAGATCCACGAATTAGGGAGATGTATAGGGCATTTGGAATTGATTGGTTGGAATTTTGGAGCAAGAAAATGACGGTCAAAAAGTGCGGCTCGAGGTCCGACCGGAATGGGTCGACCCTTGGGGTCGACGCTCAGGCAATCAGAAGCCAAACAGAACACTTTTTGTGTTCTGTTTTACAGGGGTCGACCCCAAGGGTCGACCCTCGCACTGCCAGAAACCAAACAGAACTAAAAACAAGTTCTGGGTTAAAGGGGTCGACCCTTTCAGGCAGACTACACCAAAATGGGTCTGTTTTGATTCTGTTTGAACATAACCTGAGAGGGTCGACCCCATGGGTCGACCCCTACTAGATTGGGCCTGAAAAACAACTAAAAACACCATCAATTCAATGGGAAACAATTGATTAAATATTACCATTATCCCATGAAGATCAACCATGATTTTTCATCCTGAAAGATAAGATAAAGTAAGGTGTTAGTTGACAATCAAGATCTTTACATCAAGCATTAACACTATGACCATGTTCACAATAAATTGCTTCGTTGAACCTATTCCAAGAGTGAAAGATGGAACTTAAAACATTATTTTACCTGAGTTTCACATTGTCCTTAAATGCTTGTTCTTTTGTTGAATCGTTCATGTAAGAATCATGGAGTTCCAATATTGAATTACCATTGCATGATCAACAAATTTGGAATCAAGGTACGCATAACAATGTTGAGTCACATTCCATGTGATCAATCCACAAGCTCATCAAACCACATATCATTCCCTCCATTCATTTAGCATTACCAAAGTACACATTCATGATATGTGGCTCAATATGACATGATGCTTAATATGAGAGGCTCAATATGACATGATGCTCAAAATGACATTTATCCAAGTATGTTTTTCACAGAGGCTTCTCATTAAATACAAATCAATCTCACCAAGTGTAGAGACAATGTGTATGCAATGTTTGTGCTAACTTCAAAGCACGTATGCATCCACATGATGATAAGCCTTGTAGAATTACAATTCATCCACATGATGATAAGCCTTATAGAATTACAATGCAACCACATGATGATATCCCAAAAGAAATAGTTTATGATCATTTCTACAACCAGTTCAAGTGAAGAGCATTCACGCACAAGGCTAAGCAACAAAGGCATTTTGTAATCATCAAAATCACATACACAACAGGTGACTTGGGATCCGGGGAAAGAATTCTGGACAGGCAGAAGCAGCACAGCACATGAACAGACGATAACGGTTGCCTCGGCGTCGCACCTGGGCTTGGGGAGTCGCACCCCGACTAGATCCCATCGCAGGAACTAGATCTTGAGCATCACACTCAAGGGATAACACAAGAGAATCACTCTCTTCACAAGAACACTCTTCATTCAAATCTTAAAATTCTCATTAACTCTTACAAGACACTATACATGGGTTTATATAGAATGGAAGGAAGGGGGAGGGGGTTGGAAAATGGCATGGGGAGAGGGGAGATAAAGAGGGCTGCGACCTAGACAAGTGGGAGGGGGTGGGGGCTTGGTCTTTGGTCATCCAAGAGAGGTGGGAAGGTGGAAGTAACCTCCCTTTGGTCAAGGAAGGTGGCAAGCCACCATTTGGACCAAGAAAGGGGTGGAATATTAGACTTTTTTTATCATGTGTCCCCTTGAATGGTCAAGCCATCTAGAAGCCCACCTTGGACCTTTGACCGGCCCCACATGGGCCCTAATGCTTAAGTGGACCAATGGGGAAGGGAATGAGGGGCCCCCGCTGGACCTACGGGACTTTTACACAAAAACCCAAACATCTTTGGGGAATGACAAATTGGCTTATAAAGCCTTACAATTGCAAACCTACTTCCCAAGGATATAAATGCAAACTAAAAGGACACAAATACAAAAATAAAATTTAGTGTCCAGTGTAGATTCCCATCACACCAACAAGCTTTAAAGCAGTATCTACAAAAGGTGATGGTCAATGAAGACATCCCAGCTGAACAGATCACTTCAGTCTTAACTCCGGTAGGTGACCAACCAGCTATTGTCTTTCATGAGCATGAATTAGCTCCAAAGCCGACAAGGAAGTACACTTTGTGCATCACCATTGATATTAATAAAGTGGCCGTTAAACAATGTTTGGTAGATACTGGAGCGTCCATCAATGTGCTGCCTCCTAGCACTTTAAAAATGTGTGGCATTCCAGACAGTGAGATACGACCGTCAACCATTACAATCACGGCTTATGATAACACCAAGAAGCCGCCTCTGGATATGATTACTTTGAAAGTTGGGCTGGGTCATGTGTCAATTACAATAGATTTTCACATTTTAGACATAGATCCAACTTTTAATGGTATTTTGGGCCATCTATATATTCAAGAGCTTGATGCCGTGCCCTCTACAAACCATCAATGTATAAAGTTTCCACATAAAGGGTGCATCATCAAAGTCACCAGTATGCCTATTCTTCCGTCAGTTAATATACACTCTGCAACCTCAGTACCCTCTATATGGCTGGCTAATAGGCCCTTGTTATTAGTATTGGATCTTGCCGATCCGCGGCATGACTTGTTAAGGCTACAAGTTTCATCTTCTATATCAGCAGCAACATCACCCCTACCTTCCAAGGGGAAGAAAAAAAAGAATATGGTGAATACCCCAGGTTGGAACATCATGATGAGAATAGGGTATAGATCCGGCAAGGGCTTGGGTATCAGTCTCCAAGGCAGAGTGAAGCCCATCAAGGATTGCAAGCTTATTCCTCGAGGCGGCCTTGGGTACAAGGGGCCGGCCAAGGAGAAATGTGATGAAAATGAAAAGAAGCCATGGGCTGCTATGACTTCTACTCTCGAGATGGATAGATAGCTGCTTACTTGGACCTTGTATACTCACTTTGTGAAGGGGTACGCTCACCAAGCCGACGAGCAAACAACAATGATTACTTCAATGTTGGACCACCAAGATGTGCATTCACGCCAATTTGCTCGCCATCTAGCGCCCCTTGTCACATATAAGGCCTTGGAGACCATAAGGCCGCTTAAAAGATGAAAAATGGATGATTCTGTGTGAGTGGTACCGATGGTTTGACATGAATGATATTACTATTGCTTTGAGCCTACTGTTTATGCTGACTGACCCAGAATAGCCACCGCTCATTCATGAGCTGATTGAAAAGCTAGCAGTAATCACCAACAAGAGACAGCTATTAAGTAACTACACTGATACGGGACAGCCGGACGTGCCGTTTGAGGCAAATTTCACTATAGACTAGTTGTGGGCTTTTATTTGTTCATTCCTTGCACCCATCACTCATCACCTTTTGGTGCTCCAAAATTTTTAACTCCAATATCCCTAGACCACCCGCGGTCCTGATCTCCTTATCTCCCGATTTTCTATGAACTCCATCAATTCCTCCTCTGCTTATCCAGCAATTCGCTAAACTTTCCATTGCGCCCTCGCTCGGGCAGTCTCTTGTTCAACCCTTTTCCGATCTTTCGATTTCAACTTCATCTTCTACTCCTTCTTCCCACTACTTCATTATTGAAAATGAAAAAAAGAAAAAAATGCCAAAATTCAAACTTTTTAATCCTCCATCTCTTTTGAAGAGACCTCCTATCTTTTTTCATGAGTGTGCCTCGACCCAAGGGCCGCTCATTCAAAGTCCGTTAGCAGACCTCTTTTACTCCTCTAATGAGGAGTCTTCTTTTGTACCTTCTCCTGTACCCACCTTTTCTTCCTCCTCTTCTCTAGGTTTCAGTAATCAGGCTAGTTCATCTTCCTCTTCTAGTAGTAAGAGTCTTGGGGTAGTTCCCGATAGGAAAGCCAAGGGTAAGCAGACCCCCCATAGGTTCTTGTTGGATTTAGCCAGGAGGTGCCGGGCATGTTTGGCCCTTCCCGAATTCTTGGAGGATCCGATCTCCCTGCTGGATTTAGAATGTGAGGATGTGTGTTCCATAGACGAAGAGTTCGGGGTTTATGAGATTATGAACGATGAAGACCCTATCGAAGAGGGGGATGAAGTATACGATGGATATGAGGATGAGGCTGATGCTTTTGCTAGTGGCATGAGGAGATTCGACGAACCGTCAGCCTCAGTAGAAGAGCCTACCAAAGAAATCAACTTGGGTACCAAGGAAAACCCTAGGATTGTCCTCATAAGTAAGAATTTGCCTCCCCCTGAAGAAGAGGCACTTATTTAGGTTTTACAAGAATTCAAAGACACGTTTGCATGGAATTACGAAGATATGCCGGGTTTGGATCCAGCGCTCGTCGAGCACCGCTTAACACTTAAGCCAGGGTCCGTACCGGTCAAGCAGCGGTTAAGATGTTTCCACCCTCATATGGCATTAAAGATGAAAGAAGAGGTCAATAAGCTCCATAAGCGTAGATTCATTAGAGTCATCCTTTATCCCAACTGGGTGGCCAACATTGTTCCGGTTATGAAGAAAGACGGAAGGGTCATAATTTGTAGACTTCCGGGACCTTAACCGCGCATGTCCTAAAGATGATTTCCCCCTCCCTCACATTGATGTTTTAATCGATAATACGACAAGGTATGAGACCCTCTCCTTTATGGATGACTTTTCTGGGTACAACCAGATTCACCTGGCTGACGAAGATCAAGAAAAGACTTCCTTCACTACACCTTGGGGCACTTACTGTTATGTGGTCATGCCGTTTGAGCTCAAGAATGCCGGAGCCACCTACCAAAGGGCCATGATGGCTATTTTTCATGATATGATCCATATTTATATCGAGGTGTATGTGAATGACCTGGTAGTAAAATCAAGAACAAGAATTGAGCATCTTGGGGTTCTAACCAAAGTGTTGCAAAGAGTCAGGGAATATCAGCTAAAAATGAACCCTAAGAAGTGTGTATTTGGTGTGTCGTCTAGTACGTTGTTGGGATTCATTGTTAGTAAGAGGGGTATTGAGATTGATCCCAATAAGGCAAGGGCAATAAGAGATATGTCTCCTCCTGAAAATTTGAAAGAAGTTTGAGGATTGATCGGGAGGTTGCAATTTATCCGTCGGTTTGTCTCCCAGCACTCACAAAGGTGTAGACCATTCTACGAGCTTACCAAGCCGGGAGTCAAATTTAATTGGGATGACAAGTGTCAAGCGGCTTTTGACGGATTGAAGGATTATCTGTCAAACCAGCCTGTCCTGAGGCCGCCAGTTCCAGGTAAACCACTTGTTCTTTATGTCTCAGTCCTGGATGACTCAGTAGGTGTTGTCCTTGCGCAAGTTGATGAAGAAGGTAAAGAGAGGGTAGCCTACTACTTGTCTAAACTTCTCAACCCCGGTGAGAAAAAGTATACAACTATAGAGAAGACCTGCACAGCTCTAGTCTGGGTAGTTCAGAAGTTGAAACATTATTTCTTAGCTCATGCGGTTCATCTCATTGCTCGTATGAATCCCATCAAGTTTATCCTTGAAAAATTTGTTCTTACCGATCGATTAGCATGATGGCAAAGCTTCCTTTCTCAGTTCGACATCACTTACATTCAGCAAAAAGCGATTAAAGGCCATGCCATAGCAGAACATCTTGCTTATTACCCTCTCCCTAGATTTGATCCTGTTCGCTCAGAGTTTCCAGATGAGGAACTAATGTCCGTCAATCAGCCCGATTCAATGTAGACATTACATTTTGATGGAGCTCTGAATTCTCAAGGAAAGGGGATCGGCATTGTTATCCTATCACCAGAGGGTATCACTATTCCACTTGCCTCTCAGCTTGCATTTCCAGTTACAAATAATATAGCTGAATATGAGGCTCTTCTAGCCGGACTGGAGGCCGCTCATCAATTTGGTGTTACCCAATTACGGATTGTAGGTGATAGTTAACTTATTTTTCGTCAAGTGCTTACCAAATGCCTCACGCTCGATCCCAAACTCAAACCCTACCAGGAACTAGCTTCTGCTTATGCCAAGCTGTTCACTAAACTGATCTTCGTCCATGTTCTTCGAAATCAGAACATCTTAGCTGATGCTCTTGCTTCACTTGCTTCCTCCTTAGTCTTCCTTCCCGAGAGAGATTTCCATTCAGTTATCATTCAGAAGCATCTTACTCCTGCCACCAAAGATCCTACATTTCTTAGTGTTAAGGAAGAGGTGCCTAAGAAGGCTAAGGAAGGAGGAATCATTGAGAATAAAGAGATCATGCTGCTAGATCTAGAAGAAGAATTGGATGACGAGAAAAAGCCATGGTACTACGAGATTGCTAAGTATGGCCAAGATCAGTCTTATCCCGAAGGGGCCACGGCAGAAGAAAAGAAAGCCATTAGAAGGGTTGCTCAGAGATACACTTTGGTTGGAGGAGTGCTTTATAGGAGAGGTCTCACTGGTGTTTTACTCAGATGCCTCGACAATAACGAATCATGGAAGGTCATGGAAGAGGCACACTCAGGAGTTTATGGGGGCCATGTCAATAGCCAGATGTTAGCTAAAAAGATTCTTAGATTAGGCTTGCATTAGCCCACTCTAGAAGAGGACTGTTCTATCTATGTTCGAAGGTGTGTTAAGTGCCAACTACACGCCGACAAAATCTATTCTCCTGCATCTTCACTCCATCTTATATCTTCCCATTGGCCCTTCTCCATGTGGGCTTTCGATATTATTGGACCTATTGGTGATTCAAACCTCCTCACAAAACCAAAGTCATTTATATTCACGGCCACAGAGTACTTCACCAAGTGGGAAGCCGAAGCATATGTAGAGATCAAAGCATCAACCGTTTGCAAGTTCATTATGAAGAATATCATTGCAAGATTCGGCATACCAAGTACCATCGTCACCGACAATGGGCCACAGTTTATCTCTCAAGAAATTCAAGATCTCTGCAACAGGTATAACATTGCATTGCATCATTCGTCTCCTTATTATCCGCAGGGCAATGGCCAAGCAGAGGCAACAAATAAAACTTTGATTAAAATCATCAAGAAAACATGTGAAGCTAACAAATTTGTGGATTGGCCAGAAAAGCTTGTAGAAGCTCTATGGGCCTACCGTACTTCTATTCATACACCTACTGGGCAAACCCCATTCGCCCATACTTATGGGGTGGAGGCGGTGGTTCCTTATGAGATTCTTATACCTTCCCTTAGAATACAATTAGACAAGGAGCTCTCTATTGATGAGCGCCGTGAATCTCTCCTTGTACAATTAGAACTCTTAGATGAGAGACATCTGGCCGCCGCCGAACATGTAAGAGTTTATCAAAATAGGCTTTCACGTTTCTATCAAAAGAAAGTAATTGAGAGAAAATTCAAAGTTGGTGAAATGGTAATCAAAAGAATCTTTGTAAAACCTGGTGGACCTCGTTCAAAACTACAACCAAATTGGGAAGGGCCTTATGTAATTAAAGAAGTCTATCCTGGCAATGCTTACAAACTGATTAACGCTGAAGGGGAAGAATTGGCTCACCCTTGTAATAGATTGTATCTTAAGAAATACTACCCTTAAGTCAAAGAAAAAAATAAAAAAAATAAAAAAAACAAAACAGCAAAAATGATGATGGCATGGTACGTGGGTCACGAGACCCGAAAGATCAAAAATCTCTAATTCATTCTTCAGTCTTGATGGTTTAACTCTGGATCAATACACACACAACACGCTTAGCTCATGAACTCTAGCAGTGCAAAATTCGAGAAAAGTCAAAGCCAACTAAGAGTGTAAAAGACTTTACCCGTTCTCTTCTCTTCGGTTCACAAGGGGGGAAGTTATACCTTGGGCCGACCACCCAAACCTACCCGCCGCCGTAGTCGGTGGAAGTCACGGCCCAAAAGGGAACAATATGTTGCAAAAGCCCGAGTACAATTAGGTTTTTATTTTTGAAAAGAAATGCAAAAATCAAATACAAAAGAAAAGCATGACAAGAGGGCAAAGTCCCCACAGGGAAAACTCTGGTCGTAAGCATGCAAGAATAAAGGGCAAAAGACAAACAAGAATTTCCCTAAGCCAAAGACTGAACCCCAATAGGCAATAGGGTAGGGGAGGGAGGTTTCCTTGGTTTTTTGGAACCCCTCGTGGACCTCCCCAACTTTTTCATCCACCCCCCTCCGTGGTAGGTCATAAGCTTGAGGAATGGTGGAGATGGACTTAGGAGGATGGGCCGCAAAAGGTCACGAGTGAAAGCACAAACTTGAAGCACTTTGACCCTTTATTAAATTATTTAAGAATTGTTAATGAATTTAAGATGGTGAACGTGTAAGGTTTTGGAGCCTATGTATCTTGCTTCGTTATTTCAAAAAAAGATGTGTTTTCAATTAGCGCATAGTCATAGGGCCGTTATTTTCTTAATCAGCGACGTCTTCCTGGTCGTCAATTAAAAAATAATAATAATAATGAAAAAAATGTTTTCAATTAGCGCCTAGTTATAGGGGCGTCATTTTACTCAACATTATTAAATAGCGACCATTCAGAGGTCACTTTTTACTTAATTGGTGACATCTGTCTAGTCGCCAATTTTCACATAGAGCCCCGCCCCTTCCTATTGCCATATCATTTGCTTGCTTGCATCTTGTGTGGGCATCTTTTAATTCCAGTATGCATCTGCTTGCTTGAATCTTGCATTTTTCTTTATTCTTCGTTATTACCTTAGTTGATTAAAGGCTTGGCCCCTTGACCCTTCATCAAGGCCAAAAAAGGACATCCCCCTTGCTTATTGAGCAAGGGGCCAAGCCGGACAGATTAATTAATTTGTTTTCTTAAGTGTAGCACACAGGGATAAGAAGAAGGAAAAGACAAAGTTGCACAAGTGCTCAAAATGACAATTCAGGTAACAAAAACATGCTTTTCATATATATATGCTCATAATCTATGGTGTACAAAATACAGGAGGTGGAACATATACTCTCTCTCTCTCTAGCTCTCACCTCCACTCTCCTCTCTCCTACTCTCCGCCTCACCATCGTCTCGACGACGGGACTGCAGCGGGAGCATGGACCCCCGGGAAGCAGCTGAGCCACCGGCTCGAGCCTGCTCCTCTGCCTCGTTCCTCTGCCGAGTCGAGAAACCTGCTAGGTAGGTGGTGCTGGCGAAAGCGCTAGAGTGACCCGTGGCCCACGCTCGCTCTCGGCCTCTCTAGAGGCGCTCCTCCGTAGCCAGCAACCGCTCTCGTACGACGGCCAGCTGCGCCCTCGAATTCGCGAGCTCGCACTCCACCCCCTCCTCGATCACTCTCGGGGCTGCGCTCCCTCCTCTCCACCTTGAAAAGGATCCTCAGCTCTATCACATTACTGGGCAGCTCCTCTCGCCGCCTTAGTATCTCCTCTAGCTCTGCGACCCATTGATCGCGGATCGTAAGCTCGGTGCCGGCTAGAGCCGCCCGAGTGAGCACATCCTGTAACTCAACAGCCTGCATCATTTAAGCATCTTTTAAAAGCATCATGACATAAAGTATTTGTGAAAAGAAAAGCATGCATACAAGGTTTTGTTACTTACCCCTGCCTCGTGGCGCCTCGCCTCCTCCTCTAACTCTGCGATCTGCCGGTCGCGGATCATGAGCTCAGTCCGGGCATGAGCAGCCCGAGCAAGTGCCTCCTACAACTCTACAACCTGAAGGCCACCATTCACATATGTCTTTTGAATATTCATTCTTGAAAGAATTTTGTGCATCTATCTTTGAACTTACCCGCCCAGCTAGGTCACGCTCCGCTGCCTCGGCTCTTGCTACTGCCCCAGTGAGTAACCCCTGCAAGGAATCCACCATGATACTCTGATCCCTCGTGCTGGATGAGGCACCTACCGTCCCTCCTGTTGCTGCTCCCTGCTAGGCACGCTGCATTCATTGAGATTGTCAGTAGCTTAACATCAATAATTCAGGAATATTTCATCATATAGTTAAGTGCACTCACCAGGGTCTCTAAATCCGCCCGCATAGCTGCGAGTGTTGGTTATAATGTGTCCCTTCTTTTGCAAGATGGGCTATGATGCCAACTATGATGAAAGTATGAGTAAATAGTGGAATTAATCAACCCCATGAACATGTACAACATGAACTTAGGCAATCAACATGAATACTAGCATGGGCATGCTATCTCAATCAGAACTAAGCTAAGCAAACAAAGAAAAACACACGCCGGGGCGTGGAATAAGGAGATAAAGAAAAACACACCGTATAGGTGGAACAAGCAAATGAGGAGAAAATATGAAGAAGGAGAGAGCTAATGCCCAAACTAAGGAAGATGTGATCGCCACTAAGGTAAAAACAAGTCAAAGACCTGGTAAATACCTTAGAATAGAAGGATGATGCACCCGCCCATGGGAGAGAGAAAGCAACCAGAAAAATTGCAGCTCTATCAAATGTAACGGTTGGAGACTGATGCGTCACAGAACTGTGACGGCCTCACGATAAGCCGCTACGGGAATATAACGCGTCTATGGTAGACCGTTGAGCTTCTACAGAATAAAAATTGGGAATGTTTGATCTCCAAGCTTTCCAGCCGGCCAGGAAGCTTGGGCCTCGTGCTAGGAGCTTTGTAAACCTGTAAAAGAGTGTAGATCACAAGAAAGATAACCCCAAATTAGCCCTTGGACAAAGTAGTATCAATAAATCAAAGAAACTTAAGAACATGCAAAAGGAAAGGGAAATACCGGGGAGGTTGTTTATTTTAACCCCTCTGGGGCGTTTTAAAAGATAGGAAGGATGTAAATGTATGCAGAAGATGCAAGAACATGGTAGAGGAAGAGGGACAATGCTATGATGCTTGGAAGAGGGAAAAGACGCTAGAGAAGAAAACTGTGATTGAACTAAACCCCTGGAATCAATACTCCCTGGACTTTAGAAGCAGATGGACGTGGGAAGCAGCTCTCCTTGGTTGGTTCTATTTTTAGGATGCGGCAGCACTTCGACGCGAACTCCAGATGTCTCCTCTTCAAGCCATGAAGTCAAGGGCTCTATTTATAGACCCTCAAACTCTCCAGTCGAGTATAGGATAATCCAGCTAGAAGTAGGACGTTTCTTAGCAAACTCCTGAAGATAATACTCCCAAGAGTCCATAGAAACAAATAGAAGGTTCTGATGATCAGATTTGAAGGAGAAATCCTCAGATCAAACTCTTAATTCGACCACGGAGTAGCAGAGAAAGAGCAGTTCTGCTAGAACTCTCTGTTTAACGTAACGGCTGCACGATAAACCTCTACAGGGATGTAACGCCCCAGAACGAGACCGTCATAAAACCTTATCCATTAATAGATAAGGCCAACGGGCGAATTTTTCGAATGCAGGACTCTAGATGAATGTACCAGTCAAAGATAGATGCGTCACAATGAATGTAACAGTCACATGATAAGCCGTCACACCCAACGGATAGGATATGAGATAAGCTTTTGAAAGAAGCCTTTGACTTAAGGACTCTGGCATGATGTAACGGACCAAGGTAGATGCGTCAGAGGATTGTAACGCGCCATCAAAGGACCATTAGAGACAATGGAGTGCAAATGAAATGAAAGTTTGCTAAGCTTCGTTCAGCGGAAAGAGGTAAGGAACAAGACCCAACCAAGGAGACATGACCCATGAAATAGACCTCAAATTGACCAAGATATCCCCATAAGGGTGAACAACTCGGAGCATCATTTAAAATGAATATGGAGATGACCCAACTTATTGGTCATAAAACGGGTGTCAATAGATGCCCCTCCTTAACGTCTCCTTTGCAGGGGAGTGAGCGGAGGTGAAGCGAAAACGAAATGGAATATAGAGATGAAGCGGAGATGAAGTGGAGTGGACTGAAAAGCGGGCGTTAAGGCAAACGACACCCGTTCTCAACCAACGAGCGATAGGAATTTTCTGGAAAACCTCGAACCAATGACAAGGAAATAGCCAACTAAATGACGCATGTCTGGAGGAACTACCAACTAAGGAAAGGAAAACACGGCCAGCGGCCGGAGCGACGGAAAGGAAAACGACAATTAACTAAACTCCAGATAGGAATCATCAGCTAACTAGATCGAGCGAGTAGACCGAAGGAAACCTTCCAATTCAGAGTGGAATGACTCTCCTTATTTGAGATCATTGAACATATAGTTATTCACCATTATTGAAACACCTGGACAGATGAGGCTCGTGAATGCTCAAAGATGCGCATGATGCATGCTGAGCTAAAATAAAGAAAATGTCCAAAAAAATACAAAGAAAGAAAAAATAATAAGATACTCGAGAATAGTATTGCTAGACCGGAGAAATTAGGGTCAGGACACCGTCTGCAACCACGGCGTGCAAGACAGAATCGTCATCCCCAAGCTTTTCCAACCTAACGGCCTATTTAACGATTAAACATGTTTACTTAGATCATCATCATTTTTGTTTAAGGGGAACATCACATCCTAGAACACATGAATGACCAGCCAGTTCTCGAGATAATATATCATATATAACATATAGTAATGCATTAAGGGATAAAGGATCGAGATACTGTACCTAACTTACCTGTGCGGTGAAGTTGCGGAACATGATGGCGAAATGGCATTCATGATTTCATCCATAGAAAAAGGGGTTAGCCAACAACAATTAATCATCTTCAAGCATGAACTTCATTGATAACATAAGCCATGAAAGCATAATGATAATTCATTCATAAAATAGGGCATTATCATTCATCAAATGTTTTAAAGCCTCTGACGGTCCATGGAAGGTGCGTCAGAAAATTGTAACGGTCTGAGATAGACACGTCACACAACGTCGGTTCACATTTTTCAAAAATAGATAACTATTTCACCTGACGGCCCAAGATAGACGCGTTAGAGATTGTGACGGTCTTACGATAGACCGTTACAGTTTCTGGGCGTTCAAAAAAAACAAACCGAATGGCCGTTCCCCACTCACATTCGTTTAAACACCCAAATCGAGCAACAAACCCCACCAAGACCCCACCGAGACCCCACTCTTTACCGGCAACCATGACCGGCGATGAGCTCCCCCGGCTACCAATGGAAAGAGAAAAGGGGAAGAAGAAATTGGCGATCAAGCGTTGCCGGGATGGCATAGCCCGGGAAAAGACTCCCCCGGCGGCGACCGAGCAACCGGCGGCGGCGGCGGAGAGAATGGAGGATAACCCTCCCACTGTCGGAGAAGAAGGGAAAGAAGCCATGGAGGAGGCTATTGGAGGTGAAGAAGGGGCCTCGACACCGGAGAAGAAGAAATGGGGCCGGGACCGAGAGGTACGTCCCTCGCCCAAAAATCAATTCTTTCAATTTTTAAGTCCATTCATATGCGATTGAGGGGATAGAAATGGGTCTGGGGACCCATTGGGAACGTTTGTAGGCCATTGTGGCCAATTCCACAAACTGGGGGACCAAAGGGGGTGATGTCCATTTCGGAACCACGTAACGGTCCTTCCAGGGACCGTTACAACACCTGACGCACCACCCTTGGTGCGTCAGAGAACTCTGATGCGCCAGGGTACGACCATTAGATGAACCAGAGATAGAACTGATTTTTTATGCTTATTCAATTTTTTTGTTGTTTTATTCATATTAAATGCAATGATTTGAAACTAATGAGATGACTAACTTATGCTCTACATGTGTCCAGGGGAAAAGAAGAACCAGAATATCTTGGCTGCAGATCAGGGCGGTGTACCAAGCATTGCCCGAGTATCAGCGGGAGAGACTAGGTGCTATGGGCTTCGGAGAAGTCCTTAGCATAGAGGTGATACTGATGGATACGCCTCTGCTATACGCGCTGCACGAGAGATGGGACCCTGTCAGCCGAGTATTTATCTTCCCCTGGGGTCACATGATCCCAACACTAGAAGACATGGCCAGGATTATAGGGATGCGAGTCCACGGAGCAGCGGTGACCGGCTGGACCTACGGCGATTATAGAGTGATAGCACAGGAGCTGTTAGGGCTGGATTTGGTAAGACCAGGACATCCATCATCCCAACTGTCACGATCGAGACTCCAGGAGAGCCTGGGTCTACGGGGAGCAGCTATAGCAGTTGGGGAGCTCCCAGAACAGCACCTAGACCGAGTGATTGAGCAGGTCCGCCCGAGAGTAGCAGCGGAGGCGGGGCCAGAGGGAGACAGAGTTTTGAGGCGGTTCCTGATTTTTTTGTTCGGGAAGCTGCTATTCCCAACCCGAGCAGATGTGATCAGCTACAGGCTGCTACCATTGCTGGAGGATTTGGGCAGAGTGGGAAAATATGCATGGGGAGCGGCAACACTGGCCTTCCTGTTCGAGTCCTTGAGCACGACCGACCGGCAGATGATGCTGGGTGGCTTCTCACCTTTTCTTCAGGTAACTGCTGAACTCTAAAATGCTTATGATAATGAACATGAATGCAATTTGCTGACACTTGACTTATAAAATGTAGATCTAGAGCTTCGTCTACCTCTCGGGGATTGGGCGAGGTACGCAGATGTATCCCGGACGACTCCCTATCGCGAGGCAGTGGATGGTTGCGAGGGACACGGAATCGATCACCAGGCTGACTCGGGCCATCCAGAATGATCTTGACTCATTCCCACATATAGTGGTAAACTCCGAACTTAAACTTTCTATATGCTCCTTAAATGTTTTCTAATGCTGCTAAATGCTGACATGGACTCAATTACCTTTTCAGGTGCGCTGGACACCGTACAGGGATGAGAGCTACGAGGGACAGCCATGGGTCAAGGCATCCCTGGCATACAGCGGGTGAGATGTCTGGCTACACTGCATCAACGTGATCGAGCCGCTGCACAATCTCCTGATCCTGAGGACACGGGGACTTCATCAGCCAGAGGTGACATTCCCTCGCAGAGATGATGAGCACCCGGGAAAATCTTCAAAGGGCATTAGCGGAGACGTCGATTGGTGCACCCGGAAGGCAAAATATGTGCACGATTGGAATAAGAGAGGCTGGGCCATAAAGGATTGAGCAGACAGTGATCAAGCCTACCTCAAGGCCTACTCGCAGCGGTACGACAACCAGGTGTTTTGAGGCACCCGACGATCGGTATGAACTTCTAAACTTAAAACCCTTGTCTACTCCAATTAATTTTCTATATGCACTGACTTTATTTTCTAAATGCAGCTAGACCCACAGGGAAGGATAGCCGAGCTTGAGGGACTACTCCATGCCACCATCCAGCAGCGGGATGAGTATCGGGCTACCTTGGAGCTTTTGGTGAGTTTCCCTAAACCTTAGACTTAAATGCTTATGCTTATGATGCCATTCTGACTGATTTTGACTTCTAAATGTAGCAGGCTGAGGGAGCCCAAAGAGCTGGACCAGATGCTCCATCCTCATCGTCACAGCCTGTCGGGGGTAGAGCTGAGCGGGATGCAGAGTTTACTCGGGCGGTAGCTTGGGCCGAGGAGGCGGAGGCCACCCTCGCGGAGCGGGTAAGAATCAACCCAATTCCCTTAGACTTAAAATGCTTTTGATTATGCCAATGCCTAATGAACTGACTATGCAAAATGCAAAATGCAGGCGAGAGAGCTGACCGCAGCGGTTGTCGAGGCTGAGCAGGCTCGAGCGGAGGTAGAGCGACGACGATCGGAGGCAGAGAGACTCCGGACAGAGTTGGCTCAGGCACGGGCCAATGTGGAGAGACTCCGTACCGGGACAGCGGACTTGGAGCGTTACCGTACCGAGGCCCGTGAGACACGGCGTCAGATCTTCGAGTTGAAGATCGAGCTGTGGACGATGGAGCGGATGGTGCGGATGATGGGCCGCAGACCGGAGCGGAGTACCTCACAGAGTAGAGCACGGAGGAGCGTTGCCCCGAGCGGATCAGTTGCAGATTTTCTTGCCAGCTCCTCCGGTCAGCGGAGGAACGAGGAGGCAGAGCAGAGGCAGCAACGAGAGGAGGGGAGCATCTCCATAGCCCCACCAGCGAGGAGACCTGAGGGTACTGGCAATAGTGATGGCCCGGGAAACAAGCCGACCGAATGACTTTGTATTTTCTTTCTTATTGACACCCACACTTGTACATAACTTATGTGAATGAAATGGAATGATGAAAATGAAAGAAAATTCTTTTTTGTGTTTTGTTTATGTGGATGAATGAATGGATGCGTGGATGAAAATGGATGTGAATGTGTGGATGAATGTAAATGAAGGTGTAAATGAATGTAAACATGGGACAAAGTGTAAGACTGGTAGGTTAGACCAAAGGATGATGAAAAAAAACCTGTAGCAGAGGGTGTGACGGTCCAATGGTGGAGCGTCAGGTCCATGTAACGCATCAAGCTTAGGCCGTCAAAGATGACAAAGCGAAAGTGGACTGAAAAACTTGTTGCAGAAAATATGACGGTCCAATGATGGAGCGTCAGGATCAGGTAACGGTCCAAGGTTAGACCATCAGACATGACAACAAAATTGAGCTAAAAATGTGTAGCAGGAAATGTGACGGTCCAGTGATGGAGTGTCAGGGAGTAGTGGCGGTCCTACGATGAACCGTCAGAGAAAAAACTGTAATCCGAGACGGATTCTGCCGTGAGAGCCTGAACTCGAGGCAAGGAGGCCTTAATCCACACTAGAACCCTCCTAAGCTTAGGATAAGGCTTTCTAACCCCAGTCTTATCATTCTAGCACCAAAATCAAGCCTTTATAAGCCCAAAAAATGTAGCTTTCATTAATCCTCTGCTTCAAGGGCTGAAAACTTCATCAAAAGGCAAGGAAAACCATGAAGAGAAGCTCCAGAGAGATGGGCATGGAGGAGAGAGTCTACACCGGTCCCAAAGCAGCCAAGAGAGAACATGGGGAGCTGCAAAGATTGACATCCATCCCCAAGCATCTGAGCTCAAGTGCCCAAAGAGTGGTAAGTTCCAAAAGTTCATCAATTTTTGTACTTTCCATGCTTCTTATAATTCTTCCTTTTTCTCCTTCTCTATTCCTTTTCTCTCTAGCCTTTGCCTGGCCCAAGGTGTTATTCCAACTTAAAGTTGGTGGCTCCCATGGTCAAAAAACTCCCATTAGAAGTCTTGTCGATCCTTCGGGCATGGCACCTCCAACCTTTATTAGTTTTGGCCAAAAAATTTCAGAAATTGTCCTTAGATTGGGCAAGCATTTCAGCCCTCATAGAGCTATGGCATCCACAAACACACACCTTTCTCTTCCCTGCCTTTGAAGCTACAGTCCTATTGGAGGAGGTAGAGACCTACCTAGCCCTTGCTAAGACTAAGGTGGGGGATGAAGATCTAGTGTGCCATACGATTGAACTCATCGACCCATCCTTGATTCTAAGTGATTTCATACACAACTCAAAGGACGTGAGGACCATGATCAGTCCATGCCATATTCACTTGATACCCATGGCTCAATGGATAGTCTCTCATTGCAAAAATAAGTGGGAAAGATATGAAGCCATTGCCAAAGCCGTGTCGGTTTGTTTATGCGGGGTCTTCCTTTTCACCACCACCGACCACCTCTTAGATATCCAAAACCTTAGTATCATCAGCGGGTTGTGGCAGGGTTTATCGATTTCTCAAACGGTCCTTTCATACCTATATGAAGAACTTAGCTCAGCTTGCTTAGGAGGACATCTATTCGGCTCATTGATACTCCTTGAGTGTTGGATGGGCGTGAGAATCAAGTTCCGACCCAAGGAGGACATACCTTCAGCTAGCCGGATCTTTGGGAGCCACCCTTTGTTCTTTATCGGAGGTGCATGTGGGCTTCCTTCACAGGTTGAATGCCGGACGGCGGTCAAGAAAACGTGGGACAATTGGCGCCTCTTCCTCAACACCTTGCCAATAGAGAAGTTCATGATGCGTCCAAGAGTCCTTCGGAGCACCTTGCTCAAGGTACCACAGTGACCAGGTCTTGATCTTCAGCTAGTGGGGAACACCACCATGGCGATCTACAACCCACACCGGTGCTATCTTCAGATCGGGCTACTCCGTACCATAGTTCCTGCACTATCACATTTCCCTCCCCTTCAAGCTAGGAAGATGGGGACCGATGAGGATAAGAGAGCAGTCCGGAGCACCCTGACCATGTGGGAGATCAGCAAAGTGCGCCCGTGGCAAGAAGAGGTCGAAAAAAATGACGAGGGACGCCATGGCTATGTGAAGGAATTACGCAAGATCCGGCCTCTTGCGGATAAAAAACTGAATGTAGCTTGAATTTCCTGAATGTAATGACAACTGAAGTTTACCAACCAATCTTATGTATCATTGAATTCAATTGAATGACATGGAAGTGCCTTAAGTTGATGGAATATAAATTTGATGCTTGATTGGACCCAAATGTCCTTCGAAAACAGAGCTTCTGGTGGATGTAACGGTCCTACATAGGGCCGTCACAACTCTCTGACGGTCTCACCATGAGCCGTCCGAATGGATGAATTCAGAAAACTGAGTTTTCTATCCTCGGGAAGGTATAACGGTCTAATCATGGGCCGCCAGAGTGAAGTGACGGTCTAATGTAGACGCGTCAGGAAGGGTTTACTGAGAACAAATGAGTTTCAACCTTCGGGAGAAAGTAACGGCCGAACCATGGACCGTCATAGTTCTGTGATGGTCTAAGACTGGAGCGTTATAGGCCTTGTAGGTTTGTGAGCTTGGATCTTGAACCTGCGTTCTGCACACATTTAAATAAGAGACAAGTTAAATCTGTTCTTAGACTCAACCCCTTGTTTGAAATAAGTTAGGAAATGACCATTCTTGATATTTGGTCAAGGGGTGGAGCCTTATTAAATAGGCGGAAAATATAATGGAAACAATGCAATGCATATGATAGTATTTTTAGGATTTTTGTAAATACTCAGATTTTTTGTGAGATTTTGGAAATATATGATGTTTTTGGATTTTGGAATATGATTTTTTTGATTTTAAAATATATGATTTTTTTTATTTTGATTTTGAAAATGCCAGTGCCTCCCTAGAAACGTGGGTCCTCCCCATTTCATTGAGAGTTCCCAAGGTTGGCATGCAATAGAGGTGACAACCCCTGGCCAGGGCCTAACTTACGTGACGGTGGTTCTACCAAGGCCATACCCAGGGTATTTGTCTTAGTCCTGAAAAGGAAAATAGAATGCGGGGGTAAGCTTAGGCCAGATATAGAAGTGTTCAGGGCTTGAGTTCCTCTCCAGACAACACATTCAGAGACTCGGTCTGTTGCGCCAGGGTTTTGTGTCCATCATCGAAACTTTGTCCACTCTAGGCACGCATACGACCGGGCTCATAACTTCCCGCGGGGAAACTGTACTGCCACTCTTGCCATGCCTAGCCTTTTACTTTTCTTGGAGCTTTGGAGATTATGATTGATGGACTTTCGAGATAAACTTTTGCTTTTGTCAAGAAGATTGCTTCTTTCCTTTTGCTTTTTTTTTTCTTTTTTCTTTTCTTTATGGTGTCAGGTTATAACAGACTGCCCCTATTTGAGACCTCATCCCGTCCAGGTGTCTAGATTGGTTGTCGCCTCCTTATTCATCTCTTGCCCCTAGATTCAGCCAAAGAAAGAAATGGACAGGGACTTTGACTTTCCCCCAAGCATGGCCAAGGAGAAACGGTGTCTACAAAGTTGGAAACCTGACCAGGGACGCCGTGTAGTGTGTGATTGCCGTTCTCGGGGTCCTCCTTTTGGGTGAAAGGGAAGAACTCCTTGCTACCGGGGTGGCACTGGATTAGATTCTAAGGAAAGAAACGCTTAAGATACAACCCATTCCAAGCGTAAGCGATAAGCATTCCCTGGATAAACTTTTTGACAACAAACGGCCCTTCCCAGTTAGGTTGCAATTTAGACCTACGATCTGCAGACCGTATGAATTTACGTTTCAAAACCATATCACTTTTTTAAAATTTACGCTCAATGACGTTCTTTTGAAAATAATGCGAAACTCTCTTTTGATAAATGGATACGTGATCGGCCGCATTCATCCTCTTCTCGTCTAAGAGTTCCAGCTGGACGAGCAACGCCTCTCTACGTTCATCGAGATTAAGTTCCTTATCGAGCTGTACCCTTAAGGAAGGGATCAGGGTTTCATATGGGAGCACCACCTCCATCCCATAGGTGAGAGCATAGGGGGTTTGCCCCGTGGGAGTGCGGACGGAGGTGCGGTAAGCCCATAGAGCCTCCACTAATCGTTCTGGCCAATCAGAAAATTTATGAGATTCGCATGTTTTCTTTATGAGTTTGAGAAGGGTTTTGTTAGTGGCTTCGTCCTGGCCGTTGCCTTGTGGGTAATATGAAGATGAATGATGCAATGCTATATTGAACTTCTTACATAGGTCCTTGAGCTCTTGAGAAATGAACTGGGGTCCTTTGTCGATGACGATGCTGCTTGGCACTCCGAACCACAAGATGATGTTCTTCATGATGAAGCGGCACACCGTGGTAGGTTTAATCTCCGCGTACGCTTCGGCTTCAGCCCACTTGGTGAAGTACTCAGTGGCGGTAAGGATGAAGGATTTTTGCTTGATCTGAGAATTGTGATCACCGAGCGGGCCGACAATGTCAAAAGCCCACATGGAGAATGGCCAAGGAGCAGATAGAGGATGAAGAGATGAAGCTGGAGCGTGAATCTTATCAGCATGGAGTTGGCACTTAAGACACCTCCGGACATAGAGGGAGCAATCTTCCTCTAGAGTGGGCCAATAGTGGCCCTGTCTAAGGATTTTCTTTGCTAGAGCCTGGCCATTAACATGACCTCCACACTCACTAGAATGGGTTGCTTTGGCCACCTTCCAAGCTTCATCATCGTCTAAGCATCTCATGTGCATCCCATTAGTAGCGCGCCGGTATAGTTCACCTACGACGATAGTATACCTTGAGATGGCTCTTCTTATTGACTTATGCTGCTCAGCGCTTGCCCCTTATGGGAATGATCCATCCTTGCAATACAGCTCAATTTCATGATACCAGGGCAATTCTTCCTCCTCCAAGATCTCTTCTAATTCCATCAAAGATACTTCCTTCAGCTCTTCCTTCTCAACCCTTGCCTCTACAGTCTTCCTAAGGTTGGCATACCAAGGATCCTGAAGAGAGGGTGCGTCCAATCTCTGAACGACGATAGTCTCAGTACTCCGACTGAGAGGGAAAGATAGAGAGGAAGCAAGAGAGGCTAGGGCATCAGCGAGAATGTTCTGAGATCGAGGAGTATGGATATAGATGAGTTTTCAGAATTGCCTAGCAAGGAGCGTGACCAGATCTTGATATGGCTTGAGCTTAGGGTCACAGGTGCGATAAGTGGACAGCACCTGCCGCAGGATGAGCTGAGAGTCCCCTATGATATTTAAGTAACGGACACCTAAAAGATAGGCGTGCTTCAATCCGGCTAGGAGAGCTTCGTACTCAGTGATGTTATTGGTGGCAGGATGATGGGTAGCGACGCCGAGCATGTACATTTACTTTTGCATTTATGTCCTTTTAGTTTGTGTTTATATCCTTGGGAAAGTATATGCGCAATTGTACGGCTTTAGAAGCCAATGCGTCATTCCCACGGATTGTGTGGGTTTCTATGTAATTTGTCAGTAGGACCATCAAGGGGGCCCTCAGCCCTCTCCCATTGGTCCATGTCACCTTGTGGGGCTGGTCAACTATCCTAGGTGGACATCTAGAAGGTTGGACTAGTCATATGCCACATGGGTAGACAAGGGGGTAAGAATTTTCATGGTAGGCTACCTACCATGTCAAACTTGTCCCCCTTGCCATTCTTGGTCAATAGCCCCCCCCCCTATATATTAATTTTAGTTTTTGTGTGATTGGTGGCATGCAATCCAGACCATCCATCTCACATCCTAGATTTGGTTGGAATCATATATAAGCTTGTATTTTCATGTGAAAATTAGTGAAAGCTTGTATTTTCATGTGAAAATTAGTGAAAATTCAGAAAATTGTTGGAATCCTTGGAGCTTGGTGCACCCCCTTCCTCTCTCCCCCTGGTTTCCTCTCCTCAAACCCCCCATTCTAGAGTGTTTCAATCTTCTATCTCCCCCTCTCAACCTCTGATCTTCATTGGTGCCGCCGCCGCCGCCGTTCGTGCCGCCTTCGAGCCGCCGCGAATCCGTCTTCGGTTTTCTGTAATGCTGGATAGAGGTGTCTTCCCAAAATTCTTGATATCAGACACGACATCTTCGTGGTTTGTAATTTTTATGGTGTGTTCCTATCTTCCATCCCATCATCCAAAAAAACATTCAGGTCGAAAATCCTTCGTTTGATATTTTTGCAATTTCAGTCTTCAATCACTCCCAGATCTGTCCTGTCTCTGTCTACAGTGATAGCAGCTCGGAGTTTCCCATCTCCAACCTTCTTTTTTATTTTTTTTAGGGCTACCAATTTTACTGTGAGTTCTCTACATCATCCCCTACATCCACCATTTTTATTGATTTTTTATCCGCCCTCTATCCATTTTTCAAAATTCGTGTTCTATCTCTACTACAGTGCTTTCAGCCAAGTTCCAGATCCGACCACCTTCCAGTTCAAAAATTAGAAAAAATCACAGCCACCTCCAAACCTTTCATACAAACTATGTCCGTTTTTCTAGCTTGCTTTCCTACAACTTTTCTGAAGACCACCACTTCAGATTCAGACGTCACATATCGGTCAAAGGCAGTTCTCAGACAAGTTCTCTGCAGATCTGAGATTCCAGTCACTGTACAATAGCAACGTAAAAATTCATTAAAGCCAAGATCCGTGTAGATCCAGATCTGATATCCAGTACTAGGTTGAAGTATTTGAAGAGAGCTTTCCAACGGCGCCAGTTTCGTGTCGATCCGACATCGGGGCTGATCGCAGCGTCTATTCTCGCCGGAGCGCGCGCTGAAAACCAGAAGCTGCAGATCCGTGGCCGGTTATTCCGACCGGCGCCGAACGGAGCTGCCCGGCCTTCGGCCGCCGAACAAGCATGCCGCCAGCCCGGGGAGCGCTTCCCTAAGTGTCCCCACTACAGCGGTGCCACCGGGTCCCACACGGCCCCTCTGGACAGCACGTGGGCCCCACCGTCACTAGTTCGGGTGTTGCCGAATCAACGCGAGAAGCCGCCCGTCAACCCGAATTCGGTCCTCCCGGGCCCCATTGTGTAGCCCTTTACCTCCCCGCGTGGAGTGGGTAGCGAGTTGTATTGCTGTAATACTGTGTATTATTGTTCCGGGAGTACGAGTTTCGGCCGGGCCCGTCTTCCCCACGCCGAGCGCGTGGAGGTATCGTTCTCGCTCCCTACACTTGACATTTGCTTATTTTCATATATATTTGTTTATGCCGCTTCTAGAGAGCATGTTTTAGGATCTAGCTCGCTATATTTTTCATATCACCGCTGCTGCGAGAGAGAGCGTGACCGTCCCGTGACCCGATCCGGGCACACGTGAGAGTCGACCACCCTAGCTCACTGCCGGTTTCTCAACCGTGCACGTCCGACGCTTCCCTCGTTAAGGGACAGTCACGAGCTTGTCGTGTCCGTGGTTTCGTCCCGCATCAATTTGGTATCAGAGCGAGGTTGAGTCTGGGTGTCCAAAAAAAAAGTGTCATTTAGGTCTAGTCATTAGTCATTGTCTAAGTCGTGTTTAAGGTCATCATTGTTTTAAAATAAACAAAAAAGTGTTTTTTTGCATCGCATCCCTTTACTTGGTATATCAAAAGGTGTTGTCCGAACGTTAGGCTACGCCTATCGGGAAGGCCGCACACTTGCGCGAGTGATCTTCGGATCGGTTAACTCCGCCACGTACCGAGTTTTGGTTACGTCTAGGTGCATCATCTTGTAGTGTTCATTTGCCTTAGTCGGTGTCTCCTACTCCGTGTCTTGCATGCCCACTCGTCGAGGTACTCAATACTCACCCCCACCACCACCAATGGCGGAATCCCGAGTCTATAGTTCCGATGAAGTGGCCACATTGTTCCGAACTCTTATGGGGAAAATGGATGGGTTGAGTGAGCGCATGGATGTGTTAAGTACCCGAGTAGATAGGATGGAAGGGTTGAGTACTCAGGTGCATGGTCTAGGCACCCGCCTAGAAGAGAGGATGAAGGCCGTAAGGATAGGGCCGTCGGGTCGAACCAGTCTGTTCAGGGATTGGTCGGGAGAGTTGCCGCACTAGAGAAAGGACCAACCCATGCACCCATCCCACCTACCCAAGGTCAACTAGAGCCGGATCACCAACCCACGACTCCAAGGGTTCAAGGGGTAGCTGTTAGGAGGCACGAAGTCCCTGAGGTGCATGACTACGGGTCCGATAATGAGCAACGGGGACATGGTCGTGATCACCGCCCTACACAGCGTACCCACGACCAAGATATGGATGAACGGGCCCTTAGGACCGTTCGGACCGACCCTCCCACCTTTGATGGGTCCTTAGACCCAAAGGTCTATCTTGATTGGGAGGCTGGTATGGACCGATATTTTGAGTGGTTCGAGATGTCGGACCAACGAAAAATCAAGTACGCCAGGATGAAACTTTTAGGCCAAGCACAAACCTATTGACGGAACATGGAGAACCTATTGTTTCATCGTCAAGAACCCCCGATCGATACATGGACCGATATGAGGGAAAAGCTTAGGAAGAAGTACCTCCCTACCTCCTACCGTCGGCGTCTTATAGAGAGGTGGCAAAGTCTCACCCAAGGAGATCGGTCCGTCTCTGATTACATCACCGAATTTGATGAATACTACTTGCGATGTGATGCCACGGAGGAGGATTCCCTTACCGTCTCTCGGTTTCGGCGTGGTCTACGCCCGCACCTACGGTATGAGCTTCTCCGCCGCAAGGTGGACAAGTTGGAGGATGCATATCAAGTTGCTCTCGAGATGGAGCAATTCGAGGGAGAGTTCGAGTCTATTCCTTGGTGGAGTCCCGCTCCTCCCCGTAGTGATTCCCGTGGCTCCTTAGGTTCATACCCGAGGGGACCCATGGCTCGTCCTCAGGAGCCCGCCCGTCAGGAGCACTTCGCTCCTAGACCTCGACCTCCCCCACCATGGGATCTACCTCCACTCCATCCACCGGCACCCATTGCCCGTCCCCCAGCACACATGGCCCGCCCCCTGTCCCCGACACTTCCCCTGCTGTTGCCCACGGCGCCTACACCTCCACCCTTGTTACCTACGCCCCCTACCCGTCGGGAGGATAAGGGTAAGGCCCCTCTTATCAGAGAGAGTAGTAGGTCGCGAGTGCAATGTTTCCACTGTCACGGGTTTGGCCACATTACCAATGAATGCCCCGCCCATGCCACCCTAGCCCTAGGGGTTGGAGATACCTTACCTCCTGAGCTTGAGTGTGTTGATTATGAGGCTGACCAAGCACTAGCTGATGAGTACTATGCCTTGGGGGGAGAGCTGGACGGCTCACCCGTCGCCCAGGATGCCGCCACTTAGTGGGCTTGATGTCACCACCTTAGTCTAGGGTCATATATGAGTCGGTGTGTTTTCCTTGTGTGGTTTGTTTTGTGTGGTGTGTTTGCATGGTTTGTGTGTCGTTTGTTTGTCTGCATATGTCTTGTGCAAGCTCGTTGTCGTTCTTATGAGTAAGAGGCGAGTGGACTCATTCGATGAGTATGGGATCGGTTCTATATCTACACCCGGATCTAGTCACCTACAGGGACTCAGCGGTGATTCCTAGTGAGTCTTCGAGCCGCCACATCCCCCTTTGAGAGTGCCCCACCCGGAGTGTCCACCTCTAGCCCATGGCAGCTTGCGCATATCGAGTATATATGGAATGAGTAGGTGACGATCACTTGGAGTGGAGCGTACCCGCGTTACTTGGCACGGTGACGGATCCGTCGGAGTACTCGAGCATCCATACCCCTACTCGACGGGGTCGAGTTCCTCCTACCCGGGGAGAGTTGATGGGTAGCGTCGCCGAGCATGTACATTTACTTTTACATTTATGTCCTTTTAGTTTGTGTTTATATCCTTGGGAAAGTATATGCGCAATTGTACGGCTTTATAAGCCAATGCGTCATTCCCACGGATTGTGTGGGTTTTTATGTAATTTGTCAGTAGGACCATCAAGGGGGCCCTCAGCCCTCTCCCATTGGTCCATGTCACCTTGTGGGGCTGGTCAACTATCCTAGGTGGACATCTAGAAGGTTGGACTAGTCATATGCCACATGGGTAGACAAGGGGGTAAGAATTTCCATGGTAGGCTACCTACCATGTCAAACTTGTCCCCCTTGCCATTCTTGGTCAATAGGCCCCCCCCCTTATATATTAATTTTATTTTTTGTGTGATTGGTGGCATGCAATCCAGACCATCCATCTCACATCCCTAGATCTAAGGGTTGAGGTTGGATTTGGTTGGAATCATATATAAGCTTGTATTTTCATGTGAAAATTAGTGAAAATTCAGAAAATTGTTGGAATCCTTGGAGCTTGGTGCGCCCCCTTCATCTCTCCCCCTGGTTTCCTCTCCTCAAACCCCCCATTCTAGAGTGTTTCAATCTTCTATCTCCCCCTCTCAACCTCTGATCTTCATTGGTGCCGCCGCCGTTCGTGCCGCCTTCGAGCCGCCGCGAATCCGTCTTCAGTTTTCTATCTTGCTGGACAGATATTTCTTCCCGAAATTTTTGATACCAGCCATGGCCTCTTCGTGGTTTGTAATTTTTATGGTGTGTTCCTATCTTCCATCCCATTATCCAAAAAAACATCCAGGTCGAAAATCCTTCGTTTGATATTTTTGCAATTTCGGTCTTCAATCACTCCCAGATCTGTCCTGTCTCTGTCTACAGTGATAGTAGCTCTGAGTTTCCCATCTTCGACCTTCTTTTTTATTTTTATTAGGACTACCAATTTTAGTGGGAGTTCTCTCCATCATCCCCTACGTCGACCATTTTTCTTGATTTTTGATCCGCCCTCTATCCATTTTTCAAAATTTGTTTTCTATATCTGCTACAGTGCTTTCAGCCAAGTTCTAGATCCGACCACCTTCCAGTTCAAAAATCAGAACAAATCACAGCCACCTCCAAACCTTTCATAAAAACTATGTCCATTTTCCTAGCTTGATTTCCTACAACTTTGCAGAACACCACCACTTCAGATTCGGACGTTACATATCAGTCAAAGGTAGTTCTCAGACAAGTTCTCTGCAGATCTGAGAGTCCGGTCACTGTACAACAGCAACTCAAAAATTCATTAAAGCCAAGATCCGTGCAGATCCAGGTCTGATCTAGGTTGAAGTATTTGAAGAGAGCTTTCCAACGGCGCCAGTTTCGTGTCGATCCTACATCGGGCCTGATCGCAGCGTCCATTCTCGCCGGAGCGCGCGCTGAAAACTAGAAGCTGCAGATCCATGGCCGGTTATTCCGACCGGCGCCGAACGGAGCCGCCCGGCCTCCGACCGGTGAACCAGTGTGCCGCCAGCCCGGGGAGCGCTTCCCTAAGTGTCTCCACTACAGTGGTGCCACCGGGTCCCACACGGCCCCTCCGGACAGCACGTGGGCCCCACCGTCACTAGTTCGGGTGTTGCCAAATCAATGCGAGAAGCCGCCCGTCAACCCGAATTCGGTCCTCCCGGGCCCCATTGTGTAGTCCTTTACCTCCCTGCGTGGAGTGGACAGCGAGTTGTATTGCTGTAATACTGTGTATTATTGTTCCGGGAATACGAGTTTCGGCCGGGCCCGTCTTCCCCATGCCGAGCGCGTGGAGGTATCGTTCTCGCTCCCTACACTCGGCATTTGCTTATTTTCATATATATTTGTTTATGCCGCTGCTAGAGAGCATGTTTTAGGATCTAGCTCGCTATATTTTTCATATCACCGCTGCTGCGAGAGAGAGCGTGACCGTCCCGTGACCCGATCCGGGCACAAGTGAGAGCCGACCACCCTAGCTCGCTGCCGGTTTCTCAACCGCGTACGTCCGACGCTTCCCTTGTTAAGGGACAGTCACGAGCTTGTCGTGTCCGTGGTCTCGTCCCGCATCACAGGAAATCGGAGTTGATAAGCAAAGGGAATCGTCACCCCTTCCAGAGGGAGAAGAACATCACCTATCCCTCGACCCTGAGAATTGAGTGCACCGTCGAAGTGCAGAGACCAAAAGGGATGATGAGCGAGGACAGAGAGATGCTCATCAGGGAAATCATCCTGAATAGAATCAGTGTGAGGGATGGGAAGATGGGCAAGATGCTCAGCAATGGCATATCCTTTGACCGCCTTCTGAATGATGAAGGTGATATCGAACTGAGAGAGGAAACTCTGCCAGCGAGCCAAGCTACTAGAAAGGATGGGCTTTTCTAAGAGATAACGGATCAGGTCCATTCTAGAGATCAACCTAACTAGGTGGGCTAGAAGTAGTGTTTAAGCTTCTGAGCTACCCACACTAAGGCGGCACAAGTCTTCTCCATAGCGGTATATTTAGCCTCAGCCGGGTTAAACAGCCTAGAGAGGTAATAAGCTGCCCGCTCATTCCTTTCATCGTCTACTTGTGCTAAAACCGCACCTAAGGAGTCCTCAATGACCGAAATATATAGGATTAGGGGTTTCCCAGGGACAGGAGGTTGTAGAACCGAGCGATTGGATAAATATTCCTTTAGGTCCTCATAGGCCTTTTGACAATCTTCATTCCATTCAAATTTGACCCCCGCCTTCAGCAATTCATAAAACAAGCGGCACCTCTGAGAATGTTGGGATATGAATCTTCTGATGAATTACAATCTACCAATCAGTCCTCGAAGTTCTGTAATGTTCTTCGGCGGAGGCATGTCCATTACGGCCTTTGCTTTATTAGGATTAATCTGGATCCCCCGTTTGCTAACTATAAAGCCTAGCAGCTTCCCTGAAGAGACTCCAAAAACACACTTCTTTAGATTCATTTTGAGCTTGTACTCCCTAGCTCTCTGCAGCACCTTAGCCATAATAGAGGGGTGTTCTTCTTTGGTTCTCGACTTCACCAAGATGTCATCCACGTAGGCTTTCATATAGATATGCATCATGTCGTGGAAGATGGGCATCATCGCCCTTTGGTAGGTGGCACCTGCGTTTTTCAGACCGAACGGCATTTTCACGTAGCAATACGTGCCCCAGGGCGTGGTGAAGGAGGTTTTCTCTTGATCTTACGGAGCGAGACGAATCTGGTTATAACCTGAATAACCATCCATGAATGATAAAGCTTCATACCCGGCGGTATTATCCACCAAGACATCTATGTGAGGCAACGGGAAGTCATCCTTGGGACATGCCTTATTAAGATCCCTGAAATCGATGCAAATGCGCACCTTCCCATCCTTTTTGATGATAGGGACTATGTTCGCCACCCACTGGGGATATAAGACGACTCTAATGAACCTGGCCTTATTGATGTAAAACCAACCTTGGACCTATTTTGCAAGCATTCAAGTTTGAGCAGCGGACTCACACTAGCGAGCTCACCCGTATGGCGCACACTAGTACCCGATGGCGACTAGGCGATGTTGGAGAGGGTCCGAGGCGGGACCTTTAGGCTCCAATGGTTGGATAGCTTGGGAAGAACCCAAAATGGGCCTAGGATTCCCAAATCATGGGCGGCCAACACACCAAGGGTGTGGGTTAAGTGGATTCACTCTCAACTTGCCCGCGGTGGTCACTCACGGTACTAGCAATTTGGGCCGAGCTCTCACTCTCCGTCCGACGAAGCAATAGCAAAAATACTAAGCTAAGCAAGTGATTAAACCAGTCAAGAGAGGGTCTAAGACTCACCTAGCCGGCGTGAAGACGCCGACTCCGGCCGGAGACGGGGGCGAGCGGGGAGGCGAGGGTATGCACCCGCACGCCGCGTCGATTGAAGCTTCAAACCTGCGATTTAATAGTGACATGAACTACACCCCATGCAAGGGGGGGGATCTCGGGATGGGGATTATGTGAATTACAGCCAAAACTACCTCCACGCAGGGAGGGGCCTTCAGCCGGCCAAGCGGGGTGGGGAATTATGAAGAAAACTCGACGTTCGGATTGATGCCGGTTCTGCCAATCTTCAGAATGGCTGGACAGGGGTGCGGTGATGATGCCGCCACAAATTCCAAAGAGCTCAGAACTTGATGAGACTTGCGCCAAAAGCTTTCCAACGGACCAAGGATGATCTCTGAATTTTTTCTGAGCTTGGTACAGTCGTTGCTGGCCGGGGCAGAGTCTGGAACCGGACTGATTGGTTCTGCCTCTGTCTGGTGCAGAACAATGTGGCTGGTTGCAGAGAGTGCCACGATCACTACCAAGCTCTGATTGAGACGAGACCTGAACCGTTGGAACCGTGGTCGATTTTTCTTTCTGTCGGCACCAACGGCAGGGTCGGAAGATGTCGGAGAAGACCGGGGCAATCAGATGAGTAGAGGGGTGTCGGTTCTGGCTCCTGTAAACTGACCTGACACACTTGTAGTAGAAAATTTGTAACTTCAGAGGCTGATGTCCAAATGAAGATCGGCTTCTTGAGAATGAAAGAGGACTTGAGAGGGAAGAATTTTTCTGAAGAACACTTGATCTGAATCCCAAAAGGTTCGCCGTGGACGAGCTTCCACTCTCGCTCTGGTTCTCTGCCTCGGGTCTTCTGCGCAGTCGAGGGAGATCGGCTTCTGCGGACAGCTCCGACCTCGGATGTCGACGAAACCACCTCACCTTGAAAGCTCTCTGGACGACCTTTCCAGATATGTAGGCCTTGCCACCTGAATCTTTGAGAGACGGTCGTGTCTGCTTCTGCAAGTCGCTGCAACTCTGCTGCCTGAAACAGAGGCTGAATGAGAAGAAGATGAGGGGGGTGGGGAAGGGGATGGCCAAGAGAGTAAGAGGTGGAGGGTGAACTTGGCTGGTATGGGGAAGGGGGGTTGCGACTTTGGGTGGTTTAGGAGGTGGGGAGATGGAAGGGCACTGCCCTAGGGAGAGGGAAATTCGAATTTGGGTTTAGGGAAGAGCCCCTTCAACCTTGGGGAGAGGAAGGGGTGCTTAGGAAGTGGTGTTGGGTAGTTGGGGGTTGGGAGGTGGGGTGTGGATTGGAGGATGCCACCTTGGGTTAGGGGGGAGTTAAATGGGTGTATGGGGAAGGGGAGAGGTCTTAATGAGGGGTGAATGGGGAGGAGAGAGAAAATTCCGAAAATTGGGTGGAGGGAGAGAGAGAGAGATAAAGAGAGAGAGAGAGAGAGATATTGAGAGAGAAATCTAGAGGGATTTGGAGTTTTTTTCTGGAATTCAATATTCATGCATAAGTTGTTACAAATGAGAGAGGGGTGGGGCTATTTATAGACTCCACACTTTTCCTAAGACCAAACTGACCCTGACAAACTAACTAATGACCAAACAGTCTAAGGGAGGGGCGCCCCTGGGCCTAGCCCAATGAATTGGGCCCATTAACCTATCAAACCAACATAATGACTCAATACTTAGGAAAATGACTCAACAACCTAGGTACATGACTCAAATAAAGGGAAAATTACATGATATTGACTCAAAGAAAATGTGAAGATTACATGACTAGACTCAGAAATACATGACTAACATAGTGGCGCTTGCCGATGAACAATCCGAGTCCGGAGAAAATGTGGAGGGGCAAGGGATGCCCTCATCATACCCCCGGGGTGGGGAAAACTCGACCCCGTCGAGTATGGGTCTACCAGGGAAGTAGTATATCGAACTGCGGCTCTGGGCGATCCACGATCTCCATACTCAACCCGCGACCATAGTCGGGGAACGGCGCTTTAGCTCGACAAAGTGGCTCGGTCATACCCTCATCCTGGCGATGGGATCTTGCTTGCCTATTATTGCCGCTGTGTGCTCACGTCGGGCTCTCAGGCTATTTGTGGTGGCACTCCGAGGGTGTCTCTCACAAGGGTAGGTGTAAGCTCGAGGCACTCACTAGGATCCACCGCGGTGCCCTTAGAGGGTGCTGGATCCGCCACATGAGAAATGGGGAGAATCCCAAAATCCTTTTGAAAGTTCAACCCATAAGCCGGGTTGCCAAAGCCACTCGAAACTTGGCAAGGTCCAAGTCCTCGTGGGAGGTGACCCTAAAGTAGAGCCACTCCAAAGCCATCATCGCCAAGTTATCAACTTGGAACTCAAAGTGGTGCTTAGGAGTTTGTGCTCGCTTCTTGTGAATCCCACCGCTTGTTGCTTGATACTTGCTTGAATGCATATGCCATGCACTATGATGCAATGTGAGTTGACAATGTATGGTATGAAAAGGTGGTCCAGGAAAACCACATATAGACCTATCATGCATTGATGTTATGAAGATTTTGAAGGATTTGGGAGGACCGGGGCATCCATAGGTGTGCCTCTTACAAGTGAGTGTGATGAATGTTGGAGGACCCGGACACCCATGTAGGCTCCTAGCATACATAAGACCAATGGTGAATTGGGGAGGACCGTTACACCCAAATAGGGACCACTCATGCTTCCTACTTGACATGTGGGTGATGTGAATGAATGGACCCGTCTTTCTAATCATGCCAAGTGGTGTGTGGTGCCAAGACTTATGCACTCCTATCCTAGAGATGACTTCTATGTGCATGGGTATGGGGTGGCCCTTGAGCTTCCACTCGTATGGATCAAAGGGATCTAAGAAGGGGAAAATCATGGAGTGGGGCAACTCATCAATCCCAAGGTGTATGTTGCCGAAGGTCAAGGCTCCCATGGTGTAACCCGAGTCTAGGAAGGGAGGGGTTTGGTTCATCATGGGTGGTAAGGGTAGGGTAAGGTGGGTGGTGAATAAGGTAAGTGGGTCACATGGAGATCTAGGTTCCCATAGGAAAGGGTCGAAGGGATCATGGTAAGGGTCACCTAGATAGGGGTACTCCATGTCCTCAAGATCCTCGAATGGTGAGTCATCCTCCTCAATAAGTGGGCCAAGGTTGCTAATGGGTTGGCCGATCAAAGCACTTGGGATCTCAATGGTTGGGGAGTGGACTAGGATAGGTTCTTCCTCCATGGGAAGAAGGAGGATGATCTCACTAGTAACTTGGTCATTAGTGTAGATGGAAGTGATGGAGCCAATGGTTGGATATGCTAGGCTAATGGTGTTAGTCATGGACGGTCTCATGGCTAGCATATTGGTCAAGTGAATTTGCCAATGTAGGTAGTTCACTAAGTTTCCCAAATCTTCCACACAATAGGAAGTTTGATAAGTGACATGTGGCTGAATGGGAATGATTTGGGATTGATATCCCATGGGTAGGTGGCATGGTTGTGAACTAGGAATGGTGAGATCTTTCTTGAGCCATTGGAGTATGGACTTATCTATGGTGAGGTTGGGTGTCTCTAGAGGAGCTAGGCTAGAGGTGTGTGAGTTGTTTGGCCTTTGGATTTCCTCTATGTTGGGAGGTGGATTTGGATGGGCATCCTTCTCCACTTGGGTAGGTGTGTGGGTAGCAACTTCTATTGCTAATGGAGTAGGGGGATCTATGGTGGGTGGTTTGGTGATAGCTAGCGTATGACACACCCGGGGTGGTGAACAAGCATGGGCTTGGGTTGGGATAGGAAGGGGAAGTAGAGGAGGCCTAGGTTGGGGAAAGATTGGTGTAGGAAGTGGGAGGTGGGTTGGGTGAGGGGTTTTGGGTTGATTTGTTTTGGGAGATGTGTCCCTTTTTGGGGACGATGGTGGGTTTGTGGTGGTGGTCAAGGGGGCTTGTGGGGTACGGGTTTGGTGAGGGGTTTTGGGTTTGGGGGTGGTGGCCATTATGGGCCTAGGTGGAGGGGTGGACTCGGTGTCCACTTGGTTTTTAATGGTGAGGGTTGGATAAGTGGTGGTCACCATGGAGGGAATTGTGTCACGCCCCGAGCGCGGAAGATACCCGGAGATGCGCGATGTGTCTATATCAATCATGTCAATCAGAGTGGTCGTGTATTCGACACAAAGACAGAGATGCGCAAAATAGCAAGATAACCCAATCCTTTATTTCATAATGGATAGACTATTACAAATCCAATACTCTGTTTAATAAAAAGAAAAGTACATAGTTGACTCGAGAAAACTATAGAAACAACTAGACGACACTTGTAGAAGCTCTATCACTTTCACTCTTGACCATTCCCATCCGATTGACTTCCATCGTCGTCGGACTTACCTGAAAAGTACAAGGGACAAACGGAATGAGCGAACGCTCAGTAGGAAATTATATCTCAAGTACTAGCAAGGGGTTTAAGTAATTACATTTTCATGAATGCAATAAAGCTATGCATGCTCGCATAAAACGACATGATAGATAGAATGTAGTATCAAGGAAATAAGATGAACTTATCATGAACTTTCAACAAGATAACAAGTTTATTCGAGATATTCGAGCAAGTACATTTAACAAGTCATGTCAAGAACTTTGGCTATCATGCATCAACCAAGTAAATTACCCTTTTTCGGGCCACGCATTTCATTTCATGTCAAGTACGAGTCAAGTACAAGATGTGTGTGGAATGTCCAATCAAGCAAGTCAAGTACTCGGTATAATGCCAGATACCTTATCATTTTAACTCCCATGGGCACAAGTACTTTCGGGTGCTCCTCCCAGGACCAGATCGGGCCCTATATGCGCAGGCATTTATCATGTGTTTTGACATCCACTCTTGTTTATATAGCCAATATAGAATTTCAATCATCAAGCTTGTAGACACGTATGACAACTTTGACAGAATAGAGTCCAAAAATATGACAAGGACATAGAATGGCGATCATAACGGTATAATCACGATATCGATAAAACTAGGTAGAATATGGTTCCTTTAACTTAGGTACCATGACAAATCAATATGGACATTCTTTATATAGAATTGAGGTCCACATAAACATAAGATCAAGCAAGATACCCTCATTCTTATCATAGAATTGGGGTTTACAAGAACGACATGATATGGCATGATATCATCATCCCATCAAGAATTTCTTATGATATACTCTTTGTATAATCATAAGGGCCGGTATACCATGTTTCTTTAGATTGACATGGCAAGGATCGTGTAATGGGTTTTTAGGGTACAACCAGCTCAGTCGGCCTTGAGGGAATCCAAGGCTACGAGGAGTCTTACGGAGGTCTCTATGACTAACTCGCTAGTCCAAAGGAACGGAATGTCCAATGGAGAGCTTGTATGTCAATGAGAGTTGAGTGTGATCGATAAATCAACATGAAACGTGGGACTATACTCACGGAGTGGAGAATAGTGCCGATATATATATATATATATATGTATAATATGAAACCATCGGTAATAGAATCAGGATAAAATCAGTTTACAGTAAAATAACGACTTAAGTAAAGTCGTGTATTGAATAATTAACGCCTAACAGAAGGGCGTTTACATATATTGCCAATTTGCAGAATTTCCATTATTTCATTAATTTATCAAAAACACGCCTTTCCTGGGGGCGTTTCTTCAAAGTTGACGACTGCAGAGGCAGGCGTCTCATCATTTACATATTCGACAGGATATAATTATTCTCAGAAATTTATCAAAAAAGCGCCCTTGGAAGGGGCGTTACTTTCTAATTCCATTTTACAGAATATGTGAATTTCAGGATTTTAACAGATACACGCCCTAGGAAGGGGCGTTACTTTTCATATTCACGCCTTGTTCTGGGGCGTTAGAACATGGAAAACGACTTTGTCCAAGTCGTGAATTTCAAGGAATTTACGATATTTTAATAAATAATATTTCGAGAGACAGGAGACATGTCATGGCAGTAAAATTTAACAGGAATTCACAGGGTCATGCAAGATATTAAAAATCATTATTTCATATGTATTGTAATTTTTAAACAGGATCAATATGAATCACATGCGATTCTTATGAAATTAACGCCTGCGTAGAGGGCGTCAAATATTAAATTGACGACCACTACCATGGTCGTTTCTTTTAAATTAGCGCCCTAATCAAGGGCGTTTCTTTCAAAATTTTGCAGAAAACGTAATAAAACCTTATAAACAGTATGCATGCCATGCTCATATACGTATGTATAGATATCTTGCATTAATTCTTATTTGGGCTACAATAACTTGAGAAAATCCTACCTTTTGATTCGAAGATAATCGTGAGGGGTTTTGACTAGAAGAAGATGATGCTTTGCTACGCTCCTGAAGACAACGGCTACTGGATGATGGAAGAAGATGTTGGCTTCGATTGTAGAAGAAGAACTCTGAAGGTTATAGATGAGTCCCGATTGCAAAACCTATAGCGGGCACGTCAAAGGTATCAACATCTTTGTACTTAGTCGTTGGAGGCGAAGGAAGAATACTTACTGTTGTTCTTCACGACGTCCAAGCCTCTTAAACTGTAGAAAAGAAGAAGAAGAATAATCAATATTCTTCATGCATCATGGAAGAAGATTATCAGAAAAAAACTCACTGTTCGTCAACTTACCGTAGCAGGCGAATGATCAAATAGGTTTAGGGTTGGATCGAACAGGCTTATTTATAGGATATTGAAGTCCTAACAAGAGTAGGGTTTGATTGAGGGTAGTATATCCCTAATAGAGTCCTTACTCTAATAGACACTTACTAGATTAGGTTGATCTTCCCTGGATAAGCTCTGGGTTCGAACGGTTCACGAACTGAATTAACGCCTTAGGTCAGGGCGTGTATTCTTTAATTGACGCCTTACTTTAGGGCGTTTCTTAAAAAGCGCCTTGAAGAAGGGCGTTTCGTGTTTTAAAACACGCCCAAGATAGGGGCGTTTCTTTTACTTACCCATTTGGTCGCATGAGAACTGACGACCGCATGTGTGGGCGTCCTTTCTTTAGTCACGCCATGGATAGAGGCGTTTCTTTATAAATTAACGCCTTAATAAGAGGCGTTATTTTTAATTTGTTTTATTTCGTCCAATTAACCCTATTCCTTTTATATATATATTACTTCTGTAATATATATGTTTTAATTCATTTCAATTATTCATTTATTAGGGTTGCTACACCCTCCCCCACTTAAAAAGAATTTGGTCCCCAAATTCAATATATATATATAATTATACGTGGAGAGTGTAGGACATATACCTCTTAGAATAACTCGGGAAATCGTTTCTTCATAGATTGCTCGGTCTCCCATGTCGCTTCGTGTTCAGGATTCTTATTCCATTGCACCTTAAGCATGGGAATAACCTTATTCCTTAGAGCTCGTATTTCTCGATCTAATATCTTTAAAGGCCTCTGTTCATATGTGAGATCTTTCTGGATCACCAGATCTCCATGCTCAATAATATGTGACGGATCGTGCACATACTTCTTCAACATAGATATGTGAAATACATTGTGTACCTCGGACAACTGAGGAGGCAACGCGATGCGATAAGCAACCTCGCCAACTCTTTCGAGTACCTCAAATGGTCCGATGAATCTTGGCGTAAGCTTGCCCTTAACACCAAATCTTCGTATGCCACGTCCAGGCGATATCTTGAGAAATACATGATCTCCGATTTGGAATTCAAGATCTCTCCTTCTTGTATCAGCATAAGCTTTTTGTCTCGTCTGAGCAACTTGCAATCTTTCTCTGATTACTTGTATCTTCTCAGTTGTATCCCTTACCATGTCTGGACCTAATAGTTGTTTCTCTCCAACTTCGTTCCAACATATGGGAGATCGGCAACTTCTTCCGTATAAGGCTTCGAAAGGTGCCATTTGGATACTAGCTTGGTAGCTATTATTATATGCAAATTCAACTAAAGGTAAGTGGTCATGCCAGCTTCCTCCAAAGTCAATAATGCATGCTCTCAGCATATCTTCAACAACTTGATTAGTTCGCTCGGTCTGACCATCCGTTTGTGAGTGAAAAGCAGTACTAAAGTTGAGCCTTGTTCCCAACGAATGTTGTAATCCCTTCCAAAAATGAGAAGTAAAACGGGGATCTCTGTCAGACACGATTGAGATAGGAATTCCATGTATCCTGACTATTTCCTTGATGTACAGTGCAGCTAGCACATCAATTGACCATCGGCCTTTTATTGGCAAGAAATGTGCCGATTTAGTTAATCGGTCAATGATAACCCAGATTCCATCATGTCCTCCTTTAGATTTAGACAAACCCATGATGAAGTCCATACCAATATCCTCCCATTTTCACTTAGGAATATCTAGAGGATGTAGTTTTCCCGCAGGCTTTTGGTGTTCCGCCTTGACCTGTTGGCATGTGAGACAGCGCGATACATAGTCCGCTATTTCTCTTTTCATATTAGGCCACCAAAAGTTCCTCTTTACATCTTGGTACATTTTGGTTGATCCAGGATGAATAGTGTATCTTGATCTGTGAGCTTCGTCTAAGATCTTCTTCTTTAATTCCAGACAATCAGGTATACAAGTTCTATCTTTGAATAATAATCTTCCCTCGGAAGTTAGTTGAAAATCAGATTGTCCTTCTAATCTGCCTTTGATTTCCACTAACATAGGATCATCATCCTGAAGTGCTTGTATCTCAGATAATAAGTCTGACTGTATGCTTACATGAGATAGTGTGACAAATTTGGATTCCGTGTCCAAGCTTATATTGAGCTCGGAGAATTGTTCAAGTAACCTCCATTCTTGCATCATACAATTTGCTATCATTGCTCTCGGCTTTCGACTAAGGGCGTCAGCAACATAATTACCCTTTCCGGGATGGTATTGTATATTGAAGTCGAAGTCCTTGAGATATTCTAGCCAGCGTCTTTGTCTCATGTTTAGCTCCTTTTGTGAAAATAGATATTTGAGACTTTTGTGATCGGAGTATACAGTAAACTGTACTCCATATAAGTAGTGTTTCCATATCTTTAGGGCAAATACTACCGCGGCCAGTTCTAAGTCATGGACGGGGTAATTCTCCTCATGCTTCTTCAGCTGACGTGAAGAGTATGATATGACCTTTCCTTGTTGCATTAGGACACATCCGAGGCCAATGCCAGAAGCATCAGTGTAGACCTCGAATTTCTCTCCTTCTATCGGTAGAGCTAAGACCGGAGCTGTGGTGAGATGATTTTTGAGAGTTTGAAAACTTCTTTCACATTCCTCACTCCATTCGTATCGGATCTCCTTGCGAGTTAACCTTGTAAGGGGCACGGCGATCTTAGAGAAATCTTTGATGAATCGCCGATAATAGCCTGCAAGACCTAAGAAACTTCTGATCTCGCTTGCATTAGTGGGTCTTTCCCAGTTTCTTACAGCTTCAACCTTTGACGGATCTACAGATAAACCGTCCTTGGATATGACATGTCCGAGAAAAGCCACTTCTTCAAGCCAGAACTCGCATTTGCTGAGTTTAGCATATAATTGATTTGTCCTCAAGATTTGTAATGAAATCCTCAAATGCTCTTCATGTTCTTCCTTAGTCTTGGAATATATCAATATATCATCAATGAAAACCACCACAAATTGATCTAGATAAGGCCTGAATATGCTATTCATCAACTGCATAAAGGCAGCAGGGGCATTTGTTAGTCCAAAAGGCATAACAACAAATTCATAGTGGCCATACCTGCTTCTGAACGCAGTTTTATGAATATCTTCGTCTTTAATCCTCAATTGATGATAACCAGACCTGAGATCAATCTTGGAGAAATATTTGGATCCAGAAATCTGATCAAATAATTCATCGATTCTCGGCAGTGGATACTTGTTCTTGATAGTAAGATGATTCAACTGTCGATAGTCGATACACAATCTCATGGATCCATCCTTCTTCCTTACAAATAGGACTGGGGCTCCCCACGGGGAAGTACTTGGTCTAATGAACCCTTTTTGAATCAATTCCATCAATTGCTTCTTCAATTCTTTTAGTTCTGCAGGGGACATTCTATAGGGTGCCTTTGAAACAGGACCAGCACCAGGGACTAAGTCAATGGTGAAGGCCACTTCTCTTTGAGGGGGTAATCCCGGCAATTCTTCCGGAAATACGTCTGGAAATTCTCGCACTACCTGAATGTCCTCTATCTTGGTTTCTTTAGCTTCTTTAATAGTGACAAAAGCAAGGAAGGATACACATCGTTTCTTGACGAGCTTGCTTGCTCGAAGAGCCGAAATAAGAGGGGATTTGCTTCGACTCTTAGGACTAGTATAAGTCAGTTCCGGAAATTCCTTGAAAACAATCTTGCTATCACGGCAATCAACCGTTGCCTGGTATTTGGATAACCAATCTGCTCCTAGTATAACATCATACGCTTTTAGATCTAAGCAGATAAGATCAATAGGAAAATTCTTTCCTCGAACCAATACCTCACAGTTTTGGTAATGATGTGTGATATCCGTCTCGTTTCTGAGAGGAGTAGATAATATTAACTTCATCCATTCTGGTTCTAGAGGTAATGGGTCAACAAACTTCTTGGAAATAATGGAATGCGATGCACCCGTATCAAATAAGACATGTGCATATTTGGAACAAATTTTTAATGTACCTTCCACCAATCCGCTTTCTTCTTCTGGTTCGGTCTCTTGGATCGCATGAAGACGCGCGTTCCTTGTCACTGGGCGTTTACCCTCACCGTCTTGGTCATTCATTAATGGACAATCGGGAATCCGATGTTCACGACTCCCACAACGGAGACATGCTCCTAATTTCCTCCAGCATTCTTCTGTTTTGTGACCAGCCTTGTCACAATGCTTGCATACTACGTTTGAAGGTGTAGTGGTGATAGAGAAAGGCTTGGATTTCTTGAACTTCTGATCTTGAGAGGAAGAACCTCCATTATTGGACCTCTTCTTAAAGTTGGGTTTAAAAGAACCCGAACTTGTGACTTGCTCCTTTTTGTCTTTCCCACGGATCCTATCAGATAGTTCCGTGGCATCTTCAAGCAACTGAGCTCGGCGCACTATTTCAGTATAAACTTGAATATCCATAGGCGCCAGTTGAGTAATGTAGTGGGGCCTAAGCCCATTAAGAAATCTACGGGCTTTCATCTTTTCCGTGCTAATTAAATGCTTAGCATATCTAGACAGTCTAGAAAACTGTGCTTCATAATCAGCCACCGATAAAGATCTTTGCTTTAATGCGGCAAATTCGGCGGCCTTCTTTTCCTGGACCCTATCAGAGAAATATTTGGCGTTGAAATATTCAATGAATTCACCCCATGTAACTTGAGTTGGGTCAATAGTAGCTTCAATCGACTCCCACCAGCATCTAGCATCCTTTTCTAATTGGAAAGTAGCTAATAAGACTTTGTCCTGATCCGTGCATTGCATAACACGGAATATACGTTCAATCTCCCGAACCCAATGCTCGGCATCGTCTGGATCGGTCGATCCCATGAACTTCGAGGGATTCATATTCTTGAATGCTTGGTGTAAGCTTCCAGCTCGTGGAGCACCACCTTGTGCTACCTGTTGTAGCACTTGGGTCATCCCTTGAAGGGTACGCTGCATGTTGCGCCATTGAGCACGTTCGGCAGCCATTATCCTATAATTACAATAGCTATGTTAGTATTATATCACTATGATCTTATAAAGGACTCATTGATCATTTAACCCTTCGTTCTACCCACTCTCACTTGGTTAAAGGTTTTGAAACCTATCCTTGGACTTGGGTTTCCTAGGAATTGAATAACCTTAGGCTCTGATACCACAAAGACTGTCACGCCCCGAGCGCGGAAGATACCCGGAGATGCGCGACGTGTCTATATCAATCATGTCAATCAGAGTGGTCGTGTATTCGACACAAAGACAGAGATGCGCAAAATAGCAAGATAACCCAATCCTTTATTTCATAATGGATAGACTATTACAAATCCAATACTATGTTTAATAAAAAGAAAAGTACATAGTTGACTCGAGAAAACTATAGAAACAACTAGACGACACTTGTAGAAGCTCTATCACTTTCACTCTTGACCATTCCCATCCGATTGACTTCCATCGTCGTCGGACTTACCTGAAAAGTACAAGGGACAAACGGAATGAGCGAACGCTCAGTAGGAAATTATATCTCAAGTACTAGCAAGGGGTTTAAGTAATTACATTTTCATGAATGCAATAAAGCTATGCATGCTCGCATAAAACGACATGATAGATAGAATGTAGTATCAAGGAAATAAGATGAACTTATCATGAACTTTCAACAAGATAACAAGTTTATTCGAGATATTCGAGCAAGTACATTTAACAAGTCATGTCAAGAACTTTGGCTATCATGCATCAACCAAGTAAATTACCCTTTTTCGGGCCACGCATTTCATTTCATGTCAAGTACGAGTCAAGTACAAGATGTGTGTGGAATGTCCAATCAAGCAAGTCAAGTACTCGGTATAATGCCAGATACCTTATCATTTTAACTCCCATGGGCACAAGTACTTTCGGGTGCTCCTCCCAGGACCAGATCGGGCCCTATATGCGCAGGCATTTATCATGTGTTTTGACATCCACTCTTGTTTATATAGCCAATATAGAATTTCAATCATCAAGCTTGTAGACACGTATGACAACTTTGACAGAATAGAGTCCAAAAATATGACAAGGACATAGAATGGCGATCATAACGGTATAATCACGATATCGATAAAACTAGGTAGAATATGGTTCCTTTAACTTAGGTACCATGACAAATCAATATGGACATTCTTTATATAGAATTGAGGTCCACATAAACATAAGATCAAGCAAGATACCCTCATTCTTATCATAGAATTGGGGTTTACAAGAACGACATGATATGGCATGATATCATCATCCCATCAAGAATTTCTTATGATATACTCTTTGTATAATCATAAGGGCCGGTATACCATGTTTCTTTAGATTGACATGGCAAGGATCGTGTAATGGGTTTTTAGGGTACAACCAGCTCAGTCGGCCTTGAGGGAATCCAAGGCTACGAGGAGTCTTACGGAGGTCTCTATGACTAACTCGCTAGTCCAAAGGAACGGAATGTCCAATGGAGAGCTTGTATGTCAATGAGAGTTGAGTGTGATCGATAAATCAACATGAAACGTGGGACTATACTCACGGAGTGGAGAATAGTGCCGATATATATATATATATATATGTATAATATGAAACCATCGGTAATAGAATCAGGATAAAATCAGTTTACAGTAAAATAACGACTTAAGTAAAGTCGTGTATTGAATAATTAACGCCTAACAGAAGGGCGTTTACATATATTGCCAATTTGCAGAATTTTCATTATTTCATTAATTTATCAAAAACACGCCTTTCCTGGGGGCGTTTCTTCAAAGTTGACGACTGCAGAGGCAGGCGTCTCATCATTTACATATTCGACAGGATATAATTATTCTCAGAAATTTATCAAAAACGCGCCCTTGGAAGGGGCGTTACTTTCTAATTCCATTTTACAGAATATGTGAATTTCAGGATTTTAACAGATACACGCCCTAGGAAGGGGCGTTACTTTTCAGATTCACGCCTTGTTCTGGGGCGTTAGAACATGGAAAACGACTTTGTCCAAGTCGTGAATTTCAAGGAATTTACGATATTTTAATAAATAATATTTCGAGAGACAGGAGACATGTCATGGCAGTAAAATTTAACAGGAATTCACAGGGTCATGCAAGATATTAAAAATCATTATTTCATATGTATTGTAATTTTTAAACAGGATCAATTATTAATCACATGCGATTCTTATGAAATTAACGCCTGCGTAGAGGGCGTCAAATATTAAATTGACGACCACTACCATGGTCGTTTCTTTTAAATTAGCGCCCTAATCAAGGGCGTTTCTTTCAAAATTTTGCAGAAAACGTAATAAAACCTTATAAACAGTATGCATGCCATGCTCATATACGTATGTATAGATATCTTGCATTAATTCTTATTTGGGCTACAATAACTTGAGAAAATCCTACCTTTTGATTCGAAGACAATCGTGAGGGGTTTTGACTAGAAGAAGATGATGCTTTGCTACGCTCCTGAAGACAACGGCTACTGGATGATGGAAGAAGATGTTGGCTTCGATTGTAGAAGAAGAACTCTGAAGGTTATAGATGAGTCCCGATTGCAAAACCTATAGCGGGCACGTCAAAGGTATCAACATCTTTGTACTTAGTCGTTGGAGGCGAAGGAAGAATACTTACTATTGTTCTTCACGACGTCCAAGCCTCTTAAACTGTAGAAAAGAAGAAGAAGAATAATCAATATTCTTCATGCATCATGGAAGAAGATTATCAGAAAAAAACTCACTGTTCGTCAACTTACCGTAGCAGGCGAATGATCAAATAGGTTTAGGGTTGGATCGAACAGGCTTATTTATAGGATATTGAAGTCCTAACAAGAGTATGGTTTGATTGAGGGTAGTATATCCCTAATAGAGTCCTTACTCTAATAGACACTTACTAGATTAGGTTGATCTTCCCTGGATAAGCTCTGGGTTCGAACGGTTCACGAACTGAATTAACGCCTTAGGTCAGGGCGTGTATTCTTTAATTGACGCCTTACTTTAGGGCGTTTCTTAAAAAGCGCCTTGAAGAAGGGCGTTTCGTGTTTTAAAACACGCCCAAGATAGGGGCGTTTCTTTTACTTACCCATTTGGTCGCATGAGAACTGACGACCGCATGTGTGGGCGTCCTTTCTTTAGTCACGCCATGGATAGAGGCGTTTCTTTATAAATTAACGCCTTAATAAGAGGCGTTATTTTTAATTTATTTTATTTCGTCCAATTAACCCTATTCCTTTTATATATATATTACTTCTGTAATATATATGTTTTAATTCATTTCAATTATTCATTTATTAGGGTTGCTACAAATTGGGTCGGTTAGGGGTCTCTTGTCCTTGGGATCGTTTGGGGTGGAAGTGGGGGCTAAAGGGGCTTGACTAGTGTAGGTTAGGGAAGGGGGGTTTGGTTGGGGTGTGGGGGCCCGCATGGGGTTAGGTGGGGAGGTGGAGGCCTTGGACACTTGGGTTCTAGTGGTAAGGCTTTGGACGGGTGGGGTTGGAGAGTGGGAGTGCTCCTCGAGTTTTGGTAACCCGGGTAGGAAGGAGGAGGTCGGGGAGTGTAGACTTTCCTAAGTTCGGCTCTCATGTTCTCCCATGTGTTAATAGGCTCTAGCCTCATAACCCTTCTAAATTGTTCAATGAACTTCCACCTATCCTCGGCATGGTACACAAGTCGACTCTTGGCAAGGTAGATTTTCATGGGTTCAGTCATTGGATTCCTTTTAAAGTATTTGTCCATGTTTTCCTCCCACTCTAAATATGCACTAGGGTGGTATCCGTTAAAGATAAGGTCCTCAAATAGGACTTTGTCCAAAGGGGTGTCAATCAGACCTTTGCGGAGGGCCGAGTGAGATAGATGTGACTTACATGAAGTAGTCATGCTAGTGGACAAAAGAGATGCAACCGAAGACTCTAAATGCATATGAGCGTCCTAGGACCAACTTGATAGAGACAAGTTGTGAACTTGCTCTGATACCACTTCATGTAAAACCAACCTTGGACCTATTTTGCCAGCATTCAAGTTTGAGCAGCGGACTCACACTAGCGAGCTCACCCGTATGGCGCACACTAGTACCCGATGGCGACTAGGCGATGTTGGAGAGGGTCCGAGACGGGACCTTTAGGCTCCAATGGTTGGATAGCTTGGGAAGAACCCCAAATGGGCCTAGGATGCCCAAATCATGGGCGGCCAACACACCAAGGGTGTGGGTTAAGTGGATTCACTCTCAACTTGCCCGCGGTGGTCACTCACGATACTAGCAATTTGGGCCGAGCTCTCACTCTCCGTCCGACGAAGCAATAGCAATAATACTAAGCTAAGCAAGTGATTAAACCAGTCAAGAGAGGGTCCGAGACTCACCTAGCCGGCGTGAAGACGCCGACTCCGGCCGGAGACGGGGGCGAGCGGGGAGGCGAGGGTATGCACCCGCACGGCGCGTCGATTGAAGCTTCAAACCTGCGATTTAATAGTGACATGAACTACACCCCATGCAAGGGGGGGGATCTCGGGATGGGGATTATGTGAATTACAGCTAAAACTACCTCCACGCAGGGAGGGGCCTTCAGCCGGCCAAGCGGGGTGGGGAATTATGAAGAAAACTCGACGTTCGGATTGATGCCGGTTCTGCCAATCTTCAGAATGGCTGGACAGGGGTGCGGTGATGATGCCGCCACAAATTCCAAAGAGCTCAGAACTTGATGAGACTTGCGCCAAAAGCTTTCCAACGGACCAAGGATGATCTCTGAATTTTTGCTGAGCTTGGTACAGTCGTTTCTGGCCGGGGCAGAGTCTGGAACCGGACTGATTGGTTCTGTCTCTGTCTGGTGCAGAACAATGTGGCTGGTTGCAGAGGGTGCCACGATCACTACCAAGCTCTGATTGAGATGAGACCTGAACCGTTGGAACCGTGGTCGAGTTTTCTTTCTGTCGGCGCCAACGGCGGGGTCGGCAGATGTCGGAGAAGACCGGGGCAATCAGATGAGTAGAGGGGTGTCAGTTCTGGCTCCTGTAAACTGACCTGACACACTTGTAGTATAAAATTCGTAACTTCAGATGCCGATGTCCAAATGAAGCTCTGCTTCTTGAGGATGAAAGAGGACTTGAGAGGGAAGAATTTTTATGAAGAACACTTGATCTGAATCCCAAAAGGTTCGCCGTGGCCGAGCTTCCACTCTCGCTCTGGTTCTCTGCCTGGGGTCTTCTGCGCAGTCGAGGGAGATCGGCTTCTGCGGACAGCTCCAACCTCGGATGTCGACGAAACCACCTCGCCTTGAAAGCTCTCTGGACGAACTTTCCAGAGATGTAGTTCTTGTCACCTGAATCTTTGAGAGACGGTCGTGTCTGCTTCTGCAAGTCGCTGTAACTCTGCTGCCTGAAACAGAGGCTGAATGAGAAGAAGATGAGGGGGGTGGGGAAGGGGATGGCCAAGAGAGTAAGAGGTGGAGGGTGAACTTGGCTGGTATGGGGAAGGGGGGCTGCGACTTTGGGTGGTTTGGGAGGTGGGGAGATGGAAGGGCACTGCCCTAGGGAGAGGGAAATTTGAATTTGGGCTTAGGGAAGAGCCCCTTCAACCTTGGGGAGAGGAAGGGGTGCTTAGGAAGTGGTGTTGGGTAGTTGGGGGTTGGGAGGTGGGGTGTGGATTGGAGGATGCCACCTTGGGTTGGGGGGGAGTTAAATGGGTGTATGGGGAAGGGGAGAGGTCTTAATGAGGGGTGAATGGGGAGGAGAGAGAAAATTCCGAAAATTGGGTGGAGGGAGAGAGAGAGAGAGATAAAGAGAGAGAGAGAGAGATATTGAGAGAGAAATCTAGAGGGATTTGGAGTTTTTTTCTGGAATTCAATATTCATGCATAAGTTGTTACAAATGAGAGAGGGGTGGGGCTATTTATAGACTCCACACTTTTCCTAAGACCAAACTGACCCTGACAAACTAACTAATGACCAAACAGTCTAAGGGAGGGGCGCCCCTGGGCCTAGCCCAATGAATTGGGCCCATTAACCTATCAAACCAACATAATGACTCAATACTTAGGAAAATGACTCAACAACCTAGGTACATGACTCAAATAAAGGGAAAATTACATGATATTGACTCAAAGAAAATGTGAAGATTACATGACTAGACTCAGAAATACATGACTAACATAGTGGCGCTTGCCGACGAACAATCTGAGTCCGGAGAAAATGTGGAGGGGCAAGGGATGCCCTCATCACTTATATAACTTATCAAGTTCTTCTTTGATCCTTAAGGTCATGTGGGGGTGAAATCTTCTCGATCTTTGTTTAACGGGTGTTGCCCCTGGTTTAAGTACGAGTCGGTGTTCCACTAAAGAGGGGTCAAGACCCGGCATGTCCTCATAAGACCAGGCGAAAGAATCACTATACTCCCTCATAACCTTGATTAGATCTTCTTCTACTTGCGGAGGGAGGTTAGCGGCAATAATAATGGGCCTTGGGTCTTCTTCAGTTCCCAAATTTATTTCCTTTGTAGGTTCATCCACTGCCGGCGATGGCTCGTCGAATCTCTTTAATCCTTGCGCATACAGGTCGGCAGTGTCATCTACATTGTCGTCATCATCATTGATTGGGTCCTTTTCATCCAGAACTTCGTACAAACCTAGTCCGTCATTGCTCCACACCCCGTCTACTTCCTCATTCTCTTCTATCACAATTACCGTAGTGACAAATTTCGGGCACTTCAAGAGAGCATGACATCGCTGAGCTAGATCTTGCAAGAACCTATCAGGGATGGATTTGGAATGACGCGCAAGCGAGCGCGGCTCAGGCTCAGAAGGATTGGATGACCTAGAACATGACCCTACTTCTCTAGACCTTACTGACTCTACTTCCCTAGACTCGACGGACCCTACGCCTAACCTAGGAGAAAGGAAATTTAGTGGAAAAGAAGGAACATGGGACTCGTGCCCCTGGGAGGATGATGGAGACAGGATAGCATAATCTTCCACTGAAATCTCCGTTTCAAATTTGACGTTTTTTTTGGAGATCAGTGGAGATCATATAGCAGGATGGATGAGATGGTGGAGGAGGAAGTGCGAGCGGAAGAAGAGAGGAATAGAGAAGATTGAGGGGAGAATCGGATGAGGAAAAGATAGAGGTGGGGGGATTAAGAGGTGGGGAATACCCGCAAGGAGAGTGACTTATTGAGAATTCCGTCGGCAGGTCGTACCGGAACGAAGATATTGGAAAAAGTGGATCAATCAAAATTGAAGGAGGACGGGGAATAAAGTCCAGCGTATGAAACAATGCACGTAGGCGGGAAGGAGATAAAGAAACAACAATTGGAGAGCTCACTCTTCCCCGTGGATGGTATGCTGGCTTCGGTTTCCACTGAACAAGCCGTACATCCTGATTCTTCTTCTGACCATAACCATTTGGCTCGCTGAACATTCTGGCAAATGACTGACTGAAATCTAGCATATCATCAACATGCCCTTTTGGCAGTGGAGGCGGACTGGCAACTGTGCAGGCTGTATCTTTCTTCTCTGACTGTGCTGGCTGCGACTGAAGTGTTCCTGGCTGGAGAGGGTTTTTAACAAAGTGTTGGCGATAGTCCCATGTAAGCGGTCCTGAGTCTTCCATCATTAAAAGTGCAGACTCTCGGTAGCCAAGACCTCGTCTACTCATTTTTCTACCCTTGGGAATGGGCTTAGTTCGCCCTTGTAATTGCGCACCGAGGCCTCTCCCCGGTTGGTAGCCCAATTTCAAAATAATATCCCAGCCCTTGGAATCTCGGATCTGGGGTTTTGCTTTGATATCAACATATGTAGTGGCAGGCCTGCGAGGTGCATAAGCCCAAGGAAAGTCCAGATCCAATACCGAGATAACAGGCCGACTGTTGGGCCATAGCGTAGGCAAGATATTCTCTGAGATAGCTTTAACAGACTGGACCGTGGATAAGCCTTTTACTTTAACCACCCTCCCTTAAAAAGGAAACTTAAGACATTGATGCGCGGTGCATGGCACGGCATTGAGAGTATCGATCCACGGACGACCCAAGATAGCCCTAAACATAGGGTCAATGTCCAGCACATAAAATTCAATGGGCATAGTGAGAGGCCCAAGCTCAGCTTGAATAGTAACAATCCCGTGACATGCTCTTCATGAGTTATCATATGCAGCTATAGTTGTGGGGGTCGGCCGTAAAAGTTCCTTTGATAAGTTACAGGCCCTGAGAGTGCTGAGTTGACATACATTGATAGATGCTCCTGTATCAACTAGCGCCGCATCAATACTGACTTTGTTCAAGATTATTGTGATGCAAAGCGGCATTTGTCGAGCTTCTGGAGGAGCTAGCGCGGTCTCAGAGAAGGTTATTGCTGGTCCTTTAGAGATAGTTGCCAGTGCTGTAGGTAAGCTGTCGGCTGCCACATCTTCACTAACCATCACCTTCTGAAGAAAGTTCCTAAGAGCATCTTGGTGAAGGGTAGATCTTTTAATGAGCTCCAACACAGATATCTTGGCGGGCACCCTATCCAAATGATGTAGCAAATCGTACTGGGTATCCGGCAGTGGCTCAGCCTCTTCCTGCTCAGCAGCCGGTTGGGAAGACTGGGGATTTGAGGTAGGATCAAAGTTGTGATGAAACATGCGCCCGCTCCAAAGGGCGAAATTATAGGCGGCCGTGGCCTTGGATGGGCTCAAAATAAGTGACTTAATAGGCCCGGTGGGGTGAATGAATGGTGCAGAGGAGGGTGTGGAGGTAATAATGGGAGTGGGAACGGAGGTAACGGATTGTGATGACAGAATAATGGGTGGAGGGTTAGTTGTGGGTATGGTGGTAGCGGGGGTGAGCGAAAGTGGGGTGGTAAGCGGAGGTGTAATGAGCAGAGGGTTAGATGGACGCGTGGTGATAGCGGGTGTGAGTAACGGGCCAGAGACGGGTGGTGGGGTAGGAACGGGTGAAAGGATGAGTGGTCTAGCAGGCGGATGAGGGTTTTTGTGTGTGGGTGTAAGGATGGTGGAAGGAGTGCAGTAGTTGTGGTGAAGGGCCATGACTTGTGGTACGGAGCCGTCGTCATCAAAGGACCACCCGACGTCAGGTGTCGGGGGTTGAACTACATTGACCTGGGCTGGTGCCGGCGGCTGAGGCTGTGGAGCGGGAGGATGGTTCAGCATTGGGTTGTGGTGGATCCCCAAGTCTTGAACTGGCTACGGTTGCTGTTGCGGCTGTGGTGCCTGTTGTTGCTGCACTTGCTGCCTCGACGGCTACCTTCTTTTCTCTTTAATTTCTGTAACGGCCCTATGCATTTTGGCCCAATCAATCCTTTGCCCTTCATGGAGGTCATAGACCAAGTCTCTGAACTGAAAACACCCTTCAATAGTATGTCCCGACTGCCTGTGGAACATACAATACTTTATCTGATCAACGGCCGGGTTCCAATTGGGCCGTTCCAGAGGGAGTTGTATAGCATTAATGGACATAAGAGCTGAGAAGATGTCCGTGAGGGTTTTTGGCAGAGGTGGGTACTGTGCTCTCTTCGGAGCCGGGCGCTTATTGTTGTTGTTGTAGCCGTTTGGTAGAGGGACATTATGGTATTGAGGAGGCTGTGGAGGTTGTTGCGGAGGGGCAAAGGGGTTTTGCCGAGGGTTTTGTGGGGCGGAGTAGGCTAGCAGAGAGTTTTATGGAGCGTATTGAGTGTTGCGGGAGTTCTGGGGGAAGCAAATTTGGTTATTTGGGTTGGCGGAGGGAAAGTTAACGGCTTGCACTTGCTCATTTGTTTGGACTCCCTCCGTAATGGGCCCTTGAGGTTTCTTGTGGTATTTGGGCTTTTTGGTTTTCAAAAAGTGAATGGATAGGAGAGTCATTGAATTGGATTTTGATAAACCACGCCCGACTATATAATTGATGCATGTTTGCTATATCATTCATGGCAAGGATGTTGCGAAAGGTCAGAGTGGCATTGGAAATGAGTAGCTTGACCTTCTCTTCCTCCGGAATGTGGCCTGGTACCCTGGCGGCCATCTGTCTCCACCTGTCAGCATAGGTTGCAAACTCCTCATCGGGTTTCATTTTCTCGGCCACCAAGTCTGTGAAGGAATATTCTGGGCCGACCCTGTCTTGAAACCGTTGAATGAACTTATCTTTCACTATCTTGAAGCTTTCGGCATCCTCTAGTGGCAGAGAGTAGAACCATTCAAGCGCGACCCCATCTAACGATCGGCGAAACAGATACGCCATGAGGCGATCATCATACTGAAACTGGGCCGATTCATATAAAAAGTCCCGCACATGGATGAAGGGATTACTGTTCCCATCATACTTGCGGTAATTGGGGAGCTCGAATTGCGGAGGGAACCGGATGTTCTGGAAACTCGGGACCAGAACGTCTACCAAGGATTGTGGGCCAACCCGCTTCTGGAGGAAGTCAAGTTGTTGTTGCATGGCGGCCCATTTATCGAGTAATTCCTACTCTCTGGACGGAGTAGGGATAGTGAAAGATGGAACTTGAGGAGCAGAGGGGTAAGGAGATGGAGGGGGCGGCCCATAGGAAGGATATTGGGCCAAAGGATGACCCATATTGGTGTGAACTTGGGCTGCCCCTTGATGAGGGCGCATGAAATCATTTGGGTCGACAAGGACCCGCGGCACTGATGGACCGGACATGTGATGATCCGACATAGAAGAAGGAGGGACAATGATCTTTCCCTTATCTAAAAATTGCTGGGCCGAACCAGAAGACTGGCCCATCTCCAGATTAGAGAATCTGAGGGTCCTAGGTTGGACCAGAGTGAGGTCAATGGGAATGGGCTGGACGACGGACCCATCGGCCCTAGGCTGAGCAATGGAAGGATTGGTCTGACCTTGCATAATCACGGAAGGTGGGGTGTTGGACCCCTGCATGGCCTGATAAATCGCCTGAAGTTGGACCGGGTCTAATTGGGCCATCATTTGAAGAATAGAATTAGCGGAAGGAGGAAGAAGAGCTTGAGTGGACTGGGCACTCTCCATAGGGATGGAGGACGAAGGAGGGATGGCCCCCTCTCTGGGTTGGAATGAAATAACCCTAGAGGGATCCTCTAGAAGCCCTTGAGGAAGAGACTCCTCTTGGGAATGGGGAAGATAGAAAGAAGCCATGGTGGATTCAAAGAGTGGATTGAAGTAGGATGTGAAAGGGGAATCGCCCCTAGGTGATGAAGCTTCTAGAGGATGGAAGCAACTCCACATGCAACGAAAGACCTTAGAACAATGCAAACAACACACAACAAACACACAATAAGTGACTAAACTTAGATGATTTTAACAAAGATGTAAGTGAAAAAGAGATAACAACACTCAAGGTCAACCAAGTTACTTAGATGATGCAACGAGATTTTTATGGTTTTCTCCTTTAGAACCTTAGAGACTTGATTAAAATGTGCTCTCCAAAATATGTTCCTAATATGGGAAGAATATGTGGCTTGGTTGACTCTAAATGTAATCACTCCTTTACTTATGCAATCCTAGACACGGGGTGAGAAGTGGTATAACCGGCCCGGCGTCCGTGTGGGAATCCACGGCTCGCAGGGACTTATGGAGGTCCCTGATGTGATTTCCTAGTCGGCTCCAAGGAATATGGAGACGAGAGGTCCACACACCAAGGTAGGCAGATGCAATCTAAAGTATGAATATGTGAATGGCCCTATGTGCACCGGAGTGCATGCAAATTCTAGCCTAAAATTTAGCAATCAAAAATGCACACAATGATATGAATATGTGAAGCAACCAAGGAGGAGACCAAATAGCACCCAAGCATGAAAATCACAGTAAAAACTATGGAAATAAACTACACCTCGGGATGCGTACCTATCTGGAGTATGTAACGGTCTAGAATACCCGCGCCAGAAAAATGTGACGGTCCAAGACTGGACCGTTAGATATAACGTAACACGTGAAGAGGCGACCGTCAGAGTAGCCAGAGAGCCAGAAACATCAGAGCAACTTAGGACAAACAAAGGACAACAGGTTTTTAACAGAGATTCAAAGCACGATTGGCACTAGTTGTCCCACCGTGATCGCCAAAAAATTCTGTTGGTTATAATGTGTCCCTTCTTTTGCAAGATGGGCTATGATGCCAACTATGATGAAAGTATGAGCAAATAGTGGAATCAATCAACCCATGAACATGTACAACATGAACCTAGGCAATCAACATGAATACTAGCATGGGCATGCTATCTCAATCAGAACTAAGCTAAGCAAACAAAGAAAAACACACGCCGGGGCGTGGAATAAGGAGATAAAGAAAAACACACCGTATAGGTGGAACAAGCAAATAAGGAGAAAATATGAAGAAGGAGAGAGCTAATGCCCAAACTAAGGAAGATGTGATCGCCACTAAGGTAAAAATAAGTCAAAGACCTGGTAAATACCTTAGAATAGTAGGATGATGCACTCGCCCACGGGAGAGAGAAAGCAACCAGGAAAACTGCAGCTCTGTCAGATGTAACGGCAGAAGACTGATGCGTCACAGAAATGTGACGGCCTCACGATAAGCCGCTACGAGAATATAACGCGTCTATGGTAGACCGTTAGAGCTTCTACAGAATAAAAACTGGGAATCTTTGATCTCCAAGCTTTCCAGTCGGTCGGGAAGCTTGGGCCTCGTGCTAGGAGCTATGTAAACCTGCAAAAGAGTGTAGATCAAAAGAAAAACAACCCCAAATTAGCCCTTGGACAAAGTAGTATCAATAAATCAAAGAAACTTAAGAACATGCAAAAGGAAAGGGAAATACCAGGGAGGTTGTTTTTTTTAACCCCTCTGGGGCATTTTAAAAGATAGGAAGGATGTCAATGTATATAGAAGATGCAAGAACATGGTAGAGGAAGAGGGACAATGTTATGATGCTTGGAAGAGGGAAAAGACGCTAGAGAAGAAAACTTTGACTGAACTAAACCCCTGGAATCAATACTCCCTAGACTTTAGAAGCAGATGGACGTGGGAAGCAGCTCTCCTTGGTTGGTTCTAGCTCCAGGATGTGGCAGCACTTCGACGCGAACTCCAGATGTCTCCTCTTCAAGCCATGAAGTCAAGGGTTCTATTTATAGACCCTCAAACTCTCCGGTCGAGTAGATGATAATCTAGCTAGAAAGTAAGATGTTTCTTAGCAAACTCCTGAAGATAGTACTCCCAAGAGTCCATAGAAACAAACAGAAGGTTCTGAGGATCAGATTTGAAGGAGAAATCCTCAGATCAAACTCTTAATTTGACCACGGAGTAGCAGAGAAAGAGCAGTTCTTCTAGAACTCTCTGTTTAACGTAAAGGCTGCACGATAGACCACCACAGGGATGTAACGCCCCAGAACAAGATCGTCACAAAACCTTATCCATTAACAGATAAGGCCAATGGGCGAAGTTTTTGAACGCAGGACTCTATATGAATGTAATGGTCAAAGATAGATGCGTCATAATGAATGTAACGGCCACATGATAAGCCATCACACCCAACGGATAGGATATGCGATAAGCTTTTGAAAAAAGCCTTTGACTTAAGGACTCTGGCATGATGTAACGGACCAAGGTAGATGCGTTAGAGGATTGTAACGCGCCATCAAAGGACCGTTAGAGACAATAGAGTGCAAATGAAATAAAAGTTTGCTAAGCTTCGTACAGCGGAAAGAGGTAAGGAACCAGACCCAACCAAGGAGACATGACCCATGAAATAGACCTCAAATTGACCAAGATATCCCCATAAAGGTGAATAACTCGGAGCATCATTTAAAATGAATAAGGAGATGACCCAACTTATTGGTCATAAAATGGGTGTCAACAACGAGCTGAGCCTCCAAACTGTGGAGATGGACTTGCATGTGTTGAGTATATTCAGGTGATTTTGTTGATAACAAAACCCCGGACGTGCGTTCTATCAAGTGCCATGTATTAGCAATCAAGTTCGACTCTCATACGCATTCAAGGCCTAATTTCATCATGCATTATGCTCAAGTGTTCATACCCTTCCAAATGCCTAAATCCACCTTGGTTCCAGAACCGTCCAGGCTAAGCTTAACTCACTCATTTTAATTGGAACAGGATGTGGTCAGAAACTGATTCGTTCTCATATTATGATTTAGTGGCTAACTTCTTTAAATTTGCAAGATTTCCAGCCAGCGGTTGACTGTCGGTCAGGGGCCGGTCGACCGATTTTCCCAGCAATGAAAGCCCCATCTCTGTAAAATTCTTATCGACCGCCCCCTCCTACCGGTCGACCGCCAGCTTCGAGGCAGCCATTTTTGACTTTGTTTTCTACAACATGGGAAGCCCTCTTCATTGGGTTTGTTTAATCCAAAAGTCACCATACTTACCATGATTTGTGGATCTGGTTCCTGGCTTGTCCCTTGACCATCCAAGATTTATATATACATCATATTGGGGTCAAAAACCCTAATCATCTAAGGAAGCTCAAGGAGGCTATCAAGGGGAGAGAAGAGTGCTGCTACTGTAGCCGTGAATAGTGCTCCGGGAAGGAAGTTCTTCATCCATCTTCAAGTGATCCACGCCACATATGGAGCAGATCAAACCCAAGCCAAGTGGAGATCAAGCTACATCCAAAATCTTCTTCATCAACTAAGGGGGAGCTTGAATCTAAAGTTTTTACTTTGTGTCTTCCATTCGATTTCTATTTCAGATTCAAGTGTGTGTTCTTGTAATATCTCAATACTTGTGTGTGTGTGGATCTACACAGATCTATGTGTGTGTGTGTGTGTGTGTGTGTGTGTGTCTATCTCAATCGGTGCTTATGCACTTTCGTGGGAGTTCTAAACTCACACGAGTGTGTGTGTGTGCTCTGATCTTGTGACCTTCTACAAGATAGTGTGTGAATCCTCACAGTCGGTGAGGGGTGGACGTAGGTTGCAGTTGTTGCATCTGAACCACCTAAAAATCGTGGTCTCCTGTGTGATTTGCTCCTTATCTTCTACCTCCAATTCTGCTCTAGCATATTTGCATATTGCATCATCTGATTTCTTTGTTTAGATCTAGTTTTATTGACCATTTTACGGGAGATCTCTGGTATATCAAAAGGTGGTTTCTGATCGACAAGGTTAGTCTTGTCGGGAGGGAAGTACCTTGCGTGAGAGAATCTTCAGATTTCCGGACTCCGCCTGGTACCAAAGAACTGTTGTAGGGGTTGATTTAGCTAGATTCATTTTCTAATCCATCAGATCTATACTTGTTTGTTGCTTGCTTTTAATACGTGTTTTAAATTGGGTAACAGTTTTTAAAATCTGTAATCACCTAATTCACCCCCCCTCTTGGGTGTCGCTGATCGCGGGACTTCAATTGGTATCAGAGCTAAGGCTCTAATTCTTTCAGATCTAATGATCTAGAGTAAGATCCAAATCAATGGCAAACAAGGGTATGATACCTGAGGGTCATTCCATCCTATTGAGTGGTGATAGGCAGATCTAGAGGGGAGGGGTGAATAGATCAGCCACTTTTGCCCTTCTTTGCGGAAATAAAAAATAGATCTAACACAAACGATAATGAGATAGATATTTGTTAATAGCTAAGAAGCTGGACACTTAAATGATATCCATGAACGATCCTACCAAGCTTCTACCACTAGAACATAAATGAAAGTAAGTCACAAGACCCGATCTTTAAGGTGGTTCGGTCTCAATCTAGAGACCTACGTCCACCCCTCACACAACACGGTGAGGCTTCACTGGTGCCAACGCACAACCGCTGATTCACAGCTTCTATCTGAGAGATACACTCTCACAACTTCTCTGCCACACAACTTGAGGGATTACAACCCAAATCATGGCACACGAAGATGATTCAACTGAGGTAAATTCTGACCCTGATTTTATTTCAAATGAATAATGGGAGTCAGAATATAAAAAATTATATACAAAATATAAAAAAATTAGATCTGAAAATAAAACTCTCAAAAAGAAAATTGATGATTCATCTCATGAGGATATTTTTGTTAAATTTGAGAAACTGGAACAAGAATGGTTCGAGTTAATAGAGGAAAAAGAAACCATGCTTGAAACAATTTCAGATCTCGAAAAAGCCAAAGAGGAGTTATCTTGCAAAATGTCTGAAATGGAGAAAGTGTGTGAAAAAATAAAAACTGAAATTTTTTTTCTAAAATCCACAAATTTAGAACTTGAAAAGAAAATTGTGAGTTTGTATAAAGAAGTGGCTGAACTTCAGTCCACCTTGTCAAGGTTTGTCAAGGGCAAACAAAATCTAGATAACTTGTTGGGAGTAAGAGTCAATTTCCAGAAGGAAGGATTAGGATATACTCCCCAAAATAAAAAATCCTTTGAGCATAAGATCACTACATCCTATGTTCATGAAAAAGAAAACAACCGTGCTTCATGTTCTAACTCTAAGCCAAAACATGTCCAACCTAAACCATGACAATTCCAAAGAAAATTTGCACATGTTAATTACTATCATTGTGGTAGATTTGATCATGTTGTTGCCAATTGCTGGTTCAAACAAAACTCACCAAGAAATCATGTTTTTTGGACCGAGAAAAGATATGCACAGAATTGGACTAACTCTTATGGACCCAAACTAATTTGGGTACCAAAATCAATTGCATGAGAATGTTGTTTCTTGTAGATATGTCTTGAAGTCAGGGGGAGAAAATGGTACTTGGATAGCGGCTGTTCAAGGCATATGACAGGGGACAAGAAGGTGTTCTCTACACTGCAAGACAAGGATGGAGGATTAGTTACCTTTGGAGGCAAAGATAAAGGTAAAATCATTGGGATCGGCAAAATAGGTAAAAACTCTGAAATCTTGATTGAAAATGTCCTTTTAGTGAAAGGCTTAAATCATAATCTGTTGAGCATAAGGCAATTGTGTGACAAGAGTTTTAAAATCATTTTTGATGAAACCCACTGCATTGTCATAAATAAAACCTCCAATGAAATCAGATTCATCGGCAAGAGAAGCAACAATGTCTATACTATTGATCTAGATGATGTTTCCAGTGATGATGTGTGCTTGGTAGCAAACAATCATGATAATGCATGGCTATGGCACCGAAGACTAGGTCATGCTAGTTTTGGGGTAATCTCCAAGTTGTCTAAACATGACTTAGTAAATGGTTTGCCAAAATTAAATTTGAAAGTGATAAAATCTTTGAGGCTTGCACAAAAGGCAAGCAAACACGCATATCTTTTAAAAATAAGAACATTGTTTCTACCTCCCGGCCTCTTGAATTGCTGCATCTCGATTTATTTAGACCTACTAAGACATCCAGCCTAGGAGGTAAATCTTTTGGATTTGTTATTGTTGATGACTACTCCAGATTTACATGGGTGTTATTTCTATCCAATAAAAATGATGCATTGATGGAGTTTCAAGTGTTTTACAAGAAAATCCAAAATGATAGAGGTTATCTTATCACTACCATCCAAAGTGATCACGGTGGTGAGTTTGAGAATCATGACTTCGGCAATTTTTTTGAAGAGCAGGGATACACGTACAATTTCTCATCACCAAGGATGCCTCAACAGAATGGAGTGGTGGAGAAGAAAAACAGAACCCGGATAGACATGGCACGGACCATGTTAAGTGAGAACTCCCTACCCAAATACTTTTGGACCGAGACGGTAAGTACAACATGCTACATGATCAACATGGCAATGGTAAGGCCCATTTTGAAGAAAACTCCATATGACCTCTACAAGGGTAAGAAACCAAATATTTCCCATCTAAACTCTTTGGATGTCCATGTTTCATCCTGAACAATGATAAGTCCAACCTAGGTAAGTTTGATGAGAAAAGTGACATAGGAATTTTCCTAGGCTATGCACTTAATTCTAGAGCTTATCGATTATTTAATAAACGGACTTTGGTTGTTGAAGAAAGTCCTCATATGATTTTTGATGAATCTGAACTAAAACTGACAAACCAATCTATTCAAATTGTGGATGCAGGAGAAGCCCCCAAAAATTCAACTAATGTTGGAACATCTAAAGCCAAGGATGAACCAAAGGAAGGAATACCAATCAAGAGTGAAGAAGATGAAGATCCTTCAATTGAAACACTGCAAGAGTAGCAAGTGCAGCACCCCGACTTGCCCAGCACCTCAACATTCTTAAAGGATCATCTAGCTGAAAACATAATTGGTAATCCTCAAGATGGGGTAAGAACCATATCATCACTAAGGCAAGTAGAGGAAGAGGATTTGATGGCCTTAATCTCACAAGAAGAGCCTAAGGATATTCATGAAGCTCTTCAAAATGAATCCTAGATTCATGCTATGCATGAAGAGATATACCAATTCGAAAGGAACAAAGTGTGGACTCTCGTGCCGCGTCCTAAGAATCATCCCACAATTGGAACCCGTTGGATTTTCAAAAATAAGTTAAATGACACGTGATTGGTTATTAGGAACAAGGCCCGACTTATAGCCAAAGGGTATAGCCAGGAGATGGGTATTGATTTTGATGAATCTTTTACACCGGTTGCAAGACTAGAAGCAGTCCGGATCTTATTGTCCTATGCTTGCTCTTTGAACTTCAAACTATTTCAAATGGATGTTAAATCTATATTTCTTAACTATTACATCAAGGAGGATGTTTTTGTAGAGGAACCTCCATGTTTTGAAGATTCAAAGCATCCAAAGTATGTGTACAAGTTGCAGAAGGCCTTGTACGGGTTAAAGCAAGCACCAAGGGCATGGTATGAAAGGCTCACTTCATTTCTTGTGAAAAATGATTTCAAAAGAGGTAAGGTTGACCAAACACTCTTCACAAGGAAATCAGGTAAAGACATATTAGTAGTTCAAGTATATGTGGATGACATTATTTTTGGAGCTACTAACAATGTCTTATGTGAAGAATTTACAGAAATCATGCAAGGAGAATTTGAGATGAGCTTAATGGGTGAACTGAATTTCTTTCTTGGATTGCAGGTGAAGCAAACACCCGAGGGCATTTTCATCAATCAAGCTACGTACACACTAGAACTGTTAAAGATATTTGGGATGGTTGAAGCAAAACCTTTGTCAACTCCAATGGCCACAACCTCGAAGTTAGACAAAGATGAAAATGGTAAAACAATAGATTCTGCACTATTTCGAGGTATGATCAGATCACTACTGTATCTTACAGCATGCCGCCATGACATTCAATTCAGTGTATGTCTTTGTACCCGTTTTCAGTCATGCCCTAAAGAATCTCATCTAATGGCTGTTAAATGCATTTTTAGATACTTAATTGGCACAATAGATTTTGGCTTGTGGTTTCCCATCGGTAGTTCATTTGATTTGATTGCTTACACCGATGCGAATTATGCCGGATGTATTGAAGATTGCAAAAGTACTAGTGGGTACTGTCAGTCTCTTGGTGGGTGCCTAGTCTCATGGGCCTCCAAGAAACAACATTCAGTAGCTCTCTCAACGGTTGAGGTTGAATATGTAGCCGTCGGAAGTTGTGGAGCCCAAATACTTTGGATCAAAAATCAATTGCTTGATTTAGATATTGAAATGAAATGTGTGCCAATCTTGTGTGATAATACCAGTGCAATCAGTGTATCAAAAAACCATGTTCAACATTCTAGGACCAAGCATATTGATATTCGCCATCACCTTCTGAGAGATCATAGGAAAGGGGGTCTTTGAATTAAATTTCATTGACACACACAATCAGCTAGCCGATATTTTAACAAAACCCCTAAACCAGGATCAATTCAGCAAGATAAGAAGAGAACTTGGGATGTGCAAGGGTGTAAGCATACATGCATAGGTTTGCACTTAGGATAAGAGTTGCATTTGTAGAAACACATATGCATCAAGGGTAGAAAAGCATGCATATTGTCTATATTTACTTTTAATACCTTGTGTGTTCACATACACTCCTGCATGCTTGAATGTATTTATATATATAGCCCTCCTTGAAACATATTTCTAAGGTCAGATATTCCTTGGTTAAATAATTGTGGACTCAGTGATGTCGGACCTAAGGAAACTTCTGAGGGGGAGTTAGAAACTTTCCTCAAATCTCCATCTCTTTCCTTCCCTCCACTTCATGACGATTGGTTCAAATCAGAAGGTCGGATGATAGTCCCCCCCATATGAAAAAATGACAAACAAAAAAAATGAATGAAAAAAAAAGAAAAGAAACGAAAAAGAAACAAAAAATACAAAATTTGGGGTTTCTGGGGCCAGCGGTCCACCGCCGCTCCCGCACCGATCGACTGTGGCGGCAAATCGGCCCGGCCAGACCACATCCGAACCCTCTTTTAAGGGGTCCTAAAGCCCCTCTCTCTCATTCCAACACTCCCATTCACTCGCCAACACTTCTCCCCAACCCTAGAACACCCAAACTCCACCTCCCAAGCCCCTAAACCTCATCATTCCTCCACCCGCACAAGATCCGGTGTGTTCATCAAGATTTCGGGACGAACTCCATTCGGCCGTTCCTGCGTTCGTGGAGTTACCTCCTAGGTTTCAGTTTGTGGAGAAGGCTTTTGCAATCCTCTGGAGTGTTCGTTGATCTATCTTCATCCCCCTGGGTGAGGGTCATCTCTTCAAGGGTTTTCCTCCAGGTTTTCTAGTTCGGGATGCCGCCTAGATAGAGCTCTCGGCGTTCTGCCCAAGGGGAAGCGAGTGTCCGGAGATGCGAGGCACTGGCTCCTCCACCATAGCAAGCACCTACACCTCGTCGTGCACCTCGATTGCCTCCTCGTCCCATTATCGACCCTCGATTGGTCGACTTCAACGAGGTGAACGAGCTTTTGCCCGATTTATGTGCTGTCTTTGAGATTCAGCGAGGTTGGACTGATTTCTTCACTAGATATACACATTATTACCCCAGTCTAGTGCAATAATTTTATGGGAATTTGATTGCAAGGAATGAGGATTTATTTTCTGTTGTTCAAGGGGTTGAGATTCATATTACTCCTGATCTGTTTGAGAGATGCTTAGGAGTTGCAGGTAGAGGAGCCGACTTGGTTTTTGGTCATGGGGAGGTTGAGGAAACATTTCTTGCTATGACTAGTTGTGAGTACGTGCGTGGTGTCAGCAATTTAATTGAATTGATTGCGAATCATTTTCTTCTATTGCAGCGTATATTGCACCATATGTTTACCTCTCTCATTTATCCAAAGAGTGGCAGCAGAAATGAAGTGACAGAGGTTCACAAATTTCTATTTTACAATGTTATGAATGTGATTCAAGTCAACATGGGTCACCTCATGACGACTCTCATTGGAGCTTGCCGAACAAATTTGCGGCGATCCTTGCCATATGCTTCATAGTTGACCGGGATATTCATTCATGGTGGGATCAATTTGGCAAATGAACAGTTCATTTATGTTTGACATGATATATATATAATAAGCATAAGATCTTTACAGATATGGGATATTACTATGGTCCCGATGGTGAGTTACGCCGGGATGTGCCTACTTATGGAGAAGAAGTTGATAGTGAAGAAGAGCAGGAACAAGAGCAGCAGTAGGATCAAGGGTATGTCCCCCCTCCAGTTCAGGCTGAGGAGCAGCCTCCTCCACCCTCACCTCATCATATGGATTCCGAGATGCCTCCTCCATCACAGTTCTATCATGGAGAGTCCTCCACTCAGGAGGCCACACAGCACTCTTGGGTAGATTATGAGACTTTTGACAGGCGGTTCACTGGGCTAGAGACTCGTGTGGACACTTTTGGGGATCGACTTTCTACCCTCGGGGATCACGTCGACACTATGGGAAATGTGATTGACACCATGTCAGGTCGCATAGATTCCTTCTCCACTGTTCTGGATACCCTCTCCACTCAAATGGCCACACTCTCCACTCATATGACTAGCCTCACCGACAGCATTGCTGATTCTAGCCAGGCCTTCCACATCATGAACATGACACTTCTTGGCATGTCGCACCATGATGCGGCTCGTGATCTCTCCATTGGCCGTATTCGGGATAGTCTTCAGCTTCAAGATCATTCTCTGGAAGACATCCGCCGTCGCTTTGGTTACTAGCCTCCTCCTCCAGAGGATCAGCCTCCTGCAGACGCACCATGAGGATTCTTCTCTTGCTTCCTACCTCTAGGATGGTGTACTTTGGTCTTGTGTCACTTGGGTCGCCCTTCGTCTATCCTATCCCCTTTTGATGATGTCAAAGGGGGAGAAGTAGTAGTTCAGGGTTCTATATATTTATGTATGTCGGTGTGTATTTGTGTGTTTGCATGTATGATCATGTGAGGATCATTGTGTCTGTTCTGCACTTGTGCATTTGTTTAGTCACTTGTGTCTAGAGTCGTGCATTCACTCTCACATTAATGTACCTTATAATGAAATGATGAATTGAATGCAACTAGTGTTTGATCTCAGACGGTTGGCTCTTGTGTCTCATTTCTTTTCTAATTGGCAAATAAAGTGTTGAATGGTTTACGTTCGCTAGCTTGATGGGATGTGAGTAAAATGCCTTGATTTCGAACATTGATCTCAATTTTCAAACATTGCTTAAAGGCACGTCCATGTATTTAAATACCCTTTCAGTTTTGTCATCATCAAAAAGGGGGAGATTGTTGAGTATATTCAGGTGATTTTGATGATAACAAAACCCAAGACGTGCATTCTATCAAGTGCCATGTATTAGCAATCAAGTTCGACTCTCATATGCATTCAAGGCCTAATTTCATCATGCATTATGCTCAAGTGTTCATACCCTTCCAAATGCCTAAATCCACCTTGGTTCCAGAACCGTCCAGGCTAAGCTTAACTCACTCATTTTAATTGGAACATGATGTGGTCATAAACTGATTCATTCACATATTATGATTCAGTGGCTAACTTCTTTAAATTTGCAGGATTTCCAGCCAGCGGTCGACCGCCGATCAGGGGCCGGTCGACCAGTTTTCCCAGCAACGAAAGCCCCATCTCTGTAAAATTCTGGTCGACCGCCCCCTCCTACCGGTCAACCACCAGCTTCGAGGCAGCCATTTTTGACTTTGTTTTCTACAACGTGGGACGCCCTCTTCATTGGGTTTGTTTAATCCAAAAGTCACCAGACTTACCATGATTTGTGGATCTGGTTCCTGGCTTGTCCCTTGACCATCCAAGATCTATATATACATCATATTGGGGTCAAAAACCCTAATCATCTAAGGAAGCTCAAGGAGGCTATCAAGGGGAGAGGAGTGCTGTTGCTGTAGCCGTGAATAGTGCTCCGGGAAGGAAGTTCTTCATCCATCTTCAAGTGATCCAAGCCACATCTGGAGCAGATCAAACCCAAGCCAAGTGGAGATCAAGTTGCATCCAAAATCTTCTTCATCAACTAAGGGGGAGCTTGAATCTAAAGTTTTTACTTTGTGTCTTCCATTCGATTTCTATTTCAGATTCAAGTGTGTGTTCTTGTAATATCTGAATACTTGTGTATGTGTGGATCTACACAGATCTGTGTGTGTGTGTGTGCTCTGATCTTGTAACCTTCTACAAGATAGTGTGCGAATCCTTATAGTCGGTGAGGGGTGGACGTAGGTTGCAGTTGTTGCATCCGAATCACCTAAAAATCATGGTCTCCTGTCTGGTTTGCTCCTTATCTTTTACCTCCAATTCTGCTCTAGCATATTTGCATATTGCATCATCTGATTTCTTTGTTTAGATCTAGTTTTATTAACCATTTTACGTGAGATCTCTGGTATATCAAAAGGTAGTTTCTGATCGACAAGGTTAGTCTTGTCGGGAGGGAAATACCTTACGTGAGAGAATCTTCAGATTTCCAGACTTTGCCTGGTACCAAAGAACTACTATAGGGGTTGATTTAGCTAGATTCATTTTGTAATCCATCAGATCTATACTTGTTTGTTGCTTGCTCTTAATACGTGTTTTAAATCGGGTAAAAGTTTTTAAAATCTATAATCACCCAATTCACCCCCGCTGTTGGGTGTCATTGATCGTGAGACTTTAGCATGTCCATCACCGCCGCATCCCGCGCATCCTGCATTTGTCACATATTGGTTACATATTTCAAGTAAGCATATAATTTTGACATTAGAAAGAATGCATTCATACGTACCCCTACGACCCTCATCTGGGGTCGGCCAGCGTAGGTCTCCCAGTAGCGTCGCAGGTATGCCGAGCTATCCGCCGCCTGGGAAACAACTAGGGTCTCGCCACGCTACCAATCCGCGTACTGCTCCAGGAACTGGACCCGCCAGTCGGAGGCGACGGTACGTCCGCGGGTCTTCCTCCCGATCCCGCGCGGCTTCGCAACCTCGACCCACTCCTGGTGTAGGCCGAGGGTCCTCATCGCCAGCCGGAGCCGTAATGGCTCGATCTCGTTCGGGCAGTGAACCTAGAGGTCACGCTCGAAATAAGGTCGGCCCGAAACGACCCAAGAATGACCCTCGTCGGTCATCCCCTGGTACGGTCTCCACACCACTTGCATGCATGTCATACATATCATCATATATAAAGCAGGAAGTAAAAGTAAATTGCATCATATTTACACACGTACCAGTGAAGCGGGGTAGTAGCGGAACTCCCGCCGAAGTACCCGCAGCTTGTAGGCATGCGGCACTCCTGACAGACACGGTAGCCAACACTGCGCAAGTTGAAAAGCCTCCTCATCTCCGAGTCAGAGGCTAACATGGTCCATCGACATGTACAAGTGACTCCACCCCTGCATTCTTCAATTGCATTAGTATTCATCATAAACATTCATAAACATGCATAATCATATTCACAAGCATTTAAAATAATAATAAAATTCAAAAAAAAATGCATACCTGAAGAAAAGGCGAGAAGCCGCTGACAGTCGTCTCTCGACCTGTCCCCGTGGACAAATCGGCCATCAGGTGTGCCAGTAGGGCAGCTCCCCATGTGTACCTCCCCACTCCCTCCAAGTCCTTTAGGATGCCCAGGAATCGGCAGTTCATGACATCCCCCTTCGTCCCCAGTAATAGCCTCTCGAGCATCAGAAACAAAAACTGCCTCAAGTCCATGTCCGCCCTCTCCCTCTAAGCCGGGTCCTGGTAGTAGGTAGCCCAGGCGCTCGCCGCTAACCTCTCTGCAAACTCACCCAAAGACTCGCCCGACCTCTGCCGAGAGTCTCCTAATCCCATCACACCGGTCAGCTCTCTGCGGTACACCGTCCTGGACGCCCTCGGGGCATCCTCCACTATCTCCAAACCTAGCAGCCTCTCTGCTAGCTCCCCGTAGTCCGGGAGGGTCACCCCAGTAACTACCTCCCCATCTACCCTCAACCACGTGATCCTGGCCACATCCTCTAAGCTCGGCACCATGTGCCCCCAGGGCATCAAAAATGCCCGACTAGTCCTATCCCACCTCTCTATCAGCACCTGGATCAGGGTCAAGTTGGGGCGTACCGGCTCGATGCTGAGAAAGGGGCCGAACCCCATCGCCTCCACCCTCGCCCTCTGGAAGTCGGGCAGCCCATAATATGCAGTCCACACTTGGACCCAGGAGATCCGAGTCCGCATCAGCCCCTGCCAACAAAAAAGATATATACAACATGAAAGAACAAAAAAATCACTATTGCTAATTGAGTCATAACAAAAATAACAAAAAAAGAAGAGTTTTTTTTATCACTGTTCTAAATGGCGACAAACACAGTGGTCGTTATATCCCTAAGAAGGCGCCCAAGGCTTGGGCACCAATTCTCTGCGTCTTCTATTTGACGCCCTAGGGCATGACGCTATTTCTGGGGCATTTTTGTCTTCTTCCTACGTTTCTGTGTTAAAAATAAAAATAAAAAAAATGTTTTTCTGATATGACTAAAAGAAAGCATGCTTTTTTGATATAAAAAAAGAAACAGAGGGGATTTTTCAAAATAACGACAGGTTTCTGGGCGCTATTTCTTTATGTTTATTCAATTTTTAAAATTAAAAAAAAGAATAAATTAGCGACTTTCTTTCTGTCGCCATTTGAATTGACGTTGCCCCTGCGGTCATCAATTACTGTGTTCTTTGGTTTGGTGTTCTTCCCCTCCCTAATCGTAATAGATAATCAACATAAATAAAAAAAATGGCAAGGGGATGAGGTACTAACCTTGCTGGGCTCCATCAACCCTCCCCGCAGTGGCCGGCGGGGAGGAGGTGGTGGCTCTTCTCCGTCCTCACCCTCTTCATCTTCTTCTTCCCCTCCGTCATCACCTCCTTCTTCTCCTCCTTCATCATCTTCATCTCCTTCGTCTTCTTCACTATCTTCGTCATCCCCTTCTTCGCTTTCTTCTTCCTCTCCTCCATGCTCCACTGCCAGAGCATCTTCGGCCGCCGCAAGGGGGAGTTCTTCCTTGCCGGGGTTGTTCTCTTCTTCGTCCAAGTCAACCACGGTAGGGGCCATCACCCGCTGTCGTTTCCCAGAGCTAGAGCCGCCGACATAGGTCATGGGAGATTGAGGGAATGACGGGGACATCACCTCCCGTGCCCACACTCACGGCTCGTCTCCTCTCTCCGGAAGCACCCGACATGGTCTAGTCATTTATTTTGAGTCATATGTTGTATTTTCATATTTTATTTGAGTCATATCATTGTAATTTTCCTTTTATTTGAGTCCAGTACCTAGGTTAACGAGTCATCTACCTAAGTTAAGTGTCATAGGGTTGATTAGACTAGTTAATGAGCCCAATTCATTGGGCTAGGCCCAGGGGCGCCCCTACCCCCTTGGTTATTTGTCATTGTAGCAAGAGTCAGGGACTTTTTGTAAAATGTGGGTTGCCTATATATAGGACCCCATTCCCTCCCATTTGAAGTCAATGAAATTGCCATATATTGAGTTCCAAAATTCAATTTCTTGTGGAGAGAATCCATTAGTGGGGTGTGAAGCTCTAGGGTGAGAAGCCCTTCCATTCCCTCTCTCTCTCTCTCTCTCTCTCTCTAAGGGGGCCGCCCCCCTCTCTCTCTTCCTCCCTCCCCAAATTTTGAATTTCCCCTCTCTCTCCTCTCTCCTCCACCTAGGCTCCACCTCATCCACACACCACTAGCCACCCCAACCACCTCATTACTTCCCTAGGTGCATTCATTACCCCTCCACCAACTCCCACCAAATCTCCTCCCTCCCTAGGAGAATCTTGGCCTTCCCAACACAATCCACCCTAGTCCCCACACAATCTTGCAGCTCCCAAGGGGAATTTGAATTGTTTCCCTCCACTCTCGCCACCCCTTCCACTTCCCTTCACCATTAGTCACCTCCCTCCCCTATCTCTTGTGCCATTAGAGCTACTCCCAGCTAGCCAGTTCGCAGCTCAGGATCTGTAGAGGACCAGCAGCTTGCAGAGGCGACCCCGACTTCATCTCGGTGTCCCTGGAGGCCCAAGTGGTACCGTCGGAAGCGTCTCTCTGTCCTCTTCGCAAGGGCGATGGTCTTGTCCAAGTCTGAGCTCGTGGCAGCCCGGAGGAGCCGTTCTCCCCAAACTGCGCCTCTTCTTCCTGACTATCAACCTAAAGCCGATTGCAAAGGCTCCCACGGCCAACTTCCTGAAGCTCTGAAGGCGGGCCTTGGCTGAGAGTTTCTACACCGAGTCTACTTCCAGTATCAAGAAGCGGAACCCCGTTCGGCATCCGGAGCTGTGATTTCTCATTTTTCTCCTCCAAGTGCGCTGTTCTGTCCACTCTGGGACTGAACAGACACCCAATCATTGTTCGGGCTGTATCTGTCTACTCCGACCTCCTCCGGCACCCCCGTGAGTCTCTGTTTGAAGAGGACTCGACAACTAATCTAGAGACTCTGGCCAATCCTGAATCATAGCTGAGGAGCGTCCATGGTAGCCTCGTCTTCCAGCTGTAGGGGTGCAGAAGCTACCAGAACCAGTAAGCAGAGCCCCTGTTTGCGCCTCTACCTCGACCAGCGCCGCCTTCCAGAAATTCCCTAAAAAATTAGACATCTTCTTGGGTCAACTATGAAGGTTTACCAACTAGTTTCACCGACAATGGAGTTTGGGAGAGGCCGCAGCGATGATGACTTTGACCGTCTGTCCCCTGTTCCAGAGGGCAGACAGAACCGTTGATTTTCTTTCATCAAGTTCCTAGATTGATTCTCCCCTTCCCGCCTGGCCGGCTTACAGCCCCTCCCTATGGGAGGTAGTGCTTGAATGTAATTTTGGCTTCCCTTTCCCAAGTTCAACCCCCCCTTGCATGGGACGTAGTGATGTAAAACCTTGAACATGTCGAAGCTATACCGGCGGGGCGTGTGGGGAACCCACGCTTCCCCGCTCGCCCTCGTCTTCGAACGGGATCGGTTTCTTCAAACCGGTCGAGTAAGTTCTCTACCCTTGCTCTCCTTTGGATGCCATTTTCCTTCAATATTAGTTCATAAACTCCGCTGGTCCGTGAGAGAGAGCGCCCGGTCCTCAAGCCCCATTGCTTCGAGTGACTACCGTGGGTGAGAGTGTGACCCGTGCCCATTGGCACCCGGTCGGCCCCTTTGAATTGTACCTCCATACCCTTGGGAAGTGCTTAGCTCTGCTGGCCCTCTACCAGCAAGGGTTCAGCCCTCACAACCTCCACTTGGCATCACCGAGTTACCCCGGGATTTGGCTGAGTGTCGGGTGAGTGGCCGCCGATATCTGTCCATTTCTATTGTGAATTGTGCTTGCTTGATAAGGTCCATGGTGCATGGTCTTGTGACTATTGCCCCCAAGGTGGTGTCACATCAATTGGTATCAGAGCAAGTCATTGACTTGTCTCTACAAGTTAAGTCCTAGGGCACGCTTGCATTGGAGTCATCATCGGTCCGACCCTTGAATTATCCACCAACCATTGTCATCATTGAGTCTAGGGTCAAATGGCCCCTCTCCCAATCATATCCCATGCATACCTACCTAATGGAGAGCCCACGAAAATTGATTTCATTGACTTAGAGTCCGATAATTGGGTATCCCCCGATATCGTTGCCTCTCTTTCTAGGACCGGACAAATTATGAACAATGGAGACCAAGTCTTTGTTGAATTCCATGGATGGTTTGGAAAGACTAAGTATTTTGATGGGGCTTGGTGTCAAGTAGGAACATTGGTGGGTCCATGTATAATCCTAGGAAAGAAATGGTTAGATGAAAGGAATACTGACATCGACCCGACACGTCGGACTTGCCTAGTGCATCCGCCACACCTTCTGTGAGCCTTTAAATTCAACAACCTTATACTCTCCCATCTGCCGGAGTCCCGCCCTTGTTCACCACCCCGGGTGCACCACACACCGGCTATCATCACCCCACCCTCAAAGAACCTTCCCACCCCATTAGCATTAGAAGAAGTAGCCCACCCACTTTGCCACATGGAGACAAATGCCCCTTCGGATCCTTTCCCCTCCATTGAGGGCACCCATGTCCAAATTGAAGGGGAAGCCTCGCACAAGGATCTTCACCCTACACCACCCTCTCTAGATAAGGCCGAATTCATCTTAGAAGAACCCCTTGTTAGGTGACTAAGGGAGAGCTCGATTAGAGATATCATGGCCCAGACCTATCTACCCATGGAGCGAGACCTCCCTCTAGTGCCCATCCACACCACTCACACAACGATCTAATCCTACTATGTGGTAGAGGGTTTAGATGACCTCCTCAAAGGCCTAGAATGACAGCTAGAGTTGACTTGCTTGTTGACCTTAGGGACGGCCCACCCAACAAACCTTAGTCTCATCCACCCATGTGATGGGTCTATCACCTCGGTCTGCACCATTGGTTGCTACACTAACGACCTCCTTTTCCTTCTCCCTATGGTGGAAGAACCCATCTCGGTCCACTCCCCTACCATTGAGATCCCAAGTGCTTTGATTGGCCAACCCACTAACGACCATGGCCCAATTATCTTGGAGGAGGATGACCCATATTTTTTGGGCTTTGAGGATGTGGAGTTCCTCTCTATAGGTAGCCATTTTCATGATCCCTTTGACCCCTTCCTATACCCATGTGGCCCAACCATCTTACCCACCACCCACCCTTTCCTACCCTCACCCACCATATTGGGCCAAACCCACCTCATCCATGACCCAGGTTACACCAAAGGAACCGTGACCTTAGGCAACACCCACCTAGGGATCGAGGAAATGCCCCATCCCATATCCACCTTCCTAGATCCCTTCGGTTCTTTCACATGGAAGTTCAAAGGTCATCCTACATCTATGCACATGGAAGTCACCTTTGGGATAAGCATGCATGTGTCTAGGCTTACCACACCACTTGGCATGAACACTATGTTGGGTCCATTCATTCACATCACCCACATGTCAAGTAGGAAACAAGAGTGGTCCATATTCGGGTGTAATGGTCCTCCTTCATTCATCATGGGTCGTAGAGATGATAGGAGTATTCATGTATGTTCGGATCCCCCGGCATTTGTCACCCCCAAGTATGACCGGATCACCTATGGATGCCCCGGTCCTCCCCATTCCATCAAAGTCTTCTTGGCGTCAAAGCATGATTGGTCTACTTTTGGTTGCCCAGGTCCACCCATCACCCCTAGAATGTCCGCATTCATAAAATTACATGAAAACCTTCGCAAGCACATCAACAAGGAAAATGAGATTTATAAAAGGCAGGCTGACTCCCCTCGGCGTCACCAAGAATTCCACGTGGGTGACTTTGTGATGGTGAGGACGGAGAGGCTCTCCCTGGGAGCCATCTCCAAATTGAGGCCTCGTGGGGCTGGTCCCTTCCAGGTTCCGAGGTGCATTGGCAGTAATGCCTATGAGTTAGATCTTCCCGAGGAGTGCGGAGTGAGCCCCACATTCAACGTGGCCGACCTAGTGCCATATAAGGGTCCCACGGTGGTACCCAGTGAGGATATTGAGCCCACACCCCTCATTGAGAGAGCACCCACCCGTGAGAAGAGTCCACTAGCCAGGAGAGCCCAGCGTGAGCGAATTGAGCAAATATGGGAACAGGTCACTGCCACCAGGAGCAAGGTGTATGAGCGCTGTCTCGTCGGATGGATGGATCGGTCTCCTTCGGAAGACTTGTGGGCGGTATCACTTCTACACCCTCCGAGGAGGGAAGGACTCTTACTCGACGGAGTTGAGTTCTCCGCACCCCGGGAGTATGATGGGGACATCACCTCCTGTGCCCACACTCACGGCTCATCTCCTCGCTCCGGAAGCACCCGACATGGTCTAGTCATTTATTTTGAGTCATATGTTGTATTTTCATATTTTATTTGAGTCATATCATTGTAATTTTTCTTTTATTTGAGTCCAGTACCTAGGTTAACGAGTCATCTACCTAAGTTAAGTGTCATAGGGTTGATTAGACTAGTTATTGGGCCCAATTCATTGGGCTAGGCCTAGGGGCGCCCCCTACCCCCTTGGTTATTTGACATTGTAGCAAGAGTCAGGGACTTTTTGTAAAATGTGGGTTGCCTATATATAGTACCCCATTTCCCCCCATTTGAAGTCAATAAAATTGCTATATATTGAGTTCCAAAATTCAAGTTTCTTGTGGAGATAATCTATTAGTGGGGTGTGAAGCCCTAGGGTGAGAAGCCCTTCCATTCCCTCTCTCTCTCTCTCTCTCTCTCTCTCTCTCTAAGGGGGCCGCCCCCTCTCTCTCTCTTCCCCCCTCCCCTAGGGATGTCAATGGATCAGGTTCGGCTCGGGTAGACCAATACCATACCCTATCCGTGAAAATTTTATTAATACCATACCCGGATAGTACCCTATTATTTTCGGGGGTACGGATATGGGTATATCCGTCACGGGTATGGATATATCCGCGGATATCCGTATCCGTCCATAAAGCATGAGTCCACATTCACATCCAAAGAAATGTGAGATTTATGAGAATTAGAAAAAAATAAATTCAGTCAATTCTTTCCTTTCTAAAGTAATTTTTATGTTTTATAAAAATGTCCTTATAATTTTAGCAAGAAGTCTAAACTCACAAACTCAACAAGACGGGCAAGTGGGCAACGGATTGGGTTCATGTCAAAATCATAGGCCTAACATGCACAATAAATTATTAAGAGCGGGTTCGGATCGGGTACGGGTTTGGGTGCACTAAATCCATACCCTATCCGAATATGAAACGGGTATTATAAACGTATCCAAACCCGAATCTATATCAGTTTATTTGGGTATTACCCGACCCATCACGGGTCGGATAATGTGGGTAATCGAGTTTGCGGGTATTTTTGACATTCCTACCCTCCCCAAATTTCAAATTTCCCCTCTTTCTCCTCTCTCCTCCACCTAGGCTCCACCTCATCCACACACCACTAGCCACCCCAACCACCTCATCACTTCCCTAGTTGCATTCATTACCCCTCCACCAACTCCCACAAAATCTCCTCCCTCCCTAGAGAATCTTGGCCTTCCCAACACAATCCATCCTAGTCCACACACAATCTTACAGCTCCCAAGGGGAATTTGAATTGTTTCTCTCCACTCTCTCCACCCCTTCCACTTCCCTTCATCATTAGTCACCTCCCTCCCCTATCTCTTGTGCCATTTGAGCTACTCCCAGCTAGCCAGTTCGCAGCTCAGGATCTGTAGAGGACCAGTAGCTTGCAGAGATGACCCCGACTTCATCCCGGCATCCCTGGAGGCCCAAGTGGTACCGTCGGAAGTCTCTCCGTATCCTCTTCGCAAAGGCGGTGGTCTCATCCCAGTCTGAGCTCGTGGTTGCCCGGAGGAGCCGTTCTCCCCAAACTGCACTTCTTCTCCCTGACTGTCAACCTGAAGCCGGTTGCAGAGGCTCCCACGGCCATCTTCCTGAAGCTCTGAAGGCGGGCCTTGGCTGAGAGTTTCTACACCGAGTCTACTTCCAGTATCATGAAGCGGAACCCCGTTCGGCATCCGGAGATGTGATTTCTCATTTTTCTCCCTCAGGTGCGCTATTCTGTCCACTCTGGGACTGAACAGACACCCGATCACTGTTCGGGCTGTCTCTGTCTACTCCGACCTCCTCTGGCACCCCCGTGAGTCTTCGTTCGAAGAGGACTCGACAACAAATCCAGCAACTCTGGCGAAGCCTGAATCGGCTGAGGAGCGTCTGTGGTAGCCTCATCTTCCAGCTGTAGGGGTGCAGACGCTACCAGAACCAGCAAGCAGAGCCCCTGTTCACGCCTCTGCCCCGACCAGCGCCACCTTCCAGAAATTCCCCCAAAAATTAGACATCTTTCTGGGTCAACTACGAAGGTTTACCAACTGGTTTCATCGACAACGGAGTTTGGGAGAGGCCGCAGCGGTGTCGACTTCGACCGCTTGTCCCCTGTTCCAGAGGGCGAACAAAACTGCTGAGTTTCTTTCATCAAGTTCCTAGATTGATTCTCCCCTTCCCGCCTGGCCGGCTTATAGCCCCTCCCTGTGGGAGGTAGTGTTTGAATGTAATTTTGGCTTCCCTTTCCCAAGTTCAACCCCCCCTTGCATGGGGCGTAGTGATGTAAAGCCATGAACATGTCGAAGCGACACCGGTGCGGCGTGTGGGGAACCCACGCTTCCCCGCTCGCCCTCGTCTCCGAATGGGATCAGTTTCTTCAAACCGGTCGAGTAAGTTCTTTACCCTTGCTCTCCTTTGGATGTCATGTTCCTTCAATATTAGTTCATAAACTCCATTGGTCCGTGAGAGAGAGCGCCCGGTCCTCAAGCCCCATTGCTTCGAGTGACCGCCGTGGGTGAGAGTATGACCCGTGCCCATTGGCACTCAGGCGGCCCCTTTGAATTGGACCTCCATACCCTTGGGAAGTCCCTTAGCCCTGCTGGCCCTCTACCAGCAAGGGTTCATCCCTCACCACCTCCACTCGGCATCACCGAGTTACCCCGGGATTTGGGTGAGTGTCGGGTGAGTGGCCGCCGATATCGGTCCATTTCTATTGCGAATTCTGCTTGCTTGATAAGGTCCAAGGTGCATGGTCTTGTGACTATTACCCCCAAGGTGGTGTCACATCAGGGAATGAGGGAGATAGAGAAAGGGTGGTCACGGTGGTCGAGAGTAGCAGAGAATAGAGAAAGAAAGGAGAAAGAAGTGAGTAACAAAGGAAGAAGAAGAAATTTAAAAAGTCAGGTGGTTCGGTTCGAGAAGAATTGATGATAGGTACAACGTCATCATTTACTAATGGATGCCCATTTGTGCAGGCGTGAATTGGTTGAATTTCAGAATGTTGAATTATTTAGAATTGACGGCCTCTCATTAGGGCGTCATTTATTTATTAGACGACAGGGCATAGGGGCGTCATTTCATGCGTTGCATTGGGGTCTGTAACTACTGTCAGGCAATGATTAAGGGAATAACCGTTATTTCTGGAAATTCATTTAAGATTAACGACAGGGTAAGGGGGCGTCATTTGTTTAATGGGCGACTGCTCACTAGGGCATTATTTGAAAGAATTAAGGGAATTTTCGTGCTTTTTCAAAAAAGAGTTTGAAAGAATTAGCGCCCATTTGGTGGGGTGTCCATTTATTAATAAGCGACTGCATGCGAAGGAGTCAATTGTGGAATTGATATTTTTATAAAAGAAAAGGATTAAATGAATTGGTGACTATGATAAGGGTATCATTTCAAGAAATAGCGACCTCTGTGGCGGTCGCGTTTTCAGACAGAGACCCATTTTTTAGACAGAGTTGAAGAATTTTGGAAGTTTTGATCAGTCTAAACACTTTCATTGGCTCAATCAAAGAAAGATCATTTATTTATTAAAAAAAGGATCATTACATGATTAATGAGCCACTTTGGCCCTCAAATTCCTAAGAGCTATTACATATGCCTTCCATTGATCTCTATCTTCTTCCACTTGCTCCGTGGGCCGGTGTAGCTTGCTGACCCGTCATAAAGCTTGAATTGTCTTGGTTTCTTCTTCATCACCCTTTGAGCTTAGCTCCTTCTTCTTGATTGGTGGGAGATGAGAAGCCTCCTCGAAGTGATTGCGGGGAAGTCCGAGTTGTGAGAGGCACCGATGAGAGTTGTAAAGCACGAACTCGGTGGTGCCAATCAATCATAGCTCCACTCCGGAGGAGAGCCTTGCATGGAGATCTTGTGTCTTAAGAAATCCCGGTGTGCATGTGATGAACCTAGACTTAACCAATAGACGGTACTTAACCAATATACTTAATCAATCTTAGCTCCACTCAGGAGGAGAGCCTTGCATAGAGATCTTGTGTCTTGAGAAATCCCGGTGCGCATGTGAAGGCGTTTTGTGGCATGGTTTTGAAGTGGCCGCGCCAATCCACCCGTTTCTTGAGCTTGGGTACTCGATTAGTGACTCTCTCATGTAATCCTAGAGTACCCGTCATGTAGTAGAGTGGGCTCTTAGAAAAAATCCTTGAAGCTTGTTAGGATTCCTCACATGGATAAAATTTGAAGTGGAGGTCCACCAAACTTGTGAATAAGATCATTGACCCATATAGGGGCCTCCGCATAGAAGCCGAGGTAAGCCCGCTATAGAGGTAAGGTAAGATAGCCGGCCCAATCCTCTTGCCTTCCCATATTCCACATATAGCACTCAATTGCTCCTCCTCCAAGAAATCATCCGCCGAGGGGAAGAGTAGTGCTTCCGCGAGTCAAATCACCATTGCCGATGCAGGACGGACAGCGAACCTGGGACTCTAGCTCGCGGACGTCCCTAGCGAGGGAAACGCGGGATCTTACGCGATTGAGGAACCGGCGATGAGTCGGGTAGTCGGTTGTTCCGCGTGTACTCGGATTGAGTCACGGGACGGGTTTCGCTCCCTCTCGCAGCGGTGATAAAAGAATATATCGAGCTACGTCCTATCACTCTAGCAGCGGCATACAAAAATATACGAATTGAGCAAATGCGATAGTGAGACTGGCGAGTTTACCTTCACGCTACCGGGCATGGGGAAGACGTTCCCGGCCAAGATTCGTACTCCCGGTATAAATAAGTACAATAATTACATAAATGAATTCTACAGCCCACTCCACGTAGGGAGGTAAAGGGCTACAAGTGGGCCCGGGAGGACCGATCTTGGGTTGACGGGCGGCTTCTTGGACAGCTCCGGCGGTAACGCCTGCCAACAAATGTGGGGCCCACGTCCTGGTCAAAGGGTCGAACGGGTTAGGAGTGGTACTGCTGCGGTGGGGGACTCCTGGAGGGACGACCCCTAGGAAGGGATCGCACTGGTTCGCCTTGTGGGAGGCGAGGCGGTCTGACCGGAGGCGTTGTTGATTGCTGCCCACGGACCTGTTATGCTATCACAACACTGCGCGACCCGGCGAGAACGGCTGCTCCGATCAGACCAGAGCTCAGAACGACGCGAGACTAGCGCCGTTGGAAAGCTCTCTCAGAGATCTACAAAGAATTTTAATCTCTCTGTAGTGGCCATGGTGGAATTTATAACAGGCTGGCTCTCAGGTTCAGATCTGGTAGGACAGAAAGTGGATCTGCCTGAGAACTCGGTTTGACCGAAGATCAAATGGTAGAGTTTGGATCTGAAAATTTTATGGATGGTAGATGGGGATGTAAGGAACATGGGGATAATTTTTTTTGTAAATTTTGGAGGTGGTTTGGGTGGGGAAAAGGATTTTATGGTGGAAGTGGTCGGATCTGGACTGCACATGACAGAACAGATTTTGGGAAAATGCAGTTATTTTTTGGATGGGAAAGAAAATTCCTAAAATCACAAAAAAATTTGGAGACGATGGCTTTGGTGGAAAAAAACTCCCAGTTAAAATTTTAGATCATTCTGAAATGGGAAAGGGGGTGAAAGTGGCGAAGTGGTAACTTGCTAGTTGGTGGATATGCACAGGAGGCAGAAGACTATGGGGTGGGAAGAAGAGAAAGGGAAAAATGGTAAACGAGGGGAAAATAACTTGAATTTTTTTGTGGAGGCTGGGGTGGACGTGGGGAACTCACCCTCTAAATTTCATCACGATCTGAGCTCTTGATTGAGAGCTAAAAATCGTGAACTAGGCTTCTATCCAGAGTGGATAGAACTTCCGACGAAGTGGCGGCGGCGGAGTGGTGGCGGCTCGATGTCGGCGGCAGCGGCGGAGATGTGCTTCTCACTCAAAGGGGAACTGATAGAGAGGAGTTACACCCCAAGAATTGGAGCTCTCACAGCTACAAGGGGAGAAAGGACAGAGGAAGAGGGCGGCCCTTGGCTCTTGGAGCAAAAACTCTGATTTTTTCTTCATTAATTCTATCAAAAATGGAAAATACATGGCTTTTATATGAAATAGAGACCCTAGGCAAATGACCAACCTTGCCCTCAGATCTAGGGTTAGGGAGGGGTACCTTTGGAATGCAAGAACCCATTTTTCCACATGTAGTCAAAGCTAAATAACCAATTTAGCCTAATAAGGCCAAAACAAGGGGCGCCCCCCCTCATGGGTCTAATTTGGCAACTTTGGGCCAAGGACCAACCAATTGGCCCATGAACCCTTGACCAACCTATGGGGCCTTCCAAGCTAGGAATCCCATGAGAGAGGGAAAAGCCCAATTGGGTTTTAAGTAATCTTAAGGTCCAATATGAACATAAGGTCCAATATGAACATAACCCCTTAATGGACTCTAAATGAACTTAACCCCTTAATGGACTCTACATGAATTTGACCCAATGGGTAATTAAAAGCCTTACAAAGGAGCCCAACTACAAACCCAAACAAACACACATTACAAACACACTAATACAATGCAATAAATACCAAATACATCCCAATAAATGCTAGAAAATACCCAGACTCAAGATAGAGACTCCAGACTGTCTCCAAGCCATAGGGACGCCGATGTAGCTTGAGTGGTGCTGCGCGTACGGTACCGTCGGTTCGCCGACTCGTGCTTCTCGCTCGCTCTGGTCTCCGCACTAATTCTCCCTGGGTGGGAAGAACTCGACCCCGTCGAGTAAGGGGTGTGGCTGCTTGTGTGGCTCCTACGGATCCGTCATCGACCAGGTAGTGCGGAGTACACTCCACTCCAGGTAACCGTCACCTGCTCATCCTGTATATATCCGATATGCACCTGCTGCTATGGGAACGAGGCTAGTGGTGGACACTCTGGGGTGGGGTCACTCACAAAGGGGAGGAGGCGGCTCGAAGACTCACTAGGAATCATCGCTGAATCTCTATATGTGACTAGATCTGACACATAGATAGAGCTGAACCCAAATTCTGGCAAGTCTACAATGTACGCATTGGATCAGACTTTCCTCCCACTCGAAGGGACTGTCATCGCGAGCTGACACTCGACTAATTGACTCGACACATGCAGACTCTCACGGACTAACCAAAATAAAGACTCACACATGACCCTAGGCCATACATGACCCTAGGCCATACATGACCCTAGGCAAACTTGGACACTCATAGTAATACTATGATTGACGATGAAAAGACACAAACACAAGGGAAACATGACTCGGTAAAGATGACTGACACCGTCTACATACACTAGGTGTAAAGAAAGACTAACCCACAACTTGATGCCGTGAGTTTCATCCCTCGTCAACCGTCGCCAGTTTGAGAAGACTCGCCCTCGGGTATGAAAGTGCAGGAGGATCAGGAGGCGGGTGACAGGAATGTAATCCGGACGTCTAAAGTGAAGCACGACAAAAAGGAAGTCCGGATATTGTCTCTCGTATGCATGGCAAAAATCCAACCATACTGTGTCAACATAGGGCGTCGACAGTGGTACGGTAGTCACTAGTGGCTGCGCTACCGTAGGGGAGACGGGTAGAAGTGGGATGGTGGGGTCCACCGAGGACAAAGTGGGCGGGACAGACAGGTCCGGGATGACCGATGGATTTGGGGTGACTAACAGTCCCTAGCCATCTATTGGATCACTCACTAACCCCAAAACATCAGCAAGGTACTCCTCGGCCAACTCTTGGTCAGCCTCATAACTCACTAGAATAAGCCCGGGTGGGACAACCTCCGAATGTAGGTCCTCTATGATGGTGAGAGGACTGGGGGACTCCGGAGATGGCGTCGGGTTGGGACTACCAACAAAAACCTCCTTAGGTTCGAGCATGACTTCGTCCTGCCTCGGAGGTGAGCTAGGGGGACTCGGTGGCACAATACGTGAACACATCCTATCCAACCTATCCAACTTTGCCATAAGAGTTCGGAACATGTCGACCACAGATGGCTCATCGGGGCTATGGGCATGGGGTTCTGCCATGGGACTGCCGGTAGTTGGACATGCAAATGACAAGGGGTTGGAATGCACCGACCAAGGTGAAGTGATGAACCTAGACTTAACCAATAGACGGTACTTAACCAATAGACTTAATCAATCTTAGCTCCACTCCGGAGGAGAGCCTTGCATGGAGATCTTGTGTCTTGAGAAATCCCGGTGTGCATGTGAAGGCGTTTTGTGGCATGGTTTTGAAGTGGCCGCGCCAATCCACCCATTTCTTGAGCTTGGGTACTTGATTAGTGACTCTCTCATGTAATCCTAGAGTACCCGTCATATAGTAGAGTGGGCTCTTAGAAAAAATCCTTGAAGCTTGTTGGGATTCCTCACATGGATCAAATTTGAAGTGGAGGTCCACCAAACTTATGAATAAGATCATTGACCCATATAGGGGCCTCCCCATAGAAGTCGAGGTAAGCACGTTATAGAGGTAAGGTAAGATAGCTGGCCCAATCCTCTTGCCTTCCCATATTCCACATATAGCACTCAATTTCTCCTCCTCCAAGAAATCATTCGCCGAGGGGAAGAGTAGTGCTCCCGTGAGGCAAATCACCATTGCCTTCATAATCAACTCCATCTCCTCTTTTTGGTTCTCCTTTTCTAAAGATTTGTACACCCATGCCGTAGGCTTCAAAAAATTTATCCCTCTTGTGGCTCTTATTTGATTTATCATGTTTTGGCTTGGGATTAAGCTTGCTAACATTTCTATGGCACTTATTGGTTCATGCATGATCGCCATCCTTTCTTCCTCTCCTTGCTTCAAAGGCTTTAATCCTAGAAGCATCTCCACCTCTTCTAGTAGGATGGTGGCTTCGAAAGTGGGGAATAGGAAGGTGTGGGTGTGTGGGTGCCATATCTCTATGAGAGCTCCCATGGCGGCCCAATCAAAGTAAACATCATTGTAATGTTTGGCATGGGTGACTAGGCCTAAGAGATGCCACTTAGAGAGGTGAGATCTCATGTTTAAAGTAATTTTGGAGAGTAATAAAGGGAGCCATTGAATTTTGGTATATCTTCTAGCCCCCGAGATGAGTGGGTAATCCTGAAAATTAAAAGAAACAAAAGAGAAGGAAGAGAGGATAGAACATTGTCAGAGTTGGGATAGGATGAAGAGAGAGAATATAACTAAGGCTTTCTTTAAAACTTACTTGATTGGCAGCTATCCTCCCACTAATGTGACCCTCAATTTCTAAAATTCTTGGAAAGCCCACTTTGGATCTCTTCAAAGGTCATTGCATTACCTTATCCATCTTGTTGATCAAAGGGAGAAGCTCCTTCTTCTCTCTATTAAGAAAGTAATTCTCCCTGTGCTCTGTTAAGCTTCAATGGTTCCTGTTCTGTTACGATCACCAACACTTTCTCAGAGAGCACCTGAAGCTACCCTTTTATAGGAGAGAAAAGCCTGCAGTTCAAAGTTGAGAATGAATTCGAGTTTGAGTTCGATTGAGGCTCTGGAGTTGGGTTTTCGAGTAGGAAACGGGACGCTGGAGTTGCGAGGAATTGACGTCTGAGGCATTACCGTCATTTATTTGAATAGCGATAGACATCCTATCGTCAATTCTTATTTAACGCCTTTTTCAGCAGTCGCTATTTCCTCAGCAGTCTGGTTTTCAAATTTAACGATGGCATTATCATTAATTGATGAATTTCTTGAAATTACATTTTCTTATATATCTTTGTGACTTGGCCTTGCCATGAGTTCTTGTTGCGCTAATGAATTTTGAGAGCAGGAAAGGATAAATTATGCAGGTTGACAAGTCATTCTAGGTCTGCTGCTTTGATGGTGACATCTCTTACCCTTGTATTCCCTCCTATATACATTTTTACTATATGCTATCTACTCTATTATAGCATATCAAGGACCTTGTGATTCTGAGGAACCTGGAATTTGAGTTCCCCTTCATCAAAAACAGTAATAATTTCAGGGGAGTCTTGATCACATGGATAGGCCATTAAGTCATTTAAGGCTTGGGACGATGGTTCCAATTTCTAAGTTGATACGTGGACAAATGGGCTTCGGCTTAGTGTCATCTCAGAGAAATGGATTCCTGACTAAGTCTGGATGGTTTATCAATATTGTCCTTGATTATTTTATATTTTAGTTTGTTTTATTTTTTCCTTTTTAGCCCAGCATGCATGATGTAGGACTTTGAGCCTGAATGTTGAGAATCCCCCTATTAAGTCAGTAATGAGGGCTGCTCACTCTTGATTTAAGTTGACATGTGATATTCCATTCCAAATTAAGTACAATGTTCTCCTAAAAGCCGTTTAGGTTGGTTCCTTGAAAGCATCTGTTGATTGGAATCCTATCCCTTTTCTTTTATTTTCTGCAAATCCACCTTAGTTGTAGCACGTCCATATTGGCTGGTAATCACTCTCCAATGGTGTCTCTCCTTTCGTGCCCTCGTGCACATTTTTGTTAGCTTAGTCTTTCATCATGAACCATCTGAGGTTGTTAGCTTAGCCTTTAAAATGCCTTAAGAAGGAGTAAAAGGTGGGAGATATGTATGAATGCAAATAGCAATATGGTGTTATATAAAAGGGAACTCTAGCAAGGTGCCAGAGATATGCATGTGCAGGCTAAGAAATAATAAAGAGAAGAAGAAGAATAATAATATGTGATGGCCCTTTTATGCTTGCACCGCTGCGAAAGAGCAAGATAGATAAGAGATCAGCCGAGAGGGAGATCGGACAGGGAGGAATATCAGTAACCCAAGCTCCCCTCCGGTGTGCCCCAGCAGAGTTAGAAGAACGTAGGTAGTAAAAACTCTCTAAAGGCTCTATAAGCTCTCTCGAAGAAGGATCCCCGCGACAGGCCAGAAGAGAGGAGATTTATAGGGCTTAAAACCTTATTCTAATGGGATTAAAACAAGGAAAATAATCCCTGGACGTAGATATCCTTCCATAGAAGAACTTGGAACCAAAAAGGAGAAGAAACAGCAAGCAAAGGAGGTTGCAGACACCAGGGGCACGGAATGGAAATGGCAACCTGGAGGCTGTCGTCAATTAAAAGGGCGACCGAGCAACGGCCGTCAATTCCTAGATAAATTATAGAAATACTTGACTTTCCATATTTTGAAAAAATGTAAAATAACGCCTTCTTGAAATGGCGTCAATTAATGCACGCCTGCACAACATGGCGCTAATTCTTTGAGTTGAGGCATAAAAACCAAGAAATGGCGCCCATGGGGACGGTCGCCTCTTAATCGAAATAACGACACATCAAAGAGTCGTTAGTTAAATGACGCCCATAAGATGGTCACTAATTACAAATATATCAGAAAAATCCAAATAAAATCAAGAAATTAGAAAAACCTTATATTGAGCCAGTAATGAAGTCCATTTTGGGGCATTATATTGTGACATGAGATTTACTCAACATAGTATCAATTTTGGCGTGTCTATAGCTGCCCAATGTAATGCCCCACGAGATTTAAAATTTGTGAACGTGTCACATAGACTTTTCAGAAGAAGAAAGAAGATTAAATTTTAAAGGTGAGAGAGATGATAAATAAGAAATAAAAAGGTGGGGGAGGGAGCATGTGATGCTACGTTCGAGTGTGATCGCCAGAGGGGTTACCTTAAAAGAAGAAAGTGATCGCTAAGTGTACCTTGTGAGCGGGTGTGGATGTGAGCTCAACTTTTTCCTTCTACCGGCCGGTCGATGAAAGAGATTTTTATTCTTGATTACCCTTAAAATAAAAAAAAATCAAAGAAAAGAAATCTGGATTAGCCAAAAGATGAGTAGTATTAATACTCAATAGAAATAACAATATGCAATATGGGCATGAACACACCTTGTGTGTTTTTTTTTTTAAAACCATTTAAGAAGGAGTAAAAGGTGGGAGATATGTATGAATGCAAATAGTTATATGATGATATATAAAAGGGAACTCTAGCAAGGTGCCAGAGATATGCACGTGCAGGCTAAAAAACAGTAAAGAGAAGAAGAAGAATAATAATATGTGATGGCCCTTTTATGCTTGCACCGCTGCGAATGAGCAAGAGAGATAAGAGATCAGCCGACAGGGAGATCGGCCAGGGAGGAAGATCAGCAACCAAGCTCCCCTCCGGTGCACCCCACAGAGTTAGAAGAACGCAGGCAGTAAAAACTCTCTAAAGGCTCTGTAAGCTCTCTCGAAGAAGGATCCCCGTGGCAGGCCAAAAGGGAGGAGATTTATAGGGCTTAAAACCTTATTCTAATGGGATTAAAACAAGGAAAATAATCCCTGGACGTGGATATCCTTCCATAGAAGAACTTGGAACCAAAAAGGAGAAGAAACAGCAAGCAGAGGAGGTTGCAGACGCCAGGGGCACGGAATGGAAATGGCAACCTGGAGGCTGTCGTCAATTAAAAGGGCGACCGAGCAACGGTCGTCAATTACTAGATAAATTATAGAAATACTTGACTTTCCATATTTTGAAAAAATGGAAAATAACGCCTTCTTGAAATGGCGTCAATTAATGCACGCCTGCACAACAAGGCGTTAATTCTTTGAGTTGAGGCGTAAAAACCAGGAAATGGAGCCCATGGGGACGGTCGCCTCTTAATCGAAATAATAACACATCGTAGAGTCGCCAGTTAAATGACGCCCAGAAGATGATCGCTAATTACAAATATATCATAAAAATCTAAATAAGTTCAAGAAATTAGAAAAACCTCATATTGAGCCAGTAATGAAGTCCACTTTGGGGCATTACATTGTGACACGAGATTTACTCAACAAGTTGTGCCCCTTAGGCACAAGCATGTGCTATGTTGAATTGATGATAGCAATGCTATTTTGTTTTGATGATTGCAACAAAGTGAGTGCATTTCTGTGCATCCTTATCCTTGAGCATTCTGCATATGATAGCAACATGAATGGTGCTGAAATGATGTTTTGAATGCATTATTCTGTTTGAAGAGATTGCATTAATGTGTCTCAGCATACATTGCATCTCCATGTTTGCATCGTTCATAAAGTCCATACATTCACTGAAGCTTGCTTAGCTGAAGTGTGTACATTGCATTGCATGACTTGAAGTCTGTACATCGCATGTGTGCTTCATGCTAAGTCCATACAGGCTAAGTATGTCGGTCTTGTGACTCATGCATTCATTGTTAAAGTCTATACAGACTTCAGTGCATTCTCTTTGTGTCTCACATGTCAAAGTCTGTACAGTCTGCATCGCATGCACGTTAAATATGTCAAGTCTGTACAATGGTCTTGGCATATGCATTCATCAAGTCTATACGCTGGAAGATGAAGTCTATACAGCGTCTCACGTTGCATCCAGCAAGTCTATACAGTGAGTGTTTCATTGGTGAAGTCTGTACACTCACCAGTTGAACTTCAAAGTCCATACATTAGACTGTTGCACGCATCATTGAAGTTTATACATTCGTTACAGTGCACACACCGTCTCAACATGCGTCTCATGCATATAGTAAGTCTATACATTGCCACAGTAACGCAAGTATATACATCGTCCGTCTTATGCATTGTCTCAGGCGAAGTCTGTACATTCGAGCGTCTCATATTGCGTCTCACTTAGCATATGCATCGCTCATGTCTATACAGTGCATCATCTCAATCACCGTCTCACTTGAGATTCAAAGTCTGTACAGCGTCCGTCTCAGCCAGCGTCTCATGCTGCGTCTTAGGCAAGTCTGTACATTGCAATGTGCATCATTCTTCCAAGTCTATACAACGTGGTGAAGTCTGTACATCCATCAGTGATCTTCCAAGTCTGTACATCCAACTGTTCAACTTCGAAGTCTGTACATTGGAGTGTTACCTACGTTTCCCTTCAAGTCTATACATCGGTAGTTTTACCATCGTTTCCCTTGAAGTCTATACACTGATTGCTTTATCGTCGTTTCTCTTGGAAGTCTATACATTCGCTGCCTTCCACTGCATGAAGTTTGCACAGCCGTGGCTTCTGCCTCAAAGTCTGTACATCATTTGTGAAGACTGAACAACGTGCAAGTGTATACATTGGACGAGTCTGCATCGTGCATATGTTCTGAAGTCTATACATTGGTTGTTCACAAGTCCATATAGTCTGAAGTCTATACATTGTGTCGTTCACATCTGCAAGTCAAGACATTGGAAAGTCTATACACTGCATTGTGCATACTATGATGTCTGTACAGGGTTTAGACTTAACTGATAATTTATTCTCTGTCTAACAGGGAATCTTCGTGAAGCCTAATGAAGGCACGTGATCCAAGGATAAAGGGAGTGCCCAGATGATGACACGTGTACTGACAGCCTGCTGGATGCTGCCACGTGGTCCGAATTCTTAGGGCGATAAATGTGGAAGCCACGCGCCCGTATCCACCTGCTGCTGCTATATATTGAAGCCTTCATCCTCAGATGGAGGATGATCGAGTTGGCGAGAGGTGAAGTCCATACAGAGAGCCACGATCCAGACAGAGAGGAGAAAAGAAGAGAAGAGCAGAGAGTGAAAGAAGAGCAGAAGAAGAAGAGAAAGAAGAGAAAGAAGAGAAAGAGAGAAATAGAGAGCTCTAGCTGAGAGAGAGAGAGAGAGAGAGAGAGAGAGAGATTGGGTTCTCTAGCATTGGATCAAATCCAAGCCAGATCTGCTCCATTCGAGAGCTATATTTGTGCTTCATTGTTTTAGCTTTCCGTTGCAGTCTTGTTCTATCTTTTGTTTTCCTTTATACATTTCTTCAAGATGTTTGTCAGCGGAGCAAGTTGTGAGGCTCAGCGTTTGCAGTGGAGGACTCCACTGGACATGTAAAGCTGTAATCCTCAGCTGGCGAGACTTGGTCTCGGACGGGTTAAGCTGTATTTCCCCAGCGGTTTGCAGAGGTGCATCCTCTGGACAGCAAGCTGTGTTGCTCAGTGGGCGAGGAGGATTCCTTGGACGGCAAGCTGTGTTGCCCAGCGGTTCAAGCTGTGAGTCAGCGATGGCTAAGCTGTATTGCCCAGCAGAAGCAAGCTGTGATACTCAGTAGATGGCAAGCTGTGAGGCCCAGCTGATGTAGGCAAGCTGTGATGCCCAGCGGACGCAAGCTATGTTGCACAGCAGTAAGCCACACTCGGGTTTTGAGTGTGGGGTGGATGTAGGTCTGGAGGATCGAACCACCTAAAAACCCCTTGTGCAGTCGTTTGATGTTTTATCTGTTTGCTTCCGCTAGATGTTTGCATAGGGGCGCTCCATGTGTTTGATCACAGGTTCACAAGTGTTTGTTGTTCTGAGTGAGCGAAATCTTGTTTGAGCGAAATTTTAATTGGGCGAAAGGTTTTTTAAAGGGCATATATTCATTCACCCCCCCTCTGAATACTTGCACCGAACCCAACACTTGGTATCAGAGCGGTCTCTGATCTAACAGATCTAACAATCTGCAGAGGATCCTGCTTGTTTTTGGTGCGTTTCAGAGTGGGTGTATTGTGCTCGTTGTTTTGTTTCACCGGTTTAGTGCTTTACCTTGCCCATCTGGTTTTGCTGCATTTCCTGTCATTTGTTTTAGTGAGCTGAATCTGTTTGCCATCTGTCCAAATGGGTCATCCTCCGATTTATGATGGTTCTAACTTTGAAAGTTGGCTAGGAGTCCTAGCTGTGTACGTAGATTCCATTGATCCCAAACTCTGGAGTTTGCTATCCAAAGGCCCACATCGATTACCCAAAGATTAGACCAAGTGGTCTAGTGAGGACACCTTTAAGAACCGTGATAATGTCATAATTCTTAATATCTTAAGAGCTGCTATTAATACTGATGTATATTCTTTTGCTCTCAGGTGTAATTCTGGAAAAGAGATATATGACAAAGTCATCTCTGCGCATAATCAACAGAATGATAGCTGTTTGATGGCCAACCGAGATAATGAAGATTCCTCATCCAAGGTAAATTCTGAATCTGAACCTGAAGAACTTTCAATTGATGATCTATGGAATATAAATGAGGAACTTACTGAAAGATGTGAAAAATTAAAATCTGAAAAGAGAAAATTGAGAAAAGAGGTGAATAATTTGAAATCTGAAAATGAGTCATTGCTAGAGAAGAAAACTGGAGCTGAAGAATGTAAAGAAAAGTTGGTTGAAGAAAATGCTCATCTGAAGGAACAAAATAAAAAGCTAATGGTCCTTAATACTGTCTTCTCTGAAAGATGGTTGTCAGTTGAAAAAGGAAAATCTGTTGTGAAGGAAAATGAGAACAACAATGAAATAATGGTTCAACAAGAAAATGAAACTCTGAAGAACCTGAATGATGATTTGCAACAGCAGCTGATTGTAAGTGAATCTGAGCTATTTAAGTATAAAGTGAGTATTGCTTCCCTGAATTCTGAAATTGAAGATCTGAAAAACTCTTTGTCAAAATTTATCAAAGGAAAAAAACAAATGATTTTTGTGAAAAGTTCAGAATGTGCTAGTACTTCAAAATGCATTTCACCTAAGAAATCTCAGAACATCCATAAGCACAGGGCTGAACAAAAGAAAAAGAAAAATTACTGTGAAAAAGCTTCTCATAAAATTCAGTTTAAAAAGAAAAAGAATGTGCAGTGTTTTTATTGCAATAAGATAGGTCATATGATGCATGAGTGTAAGTTATTTGAATTAGATGACCTAGCTGCTACTACTGCACAGAAAATTCCTGCTAGAAATCAGGGTTGTCAAAGAAAGAATCTAAATTGTTTTTGTTGTGGGAAGTTTGGCCACATTGCTGCTCAATGCTGGCAGAATCCGAGAAAGAGATTCAATTCTAAACCTGTTAATTTCAATGTTAACAAAAAGATTCTTGATGGAAATGACCTTAGCTCTAAAGGTAAGCACCCAAGGTGCTTCGAATGTGGGAGGCATGGCCACACAGTCAAGGACTGTTGGCATGCTCAAGGAAGTAGATTTAATTCTAAATCTGTAAAATTTCTTGCTCCCAATGCTGCTAGTAAGAAACAAAATATTCATGTAAACAACAGAACATTTCATGCTAAGTTTCATAGGTCTCATGCTACTGTTGATATGCATCATAGGACCAGACAATCTGTTGGTTCATGTTATTACTGTGGAAATTTTGGACATTCTATGTCTGATTGTTTTCTAATGGAATTTGATGATAATGCTGCAAAAAGAATGTTTGGAACACCTGTCAGGGTAAATGCAGGACCCAAAGCTGCTTGGGTCCCTACAGGATCAAAATGATCATAATGTTGCAGGTGTGCCTTGGGTCAAAGAATAAACATGGGTTAACAAACCAAGGCACTCAACAGAAAACCCCAGGATTCTACCTTTCAGGTCAGTTCTGAACTTTGCTTTAAATTCATTATCTGAAAATGTTATTTTGCTTGATTGATATTTGATGATCTCTTCATGTCTAGCTGATCAGTTTGCATTCCAGACTCAGCTACTGAGTTTTATTCTGCTCAAATTTGATGCTTTTCTCTATTGCCATATTTTGCACTGAGGCTGAATGGGTTTTTACAGTCGATGCATTATATACACTTTGTGTCAATGCACTGCATGCTTGTTGATTAAATGCATAACTTGCACTGATTTTAAATGGGTCATTTAGTACACACAGTCAATGCATGTGTCTAATGTCTGCATACATCATTTGCATGACTGTCAATGAAATTGTTCAATTCACATAGGACAGCTTTGCACTGCATATTCATTTGCATAACCCTGGTATATAAAATGGTAAGTTACTAAAAGGCAGGGAAATCTACCTGGAGGTTCTTACTATATGTGAGATGGTCCTTGAAGACCAGGTTCTCTGCCAAGTACCAAGGGTCAAGTCCTCATGAAGAACAGTGTACTACATCATATTTTTTAAAAAATCTGAAAAAGGATAAAAATGCTCATGACTTGGATGCATAAACCTGAATTGATTGCATACTTGTCTCATGTATCCTTGGTGCATAGTCTGCATGTAGAACAGTGTGTTGCATAGCATATCTCTTGCATCATGATGTCAGGGGGAGCTGAGATTTCTATTCATTACATTGATTCCTTTTCACTTCTCATTGTTCCCATTCAAATGATTCATATTCTTTGACATCAGCTGCTCTTGAACCTTAATGCCAACTGCTATCATTTCCCCATCATTTTCACTGAACAACAGCAATTATTTCTGGTTTAGTATATTGAGTTGTGATTATTGCAAGTGTTCACTTATAAGAATCACTCTTGCAAATTGAAAGGAATTAAAGGTTTAACTTTTATAAATTGAAGAGTTAAGTGCCTGAACTTCAGAATTTGAGATAAAAGAAAACTTTTATAGCTCTTAATCTTTGTCTCATGGCTAAAATAGAAAAAGTTTTTTGTAATGCCTAAATGTGTTGAACTAGAAATGTCTAGAACAGGTGAATAAGAGTATGTAATGATTTTTTAAACAATCACTCTAAAAGAATTAAGGACAGCAGTAAATAAGATCATAAATGTAAAAGAGCTGAACATAGTGACAGAGCAATGGCTGATTACACTGAGAAACTGTGAACTCCTCCAAAGAAGCAGGAGAATTCACATGTCGTGAGGTGCTTTAGACTATCTCTGTTCATAGGGTCAAATCTATAGGGGGAGTCCTTACCAAGTAACTGGGGGTACTGGCCTCTGATCAAGGTGTACTCTTAATGTCAAAAGTGAAGACTATTCCTTGTAGGTCTTGATCTGAAATAGGTCTAGTAGTTTATGCCTAGTAACTGGGGGTACCTGCCTCTGATCAAGGTGTACACCTAATGTCAACAGCATAAATGCCACTGGTCTATTCACTTAGTTCAGGTTCAGAAATTGAAAAATGAAAAATAAACTACTGTAACCCTTTGAAATCAAAAGTCAATGAGTGAAAATTGTTTTTCTCAATACATATTCAAGTTGCATTTCTTGAACTTCCATGTTTAATCACAAAGGGTATTATTTCTGACTTATCTATTAATACCATGTGCCTTAGATTCATTGCTATAAATGGAATCTATAACTCTTTTTCAGTGGTCAGCTGCTTTACTCTAACTTTATCACTGTTAAACCTGAAACTTTTCAAGATTGTATGTTGCTGATTCTTATACTTTAACTGTTGTTTATAATCAGGCTTATTTTCTGAACCAATGATTCAGTTGTTGTCAAGTGACCCTCCTAACTTCTCTACCTTTGTATATCTGTCCATATTCCTTCTCAAAGGGGGAGCAATTATTTAGGGGGAGAAATAATTCAGGGGGAGTCATACATTCAGGGGGAGAATGAGGTGCTCTAAAGGAAGTTTGCATGCATACTGCCATGTTGCACTCATGTTTATACCGTTTTTCTCTTTTTGATTATGTCAAAGGGGGAGAAAATCATGGTGACTCACCGTCACTTTGTTGCCATCATCAAAAAGGGGGAGAATGTTGTGCCCCTTAGGCACAAGCATGTGCTATGTTGAATTGATGATAGCAATACTATTTTGTTTTGATGATTGCAACAAAGTGAGTGCATTTCTGTGCATCCTTATCCTTGAGCATTCTGCATATGATAGATGGTGCTGAAATGATGTTTTGAATGCATTATTCTGTTTGAAGAGATTGCATTAATGTGTCTCAGCATACATTGCATCTCCATGTTTGCATTGTTCATAAATTCCATACATTCACTGAAGCTTGCTTAGCTGAAGTGTGTACATTGCATTGCATGACTTGAAGTCTGTACATCGCATGTGTGCTTCATGCTAAGTCTATACAGGCTAAGTCTGTCGATCTTGTGACTCATGCATTCATTGTTAAAGTCTATACAGACTTCAGTGCATTCTCTTTGTGTCTCACATGTCAAAGTCTGTACAGTCTGCATCGCATGCACGTTAAATATGTCAAGTCTGTACAATGGTCTTGGCATATGCATTCATCAAGTCTATACGCTGGAAGATGAAGTCTATACAGCGTCTCACGTTGCATCCAGCAAGTCTATACAGTGAGTGTTTCATTGGTGAAGTCTGTACACTCACCAGTTGAACTTCAAAGTCCATACATTAGACTGTTGCACGCATCATTGAAGTTTATACATTCGTTACAGTGCACACACCGTCCCAACTTGTGTCTCATGCATATAGTAAGTCTATACATTCCTACAGTAACGCAAGTATATACATCGTCTGTCTCATGCATTGTCTCAGGCGAAGTCTGTACATTCGAGCATCTCATATTGCGTCTCACTTAGCATATGCATCGCTCATGTCTATACAGTGCATCGTCTTAATCACCGTCTCACTTGAGATTCAAAGTTTGTACAGCGTCCGTCTCAGCCAGCGTCTCGTGCTGCGTCTTAGGCAAGTCTGTACATTGCACTGTGCATCATTCTTCCAAGTCTATACAACGAAGTGAAGTCTGTACATCCATCAGTGATCTTCCAAGTCTGTACATCCAACTGTTCAACTTCAAAGTCTGTATATTGGAAGTGTTACCTACGTTTCCCTTCAAGTCTATACATTGGTAGTTTTACCGTCGTTTCCTTTGAAGTCTATACACTGATTGTTTTACCATCGTTTCTCTTGGAAGTCTATACATTCTCTGCCTTCCACTGCATGAAGTCTGTACATTAGTGGCTTCTGCCTCAAAGTCTGTACATCATTTGTGAAGACTGAACAACGTGCAAGTGTATACATTGGACGAGTCTGCATCGTGCATCTGTTCTGAAGTCTATACATTGGTTGTTCACAAGTCCATATAGTCTGAAGTCTATACATTGTGTCGTTCACATCTGCAAGTCTAGACATTGGAAAGTCTATACACTGCATTGTGCATACTATGATGTCTGTACAGGGTTTAGACTTAACTGATAATTTGTTCTCTGTCTAACAGGGAATCTTCGTGAAGCCTAATGAAGGCACGTGATCCAAGGATAAAGGGAGTGCCCAGATGATGACACGTGTACTGACAGCCTGCTGGATGCTGCCACGTGGTCCGAATTCTTAGGGCGGGAAATGTGGAAGCCACGCGCCCTTATCCACCTGCTGCTGCTATATATTGAAGCCTTCATCCTCAGATGGAGGCTGATCGAGTTGGCGAGAGGTGAAGTCCATACAGAGAGCCACGATCCAGACAGAGAGGAGAAAAGAAGAGAAGAGCAGAGAGTGAAATAAGAGCAGGAGAAGTAGAGAAAGAAGAGAAAGAGAGAAATAGAGAGCTCTAGCTGAGAGAGAGAGAGAGATTGGGTTATCTGGCATTGGATCAAATCCAAGCCAGATCTACTCCATTCGAGAGGTATATTTGTGCTTCATTATTTTAGCTTTCCGTTGTTGTCTTGTTCTATCTTTTGTTTTCCTTTATACATTTCTTCAAGCTGTTTGTCAGCGGAGCAAGCTGTGAGGCTCAGCGTTTGCAGTGGAGGACTCCACTGGACAGGTAAAGCTGTAATCCTCAGTTGGCGAGACTTGGTCTCGGACGGGTTAAGCTGTATTTCCCCAGCGGTTTGTAGAGGTGCATCCTCTGGACAGCAAGCTGTGTTGCTCAGCGGGCGAGGAGGATTCCTCGGACGGCAAGCTGTGTTGCCCAGCGGTTCAAGCTGTGAGTCAGCGATGGCTAAGCTGTATTGCCCAGCAGAAGCAAGCTGTGATGCTCAGCGGATGGCAAGCTGTGAGGCCCAGCTGATGTAGGTAAGCTGTGATGCCCAGCGGACGCAAGCTGTGTTGCGCAGCAGTAAGCCACACTCGAGTTTTGAGTGTGGGGTGGATGTAGGTCTGGAGGACCGAACCACCTAAAAACCCCTTGTGCAGTCGTTTGATGTTTTATCTGTTTGCTTCCGCTAGATGTTTGCATAGGGGCGCTCCATGTGTTTGATCACAGGTTCACAAGTGTTTGTTGATCTGAGTGAGCGAAATCTTGTTTGAGCGAAATTTTAATTGGGCGAAAGGTTTTTTAAAGGGCATATATTCATTCACCCCCCCTTGGAATACTTGCACCGAACCCAACACAACATAGTATCGATTTTGGCATGTCTATAGTTGCCCCGCCTTGGCGTCTGCTTTACAAGGGAGTGAGATGAAATGTAACGAAGTGAAGTGAAGTTGGGATAGACTGAAAAGTAGATGTCAATGTGTGATGTGACACACCTTCGGCACTAAGTATTGAAAATCTTTCCATAGTTCTGAAAGGAGCAACCTCGGATGGTTCATGAGAAAGCAACAATTGTTTGGATGAAAGACTAAGCTAACAAAAATGTGCACGAGGGCACGAAAGGAGAGACACCATTGGAGATCAGTTACCAGCCAATGTGGACGTGGTACAACCAAGGGGGATTTGTAGAAAAATAAAAGAAAAGGGATAAGAATCCAGTCAACATATGCTTTCAAGGAACCAGCCTAAACGGCTTCTAGGAGAAAATAGTACTTAATTTGGATTGGAATATCTCATGTCAACTTAAATGAAGAGCGAGCAGCCCTCATTATTGACATAATATGAGGATTCTCAACATTCAGGCTCAAAGTCCTACATGATGCATGCTGGGCTAAAAAGAAAAAGTAAAACAAACTAAAATATAAAATAATCAAGGATAATATTGCTAAACCATCCAGACTTCGTCAGGAATCTATTTCTCTGAGCTGACACTAAGCCGAAGCCCGTTTGTCCACGTATCAACTTAGAAATTGGAACCATCATCCCAAGCCTTAAACGATTTAACGGCCTATCTATGTGATCAAGACTCCCCTAGAATTATCACTGTTTTTGATGAAGGGGAACTCAAATTCCAGGCTCCTCAGAACCACAAGGTCCTTGATATGCTATAATAGAGTAGATAGCATATAGTAAAAATGCATACATGAGAGAATACAAGGGTAAGAGATGTCACCATCAAAGGAGCAAACCTAGAACGACTTGTCAACCTGCATAATTGATCCTTTCCTGCGCTCAAAAATCATTAGCACAACAAGAACTCATGGCAGGGCCAACTCACGAAGATATATAAGAAAATGTAATTTCAAGAAATTCATCAATTAATCACAATGCCATCGTTAAATTTGAAAACTAGACCGCTGAGGAAATAACGACTGTTGAAAAAGGCGTTAAATAAGAATTGACGATAGGATGTCTGTCGCTATTCAAATAAATGATGGTAATGGCTCAAACGTCAATTCCTCGCAACTCCAGTGTCCCGTTTCGTACCCGGAAACCAAACTCTAGAGCCTCAATCGAACTCAAACTTGAATTCATTCTCAACTTCAAACTGCAGGCTTTTCTCTCCTATAAAAGGGCAGCTCCAGGTGCTCTCTGAGAAAAGCGCTGGTGATCGTAACAGAACAGGAACCATTGAAGCTTAACCGATCACAGGGAGAATTACTTTCTTAACAGAGAGAAGAAGGAGCTTCTCTCCTTGATCAACAAGATGGATAAGGCAATGCAACGAACTTTGAAGAGATCAAAAGTGAGATTTCCAAGAATTTCAGAAATTGTGGGTCACATTAGTGGGAGGATAGCTGCCAATCAAGTAAGATGTAAAGAAAGCCTTAGTTATATTCTCTCTCTTCATCCTATCCCAACTCTGACAATGTTCTATCCTCTCTTCCTTCTCTTTTGTTTCTTTTAATTTTCAGGATTACCCACTCATCTCGAGGGCTAGAAGATATACCAAAATTCAATGGCTCCCTTTATTACTCTCCAAAATTACTTTAGACATGAGATCTCACCTCTCTAAGTGGCATCTCTTAGGCCTAGTCACCCATGCCAAACATTACAATGATGTTTACTTTGATTGGGCTGCCATGGGAGCTCTTATAGAGATATGGCACCCACACACCCACACCTTCCTATTCCCCACTTTTGAAGCCACCATCCTACTAGAAGAGGTGGAGATGCTTCTAGGATTAAAGCCTTTGAAGCAAGGAGAGGAAGAAAGGATGGCGATCATGCATGAACCAATAAGTGCCATAGAAATGTTAGCAAGCTTAATCCCAAGGCAAAAGATGATAAATCAATTAAGAGCCACAAGAGGGATAAATTTTTTGAAGCTTGCGGCATGGGTGTACAAATCTTTAGGAAAGGAGAACCAAGAAGAGGAGATGGAGTTGATTTTGAAGGCAATGGTGATTTGCCTCGCGGGAGCACTACTCTTCCCCTCGGCGGATGATTTCTTGGAGGAGGAGCAATTGAGTGCTATATGTGGAATATGGGAAGGAAAGAGGATTAGGCCGGCTATCTTAGCTTATCTCTATAGCGGGCTTACCTCGGCTTCTATGGGGAGGCCCCTATATGGGTCAATGATCTTATTCACAAGTTGGGTGGACCTCCACTTCAAATTTGATCCATGTGAGGAATCCCAACAAGCTTCAAGGATTTTTTCTAAGAGCCCACTCTACTACATGACGGGTACTCTAGGATTACATGAGAGAGTCACTAACCGAGTAGCCAAGCTCAAGAACGGGTGGATTGGCGCGGATACTTCAAAACCATGCCACAAAACACCTTCACATACGCACCGGGATTCCTCAAGACACAAGATCTCCATGCAAGGCTCTCCTCCGGAGTGGATCTAAGATTGATCGGCGCCACCAAGTTCGTGCTTTACAACTCTCATCGGTGCCTCTCAAAACTCGGCCTTCCCCGCCATCACTTCGAGGAGGCTTCTCATCTCCCACCAATCAAGAAGAGGGAACTAAGCTCAAAGGGTGATGAAGAAGAAACCAAGACAATTCAAGCTTTATGGCGGGTCAATAAGCTACACTAGCCCACGAAGCGAGTGGAAGAAGATAGGTATCAATGGAAGGTATATGTAATAGCTCTTAGGAATTTGAGGGCCAAAGTGGATCATTAATCATGTAATGATCCTTTCTTTTAATAAATAAAAGATATTTCTTTGATTGAGCCAATGAAAGTGTTTAGACTGATCAAAACTTCAAAAATTCTTCAACTCTGTCTAAAAATGGGTCTCTGTCTGAAAACGCGACTGCCACAGAGGTCGCTATTTCTTGAAATGACGACCTTATCATAGTCACCAATTCATTTAATCCTTTTCTTTTATAAAAATATCAATTCCACAATTGACGCCTTCGCATGCATTCGCTTATTAAAAAATGGACACCCCACCAAATAGGCACTAATTCTTTCAAACTCTTTTCTAAAAAATCATGAAAATTCCCTTAATTCTTTGAAATAGCACCCTAGTGAGCAGTCGCCCATTAAACAAATGACGCCCCCTTACCCTGTCGTTAATCTTAAATGAATTTCCAGAAATAACGATTATTCCCTTAATCATTGCCTAACAGCAGTTACATACCCCAATGCAACGCATGAAATGACGCCCCTACGCCCTGTCGTCTAATCAATAAACGACGCCCTTATGAGGCCGTCAATTATAAATAGTTCAAAAATTCTAAAATTCAACCAATTCACGCCTGCACAAATGGGTGCCCATTAGTAAATGACGACGTTGTACCAGTCGTCAATTCTTCTCGAACCAAATCGCCTGACTTTTCAAATTTCTTCTTCTTCCTCCGTTACTCACTTCTTTATCCTTTCTTTCCTTGTTCTCTGCTACTCTCGACCACCGTGACCACCCTTTCTCTCTCTCCCTTATTCCCTCAATCTCACATGGCCTACGTCGGCAGCTCCGACTCTGGGAAATGGTAGCAGGTGATGGCCCCTACCGTGGTTGACCTGGATGAAGAAGAGAACAACCCCGGTGAGGAGGAACTACCCCTTGCGGCGGCCGAAGATGCTCCGGCGGTGGAGCACGGAGGAGAGGAAGAATAAAGCGAAGTAGGGGATGAGGAAGATAGTGAAGAAGATGAAGGAGATGAAGAAGATGAAGGAGGAGAAGAAGACGAAGGAGGGGAAGAAGGAGGCGATGGAGGAGAGGAAGAAGATGATGAAGAGGGTGAGGACGGAGAAGATGACGGAGAGGAGGACGGAGAAGAGCCACCACCTGCTCTCCGTCGGCCACTGCAGGGAGGGTTGATGGAGCCCGAGCCAAGCAAGGTTAGTACCTCATCCCCTTGCCATTTTTTATTTTTTATTATTTTTGTTGATTATCTATTGCGATCGGGGAGGGGAAGAACACCAAACCAAAGAACACAGTAATTGACGACCACAGGGGCGGCGTCAATTCGAATGGCGACAGGGAGAAAGTCGCTAATTTCTGCTTTTTTTAAATTTTGAAAATTGAATAAACATAAAGAAATAGCACCCAAAAACCTGTCATTATTTTGAAAAAATCTCCTATTTTTTTATATCAGAAAAGCATGTTTTTTTAGTCATATCAGAAAAACATTTTTTTTATTTTTATTTTTATCACAGAAACATAGGAAGAAGACAAAAATGCCCCAGAAATAGCGTCATGCCCTAGGGCGTCAAATAGAAGACACAGGGAATTGGCGGCCAAGCCTTGGGTGCTTTCTTAGGGATATAACGACCACTGTGTGTTGGTCGCCATTTAGAACATTGATAAAAAAAAACTCTTCTTTTTTTTGTTATTTTTGTTATGACTTAATTAGCAATGGTGATTTTTTTTGTTCTTCCATGTTGTATATATCTTTTTCGTTTGTAGGGGCTGATGCGGACTCGGATCTCCTGGGTCCAAGTGCGGGCTGCATATTATGGGATGCCCGACTTCCAGAGGGTGAGGGTGGAGGCGATGAGGTTCGGCCCCTTTCTCAGCATCGAGCCGGTATGCCCCAACTTGACCCTGATCCAGGTGCTGAGAGAGAGGTGAGATAGGACTAGTTGGGCATTTTTGATGCCCTGGGGGCACATGGTGCTGAGCTTAGAGGATGTGGTCAGGATCACGGGGTTGAGTGTAGATGGGGAGACAGTTAGTGGGGTGACCCTCCCGGACTACGGGGAGCTAGCAGAGAGGCTGCTAGGTTTGGAGACAGTGGCGGATGCCCCGAGGGCGTGCAGAACGGTGTACCACAGAGAGCTGACCGGTGTGATGGGATTAGGAGACTCTCGGCAGAGGTCGGGAGAGTCTTTGGGTAAGTTTGATGAGAGGTTAGCGGCGAGAGCCCGGGCTGCCTACTGCCAGGACCCGGCTCAGAGGGAGAGGGCAGACATGGACTTGAGGCGATTTTTGTTTCTGATGCCCGGGAGGCTATTACTGGGGACGAAGGGGGATGTCATGAACTGTCGATTCCTGGGCATCCTGGAGGACTTGGAGGGATTGGGGAGGTATGCGTAGGGAGTTGCCCTGCTGGCGCACCTGATGGCCAATTTGTCCATGAGGACAGGTCGAGAGACGACTATCAGCGGCTTCTCGCCTTTTCTTCAGGTATGCATTTTTTTTAATTTTATTGTTATTTTAAATGCTTATGAATATGATTATGCATGTTTCTGAATGTTTATGATGAATACTAATGCAATTGATGAATGCAGGTGTGGAGTCACTTGTACATGTCGATGGACCGTGTTAGCCTCCGACCCAGAGATGAGGGGGCTATCCCACTAGCGCGGCGTTGGCTACCGTGTTTGTCAGGAGCGCCGCACGCCTACGAGCTGCGGGTACTTCGGCGGGAGTTCTGCGACTACCCCGCTTCACTGGTACGTGTGTAAATATGATGCAATTTATTTTTCCTTCCTGCCTTATATATGATAATATGTATGACATGCATGCAGGTGGTATGGAGACCGTACCAGGGATGACCGACGAGGGTCAGCCTTGGGCCGTATCGGGCCGACCTTGTTTTGGGCGTGACCTCTGGGTTCACTGCCTGAACGAGATCGAGCCATTACGGCTCCGACTGGCGATGAGGACCCTCGGCCTACACTAGGAGTGGGTCGAGGTTGCGGAGCCGCGCGAGATCGGGAGGAAGACCCGCGGACGTACCGTCGCCACCGACTGGGGGCTCCGGTTCCAGGAGTAGTACGAGGATTGGCAGCATGGCAGGACCCCAGTTGTTTCCCATGCGGCGGACAGCTCGGCATACCTGCAGCGCTACTGGGAGACCTACGCTGGCCGACCCCAGATGAGGGTCGTAGGGGTACGTATGAATGCATGCTTTCTAATGTTGAAATTGTATGCTTGAAATATGCAACTAATATGTGACAAATGCATGATGCGTGGAATGCGGCGGTGATGGACATGCAAGTCCATCTCCATAGTTTGGAGGCTCAACTCGCAGCTATGCGGGCGGATTTGGAGACCCTGGTGAGTTCACTTAACTATATGATGAAATATTCCTGAATTATTGATGTTAAGCTACTGACAATCTCAATGAATGCAGCGTGCCCAGCAGGGAGCAGCGACAGGAGGGACGGTAGGTGCCTCAACCAGCATGAGGGATCAGAGTATCGTGGTGGATTCCTTGCAGGGGTTACTCACTGGGGTAGTAGCACGAGCCGAGGCAGCGGAGAGCGACGTAGCTGGGCGGGTAAGTTTAAAGATAGATGCACAAATTTCTTTCAAGAATGAATATTCAAAAGACTTATGTGAATGGTGGCCTTTAGATTGCAGAGCTGCAGGAGGCACTTGCTCGGGCTGCTCATGCCCGGACTGAGCTCATGATCTGCGACCGACAGATCGCAGAGTTAGAGGAGGAGGCGAGGTGCCACGAGGCAGGGGTAAGTAACAAAACCTTGTATGCATGCTTTTCTTTTCACAAATACTTTATGTCATGATGCTTATAAAAGATGCTTAAATGATGCAGGTGCCGAGTTATAGGATGCGCTCACTCGGGCGGCTCTGGCCGGCACCGAGCTTACGATCCGCGATCAACGGGTCACAGAGCTAGAGGAGATACTGAGGCGGCGAGAGGAGCTACCCAGCGATGTGACAGAGCTGAGTATCCTCCTCGAGGTGGAGAGGAGGGAGCGCACCTGCGAGAGGGAGGAGCGGATGGAGTGCGAGCGCGAGCTCGCGGATTCGAGGGCACAACTGGCCGTCTTACAGGAGCGGCTACGGGCTACGGAGGAGCGCCTCCAGAGAGGCCGAGAGCGAGCGTGGGCCGCGGGTCACTCTAGCACTTTCGCCAGCACCACCTACCTAGCAGGTTCCTCGACTCGGCAGAGGAACGAGGCAGAGGAGAAGGCTCGAGCCGGTGGCTTAGCTGCTTCCCGGGAGTCCATGTTCCCGCCGCAGTCCCATCGTCGAGACGATGGTGAGGCGGAGAGTAGGAGAGAGGAGAGTGGAGGTGAGAGCTAGAGAGAGAGAGAGTATATGTTCCACCTCCTGTATTTTGTACACCATAGATTCTGAGCATATATATATGAAAAGCACGTTTTTGTTACCTGAATTGTCGTTTTGAGCACTTGTGCAACTTTGTCTTTTCCTTCTTCTTATCCCTGTGTGCTACACTTAAGCAAACAAATTAATTAATCTGTCCGTCTTGGCCCCTTGCTCAATAAGCAAGGGGGATGTCCTTTTTTGACCTTGATGAAGGGTCAAGGGGCCAAGCCTTTAATCAACTAAGGTAATAACGAAGAATAAAGAAAAATGCAAGATTCAAGCAAGCAGATGCATACTGGAATTAAAAGATGCCCACACAAGATGCAAGCAAGCAAATGATACGGCAATAGGAAGGGGCGGGGCTCTATGTGAAAATTGGCGACTAGACAGATGTCACCAATTAAGTAAAAAGTGACCTCTGAATGGTCACTATTTAATAATGTTGAGTAAAATGACGTCCCTATAACTAGGCGCTAATTGAAAACCTTTTTTTAATAATAATTATTATTTTTTAATTAACGACTAGGAAGACGTCGCTGATTAAGAAAATAACGGCCCTATAACTAGGCGCTAATTGAAAACACATTTTTTGTTTTTTTAATTTTAAATAACGAAGCAAGGTACATAGGCTCCAAAACCTTACACGTTCACCATCTTAAATTCATTAACCATTCTTAAATAATTTAACAAAGGGTCAAAGTGCTTCAAGTTTATGCTTGCACTCGTGACCTTTTACGGCCCATCCTCCTAAGTCTGTCTCCACCATTCCTCGAGCTTATGACCCACCACGGCGGGGGATGGAAGAAAAAGTTGGGGAGGTCCACGAGGGGTTCCGAAAGTGTCACGCCCCGAGCGCGGAAGATACCCGGAGATGCGCGACGTGTCTATATCAATCATGTCAATCAGAGTGGTCGTGTATTCGACACAAAGACAGAGATGCGCAAAATAGCAAGATAACCCAATCCTTTATTTCATAATGGATAGACTATTACAAATCCAATACTCTGTTGAACAAAAAAAAGAAAAGAATACATATTTGACTCAAGAAACTATGGAAAAGACTAGACGACACTTGTAGAAGCTCTATCACTTTCACTCTTGACCATTCCCATCCGATTGACTTCCATCGTCGTCGGACTTACCTGAAAAGTAGAAAGGAACAAACGGAATGAGCGAACGCTCAGTAGGAAATTATATCTCAAGTACTAGCAAGGGGTTTAAGTAATTACATTTTCATGAATGCAATAAAGCTATGCATGCTCGCATGAAACGATAAGATAGAGAGAATGTAATATCAAGGAAATAAGATGAACTTACCATGAACTTTCAACAAGATACAAGTTATTCAAGATATTCAAGCAAGTACCATTATCGAGTCATGTCAAGAACTTTGGCTATCATGTATCAAGCAAGTAAATTACCCTTTTTCGGGCCACGCATTTCATGTAAAGTCAAGTACGATTCAAGTACAAGATGTGTGTGGAATGTCCAATCAAGCAAGTCAAGTACTCGGTATAATGCCAGATACCTTATCATTTTAACTCCCATGGGCACAAGTACTTTCGGGTGCTCCTCCCAGGACCAGATCGGGCCCTATATGCGCAGGCATTTATCATGTGTTTTGACATCCACTCTTGTTTATAGCCATCATAGAATTTCAATAATCAAGCTTGTAGACACGTATGACAACTTTGATAGAATAGAGTCCACAATATGACAAAGGACATAGAATGGCGATAATAACGGTATAATCACGATATCGATAAAACTAGGTAGAATATGGTTCCCTTAACTTAGGTACCATGACAAATCAATATGGACATTCTTTATATAGAATTGAGGTCCACATGAACAGTATAGCAAAGTAAGATACCCTCATTCTTATCATAGAATTGGGGTTTACAAGAACGACATGATATGGCATGATATCATCATCCCATTAAGAATTTCTTATGATATACTCTTTGTATAATCATAAGGGCCGGTATACCATGTTTCTTTAGAGTGACATGGCATCAATAGTGTAATGGGTTTTTAGGGTACAACCAGCTCAGTCGGCCTTGAGGGAATCCAAGGCTACGAGGAGTCTTACGGAGGTCTCTATGACTAACTCGCTAGTCCAAAGGAACGGAATGTCCAATGGAGAGCTTGTATGTCAATGAGAGTTGAGTGTGATCGATAAATCAACATGAAACGTGGGACTATACTCACGGAATGGAGAATAGTGCCGATATATATATATTATGATATATAAAACCATCGGTTAACAAATCAGAGGAAAAATCAGTTTATAGTAAAATAACGACTTAGGTCAAGTCGTTTCTCAAGTAATTAACGCCTAACAGAGGGGCGTTTACATATGGTCCGTTTTGCAGAATTTTCAATAATTTCAATAATTTATCTAAAACGCGCCTTCCGCAGGGGCGTTTCTTCAAGAGTTGACGACTACTGTAGCAGGCGTCTTTTATTTACCATATTTCTCAGAACATATTTATTTTTCAGAAATTATCAAAAACGCGCCCTTGGCAGGGGCGTTAATCATAAATTCTTATTTTCTTAGAATCTATATTCCAGGATTTTAACAGATACGCGCCCTAGTAAGGGGCGTTTATTTTTAATTCACGCCCTGTGATGGGGCGTTACCACAGGGAAAAACGACCTAGTTTAGGTCGTGAATTCAAGAAATATCAGGAATTTACATATCAGCAAGATTTGCATGATAATCAAGGATAACAATCATATAGTCATGACAGAAAAATTGGCAGGAATTCACATGCAATATATCAGATTTGATGTTTCATGATTATTGACTTTTAACCGTTAACAATGATTTGATTTCATGTAATTGCATAGATAATTAGTTCTTAAGATTTACATGAAATTAACGCCTGTGTACAGGGCGTCAAATATGAAATTGACGACCTGGGAAGGGTCGTGACTTGCAAAGTAGCGCCCTAGTCTGGGGCGTGTATTTCATAGTCACGCCCTTGCTAAGGACGTTTCTTTCAAGAAATTAACAGAAAATCGTTCAGAAACTATAGTAAACCAAACCATGTATATGCATGATAATTATTGTACTGTATCAATTTAGTTTGGGCTACAGTGACTTGAGAAAATCCTACCTTAAGAGTTGATTTGGAGATGACCGTGAGGGATTTTAATTAGAAGAAGCTGCTGCTCTGTTAAATGTTCTGAAGCTTCTGTAGCAACAAAGTCACAGCAACTTAGATGAAGATGGATGACCTACAGAGGATAGAATATGAAGGTATTATGCTTCGTAATAACCTAACCAAAGATAAAGGAGGAGAATAACTTACTGGTTCTCCTAGGAAGACAGGGCTCCTTAACCTGTAGAAGAGATATAGATGAAGAACATTAGTTCTTCACATACTACGTTCATAATGAAAGGAAGAAGAAAAATCGAAGAACTTGATGTTCTTCACGTACCGTGCAGCTGTAGTACGTCCAAATAGATTTAGGGTTGGGCGAACAAGTTTATTTATAAGACTTTGGAAGTCCTATTAGAGTTAGTGATTGTGTGAGGGTAGTATATCCCTAATAGAGTCCTTACTCTATTAGACACTTACTAGATTAGGTTAATCTTTCCCTGGATAAGCTCTGGGTTCGAACGGTTCACGAACGGAATTAACGCCTTTGGTCAGGGCGTCGATTCTTGAATTGACGACCTAGTTCAGGTCGTTTCTTAAGTAACGTCTTGGATAAGGGCGTTCCTTGTTTTTGAAACACGCCCCATATATGGGCGTTTCTTTTACTTGCCTATTTGGTAGTGAGAGTTGACGACCGCATGTGTGGGCGTCCTTTCTTTAGTCACGCCTTTGATAGAGGCGTCTCTTATTGAATTAACGCCCTAATAAGAGGCGTTATTTTAATTTTGTTTTACTTCATCTAATTAGTCCTATTCTCATTATCTGTATTACTACTGTAATATATATATGTTTTAATTTATTTCAAATATTCATTTATCAGGGTTGCTACACCCTCCCCCACTTAAAAAGAATTTGGTCCCCAAATTCAATATATATATAATTATACATGTGGAGAGCGTAGAACATATACCTCTTAGAATAACTCGGGAAATCGTTTCTTCATAGATTCTTCGGTCTCCCATGTCGCTTCGCGTTCAGGATTCTTATTCCATTGCACCTTGAGCATGGGAATAACCTTATTCCTTAGAGCTCGTATTTCTCGATCTAATATCTTCATAGGCTTCTGTTCATATGTGAGATCTTTCTGGATTACCAGATCTCCATGTTCAATAATATGAGATGGATCGTGTACATATTTCTTCAACATAGATATGTGAAATACATTGTGTACCTCGGACAACTGAGGAGGCAACGCGATGCGATAAGCAACCTCGCCAACTCTTTCGAGTACCTCAAATGGTCCGATGAATCTTGGCGTAAGCTTGCCCTTAACACCAAATCTTCGTATGCCACGTCCAGGGGATATCTTGAGAAATACATGATCTCCGATTTGGAATTCAAGATCTCTTCTTCTTGTATCTGCATAAGTCTTTTGTCTGGTCTGAGCAACTTGTAATCTTTCCCTGATTACTTGTATCTTCTCGGTTGTATCCCTTACCATGTCTGGACCTAATAGTTGTTTCTCTCCAACTTCGTTCCAACATATGGGAGATCGGCAACTCCTTCCGTATAAGGCTTCGAAAGGTGCCATTTGGATACTAGCTTGATAGCTATTATTATATGCAAATTCCACTAAAGGTAAGTGGTCATGCCAGCTTCCTCCAAAGTCAATAATGCATGCTCTCAGCATATCTTCAACAACTTGATTAGTTCGCTCGGTCTGACCATCCGTTTGCGGGTGAAAAGCAGTACTAAAGTTGAGTCTCGTCCCCAACGAATGTTGTAATCCCTTCCAAAAATGAGAAGTAAAACGGGGATCTCTATCAGACACGATTGAGACAGGAATTCCATGTATCCTGATTATTTCTTTGATGTATAGTGCAGCTAGCACATCAATTGACCATCGGCTTTTGATTGGCAAGAAATGTGCCGATTTAGTCAATCGGTCAATGATAACCCAGATTCCATCATGTCCTCCTTTAGATTTAGACAAACCCATGATGAAGTCCATACCAATATCCTCCCATTTCCACTTAGGAATATCTAGAGGATGTAGTTTTCCCGCAGGCTTTTGGTGTTCCGCCTTGACCTGTTGGCATGTGAGACAGCGTGATACATAGTCCGCTATTTCTCTTTTCATATTAGGCCACCAAAAGTTCCTCTTTACATCTTGGTACATTTTGGTTGATCCTGGATGAATAGTGTACCTTGATCGGTGAGCTTCATCTAAGATCTTTTTCTTTAATTCCGGACAATCGGGTATACAAGTTCTATCTTTGAACGATAATCTTCCATCAGAAGTTAGTTGAAAATCAGATTGTCCTTCTAATCTGCCTTTGATTTCTACTAACATAGGATCATCATCCTGAAGTGTTTGTATTTCAGATAACAAATCTGACTGTATGCTTACATGAGATAGTGTGACAAATTTGGGTTCCATGTCCAAGCTTATATTGAGCTCGGAGAATTGTTCAAGTAACCTCCATTCTTGTATCATACAATTTGCTATCATTGCTCTCGGCTTTCGACTGAGGGCATCAGCAACATAATTACCCTTTCCGGGATGGTATTGTATATTGAAGTCGAAGTCCTTGAGATATTCTAGCCAGCGTCTTTGTCTCATGTTTAGTTCCTTTTGTGAAAATAGATATTTGAGACTTTTATGATCGGAGTATACAGTAAACTGTACTCCATAGAGATAGTGTCTCCATATCTTTAGGGCAAATACTACCGCGGCCAGTTCTAAGTCATGGACGGGGTAATTCTCCTCATGCTTCTTCAGCTGACGTGAAGAGTATGCTATAACCTTTCCTTGTTGCATTAGGACACATCCGAGGCCAATGCTAGAAGCATCAGTGTAGACCTCGAATTTCTCTCCTTCTATCGGTAGAGCTAAGACCGGAGCTGTGGTGAGATGATCCTTGAGAGTTTGAAAACTTCTTTCACATTCCTCACTCCATTCATATCGGATCTCCTTACGAGTTAATCTTGTAAGTGGTACGGCAATCTTAGAGAAATCTTTGATGAATCGCCGATAATAGCCTGCAAGACCTAAGAAACTTCTGATCTCGCTTGCATTAGTGGGTCTTTCCCAGTTTCTTACAGCTTCAACCTTTGACGGATCTACAGATAAACCGTCCTTGGATATGACATGTCCGAGAAAAGCCACTTCTTCAAGCCAGAACTCGCATTTGTTGAGTTTAGCATATAATTGATTTGTCCTCAAGACTTGCAATGCAATCCTCAAATGTTCTTCATGTTCTTCCTTAGTCTTGGAATATATCAATATATCATCAATGAAGACTACTACGAATTGATCCAAGTAAGGCCTGAATATGCTATTCATTAACTGCATAAAGGTAGCAGGGGCATTTGTTAGTCCAAAAGGCATAACAACAAATTCGTAATGGCCATACCTGCTTCTGAATGCGGTCTTATGAATGTCATCGTCTTTGATTCTTAATTGATGGTATCCCGACCTGAGATCAATCTTGGAAAAATATTTGGATCCTGAAATCTGATCAAATAATTCATCGATTCTCGGCAGTGGATACTTGTTCTTGATAGTAAGATGATTCAATTGTCGATAGTCGATACACAATCTCATGGATCCATCCTTCTTCTTTACAAATAAGACTGGTGCTCCCCACGGGGAAGTACTTGGTCTAATAAACCCTTTTCGGATTAGTTCCATCAACTGCTCCTTCAACTCCTTGAGTTCAGCAGGGGACATTCTATATGGTGCCTTTGAAACGGGACCAGCACCAGGGACTAAGTCAATGGTGAAGGCTACATTTCTTTGAGGGGGTAATCCCGGCAAATCTTCCAGAAATACGTCTGAAAATTCTCGCACTACCTGAATGTCCTCTATCTTGGTTTCTTTAGCTTCTTTAATAGTGACAAAAGCAAGGAAGGATACACATCCTTTCTTGACGAGCTTGCTTGCTCGAAGAGCCGAAATAAGAGGGGATTTGCTTCGACTCTTAGGACTAGTATAAGTCAGTTCCGGAAATTCCTTGAAAACAATCTTGCTATCACGGCAATCAACCGTTGCCTGGTATTTGGATAACCAATCTGCTCCTAGTATAACATCATACTCTTTTAGATCTAAGCAGATAAGATCAATAGGAAAATTCTTTCCTCGAACCAATACCTCACAGTTTTGGTAATGATGTGTGATATCCGTCTCGTTTCCGAGAGGAGTAGACAATATTAACTTCATCCACTCTGGTTCTAGAGGTAATGGGTCAGCAAACTTCTTGGAAATAATGGAATGCGATGCACCCGTATCAAATAAGACATGTGCATATTTGGAACAAATTTTTAATGTACCTTCCACCAATCCGCCTTCTTCTTCTGGTTCGGTCTCTTGGATTGCATGGAGACGCGCGTTCCTTGTCACTGGGCGTTTACCCTCACCGTCTTGGTCATTCATTAATGGACAATTGGGAATCCGATGTTCACGACTCCCACAACGGAGACATGCTCCTAACTTCCTCCAGCATTCTTCTGTTTTGTGACCAGCCTTGTCACAATGCTTGCAAACTGTATTCGAAGGGGTAGTGGTGATAGAGAAAGGCTTGGTCTTCTTGAATTTCTGATCTTGAGAGGAAGAACCTCCATTATTGGGCCTCTTCTTAAAGTTGGGTCTAAAAGAACCCGAACTTGTGACTTGCTCCTTTTTGTCTTTCCCACGGATCCTATCAGATAGTTCCGTGGCATCTTCAAGCAACTGAGCTCGGCGCACTATTTCAGTATAAACTTGAATATCCATAGGCGCCAATTGAGTAATGTAGTGGGGCCTAAGCCCATTAAGAAATCTACGGGCTTTCATCTTTTCCGTGCTAATTAAATGCTTAGCATATCTAGACAGTCTAGAAAACTGTGCTTCATAATCAGCCACCGATAAAGATCTTTGCTTTAATGCGGCAAATTCGGCGGCCTTCTTTTCCTGGACCCTATTAGAGAAATATTTGGCGTTGAAATGTTCAACGAATTCACCCCATGTAACTTGAGTTGGGTCAATAGTAGCTTCAATCGACTCCCACCAGCATCTAGCATCTTTTTCTAACTGGAAAGTAGCTAATAAGACTTTGTCCTGATCCGTGCATTGCATAACACGGAATATACGTTCAATCTCCCGAACCCAATGCTCGGCATCGTCTGGATCGGTCGATCCCATGAACTTCGGGGGATTCATATTCTTGAATGCTTGGTGTAAGCTTCCAGCTCGTGGAGCACCACCTTGTGCTACCTGTTGTAGCACTTGGGTCATCCCTTGAAGGGTACGCTGCATATTGCGCCATTGAGCACGTTCGGCAGCCATTATCTTACAATTACAATAGCTATGTTAGTATTATATCACTATGATCTTATAAAGGACTCCATGATCATCTAACCCTTGGTTCTACCCACTCTCACTTGGTTAAAGGTTTTGAAACCTATCTTTGGACTTGGGTTTCCTAGGAATTGAATACCTTAGGCTCTGATACCACAAAGACTGTCACGCCCCGAGCGCGGAAGATACCCGGAGATGCGCGACGTGTCTATATCAATCATGTCAATCAGAGTGGTCGTGTATTCGACACAAAGACAGAGATGCGCAAAATAGCAAGATAACCCAATCCTTTATTTCATAATGGATAGACTATTACAAATCCAATACTCTGTTGAACAAAAAAAAGAAAAGAATACATATTTGACTCAAGAAACTATGGAAAAGACTAGACGACACTTGTAGAAGCTCTATCACTTTCACTCTTGACCATTCCCATCCGATTGACTTCCATCGTCGTCGGACTTACCTGAAAAGTAGAAAGGAACAAACGGAATGAGCGAACGCTCAGTAGGAAATTATATCTCAAGTACTAGCAAGGGGTTTAAGTAATTACATTTTCATGAATGCAATAAGCTATGCATGCTCGCATGAAACGATAAGATAGAGAGAATGTAATATCAAGGAAATAAGATGAACTTACATGAACTTTCAACAAGATACAAGTTATTCAAGATATTCAAGCAAGTACCATTATCGAGTCATGTCAAGAACTTTGGCTATCATGTATCAAGCAAGTAAATTACCCTTTTTCGGGCCACGCATTTCATGTAAAGTCAAGTACGATTCAAGTACAAGATGTGTGTGGAATGTCCAATCAAGCAAGTCAAGTACTCGGTATAATGCCAGATACCTTATCATTTTAACTCCCATGGGCACAAGTACTTTCGGGTGCTCCTCCCAGGACCAGATCGGGCCCTATATGCGCAGGCATTTATCATGTGTTTTGACATCCACTCTTGTTTATAGCCATCATAGAATTTCAATAATCAAGCTTGTAGACACGTATGACAACTTTGATAGAATAGAGTCCACAATATGACAAAGGACATAGAATGGCGATAATAACGGTATAATCACGATATCGATAAAACTAGGTAGAATATGGTTCCCTTAACTTAGGTACCATGACAAATCAATATGGACATTCTTTATATAGAATTGAGGTCCACATGAACAGTATAGCAAAGTAAGATACCCTCATTCTTATCATAGAATTGGGGTTTACAAGAACGACATGATATGGCATGATATCATCATCCCATTAAGAATTTCTTATGATATACTCTTTGTATAATCATAAGGGCCGGTATACCATGTTTCTTTAGAGTGACATGGCATCAATAGTGTAATGGGTTTTTAGGGTACAACCAGCTCAGTCGGCCTTGAGGGAATCCAAGGCTACGAGGAGTCTTACGGAGGTCTCTATGACTAACTCGCTAGTCCAAAGGAACGGAATGTCCAATGGAGAGCTTGTATGTCAATGAGAGTTGAGTGTGATCGATAAATCAACATGAAACGTGGGACTATACTCACGGAATGGAGAATAGTGCCGATATATATATATATTATGATATATAAAACCATCGGTTAACAAATCAGAGGAAAAATCAGTTTATAGTAAAATAACGACTTAGGTCAAGTCGTTTCTCAAGTAATTAACGCCTAACAGAGGGGCGTTTACATATGGTCCGTTTTGCAGAATTTTCAATAATTTCAATAATTTATCTAAAACGCGCCTTCGCAGGGGCGTTTCTTCAAGAGTTGACGACTACTGTAGCAGGCGTCTTTTATTTACCATATTTCTCAGAACATATTTATTTTCAGAAATTATCAAAAACGCGCCCTTGGCAGGGGCGTTAATCATAAATTCTTATTTTCTTAGAATCTATATTCCAGGATTTTAACAGATACGCGCCCTAGTAAGGGGCGTTTATTTTTAATTCACGCCCTGTGATGGGGCGTTACCACAGGGAAAAATGACCTAGTTTAGGTCGTGAATTCAAGAAATATCAGGAATTTACATATCAGCAAGATTTGCATGATAATCAAGGATAACAATCATATAGTCATGACAGAAAAATTGGCAGGAATTCACATGCAGTATATCAGATTTGATGTTTCATGATTATTGACTTTTAACCGTTAACAATGATTTGATTTCATGTAATTGCATAGATAATTAGTTCTTAAGATTTACATGAAATTAACGCCTGTGTACAGGGCGTCAAATATGAAATTGACGACCTGGGAAGGGTCGTGACTTGCAAAGTAGCGCCCTAGTCTGGGGCGTGTATTTCATAGTCACGCCCTTGCTAAGGACGTTTCTTTCAAGAAATTAACAGAAAATCGTTCAGAAACTATAGTAAACCAAACCATGTATATGCATGATAATTATTGTACTGTATCAATTTAGTTTGGGCTACAGTGACTTGAGAAAATCCTACCTTAAGAGTTGATTTGGAGATGACCGTGAGGGATTTTAATTAGAAGAAGCTGCTGCTCTGTTAAATGTTCTGAAGCTTCTGTAGCAACAAAGTCACAGCAACTTAGATGAAGATGGATGACCTACAGAGGATAGAATATGAAGGTATTATGCTTCGTAATAACCTAACCAAAGATAAAGGAGGAGAATAACTTACTGGTTCTCCTAGGAAGACAGGGCTCCTTAACCTGTAGAAGAGATATAGATGAAGAACATTAGTTCTTCACATACTACGTTCATAATGAAAGGAAGAAGAAAAATCGAAGAACTTGATGTTCTTCACGTACCGTGCAGCTGTAGTACGTCCAAATAGATTTAGGGTTGGGCGAACAAGTTTATTTATAAGACTTTGGAAGTCCTATTAGAGTTAGTGATTGTGTGAGGGTAGTATATCCCTAATAGAGTCTTTACTCTATTAGACACTTACTAGATTAGGTTAATCTTTCCCTGGATAAGCTCTGGGTTCGAACGGTTCACGAACGGAATTAACGCCTTTGGTCAGGGCGTCGATTCTTGAATTGACGACCTAGTTCAGGTCGTTTCTTAAGTAACGTCTTGGATAAGGGCGTTCCTTGTTTTTGAAACACGCCCCATATATGGGCGTTTCTTTTACTTGCCTATTTGGTAGTGAGAGTTGACGACCGCATGTGTGGGCGTCCTTTCTTTAGTCACGCCTTTGATAGAGGCGTCTCTTATTGAATTAACGCCCTAATAAGAGGCGTTATTTTAATTTTGTTTTACTTCATCTAATTAGTCCTATTCTCATTATCTGTATTACTACTGTAATATATATATGTTTTAATTTATTTCAAATATTCATTTATCAGGGTTGCTACAGAAAGACCGAGGAAACCTCCCTCCCCTACCCTATTGCCTGTTGGGGTTCGGTCTTTGGCTCAGAGAAATTCTTGTTTGTCTTTTGCCCTTTATTCTTGCATGCTTACGACCATAGTTTTCCCTGCAGGGACTTTGCCCTCTTGTCATGCTTTTCTTTTGTATTCGATTTTTGCTTTTCTTTTCAAAAAAAAAACCTAATTGTACTTGGATTTTGCGACATATTGTTCCCTTTTGGGCCGTGACTTCCACCTACTAGGGCGGCGGGTAGGTTTGGGTGGTCTGCCCAAGCTCTAACTTCCCCCCTTGTGGACCGAAGAGAAGAGAACAGGTAAAGTCTTTTACACTCTTAGTTGGCTTTGACTTTTCTCGAATTTTGCACTGCTAGAGTTCATGAGCTAAGCGTGTTGTGTATGTATTGACCTAGAGTTAAATCATCAAGACTGAAGAATGAATTAGAGATTTTTGATCTTTCGGGTCTCATGACCCACGTACCATGCCATCATCATTTTTGTTGTTTTGTTTTGTTTTGTTTTGTTTGTTTTGTTTTGACTTTAGGGTAGTATTTCATAAGGTACAATCCATTCCAAGGGTGAGCCAATTCTTCCCCTTCAGCGTTAATCAATTTATAAGTATTGCCATGATAGACTTCTTTAATTATATAAGGCTCTTCCCAATTTGGTTGGAGTTTTGAACGAGGTCTACCAGGTTTTACAAAGATTCTTTTGATTACCATTTCACCAACTTTAAATTTTCTCTCAATTACTTTCTTTTGATAGAAACGTGAAAGCCTATTTTCATAAACTCTTGTATGTTTGGCGGCGGCCAGACGTCTCTCATCTAAGAGTTCCAATTGTACAAGGAGAGATTCACGGCGCTCATCAATAGAGAGCTTCTTGTCCAATTGTACTCTAAGGGAAGGTATAAGAATCTCATAAGGAACCACCGCCTCCATCCCATAGGTAAGGATGAATGGGGTTTGCCCAGTAGGTGTACGAATAGAAGCACGGTAGGCCCATAGAGCTTCTACGAGCTTTTTTGGAGAATTCACAAATTTGTTAGCTTCACATGTTTTCTTGATGATTTTAATCAAAGTTTTATTTGTTACCTCTACTTGGCTATTGCCCTACGGATAATAAGGAGACGAATGATGCAATGCAATGTTATACCTATTGCAGAGATCTTGAAGTTCTTGAGAGATAAACTATGGCCCATTGTCGGTGACGATGGTACTTGATATGTCGAATCTTGTAATGATATTTTTCACAACGAACTTGTAGAAGGTTGATGCTTTGATCTCTACGTATGCTTCTACTTCCGCCCACTTGGTGAAGTACTCCGTGGCCGTGAGTATAAACGACTCTGGTTTTGTGAGGAGGTTTGAATCACCAAGAGGTCCAATAATATCGAAAGCCTACATGGAGAAAGGCCAGGGGGAAGATATAGGATGGAGTGAAGAAGCAAGAGAATAGATTTTATCGGCGTGTAGTTTACACTTAACACACCTTTGAACATAGATAGAACAGTCCTCTTCTAGAATGGGCCAATAGAAGCCTAATCTAAAAATCTTCTTAGCTAACATCTGGCTATTGACATGGCCCCCACAAACTCCTAAATGCACCTCTTCCACGACCTTCCATGATTCATCATCGTCGAGGCATCTGAGTAAAACACCAGTGAGACCTCTCCTATAAAGCACTCCTCCAACCAAAGTGTATCTCTGAGCAACCCTTCTAATTACTTTCTTTTCTTCTGCCGTGGCCTCTTCGGGATAAGACTGATCTTGGCAATACTTAGCAATCTCGTAGTACCATGGCTTTTCCTCATCATCCAATTCTTCTTCTAGATGTAGCAGCATGATCTCTTTATTCTCAATTATTCCTCCTTCCTTATCCTTCTTAAGCACCTCTTCCTTAACACTAAGAAATGCAGGATCTTTGGTGGCAGGAGTAAGACGCTTCTGAATGATAACTGAATGGAAATCTCTCTCGGGAAGGAAGACTAAGGAGGAAGCAAGTGAAGCAAGAGCATCAGCTAAGATGTTCTGATTTCGAGGAACATGGACGAAGATCAATTTAGTGAATAGCTTGGCATAAGTAGAAGCAAGTTCCTGATAGGGTTTTAGTTTGGGATCGAGTGTGCGGCATTTGGTAAGCACTTGACGAAGAATAAGTTGACTATCACCTACAATCCGTAATTGGGTAACACCAAATTGATGAGCGGCCTCCAGTCCGGCCAGAAGAGCCTCATATTCAGTTATATTATTTGTAACTGGAAATGCAAGCTGAGAGGCAAGTGGAATAGTGATACCCTCTGGTGATAGGAGAACAATGCCGATCCCCTTTCCTTGAGAATTCAGAGCTCCATCAAAATGTAATGTCCACATTGAATCGGGCTGATTGACGGATATTAGTTCCTCATCTGGAAACTTTGAGCGAACAGGATCAAATCTAGGGAGAGGGTGATGAGCAAGATGTTCTGCTATGGCATAGCCTTTAATCACTTTTTGTTGAATGTAAGTGATGTCGAACTGAGAAAGGAAGCTTTGCCATCGTGCTAATCGATCGGTAAGAATAGATTTTTCAAGGAGAAACTTGATGGGATTCATACGAGCAATGAGATGAACCTCATGAGCAAAGAAATAATGTTTCAACTTCTAAACTACCCTGACTAGAGCTGCACAGATCTTCTCTATAGCTGTATACTTCTGCTCACAGGGGTTGAGAAGTTTAGACAAGTAGTATGCTGCCCTCTTCTTACCTTCTTCATCAACTTGCGCAAGGACTGCACCTACTAAGTCATCCAAGACTAAGACATAAAGAATAAGTGGTTTGCCTGGAACTGGCGGCCTCAAGATAGAACGGTTTGACAGATAATCCTTCAATCCATCAAAAGTCGCTTGACACTTGTCATCCCAATTAAATTTGACTCCTGGCTTGGTAAGCTCGTAGAACGGTCTACACCTTTGTGAGTGCTGGGAGACAAACCGGCAGATAAATTGTAACCTCCCGATCAATCCTCGAACTTCTTTGAAATTTCCGAGAGGAGGCATATCTCTTATTGCCCTTGCCTTATTGGGATCAATCTCAATACAACTCTTACTAACAATGAATCCCAACAACTTACCAGACGACACACCAAATATACACTTCTTAGGGTTCATTTTCAGTTGAAATTCCCTGGCTCTTTACACCACTTTGGTTAGAACCCCAGGATGCTCAATCTTTGTTCTTGATTTTACTACCAGGTCATCCACATACACCTCGATATAAATATGGATCATATCATGAAAAATAGCCATCATGGCCTTTTGGTAGGTGGCTCCGACATTCTTGAGCCCAAACGGCATGACCACATAACAGTAAGTGCCCCAAGGTGTAGTGAAGGAAGTCTTTTCTTGATCTTCTTCAGCCAGGCAAATGTGGTTGTACCCGGAAAATCCATCCATAAAGGAGAGGGTCTCATACCCTGCCGTATTATCGATTAAAACATCAATGTGAGGGAGGGGGAAATCATATTTAGGACATGCGCGGTTAAGGTCCTGGAAGTCTATGCAAATTCTGACTCTTCCATTTTTCTTCATAACCGAGACAATGTTGGCCACCCAGTTGGGATAAAGGATGACTCTAATGAATCTAGCCTTATGGAGCTTATCGACCTCTTCTTTCATCTTTAATGCCATATGAGGGTGGAAACGTCTTAACCGCTGCTTGACCGGTACGGACCCTGGCTTAAGTGTTAAGCGGTGCTCGATGAGCGCTGGATCCAAACCCGACATATCTTCATAATTCCATGCAAACGTGTCCTTGAATTCTTGTAAAACCAGAATAAGTGCCTCTTCTTTAGAGAGAGGCAAATTCTTACTTATGAGGACAATCCTAGGGTTTTCCTCAGTACCCAAGTTGATTTCTTTGGTAGGCTCTTCTACTGAGGCTGACGGTTCGTCGAATCCCCTCATGCCACTAGCAAAAGCATCAGCCTCATCCTCATATCCATCGTATACTTCATCCCCCTCTTCGACATGGTCTTCATCATTCATAATCTCATAAATCCTGAACCCTTCGTCTATGGAACACACATCCTCACATTCTAAATTCAGCAGGGAGATCGGATCCTCCAAGAATTCGGGAAGGGCCAAACATGCCCGACACCTCTTGGCTAAATCCGACATGAACCTATGGGGGATCTGCTTACCCTTGGCTTTCCTATCGGGAACTACCCCAAGACTCTTAATACTAGAAGAGGAAGATGAACTAGCCTGATTACTGGAACCTAGAGAAGAGGAGGAAGAAAAGGTGGGTACAGGAGAAGGTACAGAAAAAGACTCCTCTTCATATGAGTAAAAGAGGTCCGCTAACGGACTTTGAATGAGCAGCCCTTCGGTTGGGGCACACTCATGAACAAGATAGGAGGTCTCTTCAACAGAGATGGAGGATTGAAAAGTTTGAATTTTGGCATTTTTTTCTTTTTTTTTTCATTTTCAATAATGAAGTAGTGGGAATAAGGAGTAGAAGATGAAGTTGAAATCGAAAGATTGGAAAAGGGTTGAACAAGAGACTGCCTGAGCGAGGGCACAAAGGAAAGTTTAGCGAATTGCTAGATGAGCAGAGGAGGAATTGCTGGAGTTCGTAGAAAATCGGAAGATAAGGGGATCAGGACTGCGGGTGGTCTAGGGATATTGGAGGTAAAAAGTTTGGAGCACCAAAAGGTGATGAGTGATGGGTGCAAGAAATTAAGAAAGAAAAGTCCGGCCCACAACCGGTCTATAGTGAAATCTGCCTCAAACGGCACGTCTGGCTCTCCCGTATCAGTGTAGTTGCTCAATACTTGTCTCTTGTCGGTGATTACTGCTGGCTTTTCAATCAGCTCATGAATGAGCAGTGGCCATTCCGGGTCAATCGGCATAAACAGTCGGCTCAAAGCAATAGTAATATCATTCATGTCAAACCATCGGTACCCCTCACATTCAGGATCATCCATTTTTCATCTTTTAAGCGGCGTTAAGGTCTCCAAGGCCTTAATTATATGTGACTAGGGGCGCTAGATGGCGAGCAAATTGGCGTGAATGCACATCTTGGTGGTCCAGCATTGAAGTAATCATTGTGGTTTGCTCGTCGGCCTGGTGAGCGTACCCCTTCACAAAGTGAGTATACACGGTCCAGGTAAGCGGCTGTTTGTCCATCTTGAGAGTAGAAGTCATAGCAGCCCATGGCTTCTTTTCATTTTCATTACATTTCTCCTTGGCCGGCCCCTTGTAGCCAAGGCCGCCTCAGTGAATAAGCTTGCAATCCTTGATGGGCTTCACTCTGCCTTGGAGACTGATACCCAAGCCCTTGCCGGATCTGTACCCCATTCTCATCATGATGTTCCAACCTGAGGTATTCACCATATTCTTCTTTTTCTTCCCCTTGGAAGGTAGGGGTGATGTTGGTGCTGATATAGAAGATGAAACCTGTAGCCTTAACAAGTCATGCCGCGGATCGGTAAGATCCAATACTGATAACAAGGGCCCGTTAGCCGGCCATATAGAGGGTACTGAGGTTGCATAGTATATATCAACTGACGGCAGAATAGGCATACTGGTGACTTTGATGATGCGCCCTTTATGTAGAAACTTTACACATTGATGGTTTGTAGAGGGCAAGGCATCAAGCTCTTGAATATACAGACGGCCCAAAATACCATTAAAAGTCGGATCCATGTCTAAAATATGAAAATCTGTTGTAATTGACACAGGACCCTGCCCAACTTTTAAAGTAATCATACCCAGAGGCGGCTTCTTGGTGTTATCATAAGTCGTGACTGTAATGGTTGACGGTCGTATCTCACTGTCTGGAATGCCACACATTTTTAAAGTGCTAGGAGGCAACACATTGATGGACGCTCCAGTATCTACCAAACATTATTTAATGGCCACTTTATTAATATCAACGGAGATGCACAAAGCGTACTTCCTGGCAGGATTTGGAGCTAATTCATGCTCATGAAAGATAATAGCCGGTTGGTCACCTGTCGGGGTTAAGACTAAAGTGATTTGTTCAGCTGGGATGCCTTCATTGACCATCACCTTTTGTAGATACTGCTTTAAAGCTTGTTGGTGCATGGTAGATCTCTTAATCAATTCCAAAATTTAAATCCTTGCCAGGGTTTTGTCCAAATGTTTTAACAGATCATATTGGGTGCCCGGTATGGATTCTTGTTCTTGCTCTTGTTCCTCATGCCCCTGTGCGGGCTCTTGCTCCCGTTGTGGAAACACATGGTGGAATATCCGTCCACTACGGAGCACCATAGTTTGTGACGATAGTGCCTCTATCGGGCTTTGATTATGCGGGAGATTGGTGGATGTGGAAGGGATATCGGGGTTAACAGATGGTGGAGGTGGAGCAATCGAAGAGGGAACCCTTATGAGGGGCCTTGACGGCTGAAGGTTAGTGGAAGCTAGAGGGATAGGAATGGGAGCGGGGTTAGAAGAGATAGGTGATGTTCAGGTGGTTGGAGGCAGTGTAGGCCGGACAAGGAGGGGCCTAGGTGGAGGTGGAGGATTTGCGGTCGGTGCGGGTTGGAGTGAGATAGTCCTTGCCGGGGTAGGTTTAATGGTAGCGACAGTAGGAACGGGTGCTGGTGAGGGGCGGATGAGGAGTGGCCTAGACGGTAAATGATTTGCGGAAGGAGGAGCGGTTTATTGTAGTATGGGAGATGGTGAAGGGCGAATAAGGAGAGGCCTAGCCGTCAAGGGGTTGGTGATAGTGGAAGGAACTTGGTTGGTGGTGCGCAGGAGGGGACGGGAAGGTTTAGGGGAAGGTGTTGGTTGTGATGTTATTCAGAGCAGGCGTGGTGGTTGGTTTGTGATTTGGTTTAAAGCCCTGACAGAGGTGTTTTCTTTATGCCACCCTTGCCCTCTCTCCACTTCGTGGAAGGAGGTGACAAGGTTCAACTGTTGATTTGGTGGGTGCTCCGGTAGTGGATTGTGGACAATCCCCATGTTCGATTGTGGTGTTGGAGCTTGTTGCTGCTGTGGAGGTTGCTGAACCCACTGCGGTTGCTGCTGAGCCTGCTATTACCGGGGAGGTCTTCGTGCCTTCAATAATGCGATAAACCGCCTCATCTCATCCCAATCAATACCGCCCTGGTCATTCATATCATATATATAATCCTTAAATTGAAAACAATGATCTATGTTATGACCGGGCTGCCGATGGTAGACACAATACCGAGAGGTGTCCACATTCTGGGGCCATATCGTCCTCTCCTTTGGCAATGTGAGCGCGTTGGCGGCCATAAAAGTATTGAATATATCGGGAAGGCTTTTGGGTAAAGGAGGGTACTGGACTCTTTTAGGGCCCGTGGGTCTCCTTGGTTGCTGAGGATCGTAACCAGCAGGTGGTGGCACTTGGTGGTATTGCTGGGGGGTGGAGGATTTTGTGGAATGGCTAAGAATGGCTTGATTTTGTGAAGGTGGAGGTCAGAACGGTTGAGGAGGGTTGTTTGTTTGGTGGGGAACTTGGCTGAAGAAGGAGGGTTGTTGTTGTTGTGGCTGTTGCGGTGGCCTTGGGTTGGAAAGTTTGCGGAAAGGTCCAGGATTGCCAACCGCGCCCACTTGCTCATTAGTAACAGTCCCCTCGGTAGTGCCACCATTAGTGTTAACATTGTTGGTCTTCCTCATCACTCTTGGCCTTGGTTCAAACATGCCCATGATCGGCGAATCCTTCATCTGAGTTTGGATATATCTGGCCTGTTCATAGAGCTACTCCATGGTATTAAGCTTGTTTATGGCCAAAATGTGTCGAAACTGTGAAGTCGCATTTGATATTATCATCTTGACTTATTCCAACTCAGACAAGGCATCTTTCAATTTCTCAGCCATAGACCTCTACTGGTCAATGAACTGTACGAAATCCTCATCGGACTTCATCTTCTCAGCCACAAGATCAGTAACAGACAGAGATGGGCCTACACGGTCCCTGTATATTTGCAAGAATTTCCGCTGAACAACATCAAAGTCTCCAGCTTCCGCTGGCTCTAGAGAGTAAAACCATTCAAGGGCTGGGCTATCAAGATACCTTCTAAAGAGATAGGCCAAAGAGGTCTTCTTATCTCGCCAAAAGGATGCCTTGTACATGAAATCTTTCAAGTGGATGAACGGGTTGCCTGTTCCATTGTAACGCCTGAAGTTAGGCATCTCTGACGGAGGCAAGTGGAAGACCGGGAGAGTAGGGAGAGTAATCTCCGGAGCATTCTTGGGTGTTGTGACCTCATTAAGCTGCTCCTCCATACTAGCAATCTTTTGGAGGAGAAGAGTAGTGGTGTCGGACTCGACCGGGGCCGGGTGAGTAGGGAAAGAGTTTGGCGTATGCCTCCTTAAGAATTGAGGAGGTAGAGGTTGTTGCGACCTAACTACAGAATGGCTAGCCGGTTGGGCCGGCGCAAACACAATAGGAGTTCGTGGACGACATGGAATTCTCTGAAAGACCGCCTGGGCATTAGGAGTATTAACTTGGAGGCCACCAGCGGACTGAGGGGGGTTTGACGAAGAAGAAGGGACATATTTCCCTTTAAGAGCGACCTGGATTGCTTGACGTTGGGTATCATCCAACTCGGATAAAGCATTGATAAGATCATTCAGATTGAGGGACGGGGAAGCTTCCCCTGATGTGTGTTGAGTGATGGGTTGGGTTTGAGAGGAAGGCTCAACCCCTTGAGTGGTAGTGTCCACCACATAGACTTGAGGGTAATAATAAAAAGAGAGAGTATAGTCTCCCTCATAGTGAATGGGGCCTTGAGGGGGAACCTCATAGGATGGGTCAAATTGACTCTCCTCACAACCATCATATGAGTACTCATAGTTAGCCATGTTGACAATTCTACCTGACCGAAGCATCATGGTTGTTATAAAGAATTTTATTTAAATCAAACAAGTGTAGAGCAAGCAAGCACTCAAGTAGGTTGTCAAACAAGTTGTGATGATTGCATAAAAATTTTAAAATTATTTGGAGATTTAATCAAGATGGATTTTAATGAAAATTTTCTCGCTTCAATGTAGATCCTAGTTGCAATTTGGGTGTAAATTTTGGGTTAACTAGGTTCTTTCTCTCTCCTCACAAGCACATGGGTTAGCTAAACTTCGGGGTTCTTCAAAAGGTACAACCAGCCCGGCGTCCGTGATGGAATCTACGGGTGCGGGGACTTATGGAGGCCTTGGTTAGATAATTTCCAATCCAAAGAGACGGAATATTCAATGGAGGGTCATTCCCTTCCCAAGAAAGTATAGGAAATCTTAAGGGTGCAGAGAGAGGTCTCTCAACCAAAATGTCCTAATGCAAGCTAATGCAAGTAGGATCAACCAGCAATGATGAGTATCAACAGATAATAGATCATATAAATGCAAACAACAGCAAAATAGGTGGTTCTGTGAGACAGAAGCAGATGGAAACCACACAGTGGTCGCTATATCAGTAAATAACGACTGTGTGATAGCCGCTGATCGATAGCAGGCGACACTGTGCAGAGACGCTGAATCTACTGAATCAGTAAATGATACTCAATGTGATCAACAGTTAAGAAAAATGGCGCCTTTAGGTTAAGCGTTGATTATGACAAAAGACGCCTCTATGAAGGGGTGCAAAATGCAGTAAATGATAAATGGCTAAAAATGAAATGAACAGTGATTTTAGGAATTGACGCCTTAGAGTTAGGCGCTAAATCTAAAGATTGCGCCTCTGTGGAGGGGCGCAGATCACAATAATCATCAAATAAAATTAAATGAGCGCCTCTGTGAGAGGTCGCTGATTCTTAAAATAGCGACTGCCTGAGTGGTCGCTGATTTCTTTTAGCAAACAGAGATGAAGTTTCTTCTAAAAAATGATATGAACAATTCAAAAATTAGCTAATCAAGTTGGGGTGTGCACGTGGTGCACAAAAGGAGGGTGCTATGTGGAGCACAAAGGAGGGGCACACGTGGGTGCCAAGAGGAGGGGCACGCAAGGGCGCCAAAGGGAGGGGCACACGTGGGTGCCGAAGGAGGGGTAATCAAAATAAAAACATAAAGATGTCCCACCATGATCGCCAATTTGTGAACGTGTCACATAGACTTTTAAAATAGAAGAAAGAAGATTTAATTTTAAAGGCGAGAGAGATGATAAATAAGAAAGAAAAAGGTGGGGGAGGGAGCATGTGATGCTACGTTGGAGTGTGATCGCCAGAGGGGTTACCTTAAAAGAAGAAAGTGATCGCTAAGTGTACCTTGTGAGCGGGTGTGGATGTGAGCTCAACTTCTTCCTTCTACCGCCCAGCCGATGAAAGAGATTTTTATTCTCATGAACCATCCGAGATTGTTCCTTTCAGAACTGTGGAAAGATTTCCAACACTTAGTGTCGAAGGCGTGTCACATCACACCTTGGCATCTACTTTTCAGTCCATCCCTACTTCACTTCACTTCGCTACATTCCGTCTCACTCCCTTGCAAAGCAAATGCCAAGGCGGGGCAGTTGTAGACATGCCAAAATCGATACTATGCTGAGTAAATCTCGTGTCACAGTGTAATGCCCCAAAGTGGACTTCATTAGTGGCTCAATATGAAGTTTTTCTAATTTCTTGAATTTATTTAGATTTTTATGATATATTTGTAATTAGCGACCGTCTTCTGGGCGTCATTTAATTGACGACTCTACGATGTGTCGTTATTTCGATTAAGAGGCGACCGTCCCCATGGGTGCCATTTCTTGGTTTTTACGCCTCAACTCAAAGAATTAACGCCCTGCTGTGCAGGCGTGCATTAATTGATGCCATTTCAAGAAGGCGTTATTTTCCATTTTTTCAAAATATGGAAAGTCAGGTATTTCTATAATTTATCCAGGAATTGACGGTCGTTGCTCGGTCGCCCTTTTAATTGACGACAGCCTCCATGTCGCCATTTCCATTCCGTGCCCCTAGCGTCTGCAACCTCCTCTGCATGGTGTTCCTTCTTCTTTTTGGTTTCAAGTTCTTCTATGGAAGGATATCCATGTCCAGGGATTATTTTCCTTATTTTAATCCCATTAGAATAAGGTTTTAGGCCCTATAAATCTCCTCTCGTTGGCCTGCCGTGGGGATCCTTCTTCGAGAGAGCTTATAGAGCCTTTAGAGAGTTTTTACTGCCTGCGTTCTTCTAACTCTGTAGGGGCGCGCCGGAGGGGAGCTTGGGTTGCTGATCTTCCTCCCTGGCCGATCTCCCTCTCGACTGATCTCTTATCTCTCTTGCTCTTTCACAGCGGTGCAAGCATAAAAGGGCCATCACATATTATTCTTCATCTTCTTCTTCTCTTTACAATTCCTTAGCCTGCACGTGCATATCTCTGGCACCTTGCTAGAGTTCCCTTTTATATATCATCATATTACTATTTGCATTCATACATATCTCCCACCTTTTACTCCTTCTTAAGGGGTTTTAAAAAAAACAACACACAAGGTGTGTTCATGCCCATATTGTATATTGTTATTTCTATTGAGTATTGATACTACACATCTGTTGGCTAATCCAGATTTCTTGTCTTTGATTGTTTTTTTTTATTTTAAGGGTAATCAAGAATAAAAATCTCCTCCATCAGCCGTCCGGTAGAAGGAAGAAGTTGAGCTCACATCCACACCCGCTCACAAGGTACACTTAGCGATCACTTTCTTCTTTTGAGGTAACCCCTCTGGCGATCACACTCCAACGTAGCATCACATGCTCCCTCCCCCACCTTCTTCTTTCTTATTTATCATCTCTCTCGCCTTTAAAATTAAATCTTCTTTCTTCTTTTGAAAAGTCTATGTGACACGTTCACAGGTATTATGGAGGAATTCTCATTCCGAGGAGGCAACTTGGGAGCCGGAGGACAATATGCGCCAGGAATACCCTCAACTATTCGGTGAGTAAAAGTTTCCTTTTTTTTAGAAATTTCTCAAGTCAAGTTTGAGGATGAAATTATTTTAAGGGGGAGAGGATGTTATGACCGCCAATTGGGCACTGGCCCAATTGGGTATAATTCGGGCCCATGAACTCAACGAGCTAGAAATCTAGATAGATTATTAAAGGACCCTCAGGAAATTCATAACTTAATGTAGGGATGTTAAAATTAAGTGAAACTAAGGCCATAATTTCGAATGGGATGTTAACTAAAACTTATCTATTGAGATCGAGGCCAAATAATGCCTGGATACTAGAGTTATACTCGAATTACCTCGGGCTACGGAAGGGTTGCAACTGGAACAGGGGAAAATAAATGTTAATCTTTAAAAAATCATAACTCGGGCAAAGAATGACGAAATTCGATGAAACAATGACCCAAAGTTAGATCAAGAACTCCACTTAATTTCATATGAAGACACTCTAACCTAATTCCCAACAGAAGAGCACGCCCACTCGCATCTATGACCGGGTAGACGAAGGGTCACCCTTGTTCAAACCCGAAGAGGTGCTTAACATTAACCCTCCTTAAACCAGCGACCTTGGGAGTAGGATGGAGCCTTATAGGTCATGGGTAGAACCTTGGGAGGCTTGAAAACTATATAAGGAGGAGGGTTTCAAGGATGGTAAGCCTTTAGCAACACATATTTTCAATTTTCTACCATCTACGGTTCCTCTTGTGTAAGAAATAGAGGTGAGGGACCTTGGCCCTGTGCAGGAGGGTGGGCCTGCAGTTCCTAGGATGACGGGCGAAGTCTTGGGAGGATCTGAGGTATGGATCTCATCCTGGGATCAAAAGGTGAAGCTTAGGTGAATCTGGGGTGTGGATATCATCCCTAGATCGTCGGTTTAACATTTCAAGGTAGGCACCTAACCTCAAATTTTAGGGGTCAACAACGCATTAGAATGATTTCAAAATATTTTTTACACTTTAAAGAGGGACTAAGGGTAGGTGGGATAGACCACCATGTTCATTTTTCTACTTTTTATCAAGTCACGAGCTTTCGTGAGTTCCCTTTGAGTCTCTATTAAAGGGCAGTCCCTGGGACGGTTAGAGCAGCCCCTAGTCAGGTCGGTGCACATGGGATGCATCCCCCAGTCCGGTCAGAGCACATGGGTTGGAACGTCTAGTCAGGTTGATGCACATATGGTGCAGCCCCAGTCAGGTCAGAGCACATGTGTTGGGAACCCGCAGTCAGGTCGGTGCATATGAAGAACAAGTCAGTGCACATGTGTTGAAGTCCTTAAGACTGGTCTGAGCACATGTAGAGTCAGGTCGGTGCATATGAAGAACAAGTCAGTGCACATGTGTTGAAGTCCTTAAGATAGGTCTGAGCACATGTAGAGTCAGGTCGGTGCATATGTAGAACAAGTCAGTGCACATGTGTTGAAGTCCTTAAGACAGGTCCGAGCACATGTAGAGTCAAGTCGGTGCATATGAAGAACAAGTCAGTGCACCTGTATTGAAGTCCTTAAGATAGGTCTGAGCACACGTAGAGTCAAGTCGGTGCATATGAAGAACAAGTCAGTGCACATGTGTTGAAGTCCTTAAGACAGGTCTGAGCACATGTAGAGTCAGGTCGGTGCATATGAAGAATAAGTCAGTGCACCTGTGTTGAAGTCCTTAAGACAGGTCTGAGCACATGTAGAGTCAGGTCGGTGCATATGAAGAACAAGTCGGTGCACATGTGTTGAAGTCCTTAAGATAGGTCTGAGCACATGTAGAGTGAAGTCGGTGCATATGAAGAACAAGTCAGTGCACATGTGAAGTAGTCCCTGGTAAGGTCAATGCACATGTAGTTAGGTCGATACACCTGTGGTTCTACCCCAATTTCCACTTAGAAAAGGAGAGTTTTGAAAGGGCATTTTAATTCATAAAAATCTGAAAAATTAGAAAATGATAGAAGACTAAGGTAGTACTTCACCGTAAAGATTTCATGCCCCCAGAAATTCCGTACTTATAGTTATAAATTATTTTCTATGCATGTGTAGCTTAGAAATAAACCTATCATCTTCTATTCGGTAACCTGATCATGTTCTGATTCACAACAAGTAAGCTTATGATTGTGATTAGACCACTTAAACCATATGGAAACATGCTTGTTATGATGAAAGTATCACACTAATATTTGTAATATGAATATGAACGTGAATGCGATTGCGATTGCGATTGCGATACGAATGTTATGAATGGAAAACAACATCATTCTGTGAGGTCGGACTTCGGTCCCTTCTCCGGGACGGCGATACATAACGTCGCAGAAGTAAAAGATCCCAGGGGACGATGATACGTAATGCCCTGGTCAAAAACCTATTGATTTGGCTGGTTCGTTCTGTGGGATGGCGATGCGTAACGCCACAAAACCCGGGGGATGGTGATACGTAACGCCCCGTGCAGCAGGAGTCTAGGTGGGAGTTCACTCCCGGGTCTACGCAGTACTCTTTCGTTCATTCGTTTGTATGTGGGCCTCCTGTGTTTGTGGCAGTTGTTCGGTTCCATGAATAACGATAATGTTATAATGTGTAAGCTAAAGAATATGTATTTTACTCATATGAGTTACCTTAAGCAGATGATAATGAATGGATTATGCTATTATTAACATCTGAATTATGTATATAATTTGGCTATATAGATGCAAGTTAACCCCGATTTGTTTAGGTTGCCTACTGTGTGTCACACTCACCCCTTTGTGACACACGTTTTCAGGAGACTTAGTGAAGGAGGTCGAGGAGGAGGCTACGGTCGATGAGTAGTGCTAGTTCATAGTTCGTCTGGGTATGCTATGGATTAATATCTCTCTTATATGTATGGTTATAGGGTGGTGAGCCTGTGTGGACTCATGTTTATTTTGGAACAATGGATATGTACTCTTCTTTGGGGATTATGAATGGTTGAGATGCTATTTACATTTCATGTAATTGTGGTTTCTCTCTCTCATGCGAATGTCTGCATGGTTATTTATTTGTGCTTCCGCGATATGTATGAAGTAATGCTTCAGGGTTTGATGAAAAAAAATAAATCTATGCCCATAAATTGGAAATCGGATCCCGGGGCGTTACAGATGTTGATTCACCCACCTGTACCTCTATATAAAGAGTTGCTCTATAAGAAAAAAAAGGAGAGAGAACTCTGGAGATTCTTCCGAGGCTTCAGCCACAATAGAGAGAGAGTTTGGGTCTTAGGAGTATATTCCTTCCTAGTAGCAACACGGAAAAGGGGAGAACAGGAGCGACTTCTATAAGTGAGGGGTCATCCTAGATTACGGTCATGAAGCTCTACTATGTATTTATTCTTTTTTTTTACCGATCTCAAAAAGTTTGTACAAGATTCAAAGCAATTAAACATCTATCATTGTGTCATTGGTTATTGCTATCATGATTTATTTTCTTACTCCCGGTACTGTTTCTGAAGCCATTTTTTTCTGTCTGGCTCCCTACCCTCCGCTTACACTCTGTTGGTTAGTTGATCACTCAAGATTACCAGATCCATCTGAAGGAAATGCTAATGCATTGAAAGGAAAAGAGGAACTTCCATTGAAGGAACACATGCCTGGGGTTTGTCTTGAGTCATAGACATGATCCCAAAGCCATGATCATTTGAAGGCATCTATATGGTTTTTGCTCGGTTATGCTGCTCCTCTTCACCGTGCGTTGAGCCCCTTTTCTCTCTCTTTCCTCCTTGTCTTCTCTCGTGGGAAGTAAAGTCTCAAATCTAGAGGGTAGCAGTGATTTGCCTTGCCAACAAATTGGCCCATAGGCCTACAGACTATCATCACATTACGAACCTCGTGTAGAGCTCTGGAGCTCTCTGCTCCGATCCACACCCCAATTCGAACTGAGTTTTACATTTTTTTATGCAATGGCATTCAAGAAGCTGAGCACATCCTGATAAGTCCATATCATGGATGTGAATAGAGTCCCGAACATACCACATGTCATTTTCCTCTTCCTTCTTCCTTACTGAGATCCAGCATTATGATTGTCTGGCGATCCGGAACGGTTGCCCCCCTTCCCCTTCTTTGCCGAACGGTCCGACACTACATCGCAATTCCCTTCCTCTAATATATAAGCGAATCGGTGCCCCCTCGATTACCCCATTTTAAACTGGTGATCCGGCACCCTGACGCCATCTTCTCCACTGGGTGAACCGACACCCCCTAGTTGCCTCTCCGCCGAGTGATCCGGCATCCTTTTGGCTGCTTCTCCATTGGGTGATCCGATGTCCTAGAAGTCCTCGATTGCACGGCTGTCCGACGCCTCTTCACTACCTCCCAATTAATCCGTGATCCGGAGTCTCCCTTCTCCACGCCTCACTGAGCGATCTGCCACCCTTCCAAATTTCTCTCGCGAGGTGATCTGGCGGTGCCCCTTTTGTAGCTTTTCTAATTGGTGATCTGGCAGCTCCCTTTTATTGCCTTTTTCCTCATCAAGCATCTCGACACCCACAATTGGATGGGTAATCCATGCCTGTGATGCTAGTGATAATGGGTTTTGGCCTGCATCGGGTGCTGAACCAGCTGCCTATTTGACGCCTAGGTGTCGAGTTCAAAATATAGTCATTGGGCGAAGAAAATTGTCGCGTTTAAGGGAGCATGCCTCCAGCTTAGTTCAGAATGTCGGGCAATCCCAATCCCTTAGTAGGCTGGTCCTCGGAGATATGGTGTCGTGGACCATTATGAATGTTGTCGTTTCATGTGCATTCGGTTAATTAAGAGATCGTCTCAGATTTCTGTAGACGAGTACCCACTACATCCCCCCGATGTGCTTCGAGAAAAGGGGAGATGCTGCCAGAATCACATCGGAACCCTGGGTTTAATAATCTCCATAGGAGTTAGTTTAAAACAATGACATGTAAATTTCTTTTCTCCCATAATTATTCATCGCTTGAGTCACAAAAAAGCAGCGTGATTAGACCAAAATAAAAATATAAGTATAAAATGTAATACAATTAGAACAAAAAAGGGACAACATTGTAACATCAAAACAACAAAAAAATAATAGCATAACAAATCAAAACAATATAAAGTTATATATATAATAAAAATAAAATAAAAAAGGAGGAAATAATAATAATAAAAGAAATGACAAAGAAACATTTAAGAAGCCAAAACAACAAAAATTATATGATTGAAATCGAAACAAAAAAAGAAAGGAGACAAATGCACAAAAAAAATGGTGATCCGACACCCATGGGATGCCATGATCCGACATGCCTGTTCCCTCTTCTGGTAGGTGATCCGGTAGGCTACACTCCTCAATAAACTCCCTTTTTTTTTGCTTTCCTCTTCTGCATGTGATCTAGTCATAAAAAATAATAATAAAATAAAAATAAGAAAATATAAAAAATAGTAGTAAAAATATAATAAAAAGGAATACCCATATAGATAATAGTAAGAATAAAAGAATACTAGCCACAGTCATAATGAAATAACTATGAGCGGCGCAAGGTTTCTTCCTCGCTAAATCAACAAGGTCTCGTTATGAATAATTTTCAGTCCATGCCACAAAATAACAGAAAAAATATTATGCATTTCCATGCATGCATTAATGCAAGTTTCAAGTTATAGGGCTCTTTCTCCTGGTGATTAATCAAGGATTTTCTCCCATTAGGGATATGTAATTAACGCTGTATCCTATACGGCGCGGCGGGTTGTGGATCCCGACTCGATACCCCTTATTGTTTGATGGGTCAGACGGCACACATACATACGACTTCCAGCCTTTGGGTCCTTGGAGTTGGAACAATTCGTTACCTTGTAAGTGGCACGCCTACGCATAAAAAATAAAATAAATAAATAAATAAAATATATAAAAAAATCATCCAACAATGGAATAAGTCTGCAATGAACAACGGTGTATGTTTTAAAGGTAATACATACAGTGAAAATGAGTTGGACTACTATGGTGTTCTTGAGGAGATCATAGAATTACAGTATCTGGGACAAGACAACCATATATTCCTATTTGAGCGTCATTGGTTTGATCCTAATTCTATTCGAAATGACATAACATATGGGATTATTGATGTCAAACATAAGTCCAAATTGAATACATATGAACCATTCATTTTGACGATACAAGCCCAGCAAGTGTATTATTCAAGTTATTTATCGTCTAGGAATAAAGATTGGTCAACAATTTGTAGGGTTAAAGCAAAGCCTTTCCCCAATTATGAGTTGGATCTGACTGAAACTATCTCAGAGGATGTCAATGCCAAATTTTTTTAATCAGACAAAGTTGACGCTGTAGGTTCCATGTATCTTCATTTGGACAAATCTGATGAGTCACTTTGGTTACATATAGAGAACGAAGTGTAAGAAGTCGATCTAGTTGAGCTAAATGTTCCTATTGTAGGGGAGGAGGATGTTGCCCAGTACATGGCTTAACCTAGAGGGGGGGTGAATGGGTTATTAAAAATTTGATCATAATAAATATCATTTAGATTGATGTGTGATAGAAAAATGGTGCTTTAAATAGATGCGGAATGAAACTTAAGCGAAATAAACAGAACAACAATCACACACATTGACAAAAAGATTTTTATACTAGTTTGGCTCTGACCTCAGTCAGTTCTACATCCAATACCCAGCAACCACTGGGATTTCCACTATCTCCCCGTAAGGAATAGTTACATTGGTAATTTTTGATCAGGTGTTCAACCACACCACCGGCACTCTTACACAAGAGCCCCACTATTTTTGATCAGGTGTTCAACCGCACCATGGGCACTCACTCACCAGAGCTCCAGCCATTTTTCATCATGTGTTCAGCCACACCACGAGCACTCACTCATTGGAGCCCCAGCTGACTTCACTGGTACAGTTAAACCCATGATATCAACCTCTTGTAGGTACTCTTGCCCATGAGCAATGGCTTCTCCCCTCAAGGAGAAGTAAACCACTTTTGCAAGTGGGGTTTACATAGAGTTTGCCTCTTAGTTAGGAAGGTTGTGTACAATGAAATATAAATCGTTTAAGATAGAAATATCATATTGAAAGCATAGCTATCTTGAACTATAATAGAAAAGTCTTCAAAGATAAACTTGGAGAATCACGAAAGGCTTTTGTAAGGAATCGAAAGATATATAATGCTGCAGTTGGATAATGCGTCTAATCCTACTTCGCTTCAGCACGTAGTAGAGATGGTTGAGGAAGAAGTTCTCTTGCTTTTCGCTCAACACTTGGCTTTATGCTTGTATTGGCTGGGGTTCACTGGATATCTTACTTGGTACGCTCACGCATTTGCCCTTGTATTCTACAACTCTTGGATTAGAAGATATATATGTAAATATGCTTAGCTAAGGCTCTCTCCGAGAGAGATTTCTTATTCAGTCATAGAAGATATATATAGTTCATTGTGAGGATGGTTCCGTTAGATACAACCTGATGATCGTTTAGACTCATCCAGGTATTCGTTAGACACATCCTTACATTCGTTGGAGAGCTTCCCGTTCTGCCTGTAACATGTAGTTGTCCGTAGAGAGATCTTTTATGTCTTTGAGAATTATAGTGCTCCTCTTTATGAAAAGATAGAAGTAGATCCTTCCTAGGATATCCTCTTTGACTCCGTGCTTTCTTTTTGGAGAATCAAAGGAGATCTTCCTTACGACATTGTATCTGTAGTAGAGTCCTTTCTAAGAATGCTCCTTTTTCCTAGAGCTGTCATATTGCAGAAGGTGTTTGTTTATTCTATGAAAAGATAAAGTCAGTAAATGCTGTATAGAATACTTCATTCTTTCTGTTGAAGTCGGCACACATTTGTACCTACTATTTTGATAGTAGCTTTCTAGTCTGTTACTTCCTAAAATAGATTTGAGAGACTTACCTTTCCAGACCTTTAGTTAAATATATTTCTCAGGAAAGGAAATAGAGTTTACGTGTATATTTTCATATTGTATAGGTAGAATTTAATGTCTGACACAACAGAATTCAATGCGTTTGAATTTTGAATTTCAGTATTATAGTCACTTAAACATTACCTTAGTCGATTAAGGAGTGAAATTTCATCGACTAAGTTAACTTTATAAGTATTGGAGTGTAGTTATGATACTGATAAGTATGCCTTGGTCTTTAGGATAGTTGATGACTTAGTACAGATAGTCATTTGAACATTTTGTCTTTTCTTGACATAGGTGATTCAATATTGACTATGTCATTTTGATACCCTGCAACTATCATAAGAATACTTTTAAAGATATGTGCCATTGCATTTTATTGTGATAGTTGCTTGATCATCATCTTAGTCGATTAAGAGGTGTAATTTAGTTTATACTATCGACTAATTATTTTGTCATAGTCGCTATACAACAGCTATCTTATATTTATAAGAGTATAGCTTTAACATTGTTGTGCCCATGTGATTTTGATGATAGCAAACACTATGAGTCAGCCTTGCATATCATGAATCCATTGCATATCATGAATTTGTGTCTGAATGATTGTTCTGCTTTGGGCATATGAATGTGTTATCTTGCATTAGTGCAGACATACAGTTCATATAGCATTGCATATAGTTGGTGCACGATTGTCTGGAGCATATAGTCCGTGCATTGCTCAACTGCTTTCTATAAAGTCAGTACATTGCTTAAGACTGTTCAGGGTAGTTCATGCATACAGCAAGTCCATACATTCTCTGCTGTAATCTTCATACATATGCCAAGTCTACACATTGCAGCCTAGTCTGAACATCGTCAGCATAGAAAGTCTATACATTTCATTGCAGCATGCACACACAAGTCTACACAGTGCTCTTCATTCATGTGCACAGTTCGTGCATCAAGTCTGTACATTGGTGTCGTCTGCACACATGTCACAGCAAGTCTGCACATTGGTAGCAAGTCTGTACATTGCCCTGCTTCAGGCACGCTAAGTCTATACAGCCTTTGCATTGCACACAAAGTCTATACATTCCTTATCTTTACCTACGTTCAGAACACTAAGTCTATACATCGCATGAAGTCTGTACATCGGTAAAGTATGCACATGGTTGCGATGAAGCTGCATCAAGTCTATACATTACTGTCGCATGCACATTCCTTGCACTAGCAAGTCTATACATTAGTTGCTGCATGCATTTCTTCAAGTCTGTACATCGTTGGCTAATGCATGCATCGTCTTTCAAAGTCCATACATTGTCCTGTAGCTTGCACGAAGTAAAGTCTATACATTGTCCAGCGTCTCACTCAGCGTCTAAGTGAGTGTGAACATTGCATCGCTAAGTCTATACAATGCATCATCTTATGCATCATCTTTCATGTCTATGCATTGTAAGACCAAGTCTATACATTGCATCGTCTCCTGCAGCGTCACTATGTGCAAGTCTATACATTGTCTGGGTGCATAACACAAGTCTATACATCGCCACTTGGCTCGTGGCTTAGTCAGTGCATCCATGCATACAAAAGTCTGTACATCGCCGTGTTCACATGCTTCAAAGTCTATATATCGTGTGCTTCGAGCATTCAAGTCTGTACAGCCATTGCCTTGCAGCATGCACGCTATCAAGTCTATACAGCCTGCACACACAAGTCCATTCATTGTCATCGCTGCACGCATTGCAAGTCTATACACTTGCATGATAGCCAGTCTGCTCAAGTCTATACACTCGCATGATAGCCAGTCTGCACAAGTCTATACATTGCATGCTACCAAGTATGCACATTGTTCTTCATGCACTGTCTAGCTTTGCATTCACAAGTCTGTACAGCTTGTGTGCTTTATAACGCCAAGTCTATACATTGGCTAGCTGCACAAACACTAAGCCTACACATTGTAGCATGCACGAACAAACAAGTCTATACATCATTCTACCTGCACACATTTAAAGTATGTACACTGTCATGGTTGCTTTGATGCCGTAGCAAGTCTATACACTCATGAGCACTTGTGTGTTTTGATGACTGATCAAGTCTATGCATCGCTGCATACACTGCATCGGTGAACTGCAAACACTGCATCAAGTCTATACATAGCATGCGCTTTCACTCTAAGTCTATACATTGCTTCATGCATTGAACGAAGTCTGTACAAGCTTTCAGTCTTAAACTGATAACTCTATCTGACTGATTGACATGTACTCTTCGTGAAGCTTAATGAAGGCACGTGATCCGAGGATAATAGGAGTGCCCTGATCGTGACACGTGGAACCACTGTGCTGAAATGCTACCACGTGGACTGAGGTCTTTGGGCGGGAAATGTGGAAGTCACACGCCCTAGCTGCTGCTTTATATATGAAGACTTCTTCCTCAGGAGAAGGCTGATCGAAGCTGTGAGAGCTGAAGCAGAAGAGCAGAAGCAGTGAGTGACTGCACGATCGAGTGTGAAGCAGAATGAGAGAAAAAGAGAAAGAAGAGCAGAGTGTAAGAGAAGAAGCAGAAGAGAAAGAAGAGAGAAAGAGAGAAGGAGTTCGTGGAGAAGAAATCTGTCCTCTGGCATTTGGATCAAATCCAAGCCAGACCTGCTCCTTTGAGAGCTATATGTTTTGTGCTTCATTTTTAGCTTTTCGGTGCTGCATTTCTTGTTTTCCATTTTACCTTTCTTCAAGCTGTTTGTCAGCAGAGCAAGCTGTGTTGCTCAGCGTTTGCAGTGGAGGATTCCACTGGATGGGTTAAGCTGTAGTCCCTAGCGGATGGCTAAGCTGTATTGCCCAGCAGTAGCAAGCTATGATGCTCAGCGGATGGCAAGCTGTGAGGCCCAACTGATGTAGGCAAGCTGTGATGCCCAGCCGTTCAAGCTGTGAGTCAGCAGTAATCCACACTCGGGTTGAGTGTGGGGTGGATGTAGGTCTGGAGGATCGAACCACCTAAAAATCTCTTGTATACGGTGTGATTTGATCTCATTGTGTGTTTGACGCTAGATGAATGCATAGGGGCGATATGGCTTGATTGCACACCGTGTGTTTGACTGTGGTATTGAGTGTCCTTTGATATTGTTATTCCGCAATTGCTCATTGTCCTTCTGAAGAAGGAGAGATTTAATTAGCTCTTCAGGTTATCTAGTTTTTTCTAGTTAGCGAACTAGATTTTTAATTGGGTAATATTTTTAAGGGGAGATTCATTCACCCCCCTCTGAATCTACCACACCGAACCCAACACTTGGTATCCAAGCGGGTTGCTGTGCATAGGATCTAACAATGCGTAGCAGATCCTGCATCTTCTGTGGTGCATTTCAGAGTGGGTTTCTTGTGCTCGGTGTTTCGTTTCACTGACTTAGTGCCTTGCTTTGCTTATCTAGTTTTGGTGCATTTTTGTTGATTGTTTTGTGCGCTGTTGGTTGCTATCTGTTTTAATGGCTTATCCACCAATTTTCAAAGGTAATGATCTTGATATATGGCTGAAGAACTTACATCGATATGTTAGATCGACTGACCCTGAGCTTTGGAAAGTAATAGTCCACGGTCCACACAAATTATCAAAAGATAAATCTGGATGGACTGATAAGGATAGACTGAAAGACTCTGTCAACTCGAGAGCATTAGATTTAATGAAAGCATCACTTGACAGAGCTCTAATTTCATGTGTTTCTTCTTGTAGGTCTGCCAAGGAGATTTTAGAGAAACTGAAGCTTGCCAGGAATCGCAACACATGTCTGATGGTTGACGATCATGGACAGCAAGAAGAAAATGAAGAGGAAGATGAAGATGAGGTACCTTCTGAATTTGATAATTATGATATGGATGATTGGATTGTAGCATACAATGATTTGCTTGATTCTTACGAAAAGTTGAAAAAATGAAATAAATCTCTAAAAAGGAAGTTGAATGATCATGTGAATGTTAATTCTGGAGGTGAGGATATGGTAATTCTGAAGATAGAAAATGAGATATTCAGAAGACAACTAAAAGAGTTTGATTCTGTTACTTCAGATCTAGATCATTTGAAATCTGAGAAAGAAATGCTTAAGAAACAAATTGGTTTACACAAAAAGGAAAATCAAGAGCTTGCTTGTGAAATTGCTGAACTAAAGGAAAGACTTAGCTTGATTGATGATGATCAGGCTCATAACGATAATGTAGTTCAGAATGAAAAATTGGTAAAAAAATTTGGTTGCAAGGATTGCTCATGTCTAAAAGAAGTTAACGAGCGTCTTAATTTTGATCTTGAATGGTATAAGGATATAGTTGCCTCATTAAGAAATGAGAATAATGAATTGCTCAATAAAAGTTTGAAAGATGAACAGAGAGAAGAAGTTTTAATAGAACAGCTAAGTTCCATTACTAATGACGAAAATTCTGCTGAACAAATTAAAAATTTGAAATCTGAAAATGAAAAATTGAAATTGATACAAAAAGGGAGTGAAGAGTTGAAGCAATTAAACACTGCTATGTCAGAGAGACTGCTTGCTCTAGAAAAAGGAAAATATGTTGTTGATGGAAATCAATTTGAAAATCAGCTCAAACTCAAATAGGAAAATGAAACATTGAAAAGTCTGAATGATGCTCTGCATAACCAGGTCATTTCCTATGAAACTGAAATTGTTGGCCTAGAACTTAATGTTTCAAAACTTGAATCTGAAATCTCTGACTTGAACAAATCTCTAGAAAAGTTTGTGAGTGGAAAGGATAAATTGGATAAGCTTCTTGGTTGCAAAATTAATTTCCAACGTGAAGGTCTGGGCTTTAACCCAGCTAATAAAAAGGGGTTTGACAGTAAGCTTCACACTTCATTTGTGCATAGTTCTGAGTCAACCAGCACAACTAGTGTACCTATCTTCGAATCCAGTGCTCAGAAAAATCAAAAATTCACTGTCAATTCCAAATTTGCAGAACAAATTCAAAAACTGAAAAAGAATAAAAATTCTCAAAAAAAGAACAAAAACACTCCTGTTGATACAAAGAAAGCTGCACACAAGACACATGATCTTTCACACACTCATACTAAAAAGGGGTCATGTTACTATTGTGGGAAATTTGGTCATGAGATGGCTGAGTGTTTTGTGATGAAGAAGGATGATCTGAAATTTAACAGAATTCATGCTAGGAATTCTCAGGTTAAGAAATCTTCTTTAGCTCAGAATAAAAGAATTCAATGCTTTTACTGTCACAGAATTGGTCATCTCATGCACAATTGCAAACTAAAGAAACATGCTGATTTCAATGCTAGAAAATTGCATGATAGAACTGTTCAGACTAAAAATCATGCAAGTCATAAGAAGAAAATTCAATGTTATTGTTGTGGCAAGCTGGGCCACACTGGAGCCCACTGCTGGCATAAATAGGGAAAGAAACTTAATTTTGAATTTGTCAAATTCCCTGCAAACAGAAATGTTTTTGGTAGGAATAAAGCTATCTTTAAAGAAAAGATTTTTACATGTTTTGAATGTGGAAAACCTGGCCACCGAGCTTCTGAATGCTGGTGGACAGGTAATGGTAAATCAAAATTTCATGCAAGTAACAGAAATTTCTTTGCTAACTCACATGGATTCCATGATTATAACAATGTTCACAAAAAGAATTCAAGGGCTGTTACATCATGTAGATATTGTGAAAAGTTTGGTCATTCCATGAAAAATTGTTACCTGATGGATCATGATGATAACTTTGCTAAAAGACGGTTTAGAACACCTGTCACTGTTAATGCAAGACCCAAGACTGTTTGGGTACCTGCCCATGCCAAATAGTGTGCTAACTTGCAGGTGTGCCTTGGAATGAACAAAGAGGGGTAATTTAGCCAAGGCACTCTAAAAGGAAAACCCCAGGATTCTACTCTTCAGGTCAGTTCTGAACACTGTTTAAATTCCATCATCTGAAAATTGCTTGTTTGAGATGGTTGAGCATCATATTGATCTGATTTGTGTTAATTAAAACTTTCTAAAAATTTGAAATGAACTTGATGCATTTGATAGTTTCTCTCTCTGATTGAACAAGCATGAATTCTCCTTGAGGATAAACTTTAAAATCATGAGCAGTGCTTTAATTGCATGTCATGCACCTTGTCAGGGGGAGTTTGACTGTTGCTTGTGTGTGAAGAGTAGTGCATGTCATAAAATTTCAAAAACCTGAAAGGATATTCCATTGCATCTAGACAGGGGGAGCATTCCTGTTTGATTACTTCTTCACCTCTTGAACTCCTTCTGTCTAGCAATCTGATCCATTCTCTTGGCAAATATGAATTCACTGCTATCTCCACTTGTGTAGCTATTCTGTCTGTACTCCAGACTCAGCTATTGACTTCTAAACTGAACTATTCTAATGTTCAATCCTTGTCTCATCATGATTGCTTTATACTATTTTCTCAATAAAAATACTTTGTTGACTCCACTGATTTACTGCAATGTCAATATTGATTCATCTGAATGAGGAAAGATTTTAGTCAGTGCACCCTAATCATAAATCAGAAATATTCTAAAAAGAAGAATCTTCTATTATACTGGCTTAAGAATGTCTGATGAATCAAATTGATTTAAGACTAATGTATTCATTAAGTTTTGATCTAAAAGACTTGAAAGTATCTGAATCATTTGTTTAATAAATCTTAACCAACTATCTCATGTAATTTTATGCAAAACCTTATGAAATCTGAAATCTTAAAACCATGGCTTTCCTTGGTTAAGATACATGTAGTTGGTATTGTTCTTAAACTTTTCAATGATCTGAGAAATGTCTGTATAATCTGAAAATACTTGAAAGAAATCTTGGTCAGAGCAATGACTTTGGTCATAGAGAAACTGGGTTCTCTATCAAAGAAATAGAGCAAGCCCATGTCATGAAGTGCCATAGTTACCTCTCTTATAAAAATGATTGAAAATCTGGCAGAGCAATGGCTTGGCTGTGTTGAGTAACTGGGGATTCTGGCCTCTGATCAAGGTGTCTCCTCATGTAAAAAGACACTCCAAATTGCTAACTCTGTTCTCTTTGAGAGACAATATGGTTGTCACGCTGAGTAACTTGGTCACTTCACCTAAGACGTGTTGTGCCTCATGTAAAAAGGTGTTGACCTAACCAAACTTGCTCAAGAAATAAGTGCTGATCAATAGAAAATTCTGAAAAACTAAAGACAAGTTCAGACACATTTATGTCTGTTTAATCTCAATATTATCTTGTGTAACTTCCATAGGAGTCATTGAATTTAAATGAGTAAGATGGAAGGAGGTTAAACATGAATATCAGATGAGTTTTTGGTTCATTTCTATTAAAAGGTGTTTCAAATATGAGTATTGAATTTTCTTGATAAACTTTGAATACATCACTCTTAAATCATGAAAGTAAGTTTCAACTCATTCATAATCCATTATAATTGAAGAGTCTGAAATTCGGTTATCAAGATTTATGAATTTGGTGTGCTAACAAAAATCTTGCTTCCTCATTTATTCATTGTGCTTACAGATTGTGGTAATCCTTGAGTGCCCATGTGTTTTTGTTGATAGATGTTTCACCTCTTGACATACCTCAACTCTTTTCTGGCTTTAAGGGGGAGATTAACATCTGCATCATAGACTTGTTTTGTGCATGATCTTATCTGGCTGGTATAGGAGAGCATACATCTGCAACATAGACTTGTTTAGTGCTTCATTGTTTAACTGCCTCTGTGTCTTTCATGTCTAACTGATTGAGTCAAAGGGGGAGTATTTAATTCATTCAATCATTACATGCATGTTTGTATTTCTCATTTCAAACTATTTTTTTTTGATGAAGTCAAAGGGGGAGAATAGTTTGACATGAGTCAGTGTGACTCATAGTGTTGCCATCATCAAAAAGGGGGAGATTGTTGTGCCCTTGTGATTTTGATGATAGCAAACACTATGAGTCAACCTTGCATATCATGAATCCATTGCATATCATGAATCTGTGTCTGAATGATTGTTCTGCTTTGGGCATATGAATGTGTTATCTTGCATTAGTGCAGACATACATTTCATATAGCATTGCATATAGTTGGTGCACGATTGTCTGGAGCATATAGTCCGTGCATTGCTCAACTGCTTTCTATAAAGTCAGTACATTGCTTAAGACTGTTCAGGGTAGTTCATGCATACAGCAAGTCCATACATTCTCTGCTGTAATCTTCATGCATATGCCAAGTCTACACATTGCAGCCTAGTCTGAACATCGTTAGCATAGAAAGTCTATACATTTCATTGCAGCATGCACACACAAGTCTACACAGTGCTCTTCATTCATGTGCACAGTTCGTGCATCAAGTCTGTACATTGGTGTCGTCTGCACACATGTCACAGCAAGTCTATACATTGGTGGCAAGTCTGTACATTGCCCTGCTTCAGGCACGCTAAGTCTATACAGCCTTTGCATTGCACACAAAGTCTATACATTCCTTATCTTTACCTACGTTCAGAACACTAAGTCTATACATCGCGTGAAGTCTGTACATCGGTAAAGTATGCACATGGTTGCGTTGAAGCCGCATCAAGTCTATACATTGCTGTCGCATGCACATTCCTTGCACTAGCAAGTCTATACATTGGTTGCTGCATGCATTTCTTCAAGTCTGTACATCGTTGGCTAATGCATGCATCGTCTTTCAAAGTCCATACATTGTCCTGTAGCTTGCACGAAGTAAAGTCTGTACATTGTCCAACGTCTCACTCAGCGTCTAAGTGAGTGTGAACATTGCATCGCTAAGTCTATACAATGCATCGTCTCATGCATTGTCTTTCAAGTCTATGCATTGTAAGACCAAGTCTATACATTGCATCGTCTCATGCAGCGTCACTATGTGCAAGTCTATACATTGTCTGGGTGCATAACACAAGTCTATACATCGCCACTTGGCTCGTGGCTTAGTCAGTGCATCCATGCATACAAAAGTCTGTACATCATCGTGTTCACATGCTTCAAAGTCTATACATCGTGTGCTTCGAGCATTCAAGTCTGTACAGCCATTGCCTTGCAGCATGCACGCTATCAAGTCTATACAGCCTGCACACACAAGTCCATTCATTGTCATCGCTGCACGCATTGCAAGTCTATACACTCGCATGATAGTCAATCTGCTCAAGTCTATACACTCGCATGATAGCCAGTCTGCACAAGTCTATACATTGCATGCTACCAAGTATGCACATTGTTCTTCATGCACTGTCTAGCTTTGCATTCACAAGTCTGTACAGCCTGTGTACTTTATAACGCCAAGTCTATACATTGGCTAGCTGCACAAACACTAAGCCTACACATTGTAGCATGCACGAACAAACAAGTCTGTACATCGTTCTGCCTGCACACATTTAAAGTCTGTACACTGTCATGGTTGCTTTGATGCCGTAGCAAGTCTATACACTCATGAGCACTTGTGTGTTTTGATGACTGATCAAGTCTATGCATCGCTGCATACACTGCATCGGTGAACTGCATACACTGCATCAAGTCTATACATAGCATGCACTTTCACTCTAAGTCTATACATTGCTTCATGCATTGAACGAAGTCTGTACAAGCTTTCAGTCTTAAACTGATAACTCTATCTGACTGACGGACAGGTACTCTTCGTTAAGCTTAATGAAGGCACGTGATCCGAGGATAATAGGAGTGCCCTGATCGTGACACGTGGAACCACTGTGCTGAAATGCTGCCACGTGGACTGAGGCCTTTGGGTGGGAAATGTGGAAGTCACACGCCCTAGCTGCTGCTTTATATATGAAGACTTCTTCCTCAGGAGAAGGCTGATCGAAGCTGTGAGAGCTGAAGCAGAAGAGCAGAAGCAGTGAGTGCCTGCACGATCGAGTGTGAAGCAGAACGAGAGAAAAAGAGAAAGAAGAGCAGAGTGTAAGAGAAGAAGTATAAGAGAAAGAAGAGAGAGAGAGAGAGAAGGAGTTCGTGGAGAAGAAATATGTCCTCTGGCATTTGGATCAAATCCAAGCCAGACCTGCTCCTTTGAGAGCTATATGTTTTGTGCTTCATTTTTAGCTTTTCGATGCTGCATTTCTTGTTTTCCATTTTACCTTTCTTCAAGCTGTTTGTCAGCAGAGCAAGATGTGTTGCTCAGCATTTGCAGTGGAGGATTCCACTGGACGGGTTAAGCTGTAGTCCCCAGCGGATGGCTAAGCTGTATTGCCCAGCGGTAGCAAGCTATGATGCTCAGCGGATGGCAAGCTGTGAGGCCCAGCTGATGTAGGCAAGCTGTGATGCCCAGCCGTTCAAGCTGTGAGTCAGCAGTAATCCACACTCAGGTTGAGTGTGGGGTGGATGTAGGTCTGGAGGACCGAACCACCTAAAAATCTCTTGTGTACGGTGTGGTTTGATCTCATTGTGTGTTTGACGCTAGATGAATGCATAGGGGTGATATGGCTTGATTGCACACCATGTGTTTGACTGTGGTATTGAGTGTCCTTTGATATTGTTATTCCACAATTACTCATTGTCCTTCTGAAGAAGGAGAGATTTAATTAGCTCTTCAGGTTATCTAGTTTTGTCTTGTTAGCGAACTAGATTTTTTAATTGGGCGATATTTTTAAGGGGAGATTCATTCACCCCCCACTGAATCCATCACACCGAACCCAACAAACATAGCCCTTAGTTAGATAGCTGGTCCTTGTGTGACTATCTTACTGACTAAGTGAAGTTTTATAAGATAGATAATCTTTGTGATAGTCGATTCGCCCTTGTGCCTATGTTAACTTTTAGTTGTTGTTTCAGCGATTATCTGAACTGTGCCTATGTGTCTTTTAGTGTGCCTATTTTAAGTGCTTCACACAGATAGGCGGTGTTATAATAGGTGATGGACGTATGCCTATGTGACATCTAACTGCGCCTAAGTCTGTGACTATGTCACTTTTAGCTACTATTCTAACTACTATATCTGCACCTAAGTGACATTTAGTTTTCCTATGTTAAGTTCTTCAAGCAGATAGGCGATGTTATGATAGGTGATGAAAGTGCACCTATGTTATCTTTTAGTGCGTCTATGTGATGAAGTCTTGTGGCTATGTTACTTAGATAGTCGAACCTAGCAACTATGTTATCAGATAGGCATTGTTAAGGTTTGAGATAGTCGAAGGTTTTTATCCAATGTATGCGACTATCTGGTTTAGATAGGTGATCCTGGTCTGATATTTAAGATATGTGACTATGTCAACTTTAAGTTCTATGCCTATTTTAAGTCTTTAAGTCGATAGAATCTAGCACCTATGTGACTTTAGCTTTTATTTTACAGCACCTATATTATACTTAGACAACTTTGTTTGTGCTTATATGAGTTGTCTTGTGACTATATTATACTTAGAGGCATTTCAGATTTCTTAACTCTTGCATGGCTTTGTTCACGAAGACTTTTGTTACTTTCATATTTTTGTTCTTATCTGAATTGACCCTGATGTTTTGTTTTCACAAATGTTGACCCTAAGGATTTATTCTTATTAAATCAGAGTTTTGTTATCACCAAGACTATTCCAAGGTTTTGTTGTCATCAAGATTAACCCTAAGGTTTTGTTATCATCAAAATTAACCCTCAAGATTTTTTATCACTAAAATTAATGTAATTAAGTTAGCAACATGATTTCAGTACAACATTCAATGATTAACTTAATATGAGGTGCCAGTCCAACAATCTCCCCCTTATGACAAAATCTTGAATGATCTTCTTGAAAATTTGATGACTAAGTTCTTTAAATTGATGTTTCATGATACCAATATAAGTTTTTGAAATTGTTTTTCATGATATCACTAAAAACATTTTGATTCCACTGCAAATATTTTTCAAGTGAATTATTTCTTTCCTTGCTGTTAATTTCAGGTATCCCTTACTGGTACCCCCCTTTTATATTTTTACTAATCTCTCTCTCTCCCTTATTTCAAGAGTTTTCAAGTATATTTTCTCCCACTTTTTGTCAATCAGCAAAAAGGTAAATAGATTAGAATGAGTGGAGAGAAAAAGAGTTGTACTGAAATAGACTTAAATTTTATAAGACATAGCACATTACACAGATTATACATTTGTTTGATGAGAAAGAAAAAGGAAATATAGGAGTACATAGATCACATCCATTTAACATTTTTCTCTTTATGGTGTATTGTTTAGAAGAGGAAGGAATATCAGAGGGATTAGTCAAGGGCGGTGGAGGATAGACCCCTGCTGCTGTTAGCTCTTGTTGATAGACTGCTTCTCGGTTTAGAAAGATATCAAAGGTTATGGGAGGCAGTCCTATCGTTCCTCTTTCCTTACTCACTTGAAGATAAACTTCATTGAATTTGGGGGTCCTGACAACTTTATCTTCAAATTCTTTATAAACTTTTTGCAGAAACCACTTTGGGAATGGAATCAAATCATGTCCATGAGCAAGACTTTCCTCCAGTTCCAAGCCATACAAGTACACATCCTTGGATATACGCTTCCATTCTCCGAGTGTATACTTGAAGCATTGACTTTTGACTTCCTGAATTTGTTCGTTTGTGATAAGATTTTGATAGACAAATGTGCTGAGAAGGTGATTGATGCCTTATGTGCTCTGGGATTGAACCCGAAGAGTAGTGTTTATTCTCAACATTCGGACAAATAGGGCTCTATAATATTTAAATCTGGTGAAGTGGGTCTGAAAGAGAGGGTATTTTTGAGCTTCATCTTGAAGTAGAGGAACAAACTGTAGTCTAAGTCTAGGATCGATTTCTGGAAAGATAGACAAGGAAGACCAAGTAGGAGTTCTAGGCTCTCGGATAGCTCTGACTTTGGTTCTTCTCCTGGACACATGAATAGGATCATTCCTTCCAGAAAGAGCAACTTATAGGTCTTGTGCTATAAGAGGATCAATATCCTCTCTTTCTTCCTTGACCTCAAGAATATGGACAGTGACTCGAGACTCAAGTGTAGGTTCTTGAGTAGGAGGAGGTGCATAAGAAGTACCTTCAGAGAGCTTGGTTCTCCTATAAATAGAGGAGACCCTACATTTCCTTCGGTAAGTAGTAGGAGGAGTAGGTGCTACCTCCGGTATAAAAGAAGGAGGAGCAGTGTAAGCAATAATGTTGGTACAAGTTAAAAGAATAGGAGGAAGAACTTGAGGTGAGGCAAGATGTGGCATTTGAAGAGAGACAGGTGGTGGAACAGGCGATAGAGCAAGAGGAGAAGAGGGAATTGGAGGAGAAGGGATTGAAAGAGGAGTAGATTTATACGAATGACCTGGAGAGATTGCAAGAAAGGGTGCAGGAGTGTGTGAAGGACCTGCTGAAGTATCTCCGAGTTGAACTACTACTTGAGATGTAGGAGGCTTTAAGAGCTGAGCAGCCATGTCTTGAAACTGAGCCATCATCACAACGAGGAGGTTTTGATTTGTCTTGGCTATATCTTTAACCTCTTTATTTCTTCCCTTTGACTCTGAGCTTCACATTTAAAATATACTTTTAGTACTATCAGTCGGGCCTCATAAGAAATTGAGCCTCTTTGACCTGGTTAATGGCCGGCTACTGTGCACCAGAGGCAGAATAAAATTGACTCTTCATCAATAAAATGCCTTCATGATGTGTTCTAAGACTCTCTATTAAATCAGACTTAACTTCAATCATTTTTGCTTCCATCTGTCCATGACAGTCTAACACTTTCTTTTCCACATCTTCTACTACATCATTGATATATTCATAGAAGTTCTCCACACTAAATTTTAAAACTGTCATTTCGTTGTGGAGTTCTTATATCCTTTGGTGAATATTGACTAGAATCTGTGAAGTAGAGGTGGAATGAGACATTTCTTCAACTGTTTTTCTATTTGTCTCCTTCTGAGGATCCAGAGGTGATGGTGGCTCAATTCAACCTCATCCCATGGGGCTGGAAGTTCTTCTTCATGAGTGGAAGTGGAAGGAGAGGCATGAGTGTCCACTGTAGGCTCCCCCTCAATCTGTGGCCTGAATTGAGGCTCCCCCTCAGTTGGTGTTGTTTCCTCGGTTTGGGGTTCTCCCTCAATCCGTGGTTCTACAAGAATTTCTTCCACAATCAGTTGATGAATAACAATATCAATGTGACCACTGGCTGCAACAACTTCTTCCTGTGTGGGAGTAGATTCTTCTCCTTCCATTTGCTGCTCTGCTTGCTGGGAAGGCTGACCTGCTAGTTCCCGTTCAGATGCAGGCTCAAGTTTTGTTGTCCCAGTTACTTTAGACCTTACCCATAGTCTATTTTGCATAACAAAATCGCACCTCTTCAGATGATTGACATGAATAGAGATATAGGGACTTGCCTTCTCATTATTGATGTCAACATTGAAATACTTCAGTATTGTGGTGACCAGGGATCCATACGGTAGCCAATACAGCTATTTTCTACTACCTACCTTGGTGGTCTTTCTAGCTTCTTTTGCCCATTTCGACATTGCTAGATTGATCTATCTCCTTTCCAAGAGGAAGTGTTGGATGGCCATGTGGTATATTGATTTTCTGTTACAAAGTCGATGTCTATGAGCTTGTCGACTTCTTTGTAAATATGATTTATCAACTCTGGCCTCATCCGCCAGGGTGGCTGCTTCACTGGCTCGACTTTTGGGTCGATAGCCAGTATGTGTTGAGCAACTTAGGGCTGAGACCTAGCATCTCTTTGTAGTTCCAAGCAAAGCAGTCTCGGAACTCTTGGAGTAGTTTTATATATTATTCTCTCTCTTCTGGGAGAAGGAGGGCACTGAGGAAAGTTGACCTCGGCTCATTTTCCGTGCCAAGGTTCACCTTGACCAGTTCATCAACAGTGGCTTGGCCACCATCTTCTATCTCCGGGGGAGCCGGCTGCAAGTCGATGAAGCCTTCATCATCTTCTTCGGCTTCCAGGACATCATAGATGCTTTCTTGCCCCATTTTTCCTAGTGGTGGGATATCACCTGCTTCCTTCTCTGGCTTTTGAGTTTGTTAGGAAATCAATGGTAAAGCTGGCAATGAAACTTATGGGCAACTCGGACGTTGGCTCGTAGATAAATTACCCTTCAGGGTTGCAAGGAACTTCTTAACTTCTTGTCCCTATGGGGCTTCATCAAAGGTCGTCGCGGCCTCCGTGATAATAGATTTTCAGCATTTGCAGGGGACATCAGCTTCTTGCCTTTCTTGTATTACTGTTTGGTGCTTCAGGATATCTCCTAGCCTTGAGAGCTGTAAGATTTCTTCATGATCATCTAGGTAGTCATCATAGACTGCCTTCTAAAGACCTTCATTCACTAAGGTGGAGAGGGAGGTCACATCTGCTTCGCAGCATTCTTCATCAGCCAAACTGGCTGCCTCCATGGTTAGAGAGGTAGAGGTACATGCCCCTATCATGGGGCAAGGGTGACTATTCTTCTTTTCTTTCATGGGTGACCTTGGCCGCCTAGTCAGCTCCTTTCAGATTTGAGGTTCACCTTGCTCTGCTTCTGATGTCTCTTCGGGGGTCCGATAGTGGATGGAGACCATGTGCACTCCCCTCCTGTAAGCGCCCATTTCATGTGGGCATGGTGGATCTACTATGTATTCCTCCATCTGAAGTTCGCCCTTCTTGATTAGATTCTGGGCAATATCTTTGAAAATGTAATAGTCCTCGATAGAATGCCCCAACATTCGATGATATGGGCAGAATTGAGGGACATTACTTCTTTTAGGATCCTCCAGCTTCTTGAGCCTTGGTAGAGTAATCTTGTCATAATGACAAACCCATTCAAAAATAATGCTTGTCTTCTCTCTCGGGAAGGAGTAGGGTTTTTTCATCTTTTCCCGCAATAAGGGAATTTGCTTTGCAGGTTTACTGGTCGAAGGTCTGGCCACCTCCTAGGTTCTTATCCTCATTTGCTCGAAAGCATCAAGGTTAACACCTTCAGATTTGTTCTCCCGCCTCGCCGTAGCGGCAGTGGGGCAATACTTGCCAGAAAGGCTTCAACATCAGTTTGTTGTGTCCCTGTGGTTTTGATGATAGCAAACACTATAAGTCATCATCTGTTTGAATCTGCATTGTCTGAATCTGCATGTCTGCATACTGTTTGAGTCTGCATATAAATCTATTTGTGTTGCATATGAATGTTTCAATGAACATGTGTTGCATATGAATGTTTCAATGAACATCTTATTTGAGTATCATTACATCGGACAGGCTGTGTGCATTGGTGCATTTCATAACTGCCATAAGTCAATGAATGTCTGCATTTCATAACCTTGTTTCTATGAATGTCTAGACTTAGACTCATGCATTTCATATCTACTCAGGTTAAGTCTGTTCAATGGGTGTTGTCTGCTCAGCCAGTGTATCACTCTCTCTGCATTGTCTATACTTCCTTAGACAGCCTGCCTGAAGCTTGATAGTTGCTGTCTAGAAGTTGGTCGACCCCCTTTCCAGATGGGTCGACCCCCCAGATCTCTTGGTCTGTACAGAGTGCATTGTTCTCATTTCTTCAAGTCTATACATCCACAGTTGAACCTCAAAGTCTACACATCGCCTCATTTCTTCAGAGTCTATACATCCACAGTTGTACCCCAAGTCTATACATTGCTTGCATCTTCAAAGTCCATACATCCATAGCAAGTCTATACATTGATAGCACTATACAAGTGTATACATTGGCAGCATGTCTGTGTTTCAAGCCATTTGCCAAGTCTATACAATGGCTTCGGCACTCCAAGTCTATACAATGGCTTCGACACTTCAAGTCTATACATTGTATCTTTTACCTACGTTGCTCAAAACAAAGTCTATACACTGCTGGATGATCAAGTCTGCACATTGGCGCCTTTCCCTACGTTCTGGCCAAGTCTACACATCGCTTGCCTGACTTCTGTTTCAAAGTCTATACATTCATTTTTAAGGCAAAGTCTATACATTAGCTCAGGGTCTTCAAGTCTGTACAGAGTTCAAAGCCTATACATTGTTCACTCAGCTTCTTCAAGTCTATACATTGGTCGGTGGCGAGTCTGTACAGAGCACTGTTTCAGGCACTCAAGTCTGTACAGAGTCTTCATCTTCTGAAGTCTGTACATTCGTTTGGGAAGTCTATACATTCATTCATCTGAAGCTTCATCAAGTCTGTACAACGCTGCTTTGTCAAAGCCTGTACATCGCAGCTGTGTTGAAGTCTGTACAGCCAGTCTCTTGCCAAAGTCTATACATCGTGAATCTTCAAGTCTGTACAGACTTTGCTTGTTCAAGTCTGTACACGGTCCAGTTGTTTTGGCATGTCTACTCATCATGAAGTCTATACATCTGATTGCCTTTGCATTGCTCAAGTCTGTACAGCCCTTTCCCTTTTCAAGTCTACACATTGTGCTTTGTAGCTCACCAAGTCTACACATTGCTCACAGCACACACGTTCAGCCTGAAGTCTGTACAGCCTTGGCAAATGCTCCTAAGTCTATACATCATAATTGTTGACACCCGTTTTATACCCAATAAGTCGGGTCATCTCCTTGTTTCATTCTATACGATGCTCCGAGTTGTTCACCATTCATTGAGTCTCTTGATTAGTTGAAGCCTATTTCTTGGGTCTGAACTCTTTGATCAGATATGGCTCCTAGTGGCGTTTCATTGGATGAATCTTAGCAAGCCCCTCATTTCATTCTTGAACCTCAATGATAATAACGGTCGGTTCTAGGCGCGTTGTTTCATTCTGACGGATGGGTCCTGGACCGTTACTCTTTGAAGAGTCCTAAGGCTTAAGGCCTCGTTGTAAAGCTTATCCTTTTGATTCCACGTTGATAATAATGGTCTGTCGTGCAGCCGTTGTTTCATTCTGACGCCCTATGCCTTGGCCGTTGCTTCCTTGAAGAGTCCAACTTGTTGGGTTTTCTTCCCGTTGATCTTATCTCTTTGGGATAAGGTTGAAAGTAACGGATGATCCTTGGTGCGTTACTTCCAAGTGGCGGTCTGTCGTGCAGCCGTTACTTCCTTCCGAGAGTCCTGGCAGTTCAGGCCTTTTCTCTGCTACTCCGTGGTCGAGATAAGGGTTTGGATTGACGATATCTCTTTCAAATCTGATCCTCAGGACCTTCCGTTCGATTCTATGGACTCTTGGTGATATTATCTTCGAGGATTTGCTAAGAGTTATCTCTTTATCTTGTTTGAATTATCCTCTGCTCGACCTAAGAGTTTGAGGGTCTATAAATAGAACCCTTGACTTCATGGCCAAAGGGGGGAGATTTTGAATTCACGACGAAGTGCTGCCAAACTCAGGAGCCATCTTCATCCAAGAGGAATTGCTTCCCATGTCCATCCATCTCATAATCAAGGGAGTACTTTGGTTTTGGTCTTTCAAGTTCATCATTGCATGCTTGAGTTCTTCCCTGGTTTTTCCTCAATCAAGGCATTGTCCCTCTTCCTTCTCCACGTTTTTCACTGTCCTCTAAGCATATAAACATCTTCCCAAACTTTTAAAACACCCAGAGGGGTTAAAAAAACCAAAACTCCCCGGTAATTCCCTCTCCTTTTGATGATATTGAGTCCTTTGAGAATTGATGCTATGCTTGTGAAAAGGACTAATTGAGGTTATTGTGTTTGGTCTTTTTACATCTTTGGCAGGTTTACAGGTTCATTGACACGAGGCCCAGGTCTTCTAGCCGGCTGGAAGAGTTGGAGTTAAAAGAATTCAAGCTTTGTTACTGCAGGTTATCTGACGGCCTTGTGTAGGCGCGTCATTCTCCTCCGGCGGTCTATCGTGTGGCCGTCACTTCCAAGCGACGCACGGGGTTCTGGCTGTTACTTCCAAGTTGATCTGCAGGCTTTCTCTGGTTTTCTCTCCCGTGGGCGGGTGTTTCATCCACCTATTTCCAAGGTATATTCAGGTTCTTTTGACTTGTTTTACTTTGGTGGCGATCACATCTTTCCTTGGTATTGGGCATTAGCTGTCTTCTTCATCATATCTTCCTATTTTCCTTACTTGTTCCACCTTCACGGTGTGTTTTTATTTATTCCTTGTTCCACGCCCCGGCGTGTGTTTTCCTTTTCCTTAGCGTAGTTGGATTGAGATAGCATGCCCATGCTAGAGCTAGCTATGATTGCCTAGGTTCATGATCACATGTTCGTAGGTTTGAGTAGATCTTTGATTGTTTGTTTGTTATCTTACCATATCGCTCTCCAAACCTCAAAAGAAAGAGAGAAGATAGACAAATAAATATCAACTGATAATTTTTGGCGATCACGGTGGGACAGCTTGTGCCAATCGTGCTTTTGATTCTTGTTTAAACCTGCCATCATCAGCTTGTGGAGTTTCCTTTTGTTTCCCCTTTGATTACTGCTCATTCTGGTTTTCTGAGTTCTCTGACGGCCAGGTGTCCCCGCGTCACAGTTCTCTGACACAGGGGCATTAGATCGCCACTTTGGTTCTGCTGTGTGAGCTTCCACGGGCTTTCCGGTTACTTCTGTCTGGTTTTGGTTCCCTGGCTCATCTGACGGTCTCATCCCCCTGCGTTATATATTATCTGGCGGTCTGGCCTTTGACCGTTATTGTGCTCTGACGCAGGGTCCTTCGACCGTTATTCTCCTGGCAGGTACACATCCGAGGTGCATTTATTTCCGCAATTTTTGTTGTGATTTATTGCTTGGGTGATACTTGACCTCCTCCTTGCTTTGCTCATATCTCCATATCATTGTGTGCATCATTGATTGCTAGATTTTAGGTTAGACTTTGCATGCACTCTGGTGCACATAGGGTCATTCATCTTGTCATATCTTAGCTTGCATTTTCCTACCTTGTTGTGAGGACCTCTCGTCTCCATATTCCTTGGAGCCGACCAGGAAATCATAACAGGGACCTCCGTAAGTCCCCGCGAGCCGTGGATTCCCACACGGACGCCGGGCTGGTTGTACCTTTCCCACCCCATGTCTAGGGTTGCATAGGTGAAGGAGTGGTTACACTTAGAGTCAAACCAAGTCCCATATTCATCTCCTACTAGGAACCCATTGTTGAGAGCACATATCGATCAATTCACTAAAGTTCCAAAGGAGAAATCATAAGAACCTTGTTGCATCATCTTAAAATAATTTGGTTGATATTTGAGTGTCTTCATCTTTTATCACTTACATCTTGTTAGAATCACCTAAGTTTGGTTGCTTATTGAGTATTTTTTGTTGGTTGTTTTCGCGTTTCCAAGGTTGCCCGTTGCATGTGGGGTTGTTTTCGTCTGTCTGAATCATCTTCTCGAGTCAGTTCCTTCTTCACGTTCTATTCTAATCCCCTCTTCGAGTCCACCATGGCATCCTTCAATCCTCCTCGCTCCCAAGAGGACTCTCTTCTTCAAGGGCTCCTTGAAAACCCCCCTAGGGTTATTACATTTTCCTCTGGAGAGGGGACTGCCCCCCTCCCATCCTCCACTTCTATGGAAGGTAGTCAAGTTACCCCTTCTCTCTCTACTCCTTCCGCGGGCTCTGTCCTTCATATGATGGCCCAATTGGATCCGACCCAACTCCAAGTTTTATATCAAGCTATGCAAGGGTCCAATACTTCTCCCTCTGCCACTATCCAAGGTCAATCTAACCCTTCCATTATTGGGCCGCCCGTTCAGCCCACTCCGATTGATCTCACTCCGGTCCAACCCCGGACCATCACTTTCACTGGCATGGAGATGGGCCAGTCTTCTAATCCAGCCCATCAATCTTTCGATAAAGGGAAGTCACCCATCTCTTCCTTTGTCCAGTTGGATCATCACAACTCTGGTTCGGTAGTTCCGCAGCTCCTTATGAACCCTTCCGATTTCTTACGCCCTCAGCAAGGAGTGGCCCAAAATCATGCTAATCCGAGTCTATCTCAGGCCCAATATCCTTCTTACGGGCCGCCTATTTCCACTGTCTATCCTTCCACTCCTTCTTACGGGCTCCCGCCTGTTGCTACAGCCATTCCATCTGCCCCTCAAATACAATCAGCATCCTTCACTACCCCTGCTCCTTCCCGAGAGTAGGACTTGCTTGACAAATGGGCCACCATGCAGCAACAACTCGACTTTCTCCAGAAAAGGGTTGGCCCACAATCCTTGGCCGACATTCCTATTCCGAGCTTCCAGAACATCCGGTTCCCTCCGCAGTCAGAGCTCCCCAACTATCGAAGTACGATGGGAACAACAATCCCTTCATCCATGTGAGGGATTTTCTTTATGAATCGGCACAGTTCCAATATGATGATCGCCTCATGGCGTACTTATTCCGCCGATCTTTGGACAGTGTTGCTCTAGAATGGTTCTATTCTCTACCACTGGAAGAGGCCGAGAGTTTTAAGGTAGTAAAAGACAAATTCATCCAGCGGTTTCAAGACAGGGTCGGCCCTGAATATTCATTTACAGATCTAGTGGCCGAGAAGATGAAGTTGGATGAGGAGTTCGCCACCTATGCAGACAGGTGGAGACAAATGGCCGCCAGGGTACCGGGCCACATTCCGGAGGAAGAGAAGGTCAAACTGCTGATTTCCAATGCCACCCCGACCTTCCGCAACATCCTGGCGATGAATGACATAGCCAACATGCATCAACTCTATAGCCGGGCGCGCTTCATCCAGACTCAATTCAAGGACTCCCCTATCCATTCCCTCTTCGAAAACCAAAAGCCCAAGTACCACAAGAAACCACAAGGGTCGGTTACTGAGGGAGTCCAAACAAATGAGCAAGTACAAGCCGTTGCTTTTCCATATCAGGCCGCACCTTTCCGCTACAACCAAAACCCCCGCAATTCACGCCGCTCCGCAAAACTTCCAAGCCTCTCCACAAAACCCTCCCCCCACCTTCACCATTCCACAAAACACCTTCGCCGCACCACAACAACCATCACCGCCACCACAATACCATAACGTCCCTCCACCCAACGGCTACAACAACAACAATCCAAATAGCAAGCGCCCGGCTCCCAGGAGAGCCCAGTATCCTCCATTGCCCGAGACACTTACGGATATCTTCTCGGCACTCATGTCAGTGAATGCAATCCAACTTCCTCCGGAATGGCCTGTTTGGAACCCGGCAGTCGATCAGACTAAGTATTGTATGTTCCACCGGCAGCCAGGCCATACCATAGAAGGATGTTTTCAGTTCTGAGATCTTGTGTATGACCTACATGAGGGGAAGAGAATCGACTGGGCCGAAATGCATAGGGCCATTGCTGAGATTAAAGAAAAGAGAAGGCAGCCGCAGGGGCAGCAAGTGCAGCAGCATCAAGCACCGCCGCCGCAGCAGCCACCACAACAGTAGCAGCCACAGCAAGTACAAGACCTGGGCATCCATCAGAACTCGATGCCGAATCATCCACCCGCTCCTCAGCAGCAGCCGCCAGCACCAGCGCAAGTAAACATGGTCCAGCCACCGGCCCCCAACGCTGGATGGTCTTTCGACGATGATGGCGCCACACTGCAGGTCATGGCCCTCCACCATAACCACCGCAATCCTCCCTTCATCATCCCTGCACAGCCGACGTCCTCTCAACTCATCCTCCCATTCACACCCGCTCCCGCAAATCCTCTACCACTCTCCATTCCATCATACTCTCCCTCATTTACTCCCATCACCACCATCACACCGCCGCCCAATCCTTCACCCATTCTTTCCCAACCGCTAGCCTTCCCTCCACCCGCATCTACATCCATCACCACCCTGCCTTCCACCAATCCTTCATTCATCATCCGCGCACCGCCCATTAAACTCACCAACCCTACGCTCCACCAAACCGCCTCCCCGGCACCACCTGTTCCATTCACCCATCCCGTAGGGCCCATCATACTATCTTCAGATGCCACGGCAAGCTGTGCTTTGAGGAGCGGGAAGATGTTCCATCGGAATTACGTTACTACTTCTAATCCCCAGTCCTCTCAGCCGGTGGCCGAGCAAGAAGAAACTGGACCTTTGCCGGGTACTCAATATGACTTGCTGCATCATCTAGATTGAGTGCCCGCCAAAATATCTATGCTGGAGCTGATCAAAAGGTCTACCCTTCATCAAGATGCACTGAGGGATTTCCTACAGAAGGTAATGGTTAGCGAAGACATGGCAGTTGATAGCCTACCGACGGCACTGGCAACCATCTCCAAAGGGCCGGCAATCACGTTCTCTGAAACCGAGCTTGCACCTCCGGGGGCTCGGCAAATGCCGCTCTGCATAACAATTACCCTGAACAAAGTCGACATTGAGGCAGCACTGGTTGACACAGGGGCCTCAATTAATGTTTGCCCACTCAGCACCCTCCGGGCATGCAACATATCTGAAGAGTTACTACGGCCTACCCCCACCACTATAGCGGCATATGACAACTCAAGGCGAGCATGTCACGGGGTAGTCACCATTCAGGCAGAGCTCGGGCCCCTTACTATGGCCGTGGAATTCTATGTTCTTGATATCGACCCTATGTTCAAGGCTATCTTGGGTCGTCCCTGGATTAACACACTCGGCGCCGTGCCCTCCACCGCACATCAGTGCATTAAGTTCCCCTTTCAAGGGAGGGTCGTCAAAGTTAAGAGCTTATCCACAGTGCAGTCAGTAAAGGCTATTTCAGAGCAAGTTCTTCCCACACTTTGGCCAAGCAGCCGGCCCGTTCTGTCAGTGCTGGATTTGAACTTTCCTTGGGCTTATACATCCCCTAAGCCCGTCGCTACTCCAGTTAATGTCAAAGTGAAGCGGCAGATTCGAGATTCAAAGGGGTGGAACATTATATTGAAACTGGGCTATCAACCGGGGAGAGGCCTCGGTGCGCAACTGCAAGGGATGACTAAGCCTATACCTAAGGGAAGAAAAATGGGTAGGAAAGGTCTCGGCTACAAAGAAACAGCATTATCTATGATGGGTGATTCTGGGCCGCTCACCTGGGATTATCGTCAGCATTTTGTCAAAGGGCCTCTCCAACCTGGTACATTAGCTCCAAAGCCGGTTCAGCAAGAAAGGAATACAGTTTGTCCAATTGCCAGTCCGCCTCCCTTGCCAGGAGGGTCAGATGATGACATGCTCGACTATAGTCAGGCCTTGCAGGGGCTCTTTTATGAGGAGGAATGTCAGAAGAAGCAACAAGAAGTTCGGCTTATGAAGTGGAGACCGAAGAAGCAGCCTATTGTTGATCTACAGGAAAAGGGGAGCTCTCCCGTTATCTTTTCTTGGCCTCCCTCACGCCTCCAATCTATCTTTCAACAAAGGGACTTCATACCCCGCCTTCCTCCCATCATAATAAATCCGTCTTTCATTGATCCGCCCGAGATTCTATTTGTTCCTTGTGCTTGCGGGAAGTGCCCACCCCTCGATCTATCCACTCTCTTCACTCCTCCTCCTCCCAACGCCCAACTCCACGAGATGTGGTTCTCTTCTTCCGATCCTTTCTTCGACTACATTTTCCCCGAGCTGTTCCCTATGCAACTCCCACCTCCTCCATCTTGCTGTATAGTCTCCGCTGACCTCCAAAAAAAAACGTCAAATTTGAAACGGAGATTTCAGTGGAAGATTACGCTATCTTGCTGCCATCTTCCTCCCAGGGGCACGAGTCCCCTGCGCCTTCCCTTCCACTAGGTCTTCTGTCCCCTAGGTTAGGGTTAGGGTCCGTCGAGTCTAGAGGAGTAGAGTCCGTTAGGTCTAGAGAAGTAGGGTCTTGTTCTCGGTCGTCCAACCCTTCCCATTTTGAACCGCGCTCGCTTGCGCATCCGTCCCGATCTGTTCCTGATAGGTTCTTGCAAGATATAGCTCAGCGGTGTCATGCTCTTTTGAAGTGTCCGGAATTCGTCGCTACAGCAATCGTGATTGAGGATGAAGAGGAAATAGAAGGGGAATGGAGCGACGACAGATTAGGCGTCTATGAGGTTTTGGATGAGAAGGATCCAATAGATGAAGACAGCAATGTAGATGACACTGCCGACTTATATGCACAAGGACTAAAAAGATTCGACCAGCCGTCGACGGCAGTGGATGAACCTACAAAGGAAATCAACTTGGGAACAGAAGAAGACCCAAGGCCCGTCATTATTTCTGCTGATCTCCCTTCACAGGTAGAAGAAGATCTAATTAAGGTATTAAGGGAGTATAGCGATTCTTTCGCCTGGTCTTATGAGGACATGCCAGGTCTTGACCCCTCCTTAGTGGAACATCGGCTCGTGCTTAAACCAGGGGCAACACCTGTGAAACAACGGTCAAGAAGATTTCACCCCCACATGGCCTTAAGGATCAAAGAAGAGGTCGACAAGCTATATAAGGACAGGTTCGTCAGAGTGGTTTTATATCCTCAGTGGGTGGCGAACATAGTCCCTGTTCTCAAGAAGGATGGAAAAGTGCGCATATGCATTGATTTCAGGGATCTAAACAAAGCATGTCCCAAAGATGATTTCCCGCTACCTCATATAGACGTCCTAGTGGATAACACTGCCGGGTATGAAGCTCTGTCATTTATGGATGGGTACTCGGGCTACAATCAGATCCGTCTCGCTCCAGAAGACCAAGAGAAAACTTCCTTCACCACACCCTGGGGCACGTATTGTTATGTAGTTATGCCATTTGGTTTGAAAAATATAGGTGCCACCTATCAAAGGGCGATGATGGCCATTTTCCACGACATGATGCACATATACATGGAAGCTTACGTGGATGACATCTTGGTGAAATCAAGAACAAAAGAAGAGCACCCCTCTATCCTGGCTAAAGTGCTGCAGAGGGCCAGGGAGTATAAGCTTAAGATGAATCCGAAGAAGTGTGTATTCGGAGTCTCCTCAGGGAAGTTGTTAGGGTTCATAGTGAGCAAACGGGGGATCCAGATTGATCCTAATAAAGCACAGGCCGTCATGGACATGCCTCCGCCAAAAAACTGGTAGACTGCAATTCATTAGAAGATTTATATCTCAGCATTCTCAGAGGTGTCATCCGTTTTATGAGTTGCTTAAGGCAGGTGTCAAGTTCGAATGGAATCAAGATTGTCAGAAGGCCTATGAGGACCTCAAAGAGTATCTGTCCAATCCCCCGGTTTTGCAACCTCCTGTCCCTGGGAAACCCCTAATCCTATACATCTCGGTTATTGAGGACTCCCTAGGGGCGGTCTTAGCACAAGTAGATGATGAAGGGAAAGAGCGAGCTGCGTACTACCTCTCTCGACTGTTTAATCCAGCTGAATCCAAGTACACCGCTATGGAGAAGACTTGTGCCGCCTTAGTGTGGGTAGCTCAGAAGCTTAAACATTACTTTCTCGCCCACCCAGTTAGGTTGATCTCTAGAATGGACCCGGTCCGTTATCTCTTAGAAAAACCCGTCCTTTCTAGTAGGTTAGCTCGCTGGTAGAGCTTCCTCTCTCAATTCGACATCACCTTTGTCGTTCAGAAGGCAGTCAAAGGATATGCCATTGCTGAGCATCTTGCACATCTCCCTATTCCTCATACCGATTCTATTCAAGATGATTTCCCTGATGAGCATCTCTCTGTCCTTTCTCATCATCCCTTTGTTGTGCCCCTTATGCTTTGTTGATGATGTGATGTTTTAATGATAGCAACATGAATGAGTCACCACATTGTCTTGAATATGTCTGACCTTTTCTGTGGGAGATTGCATAAGTGTGCCATGTTTGAATTGTGAAGAACGCATGTGTATGCTTGATTAGTGAGTATTTTTATCATTTAATTCATGAGTATATGCATTTTTATGAGCTTAATTGATATTAAATATACACTTCTCACACTTATTGTTGATTTTGTATCAAATGTTTAATTTTCTGAAATTAAATAAATTTTTATGATAATTTTTATGTATTTATGTAGGCACGCAGTTCGAGGAAAGCTCCAAGAAAAAGAAAAAAAAGAATAACAATATATATGTTCAACTGGGCCAAAAGCCCGGAAACTTGTTCAAAAAGAAAAAAAAAATAGAAAAAAAATAAATTTATTGGCTATTTTTTAGCATTTTATACAAATATATATAAGATATATATAGATATATATATATATTTATATATACTATATTTATATAAAGAAAAAAAATGAAAAAAAAGTTTTTAAAAAAAAAACCCTCCCCGCCCCGCCTTCCCGCCTTCGCCGTCCGGGCACGGGCGACGAGGGCGTGCGAAGGCGGGAGGGGGGGTGCGTGGCGACGCAGTCGACAGGAGGCGCGGGCGGCACGCGTGGCGACGGTGGAGCGGTTCGGGCGCACGGCGGGCCCACGGGCGGTAGGCCGCCTAACCCACGCCGGTCGGCGCGTTGCGCCCGCAGAAAGAGAAAGAGAGAAAGAAGGAGAAGAAAAGGCCATAAAATACCAGAAAAATTTAGAAAAATCCGAAAAAAATGGCAAAGTGGGCAGAACCTACATGCCTACCATTTTAGGCTAAAATTGGGTACACTTGTTTGTATTGATGGAGTGTTTTTTTTGTAACCCCTATATAAAGGGTGCATTGGTCTTGAATGAAGGGAGTTAGTAAGTGGAGTTAGTTAGTGAGTGATAGAAGATGGCAAGAAGGTTGAGTAGGGGGAGAGCTAGCTATGGGTCACTTGTAATGTAAGTTGTTCTTTGCATTTCTGAAGTTGTTGAGTGCATCAAGTTGTATTTTCCAAGCTTTTGAAGTCAAAGTTGTAAGTTGTTCTTATTTCAATAAAAGTTTCATTTTTGAATTCAGCCTGTTCTTAGCCTTATTTCGCATGGTTTTAATCTTTATTTCAATTTGATTTCTTCACAAACGTTGTTTGTTTGTAAGTCTTCTTCAACTTCTCTATTGATCATTTCTTCAAATTCTTCCTACTTCATAGAGTTTTGGTCCGTTTTCTTAAGTGCTGTTTTAGTTGTTTACTGTTCATCCGTGGTGAGACATTCTAGTTTTCTTATGTTTGGAAGCCTTTCTAGACCTCTTTTTAATCTGAGTTCTTCATCAACTTTGTTCCTCTCTTATAGATCTCCATTTCATTCTTCTACCACCTTGTCTAATTCTGTGTATTTTTAGAGTTAGAATTAATTTTTCAAGGTGCTGTTTTTCTGTCAGTTACTATTCACCAACAGGGATAGATCTTGCTTTTTCAGTGCCTTCCTCTTATTTTCTGTCTCTGTGTTCTTAATCAAAGTTCTTTCTCTTCCAATTCTCTACAACTTTCATGTTTTACACTTCTTCTAATTCTGTCTATATTTGAAGTTATGTGTTTTCTTCCAACCCCTATTTTCATTTGAATTCTGTTATGTTTTCAAACTTAAGTTTTCAAACTTGTTCTATCCAAATCTTGTCTTCATAAGTGTTTCAATCATACCCGAAGTGGTAAGTCTTCTTCGAATCATCTCACGGCGTCGACTTCCAAGGCGGAGCGAGCTCCACTCAAATGCTCGTCAAGGAAACGGCGACGTTCTTCTTCAAATTGGCTAATTATTCCTTTACTTTCCTTTTGTTATTCAAAGTTGTAATTCAAATTCCACTTAGTGATAATCGCACTCCAAATCCAAAAATTGGTTTTCCAAACATAAGGATATGTCCAACTTGAACTAAAATCAAATATTCTCTCCCCGTGGGATCGACCCGTACTTACCATTGTACTCATGTTTTCAAATCCATAAGTGAGTGAGTGCGGTTATAAATATTTGAAATTTGTATGGCACGGCATATTTAACAACGACTGTCGAGCTCCATCAAATTTTTGGCGCCGTTGCCGGGGAGTGAATTATGATGATAGTTGGATATTCTTGTGTTTGGTGTATATATGTGAATATTCATTTTGCTCTTTTTACTTGTGCAGGACAAAGAAAAAAAGTTGAAAATCAAAGAAAGAGGAAGATCGAACCTAAAATTCCAAGGATATGACACGTCGTTAAATAGCCCGGAAGCATTGCTAAAGGGCTGAAATCAAGAAACTGGTTTTATCTTTCCACTTTCTGAAAAATCTTTACAAAAATCTGAAAATTTCTTGAAAACTCTATAAAAATCATAAAACAATCAAAACAAAAGAAATTTTTGTGCTGGTTAGATAGGTTCATTAACTAAAAAATGAAAAAAACATACTTGTACCAAAATCTAAAAAAATACATTTCAAGATTAGAAACCACACATCATGTTTTAGGACATGCATCATTTAGTATAGAAGTTTTCTTTGTTCAATTCCTGTCAATTGCATATTGAAGATTGCGAGGGGCAAGGTACGTTCTACTCACCATATTCTGGCATTCATTTTGCATAAAGAAACCCTTGTTTGAAATTATGGTGTGCATTTTCATTTCAAAATACTTTAAGGGCAACACCTCTAATAAGATAAGGTGGGGATTTCATCACCCTTCCTTAGCCCACAAACCACATTTCTCTTGCATCTTCGCATGACCTCCGCCATAAATAAAAGTCAGTAAACGTTGGCCCTAGGATCACACTGTGATTCTTGTGTTATTTAGGTTTATCCTCATATGAAAACCGGTGCCTAAGGCAAGACGGTCGGACAGCAAACGCTTTAAGCGGGTTAGTGGTTTGGCATAATAAGGTCCCTACAAAAGTAGGGGGAACCTCCCACTTCCCCACCCCTTACCTGGCTGGTGGTCATATTGAGGGTAAAGTTAAGTCTCACGTTAATCATTTTGTGAAACCCTATTTATAGGTCCAGGTCACATCTAGGTCATTAGGGTCATTTGTGTGCTAACTTGTTTATCTTTGCATTAAAAAAAACAAAAAAATCAAAACAAAAAAAAATTTCATTGAAAAATCATCACTCTTTCTTGGGTCTTTTTCATTTCCACATCTAATTTTGTTCAGGCCCAATAATAGATCCTTTGATGTTTAACTATGCGGGCTATGTGAATTGCAACTCTCCATTTACCCCTTATCATCAAACTCCTTCACTCTTCCACAATGGGGTTCATAATTCATCTTTCACCCAAGAGCCATATCAATGGTCATCGGATTTTTCCACCTCTGTCTCCTACACAAACCCAAATAATCAATGGGAAAATCAACAATTTTCTTCTTGGGAACCATACCAAGACCTCATTCAACGTCCTTCAAATCCACACTTTGCAGATTGGGATTCATATTCCAATGATCCTTACAATCAAGTCCATTCTTATGATCAACCCTATTATGAAGGGCAACCAATACACTCTCCTGATTTTCAGACTGAGTACCCTTCAAATTACTATCCATCACAATCTGACTCTCAGCCCACTTATCTATCTCCTCTATACACAGATTTACATAAGGAGGAGATGTTTGATAAATTGACACGGCTCTTCCAGACTCAACAACAAGCCTTTCAGGAACAACTGCAAAACTTTGAGGCCCAAGTGAGTAGGATTGCTGAAAACATCATAGAAACGGAAGTGGATCCAATGCCTAACAACTCCACAAGTCTTGAGGACCAACTTCTTGGATGTTATAATGATAAAAGTCTATATGCTCAACCTATGATCCCACAATCTACCACTCATATCACTGTTGATTTTGAGGGAATCATGGAAGAGTCTTATGCGGAGGACGTAACGGAAGAGCAGCCTGAGGAGCCTAAACCCCATTCCATTTGTGAAGAGGATTATGATGATCTTGAGTCGTCGGGGGGAGAAGAAGGGAATGATGAAAATCGTATTTGGGCCAAAACCTCTGATGACCATTATGACCCAGCCCAACAGACAAATCATTACTATTCATCTCTTCCACCCACACCTAATGCCTCTGATGATCAATTCATTCAGTTACTTCTCCATAGTCAATCCCTCCAACAGCAAATCAATAGGCTTACTGAGGAAGTCAAAATCATGGAGGGAAATCAATTCTTTGATTACTCTGAACCTAATCCTCATCAAGTCCTTCCCACTGACTATGATCACTCTTAGAGCATTACCCTCTGATTAATCTTAATTTAGAAGATGAAGGAATTATGGAGAGATCTTGTCAAAACAATTTGAATGAGGAACCTAGACAATTTGAGGAGATTGAAGAATTTGATGACAATGAAATTCATGACGGTGATGAACTGATGAATGATCATATTCCCCCTCCTACAAAGGAATTTGAGGAGCCAGTGCTTGCTTGTCAACATGAGGGAAATGCAAGAGAGGTGGATGATCTTCAGTTAGGGGGAGAGGATGAATATATTGAGCCTCATCACAAGTCTCTCCCCGATCATGATGACATTCTCTTTGAAGATGGGAATGGAGAAGAAGTGGAGATGGGACATGACTTTGATGAAATTATCTTTGAAGATGGGAAGGAAGAAGAAGTGAAGATGGATCTAGAATTGAATATTTATTGGAATACTGAAGTTGGGGTAAATGAGGAATTGAATGATTCGAGTATGCCGCATGATAATTTCAATCTAGAGGAGCAGGTAGAGCTTGTGCCACTTCTGGACCATGGTGATTCTTTTCAAACTCTCCCAACTCATTGGTCCACCCTGGCTCTACATGCTGATTTATCTGCTCCTAAGGAATCTCAGGAGGAATATTTCATACTTCATGATATGATTTTTCCCAATGTGCCTCCTCTATTCTTTCCTCGGGATAATGCTTTTAAGCTACCTCCATCTCGATCTCTGTCTCGCCCTTGCATTCACCAACCACATTCGTTTTCTTTAGGGCATGAAAAAGACAATTTTGGCAAGGATAAAATTCTTTGGTGGCTCATTTTAAAATCAACTTGTTGGTTGTTGAGCTACAGTGTGTCTGGCTGAAGACGTTAAATTTAGCACTTTTTGGGAGGCAGCCCAATATCTTCACAGTTTGGTATGCAAATAAATGGCTTCTTGGGAGGCCACCCATGGTTTTTGTGATTTGATGATTTGTTTTAGTGTGTTTCTTTTACAGTTCTCAGGCCACAACGCAATGAAGCCCTCATCACTTCGCCCGACCCATCAGGTTGTATCCTTCCATCCCAACTATATTATCTCTTTTACATGTCCTCTGATCTTTCTACTGTTTATGCCATTGAGGACAATGTCATTTAAGTTGGGGAGGAGATAAATGTCAAAAACAAAATTTTAAAAACAAAAATTTCAAAAATTTCAAAAATTTCTACAAATTTCAACAAAAAATTTTCTTACTTTCTTGAAATTGTCATGTTAAACAACAGTTTTCCCCGAGTTGAATTTCTTGATTCATGTCGCATGAAAAGTGATTCTGAATTGAAACAACTGGGAAAATGATGATGGATAATTTATTTACTATAGCCATGGAAAACTGATTTAAAGAATCTCTTTAAAGTTCAGATGCACTTTCAAAAAAATAAAATCACGATGCACGGTAATGAAACAAGAAGGACAAGCCTTCTGCTATTTTAGATATACTGTCTGATATTCTGCACTTTTGAAAATGAGATTTGTTATAAGCTTTCTGCCATAGAAAAGTATGAGAAAAAATAAAGCACCATGAAAAATGCTCCGATTCTGAGTAACCGGGCCTACTTCACCTAAGACGTGTTGAGGTTCGCGTCAAAAGGAAAAGGGAACTTTGATCTGTGGCACCGGACCTACTTCACCTAGGACGTGTTGAGGTTCGCGTAAAATAGTGACGGGTAGTGCAGCATCATGTGTGTAAAGAAACAAAAAAAAAGGAAAGAGAAAAAAAAGAAAAGGAAAAAAATATATATATAGTGATCCCAAAAGGGACATATCAATAAGGCAGACAAAAAGCTAGTGTGCATTGAACGCTCTAAGTAAGAAGTGCAGAATTGAAAGATATTTGTTCAGAATAGCAAGTGGAGGATACAATTATCTTCACTGTGGACTTAGCATTACACATGCACAAGTGCTACTGAATTTTGATTAGATTCTTGATCATGTACCTGAATTTCTGACATAAGGCTAATATGTGATAATTACTCCAAATTCCTGATCTTTAGTTGACTCTATGAAAGATGAACTGGAAATGAGGCCTGAATATCTTTAAACTCTTGTTAGTCCTAAATTTTTCATTATGTGCATTGCTAAGGGACTAGCAATGAGTAAGTTGGGGGGTGTGATTAGTGTGTATTTTTATCATTTAATTCATGAGTATATGCATTTTTATGAGCTTAATTGATATTAAATATACACTTCTCACACTTATTGTTGATTTTGTATCAAATGTTTAATTTTTTGAAATTAAATAAATTTTTATGATAATTTTTATGTATTTATGCAGGCACGTAGTTCGAGGAAAGCTCCAAGAAAAAGAAAAAAAAGAATAACAATATATATGTTCAACTGGGCTAAAAGCCCGGAAACTTGTTCAAAAAGAAAAAAAAATTAGAAAAAAAATAAATTTATTGGCTATTTTTTAGCATTTTATACAAATATATATAAGATATATAGATATATATATATATATTTATATATACTATATTTATATAAAGAAAAAAAAACGAAAAAAAAAGTTTAAAAAAAAAAACCCTCCCCGCCCCGCCTTCCCGCCTTTGCCGCCCGGGCACGGGCGACGAGGGCGTGCGACGGCGGGAGGGGGGGGTGCGTGGCGACGTAGCCGGCAGGAGGCGCAGGCGGCAGACGCGAAGGCAGGGGGGACGTGGCGCGCGAAGGCGGCAGGCGTCGCACGCGACGCACGCGGGCGCGTGCCCCGCGTGCGACGCGTGGCGACGGTGGAGCGGTTCGGGCGCACGGCGGGCCCACGGGCGGTAGGCCGCCTAACCCACGCCGGTCGGCACGTTGCGCCCGCAGAAAGAGAAAGAGAGAAAGAAGGAGAAGAAAAGGCCATAAAATACCAAAAAAATTCAAAAAAATCCAAAAAAAATGGCAAAGTGGGCAGAACCTACCTGCCTACCATTTTAGGCTAAAATTGGGTACACTTGTTTGTATTGATGGAGTGTTTTTTTTGTAACCCCTATATAAAGGGTGCATTGGTCTTGAATGAAGGGAGTTAGTAAGTGGAGTTAGTTAGTGAGTGATAGAAGATGGCAAGAAGGTTGAGTATGGGGAGAGCTAGCTATGGGTCACTTGTAATGTAAGTTGTTCTTTGCATTTCTGAAGTTGTTGAGTGCATCAAGTTGTATTTTCCAAGCTTTTGAAGTCAAAGTTGTAAGTTGTTCTTATTTCAATAAAAGTTTCATTTTTGAATTCAGCCTGTTCTTAGCCTTATTTCGCATGGTTTTAATCTTTATTTCAATTTGATTTCTTCACAAAAGTTGTTTGTTTGTAAGTCTTCTTCAACTTCTCTGTTGATCATTTCTTCAAATTCTTCCTACTTCATAGAGTTTTGGTCCGTTTTCTTAAGTGATGTTTTAGGTGTTTACTGTTCATCCGTGGTGAGACATTCTAGTTTTCTTATGTTTGGAAGCCTTTCTAGACCTCTTTTTAATCTGAGTTCTTCATCAACTTTGTTCCTCTCTTATAGATCTCCATTTCATTCTTCTACCACCTTGTCTAATTCTGTGTATTTTTAGAGTTAGAGTTAATTTTTCAAGGTGCTATTTTTCTGTCAGTTACTATTCACCAGCAGGGATAGATCTTGCTTTTTCAGTGCCTTCCTCTTATTTTCTGTCTCTGTGTTCTTAATCAAAGTTCTTTCTCTTCCAATTCTCTACAACTTTCATGTTTTACACTTCTTCTAATTATGTCTATATTTGAAGTTATGCGTTTTCTTCCAACCCCTATTTTCATTTGAATTCTGTTATGTTTTCAAACTTAAGTTTTCAAACTTGTTCTATCCAAATCTTATCTTCATAAGTGTTTCAATCATACCCGAAGCGGTAAGTCTTCTTCGAATCATCTCACGGCGTCGACTTCCAAGGCGGAACGATCTCCACTCAAATGCTCGGCAAGGAAACGGCGGCGTTCTTCTTCAAATTGGCTAATTATTCCTTTACTTTCCTTTTGTTATTCAAAGTTGTAATTCAAATTCCACTTAGTGATAATCGCACTCCAAATCCAAAAATTGGTTTTCCAAACATATGGATATGTCCAACTTGAACTAAAATCAAATATTCTCTCCCCGTGGGATCGACCCGTACTTACTATTGTACTCATGTTTTCAAATCCATAAGTGAGTGAGTGCGGTTATAAATATTTGAAATTTGTATGGCACGGCATATTTAACAACGACTGTCGAGCTCCATCAATGCTTGAGTCATGCTGTGATATATTGGCTTGTGCTTGATTTCTGTTCTTGATTTCTGTTCTGTGCATTGCTTCTCTGCTGATATGTTCATACATTGTCTTAGGCTAAGTCTATACAGACTTTAGCGTCTCATTTAGCGTCTAGGCAAAGTCTACACATTGGCTAAGTGTGTACATCGCTTACATTTCTTGAGATCAAGTCCATACGTTGCACTGTTTCTTCAAGTCCATACATCATGAAAGTCTATACACTCCTCTTGGCCTTAGCATCTGTTTTGAAGTCCATACATTGGTCTTCAGTTCAAGTCTGTACAGCGTTACGTTATCTTTGGACAGTCTGTACAGCGTGAAGTCTGCACATTGGTCTTCGAAGTCAAAGTCTGTACATTGGGTTTTTCACATGAAGTATGTACAGCCGTTCACTATTGAAGTCCATACCTGGTCGGTGGAATTTGAAGTCTGTACAACATGTCTTGTTATTCACAACTTTCTTGTTTGTGACTTCCCTAGTGTTTTGATGATGAGCATCACTATGTTAAGTATTCTCATTTTAATCAGATATCTTGCGTAATGTTATGCATTTGAAATTTCCATGATTAACAGGAAAACTTCTATGAGGTAGTACCTTGTATGTCCGTACTATTCCTTTCATACTTCGTGTTGTTGGTGTTTACTACACTTCGTGTTGTCCTTTTGTACGTCGTGTTGTTCCAACTATGTTTGTTGATTGTCTTCGTGTTGTTTACTGAAGCAGCTAGAATTATTCTGATGAACTTCGAGTCATTTTCTTGTGAACCTCGTGTCGTTTCTTCAGTATTTAGTTGCTCATCTCGAGTCATCCGTTTTATTTTTACTCTTGTGTTTTCGTGTCATTTACTGTAGTTACTCGAGTCGTTTTTCCGACTTTCACTGCTTTATCACGTGTCGTTATAGCTGTTCCTATTTTTCTATCTTCGTGTTGTTTCTCCTGGACCCCGTGTCCTTTTTTGTATTTGTGACCACACTTCGTGTCGGTTTCTGTTTTCATCTTCGAGTTGGTTTTAGCCCGTGTCGTCCTCGTCTTCGAGTCGTTTGTAAGTTCGAGCGAGTTTGTTATGTCGTGTTGTTCTTTGTTATTTCTATCTTCGTGTTACTTTTCCTAGACCTCGTGTCTTTCTTGTTTTGAAACCACACTTCGTGTCGGTTTCTATTTTCGTGTTTCTCTTGTGTTTATGTCCGCATGTTGTTTTGCTTCTACCTTCGTCCAGGTTTCCTCTGACCGCGTGTCTTCCTTTTTACCTCGTGCTATTCTCTTTCTACTTCGTGTCGTTCTCTTTGTGGTGTTAGTTTTATTATAATGTATCTCGTGTCGTTCTCTTCATAGTGTTTGTTTTGTTACAGTGATACTTCGTGTCGTTTTCTTTGTGGTGTTAGCTTTATTTTTATGTATCTCGTGTCGTTCTCTTCATAGTGTTTGTTTTGTTACAGTGATACTTCGTGTTATTTTTTTTTGTGGTGTTAGCTTTATTTTTATGTATCTCGTGTCGTTCTCTTCGTAATGTTTGTTTTGTTACAGTGATACTTTGTGTCGTTCTCTTTTTACCTCGTGCTGTTTGCATCTGACCTCGTGTTATTCTCTCATTATCTCATACTGTAATAATCTTGTGTATCTCGTGTCGTTCTCAGTAAAGTGCATCTCGTATTGCTATCACATACCTCATGCAGTTTTAATTCTTGTGGCCCTTAGTGTTAATGGTTTTTATCTCCTTGCAGGTCCGAGGAAGAACATACACCGGTGGCTGTGCTACACGTGATCCGATACTAAAGGAACCAATGCTATAAGGGCACGTGGCAAGAAGGTTCTGGATGAAGCGTGGGAGGCACACGCGTTCTGCACCTTACCCACCTGCTACTGCTGGTATATAATGGAGCCTTCGCCTTCAGATGAAGGTTGATCGAAGAAGAAGCCTAAAGAGCAGAAAACCCTTCGATCCAGAAAAAGAGAAAAAGAAGGAAAAGAGAGGAAGAAGAGATAGAAGAGAGAAGCCGTGAAGAGAGAGCAGTGAGTGAGAGACTTGGAGAGAAGAAGAGAAAGAAAGAGAGATAGAGAGTGAGAGATTTGGAGAGCAGAAGAGAAAGAAAGAGAGAAAGAGAGTGAGCGAGAGAGCTCGTGGAGAAGAAGGAAGAAGCTGCTTGAAGATCTGTCTTCACTGGACCGTGGATCAGATCCAGGCCAGTCAGCTCCGTTGAGAACCACATTGTGCATTTCATTTTACAGCTTTCTGATTGCTGTGTTATTTTCCTTTATTGTTTTTCTTTGTTTTCTGATCATCTTTGTTTTTCCGATTGCCCTGTTGGGGATCGGGTTCCTCCTGTTGGTTCAGGAGAAGGGAGATCTGATCTCCAGGTTGCAAGTGACAGGTTGTCACTTGTGGGTTGCCCTCTGGTTAGAGGAAGGGAGGCTAGTCCTCTGGTTCTGGGCTTGTGGTTGCAAGTCCAGTGGTCCCTCCTGGTCTGGAGGAAGAGAGGTCTTCGACCTCTAGTTTCCAATTGGTTGGGAGTCACTTGGGTGTCCCTCCGGTTGGGAGGAAGAGGGGAGGCTGTTCCCTGGTCAAGCTGTGTGGCAGCAACTGTTTGCAGACTGAGTCTGCTTGGTTCTAGCGTTTGCTAGTGAAGCCTCACTCCGGTTGGGAGTGAGGGGTGGATGTAGGTCTGGAGGACCGAACCACCTTAAAATCTTTGAGTAGTGGTTTGCTTGTAGTGTGTTCTTCCATATCTCCTACCACCCTTCACAGATTGTCTTGAGATTTCTTATTCTCATTTGTGCTGCTTCCGCTAATTGGTTATTTGGGGGCCAGTTACATATTTTCTCTTTTGTTTAAAAGGATTTTCAACTGGTTCATCAGATTGCTTGATTTGCTTCCGCTAGATGCTTGGATAGGCACGCTCCAAGTGTTTGTATTTGAGTTGAATCACATTGGTTCTATTCTGTGTCTATCTCTAGCTTCCAAGTTTTTATTGGCCATTATACATAGAAGGATACATTCACCCCCCTCTGTATCCGGGCCTAGCACCCTAACAGTTGGTATCAGAGCGGTGTTTGCATACAAGGTCCAACGACCTGCAGATTCGATCTCTGGTTTTCGGTGCTAATTTATTTTTAGTGCATCAATATTCCTGTTGCATTAATCTGTTGTGCTGTCATGGCTCATCCTCCACTATTCAGTGGTTCAAATATTAAATTCTGGCTATATCGTATGCACAAGCATGTTAACTCTATTAATCCATAATTGTGGAAGGTTATCTCTCACAGTCCACATGAACTTCCTAAGGATAAGTCCAAGTGGACTCATGTTCACAAGTTGAAAAATGATGATAATGTGAGAGCTCTAAATTTAATGAAGACTGCAATCGGTTCTGATGATTTTTCCTTTTTCTCAGATTGTAGCACTGCAAAGGAAATGTTTGATAGAGTGACTACAACACACGTGGAACAGAAAGAAGAATGTCTCATGGCAAGAAGGAGTGATCAATCAGATGAGTCCTCATCCCAGGTAATCTCTGAGACCGAGGATATTAGCCATGATGAGTTAGTTGCCATGCATGAGCATCTTCTAGATAAATATGGAAGAGTCAAATCAGAAAAGAGAAAATTAAGAAAAGAGAAAAATGCTGAAATCACAAGTCTAAAGGCTGAAAATGAAAATCTAAAATCTAAATTGAAGGAATTGATTGAAGAATTACATTCTGATGATAATGCACAGAAAAACTTAATCACTTCCTTGAAAGAAGAAAATGACTCTCTGCTGACTCAGAAGAAGGAAATTGATAAATTAAAAGATAAGCTGATTGAAGAAAACATCCATCTGAAGGAACAAAATAAAAAGCTAATGGTCCTTAACACTGTTTTCTCTGAAAGATGGCTAACGGTAGAAAGAGAAAAATCAGCTTTGAAAGAAAAAGAAGTGAACAATGAATTAAAGTTAATTCAGGAGAATGAGATCCTGAAAAGTCTGAATGATGGGCTACAAAATCAGGTTATTTTGTGTGAAGACCACATTATGACCTTGCAAATTGAAATTGAAAATCTAAACAACTCTCTGTCAAAATTTACCAAAGGTAAAGAAAAAATGGAAGATTCCTTGAATGTGGAAGTCACCAAATTAAATGAAGAGAAAAGGTACAATTCTCAAGTTAAGCAAGCTGTAAGGAACAAACTATACGCAACATTTGTGAGTAGCTCAAACTTAGCTAGTACTTCTGCACCGTCTTCAAAACAGTCTGATGATCAGAAGATTCAAAATCAGAAGGAAAATGTGAAAATGAGAACACTGAAGAAGAATAGTAAATTTCATGCAAACAAGCCTAAGGCTAGAAAATTTCCAATTATCCACGGAAGGAATGTTGAATGCTTCTATTGTGGAAGTTCTAGCCATGTACTTGATGATTACCTTGTCATGTAGAATGATAATGATAGATTTCATGTTAGGACTTCTTATGCTAAGACATCATATTCGGCTCAAAACAGGAAATCCAAATGCTTTTACTGTCTTGAAATGGATCATCTCATGCATGAATGCAAATCATTGGAGTTAGACGACCTTGCTGCTATTAATTCACAGAAAAATCATGCTAAAACTCATGTCCTTTGGGAAAAGAAAATTCATTGTTATAATTGTGGTAAACTGGGACATGTTGCTGTTCAGTGCTGGTCAGCTAAAGGCAAGAAAAAATTATATTCTCATGATAATCATGTTCACCAGAATGATTATGGGAGGGATAAATCTATTTTTAAGGAGAAGATTCATGCATGTTATAACTGTGGGAAGCCAGGTCACAGGGTTGCAACCTGTTGGCTGGCAAGATATCAAAACCAAACTGGTTTTGGTAAACATAATTTTTATTCTGTTAACAGAAAATCTCATGTATGTGCACATAGAACTCATGCTAACAAGAATGTGCATAAATTAGATCTGAAAACTGCTGCTTCTTGCTATCAAGTTAAAAATGTGCTGAGAAAACCTGCTAGGAGTGATAATGTCATGTCAGGACCCAAGACTTCTTAGGTACCTGTTTGTGCAAAATAACATTGCTATGCAGGTGTGCCTTGGGACTGGAATAAAAAGGGGTAATGATCCAAGGCACTCAAGAATGAAAACCCCTTCCTGAGTCTTTCAGGTAAAATTCTTGCACTTCCTATTTTTAGTTCTACTGCATGACATACTAAATCTATTTTTGCATAATCATTCTTCATCTGCATTGTCTGAATTAATGCATCTGAACTCTCCTCATTTGAAGTGCATATATGTGATTTGCATATATTGTACATTGAAAAATCTGAACTGCATCTGAATGCTGTTTGAAATCTGTCCATTGATTTCTGAAAAATCTGATCAGCTGAAATTTGATCCATGCATGCTGCCCATGTTGAAAAATCTGATAGGACAGTCTGATTGTGCACAAGTCACAATATCAATTAGTTTCATATGTTCAATTTTCAGTGCAAACATTGCATGTTTTCAGGGGGAGTAAGTTGCATATCCTTGCATAGCATTCAATGTTGAGTCTTTGCATGCATGTAGTTACTTGCACTGCATTTCATGAAAAATGCCAAAAAGATTGTCTGAATGTATAGTGTTAGGGGGAGTCAATGCATTACATATAGGTTGTCAAATGCATACTCATGTGAAAATTCATTGCATATCCTTTCATTGATTCCTTTTGACCAAGCCGTGATTATTTTTGAAATCTTAAGCTTCAATATCTCTCCTATCAATTGATAACAATTAGTATCATTTGGTATCAGAATTCTATCAGTCCTTCATGAAGATTTCAACGGGCTATCTCGATCATAAATCTGAAAACTTTTGAACTAGAAATCTTCTATTATACGTTTTTATGAATATCTGAAATAACTCAGGTGGTTTAAGTTTAATGTACTCAAGGTTTGACTTTAAAATCTCTTAAAAATATCTGAAGCATGTTTAATAAACATTAACCATCTGTTTCATGCTGTGTCTTGAAAACCTCTGAAATCTGCACTTTTGAATGCATGACTTCAACTGATTAAGTACATGAAACTATTATTGATTTGAAGCAAATGAAGTTTTCTGAAATGTCTAAAGGGTAATATCTGTCAGAGCAATGACATTGGTCACTGAGAAACACATGTCCAAAGGACTGTGTCATGAGGTGCCTTAGTTAACTCTGATTAAGAATTCATTGAAATTCAGGCAGAGCAATGGCTTGCACACTGAGAAATACAACTCACTCATCAAGAAATGATTTGGAGTGTGTCATGATGTGTAAATGCTATCTCTGTTCATATATAGCATGACAGTTAGTCACACTAAGTGCTTAGGGATATTGGCCTCTGATCCAGGTATATCCTCTAGTTACAATGTGTGAACTGAACTAGACTACTCGTAAAATTTGTAGCATGGAAAATTGTTGAACAAATTGAAATATCTGAATATTGATGCTAAAATCAAATTGCTACAACCCTAGATAAAATCATATGACTTCATAATTGCTTGACCTCAATACTAGTGCATGTAATTCTGAAAGAAGTCAATAGATTTGATTGTGTAAGAGAAAGGGAGATTAATCAAGATAAATATGAGGGCTTGGTTCATCTTTATTAAAACATGGTTTTAGATATCAATACAGAATTTTATTGATAAACTCTGCATACATCATGTTTAAACCATGCTGTTCAAAAGACTCATTCATAAGTCCCTATAATGGAAGACTTTAAAAAATTATGTTTTGGATTTATGAGACTGATATCTCCTTGAAAACCTTTCTGCTCACTTTCCTTAGATCATTGACCTGCACTTCTCCTTGTCTGCCCCTGTGGTCTCCTTCTCATCTATTCAGGGGGAGCATTCCTTGTCATACTGAATCATGTTCATATCATTTGTGACCTTGCATTCAAATCCCTCATGATCAAATTTATGCATGATCAACAAAAACTGTATAGTCAACTCCTTTCTTATCAGTTGACTGATTCCATCTGCATTTTTCTGACCATACAAATGTGAGGTGCCACTTCCATTATTACCTTGTTCACTTGTAGCCTTCTGAACCTCAGAATCTTTATGATGGTGGATTTCAGATTGATTCCTGACTGTATTTCTCTCCACACTGTTGGAATCTTCCATCTTGTTCTGCAATAAGTTCTGATTCTGTGGTATCTTCACCAGAATTCAGATTCTTTGTAATTGCTGACTTCAGATTGATTTATTGGATAACCAGAGTCCATTCCAGTGCTTCAGGGAGAGTTATGGTTTATTATCATCTAAGGGGAGAGTAGTCAATCATGCATGTTGATAGGGGGACAACTGTTTCATGGTCATAAGGGAGATCTTCATTCTAAAGAACCTTGACTCATTCTCTGCATTGTTGTGATGCATTTGACTATCAAACCATTTCCCTTCTTTTTGATTATGTCAAAGGGGGAGAATAGTTTGATGAGTCAGTGTGACTCATTATGTTGCCATCATCAAAAAGGGGGAGATTGTTGTGCCCCTTGTGCTTTGTTGATGATGTGATGTTTTAATGATAGCAACATGAATGAGTCACCACATTGTCTTGAATATGTCTGACCTTTTCTGTGGGAGATTGCATAAGTGTGCCATGTCTGAATTGTGAAGAACGCATGTGTATGCTTGAGTCATGCTGTGATATATTGGCTTGTGCTTGATTTCTGTTCTTGATTTCTGTTCTGTGCATTGCTTCTCTGCTGATATGTTCATACATTATCTTAGGCTAAGTTTATACAGACTTTAGCGTCTCATTTAGCGTCTAAGGTAAAGTCTACACATTGGCTAAGTGTGTACATCGCTTACATTTCTTGAGATCAAGTCCATACGTTGCACTGTTTCTTCAAGTCCATACATCGTGAAAGTCTATACACTCCTCTTGGCCTTAGCATCTGTTTTGAAGTCCATACATTGGTCTTCAGTTCAAGTCTGTACAACGTTACGTTATCTTTGGAAAGTCTGTACAGCGTGAAGTCTGCACATTGGTCTTCGAATTCAAAGTCTGTACATTGGGTTTTTCACATGAAGTATGTACAGCCGTTCACTGTTGAAGTCCATACCTGGTCGGTGGAATTTGAAGTCTGTACAACATGCCTTGTTATTCACAACTTTCTTATTTGTGACTTCCCTAGTGTTTTGATGATGAGCATCACTATGTTAAGTATTCTCATTTTAATCAGATATCTTGCGTAATGTTATGCATTTGAAATTTCCATGATTAACAGGAAAACTGCTATGAGGTAGTACCTTGTATGTCCGTACTATTCCTTTCATACTTCGTGTTGTTGGTGTTTACTACACTTCGTGTTGTCCTTTTGTACGTCGTGTTGTTCCAACTATGTTTGTTGATTGTCTTCGTGTTGTTTACTGAAGCAGCTCGAATTATTCTGATGAACTTCGAGTCATTTTCTTGTGAACCTCGTGTCGTTTCTTCAGTATTTAGTTGCTCATCTCGAGTCATCCGTTTTATTTTTGCTCTTGTGTTTTCGTGTCATTTACTGTAGTTACTCGAGTCATTTTTTCGGCTTTCACTGCTTTATCACGTGTCGTTATAGCTGTTCCTATTTTTCTGTCTTCGTGTTGTTTCTCCTAGACCCCGTGTCCTTTTTTGTATTTGTGACCACACTTCGTGTCGATTTCTGTTTTCATCTTCGAGTTGGTTTTAGCCCGTGTCATCCTCGTCTTCGAGTCGTTTGTAAGTTCGAGCGAGTTTGTTATGTCGTGTTGTTCTTTGTTATTTCTATCTTCGTGTTACTTTTCCTAGACCTCGTGTCTTTCTTGTTTTGAAACCACACTTCGTGTCGGTTTCTGTTTTCGTGTTTCTCTTGTGTTTATGTCCGCGTGTTGTTTTGCTTCTACCTTCGTCCAGGTTTCCTCTGACCGTGTGTCTTCCTTTTTACCTCATGCTGTTCTCTTTCTACTTCGTGTCGTTCTCTTTGTGGTGTTAGTTTTATTATAATGTATCTCGTGTCGTTCTCTTCATAGTGTTTGTTTTGTTACAGTGATACTTCGTGTCATTTTCTTTGTGGTGTTAGCTTTATTTTTATGTATCTCGTGTCGTTCTCTTCATAGTGTTTGTTTTGTTACAGTGATACTTCGTGTCATTTTTTTTGTGGTGTTAGCTTTATTTTTATGTATCTCGTGTCGTTCTCTTCGTAATGTTTGTTTTGTTACAGTGATACTTTGTGTCATTCTCTTTTTACCTCGTGCTGTTTGCATCTGACCTCGTGTCATTCTCTCATTGTCTCGTACTGTAATAATCTTGTGTATCTCGTGTCATTCTCAGTAAAGTGCATCTCGTATTGCTATCACATACCTCATGCAATTTTAGTTCTTGTGGCCCTCAGTGTTAATGGTTTTTATCTCCTTGTAGGTCCGAGGAAGAACATACACCGGTGGCTGGGCTGCACATGATCTGATACTAAAGGAACCAATGCTATAAGGGCACGTGGCAAGAAGGTTCTGGATGAAGCGTGGGAGGCACACGCGTTCTGCACCTTACCCATCTGCTACTGCTGGTATATAATGGAGCCTTCATCTTCAGATGAAGGTTGATCGAAGAAGAAGCCTGAAGAGCAGAAAACCCTTCGATCCAGAAAAAGAGAAAAAGAAGGAAAAGAGGGGAAGAAGAGATAGAAGAGAGAAGCCGTGAAGAGAGAGCAGTGAGTGAGAGACTTGGAGAGAAGAAGAGAAAGAAAGAGAGATAGAGAGTGAGAGATTTGGAGAGCAGAAGAGAAAGAAAGAGAGAAAGAGAGTGAGCGAGAGAGCTCGTGGAGAAGAAGGAAGAAGCTGCTTGAAGATCTGTCTTCACTGGACCGTGGATCAGATCCAGGCCAGTCAGCTCCGTTGAGAGCCACATTGTGCATTTCGTTTTACAGCTTTCTGATTGCTGTGTTATTTTCCTTTATTGTTTTTCTTAGTTTTTTGATCATTTTTGTTCTTCCGATTGCCCTGTTGGGGATCGGGTTCCTCCTGTTGGTTCAGGAGAAGGGAGATCTGATCTCCAGGTTGCAAGTGACAGGTTGTCACTTGTGGGTTGCCCTCTGGTTAGAGGAAGGGAGGCTAGTCCTCCGGTTCTGGGCTTGTGGTTGCAAGTCCAGTGGTCACTCCTGGTCTGGAGGAAGAGAGGTCTTCGACCTCTAGTTTCCAAGTGGCTGGGAGTCACTTGGGTGTCCCTCCGGTTGGGAGGAAGAGGGGAGGTTGTTCCCCTGGTCAAGCTGTGTGGCAGCAACTGTTTGCAGACTGAATCTGCTTGGTTCTAGCGTTTGCTAGTGAAGCCTCACTCCGGTTCGGAGTGAGGGGTGAATGTAGGTCTGGAGGACCGAACTGTTAAGGTGCTAGGCCCGGATACAGAGGGGGGTGAATGTATCCTGCTAGGAATAATGCCCAAATAAAACTCAGATGCTAGACGCAATCACAGAATAAAATTATTTCAATTAAACTTATGAGCAAGCACATGGAGCGCGCCTATCCAAGCATCTAGCGGAAGCAAACACACAAAGCAAACCACTGCTCAATAGATTTTTAGGTGGTTCGGTCCTCCAGACCTACATCCACCCCTCACTCCCAACCGGAGTGAGGCTTCACTAGCAAACGCTAGAACCAAGCAGACTCAGTCTGCGAACAAGGTGCTGCCACACAGCTTGACCAGGGGAACAACCTCCCCTCTTCCTCCCAACCGGAGGGACACCCCAAGTGACTCCCAGCCACTTGGAAACCAGAGACCAAAGTCTCTCTTTCTCCAGTCCAGGACGGAACCCGCCAGTGACTCCCCGTCACCAGCAACCAGAGGTCGAAGACCTCTCTTCCTCCAACCGGAGGGACCCCTGGACTTGAATCCTACAAGCCCAGAACCGGAGGACGAGCCTCCCTTCCTCTAACCAGAGGGAACCTACAAGTAGCACCCAGCTACTTGCAACCGGAGATAGCAATCTCCCTTCTCCTGAACCAACAGGAGGGACCCCGAACTCTCTACAGAGAATCGGAGATACAGCAAGTAAATAGTTCAAAGTAAAAACAAAACCCAGCAACAGAAAGCTGAAAAGATAAAATCAAATGTGGCTCTCGCAGGAGCTGGCTGGCCTGGATTTGATCCACGGTCCAGCAGGAACTTCTTCTGCTACTTCTCTCTTTCTCCCAGCATGAACTCTCTTTTCTTCTTCTTCTTCTCACTGCTTCTGCCTCCTCCTTCTTCTCACTCTCTCTATCTCACTGTCTCTCTTTCTTCTTCTTCTTCTTCTGCTCTCTCGATCTGACTCTCAGCTTTCTCTATCTCTTCTTTCTCTTCTACACTGCTATCTAGAGCGTGGAAGCTCTCGACTGCTCTCTATTTTTCCACACTCTCACGATCTCTCTATTTTTCCTTTCTTCTTCTGGATCGAGCTCTCTACAACTCTGCTTTTTCTTTCTTGGCTTCGATCTCTCTTTATCTGTGGACGAAGGCTACATTATATAGCAGCAGCAGCAGGTGGATAGGGCACAAAATGCGTGTGCCTCCCACGCTCGATCCAGAACCTTCCTGCCACGTGTCTTTATCGGATTGGTTCCTCTTGTCTCGGATCACGTGCAGCCCAGGTGTGTGGAATGTTCTTCCTCGGACCTGTAATGAGATTAATACCATTAATCATTCAGAGTTCGCTGTATGCTCATTTAAAGCTAAGGCTGCACGAGGTATGTAATAGCAAACAAGGTGACTACTACACGAGGTAGGAAATGAACGAAACGAGATACAATGAACAAGGCTAACACAACAAGGAAGATGACACGAGGTCAGATAAGTCCAGCACGAGGTAAGAAGAAAATGACACGAGGTAACAAGGCTAATATAACAAAGAAGGTGACACGGGGTCAGATAAGAACGGCACGAGGTGAGAGGTCATAACACAGAGTGAAATAATAGAATAACACGCGATTTAGAAGAAACCTGGACGAGGAGAGAAAGAAACAACACGGAGACATTAACACACAAAAATAACACGAAGACACAAATACTAAAATAACATAAAGACAATTCGAGTACAAAGCTGCTCAAACTTACGAGCGACTCAAAAATGAGGACGACACGGGATGAAAGCAACCCGAAGATGAGAAACAGAGACCGACACGAAGTGTGGTCATGAGGTGAGAAAGACACGAAGACGAAAAACAAGAATCGACACGAAGTGTGGTCAGGGCGAGAAGGACACGAAGTCTAATGAGAAAAACCAACACGAAGACAGAAGAGAAATGACTCGGACTAAGGACGACACGAGGACATCACAGACAGACTCGGCTTGATTAGAAAAGAAGTGCACGACGTAAGACCAACACGAAGTGTGTTAAGTCAACACGAGGATAGAGATAACAAAGAAATGACTCTAACTGAGGATGACATGGAGACAACACCGACACACTCGACTTGAGACACTTAGAGCTTGAACTTTAGAGAAGGCTGCACGAAGTGAAAACAACACGAAGACAGAAGATGACACGGCTATCACGACACGTGATGAAGCAGTGGGACCAGGAAGAAATGACTCGAGGAACAACAGTAAGTGACACGAAAGCACACGAGCAAACATAAAAGGTGACACGAGATGACCAACTAAAAACAAAGGAGACGACACGAGGTTCACAGGAAGACGACTCGAAGTTCGTCAGAACAATTCGAGCTGCTTCAGTGAACAACATGAAGACAGAAAGTGAAGCGACACGAAGTTAAACAGTGGAAGATACTACTTGGAGACATAGAAGACAAAGATGGAACAATACGAAGTATAAACGGATAACCCGAAGTGTTGTAGGGATAAACGACACGAAATATGAAGGAAACAATACGGACACATGACGTACTACCTCATAGCAGTTTACCTGGAAGCCATGAAAGTTAACACGAAGTGTTGTAAACAAAGACGACAGGAAGTCATTTCGTGTTTGTGAGGAGAAACCACACGAAGTGTGGTGCATGTAGGGCTATCAATGAAGCTGATTTATAGAGCTGATTTATAGACTTGAAGAAATGATGCACTGATCACGCTGAATAGACTTGACGTTAGGACCAATGTATAAATGTCAAGGAAGATCAATGTATAACCTTGGAGGAGAAGACCTAAGTATGGGCATGTATAACCAATGAATGAGCTGAGGGGTTGAGCAATCAGCCATGACTGAACATAATCAAATATGCAATGCCATATCAGAACTTATGAAGAACTGCATTATGATCAAAAGGTGAGTAATAGCATGATGACTCACACAGCAGGATGACTCACAGTGAATAACACACATCAAAGATCAACTATTAAAATCACATCAAAGCCATCATCAAGATCATCGTAAAAACCACAGCAAAGCCATCAGCAAAGCCACAATTGAAACCATCATCAAAACCACAGGGCACAACAATCTCCCCCTTTTTGATGATGGCAACACTACACAGTGAGTCAGTCTGATGACTCAAACTATTCTCCCCCTTTGACTTCATCAAAAAGAAAATAGTTTGAGAAAGATAATCCAGTGATGTCATATGAGACACACAACATAGTTCAGCAGATGATGGCAACACCATATCAGAAGCATTTAAAACAATTCTCCCCCTTAGTCAAACAACTTATGCAGTCATGCATATGTAACAATACTCCCCCTGTGACATGGCATACGATATAGAGTTAATGCAGATGGATAACATGATCAGACAATCTAGCACATTGTCCCCTTATGATCCATGAAGCAAGAGAAATCTACAAGGATGAACTCTGGTTATCCAAAGGAAATTCTGAGAGTTGTGCGTTACATAAAAGAGAACCAATGTCAATCAAGACACATTGGTAGAGGGCAATATGATCAGAAACGTTTTGAAGGTTGAAACCAATTGAGATAGTGAAGTGATGAGCATCTATCAGCAAGACACAGACTGTAATCATAGTGAATAAATGAGGAAGACAGATTTTCATTAGCACACCAAATTCATAAATCTTTGTACACGAACTCAGATTCTTCAATTATAATAGATTATGAATGAGTTTAAACTTATCATCATGATTTAAGAATGATGAATCCAAAGTCATGTCTGAAAATTCATTACTCATATCTGAAACACCTTTTAATATAAATGAACCAAAAACTCATCTGACATTCATGTTTAAGCTCTTTCCATCTTACTTATTTAAAAATCAATGACTCCTATGGAAGTTACACAAGATGATATTGAGATTAAATAAAAAATAATTGTGTATGAATATGTCTTTAGATATTCAGAATTTTCTATTGATCAGCACTCATTTTTTTTTCTTGAACAAGTTTGGTTCAGTCAACACCTTTTTACGTGAGGCACAACACTTCTCAGGTGAAGTGACCCAGTTACTCAGTGTGACAACCATATTGTCTCTTAAGGAGAACAGAGTTAGCAATTTGGAGTGTCTTTTTACATGAGGAGACACCTTGATCAGAGGCCAGAATCCCCAGTTACTCAACACATCCATGCCATTGCTCTGCCAGATTTTCAAATATTTTTTGAAAGGAGAGGTAACTATGGCACTTCATGACTTGGGCTTACTCCATTTCTTTGATAGAGAACCCAGTTTCTTTGTGACCGAAGTCATTGCTCTTGCAACTTTTTAAATATTTTCAGATTTTTCAAACAAAGCTTAGTACACTGAAATGTTTAAGAACAATACCTTCTACATGTATCTTAACCAAGGATAGCCATGTCTTTTAAAAATTTTAGATTTCAGAAAGTTTTGCATGAAGTTCATGAGACAATCGGTTAAGATTTATTAAGCATGATGATTCAGATATTTTCAAGTCCTTTACATCAAAACTTAGGAAATACATTAGACTTAAATCAATTTGATTTATCAAAACATTCTTAAGCCAGTATAATAGAAGTTTCTTCTTTTCAGAATATGTCTGATTTATGTCTAGGGTGCACTGACTAAAGACTTTCTTTATTCAGATGAATCAATGACACTTTAGCAAATCAGTGGAGTCAACAAAGCATTTTTATCGTGAGAGTAGCAGAGAGCAATCATGATTAGACAAGGATTTAACATTAGAACATTTCAGTTTAGAAGACACTAGCTGAGTCTGGAGTACAGACAGAACAGCTATATAAGTGTAGACATCAGGGAATTCAAGTGAACTACTTATTTGCCAAGAATGGATCAGATTGCTAGACAGAAGGAGTTCAAGAGGTGAAGAGATGACATAGGAATGCTCCCCCTATCTAGATGCAATGAGTCATTTCTTTTTAGATTTTTCAATGCAAGGAAATGCAATGCAACTAACTACATGTATGCATGTTTAAAGGCTCTACTGGAGAAATTTCCGGAACATAGATATGTGATGCATTCAGCAAATGAGATCACCATGATCATGCATCATTACATTTATATGCAATGCATTCAGAGATAAACTACAATCATTTCCATGAGCATTTCAGATATTTTTTTTTAATCATATTCAGTTAAACAATGCACAAAAGAATTATCATGATATGCAGTGCATTCAGATCACACAAATTCAGAATACAGAGTTATCAGAATTTACCTGAATGGGGCTTTATCATCTTGGGTGCCTTGGTTTATTTACCCCTCCTTTTATTTCTCAATCCAAGGCACACCTGCAAATTTTGATCATTTTGATCCTGCAGGGACCCAAGCATCTTTGGGTCCTGCCTTAGCCCTGACAAGTGTTCTAACCTGTTTCTTAGCTAGATCAACATCAAATTTCATCAGAAAGCAATCATCCATAGAATGTCCAAATTTTCCACAATATCTACATGTACCAACAGAATTTTTGACTTTATTATGATGCACATTAGCAAAAACATGAGGCCTATGTGCATGAGCATAAGATTGTCTGTTGCTTACATGAACATTCTGTATCTTATTCTTAATCAGCCAACATTCAGAAGATTTGTGACCTTGCTTCCCACAGTTATTACATGAAAGTCTTGCAAGTGGTTTTGCAGGGAATTTGACTAGGGGGGGTTAACCGACTTCATCTGAACATGCCAACAGTCCTTGACTGTATGGGCATTTTTCCCACATTCAAAGCATCTGATATGCTTCCTTTTAAAACCATTACCTGCCCACCAGCATTCCGAAGCTCGGTGGCCAAATTTTCCACATTCAAAGCATGCCAGACTCTTATCTTTAAAAATAGTTTTATTTCTTCCAAAAACATCTCTATTTGCAGGGAGTTTTATATTCTGAGAGAAAGTTCTTCCCTGAGCATGCCAACAGTCTTTGACTGTATGGCCATGTTTTCCACAATGAGAATAATTAGAAAAGGTATTTCTATGAGGGCCTAACCAGCATTGTGCAGCAACATGTCCTATTTTTCCACAGTTATAACAATGAATTTTCTTTTCCCTAAGGACATGATTTCTACCCTGATTGTTTTGAGCAGCTGCCAGGTCATCCTTTTCCATCAAATTACACTCATGCATCACATGACCATATTTGTGACAATAGTGACAGATCATTTTCTTTCTAGATGCTTGCGAGTGTGTGTGAGAACTGTGATCAATATACACAGAAGAGTTCTTTTTATTTGTTTTCTGTTTTTCATTCTCTTCCTGATTTTTGTACTGAGGTGAGAATGAGGTAGAGGGTTTTTCTTGTTCTGAACTTTTATCAAAGACAGTCTTCAATTGATCTCCAGTAGCCTTCTCAGACTTCTTCATGGCTGGACTGTAACCCAGTCCCTCTTTCTGAAAATTCACATTCGCTCCAAGAAGCTTATTCAAATTGTCTCTTCCCTAAACAAATTTTGATAGGGAGTTTCTTAGATCTTCAATCTCTCTCTCGAGAGATACAATGTGGTCTTCACACAAGATGATTTGATTTTGCAGTTCATCATTTAGACTCTTCAGAGTTTCATTTTCCTGTGTCAATGTGAATTCATTATTCACTTCGTTTTCTTTTAAGATGGATTTCCCTTTTTCAAATGTCAGCCATCTTTCAGTGAAAATAGTGTTAAGAACCATCAACTTTTTGTTTTATTCATTCAGATGGATGTTTTCTTCTATCAGCTTGTCTTGTATTTTATCAGTTTCCTTCTTCTGAGTTAGCAATGAGTCATTTTCTTCCTTCAAGGAAGTGATTAAGTTTTTCTGTATATTATCATCAGAGTCTAAGTCCTCAATCAATTCCTTCAAGAATGCATATTCATTGCAAACAGATTCATCAGAACATATTGTTTGATCCTGAAGTTTTTCACATTGTTTCCTAAGACATTCATTTTCCAATTTTAGAGCATTCAAATCAGCACTAACAAAATCAAATTCTTTCAACAATTTTTCATTCTGAACTAAATCATCAACATGAGCATGATCATCCTCAACTGAGCTAAGTTTTTCTTCATTTTCTTTAACAGATTTTCTAAGATAGTCATTTTCAGTTTTTAGCCTACTTAGCTCAGAGCTAACACATTCAAGCTCATTCATCAATTTTTCATTCTGGTTTTTATGCATATAGATATTAGACAGGTAGGCGTCATGAGATTGCTTTATATTTGAACAACTTTCACATTGTGGAGTTGAGCTACTCCGATCACGTTTCTTTTTCAATTTCTTGTATTGTTTTCTTAATTGTTCATGAGACTCAAGCAGCTCAACATATGCATTCTCCCAATCATCTAAAGAAAAGTTTTTGAAGATGTTTACCTCCTCCTCATCATCTTCTTCTTCATTTTGGCTGCTGCTATGAATACTTCCTTTAGCCATCATGCAGTTGTCTTCATTTAACCTATGAGCTAGCTTCAGTTCCTCCAGGATGTCCTTGGCAGACCTGCAATCATAAACACAAGAGTGTAAGGCTCTGTCAGTGGCTGCTTTCATCAGATTGAAGGCTGTCTGATTTTCTCCATCCTTTGATCTGTGGTTGTTGGTCCATTTGGACACTTTCTTTGGTAATGTGTGAGGACCTTGTGAAATTAATTTCCACAGATCAGGATTAACTGCATCAACATAATTTCGTAGACTGATAAACCACGCATTAAAATTAGAACCATTGAAAACCGGTGGATCACCCATGAACGCTGATCAGATAAATGCAACAGGAATAATGAAGCACCAAGACAGCAGGATCGAATCTACAGATCGCTGGACCTTCTAAGCAGACAACCCGCTCTGATACCAATTGTTAAGGTGCTAGGCCCGGATACAGAGGGGGGTGAATGTATCCTACTAGGAATAATGCCCAAATAAAACTCAGATGCTAGACGCAATCACAGAATAAAATTATTTCAATTAAACTTATGAGCAAGCACATGGAGCGCGCCTATCCAAGCATCTAGCGGAAGTAAACACACAAAGCAAACCACTGCTCAATAGATTTTTAGGTGGTTCGGTCCTCCAGACCTACATCCACCCCTCACTCCCAACCAGAGTGAGGCTTCACTAGCAAACGCTAGAACCAAGCAGACTCAGTCTGCGAACAAGGTGCTGCCACACAGCTTGACCAGGGGAACAACCTCCCCTCTTTCTCCCAACCGGAGGGACACCCCAAGTGACTCCCAGCCACTTGGAAACCAGAGACCAAAGTCTCTCTTCCTCCAGTCCAGGAGGGAACCCGCCAGTGACTCCCCGTCACCAGCAACCAGAGGTCGAAGACCTCTCTTCCTCCAACCGGAGGGACCCCTAGACTTGAATCCTACAAGCCCAGAACCGGAGGACGAGCCTCCCTTCCTCTAACCAGAGGGAACCCACAAGTAGCACCCAGCTACTTGCAACCGGAGATAGCAATCTCCCTTCTCCTGAACCAACAGGAGGGACCCCGAACTCTCTACAGAGAATCGGAGATACAGCAAGTAAATAGTTCAAAGTAAAAACAAAACCCAGCAACAGAAAGCTGAAAAGATAAAATCAAATGTGGCTCTCGCAGGAGCTGGCTGGCCTGGATTTGATCCACGGTCCAGCAGGAACTTCTTCTGCTGCTTCTCTCTTTCTCCCAGCACGAACTCTCTTTTCTTTTTCTTCTTCTCACTGCTTCTTCCTCCTCCTTCTTCTCACTCTCTCTATCTCACTGTCTCTCTTTCTTCTTCTTCTTCTGCTCTCTCGATCTGACTCTCAGCTTTCTCTATCTCTTCTTTCTCTTCTACACTGCTATCTAGAGCGTGGAAGCTCTCGACTGCTCTCTATTTTTCCACACTCTCACGATCTCTCTATTTTTCCTTTCTTCTTCTGGATCGAGCTCTCTACAACTCTGCTTTTTCTTTCTTGGCTTCGATCTCTCTTTATCTGTGGACGAAGGCTACATTATATAGCAGCAGCAGCAGGTGGATAAAGCACAAAATGCGTGTGCCTCCCACGCTCGATCCAGAACCTTCCTGCCACGTGTCTTTATCGGATTGGTTCCTCTTGTCTCGGATCACGTGCAGCCCAGGTGTGTGGAATGTTCTTCCTCGGACCTGTAATGAGATTAATACCATTAATCATTCAGAGTTCGCTGTATGCTCATTTAAAGCTAAGGCTGCACGAGGTATGTAATAGCAAACAAGGTGACTACTACATGAGGTAGGAAATGAACGAAATGAGATACAATGAACAAGGCTAACACAACAAGGAAGATGACACGAGGTCAGATAAGTCCAGCACGAGGTAAGAAGAAAACGACACGAGGTAACAAGGCTAATATAACAAAGAAGGTGACACGGGGTCAGATAAGAACGGCACGAGGTGAGAGGTCATAACACAGAGTGAAATAATAGAATAACACGCGATTTAGAAGAAACCTGGACGAGGAGACTAAGAAACAACACGGAGACATTAACACACAAAAATAACACGAAGACACAAATACTAAAATAACATAAAGACAATTCGAGTACAAAGCTGCTCAAACTTATGAGCGACTCAAAAATGAGGACGACACGAGCTGAAAGCAACCCGAAGATGAGAAACAGAGACCGACATGAAGTGTGGTCATGAGGTGAGAAAGACACGAAGATGAAAAACAAGAATCGACACGAAGTGTGGTCAGGGCGAGAAGGACACGAAGTCTAATGAGAAAAACCAACACGAAGACAGAAGAGAAATGACTCGGACTAAGGACGACACGAGGACATCACAGACAGACTCGGCTTGATTAGAAAAGAAGTGCACGACGTAAGACCAACACGAAGTGTGTTAAGTCAACACGAGGATAGAGATAACAAAGAAATGACTCTAACTGAGGATGACATGGAGACAACACCGACACACTCGACTTGAGACACTTAGAGCTTGAACTTTAGAGAAGGCTGCACGAAGTGAAAATAACACGAAGACAGAAGATGACACGGCTATCATGACACGTGATGAAGCAGTGGGACCAGGAAGAAACGACTCGAGGAACAGCAGTAAGTGACACGAAAGCACACGAGCAAACATAAAAGGTGACACGAGATGACCAACTAAAAACAAAGGAGACGACACGAGGTTCACAGGAAGACGACTCGAAGTTCGTCAGAACAATTCGAGCTGCTTCAGTGAACAACATGAAGACAAAAAGTGAAGCGACACGAAGTTAAACAGTGGAAGATACTACTTGGAGACATAGAAGACAAAGATGGAACAATACGAAGTATAAACGGATAACCCGAAGTGTTGTAGGGATAAACGACATGAAATATGAAGGAAACAATACGGACACATGACGTACTACCTCATAGCAGTTTACCTGGAAGCCATGAAAGTTAACACGAAGTGTTGTAAACAAAGATGACAGGAAGTCATTTCGTGTTTGTGAGGAGAAACCACACGAAGTGTGGTGCATGTAGGGCTATCAATGAAGCTGATTTATAGAGCTGATTTATAGACTTGAAGAAATGATGCACTGATCACGCTGAATAGACTTGACGTTAGGACCAATGTATAAACGTCAAGGAAGATCAATGTATAACCTTGGAGGAGAAGACCTAAGTATGGGCATGTATAACCAATGAATGAGCTGAGGGGTTGAGCAATCAGCCATGACTGAACATAATCAAATATGCAATGCCATATCAGAACTTATGAAGAACCGCATTATGATCAAAAGGTGAGTAATAGCATGATGACTCACACAGCAGGATGACTCACAGTGAATAACACACATCAAAGATCAACTATTAAAATCACATCAAAGCCATCATCAAGATCATCGTAAAAACCACAGCAAAGCCATCAGCAAAGCCACAATTGAAACCATCATCAAAACCACAGGGCACAACACGAACCACCTTAAAATCTTTGAGCAGTGGTTTGCTTGTAGTGTGTTCTTCCATATCTCCTACCACCCTTCACAGATTGTCTTGAGATTTCTTATTCTCATTTGTGCTGCTTCCGCTAGTTGGTTATTTGGGGGCCAGTTACATATTTGCTCTTTTGTTTAAAAGGATTTTCAACTGGTTCATCAGATTGCTTGATTTGCTTCCGCTAGATGCTTGGATAGGCACGCTCCAAGTGTTTGTATTTGAGTTGAATCACATTGGTTCTATTCTGTGTCTATCTCTAGCTTCCAAGTTTTTATTGGCCATTATACATAGAAGGATACATTCACCCCCCTCTGTATCCGGGCCTAGCACCCTAACACCCTTTTGGTCTCTGCACTTCGATGGTGCGCTCAACTCCCAAGGCCAAGGGATCGGTGCTGTCTTGCTTACTCCGGAGGGAGTAACCATCCCCTTCACTTATCAACTTCGATTTTCTGCTACCAACAACATCGCTGAGTATGAGGCTCTCCTAGCCGGCTTGAAGCACGCATATTTCCTAGGCGCGCGCTATTTAAACATCATAGGAGACTCTCAGCTCGTTCTACGGCAACTTCTGTCCACTTACCGTACTCGTGACCCCAAGCTCAAACCTTATCAAGATTTGGTCACGCTCATTGCTAAGCGATTTCGTAAGCTGATCTATATCCATACTCCCCGTTCTCTGAACATTCTAGCTGATGCTTTGGCATCTCTTGCTTCCTCCTAATCTTTCCCTCTCAGTCGTAGTACTGAGACCATCGTCATCTAGAAATTGGATGCACCTTCTGTTCAAGATCCTTGGTTCATCAACCTCAGGAAATCTGTAGAGGCGAGAGTTGAGAAGGAAGATCTCAAGGAAGTTTCATTAACAGAACTAGAGGAGATTCTGGACGAAGAAGAATTGCCTTGGTGTCATGAAATCGAATTGTTTTGCAAAGAAGGGTCATTCCCAGAAGGGGCAAAGGTCGAGCATCGTAAAGCAATAAGAAGAGCCGTCGCAAGGTACACTATCATTGCAGGAGAACTGTATAGGCGCGCTACTAATGGAATGCTCATGAGATCCTTGGATGATGTAGAAGCTTGGAAAGTGGCTGAAGCGGCCCATTCTAGTGAGTGTGGAGGTCATGTCAATGGCCAGGCTCTAGCGAAGAAGATCCTTAGGCAGGGCTACTATTGGCCCACTCTAGAGGAAGATTGCTCCCTCTATGTCCGGAGGTGTCTTAAATGCCAACTCCATGCTGATAAAATTCACTCTCCAGCTTCGTCCCTCCATCCTATGACTGCTCCTTGGCCATTCTCTATGTGGGCTTTCGACGTTGTCGGCCCGCTCGGTGATCCTAATTCTCAGATCAAGCAAAAATCCTTCATCCTCACCGCTACTGAGTACTTCACCAAATGGGCCGAAGCCGAGGCGTACGCAGAAATCAAAGCTACAACGGTGTGCCGCTTTATCATGAAGAATATCATCTCGCGGTTCGGAGTGCCAAGCAGCATCATCATCGACAACGGACCCCAGTTCGTCTCCCAAGAGCTTAAGGACCTATGTAAGAAGTTCAATATTGCACTGCATCATTCATCTCCATATTACCCTCAAGGCAACGGTCAAGCCGAGGCCACTAATAAAACCCTTCTTAAAATCATCAAGAAAACATGTGAAACACATAAATTTTCTGATTGGCCTGAAAGATTGGTGGAAGCTCTGTGGGCTTACCGCACCTCCGTCCGTACCCCTACAGGGCAAACTCCCTATTCCCTGACCTATGGGATGGAGGCGGTGCTCCCATATGAGATCTTAATCCCTTCCCTTAGAGTGCAGCTCGATAAGGAACTTAATCTCGATGAACGTCGGGAGGCGTTGCTGGTCCAGTTGGAACTCTTGGATGAGAAGAGGATGAATGCGGCTGATCGCGTTTCTGTTTATCAAAAGAGGGTTTCGCGTTATTTTCAAAAGAAGGTAATTGAACGTAAATTCATGACGGGTGATATTATTTTGAAACACAAATTCATTCGGTCTGCAGGTCCTAGGTCCAAGTTGCAACCTAACTGGGAAGGGCCGTTTGTAGTAAAGGAGGCTTATCCAGGAAATGCTTATCGTTTAGTAAAAGCGGAAGGTGAGGAGCTCTCTCACCCGTGGAATGGGTTGTATCTTAAGCGTTTCTTTCCTTAAAATCTAAACCATGTGCTTCTCCGGCAATAAGAACTTCCTCCCTATCTTCAAAAAGAGGGTCCCGAGTAAGGCAATCACACACTACACGGCATCCCTGGTCGGGCTCCTTGCCTATAAGACACCGTTTTTCTCGGTCATGCTTTAGGGGAAAGTCGAAGTCCCTGTCCGCTTCATTCTTCGGCTGAATCCAGGGGCAAGGAGTAAATAAGGAGGAGACAACCAATCCAAACTCCCTAACGAGAAGAGGTCTCAAATAGGGGCAAGTCCGTTATGACCTGACGCCACAAGAAAGAAAGGAAAAGAAAAGAAAAAGAGTGCTCTTTACAACAAAATCAAAAGCATCATCTCAAAGTCTATGAATGAATTTTCAAAAGCTCCAAAGGAAAAAGAAAACTAGGCATGACAAGAGTGGCAGTACAGTTCCCCGCGGGACGTTATGAGCCCGGTCGCATGCATGCCTAAGTGGACAAAGGTTCGATGACGGACATAAAAGCCCCGACACAACAGACCAAATCTCTAATAGGGTTGTACGGTGAGGGAATCAAGTTCTAAAACTCCCATATCTGGCCTAAGCTTACCCCCATTATCTTTTTTCCTTTTAGGACTGAGATGAGTACCCTAGGTATGGCATTGGTAAAAATACCGTCACAATGATTAGGTCTTGGCTAGGGGTTGTCACACTATTGCATGCCAATCTCGAGACTCAACTGGTGCGGGACAATATGCTCTGATACCAAATTTGATGCGGGACAATATGCTCTGATACCAAATTTGATGCGGGACCGACTGACTCGCTAGCTAACCTACGACACTAGAGAGTGCGACCAGCACGCGCACGTGACAAGGCAAGCCGGTGTGACCGACTAACGTGAAATCCCTCCGGGTGGAGGCGTCTCTCAACAGAACTCCGAACCACGGCCGTCCCAAGGAGGGAGGCGCGACGGGGTCACAACGGGCGAGAGGCCGCGGGACGACATGGGAGTCTAGTCCGAGCTCGGTGCTCGACTAGGGCCAAGGGAGGTGGGCACTCTCAACTCTCAACCAGCAGTGATAAATACCGTCTAGCTAGGCCCTACACTCACTTGCGCGGCACATTCAATCGCATACGAGACAAGCAAACAACAAAGGAAGGAGCGAGACACGTACCTCCACGCCTAGGCGTGGGGAAGGAACCCCGGCCGAGTCCAACCACCCCGATACACGCGGGAGAAATAAATAGTACAAACGCCAAACGGGGCCCACTCCTCGCAGGGAGATAACAGGCTACAAACACAATAGCACACGGGGCGGCCGGCACACGGGCTGACGGGCAGCAGTCGTAGTCGGGTAGACGACGCCGGTAGATGACCGCCGGGGTCTCCCTCGTCCCTGAGATGGATGTAGAAGTGGACGACGTCGCCGAGGGTTGCGTTAGGATGCCGAGTCGCTGCTGGTACCACGAACCGGTGCTGGCCTCTTGAAGGATGACGCTCCACCTTGCTTGCTGCTTGCTGGTTGCTGCGACAGGGGGGCAGAGATGGCGCTGGTACACGGCTGTCCGGACAGCGTTTGTGGCGGCGTCTTCTCTGGTGGAAGGCTGACAGGGACGGCTTCCAAGGGGCAGTGGTGGCCGATGGGGTGCTGTGGGAGATTTGGGTGCGAAGGGCGCTGTAAACGGGGAGAAACAGTCTGCCTACGGGGTAGTCAGATCTGTGACCTTGGGTGGGGTAGTAATGGCGCAAGGGTACAGAAGGAATTCCGGCCCGAGATGTTTACTGGAGGTGTGGTGGGGTGTGAGGAGTCGGCCCACCAATTTTCAGGTCGATCCGTGGACGGGAGAGGGTACCTCCTTTGGAGGCCCGTTGCTGGCAATCCCGCTCGGGTACTGTAGCGAAGGATTGCGCACTAAAAGTGTGCTTGAAGACAACTTTCAGCCCCGATGGAGTTTTGAGGCGAGACCACTTAGGTTGGATTCGTAACTGGCAGAGGAACAACTCTTATGAAGGGAAATAGGGCTAGAAACGGTGGAAAGGTGGCGTAAACAGGCGGGCAAGAAGGCTCTAGTTCAGGTGAGACTGTCAGGGTGACAGCCAGCGCACCGAAAGTAGGTATGAAGGGAACTTTCTCTGTGGGTGGAGTTTTGAGACGAAACCAGTGGGGTTGGAACGGTGACAGGAAGGGGTACAAAAGTCGTGAAGACCTTAGAGAGAGAAGCCGCCCGGAAGTAGACGCACCAGACCGATCTTGGACACCAAATCTGCTGTCAGCACAGGGACGCCCGGGGAAGAGGATGAAGATCCCGCGTGCGCCGTCGCTTCACCGAACTCGTCGCCGTGAATGTTGGAAGAAGGTTGCTGGCGTAGGGATCCTTGGAGGAGATCTCCTACCCCTGGGCGTCTCACCCAAGGACTGGAGAGGGGGTGAGGGCGTCGCACCCTCAAGGAGGAGGAAGAGGAAGGGATCGCCCCTTTCAAGATGGTGGCTGCGCACAAGGCTTTTCAAACTTAATTCTTCATTATCCTCAATGGAAAATACATAAGAGCTTATATATGCTAGGGTTGAAACCCTAGCCAAAGGGGGGGGGAAAAGAGCCGCACATGGCTTGGGGGAAAGGGGGGTGCGAACCAAGGCAAGGGGGAAAGAGGGGCGCTCATCTTCCTAGATTCTAGGAGAGGGGGGGCGGCTGCCACCTTCCAAGAGGAGGGAAGGGAGTGGGGCGCCCAAACCCTAACCCTAAGAGGTGGGGGCGCAAGTGCCTAGGTGGGCCAAGCCCTGGTTGGGCAGCCATGCCAAATGGGCCAAGACTTGAACCAAGAAAGTGGCCCAATAACCTCCCTAGCCTCTAGCAAGCCTACAAAACACAAATAAAGCCTAATTGGCCTCAAAAAAAGGTCCATGACTGAAAGAAATTGTCCACATACGGACTAAACCAAGGCCCAACATGGCCCAAAGCATAAAATAAGTGATGATAGCTCCGCTAATCTGCCAACTGGTCGCCGAGCCAAAGGGATGCCGGCGAGATCCGTGTATTCCGTCGTAAACTGTGGCGCGTGTCCTCACCAATTCTCCCCGGGTGGGAAGAACTCGACCCCGTCGAGTAAGGGTCACAGTCGCTCAGGTAACGCTCCAGCAAGTCCGGGTCAATCCGCTCCAGCTCTCCCCGCGTGATCCAGGTGTCGTCTGTCTCAGGGCGCCCTCTCCAACGCACTAGGAAGCGCTGGTAGGCCCCGCTCCTGGTGGTGGTCACCTGCTCATCCAGTATACAATCGATGTGCTCACGCCTCTGTAATGGGGCTGGAGGAGGTGGACTCTCAGAAGGTGTATCGCTCACAACAGGAAGGGGAGGCCCAAGAAGCTCACTGGGAATCACTGCTGGATCCCGATAGGCCACTAGATCAGAGACGTTGAACGTCGAACTGATCCCATAATCATCTGGCAGCTCAATCTCATACGCGTTAGACCCAATCCGCCTCAGAACTCGGAAGGGTCCTGCACCGCGGTCCTGGAGTTTCTTTACGGCCCCCGAAGGGAACCGTTCAGGTCTGACCCTGATCATGACATACTCTCCCTCGCGGAACTCACGGGTGTGTCGATGCGCATCAGCTAATTCCATATAACGTGCGTTGCTGGCCTCGAGGTGGTGATGATGCAGACTCCGAATAAGATATGTAGACTCATACCTATGTGAATGCAGAGGTGGTCCTGGACATCCAAACATGGACCTAGCATGCTTATGACTCCTATATGATTGGACAACACGGGGAGGTCCTGGACAACCAAAGTTGTATCTATCATGCATGTGTGTCCTACCAAGTGTGCTAGACTTTGGGGGACCAATATGAATAGACTCACTCACCATGTAACCCCTATATGATTGTGGACGGGATGATGCATGAAAGAGAGATAAAGGAGTGAAAGGAGAGTGATAATGGACCATCTGGGGCTCCCTCCTAGCCAAACTCTGGGGTGTGGGTCCATGCATGGAAGGAGAGTGATAATGGACCTCCTCGTCACAAGGGGTGAAGAAATATGGATCGGGAGGTTTAATAGGAAAAGGATCAAAAGGGTCAAAGAAATGGAGACTTTTCCTAACATGCCCCTTCACTATACTTGCCCATGTCGGATATTCGCCAAGGTGCAAATGGTCACCTTTAGGCACTATGAATGATGGGGCAAGGGAACCATAAGGGCCAGGGAGACATGGTTCCTCCCTCGGCGTAGTAATGCCATAAGATGGGGGAAAGGCAACCTCATCGAGTATGGGAAAGAATAGAAGGACCTCGGAAGTGATAGGACCTATGGTGTACACCGAGGTAATAGACCCCAAAGCTGGGAGTGTAAAGCTATGACTATAGGGTTGGTCAGACCCTAAGGTCAACATGTAAGTCAACTCCCATTGATAATCTAAACTCCTAAGGAAGTCCTTCACATTTTCAAGAAAGCAGAAGGACCGAAAAGTGGTGTGAAAGGAGTTAAGGGGTATTATTGGGAGGGCTGGTCCCATGGGTGTATAGCAAGGAATGGAGACATCTAGAAGTGGACCCTCCCTTAGCCAGCTAGCTAAAGACTCTCCAATGACCAGTTCACCCTCGGAAGGTAAGAATGTCTCTATATGAGGGTCTAAGGGTGAAGTCTCTCTCTCGGGAGTGGAAACTGAGTCCTCTATGATGTGGGGGGGGTCACTCCCTAACTCCTCAACCTCAGTTAGGTACTCCTCCATCAACTCCTGTTCAGCCTCGTAACTCACTGGAACAAACCCAGGTGATGACATGGAGGTGGTCGGCGTAACGCCGTCATGGAAGACAAACTCACCGGGAAGGTGAGATGGGTGTAGGGTGCAGGTCCTCCTATCCAGGTCGATGGTCGCACTTCTTTCCTCCAACCAAGTTCGCCCTAAAATGATGCATGGACCAGCAAGGGTGCTGATCTTGCACCAAGCGCCATCGAAATATTTAACGGGGCCAAACCACCGTTGAAACTCGATAAAAGCTAAACCATCACGGAGAACAATCTCCCCAGTCTTAGAGAGTGACTCAACAATGTCTTGTGAGACACAGTTAGATGACACCCTACTGATGAAATCGATCTCCGTATGCATCCCATTAGGTAGGATGGCAGTGGACATGACAGGGCGCTGGAATGACTCGGTCATCGGTATAGGGATCGGGTCTCCCGACGACTGAGTGGTAGGGGCGACACTTAGAGGTCGTACCATAAGAGCATCGAATCGGACCAATAGGGATGACTCACCTGACATGTGGGCTCGAGGAACCACCATGGGGTTGGCGCGGAGCTGGACATGCAAGACTCAACGAGACAAGGACAAAACTCTAACTAGACACAAACCTAACATGACAATGCAATGGTGGGTTACCTAGATGAACGAAGAGACTCAATGCAACCTAGATAACTCTAAGGCCTCAATTGCACCCTAGACAACCTAAAGACTCGAATGACCTAAGACCCCAATTTGTTAGAACAAACTGGTTCCCTAAGCTCTGATACCAAATTTGGTGCGGGACAATATGCTCTGATACCAAATTTGATGCGGGACAATATGCTCTGATACCAAATTTGATGCGGGACCGACTGACTCGCTAGCTAACCTACGACACTAGAGAGTGCGACCAGCACGCGCACGTGACAAGGCAAGCCGGTGTGACCGACTAACGTGAAATCCCTCCGGGTGGAGGCGTCTCTCAACAGAACTCCGAACCACGGCCGTCCCAAGGAGGGAGGCGCGACGGGGTCACAACGGGCGAGAGGCCGCGGGACGACATGGGAGTCTAGTCCGAGCTCGGTGCTCGACTAGGGCCAAGGGAGGTGGGCACTCTCAACTCTCAACCAGCAGTGATAAATACCGTCTAGCTAGGCCCTACACTCACTTGCGCGGCACATTCAATCGCATACGAGACAAGCAAACAACAAAGGAAGGAGCGAGACACGTACCTCCACGCCTAGGCGTGGGGAAGGAACCCCGGCCGAGTCCAACCACCCCGATACACGCGGGAGAAATAAATAGTACAAACGCCAAACGGGGCCCACTCCTCGCAGGGAGATAACAGGCTACAAACACAATAGCACACGGGGCGGCCGGCACACGGGCTGACGGGCAGCAGTCGTAGTCGGGTAGACGACGCCGGTAGATGACCGCCGGGGTCTCCCTCGTCCCTGAGATGGATGTAGAAGTGGACGACGTCGCCGAGGGTTGCGTTAGGATGCCGAGTCGCTGCTGGTACCACGAACCGGTGCTGGCCTCTTGAAGGATGACGCTCCACCTTGCTTGCTGCTTGCTGGTTGCTGCGACAGGGGGGCAGAGATGGCGCTGGTACACGGCTGTCCGGACAGCGTTTGTGGCGGCGTCTTCTCTGGTGGAAGGCTGACAGGGACGGCTTCCAAGGGGCAGTGGTGGCCGATGGGGTGCTGTGGGAGATTTGGGTGCGAAGGGCGCTGTAAACGGGGAGAAACAGTCTGCCTACGGGGTAGTCAGATCTGTGACCTTGGGTGGGGTAGTAATGGCGCAAGGGTACAGAAGGAATTCCGGCCCGAGATGTTTACTGGAGGTGTGGTGGGGTGTGAGGAGTCGGCCCACCAATTTTCAGGTCGATCCGTGGACGGGAGAGGGTACCTCCTTTGGAGGCCCGTTGCTGGCAATCCCGCTCGGGTACTGTAGCGAAGGATTGCGCACTAAAAGTGTGCTTGAAGACAACTTTCAGCCCCGATGGAGTTTTGAGGCGAGACCACTTAGGTTGGATTCGTAACTGGCAGAGGAACAACTCTTATGAAGGGAAATAGGGCTAGAAACGGTGGAAAGGTGGCGTAAACAGGCGGGCAAGAAGGCTCTAGTTCAGGTGAGACTGTCAGGGTGACAGCCAGCGCACCGAAAGTAGGTATGAAGGGAACTTTCTCTGTGGGTGGAGTTTTGAGACGAAACCAGTGGGGTTGGAACGGTGACAGGAAGGGGTACAAAAGTCGTGAAGACCTTAGAGAGAGAAGCCGCCCGGAAGTAGACGCACCAGACCGATCTTGGACACCAAATCTGCTGTCAGCACAGGGACGCCCGGGGAAGAGGATGAAGATCCCGCGTGCGCCGTCGCTTCACCGAACTCGTCGCCGTGAATGTTGGAAGAAGGTTGCTGGCGTAGGGATCCTTGGAGGAGATCTCCTACCCCTGGGCGTCTCACCCAAGGACTGGAGAGGGGGTGAGGGCGTCGCACCCTCAAGGAGGAGGAAGAGGAAGGGATCGCCCCTTTCAAGATGGTGGCTGCGCACAAGGCTTTTCAAACTTAATTCTTCATTATCCTCAATGGAAAATACATAAGAGCTTATATATGCTAGGGTTGAAACCCTAGCCAAAGGGGGGGGGAAAAGAGCCGCACATGGCTTGGGGGAAAGGGGGGTGCGAACCAAGGCAAGGGGGAAAGAGGGGCGCTCATCTTCCTAGATTCTAGGAGAGGGGGGGCGGCTGCCACCTTCCAAGAGGAGGGAAGGGAGTGGGGCGCCCAAACCCTAACCCTAAGAGGTGGGGGCGCAAGTGCCTAGGTGGGCCAAGCCCTGGTTGGGCAGCCATGCCAAATGGGCCAAGACTTGAACCAAGAAAGTGGCCCAATAACCTCCCTAGCCTCTAGCAAGCCTACAAAACACAAATAAAGCCTAATTGGCCTCAAAAAAAGGTCCATGACTGAAAGAAATTGTCCACATACGGACTAAACCAAGGCCCAACATGGCCCAAAGCATAAAATAAGTGATGATAGCTCCGCTAATCTGCCAACTGGTCGCCGAGCCAAAGGGATGCCGGCGAGATCCGTGTATTCCGTCGTAAACTGTGGCGCGTGTCCTCACCATCAACCTAAAACAAGGAAGGTCTCGTGTTGCTAGAGAGGCACTGATTTTTCAAAATCCAAAAACATCAAATATTTTCAAAATCCAAAAACATCAAATATTTTCAAAATCCAAAAACATCAAATATTCTCAAAATCCAAAAACATCAAATATCTTTCAAAATCCAAGAAAACATCAAATATTTTCAAAAATCCAAAACAACAAATATTTTCAAAAATCCAAAACAAAACAAATATTTTCAAAAAATCCAAAAACATTAAATATTTTCCAAAACTCCCAAAAATACCATCATATGCATAGCATGCATCGCATTTTCATTATGTTTTCGCCTATTTAATAAGGCTCCACCCCTTGACCAAATATCACGAAACAGTCATTATCTAACTTGCTTCAAGGCAAGGGGTTGAGTCTAAGAACAGATCTAACTTGTTTCATGTTTGAGTGTGTGCAGAATACAGGGAGAAGTCCAAAAGCAAAAGCTCACAACTATGCAGGTTCAAAGTGTGTAACGCGCCAGCATCAGACCGTTACAGTCATATAACGGGCCCATCTTTGACCGTTATTTCCCTTCAGGCATGGGCCTTCTTCCTTTTCATTGAACCATCACTATAACGGTCTGGGATCTACCGTTACTTGAATATAACGGCTCAAGACCCATCCGTTATATCCTTCAGAGACAGGGCTCTTGTTATTCTCATTATGACAGCCTATCGCAGGACCATTATTTCCTTATGGCGGCCCAGTGCATATCCGTCTCTACTCCAGAAGCCCTGTCTGTTCACATCATTCTAGCCTTTCAAACTATGGAACTCAAGATCATTCAACTATGGCAATCTCATCTCATTCAAGCAAAGATTAATGAAATATAATTCTTGATAAATTCAACTTCGATTGTCAATTACATGATATCTCTCATGAACAAAAAGAAAAATCAAGATACATTCAATTTCTTATCCGCAAGAGGGCGGATTCTTCTCAACTCTTTCATGTAATCTCGGCGTGTTTCGTCGTTCTCTTCAACTTCTGCTTGCCACGGACGCACCTTGCTGATCTCCCACATGGTCAGCACGTTTCAGACTGCTCGTTCATCTTCCTCAGTCCCCATCTTCCTAGGTAGAAGGGGAGGGTAGTGTGATAGTGCAGAAACGCTGATTCGAGGTAATCCGATCTGAAGATGGCATCGGTGCGGGTTGTAGATCGCCATGGTACTGTTCCCTACTAGCTGGAGGTCCAGGCCTTGACGCCGCGGTATTTTGAGAAGAGTGCTTCGGAGGACTCTTGGTCACATGATGAACTTGTCCATTGGAAGAATGTTAAGGAAGAGGCGCCATTCGTCCCGAGTTTTCTTATCCGCCGTCTTGCATTCAACCTGAGGAGAATATCCAAATGCCCCTCCAATAAAGAAGAGAGGGTGGCTCCCGAAGATCCGGCTTGCTGAAATTATGTCTTCCTTAGGAAGGAATTTGATTCTTATTCCCATCCAGCACTCAAGGAGTATCATGGAACCAAACAAGGGGTCTCCTATGCAAGCCGAGCTTAGTCCTTCATAAAGGTATGAGAGGACCGCTTGAGAGATAGACATTCCCCGCCACAGCCCGCTAATAATGCCAAGATTTTGGATGTCTAAGAGGTGGTCGGTAGTGGTAAAAAGAAAGACTCCACACAAGCAAACCGCCACCGCCTTGGCTATTGCTTCATGTCTCTCCCACTTATTTTTACAATGAGACACTATCCACTGTGCCAAGGGTATCAAGTGAATGTGGTGTGGGCTGATCATGGTTCTCACGTCCTTTGGATTGTGAATGAAATCACTCAAGATCAAGGACGGGTCGATAGGCTCTATTGTGTAGCAAACCCGGTCTTCATCCCCCACCTTAGTCTTAGGAAGGGCTAGGTAGGTCTCTACCTCTTCTAAAAGGACGGTTGCTTCAAAGGAAGGGAAGATGAAAGTATGAGTTTGTGGATGCCATAGTTCCACAAGTGCTGAAAGGCTTGGCCAATCGAAGGATAATTTCTGGAAATTCTTGCCTAAAACCAAGAGGGGTTGAAGGTGCCATGCTTTAAGGATTGAGGTGATCTCTATGGGAAGTGCCTTTACCATGGGAGCCACCCACTTCAGATTGGAATAGCACCTTGGACCAGGAAGGGGCTTGAGAAAAGAAAGAAGGAAGTCATGAAAAGAATAAGTGTAGCAAAATTCTGAACTTTGGATGAGTTGTGAGAACTTACCACTCTTTGGGCATTGGAGCTTAAGTGCTTGGGAATTGATGTCAGCCGCTGGAGTTCTCCATGCTCTTTTCTTGCAGCTTTGGGGCCAGTGTAAGCTTTCTCCTCCATAGCCATCACCTCGAAGCTCCTCTTCATCATGCTTTCTGCTCTTTGGAAGAGCTCTTCAAACCATAGAACAGAGGTTTCAGCAAAGCTGCGATTTTGATTAAGGTTCCAAGTTGCTAAGGCTTATATTTAACTTTGGAAGGATAAGACTTGGGTTAGAAGGCTTTATCTTCAATCAGGATAAGTTCTAGTCATGAACTAAGTGGCTAAACCTCGGGTTTTAGTTATCTCAGCTCAATCCGTTTCGGATTACAACCCAGATTCTAACGGTCCATCGTGCGGCCGTTACTTCATTCCGACGCGCCAGCCCTTGGCCGTCGCATTTTCTGTGGGTTTCAATTCCCCGAATCATGTTCTGTGGAGAATAACGGTCTACGGGTCTACCGTCACTTTCTGTAACGCGCAAACCCTGAGCCGTCGCATTCCCAGCCACTCAGTTCCTTCTCTTCTGGGCTAAACACTTCCTGACGGTCTTGCTTATGACCGTCTCTTGATTCTGACGCGTCTCCTTCAGACCGTCGCATTTCCTGCTAGTTGCCCTGACCAACTATCATTCTGCCATGATCAACGGTCTGACCCTTGGCCGTTATTTGTCTTTGACGCACCCTCGGTTGGCCGTCGTTTATCCTGATGCCCCACTGCCAGAGTGGGCCTCTGATGATTAACAGTCTCTCACCAGAGCGTCGTTTGATTATGACGGTCAGATCTTAGACCGTCACTTTCTCTGCTGCTGAGTTCAGGCTATTCCTTCTGCCCTTGCCTAGACCTGGCAGTCTTTCACATTGTACACCTCGTTTTCTTCCCATTTTCATACATGCATTCCTGCATACATCTCATTCATTCATTCACATTTCATCCATCCTGCATTTTTCACATTCATTCATTCACCCTCGCATAAAATTAAAACAAAACAGAAAACTAAAAAGAAGGAATCTCATTCCATTTTGCCAAAGGTTCTATACAAGTGATAAAGAAAACATAAAAAAGGCATCATTCGGCCGGTCTATCAGCCGGGCCACCATCATCCTCCCCATCCTCAGGTCTCCTCACGGGTGGCGGTGCTATGGAAGCACTCTCCTCCTGCTGTCCTCTCTCTGCCCTCTCATTTCGTCGTTGGCCGACAGAACTGACAAGGAAATCCCCTACTGAGCCGCTAGGGGCAGCACTCCTATGTACCCCACTCTGGGAGGCACTCCGCTCCGGTCCCCGGCCCATCATCCGGACCGTCCACTCCAGTGTCCGCAGCTCGATCTTCAGTGTAAAGATCTGACGCCGCGTCTCCCGTGCCTCGGTCCGGTAGCGATCCAAGTCGGCCGTCCCGATCCGAAGCTCCTCCACCTCAGCTCGTGCCCGCGCTAACTCCTTCCGGAGTTGTTCCATCTCTGCATCATCTGGGCGTCGCGGGGTCTCCGCTCTCAGCCAGGCCATCTCTGCCCGTACCAGCTCCGTCTCTGCTCGGGCTCGATCGGTCTCGGCCCGGCTTTTCTCTACCTCAGCTCTCGCCTGGCTGGCCTCGGCCACTACTGCTGCTAGATCCCTCGCCTGTAGATTGCATTTCATATCATTAGTCATGAAGCATTTAATTAGGCATAATCATAAGCATTTTTAGTTTCTTACCCACTCCGCGAGGGTGGCCTCCGCCTCCTCGGCCCGGGCAACCGCCCGAGCAAAGTCGGCATCCTGCTCAACCCTGCCTCCCGCAGGCTGCGAGGAAGACGATGGGGCATCCGGTCCAGCGCGTTGGGCTCCCTCGGCCCGCTGCATTTAGAAGTCATGGTTAGTTGACATTGGCATTTGCATCATGAACATCATTGCATAAATCATGAGCATTTAAGTTTTTAGTCTCACCAGGAGCTCCAGGGCAGACCGGTACCCGTCCCGCTGTTGGATGGTGGAGTGGAGTAGCCCTTCCAGCTCGGCTATCCGTCCCTCAGGGTCTAGCTGCATTTTAGAAAGCATGAGTCAGCATATATCACATTGCACATTGCATAATAGAAAAGTTTAGAGTTTTAGTTTGCATACCGATCGTCGGGTACCTCGGTACACCCGGTCGTCATAGAGTCGAGCGAAGGCCTTCAGATATGCCTCGTCGCTCTCGTCTCGCTCCTTCACCGCTCGGCCCCGCCTATTCCAATCGTGGACGTACTTCGCCTTCCGGGCACACCAATCCACATTGCCATTGATGCCCCTTGCTGACTTGCCGGGGTGGTCATCGTTGTGGCGTGGAAAGGTCACCTCGGGCTGGTGTAGTCCCCGAGTCCGCAGGATCAGCCTGTAGTGCAGAGGCTCGATGATATGGATGCAATGCAACCATATGTCTCACCCCCGGTACGATAAGGCCGCCTCCACCCATGGCTGTCCCGTATAACCCTCGTCGCGGTATGGGGTCCATCTCACCTGAGAGCATTTAGTTCATTCATTAGCATATAAAAGCATTAAAGATATTAGAGATATTTAGAAAGCATTTAGAAAGCATTTAGAAAGCATTTAGAAGCATGTAGAAATCATTTTGAGTTCTGGACTTACCGATGTATGCGGGAAGGAGTCCAAGTCGTCCTGGATCATCCGGGTCAGTCTAATGATCGACCCTGTGTCCCTCGCCACCGACCAACGCCTCGCGATCGGTATGCGGCCGGGATAGAGTAATGCGCCTCTCCCGATGCCCGGGAGGTACATATAGCTCCAGATCTACATTTAGAAATAGAGTCAGTTGCATCATTGCATAAATCATTGCATAAATCATTGCATAAATCATAGCATCAATATTCATGGCATAATAGAAAACATGAGAAGTGCATTAACCTGTAGGAAAGGCGAGAAGCCGCCCAGCATCGTCTACCTGTCCGTAGTGCTGAGGGACTCGAACAGGAATGCGAGCACTGCCGCTCCCCAGGCGTATCTCCTGACTCTGCCCAAATCCTCTATCATCGGCAGCAGTCTGCAGCTGATGACATCTGCCCTAATCGCGAAGAGGAGCTTCCCGAATAGCAGCATCAGGAAGCGTCTGAGCACTCTATCTCCCTCTGGTCCCGCCTTCGCCGCCACGCGAGGGCGCACCTGGTCTATCACTCTGCCTAGATGCTCCTCGGGTAGCTCTCCCACGGCGATCGTCGCTCCTCTCAGTCCCAAGCTCTCCTGCAGCACTGACCTCGAAAGCTAAGAGGAGGACTGTCCCGGCTTGATCAAATCTAGCCCGAGCAGCTGCTGCGCCATCTCTCGGTAGTCGCCGTATGTCCACCCTGTCACCGCGGCTCCGTGGACTCTCAATCCGATAATCCTCGCTATGTCTTCTAGCGTGGGGATCATGTGGCCCCATGGGAAGATGAAAGCTCGACTGATCGGGTCCCATCTCTCGTGCAAGGCGTACAGTAGCGGCGTGTCCATCCGGATCACCTCGATGCTGAGCACCTCGGCGAATCCCATGCCGGCTAATCTCTCTCTCTGGTAGTCGGGCAATGCCTAGTACACTGCCCGGATCTGTAGCCAGGAGATCCGCGATCGTCTCTTCCCCTGCATTACATATTAGATCATTAATTAGTCCAATTGGCATCATATAATCATTGCATAAACATTCATGATTAAAAAGAAAACAAAAATTTGAAAATTGAAAACCCTAAAAAATAGTTTAAGTCTCTGGCATGAGTGACGGCCCTGTGCTAGGGCGTCGTTTGACTCTGACGGACTCATCATGGTGCGTCAGACGAGTGACGGTCGCTGGCAGGACTGTCACATTGTCTGCATTTGGGAATTTTTTCCCATGCATCCCCGTGGTCTCCCACTATGGCCAAATGGCCTACAATTGTTCCTAGTGGGTTCATAGACCCATTTCTACCCCTATTCCCCACATACATTCATAATAAAAACACAAAAAAAATTAATTAAAATTTGAAGTTAGGGCGGAAGGACCTACCTCACGGTCCATGCCCCTTTTCCTCTTCTTCTCGGGTTCTTTGGGTTCCTTTGCACCCATTGGGGCTTCCCCTTGGTCCCCCACGGCCGTGGGATCTTCATCTTCTTCCCTTGGATCTCTTCTCGCCGTTTGTTCTTCTTCCACCGGCAGGATTGCTTCTTGTTTGAGCCGGCGGTGGAACCGCCAGATTGCTTTCTTCTTTCCCCTCCCCCTCTTCTGTGGTGGTGGCTGGGGAGCCTCGTCGCCGGCCATGGTAGTAGTGGGACGGTGGTCGCCGGTGGTTTCTCTCGGTTGGTTTTTGGGTGATGAATGTGGATTGAATGAAGGCCGTGACCGTTCGGTTTTATTTTTTGAACGCTCAGGAAATGCGGCGGTCTATCGACCGACCGTCACATCATTCTGACGCGTCTGGATCTGACCGTTACATGTGTTGGCCCTGTTTTATTGAAGAATGTGAACCGCCTAGTTTATGACGGACTAGGGGTGGTCCGTTACTTGATGTGACGCACGTACATGAGACCGTTACAAACTTGCAAGTTTCTTGATGAATTAAATGGTTTAATTAATGTCAAAATGGTTCCATTTTTTTCCATGTTGTTCCTTATTGATGCCTCTCGCATGTACAAATGGTTATGTTTTGATTCATGATCATATTTATTATTGGCTAACCTATCTTTCATGAAGGAATTATGAGTAAAATCATGCTTTATTGTCCGTCAGGCAGGTAAGTCAGGTATTGTATCTCGTTCCCTCACTCCCTTGATGCATTACTATATGTTACTTATGATATATTACCTCGAGAACCGGCTGGTCATTCATGTGTCCTAGGATCTGATGTTCCCCTTAAACAAAAATGATGATGATCTAAGTTCACATGTTTAATCGTTGGATAGGCCGTTAGATTGGAAAATTTGGGGACGATGGTTCTATCTTGCACGCCGTGGTTGCAGATAGTGTCCTGACTCTGATTTCTCCGATCTAGCAATATTATTCTCGAGTATTTGATATTTTATCTTTCTTTGCATTTGTTTTGAAGATTTCTTTTCCTTTAGCCCAGCATGCATCATGCGCATTCTTTGAGCATTCATGAAGCTTCATCTGTTCAAGGTATCTCAGTGATGGTGAATAGTTGTGTTCTTGATTCTGGATGAGGAGAATTATTCCATTCTGAATTAGAAAGTTTCCTTCGATCTGCTCGCTTGATCTGGTTCGCTGAAGATTCTTATCTGGAGTTTAGTCTCTTTCTTTTCCGTTGCCTCCGGCGGCTAGCCGTGTTTCCTTTCCTTAGTTAATTAGTTGCTCCAGACTCGCATCCCTTTGGCTGGCTATTTCCTTGTGATCAATTCAAAGTTTTCCAGAAAATTCCTATCGCTTGTTGGTAAAGAACGGGTGTCGTTTACCTTAACGCCCTCTTTTTGATACACTCCGCTTCATTTCCGCTTCATCTTCATGTTCCATTTCACTTTCGCTTCACCTCCGCTCGCTCCCCTGCAAAGAGGACGTTAAGGAGGGGCATCTGTTGACACCCGTTTTATACCCAATAAGTCGGGTCATCTCCTTATTTCATTCTATACGATGCTCCGAGTTGTTCACCCTTCATTGAGTCTCTTGATTAGTTGAAGCCTATTTCTTGGGTCTGAACTCTTTGATCGGATATGGCTCCTAGTGGCGTTTCATTGGATGAATCTTAGCAAGCCCCTCATTTCATTCTTGAACCTCAATGATAATAACGGTAGGTTCTAGGCGCGTTGTTTCATTCTGACGGATGGGTCCTGGACCGTTACTCTTTGAAGAGTCTTAAGGCTTAAGGCCTCGTTGTAAAGCTTATCCTTTTGATTCCACGTTGATAATAACGGTTTGTCGTGCAGCCGTTGTTTCATTCTGACGCCCTATGCCTTGGCCGTTGCTTCCTTGAAGAGTCCAACTTGTTGGGTTTTCTTCCCGTTGATCTTATCTCTTTAGGATAAGGTTGAAAGTAACGGATGATCCTTGGTGCGTTACTTCCAAGTGGCGGTCTGTCGTGCAGCCGTTACTTCCTTCCGAGAGTCCTGGCAGTTCAGGCCTTTTCTCTACTACTCCGTGGTCGAGATAAGGATTTGGATTGACGATATCTCTTTCAAATCTGATCCTCAGGACCTTCCGTTCGATTCTATGGACTCTTGGTGATATTATCTTCGAGGATTTGCTAAGAGTTATCTCTTTATCTTGTTTGAATTATCCTCTGCTCGACCTAAGAGTTTGAGGGTCTATAAATAGAACCCTTGACTTCATGGCCAAAGGGGGGAGATTTTGAATTCACAACGAAGTGCTGCCAAACTCAGGAGCCATCTTCATCCAAGAGGAACTGCTTCCCACGTCCATCCATCTCATAATCAAGGGAGTACTTTGGTTTTGGTCTTTCAAGTTCATCATTGCATGCTTGAGTTCTTCCCTGGTTTTTCCTCAATCAAGCCATTGTCCCTCTTCCTTCTCCACTTTTTTCACTGTCCTCTAAGCATATAAACATCTTCCCAAACTTTTAAAACACCCAGAGGGTTTAAAAAAACCAAAACTCCCCGGTAATTCTCTCTCCTTTTGATGATATTGAGTCCTTTGAGAATTGATGCTATGCTTGTGAAAAGGACTAATTGAGGTTATTGTGTTTGGTCTTTTTACATCTTTGGCAGGTTTACAGGTTCATTGACACGAGGCCCAGGTCTTCTAGCCGGCTGGAAGAGTTGGAGTTAAAAGAATTCAAGCTTTGTTACTGCAGGTTATCTGACGGCCTTGTGCAGGCGCGTCATTCTCCTCAGGCGGTCTATCGTGTGGCCGTCACTTCCAAGCGACACACGGGGTTCTGGCCATTACTTCCAAGTTGATCTGCAGGCTTTCTCTAGTTTTCTCTCCCGTGGGCGGGTGTTTCATCCACCTATTTCCAAGGTATATTCAGGTTCTTTTGACTTGTTTTACTTTGGTGGCGATCACATCTTTCCTTGGTATTGGGCATTAGCTGTCTTCTTCATCATATCTTCATATTTTCCTTACTTGTTCCACCTTCATGGTGTGTTTTTATTTATTCCTTGTTCCACGCCCCGGCGTGTGTTTTCCTTTTCCTTAGCGTAGTTGGATTGAGATAGCATGCCCATGCTAGAGCTAGCTATGATTGCCTAGGTTCATGATCACATGTTCATAGGTTTGAGTAGATCTTTGATTGTTTGTTTGTTATCTTACCATATCGCTCTCCAAACCTCAAAAGAAAGATAGAAGATAGACAAATAAATATCAACAATAATGTCTGTACATCGCTGTGTCAAGCCTTCCAAGTCTGTACAGCCCAAGTCTGTACAACCACTGTCTCACTTGGACTTGAAGTCTATACAGTGGTCCATCTCTGTCAGCGTCTCAAGCTGCAAGTCTGTACAGAGTCTGGCAGCCTACAGTGCATCGTCTCTTCAAGTAAGTACAGCCTTGGCGTATGCATCTTAAAGTCTAAACATTATGGAGCTTCGAATCTTCAAGTCTATACATCCTTCATTGGCCAAGTTTACACATCGCACTGTTCATGCATCAGTTCGTTAAGTCTATACACTCTCTCACATTGTACACACTTGCTTCATTGCTATTTCTAAGTCTATACATCGGTTGGGTCGTTAAGTCCATACAATGCATATGTTCATCAAAGTCCATACATTGCATTGTCTTCAACCAAGTCTATACATTCTATTCTTTTGATCAGCAAGTCTATACACACTTCAGCATATGTGCATCTCCTTCAAAGACGAAGTGTATACATCCTTCCAAGCATTCAAGTCTACACACTCGTTGTTTAGCCTTTACATCAAAGTCTATACAGCATGTGTCTTGTATGAAGTCTATACAGCCTGTGGCTTGTCCATCAACTAAATATTTTTCAGCAGAGTATATACTCTTCAGAGGTTAAAGTCTGAACATCCTTCTGTGAAGACTGTACACACTTCAGCACATGTGCATCTCCTTCAAAATGAAGTCTATACACTCGTTTCCAAAGCTTCAACTCTATACACTCGATATTAACCTTTAAGTCTATACACTCAAGCTGCATCATGCCTGTACACACTTTGTTAACAGCCTGAACCAAGTATATACATCCATCTGATATCTTCTTATGACTGTGTGATAGGTACTGTTCGTAAAGCCTATGAAGTGCACGTGATCCGAGGTTGGCACCTGGCACGTGATCCGAGGATAACGCCCTAATTGCTGCAGCTATAAATAAGAAGCCTCCTCCATCTGGAGAAGACAGATCAGATAAGAAAGGGGAAGAGAGTGATTGAGATAGAAGATAGAGCTGCAGAAAGGCAGTGAGCAGAATAAGAAGAAAGAAGAAGAAGAAAGAAGGGACAGAGAGAGAGCCTGCGAAAGAGAAGAAAAAGAAGAGTGAGAAGAAGAGAGAGCTAGAGCAAAGGAAGCCTCAACTGAAAATCTGTTCCTGCTGGACCGTGGATCAAATCCAGGCCAGTTAGCTCCTGCGAGAGCTTTTGTGCATTTTATTCTTCCAGCTTTCTGTTGTTACGTTTTTGTTTTTCCTCTTAACCATTCACCAGTTGTTCTTCCGATTCTCTAGTGTGAGGTCGGGTTCCCTCCGGTTGGGAGGAAGAGAGGTCCGAGACCTCTAGTTTGCAGGTGACTTGGTGTCACCTGTGCTTCCCTCTGGGTTTCAGAGGAAGAGAGACTTAGGTCTCTAGGTTCCCCTCTGGTTTGGAGGAAGGGAGGATTGGTCCTCCGGTTCTGGTCTTGTGGGTTGCAAGACTAGGTGTTCCCTCCTGGTCTGCAGGAAGAGAGACTTGCGTCTCTGGTTTCCAAGTGGCTGGGAGTCACTTGGGGTGTCCCTCCGGTTGGGAGGAAGAGGTGAGGTTGTTCCCCTGGTCAAGCTGTGTGGCAGCAATTTGTTGCAGACTGAGTCTGCAGTTTCTAGCCTAGCTAGTGGAAGCCTCACTCCGGTTTGGAGTGAGGGGTGGACGTAGGTCTTTGGACCGAACCACCTAAAAAATCTCGGTGTTCACTTGTGGTTTATTTTTTACTTATATGTTATTTTCTCTGCTGCGCTCTTTAGATGTTTGCTTAGGAGCGTGTGAGGGCTAATAGATTTGTGTTGTCTTGCTGAGTTCCTTCTAAGTATTTTCAGCACATTTCATCAACTACTTTTAATTCCGCATACTTGAGCATTAGAGTTTTATTTGGGTGATATTTGAAGAGGGATACATTCACCCCCCCCCCCTTTGTATCCGGGCCTTGAACCCTATCAATTGGTATCAGAGCGTAGGTTTCTGACTGAACAGATCCAACGATCTGCAGAGGATCCTGTTACCTTTGGTGCATTTCTGAATTTTCTCTCTGTTGCATTAATCTGCTTGCCGATTTAATCAATGGGTTCTCCACCGGTTTTCAATGGCTCTAACTTTAACTCATGGGTTAGCAGTCTACATAACTTTGTGAATTTAATGGATCCGGATCTGTGGAAGTTAATTTCACATGGTCCTCATAGACTGCCACAGGAAGAGTCCAAATGGACTAAAAGTGACAGATCAAGAAATAGAGAGAATCAGAAAGTTTTGAAATTAATGAAAAAAGCTACTGACAAGGCTCTACATTCTTATTTTTATGACTGCAGGTCCGCTAAGGACATTCTGGATTAGTTGAAGCTAGCTCAGAGGATGAATGAGGACAGCTGCCTGATGGCTGATAAGAGCGACCATAGCACTGATCAAGATGAATTTGAAGATGCTGAAGAGGTAATCAATCATTTCGATAGTTACACTTTAGATGACTAGGAAGATGCCTATGCTAATTGATAAGTGTCCATTTCTTATGACAATTCATTGCATGTACACCATTTTATGTGCATATAATTAGGCAATTATGCATATTTCATAGTTAACCTCAACTCCGCATTTAAATTGGAGCTTTCACGTAAAATGATTAATTTGATTATCTTATTTAATAATAAATTAAAGTTGAGGGCCATGAGCATTAATTCTCTATTGCATAATCATGAGCATTTGAGATTTATGTGCACATTGTGGTAATTTTTATGGACTAAAGTGTAATTACGTGTGTGTAGGACACCGAAGGTAATTACAAAAGAAGCCGGGGGCAAAATTGTCACCACTACTTTGACCAAGTCAAAAAGCACATATTTTGGTTGGAGGGAAAAGAAAGTTCAAAATTTTGAATTCAAAGTTTGAAAAAAAGGAATTCAAAGTTCAAAGTTTGAAAAGAAGGAATTCAAAGTTCAAAGTTTGAAAAGGAGGAAAAGTACATTCAAAGTTTGAAATGAAGGAGAGGAATGATGAGTCTTGGGAAGGGGATTGTCCAAAGCCTAAGGAGGGTGTACTCACCTACTTTTTCTCTTCCGCATGCATCATATTCTACTCAAATCATATCCATCCATCTCCTTTGATACAATCTCCACCCTCCATCTACCCAACTTTTCCTATAAATAGCCCATGACAAGAAGGAGAAGGGTGTTCTTCTTTTGGCAATTTCTCTCCCAACCTTAGGCCTCCGAGTTCTCCCTTTTAAGTTAGTTTTCAGCTCATGCACTCTTCATCAAAGTTCTTTGTTTGTAAGTTCTCTACAACTTCTTCTTCTGGAGAATCTTCTAGTTCCTTCTAGTTTTTAAGCTATTTCATATTTTTCACTGTGCTGTCCTGTTCATCTGCAAACCCATGTTTCTCTCTGTTCTTTCCCATATTTCTTCCCCTTCTCATCATTTTCTCCTCTTACTGTCTTCATGAAAGTCCTTTATTTTTAAATGTTCTACAACTTAGTTATCTACACCATCTTCTAATTCTCTACTGTTTTTAAGTTATAATCTCTTTTTCAAGGTGCTATCCTGTGTTTTTACTGTTTATCCGAGGTGCTAGCTTCAGTTATATCTCCATTTTGAAGCCCTTCTTCTCTTCTTTTCTCTCTGAGTTCTTCATTAAAGTTTTTCCTCTCTTCCCCCTCTTCAACTTCTTCTTCTTGGGCATCCCATAATTCCTATTGGGTTCAAAGTTATTCACCCTCCAAAGACTGATTCAACGACGAAGGTGACTTCCTCCCGGCGTAGACGACATCTTCCACAAGGTTGTTCGTGATCCAAGGCCAAGAGAGGACGGCGCTATCATGACCATTGCTGCTACCATCTCCAAACTCCAAACTCCAGGCTTTTCTTGTGTTATTACTTTTGTGATATTTCACTTCATTGTAATCTCATTGTGTCATTAGTATAAACTTGTTTCACATTTCATGTACTCTTTCTTTTAAGTTAATGAAAGGAGTTGTTCTCTTAATCTAGTTCTTGCTCTTCTTCCCTCTCTATCTCTTTCTTCTATATCTTCTCTCCACTTCATGCAGTTATTTTCTATAGCATAAGCGCATAGTCATGGTGTGTTCAATTAAGTGTTTGGTTTGTTCATCATTTCACTATTTTCTTTAAGCAAATCCAAATCACAAGTGTTTTTCAAAGGACTCTAAGGTTTTTAACTTTAAAAATCTCTTCTTCCCTGTGGATTCGACCCGTGCTTGCCATACTACTACGTTCTCTTTTGATCATTTTGTGCGAGTTCGGTTTTAAGATTGTTATACGCGTGTTTTAAACGACGAACTTTCGCATTGCCAATTTTTGGCGCCGTTGCCGGGGAGGAATGATGATTTTTGGTTTAAGAACTTTTTTTTCCTTGTGTTTATAAGTGTACTAATATCTCTTTCTTTTTCTTATTTCTAAAGGTGAAAAAAAAAAGAACGAGGGAACGCACTTCAAGAATCGAAGCTAAAAAATCAAAAAAAAAGAAAAAAAGAAGTAGTTAAGAAGTAAGCTCTCCTCCCTTTCCTTAGTCTTTTTATCATTTCATTTCAAAAAAGAAAAGAAAAAAAGAACGAGGGAACGCTTTTCAAGTAAGTATCCAAACTTCTCCTCCTTCATTTTAATTTTATTTCTCTACATTTCATATCTTGTGGTTAGATAGGTTCACTAAATAAAAACAAAAAAATCATCACTTGAACTTCAATAAAAATCTTCATTGTAAGAGTAGAACCCACACTTCCATCTTTTAGGTCATGCATCATTTAGGATAGAATTTATTTTTCCTTGTTGTTTAATTATTGTTAATTACATTATTGAAGATTGCGGGAGGCAAGGTGAGTACTCTATTTTTTTCAAAAGCATGCTCATACATTTCCATGCTTGCATAGAACCCCTTGTTTGAACTTGGTTTGTTGCATATCATTTCTAAAATATTCTAAGGGCAATACCCATAAACAAGATAAGGTGGAGATTTCATCACTCTTCCTTAGCCCACAAATCACAATTCCCATGCATCTTTGCATCACCTAGACCTTAAATAAAATCCAGTAGACATTGGCCCTAGATTCACACTGTGATTCTTGTGTTATTTGGGCTTATCCTCTTATGAAAATCGGTGCCTAAGGCAAGAGGGTCGGACGGCAAACGCCTTAAGCGGGCTAGTGGTTTGGCATAATTAGGTCCCTACGAAAGTAGGGGAAACCTCCCACTACCTCACCCCTTACCTGGCCGGTGGAAATATTGAGGGTGAACTTAATTTTCACTTTAGTCATTTTGTGAAACCCAACTTGTAGGTCTAGGTCACATCTAGGGCAGTAAGTAATTTGTGTGATAACTTGTTTGTGTTTACATAAAAACAAAAACAAAAACAAAAAAATCTCATCTTCTCTCTCTTCGTCCTAGTTTGTATCAAAACCAAAAAAAAAGAAAAAAAATTAAAATAAAAAAAATTAATTAAAATCATCTCTCTCTTCGTCCTAGTTCATGCAAGGTAGACGATCTCAACATCCAAACCTACTAGGACCTATTCAAGAAATTGAGAGAGTCTTGTATCTAGGGAACGATCTCCAACAAGATCTCATGGCCGAAAATCAAGGACCTCACCACCAAAATCTAATGACCGAAAATCCCGATCCTCCAAATCAAAGGAAGGACTATTTCTTGCCAAATCAATACCAACCGTCTTTCTATGTCCAAGTACCTCAGAACCAGGCAGTTCATTATGAAATCAAGTCTAGTACCATCCAAATGTTGCCATCTTTCTATGAAAATCCCAATGAAGACCCTTACAAACATCTTGATGAGTTCTTTCAGATATGCTCAACTGTTAAAATCCAGAATTTCTCTTATGATGCTCTTAGGCTAACTCTCTTCCCATTCTCTCTCAAAGATAAAGCCAAACATTGGTTAGGAGCCTTGGGTAGGATCATTGATACATGGGCAGAAATGCAAAAAGAATTTTTGAAGAAGTTCTATCCCATAGGACGAACCAATACGATGAGAAGAGTAATTACTGGATTCACACAAAACCCAGGGGAACATATCCATGAAGCATGGGATAGACTAAAAGATTTATTGAGGAAATGCCCCCACCATGGGTTATCAAGATGGCAAATTGTACAGGCATTCTATGAGGGTTTGGCGGAGAATTATAGACAGATGGTGGATGCATCATGTGGGGGAGCATTCATGAGTAAGAGCGAGGATGAGGCTTATGATTTATTTGAAATGCTTAGTGAAAATTCCTTAAGCCATACCTCGCTTTCATCATATGAAAGAATGATTGGGCCTTCTAAGAGGGGTGGACTTTATGAAGTTAAGAGCCAAGGTGAGTGTGAGAACAAGATGGATATTAATGCCATAAACCAAAAGTTGAATAAAATGGATTTGTTGGCGCAAAAGATAGAGAAGGTCGATATGGTTGTCCAAAAGCTATACCAGTTGTTGTCCATGTCTAGACAGGAACCCTCTTTCCCTTCTGCCCCTCAACCTCAATAATTCTCAACCCCAAGTCAAGAAGAAATCTATGCTTTGTGTTCGAGCCCTAGCCATTCCGTGATTGGGTGTCCCACAGCAGCCCAACTCCCCCCATTTATCCAAGAACAAATCTTTGCTGCTCAAGGTGTCTCCAAGCCCACATATGATCCTTATTCAAACACTTACAATCCGGGCTGGAGAAATCATCCAAATTTTTCTTGGAAGTCTAACCAAGGCCCATCCACCCAATCTCATCCCTCACACCATCCAAATTCAAAACAATCATTTTTCATGCCAAGTCATTTAAACCAAAATCTCTCTTATGAGCCTCCTTTCCATCAATAATCACCTTTCCATCAAGCTCAGGCCCCATATCCTCAAGCTCAATTTGCTCAGGGCCAATTTCAGCAATTTCCTGCACATCGTTCACATCAACCACATTATCAACCACCTCCTACTCATCCCACTTTTGATGACAAGTTTGAACAACTCCAACAACTCATCCTTACCCAAGCACAATCCATTTCCAAGTTGGAGAACCATATAGGGTAACTTGCTGCCAATAACATGAGAAGAGAGGTAGGTCAGCTCCCTAGTCAACCGGTGGCCAACCCCCGCAATCAACAACCTCCAGGCTTCCCTCCAAGAGCTCCTATTCTTCCTCAACACAATCAGCCAAACCAACCTTAGCTGCCCCCTCCTATAGGCCCTCAATTCGAGAATGCCAAAGCCATCTCTAGCCTTAGGAGCGGGAAAATTCTTAATGACCCTTATCAGGCTAGGGATGTGGGTAGTAGTTCGGGCCAAGATGCCCACGAGGAGAGTGATAGTGAAGATGAGGAGCCAACAATTTTGCAAGAAAAGAAGAGGCAAGAGGGGAGAGAAAATAAGCTAGACAAAGGGAAAGCAAAGGTTGATGAAGGACCCCAAGAGTATGTTCCTAAGGTCCCATTCCCTGATGCATTGAAGCCTAAAGCTCCAAAGAGAAAGCCGGTCCAACAAGAAGAACTAGTGGAATTGTTTAAACAGGTGAACATCAATATTCCACTATTAGATGCGATCAAACATGTACCGGCATATGCAAAAATTTTAAAAGAGCTATGTACACCAAAAAGGGAACCAAAGGCAATAACACAAAAGGTCCGCTTGTCTGAAGATGTCAGCGCAGTTGTTATGAATCATTTACCTAAAAATTTGAAGGACCCCGGAGCTCCACTGATTTCTTGTGATATAGGTGGAATTACATTTGATAGAGCATTGCTGGACCTTGGAGCCAGTGTGAACTTGTTACCCACCTTTATATATGAGCAGTTTGATCTAGGGGAGTTGAAACCCACATCTATAATCCTTCAACTGGCAGATCGATCTGTAAAGACTCCGAATGGACTATTGGAAGATGTGATTGTGAAGGTGCATGAATGTTATTTCCCGGTGGACTTTCTTATTCTGGATATAGCCTTGTCCCAAGAATTAAAGCACACACCTATCATTTTGGGACGTCCGTTTCTTGCTACGGCTAAGGCCAATATAAATTGTGCCACGGGGATGATGGATATTTCCTTTGGATGAGAGAAGGTTTCTCTGAATGTGTTCAAAGCATCTCAATATCCAGACCATGAGGAGGAATGTAATGTCATTGATATTTTTGAAGAACTAATTGAAGAAAGTCTGGAAGTTAATGAGGAATGTCTAGAAGAGGGTAGCATGCTCCAGGATTCCCCACTTTCTAGTGCACCCCACTCTAGAGTAGAACCACTCCCTCCACTTCAAGTTGAACCTATTCTTCCATCTTTGGATCAGCCGCCCAGTCTAGAATTGAAGGCTCTGTCGGATCCTTTGAAGTATGCTTATCTAGGTCCTAATCAAACTCTACCCGTAATCATTGCTTCCAACCTCACTGCTACTCAGGAATCCCAACTCCTACATATCCTTCAGGAGCACAAGAGGGCGATAGGTTGGTCAGTGGCCGATTTGAAGGGTATCAGTCCGGATGTGTGTATGCATTACATTTACTTGGAGGATAATGCCAAACTGAGCAGAGAGATGCAACGTCGGCTGAATCCAAGTATGAAGGAGGTTGTGAAGAAAGAAGTTGTCAAATGGTTGGATGCCGGGATCATATATCCCATTTCTGATAGCAAGTGGGTCAGCCCAACTCAAGTTGTTCCCAAAAAGTCAGGGCTGACAGTTGTAACAAATGAGAAAGGAGAAGAAGTTCCCACACGATTACCAACTGGATGGAGAATCTGCATTGATTACAGAAAACTAAATTCAGTCACGAAAAAAGATCATTTCCCACTCCCATTCATTGATCAGATCTTGGAGAAACTGGCTGGGCAGAAGTATTATTGCTTTCTGGATGGCTATTCTGGGTATAACCAAGTTGCAATTTTCCCAGAAGATCAAGAGAAAATAACCTTCACATGCCCCTATGGCACGTTTGCTTTCAGAAGAATGCCTTTTGGGCTCTACAATGCCCCTGCCACATTCCAGCGATGTATGATGCCCATTTTCTCTGAAATGGTGGGGGAATACTTGGAAGTTTTTATGGATGACTTTTCAGTGTTTGGTGATTCATTTGATGATTGTTTGGGAAATTTGACTCGGGTATTGAAAAGATGCATTGAGTCGAATCTATTGTTGAGCTGGGAGAAGAGCCATTTCATGGTAAGAGAAGGGATCGTTTTAGGCCATGTAGTTTCAGAGAAGGGAATAGAGGTTGACAAGGCCAAGGTTGATGTGATTTCTAATCTTCCTCCGCCTTCTTCGGTCAAACAGATCTGTTCCTTTCTTGGCCATGCAGGATTCTACCGCAGATTCATTCAAAACTTCTCCACCATTGCTCGACCACTTACACAATTGCTCGCCAAGGACACTCCCTTTCATCTTGATGAGTCATGTCTAGAGGTGTTCAATTCTTTGAAAGCGGCTCTCACACAAGCTCCCATTCTTCAATCTCCTGATTGGTCGCTCCCTTTTGAGATCATGTGTGATGCCTCAGACTATGCTGTAGGAGCTGTCCTAGGTCAAAGAGTTGAAAAGAAACCCGTGGTGATCTACTACGCAAGCCGCACCCTCGCTGATGCCCAAGTGAACTACACCACCACGGAAAAGGAATTATTAGCTGTTGTGTTTGCCCTCGAAAAGTTTCGATCATATTTGTTAGGGGCGAAAGTCATTGTTTATTCCGATCACTCAGCATTAAAATTTTTGATGTCTAAGAAGGAAGCCAAACCCCGTCTCATACGGTGGATTTTATTACTACAAGAGTTTGATTTGGAAATAAGAGACAAGAAGGGGTTGGAAAATGTTGTAGCTGATCACTTGTCTAGGATTGTAATTCCTGAAAGTGCCCCTATGTCTGATTTCTTCCCTGATGAACAAATTCTTTCCATCTCTCACACAACAACCACTTGGTTCGCTCATATAGTCAACTACCTGGCAGTACGGCAGATTCCCGAAGGGTGGTCTGGACAGGAGAAGGATCGATTCTTTTCTAAGGTAAGGCACTATTTTTGGGACGATCCGGAGCTATTTCATATGGGTCCAGATCAAATAATAAGAAGGTGTGTCCCCGAGGAGGAGCAACAATCTGTTTTGAACTTCTGTCATAATCTCGCTTGTGGGGGACATTTTTCAGGAAAGAAAACATCGGCGAAAGTGTTGCAAAGCGGATTCTATTGGCCCACATTATTCAAAGATGCTTATGAATTTTCCAAGACATGTTTAAGGTGCCAAGCCGTGGGAAACAATTCAAAAAGAGATATGATGCCGCTCAGTCCCAGTCTGGTAGTAGAAATTTTTGATGTTTGGGGAATAGACTTTATGGGACCATTTCCACCTTCATTTGGCAATGAATACATTTTGGTGGTAGTGGACTATGTTTCAAAATGGATTGAAGCTGTTGCTACTAGGACAAATGATCACAAGGTTGTGATGAAGTTTGTGAAGAAACACATCTTTTCTAGATTTGGTTGTCCTAGAGCTATCATTAGTGATGGGGGCTCTCACTTTATTCATTTTCAATTCCGAACTCTACTTCGCAAATATGGTATCACTCACAAGCTCGCTACCCCCTACCATCCCCAAACCAGTGGCCAGGTGGAAGTGTCAAACAGGGAGATAAAAACCATTCTGCATAAGACAGTTCGGCCAGATAGAAAAGACTGGTCCGAGAGACTAGATGATGCACTCTGGACCTACAGAACTGCATTTAAGACTCCTATTGGCATGTCACCTTACCGTCTCATTTTTGGAAAAGTCTGCCACTTGCCTGTAGAGCTTGAACATAGAGCATATTGGGCCATCAAACAAGTCAACTTTGATCTCATTCAAGCCGGGGCCCAAAGAGCTCTACAACTCAATGAGTTGGAGGAACTAAGAAATGAAGCCTATGAAAATTCAAACATCTATAAAGCCAAAATGAAAGTCTTCCATGATAAGCATATTCAAAGGAAAACTTTTCAACCAAATCAGAAAGTATGGCTTTTTAACTGTAGGCTGCGCTTGTTCCCTGGAAAGCTCAAGTCCAGATGGGATGGACCGTTTGTAGTTGTCAAAGCTTTTAACCACGGTGCCGTCAAAATTTTGAATCCTAAAAATGGTCAAATTTTCACTATCAATGGTCAAAGATTGAAATATTATTTGGAAAATGATCAGTTGCAAAAAGAATCCATTGTCCTAAGTGGTCTGGAATAAAATCTTCGTGAGCTCTCATGTGTCTGGCTGAAGACGGAAAACTTAGCGCTTCTGGGAGGCAACCCACAGTTTTGGTTGTTTTGACGTTTTTTGTTTGAGTGTGTTTTAGTAGTCAGGTTAAGGCCAAGGAGAGGAAGTCATCGGCGCCTATGACATTGATGGAGGTTTCGTGCCGTATATCTGGTTGTCTCTTTCCCACTCAGAAGTATTTATTGATACATTATTCTTTTACTTTCAATTCTACATGCCATTGAGGATAATGTCATTCAAGTTGGGGGGGGAGAGAAATTTTCATGATGCATATAGTACAAACTGATAGGAGTTCTGTCTTGCATAAAGATGTAAACCCCATTTTGAGTTTCATGATTCATGCTTAAATTAAAAGTAATTCTGGAATAGAAAAGGTTAGGGAGAAGGATGATGGAAAATTTAGTCAATCTAGGTATGGAAAACTGGTATAAGAATCCCTTTAAAGTTCATGTGCACTAAAAAAAAAAAATTACATTACACACTAATGAAACAAGCAAGACAAGTCCTCTGCTATTTTAGGTATATTGTCTGATATTCTGCACTTCTTAAGAAAAGAGATATTTATACAAAGCTTTCTGCCAAATTATCTATCAAATAAGTGCAATGGCACTATGAAAAAAAAGAGAAAAAAAAAGAAAAAAACACCATGAAAAATATCCCTAATCTTAGTAACCGGGCCTACTTCACCTAAGACGTGTTGAGGTTCGCGTAAAATAGAAAAGGGAACCTGGATCTGCGAAACTGGGCCTGCTTCTCCTAAGGCAAGAGTCGAGGTTCACGTTGAGCAGTGAAGGGTAGTGCAACATCATGTGTGGTATAAAAGATCCCAAAAGGACAAAATAATAAGGCAGACAAAAGCTAATATACTTAATGCTCTGATCTAAGAGGTGCAGGGTTGAAAGACATTTGCTTGGAATAGCGAATGGGGGATGCAATTGTCTAAGCTGTGGATTTGGTAGTTACACATGCACAAGTGCTATTGAGCTTTAATTTGAATTCTTAATCATGTACTATTAAGTTCCTACATAAGGCTAGTGTGCATTAATGATTCTAGATTCCTAATCTTTGGTTGATTCTATGAAGGGATAACTAGATATGAGAGTATGAATTTTACAAACTCTTGTTAGTCCTAAAATTTAATTTATTGGCATTGCTAAGGGACTAGCAATGAGTAAGTTGGGGTGTGTGATAAGTGTCCATTTCTTATGACAATTCATTGTATGTACACCATTTTATGTGCATATAATTAGGCAATTATGCATATTTCATAGTTAACCTCAACTCCGCATTTAAATTGGAGCTTTCACGTAAATTGATTAATTTGATTATCTTATTTAATAATAAATTAAAGTTGAGGGCCATGAGCATTAATTCTCTATTGCATAATCATGAGCATTTGAGATTTATGTGCACATTATGGTAATTTTTATGGACTAAAGTGCAATTATGTGTGTGTAGGACACCAAAGGCAATTACAAAAGAAGCTGGGGGTAAAATTGTCATCACTACTTTGACCAAGTCAAAAAGCACATATTTTGGTTGGAGGGAAAAGAAAGTTCAAAATTTTGAATTCAAAGTTTGAAAAAAAGGAATTCAAAGTTCAAAGTTTGAAAAGAAGGAATTCAAAGTTCAAAGTTTGAAAAGGAGGAAAAGGACATTCAAAGTTTGAAATAAAGCAGAGGAATGATGAGTCTTGGGAAGGGGATTGTCCAAAGCCCAAGGAGGGTGTACTCACCTACTTTTTCTCTTCCCCATGCATCATATTCTACTCAAATCCTATCCATCCATCTCCTTTGATACAATCTCCACCCTCCATCTACCCAACTTTTCCTATAAATAGCCCATGACAAGAAGGAGAAGGGTGTTCTTCTTTTGGCAATTTCTCTCCCAACCTTAGGCCTCCGAGTTCTCCCTTGTAAGTTCCTTTTCAGCTCATGCACTCTTCATCAAAGTTCTTTGTTTTTACGTTCTCTACAACTTCTTCTTCTGGAGCATCTTCTAGTTCCTTCTAGTGTTTAAGCTATTTCATATTTTACACTGTGCTGTCCTGTTCATCTGCAAACCCATGTTTCTCTATGTTCTTTCCCATATTTCTCCCCCTTCTCATCATTTTCTCCTCTTACTGTCTTCATGAAAGTCCTTTGTTTTTAAATGTTCTACAACTTATTCGTCTACACCATCTTCTAATTCTCTACTATTTTTAAGTTATAATCTCTTTTTCAAGGTGTTGTCCTGTGTTTTTACTGTTCATCCGAGGTGCTAGCTTCGGTTATATCTCCATTTTGAAGCCCTTCTTCTCTTCTTTTCTCTCTGAGTTCTTCATTAAAGTTTTTCCTCTCTTCCCCCTCTTCAACTTCTTCTTCTTGGGCATCCCATAATTCCTCTTGGGTTCAAAGTTATTCACCCTCCAAAGACTGCTTCAATGACGAAGGCGACTTCCTCCTGGCGTAGACGACATCTTCCACAAGGTTGTTCATGATCCAAGGCCAAGAGATGACGACGCTATCATCACCATTTCTGCTACCATCTCCAAACTCCAAACTCCAGGCTTTTCTTGTGTTATTGATTTTGTGATATTTCACTTCATTGTAATCTCATTGTGTCTTTAGTATAAACTTGTTTCACATTTCATGTACTCTTTCTTTTAAGTTAATAAAAGGAGTTGTTCTCTTGATCTAGTTCTTGCTATTCTTCCCTCTCTATCTCTTTCTTCTATATCTTCTCTCCACTTCATGCAGTTATTTTCTATAGCATAAGCGCATAGTCATGGTGTGTTCAATTAAGTGTTTGGTTTATTCATCATTTCACTATTTTCTTTAAGCAAATCCAAATCACAAGTGTTTTTCAAAGGACTCTAAGATTTTTAACTCTAAAAATCTCTTCTTCCCTATGGATTCGACCCGTGCTTGCCATAGTACTACGTTCTCTTTTGATCATTTTGTGCGAGTTCAGTTTTAAGATTGTTATACGCATGTTTTAAACGACGAACTTTCGCGTTATCACTAATCTGTTACACTCCCATGAAAAATTGAGGAAGAAGAATAAAAGTCTGATAAAGAAGTTAACAAGTCTAGGGGATCCTATTTCTGGAACTGAAAATCTTGAAAATCCTGAAATTCTGAAAACTGAAAATGAAATACTCAGAAGACAAGTGTCGAAACTAGATGGAATCCAATCATAACTTGATCATGTTAAATCTGAAAACACTAAACTCAGAAAATAATGTCAGGAATCTTAAAAAAAACTAATCAGTCTTGAGAATGAAAACAGATTGATCAATGAAGAGTTCAAGGCTGTTAGTGTTGCGAACTTAAAGTTTCAGGAAAACTTTGAAAACTGTAAATCAGAATATCCAAGTTTTCTAACTGATGTTTTGTTTGATGATGATAAACTTGAGCAGGAGAACACTAGTCTAAAGGAGGAAATTGAGAAACTAAAACAGTTGAACTCCACCATGTCAGAGAGATTGCTGACATTTGAAAAAGGAAAATCTGTTGATGAAAATCAAAATGAGCTCAAACTGAAATCAGAAATTCATACCCTTAAAACTTTGAATGATGTGATGCATCAACAAATTCTGGTATGTGAAGAACATATAGTCAACTATGAACATCAGGTCTCTTCTCTTCAATCTGAAATAAATGATCTGAACAATTCTTTGTCAAAATTCGTAAGTGGACAGAAAAACCTAGACAAGCTACTAGGTGTAAAAATCAACACTAGGAAGGAAGGGCTGGGCTACAATAATGCTAACAAGAAAGAATTTCAGAGCAAGTTGATGACATCTTTTATAAAAGCTTCAAATGTAACCACCACTTCAAAAGATAAACAGCCCATTGTTCAGAAAACCGAAAAATAGAACAAAAATCAGAAAAAGATTGAAAAATAGAAAATAAATAAAAAGGGTTCACTAGGGCATGTTGATCACAGTTCTCATACACATTCACATGCATCTAAAAAGATAATGTCATGACATTATTGTCATAAATTTGGTCATCTGATGTATGAATGTAAATTGATGGAGAAGGATGATATGACTGCTAGGAAACTTCATGATAGAAATCCTTCAATTCAGAAAAAGAAAATTGAATGTTTCCACTGTGATAAATTAGGACACACAATTGCACAGTGCTGGTTTGCAAGTGATAAGGAAAAATCACATTCATATCATGCTAAATTTCATGCAAACAGTCATGCTGTTAACAAGAACAAATTTGATTCAATAAACCAGCATATGACATGCTTCAATTGTGGAAAATTGGGTCATAAGAGATCCAAATGCTGGCTGAGGGGTGGTGGAAGAAATTCTAACTCATGTCTTCACTGTGGCAAGATGGGCCACACTACAGCCCAATGTTGGCATGCTCAGGGAAGGAAGTTTGACAATAAATCTGGTAAATTCCCAGTCAATAGAAACATTTCTGGTAGAAATGGATTTATGTTTGAAAGGAAAACACTTACATGTTTTGAATGTGGGAAGCCAGGCCATAGAGCTGCTGACTGTTGGCTGGCTTATTTTGGTAAACAGAATTTTAATTCTGTTAACAGAAATTTTCATGCATATGCACATAGAATTCATGCTAATAAGAATGTGCATAAATCAAATCTTAAATCTACTCCATCTTGCTATTATTGTGGTACATTAGGTCATTCAATGAATAATTGCTATTTGATGAGATCTGATGGCTTACATGGTAAGAGGTTGTTTAGAACACCTGCCAAAGGTGTCACTATTAACCATGTAGGGCCCAAGACTGTTTGGGTACCTGCCTATGCAAAATAGTGTGCTAACTTGCAGGTGTGTCTTGGAAGCTGAAGAATAAAAAAAAGGGGGGGAAATAAACCATGGCACCCAAGTTGATAAAACCCCATTCAGGTAAATTCCTCACATCTGTTCAAATGAAATTTATGGTTGAGTTGATAAGTCATAGTTTCATGCATACATACTTTTTATTTGGTTTGACTCTTGCATTGAGCTTTGTGGGCTTTCTTGTTTGTACTTTGAGTTGAGTGCATATATGAGTATTGCATAACCATGCACTTGACATACAATCATTGAAAATCTGATGCATATAGGACTGTTGGTATTGCATTGTCATGCATGACCACTTTGGTATATCAAATGATAAGCTACTAAAGGGCATAGAAAATCTGTCTGGAGGTTCTTACTTTGTGTGAGATGGTCTTTTAGACCAAGTTCTCCGTCAAGTACCAAGGGTCAAATTTGCATATCAGAGAATGTCTGCATCTTCATGTGAATATTTTTCTTTATGCCCGTGCATACATGTAGTTAATTACATTGCATTTCATTACATTGAAAATGCCAAAAAGATAGATTGAATGCATACATTTAGGGGGAGCATTATTCATACTCTTGAAATCACACAACTGTTTTTAGATTTACTGCATAGCATGTTAAATCTGTTCTTGCATAGTCATTCATCATCTGCATTGTCTTCATGACATATAGGATGTTTCAGTGTTTTTAGGTAGGGGGAGTCATTGCATAGCATGCTTAATCCGTTCAGTAGTGTCTTTGTCTGAACTCTTCATGTCCATCTATTTGACTCATCTAGTCATATTTGTAATGTCAGTGTTTCCATCATCAAAGTGGTATCAAATGATATTTCTTGACTGCTTCTGAAGTTGTTCATAGTATGAATTTATACTTTATTGGTATCTGTCTGCCTCTCCTAAATCTGCTGAAGGAGAGCTTCACCTCTATTCAGTCAACTTTGAACTTCAATGCTCAAGAGCAGCTCCTTTGCTACATTTTTTCAAAATCCATGCTGTCTGTTGAATATTCTCACTTGATTTACTGAGCTGAGATATGAAGTAAACTTTCAGCCTGTATACTACTTCATAAAAGTTAAAACATCTTTAATGATGAACCTTCCATTATACATGCTTAAGAACATTTGTTAACTGGAATTGGTTTAAGTCTTATGTACTCTTGTTTGGTCACAAGGAACTTGAAAATATTTGTTTCAACCTCTTAATAAACTTTAACTGTCTGCTTCATGTAAATTCATGTAAGACTTTCTGAAATCTGAAAAGTTGATATCCATGTCTACGTTGACTGAGATATATAATGTATGTGTTTGTTCCTAATCATCTAACTTGTTCTGAATCTATTTTGAGTAAAAGTATGGACAGAGCAATGACTGTGGTTACTGAGAAACCTGTCCAAAGGATTGTGTCATGAAGTACCATGGTTAACTCTGTTTAAAGAGATGATTGGAAATTATTGTGAAAATATGGCAGAGCAATGGCATAGTTATATTGAGTAACTGGGGATTCTGGCCTCTGATCAAGGTGTATCCTCATGCCAAAGATACTTTTAATGCTACCTCTGTTCTCTAAAATGGAAGAAGCAATACGGTTGTCATACTGAGTAACTGGGGATTCTGGCCTCTGATCAAGGTGTTTCCCCACGCCAAAAGGTGCTGATGAACCAAAATTGTTCATTAAAATTTTTTTTTTTTGAACATGTGTAAATCAATTTCTGAAAGAACAATTAAAATTCAGGTGCATTCACTTATGTTTCTCTTAAAGCTGTCATGGAAAGTAAACTAAGTAAGATGGAAGTTGGTTGAACTAGAATCTTATATGAGCTTGTAGTTCCTTTTTATTAAGAGTTGGTTCAGATATGAGTACTATTTCTTTAAAAAAAAAATTGGTTTACATCATTCTTAAACCATATCTGACAATCAAGGTTTCATAAGCTTTTATAATGGAGGAATCTAAAACTTACAATTCTGCTCTATGAAGTTGGTATCTTGCTGAAGTGTTCAATATCTCAATTCTCACTAATTGTTGAATATGCTCATCCTATTGCTCTTTATCACTGTGTTTTGATTCACACTGGTTCTCATATTTGAGAGGCACTTCTCTCAGTTTAACCTGTGCACTTGCAGTCTTTGGATAACCAGAGTTCATCTGATGCGGGACGGACTAAGAAGACGACGCTATATGAGACGGACACGACTCGACCAGCAATGACACGACTATTAGAGCGACCTCGGCTTGACACTAAGAGCTCCTATGGGTTAAACGTCACTAACAGAAGTGCAAACTCACTCGTCGTCCCATGCGAGGGAAAGCGTGGATCGTGCGCGGTTAAGAAATCGGCAGAGTTCAAGGTAGTCTGACTCAACTTCCGGACTCGGATCGAGTCGCGGGACGGGTCACTCTCACACTCACAGCGGCGACATGAACACACGAGCTAGAATCCTACACGCTCGACAGCGGCATATGACCGTATACTAAACTAGCAAATGAATGCCAAGAAGTTAGACCGTTACCTCCACGCACCCGGCGTGGGGAAGACGACCCCGGCCAATTGCGGACTCCCGGTTAACAAATTATTACAGCGGTATAATAACTTGACCCACTCCACGCAGGGAGGTAAAAGGTCACATGCGGGGCCCGGGAATCACGCGAATCGGGTTGACGGGCAGCATCTTGATGTCGCCCGGCGGTGCCGAACTCCGCGTTTTCGTGCTTTCCGGACGGCGGGTTCTACGGGTCCGTGGGGCCCACGGGTGGCGCTGTCCTCTCGGCCTGCTGGGGTGGGGCCCAATGTGGTTGAGACCCCTGGTGGCGCGCCTCCACGGACGGCGGTCGGCCGAAAACACCGATCGGGGGTCGATCGGCCCCGATTCCCAACTCTTGAACTAATAGCCCACAGATTTCCGGTTTTGTTTTCCGGCGCGCGCTCCGGCGAGAATGGCCGCTGCGATCAATCCCGACATCGAATCGGGGCGCATGAGCTATCGTTGGAAATCTCTCTTCAAATCCTTCAATCTAGATCCAGAGAGATCTGCTGGATCTGGTCGGATCTAAACTTTATTGAATTTTTAAGTTCCTATTGTACAAGACCCGAAATCTCAAATCTGCAGGGAACTTGTCTGAGAACTGCCGTTGACCGCGAGGTTGATGTCCGATTCAGCTCCTGAGCTCTTCACAAAAGTTATAGGATTTTGAACAAGGAAGATGGCAATATTTTTTATGGACTGAGTGGAGGTGGCTACGAATTGATGTGATTTTTTCCCTGGACAGAGGTCAGATCTGGGAACAGGGGGACAGCACTGTAGCTAGCTCAATTTTTGTAGAATGTGGGGAACACCTCTAGAACATCCCATCAAAATCCCAAATCGATCTGAGCTCATGGCTGACTGCAAAATTTCATGGAAGGGGCTGCAGCAGGTAGAAGGCAGAACTCCGACGATTGCGATGGCGGTGCGGTGGCGGCTCGTGGCGGCGGCGATGATGACCGGAACCGATAGGGAAGGATTCACACCTCCAGAAGGCAGCCTTCACAGCTGTAAGGGGGAGAGGGAGAGAGGGAGAGGGGGGGTGCGCAAGGGCTGCTCCAAGGATTTTCCAAGTTCAAATGGCATTAATTCATCAAAAATGAAAATTACAAGCATATATAGGTTATATGTCTAATCAATCCTCAACCGTTGGATCTAGGGATGGGAGATGAAGGGTTGGGATTGCTTGTGACCATCCACAAAAATTAAAATTAAAAATACAAGAGGGGGGCAGCCCATTGATTAGGGAGGCAAGGGGGGACATGGTAGGTGGGGGTGGGTTGGAATTGTTGGCATTTTCATTCCAATGTCCCCCACATGGCCCACCCTTCTAGAAGCCACCATTTGAATGGTTGACCGACCCCACATGGGGCCCTAGGGATGAGGTGGATCAATGGGAGGGGGCCTGGGGTCCCGTGGGGCCCAGGGGTCCCATTTTTACAAATAAGCCCCTCTTACAATCAAAATTACATACCGAATAAAATGAAGTAAACACACATTAAACACAAATAAAGTCTAACTAAATATGATAAATGCCGGGACTCATGGGGGAGTCTTCAAGCTGTCTCCGAGCCAGATGGATGCTGAGGTGGCTCGAGTCATGCTCCGTGTACGGTACCGGTGGCTCGCCGACCCGTGCCGCTCGTGTGCTCTGTTGTCCGCACCAGTTCTCCCTGGGTGGGAGAAACTCGACCCTGTCGAGTAAGGGTCCACGTCACTCTGGTACCGCTCCAGTAGGTCCGGTTCGATCCGCTGCAACTCTCCATGAGTGATCCATGTGTCCTCGGTGGCGGGTCGCCCTCTCCAGCGCACTAGGTAGCGCGGGTAAGATCCACTCCTGGTAATTGCCACCTGCTCATCCAGTATATGATCGATATGCTCACGCTACCGTGACAAAGGGGCTGGAGGTGGACACTCAGATGTGGGCTCACTCTCAATGGGAGGAGATGACGCAAAAGGCTCACTAGGGATCACCGCTGGGTCCCTATATGCAACTAGATCCGAAATATTAAAAGTAGAGCTTATACCGTATTCCTCGGGCAGGTCCACAACATATGCATTGGATCCAACGCGTTTCAACACTCTAAATGGACCGGCTCCGTGAGCTTGCAACTTCTTAACGGTTCCGAGGGAAACCGTTCAGGTCTTACCCTGATCATGACATATTCGCCCTCTTGGAACTCTCGGTGGTGTCGGTGGGCATCGGCTAACTCTTTGTACCGTGCATTGCTGACCTCAATGTGACGACGAACGTCGTCATGCAGACTCCTAACAGGCCTAATAAAAAGAAAAACACATAGATGCACACACGACCCTACACAAACCTAATGTTAGTCAAACCCAATCATATGCAAGGTGGTCCAGGACATCCGAATGTGTGCCATGCATGCATTTGACATAACCGGAGGTTAATGTCATGGTGGACTCCTAGACATCCTATGATGCAACAATCATGGACATTGGGTTTGGATGTGGGAAGTCCGGGAGGTTTGGGCGGTTTAGGTGGACCGGGGGAACCAAAGTCTTCATTACCCCCAAATGACAGTTCGGACCTATTGCCATGTGAAGGTTGCCAGGCCCGAGTAGGAGGGGTGTGATAGTGGACTTCCTTAAAGAGGTGGAGTGGAGGTTGTGGGCCAAAGGGCCGATGAAGAAATGGATCGAAGGGATCAAAGAATGTGTGACCCCTCGATATGGATTCCCTCATCTCAAGGTCCCATGTGTGGAATTCTAGAAGGTGTTGATGGTCACCGTCATCCATCGACGTAGATGGGACTGTGTATAGCAGATAGGGCTCCTCCCTCGGGATAAAAGGAGTGAAGTCAGGCTCGGCCGGTAAGGGGAGGAGTAAAAGAACCTCCATGGTGATATGGCCCACAGTGTACACGGAGGTGATAGACCCTAAGGATGGATGTGTAAAGCTATGACCTATAGGTTGGTCAAAGTCTGGGGCCAACACGTGCGTAAATGTCAATTGTCGGTCTAACCCTTTAAGAAGGTCATCCAATGTATCCACATAGTGACTAGACCGGAATGTGGTGTGAAATGAATTGTTGGCACCAGAGGTAGGATAGGGTCCATAGATGGGAAGGGAAGTGGGACCAAGCCATCCTTGAGCCAGCTAAGGAGTGGCTCGGCTATGAGTAGCTTTCCCGTTAGAAACACAGGTAGCTGTGGCTGAGATGGCTTCGAACAAAGATAGGAGAGTGAGGCTTCTCCAACCCTTTTGTCCCCTAGGGCTAGAGACGTCCAAGTGGGACACTGTCCGGCAAAGTGGCCGAACCCCTGGCAGCGATAACACTGCTGCCGTGACCCACTACGCTCCTTGATAAGTTGATCTTGACCCGTCATGATGGGGCGAGGGCATTGTGGTGGCACCTTAGACGGCATCGGGTTGGGGCTACCGGTTGCTACCTCCTTAGACTTGTGCTTGGTTCCATCCTGTCTAGGAGGTAGGCAAGGGGAAATCAGGGACTCAATATAATCACACTTCCTATCCACTTTATCCAAAATGATTTGGAAGAGTTCGGCAATGGTGGGGTTTGGAGTAGGAGCGATGTGATGGACTCCCCCATATGAATTCGGCTTAGTCGTGGACCTAGGCTCTTCTACATGCGCGGCGCGTTGCCTCTGATTATGGCCCACTTGGGTGGAGGTGATTGGGTGGGGTCGATTGGAGGTGATCGGGTCGGGTAGGTAGACCTTCCTAAGCTCGCCCTTCATCTCATTCCACGACTCGATGGGCCTTTGCCTCCTAACCTTCCTCATGCGCTCAATGCTCTCCCATTTCCAGGCGGCTTTGTGGACAAGCCGCTCTCGGGCAAAACTAACTTGCATGGCATCGAACATGGTGTAACATTCAAAATATTTGTCCATGGCGGCCTCCCAATTGAGGTAGTCGCCCGGATCATTAGAGCCATAAAAATCCGAGGCTTCGGGCCTACGGAAGGGGAGAGGGTGGTTGCCAAGCCCATGGGTAGACCAATGGCCATATTGCCCGGGTGATTGGGAATCCATGGTAAATTGGGGAACTACATGTTAGACATGTCGACACCTGGACAAGACCGACTGACTCTTATTGGACTACACATGAACTAGGAGACATAAACTAATGCAAACACCAACTAATGCTCCTAGACCTAAACCAATATCCAGTACGTGGCGGAGTTAATTGATCTGAAGATCACTCCCGCAAGTGTGCGACCTCCCGATAGGCGTAGCCTAACATTCGGACAACACCTTTTAAGATACCGAATTATCGGGATGAAATGTAATTTTAAAACACCTTTTTTTTTGTTTTAAAATAATGATGATCCTAGACTCGACCTAGACCGTGCAATACTTATGCAACGACTACCCTAGACTCGACTCGCTCTGATACGAAACTGATGCGGGACGGACTGAGGAGACGACGCTATATGAGACGGACACGACTCGACCAGTAATGACACGACTATTAGAGCGACCTCAGCTCGACACTAAGAGCTCCTATGGGTTACACGTCGCTAACAGAAGTGCAAACTCACTCGTTGTCCCATGCAAGGGAAAGCGTGGATCGTGCGCGGTTAAGAAACCGGCAGAGTTCAAGGTAGTCTGACTCAACTTTCGGACTCGGATCGAGTCGCGGGACGGGTCACTCTCACACTCACAGCGGCGACATGAACACACGAGCTAGAATCCTACACGCTCGACAGCGGCATATGACCGTATACTAAACTAGCAAATGAATGCCAAGAAGTTAGACCGTTACCTCCACGCACCCGATGTGGGGAAGACGACCCCGACCAATTGCGGACTCCCGGTTAACAAATTATTACAGTGGTACAATAACTTGACCCACTCCACGCAGGGAGGTAAAAGGTCACATGCGGGGCCTGGGAATCACGCGAATCGGGTTGACGGGCAACATCTTGATGTCGCCCGGCGGTGCCGAACTCCGCGTTTTCGTGCTTTCCGGACGGCGGGTTCTACGGGTCCGTGGGGCCCACGGGTGGCGCTGTCCTCTCGGCCTGCTGGGGTGGGGCCCAATGTGGTGGAGACCCCTGGTGGCACGCCTCCACGGACGGCGGTCGGCCGGAAACACCGATCGGGGGTCGATCGGCCCCGATTCCCAACTCTTGAACTAATAGCCCACGGATTTCCGGTTCTGTTTTCCGGCGCGCGCTCCGGCGAGAATGGCCGCTGCGATCAATCCCGACGTCGGATCGGGGCGCATGGGCTATCGTTGGAAAGCTCTTTTCAAATCCTTCAATCTAGATCCAGAGAGATCTACTGGATCTGGTCGGATCTAAACTTTATTGAATTTTCAAGTTCCTGTTGTACAGTACCCGAAATCTCAGATCTGTAGGGAACTTGTCTGAGAACTGTGTTGACCGTGAGGTTGATGGCCGATTCAGCTCCTGAGCTCTTCACAAAAGTTATAGGATTTTGAACAAGGAAGATGGAAATATTTTTTGTGGACTGATTGGAGGTGGCTACGAATTGATGTGATTTTTTCCCTGGACAGAGGTCGGATCTGGGAACAGGGGGACAGCACTGTAGCTAGCTCAATTTTTGTAGAACGCGGGGAACACCTCTAGAACATCCCCTCAAAATCGTAAATCGATCTGAGCTCGTGGCTGACTGCAGAATTTCGTGGAAGGGGCTGCTGCAGGTAGAAGGCAGAACTCCGACGGTTGCGATGGGGTGCGGTGGTGGCTCGTGGCGGCGGCGATGATGATCGGAACCGATAGGGGAGGATTCACACCTCCAGAAGGTAGCCTTCACAGCTGCAAGGGGGAGAGGGAGAGAGGGAGAGGGGGGGTGCCCAAGGGCTGCTCCAAGGATTTTCCAAGTTCAAATGGCATTAATTCATCAAAAATGAAAATTACAAGCATATATAGGTTACATGTCTAATCAATCCTCAACCGTTAGATCTAGGGATGGGAGATGGAGGGCTGGGATTGCATGTGACCATCCACAAAAATTAAAATTAAAAATACAAGAGGGGGGCAGCCCATTGATTAAGGAGGCAAGGGGGGGACATGGTAGGTGGGGGTGGGTTGGAATTGTTGGCATTTTCATTCCAATGTCCCCCACTTGGCCCACCCTTCTAGAAGCCACCATTTGAATGGTTGACCGACCCCACATGGGGCCCTAGGGATGAGGTGGATCAATGGGAGGGGGCCTGGGGTCCCGTGGGGCCCAGGGGTCCCATTTTTACAAATAAGCCCCTCTTACAATCAAAATTACATACCGAATAAAATGAAGTAAACACACATTAAACACAAATAAAGTCTAACTAAATATGATAAATGCCGGGACTCATGGGGGAGTCTCCAGGCTGTCTCCGAGCCAGATGGAGGCTGAGGTGGCTCGAGTCGTGCTCCGTGTACGGTACCGGTGGCTCGTCGACCCGTGCCACTCATGTGCTCTGGTGTCCGCACCATCATCCTTGTAGTGTGCTAATGAAAATCTGTCCTCCTCACTTATTCACTGTGATTACAGTTTGTGGTAATTCTTGGATACCCATGTGTTTTGCTGATAGATGCTCATCACCTCTTTCACTCCATCTAACCAGGGGGAGTTTCCATGTCATGCTGAGTGTTTTTCATAAAGAGGGAGATCTAGTTAGCATTTTTGAGTGTCCCTGTGCTTTTGTTGATAGTCTCCCGACATCTCAATTGGTTTCATCCATCAAATCATTTCTGATAAGGGGGAGCTTAGTCAAAGGGGGAGTTTGTAATTCACTCATATTATGCAATCTTATTCTTCCCTTTTCAATTCATGTCTTTTTGCTGAAGTCAAAGGGGGAGAAATATTTGATCAAGTCAGTATGACTCATAGTGTTGTCATCATCAAAAAGGGGGAGATTGTTGTGTCCTTGTGGTTTTGATGATAGCAAACACTATAAGTCATCATCTGTTTGAATCTGCATTGTCTGAATCTGCATGTCTGCATACTGTTTGAGTCTGCATATAAATCTATTTGTGTTGCATATGAATGTTTCAATGAACATGTGTTGCATATGAATGTTTCAATGAACATCTTATTTGAGTATCATTACATCGGACAGGCTGTGTGCATTGGTGCATTTCATAATTGCCATAAGTCAATGAATGTCTGCATTTCATAACCTTGTTTCTATGAATGTTTAGACTTAGACTCATGCATTTCATATCTACTCAGGTTAAGTCTGTTCAATGGGTGTTGTCTGCTCAGCCAGTGTATCACTCTCTCTGCATTGTCTATACTTCCTTAGACAGCCTGCCTGAAGCTTGATAGTTGCTGTCTAGAAGTGGGTCGACCCCCTTTCCAGATGGGTCGACCCCCCAGATCTCTTGGTCTGTACAGAGTGCATTGTTCTCATTTCTTCAAGTCTATACATCCACAGTTGTACCCCAAGTCTGTACATTGATTGCATCTTCAAAGTCCATACATCCATAGCAAGTCTATACATTGACAGCACTGTACAAGTGTATACATTGGCAGCATGTCTGTGTTTCAAGCCATTCGCCAAGTCTATACAATGGCTTCGACACTCCAAGTCTATACAATGGCTTCAGCACTTCAAGTCTATACATTGTATCTTTTACCTACGTTGCTCGAAACAAAGTCTATAAACTGCTGGATGATCAAGTCTGCACATTGGCGCCTTTCCCTACGTTCTGGCCAAGTCTACACATCGCTTGCCTGACTTCTGTTTCAAAGTCTATACATTCATTTTTAAGGCAAAGTCTATACATTGGCTCAGGGACTTCAAGCCTGTACAGAGTTCAAAGCCTATACATTGTTCACTCAGCTTCTTCAAGTCTATACATTGGTCGGTGGCGAGTCTGTACAGAGCACTGTTTCAGGCACTCAAGTCTATACAGAGTCTTCATCTTCTGAAGTCTGTACATTCGTTTGGGAAGTCTATACATTCATTCATCTGAAGCTTCATCAAGTCTGTACAACGCTGCTTTGTCAAAGCCTGTACATCGCAGCTGTGTTGAAGTCTGTACAGCCAGTCTCTTGCCAAAGTCTATACATCGTGAATCTTCAAGTCTGTACAGACTTTGCTTGTTCAAGTCTGTACACGGTTCAGTTGTTTTGGCATGTCTACTCATCATGAAGTCTATACATCCGATTGCCTTTGCATTGCTCAAGTCTGTACAACCCTTTCCTTTTTCAAGTCTACACATTGTGCTTTGTAGCTCACCAAGTCTATACATTGCTCACAGCACACACGTTCAGCCTGAAGTCTGTACAGCCTTAGCAAATGCTCCTAAGTCTATACATCACAATGTCTATACATCGCTGTGTCAAGCCTTCCAAGTCTGTACAGCCCAAGTCTGTACAACCCCTGTCTCACTTGGACTTGAAGTCTATACAGTGGTCCGTCTCTGTCAGCGTCTCAAGCTGCAAGTCTGTACAGAGTCTGGCAGCCTATAGTGCATCGTCTCTTCAAGTAAGTACAGCCTTGGCGTATGCATCTTAAAGTCTAAACATTGTGGAGCTTCGAATCTTCAAGTCTATACATCCTTCACTGGCCAACTTTACACATCGCACTGTTCATGCATCAGTTCGTTAAGTCTATACACTCTCTCACATTGTACACACTTGCTTCATTGCTGTTTCTAAGTCTATACATCGGTTGGGTCGTTAAGTCCATACAATGCATATGTTCATCAAAGTCCATACATTGTATTGTCTTCAACCAAGTCTATACAGTCTGTTCCTTTGATCAGCAAGTCTATACACACTTCAGCATATGTGCATCTCCTTCAAAGACGAAGTGTATACATCCTTCCAAGCATTCATGTCTACAAACTCGTTGTTAAGCCTTTACATCAAACTCTATACAGCATGTGTCTTGTATGAAGTCTATACAGCCTGTGGCTTGTCCATCAACTGAACATTTTTCAGCAGAGTATATACTCTTCAGAGGTTAAAGTCTGAACATCCTTTTGTGAAGACTCTACACACTTCAGCACATGTGCATCTCCTTCAAAACGAAGTCTATACACTCGTTTCCAAACCTTCAACTCTATGCACTCGATATTAACCTTCAAGTCTATACACTCAAGCTGCATCATGCCTGTACACACTTTGTTAACAGCTTGAACCAAGTATATACATCCATCTGATATCTTCTTATGACTATGTGACAGGTACTGTTCGTAAAGCCTATGAAGTGCACGTGATCCGAGGTTGGCACCTGGCACGTGATCCGAGGATAACGCCCTAATTGCTACAGCTATAAATACGAAGCCTCCTCCATCTGGAGAAGACAAGTCAGATAAGAAAGAGGAAGAGAGTGATCGAGATAGAAGATAGAGCTACAGAAAGGTAGTGAGCAGAAGAAGAAGAAAGAAGAGATAGAGAGAGAGCCTGCGAAAGAGAAGAAAAATAAGAGTGAGAAGAAGAGAGAGCTAGAGCAAAGGAAGCCTCAACTGAAAATCAGTTCCTGCTGGACCGTGGATCAAATCCAGGCCAGCCAGCTCCTGTGAGAGCTTTTGTGCATTTTATTCTTCTAGCTTTCTGTTACTGCATTTTTGTTTTTCCTTTTAACCATTCACTAGTTGTTCTTCCGATTCTCTAGTGTGCGGTCGAGTTCCCTCTGGTTGGGAGGAAGAGAGGTCCGAGACCTCTAGTTTGCAGGTGACTTGGTGTCACCTGTGCTTCCCTCTGGGTTTCATAGGAAGAGAGACTTAGGTCTCTAGGTTCCCCTCTGGTTTGGAGGAAGGGAGGATTGGTCCTCCGGTTCTGGTCTTGTGGGTTGCAAGACTAGGTGTTCCCTCCTGGTTTGGAGGAAGAGAGACTTGCGTCTCTGGTTTCCAAGTGGCTGGGAGTCACTTGGGGTGTCCCTCCGATTGGGAGGAAGAGGGGAGGTTGTTCCCCTAGTCAAGCTGTGTGACAGCAATTTGTTACGGACTGAGTCTGCAGTTTCTAGCCTAGCTAGTGGAAGCCTCACTCCGGTTTGGAGTGAGGGGTGGACGTAGGTCTTTGGACCTAACCACCTAAAAAATCTCGGTGTTCACTTGTGGTTTGTTTTTTCCTTATATGTTATTTTCTCTGCTGCACTCTTTAGATGTTTGCTTAGGAGCGTCTGAGGGCTAATAGATTTGTGTTGTCTTGCTGAGTTCCTTCTAAGTATTTTCAGCACATTTCATCAACTGCTTTTAATTCCGCATACTTGAGCATTAGAGTTTTATTTGGGTGATATTTTAAGAGGGATACATTCACCCCCCCCCCCCCCTCTGTATCCGGGCCTTGCACCCTATCACGGTTGCTACTGTATTGAGCTGATCAAAGGATTGGACTTTGATGCCAATTATCCTTTGCTGAATTTCTTTCTTCAGACCTTGTTTGTAGATCTGGATAACAGCTTCATGGCTCAATGGAGGCTAGCACCTTGCACAAAAGCCTCTCCACCTTTGGATGTAATCTAGGATAGGTCCGCTTTGGTCATGGGAGAATGCTTTGGCATTGTAGGACAACATTACCGGGGAAGAATGCCCCTTGCTAATTCGGACAGGCGTCTGGTCACTTCAGCTAACTTCTTCTTCAATCTTTTAATCTCCTGCTACTGCTCATATAGTAATGCGAGCATGGTAGGGTTATATTTAGAAAAATATGGAGCGTGGCTCAGGCCACCGTCTTCCATTCTGGCATCGGGCCGGGGCAGTAGCACCCTATCACCATGAATAGGTAGGACCGGTCCTTCAGAAGTGGACGCGCTCACATTCTTGTGTGGAGATGGACTCCAAAGGTGTAGTTCTTAATCTTGTACTTCACCGTTCGGAGACATGTGCTGCCCCTGGCTCTTAGCTTCTTGCGTAGCCGGCTCTTCTGGAGGGTCATCGCCAACTGGGGCAGAAATGGATATCATATCTGCTTCATAGAATTCTTCTACTGAGAAACCCAACCCAGGGTGCTGGGTAATCGACAGCAATTCTTTGTCTAAGTTGGGTGGATACCACAACTTTTTGAACATCTAGTTATGTCTTTTAGCTTGGTAGAAGGGAATGTACTACCTTCTGGCCATTTTTATCACCTTACAGGTTATGTCGGGCAGCCCCATGATCGGGACGCATGAGTCCTGAATTTCATTAGGGAGTTTACAATCATCATCCCCTTTCACCGGCTGTTCACTAACTGTGTAAAACATCATAGGTTGTCCCTCGGGGTTTGGAACCTCAAGGGTTTTCAGCAATTCGACTGTTGAACAGTCTATATTTGTGAGCATTGTTGTGATTCCCGGAGGGACTTTCACACAACCCAGCAGATCCTCGAGCTCTGGTGCTTTGGGCTCGGGGTAAATATCAGATGGGATTGCCCTGAGTAGGCCCTCGACTTCAGCAATGTGTGACACCTCCTGCTAAGCCACGTAATCGGGTGGGGGCGGAGGGAACCAGTCGCTAGTCTCTACTGTCTTCTTTTCTTTATTCTGAGCTAGTTGGGAAGTTTGCTTCGGCTTCTCCATGTAGAGCGAGGCATCAAGCAGATGGCACTCAAACACCTCAAAGGGGTGCAAATCAGCAAAGATTCTTTCTTCTTTTCCATCTCGGGGGTATTTGATGCATTGGTGCAAAGTAGACGTCACCACCTGGTTCTGATGCAGCCATGGCCGGCAAGGCAGCGCCTTGTATGAGGTGTCAGAGTTAATGACATGGAACTGTGATGGGAATCAACACCGGACATTAACTTTTATTTTTATATTTGTGTCCTTTAGTTTGCTTTTATATCCTTGGAAAAACACATGTGCAATTGTAAGACTTTATAAGCCACTTTGTCATTCCTTAGGATTGTTTGGGTTTTTGTGCAAAAGTCCAGTAAGACCATCAAGGGGCCCCCATACCCTTTCCCATTGGTCCACCTAAGCCCTAGGGGTCCATGTGGGGCTAGTCAAAGGTCCAAGGTGGGCTTCTAGATGGTTTGACATTCAAAGGGGACAAATGGACTAAAAAGTCCAAGATGCCTTCCTTCCTTTCAAAGGAGTGTCCCCTCCATAGGTAATTTATTTATTTTAGATTTTTGACAACATGGGGGAAGAAAATGGCCTCTCTCCCACGAAATTCACATCCCCCACCCCTTTCCATTCTCTATATAAGCCTATGTATAGTGTCATTAGAAGAATTAATGAAGAATTAAGCATTTTTGCAAAGAGCAAGCCCAAGGGGCACCCCTTGTGTCTCTCCTCTCCCCCTTGCAGCAGTGATTGCTGCCCATTCTAGGGTGTGAAGTCCTCATCTTGGTGTGACTCCAAGATCTCCAACCTCTGCTGGATGCGACTTCCGGCCGCCGCCTTCCGTTCGTGCCGCTATCGCGCCGCCACCGCCATCGCTGGAGTTCTATCCAAATCAGGATAGAATCTCTTCTCTGAAATTGTATCTCTGGTTCTTGTAGTCTGATCGAGCCTTAATTTTGAGGGTTTGTTCTGTCCATCTCCCCTAACCTCCAGTTAAAATTTCGTGTCATTTAGAGTCCATTTGATAATTTTCCCATATTTTCGTTTACCCTCTCAGTGATCTGCCCTTTTACAGATCTATGAGATAGAGTCTCCTTGTTGCAATTTCCCCACCCACTTAAATTTTTTTAAAAAATCCACAAAACTTCCCTAGTGTTCCTCACGTATACCCCCTTCCACCATAATTTTTGTTGAGTCAAAAAAAAAGCATTTAGCCTTCGGTCAAAGGTTTGTTTTAGGCAGATCTATCTCTGCCTTGTGTGTCTGTCAGTCCGGGTCAGAAAAAAAAGGCAGTTTGCAGTTATTTTTATTTTTAATCCGTTCTTTGGATAGAGCCACCAAAATATATGTTGTAGATCTCTGAGTCCTCTATCCATCGGTACCTCTTGTGCATCAATCCGACATCGGATCTGGTCGTAGGAATTCTTTTTGTGAAGGTGTGCAGAGCAGATCCGAGTTAAGCCAGCACAACTCAGTTCGGGAGAAAATTCAAAAGTAAATATCAAAGGTCAACTTCAGTGACCGCCCCTTCAGAGAGTCGATCAGGGACATCCCACCATCGTCCCAGCCAAGCGGCGCCTCCCGAAAATTTTAGGAAGGGAGTGTTCCTTTGGAAACCATTGCTTGCTATCCAGCGAGTCAGCAACCGAGTTGGCGCAGCACCGAGTTGGAATAGTGCCGAGTCGGACCAGCAGGCCAAGTTCGTGCCGTACACGCCTCCAGATTGCTGCCCGTCAACCCAGGGTCGGTCCTCCCGGGCCCCAATTTTAGCCCTTTACCTCCCTGCGTGGAGTGGGTAATAAAATTCACTGTTGTAATTAACTTTTACCGTTGTTACCGGGAGTTACCGTACTTGGCCGGGAACATCTTCCCCATGCCCGGAGCGTGGAGGTACACTCGCTGCCCTCCTCATAGGCATTGCTTTACTCGTATATTTTTGTATATGCCGCTGCATGAGTGATAGATTATCTAGCTTGTTATCATTTTATCACCACTGCGAGAGCGAGAGTGAGTGACCGTCCCGTGACTCAATCCGAGTTAACGCGGAAAGGCCGATACCCGAGACTCACTGTCGGTTTCTCAACCGTGCACGGTCCCACACCTTCCCTCGCTTAGGAACGATCGTGAGCTAGAGTCCTAGGTCGCATGTCCGTCCCACATCAAACTGCACCTTAGTGGTGAAGTCTCTTAATGAAAGCTCGAATTCTGCCATGCCCATGGGGACTTCAAATTTCTAGTTGAAAACATTAATCTTCATATCCCTGACCTTGATTGGGTGCACATTAAAGTAATGCTTCTAATAGACCCGATAAGGGAGTATATTTACTATTGCCCCTGGGTCAATTAGAATTCTATTTATGGGCTGGCCGTTTAATTTCCCCTTCATGTATAAGGGTCTATTGTGGCTGGCCGTTGGCAGGAGCATATCTTCGTCGGCAAAGGTGATAGCCACCTCCGAACACATCTCGGCAAAGCAGCTCTTGAAACGCGACGGGGTTTGCAAGGTTGCAATGACAGCCTGCCGAGTTTCTTCATCTAGGAAGAGTATCTCCCAGATGTTGAATCTTGCCGGAATTTTTTTCAGTTGCTTCAAAATTCGAGCGCCGACTCTTACATTGGCTAGTCTCGCTTCTTCATCTTTGCTGCGCTTGTTACTGCCTGGTGCCGGAGCAGTTGGCTCAAAAGGTGATCTATCTTCTTCTTCGGGAGTTACATGATCCTGACTCATCTGATCAGCAGGTTCTTTTATTTGGATGGGTTTGGCAATATGGGCAATGCCCTCGCCACTTTTATCTGTCGGAGACGGCATACCCAAGGCCTGGGTGGGAGTGTTCTTAGCCTTTGACTCGGTCTACTGGCATGGCTGCTTGCCCTTCTCTGCCAACAAAAATTCTGCGAATGAAGGGACTCCTTGGCCACTTACATCTTCAGGGTAGAGGCCCGGTGGAGGCGGGACTTTGGCGCCCTTTATCTCAGGTTCGGGGATCTGGTATGGTTGTTCACCCCTGAACATGATGTTGTGGTTAACTGGGGGCAGACGTCCCCACTTACTCCCAGACCTGGTGGCATGATGGGAGGTGGAAGTTTCAACCTGGTTTACTTCAGCCGGTGCGTAACAAATTTCTTCATCACCTTCTTTTAAGCTTTGGGCCATGCTAAACAAGGCCGACAAAGTGTTGCAGGGGACGGTGCTACCTTTCTTTTTGTTCTTTGATTTCTTCTTTTTCTTTCTTTTCTTAGCTGGTATTTCCCCGCGTGGAGCATCTTTTGGGGCAATCCCTCCCCAAAATTCATCTTCAGCTTCTTGTTCCAGCTCGAAGGACTATAGATGTTTCCAAGGGACATATTCTTTCAGCTGTACTCGCTGGAGCTCGGGTTGTTCATATTCATCTAACCCATTTATAATCTTCTGCAACCGTTTGACTATTGGGCTGACTTCTTGATGTACCCGCAATGGAGCTTGCTTCTTCTTATTATCGGTTGGCCTCCTGATGACCATTCGAGGGGTCGTATCATGCCAGATCAGGGTTACAGCTGCTGGATCTGACTGGGGCATTACGCCATGAATTCAGACTCCCAGAGCAGGGCGGTATGCCAGTCTTCTTTTTGCCTTCGTAGGTACCATCTGCCAGTCTTCTTGGTCTTTTGCTGGGGTCAGCACAAAAGCCTCATAGGTGTGCTTTGTGCAAGCTTCCACCACTCTTCCGGCAATTGCTAATATAATGATATCATATTAATAGTTGCCCCCAGAGCGGGCATTTCATGCGGGCGTAGAGGATCTACCTTGTACTCACCCATCTGTAGCTCCCCCTTTTTAATCAGCCCTTCAATGACATCCTTGAAGACGTAACAATCTTCTATGGGGTGCCCGAGCATTTGATGGTATGGGTAGAAGCGAGGATCATCTTTCCTCCTAGCATCACCTAGCATTTTCGGGTCTGGTACTGTAATCTTGTCGTAGCGGGTAGCCCATTCAAACAGGACCCGAGTCTTCTCCTTGGGGAAGGAGTACACCTTCTTCATTTTATTTCGCAGGGAGGGGCCCTCCTGACGTTCAGCTGGCTTCATCGGAGGAGGATTAGCGACTCCCTTGTCTTTATCTTTCTGCTGTTCAAATGCCTTGAAGTCTACAGTATGAACTTCTTTGGGCGCGGGTCGCTTATCAGCCGATTTGGCTTTCTGACTGGAGGCAGTAGGGGCAGAAGAATATCTTGAGAGGAAGGCCTCAATTTCTGCCACTACGTTGTTTAATCGGTCGAAGGACCTGATTTCCATTCCTACCATCCTCTCGAGGGCTTCTCGCTTCAGATTTTGTTTGCAAACCTGCGCAACATCTACTTGATGTGGCAGACGCCTGCATCTCATACTGAGATTTCGCTACCTTTTGACATACTCCAGGGTTGTTTCATCATTTTTCTACCTGGAAGGATACAATTCAATCACGGTGACCTCCCTTTCAGCAACGTGGAATCGCTCCCGGAACTTCCGTTGCATATCTGGCCAATCGCTAATGGACCCGACCGGCAGGTTCGAGTACCACTCGAAGGTGAGTCCTGTAAGAGAAGACCCGAAAAGCTTCAGCAAGTAGGACTCATCCACTTCCAGATCACCCATCACATTCATGTAATAGGCTATGTGCTCCTTCGACGATCCTCGCCCATTAAAATTGTCAAACTTTGGCAGCTTATTGACGTCAGGAGGGAGTCTTCTAGCAGCATGGTGAACCAAATACGACACCTTGTATATATCAAACAAGGCATATTAATCACCGCCTCGATCTACCAGTTTCATGTCTACTATCTGTTCAACCATTAGGTTGCTCACTATTGCCGGGTCCACCGGATCTGGATAGAAGTGGGCTTGCTGCTTTTGAGGTGTTGCCAACACCGTGGCCGGAGGCATAGTAGCGGCAATCCCCTGATGTTAAGGAGCCGGTGGTGGTATCGGGGCCATGCCCCCAGCATAGTTGTGTAAAGGCTGAGAACCCGCAGTGGTGGTATCGGGGCCATGCCCCCAGCATAGTTGTGTAAAGGCTGAGAAGCCGTCATTTGAGGTGAATCCTTGAGCCCATTGGCACCACACTGTGATGTTTCAGGAGGGGCTTCTACTTTCTTCGAGGCTGACGCTTGCATGCTCAGCTCGCTCAATTATTTCTTCAACATCTCAATCTCTTGTTGATACTTCAGGAGAAGCATCATCATTGTTGGATCGGGGGTGGAAGGGCTAGGTGCTTGGCCTCCTCCCTCCAACTGAGCATCTGAAGCAAGTGTCGGCCTCTCGCCTTCATCTTCAATAGTGATCACGTTTGCAGTCATGGTGACTACATCTGTCCTTGTTTCTTTGACGAGGGCTTGCACCGCATCAGCCACGGCCTTCTTCCTTTTGGTGACAGGACCAGGCCTCTTGGCGAGTCTAGTCACCTCTTCAAGTTCATCGGGTAGAGACCCATAGTCACCGATCACTCCGGCCATATTACAGCTGAATATTTGGAGGTGCTTGTCCCTCCGTATTACCATCCTGGCTGGCTATCCATGGAAGGTTAATCTATTAAACATCAAAATCCTCGGTGTAGTTTCTTCACGGGGGTTGGTCCATAGCAACCAGACCCTTCATCTGCAACTTCTTTCGAGTTGACTTATACTCCCCGGTCTTCATTTTCTACAGCATTCATAGCTTCCAAGAGCCGCTGCATCCCTTGAGGGGTGTTCCTGAGACCCCGGAAATATCCTCGGACGGCCTGAGTAATGTCATCTTGCCCATCTGTGGTGCAGGGTGCTGATGGTGACATCCCGTGTTGAGCCGGCGACCTGTAGGTGAGCCACCATTGTTCGGCCATCTTGCCGCATGTGTCTACTGTAAGCATGAATATTCGCTTGCCGGCCATAGGCTTGGAAGGTTGGTCTGCGAGGTGTCAAAATTGGCACCTCATTTCTTTCTTCTTCTTATTCTTCTTCTTTCCTTTCGAACCTGATAGCTCAAATAGGTTCTGGTTGGGCAGCGGCCGGTGCCCACATCCGCTTAGGCACCCACACTTGTTTAAACTTGGTTGGCTTCGGGGCCAAACCTCCCCTTGATCCGGACTTCACACGGTCTGTCCTATCTTTAGCTAGTGATGCGGGACGGATAGCAAACCTGGGACTCTAGCTCGCGGACGTCCTATGCGAGGGAAACGCGGGATCTGCGCGATTGAGAAACCGGCAATGAGTCGGGTAGTCAACTCTCTTTCATGTCCAGATCGGGTCATGGGACGGGTTTCGCTCTCTCTCGCAGCAGTGATAAAAATATCAGGCTAGATTAACCTATCACTCATGCAGCGGCAATCGAATACATACGAAATAAGCAAAATGCGAAGAGAGGAACAGACACGATACCTCCACGCTACCGGGCGTGGGGAAGACGACCCCGGCCGAACTTCGTACTCCCAGAATAGTAAATAATTAAATTACAGCAATGAATATTACTGCCCACTCCACGTAGGGAGGTAAAGGGCTACAATGTGGGACCCGAGAGTAGCGGGTTCGGGTTGACGGGCGGCAATTCGGGCAGCTCCGGTGGTATCACGTGCCAACGAACGTGGGGCCCACGTCCTGGTCGGAGGGCCAATCGGGCCGGGAGTGGTACCGCTATGGCGGGGACTCCTGGAGGGATGACCCCTAGGAAGGGATCGCGCTGGTTCGCCTCGTGGGAGGCGAGGCGGTCCGACTGGGGGCGTTGTTGATTGCTGCCCACGGACCTGTTCTGCTGTCGCAGACCCGCGCGACCCGGCGAGAACAGTTGTTGCGATCAGACCTGAGCTCAGAACGACATGAGACTAGCGCCATTGGAAATCTCTCTCAAAGATCTACAAACACCAATGATTATAGGAATTTTTCTATCCTTGTATTTTCCATGGTGGAATTTACAACCAGCTAACTTACAGAACCAGATCAGACATGGCAGAAAGTGGATCTACCTGAGAACTCGGTTTGACCGGAGACCAAACGGTAGAGTTTGGATATGAAATTTTTATGGATGGTAGATGGAAAGGTATGGAACACGGGGGTAATTTTTGTGTAATTTTTGGAGGATGTTTGAATGGGGAAATATATTTTTTGGTGGAGGTGGTTGGATCTGGACTACACAGGACAGAACAGATTTTAGGAAAATGCAGTGATTTTTTGGATGGGAAATAAAATTCCTAAAATCACAAAAAAAAATAGGGACGAAGACTTTGGTAGACAGAACTCCCAGTTCAAATTTCAGCTCAATCTGAAATTGGAAAGGGGTCGGACAAGGGAAAAGGTCGGTTGCTGGCCGGTGGATCTGCACAGAGGCAGATTATGTAGATCGGGGGGAATAAATGGTAAAGGGAGATAAACATGGGAGAAAAAAATGTGAATTTTTTTGTGGAGGCTGGGGTGGGCGTGGAGAACTTACCCTCCAATTTTCAGCACGATCTGAGCTCCTGATTGAGAGCTAAAAATCGAGCACTAGGCTTCTGTCCAGATGTAGACAGAACTCCGGCGGGTTGGCGGTGGCGACGCGACGGCGGTTCGATGGCGGCGGCGGCGGCAGAGATGAGCTTCTCACTCAAAGGGGAACTGATAGAGAGGAATCACACCTCAGGAATTGGAGCTCTCATAGCTGCAAGGGTAGGGAAGAGCGAGGGGAGGGGCGCACCTTGATGTTCTTGGCAATTTTCACAATTTTCATTCATGAATTCTATCAACAATGAAAAATACATGGCTTTTATATGAAATGGAAACCCTAGGCAAATGACTAAGACTACCCTTAGATCTAGGGTTTGGGAGGGGTACATAGGGAATGTGAACTCTACCATGTGGTCAAAGAAAAATAAAAAAACTACATATAAGGACAAAGAAGGGGGCACCCCTTTGAAAATGGGGTGGAAAGAATGGAATTTTCTTCCATCTTGTCTCCTTGGTCCAAGTCCAACCTTGGAGTTTGAACCAGCCCCACATGACCCATAATCCTATGTGGACCAATGGGAAAGAGGGTGGGGGCCCCTGCTGGACCTACTAGACTTTTACAAATAAACCCACTAAAACCTAAGGACTCACACTTTGGCTTATACTTGCTATACAATTACGTACCCAATTACACAAGGGTATAAATGCAAATAAAAAGGTCACAAATAAAAAATAAAATGTAGTGCACAGTGTTGATTCCCATCAATTCTCCCCGGGTGGGAAGAACTCGACCCCGTCGAGTAAGGGGTGCGGCTGCGCGGGTGACTCCTGTGGATCCGTCACTGAACCAGGAAGCGCGGAGTACGCTCCACTCCAAGTATTCGGCACCTGCTCATCCCATATATATTCGATATTCTCACGCTGCTGTGGGAATGAGGCTAGAGGTGGACACTCCGGGGGGGGTCACTCTCAAAGGAAGGAGACGGCTCAATGACACACTAGGAATCATCGCTGAATCCCTATATGTGACTAGATCCGACACATAGATAGAGCTGAACCCAAATTCTGACAAGTCTACAACGTACGCAATGGATCCTACTTGTCTCGCACTTGAAAGGGATCGCGAGCTGACATGAGACCGACTCAACTCGACATAGGCAGACGCACCAAGCACTTGACAAATGCATGCATAGACTCCTAACAAACCAAACAAAGAAGAAAAAAATAGACTCATGCATGACCCTAGACTTAATGCGTTGACATCACCCCTAGGTGGTCATCATCCGAGTGCTACATCCTGGGTGTCGATGGGTTCTTCCGGCTCAGCCTCATATAATTCATCAGCTAATTCTGGCTCCGCCTCGTAGCTGACAGACACAAACCCAGAAGGTGAGGCTTCTCCAACTCTCGGGTTCCCACTGACTAGTGATATACGGGTGGGGCACTGGCCTGTAAAGTGGCCAAACCCCTGGCAGCGATAACAGTGCTGTCGTGACCCACTAGTCTCTCTGATAAGTGGTCCCTTACTCTTATCCTCCAGACGGACAGGAGGTGTAGGCAACAGGGCTGGAGGTGTGGGTGCCGGGGGAAGGGCAATAGGTCTCGGGGGGCGGGCAATGGGTGCCGATGGTTGGGGTGGAGGTAGATCCCTTGGTGGGGTAGGACGAGGCCTTGGAGCGAATTGCTCCTGACGGGCGTGTTGTCCCTGTGGTTTTGAAGTTTTGATGATGACAAATATTATGACTTATTATATATTCTTGATAACATAATTTTGATGGCTTTATTACTAAATTTCATCATCTCTATATAGTAGTATGAAATATGTGTCAGGACATGATCTAAATGGCTCAGAATAATGATTATTCAAAAAGGGGGATGAACAGTCAATGCTGGTAACTAAAAGTCAAATGCTAGGTAAGGTCAATGCACACTTCAACTTGAAGAATATAGGTTAGTGCATATACCTTAAACTCTGTGCTCATGTGTTAATTTCAGTTCATAAGGTTGATGCTAGTTCTGCATGCAGCATCTAAGGTCAATGCATCTTAATGTTCACGCATTAAGAAAGTCAATACATGTTAAGGTCATTGATAGCTAAGGTCGATGCTAGTATGCTTATATACTAACTTGGGTCGGTGCATAGTCTACACGTGTTGCATTGTGCATTCATAGGTCGGTGCATGTTTCTGTCGGAGCATGCTTTACATCGCATTGCACACAAGGTTGGTGCAAGCTTGTGTATTATGCATATACACGGGTCGGTGCATGTTTTTGTCAAGGCATATACACGGGTCCGTGCATGTTTATGTCTAAGGCATATACACGGTCGGTGCATTTTTTTGCTCTGGCATATACATACAAGGTCGGTGCATACTTCTTCAGTATGTATATGAAAGTCAGTGCACGTTTGCATAATGCTTCATAAGGTCTGTGCATAATGCTTCATAGGTCTGTGCATATCAGCTCACTAGGTCTGTGCATGTTCTGCATCGCACACAACTCAGGTCAGTGCATGTTGCTTGGCATTTGTTACAAGGTCTGTGCATCTTTTTCCATGCATGTAGCAGTCAGTGTATTGCTTTATCCTGCATTCATATAGTCGGTGCACGTTTCTTGTCTGTCGCACGAAAAAGGTCTGTGCACATGTTGTCATAGGCCTAAAACATAGGTATATGTTTTGCCACATGCACAAAAGGGTATGTGCATACTTTGCATATACCACATTAGGTCTGTGCATGTTTTAATCTTATGCCATCTTAGGTCTGTGCACATTGATAAATGGCTGACTTCTGACGAAATGCCTTTGCTACAACTGATAGGATTAAAAAGGACACGTGATCCAAGGTAGATGCGTCCAGAGAAACCTACCACGTGGATTGCTCAGCAAAACCCTCCAGAAATCACTTGGTGGGAACAAGGCCTCCACACACCCATTGCGTGAGCCCGTGGGACCCCTGGCCTGAAGAATATATAAAAGCATTCTACTACGATCGAAGATACAGGGTGTGAAAATCGAGAGGATTAGAAGAAGAGAATTCAGAGAGGAGCAGGAATAGGGAGAAAAAGAAAAGAGAGTGAGAGTTGAGATAAGAAGAGCAGAAGAAGAGCCAGAGAGTTCGTGAGAAGAATCAGAAGAGAGACTGAAAGAAAGAAGAAAGAAAGTAAGAAAGAGAAGAGAAGAGTAGCGGCGGCAGAGAAAGAGCCAGCAAAGAAGAGAGAAAAGAAAGTAGTTCAGAGAGAGAGAGAGCCAGTGAGCTAGAAGAAGAGAGAGCTTAGAGGAAGAGATCGTGAGAAGAAGAAGAGTGTGTGTAGCCATTCATTCTGAAGATCTGTTTAGTCTGTTCGTGGATCAAATCCAGAACGACTATGTTCATTGGAGCTTCCTATTTTTGCTTTTTCTTTTTGATTTTTCGGTTCCCATTTTTACTTGCATTTTCTTAGTGTTCTTCCAATTCCCTGTTCAGGGTGTCGGGTTCCTCCTGTGTGTTCAGGAGAAGGGATATTTATCTCTGGTTGTCCTCTGTGGATTCAGAGCAAGGGAGATTGGTTTCTCCGGGTGTGAGTGATTGGGTATCACTCACGGTTTTTCCTCTGGTTTAGAGGAAGGGAGACTGGTGTCTCCGGTTGCTAATGACGGGCAATCACTTGTGGTCCCCTCCAGTTTGGAGGAAGGGAGGTTAGCCTCCGGTTCTGGTTCTGTGGGTTGCAGAACTTGGTTGAGGGATTTGTCTCCCTCGGTTATCAAGCAATTAGGCAGCGTCTTGTTTGCAGACTGAGTCTGCGTCTTGTATTTTGCTAGGGAAGCCTTACTCTGGTTTGGAGTGAGGGGTGGACGTAGGCAGACTGGTGTCTGGCCGAACTACCTAAAAATCTTGTGAGCAGTGGTTTGCATTGGTGTGATTGTTCCTTATCTCCTTTGTCCTTCATAGATTTTCTTCATCGTCCGTTTGTGCGGTATTTACTCAATTCGATATCTGACTTGCTTGAGACTGAACGCTGTGGATTATATTTTGTTGCTCGCTGATCCTATGTTAGCATGTTAAGTGTTTGCCCACTGGTTCAATAGAAGCCTTCATTTCTAGGCGTCCTTGGTGGTGATATTTTCAATCATTTCTTAGAGTGTGTATTTAGTTAAATTGTGTGATATTTCCAAAAGATCCATTCACCCCCCCTTTGAATCTATTTCCGCGTACCACTCGTACTAACAATTAGTATCAGAGCGTGTCTCTGATTCATCAGATCCAACGATCTGCAGAGGATCCTGCTAGTTTCCGATGCATTATTGTCTTCAGCATATTGTTTTGAAACTGCTAGTCTCCATGGCTCATCCACCGGTTTTCGATGGTTCCAATTTTAACTCATGGTTTAGTAGCCTACATAGCTATGTTACATTGAACAATCCTGATTTGTGGAAGTTAATTTCACACGGTCCACACAGACTACCAAAGAACAAGTCCAAATGGACTGACAGTCATAAATCCATGAGTGGTGAAAATCAGAAAGCTTTGGAGATGATGAAAGCATCTACTAACATGGCATTCCATTCCTATTTTTATGATTGCAGATCTGCAAGAGAGATATTGGATAGACTGAAGATCGCCGATAAAGGAAATGAAGGCGAATGTCTAATGGCAGAGAAAGATAATCAAAGTAGCAGCCAAAATGAAGAAGAAGATGATGATCAGGTAAACCCCTTCGAGAATTATACTTTAGATGATTGGCAGGATGCATATGGTGAGTTATTAGAGTCACATGAGATGTTAAGAAAATAATATAAAAAATTGAAAAATAAAATTGATGTGAATAGTTCAGAGTTCTCATGTGAAAATTGCTTAAAACTGAAACAGTCCTATGATACATGCTTGTCTGATGTCCAAATACTTAAGAAACAAATTGGTTCATACAAAGAACAAAATCAAGAACTTGAATGTGAAATTTCTGAACTAAAAGAAAATTTTAACTGTACTGATGATGATCAAGTTTATATCAATAATTTAGTTCAGAATGAAAAACTGTTGAAAGATTTTGAGTATGTTAGCTCTGAATTGAATGCTCTAAAATCTGAGAATGAATGACTTAGTAAACAATGTGAAAAACACAAAGCTGAAATAACTTCCTCTGATAAATCAATTTGTAATAAATGTGAATTTCTAAAGGAAATAAATGCAAGCCTTCACAGTGATTTAGAATGGCATCAAAACTTAGTTGCATCCTTGGGGGAAGAGAACAAAAATTTGTTGGATGAAAAATTGGAAACTGAACAAAGAGAAGAAAGGCTGAGTGAAGAGTTGAATTCCAAATCTGATAACAATAGTGAACAGGTTGAACAATTAAAATTAGAAAATGAGATACTCAAACATCTCAACTCTGCTATTTCTGAAAAACTCTTAACCATAGAAAAAGAAAAATATGTCTGTATAAAAGAGTCTAAAAAATAGCACAATCTGGAACAAGAAGTTGAGAACTATAAAATTGCAAACAAAGTGCTAAATGAGTGTGTGAATTGCAGTGAACAAGAAATTGCTGGTTTTGAGTTACATATTGCATCCCTGGAAGATGAGATTAAGGACCTAAAGAATTCTTTATCTAGATTTGTTGAAGGTCAAGATCATTTGGATAAGCTACTGGGGATGAAAGTGAACTTTCAGAAAGAGGGGCTGGGGTATAATCTAGTAAATAAGAAGAGTGTTGGAAACAAAATTCATACATCATTTGTAAGTAGCTCAGAACAAACAAGCATCAAAACTCCATTGGTTTTTCAGTTCACAGCACAAAAAAATCCAAATCTAGCTACTATTTAGAAAAGTTAGAAACCCACTGAAAAAGCTGAAGGAAATGGGCATTTGTAGAACAAGTCTACACACACTCATGATAAAAATGTGCATGCTGTCCACAACACCAACACACGTATTCATGCACACACGAAGAGAATTTCATGCCATTACTGTGGTAGGCTCGATCATTTGATGAATGATTGCAAATTGATGAAAAAGGATGATCTAAATGCCAACACAATGCATGATAGGAACTTAAATGCTAAATCCCATGATCTAAAACAAACTCATGCATTTCAAAAAAATAAAAATCACTGTTTTCATTGTGGCAAGATGGGCCACATTGCTGCCCATTGTTGGCATGCCCCAGGAAGGAAATTCAATTCTAAGTTTGTTAAATTCCCTGCAAATAGAAATGCTTTTGATAAAACCAAACCTGTCCTTAACAGAAAAGCTCTTGCTTGCTTCAATTGTTGGAAGCCAGGCCATCTGGCTAGTGAGTGCTGGTTTGTCATTAAAAGAAGAAATCATTCTTCTTGTTTTAATTGTGAGAAGTATGGCCATACAGTCAAGAACTATTGGCATGTCTCGGGAAGGAATGTGAATTCTAGATATCCTAGATTCCCTGCGAATGAAAACGTGTTTGATGGTAATAAAAGAAAAAATTTCCATGATAAACACGGAAACTTTCATGAACATGCACAAAGATTCCATGCTTATAATAATGTGCATAAAAAGAATTTAAAATATGCTATTTCATGTTATTATTGTGGTCAGTTAGGACATTGAATGTCTAACTATTTTATGATGAAGTCCGATGACCTATCTGCTCAAAAAATGTGGAAAGCACCCTCTAGAGGTGCCATTAACAATTTAAGACCCAAGAATTCTTGGGTTCCTAAATCTGTAAAATAAGGAACTGGTCTTGCAGGTGTGGCTTGGGGCTGAAGAATAAAAAGGGGTAAATAAACCAAGGCACCCAATTTGGTAAAACCCCAATCAGGTAATGTTTTGCACTCTTCACATCTGTTCAACTGAATTTCATAGGAACATATTTTAACTACATATAATGTTAAATCTGATTAGTCAATAGTTGCATGCATACATGTTCTTTTATTTGTTTTGACATTTGTATTGAGCTACATGAGTTTATTTGTTCATACCTTGAGCTGTGTGTGCACATATTCATTGAAGACATGTTGAATTCATTTGTCATCTACATACACTGATGTTTTGACATTTGATTGTGTACATAGAGAAGACTATAAACTCATGAGCATAATCTGTAATTTGGTGCGTATATGTGAATTGCATATGTCGATTGATTGCATACACATCCGTTTGACATACAGTCATTGAAAATATGATGCATTTGGGATAGTGTTGGTAGTGCATTGTCATGCATGACCACTATGGTATATCAAATGGTAAGCTACTAAAGGGCAGATGAAATATGTCTGGAGATTCTTACTATGTGTGAGGTGGTCTTTTATACCAAGTCCTCTGCCTAGTACCATGGGTCATGTTGCATATAGGACAGTCTGAATGATCATGAGCATGAGTCATAAAATCATATGTTCAGCCTTCATTGCATAAATTGCATAAAGTCAGGGGGAGACTGTCAAACAAATGGTTGCACTTCATGTATGGTTGAACAATGCATTCTATGAAAAAAAATATATAGTCAATGCATATGCATACAGATTTCATTGCATATCATCATTAATGAAAAATTCCAAAAAGATTGCCTGATTGCATGCATTAAGAGGGAGCATCAAAAATTTCTGAATTGGTTGGCTATCTTTGGCCATACTGATTATCTTTGCTCTTCCAACAATGTCTTTCAAACATTGGTATAAGTTAGTCTCTCTTGCCTTCATTTGATCTCAAATATATGACAATTCAGCTGTAATTCCTTGAGAACACTGCTCCTGGATTTGCTGAGGGGGAGATTCATTTGAAACAATCTTGTGCCTTCTTGAAATAACTAAACAGTAGAGAAAAATGATTGTCTGGAAAGATAGGTCAGGCCTATCTGAAAAGTTAATCCTTGCGTGAGTAGATCCTTGGATCCAATCTCCGCCAAGTATTGTTCCTAGTTTTGATTCTATTTACCATCTCATCTAGAAATCCAATTCATTTGTTGACATTTATGTCAACTCTGTCTTAGGCTGGTATGTCACTGAATTCAATTTACTGAACTTACTGAACATTGAACATCCGTCTCGCTTCCCAGCTCACTGATTTCAAAACCTTCTGAATCAATTATTCTGCTGAACAGTTGATATAAAGTTTCATTGGCTGATGCTGAAAACTACTAAATGTTCTCTGGAATTTCCTGACAGACTTGAAATTCCTTTTGCTATTCTCTACATGAAATGTCTTGAAATCTCTGGACATGTGTTTAGAATTCTTGCCATTCTTATTATTGCTTCTGAACTATCTGAATTTAAGGAAAATCTCACTCTATGTACCTTGCTCATAAATCTGAAAAACCAATTCAATGCGGAATCTTCTATTATACAGATTTATGAATGTCTGAAAGATCAAATTGGTTTAAATTTAATGTATTCATTTTGGTTGGTTATAAATGCCTTGAAAATATCTAAATCAACTTTAATAAACCTTAACCAACTGGTTCATGACTTTATTTGGTTGAAATACATGAAATCTGTATTATTTTTAAACATCCGAACTTTCTGAAAAATGTCTAAGGATCAAATCTGGAAAATCTTGCAAGAGTAATGACTTTGATCACTAAGAAACACATGTCCAAAGGACTGTGTCATGAGGTGTCTTAGTTAACTCTGTTTAAAATCATTGAAAAATAGGCAGAGCAATGGCTGACACACTGAGAAATATATCTCACTCATCAAAGAAATGAGAAAAGGTATGTCATGAGGTAAAAAGTTAACTCTGTTTACTTTTTTTAAAAAGCATGACTGAATTGGGGTGATCTCGCGCTAGTCCTGAGCTGGGGGATGATCACCGATCAGTGAACTGTAAGGAAGGAAAACGGATCAGGGGGCCCAGGGGGGGATCCCTGGGGAAAACCCTCCGATGCCTAAGTCAGTAGAGCAGTGGTGGAAGCTATGAAGGGAGGGGGAAGGAGATGCACGAGATCCCTCTCCACCAAGGTAGTGAAGTGGTTCCTGCTCAGGGTGTTTTAGGCGTGTGTAGGCCTTACCGTTTGCTAGAGGGAGTCCCCAGTTGAAATAGTGCGCTAGTCTCATGAGTCCCGTAAGCTGAGGAGTTCCAGGCGGGGGTTATGTCCTCGATGTGGGCTCTTTACGTCCTCATCATGGGCTCTTTATAACCTTGAGGACTCGTCGGTCCCTTATCTTTGTGAACTCCTACTCATAAAGGGCTCTCAACAGCTGCGTGGATAAGCAATCGTCGGTCGACCCAAGCATGAAGAGTGCCAACCCTTATCCGGGCGATCGGCATAGCTCGGGTGAGGCTCGGTCGGAGTGGGCGCGGGGCACTAGCCTTTATCCCGGCGAGGGGGATAGGTTGGGCTTGGGTCTTCCTCCGACCGGACCGACGCTCGGGCCTTCCGAGCCTAATGGCCGCCGAGGAAGGGCTTGATCCCGAGTGATCTTATTGGGATTTTATGCTAAGTGGGCCCTGCGGGGCTGTCACTTAGATGAGCTGGGCCTCGTTTGGTCTTGCTGGACCTGGTTCGGCCACTCTTAGATGGGCTACAGAAATCCCCCTCTCCACTTGTCCCCCTCCTACTCCCGAGCCTTGGTAGGCTCGGAAGAGTAGCCGTTAGGGTTTTGGACCAGCGTGGCTCGGGTGGGTGGAGATCTGGCGGTGTTAAGAAGCCACATGTCGTGGTCATCTGGGCCTGTAATAATGACAATCCTGACAGATTTGAAATGAAGGGGCCCCCTTTTCTCGAAGGTCGGAACGACGCGTCACTTTTCGCGTGGGAATATAGGCGTTGTGCGCTTGTTGTCGTTCCAGACTCCCTCCATTTTAGGGTTTTTGCTCTCCTTCGTGCTTGCCTTTGGGGCTCTTTGATGCGTCGTGAGGACACGACAGAAGAGCAGAGGCTTGCAGAGGTGTTCGCAGAGTTGGCAGAGATAACCGCGGAGGCGGTTCGACAACTTCCTCTTTCTCCAGAATCTTCGGAGTCTCGGGAGCATTTCTCTTCAAGTTCCTCTTCAGATCCCATGGGGGACCAACGTCCGGAGGTCGAAGAGTGGGAGGGTGAGCCTGAGGCGAGGGTGATGGTGATACCGCCGGCTCCAAACTGTAGTGAGCAGGGGGAGGCGGAGGTGAAACGGCTGGAGCACCAGTTTCGCCTGCCCTATAAGTTTTACTTTGCCGCGGCTGCCCCGTACGAGATGAGCTTGGGTTCTCGTACGGGCCATATCTACTCCTTCCTTCTGTCATAGAAGAATGGTTTCCACCTTCCCTTCGAGCCCTTTGTTTTGAAGCTTCTTGATTTCTTTAAGTTGGCTCCCATACAGTTGGTGGCCAACTCTTATCTTCTTCTCTCCGCCTTTCGCATCCTCTGCCGCCAATGCGGGGTTCCTCCTTCCTTGGATCTCTTCCATTATTTTTTCGAGTTGAAGGCGCATTCCTCGGCCGGGAAGGGCTTCTATTCCATCCAGGCGAGATGGAACAATAGCTGTGTCTCCCTAGCCGTGAAGGACTCTTCCCACAAGGGATGGAAGACTCAGTTCTTCTGGGTAGGGATTTTTTTGGTGGAGGAGACTTGGAGGTGTCCCGTAATCCGCAATTTCCATCCAAACATCCCTCCGAGGCAAGAAGAGTTCTCTTCAGGTGTGGAGGAGTATGCGGCCATCTTGCTGAAGCATCGCCAGTCCACCGAAGAGCTAGTTATTCTAGAGAACATCGAGCGGTGCCTTCTCGCGCGGCTACGGCCGATAGGTTCGGACGTCACGAATCAGCTTCTCCATCGGATGGTGAGACCATTTTCTTTTCCTAACCATATCATTCTTCTGTGCAGATGCCAGGCGGCCGACTATGGAGGAGGAGCCTGCGGCGGAATGGGAGGTGATCGATCTCGGTGATGATTCGGCTGCCGACGAGTCGCGAGCTCCCGAGGGGCGCTACCGAGCCCAAGATAAGGGCAAGGGGATGGCCTAGGAGAGGTCTTCTAGACCGTGGGGTGCCAAACGTAAAGATCCCATGGAGGGCTGATACGGGATGCCATGAAGGCCAAGAAGTGGGCCAAGAAGGCTGGGTTCGTCCCCGCTGTTGAAGATGACTCTGGCTCGACGGCTCTCCCCTCTTCTAAGAGAGATAGGGCTGACCCTATTGGGCTGGCTCCCCTATCCGCCGAGTGAGAGGGGGCCGAGGAGGCCAGGGCCACTTCTGGGGGCGGCGGCATTGGATCGGCTCTCCCCTCAGCAGGAGCCGAGGGGGCCGGGGCTACTTCTGCTGGTGGCGATGGTGCTGGATCGGCTCTCCCCTCAGCAGGAACCAAGGGGGTCAGAGTTGAAGCGGGTGACTCTAGGACTGCGGCCGAGACTGAGGCGTCGATCGAGGCGGGCGATGCTCTGGGTGGCAGTGTAGGGGCCGAGTCGGTCGAGGTCGGGGGGTCGCGAGGAGCGGCGACACAACCCCGACCGACTGAGGCAAGAGGGGCGGATGAAGCAGCGGCTCCATCCAGGCCGGCCAGTGGGGCTCCCGAGGGGATATCGCTCGGAGGGGGGGGGCCTTTGTCGGCGGCTTTGGAAAGGCTGGGCATCTAGGGCCCTTTGTATCGGGCGTATTGCAGCATAGCAGCGAAGGTGGTGAAGGGAGGAGACAGGCAATGCTCCCCGCCTGCGGCCCTCGAGCTGGTTATGGAGGGCGGCTTGGTCTTGGCCCAGATGGGGGCCACTCTGGCTGAAGCTTATGCTCGATCGGAGTCAGAGCGGGTGACCCTTGCCTGGACCCTTGGTGGGTCTGACAGGAAGGTGGCTCAGCTCGCCGAGGAGCGTGATGGGCTTCGACGGGAGCTCTCCGCAGTCAATGAGCAGGCGAGGGTGAGCCAGGCGGATGCCCGATCGTTGTCTGAACAACTGACTCGGGCCCGCGAGTCGCTCGAGAGGAGGAGCTGGCTTCTAGAGGAGGAGCGCGTGACCCGTACCGAGCTAGACAGCTAGTGGGAGGCCAAGCGTGTCGAGCTATTGAGCCGGGCGACGGAAGCCATGTGCCTTCGGCGGGAGGCCGAGGCTGATCGGGCTGAGGCGGAGAAGCGGTCAGCCGAGGCATAGTGGAGATTGGCCGAGGCGGAGCGGGAGAAGGATGAACTCGCTGGTAGGGTAGAATCGGCCGGGGCGGAGGCACTCGAGCAATACAAATGCTCGGAGGGCTACTAGGTCGACCTCAAGGAGGCTGCCCTCCCCTACTATGAGTTAGCACTGGCCGGGGCATCCGCAAGGGATTCAAGCAAGGCTATGACTAGGCCATCTCTTATGCGGAGGAGCAGGCGTCCGAGACAATCAATTTTTCATCCAGGCAATGCTATGACTCGGATTTGTCATCCTCCGATTCCTCTGGTTCGGCGTCGGAGGAAGGAGACCAGGGGGACTCTTCGTCCGAGGGGTCGCCAACTCCGGATGCCTCGGGAGGGCACGCAACCAAGGCAGTTCCCACGCCGGTGGGGTTAGTGCCAGGGTCGGCCGTTGCCGAGGGTGCTCGGGGCAGACCATCCGAGCCTTCCACTTCCGAGCCTCAGGGTGGGCCAGAGGCCTAATGTATTTGCTTTGTTTTTTCTCCTTGTATGTTTTTCCTTTTTCAAAAGAAAAAACTTCTCTTGTTGTGTAAAGGGAAAAACGTAAGGCAGTAGCGTTATGATGAAAACTTAACTCTTTTGTATCGCCATTATCGTAGTTTGACTAGCGTATGCACAGTAGTTGGAAAGTGCTGATACCTTCTGCGTGGATCTCCCATGATGGTTGGGCAGGCGTCTGACATGGTGTCTTTCCGTTTTCTCATGCTTTAACTGCCCGGCCATTTCGTGTGTCCCGCTGGGATGGAACCTAGGAGTCTGAGGTGACCGTTCGTAGGGAGAAGTCCCTTTAGCGTATTTTTGAGGGGAGAATCATTTAAGGCAAGTGACCTCCCTTCGCCTATAAAAGGTCTGAAGGGCGTCTCTCCCTCTTCATCGCTTAGGGTTTTCTCTTACAGTCTTTCCTCTCTCCTTCTTCACGAAGCGTTGTGCCGTCAAATTTGAAGCATGGAAGATGTTCTGGAAGACGAAGCTGTCGATGATGGAGGGTAGAGAGTCCTTGCTGCTTCGGGTTTGAAGGGAGTTCGACGATCGACGGGCAGATTTGAAGGGGGTTCGACGTGTGGAAGCACGTCACCCTCTTTTATCAATTCCGGCCGATGCTTGCGGGGAGGGGTGTGATAGCGAACGGATGGGGGAATCAGGCATCCTACTCGCTCACTCTCTGGAGGGGATTCCTCAAGATTCCTCTCCACTTCCTGCTTCTCCTTCTTTCTCCCCGTAGCCTCTTTCTCTCTCTTATGCCCTTCTCATCATTTCTTTCACTCTTCGGAGAGTGCCTCTCGACATCCTCTTTTATTAGTTGGCTTTCTCTTCCCCTTCATCTTCCTTGTTCAACTTGGAAGGTAGCCTTCTTCTTCATAATCCCTCTGTCACCATTGTTCTGAGTTACCAGAGCCAACGGGGTCGACTACCCTTAATCCGAGCCAGTTTCTGCACGAAGCAGAGTCAGTGGCTGGATGCGGGAAGGCTAACCGAGTTGGCCGAGCGATGGGCTCGTTCGGCGGCGCCAGATGGATTTTTGCTTTTTTGACATGTATTGTCTTGGCTTCGGCCTTTCTGATGTATAAGCAAGTTGTTTGAATAAAGGAGGAAAGAAAACTTTTGCTTTATTTCATGTTGCTTACACAATGCTCAGTGTTCAGAAATAGAACTTCTGTAGTGTAGTCGCATTCCACGTTCGAGGGATGGATTCTCCTTCCATAGTAGATAGCCGGTATGCTCCTTTCTCGAGCGTCTCGACCACTCGATAGGGGCCTTCCCAATTAGGGGATAACTTGCCCGCCGCCTCAAGTGGTCGAGAGGCTTCGGCTTTCCTGAGAATGAAGTCTCCCGAGTGAAAGTGTCTATCTCGGACTTTGGCGTTGTAGTATCGAGTGAGGCGGCGTTGATATTCCGTTGCTCGGACGCTGGCAATCTCTCGGAGTTCATCCGCTAGGTCGAGGTTTTCGAGCAGTTTCTGGTCATTTGCCTCGGGCGAGAAACAAATGACTCGGAGGGAGGGATTGGCAATCTCCAACGGGATCACGGCCTCAGTGTTGTACACCAGCTGAAAGGGACTTTCACCGGTTGCCGTTCTGGGAGTCATTCTGTGCGACTAAAGTACATTTGGCAATTCCTTGAGCCAGCTGCCCTTGGCTTTGCCGAGCCTGGTCTTGATGCCTTTCAAGATAGTCTTATTGGCATTCTCGACCAGCCCGTTAGCCTGAGGGTGGGCGACCGAAGTGAAGTGATTGCGAATGCTTAAGTCGGCACATCTGTCTCAAAAATAATGAGAATCAAATTGCCAGCCATTATCGCTCACTATCACCCGGGGGATGCCGTAGCGACAGATGATCTATTTCCAGATGAAACTCCAGATGACTATCTCGGTGATCCTAGCTGTGGCTTCGGCCTTGATCCACTTGGTGAAGTAGTCGATGGCGACGATGATGAACTTCTTCTAGGCCTGAGCCGTAGGGAATGGCCCAAGGATGTCGATCCCCCACCGAGCGAAAGGATAAGGCTCCGCTAGGGTGACAAGCTCCGTTGCCGACTGATGGACCAAGTGATCAAATCGCTGGCATCGGTCAAACTGTTGTACGTAGGTTGAGCAGTCGCGCTGCAGAGTGGGCCACCAGTAACCCTGCCGAAGCAAGATTCTGGCGAGGGACCTTCCTCCTAGATGCGCTCTGCACAGGCCTTCGTGAACCTCTTGGATCGCTCGGTTGGCTTCGTCAGCACTGATGCACTTTAGGAGAGGACCGGAGAAGGATCTGCGGTAAAAAGTGTCATCCAGAATGACGAATCGCCGAGCTTGGTACTTCAATCTCCGGGCTTCCCGAGGGTCGGGAGGCTCCTGAGAGTCTTGGAGCCACGATAGATAGGGGGTACGCCAGTTGCTTGGGGTGGCTGAGTCAACAGCCATGAGCTCTGAATCAATGCTCGGTCGCTCTAGCTCTTCGAGAAGGACCGATCGAGTACCTTTGGGGTCAAGAGAGGAGGCTAGCCGAGAGAGGGCGTCCGCTCGGGAGTTTTTTTCCCGAGCTATTCGAACTACCTCAAAACTCTCGAACTGTTGTGCCATGGTTCTGACCAGCTGGAGGTATTTGACCATCGGTGCTTCCCTAGCTTCATAATCACCGTTGACCTGGCTAGCGACCAGTTGGGAGTCAGTGTGAATTCTGACTCGCTCAGCCCCCAACCACCGGGCCATGCGGGCTCCTGAGATAAGGGCTTCATACTCGGAGGTGTTGTTGGATCCCTGGAAATTGAACTTCAAGGCGTATTGCAGCTCTGCTCCTTCGGGGGACTTCAGGAGGATTCCAGCGCCGCTCCGGCCGAGTTGGAGGATCTGTCGATGAATAATTCCCAGGTTGGCCCAGGTATGGATGGAGATTTTTCTTCGGCCGGGATGGTGCTCTCGACGATGAAGTCGGCGAGCGCCTGTCCTTTGATAGCCGAGCGGGGCCGGTACGATATATCGTAGGCCCTGAGCATGATGGCCCACTTGACGAGGCGTCCCGAGGCTTCAGGGTGGGCGAGGATCCTCTTCAGTGGTTCGCTGGTTAGCACGATGGTGGAGTGCCCCTGGAAATAGGGTCGAAGGTGCTTGGCCGAGGTAACCAACGCTAGCACGAGTTTCTCAATTGCAGGGTAGCTTCTTTCAGCCTCATTGAGCACTTTGCTAGTGTAGTAGACCGGTCTCTCGACTCTCAAGTCATTTCTGACCAGGACCGAGATAATTATGGATGGAGTTACCGAAAGGTAGAGATGCAAGGCTTCACCTGGGACAGGCTTGGATAGCACCGGGGGTGAATCCAGGAACTCCTTAAGCTTGACGAACGCTCTTTGGCATTCCTCGTCCCATGCGAACGTAGAAGATGCCATTTTGGGCCCCCTCAACAGTTTGAAGAAGGGTAGGCATCGTTCGGCCGTACGGGACAAGAATCTTCTGAGCGCGGCAATGCACCCGATCAGGCGTTGAACGTCCTTGATGCAAGTGGGTGGGCGCATGTCCAGGATGGCCTGGACCTTGTCGGGGTTGGCCTCGATCCCACGCTGGGTGACTAAGAAGCCCAGGAATTTTCCGGACCTTACTCCGAAGGCACACTTGGTGGGGTTGAGCTTCATATTGTACCTCAGGAGGGTGTCGAAGGTCTCTGATAGGTCGACGAAGTGGTCCTCGGCCTTGGGGGTCTTGACGAGCATGTCGTCAATATAGGCCTCGACATTTCATCTGAGATGTCCCTCGAACATATGATTGACCAGCCTCTGGTACGTGGCTCCAGCATTCTTCAACTCGAAAGGCACCCGGGTGTAGCAGTATACGCCGAAGTTGGTGATGAAGGTGGTCTTCTCGATGTCTTCTGGATCCATTCTGATCTGGTGGTAACCTTAATAGGCGTCCAAGAAGCTGAGTATCTCGTTGCCCGAGGTTGAGTCAACCAGTTGGTCGATGCCCGGCAATGGATAGCAGTCCTTCGGTGTGGCTTTGTTCAAGTCGGTGAAGTCCACTCACATTCGCCACTTTCCTGAAGCTTTTGGCACCAGGACGACGTTAGCCAGCCACGTCGGGTACAGGGCCGGTCTAAAAAGACCAATAGTTTGCCCCTTGGTGACTTGATCCTTGATGATGACCTACTTTTCTGGCGCGTGCTTTCTTCTGCGTTGTTGCACGGACTTCACGATTGGGTCGAGGTTGAGCTTATGCATCACCGTCTTCTCTGGTATTCCGGGGAGTTGATCATCAAACCATGCAAAGACTCAGAAAGAAACTCTTTGTATTGCTGTTGAACCTCAGATGGTGGGTCGGCTCCAATCTTTACTCCCAGGGTCGGGTCGTCGTTTAGGAAAACCATTAGCAACTCGCCTCTAGGCTCGGAGGTTGCAGGTTTTTCCTTGACTTCCCGGGGGCCCTTGTTCTTCCTGTCCGGCCTTGTGGCTTCGACCGAGATATTATAGCACCTTCTGGCCATCGCCTGGTTGTCCCGGACTTCCCCCACCCCATTTTTAGTGGGGAACTTCATCTTTTGGTGATAGGTAGAGGGCACCGCTTTCGTTCGGCTAAGGATCCCTCGGCCGAAGATTACGTTGTATGCTATCATGCCCTTGATCACTATGAAGTCCACCATAACCGTAACGGTTTTGGGTGGGGTGCCGAGAGTAACCGGTAGGCTTAGGGCTCCCTCGAGATAAGTGGCATGAAAATTGAACCCGCAAAGGGGGGTTCGGATCGGGTGGAGTTTAGACAGATTCTCCCCCATCTTAAGGAAACACTCATAAGATAACACATCTGGGGCACTTCCATTGTCAACTAGAATCCTATCTACGTTACAATGGTTTATCATGGCCAATATGACTAGGGCGTCATCATGTGGGGTGGTCAGCCCTTCCAGGTCTTGGTCAGAGAAGACTATAACCTGGGGCTCACTTGGCGGGGACTTGGGAGGCTCACTGGCTCGGCTCACCCGCTCAGTATGACGCTTCCTTCCTCGGCCACTGTCTCCTCCTGATGCAACTCCTCCATCGATGACGTTGATGTGGACCCCGCGAGGGGCGTTGTCGATTTCCTCTGGGGTGCCTCGGTCTTCCTTACGCCCGGCCACGAATCGGGACAGGTGTCCCTAGCAGACGAGGTGCTCGATCTCATCCTGGAGCTGGTGGCAATCACCGGTGTGGTGCCCGTGGTCACTGTGGAATAGGTAATGTTTGCTGCGATTGCGGCTCTTTGACCTCATTGGCTCAGGTTGGCGGAGGAGGCTCGAGCCTTTGATGTCTTCATATATCTCATACACTAGAGCGATTAAGGGAGTGTACCGCTTGTACTTTCGGGACGGTTCTTTATGCTCCCCGTCTCGGTTCTGCCTTTTTTCTTGGCCCGAGCTTGACTCGGGTGCTCGCTTCTTGTCCCCCTCCCGACCTGAGCCGGTTGCGCCTTGGCACGCGCGGAGAACTTCTTCGTACTACGCATGGCGTAAGGCCAGAGTCAGTAGCTCGGCAAGGGTCGAGGGAGGGTGGAGGACTAGTTCGCGATGAAGGTTTTCATCCCGGGTGCCTCCGGTCAGTGTGGTTATGGCCGAGGCTACATCCAGGCGGGGGATTCTCAGGGCTTCCAACTTAAATCGGTTGATGTAGGCCCAGAGTTTCTCCCCTTGCGCCTGTTTGAGAGCCAACAGCCCCGCTACTGACCTTGGGGGGCCGCTGTCGGTGAAACTCTCCTTAAATACTCGCCCAAACTGCTTGAAGTCTCGGATGGATCCGGGGGCGAGGACTCGGAACCATGCTTGGGCGCCTTAGACCAGGGTGGTCACGAAGGCTCGGCATTTGATGGCGTCGGACGCCCCGTGAAGGGTCATCAGGGCGTCGAAGATATCAAAGTGGTCGGCCGGGTCGCCCTGGCCGTCGTAAGACTTGAAGGTTGGAATGGGGATTCTGGGAGATATCTCTGCCTTCAAGATATAGTCGGAGAACGGGGATTTCTCCTCGACCTCTGCTGGGGAGGTCTTCTGCAAGGCGCGTAAGGCACGCTCCTACTCTACGAAGCGCCTCTCGAACTCTCGCAGATGGAGGGATAGCTCCGGCTGCCGTTGCACCATGGGGCTAGGGGGACGCGAGGGCAGGCTGTCCTGGCATTCCCTGGGGACTTCGATCTCCGGGTGCGGATGGCGTGCCCCAGGTTTTTCCCGTTTCGGTGTGGAGGAGGCCTCTTGCTCTGGAGGAGGGACTTGTGAAGGTCCTCCTGACCTGTTGCGAATAAGCTGCCGTCCTCGGAGGGTGAATCGACCTCCGGTAGTGAGTTGGGACGCATCTCCGTGGGGACATCCAGTTTTACGGAGGGATGCCCTGAGAATGCATGAGCTTCCTTCCCTGGCCACCTGGGTCCTTATGAGTTCCACGAGGACATCCAGTTTTGCGTTGAGGGCTTGGAAAGCGTCAGCGCCCTCGTTGGATGGTTGCCCTACCATCGCGGGCGGAGGTGGTTCGTCGGCTGGGGTGCTGGCGTTGGAGGGGGGGTCTTGCGTAGCCTGAAAAGGGTCCTCTCCCCCTACCACCATGGCCTTCCCCCTATCGCCGGCATATCTCCTCCCTGTACTTCTTCGCACCATGCTGGCTCTTTGATCGTTTCCCACAGATGGTGCCAGATGAAGAGGGGCGATCTCGCGCTAGTCCTAAGCCGGGGGATGATCACCGATCAGTGAACTGCAAGGAAGGGAAACGGATCAGGGGGCCCAGGGGGGGATCCCTGGGGAAAACCCTCCGATGCCGAAGTCAGTAGAGCAGTGGTTGAAGCTATGAAGGGAGGGGGAAGGAGATGCACGAGATCCCTCTCCACCAAGGTGGTGAAGTGGTTCTTGCTCAGGGAGTTTTAGGTGTGTGTAGGCCTTACCGTTTGCTGGAGGGAGTCCCCGGTTTAAATAGTGCACTAGCCTCATGAGTCCCGTAAGCTGAGGAGTTCCAGGCGGGGGTTACGTCCTCGACGTGGGCTCTTTACGTCCTCATCGTGGGCTCTTTATAACCTTGAGGACTCGTGGGTCCCTTATCTTTGTGAACTCCTGCTCATAAAGGGCTCTCAACGGCAGCGTGGATAAGCAATCGTCGGTCGACCCAAGCATGAAGAGTGCCAACCCTTATCCGGGCCATCGACATAGCTCGGGTGAGGCTCGGTCGGAGTGGGCGTAGGGCGCTAGCCTTTATCCCGGCGAGGGGGATAGGTCGGGCTTGGGACTTCCTCCGACCGGACCGACAGCTCTGGCCTTCCGAGCCTAATGGCCGCCGAGGAAGGGCTTGATCCTGAGTGATCTTATTGGGCTTTTATGATAAGTGGGCCCTACGGGACTGTCACTTAGATGAGCTGGGCCTCGTTTGGTCTTGCTGGACCTGGTTCGGCCGCTCTTAGATGGGCTACAGAAATATAAAAATATTGAAATCATGACTTTATTTGGTTGAAATACATGAAATCTGTATTATTTTTAAACATCTGAACTTTCTGAAAAATGTCCAAGAAGCAAATCTGGAAAAATCTTGTAAGAGCAATGACTTTGATCACTAAGAAACACTTGTCCAAAGGACTATGTCATGAGGTGTCTTAGTTAACTCTGCTTAAAATCATTGAAAAATAGACAGAGCAATGGCTGACACACTGAGAAACATATCTCACACATCAAAGAAATGAGAAAAGGTATGTCATGAGGTGAAAAGTTAACTCTGTTTACTTTTTTAAAAAAGTATGACTGTTAGTCACACTAAGTACTTAGGGATATTAGCGTCTAAACAACGTATATCCTTTAGCTAGAAGGTGTGTACTGAACTAAATTACTCGTAAGATTTAGTAGCAAAAGTTATCCACTTGATTAAATGAAAAATCTGAAAAAGAATGCAAAGGATAAATTGCTATAACCTTTGATAAAATCAAATAGTTTCATGATTGTTTAACCTCAATACTTATGAGTGTAATTTCTAAAGAAGTCATTGAAATTGATTGAGTAAGATGAAAGGAGGTTAATCAAGATATTAATATGATTTTTTGGTTCATTTTTATTAAATCTTGATTTCAGATATGAGTACAGTACTTTATTATCAAACCATGTATACATCATCTGTAAACCATGCAGTTCAATAAAGTTCATTCATAAACCTTTATAATGGGAGACTCTGAAAAATTTCCTATATTTGAATTTATGAAATTGGTATATTCTTTTGAAACTCTTGCTGAATGTGGTTAATTCTCACTGCTCTTGAGACTTTCTGAATGAGCTTAATTCTTATTGCTCTCATTTGATCTCACTATCTGAACATGTTTCATCTGATTATTTGTGACCTACTTCAATTAATTGTTAAATCTGATTGTCCAACCTTTGTCCACTCATTGAACTTAATCTGACTTGATTGTCTAATCTGAATATCCCTGTGGTTCACTACTCATTCATTTCATTAGACTCCATCTGCTCTGAAGATACAAAGAAGCATCTGTTCAGGGGGACTTTCCTTATTAGTAAATCATATTACAGACTAATTCATAAAGGGGGAGATTGTTGTCAGCATCCTTCATGTTCCCTTCTTTTTGCTATTGTCAAAGGGGGAGAATTTTGTGAGTCATTGATTGGCTATTCTGAGGGTTGACTGTGAATTGGCTATTTCTGTCTGCTGGTATATTCTTTGTTGGCTTAACTCTAAGCCTCTCCATATTCATACTGGCATGATCATCATGATGAATTAATGCAATGACTCATAATATTGCCATCATAAAAAAGGGGGAGATTGTTGTCCCTGTGGTTTTGAAGTTTTGATGATGACAAATATTATGACTTATTATACATTCTTGATGATACAATTTTGATGGCTTTATTACTAAATTTCATCATCTCTATATAGCAGTATGAAATATGTGTCAGGACATGATCTAAATGGCTTAGAATAATGACTATTCAATAAGGGGGATGAACAGTCAACGATGGTAACTAAAAGTCAAATACCAGGTAAGGTCAATGCACACTTCAACCTGAAGAATATAGGTTAGTGCATATACCTTAAACTCTGTGCTCATGTGTTAATTTTAGTTCATAAGGTTGATGCTGGTTCTGCATGGAGCATCTAAGGTCAATGCATCTTAATGTTCACGCATTAAGAAGGTCAATACATGTTAAGGTCATTGATAGCTAAGGTGGATGTTAGTATATGTGTTTACTAACTAAGGTCGATGCTAGTATGCTTATATACTAACTTGGGTCGGTGCATAGTCTGCACGTGTTGCATTGTGCATTCATAGGTCGGTGCAAGTTTATGTCGGAGCATGCTTTGCATCGCATTGCACACAAGGTCGGTGCAAGCTTGTGTATTATGCATATACACGGGTCGGTGCATGTTTTTGTCAAGGCATATACACGGGTCCGTGCATGTTTATGTCTAAGGCATATACACGGTCGGTGCATCTTTTCGCTCTGGCATATACATACAAGGTCGGTGCATACTTCTTCAGTATGTATATGAAAGTCGTTGCACGTTTGCATAATGCTTCATAAGGTCTGTGCATAATGCTTCATAGGTCTGTGCATATAATCTCACTAGGTATGTGCATGTTCTGCATCGCACACAACTCAGGTCAGTGCAAGTTGCTTGGCATTTGTTACAGGGTCTGTGCATCTTTTTCTATGCATGTAGCAGTCGGTGTATTGCTTCATCCTGTATTCATATAGTTGGTGCACGTTTCTTGTCTGTCGCATGAAAAAGGTCTGTGCACATGTTGTCATAGGCGTAAAACGTAGGTATATGTTTTGCCACAGGCACAAAAGGGTCTGTGCATACTTTGCATATACCACATTAGGTCTGTGCATGTTTTAATCTTATGCCATCTTAGGTCTGTGCACATTGATAAATGGATGACTTCTGACGAAATGCCTTTTCTGCAACTGACAGGATTAAAAAGGACATGTGATCCAAGGCAGATGCGTCCAAAGAAACCTGCCACGTGGATTGCTCAGCAAAACCCTCTAGAAATCACTTGGCGAGAACGAGACCTCCACACGCCCATTGCGTGAGCCCGTGGGACCCCTGGCCTGAAGAATATATAAAAGCATTCTACAGCGATCGAAGATATAGGGTGTGAAGATCGTGAGGATTAGAAGAAGAGAGTTCAGAGAGGAGCAGGAGTAGGGAGAAAATGAAAAGAGAGTGAGAGCTGAGATAAGAAGAGCAGAAGAAGAGCCAGAGAGTTCGTGAGAAGAATAAAAAGAGAGACTGAAAGAAAGAAGAAAGAAAGTAAGAAAGAGAAGAGAAGAGGAGCTGCGGCAGAGAAAGAGCCAGCAAAGAAGAGAGAAAAGAAAGTAGTTTAGAGTGAGAGAGAGAGCCAGTGAGCTAGAAGAAGAGAGAGCTTAGAGGAACAGATCGTGAGAAGAAGAAGAGAGTGTGCGGCCATTCATTCTGAAGATTGTAGACAATCTAAAATTGATACTATGTTGAGTAAATCTCATGTCACGACGTGACGCCCCAAAGTGCACTTCAATACTAATTCAATATGAAGTTTTTCTAACTTATTTAGAATTTTTCTGGAATATTTGTAATTAGTGACTATTAGCAAGGCATCATTTAATAGATGACTCTATGGGTGTCGTTATTTAAATCAAATAGCGACTGCACACGTAGGCGTCATTTCCTGGTTTTATGAATTTTATTCAAAATCATATTCAAGGAATTAACGTCTATGTCGAAGGCGCTCATTAATTGACGCCATTCCACGAAGGCGTCATTTCCTATTTTTCAAATATGAAAAGTCATTTATTTCTATAAATTAATCCAGAAAATAGCGACTGCATGCGCGGTCGTCATTTTAATTAGCGACTATTATGATGTCGTCATTTAGCTTCTGTATCCGTTTCTGCTACTGCTTCTTCGCAGGGCAATCCTTACATCTTTTGATCTCAATCCTTTCCATAGAAGTAAATCCATATTCTGAAAGTTTATCCCTAGTTTTAATCCCATTAGAACTAGGTCTTAAGCTCTATAAATACCCTTCCTTGAAGGCCACCCGCGAGAAGAGAGATTCCTGTTAGAGAAAAGAGAGATTTCTGTTAAAAAGAGAGGGAGATTCCTATTAGCGAGAGAGAAGATTCCTTTGGTTTTCACTAACAATTCTCTTGCAGGGCTTTTTTTTACTGTGTTTTCACGACAGTGCTGTTCCCACGGCGTTCATCCTCCTGCAGCTGAATTCTCTCTGCCTTCTCTCCCTTCACTGCTGCAGTAACAACAGAAAGGCCCCTCTCCCTTCTCTTTAATTTTCTCTTATCTCACACGCACACTCTGGCTGTTTTGCTAAAAATCACTCATCATATACCATCACGTATCATACATATTTATAGCTGCATATTCTACTTGCTTTGCATCCATAGCATACTTTTTCCATCCTTTTACTCTTTCTAAAGGGGTTTTAAAACAAAACACACAAGGTGTGTTCATGCCCATGTTGCATAATCTTATTTCTTTAGAGCATTGACACTACACACTTTGGCTAATCAATTGTTACTTTGTTGTCTTTGTCTTTGCTTGTCTGACAAGTCTAATCAAGATAAGAACCCCCTTCATCGGCCGGTCGGTAGAAGGAGGAAGAAAAGGACTCACAATCATCCCTGCTTCTTCACAAGGTACATGCGATCATCTTTTATCTTTGAGGTAACCCCTCTGGCGATCACACCCCTCTAGAGTATCACAAGCTCTCTTTCTTTTCCCTTTCTTTATTTCCCCCCACATATCATACCCATCTTTCTTTCTTTCTTTTAAGAAATTAAATTTTCTTTCTTTTTAATGTCTATGTGATGTGTTCATAAATTGGCGATCATGGTGGGACGCTTTTTGTTTTTATTTTGATTACCTCTCCTTCGGCACCCACGTGTGCCCCTCCCTTTGGCACCCTCGCGTGCCCCTCCTTTAGCACCCACATGTGCCCCTCCTTAGTGCTCCAGGTAGCATACTCCCTTTGTGCACCACATGCACACCTCCCACTTGATTAGCCAATTTTTAAACAGTCCATAGCATTTTTAAGAAGAAAATTTGAACTCTGTTAGCGTTTGCATCACTCTCTGTTCTCTGAAACTGATCAGCGACTGCCTTGCAGCGGCTATTTCTAAAATTAGCGACCTCCCATAGAGGCGCGGTTTGCATTATTTTCGGTATTATCAGTGTTTTTATAATCAACGCCCCTCCACAGAGGCATCATTCACGCATTTAACGCCTACCTCCAAGGCATCAATTCTTCAGTTACTGTTGTTTCTTCTTTTACGGTGGTCACTGTTCACTGCTAATAAACGCCCCTCCACAGAGGCGCTATTCACATATTCATCACCTCATACCAAGACGCTATTCCACTTTACTGTTCACTTATTCATCATGGGTTACCGTGATCAACGACTGCCATACAGACGCTGTTTACTGAGACAACGACTGCTGTCAGGTCGTCATTTTGTTCAGTTTTCACAGAACCTCGATTGTTACTATTATCTTCACCTGCTTGCTGCACTTACTAATTATATATTTATTGCTGATTGATTTGCCTGCATTAGCCTGTATTTTAGGGCATTTGGTTGAGAGACTCCCTATCTCTACACTCCTAGGATCCCACACCCTTTCTTGGAATTGGAAGGACCCTCCATTGAGCATTCCGTCTGTTTGGACTGAAAATTCCTTTTCCAAGGCCTCCGTAAATCCCCGCACCTATGGATTCCCTCACGGACGTCGGGCCGGTTATACCATTTGAAGTACCTAGAGTTTAGTCAACCCATCCATTGGTAAGGAGAGAGAAAGAACTTAGTTAACCCGGAGATTACACCCAAACTTGAAACTAGGACCCACATTGAAGAGAGAGAATTGATTATACCTTTAAAATCCATCTTAATCTCGAAGAAAACCTTAAAATCTTGGGTTCATTACAACTTGTGTGAACAATTTGCGTGATTGGGTGATTGTTTCTTACTTATACTTGTTGTATTGAGATATTTTTCTTTCCTTAAACATGCAACTTCGTTCAGGAAAAATCATTAACATGGCCAACTACGAGTACTCTTATGATGGTTATGAGGAGGGTCAATTTGACCCATCCTATGAGGTTCCCCCTCAGGATTACACCCATTATGAGGGAAACCATGCTCCCTCTCATGCTTATTATTCCCAAGTCCATGTGGTAGACACCACTACTCAAGAGGTTGAGCCTTCCTCCCAAACTCAACCCGTCATCCAAAACACATATGGGGACGCTTCCTCATCTTTCAAGCTCAATGATCTGATTCATGCTTTGTCTCAATTAGATGATTCCCAACGTCAGGCGGTCCAGGCCGCTCTAAAAGGGAAATCTGTCCCTTCATCCTCAAACCCTCCTCAGGCCGTGGGTGGCCATTCATCTCCTAAGGACCAGACGGTCTCACACACGGTTCCTTCACATCCACCAACTCCTATCATGGTTACGCCATGACGCGGACGACGTCGGAGGACGGATCGACGGTAGCTCCGGGACGTGAACACGACAGGATAGTTTGCTATCTTGCACAGCTCGGCCTCACACCGGGCGGTCTCTCACCGGGCGACTCTCAAATCTCACAAGAGAAAGGAGGGAAGGGGGAAAACACAAGGGGCTATGCACCTTCTCCAAACTTCATTCATTCGTATCATCATACGAACAACACACCCTTTGGCCTTCCTTATATAGGAAAAGCCATAATAACAATACCCTCAAACTTACTTAATTGTGTTTATACCCTAGCCTAATAAGACAAGACTCAACAACCCACCTTTTGACTTGTGGGTTTAATAAAAATAAAAAACAAGAACTTTTGACTATAACTAGCCTAATAAAACAAAAGTAAATATACATGTAGTAATACATGTAATTTACTCACATACACACATAAATGCACAAATACGTAAATACGTACAAGTAAAATACTCAGGATGCCGAGTCTTCGAGTGAGTCTCCGAGCCACAAGCTCGGTGTCGGGGCAGTGCGGCGTCAGCTCAGAGTATGGGGCCCTGTAGTGGGCCCGGTGTCCCCACCAACACTCTCGGGGCGGATGGAACTCGACTACATCGAGTAAGGGGGGACACTACTGTGGTAGTGCTCCAGCAGATCTGGATCGAGGCGCTGGAGATCTTCCCGGCTGATCTAGGAATCATCGGAAGGTGGACGATCCCGCCAGCGGACAAGGTAGCATTGGTACACCCTGCTCCGTGTAGTTGTCACCTGCTCATCTAGTATCCTCTCAATGTGCTCGCGCAGTACTCTCGAGGCTGTAGGACGCACACGGGTGGGCTCACTCTCAATGGGAGGAGAAGGCTCAAAAGGGTCACTAGGAATCGCTGTGGGTTCCTTGTAGGCCACTAAGTGTGCCACATTAAATGTAGAGCTAATCCCATATTCAGGAGGTAAGTCCACAACATAAGCGTTGGAGCCAATCTTCCGCAGGATTGGGAAGGGACCATCACTACGGGCTTGCAACTTTTTAACAGCTCCCGAGGGGAGTCGTTCGGGTCAAACCCGTACCATAGCCATGTCACCTACTTAGAATTTATGGTGACGCCTATGTGAATCAGCCAAACGTTTGTAAGTCTCATTACTGAGGTTTATTTGCTTGCTAATTGACTCATGTAGACTTGTGACATGATGTGCAAATTCCTCAGCCGACTTGGATGTTCTAGACTCGAGGGGAAGGGGAATGAGATTCACAGATTTCCTAGGTTTGTAGCCATGCACGACCTCAAATGGACTCATACCTAAGGACCTATTGGCAGAGCTGTTGTATGAAAATTCAGCTCTGGGCAAAAGAAGGTCTCAAGTGCCGGGGTGATCCCCTACAAGACACCTCAACAGATTCCCTAAACTCCTATTGACGACCTCGGTTTGCCCATCAATTTGGGGGTGATAGGTAGTGGAAAATTTTAGTTTGGTGCCAACTAGGTGCCAAAGTGTCTTCCAAAAGTAACTAGTGAACCGGATATCTCGGTCAGACACTATGATTTGGGGGAGACCATGCAGACGCATGACTTCATCAAAGAATAGATGAGCTACTCTAGATGCATCAGATATTTTGGAACATACAATGAAGTGGGCCATCTTAGAGAACCTATCAACTATCACGAAGATGGAGTCATGTTTGAGAGTAGTGCGTGGTAATCCAAGGATAAAATCTATGCTCACATCAACCCATGGTCTATCAGGGATGTGGAGAGGAGTGTAGAGACCAGTGTTCTGTTTGACCTGTTTGGCCATTGTGCATGTCCTACACTGGGCTATAATTTTGGCCACATCTTTCTTCAGGCTAGGCCAATAGAAATGCTCCTCCACAGAATGGATGGTCTTGTTACGACCAAAGTGACCAGGAAGACCTCCAGCATGCATTTCCCAGATCAGAAAGTCCCGTACAAAAGTCTTCGGGACACAGAGTTGCTGCCCCCAAAATAAAAAACCATCCTGGAGTAGATAGTCAGCAAAGGCTGTCGAGGGTCCAACAGACAAGGTAGAGTAGGCAGGGCCAAAATCGGGACACTCTCTATAGAGGTCCTTCATGCAGTCGAATCCAGTGACCTCTACCTGAACAGTAGAAAGAAGGGACACCCTTCGACTCAATGCGTTGGCCACCTTATTTTCTTTTCCAGCCTTATGTTTTGGACAAATGTGAAGGATTGGAGGAATTCTACCCACCGACCATGCCTAGGGTTTAAGCCCTTCTGTGAGCTAAGGAATTTCAAAGTCTCGTGATCCGAGTATAAGATAAACTCTTGTGGTAAGAGATAGTGTCTCCAGTGTTTAAGGGCTTGGACCACAGCATAAAACTCCTTATCATAGGTGGAGTAACGAAGCTTTGCATCAGAAAGCTTCTCACTGAAATAGGCCACATGGTGGCTCTCCTGTCTAAGCACTCCTCATATTCCTACGCCAGATGCATCACAAGATATTTCAAAGACTTTGGAAAAGTCTGGCAGGCGGAGGACAGGGGCTTTGGTCATGAGCTCCTTTATGGCCCGAAAAGCCTAGGAGGCGGCTTTGGTCCACTCGAAAGTCCCCTTACAGATACAATCTGTAATGGGTGCCATGATGGTGCTGAAGCTCTTAATGAAGCGTCTATAAAAAGTGGCTAGCCCATGGAAGCTGCGAACATCATGGATGTTCTGGGGCTCCGGTCAGTCGACTAAGGCTTGGACCTTAGATTGGTCCACAGACACTCCATGAATCGAAATCACAAACCCGAGGAAAGTGACCCGGTCTATCATGAATTCACATTTTTTAAGGTTGGCATACAAGATTTCTCTCCTCAAAGTTTCACAGACTTCCCTCAAATGTTGGATGTGGTCGTGAGGGTTATGAATGTAGATGAGAATGTCGTCAAAGTAGACGACAACGAAGCGACCAATGAGAGTGCGGAGGACTTCCGTCATAAGTCTCATGAAAGTGCTGGGGGCGTTGGATAGCCCGAACGGCATGACGAGCCACTCATACATACCTTCTTTTGTTTTGAAGGCTGTCTTCCACTCATCCCCTGGTCGGATTCGGACCTGGTGGTAGCCACTTCTCAAGTCAATTTTGGAAAAGATGGTGGCTCCAGTCATCATCTCAAGCATGTCATCAAGATGGGGAATGGGAAACCTATACTTGACAGTGATCTTATTGATGGCGCGGCTGTCAACACACATCCGCTAGGTGCCATCCTTCTTGGGTGTGAGCAAGGCAGAGACAACACATGGGCTCTTGCTCACCCTGAGGAAACCTTTTTGGATAAGGTCCTCGACAATAATTTGGAGCTTAGCATGCTCCTTGGGGTTCAGTCTGTAATGGGGATGGTTGGGTAGGATGGATCCGGAGACAAGATCAATAGCATGTTGTACGTCACACATTGAAGGGAGTCTAGAGGGCAAGTCCTCTGGGAAAATATCTTGGAAGTCCTGCAGGATTGCGTGGACCTCTGGTGGGACTGAGACTCGGTACTCCTCGGGGGTGATGGTGACAACAACAACCCAGACATGGGCACCTTCGACAACCTCCCTATTCAGCTCACGGACACCTATGAAGTTAAGGCGCCTAACCGGGTCACAACCAACCTTAGGGGCCTTAGGAACGGGTATAATAGGTGCAAGAGGAGAGGGAATGAGGAGTTTCCCTTCAGCGGGAGTTCGAGGACTCTCTTGAACCTTGGGGGTTCCAGTGGGGGTGGAGGTGGAACTCTTTCCCGGGGTCCCCTTTGGGGGTGCCGGGTACAGCTGTATCTTCGTCCCATTGTGTGAGAAGGAACACTGATTAGACCGACCGAATGTAGCAAGGTATACATCATAGATCCACGGTCGTCCTAGGATGATGCTACCGACCTTCATAGGCACTACATCGCACCAGATCTATCCTTGGTAGGACAGAAATTGGATGAGAATGACACATGTAGTGGTGACTGGGATCGACGTGTCGTCTACCCAAGCCACATTTTATGGCCTCAGATGGGGATGGGTAGGTAGACCTAGACGGGAGACAAATTCTGAAGAGACGGCATTGATACAGCTCCCGTTGTCAAAAATCACCTTGCAGGGTTAGGATTTTACCATGATATAGGTTTGGAAGATGGAGGTTCGATGCCAGTCGTCCTCTTGGGGGTATGTTAGGATGCAGCGAACTACACCCAGTCTTCCCTGGTTTGAACTCTCGGCAATATCTCCCACTTGCATGTACTCGACATGCGTTCCATCATACCCTACATCCATTTCCTCAAACTTGGCGATGAGGTCAGGATCAGCCTCATATCTCTCAATGGCTTCTCCTTCCTGAGGTGGAAGCTCCACAGGCTGGGGGTCGGTGATGACTAAGGCTCGGGTGGGATAATTGGAGGCAACATGCCCTAGGTTATGGCACCTAAAGCAACGAATTCCCGATATAGGGACTGGTTGGGAGGTGCTAGGGATGACTCCCTTTCCCTTATCATCTCTCCTATCAGTTGGCGGAGTGTACTAGCTTGGGCACAGCAGCGGGTGCAGGTAAGGGGCTCCGTGGGAAAGGAATGGCAGGGGCAACGGCCCGGAGTGGGGTAGCAGTAGGGACATATGAAGTGGAGGGGTCAGGCCTCTCAGAGTAGCAGACCATGGGGTTTCGGGACTCGGGTTGGCGGTAGGTGGGGACCCGAGGTGGGACCACCCTTTGAAACCGCTCGACATCTCGAGCAACCTGATAGGCGTGCTCGAGAGTGTTAACCTCTCATAAAAATAGCTCCCGCTGTATGCTCTCGTGTAGGTCAGCCCTAAATCACGAGAGGGTGACAGAGGCATCTTCCATGACTCGACTCTGAAGGAAGAAGTCATCAAATTTGGCGATGTACTCATCCACGGACTTTCCATCTTGGGTGAGTTTCTACCATTGGTCTAAAAGACGCTGATGGTAGGAGGGTGGCAGATACTTCTCCCTCAGTTTCTCCTTCATTTCTTCCACGTGCTTATGAGATCCTCTCGTCTCCTTGCTAGGAGATTTTTGACGTTACACCAATAGGTTTTGGCTTGACCTAGGAGTTTCATTTTGGCAAACCTCACCCTTGTAGCAGGGGTCATGCGGTGACGCCAGTCAAAATATTGATCCATCCCGGTCTTCCAATCAAGGTATGTAGCGGGGTTTAGGGACCCATCAAAACTCAGAGTGTCAATCTTGATGTTCCATAGGATGATATCCTCATCTTTGTGGTCTCTCTCTCGAGGCGCACATGCCTCTTGCTCTCTACCTTGGGGAGTCTGATTCTGGCGGGCTTGCTCTCTCTCCTCCCTAGGATTGACAGGATCACCGTGGCCATTCACTTTTCCATCCTCTCCCTTCAGTCATTCCTCTAAAGCTTGGATCCTTTCATTTAGCTCTGCTCGTAATTGGCCTATGGATTCTTCAAAGTTGGCCATAAGATTGTGCTCGAGCTGGACTAGCATAGCAGTCACGCTCTTTTGATCCATGGGTAGCGTTGAAGGGCGCTCTAGACGGCCTGATGAATTCCTAGACCAGCATGGCATGCACGAGCTCGGACCTAAATGATGCAATCCTAGGACCGAAGATTAGCAAGGCCTTATACCCGAATTTGTTGACTGATAGGCAAAGGGTCAATTCGAAGGGTCCGCTCAGAGAGAGTTATTTGCCCGTAGATGGAGTAGTTGTGGAACTACCTCCTGATAATTAGGGTGCCCTAATGCGACAATCTAGGGCCTAAGGATGGGCGCATACAAGCTCTCTCTCTCCGTCCACAGCGATGCGCTCAGGAGACTGGCTACCTGGATAGGGCTCTCTCTCACTTCGCGCGGCAATTGAAAAGATATTAAATAAGTAAGTGATTGGAGCACGTACCTAGCTAGACTGAAAAGTCTAACTCCGACCGGAGATGAAGGCGAGCGGGGACGTGCGGATCCGTATGGCGTCGATGAAACTTGACCGGTTACAAACAAATTCACTCCACGCATGGAGGGTGTAATTATTAAAAAATTGCTTAATTTAAAATTTTCTCACACAGGGGAACAAATTTATTCAGACTTTTCTCCACGCAGGGAGAATTACGTACGGACCGTCTGTCGATGACTGGTGGACCCGGGCGTTACTTAGGCTGCCGAAGTGGACTCGGGTGCCACTTCTAATTAGTTAAACAAATGATATATATATATATATATATATATATATATGTATATATAGTATATCCTGGATATATATATTATATATATATTTAACACTTTTTTTCAAACCTCTCTTTTTCAAACCTCTCTGTTCAAACCACGCGCTCGGAAGGATGGCAGCCAGCACACGCTGCTCGCAACGTGGGCGGCGAGGGGCAACCGACCAATGGGTGAAGGCGGACGGGCCATGCGGTAGACGGGCGTGGGTGATGTAGGCGGCCGGTCGGGCAGCCAGGCAGGCGGGCGAGCGTGCGCGTAGGGTAGCCGGCCGGGTGCGCTCCAGGCGTGAGTGGGTGCGGTCCAGGCGCGGGTGGCCTACAGGGCTGGCGCACGGTGCGCCGGTGGGGCTTGGTGCGGGCGCGAGCACGGCCGGGCGAGCGAAGGCGCGTGGCCGGGCGGGCGAGGGCGCGCGGCCGGGCGCGTGCACTGTCCGTCGGAGAACGTGGTGGAGCAACGGCCGTTGCGGCCGCTGGTGGTTTCAAAATGTGGCACGGGCGATGAGGCCCGGCCACGCGAATGTGCCTTTTTTTCTAATTTCTAATCCTCTGTCTTTCTTTCCATCTCAGCCGAGCCTTCTATTTATATTTTTTCCAACTTCTTTCTCCCTCTCTCCTCTCTCTCAACTGAGAGAGTTTCTGCTCTTTCTTTTTTTTCACTAAAAAAAATTGGGGAGAGGAGACGATGCGGGAGTCGGGGTTGACGGAGGCGCCGTTGTCGGGCTCTGATACCAAATTTGACACGGACGGCGTCAGAGGATGGATCGACGGTAGCTCCGGGTCGCGAACATGATAGGATAGTTTCCTATCTCGCACAACTCGGCCTCACATAGGGCGGTCTCTCACCGGGCGACTCTCAAATCTCACAAGAGAAAGGAGGGAAGGGGGAAAACACAAGGGGCTATGCACCTTCTCTAAACTTCATTCATTCATATCATCATACGAACAACACACCCTTTGGCCTTCCTTATATAGGAAAATCCATAACAACAATACCCTCAAACTTACCTAATTGTGTTTATATCCTAGCCTAATAAGACAAGACTCAACAACCCACCTTTTGACTTGTGAGTTTAATAAAAATAAAATACAACTTTTGACTATAACTAACCTAATAAAACAAAAGTAAATATACATGTAGTAATACATATATTTTACTCACATACACACACAAATACATAAATACGTAAATACGTACAAGTAAAATACTCAGGATGCCAAGTCTTCAAGTGAGTCTCCGAGCCACAAGCTCGGTGTCGAGGCAGTGCGGCGTCGGCTCTGAGTATGGGGCCTGGTAGTGGGCCCGGTGTCCCCACCACGCCAGCTCAGCCGGTAAGCCACTCAGTGGTTAGGCCCCAATATCCTCCGCCTCCCTAATTCTTAAGGAGGCCTATGCCGAATCCGTTCCCTTCCAATCCGGCCCCAGTTGAGTCTGATACCAATACCATACTCCTCCAGAAGATAGCTAGTATGGAGGAGCAGCTTAAGAAGGTCACGACATCCAAGAATGCTCTCCCCAATTTGCCGATTTTTCATTTGCCTCCCTCCGAAATGCCAAATTTTCGGCGCTATAATGGAACGGGTAACCCGTTTATTCATCTGAAAGATTTCATGTACGAGACATCCTTTTGGCAGGATAATAAGACCTCCCTGGCTTATCTCTTTAGAAGGTCTCTAGATGGTCCGGCACTTGAATGGTTCTATTCTTTGGAGCCAGCTGAAGCCTGTGATTTTGATGTTGTTCAACGGAAGTTCTTACAGAAATATAAGGACCGTGTGGGTCCATCCCTGTCAGTCACAGATCTTGTTGCTGAGAAGATGAAGCCCAAGGAGGACTTCATTTTGTTTGCCAATAGGTGGAGATCTATGGCCAAAAGATTAAAAGACACCCTTTCAGAAACGGAGCAAGTTAAGATGATCATATCAAATTCTACTTCGCAATTCCGTCATATTTTGGCCATGAATAAGTTAAGCACTATGGAAGGGCTCTATGAGAGAGCTAGATATATACAAACTCAGATGAAAGATTTGCACATCATGTGCATGTATGAACAGAAACCAAGGTTGGTCAGGAAGAACACTAATTTTAACAATAGTGGTGGCACAACCGAGGACACTGCGATTAACGAGCAGGTAGGCGTGGTTGGCAACCCCGCACCTTTCCGCCACCCTAACCCAAGACCTCCGCAACCTCCACAACAACTCCCCTTCTTTAATCCCGCTCCCCAAGAAAATATTCTCCCTCGACCCTTCCATCCTCCTCCATAAAATCAAGCCGTCCAACCAAACCCCCCAGTTCCTCAGCAATACCACCAAGTGCCACCACCCACCAATTATGGCCCCCAGCAGCCAAGAAGACCACTAGGCCCCAAAAGGGCCCAATACCCACCATTACCTGAAAGTCTTCCCGACATCTTTAATGCACTCATGGCCGCCAACCTGCTCACCTTGCCAAAAGAAAGAACGGCCTGGCCTTCTAATGTGGACACCTCTCAGTATTATGTCTTCCACCGACAGCCTGGTCACAATATAGATCATTACTTTCATTTCAAGGATTATATCTATGATTTGAATGATCAGGGTGGTATCAATTGGGATGAAATGAGCCAGTTTATTACAACCTTGAAGGCATGAAGATCTCTTCGGCAGCAACAAGCTCAGCAGCCGCCTCAATAGCAAGTTCCACCTCCTCCTCAACAGTAGCAAGCTCCCGCACCTCAACCGGACATGGGGATTGTCCATAATCCATTGCCGGAGCACCCTCCGAACCAGCAAGTAAACCCTATTACTTCCTTCCACGATGTGGAAAGAGGACAAGAGTGGCATGAAGAGAACGCCTCTGTCGAGGCTATAAACCAAACTCCAACTCAACCACCCCATCTGTTAAGAACACCTTTCCATCCTACGCTTTTTCCCCAACCATCCCGTCCCCTTCTACGCACCATTAACCAAATTCGCTCCACTACCACTAACCCCTTACCGGCTAGACCTCTCCTCATTCGCCCCCCACCATCTTCTACACCACAACAAACCCACCCTCAGTCACCAATTACTTGCCTCTGCCATCTAGGCCACTCCTTATTTGCCCCTCGCCAACACCTAATCCCCCTACTGCTACCAGCAATCCTCTGCCAGTAAAGATTCTTACACCGCTACCCACAAATTCCCCATTTTTTCCTAGACCCCTCCTCATTCAGCCTACGCCTCCTTTAGCCGTTCAGGCACCCCCTACCCCTCCTACTATTACCATTTTAGTTACCACTATCTCTCAGCCGACAAGGCCCCTCATACGGGCTCCTTCTTTGGTCACCCCTCCAACATCCGTTAATCCTAATATCCCATCTTCATCCACTAATCCTCTGCCTACCCACAACCCGATAGAGGCGCAATCGTCACAAACCATGGTGCTCCGTAGTGGACGGATATTCCATCGTGTATTTCCACAAAGGGAGCCAGAGCCCGCGCAAGGGAATGGGGAACAAGAGCAAGAACAGGAGTCCATACCAGGCACTCAGTATGACTTGCTAAATCACTTAGATAAGACCCCGGTAAGGATTTCTATTTTAGAACTGATAAAGAGATCCACCATTCACCAACTGGCTTTGAAAGAGTACTTACGAAAGGTGATGGTTAATGAGGACATTCCAGCTGAATAGATCACATCAGCTTTGACACCAGCAAGTGATCAGCCGGCCATTATTTTTCATGAGCATGAATTAGCTCCAAAGCCAGCCAAGAAGTATGTCCTATGTATCACGGTTAATATTAATGAAGTACCTGTTAAGCAATGCTTGGTGGATACATGAGCATCTATCAACGTGCTGCCTCCTAGCACTCTAAAGATGTGTGGCATTCCGGATAGTCAGATTCGGCCATCTACTATCACAGTGACTGCTTATGATAATACAAAGAAACCTCCTCTGGGCATGATTACTTTAAAAGTTGGGCTAGGTCCGGTCTCGATTACAGTGGACTTCCACATTCTGGACATGGATCCAACCTTCAACGGTATTTTGGGTCGCCCATACATTCAAGAACTTGATGTTGTGCCCTCCACAAATCACCAATGCATAAAGTTTCCACACAAAGGGCGCATCATCAAGGTCACAAGCATGCCTACTCTGCGTTAGATGATATACACTCAGTAACGTCAGTACCTTCCATATGGCCGGCTAATAGGCCTTTGTTATAAGTGTTAGATCTCGCCGATCCGCGGCAAGATTTACTAAGGTCTCCAACTACAACACCTGCATCGGTTCTGATATCACCCCTACCCTCCAAGGACAAGAAAAAGAAGAATATGATAAATACCCCAGGGTGGAATATTTTGATGAAAATGGGGTACAGATCCGGCAAAGGCTTGGGTATTAACCTCCAGGGCAGAGTAAAACCCTTTAAGCATCACAACGTTATTCCCCGAGGCGGCCTAGGATACAAAGGGCCGGGCAAAGAAAAATATGGTAAAGATGAAGGAGAGCCATGGGCTGTTATGACGTCCACCCTCAAAATAGACCGACAGCCACTCACATGGACTTTATATACTCACTTTGTGAAAGGGGCTACTCAACATGATGGGCAAACCACAATGGTTACTTCTATGTTAGATCATCAAGATGTACATGCACTCCAATTTGCTCGCCACGTAGCCCCGCTGGTCACATATAAAGCTTTGGAGTCCTTGAGGCCGGATAAGAGAAGAAAGATGGATGGCCTGGAATGTGATTGGTATAGATGGTTTGATATGAATGACATTACCATTGCTTTAAATCATCTATTTATGCCAACCGATGTAGAATGGCTGCCACTCATTCATGAGTTGATAGAAAAGCCAGTAGTGATCACAGATAAGAGGCAAATGCTGAGCAACTATACAGATACCGGAGAGTCAGATGTGCCATTTGAAGAAGGCTATACTGTGGACAGGCTGTGGGCCGGTCTTTTTATTCTTGATTCCATACATCTGTCACTCGTTACCTTTTAGTGCTCCAAACTTTTTGTCTCTGATGTTCCCAGACCACCCGCGGTCTTGATTCTTTCTCTAGATTTGCTACAAGCTTCCCCAATATCTCCTTTGCTCCTTGAGCAATTATCTCAACTCTCCATTACACCCCCGCGTGGACAATCTCTTATCCAATCATTCTCTACTCTTTCAATTTCAGCACCACCTCCTATTCCTTCCTCCCATTGCTTTATAATTGAAAACGAAAAAAAAACATCAAAATTCAAACTGTCCAATCTTCCATTTCTGTTGAAGAGACCTCCTATCTTGCTCATGAGTGTGCCCCGATCCAAGGGCCGCTCTTTCAAGGTTCATTAGCAGACCTCCTTTTCTCCTCTAATGAGGAGGCTTCTCCTGTACCTTCTCCTGTATCCACTGTGTCTTCCTCTTCTTCTCTTTCCCCTCCTCTGGATCAGGGTAGTTCGTCTGGCTTGTCATCTTGTTCTTCTCCCTCCTCTTCTGATAAGAGTCTTGGGGTAGCTACTCATAAGAAAGTCAAGGGTAGATAGATTCCCTGTAGGTTCTTACTAGATCTAGCTAGAAGATGCCGAGCATGTTTATCCCTTCCTGGTTTCTTAGAGGATCTGATCTTCCTGCCAGAGATTGAATGTGAGGACGTGTGCTCTATAGATGAAGGGTTTGGTGTTTACGAGGTTATGAATGATGAAGACCCTATTGAAGAAGGGGATGAAGAATACGAAAAATATGAGGATGAGGTTGATGCTTTTGCTAGTGGCATGAGGAGGTTCGACTAACCATCAGCCTCAGTAGAGGAACCCACCAAAGAGATCAATCTGGGTACCGAGGAAAACCCTATGATTATCCTCATCAGTAAAAATTTGCCACCCTCTAAAGAAGAGGTGCTCGTTCAAGTTCTTCGAGAATATAAGGACACGTTTGCGTGGAGTAATGAGAATATGCCGGGTCTGGACCCTGTGCTCGTTGAACACCGTCTCACACTTAAGCCAGGATCCGTCCCGGTCAAACAGCGGTTAAGACGTTTCCACCCTCACATGGCATTAAAGATGAAAGAAGAGGTCGATAAGCTTCATAAGGCTAGATTTATTAGAGTCGTCCTCTATCCCAATTGGGTGGCAAACATTATCCCGGTTATGAAAAAGGACGGAAGAGTCAGAATTTACATAGACTTTCGGGACCTTAACCGCGCGTGTCCTAAAGATGATTTCTCCCTCCCTCACATAGATGTGCTAATTGATAATACGGTAGGGTACGAGACCCTCTCTTTTATGGATGGCTTCTCTGGTTACAATCAGATCCGCTTGGCTGAAGAGGATCAGGAAAAGACCTCATTCACTACACCTTGGGGAACTTACTGTTATGTGGTCATGCCGTTTGGGCTCAAGAATGCCGGAGCCACTTACCAAAGGGCCATGATGGCTATTTTTCATGACATGATCCATATTTTTATAGAGGTGTATGTGGATGACCTGGTAGTGAAATCAAGAACAAGGATTGAGCATCCTGGGGTTCTAGCCAAAGTCTTGCAAAGAGCCAAGGAATATCAGTTAAAGATGAACCCCAAGAAGTGCGTGTTTGGTGTTTCATCAGGAAAATTGCTTGGATTCATAGTCAGCAAGAGGGGTATTGATATTGATCCCAATAAGGCAAGGACAATAAGGGATATGCCTCCTCCCAGGAATTTGAAGGAAGTTCGAGGATTGATCGGGAGGTTGCAATTTATTCGCCGATTTGTCTCCCAGCATTCACAAAGGTGTAGGCCATTTTACGAGCTTACTAAATCGGAAGTCAAATTTAATTGGGATGACAAGTGTCAGGTAGCCTTTGAAGGACTAGAGGATTATTTGGCCAATCCTCCTGTTCTGAGGCCGCCCGTTCCAGGCAAGCCACTGGTTCTTTATATCTCTATCCCGGATGACTCTGTAGGTGCTGTCCTTGCGCAAGTTGACGAAGAAGGAAAAGAGAGGGCATCCTACTACTTGTCTAAGCTTCTCAACCCATGTGAGCAGAAGTACTCAGCCATAGAGAAGACTTGTGCTGCTTTAGTCTGGGTAGTGTAGAAATTGAAGCATTATTTCTTAGCTCACGAGGTTCATCTTATTACTCGCATGAATCCTATCAAGTTTCTCCTTGAAAAATCCATTCTCACTGACCGTTTGGCACGATGGCAAAGCTTTCTTTCTCGGTTTGATATCGTCTACATTCAGCAAAAAGTAATTAAAGGCTACACCATAGCAGAACATCTTACTCATCACTCTCTCCCTAGATTCGACCCTGTTCGTTCGGAGTTTCCAGATGAGGAACTAATGTCCATCAACCAGTCCGATTTGATGTGGACTTTACATTTTGATGGAGCTCGGAATTCACAAGGAAAAGGGATTGGCATTGTTCTCCTATCACCTGAGGGTATCACTATTCCACTTGCCTCTCAGCTCGCATTTCCAGTTACGAATAACATAGCCGAGTATGAGGCTCTTCTGGTCGGGTTGCAGGCCGCTCATCAATTCAGTGTTACCCAATTATGGATTGTAGGTGATAGTCAGCTTATTCTTTGTCAAGTGCTCACCAAATGTCGCACGCTTGATCCTAAACTTAAACCCTATCAGGAACTGGCTTCCGCTTATGCCAAGCTTTTTACTAAACTAATCTTCATCCATGTCCCTCGAGACCGGAACATTCTAGCTGATGCTCTCACTTCTCTTGCTTCCTCTTTGGTTTTCCTTCCCGAAAGGGACTTCCATTCAATCATTGTTCAAAGGTGTCTCACTCCTGCTATTAAAGATCCGGCATTCCTTAGTATTAAGGAGGAGGTGCTCAAGAAGGTTAAGGAAGGATGAATCATTGAGAACAAGGAGATCATGTTATTAGATCTAGAGGAAGAGTTGGATGATGACGAAAAGCCGTGGTATTATGAAATTGCCAAGTATTGTCGGGATCAATCTTATCCTGAGGAGGCCATGGCGGAAGAGAAGAAAGCCACCATGAGAGTTGCTCAGAGATACACTATGGCTGGAGGTATGCTTTATAGAAGAGGTCTTACTGGAGTTTTGCTCAGATGCCTTGACGATGATGAGTCTTGGAAGGTCGTGGAAGAGGCACATTCAGGAGTGTGTGGGGGTCATGTCAACATCCAGATGCTAGCTAAGAAAATCCTTAGATTAGGCTTCTATTGGCCCACTCTAGAAGAAAACTGTTCCATCTATGTTCGAAGGTGTGTCAAGTGCCAACTGCACGCCGACATAATTCATTCTCCTGCTTCTTCACTCCATCCTATGTCCTCCCCATGGCCTTTCTCCATGTGAGCTTTCGATATTATCGGACCTCTTGGTGATTCAAACCTCCTCACAAAACCAAAATCATTTATACTCACGGCCACGGACTACTTCACCAAGTGGGCGGAAGTGGAAGCATACGTGGAAATTAAAGCGTCAACCGTTTGTAAATTTATAATGAAGAACATCATTGCAAGATTCGGTATACCAAGTACCATCGTCACCGACAACGGGCCGCAATTCATCTCTCAAGAGCTTCAGGACCTCTGCAACAGGTATAACATTGTATTGCATCATTCATCTCCTTATTATGCGCAGGGCAATGGCCAAGCAGAGGCGAAAAATAAAACGCTAATCAAACTAATCAAGAAAATGTGCGACACTAACAAATTCAAGGATTGGCCAGAAAAGTTGGTTGAAGCTCTTTGGGCATACCGCACTTCCATTCGTACTCCTACTGGGCAGACCCCTTTCACCCTCACTTATGGAATGGAGGCGGTAGTTCCTTATGAGATTCTTATTCCTTCTCTTAGAGTACAACTGGATAGGGAGCTCTCTATTGATGAACACCGTGAATCTCTCCTTGCTCAGTTGGAACTCTTAGATGAGAAACGTCTGGCCGCCGCTAAGCATGCGCGCGTTTATCAAAATAGGCTTTCGCGTTTTTATCAAAAGAAAGTAATTGAGAGGAAATTTAAAGTCGGAGAAATGGTAATCAAAAGAATCTTTGTGAAATCGGGTGGACCCCGTTTAAAGCTCCAACCAAATTGGGAAGGGCCCTACGTAATAAAAGAAGATTATCTTGGCAACGCTTACAAACTGGTTAACACTGAAGGAGAAGAACTGTTTCACCCTTGGAATGGTTTGTATCGGAAAAAGTACTATCCCTAAGTCTCGAAAAATGAAAAGAAAAAGAGAAAAGAAAGAAAAAGCCAAAAAAGGAAAAATGGCCAGCATGGTGTGGGGAACGTAAAATCTGAAAATTCAAGATCCTTAATTCATTCTTCAGTCTTGATAATTTAACGTAGGGTCAACACTTACACATACTACACGCTTTGCTCTTGAACTCAAGCGATGCAAAGTCTGAAGGAAGTCAAAGACTAACTGAAAGCGTAAGGACGTCACCCGTTCTCTTCTATTCGATCCACAAAGGGGGGAGTCAGACCCTGGGTGGAGTACCAAACCTACCCGCCACCCTAGTAGGTGGAAGTCAGGGCCCAAAAGGAACAATATGCCACAAAAGCTTAAGTACAATTAGGTTTTTTTTATTTATTATTTACAAAAGAAATCAGTCAAATACAAAAGAAAAGTATTACAAGAGGGCAAAGTCCTCGCAGGGAAAATCCTGGTCGTAAGCATGCATGAATAAGGGCAAAAGGCAACAAAAAATCTCCCTACGCCAAAGACCGAACCCCAAAAGGCATAGGGTAGGGGAGGAAAATTCTCTCGATCTTTCAAAACCCCTTTGTGGATTTTCCTAACACTTTCTTCCATTTTCCCCCCTCCGTGGTATGTCTTAAGCTTGAAGGATGGCGGAGACTAACCTTAGGAGGATGCGCTGCACGAGGGCCTGAGTAAAAGCATAGGCCTTGAGCACGTTGACCCTCTGTTAAATTACCCAAGAAAGGTGAATGAATTTAAGATAATGAATGAGTAAGGTCACATGACCCATATACCATGCTAGGTTCATTCGAAATTCAGAAACAAAAAGAAGAACAAAAAATATGTGTCTTTTTTTAAAATTAATGCCTTCATGCGAGGGCACCATTTATGTGAACATCGTCATCCTCTAAGTCGTTATTTTCTAAAAAAAGAAAAAAAATGGAAGAGAAAACTTAGTCCAAGCATGTTTCACTAAAGTCTGAGCATATTTCATCCCAAGACTAAGCACATTCCATCTGGGTCTGAGCATATTTCATCTCCCATTCCATAGCATGCGCATCCAAGTCTAAGCATACAACATCCAAGCATATCCAACATCTGTGCATTTCAAAGTCCAAGCATGTTCCTCCTAAGGTCGGTGCAGCCCCACGTCTAAGTAGTGTCAAGGTCGGTGCAGCCCCACGTCTAAGCAGTGTCAAAGTAGGTGTAGCCTCACGTTTAAGCAGCCACAAGGTCGCTGCATTGCATTCTAAGCCTAAGCCATAAGTCCAAGCATGTTTCCAAGCTAAATCCAACGTCTGTGCATTATGTCTAAGCCACAGGTCGGTGCATTCCCCAATTTCAATGTCGATACAATATTTAGTCAACGTCGGTGCATTTCCAATTAACACCCGCGCGTGAGGGCACCATTTCAGTAAATAGCATCGGATTGCATGTTGTCATTTAAAATAAAATAAAATAAAAAAGTAGTTTTCTAATTAACGCCCGCGCGCGAGGGCGTCATTTCTTTGAACATCATCGGTCTGCATGTCGTCATTTAAAAATAAAAATAAAAAATAGTTTTCAATTAACGCTAGCATATTAGGGCGTTAATTCCATGATTAATGTCTTTTGTAGGGTCGTCATTTAAAAGAAAAGAGAAAAAATTGAAAAGGAAAAAAGAAGAGGAATTTCTTGAATTGAGCCCACTGCTTTTCCTTTTGCCATATCATGTGCTTAGTTGCATTCGTGTGTGGGCATCTTTCAATTTCAGTTTGCATTTGCTTGCTTGCATGTTGCATTTTTCTATGTCTTTGTTATTTTGCCTTAATTAATTAAAGGCTTGGACCCTTGACCCGTCATCGAGGTCAAAATAGTGACGACCCCTTGCTTATTGAGCACGGGGCCAAGTTGGACAGGTGAATTAAACTGTTTGTTTAAGTGTGAAATACAGGCACATGAGAAAGGAGATAGGAAAGAAACAAGTCAAGTACACAAGTGCTCAAGATAACAACTCAAGGTAACATCAAAATCTCATATATATATGCATAAATATATGAGTACAAAACTTGTCGGTGGAAAATTACAAGTCTCTCTCTAGCTCTCACCTCCACTCTCCTCTCTTCTGCTCCCCGCCTCACCGTCGTCTCGATGACGGGCCCGTGGAGGGGGCATGGACCCCCGGGAAGCAGTAGAAGCTCGAGCCTGCTCCTCCGCCTTGTTCCTTTGTCGAGTCGAGGAACCTGCCAGGTAGGTCATGCTGGCGAAGGCGCTGGAGTGTCCCGCAGATCGCGCCCGCTCTCGCCCTCTTTGGAGGCGCTCCTCTGTCGCTCGTAGCCGCTCCTGTGAGATAGCCAGCTGCGTCCTCAGGTTTGCAAGCTCGCACTCGCGCTCTAGGCGCTCCCGTAGGTGCTCCTCCCTCTCACGGGCGTGCTCTCTCCTCTCCATCTCTAAGAGGAGCCTCATCTCTGTCACCTCGCGAGGCAACTCCCCTTGCTGCCTTTGTGCCTCTTCTAGCTCCGCAACACGCTGGTCGTGGATGGCGACCTCGGTGCACGCCAGTGCTGTCTGCCTTTTCACCTCCGCTAGCTCTGTGACCTGCATGTATCACATCATATTAACGTCATTGAATTTTTTTGAAAAGTAAATAATGCATATGAATAATGTTTTTATGAACTAACCCGTGGAGCTATGTCACGCTGTCCTACCTCGATACAAGTAATCGCGGCTCGAAGCTCCTCAGTCTGTAAGGAATGCAAGTTTATATGAACATAATGATATATTGGAATGAATTTATGAGTATGGTTCTGGACTTACCCGTACTGCAAGGTCGCGTTCCGCTGCCACAGCCCGTTCCACCGCTCCTGCGAGTCGCTTCTCCAAGGAAGCGATCTCGACAATCGAATCTCTCATCCTCGAGCTTGAGGCCCCTTCTGCACCCCCTTCCATCGCCCCTTGCTGGGCACGCTGCATTCATTAAAAGTGTCAATGGCTAAACATTAATAAATCATGAATCATTTGCATATATATAGTTGCACTCACCAGGGTCTCCAGGTCTACCCACATAGTGGCGAGCCGAGCCTCCAGGCTGTGAAGATGGACTTGCATGTCCATCACCGCTGCGTCTCGCGCATCCTGCATTCATCGCATATTAGTTGCATAATAAACATACATACCCCTGTGACCCTCATCTGGGGTCGGCCGGCGAAAACCTCCCAGTAGCGCCACAAGTACTCCAAGCTGTCTCCCGCCTGAGAAGTAACACGGGTCCCGCCACGCTGCTAGTCAGCATACTGGTCTAGGAACCGGATCCGCCAATCTGTGGCGATGGTACGTCCGCGGGTCTTCCTGCCAATCCCGCGTGGCTCTCCGACCTCGACCCACTCCTGGTACAGGCCGAGGGTCCTCATCGCCAGTCTGAGCCATAACGGCTCGATCTCATTTAGGCAGTGAACCCAAAGCTCACGCCCAAAACAAGGTCGGCCCGCTACGACCCAAGGCTGACCCTCCTCGGTCATACCCTGGTAGGGTCTCCAAACCACCTACATTCACATCATCATATCATAGCATTCATATCATCATATTTCATAAAGTAGGAAATAAAGGAAATTGCATCATATTTTATACATGTACCAGTAAGGTGGGGTAGTCGCAGAACTCCCGCCGAAGAACACGTAGCTCGTAGAAGTGTGGTGCTCTAGTCACGAGCGGTAACCATCGCCGCGCCAGTGGGAAGGCCCCCTCGTCTCCGGGTCGGGGGTCGGCTCGACTCATCAGCATATATAAGTGGCTCCACACCTGCATCCATCAATTGCATCAGTAAATATTCATAGATATGCATAATCATATTCATATTTAAATAAATAATGAAGAAAAATGTATACCTGAAGGAAAGGCAAGAAGCCACTGACAGTCGTCTCTTGGCCTGTCCCCGTGGAAAGATCGACCATCAAGTGCGCCAGTAGGGCGGCTCCCCACGCGTACCTCCTAACTCCCTCCAAGTCCTCAAGGATGCCTAAGAATCGGCAGTTTATCACATCCCCCTTCGTACCCAATAGTAGCCTCCCAAGCATCAGGAACAGAAACCTCCTCAAATCATGATCTACTCGCTCCCTCTGAGCGGGGTCCTGGTAGTAGGCAGCCCGGGCTCTCCCAATCAACCTCTCTGAAAACTCTCCCATAGACTCTCTCGATCTCTGTCTAGAATCTCCTAATCCCATAACCAGGGTCAGATCAGTACAGAAGATGGTCCTACACTCTCTCGGGGTCTCTGCAATCGTCTCCAGCCCTAACAGCCTCTGGGCTAGCTCCCCGTAGTCTGGAAGGGTCACTCCACTGACTGCCTCCCCGTCTAGCCTCAACCCGGTGATCCTGGCAATATCCTCTAAACTCGGCACCTTGTGCCCCCACATCATCAAAAATGCCCGACTGGTCCTATCCCACCTCTCTTTTAAGACCTAAATCAAAGGTAGGTCGGGGCGCACTGGCTCAATGCTAAGAAAGGGGCCGAACCCCATCGCCTCTACCCTAGCCCTCTGGAAATCAGGCAACCCATAAAATGCTGCTCGTACTTGGACCCAATAGATCCGAGTCCGCATCAATCCCCGCCAAACAAAAAGAATATACATAAATATATATATCTGCCAAAAGGAATCCATTGATGATTGTTCCATCACTGTTTGAATTGACGACCACCTAGTGGCCGTTATTTATTGAATTGACGCCCCGGGTTGAGGCGCTATTTTTGGGGTGTTTCTATCCCGACAGTTTTGTTATAATAAAAATAATAATAAAAAAACAAATATATAAAAAAAATGGCAGTTTGATGTGATAAAAGGAAAAGATAAATAAATATGGCGGTATTAAATGGCGACATGATTCAGGGCGCTATTTCTTTATTATCTATTTTCATAAAGTAAAAAAAATGAATTGACGACCTGCCTTCAGTCGTCATTTGAATTGACGACGCCTCAAGGGGCGTCATTTACTAGTTTTTCTGGTTCAGCGTTCTCCCTTCCCCGATAGTAATGGAAAATCAGGTTTTTAAAAGAAAAAATCTACGAAAAAGAAAATAGGGCAAGGGTTGGGGCACCTACTTTGCTTGGCTCTGGTGCCATTAACCCTCCCCGCAGTGGCCGGCGGGGAGGGGGAGCCTCTTCATCGTCTTCGTCTTCTTCATCCTCTTCATCTTCACCGTTGTCATCCTCCTCTCCGTCTTCATCTTCTCCTTCCCCTTCTTCTTCTCCCTCTTCACCTTCTTCTTCGTCATCGTCGTCTTCATCCTCTTCGTTGTCTTCATCGCCTTTGTCTTCTTCTTTGCCATCATCGTCGTTCTCTTCTCCTCATTCCTCATCGCCATGCTCCGTCGGAGCACCTTCGGCCGCCGCGGGAGGAAGCTCCTCGCCGGCGTGTTGCTCCTCTTCATCTAAGTCGATGACGGAGGGGGCCATGACCCGCTGCCGTTTGCCGGAGCCCGAGCCTCCAATGAAAGCCATGAGGGAATAGGGATGGGAATGGAAATGGGAGATGAGAAAGAAAGCAAGGTCACGGTGTGGGAGAGAGTAGAGAGGAGAGCAAAGAAACAAGATAGAAAATGAAATGGAGGAGGAAGAAGATGAATAACGGAAGGAAGAAGAAGAAATTTGGAAAGTCAGGCGGTTGGATTCAAAAGAAATGACGCCTGTGTCAGAGTCGTCATTTGAACAAACGACGCCCGTGTGTGAAGGCGCGAATTGATGGAAATTTTGAATTTTTGAAATAAATTGTGAATAATGGCTATACCCAAGGCGCTATTTAAAGATTTGACGACCGAGTGAGAAGTCATCATTTCATATTGCATGAGGAATTGTAATTGTTGTCAGAATAATGATGGGATGAATATAATTATTATTTTTGAAATTGATTGACGACAACGTATAGAGGCGTCATTTGATTAATGGAAGACTATTCTCAAGGCGTCATTTCATGAAATTAAGGGAATATCTTAAAAGAGTTTAAAAAGGATCAACGCCCATTGGTTGGGGCATCAATTAATTAACGACTGTGTACGAAGGCACCCATCATGGGTTTATTATTTATTTTAAGGAAATTGATCAAGATAATTTATGACAAGATGAAGGGTGTTGTTTCAGGAATTAGCGACTCAATGGCAGTCGTGTCTCAGTATAGAAAGACAGAATTGAAAGAAATTAGAAGTATTTATCATTCTAAGTGCTTTCTTTGGCTCAATTAAGGAAGAATCCTTTATTTCATTAAAGAAAAGCATCATTACATTTTTAATGTGCCACTTTGTGTCTCAATCCCTAAGAGCTATTACATAGATCTTCTATTGCTCTTTATCTTCTTCAATCCTCTCCATAGGCCGGTGTAGCTTGCTGATCTTCCATAGAGCTTGGATTGTCTTGATCTCCTCCTCATCATCATTGGAACCGAGATCCCGCCTCTTGGTAGGTGGGAGGTGGGACGCTTCTTCAAAGTGGTGGCATGGAAGACCGACTTGTGGTAGACACCGGTGAGCATTGTAGAGGATTAGCTCGGTGGCGCCCACTAGTTGAAGCTCCACTCCGGATGAGAGCTGTGTGCGAATGTCTTGAGTTTTAAGAAATCCCGGAGCGCATGTAAAGAGATTTTTAGGCATAACCTATAGGTGCTCTCTCCATTCCACTCTCTTCTTTACTTTTGGCACCCGATTCACCACTCTCTCACATAATCCTAGTGGGCCCGTCATGTAGTGAAGTGGACTTCTAGAGAAGATCCTGGATGCTTGTTGAGCTTATTCACATGGATCAAATTTCAAGTGGAGGTCTACCCAACTAGAAAATAATAGCAAAGACCCATATAGGGGCCTCCCCATGGCCGCCATGGTGAGCCCGCTATAAAGATAGGCTAGCACCATCGGTCCTATTCTCTCTCCTTCCCATATGCTAGCTATGGTGCTTAATTGCTCTTCTTCTAAAAAAACCCTCCAATGAAGGGAAGAGTAGAGCTCCCGCCAAGCATATCACAAAATCCTTCATTACCTTTTCTAGATCATCTTCCTTGGCTTGGTCCATCCTCTTGTAGATCGATGCTGCAAGCTTCATTAGATTGATCCCCTTAGTAGCCTTGATTTGATTCACCATGTTGGAGCTTGGAATTAAGCTTGATAGTATTCCTTGTGCACTCATGCTCTTTGTCACTCTTGCCATCTTTTCTTCATCTCCTTGCTTCATTCTCTTCAAGCCTAGGAGCATCTCCATTTCTTCTAGGAGTATAGTGGCTTCAAAAGTGGAAAATAGGAAGGTGTGTGTGGTACGATGCCATATTTCTATAAGGGCTCCCATGGCGGCCCAATCTAGGTGTACATTGTCATAGTGTTTGGCATGGGTCACTAAGCCTAGAAGGTGCCATCTAGAGAGGTAAGTCCTCATGTCTAGGGAGAGTTTAGAAAGAAGGAGGGGTAGCCATTTGTTCTTGGTGAACCTTCTTGCCCCCCGGAATGTTTGGATAATCCTGAAAAGATAAAAGAAGAAAAGAAAGGAAGAAAGAAGAGCATGATCAGAATTTGGGAAGGAAGGTGATAGAATAGAAGTTCAATTTCAAAATCTTGATACTTACTTGGTTCATAGCAACCCTTCCGCTAATATGGCCTTCAATTTCTGATATTCTTGGAAATCCCACTTTGGATTTCTTCAAAGGCCGTTGCATCATCCTGTCCATCTTGAGGGAAGTTCCTTCTTTTCTCTGTTGAGGGGGAATTTCCTGGTCTCTGCTGTTTTCTGTTACTTTTGTTGATGTCTCGGCTGGCTTAGTTCAATCTCGGTTTGATGTGTTTTAGCAGAAGAAGATCCCCCCTTGTATAATTGTTGAGGCCCTGGCAGGCAGTCGAAGATAGCAAGTCATGTTTTGAGTTGAATTAGGTCTCTAGAGTTTTGTTTTCGAACAGGGAACGGGGCTTCAGAAGTTGCAGCTAATTGACGATGGAGCCATTGTCGTCATTTAAATCGTGACACAGATGATGTCATTATTTATTTAACGCCCTCTCACGCATGCGTTATTTCCAGTTCGATTCCGGGTTAAACATTGAAGATGATTAGCGACACTAGGGCTGTCGTCATTTCACTTTTTAATGCCGCTGCACGAAGTCGTTTCCTGAGATATATATTTTGAATTGTTTTATGGCATTGTGGTTATTTGATGAACTTACACTTTCATATATATTTTGATGAATTGATCATATCATGAATTTTGTTGTGCTAATGATCTTTGAACGCAGAAAAGAATATGCTATGCAGATCTCGAGGCGCTTGGATATTATCCTTGGTGACATCATTCCCTCCTTTGTATACTCCCTATATGCATTGTTACTATATGGTACCTACTCTATTATAGCATATCAAGGACCTTGTGGTTCTGATGAACTTGGAATTTGAGTTCCCCTTCATCAAAAACAGTGATAGTTCTAGGGGAGTCTTGATCACACGGATAGGCCATTGGGTCATCTAAGATTTGGGACGACGGTTCCACTTTCTGAGTTGATGCGTAGATAAACAGACTTAGGCTTATTATCAGCTTAGAGATTTAGATTCTTGACCAAGTCTAGATGGTTTAGCAATATTATCCTTGATTATTTTCTATTTTTAGTTTGTTTTAATTTTTCTTTTAGCCCAGCATGCATCATATAGGACCTTGAGCTTTTAATGTTAGAAAATCTTCATATTAAGCCATTAATGAGGGCCGCTTGATCTTAATCTGAGTTGAGATGAGATATTCCATTCAAAATCAAGTGCTATATTCTCTTTGAAGCCGCTCAGGCTGGTTCCTTGAAAGCATTCATTCACTGGATTCCTACCTCGCTTCACTTTATTTTTTTACAAACTCACCTTGGTTGTAGCACGTCCACATTGGCTGGTAACTTCTCTCCAATGGTGTCTTTCCTTTCGTGCCCGCGTGCACATTTCATTTCATTAGCTTAGTTCTTTCATCCAGTTCATCGTTGCTTTCTTGTGATCGTCCAAGGTTGTTTCATTCAGAATCATGGAAAGATTTCCAATGCTTAGTGTCGGAGACGTGTCACATCACACCTTGGCATCTACTTTTTAGTACGCTCCTACTTCATTCCGCTTGTTGCACTTTCACCTCATTACGTCTCACTCCTTGCAAAGCAGACACCAAGGCGGGGCAGCTGTAGACACGCTAAAATTGATACTATGTTGAGTAAATCTCATGTCACGACGTGACGCCCTAAAGTGGACTTCAATATTGGTTCAATATGAAGTTTTTCTAATTTATTTAGATTTTTTTTGGAATATTTTTAATTAGCGACTGTCAACAGGGCATCATTTAATAGACGACTCTATGGGTGTCATTATTTAAATCAAATAGCGACTGCACACACAGGGTCATTTCCTGGTTTTACAAATTTTATTCAAAATTAAATTCAAGGAATTAACGTCTATGTCGCAGGCGCTCATTAATTGACGCCATTCCACGAAGGCATCATTTCCTATTTTTCAAATATGGAAAGTCATTTATTTCTATAAATTAATCTGGGAAATAGTGATTACATGCGCGGTCGTCATTTTAATTAGCGACTACCATGATGTCGTCATTTAGCTTCCGTATCCGTTTCTACTACTGCTTCTTCGCAGGGCAATCCTTCTATCTTTTGATCTCAATCCTTTCCATGGAAGTAAATCCATATTCTGGAAGTTTATCCCTAGTTTTAATCCCATTAGAACTAGGTCTTAAGCTCTATAAATACCCTTCCTTGAAGGTCACCCGTGAGAAGGGAGATTCTTGTTAGAGAGAAGAAAGATTTCTGTTAAAAAGAGAGAGAGAGATTCCTATTAGCGAGAGAGAAGATTCCTTTGGTTTTAACTAACAATTCTCTTGTAGGGCTTTTTTTTACTGTGTTTTCACGGCAGTGCTATTCCCACGGCATTCTTCCTCTTGCTGCTGAATTCTCTCTACCTTCTCTCCCTTTACTGCCGCAGTAACAGCAGAAAGGCCCCTCTCCCTTCTCTTTAATTTTCTCTTATCTCACACGCACACTCTGGCTGTTTTGCTAAAAATCACTCATCATATACCATCACGTATCACACATATTTATAGCTGCATATTCTACTTGCTTTGCATCCATATGATACTTTTTCCATCCTTTTACTCTTTCTAAAGGGGTTTTAAAACAAAACACACAAGGTGTGCTCTTTGCCCATGTTGCATAATCTTATTTCTTTCGAGCATTGACACTACACACTTTGGCTAATCAATTGTTACTTTGTTGTCTTTGTCTTTGCTTGTCTTACAAGGGTAATCAAGATAAGAACCCCCTTCATCGGCCGGCTGATAGAAGGAGGAAGAAAAGGACTCACAATCATCCCTGCTTCTTCATAAGGTACATGCGATCATCTTTTATCTTTGAGGTAACCCCTATGGCGATCACACCCCTCTAGAGCATCACATGCTCTCTTTCTATTCCCTTTCTTTATTTCCCACCATATATCAAACCCATCTTTCTTTCTTTCTTTTAAGAAATTAAATTTTCTTTCATTTTAATGTCTATGTGACATGTTCACAAAGATCTATTTAGTCTGTTCATGGATCAAATCCAGAACGACTATGCTCATTGGAGCTTCCTATTTTTAGTTTTCCTTTTTGATTTTTCGATTCCCATTTTTACTTGCATTTTCTTAGTGTTCTTCCGATTCCCTGTTCAGGGTGTCGGGTTCCTCCTGTGTGTTCAGGAGAAGGGAGATTTATCTCCGATTGCCCTCTGTGGATTCAGAGCAAGGGAGATTGGTTTCTCCGGGTGTGAGTGATTGGGTATCACTCACGATTTTCCCTCTGGTTTAGAGGAAGGAAGACTGGTGTCTCCGGTGGCTAGTGACGGGCAGTCACTAGTGGTCCCCTCTGGTTTGGAGGAAAGGATGTTAGCCTCCGGTTCTGGTTCTGTGGGTTGCAGAACTTGGTTGAGGGATTTGTCTCCCTCGGTTATCAAGCTGTTAGGCAGCGTCGTGTTTGTAGACTGAGTCTGCGTCTTGCATTTTGCAAGGGAAGCCTCACTCTGGTTTGGAGTGAGGGGTGGACGTAGGCAGACTGGTATCTGGCCGAACCACCTAAAAATCCTATGAGCAGTGGTTTGCGTTGGTGCGATTGTTCCTTATCTCCTTTCTCCTTCACAGGTTTTCTTCACCGTCCATTTGTTCGCTATTTACTCAATTCGATATCTGACTTGCTTGAGCCTGAATGCTGTGGATTATATTTTGTCGCTCGCTGATCCTGTGTTAGCATGTTAAGTGTTTGCCCACTGGTTCAATAGAATCCTTCATTTCTAGGCGTCCTTGGTGGTGATATTTTTAATCATTTCTTAGAGTGTGTTTTTAGTTAAATTGGGGGATATTTCCAAAAGATCCATTCACCCCCCCTTTGGATCTATTTCCGCGTACCACCTGTACTAACAGGGCGGGCTCCTGAGGTCGAGCTATGGGGGCCCTCAGATATGGGCCTAAGGAGCTACGGGGCTCAGCACTACGAAGAAAGACAGGGCCCAACCATTGGGTAGACTCGAACTCTCCCTCAAACTGCTCCATCTCGAGAGCAACCTGATATGCGTCTTCCAACTTGGTCAGATTGCGGCGAAAAAGCTCATACTGATAGTGGGGCCGTAGACCACGACGGAAGTGGGAAATAGGCTTGGAGCTCTCCTCCATGACACCATATCGCAAAAAATACTCATCAAATTCAGCGATGTACTCGGAGATGGACCGATCTCCCTGACTGAGACTCTGCCACCTATCGATGAGTCGCTGACGGTATGTGGCAGGAAGGTACTTTCGCCTAAGCTTGACCTTCATCTCACCCCATGTCTCAACCTGGGGCTCCTGCCAGTGAAACAATAGGCTCTCCACATTCTTCTAATAGGTCTGAGCTTGACCCATCAGCTTCACGGTTGCGAATCAGACTCTCCGACGGTCCATCATGTCGAACTAATCAAAGTACCGATCCATCTCAGACTCCCAATCTAGATAGACCTTCAGGTCCAAGAACCCGTCAAAAGTGGGAGGATCCGCACGAACGGTCCTGAGGGTCCGCTCGTCCTCATCTAATTCACGGTTCCATCGTTGAACACGACGGTCGCGACCATATCCCCCATTTTCATTCTCGGATTCATCATCAACCACCTCGGGGGCTCGATGCCTCCTATCATCTACCCCTTGAGCCCTAGGAGCAATAGGTGACTGAACCGGCTTCTATTGACCATGTGTCGGCGCGGGGTGCGCCTCAACTGGGGGTCTCTCTAGGACGGCTACTCTCCCTACCAGACCGTGAACAGATTGGTCCGACTCTTCTGTCCTATCCTCTAAGGCCTTCATCCTCTCTTCCAAACGTGTGCCCAGGCCATCCACCAACATACTCAACCCTTCCATCTTATCCACTCGAGCGCTCAAATCATCCATTTTTACCGTAATAGCTCGAAACATGTCGACCACCGATGACGCATCGGGACTAGGGACTCGGGGATCTGCCATAGGTGGTGGTGGTGGTGGTGGTGGTGGTGGTGGTGAGTATTGGGGTACCCCTACGCGTGGGCATGCAAAGGACAAGGGGTTGGAATGCACCGACCAAGGTGAAGTGATGAACCTAGACTTAACCAATATCTGGTACTTGGCGGAGTTACAGGATCCGAAGATCCTCTCTCTCAAATGTGCGACCTTCCCGATAGGCGTAACCTAACGTTCGGACAACACCTTTTAATATACCGAATATAGGAATGTAAATGCAACCTTGGACCGACTTAGACTCTCTCAAGACTTAAATGACTCTTTTTTTATCTTTTTAACCAAAGACTACCCTAGACTCAACCTTCCGCTCTGATACCAATTTGATGCGGGACGGACAGCGAACCTGGGACTCTAGCTCGCGAACATCCCTATGCGAGGGAAATGCGGGATCTGCGCGGTTGAGAAACCGGCAATGAGTCGGGTAGTCAACTCTCTTTCGTGCCCGGATCGGGTCACGGGACGAGTTTCGCTCTCTCTCGTAGCAGTGATAAAAATATCGGGCTAGAATAACCTATCACTCATGCAGTGGCAATAGAATACATACGAAATAAGCAAAATGTGAAGAGAGGAGCGGACACGATACCTCCACGCTACCGAGCGTGGGGAAGATGACCCCGGCCGAACTTCGTACTCCCGGAATAGTAAATAATTAAATTACAGTAATGAATATTACTGCCCACTCTACGCAGGGAGGTAAAGGGCTACAATGTGGGACCCGGGAGTAACGGGTTCGCGTTGACGGGCGACAATTCGGACATCTCTGGCGGTAACGCATGCCAACGAACGTGGGGCCCACGTCATGGTCGGAGGGCCGATCGGGCCGGGAGTGGTACCGCTGTGGTGGGGACTCCTGGGGAGACGACCCCTAGGAAGGGATCGCGTTGGTTGGCCTCATGGGAGGCGAGGCGGTCCGACCGGGGGCGTTGTTGATTGCTGCCCACGGACCTATTCTGCTGTCACGGAACCGAGCGACTCTGCGAGAATAGCTGTTGCGATCAGACCTGAGCTCAGAACAATGTGAGACTAGAGCCATTAGAAAGATCTCTCAGAGATCTACAAACACCAATGATTACAGGAATTTTTCTATCCCTGTATTTTCGTCGGTGGAATTTACAACTAGTTGACTTATAGAACCAGATCAGACATGGTAGAAAGTGGATCTGCTTGAGAACTCGGTTTGACCGAAGATCAAACGGTGGAGTTTGGATCTGAAATATTTATGGATGGTAGATGGGAAGGTAAGGAACATGGGGGTATTTTTGTGTAATTTTGGAGGATATTTGAATGGGGAAATAGATTTTTTGGTGGAGGTGGTCGGATTTGGACTGCACAGGACAGAACAGATTTTGGGAAAATGCAGTGATTTTTTGGATGGGAAAGAAAATTCCTAAAATCACAAAAAACATTGGGGACGAAGGCTTTGGTGGACAGAACTCCCAGTTCAAATTTCAGCTCAATCTGAAATTGGAAAGGGGTCGGACAAGGGAAAAGGTCAGTTGCTGGCTGGTGGATCTGCACAGAGGCAGATTATGTAGATCGGGGGGAATAAATGGTAAATGGAGATAAACAAGGGAGAAAAAATATGAATTTTTTTGTGGAGGTTGGGGTGGACGTGGGGAACTCACCCTCCAATTTTTAGCATGATCTGAGCTCCTGATTGAGATCTAAAAATTGAGCACTAGGCTTCAGTCTAGATGTGGATAGAACTCCAGCGGGTTGGCGGTGGCGGCGGCAGAGATGAGCTTCTCACTCAAATGGGAACTGATAGAGAGGAATCACACCTCAGGAATTGGAGTTCTCATAGCTGCAAGGGTGGGGAAGAGAGAGTGGTGGGGCACACCTTGATGCTCTTGGCAATTTTCATAATTTTCATTCATTAATTCTATCAAAAATGGAAAATACATGGCTTTTATATGAAATGGAAACCCTAGGCAAATGACTAAGACTACTCTTAGATCCAGGGTTTGGGAGGGGTACATAGGGAATGTGAATTCTACCATGTGGTCAAAGAAAAATAAAAAAACTACATATAAGGACAAAGAAGGGGGCGCCCCTTTGAAAATGGGGTGGAACGAATGGAATTTTCTTCCATCTTGTCTCCTTGGTCCAAGTCCAACCTCGGACTTTGAACCAACCCCACATGGCCCATAATCCTATGTGGACCAATGAAAAAGAGGGTGGGGGCCCCTGCTGGACCTACTGGACTTTTACAAATAAACTCACTAAAACCTAAGGACTCACACTTTAGCTTATACTTGCCATACAATTACGTACCCACTTACACAAGGGTATAAATGCAAATAAAAAGGACATAGATGCAAAATAAAATGTAGTGCCCGGTGTTGATTCCCATCAGTCGGTGCTTGAAAGGTGTTCCACACTGGTACATTTGCAACCACCCTATCGGGTGCAATTTTGGCCTATTGGCCGTTTAGAAACACGCGGACGCCTCCGATCAGAACGTAATTTCTCGATGTTGACAGCCGGCCTTGCAGCACACCGGCATCCTTCTTGGCCGCCCTCCTGGAAGCCGATGAGCACTTCTTGTTGTGGGAAGCACGGGAGTGGATGTGGTGGACGTAGCAGCCCACCATAGCAGCATCAGTCGAGGTAACCTTCGCAGCAGCGTCTGGCTCCGTCTCTTGGACATCCAGGAGCTCGACGAAGGCTACCCCCCAAAAGTTGGGGAAGCTGACCACCGATGGAAAGTAGCCGAACTTTGTTGGAACCACCAAGTAGCCGTACCTGGCCTGATCAGGGGGGCTATGAGATTCCAAACTTTTTGGAAAAAAACTCCAGGAATCCCCTACCTAGATGTGTTACTTCTTCTCTCATTGCCCTCATACCTAAAAAATCCAATGCTGTGGAAATTACTGATTATAGGCCAATAAGCTTATGTAATTTCTTCTACAAGATCATATCTTCTATCATTAACAGAAGACTGGCCACCATTCTTCCCAAAATCATCTCACCTGAGCAGTCTGCTTTTGTTAAGGGGAGACAGATTATTGAAAACATTGCCCTTGCTCAAGAGCTCTCTAATGATTTGGGCAGGAAAACCAGAGGCTCCAATGTTATGTTTAAGCTTGATATGGCTAAAGCCTATGACAGATTAGAATGGGACTTTCTCCACTCAGTTATGCTCAGATTTGGATTCAGTAACAATTTTATTAGTCTTATTGATAGATTGCTTAACAATTGCTGGTTTTCTGTTTTATTGAATGGAGATACTGCTGGCTATTTCAAATCTACAAGAGGCATCCGTCAAGGTGACCCCATAGCCCCCTCTTTATTTTTCATAGCAGAAGAAGCTTTGAGCAGATCTCTTAGAGAGGCCTTCAGCTATGGCCGGATTGAATGGTATTCTGGCTTCCAGAGATGTCCTTATATTTCTCACTTGTTGTTTGCAGATGACACATTGATATTCAGTAAAGCCACCACAGCCTCTATTAGAAATTTACTAAACCTTCTTCACACATATGAACATTCTTCAGGGCAATTGATTAATGTCAACAAGAGTGGATTTTTAATTCACCCAAAGAAGCCACCCTCTGTTGCTCAGCGGATTCAGAACCTCACTGGATTTTCCAGATTTTCTTTTCCTCATAAATATCTTGGAATCCCTCTGGTGATTGGAAGAACTAAGAAGATTTACTTTGCAGGAGTTATTAACTCTATCCAAAAGAGGATTGCCAGGTGGAAGGCAAACCTTTTGTCCCAAGGTGCTAGACTGGTTCTAGTTAGGCATGTTCTTACTTCTTTGCCTAATTATTCCCTGTCTTCTACACCCTTGCATATTGGTATTCATAATCAGCTTGAGCGGGGTTTTGCTAATTTCTTTTGGGGGTCTTCTCCCCTTGGCAAAAGAAGACATTGGAAATCTTGGAAGACTCTATGTAGGCCTCAATCAAAAGGGGGCCTTGGCATCTTGTCTCTTAGAATAATGGAGAATGCTCTTCGAGTTAAAATGTTGTGGAATGCCATTCATTCTGATTCTCTTTGGGCTTCTTACTTTAGAGCCAAATACCTGCACCAAGGCCATATCCGAAATGCAAATTTTAGAAATATGAAGGGTTTTGCAAGAAGAAGCTGGTTGAAGGCAAAAGATTATATTCTTCAGTTCAAGAAAGTCATTATTGGGAATGGTATAAACACTAACTTCTGGTATGATAACTGGATGGGCCAACAATGCTTAAATACCTATGTTTCTGAAGATTCTATCCCTAATCCAGAAGCCTCAGTAAGAGATATCATTCTGCACCCCACTGCTGAAGAATCTGTTCTGCTGAATGCTTCGATCCCTAATGATATCCAGCAAGCTGTCAAGTCAGTAACTCTGAATCAGGAATTGGATTTGGGTATATGGAGTCTTTCTCCTTCTGGTCAGTGCTCTGTATCTTCATCCTACAACTCCATGGCTAATAGTCATTTACTGTCTAGTATCCCTTGGAGTCGGCTGTGGTCTAAATGGATTCCTACTAAAATTTCAGTCCATTTATGGAAGATAATAACCAACTGTATTCCGACTGATGATAATATCCAAAGAGTGGGCATAGTTCTATGTTCCAAATGTTCATGCTGCAGGAATCCGCAAGTGGAAGACCTTAATCACTTATTTCTGAACAGTGACATAGCTGTTTCTATCTAGACTGCTCTTACTACTGCAGGCTTGCATCTTGAAGGCAGAACAACCAGGGAATACAGTTTGAATTCCATCTGCCATGTTCAGCCAGGTTCGGCCTATGCACTTTTTACTCTTGCCTCCATTGGATATGGTATGTGGGAAATTTGGAAAGCCAGGAACACTATCAAGTATGATCAGAAATCTTTCTACAGAACCAGTTTCATTCATTATACTATGTCCCAAATTAAGATGGTGTGTTCGGCTGCTGCTCTTAAGGAAACAAAGCCCTACAACCAGAAAAGCTTGGATCAATTGGGAATCAAAACTAAAGCTCCCTGCAAATAGCAAATGAAGATTGTGAGATGGGTCTGTCCTCCTTGGCCCTATATAAAACTGAATACCGATGGGGCTAATAAGCAGTCTGGAGATACTGGGGGAGGAGGTATAATCAGGGATTCTAGAGGCAAGGCCATCCTTGCCTTCTCTCATTATTATGGCCATTCAAATAGTCTTATAGCTGAAGCTAGAGCCCTTCTTGATGGTATCAAATACTTAAAGACAGTGGATTCCAATCCAGCTCTTATTGAATGTGATTATCTCATCCTTGTCAGGATTATCAAAAAGGAAGCCCAATGTCCATGGTCCATCCTCAACTATGTCATAGAAATATGGAGCGTCATATCTCAGCATGATTCCATATCTCATATTTTCAGAGAAGCCAACACTGCTGCAGATCTCCTTGCTTCTCTAGCTTGCACTACCAAATGTAATTCTTTTTATTCTTATAGTGAGCTCCCTTGCATTATAAAAGGTGCTGCTCGGCTGGATTCACTAGGCTTGCCTAGTATCAGATTGATGTAATTCTTTATTCTTCAATATTGGAATAAATGTCGCCTCCTAGTGGTCGGATGGTGGAGTGGCTTTCTCCTTACCTCTGGTAAGGGGTGCACTCTCCCATTGACCCCTAGGTTAGGTTTTTCTATTTAAAAAAAAACCACGAGCGATCCAAATGACACAGCCATTGAGCTAATCAGGGTGCAACCTAAAATTTTCAGATTTAAAGATTGTTAGAATTTTTCGAGGAGGTCGTTGGGCCCCTAATCCTGGTGACAAGATGAAAGGAGGTATTAGTCCCACCGGGCGTGCCAAACCTGTTGGACTCACTTCTGAATGTTCATCGTTCGTTCATTCTTTTTAATCTTTTTGATCGTCTTTTCATTCTTGGGTATATTCGGTTTTAGTTTATTAAGTGCATGGGCATGCCAGTCACCAAAGTGATAGTTTATTCGGGCTTCAAGACTAGGAGGGTCTGAAACCACGAGTGCGCTCTGTCTGACTAACTAGACGATGTGGGTATTAGGTCGGGACTAAAATCCGCCGTGCCATAAAGGTCACGATGTTAATTACATCTCCCCAGAGGGGAGAAAACCTTTGATTAAATGCCAGGAGAAGGGGCCCTCGGGCCTAAAATTGATATTAATGAAGAGAGGTAATGAAAATCTGAATTTCAATAAAACATCCCCCATTGAGGGGTGAACATATGAACAAAGCTGGTCATTAATTGACCAATTCATGTTTGGACATGAGTCCCAATTTATAAATCAAACATATGCTAGGAGCATGGCAAGCTTGATATTCTGGAGCGGATCCCAATAGAGATATCTTAAACAAAGCGGGCTATAGGCCCAGAGCAGAGTCAAGCCATGACCATGATGGGATGACCCTAAGGTTCAAGCATGACTTGTAGAGGCCTCATTAATATCCCCTTTTGCATAGGGTCTAGGGGGGAAAGAAGCCCCATGTCAAATGCTATTAGCTTCTTAAAGAAGGTTTTTTTTGTATTCAATTTTTATCATTATCAGGTTTTATGCCATCATCATTATTATTTTATGATCATATTTATCATCATTGTTCATGTTTTGTCATCTTCCATTACTATTTTTTTTATATATTTTTAACTATATTTTCTTTTGTTCTTATTATCATTTTGGTTTGAACATTGTTTTATCATTTTCATTTCATTCATTTTTTAATCATTTTTTAATTTGTTTGTTTCATTCTTATTATTATTACTATATATCTTTGTATACTTTTTCTTCTTTCTTTTTTTAAACGCACGAGGCTCACAAAGAGCCACTGTGTCGACGTAGGGCGGGGCCGTGTCGACGCACAGAACCCTCCAGGGGCTAGCACAGGCTAAGCCGTGTCGACGTGCAGTGTAGAACCCTGGAAATTTATATGGATTTTTTAGGAAATAAATAGAATTAATTAAGCGTTAAATAAGCTAACTATTGATTTAATGGGTTATTTAACATTTATTAAAGGCCCAATTACTTGTAGACCAATAAGACCATTTAAATTGGGCCCATAGACCAAATTCTAAGGCTTTTATGCCCAAGCCCAGCCTTAGAGATATATTAGGCTAATTTCCCTATTTTAACTAGATAAATAGGGATAATTAAGAGAGGAGTTTGAATTAAATTCAAATTTCCCACGCCCAAGCAAGAGGCGGTCTATCGCAAGACCACTATCTGGTGAAGGCGGTCCAGACCAGACCGCCACCTTGTTCCGTAAATAGAAGGTGTTAAACCTCGAAAGTTTGGATTTTTATCCACCCAAAACGCCAGGGATAGATGTGATCTGGCATGGGGACTTGCCTAAGGCTCTTAGGGGATCAAATTGACACCCCATAGGACTCCTAATTCGATCTAAAACTTTAGCCCTAGGCCATTCCCTATAAATATATCCCAGATCCATCTTGCACGAACCCTAATTTTGGATCACGTGGTACGAAGGTATAGTATCCTTGTTTCGAGTTCTTCCTTTAAAAGTTTTTGTTCCCCTTAGTATCTTCTAACCCTCTGCAAATTTTTGAGTTAGGAGGTCAAGTGTCTAAGGAGTTAGAATGCTTGGAAGTTGCCATTTCTACGCAAGATGCGCAGGAACCATCACTCTCTTCCGGTGAGAAATTCTCTGAGTAGGGGCAATCCCAGAGGTAGGTTATCTCATGTTGGCTTAAACATCAAGGTATGAACAAAAGCCCTCTGATATCTCATGATTTCATGCACTATACACGGAGTATTTAGCATTTTGCTATGACTGCGCAATCATGTCTTTCACTGCATGCCATCTCTGCCCCTTAATAAAAAAAGTAAGAACTTTGAACTAGCTCATGCCTTTTTTCATGCCATAATCTTGTCTTAAGCATGCTACTCTGTCTATTCTTTCTGGTATACTCTATTTTCATGCATTAATTGTCGTAATATAGGTCCTGCAAACATGGATTCGTCTTTGTTTGTTGCAAACAGAAGGCGGTCTAGCAGAGACCGCTACCTTCAAGTGGCAGTCCTCGACCGACCGCTTTCTGGTTTCTGTAACTAGATCAAACGATGTATATTTCCTTTATATTAATATTGTTATGCATGCCTTAGTCTAGACATTATACTTCCTAATCATGGCATATTTCACACGGCGTGTTGGCATGTTTTAAGCTTATTTTTAAGTGTGTTATTTTCTTGCCCAAAGTCATATAACATTATATTTAAAGGGAATTTTCATGCTTGGATGTACGTTGGCTTATGAGTTTTAAATCGTTCCCTTCTCATCTCCTTTCTATTTTACTAAGTTCACATGTAGCCCGTACTCCGTTACGACACTATTAGATCACTTGCACTTGATAAGAACATCTCTTGGACTTGAGATCCTCGTCATCGGATATTCCTTCTGCCGGATTAGGTGATCTTGTTTCAAGGCCTCCGTAAGACTCCACGAGCCTGGGATTTCCACTAGGATGCCGAGCTAGTTGTACCTTAAAAGCCCAGAAGTCTAGAAAGCACTGCGTGAACCTTGCGTTTTCTATAAAATAACTTGAATGCGACCATCAGGTGACGTCTACCTCCTAATAGCAGTCCTGGCACGACAGCTTTCTGCCAGTTTACTCGCTGCGTCGACCTGTTCTTTGTTCTGCATCGACTCCACCTGATAGCGGTCTGGACTTGACCGCTACCTTAATAAAATGGTCTTGGCTCGACCATTTTCTATCAACTTGTTGTCCAACCCGTGATTTGGCCCAAGGGTTGATTCTACCTTGTTCTTAGATAGTGTTCTGATTATCTGGAGCCCAACACCTTATTCAATCAGTTATTAATGAACTATAGAACAACAGAAATATACCGTTATGCTGTTGAAATTCCTCCGTACCGTAATGTCCAAATAACTCATCCTTGATCTCATGATTTCATTTTGGTACGTTCTTACCTTAGTTTTTGTTACCATGAAGACTATAGTTTGAACTTGACATTATTGGCCTACTTTATTTCTCGTGGAAGTAACTTGATTTATAACTTGAGGATGCAAGAGCGGGCATGGACAGTGTCCAAGGGCTCCACGCTAGCCCCCTCGACAGGTGGCCGGAAACATGCTATAAACCATGGGGTATGATGAACACTGGCGTCGCATTGTGCTGGGAGTACTTTTTTTTATAAACGGGTGAAATCCACGAGGTCTCATGATTGATTATTACATGCTTGTTACATGACTTTCTAGTGCACAGCCTTTTAAGGTTATGAAAGTACATTCCGGTTACATGATAGCACATTCTCATTAATGAAAGTCCATATTATAATCTTGCTTGATCATGTTCTCATATCGCCTCATATCTCTACACTTGTCTTGATATCTTGTTGTTACTTTGGTTTCATCGCATGTTTTATTGCATCTTACATCACTGCCTTTTATAGAGTAAAAATATTAATTACTTAAATTATGCCTTCATGTTGATACGAAGATACCTACTGGGTGAGTGCGCTCATTCCCAACTTTCCAATCTTTTTTCAGGAAACTCTAGCAGGTCAGATTCGGACTATTCGAGTGGCAGATCCGAGAGTGATTGATGAACGAGTGAAGCCTAGATAGTTAAAGAGTCTCGAGTCAGTTATTTTAATTTAAGTTCCTTCACTGTAATAGGTGGTGAAGTTGATCATGTTATGAAATCTTTTATTTTCTTGAGTCTAGTTAGGTCAAGAGAGTCAAAGTCAAGTATCAGTTCGTAACCTTTGGTTTAGAATACCTCTTTAATCTTTGGTTTATTATTTAATAAAGTGAAGATTTTTGAGTACATGGTATTGTGCATTCATCTTCTATGTGGATGTGTATAGTGCTCTGATTATCTTGCCAGCTTGACGCTTTATCTGCCGGCTATTTACGTTCTCGAACCCACACCTATGAATTAGGAAGAGATTTTCCCGAACCCATGAGAGATTGGGTAGAGCTCAGGTTAAGATAGATCTCTAGTAAGAATTTATTTATAGGTTGCCCCCCATAAATTCTAAAGAAAAATAACTAGTTGTGTGTTTTCTCGGGCACCTTACTTTCCAAATGGCCGCTAATCGTGCAAATTGGAAAGCTATGCAACAAATCGTTTAGGGTCTTACCCAGGCCCTGTAGACCATAGCTCAAGCTGGCGCACGAGCGGGCACCGGTGATCTTCATCGCAATTTCTAGAGTATGAACCCCCCAAGGTTCTCGGGTTTGTCCACCCTTGATGAGGTCAAGAACTGGATTGATGAAATGGACTGTATATTTAATGTTATGCAATGCGTGGACCAGGAGAATGTCCTTCTTGCCACTTTCCAACTCAATAAGGACACCCGTACGTGGTGGAAAGCCACCTCAGCCCATCTACAGAATGCTCAACTTACCTGGGAGGAGTTCCTTGAGCTCTTCCATGAGAAATATTTCTTGGAGCATGTCCAGGAAAGGAAGGCTGCGGAGTTTGCCTCCCTTCGGCAAGGCATGATGTCTGTGACGGAATATGAACTTCAATTCTCAAGGCTAGTACCGTATGCTCCGCATCTTATCAGCACGTAGCTCTTGAAGGAAATCGCTTTATGGACGGTTTAAGGCCCGTCTTTGTTCAACAACTTGGGCCTCAAAATATCTGCACATATACGGAGATGGTCCATCGAGCCCACTTATGTGAAAGGACCCTGGAGAAGGTCAAAAAATTCAAGGGTAAGGGAGTAAAATCTAGTTGGAAACATGATAAGCAAGGAAGGAAAGATGAGAAATTTAACATCATGGGGACTTGCAAATCCCGTGACAACAAGAAGCGGTCCCGTAATGGGAATGGTAAGAGCAATAATAAGAACAAGAAAGTTAAATAAAAGGGGAGCAAGTCATGATGGCTTGCACTTTCTGTGAGAAGTTTGGTCATTAGGCCGAAGAATATTGGAAGCGCCCCGGTGCTTGTTTTTGATGTGGCAGCCGGGAGCATCACATGTTGTATTGCCCACTTATGAAAGATCAATCTTCTAAAAATGATGGTGGATGCTGGCGGCAGGCTCTTTTAAATGCGGCAATGGACGATGAAACCCCAAGGGACGACGGTCTGATGGAAGGTACTATCCAAATTTATTCACACCCTACTTTTGTATTATTTGATACCGGTGCTTCTCATTCTTTTATCTCCACCGCTTTTGCTAGAACTTTACCAGTTTCACCAGTTCCTTTACCTTTGGACCTAGCTATTACTACACCTTTAGGTTCTGGAACTGAACTCAAAACACACTACCCAAATAGTAAGGTAATGATAGAAGGCCATAATCTCCCAGCAAATCTCATATGCCTTGACATGAAAGGCTACGATGCCATTTTAGGTGTAGATTGGTTATGCGACCACTATGCCAACATCAATTACTGCAATAGGTGGATTTCTTTCCATAAACTGGATCTTCCAAGATTCTCTTTCCTTGGCATCAAATATAGAAACCATCCCATCCTGATTTCTTCCCTTCACGCCTGTAAACTTATCTCCCAAGGTTGTGAAGCTTTCCTTGCTTCCGTAATCATCACCGAGTCCAAGGAAATTATTCTTGAAGAGATCCATGCTGTAAGAGAGTTCCCAGATGTCTTCCCTTCTGAATTACCCAGTTTACCACCCGCAAGGGAAGTGAACTTTTCCATTGAACTTATCCCTAGAGCAGCACCTGTTTTAAAAGCACCTTATAGGATGTCCCCCACGGAACTCAAGGAGTTGAAGAAGCAACTTCAAGAGTTGTTGGAGAAAGGTTTTATTCGACCAAGCACGTCCCCTTGGGGTGCGCCGGTCCTATTTGTCAGGAAGAAGGATGGCTCTCTTCGGCTATGCATCGATTACCGATAGTTAAATCAACTTAAAATCAAGAACAAGTATCCACTGCCACGTATTGATGAGCTGTTTGACCAGATCTCTGGTGTAGAATATTTCTCAAAAATAGACCTCAGGTCTGGTTACTATCAGTTGCGGATTAAAGATGAAGATATTTCCAAGACTACTTTCCGTAGCAGATATCGGCACTATGAGTTCGTGGTTATGCCGTTTGGGTTAACCAACGCTCCTGCAACTTTTATGCAACTCATGAACAATGTCTTCAGGCCGTATCTAGATAGGTTAGTGGTCGTCTTCATTGATGATATCCTTATTTACTCCAAGACCCGAGAAAAGCATGAAGAACACTTGAGAATAGCTTTGCAAATATTAAGAGAACATCAACTCTACGCGAAGCTCAACAAATGTGAGTTCTGGCTAAAGGAAGTCTCATTCCTTGGCCACATTATATCAAAGGAAGGTATCATTGTAGATCCTTCTAAGGTTGAAGCTGTCAAGAATTGGAGCCGACTGACAACTATCACCAAAATCAGAAGTTTTCTTGGGTTAGCTGGCTATTACCGGCAGTTCATAAAAGATTTATCTAAGATCGCCGTACCTCTGACCAGGCTTACAATAAAAGAAAATACTTTTATATGGTCAAAGGATTGTGAAGAAAGTTTCTTGACTCTCAAGGAACATCTTACCACGGCACCTATATTAGCACTTTCCGTTGAAGGCGGTGGTTTTTAAGTCTATACTGACGCATCAAGCATTGGCCTTAGGTGTATCCTTATGCAGCATGGTAAGGTGATCTTTGTATAGCTTTTCTCCTTTCTTTTTTTAAACGCGCGGGGCTCACAAAGGGCCACTGCGTCGATGTGTGATATTTTGCACGTCAACAAATGCCCCCCACTCGCAGGTGGCGCGAATTTGTTTAAGCAATCTTTTTAAACGCGCGCCTTCACTTTCCATCACCACTCCCGTTGGAGCCTCCATGCCTTCCAAACCTTCACATGTGCCACCCAAACATATTCCCTTTACTTCTCTAACCACTTCCACCCCACGGAGCGGGTGTGCGCTTCCTTTGGTGCCCCTTGGGTCTAATCCCCAGGGAGACAATAAGCAAAGTCAGGATGATTCAGTGCCGGCTGTGCATTTCAAGATTCAGGATTTTATCTATCAGATGTCGGTTCGCGTCCTTGTCCCTTGTTATTTTGGAGATGATGCGCCTTCACTTTCAAAGATGACAGTTGCTAAGAAGAGTTCCCTTAAGTTGATGCCAGTTTCTTCCCGAGCGAGGCCGGTGGCAATCTCTTTACTCGCCGGAGGGTTCACCATTGATGCTATTATTATCTCTCGCTCTGTTGCTGTTCAGATTACTGGCCAAGAGGGGTCCTCTACCCATATTGTGCTAACTCATACAGCCGCTAAGCGGATTATGCACTCTATGTTCAAAGGGAAATTGGCCGTATTTTCTATATTCTCCAAGGACATTCTGCACATTCTATGCAATATCCCTTGGTTCATTAGCAAGCCGGCCATGTCAACGCCGCGCATTACTCTCCCTCAGTTTCATCCTGCTCTTCTGGTAAGGGAGTTATGCTTCGTGCCCAGTTGCTGAGTGGAGATGCCGAATCTCGTGTTGGTAGTGCCAAGTGACAAAGCTCCATGGTTTTCTGATATTCATTCGTTTGAGGAGTTATCTGATCAAGAATGTCTGCCTATGGTTAGCACTGGGTGTCTAGGGGCCACCCTGATGAAGTTGTATGTTCACAGCCGGGCCAGGCCATCTGTCAAGTGGACCCGTTATTTAAGAAAGTACTACAGATTGAGAAGGCCGAAGGTCCGAGTCCATGCCAGGCGAGTCCATGTTCAAGAAGTATCAGCTAAGAAGAGGCGGCGGCGTAAGTTTAAGGGCCGTCAGTTGTGCACTCATGGGTCCACCTCTCTTCCTTCTTCTTCATTTCACTCATCATTTCTTTTGCTCGGTTCCCACCCCTGGGTGTTGTATCTGCCCTCTCCTAATTCTCCCTCCATGATTCTCTCCTCCCATCTTGGGTCCGCGAATCCCCATTCTTCCTTTTCCTATCCGGAACCTCCGGACATTCCATATCCTCACCATTCTCAGCCTCAGCCTATGTCCTCCTCTGATTCTCCTCCCCCGGTATCCCAGGTTCAACTTCTCGTTCTCTTTCCCCAACCCTGTCGGGTGTTTATCATTTTCTTTCCCTGACAGGTGACTCTCATTCTCCTTCCCCGACTCTGTCGGGTGGTCATAGTTCCTTTTCTCTGACCACGTCGGATGATCACTTCTCTTCCCCCTTACCTTTTCCACAATCTTCTCATGGTTTGTCTATTCTCTCCTCTTCACCATTTTAAGGTTCTTATCCTTTTTCTTGCTGTTTTTGAGGCTTTAGTCCACTTTGATCTCAGCTAATCTGATTTCTTCTGTATTTAGTTCCTTGTTATCAGGGTCTCTGTGCCTTAACGAGGGAGTTCTAGCCCTCGTCTTTCTTCCTTTTTATCCTCCATCATCCAGTTTGGTGTCTGTCGCTCCTCTATGTCAAGGAATCTTTTAATCCCTTTGTTATCCTCTCCCTTTTGTCCTGTCAAGCAAGGAAAATAAAGCTCGCGCTCCTCAAAGCTCGATGGTCAAGATCACTCCACGGATTTGCAAAGGTATTTTTATTTTGTGCAAGAATATGTTATCATTGCTATTACTCTTATTACTCCTGCACATGCTTATAACGTTGGTTCCTCAACATGGTTGAGTGGCTTTAGTTGAATTTACTTAATTAGTCAAGAAGAGTCACTTCTGTAGCACATCTTAGGCTGGTGATAACTCAGCGCTGGGAGTCTAGTTTCTTTCCCCGATCGTTGAGGGTGACCATTGAGCATGGGTTTTCACACAGTGCACGGCGAGCCATAGCCGATCTCTCTGAGGCACACCGTTACTGCTTTGGCCATACTTTGGGTATGCACAAAGGTCTTTTCTTTTTTCTTTCTGCTCGACCAAGTGCAGAGGCAAGAGATGGATGGATGAGATGACCAAACTAGGCGCTCCCTAATACGGGAGAGGTCTCAAATAGGGGCAGTCTTGACTCTCGAAAATGAGCGTTCATGCAATATCTAGCAAATGAGGGCTATCAAAATCAAATGAATCAAAAGAAAAGTATGAATCAAAGGCATGACAAGAGTGGCAGTACAGTTCCCCGCGGGATGCCATGAGCCCGGTCGCATGCATAATATGGGTCTCAAAATCAAAGACACAAAGCCCCGACGTAAAAGACCTACTCTTTGAGGGGTAGTGCCCTGAAAGGAAGTCAAGTCCTGATATCTCCCATCCTACATAAAGCTTGTCTCCAATTTTCTTCTGCTTCTCCCTCTTTGGCTGGGTTGTATCCCGGGTATGGCCTTAGTAGGGGCACAGTTCTTTAGAGGCGGTTGGTTGTGGTAAGCCACCCTCAGATGCACGCCCTGCTTAAGGGAAGTCTTTAATGAGAGGGGGAGGAATAACGATCCCTGGCTAGCAGTTCAAGCCCGTCTTTGGGTGCTGCGGATTAATATGTCAAAAATTTAAAAAAATGATGACATTTTTAAAAATAAAATAATGAGATATTGTCAAAAAAATCAAAAAAAAATCATATATTTCAAAATCCAAAAAAATCATATATTTTAAAATCTAAAAAAAATCATATATTTCAAAATCTAAAAAAAATCATATATTTCAAAATTCAAAAAATTATTTATTTCAAAATTCAAAAAATCATATATTTCAAAATTAAAAAAGTTAAATATTTTAAAATAAAAAAAAATAAAAAATTGAAAAATATTTATCTTTTACATTTTATTTTGAGAACAGATACGTAATCCGTTTGTTAAGTGTGTAGGTTGTAGGTGCTTCAAGTTTCCTTGCTCTATCTCTCGTTTTGCCTCATGTCCATATCTTTGATCTGTTCTCTTCTTCAATCTACTCTCTCGATTTGTTCTGTAGCTTTAGTCCTTCTCAGCTTATTTAACATGATTATATCTCCATGAGAGGGCTTTACCTCATGATTGTGAACCTGGCGATTCTGCTTCATTCTGATCTTGGGCTTTGATTGAAGGGCGTATTTGTCGTATCTTTTGTCCCGCTGTGTCTTTGTCATGTGTTTATGTCCCTCCGTGTCATCCCACGCACATTGTTTTATCCCTCACCGCGTGTTGTTAGTTGTCTTGCATATGTTGTTTAGTCGCCCCTCTATATCCCGTGTGTTGTCACAACCGTGTGGTCATCCCTCATATTCTTGTCCCAACTGTGTGTTATCCCACCGCATTGTTATCTTGTCCCACCATGTTCATCGTGCATACATGTGGTTTGTTCATGCCATTGCATATGTGTGCTTGTTTGTCTTTGTTATGTTATGTTGCATTATTTTCTATTCATTTGATCGTTATGTTATGTTATGTTGTCTGTCGTTCAGTTGATGGTTATGTTGTCTTCGTTATGTTTATACTTGCTTATTTGTCATGTCTGTCTTATTGGAAAATTCATAAAAATCTGAAAATCAAAATTCAAAAAAAATGCCGTTTCGCTTGGCAGGTAGGTCAGGTATGGCTCTCTATCCCTACTCATTGTTACATTACTATATGCTATCTACATTATTATAGCCTCTCAAGGACCAGCTGGTTGCCAGTGTGTTCTAGGATCTGATGTTCCCCTTTAACAAAAATGATGATGATCTAATAGCATACGGTTAATCATTGGATAGGCCGCTCGGTTGAGTCGGGTGGGGGACGATGGACTCTGTCTCGCACGGCGTGGTTGCAAGAAGACTCTTGACCCCGTCTTGACTCAGTCTAGCTATAGTATCCTTGAGTACTTTCTATTTTATACTTTCTTTGCATTCATTTTGATGATTTCTTTATTTTAGCCCAGCATGCATCATGTCATTTTGAGCACTCACGTCTCAAAATTCTCTCAATGATTTCTCCTTAGCAATGGTTGATTGTGCTTATTTTGGATAAGAGATTTTCATTCTACTCCGAATTTAAACGATTTCTCTGATCTGCCCGCTCGGTCTAGTTGGCTAGCGTGATTCCTGTCTGAATTTTATCTCAGTCTTATTCTCCTTTCCAGCTCTTATGCTGTGTTCCTTTTGATCCCCTCATTGTCTATGGATTGTGTCCCCGATGAGGTTGGTCGTGTTTCCTTTTCCTTCCTTAATTTAGTTCTCCAGACATGTCTCATTCTTGTCAATCATTCCTTGTGGTTAGTTCGGTGTTTGGAGAATTCATGTCTCTTGTTGGTTGTGACGGGTGTCTTTTACCTTGATGCCCGTTTATCAGTTCTCTCTACTTCATCTCCGCGTCATCTCCACTTCACGTCGCTACCGCTTTCGCTCCATCTTCTTTTCATTTCGCCTCCGCATAGCTTTCGCTCATTCCCTTGCAAAGCGGACATCAAGGAGGGACATCTGTTGACACCCGTTTTTAGCCCGCAAGTTGTAACATTTCTCTTATTCATCATTTTTGATGTCCCGAATTAGCCATTATTTTGGAGCCTTCTTGGATGGATTTCGAGCCAATTTTCATTGTTCCATTCCCTTTGAGCCCTATATATCATGATTTCTTAGAGTCCCTCGAGCTTATCTTATCAACTTCCGGCTTCTAAGTCGACTTACTGCCCATTTAGGTCGGCTTCCATCAAGTAATCGGCTCTCTCTCACTGCGCAGTCCTGAAAGTGGTTCTTTGTCACCCTTTTCCATTCCTCTATTCAAAATGTTCCCTTTACCGAAGTTGTTTGATTTTTAACGATCTACAATTTCTTCTTCTACACCATTAGCCAGTTTTGTCCCGATTGTGAGCTATTCGCGTTCTTCCAGTAGGCTGTGTTGTTCACCTACGTCCCAGAATTTTCTCTCTCTGTTCTAGCCCCATTTTCTCCTTTATCTGATCATTTGCTCATCTTGCTCTCTTCGTAAAAGTTGTTTCTCTTTCAGTTATCTACAATTTCTTCTTCTACCACGTTTGCGTGTTCTGCACCGTTTGAGAAATACACTTCAATTTCTGAAGTCGCGCGTAGTCAGCCCAAAATGTTCCTTCATCGGTGTGAAGGTCTATTAGTAGACCGTCAGAGCCATGTGAAGGTCTATTATTAGACCGCCAAAGCCCATGTGAAGGTCTATCATAAGACCGTCAGAACACAAGTGACGGTCTATTAATAGACCGTTACACCTAAACTTGCCTAAAATCATCCCGTTCGACCCCCGGAGCCTGACGGTCCTACCCTAGACCGTTTGTTGCCTCTGGCGGTCTTACGATAGACCGCCAGATGACACCGAGAGTTCAATTCATGCTGGACTCTGCTCCATTTTTGTGCACCGTGGCCCTCTTGCAGAGCCCATAACTTCTTGAATTCTACTCCGAATTGAGTACCGTTTGTTCCTATGGTTTCTCATTTATATTATCTTGAATGTGATCCATAGATCTCAGATTTTCATTTACTATCTTGCTCAGAAATGCGGATGAAAGTATGGGGTTTATGCATCTTAGTTCAACACAAACTCTATAGATTAAGCTTCGGGGCTCCCTTCTAGAAGCCATATCTTCCAAATCCTTCCACCAAATTGAGTCCCACTTGTTCCTATCTCTTATCCTTTGTATTATCTCGAGATTGATCCATAGAACACGAATTTTGGTGGACTATATCCTCTAAAATCTTGGGAGAACTTTCTGGATTTTCTGCAACCTCTATATAAACTGCCCAGTTCGCAGTTGCAAAGGAGGGCTCTTTCTGGACGTGGGGCGAAGCCATGCTGCAACTCTAACTCACAACTTCGACCCCAACTTGAAGAGGGAAGTATTGGCTTTCCATTGCATCCTTCTGGGCTTAATTTGGTTGTCTATACTCTTAGTTCCAGTCTCCTCAAAATCATAAATCATCACAGTTCCCTGCACTTTTCTGCTACACATGCATTTTTTTACGTTTTGCATTATCATTTTCTCTCTATTCTCTCAATCAAATCTCGTGATTTCAACTCTCATGCATGCACAATACACAAACGTATATTTTCCACCCTTCCACAGGGGTTAAAAACCTCCCCCCGGTGAGTTTGCCCTCAACTTTTACCCCTATTTTATCACTTCGGGATTGATACTACACTTCATGATCTAATGGGTTTTTGCCTTTGTGTTTTGATCTTTGTTTTGCAGGAGAGCATGATATGGACGTGAGGCCCTCTTCTTCTAGCCGACTGGAAGACGAGGAGATTTGATCCCACAAAGTTCCCCGTACCCCGTTTCAAGTGCTATCAAGTCTTCATTTTTTTCCAAGGTACACGACGCCGTTCCTCTCCTTTCTTCATCCTTTGGCGTTGTTAGAACCTTGGTGGCGATCACGGTTAGTATTTCTCATCCTTTCATCCCCCTTGTCTTTGATTCACATGTTTATGCATGTATTAATTTAAAGGGGGCGGGATAGGAACCTAATTAAAATAAATCTACAGTCATGACTTATAGCATGGAATGGGGCATAGCCATACCTTTTGAGCATCGAGACATGGAATACATCATGTGTTGAACCCCATGTGTAAATATTCTATTTGTTGGATTTTCATGATGACCAAACACTATATTAGACTAGAACTTTTGTTGGTTGAATATATTTAGTCAAACTCATTTTGAACTGCTTTACTATATTTCACCTTTTTCTTCTTAGTTCATGAACTACTAAGGTTGCCAGAGGAGATATACTTGCAGGATCAAGATCATCTATCTTGAGTAAGTGTTTTGAATCATGTTTGTCAAAGTTTCAATCTAACTCCAATTTTGTGTTTTTACCGAATTATGGAATGAAGCTAACTTCCTCAATCATTGAAGGGCGATTGGTGAGATCCAAACAAAACCTTACCCCTTAATAAGTTGAATTCTTTTGTAGTTGTCCAAAGGGTTGATCCTAGTATATAACCAGCTCATAGATTCGAATAATATGTTAGTTTTGATGGGGTGGACCCTAAGGGTCGACCCCTTGTTGGCTGTTAGCTCATTTCCTTCTTTTTGTTGAGAAGTAGTTCGTGGGTCGACCCCTAGGTGCTCCAGAACCCGCAGCTCTTCAGTTGTCTGCATAATGTGTGTGGGTCGACCCAATGGGTCGACCCTTTTTGTCACCCGAAGCCCTCGGGTTTAGCAGGTTTTAGCAGATTGGCGCAATGGGTCGACCCCATGGGTCGACCCCTGGAAATTTCACCTGTCAGGCTTCATGACCCGTGTTTCATGGGTCGACCCCTGGAGTTACGGACCGCCAGTCCGGTTCGAGATCCGTTTCGAGGCCGCCGTTTTGATTCCTCATTTTGCCCTAATGTTGGGAGATCCGAGGTCCCATCTTGTCACACGTGTCCCCTCTCCTTGGGACTATAAATATCAATGATTAGGGCATCCCAAATATAGTGAGGAAAAAGGGGAACATTCAATCTTGTCTTGTTTTTGTCTTGTAGGAGAAGAAAGCTCGTGGGAGCCCTTCCATGCGCGAATAGAAGCCATCTACATCGGAATATGATCGATCCCCTTGCTGATTAGATGCCTCCAGAGCACGGATGGAAGCCTTACTTCCTCATTTGAAGCTGGTCAACCTGGATCTCGAGCTGCACATCAACATCTGGGCTTCATCTTGAAGATCTGTCCACATCTTGCTTCATTGACCAGGCTATGAAGAACCTCTGCTGGGATATCTATTGAAAGGGGGATTTCTGGCGACCTCAAGATCTTTATTGCATATACCCTGTTCATTCTATTTCAGTTTTGAAGGATCATTGTATATCTGATTACTCTTCTATTGAATGAAATACATTGTGTGTGTGTGTATGCGTTTGCTGGTCGCAGCGCTTGTGTGTGTGTGTGGCTGTGTGTTTCACAGCGTGTGTGTGTGGGGGTTTTCACTCTATAGTGGAAGTAATCCTCACTCTGTAAGGGGTGGATGTAGGGGTCACTGTTGTGAACCCGAACCACCTAAAATTCTCTTGTTCATTGTGGTTTGCTTCTACGTTCCTTCTCGAGTGGGCTTCTTGTCGAGCGAAGTGTATTTCAAATCTCGTCTATTCAGATTTTCATATATTTCCGCTGTTCGTGTGTTATCATCAACGGGTGAGAAGAGTGTGCTTCATACATTACCCTTCCATTACATCTATTGCAAAAGATTGTTGTTAAAATTTTTATTGCCAATCAATTCACCCCTCCCCTCTTGATTGCCATCTACTGGGGACAACAATTGGTATCAGAGCCCGGTCTCTGATTTTTACTAATCTCACGATCTTAGAGTAAGATCCAGTAAATGGCAAACAAGGGGCAGATGCCCGAAGGGCACTCTATACATAGACCTCCGTTCTTCGATGGGTCGAATTATTCATATTGGAAGAATCGGATGTATGTATTCCTGAGGGCTCAGGAATTTGAAATTTGGCATGTAATCAGTAATGGTCCATATAAATTGCCTCCCAAAGAGGAAGAGTGGGGAGAAGATCATATCAAGAAGTGCATAGCTAATTTCAAAGCCATGAATATAATTCAATGTAAAATTCATCCAAACGAGTACTCACGAATTTCAAGGTGTGCTTCCGCGCAGGAGATGTGGAACAAACTTCGTTTAATGTATGAAGGAACATCAGAAGTGAAGGAGACTAAAGCGAATTTGCTCGTCCGGGACTACGAATTATTCATGATGAAGCCGGATGAAAACATTTCAGAATTGTTTGCTAGATTGTTGGAGATCACCAACGGGCTGAAGGCACTTGGGAAGGAATACTCCAACCAAGATCTTGTGAGGAAGGTATTAAGGTCCCTCTCATCACAGTGGCATACTAAGGCCACAGTCATTGAAGGCTCAAAGAACCTTACTACTCTGACGCTTGATGAGCTAATTGGGTCATTAATGACCTATGAGCTAAACATAAAAAGGAATGAGGAAGATGTCAAGAAAAAGAAGCCGATCTCAAGCATGGCCTTGAAGACCAATCTCCAAAGATCGGATGACAGTGAAGATGGATCTGGTTCAAACAGTGAGGATGAAGAGCTGGTGGCCATGATAACACAAAGGGCCAGAAAATTCATTAGAAGGTCCAGAAGAGCAGGAGCTCCATTCAGAAGAGGGCCAAGGAAAATGATTTCAAGGAAGTGAGAAAGCAGCAAGAAAGAAGAGATTATCTGCTATGAATGTAAAAAACCAGGGCACATGCGTGGAGAGTGTCCCGAACTTTAGAAAAAACTCAAGAAAGGGAAGTTCAAGAAGCCTAAGGCAATGGTGGCAACGTGGAGTGATGAGGATGACACCGAAGACAAATCGGAAGATGAATTGGACGAGCTTGTCCAAACATTGTGTCTAATGACGGATGATGAAGACTCCAATGAGGTACATTCTGAAACTGATGATCTCTCATGTGAGTAATGGGAAATTGCTTATGAAGCCTTGTATGACAAATGCAAAAAGTTAAAGTCTGAAAATAGAATGTTAAAGAAAAAGATTGACCAAAGCATGTCAAATGAATCTCCATGTCTGAAATGTGCTGAATTATCATCCAAGCTTGAAACACTATCTTACGACAATGAAATGCTCATTTCCAAAGTCATTTTGTTTGAAGAAGAACTAACATGTTTAAAAGAAGAACAACATAATGATGAAAAATCCATGAATGCCATTGAAGAAGTGAATGCTAAAGTCCAAGCCTTGGAAAAGGATAAAATGGAACTTGAAGAAGAAAAAGGGGTTTTAATGGATGAGGTGAAAGATATGAAAGATTCACTAGCCAGATTTGTCAAAGGGAAGCAAAATCTAGACACCATGCTAGGAATGAGAGTGAATTTTAGAAAGGAAGGACTAGGCTATGAGCCATGCAACCAGAAAGCTTTTGTAAACAAAACTCAAACTTCCTTTGTGAATGCTAATGCATCATCTTCATCATGTTCTTCACATAAAAAGAGTGAGAAATACATTCCGACTCAAACCATTCGTGAATGATTACAAGAAAAGAAATCATAACAAAAAGGTTGTTTCATGTTTCTACTGTGGAATGTATGGTCACACCATGTATACATGTAGGTTAATGTTGGCTGATGAGAAACAATTTGCAAGAAAATCAATGTGGTTGAATAGATCAAGAGCTTCTAACCGATATGGACCCAAGCAAGCTTGGGTACCAAAATCATAGAAGTCTTCTTGTTTTGATGATATGTAGGTCTGCATGAAGGCTCAAAGAAACAAATGGTACCTCGATAGCGGATGCTCGCGACACATGTCCGGAAACAAAGAAATCTTTGCAGACCTCAGGGAAAAGGATGGTGGACTTGTTGCCTTAGGGGGCAAGGACAAAGGAAAAATCGTTGGAGAAGGTAAGATTGGTAAGGGATCTCCTCATAGCGTGGAAAATATTTTGTTGGTTAAAGGTCTCAATCATAACTTACTTAGTATTAGTCAACTTTGCGATAAAGGGTGCAATGTGATTTTTGACTCCACGCACTACACTGTTGTAAATAAAACCACACAGGAAATAATGTTCATAGGCGTTAGATAAAATAATGTATATATGATAGACTTAGATGACACATCACACAATAATCTTTGCTTAGTTGCAAATAACTCTGACAATGCTTGGTTGTGGCATCGCCGTCTTGGGCATGCCAGTTTTAACGTTCTTTCAAAGTTGTCCAGAAATGATTTAGTTGTTAGGACGCCAAAGCTGAAGTTTGAACCTGACAAAGTGTGTGAGGCATGCAACAAAGGTAAGCAAACAAGAGCCTCTTTCAAAAGCAAGAATGATGTGACTACCACTAGGCCTCTTGAAGTTCTTCATATTGATTTGTTTGGTCCTAGTAGAACTCACAATCTAGGTGGTAAGTTATATGGCTTTGTCATTGTAGATGACTTCTCACGATTTTGTTGGGTATACTTTTTGTCACATAAAAATGATGCTTTGAAGGAGTTTGAAGGTTTTTGCAGGAAAGTGGAGATTGAGAAGGGATGTTCCATCAAGAGAATTCAAAGTGATCATGGTAAGGAGTTCGAGAACACTGATTTTGATGAATTTTGTAGGGAGCACGGATACTCGCATACATTTTCAGCACCAAGAACTCCAGAACAAAATGCCATCGTGGAGAGAAAGAACAGAACCCTTATTGAGATGGCTCGGACAATGCTAAGCGAGAACAACCTTCCTAGGTACTTTTGGGCGGAAGCCGTTAGCACGACATGCTACATCATAAACCAAGCTATGGTAAGACCAATCTTGAGAAAAACCCCATATGAACTCTTTAAAGGTAAGAAGCCCAATATCTCTCACTTGAAACCATTTGGATCAATTTGCTATATTCTTAATAATGGAAAATCTGATTTGGGCAAATTCGATGCAAAAAGCGATCGCGAAATCTTTCTTGGGTACTCTCTTACTTCTAGAGCATATCGGGTTTATAACCTGAGAACTCTTGTTGTAGAGGAGAGCCCTCATGTTATTATAGATGAATCATGGAATGAGAATGTTGATAAAAGCTCAAAATTGCAGGATGAAGAAGAAGAAACCAGTGAAGAGATTCCACCAAAGGCAGCAAAAGGTCAAGCAACTCTAGGAGAAGGATCGTAAAGCAAGGATGATGAAAATCAACAAGGACAGCAGCTTCCTCGACAATGGATTTTCCACAAAAGCCATCCTCCCGAGAATGTGATTGGTAATGCAGAAGATAGAGTGAAAACTCGATCTTCATCAAGGGAAGTTGACAATTTGGATTATCTAGCATTGTTCTCTCAATTTGAACCACACTCTCTTGATGAAGCCTTAAAGGATAATTCCTGGATCTTAGCCATGCAGGATGAACTACACCAGTTCCAAAGGAACAAAGTGTGGTTCCTTGTGCCACGTCCTAAAAGCCACTCCGTGATCAGAACCAAATGGATTTTCCGAAACAAGTTAAATGATTAAGGAGTGGTAATTAGGAATAAGGCCAGGCTTGTAGCCAAGAGATAGGAATTGACTTTGATGAGTCTTTTGCCCCTGTGGCAAGACTTGAGGCTGTAAGAATTCTTTTAGCATTTGCATGCCATCATGATATTAAACTTTTTCAAATGGATGTGAAAAGTGCATTTTTGAATGGCTTCATACAGGAGGATGTGTATGTAGAGCAGCCTCCAGGATTTGAAGATTACGCTTATCCAGATTATGTTTACAAATTGGACAAGGCGCTTTACGGGTTGAAACAAGCTCCCCGCGCTTGGTACGAGAGGCTGAGTTCTTTCCTTGTCGACAATGGGTTCAAACGTGGTAACATTGATCAAACCTTGTTTACCAAAGTAAATGGTAAGAAAGTTTTAATTGTTCAAGTATATGTCGATGACATAATTTTTGGTTCTACTGACGTCACCTTGAGTGAAAATTTTGCCAAACTTATGCAAGGTGAGTTTGAAATGAGTATGATGGGAGAATTGACCTTCTTCTTGGGCTTGCAGGTCAAACAAATGGTGGATGGTATCTTCATATGCCAAAGGAAGTATGCTCGAGACTTACTCACAAAGTACAATTTCAGCAAGGTGAAGCCTCAACCCACACCCATGTCAACCTCAATCAAACTCGATCAAGATGAGAAAGGTAAATCCGTGGATCAAAAGCTCTTTAGAAGCATGATAGGATCGCTGTTGTATTTAACTGCCAGTCGGCCCGACATTCAGTTTGCAGTTTGCTTGTGTGCGAGATTTCAGTCCGATCCGAAAGAAACACACATGTCGGCCGTGAAACGTATTTTTAGATATATTGCTGGTTCAGTACATTTGGGCTTATGGTTTCCGCGTAATTCGAGCTTTGAACTGATTGCTTATTCTGACGCCGATTATGTGGGTTGTAAAGTGGATCGAAAAAGCACCAGCGGGTATTGCCAATTTCTTGGGGGATGCATGGTCTCATGGGCCTCCAAGAAACAAAATTCAGTGGCATTGTCAACCGCCGAAGCCGAATATTTGGCTCTTGGTAGTTGCATTGCCCAGGTGCTTTGGATCCAACAATAATTGATTGACTACAGCATCTCCTTCAAAAACACCTTAATTTTGTGCGATAACACCTCTGCTATAAACTTGTCAAAAAATCCGGTTCATCACTCTAGAATGAAGCATATCGAAAGTAGGCATCATTTCATTCGTGATCATGTTAGTAAGGGTGATGTTGAAATAAACTTCATTGAAACAAATAATCAAATTACCGACATATTTACCAAACCACTAAATGAAGAAAAATTTACATCTTTCAGGAGAGAGTTAGGGGTTTGTAGAATAGAGGAGTCGGATTCTTGAGGTTCTGTATTTTGCATCATACTTAGTGTTGCTAGCATGCATATCATGAATTTGTGTCTTTCATATAGTTGCATTCGATGGGTCTCCTTCTTCATGCATATGCACCATTTTGCTTGAATTGCAGATAAATTGAATTGTGTGAAATCTCCACCTTTGTATGAATTGCATTTCTTCTATTAAATATGCATGAACCCTTTCTTTGCACTCTTCTATGGCCACACTATTTTTTTTGGTTCAATAAGTGCATCTCTGTGGAGCTGATCAATCGAAATCTGAACTATGGAGAGTTTGGTAAATAAACTTCTAAGGGAATCTATCATTTCCTTGAAACATCCTCCCCAATTGATTCAAACCTCAAATATATCTTATTTCCTTGACCTTCATATGTTTTAATCATTGGGGAATTGAGCCTATCCTCCTTGGTACTCCAAGTCTTCATTTTAAAGGAAATCTCCATCAAAACAGGGGATGGGTCGACCCATGGGGTCGACCCCTGTCAGTTCGCTCAAAACCGGGGCTCGGTCTACCCGTGGGTCGACCCGATGGGTCGACCCATTACGAACGGTCGCGGAAAAATGCAAACCGTTCCGTTTCGGAAAGGGCGTGAACGCCCTAATCTTCAACCCTAATGCTATTTTAAAGCCCCAGCCCCCTAGATCGACCAGCCACCACCTCTTGGAAGCCTTGAAACCCTCTCTTGCAACCCAAAACCGCTCCAGCCCTAAAGGCGAGATCTAACCGGTGGCTACTCGCGGGTTCTCTCTTGGTTGCGTCCGTAAGCATCCATCTTCCTCCCAGATCTTATGAGGTAAGGCCATGGTGTTTGGAGAGTCATTATTTCTGCGTGAGGGGCTCCCCTTCTCGAACCAACACGATCTAGGAAGCCTCTATTGTCTCTGATTTGTCCGGTGGTTCAAATGGCACACAAACGGCGGTCTTCTCGTCAGGGGGAGGAATCCAGCCGCTCTGCTCATCTGCGAGAGAGTTCCAGCCGCGCAAGAGAGATACGATCCAAAGACAAAGAGCGAGAAGCAATGAAATCACAAGCCATGGCCTCCGGTAACAAAGCTGCTCACAGAAATATTCTCCGCTCTCGTGCAGTAGATTTTATGAATCTGGTTGAATTCTTGCCAGGATTAGTGGATATAATCTGTAGTCAACCTAATCTTGATCGTTTCATGTCTGCACACCGTCGGGTTTATTACAAATTGGTGATTCAGTTCTATGGCAATATGACAATCAAGGCAAACAAGCAGTTTACTGTTGTAAATGGTGAAGTGATCACCTTGACACCTGAATTTGTGGGTAATGCTCTTAGTTTACCATATCATGAAGGTTACACATTTGGTGATCTTGATTTTGATGAAGAAGAGGTCTATCAAGTGATGACCTCTGAGGAAATGGGAGAAAGGTCCGTCGCCGGCCTGAATGCAAACCGGTTTCCCTCCATGTAGCGCATTCTACACCACATGATGACTACCATTATAATACCAAAGGGTGGTGGAAGAGACAAAGTAACTGAATTCCATATGTTCCTATTTTTCTGTCTAATGAAGGGTCTCCCAATCAATTTCCCTGCCACTATATTGCTTCACATATCGGCATGCATGCAGCATTCAAACCGCACTCTACCATATGCAGCAGCTTTGACAGCAATCTTTGAAGCAGCTGGTATCGATTTGTCCAAAGAACGATATCACACAGTACGTGAGAACGACATTTACTCCATCTCCACAATTTGCAAGAACATGCACTATGAGCTAATAAATGGTGTTCTGGTTCGTAAGATCAAATCTGGTCAAGTACAAGTCAATTCAGAGGACGAAGAGGATAGTGAAGAAGATGAAGAAGATCAACCTCTACAACTAGAAGTTCCTGATGAAGCACTGCCTGATGGGTTTTCTAAGATGATCACTGATAGATTGGATTCAATAGATAGCCGACTAGACAAGTATGGGGAGAGAATGGATGCCCTTATCAATGAAGTAACTGACTTGAGGATTTCCCATGTTGCCCACACTCAGTCTTTCCAAAGGGTCACCTCCCTTCTTGATGCAAACACTACTGCTCTGGACGCCCAAACCAGGATGTTTGAAGAAATGATGAATTTACTTCGAGGGTCACATGCTCCACACCCTCCACCCTCGGACTAGATTATGAAGCTCCTATGATATAGCACTATTATTAACCTGTTCTCCCTCTTCTTTTTGATGATGCCAAAGGGGGAGAAATTCAGATATGTGTGTGCCTGGTTAACTATTATATTATAGTATGTGTGGTGTGTGCTTGCTTGCATGTTTGCTTTCATTAGTCAGTCAGTTAGTCTGTCAGTTAGAAATGTTGCATCTCATGGCATTGCTAACCAATGCATTTTTGTAACTCATGAACTCAGATTTTGTAAGTCTTAAAACTCTGTTGTCGGCTAAAACAATGGATGATGCCTTTGGCTGGTCAATCTCACACTGCTTGGATGAGGCCCTGTGTTTTACGGTATGATGCTTCTTAAATGTTTCAGCTTGGTGCATGGAAAGAATGTGTATTCATCATTGTGGTTGTGGTTTGATGTAATGTTTGGAGTTCTCGTACCTTGGTCTGTGGCTTTGAATTAATTCAGCTTGGTAACTCCTTTTGAGCTCATATGGTTATACATATGGAGGTTTCAGTGTTAAATTTTTGTTGAGGTGTTGACTCAGAAAATTTGTAAATAAAAGTTTTCTTGTCAATCCTAAACTCTAGCATAGTATTTTGTCATCATCAAAAAGGGGGAGACTGTTGAACCCCATGTGTAAATATTCTATTTGTTGGATTTTAATGATGACCAAACACTATATTAGACTAGAACTTTTGTTGGTTGAATATATTTAGTCAAACTCATTTTGAACTGCTTTACTATATTTCACCTTTTTCTTCTTAGTTCATGAACTACTAAGGTTGCCAGAGGAGATATACTTGCAGGATCAAGATCATCTATCTTGAGTAAATGTTTTGAATCATGTTTGTCAAAGTTTCAATCTAACTCTAATTTTGTGTTTTTACAGAAATATGGAATGAAGCTAACTTCCTCAATCATTGAAGGACGATTGGTGAGATCCAAACAAAACCTTACCCCACCCCTAGGTGCCCCAGAACCCGCAGCTCTTCAGTTGTCTGCATAATGTGTGTGGGTCGACCTAATGGGTCGACCCTTTTTGTCACCCGAAGCCCTCGGGTTTAGCAGGTTTTAGCAGATTGGCGCAATGGGTCGACCCCATGGGTCGACCCCTGGAAATTTCACCTGTCAGGCTTCATGACCCGTGTTTCATGGGTCGACCCAATGGGTTGACCCCTGGAGTTACGGACCGCCAGTCCGGTTCGAGATCCGTTTCGAGGCCGCCGTTTTGATTCCTCGTTTTGCCCTAATGTTGGGAGATCCGAGGTCCCATCTTGTCACACGTGTCCCCTCTCCTTGGGACTATAAATATCAATGATTAGGGTGTCCCAAATATAGTGAGGAAAAAGGGGAACATTCGATCTTATCTTGTTTTTGTCTTGTAGGAGAAGAAATCTCGTGGGAGCCCTTCCATGCGTGAATAGAAGCCATCTACATTGGAATATGGTCGATCCCCTTGCTGATTAGATGCCTCCAGAGCACGGATGGAAGCCTTACTTCCTCATTTGAAGCTGGTCAACCTGGATCTCGAGCTGCACATCAACATCCGGGCTTCATCTTGAAGATCTGTCCACATCTTGCTTCATTGACCAGGCTATGAAGAACCTCTGCTGGGATATCTATTGAAAGGGGGATTTCTGGCGACCTCAAGATCTTTATTGCATATACCCTGTTCATTCTATTTCAGTTTTGAAGGATCATTATATATCGGATGACTCTTCTATTGAACGAAATACATTGTGTGTGTGTGTGCGTTTGCTGGTCGCAGCGCTTGTGTGTGTGTGTGGCTGTGTGTTTCACAGCGTGTGTGTGTGTGGGTTTTCACTCTATAGTGGAAGTAATCCTCACTCTATGAGGGGTGGACGTAGGTGTCACTATTGTGAACCCGAACCACCTAAAATCCTCTTGTTCATTATGGTTTGCTTCTACGTTCCTTCTCAAGTGGGCTTCTTGTCGAGCGAAGTGTATTTCAAATCTCGTCTATTCAGATTTTCATATATTTTCGCTGTTCGTGTGTTATCATCAATGGGTGAGAAGAGTGTGCTTCATACATTACCCTTCCATTACATCTATTGCAAAAGATTGTTGTTAAAATTTTTATTGCCAATCAATTCACCCCTCCCCTCTTGATTGCCATCTACCGGGGACAACATCATGGACTCCGACTAATTGAGGGGGTAAGGCAATTCGGTATGCGACTTCACTAACTCTTTCGAGAATTTCAAAGGGGCCAATGAATGTTGGAATTAGCTTGCCTTTGATGCCGAACCTTCGGATACCTCGTCCTGAAGAAACCTTAAGAAACACATGGTCTCGTACTTGGAATTCCAGATCACGTCTTCGATTAATTATCCGCATAAGATTTATGTCTATCTTGGGCCATATGGAGTCTTTCCTGAATGAGCTTTATCTTTTCGGTAGTATCCCGAATGATTTCTAGGCCTAAAAGTTACCTTTCTCCAGCTTCATTCCAGCATATTGGTGAGCGGTAGCTTCTACCATATAGTGCCTCGAATGGTGCCATTTGAATGCTAGCTTGGTAGCTATTATTGTAGGTAAATTCCACTAGAGGTAGATGGTCGTGCCAACTTCCACCGAAATCAATAACACATGCCCTGAGCATATCTTCCACTACCTGATTTGTCCTTTCAGTTTGACCATCCGTTTGTGGATGGAAAGCAGTGCTGAAATTGAGTCGGGTCCCCAATGAATGTTGTAGACCCTTCCAGAATTAAGATGTGAATCTAGGGTCTCGATCAGAGATAATGGTCACGGGGACATCGTGTAGCTTGATGATCTTCTTTATGTATAAGGCAACCAAGATATCTACGGACCATCGACTTTTAATATGTAGAAAATGAGCCAATTTTGTCAAACAGTATATGATTACCCATATACCATCATGTCCACCTCTTGTCTTTGGTAAACCCATGATGAAATCCATCCCTATACTTTCCCACTTCCATTCGAGAATTTCCAAGGGATGTAGCTTACCAGCAGGCTTTTGATGTTCTACTTTAACATGCTGACAAGTGAGGCCGCGAGATACAAAGTCCGCTATCTCTCACTTCATGTTGGGCCACCAAAAATTCCTTTTTAGGTCTTGGTACATTTTGGTAGCACCATGGTGAATAGTGTATTTTACTTTATGAGCTTCCTCCATGATCAGCTTCTTAGTGTCAGCATGATACGGCACATAGATTTGATCTTTGAATAATATCCTAACATCGTTTGAGATAGAGAATTCCGGCCTTTGATCAATATTCGCCTTGATTTCCATTAATGTGGGGTCATTTTCTTGTAATTTGACTATATCTTCAATTAGTGTAGGTTTTGACCGGATATTGGCAATAATATCATTTTCTTCTTCTGCATCTACATCAAGATTCAAATGAGTAAAATCCTCAATAAGACAAGTCAAACCTTTTCGGAGGCTTGCTAGAGTTGCCATTGGTCTTCTGCTAAGAGCGTCAGCTATGGCATTTACTTTGCCCGGATGATATTGAATAGAGAAGTCGAAGTCCTTAAGGTATTCCTGCCATCTTCTTTGTCTCATGTTAAGTTCCTTCTGGGTGAAAAGGTATTTCAGACTTTTGTGGTCCGAAAATATAGTGAACTTCTCCCCAAAAAGTTAGTGTCACCAGATCTTTAAGGCGAAAATAACAACAGCCAATTTCAGATCATGGACATGGTAGTTTTCCTCATGGCGCTTCAATTGCCTTGAAGCATAACAAATCACCATGCCATGTTGCATAAGGATGCACCCGAGACCAATGCCAGATACATCCGTGTAGACTTCAAATCCACCACCTTCAATAGGTAGCGCCAAGACAGGAGCAGTGGTGAGATGTTCTTTAAGAGTTAAGAAACTCTCCTCGTAGTCTTTTGACCATATGAGGGGATTTTCATTTCTTGTGAGCCTAGTTAGAGGAACGGCGATTTTGGAGAAATCCTTAATGAACCGCCGATAGTAACCAACCAAACCGATAAAGCTTCTAACTTCAGTTACGATCGTTGGTCGGTTCCAATTCTTGACAGCTTCTACCTTTGAAGGATCAACATTGATACCTTCTTTTAAAATAATATGGCCAAGGAAAGAGACCTCCCTTAGCCAAAACTCGCACTTGCTGAGCTTTGTGAAGAGTTGATACTCTCTTAGAGTTTGCAGAGCTATTCTTAAATGTTCTTCATGTTCTTCCTTTGTTTTGGAAATAGATGAGGATATCATCAATAAATACGACCACAAATCGGTCGAGACACAGCCTAAAAACATTGTTTATAAGTTACATAAATGCTGCAAGGACGTTGGTTAACTCGAATGGCATTACCACGGACTCATAATGCCCATATCTACTTCGGAAAGCAGACTTGTAGATGTCTTCATCTTTGATCCTTAATTGATGGTAACCTGACCTGAGGTCGATCTTGGAGAAATATTCTGTCCCAGAAATTTGATCAAATAGCTCATCGATACGCGGCAACAGATATTTGTTCTTGATAGTGAGTTAATTAAGTCATCGGTAGTCGATACATAGCCTGAGAGATCCGTCTTTCATCTTGACAAATAGAACCGACGCACCCCAAGGGAATGTGTTGGGTCGAATGAAGCCCTTATCTAGTAACTCCTGAAGTTGCCTCTTCAATTCCTTGAGTTCTTTGGGAGACATCATGTAGGGAGCTATTGAAACAGGCGTTGCTCCTGGAATGAGTTCAATGGGGAAGTTTACTTCCCTTTCGGGTGGTAAACCAGGTAAGTCCGATGGAAAGACATCGGGGAACTCTTTGACAATAGGGATTTCTTCTATGTGAACTTCCTTGGACTCGGTGACCATCACGGAAGCAAGAAAAGCTTCACATCTGTGGGAAATTAGTTTGCAAGTGTGCAGAGAAGAAATAATAGTAGGAAGCCTCTTATACTTGATGCCAAGGAAGGAGAAACGCTGGAGTCCTGGTTTTTAAATAGAAATTCTCCTATTGCAACAATTTGTGTATGCATCATGGTCAACAAGCCAGTCTACACCTAGAATGGCATCGTAACATTCCATATCAAGGCATACGAGGTTTGCCGGGAGATTATGACCTTCTACAATTACCTCGATATCGGGGTAGTGGGTTGTAAGTTTTGTTCCGGGACCTAAAGATGTTGTGATTTCTAGGCCCGATGGTAGAGGAACAGGTGTAACTTGTAAATTTTGTGCAAAGGTAGTAAATATAAAAGAATGAGAGGCACCAGTATCGAATAGTACCAATGTAGGATGTGAATAAATTTGAACGGTACCTTCCATCAACCCATCATCCTTGGGCGCTTCATCATCGTCTAGAACCGCATTAAGACGCGCTTGCCGCTTGCGTCCACCGTTAGAGGGTTGTTCCTTCATAAGAGGGTAAACGGGCATACGATGCTCCCGACTTCCACAATGCAAACAAGGGCCAAGGCACTTCCAGCATTCTTCGGTCGAGTGGCTGAATTTTTTGCAGAATGAGCAAGCCGTTGTGACTTGCGTTTCCTCCTCCTTTACCTTCTTATTTTTATGATTATCCCTTTCGTTCCCATTGTGGAACGTCTTCTTGTTATCTCGGGAGTTATAAGTGATGCTAAACTTTTCTTCCTTTCGTCCTCACTTCTCGAACTTGTGGCTAGACTCCTCGCTCTTGCCTTTGTACCTTTCGACCTTTTCCAAGGTCCTTTCACATAAATGAGCTCGTTGGACCATCTCCGTATAAGTGTGGATATTCTGTGGTCCGAGTTGTTGAATGAAGTCAGGCCTTAAACCATCCATAAAACGATTCACCTTTAAGAGATCCGTGCCCACCAGATGTGGGGCATAAGGAGTTAGACGAGAGAATTGAAGTTCATACTCCGCCACGGACATCATGCCTTGGCGAAGCGCGGCGAATTCTGTGGCGTTTCTCTCCTTAACATGCTCGAAGAAATACTTTGCTCGGAATAGTGTGAGAAATCCCTCACAAGTATGTGGTGCATTTGGAGGCGGTGCCGGAATAGCTTTCCACCAAGTACGCGCATCCTTGTTCAATTGGAAGGTGGCGAGATGGACCTTTTCTTGATCAGTGCATTGCATAACGTCGAATATTCTATTCATTTCATCAATCCAATTCTCCACCTCGTCGGGGTTGGAGGATCCAGAGAATCTTTGAGTGTTCATGCTCTGAAAGTTTCCATGCAGATTACCCGTGCCAGCCCGAGCGCCAGCTTGGGCCATAGTCTATAGGGCCTAGGTAAGACCCGCAACTATTTGCTGCATCACTTCCTAGTTAGCATGATTTGCGGCACGTTCAGCGGCCATTGAAAAAGTGGAGTGCCTGAGGAATCAAACAAGTAATTAATTCCGATGGGGCCGATTGGAATTAACCTAGAGATAATCTCTAATGAACTATCTCATCTCGGGCTCTACCCAATCTCGCGTGGGTTTGGAATTTATTTTCCTTAGTTCATAGGTGTGGGTCCTTAAATCCTTGGACTTAGCCTATGACATGACATTTTCCTAGGACGTACTTATGCCTAGGCTCTGATACCACTATAACTGTCACGCCCTGAGATTATGAACAACGAAAGATATTCGAGAAACATGAACATCTGGCTAGTACGCCGCAAGCGAGCAATATAATCAGAGCGTAAATCATTCACACATAAGATGAATGGAGACAATAGTTGAACAAAAATCTAACTTTTATTGATAATAATAATCAAGTACATGATATTAACTTTGACTAACAAGACTCAATAAAGTAAAAATTACATAATTGACTCTTGACTAGACTAGCTACGGCTTCTCTCGAACCATCAATCACTCTCGAATCCATCACTTGAATAATCTGAATCCGACCCGCTAGAACGTCCTGAAAAGATTGGAAGAAGTAGGGAATGAGCACACTTGCCCAGTAGGTATCTTCGTATCAACATGAAGGCAATGTTTAAGTAATTAGCAATTTAGCTCTAGAAATTAAGATAAATGCATATGATGAAACATGCCAACAAAACCATAGTATCAACGCAAGTAACAAGATATCACTAAGAAGACATGAGATTTCCAATAATCATTCAAGAATGTATAGTGGCCTTTCATGTAACAAGAATGTATTAGCATGTATCGAGAATGTACTATTCATAACCATGAAGGTCATGCACTAGAAGGTCATGTAATGAAGAATATCTTTTCACTAGATGGCTTCAGGGTTTTCATTCATTTACAAAAGAAAGTACTCCCAGGGCAATGCGATGCCAGTGTTCAACATACCCCATGATTTATAGCATGTTTTCGGCAATCAGACGAGGGGGCTAGAGTCGAGCCCTTGGACACAATCAGTGCCCGATCTGCATCTTCACGTTATAAATCCTGCTACTTCCATAAGTATAACAATAAAGTCCGGCCAATAATGTAACAATTTAAATAATAAGCTCATGATAACAATGTCAAGGTAAGAATGCTTCAATTAAGAACATGAGAGTTCAAAGATGACTTAAAATAAGGTCATGCCACGAAAAGAATTCGACAGCAAAATGGCATATTATTTAACTTTGACAATTCATTAGATAGCTTATTGAATAAGGTGCTAGGTTCTAGATAATCAACAGACCATCGAGGATTTAGGAAAATCAACCCTTGGGTTAATCAAGACTTAGATATAAAACGGTCATATCAGGGCCGTTTCTGGAAATAGCGGTTGTTTACTGGACCGTTTAGATTCCTTAGCGGTCAGTACATGACCGTTTTTGGCAGAGTTGATGCGATGAGTGAACTGGATTCATGCGGTCATGGCAGGGCCACTAGGTGTCACTTGGCGGTCAACGGAATGGCCGCTACTAGACTCTGGCGGTCTCCATCGGGCCGCTATGATCCAGAACATAGGAAAACACCGATAAAGTGCTCTCTAGATAATTAGGTTTTTTAGGGTACAACCAGCTCGGCGTCTTAGTGGGAATCCCAAGCTCACGGAAACTTACAGAGGCCTTGAAACAAGATCACCTAGTCCGGTGGAAGGAATATCAAACGGAGAGGATCACAACTCCAAGATTATGTACTTATAAGTGCAAAGTGTATCTAATGGCCACACACCGGGGTACACACCATATACTTAAGAAATGACTCTTGATAAGGAAGGATCGTGATAAAATAGCGATCAAATCAAAACTTAAACAAGTCCATGAAGTGTGAAAATATGATCATTTAATACAAAAATATAAGTTTTGGCATGAAAATAGCATAAGTAAAAATAAATATTTAAACCATGAAAGACATGCAATCTATCAAGGATGATGTACAATATAATCAATATTACGAATATGAAGTCAAAACTAGGAATAAGACCTAATTAACTAGGCTTAACATATGTTGAATAGGGTTAATCTGGAATATGTTTGGAGTTAACATGTTGCAGAAATAGAAAGAGCCTAGCGGTCAGGTGAGGACCGCATACAGGTGTTTAGCAGTCTATCACATGGACGCTAAAGGAGTTTGGCTGTCTTAGGAAGACCGTTTTCTTCCGGTAGCAGACAGAGTTAAAAACCAAAGAACAAGCCTTATCCAATGCAAATAAATGTATGGAAAAATATGCCAGTTGGTAAGAAAGGTCTGATGTAACTATATTAAAACATTGAGATGCATGGGGGTGCATAATTTAAGCCCAAGTTATAACTCTTCTCTTAAAGTGTAAGGGTAAGCATGTAGACTTAACCTAGGTGCGCAGTCATGATAAAACATGAAATGATACCAATAGAAAGCATGGGACAGAATGAAACCATAGGACTTTTATTCCTAACATGCTATTTTAGCCTTTTCATGAGATAACCTACCTTTGATAGTGGTCCTATGAATCGTATTTCTGACTGGAATAGGACCCTGGTTTCTGCACGTCCTATGCTAAACCAGCAACTTCTTGTCCCTCGTCCTCCTTAATCTCTTGACCTAAATCCATGAAATTTGGAGGGTAGGTAGAAGATATAAAGATGAACAAATATTTCTAAAGGATGAACTCATAAATACCTAGATTCGGGCTTCCAATCCCTAGATCTTCCGTGGATCGGCACGCTGGTTCCTGAGCGCCTTACAGAGGAACATCAACTTCGGGGGCTCCTAACTCTCTGGACGCTTGACCTCCTAGCATGAAATTTTGAGGGGAGTTAGATAAAGCTAAGGTAAATAAAAAGTTCTAAAGAACTAACTTGAAATACCAACTCCTTACTGTCGAACAATAGGATCCAAAAGTAAGGTTCGCGCAGGTCGAACCTGAAACCTATTTATAGGGTTTGGGTTAGGGTTTGAGGATGTGATCGATCTAAGAGTCCTAATAGAGAGTAGGATCGATCCCAATAGAGTCCTAGATCTGTTCACAGGTCTACACACTTCGATCCATGAAGATTTAGATGTCAAAGATCCACTCTTTTCACGTTTCTTCAACTCTCAAAATTGGAATGACTTAGCGATCACGGAGGGACCATTTTCCTTGGTTTAGCGGTCTCACGATAGGCCGCTAGATGGTGTTTAGTCTGAAATATTTGGATTTTCCCATTTATCTAGTATTATCCCCTTAATGAACTTACTTATCCTATTTTAAATACATGAATTGCCTAATTTACGTTTCTATTAATGGGTGTAGGGTTTAAAGGCCATAGAATTGGGTCTTTGGGCCTGTTTATATTGTACTTAGTCCTTTGCTCATTATAGGGCCTTCAAATTAATTCCATTTATCCTATAATTCACCTAATAGCCTATGTGTCCTTTTTAAGTGCTGAATAATCATATTTAATCCCAGAAAATTCCTAGAAAACTTACTGGCGTTACATCCCAAGGCAGAGATTCTCCTCTTTCAGTGCTCTAAAGGTGGCATCTACTTCCAAGGCGGGCCGATCTTCCTCAAAGGCTCGGCAAGGAGACGTCAGCGCTATTCTTCGAATTTCTTGGCTCTATTTCTTCCTTTTTCCTTTAGTTTATTCAAGTTGTAATTTTTTTTGTTTTCATAGAGTTGTATTCTTTCCGTAACAATAAAAGTTAATTTTGTGCAATGGTTCTTTTATTTTATCTCTCCACTCTTTCCAATTTCTCTTCTTAATCCTCCAATATTCTTTAGGTAGATTTAATTTCAAGTAATCTATTTTCATGCAATTTTAGTTTAGTTTTAAAAAGTTCATTCAAATTTGATTTTTAAAATATAAGGATTTTTTCAACTTGCTTAAAAGAAATTTTATTCTCCATGGGATCGACCCGTTCTTACCACTCTACTTAGATTTAATATCTTTTTAGTGAGTGAGTGCAGTTTTTTTATCAAGAAACCTTGCCTAGTGCCGGATGGGAGAGTGCACCCTTTTACCAGAGGCACAGAGCAAGCCACTCCACCATTCAGACATTAGGAGGTGTATTTATAATAAATTGGATGAAGGATTACATTACATTAAGCGGATACTGGGCATACCCAGTTTATCCAATCGAGCTATTCCCTTTATAAAATTAGGGAGCTCATCATAAGAGAAAAATTCAGTACAGTGAGTGGAACAAGCCAAAGATGCTAGAGAGTCAGCAACCTTATTTCTTTCTCTGTAGATGTGAGCTATTGAATCTTGAGTGGTAAGGAGTCTCCAAATCTCCCTTATATAATGAAGAATGGACCATGGGCATGGAGTAGCTTTTTTGATGATTTGAACTAAGAGTTTGGAGTCGATATCAATCTAGATTGGCTGGTTAGCAGTTGTGCGGTAGTACTTGATGCCATCGAGGAGAGCTCGCGCCTCAGCTACAAGATAGTTTGCTTTACCATAGTAATGTGAGAAAGCAAGTAAAATAGTGCCATTGTGATCCCTAATAGCCCCTCCACCTCCTGAGTCTCCATTTCCTTTGCAGGCTCCATCGGTGTTTAGCTTGAGTGAGAGAGGGGTCGAATGGACCTAGGTGACAGTCATCAGCTGCCTTTTAGAATGTTGTCTGCTGTTGATGCCAAAGTCTCGCAAAGTAATTCTTTTGACATTGTCAAACTCTTTAAGGTTTGCAGTGTCACATGTGCGCTTGACTTGAGCTTTTATATGGTGGAGAAGACTGACCTTGGAGATGCTCTTGCCCTCATATTTTGATGCATTCCTTACTTTCCAGATTTCCCAAATCCCATAGCCAATTACTGCAAGCATGAATAAATCGTGGGTAGAATTCACCTAAATATTGTCTGCATTGTGATGTATGAAATAAGTCACTGAATTTGAGTTGGTCTTCAGTCCATAACTCCTGAAATAAGACCAAATATGTTTGGCCAGTTCACTATGGATGAATAGGTGGCTAGTAGTTTCCTTACACTATGATGTACAGCAATAACATTTCGAGCACATTTGCACACCCATCTTTTGAACATTTTTATCAGTGGGGATAGCATTGCGGGCAGTCTTCCAGAGATGGATGGAAACTTTTATTGGTAGCCAAGTCGACCAAAGGTGGGTCCATGGAAAAGGATGATCATTATCATTATTCGTAGCCAGTTCACAGTAGGAAGAGGCCGCAGTGCAAAAACCTGTTGAGGAGAGACTCCAGACCGGACAGTCAGGATACTGGTTAAGCTTAAAGCTAAGGATAGCAGATTTGATTGAGTCTGGGATCCTTCCATCCATCATATTATTATTTGCATTTGGACGGGCAGTGTAGAAATCCTTGATAGTAATACTAGAGCTCTGGTATGTTGAGGTAGAGACATACTCTGCCAAGCATCTGCTTCCAATCCAGTTGTCCAACCAGAAATGTGTATTGCTGCCATCACCAACTACAACTTTGGTGTGTTTAGAGATAAGATCTCTGGCCTTCAGCCACCCCCTCCTGGTGAAACCATTCATGTTCTTGAATTGGACCTCACTGATATGATGCTGCTTAATGTATTTTGCCCTGAAAAAATTTGCCCACAGAGCGTTGGTATATAATCCCTTCCACAACATCTTTACCCGCAAGGCTGTTTCCATGACTCTTAGTGACATGATGCCAAGACCTCCTTGAGATATAGGTTTGCAGATAACTTGCCATGCAGCCCAATGCTTTTTCTTTCCATGGATAGAGGAACCCCAAAAGAAGTTGGCAAAAGACTTGTCCAGAAGTTCATGAGTGCCTACATGCAGTGGGGATGATGATAACGAGTATATGGGTATGGATGACAAGACATGCTTGATGAGAATAAGTCTTGCTCCCTGGGAAAGTAAGCTTGATTTCCAGCCGGCAACTCTATTTTGGATTGAGGTTAATATTCCTGCAAAGAAAACCTTTTTCCTTCTGCCAATCATAAGAGGACATCCCAGATATTTATGGGGAAAGGAATGTCTGATGAAACCAGTACAGCTTTGAATGCGATTGGCAACTGAATTATGTGTCTTACGGTGCAAAAAGAAACCACTTTTGCTGATATTAATTTGCTGCCCTGAAGAAGTTTCATAGATCTGAAGCACTTTTAATAAATTTCTGACAGAGTTTATGCAAGCTTTGCTGAACAGGAGGGTATCATCTGCAAACAAAAGGTGGGAGATGTGAGGGCATCGGCTAGGCCCAGCAAACCAATCAATCCTACCACTGGAGAAAGCTTCCTTTAGAGCTCTGCTTAATGATTCTTCCGCAATGATAAATGAAGATGGGGCAAGTGGGTCACCTTGCCTCACTCCTCTTGAAGACTTGAAAAAACCAGCTGTGTCACCATTAAGCAAGATTGAAAACCAACCGTTTTTGATCAATTTTTCAACTATCATAATGAAAGAATTATTTTTAAAATTGTGGCCTGACCTTTTAACGACGAGTTTTGTCCACATCAATTTTTGGCGCTGTTGTCGGGGAGGAAACTAATTTTTGATAGTTGGAAATTCTTGTGTTTGGTGTATAAATTTATATATTAAATTTTTTATTTTTATTTTACAAAAAAATCAAAAAATCAAAAATTATAAAAAAATTCAGACATGAAATTCACAAGAAATAAACTGTTGCAAAAAACAAGAAGCGTCGCTGAAGGTCTGGATCTGTCATAACAGGCAACAGAAAACAGAAAATCTAAAAATCGTGAAAATTCAAGCGTCGCTAAATGTCAGTAATCGTAAGACCATGTATTGTTTTGAAAATTCTTAAAAAATCTAAAAAAAAATCATAAAAATTCTTTAAAAATCTTAAAAAATCAGAAAACATAAAAACATAAAAAGCATCATTCTAGACTTTATTTTTCAGTAGATTTGCACATTATTTGGTGTTTTTAGTTGCTAGCTATCCTTTATTCACTTTTCTTTGAAAAATAAAAAATAATCTTTGAAAAAAATCAGAAAACAGAAAATAGAAAAAACAAAGAAAAAACCTTTTTCATCATCATCATGATTTCATGTTAGTTATATCTCTTACATGCATGGTTGCATCTAGTTGATTGTTTCTTCATTTACTTGCATCATTTGAAAAAAAAATTCTCTTCTTCTCTTTCTCCCTTCTTGAGGGCAACATAGGCACACCCCTCTTGGAATTGGAAGGACCCTTCATTGAGCACTCCGTCTCTTTGGATTAGAATCTCCTTTTTTAAGACTTCCATAAGTCCCCGTACCCGTAGATTCCCTCACGGACGTCGAGCCGGTTGTATCAAGAAGCACCTTGAAGTTAGATTGCCCTTAGAAGTTTGAAAAAAAAGAGTTTTGGGATTTATTACTATTTTGAAAAATCGGTGTCTACGCTAGAAGTTAAGTGGCAATTGCCTAAGCGGGCTTATGGTTATTTAATTAGGTCCCTACGAAAGTAGGGGGAGCCTCCCACAACCCCACCTCTTACTTGGCTGATGGACCAATTTGGTAGTGAGTGCCAATTGTTCTTTTGTTAAAAAAATCACCATTTTCACATACATAGCTCATATAGTTGTTATTGCATTTGCATCATTTTAAAAAAAATAAAAAAATAAAAAAAGATTAAAAATGGGTGAGAAATTCCTATTTTTCAGTTGGGCCTACAAATTCAAGAAGGTGGACTTGTTAACCCATTTTTCTTGATCCATCCTTTGGGATATGAATTCAAACTCATGCATTCCACCTTATTATCAACATCACAATGACATGTGGGCCGGACCAGCCCATTATGCTAATCATGGTCCAACCCAACTTTTATCATTCACCCACAATGGTCTGACCCATCATAATAGCCAACCTTCTTGGTCAGCCTATAATGGAAGCCCCTCTTATAATGAAACTCCATTCATGGGGGCCTAATTTTATTCTTCTACTCAAGGCCATCTTCAAAATACTCAATTCTTTCATGGGCCGTATGACTTTACTCCACTCCAAGAGCAGGCTTACATGACTCAAAACCCCTCCCTATCTTCTAATGATTTTTATCCACATTCCTCACGCTTAGATAGGGGAGGGCAATCTAAATCTTCTCGAAATTCTGTGCATAATTTGGCTCAACATCCTTTACATCAAACTTCTCAAAATTGGGCTCCATATTCTAATGATTATTATGATCAAGCTCAACATAAAGAAGGATGGCCCATGTCCTCGTCACAACCTTCTACTGATTACTCTTCACATTATTCACTTGAATCTCAACCTCACTATTCATCTCCTCTGCCCTCAAATCCCAATTCAGAGAAGACATTCAATCAACTCTGTCAATCAATCATGCTTCAAAGTCAATCTCTCCAAGTGCGTATTGATAGGATGACTGAGGCGATCAAGAGGATAGAGGAAGAACAAGTGCTTAGCTACTCTGGTTCCAATTCTACTGATCAAATTTCTTATGATGACTATGATCAATCTATGATTCCCCAAGAGCATAACACTCCGATTAATCTTAATTTAGAAGATGAAGGGATTATGGAGAGGTCTTGTTAGGAGACGTTAAATGAGGAACTTAGGGAATTTGAGGGGATCGAGGAATATGTTGGGATTAAAGGAGAACAGGAAGGTAATGAATTACTTAATGATCATATTTAACCTATGTCCTTTCCTGAATTTGAGATTGAGGGGTTTGCACTTGATTACCCTTATGAGGAGAATTATCAGGAAATGGATGATCTCAAGTTGGGGGGAGAAGAAGAAGAAAGTAATGTGCGAGTTCATGATCAAACTCCTCCGTTGTCCCTTCATGAATTTGAGGAGATCATGCCCCACGAAGAAGAAGAAGAAGAGGTGACTGTGGGGAAGGATTTGAGTGAAGTTATGAAACATTTGACTTGTGTAGATGAAGAGGTGGGTAATTCTCATGATCTCACTTTCGATTGGGCATCCTTAAATCAAGGGGAGGGCATTGATTTTCTATTTATTCCAAACATTGGCAACTCTCACTGTGTGGTGGATACTTTTATGTTGGCCGATTTATCTGATTCCATTGAACCTTCCAAGCTTCATGGTGTTGAGGAGTATGCTTCTTTCACTGTTGATTCTGCTACTCTCCTTGACACTGATCCTTTACTTGAAATTTCTCTCCCTTTGATCCCTTCTCACCTCACTAATGTTAATGAAGTATCTAAAATTGAGGTAAAACAAGACATTTTACTTGATAATAAGGTCTTCATTAATATTTTCAACACATACAAAGATCAAAAGTTTGAGAGTTTTTTTTTTTATCATTAATCAGGGGGATCCTTTTGGCCTAACTGATTCGTCATGGTATTTACCTTAGGCCACCCCGTTAAAAGTAAGGTTATTAACCCATGAATTGCATGATCAACTTAATTGTGATAACAACCACTTTAGCCCCTACGCAATCATGCTCAATCTCATCTTGTTGTGGTATAATGTTTGGTTTTTGAATGAAGATGAGATCTCGTGGTGACTCATTCTCAAGTCAACATGTTGGTTATGAAGCTTTCATGCGTCTGGTTGAAGATGAAAAACTTAGCGCTTTTGGGAGGCATCCCAAGATTTTTTGTTATTTGATATTTTATTTTAATGTTTTTTTTCAGTGGTTAGGTATGAGCCAAGGTGAGGAAGCTATCGTCACTATCTCAAACAAGGTTTCGCCCTGCATACCAGGTTGTCTCTTTCCTACTCCGCAACATTACTTATTACATTGTTCTGTTATTTTTATTGCTTACATATGCCATTGAGGACAATGTCATTCAAGTTGGGGGGGAGAGAAAATTTTCATTTCATGATGCATATAGTACAACCTGACATGAGTTCCTATATATTGTCCTACATATCTTTTAAGTTGTCTTGCATTGAGCATGAAAATGAAAAGATGAAATCCCCAATTAAGTTTTCTTGATTCATGCTTGAATTGAAAGTGATTCTACAATAGAAAAGACTAGAGAGAAGGATGATGAAAAATTTATTCGATCTAACCATGGAAAACTGATATAAGAATTTCTTTAAAGTTCATGTGCACTTTAGAAAAAGAAATCACTTTGCACGCTAATGAAATAAGCGGGACAAGCCTTCTGCTATTTTGGATATGTTGTCTGATACTCTGCACTTCTAAAAAGATCTTTTATAAGCTTTCTGCCAAGTTATATATCAAATAAGTGCAAAAGCACAATGAAAAAAAAGAAAAGAAAAGAACACTATGAAAAATACCCTGAATCTTAGTAATCGGGCCTACTTCACTTAACAAGTGTTGAGATTCACATCAAACGGAAAAAGGGAATCTTGATCTGCGTAACCGAGCCTGCTTCTCCTAAGACAAGAGTCGAGGTTCATGTTAAACAGTGAAGGGTAGTGTAGCATCATGTGTGTAGAAAAAATAAAAAGATCCCAAAAGGGACAAAGCAATAAGGCATACAAAAAGTTAGTTTACCTAATGCTCTGATTAAGAGGTGCAAGGTTGAAAGGCACTTGCTTCGAATAACAAATGGGGGATACAGATGTCTTAGCTGTGGATTTAGTATTACACATGCACACGTGTGTATTAATGCTTCCGGATTCTTAATCTTTGGTTGATTCTATGAAGGAAGAGATGGATATAACAATATGGACTTCACAAACTCTTGTTGGTCCTAAATTTTAATTTGTTTACATTGCTAAGGGACTAGCAATGAGTAAGTTGGGAGGTGTGATAAGTGTCACATTTTATATCATAAATTGCATCACATCTATCATCTTTAAGCATCAAAAGAATAAAGTTGTGCAATTTACATGAATAACTCCATTCTCACACATAATTTGAGTCTACGTGAGTTTTACCATCATTTTTGAGTCAAAATGACGATGTGAGATTTAATTAAGAAATCGCATAACTCTTTTTGATCAAGAACAATGATTAATTGAATTTTCTAAATTTTTAGGAATGTGCGATCGAGTAGAAGGGTGCCCATTCAACGGAGCAGAATAAGCAACCACATACGTGGGTGCCCATTCATTTTGTTTGAAAAAAAGAAAGAACGGGGTTGGAAAAAGGAAACGATTGAGCGGCGGTTCGAAGCATCGCCCATTCAAGAAAAAGCGACCGTATGCGCGGGCGCTCAATCCATGTGTACGAAAAAGAAGAAAAAATGCTGAAAATAAAGAAAAAGGAATAAGCGACATTGCGCTCAGGCATCCATTCCATCAGAAAGAAGCTGCGATCATTCATAAAGTCGCCCATTCCTCTTGACGAGAAATGAAGGAAATATTAAAATAAGGAAATGAGGAATGTGCGCCCGAATGGAAAGTCGCCTATTCAAGAATGAACGACAAGTATGGCAGTCGCCATTTATAGTTTGAAGTAGAAACGGAAGCGGGCTATTCTAATCAAAGTTATCTTTCTATAGATAGAGTTATCTCCCATTGTTTGATGAACGGAGGACTCTAAACGTGGCAAGATACCTACTTTGAACAAGATTTGATGTTACAAACTCGGATTCAAGCCAAATCTCAATAGCCACGATCGTGGGAAAGCTCCCTGCACATTATAAATAGGTGCCCAAGAGCAGCCGAGGAGAGATCTTAGCCTATCTTAGCCTTTTTTCATGTTTTTGTTCTTCCTTTCGATTTGCTTTCTTCTGCAAACTTCTTCATTTTTAAGTGCTCTTTAATTTCTTCTTCTTCTTCCTCCAATTCTCTATCGTTTTCAAGTTATTCACTATTTTTAAAAGTTTAATTTTTAGGCTTTTATTATTCATCCGCGCAACACCTCTCTGTTCTTCGTCAATTTTTATCATCCCTCTGCTCTCTTCATCAATCTTATTCGTCTTCATCTGATCTTCAATTTTCTCTTCTACCATATCTTCTAATTCTCTCTGGTTTCAAAGCTATTTCACTTTCAATCTCACTATGTTTTTCTTTCATATTTACTGTGTTTTTCACTTTCTCCCATCGTAACCCTCTCTACCTCTTCCCTCTCTCTATTTTTTAAACACTCACGCACACACATGCTTTTAAAATCTTCTTCTTCTATCTATCTCTCCCTCCTCTATTTTCTTCACACATCCCAAGGTAGAGATTCTTTTCTTTCGGTGCTCTAAATGCGGCGTCTACTTCTGATGCGGGACGGGACGCGACTCGACGCCAATTGATATGCAAACCTTGGACTCTAGGCAAACTCGCGATCGTCCCTAGCGAGGGAAGCGTTCGGACGTGCGCGGTTGACAAATCGGCAAAGAGCTAGGGTTGCTAATGCTCACTTTCGTGCCCGGATCGGGTCACGGGACTGTCTCGCTCTCTCTCGCAGCGGTGATTGAAATGATATAATGAGCTATATTTTCCTATCACTCATGCAGCGGCACATAGAAATATACGAAGTAAGCAAAAATGTCGAGTGAGGAGCGAACACGATACCTCCACGCTATCGGGCGTGGGGAAGACGTTCTCGGCCAAGCTTCGTACTCCCGATACAGTAATTAAATTAATTACAGAAGTGAATTTTCTTGCCCACTCCACGCAGGGAGGTAAAGGGCTACACAAAAATACCGGGAGCACCGAGTTTGGGTTGATGGGCAGCAAGGCAGCGGGTTCCGGGCGGCGGCGGGCAGCGGCTCTGGTTTCGCGAGTTGCTGGCTAGCAGGACAGCGAACAATGGACTCCAAAGGGACGACGACCTCCGGCAAACTTCTGACGGCGGCGGTTCACCGGGACAAAGGCAGTGGGTCTCTAGTCGACCGCTGGAAGGGGCTGTCGTTGAAGCTACCCCGAGATATATTTTTTGGAATTAACTAGTGACCTCCTTCTGCTGGCCTGTCTCGGGACAGACCTGGACAGTCTTGCGTACTCCGGCGAAAATGGATGCCACACCCAGATCCAATGTCAGATCGAGGCGAGGTTAGCGTCGTTGGAAAGAGGACTCAGAGATATTCAACATAATGGAATTTCAGATCCATCCAGTAGACGGATTGAAAATGAAAATGACTGTGCCACAGACTCTTTTCTGGCTTGGGATCCAGATCTAGCAGAACAGAAAGGGAGCTGTCTAAAGGTGATTTTTGACTGAGGGGTTGGCGGTGGATTTAGGGTTTGTGAAAATTAAGGGTGGAAGAGGACTATGTGAGAGACGTACAGAATTATTTTGGGAATTGTTGGTGAAGACTAAGGGGGTGGAAAAAATATGGGATCAGGGATCTATCCTGCAGATCTGAAACCAGGCAGATTGCAAGGGGTATGAAGAACAACCTGGGAGGTAGAGTAAACAAGATCGGAATGGGGTAAAATTTATATTTCTGGAAAGCTAACATAAAGGGGAACAATCTCTCAAAATCTCAGCTTGATCAGAGCTGTGAGCTTGGAGAACCGACCTTTTCTTTATCTTGCTGTTATGGATTTCGTGGTTCAGGACAGCAGGTGGAAGGTGGCTTGTGGCGGCTTGTTGGCGGCTCTGATGGCGGCGGTGGCGGCGATGGTGGAGCTTCACACTCCAGGGAAGAGATAGAAATTGGATTCACTCTAATATTTATGGCTTCACACCCTGGATCAAGAGGAAGAAGATGAAGAACAAGAAGAAGGGAGAGAGGGGCAGGTGCGCCCAAGGCTTGCTTTACACAAAATTTCAATATTTTTCTTTATTAAAATGCGTAAAATGCCACAAGAGATATTAAATACTAAAACCCTATACCTAGCCAACTGACCTCTAATGCCCTTGATCTAAGGGGCATAAAGGGGAAGGGAGAATAAAATACATTAAACAAATCCCCCATATGGGACAAACAAGGGGGCGCCCCTTTGAAAAAAGAGGTAGAAAAAAAATTAAATTTTCTTCTTTTTTTGTCCCCCTTTGGTCCAAGTCCAATCTTGGACTTTGAACCAGCCCCACACGGGCCCTAGAGGCCAAGTGGCCCAATGAGAGAGAGGGTGGGGACCCCTGCTGGGCCTACGTGGCCCTTTTACACATAAACCCAAATAAAACCAAAACAAACACACATTACACACCAAATACAATATTACAAAAATATATTCCAAACATTTAATGGAATAGCCCCGATGTCCCATTAGTTCTCCCTGGGTGGGAGAAACTCGAGCCTATCTAGTAATGGGTGCGGCTGCTCGAGTAGCTCCGGCGGATCCGTCACCGTACCAGATAGCACGGGTACGCTCCACTCTAAGTAACTGTCACCTGCTCATCCTGTATATATTCGATATGCACATGCTGCTGTGGGAACGAGGCTAGTGGTGGACACTCCGGGGTGGGGTCACTCTTAAAGGGGAGGAGGTGACTCGAAGACTCACTAGGAATCACCGATGGGTCCCTGTGGGTGACTAGATCCGGCTCATTGATGTAGAGCTGATCCCATATTCTCGCAAGTCTACAACGTACGCATTAGATCTGACTTGCCTCACACTCGTAAGGGACTGACATCTGCGAGCTTGCATAAGACCGACTCGACTCGACATATGTAGACTCACCATGCACTTGACAAATGCATGCATAGACCGCTAACAAACCACACAAAGAAAGAAAAATAGACTCATGCATGACCCTAGACTTAATGCAATGACATTACCCCGTAGGTGGTCATCATCCGAGTGCCGCATCCTAGGTGTCGATAGGTCCTTCCGGACCTTCTTCATAGAATTCATTAGCTAATTCCGGCTCGGCCTCATAACTGACATACACAAACCCAGAAGGTGAGGCTTCTCCAACCCTTTTCTCCCCTAGGGCCAGTGATGTACGAGTGGGACATTGGCCGACAAAGTGGCCAAACCCCTGACAATTATAACACTGCTATCGTGACCTACTAGTCTCTCCGATAAGGGGTCCCTTACCCTTATCCTCCCGATGGGCAGGGGGTGTAGGCAACAGGGGAGGAGGCGTGGGTGCCGGAGGACGGGCAATAGGTCCCGGGGGGTGCGAAATTGGTGCCGGTGGTTGGGGTGGAGGTAGATCCCTTGGCGGGGGAGGGCGAGGCCTTGGAGCGAATTGCTCCTAACAGGTGGGCTCCTGAGGCCAAGCCATGGGGGCCCTCTAACATGGGCCTAAAGAGCTATGGGGCTCGGCACCACGAAGAGGGATGGGGACCGACCGTTGGGTAGACTCAAACTCTCCCTCAAACTGCTCCAACTCGAGAGGTACCTGATACACGTCTTCCAACTTGGTCACATTGTGGCGAAAAAGCTCATACTAATAGTGGGGCCGCAGACCACGACGAAAGCGAGAAATGGGCATGGTGCTCTCCTCCGATACGCCACATCGTAAAAAATACTCATCAAATTCAGCGATATACTCGGAGACGGACCGATCTCCCTGACTAAGACTCTGCCACCTATCAGTGAGTCACTGACGATATGTGGCTGGAAGGTCCTTTTGTCGAAGCTTGACCTTCATCTCACCCCATGTCTCAACCTGGGGCTCCTGCCGATGAAACAATAGGCTCTCTACATTTTTCTGATAGGTCTGAGCCTGTCCCATCAGCTTCATAGTAGCGAATCAGACTCTTCGACGGTCTGTCATATCGAACCAATCAAAATATCGATCATTCCGGACTCCCAATCTAGATAGACCTTTGGGTCCAAGGACTCGTCAAAAGTGGGAGGGTCCGCACGAACGATCTGAGGGTCCGCTTGTCCTCATCTAAATCATGGTTCCGTCGTTGAACACGACGGTCATGACCATATCCCCCATTTTTATTCTCAGACTCATAATCAACCACCTGGGGGACTCGACGCCTCCTATCATCTACCCCTTGAGCCCTAGGAGCAACTGGTGGCTGAACCGGCTCTGGTTGACCATTTGTCGGCGCGGGGTGCGCCTCAACTGGGGGTCTCTCTAGGACGGCTACTCTCCCTACCAGACTGTGAAAAGACTGGCCTGACTCTTTGGCCCTATCCTCTAAGGCCTTCATCCTCTCTTCCAAACGTGTGCCTAGGCCATCCACTCGCGTACTCAATCCTTCCATCTTATCCACTCGAGCACTCAACTCATCCATTTTTCTCATAAGAGCTTGAAACATGTCACCCACCGAAGGCTCATCGGGATTAGGGACTCGGGGATCTGCCATAGGTGGTGGTGGTGGTGAGTATTGGGTACCCCTACGAGTGGGCATGCAAATGACAAAGGGTTGGAATGCACCGACCAAGGCAAAATGAAGGATGACCTAGACTCCAATATTCGGTACGTGGCAGAGGTTTGATCCAAAGATCGCACTCACACAAGTGTGCTACCATCCCAATAGGCGTAACCTATCGTTCCGGGAACACCTTTTGATATACCGGATATAGAGATGCAATGTGACACCTTGAACCGAATACCCTAGACTCTAACCCGCTCTGATACCAATTTGATGCGGGACGCGACTCGACGCCAATTAATATGCACACCTTGGACTCTAGGCAAACTTGCGATCGTCCCTAGCGAGGGAAGAGTTCGGACGTGCGCGGTTGAGAAACCGGCAAAGAGCTATGGTGGTCAACTCTCACTTTCGTGCCCGGATCGGGCAACGGGACTGTCTCACTCTCTCTCGCAGCGGTGATTGAAATGATATAACGAGCTAGATTTTCCTATCACTCATGCAGCGGCATATAAAAATATACGAAGTAAGTAAAAATGTCGAGTGAGGAGCGAACACGATACCTCCATACTACCGGGCGTGGGGGAGACGTTCCCGGCCAAGCTTCGTACTCCCGGTACAATAATTGAATTAATTACAGAAGTGAAATTTCTTGCCCAATCCACGCAGGGAGGTAAAGGGCTACACAAAAATGCTGGGAGCACCGAGTTTGGGTTGACGGGCAGCAAGGCGGCGGGTTCCGGGCGGCGGCGGCAGCGGCTCCGATTCCGCGAGTTGCTGGCCAGCAGGACAGTGAACAATGGCCTCTAAAGGGACGACGACCTCCTGCAAGCTTCTGATGGCGGCGGTTCACCGGGACGAAGGCAGTGGGTCCCTGGTCGACCACTGGAAGGGGCGGTCGCTGAAGCTACCCCGAGATATTTTTTTTTGGAATTAACTGGTGACCTCCTTCTGCTGGCCTGTCTCGGGACAGACTTGGACAGTTTTGCGCACTCCGGAAAAAATTGACGCCACACCCAGATCCGATGTTGGATCGAGGCGAGGTTAGTGCCGTTGGAAAGAAGACTTATAGATCTTCAACATACGGAAATTTCAGATCCATCCAGTGGACAGATTGAAAATGAAAATGACTGTGCCACAGACTCTTTTCTGGATCGGGATCCAGATCCAACAGAACAGAAAGGGAGCTATCTAAAGGCAATTTTTGACTGAGGGGTTGGCGGTGGATTTAGGGCTTGTGAAAATTATGGGTGGAAGAGGACTATGTGGGGGACATACAGAATTATTTTGGGAATTTTTGGTGAAGACTAAGGGGGTGGGAAAAATACAGGATCAGGAATCTATCCTGCAGATCTGCAACCAGGCAGATTACAAGGGGTATGAAGAATGCCCTGGGAGGTTAGGCAAACGAGATCGGAATGGGGCAAAACTTATATTGCCGGAAAGCTAACACAAAGGGGAACAATCTCTCAAAATCATAGCTTGATCAGAGCTGTGAGCTGGGAGAACCGACCTTTTCTTTAGCTTACTATTCTAAATTTCATGGTTCAGGACATCAGGTGGAAGGTGGCTTGTGGCGGCTTGTTGGCGGCTCCGATGGCGGCGGCGGCGGCGGTGGTGGAGCTTCACACTCGAGGGAAGAGATAGAAATTGGATTCACTCCAATATTTATGGCTTCACACCCTGGATCAAGAGGAAGAAGATGAAGAACAAGAAGAAGGGAGAGAGGGGGAGCTGCGCCCAAGGCTTGCTTCACACAAAATTTTAATATTTTTCTTCATTAAAATGCATAAAATGCCACAAGAGACATTAAATACTAAAACCCTAGACCTAGCCAAATGACCTCTAATGCCCTTGGTCAAAGGGGCATAAAGGGGAAGGGAGAATAAAATACATTAAATAAATCCCCCATATGGGACAAACAAGGGGCGCCCCTTTGAAAAAAGAGGTAGAAAAAATTAAATTTTCTTCTTTTTTTGTCCCCCCTTGGTCCAAGTCCAATCTTGGACTTTGAACCAGTCCCACATGGGCCCTAGAGGCCAAGTGGCCCAATGAGAGAGAGGGTGGGGACCCTTGCTAGGCCTACGTGGCCCTTTTACACATAAACCTAAATAAAACCCAAAACAAACACACATTACACACCAAGTACAATATTAAAAAAATACAATCCAAACATGTAATGGAATAGCCCCGATGCCCCATCAACTTCTAAGACGGGGCGATCTTCCTCAAAGGCTCGGCAAGGAGATAGCGACACTATTCTTCAAATTTCTTGGCTCTATTTCTTCCTTTTTCCTTTAGTTTATTCAACTTATAATTTTTTAATTTTCATAGAGTTGTACTCTTTCCTTAGCAATAAAAGTTTATTTTTTGCAATGGTTCTTTTATTTTCTCTCTCCACTCTTATTTCTCTTCTTAATCCTCCAATATTCTTTAGGTAGATTTAATTTCAAGTAATCTATTTTCATGCAATTTTAGTTTAGTTTTCAAAAGCTCACTCAAATTTGATTTTTAAAACATAAGGATTTTTTCAACTTGCTTAAAAGAAATTTTCTTCTCCGTGGGATCGACCTGTTCTTACCCCTCTGGTTAGATTTAATATCTACCAGATCATGAAACATAGCAGATTCTTTATTGGTTATGGGAATTTTTCTTTCTGGAAGGACTTATGGATTGGTGACAGGCCTTTAATTAAACTGATCCCGGAGCCATTGTGGATGCAAATTGTTGACAAAAACCTGATGGTTAACATACTTTGTGATAAAAATAACCCTAATTGGAATATTGTCCATCAGCTTTGCCGAGGGATATTGTCCACAGCGTGGACATCTACATCTCCAACAGGATTACTGCTGTTGACAAACACATTTGGTGCTTGAGTTCCTCTGGTAACTTTTCTATTAAGTCCTTGAGAAATCAACGGTCCTTTATAGAAAGTTCCCCTGCATATTGATCTTTCCCATATAAAGATCTCTGGATAGGTTTTGTGCCTCTGAAGGTCTCAAATTTCATATGGAAATTTGTTCATGGCATTTTGCCCACGGATAATAACATTCAAAAATGTGGTATCTCACTTTGTTCTCAGTGCTCATGCTATCAAAGCCCACATATGGAATCGAAAACTCATATTCTCATGCATAGCAACCTGTCCCTATCAATTTGGTCTTACATTAAGCATTGATGTCCAGTCGACCCCAAAAGATTTAATTCAGGTCGATCATTTTTATGCCAAGTGATTCAGACGGTCCGCCTTTCAACATTCATAGGAATGGCCACTTTGCTCACAGTTTATCTCTGGTTATAGGAGGTTTGGTGTGAAAGGAATATTAGGAAATATGAAGGAAAGTCTAGTGCTCCAAAATCTCTCAACTATAAAATTATTCGCTGGGTCAAGTGCAGTACCTTTCTTGCTTGCTACTCAAGTGGTGATCTACATATGTTAAACACTCTACGGCCTGATTCCTTCATTCCAGTTTTGACTAAAAAATTGATGCCCATTGTTGTGAAATGGTCGCTGCCTCCTGTTGGTAAACTTAAACTAAATGTGGATGGAGCTAGCAAGGGCAACCCGGGTCATGGTGGTGGCGGTGGCTTGATCAGGGATCATCAGGGCTCTATCATCTTGGCATTCAGTCATAAGTATGGTCAGTGTTTTAGTTTGGTAGCTGAGGCACAGGCCATGCTCGATGGTTTGAGATATGCCTCCTCTAAAGGTATAACTCTGTATTCTGTGGAATCTGATTCTGAAACATTGGTCAAGATAGTTAAGGATGAATATTCATGCCCATGGAGGTTGCTGCCTTTTATAAATGAATTGCAGACTCTCATTCAGAACATCAACGCTTCAGTCGTCCACATCTTTAGAGAAGGGAATCAAGCTGCTGATGGCCTTGCCAATTTTGGTTGTAATCATAACTCTTCTTCTTTATTCTTTGAGGACTTCAGATTGCTACCACCCACTGTTCGGGGTGCGTGTCGACCGGATAAGTTAGGAATTCCCAATATTAGAGTTTAGTTTTATCTTTCCTTTTGGTTTCTTCGGGGGTATGCCCCGCCGGATAATGTATTCATTTTATTCTATCAATAAAATTTACTTTTGAATTTGATATAGTGGAGTGAGTACATTCACTCCCTCTGGGATTGGGTGCACTCTCTTGGATCAATTCATGGGTACTATTTATCCAAAAAAAAAGAGTAAGTGCGATTACTTTTGAAATTGTGGCACGGCCTTTTAACGACGAGTTTTGTGCACATCAACTACCGAGTTTCCTGTTCTTTTACGACTATTCCTTCCACCGTTATTATTGTCATTGCTACTCCCGCTGTTATTGTTGTTAGCGCTACTTTCCTTTACCACCATGTTTTGTGATAGGGTTCCGCAGGACCCCTAATGAGCCAATGAGATGAGGCTCACCCCATGCTTTTCAGGTGTAGTGGTTCCTCCTCGAGGTTTGGAGGTGCAGTGCGGAGGTTCGTAGTTTCCAGCTCGCCGGGATGAGTTTTCACTCGGCATTGAGTATGTTTCTTTCCCTGTAGACTGTACTTTGTTGGACTAGACTCTGTAGTTTAATTTATTAATTAAAAATGTAATTTCCTTTCTCCTATTTAAACTATTAATTATAATTATTTCTTGCTTTATCTCATATTTCAATGTACCTCCACTGTAGCAACCCTGGTAAAATCTTAAAAGATTAAACCAAAGATAAAGGCCCAACTCATATACACTTAAAACATATACCAATTAGACAAAAAGTAAATAACGCCTCTTAGAAGGTCGTCATTTAATTGAAGACCATAAAATAGGCACTAATTCAATAATTGACGCCCCTTTGACATGCGTCATATAAAGAAATTGAAGATTGTGTACAGAGGCGTCATTTTTAAATAACGCCCCAACCTTAGGCGTCATTTTCAAACTAAACCTATTAGTGTTTGGTTCGAACAAGGATGTTATCTGGGTAAGTTTTGATTAAGAAAGTATCAACACGTGGATGTTTAAGTTTAATCAAGAGTCTACCTAGAAGTTTCAACTCCAATCAAACTCATAGAACCCATTATGATTCTTTTCCCTATAAATACGATCCCCTCCATCGAACCCATGTTGACCCTAATTGCCAAAGACATCCTTCTGCTACTCCTCTGCCGTGGAAGTTCTTCATTTTCTTCCTCTTCCTCTTGCTACCAATACTATGAAGGGAGGAAGCCGTGTTCTGCTTCTTCGACAGTGCTTCACATATTGCTGTGGAGAAGCATAAAGCTTCTTCATCCGAACGTTGCTTCTGCCGTGGGTGTACATGAAGAACGTGAAGTTCTTCATCCTTTCTTCTTCTTCCTTGCTGCACGGAGGATTGAAGGCCATTGCTTTCTGCTACCGTAACTGCTGCTGTTGTTGTTGAAGCTAGAAGAACAAGCTACTGTGTCTTCTTCCTTCTACGCGGTTACTCTGTTTCAAACATGGTATCGTTTGTGATCAAATCTTCATATATATTCTTCACGTTCCATCAACCAGATCATCACCAAAGCAGGTTTTCTCAAAACTTAGCAAAATCCTATAATTACTAAGTGAATACATGCATATAGGTCTAAACGAGTTACATATTTCATTTTTCCAGAATGAATTTTCTCCGTTTACTGCATGAATGAAACTGACGACCCAAGATAGGGCGTCATTTAAAATCAACGACCGTGCAAACAGCCATCTTTTCCTAGATAGTTAATAATTGTACAATGTTTAAAATTTAATAACTATGAACTCTTACATGTACACTAATGCATGACTGTGTCCATAAATTCCTGTTATTTTTCCCTATCTGTTCATGTCTTTAGAATCTTGATCAGACATACTCCAAAAATCATGTGTCTGTGATTGTACCTGCGGGTGCAAATCATATGACAAAGAATTAGCGACCCAGATTAGGTCGTCAATTAAATGAACGCCCCTATAATGGGCGCCAATTTAGTGATAAACTGTGAAATTGTAGAAATGGTTATAATGTTTCTGGATATTGAAATGACGACATATACCCTACCCTTTAATTTGTTATATGACGCCCCTGACTAGGGCGCTGTTTACTTAATTGAAGCCTTCATGAAAGGCGTCATTTTTATAATAATCAAAATTGGAAAATGTTTATAGATATTAATCTGGATGTAACGACTGAGTGAACAGTCGTCATTTATTGAACCGACGACCCTGACAAGGGTGCCAATTCATAAAATGAAGACTTAGGCTCAGGCGCCATTTGACTGATCCCTGACTTTTCGTGGTTTTTATATGACCCTTGTTAATGGGTTATGCATATCGGCACTATATTCCATTCCGTGAATATAGTCCCATGTTTCTCGTTGTTTTATCGATTACCCATTAATTCTCGGTGATAGATGAACTCTCCATAGGACATTCCGTTCCTTTGGACCAGTGACTTTATCATAGAGACCTCCGTAAGACTTCGCTAGCCTTGGATTCCCTCAAGATAGCCGAGCTAATTATACCCTTAAAACCTATGTCACTATTTGATTACCATGTCACTCTAAAGAAACATGGAACACCGGCCCTCATGACTTGCTAAGAGGATGTCATGAGAATACTCTAAATTAATGGAATGGGAAACCATGCCATTAGTGTTCTTATGAATTAGGTGCCATACTTGTGGACCTCAATTCTATCTAGCTTATCCTGTCCAAGAACGAGCGACCATCTCCATATGAGCGCTTATTCTTAATATCATGGCACCCAGTTAGGGAGCCTAATCCACCTAGTTTAATGCGAATCGTGGTTATACCGTTACTATAGTAGTACGTCCTTACACATCATGTTCAATCCTTGTGATTTCATTCCACAAAGATCTACCTTAATGTTCTTACAAGAGAGCTCCTTTGAAATTCCATATTGGCTATAACTATAGTGGATGTCAAAGATACATGATCAATGCCTGCACATATAGGGCCCGATCTGATCCTGGGAGGAGCACCCAAAAGTACTAGTGCCCATGGGAGTTGTAATGATCACGGTGTGGTATTGCACCGAAGTGCATGACTAGCTTGATTAGACATTTCCACAAATCTTGTACTCGACTTGACTTGACATGACATGACTTGCGTGGCCCGAAAAGAGTATTTATTACTTGCTTGAAACGTGATAGCCAAATTCTTGACATGACGTGATCACATGGATGTGCGTGCTTGATTATCTTGCTATGTTGACATTAGTTCTTGAAAGACTTACTAGTTCACTCACTATCTCTTGATATACATTCTCGCTTGTTATACATTCTTCATTGTCGTTTTATGCAAGCATGCATAGCTTATTACATTTCATGTAAGATGTAATTTACTTAAAGCAAGTAAGCTCTTGAGAGATAATCCCTACTGAGCATTCGCTCACATAGTGTTTTTCCCTATTTTTCAGGTAAGTCCGAGGACGAATCTCAATCGGATGGGGAAAGTCAAGAGTGATGAGATTAGAATTACTCCATCTATCCAAGCGTTATCTAGAGCATTTATTTCTACGTTCTAGAGTCAACCATTGTACTTTTTATTTTATTGAGTCTTAATACTTTCATGAAGTGGATTGTAATAGAAATACTTTAGAATTCATGATTAAATAAAGGATTGGGTTATCTTTACTTGCATGCACTCTGTCTTTGTGTCGAATACACTAACGCTCTGATTGACATGATCGATATAAACTCGTCACGCACTCCGGGTTCCTTCCGCGCTCGGGGCATGACCGTTTTTGTGGTATCAGAGCCTAGGATATTCAATTCCTAGGAAACCCAAGTCCAAGGATAGGTTTAATCTTTTAACCAGTGAGATTGGCTAGAACCAAGGGTTAAGTTAACTTAGAATCAAAACCTTTGAACATAATCACATATTAATATAGTTATTGTAATTGTAGGACAATGGCTGCCGAACGTGCCCAGTGACGCAACATGCAACGCACTCTGCAAGGCATGACCCAGGCACTTCAACATGTGGCACAAGGAGGTGCACATCGTAGAGCAGGAAATCTCCACCAAAGCTTCAAGAACATGAACCCTCCTAAGTTCGTGGGATCCACTGATCCGGATGACGCCGAGCATTGGATCCGGGAGACCAAACATATCTTTCGGGTTATGCAATGCACGGACCAAGAGAAGGTGTTGTTAGCAACGTTTCAATTGGAAAGGGACACCCGCTGCTAGTGGGAGTCGGTAGAAGCCACATTAGATCAAGGACAAGTTACATGGGAGGAATTTGTTGAACATTTCAACAATACATATTTTTCAGACCGAGTCCAGGAGAAGAAGGCCGTCGAGTTCGCCGCACTTAAACAACGATCTTTGTCAGTGGCTGAGTATGAGGCACAATTTTCCAGGTTGTCACGATATGCTAAACATCTAGTTAGTACCGAGAAGATGAAAGCTAGGAGATTCCTAAATGGGCTCAGGCCCCAATATATCACGCAGCTGGCGCCGATGGACATACAGGTCTATTCGGAGATGGTACGCCGAACTCAGTTACTAGAAGATGCCACGGAGCTATCTGATAAGATCCTTGGGAAGGATAAGAAGGAACAGGTCACTAGTTCGGGTTTCTTCAAACCCAATTTCAAGAAGAGGCCGAGTAATGGAGGTACTCCCTCCCAATAGCAATAGTTTAAGAAGACCAAACCTTTCTCTATCACCACTACACCTTCTAAGGTGGTATGTAAGCATTGTGATAAGGCCGGGCACAAGGCCGATGAATGCTGGAGAAAACTTGGAGCTTGTCTCCGTTGTGGGAGCTGTGATCATCGGATTCCCGACTGTCCCCTACTCAATGACCAAGCCGGTGACAGAAAACGCCTAGTGACAAAGAATGCGTGTCTCCAAGCTAGTACATTGAAAGTTTGTTCCAAGTCTACATATGTCTTATTTGATACTGGTGCATTGCATTCTTTTATTTCTAAGAAGTTTGCTAATCCATTACCCATGGAACCGGAATGGATGAAATTAGTTCTTTTAACTCTCTCGGAAGCGAAGTTGACCTTACTCACCATTATCAAAACTGTGAAGTATTGGTAAAGGGAAGAAATCTTCCTATCGACCTCATATGTTTAGACCTAAAGGAATATGATGTCATATTAGGAGCCGATTGGTTATCCAAATACCAGGCAACTGTTGATTGCCATAACAGCAAAGTTACTTTCAAGAAATTCCCGGAATTGATTTATACTAGCCCTAAGAATCGGAGCAAGTCACCTCTTATTTCAGCTCTTCGAGCTAGCAAGCTAATAAGGAAAGGATGTGTATCTTTCCTTGCGTTTGTCACCATCAAGGAGACTAAGGAGACTAAGCTAGAAGACATCCTTGTTGTGCACGAATTTCTGGACGTGTTCCCGGAAGATTTGCCTGGATTACCCCCACAAAGAGAAGTGGCCTTCACCATCGACTTGGTCCCTGGTGCTGGTCCAGTTTCTAAGGCACCATATAGGATGTCCCCTGCCGAACTCAAGGAACTAAAGGAGTAATTGATGGAACTTCTTAAGAAGGGTTTTATCAGACCAAGCACTTCCCCGTGGGGAGCACCTATGCTATTTGTAAAGAAGAAGGATGGATACATGAGGTTATGCATCGACTATCGACAGTTGAATCACCTTACTATCAAAAACAAATATCCACTGCTGAGAATCGATGAATTATTTGATCAAATATCTGGATCCAAGTATTTCTCGAAGATCGATCTACGGTCAGGATATCACCAACTAAGGATCAAAGATGAGGACATTTATAAGACCGCGTTCAGAAGCAGGTATGGGCACTATGAATTTGTTGTTATGTCTTTTGGACTAACAAATGCCCCTACAGCCTTTATGCAGTTGATGAACAGTATATCCAGGCCTCATCTAGACCAATTCATAGTGGTTTTCATTGATGATATACTGATCTACTCAAAAACCAAGGAAGTGCATGAGGAGCATTTGAGGATTGCATTACAGATATTGAGGATGAATCAGTTATATGCAAAGCTTAATAAATGTGAATTCTGGTTAGAAGAAGTATCTTTCTTGGGTCATGTTATATCGAAGGACGGTTTATCCGTAGATCCATCAAAGGTTGAAGCTGTACGGAATTGGGAAAGACCGATCAACGCTAGCGAGATCCGAAGTTTTCTGGGTCTTGCGGGTTACTACAGGCGATTCATCAAGGATTTCTCCAAGATCGCCGTACCACTCACTAGACTAACTCGCAAGGAGATCCGTTATGAATGGAGTGAGGAATGTGAAAGAAGCATCCAAGCTCTCAAGGATCACCTAACTACTGCTCTAGTATTAGCTTTGCCAATTGAAGAAGAGAAATTCGAGGTATACACCGATGCCTCAGGCATTGGCCTTGGATGTGTATTGATGCAACAAGGAAGAGTCATAGCTTATTCTTCCCGACAACTCAAGAAGCATGAAGAAAACTACCCAGTTCATGATTTGGAGTTGGCTGTGGTAGTATTTGCATTAAAGATATGGAGACATTATCTATACGGAGTACAGTTCACTGTATACACCGATCACAAGAGTCTCAAGTATCTATTCTCGCAGAAGGAATTGAATATGAGGCAAAGACGTTGGCTAGAATACCTCAAGGACTTCGACTTCAATATACAATATCATCCTGGAAAGGGTAATCCTGTAGCTGATGCCCTCAGTCGCAAGCCAAGAATAATATTAGCCAATTATATGATTCAGGAGTGGAAGTGCTAGAACAGTTCTCTAAACTTAATATAAGCATGGACAAGGAGAGCAGGTGTGTTACATTATCTCACATGAGTATAAAACCAGACCTACTCTCAAAAATACAAGGACTTCAGGATAATGATCCCGTACTAGTGGAAATCAAAAGCAATATTGGAGAGCAATCAGATTTCAAGATAGCTTCGGATGGAAAATTGTTGTTCAGAGATAGAAATTGTATACCAGATTATCTGGAGCTAAAGAAGAAGATTTTAGATGAAGCTCACAGATCAAGGTACACGATTCATCCAGGGTCGACTAAGATGTACCGAGATTTGAAAAGGACCTTTTGGTGGCCCAATATGAAAAGAGAAATAGCGGATTTCGTGTCTCGCTGTCTCACATGCCAACAAGTCAAGGCCGAACACCAAAAGCCTGCCTGTAAGCTACATCCTCTAGATATTCCCAAGTGGAAATGGGAGGATATCGGTATGGATTTCATTATGGGTCTATCTAAATCGAATGGAGGACATGATGGAATATGGGTCATCATCGACCGTTTGACCAAATCGGCACACTTCTTGCCAATCAAGAGCCGTTGGTCAGTTGATGTTCTTGCTGCTTTATACATTAAGGAGATAGTCAGACTACATGGCATTCCTGTCTCAATCGTGTCTGACCGAGACCCACGATTCACTTCACACTTCTGGAAGGGTCTACAACATTCACTGGGAACGAGACTTAACTTTAGTACAGCTTTTCATCCTCAAACGGATGGTCAGACCGAGAGAACCAATCAGGTAGTTGAAGATATGCTCAGAGCTTGCATCATTGATTTTGGTGGAAGCTGGCATGATCACTTGCCTTTGGTTGAGTTTGCATACAATAACAACTACCAGGCAAGTATACAAATGACACCTTTCGAAGCTTTATACGGAAGGAGTTGCCGATCGCCTTTGTGCTGGGATGAAGTTGGCAAGAAACAACTATTAGGTCCAGACATGGTAAGGGATACCACTGAAAAGATTCAGTTGATTAGAGAAAGACTTCAAGTTGCTCAGTCTAGACAGAAGGCTTATGCTGATACAAAAAGAAGAGATCTCGAGTTTCAAGTTGGAGATCATGTATTTCTCAAGATATCGCCTGGACGAGGTATTAGGAGATTTGGTGTTAAGGGCAAGCTTACACCAAGGTTTATCGGACCTTTTGAGATACTAGAAAGAGTTGGCGAGGTTGCTTACCGCGTCGCTTTACCTCCTCAATTGTCCGATGTTCATAATGTATTCCACGTATCCATGTTGAAGAAGTATGTACACGATCTGGCATATATCATCGATTATGGAGACCTGGTGATTCAAAGGGATCTCACTTATGAACAAAAGCCCATGAAGATCCTCGATCGTGAAGTACGAACATTAAGGAGCAAAGTTATTCCCATGGTCAAGGTACAATGGAGTAAAAGCTCAGAACATGAAGCAACATGGGAGACCGAGGAGTCTATGAGGAAACGATTCCCAGAATTATTCTAAAAAGGTATGTACTCTACACATCTATATACGATTGAATTTGGGGACCAAATTCTTTTAAGTGGGGGAGGGTTTAGCAACCTTGGTAAAATCATAAAAGATTAAACCAAAGATAAAGGCCCAACTCATATACACTTAAAACATATACCAATTAGGCCAAAAGTAAATAACGCCTCTTAGAAGGTCGTCATTTAATTGAAGACCATAAAACAGGCGCTAATTCAATAATTGACGCCCCTTTGACAGGCGTCATATAAAGAAATTGAAGACTGTGTACAGAGGCGTCATTTTTAAATAACGCCCCAACCTTAGGCGTCATTTTCAAACTAAACCTGTTAGTGTTTGGTTCGAACAAGGATGTTATTCGGGTAAGTTTTGATTAGGAAAGTATCAACACGTGGATGTTTAAGTTTAATTAGGAGTCTACCTAGAAGTTTCAACTCCAATCAAACTCCTAGAACCCATTAGGATTCTTTTCCCTATAAATACCATCCCCTCCATCGAACCCATGTTGACCCTAATTGCCAAAGACGTCCTGCTACTACTCCTCTGCCGTGGAAGTTCTTCGTTTTCTTCCTCTTCCTCTTGCTGCCAATATTGTGAAGGGAGGAAGTCGTCTTCTGCTTCTTCGACAGTGCTTCACGTATTGCTGTGGAGAAGCATAAAGCTTCTTCATCCGAAGGTTGCTTCTGCCGTGGGTGTACATGAAGAACGTGAAGTTCTTCATCCTTTCTTCTTCTTCCTTGCTACACGGAGGATTGAAGGCCATTGCTTTCTGCTACCGTAACTGCTGCTGTTGTTGTTGAAGCTAGAAGAACAAGCTGACGTGTCTTCTTCCTTCTACACGGTTACTCTGTTTCAAAAAGGGTATCGTTTGTGATCAAATCTTCATATATATTCTTCACGTTCCATCAACCAGATCATCACCAAAGTAGGTTTTCTCAAGACTTAGCAAAAGTCTATAATTACTAAGTGAATACATGCATATAGGTCTAAACGAGTTACAGAATTCATTTTTCCAGAATGAATTTTCTCCGTTTACTGCATGAATGAAACTTACGACCCCAGATAGGGCGTCATTTAAAATCAACGACCGTGCAAACAGTCATCTTTTCCTAGATAGTTAATAATTGTACAATGTTTAAAATTTAATAACTATGAACTCTTACATGTACACTAATGCATGACTATGTCCATAAATTCCAGTTATGTTTCCCTATCTGTTCATGTCTTTAGAATCTTGATCAGACATACTCCAAAAATCATGTGTCTGTGATTGTACCTGCGGGTGCAAATCATATGACAAAGAATTAGCGACCCAGATTAGGTCGTCAATTGAATGAACGCCCCTGTAAATGGGCACCAATTTAGTGATAAACTGTGAAATTGTAGAAATGGTTATAATGTTCCTGGATATTGAAATGATGACATATACCCTACCCTTTAATTTGTTATATGACGCCCCTGACTAGGGCGCTGTTTACTGAATTGAAGCCTTCATGAAAGGCGTCATTTTTATAATAATCAAAATTGGAAAATGTTTATAGATATTAATCTGGATGTAACGACTGAGTGAATAGTCATCATTTATTGAACTGACGACCCTAACAAGGGCGCCAATTCATAAAATGAAGACTTAAGCTCAGGCGCCATTTGACTGATCCCTGATTTTTCGTGGTTTTTATATGACCCTTGTTAATGGGTTATGCATATCGGCACTATATTCCATTCCGTGAATATAGTCCCATGTTTCTGATTGTTTTATCGATTATCCATTAATTCTCGGTGATAGATGAACTCTCCATAGGATATTCCGTTCTTTGGACCAGTGACTTTATCATATAGACCTCCGTAAGACTTCGCTAGCCTTGGATTCCCTCAAGGCAGCCGAGCTGGTTGTACCCTTAAAACGTATGTCACTATTTGATTACCATGTCACTCTAAAGAAACATGGAACACCGGCCCTCATTACTTACTAAGAGGATGTCATGAGAATACTCTAAATTAATGGAATGGGAAACCATGCCATTAGTGTTCTTATGAATTAGGTGCCATACTTGTGGACCTCAATTCTATCTAGCTTATCCTGTCCAAGAACGAGCGACCATCTCTATATGAGCGCTTATTCTTAATATCATGGCACCCAGTTAGGGAGCCTAATCCACCTAGTTTAATGCAAATCGTGGTTATACCGTTACTATAGTAGTACGTCCTTACACATCATGTTCAATCCTTGTGATTCCATTTCACAAAGATCTACCTTAATGTTCTTACAAGAGAGCTCCTTTGAAATTCCATATTGGCTATAACTATAGTGGATGTCAAAAATACATGATCAATGCCTGCGCATATAGGGCCCGATCTGGTCCTGGGAGGAGCACCCAAAAGTACTAGTGCCCATGGGAGTTGTAATGATCACGGTGTGGCATTGCACCGAAGTGCATGACTAGCTTGATTAGACATTTCCACAAATCTTTTACTCGACTTGACTTGACATGACATGACTTGCGTGGCCCAAAAAGGGTATTTATTACTTACTTGAAACATGGTAGTTAAATTCTTGACATGACATGATTACATGGATATGCGTGCTTGATTATCTTGCTATGTTGACATTAGTTCTTGAAAGACTTACTAGTTCACTCACTATCTCTTGATATACATTCTCGCTTGTTATACATTCTTCATTGTCATTTTATGCAAGCATGCATAGCTTATTGCATTTCATGTAAGATGTAATTTATTTAAAGCAAGCAAGCTCTTGAGATATAATCCCTACTGAGCGTTCGCTCACATAGTGTTTTTCCCTATTTTTCAGGTAAGTCCGAGGACGAATCTCAATCGGATGGGGAAAGTCAAGAGTGATGAGATTAGAATTACTCCATCTATCCAAGCGTTATCTAGAGGATTTATTTCTACGTTCTTGAGTCAACCATTGTACTTTTTATTTTATTGAGTCTTAATACTTTCATGAAGTGGATTGTAATAGAAGTACTTTGGAATTCATGATTAAATAAAGGATTGGGTTATCTTTACTTGCGTGCACTCTATCTTTGTGTCGAATACACTAACGCTCTGATTGACATGATCGATATAAACTCGTCACGCACTCCGGGTTCCTTCCGCGCTCGGGACGTGACATCCACACTCCTTTCTAACCCTTCGAGCCCTCCGACTCATGGGTGGCGGGCCAACATTCAAATGATATTAGGTGTTTCCCGGTATCCAGATCTTGGGTCATTACAGATGGTATCAGAGCGAGTGTTTGTGGATGTTCATGGGAATTCGAGATATTGCAATGATCAGAGTCCATAAGGTCCAGTACAGTCGGCAGTTGGCATAGGGTTTCGTGTTTCTTTACCGCTTTGATCCTCGCTTGAGAGCTAGAGTGCACGGTGTTGGTGCTATAAAGGCGGTTGCTATTTTCGTCAGAGTGCCGGCTTGGGGCCTAAGGGATGAGACAAAGAGCTGTCTTCCCCATTGGTGGTGGCCCCGGTTGTGCTACGTTGGGCAGAGTTTGTCGGCATGTGTGAGTATGTGGTGCTGCATTTGAGGAAATTTGCGGTGAAGTTAGCTGGTTGGCATGGATTGTTCTTGGTTAGGTGGCTGTAAGTGTGCTATGAGGGAGCTATTATCATTTTGGCCACCCCAATTTAAGGTTTATCCAGCCCCTGAGGTGTTAAGATTGTGGTTTGAGGTGGCAGATCGGTTGCTCTGATCAAGAATCATGCTCGGGCGAGTGGAGGATTTCTTGGTGAGATGCTGATTATCGAGCCTGACGTTCTCATCATGCTCTGTGGTGTCGGAGATGATGTTCTAGTCCCCATTATTTTGTGGATTTCGAGGCAGGATTGGGCAGAGCTATCTCAGTGAGCTCTAAGTTCTACGCTTTTATGCGTGAATGGGTTGTGTTAGTCCTAGATTTGGTTCAAGATTATGTTGCGGTGGCATGGTTTGTGGCCCATATTATGAAATTTGGGGCCATTGTGCACCGCTCTTAGATGTCCTGTGTGAGCTAGCAAATGAGATGTGATGGTTCCGTCATAGATTCGAGACTTGAGGATGAGCATTAGTAGGTGCCGATCATGGTTCATGTTGCGGCTCTTGGCGTGATGGTTCGCGCGGCAGCAGCTCAGGAGATGGATATTTTGGGGATCCGAGAATCGAGAATGGATTGGTGTTAGCAAGGACAGATTCAAGGGAATGATGTTCGGTGGCTAGAGTTGTAGTAGCCTTCGAGCTTGGCTCCCTTTTTGTGGTTTCTTCATTCCTCGGTAAGCGTTTTGCGTGTTAATGGTTTCAAGATCAGAGGCAGGCATAGGTAAGGAGCGCGTGGCAGCGGCTAGCTCAACCGTTGCGGCAGAGTGTGGCTGGCGATCAGCAAAGCCAGTGCTCAAGACGTGGTGAGTTGCAGTTCATGGAATTGCAATGATGGTGCACTGGGAGATGTTACCAGTGTGGTCCGATGAGACACTTGGCCAGTGTTGTCTGAGGAGCTGACCTATCAGAAGTGATAGTTCTTCCTGGTGCTGGAAGGTGCGATTCCCACAATGCGCGAGGTTCAAGGTCTGGTCGAGCAAGGAGATCTCTCGCATTGCAGGAGGTATGTTGGTTTCTCCTTGATTGGAGAGGTCATGTTTTTGATAAGCTTCGTCATTTCACATCGTGCGTTCGGATTGGTTGGCCTCCTTTTGTGTGGCATGAGATCCGTGCGAGACGTGTTTGGTGTTTTGGCAGTATGGTTACCAATGAGAAGCGATGCCCATCCCCTGATGTGTAAGGGTGCATTGGCATTATTCCAGAAGGATGTGTGCCTATTGGGCGGTGTATGTGAAAACTCATAGCTAGTGCTATGATTCCCGATGTGTGGCAGATCGGAGCCTGCGGAGTTGCAGAGGGTTGCCAGATCGAGAGAGAATCTATGCTCTATGTTCGAGGTAATTGAGCTTTCCTCACCTTGTTTTTCGGAGTTAACCAGTCGAGTTGAATTATCGGGATGGCGGATCTCGAGTCGTCTGTGATGGCTATTGTGATGACCCAGACTCTGGATACCGAGTAAATCCGATACCACTTGGAACCTGAGAGGCCTCCCAAGAGCGGAAAAGCTCCAAAGGGATAGAAAGGTGCGTGAGAGTACATTGAACTTCCAGATGTAATAGTAAGCAATTAAATTTCAATGATTAGGATTGCTAAAGCAGCAGAAATAAAATTACATTTTCTATAACAAATTAAATCTAACAGAGTCCAGTCCAAAGAAAGACAAGTATAGTCCAACAGAAAGGGAAACGTACCCTCAAGTCAGGGGAAGCCTGACACTGGCAAATCCTGGCTACACAAAACTACCGCACAACGGAATCTCTAGCCACGAGGTAGAACAGCTACACCTGAAAAGTCAGGGGTGAGCCTCGTGTCACTGGCTCAATAGGGATCCCACAGAACCCTACCGCAAAACACGTAGTAACAACAGTGCTACACTAAAGCAAAGCAGTAAAAAAGTAGGAGCAGGAACAATTGTAAAAGTAAAGAGGAAAGACGTAACATTGAAACACGATAGCCGAAGGAACCTCGACCCTCTAAACTACTCCTAACAATAACAGAAAGGTGAACCCCGATCTCACAAAGTCAGGCGTTACAGATCCATTGTCAAATCATGAAACCCTATCGTGAAAAGCCTGCCAAAACAAGTAAAAGCCTGCCAAACACCTACACAGTCAAAGACACAAACATACACGAGCTCAACGTCGTGTACGCCAGACTAGACTAGATCGTAAATGAAGCCAACACAGACTACCCGACAAGTCACGTCAATCATGACGGAAACCAGCCACGAAAACACAAGTCACAAGAGTCATGCGTCAAGTGACAGAAGCACCTCCTCACTAGAAGAACATCAAGATGCGTCCACTGACATTTTACACTGCGCCACATGTATCTCGCACTCGCCTAGAACGACGGTAACTGAGACACTCACAAAGAACCAAGTACAACTATAACGAGTGACTAGTCAGGGTCATGCCCGTTGGCGCTTGTCCAACTACCCCTCACCACATGTGCACACACAAGCACAATGGCTTGAGGCAAGACTCAATATAGTTTTCCCCCCCAGTAGGACGCTACTGCAAAGCAAGGGGGCCCATGGAAATTAGCCTAAAAACTATCTACCGGGAACTGCCCCGCTACTACTCCTAGGTAGGCCGACACACAGGAAAGTGTCGTCAGGCAACGACTAGTGGAGGTTCACTAGACACAGAGACTCCAAAACAGCAAACACTGAAGTACAAACAGGGTAAGCACACCTATCGCACATACTACGGAGCATAATGCAGCATACAACTGCAACCAGACTAAGGACAGTCAACTAGACCTGCTAACAACGATCCTTGAGTCACAAGACTTGGGTCAATATCATCGCACATCACAGCAATACACTGTTATTCAGCCTAGTCCCTAAGCCAAAATCACGGTAAAACACATTAACGATGAGTCCTTGGCCTCCGAGCCACACCACGGACTCATAATTCTGCATAACACGAAACACAGAACATGAGGGATCACCAAAAGTCCTCAAACCACATGGCATGCAAACCGAGGCAAGATATCTCCAAGCACCCAAAACCATGTCTCGATCCTCACAGGATAGATGAGACACTCACGTGGTCACGTGTTAACCACTGGGTCACAACAGGGTTGACCAGAAACCATAATGACCCTCGAAATAACACAAAACATTACTCGATACAATGGCCTTCTCAGACACCCTATAACACGGTCACAACCCTCGTAGGACGTCCAAGACATCCACGGGAACAGTGAGCTAACCACGGGCTCAAAGCCACAATAACCGGAAGGAACACAACACTACGCACTGTTCGGGATAAAATCACTCCTCCGGAATCCCTTAACACACATATGACTCTCACAGGACACCGAAGGAATCCATCGAGCCAAAAGCATTGTTAAGTCGATGGTATGCTCTGATACCAATTGTTAAAATGACAATGATGCAATGAAGGATTCAGAGGGGGCTTGAATGAATCCCCTTTTTAAAAACTTGAACAATTTAAAACTTAAGCGGAATGGAAATCAGTTAAGCTCTGCTGAAGAATTAGATCAATGGAGCAGTTAATCAAGCGGATGAACTGCAAAAGACAGACTCCCAAGCAAATCTATACCGCTGACGGAACCCAAACAAAGCTACACGTACATAAAATCATATCTGACAGAACCATAAACAAAAGCGAGACTAGCACACATCTATCGGGTGACAATTCATCAAGCAAACAACATTACACAAAAGCTTTTTAGGTGGTTCGGTCCTCCAGACCTACATCCACCCTACACTCGATCCAGAGTGTGGATTACTGCTGATTGACTACTTGAAACCGTTTGGCCTCACAGCTTGCCAACCGCTGGGCATTACAGGTTCGCCGAGTGCTGAGCATTACAGCTTAGCTATCCAGAGGAATTCACCTCCGCCGCTGTGCCTTACAGGTTAGCCTCCGCTGATACACAGCTTACAATGAGTATGAAAAATAAAAATAGAAAATGAAATGATTCAGCATTGGAAAGCTGACAATGAAAATAAATCACAATGTTCACGCAGGAGCAAACTGGTTTGGATATGATCCAAAATCCAGTGAACCAGGTCTTCTCAATCTCACAGTCTCCCTCTTCTTCTTCTTCTTCTCCTTCTCTTTCTGTCTCGCTTTTCTCGCTCAGCAAATCTCTCTTCTCCTGTATGTCTATCTCTCACTCATTGTCATTTTAGAATCTGGCTTCAATATCTATATCGTGAAAGATTGGGAGTGTGTAATTCATGTTTCCCACCCAGACATTCCAGCAAAAGTATGCTGTTTGAAGTCCACGTGTTAGATCTGAAGAGGTGCTTTCCACGTGGCTAAGTCTCTGGACCATATTCATCTTGGGTCACGTGCTGGTGACTTGAGCCTGCCAATCAGAATATAAGCATTAAGTCGAACGCTTTGTGAGCTGAAGTATTTCATAGAAACATTCATATGCACAGACTTATTGTGTGAGCGAGACAGAACTTGCACCGACTATAAAAATGCATAGACTTAAATGCACGGACCTATTGCATGCATTAGACAGACATGCACTGACTTTTATATGCGTGAGATGAAACTTTTACCAACTATATATGAAGGATGCAGAAAGTACACTAACTTTTGTATGCATATGATAAAATGTGCATCGACTATAGATGGAGTTACCAGACGTGCACCGACTTCTATATGCATGCAGTAACTAAAATTGCACAGACCTATACAAGCTCGATGCACAAGTTGCACCAACCTTTATGCACTTAAGATGAAATGTGCACGGACCTATATTCCACAAGGCAAAGTATGCACCGACTTGTTCCTATCTAATGAAGAGACTGCACTGACTTTGTTCTGCCTTATGACGTAAATGCACTGAGTTTTACATGCACAGACCTTAGTTAGTGCTAGGTGAAAGAAACATGCACAGACCTTGTGTATTGAAGTTAAAACATGCACCGACCTTGGTTAGTACTAGGTGAAAGAAACATGCACAGACCTTATGCGCATGAGACCAAAACTTGCATAGATTTTATGCGTGTTTCTACAAAACCATGCACAGACCTTGTTTGCACTACCTAAAACAATGCATGAACCTTAATGCAATGTTCTAAGCATGTACAGACCTATGTGAGCAAGCTACAAGAACGTGTACCGACTTTGTATGCATGAAGGCAGATGTGCATAGACCCTGATATGCTATATGAACAAATGTGCACTGATCTTATTTATCACGCATACTTAGCAAACACAAACAGATTTGAATAGAGAAATTATGCATTTCAGTCTCACATGACTCAGAGATTGTCATTATCAAAACCAGGGTTCCAACAATCTCTCCCTTTTTGATGACGATGACTATGAGTCATGGATGATTCCAAAAACATGAATTTACCAACCATTTCTTACACAAACATTCACTTAGACACTCAATCAGATATACTCGCAAGATTTCAATGACATGCATGGCAACAATTTTCACAAAGCAAAAATATTCAAAATAAATATGCACTACTAACATTTCTGTGTACAGGAAGAAAAACAAAATGATGTTTGAGTGAAGTATCTCATTATACAGAGATAAATTCTCATTCAGAGCAAATGCCATTACAGCATCAACAAATGCCAGAACATCATCTCATTGTCAGCGAACTGTCATACATACATGACCAAACAAACTTAACCAAACTTCTCCCCCTTTGTCATTATCAAAAAACAATTGGAGGACTCTTAGACATCAGCAGAACTTGTGCGACCATAGCTAGTACCTCTGGAGCTTCCCCTTCCTCTGGGAGGTGTGCTGCTAGAACTGCCTCTCAAAGGTACTGCCCTTGGATATGGAATTCTTTCAACTTTGGTTCCTAGGGCTCCAAACTTGGCCATCACTTTTTGGTCATTCTGCTTGACTAAAGCATGAAGCTCTTTGACAGTAGTTGTTATATCCACAAATCAGTTTTGCATCATGCTTCCCAGATTGTCTAATTGTGAGGTCTGCTGGTTGTGTATATCTACCATAAAAGTGGAATAGCTGGTGGCCTATTCAGTAACAACATTTTTGAATCTGTCAACTAAGTTTTCCACTTGAGTCTGAACTATATCAATTTTCTGAGTAAGCCCCTGCTGATCTTGTTTGAGTATGTTCACCTGAATCTTTAGCAATTCAAGATCTATCTTAAGATCATAAGTATAATCAAGAGCTTTAGAGAGTTTGATAAAAGATGTGGCCTGAGTGTCTTACAGGTTAAGCATAATTTCTCCGGCCCTGTTACACACTGTTAGTAGGGAGTCCAAAACACCATTTAATTTTGAATTAGACTTGTGCTTATCATGTATAAATTTTATCCACTGACTATTCACAATCTGTTCCAAATGACGCATCCTAGTATCCAATCGATCCATAACATAATTTGTATAGACGAATTGTGCATTCATCATACTGTTCTGATTCATCACAAGGTTTGTTAGTGTAGTGAGTATTTCAGCAATATGTGACTCTGAGCTTGGTCCAGTAAACTAGATGCTTGATACCCTTGAGGAATGAAGGGTTGTTCAGGGGATAGAGGAGGCTATATCCCAAATGAAGTTAATGGCCCATGATAGGGTCCATACAAAGGAGCAGGACCTAGAAATTGATCCTATGGAGCTACTTCATCAGCCTCTTGAACTCCCTGTGGTTGCTCATCCTGAACCTTTTCTGATCTTTGATGTTCAACTATTTCTTCTTCAATGACACTGTCAGCAATTTCTTCAATAGCTTTATCAGCTACTTGTTTCATTATTTTAATAACCATTTCAACCATAGATTGTACACCTAGATCAGTTTCTTCCTCCTTTTCTGAATCATATACAGTTTCATCAATCATTTGTTCATCTTCAGCTATCACTGGGTGAGGCTCCTCTTGAACTTCTTCTGCTCTTTGCTATTCAACTGACTGTTCTGGCTGATCAGCTGCTAGTTGTTGCTGAGTCTGCTGTCCAAACTGATCAAATAGTTCATCAATATGCTGATCTAATTGTTGCGATATTTATTCTTCAGTCAAGTTCAATTCATGAACTTCTTGTTCCAATTACAAATTTCCAATCTGCTGCTCTTCTATTTCCTTTTGAAGCAACTGGGGAGTCTGCTCTAAAGATTCTACTCGCTCAACTTCTGGTTGTAGTTCCTCCCCCTGACCAATCTGAAGCCGTTCAATATGATCTCTGATATGAGATGGCTGAGACTGTTCAATAACATCTAGTACAACTGTTGGGGTCTCTTTTACTGTTAGATCTTTTATATGTCTGACTGAGGATAACTTCAATTTCATGAATTTATTGATGAAATCCATGTTATAGATATTCAGCTTGAGGATCTCCTTCGAAGTTTCCTCTTTTAATGAAATGTGCATTTTCTTGAAAATAGCAGTCAAATGGGCTGCATAGGGTAAATTTCTCCTGGATTCTTTACAGGTACCCATAATCTGAATAATTATATTTGGTAAACAAATATTGATTCGTTTGAGCAAACAAAAGAGAATGAATCTCTGAGACTCAGTCAGTCTCCCTCTACCTCCAACTTATGGGGTTATCATAGTGGTAAGAATGTGGTGCAATAATCTCTTTAGAGAGGAAAGCTTATTTGCATTGTACTAAGCCAGTTTTGTTTGTTTCTTGTCTCTGGGATTACTAGGTAGTCCCGTGATAAGGGAGTAGGCCTCATGTTGATTGAAATCAAAAACTCCTTCTACTGCCTCATCTTTTGGAATTCTAAAGATTTTATGAAGGGAATGCGTAGAAACTTCGATCTTTACTCTCTTGACAAGAGACTGGATTTTTGACTCTTCAGGATTATATTTCAGATTACAGTAAAACTCGGCAACCAGTCTTGGGTAGTATATTCTATGTCGACTCAGAAATTTCTTTCATTTTTGAAACCTAAACAGCTCCAACAGTTCAAGAAATTCTAAAAGCATGGATTGATCATCAAAGTCCACATAACGTGGAAGCATAATCTTGCCCGCTTCCAAAGTAATCTCAGCATGAACTGAAGACTTAGCAGAAATACCTTCTTCTTTAGGTTCTTCTTGAGTGGTTTCTACAACGAGTGTTCGGCGCCGCTTGGAAGTGGTCTGAAGAGGCGAGATCTCGCGCTGAGTCCTGAGCGGGCTATGGATCACCGGAAGATGAATCTGCAAGAGAGGGAAACGTATCAGAGGGCCCAGGGGATCTCCCTGGGGGAAAACCCTCCGATGGCTAAGTCAGTAGAGCTATGGTGGAAGCGATAATGGGGGGAGGAGAGAGCTGATGCGCGAGAATCCTCTCCACCAAAGGGTGAAGCGAATCGTGCTCAGGAGCTTAGGGTGTGTGAATGCCTTGTTTCTCTTACCTTCTTCCGGAGGGTATCCCTTGCTTAAATAGTGCGCCACCTTCAGGAGTCCTGCAAGCTGAGGGGTTCCCGGCGGGAGTTACGTCTTTAACGGGGGATTTCATGGCCTGATCGTGGGAACGTTATCCCCTTAGAGTCCGGCGGCTCCCCTGACACTCCCGCTGGCGGGGGACTCTGAACGGCTACACATGCGGATAATCAACCGGCCTTACCGAGCCTCGGGGATGCTAGCTCTTGTCCAAGCGATAGGCATGGCCCGACGAAGGTGGGGTCGGATAGGTCGGCTAGAGCCTATCTCTCTCGGACGGGGAGAGGGCTTTAGGCCGGACCTTCCTTGGGACCTGACCGTTGTCTCGGGCTCTCCGAGCCTAGAAGGCCGCCGGGGAGAGTTAGTTCCTCGAGTCTTATTTATTGGGCTTTTCTTCCCTAAGTGGGCCCTGTGGGCTATCACTCTGGCGGGCTCGCCTGGTTGGACCTTGTGGGTCTTGTTGGGCTGCCTTTGTGGTGGGCTGCGGAAATCCCCCTCTCCACTTGTCCCCCTCCTACTCCCGAGCCAAGGAGGCTCGGATGAGTAGTTTTTTGAGGCTTTGGACCGGCGTGGCTCAGGTGGGTGGAATTCCGTTGGCGTTATGGAGCCGCTTATAGCGGTCGCCGAGGCCCGTAATGATGATCCTGACGGATTCGAAACGAAGGGGCCCCCCTTTTTCTCAGAGCACGGAATGGCGCGCCGCCACCCTCAGGGGTTTTTAGGGGGCGCTGTTCATCGTTCTAGGCTTCCAGGGTTTTAGGCTTTCCTTGCTTCTTGATGCGCCGTGAGAGCACAGCGGAGACGCGGAGCCTTGCGGCGGCGTTCGTGGAGTTGGCGAGGATAACCGCAGAGGCGGTCCGGCAACTTCCTTCTCCCCCGGAGTTTTCAAGCTCGTACGAGGGATCTTCCCCCGACTCGATGGCGGATCAGAGTCCGGAGCTTGTGCCGGAGAGGCGGGAACCCGTCCCCAACTGCAGTGAGTTGGGGGAAGCGGAGGTGCGGAGGCTGGAGCATCGTTTTCGCCTGCCTCTCAGATACAGCTTTGCTGCCGCCGCTCCGCACGAGACGAGTCTGGATGATCGCGGGGAGCACATTTGCACCTTTCTTCTGGCTTGGAAGAGCGGATTTCGTCTCCCTTTCGATCCTTTCGTGTTGCAGCTTCTTAATTTTTTCTGGTTGGCGCCTATTCAGTTGGTGGCCAACTCATATCTTCTGCTCTCGGCCTTCCGGATTCTTTGTCGTCAGCATGACATTTTTCCTTCCTTCGACCTCTTCCATTTCTTCTTTGAGTTGAAAGCGCACCCGTCGGCGGAGAAAGGCTTCTACTTCATCCAGGCGCGGAGGAATAGGAGCTGCATCTCGCTTGCGGCGAAGGACTCCTCGCACAAGGGGTGGAAGACCCACTTCTTCTGGGTGAAGGCGGTGGCGATGGATGAGATCTGGAGATGTCGGACCTCGCCCAACTTTCATCCGAATCTGCCCCCTCGCCAGGAGGAATTCCCTCCCCACGTGGAGCAGTAGGCTGCCCGTCTACTGGAGGACCGTCGATCGACCGAGGAGCTGGTGACGCCGGAGAATATCGAACGGTGTCTTCTCTCGCGGTTAACGTCGACAGGTACAGCTCTTGAGGCTCTTTTTCTGGGGTGGTAGCTCCTTTCCTCCTCCTGACTGGGGCTTCTCCTTGTTGCAGACGTGAGGCGGGAGCCTCTGGAGGAGGCGGCTGAGGTCATCGATCTGGGAGATGACTCAGCAGCCGATGAACCTGATGCCTCGGCGGGTCGCGCCCAGGCCCGAGACAAGGGCAAGGGGGTGGCCCCCGAGGGGTCTTCTCGATCGACCGGCCTGAAGCGCAAGGATCCCCTGGCGGGGAAATTGTGGGAGGCCGTGAAGGCCAGGAAAAGGGCCAAGAAGGCTGGCCTTTCTATCGCCGTCGGGGGTGATTCTGGCTCGGCGGCGCTCCCCCCTCGGGGGCAGGATGGGGCCGACCCCTCCGGGCTGGCTCTCCCATCCGTCGGGCGAGAGGGGGCCGAGGAGACCTGGGGCCCCTCAGAGGGAGGTGATGGGTCGGCTCTCCCCTCTGTGGGGGCAGAGGGGGCCGATGCCGGTGTGGCCAGCGCTGGGACCGAGGGATCGGTCGGCGCGGATGGGGGTTCACCCGCGGGGGCGTTGCAGCCCCACGTGCCGGAAGTTTCTGGTGCGGCCGATCCCGCGGCGCCGATCGAGGGTGGGGGTTCGCCCGGGGAGGCGTCGCAACCCTAACCGACCGTGGCGCGCAGGGCGGTCAGCTTCGCTGCCCGAACAGGGTCTTCTGGCGGGGTGCCCAGGGTGGAGCGGTCCCCTTTGCCGGAGCCTCTGGACAGGCTCGGTATCTCGGGAGACTTGTACCGGTTCTGCCGGTCGATCGCCGAGAGGACGAGGGGGGGAGAAAGGCGCAACACTCCCACCGGGGTCCTTGATGTCCTGATGGAGGGCGGCCTGGTCATAGCTCGGACAGCGGCCGTGATGGCGGAGGCGCACGCCCGGACGGAGGCGGAACGGTCGAGGCTTGCCTGGACCCTTGGTGGATGCGAGGGAAAACTAGCCCGGCTCGAGGGGGAGCATGAGGGGCTCCGGCGGGAGTTCCTCGCATTCAGGGAGTTGGCGCGGTCGAGCCGACGGGAAGCCGAGGCGCTGGCCGAGCAGCTAGCAAGGGCCCAAGAATCGCTCGAGAGGAAGAGCAAACGTCTAGAAGATGAGCATCAGCGTCACATCGAGCTGGATGGCCTCTGGGAGCTTGAGCGCGGCGAGCTGCAGGATCGGGCGGAGGATGCGGAGCGCCTTCGTGCTGAGGCCGAGGCGGACCGAGCCCGGGCGGAGGGCCGGACGATCGAAGCCGAGCGGAGGATGACCGAGCTAGAGGAGCGTCTGGCGAGGGCGGAAGAGCGTGCGGCCGAGGCGGAGCGGGCTCGGGTTGAGCTTGTCGGAAGGGTAGGGCAGGTCGAGGCGAAGGCGATCGAGCGTTACAAAGGCTCGGAAGCTTACTCGGCCGACTTGATTAAAGCTGCCCTCCCCTACTACGAGGTAGCGCTCCGCCGGGGTGCTTGAAAGGGATTCAGGCAGGGCTATCGCCGGGCGATGAGCTATGCCAATGAGCACCTTGCCGGGGGCGATTTTCCTTACGGCCAGAGTTATGACTCGGATGAGTCAGTTTCCAGCTCCTCATCCTCGGCCGGGGAAGAACCGGAGGAGTCACCTCAAGCGGGGTCACCAACTCCGGAGGCTCCGGGAGGGCTCACGACCGGGACAGTTCTCGCACAGGCGAGGTCAGTGTCCGGGCCGGCCGTCACCGAAGGTACCGGGGGTGACGCGTCCCCTACTGCTGTTCCTGAGCTTCAAAGTGGGCCCGAGGCCTAATGTATTTTGCTTTATTTTGCCCCTTCCCCTTTTTGTCTATTTTTCCTTTCGTAAGAGGACTTCTTTATGGGAGGCAATAAATAACTTACTTTGTTTGATCGCTATCTTTGCCTTGAATTGGCTGGCGTATCGGGGGCAGTTGGAAAGTGCCGATATTCTTTGCACCGTTTTCGCGTGCCGATTCGGGAGACTTCTGGCGGGGCGTCCTTTCATTCCACCATGCTTTGAAAGTTGAGGCGCTTCGCGAATCCCGCTAGGGCGGGGACCGAGGAATTGGAGGTGACCTTCCAGGGGAGGTCCTGTAGCGTGTTTTCGAGGGGGGAGTCATTTAAGGCGCGTGGCCTCCCTTGGCCTATAAAAAGGACCGAAGGGTGTTCCTTCCCTCTTAACACTTAGGACTCTCGCCGGCGGTCTGCTCTTATTCCCTCATTTTCGCTCTGCGTTGCGCCGCCGCGATCGGAGCATGGAGGACCCTTCAGAAGGTGACGCCGCAGACGACGGGGAGCGGCCGGTTCCCGCTGTCCTGGAATATCGGTCGGATCCCACGGTCGCCGCGCGTGCATGAGACGGGTCCGACGGTCGCCGCGCGGATCTGGAGAGGGCTTCGACCTGTGGGGGCACGCCGTTTGCCTCCTCTTGACTCCAGCGAGGCTTCCGGGCGGACGCCGAGATGGAGGGCGGATGGGGGAGTTAGGGATGCCGGCCGCCATTCCCCTCCGTGGGAGGGGAGGAGGCGGCCCACCTCTGTCCGCAGCCTCTTTCTCTCTCTTTTGTTCTTCATTTCTTTCACTCTTCGGGGGCTGCTTGCTTTCTGTTCACCTCCAAGGAGTTGGTGGATTGGCAGAGAGGAGATCTTCACGGCGCTCCTTTTTCCAGGTTGTTGCCAACTTGGAAGGTAGCCTTCCTCGCGTGAAAGGTGGCCTTCTCCTTGTCATCCCTCTGTCACCCTTGTCACGGTCCACCCGAGCCAACTGGGTCGACCATCTCTTGTCCGAGCCAGTTTCTACGCGAGGCAGAGTCAGTGGCTGGATGTGAGAAGGTCAAGACCGGGTCGGCCGGGCGATGGCCGTCTGCCGTGGTGCTAGATGGATTTTTTCTTTTCACTATGTAATGTATTGGCAGTTGCCTTTCTGATGTACCAACAATTATCTTGAATGAATGCAAAAAAAGGGGGTTTTATTTTACCCGATTTGTTGATACAGTTTTCATGAATAAAATCTGCATAGTGTGGTTGTGTTCCATGTCCGGGGAATGGGTTCCCCTTCCATTGTGGCCAACCTTTATGCACCTTTCCCGAGCGTCTCGATCACTCGGTAGGGGCCTTCCCAATTGGGGGATAGCTTGCCCGCCGCCTCCAGTGGTCGAGAGGCTTCGGTCTTCCTGAGGACGAAGTCCCCTGGTCGGAATTGTCTGCCCCGGACCTTGGCGTTGTAGTACCGAGTGAGGCGGCGCTGGTATTCTGTAGCTCGGACGTTCGTGATCTCTCGGAGTTCGTCTGCCAGGTCGAGGTTCTCGAGCAACTTCTGCTCGTTTGCCTCGGGCGAAAAGCGGATCACTCGGAGAGACGGATTGGCGATCTCTAACGGAACGACGGCTTTGGTGCCATATACCAGCTGAAAAGGGGTCTCACCGGTTGCCGTCCTGGGGGTCGTTCGGTGCGACCATAGTACGCTAGGCAGTTCCTCGAGCCAGTTACCCTTAGCCTTGTCGAGTCTGGTTTTTATGCCCTTCAAGATGGTTTTGTTGGCATTTTCAACCAGCCCGTTGGCCTGAGGGTGGGCGACCGAAGTGAAGTGGTTGCGGATATTTAGGTCGGCGCATCTGTCTCGAAAGTACCGAGAGTCGAATTGCCGCCCGTTATCGCTCACTATCACTCGGGGGATGCCAAAGCTACAGATGATCGATTTCCAAACGAAGCCCCAGGCGACTGTCTCGGTGATCCTTGCTGTAGCTTCAGCCTCGATCCACTTGGTGAAGTAGTCGATGGCGACGATGATGAACTTCTTTTGGGATTGAGCCGTTGGGAATGGCCCAAGGATGTCGATCCCCCACCGAGCGAAAGGGTAGGGATCGGTAAGGGTGATAAGTTCCGTGGCCGGCTGATGGACCAAATGGTTGAACCGCTGGCAACGGTCGCACTGTTGTACATAAGCCGTGCAGTCACCCTGTAGGGTAGGCCACCAGTACCCCTACCTTAGCAGGATTATGGCCAGTGACCGACCTCCCGAATGTGCTCCGCACAGGCCTTGATGAATCTCTTCAACAGCTTGGCTTGCTTCGTCGGGACCGAGACACTTCAGAAGGGGCCCGGAGAACGATCTTCGGTAGAGAACGTTGTCGAGGATGACGAAGCGCCGAGCTTGGTACTTCATTCGGCGGGCTTCCCGAGGGTCAGAGGGCTCCTGGGAGTCCCGTAGCCAGGACAGGTAGGGGGAGCGCCAGTCACCGGGAGTGGCCGAGTCAATGGCGAGGAGCTCCGAGTCTATGCTCGGGCGCTCTAGCTCTTCTAGGAGGACCGATCGTGTACCTTCCGAGTCTAGGGAGGAGGCCAGTCGGGAGAGGGCGTCCGCTCGAGAGTTTTGCTCCCGAGCTATTCGGACTACCTCGAACTCCTCGAACTGCTGGGCCAGGCTCCGAACCAACTGGAGGTATTTGATCATAGGTGCCTCCCGAGCTTCGTACTCGCCATTGACCTGGCTTGCAACTAGCTGGGAGTCGGTGTGGATCCTGACTCGCTCGGCCCCCAACCGTCGGGCCATGCGGGCTCCCGAGATAAGGGCCTCGTACTCGGAAGCATTATTGGACGCCAGAAAGTTGAACTTCAGGGCATATTGCAATTCTATTCCTTCGGGGGACTTTAGGAGGATCCCTGCGCCGCTGCCGACCGAGTTGGACGATCCATCGATGAACGGCTCCCAGGTTGGCCCGGTTGCTATCGGAGGCCTATCCTCGACCGGAACGGTGCTCTCGGCGATGAAGTCGGCGAGCGCTTGTCCTTTGATAGCTGATCGTGGCCGATACGAGATGTCGTAGGCCCCGAGCATGATGGCCCATTTGACGAGTCGTCCCGAGGCTTCGGGATGGGCCAGAATCTTCTTCAGTGGCTCGCCGGTTAGCACGGTGATGGGATGCCCTTGGAAGTAGGGTCGGAGGCGCTTTACAGAGGTAACCAATGCTAGCACGAGTTTCTCGGTTGCGGGGTACCTCCGCTCGGCCTCGTTGAGCACCTTGCTGGTGTAGTAGACCGGCCTCTCGATTCCCGAGTCATTTCTGACTAGGACCGAGCTGACCGTTGATGGCGTCGCCGAGAGATAGAGCAACAAGACCTCGCCCGGGACGGGCTTGGAAAGCACCGGGGGTGAAGCCAGGAACTCTTTGAGCTCGGCGAACGCTGTCTGGCATTTCCCATCCCATGCGAATGTAGCAGATGCTACCTTGGGCCCCCTCATCAGTTTGAAGAAGGGCAAGCATCGTTCGGCCGCACGGGACAGGAAACGACTGAGAGCAGCGACACGCCCCGTCAGACGCTGGACGTCTTTAATACACGTGGGCGGGCGCATGTCCAGGATGGCCTGGACCTTGTCGGGGTTGGCTTCGATCCCTCGCTGAGTGACCAGGAAACCGAGGAACTTCCCGGATCTTACTCCAAAGGCGCACTTGGCGGGATTAAGCTTCATGCTGTACTTCAGGAGGGTGCCGAAAGTCTCGGCGAGGTCGGTGAAGTGGTCTTGGGCCCTCGGGGTCTTGACGAGCATGTCGTCGATGTAGGCCTCGACGTTCTGACCTAACTGTCCCTCGAACATATGGTTGACCAGTCGCTGGTATGTGGCTCCAGCATTCTTCAATCCGAAGGGCATCCGGGTGTAGCAGTACACGCCGTAGTCGGTGATGAAGGCGGTCCTCTCGACATCTTCAGGGTTCATTCGGATCTGATGATAACCCGAATAGGCATCCAGGAAACTGAGTATCTCGTTGCCCGAGGTTGAGTCAACCAGTTGGTCGATGCTCGGTAGCGGATAGCAGTCCTTGGAGGTGGCCTTGTTCAGATCAGTGAAGTCTACGCACATTCACCACTTGCCTGTGATTTTCGGCACCAGGACGACATTGGCTAGCCACGTCGGGTACAGGACCGGTCTAAAAAGACCAGTCTCTTGTCCCTTGGTGACCTGCGCCTTGATGATCGCCTGTTTCTCGGGCGCATGCTTCCTCCTCCGCTGCTGTACGGGTCTCATGGTGGTATCGAGGTTGAGCTTGTGCATCACAGTTTCCTCTGGTATACCAGGGAGTTGATCACCGGACCAAGCGAAGACCCGAACGTACTCAGAAAGAAACTCCTTGTATTGCTGTTGTTCCTCTGGTGGTTGGTCGGCGCCGATCCTTACTCCTAGGGCCGGGTCGTCGTTCAGGAATACCGTTAATAACTCGCCACCGGGCTCGGTGGTAACGGCTTTTCCTTCGACTCCCCTGGGGCCCTTATCCTTCCCGTCCGGCCTTGAGGCTTCCACCGAGATATTATAGCACCTTCTAGCCGTGGCCTGGTTACCTCGGACTTCCCCCAACCCGTTTTTGGTGGGAAACTTCATTTTTTGGTGATAGGTAGATGGTACGGCCTTTATTCGGCTGAGAATTTTCCGGCCAAAAATGGCGTTGTACGCTATCATACCTTTAATCACTATGAAGTCCACTATGACCGTAACGGTTTTGGGTGGGGTGCCGATAGTGACCGGCAGGCTTAGGGCTCCCTCGGGGTAGGTGGCCAGGCCATTAAACCCGCAAAGGGGCGTTCGGATCGGGCAGAGCTTGGATGGGTCTTCCCCCATCTTGAGAAAATAGTCATAAGATAATACATCGGGGGAGCTCCCATTATCAACCAAAATCCTGTCTACATTACAATGATTTATCGTGGCCGAGATAATGAGGGCATCGTCATGCGGGGTGCTCAGCCCTTCCAGGTCTTGGTCGGAGAAGACTATGACCTGGGGCTCCATCGGCGGGCCTCTGGGGGGCTCTAAGGCTCGGCTGGCCCGCTCGGCATGACGTTTCTTTCCTCGGCTGGTGTCGCCGCCCGATGTCGCTCCTCCGGAGATGACGTTGATGTGGACCCCTCGGGGGCGTTGTCGATCTCCTCTGCGGCGTCTCGATCTTCTTTGTGCCCGGTCATGAACCGGGCTAGATGCCCCAGACGGATGAGGCGCTCGATCTCATCCTGGAGCTGATGGCAATCTCTGGTGTGGTGCCCGTGGTCGCCGTGGAACAGGCAATGCCTGTCCCGCTTGCGGTTCTTCGACCTCATTGGCTCGGGCTGGCGGAGAAGTCCCGAGTCTTTGATGTCTTCATAGATCTCGTAGATTGGCGCGGTCAAGGGGGTGTACCGCTCGTACTTTCTCTTGCGCTCTCCTTCTCGATCGCGCTTCTTACCCGAGCCAGGGTTTGGCTCGGAGGTCCGCTTCTTGTCCCCCTCCCGACCCGAGCCGGTTGCGTCTCGGCAGGCGCTGAGTACTTCTTCGCACTCGGCGTGGCGCAGTGCCAGAGTCACTAGCTCGGCAAGGGTCGAGGGAGAGTGGATGACAAGCTCGCAGTGGAGATTCTCGTCCCGGGTGCCCCCGGTCAGTGCGGTTGTGGCTGAGGCCACATCCAGGCGGGGGATCCTGAGGGCTTCCGATTTAAATCGGTGGATGTAAGTCCGGAGCCTCTCCCCTTGCGCCTGTTTGAGAGCCAGGAGCCCCGCTACTGACCTTGGGGGGGCGCTACCGGCGAAACTCTCCTTGAAAATTCGCCCAAATTGCCTGAAGTCTCGGATGGACCCAGGGGCGAGGGCCCGGAACCATGCCTGAGCACCTTGGACCAAGGTGGCCGCGAAGGCTCGGCATTTGATGGGATCCGGCGTTCCATGCAGGGTCACCAGGGCGTCGAAGCTATCGTAGTGGTCGGCTGGGTCGCCCTGGCCGTCGTAGAGCTTGAAGGTTGGGATGGAGGCTCTGGGAGAGACCTCTGCCTTCAAGATGTACTCGGAGAAAGGGGATTTCTCCTCGTGCTCCGGGAAAGAGGTCTTCTGTAGGGCGCGGAGGGCGCGCTCTTGCTCTGCGAACCGTCTTTCAAAATTTCGTAGCCGGAGAGACAGCTCTGGCTGCGGTCGCGCCGTGGGGCTGGGGGGGGGGCGTCGTGGCGATCTCCCGGAGTACTGGTGCCCCGGCGCAGCGGCCTCGCCCCCTGCTTCCCTCTCCTCGGCGTGGAGGAAGCCTCTTGCTCCGTAGGCGGAGCATGCGAGGGTCCTCCGACGTCGTTGCGGAGGAGCTGTCGGCCGCGGAGGGTGAAGCGGCCTCCGACGGTGTGCTGTGTCGCACTCCTTCGAGGGGGACTTCCTGACGGGGCGCGGGACCTTGCGTCCCTTGCCGCCTGGGCCCTCATGAGCTCCACGAGGACGTCCATCTTTACGTTGAGGGCCTGGAAGGCGTTGGCACCACCGTCGAGGGGTGCCCCTGTCTCTGCCGGGGGGGGGGGGGGGGTGGTGGCCTGTTGGTGGGGATGCTGGCGTTGGAGGGGGGGCTCTGCGAGACCCTAGAGGGGGCGCCTCCCGCCGCTGCCATAGCCTTACCCTTCCCATCGGTGGATCTCCTCCCTGAGCTTCTTCTCACCATCTTGGCTCTTCGTGCGTTTCCCACAGACGGCGCCAGATGAAGAGGCGAGATCTCGCACTGAGTCCTGAGCGGGCTATGGATCACCAGAAGATGAATCTGCAAGAGAGGGAAACGTATCAGAGGGCCCAGGGGATCTCCCTGGGGGAAAACCCTCCGATGGCTAAGTCAGTAGAGCTATGGTGGAAGCGATAATGGGGGGAGGAGAGAGCTGATGCGCGAGAATCCTCTCCACCAAAGGGTGAAGCGAATCGTGCTCAGGAGCTTAGGGTGTGTGAATGCCTTGTTGCTCTTACCTTCTTCCGGAGGGTATCCCTTGCTTAAATAGTGCGCCGCCTTCAGGAGTCCTGCAAGCTGAGGGGTTCCCGGCGGGAGTTACGTCTTTAACGGGGGCTTTCATGGTCTGATCGTGGGAACGTTATCCCCTTGGAGTCCGGCGGCTCCCCTGACTCTCCCGCTGGCGGGGGACTCTGAACAGCTGCACATGCAGATAATCAACCGGCCTTACCGAGCCTCGGGGATGCTAGCTCTTGTCCGAGCGATAGGCATGGCCCGGCGAAGGTGGGGTCGGATAGGTCAGCTAGAGCCTATCTCTCTCGGACGGGGAGAGGGCTTTAGGCCGGACCTTCCTTGGGACCTGACCGTTGTCTCGGGCTCTCCGAGCCTAGAAGGCCGCCGGGGAGAGTTAGTTCCTCGAGTCTTATTTATTGGGCTTTTCTTCCCTAAGTGGGCCCTATGGGCTATCACTCGGGCGGGCTCGCCTGGTTGGACCTTGTGGGTCTTGTTGGGCTGCCTTTGTGGTGGGCTGCGGAAATCCCCCTCTCCATGGTCTTCTCTACCTTTTCCTTTCCTTTAACAGATAACTCTTTGGGCATATCAGAAATGATACCTTGTTCATGTTCTTCCTTTGATCTTCTTTCATAGTGAATAACCGTGGCAGACTTCACGGACACGTGGTCCGTCGACTGCTACTCTTTCAACGAGTCCGCTGGCTACTGCTCCTCCATTATCTTCCTCTTTCCCTTGCTCTTGGTGATCGGAGAGGACATGGTGAAAGCTGTGAGGAGTAGAGAACGAAGTGTAGAAGAACAAGTAGAGAAGATGTGGAAAGGGAACTTGGAGAGGCCAAGCTTGTGGTAAGGGCACGAGCGAGGGAGTCGCGAGTGCAGGAAGGAGTTTCTGCTTGAATGAGGAGGGTATGAAAGACAATGTTGGTAGGGTTGAGTATTATAAAGAGATACTGCCGACTTTACTAAATTCAACAATTAATACCCAAACTACCCTTTACTTAAAAGAAAATGCCTTCTACACAGTTATGTGATTTCCGGCATATAGGATTATATCTTAAACTGTGAACCTTCACAACTTATTCCTATGAAGCAAAGTCAATGGAAATGAAATAGTTTTAACAAGAAAATAGCCCAATCATAGAAATCATTATCCTTACTAGTCCTTTTCATCAGCCAAAACTGATTGAAAAAATCTATTTTATATTGAACTTAAGGCAGTTTTAGTTTACTGCAAAGACTCCAGAGTCAACCATATTTATCATTGATCTTTCATAATTTTTGATTGAGCATTCTAGTATTACTGCACCTTTTTACTCAATGAGACATGTTGATCAAACACTAGAATCCCTGGTTACTCAGTGTAATTTACCTTTATGTTTCATATTTTGAACAGAGATAGCATTTATTATCATGACTTGATCTCTGAATTTCTTTGAAACAAATGGTCAGTTTCTCAAATGATATGCCATTGCTCTGCCAATTTCATTATTTTACATTTCATTTAATGGCGTATTCCCTGGTCTTTTAACAGAATTTTCTTAAAACATGGCTTACGGACCATATAAACACTAGATTTCCAATCAGATTGACTTATTACTAAAGACTTTCATATTTTTAGACACCCTACTAAGTAATTTTTTTTCAATAGAAACCTAGCCTAGAGGTCAATGGGAGTGTGCACCCCTTACCAGAGGTAAGGAGAAAGCCACTCCACCATCAGACCACTAGGAGGCAAAAAATCCCTACTAAGTAATTCCAATTTGGACTATTTTAAGACCATTCAGGAGTTTTTCAAGGTTAATTATGAGAATTTTCAGATAAGATTTAATCTTCATACGCAGAAATTCACACTTCAGTTAAGATCAACAATTCTATTTTTAGTTCAGAGTGATAATAGCAATTAAGTATTGAAGATTAATAAAGGTGACAGATTTCAGATTATACTCCCCCTGACTAACATAGTCTAACAATTTATTATGAAGAATGGATGAGAATATGGAAGTAGAGAAGTCAAAGTGAAGATGAGCAATGAGATATAGGTGAAGGCCATACAAGAGCAATGGTTAAGGCTAAGGGCCAAATGGCACACATCCAAAGACTCAGCCTTAAAGTCTATCAACAGACTACCAGCCTTCTCTATAATCCAGCAACATTCATCCTACAGACTCAACTATGTATCCAAGTCCACTTCTCTTCTCATAAGCCAGACTTAGCTTAATATCCAAGCATCAATGCAGCAATAATCATCAGACATTTCATCCCCAAAACATTATACACACAAACTTTGATCAGCTCAGCTCCCCCTCAGAATGTGCAGAGATCTTAAACAAACATCACTTAATTTTCCTAAAGTACAACGCGATGCAGTAACTAAATGCACATTTCAGATTTAAACTACATGCATTGTTTTGACTCTTGGTACTTGGCAGAGGTCTAGCCTCTACACATGGCATGGGTTTCTAGACAGAAGACATCTGCCCTTCTCCCAACTTCCATTTTATATACCAAGAAGTTATGCAAACCTATGCATCTACTCATGAACATGAATGACAAAAAATAAAAAAAATCTCACATGGAATTTGTAGGAATTAGATTGTCAACATGTATTACTCATAGCAAGATGGCATCAATCATCAATTTATTCCAATCAAGCATGCAACATTCCACAGAGAGCATTGTTCAGACAATTTCAATAAGGAGAATTGAGAGGTGGGGTTTAACTAACCTTTGTGCCCTGATTTTATTGAACCCCATTTTATTTTATTCACATGAGCACACCTGCATCCAAAAAGTTATTTGAAATATCTTGGGGCCCAAGAGCTCTTGGGTCCAGCAGGATTAGTAGCACCCCACATTGGTTCTCTCCAATTATTCCACCCACTCAACCAAAACCATTCATAAGAAACATGTCCTAATTTTCCACAATTATTGCATGTAGGAGGTTTATACACGAATGCAGGATTCTGAGTTCTCCTAAATGAATCATTATTCACATGAACAGGATGAAATGTATTGTTTTTGTTAAACCAACAATTTGATGAAGTCTGCCCAAACTTTCCACAATTAAAATGGTTAACTCTTTGATTTTGAGATTTCCTAACATGCTTCTTTACATAACTGTTTCTGAAATTTTGATCTTCTTGTTTCTTTAAATAACAGTTATGCATATAATGACCCTTTTTGCCACAGTAAAAGTATGCATTAGAAATATCTCTATCAGACCTTTTCACATATTTGTTTTTACTTGTGTTGGCAGATTTACATGCACCTACTTCATCATTCAACAAAATAGTACAATCATCCATAACATGCCCCTTATTACCACAATAATAGCAAGTAATTCTCTTATTGTGACCATGCACTGTTGTGATAGGTTTATCTATGACATGTGCATGTGAATGTGTGTGAGAGTCATGAGCAGCATGCACATGAAAGATAGAAACATGTTTGGTTTTATTTAAACTAACATTCTTTTTTCTATTTTTGATTCTTTTTCAGATTTTTAATTGAATTTTCTATTTTTTTGGCAGTAAAGTGAAAAATAGATGAACTGGAGGGCTTTTCCTGTTCCGAGCTTCTTACAAAGATAGTAGAATTGTGCTTCACATTAAATTTCTTATTAACAGGATTGAATCTAAACCCTCTTTCTGAAAACTAACATTTGAGCCAAGAAGTTTATTCAAGTTGTCTTTTCCCTTAACGAACTTTGAAAGAGAATTGTTTAGATCTTCAATTTCTGCTAGCAAAGAAGTAATATCATTTTCACAGAAGATAACCTGTTGATACAGACCATCATTTAGACTTTTCAAATATTCATTCTCCTGTTTTAACTTTGTTTCACAGTTAGCTTCATTTTCTTTCAAAATAGATTTTCCTTTTTCCTTAGCTAACCATTGTTCTGACATGACAACATTCAGGACCATTAGCTTTTTGTTCTGATCTTTCAGATGGTTATTTTCTTCAAGCAGTTTATCTTCATATTCATCAACTTCCTTTCTCTTTTCAACCAATAATTCATTTTCTTCTTTTAAAGATCTGATTAGACTCTTTTGGATGTTATTATCAGAATCAAGATCGTCAATCAATTCCTTTAAGAAGGCACATTCATTACATGAGTCTTCGTCTTTGAGAAGTTTGTTTTTAAGACTCTCATTTTCAGATTTCAATTTAATCAATTCAGATCTCTCCTTGTTCATGTCTGATTTTAGATTTTTCATTTTTTACTTTTAAACATGTAACTTCAGCAATTTTTTATTTTCTTAATTTCTCTTTTCTGACTTTACTTTTTCATATTTCTCAAGCAATTTTTCATGAAGTGCAACTAATTCTTTGAAACTAATATCATCAGTTTCAGAATTTACCTGTGAGGATGAATCCTCCGTCCGATCATTGTTGTTACCTCTGGCCATCAAGCATTTAACTTCATCTTCTTTACGGTTGGCTGTTATCCTGTTGATTATTTCAGTAGCACTCCTGCACTTAGCCCTAACGAAAATTGGTTAACATCTATCGCCCTTCTTGTTAATTCTAGGGCCTTTTGATTTTTCAAATACTTCAGTCGGTCTGAAGCATTCCATTGGGATTTGTCCTTTGGAATGTCATGCGGACTGTGTGCAATAAGTATCCAAAGATCAGAGTTAACAGAAAGAATGTAATCTCTGAATTTACCAAACCAACAATAAAATTCAGAACCCGTGTACTGAGGAATTTCAGCCATCTCAATCAAATACAAATCAGATGATAAGCATAAATCAATCAGATAAAACTGAATGCGTCTAGAAGAGTCAGGACCAGATCTGCAGGTCATTGGACCCTCTGTGCAGATAACCTGCTCTGATACCAATTGTTAAGTCGATGGTATGCTCTGATACCAATTGTTAAAATGACAATGACGCAATCAAGGATTCAGAGGGGGGTGAATGAATCCCCTTTTTAAAAACTTGAACAATTAAAAATTAAAGCGAAATGGAAATCAGTTAAGCTATTCTAAAGAATTAGATCAATGGAGTAGTTAATCAAACGGATGAACTGCAAAAGACAGACTCCCAAGCAAATCTATACCGCTAACGAAACCCAAACAAAGCTGCGTTTACATAAAATCCTATCTGATAGAACCATAGACAAAAGCGAGCCTAGCACACATCTATCGGGTGACAATTCATCAAGCAAACCACATTACATAAAAGCTTTTTAGGTGGTTCGGTCCTCTAGACCTACATCCACCCCACACTCAATCTAGAGTGTGGATTAATGTTGACTGACAGCTTGAAACCGTTGGGCCTCACAGCTTGCCTACAAACCATTGTGCATCACAGCTTGCATCAGCTGGGCCTCATAGCTTGCCAACCGCTGTGCATTACAGCTTCACCAACCACTGAGCATTACAGCTTAGCTATCCAGAGGAATTCACCTCTGTCGCTGTGCCTTACAGCTTAGCCTCCGCTGATACACATCTTACAAGGAGTATGAAAAATAAAAATAGAAAACTAAATGATTCAGCATCGGAAAGCTAACAATGAAAATAAATCACAATGCTCACGCAGGAGCAAACTGGTTTGGATCTGATCCAAAATCCAGTGAACTAGGTCTTCTCAATCTCACAGTCTGCCTCTTCTTCTTCTTCTTCTCCTTCTCTTTTTGTCTCGCTTTTCTCGCTCAGCAAATCTCTCTTCTCCTGTATCTCTATCTCTCACTCATTGTCATTTTAGAATCTGGCTTCAATATCTATATATATCGCGAAAGATTGGGAGTGTGTAATCCATGTTTCCTGCCCAGACATTCCAGCAAAAGTATGCTATTTGAAGTCCACGTGTTAGATCTGAAGAGGTGCTTTCCACGTGGCTAAGTCTCTGGACCAGATTCATCTTGGGTCATGTGCTGGTGACTTGAGCCTGCCAATCAGAATAGAAGCATTAAGTCGAACGCTTTGTGAGCTGAAGTATTTCATAGAAACATTCATATGCACAGACTTATCGTGTGAGCGAGATAGAACTTGCACCGACTATAAAAATGCATAGACTTAAATGCACGGACCTATTGCATGCATTAGACAGACATGCACTGACTTTTATATGCATGAGTTGAAACTTGCACCGACTATATATGAAGGACGCATAAAGGACACTGACTTTTGTATGCGTATGATAAAATGTGCATCGACTATAGAAGTAGTTATCAGACGTGCACCGACTTCTGTATGCATGCAGCAACTAAAATTGCACAGACCTATACAAGCTCGATGCACAAGTTGCACCGACCTTTATGCACTTAAGATGAAATGTGCATGGACCTATATTCCACAAGGCAAAGTATGCACCGACTTGTTCCTATCTAATGAAGAGACTGCACTGACTTTGTTCTACCTTATGACGTAAATGCACTGAGTTTTACATGCACAGACCTTGGTTAGTGCTAGGTGAAAGAAACATGCACAGACCTTGTGTATTGAAGTTAAAACATGCACCGACCTTGGTTAGTACTATTTGAAAGAAACATGCACAGACCTTATGCGCATGATACCAAAACCTGCACAGACTTTATGCGTGTTTTCTACAAAACCATGCACAGACCTTCTTTGCACTACCTAAAACAATGTATGAACCTTAATGCAATATTCTAAGCATGTACAGACCTATGTGAGCAAGCTACAAGAACGTGTACCGACCTTGTATGCATGGAGGCAGATGTGCATAGACCCTGATATGCTATATGAACAAATGTGCACTGACCTTATTTCTCACGCATACTTAGCAAACACAAATAGATTTGAATAGAGAAATTATGCATTTCAGTCTCACATGACTCAGAGATTGTCATTATCAAAACCAGGGTTCCAATAAACAAGGCATCGCATCTTGGGTTCACCGGAGCTCGAAACAGCTCAAATAAAATATTGGAAACGGCAAGAATTAACGCGCTCTTACTCTGCGTCGTGATCATTAACGCAGCGCTTACCTCAGGCGCGACAACACAGAAACACGCAGATCCCGCGCAACACCTATGGCGCGTTAACGAGATCGCGCCTATCGCATAGGGCGCGTTCTCAACTGCCAACTATTTATTTATTTAATGCGATAATTCATAAATGCGCTCGCCACAAAGGGTGCTTTCATTGGGATCGCGCCTATCTCCTAGAGCGCGTTCAACAAGATCGCGCTCATTTCATGTAGCCCGATCCTAATCGCCTCAACTGTTCATATCCGACACAAAACATGGTGCATCGTTGTAGTGCGTTCCCTGAGAACGTGGCACAACCGACGAGCGCCTTCTCTTCACAGAGCGAAAATAGGAAAATCCACACAAAAACCTATTTTCCACGCCCTAATCATCGCCAGAGCGACGTGGAAACACCCATAACCACATTGCCGACCTTCCACAAGCCGGAAGGGGCCAAAACAACCACAAAAATGCAAGAGACAAGCGATTCTCACGAATCGACCCAAAACGACTCACAAGAATAACCGGGTTCATACCGGCTCCGATTCTCAACCAAATTCAGTAAAACTGGCAGGAAATTAATCCCAACATGCCAAGGGTTCAAATGAAACCATTTAAACTAGAAACCGTCTCCTGGAATGGCGAACACAGCTCACACCCCCCGAACATGCTTTTCGCCCAATCAAAGCAAAACCCGCTCAAACTCACACCATTCGACTCCAAATCGTGAGAGAACGCAGAAAAAGAGTAGGCCATCTGTCCCCCTACCTCCACCGAAGATCTCACGCGCCGAAATGACCACGATACGCCAAAAACCATCACACAAACCACACGTCGGCTTTGAATCCCACGAGGGATCGCACCAATGCCATGCTCCATTCCTCGCACCAGCACGCTCCACAACTACTCCACGACGTCCCTGTCTCGTCCACCTCACCACGGTCGCGCGCCCCGTTGACAGAGGAGAAGAGAGGAGAGAGAACGGAGGGGGAGAGAGTGAACGGCGGTGAGGAGAGAGGAAGGATGAAAAAGGAAAAGAAAAAGGAAATTATGCAATTTTTGTAAAATTTGATTTTTGGCACAAAATTTCATAAATTCAGAAAAATACGCAAAATAGTCATCACGATCCTCAGAATGAGCACAACGCACTTGTAACGTCCTCGAGTAGCAAAACTCAACGGTCAACTCTCCACAAGGTTCCGCAAGTTATACAAGGGAAAAACTCACGTGGATCGTAAAACACGTATCAGGACCGACAAAAGCCATCCGATAGCTCTCTGATTCTGATCCGAAGAATCTAGGATATTACAATCCTCCCCCCTTAAAGGAATTTCATCCTCGAAATTCAAGGAGCTATCAAGTGAACAAGGGAAGAACAAACCCAAAACACTGGCTACGCTCTCCAAGCATCAGCCAAACTTCAAACATAAAACACGATAACATAATTCTCGAAAAACATAATTCAGAGGGACACTGCCAGACCACAATCACAGGCACACGCTCCGGATCTCAAGACACATCGATCCACGGAACGAGCATGGCACACCAGTGAACACAAGTCTGACACCTCCGAAATAAGGCAACGTTGCCTACGTCTCACAGGGAAAGGAGACACGACCCATGCCACGAAACAGCTACCGATAACACACGGTAGACACAACAAGCATCAGCTTAAACAAGGAAACACAGTCCTCTAAGCTGACTACTCCAAATCATCGACTTCCGCACCAAGGTCAACCACGAAACTGGCACACAGAACGCCAACTATAGCACTGGACCACGAGCACAATCAAGTCAGTCCTCACTTAGACATTACATCTGATTCGAGTCGCCTGCCAATTCTACCACGACAGAAGAGTACAACAAAACTAACCGACAAGACCTTGGTCCACATAATGCTAAATCAGACTCACAAGGAACTCCTCCCAAGCTGAACACAACCACAAAGCTTTCAGCAATGGCACGGCAACCAACAACATCAAGGCATACATCGCCAAGACAATAATCACTCCGAGGAAACAAACCTCTCGGCCGGCCAGAATCTTCCAACCAATGATCCTCGACCAGTGGGTTATAAGCCCACATGCTTCCGCTGTGCACTCAAACAATGCACACATGCATCAAGAACAACTCGGCATCCGCATCTCATCACACACTCGGCGCCATCGTAATTCATGAAACTGTAATATACCACACCTCGAGTACCAATCCTGCTAACAAACGATCACAAGTCGCCAGAGTGCAAAGCATGAAGAGCACTAGCTTCAGCATAAAGCACAAAGAACACATGTCTCAGCTTATCCTCATGTCCTGAAACAATAACTGAACCTTCACAGCACAACAGCCGGCAACCATGGCACATCGGACATGGTGCACAATGGCCCCCAAACACAAATTGGGTCCAAAGCCAAGCAACCGCCGAACAAAGGCAAATCAGGTTCAGAACTAACATTGTCCACACTTAAGCAGACACAGGACAAAGGCTTCACAGAGACATCACTTCCAAGGCTTACATCAAAAAGACACCACCAGACAAGATGAGAAGAATGAAGCTCGACTAACAATAGCTCACCAGGAAGGAAAATCCTAGGTTTGCCCGAGCTCTCTCTCAATCAAGGCATCCAATCGATGAGCTCAACACAACCTTAACACCTCAGGGGCGGAAGAAACCTCAAGCTGGGATGACCAAAAAAATATAAGAATGTGCACAACCATCACCAACGATATCACCAAACAGCCACCTGAACAAACCACGGAGAAACTCAAACACCACACCGCAGATTCACGCCTGTCGGTGAACTCTGCCAAGTACACCATAATCGAGACAAACACCATGACAAAATAAAAACTCTCCGTCGCATCCTGACGAGAGCAAAAATTATATCGCATAGGGGGATAGAAAGGTGTGTGAGAGTATATTGAACTTCCAGATATAACAATAAGCAATTAAATTTCAATGATCAGGATTTCTAAAGCAGCCGAAATAAAATTACATTTTAAATAACAAATTAAATCTAACAGAGTCCAGTCCAATGAAAGATAAGTACAGTCAACAGAAAGGGAAATGTGCCCTCAAGTCGGGGGAAGCCCGACACTGGGAAACGCGGGCTGCATAGAATTAGGGCACATCGGAATCTCCAGCCACGAGGTAGAACAGCTACACCTAAAAAGTCATGGGTGAGCCTCGTGTCACTGGCTCAGTAGGGATCCTGCAGAACCCTACCGTAAAACATGCAGTAATAGCAGTGCTACACTAAAGTAAAGCAGTAACAAAGCAGGAGTAGGAACAACTGTAAAAGTAAAGAGGAAAGCCATAACATTGAAACACGGCAGCCGAAGAAACCTCGGCCCTCTAAACTACTCCTAACAGTAACAGAAAGGTGAACTTCGATCTTACAAAGTTGGGCATTACCAATCCATTATCAAATCATGAAACCCTATCGGGAAAAGCCTACCAAAATAGGTAAAATCCTGCCAAAGACCTACACAGTCAAAGGCACAAACATACACAAGCTCACCATCGTGTACGCCAGACTAGACTAGACCGCGAGTGAAGCCAACACAGACTACCTGACAAGTCACGTCAATCATGAGGGAAACCAGCCACGAAAGCACAAGTCACAAGAGTCATGCGTCAAGTGACAGAAGCACCTCCTCACTAGAAGAACAGCCAGATGTGTCCACTAACGTCTTACACTACGCCACAAGTATCTTGCACTCGCCTAGAACGACGATAACTGAGACACTCACAAAGAACCAAGTACAAGGAACAACAGTACCAAGTACAACCGTAACGAGTGACTAGTCAGGGTCATGCCCGTCGGCGCTAGTCCAACTGCCCTTGACCACTTGTGCAGACACAAGCCCAATGCCTTGAGCCAGGTCTCTATCTAGTTTTCTCCTTTAATAGGACGCTACCGCAAAGCAAGTGGGCCCACGGAAACTAGCCTAAAAACCATCTGTCGGGAACTGCCCCGCCACTACTCCTAGGTGGGCCGACACACAAGAAAGTCTCGTAAGGGTACAACTAGTGGAGGCTCACTAGACACAAAGACTCCAAATCAGTGAACACCGAAGTACAAACATGGTAAGCACACCTGTCGCACGTACTACGGACCACAATGCAACATGCAACTTTTACCAGACTCAGGACAGTCAACTAGACCTGCTGATAACGATCGTTGAGTCACAAAACTCGGGTCAACATCGTCGCACATCACAGCAATACGCTATTAATCAGCCTAGTCCCTAAGCCAAAATCATGGTAAAACACATTAACGATGAGTCCTTGGCCTCCGAGCCACACCACAGACTCATAATTCCGCATAACACGGAACACAGAACATGAGGGATCACCAAAAGCCCTCAAACCATATGCATGCAAACCGAGGCAAGATACCTCCAAGCGCCCAAAACTATGTCTCGATCCTCACAGGATAGATGAGACACTCACGAGGTCACATGTCAACCACTGGGTCACAACCGGGTTGACCAGAAACCATAATGACCCTCGAAATAACACAAAACAATACTCGGTACAATGGCCTTCTTAGACAACCTATAACACAGTCACAACCCTCGTAGGACATCCAAGACATCGACGGGAACAGTGGGCTAACCACGGGCTCAAAGCCACAATAACCGGAAGGAACACAACACTACGCACTGTTCGGGATAAAATCACTCCTCCGGAATCCATTAACACACATATGACTCTCACAGGACACCGAAGGCATCCATCGAGCCAAAAGTCAACAAGGCATCACATCTTGGGTTCACCGGAGCCCGAAACAGCTCAAATAAAACACGAGAAATGGCAAATATTAACGCGCTCTTACTCTGTGTCGCGATCATTAACGCGGTGCTTACCTTAGGTGCGACAACACAGAAACAAGTAGATCGCGCGCAACACCTATGGCGTGTTAACGAGATCACGCCTATCACATAGGGCGCATTCTCAACCGCCAACTATTTATTTATTTAATGCGATAAATCATAAATGCACTCGCCACAAAGGGTGCGTTCATTGCGATCACGCCTATCTCCTAGATCGCGTTCAACAAGATCGCGCTCATTACATGTAACGCAATCCTAACCGCATCAACTGTTCATCTTCGACATGAAACGCGGTGCATCATTGTAGCGCGTTCCCTGATAACGCGGCGCAACTGACGAGTGCCTTCTCATCATGGAGCGAAAATTGAAAAATCCGCACAAAAACCAATTTTCCACGCCCTAATCATCGCCAGAACGATGGGGAAACACCCATAACCACATTGTCGACCTTCCATAAGCCAAAAGGGGTCAAAATAACCACAAAAACGCAAGAAACGGGCGATTCTCACGAATCGACCCAAAACGACTCACAAGAACATCCGGGCTCATACCGGCTCCGATTCTCAACCAAATTCAGTAAAACTGGTGGGAAATGAATCCCAACATGCCAAAGGTTCAAATGAAACCATTTAAACTAGAAATCGTCGCCTGGAACGGCGAACACGGCTCACACCCCCCGAACATGCTTTTCGCCCAATCAAAGCAATACCCGCTCAAACTCACACCGTTCGGCTCCAAATCGTGAGAGAACGCAGAAAAAGAGTAGGGCATATGTCCCCCTACCTCCACCGAAGATCTCACGCGCCGAAACGACCACGATGCACCGAAAACCATCACACGAATCGTACGTCGGCTTCGAATCCACCGAGGGATCGCGCCAACGCCATGCCCCATTCCTCGCACCAGCACCCTCCAAAACAAATCCACGACATCCCTGCCTCGTCCACCTCGCCACGGTCGCACGCCCCGCTGAGAGAGGAGAAGAGAGGAGAGAGAACAGAGGGGGAGAGAGTGAATGGCGGTGAGGAGAGAGGAAGGAAGAAAAAGAAAAAGAAAATGGAAATTATGCAATTTCCGTAAAATTCAATTTTTGGCACAAAATTTTGTAAATTCAGAAAAATATGAAAAATAGTCCTCGCGATCCTCGGAACGAGTGTAACGCACCTGTAGCGTCCTCGAGTAGCAAAACTCAACGGTAAATTCTCCACAAGGTTCCGCAAGTTATATGAGGGAAAAACCCGCGTGGATCGTAAAACACGTATCAGGACCCACGAAAGCAATCCGATAGCTCTCCGATTCCGATCCGAAGAATCCCGGATATTATAGTCCTCCCCCTTAAAGGAATTTCATCCTCGAAATTCACGGAGCTAACAAGTGAACAAGGGAAGAAGAAACCCAAAACACTAGCTACGCTCTCCAAGCATCAGCCAAACTTTAAACACAAAACACGATAACACAATTCTCAAAAAACATAATTGAGAGGGACACTACCAGACCACAATCACAGGCACACGCTCTGGATCTCAAGACACACTGATCCACAGAATGAGCATGGCACACCAGTGAACACAAGTCTGACACCTCTGAAACAAGGCAACGTCGCTTACGTCTCACAGGGAATGGAGACACGACCCATGCCACGAAACAGCTACCAATAACACACGGCAGACACAATAAGCATCAGCTTAAACAAGGAAACACAGTCCTCTCAGCTGACTACTCCAAATCATCGGCTTCCGCACCAAGATCAACCATGAAACTAGCACGTAGAACGCCAACGACAACACTGGACCATGAGCATAATCAAGTCAGTCCTCACTCAGACATTACATCTGATTCAAGTCGCCTGCCAATTCTACCACAACAGAAGAGTATAGCAAAACTAACCGACAAGACCTCGGTCCACACAATGCCAAATCAGACTCACAGGGAACTCGTCCCAAGCTAAACACAACCACAAAGCTTTCAGCAACGGCACGACAACCAACAACATCAAGGCACACATAGCCAAGACAATAATCACACCGAGGAAACAAATCTCTCGGCCGGTAAGAATCGTCCAACCAACGATCCTCGACCAGTGGGTTATAAGCCCACATGCTTCCGCTGTGCACTCAAACAACGCACACAGGCATCAAGAACACCTCGGCATCCGCATCTCAGAACACTCTCGGTGCCATCGTAATTCATGAAACTGTAATATACCACGCCTCGAGTACTGATCCTGCTAACAACCGTTCATAAGTCGCCAGAGTGCAAAGCATGAAGAGCATCAGCTTCAGCACAAAGCACAAAGAACACATGTCTCAGCCTATCCTAACATCTTGAAACAATAACAGAACCTTCTCAGCACAACAGCCGCCAAACACGGCACATCGGACACGGTGCACAACGGCCCCCAAACACAAACTGGGTCCAAAAACAAGCAACCGCCGAACAAAGGCAAATAAAGTTTAGAACTAACATTGTCCACACTTAAGTAGACACAAGACAAAGGCTTCACAGAGATAGCACTTCCAAGGCTTACATCGAAAAGACACCACCAGACAAGATGAGAAGGATCAAGCTCGACTAACAATAGCTCACCAGGAAGGATAATCCTAGGTTCGCCCGAGCATTCTCTCAATCAAGGCATCCAATCGACTAGCTCAACACAACCTTAACACCTCAGGGGCTAAAAAAACCTCAAGCTGGGATGACCAAAACAACATAAGAATGTGCACAGCCATCACCAATGATAGCACTAAATAGCCACCTGAACAAACCACGGAGAAACTCGAACACCACACCGCAGATTCAGGCATGCCGGTGAACTCTGCCAAGTACAGCATAATCGGGACAAACACCTGGGCGATCGACCGAGCCCCAGCAGTTGGTCGATCGACCCATTTAGGTCGATCGATCCAGGGGTGTTGGTCAACCGAAATTCAGTTCTATGGCCAATTTTTGCCCCCAGTCGACCCGATCATGACCCATTGGTCGATCTATGACCCCGTGGCTGTCCCGGACACCCCGTGGGTACCGTGACCGGGTTTTGGGGTGTCCGGAGGTGCCGTGTTGCCTCGATTAGCATGCCCATGGGTTTTGAAGGTCCGGGTGACACCGTGTGCTCCGGGCTTTTGTGTATAAGCTACATCCTGTCACCGTGTATCGGTATAAGTGTGGAGGGCTATCCCCGCATGCCGTTTAGCTTTCTCGGAAGGCGGTTTCCATGTGGGCCATGCATATGGCTTATGAACCGCAGGTTCTGTGACCCAGCCTGGGGTTGGTGGTTTTCTTAGATTTCCCCTGAAGAGGGATTTGTTGGCCCATACTAGATTGCGGACAAGAAGGGGGGTTGAATTGTCCCCCAGTCGAGATGGCGGATTTTAAAAACAATCTAATCAAATTATAGCGAAATCAAAATTAACTGCGTTAATTAGCTTAAACTAAACCGAAGTGAGATTTAGGTTCACTCAATCTTTCTGATCTCACTCGAATAAACAATGCACTCATTTGATCGAGCCTTACCCAAACACGAATAGCAGAGTAGCAAAGTGTAGTGGTGTAGTGAAATAAAAATCAATAAGATAACCTGTGAATGGAGATAGGAGAAATAGACAATCACACAGGCATGCCACAAGGAACCCGAAGATTTTAAGGTGGTTCGGGACCACGACGGGCTCCCTACGTCCACCCCTCACCGAAACCCGGTGAGGCTTCACTACACGCTACGAGATGTAGCAACACGGGGACGAGCCCCAACAACACACACGCTACTTCCGCAGCAATACCCAACCACGGGGACTAGCTCCAAGCCGCTGCCATCGCAGCACACTCACACGCAGTTGGGGAACACACCCCGGACACAAAACTCACACGGAGACACAGCTCCGTCTACACACAAACTTGGGGAAACTTGCCCCGCAAATGATCCACACACTCGGAGACGTAGCTCCGCCTTCACACACAAGTATTCTTAGTTTAACAAAATAGAAGGATATACAATGATCGCCCAAAATATTAATCTATGCTCAAATAAGAGAGTAAAAATGAGAGATGAAGAGATCCCCCTCAAATCTGCATTGAAGCCCATTTATAGATGAGGTAAGGTGCGCTGGAGATCATTCCTCGGAGTAGAAGTTGATCAAGCTTGTATGAGACGTCACGGGTAGAAGGTCCAGCAGTCTCGCTCACAGTTGCAACTCATATCGGCAGGGATGGCACGGAGATGATGTTCCCTTGGTCTTCTTCTTCCTCCTCAAGGTGCGTCGCCCTCTCTCCTTTCCTACAAGCAGATAGAAAGCATTAGCCCAAAAAGTTGTTTTTCCCTCGATAGATTTTACAACATACATATACCCAAAGAAAGCCAGATTAAAAAGACATGATTATCCTTCTAAAAACCCTTCAAAAACACACCCAATAGATGGGAGAAACCCTAAGGGTAATATGGTAAAAAGTCAAGCAAGATGGACCAAGAAAACCTGAGTTCGAAACCAAAATGGCAAACCCGACTCAAGTCACCCAGAAGAAGTGTCGACTCAAGGAGTCGACACTTTCTTCAACCCATTCTATCCCGTTTAAAAAAAAGGACCCAGGTTGAAAGAGTCGACTCTCAGAGTTGACTCTTTTCACTAGCAGTTATGTTGGCGTTAAGAACACCACACTTACCTGAAAGTGTCGACTCTTTGAGTCGACACTTTTCAGATAACATACTGTCTACGTGAACAGCAGACTCCAGAGCACCTAGAGTCGACTCAAGGAGTCGACTATTGCAGTGTAGAAATAGAATATGGCCTAATGCAGCCCAATTAAGCCCAAAGCCATGGAGTATGTAATAAACCTAATTTAGCCACATGGAAATACCTCAAAAATACATTCTTACCATGACTTCAAGATTTGTGGACATTTAAGAACTTGCAACATTGAAATCACAAATTCATGTTAATCTAAATTCAATACAAGTGAATGAACCAACTTCATGCCATTTTTACACACATGACTAACACATCAACCTGCAGTGGACTTATGATGAATTGCAGCCACAAGCACAGGTGATACACATATTTCCAACCCATTCAAAACACAAGCTGCTCACTCCAAAAATGATTCAAGCAGTCCATTACCAAATAGAGTTCAACCAAGCTACTCATGAATACAAGTTCAGTCCTAAGTGGCCTGAACTCATACACATACTGAGAGCCAATGGAAGAACCCTTCAATAATTCAATCCAAGCAAACCTGAACGAACTCAATCCATTGTCAGCAAGGATCAAATTAAATCTATAGCCAATACATGACAATCTTAGTCAACATATCAAATAATGAATCAATCAACCTTTGTCAGAATAGATCAACCTGCATATGAATCCTATTTCAGACCAAGATAATCAAGTTCAGTCCAACTCAATATGAGTATGCCATATGTCATATGCATAAATCCTTCAACATATCAACTTTGATGATCCATGCAAAGTCAGCCCATTTTAAATTCAGTTCAATCAACCATATATGGCTAATGGATTACATGAGCTGTCCATAACAAGCCAAGCTTACACAGTCCATTAAACATGAAACCAAATTGATTAAATGTAAGGCATTTCAATTTCAGCTCAAGGATGGCCATTCAACCTGCAATATAATATATTGAAATGCAGCTTCACACATCAATTATGATTAAAGCAGCCCAACAATGAGTTTCATGATCAGACCAAGACTGTTTAGATCAGTCCAAGATTCTAGGTTCAGTCAAAAACAAGGCAGCTCAAACCAATACAAAACCAGCCAACTAAGGATCATTAAACCTCATTCAAAGGCACTTACAGACATGAATTTCCATGACTTAAACCCATCATATAAACCAACATGGAAACGAGTTTCACTTTCAAAATTAATCAGATTTCTGCATGAAGAAACCAAGACTTATTACCATCTAAACAATCCAAAACAAGAGACAAGATATTAAGACATATGAACAACCATCATACAGTCGCCCCCTCTCCTGTAGGGTCAGAAGCATGAATGATGACTTCTTTAAGGCACTAGATTCCACAGTTAAAATTAAAACATGACTTTCCATGCATTCATAAAAGTATGAGAGTCTTTCGAACAATTTTTCAAGATTAACATTAAACATTTGAACCCTTTTGTCAGCATGACTATCTTAATGAATAATATGCATGGAGTACAATGAAGGCCTTGTCAACCCATGAACTCTAACATGAAAACCCATTCATTTAAGTGAGATAAGGGCATCATGCAACCAAGTGCAAACATGAATCTCATTCAACCCAAATAGATCAATACTCATGTGAAGCACGATATTGAAGGACAAGTGAAATAGTGTTCATGAAAACCCTTGTACACATATGCAAACCACATAATATTTTGTAATCATCAAAACCATTATCTTATCAAAGATAAAGAGAGAGCGTAGCGAACCCCACAATCTCCCCCTTTTTGATGATGACAAAATATTGTGGCCATCTAAAACTCTTTCTCCCCCTTTGGCATAATCAAAAAGTGGGGGGTTAGAGAACAATCAAATAGTTAAGTCCAACAGGAATGAAGTAGAACAAACAATCAAATGCGCACGAACCCATCAATAACCTACCATAAAAGGAAGGTGTGTGGACCATGAACACCAAGCAAGAATTTGGTAGATGATGAGCAATGTGCAAACAGTTTGAAATATGTTCAATTGTTCAATTTTTGAACTATGCACAAAAGGTATGACTGAATTAAACAATATGCAAGTGTTCCACTGAAAAGCACATTATTCTCCCCCTTTGTCATTAACAAAAACTGACTGCCAACATGGTTATTTAAGCTGATATGTACATGTATGATCAAAAGATGCATCAATATGAAATGATGTATGGTATGAACAAAAAAGGATCAAGGAATCAAGCACTCAAGCATGCATAATAAAATATATACTCAAGCAAGTCCCTTCGGGACAAGTGTAAGAATTATGCAATTAATTGTTGAACATGATGAACATGTGCAATACTAAGAAGGTCGTGCTTACATAAAGAAGGTACTGCATTAACTGTGAAAGACAACTGATTCACAAAGTACATTCACACAATCATACCCAAAGTGTATATGTGAAAAATTGAGTAATGAATTTCAAGGCAATATGGATATTCATATTTTCTGAAGAACACTAAAAAGAACTTATCATCCATACACTTTCATATACAATGCTTGAATATTGGTAGCTACGTATAAACCTAATTATTTTTTAAATTACTATAAATGATGTGACTAACCTTTTGACACGAGTTGTACCCTTTATCTCAGGGGCACTTACCGGTTACTCAGTTTTGTCACTTATATTAAATGTGTGTTGTCACTTTTCGGTGTGAGTTGTACCCTTTGTCTCAGGGGCACTTCTCGACTACTCGGTGCCAAACCCACTTATTTTTAATAGTGGATTTACTTCACTTTTCGACACGAGTTTCCTCCTTTATTTCAGGGGGGATTCCCGGTTACTCGGATCCACGTTCCACTTATTCAGATTTTTGGTGGGGCAAACAACTTTTTCCTCACGAGACATGTGATTTCCATGTAGAGATTCAAGAGCCCTTAGGAGTGTTGAGTAGAATAACTGAAATCTTTATTAAATTGAATCATTTATATCAAAAAGTGTAATTTGTCAGGGTGGTTTTACTGAATGTAAGAAATGAATTAGTTCTTACAGTTATGTCTCCCCCTAAGTGTATGCACAATTGTGAGATGAACCTCCCCCTTAATATATGTCATGTAACAAACATGTCTAAATCAATACAATTTCATCTAGCAAGGGAAAAAGGTCGTAGGATGTAATCAAGGAAGGGTGATATGATATATACACTCAAACATCTATCAAGGTAAAATTTTCACACAAGTTGATTACCGGTACATGGCTGAGAACGTAGGTCCGAAGACCACCATCAAGCATGGGGAAGACTTCCAGTTGGACAAAATCCAACCTTCCACGATCGCCATTTGATATACTGGATAATCATGGCATTCAAGCACACAAATATGTCAAGTATATGCACGTAACCGAACAGATGATCAAAGACTTTCTTTATGTACAAGTATGCAAAGATGTGTATGATATGTGCAGTCTGTATCATGTAACTAAGTATATGTTCTATGTATGTAAAAATGAACTATTATTTGCAAGATGTGAGTAAAAGTATGAAAGAGTTTATGCACAGACCAGAGCATTCAAAACTGAATTATTATTTACAAAACAAAAGAAAAGGTGTGTATATGAAACTATATATGTACAATGTTAAGCATTCAGAGCTAAAATTATTCACAAGATATGTAAGAAAAAGTGTTCAAGTCATCTAAACATTTTTCTCCAAACTCAAATTTCACTTTTTCAGATTTTTCAAAATGAACCTAAACAAAATGACTTTCAAAACCAAACTATTTTTCTTTCTCACCTTGAGAGTCCTTTATTTATTAACATTCCTTGGCCTCAAGACCCCCCAGTAAAACAGCTTCTCATTTTGGACATTTGGGTACCCAAGCCATCTTGGGTCCCGAGAGGTTAGTGGTAACACGAACATATGAATTCCTATATCTCCTAGCAAATCGATCATCATCAAATCTCATTGTGGAGCAATCATCCATAGAATGACCATTCTCACTACAATAATAACAATAAGAAAATTTTCTTTTCATGGACCATTTTCATCATTTTTCATTGAAAAGCAATTATTCATCATATGTCCAAATTCACCACAATAATGACATGAAAAATTCTTTTTGACATACCACTCATCATTTTTCTTTGTGAAATAATTTTCAATAACATGTCCATGTAAGTCACAGTAGAAACAATGAATATTGAAGTTTTTCTTCATAGATTTTTCATGATTTTTAGAATCATCAACAACTTTCATTTTTTCAATGACTCATTATCATCAAACTTCATTAAAAAATAATCATACATGTCATGACCAAATTTGCTACAATAAAAACATGAAACATTCCTTCTTTTTCTTGAAGCATGAACAAACTCAGCAGTGGGGGATTTTTCATACACACAATGACAATCAATGATATTTTCTTATTTTTGATTTCCTTTGTCACACATGGAGAAGGACTCATTTACACTCTTAATTTAATTTTCCAAAGATGCAATGTGCAATTTAGACTTAGCAATTTCTCCTTCACACAATGCAAGTTTATCATTCAAGAGAGAATTAATAGTTTTATAACTTGCAATCTCTTGTTCCATAGCATGAACATTTTCAAAGTCATCAACAACTACACTTTTTCCTTTTTCAAGTGAATTGAGTTTTTCAATCAGCACATTATTTTGATCTTTGAGATTTTCTACTTCTTCAGCAAGCTTTTCATTTTGAACCAGCTCATTGAGTAATATCTGATCACTATCTGAACAGTTCAATTTTCCTCTTAGATCCTTTTCAATGTTTTCAAGTTCTGAAATCTTAGCCAATAAAGATTCATTTTCCTTTCTAAAACGTGTAATGGTTTCTTTATGGCTATCAACCTCATACACATGTGACTCAACAAACTTTTCAAACTCAATGCATTTATCACAAAAGAAATCCTCAACATGAGTGTTTTCAATTTTCTTTTTCAATCGTTTGTTTTCAGATTTTAATGTTCTATATCTATCAAACAATTCATCATAAGCATTCATCAACTCATCATAGCTAAGCTCATCCTCTTCATCAGAGTCAGAATTTACCTTTGAACTCTCCTTGCTTTGACGATCATTGTTGCTTGCCACAAGGCATTCCTCATTCCAACTCTCTTTTTGGGCTTCCTTTAGCCCATCCCAGATCTCTTTGGCTGACTTACAAGATGAAAGAAAAGTAAATTAATTAGTGTCCAAGGTAGCCTTAAGAGCATTCAAAATAAACAAATTACCAGAATTCATTCTCTTATGTTCATCAGTCCATCTTAACTCATTTTTGGGTAAAGCGTGAGGACCATGAGTGATTAATCTCATAAGCTTCGGATCAATACCAGAAATCAAAACACATAATTTACCACACCATAGAGAATAATCAAAACTATCAAAGATAGGAAAAGAATCCACACCAGCCATCATGAGCAGATCTTTTCTCCTAAACTGTGAGGTCTGGGAATGAAAATCAGAGACTGCGCTCTGATACCAATTGTTGGCCCAGACTAGATGACAGACAAGAAGGGGGGTTGAATTGTCCCCCAGCCGAAATGGCAGATTTTAAAAATAATCTAATCAAATTACAGCAGAATAAAAATTAACTACGTTAATTTGCTCAAACTAAACCGAAGTGAGATTTAGGTTCACTCAATCTTTTCGATCTCACTCGAATAAACAATGCACTCATTTGATCGAGCCTTACCCAAACACGAATAGCAGAGTAGCAAAGTGTAGTGGTGCAGTGAAATAAAAATCAATAAGATAAACTGTGAACGGAGATAGGAGAAATGGACAATCACATAGGCATGCCACAAGGAACACGGAGATTTTTAGGTGGTTCGGGACCACGATGGGCTCCCTACGTCCACCCCTCACCGAAACCCGGTGAGGCTTCACTACACGCTACGAGACGTAGCAACACGGGGACGAGCCCCAACACCACACACGCTGCTTCCGCAGTAATACACAACCACGGGGACTAGCCCCAAGCCGCTGCCATCGCAGCACACTCACACGTAGTCGGGGAACACACCCCGAACACAAAACTCACATGGAGACATAGCTCCGTCTACACACAAACTCGGGGAAACTTACCCCGCAAATGATCCACACACTCGGAGATGCAGCTCCGCCTTCACACACAAGTATTCTTAGTTTAACAAAATAGAAGGATATACAATGATCGCCCAAAATATTAATCTATGCTCAAATAAGAGAGTAGAAATGAGAGATGAGGAGATCCCCCTCAAATCTACATTGAAGCCCATTTATAGAAGAGGTAGGGTGCGCTGGAGATCATTCCTCGGAGTAGAAGTTGACCAAGCTTGTAGGAGATGTCATGGGTAGAAGGTCCAACAATCTTGCTCACAGCTGCAACTTAGATCGGCAGGGATGGCACGAAGATAACGTTCCCTTGGTCTTCTTCTTCCTCCTCAAGGTGCGTCGCCCTCTCTCCTTTCCTGCAAGCAGATAGAAAGCATTAGCCCAAAAAGTTGTTTTTCCCTCGATAGATTTTGCAACATACATATACCCAAAGAAAGCCAGATTAAAAAGACATGATTTCCCTTCTAAAAACCCTTCAAAAACACACCCAATAGATGGGAGAAACACTAAGGGTAATATGGTAAAAAGTCAAGCAAGATGGACCAAGAAAACCAGAGTTCGAAACCAAAATGGCAAACCCGACTCAAATCGCCCAGAAGAAGTGTCGACTCAAGGCGTCCACACTTTCTTCAACCCATTCTGTCCCATTTAAAAAAACATGACCCAGGTTGAAAGAGTCGACTCTTTTCACTAGCAGGTCTGTTGGCGTTAAGAACACCACACTTACCTGAAAGTGTCGACACTTTTAGTCGACACTTTTCAGAGAACATACTGTCTACATGAACAGTAGACTTCAGAGCACCAAGAGTCGACTCAAGGAGTCAACTCTTGCAGTGTAGAAACAGAATATGGCCTAATGCAGCCCAATTAAGCCCAAAGCCATGGAGTATGTAATAAACCTAATTTAGCCACATGGAAATACATCAAAAATACATTCTTACCATGACTTCAAGATTTGTGGACATTTAAGAACCTGCAACATTGAAATCACAAATTCATGTTAATCTAAATTCAATACAGGTGAATGAACCAACTTCATGCCATTTTTACACACATGACTAACTCATCAACCTGCAGTGGAATTATGATGAATTGCAACCACAAGCACAGGTGATACACATATTTCCAACCCATTCAAAACACAAGCTGATCACTCCAAAAATGATTCAAGCTGTCCATTACCAAATAGAGTTCAGCCAAGCTACTCATGAATACAAGTTCCGTCTTAAGTAGCCTGAACTCATACACATACTGAGAGCCTATGGAAGAACCCTTCAATAATTCAATCCAAGCAAACCTGAACGAACTCAATCCATTGTCAGCAAGGATCAAATTAAACCTATAGCCAATACATGACAATCTTAGTCAATATATCAAATAATGAATCAATCAACCTTTGTCAGAAATAGATCAACCTGCATATGAATCCTATTTCAGACCAAGACAATCAAGTTCAGTCCAACTCAATATGAGTATGCCATATGTCATATGCATAAATCCTTCAACATATCAACTTTGATGATCCATGCAAAGTCAGACCATTTTCAATTCAGTTCAATCAACCATATATGGCTAATGGATTACATGAGCTGTCCATAACAAGCTAAGCTTACACAGTCCATTAAACATGAAACCAAATTGATTAAATGTAAGGCATTTCAATTTCAGCTCAAGGATGGCCATTCAATTCAACCTGCAATATAATATATTGAAATGCAGCTTCACATATCAATTATGATGAAAGCAGCCCAACCATGAGTTTCATGATCAGACCAAGACTGTTTAGATTAGTCCAAGATTCCAGGTTCAGTCAAAAATAAGGCAGCTCAAACCAATACAAAACCAGCCAACTAAGGATCATTAAACCTCATTCAAAGGCACTTAGAGACATAAATTTCCATGACTTAAACCCATCATATAAACCAACATGAAAACCTGTTTCACTTTTAAAATTAATCAGATTTCTACATGAAGAAGCCAAGACTTATTACCATCTAAACAATCCAAAAGAAGAGACAAGATATTAAGACATATGAACAACCATCATACAGTCGACCCCTCTCCTGTAGGGTCAGAAGCATGAATGATGACTTCTTTAAGGCACTAGATTCCACAGTTAAAATTAAAACATGACTTTCCATGCATTCATAAAAGTATGAGAGTCTTTCAAACAATTTTTCAAGATTAACAAGAAACATTTGAACCCTTTTGTCAGCATGACTATTTTAATGAATAATATGCATGGAGTACAATGAAGGCCTTGTCAACCCATGAACTCTAACATGAAAACCCATTCATTTAAGCAAGATAAGAGCATCATGCAACCAAGTGCAAACATGAATCTCATTCAACCCAAATAGATCAATACTCACGTGAGGCAAGATATTGAAGGACAAGTGAAAGAGTGTTCATGAAAACCCTTGTACACATATGCAAACCACATAGTATTTTGTAATCATCAAAATCATTATCTTATCAAAGACAAAGAGGGAGCGCAACAAACCCAACAATCTCCCCCTTTTTGATGATGACAAAATATTATGGCCATCCAAAACTCTCTCTCCCCCTTTGGCATAATCAAAAAGTGGGCGTTTAGAGGAATATTCAAATAGTTAAGTCCAACATGAATGAAGTAGAATGAACAATCAAATGCGCACGAACCCAGCAATAACCTACCATAAAAGGAAGGTGTGTGGACAATGAACACCAAGCAAGAATTTGGTAGATGATGAGCCTGTGCCTACCCACCCGGGGGTGGTGGAGAGCTAGACCCGGGAGTGACGATTTTTAGGCTGGTTTGCCGTAGGGCCTGCCACTGTAGCGGCTCGAGCCCGGGCCGAGAGGAAAACCAGCTAAAGGGTCTGACGTCGTGCAGTCAGTCAGTGTGTGCACACATGGTCGGGGACTTCGGACGTGTGCTGACGAGCACGACCCCGACTAGACCCTTGTCCCATGGTTACTAGTATGGTGTCTCAATTTTACCTAGGGCGAGGGAGACACCTGGGGCGCGGATTAAGTCGTTAGTGGACGCATCCGGCCTTGCTTCTAGTGGGCAGTACTCCTATCACATGAGATGCGTTTCTTCGTATTTCTTCGGGTGGTTTCCGAGTGTCTTCCTGACACCGAGGTCTAGAGTTCCTGGTAGGGTTACCAAGGTTGCACCTGTAGACCATGTAGGGTTCACGACCGCGTGGTCATGACTACTTCCCCAGACCGTGTAGTCTTGAGTTAGGCCTTCGTCTGTGAGGATGAGCCTTCACGACAGAGTTGTCGTGGCATTCTTCTGGCAGTGTAGCCAGAATTTCCCCTCATTTGGTAGTCCCCCGAATGTGAGATCGGGGCATGCTTTTTGTACCCTTAGGAGTAGCTTAGAGCCGTGGTTCCAGCGGCTACTGAGTTTCCTATTCTTTTACGGTTGTTCCTTCCGCCGTTATTATTGTCATTGCTACTCCCGATGTTGATGTTGTTAGCACTGCTTTTATTTATCGCCGTGTTTTGTGGTAGGGTTCCATGGGACCCTTATTGAGCCTGTAATACCCTAGATTCTTATCGGATCTTTCGGATCCTTTTTGGAGAGTTTCGGATCACTTTTGTAGGTCCCGAGTTGAGTTTTACGATCTACGTGGGTTTTTCTCTCGTACTAGTTACGGAACTCTGTGGTGAGTTTATTTCTCAGTTCATCGACTCGAGGACGCTACAGTTACGATGTACACTTTGAGAGGATCGTTTCGACTATTTTTACGTATTTTTTTGAATTAGTGGATTTTCGGCTCAAATATCAGAATTTTCAGAAATTAGGAAAATTCCTAATTTCTTTTCCTTTTTCTTTCCTTTTCTTCTTTCCCTTCTCATTCACTGCTGTGACCCTCTCTCTCTCTCTCCTATTTTCTCTCTTCTCTCGCCCTTTGCTCCGGCTGCAGATGGAGGAGGCACGGGCAGGTTGAGGAGATGCCGTGGGAGTGGTCCGGAGCGCGATGGGGTGAGGATCGGACCGTTTCTAGCGTGATCCCAAACAGTGGATTCAAAGCTGATGGTCGAGCTCATGACGTGGTTTTTGGCGTGGTTTAGTCACTTCGGTACACGGAATCTTTGGTGGAGGTAGGGAGACGGATCACTGACTTCTCTTATGCGTTCCCTCGCAGTTTCGTGCCGAACAGTGCGCATTCGAGTGAGTTTCGTTCAATTTTGGGAAAAGCATGCTCAGGGCGTGTGCGTCGGGTTCACCCAAAAACGGCGACGATTTTCAGCTAAATTAGTTTCATTGTGACCCCCAGCATGTCTATATTCCATTTCCGCTGATTTCATGTTGATTGGTTGTCATTTGGGGCCGATACAAGTCCAGGAACCCCGATGACCCAATTAGGGTCGATTCGTTGGAATCGCCCGTTTCTTGCGATTTAGTTGTTGCATGGACCCTTTCCGGTTTGTGGAAGGTTATTTTTGTCAATTAGGTTTGTTTCCCCTTCGTTTAGATGCGAATGGGACGTGGAATGGCCGAGATCGGTCATTTCCCCTATTTTCCCGCCGTATCGTCCTTGCGGTCGTTTCAGAGATCGCTACAGGTCTCTGGCGGCCCCACAATGGACCGCCACACTCCATAGTGTGTCGGTTAGTTTTAGGTCGGCTGAGGTTGGCGGCCCAACCTCTGACCGCCACTTGCCTCTGGGGGCCCTATGGTGGTGCGCCAAGGTTCATTTTTCCTCGATTCTAGCGTAAGTCGGTTCAGCTTAGCGGTCGTACGATAAACCACGACGCTTGCTGTAGCGGCCCTAGTCTTGACCGCTACGGTCCGTTGAATGAGTCAACGGGTGTATGTCGGTTCGAGTTGGCGTCCCTAGTTCTGACCGCCAATGACCTGTAGCGCGCCTTTGTTAGGTCGCTACTGTCCTTTTGACCGGGTCAATGTTTTAAGTCAGTTGGCCTTAGCGGCCTAACCTTCGACCGCCTCTTCCTTGTAGGGCGCCCTTCTTAGTCCGCTACAGTCTGTTTGTCTTAGGTCAATGTCTTAGGGCGGTTAGTGTGGCGGCTCATTCTTAGACCGCCTTAGTCCGTGTAGCGAGTCTTTATTAGACCGCTATGGTGGTTTAACTGGGTGAGTCGGTTCGAGGGTTGACTAAGTGTAGCGGCCATATCTTCGAACACCACTGTCATCTCGCGGCCCAGTGTAAGATCGCCAGAGTCTTTGCCTCTGTGTGTGTAGCGGCTTCTTTCTTTGCTGCTTGTGTTACTTAGCAGCTGAGTGATGTACCACTTGCGTCCCAGAGGATGGTTTACCGGTATTTTGGTTTCCGATTGTCTTGGCTTGACCTTATGGTTTGCCTACTGACCCGTGGATGTCTGTTGACGTCCTATGAGGGCTATGACCATGTTATGAGGTAGCCAAGGGTACTTGCGAGTCGTTGTCAGGTTCTGGTCAACCCGGTGTGACCCAGTGGTTGACACGTGACCTTGTGTGTGTCTCGACTATTCTGGATAGATCGAGACAGTGGTTCTGGATGCCTTGAGGTATCGTCTTACCTCAGTCTGTGTGTCCAGGTGTGTTGAGGGTCTTGGTGATTCCTCAGGTTTCCGTGAGTCATTTTATGTGGATGTGTCGTTTCCTTTGACTTAGGATTAGACCGATTGGTGGCTTGTTCCGCCATTGCACGATGATCTTAACCTCGAGTCGTGAGACTCAAGGATCGTTGTGTTAGCATGTCTAGTTGTCCTGTCCTGAGTTCATTGGCAGTATGGTATGTTGCCTTGGTGCTTTGTAGTACGTGCGATAATGCTTTCTCGGCCTGTCTAGACTCCAGCACTCATGTTTCCGAGTCTCTGTGTCTAGTGAGCCTCCACTAGTCGTAGCCTGACGACACATTCTTGGTGTCGGCCCACCTGGGAGTGGTGGTTGAGGCAGTTCCCGAGATACGGTTTTTAGGCTAGTTTCCGTGGGCCCCTGCTTTACGGTAGTGCCCTGCTGGGTGGGAAAACTAGCTAGAGGTCTGGCTCTAGGCATGAGCTGGTGTGTGCACACATGGTCAAGGGCGTTTGGACGACCGCCCACGGGCGTGACCCTGACTAGTCACTCATTACTATAGTTCCTGTTCTGATTCAGTGAGTATCTCAGTCTCTGTCGTTGTCGGTGTCCGTAGTGAGATACCTGTGGCGCAGTGTAAGACGTTAGTGGACGCATCTGGCTGTTCTTCTAGTGAGGAGGTGCTTTCATCACGTGACACGTGACTCTCACATTTCTCATGCGTCGTGACCTCTTCAGGTTAGTCTTTTCTTTGCCTTACCCGTGGTCAGTGTTGTATGGTATGCACGATGATCCAGTCGAGTATGCTTTTGTGTCTGTGTCTGTCTAGGTCTTTTCTAGGCCTTTTATCTATTTTCATCGGCCTTAGTTCTAAGGCTGGTGTTTTACCGACGGATCGGTAACTCCTGACTTTGTGAGATCAAGGTTTACCTTTTTGTCGCTGTTTGGAGTAGCTTAGGGAGCCGATCTTCTCTCGATAGCCGTGTTCTCATTCTTTACGATTTTGCTTTTCCCTTTTCTTTTAGCTATTTCTACTCCTTCTGTTCTGACTTTCTTTTACAGCTTTCTTATTGTAGTTTAGCTTTTCCTGCTTTACTACTACTGCTATTTTAGCTATTGTTCCGTGTTACTGCGTATTTTTCAGTGGGGATCCGTGTGACCCCTACTGAGCCAGTGACACGAGGCTCACCCCAGCTTTTCAGGTGTGGCGCTCTTCTTCCTTCGCGGTTCCTGGTGTGGCATGCTCGTAATTGCTAGTGGTACCTGTGTCGGGCTTCCCCCTACCTTAGTGTACGTCTTTCTTTCTATCGACTATACTTGTCTTTCCTTTGGACTGGACTCTAGTATAATTGTTAATTTTAACTATTAATTAAAAAGTAATTTTATTTCTGCTACTTTAGCAAACCTGATTAATGAAATTTAATTGCTTACTATTATAACTACGACTTCAATGTACTACATGACATTCCTTTTATCCCTTCGGAGCTTTACAGCTTTTGGGAGGCTTCACAGGTTCCAAGCGGTATCGGGTCTACTCGGTAGTCCTATCGGGTATAACCGGTATCCGGAGTCCTGGTCGTCACAGGTGCTAACAGAGCGGTTGTTGTGTGAAATTACATGGGAATCCAAGATATACAGTGTCGTTCTAGGTGAGTCGGAATTTTCTCTCTTCCATTTTCTTGTGAGAGAAACTCTGGTTTTCCCGCCGTTTTCTCTTTGTGCGTCTCCCTCCTTGCCGACCATGGCCGGCGTGGTGGGAGGTCCTCTGCCTCCTCTGGTGCCGCCGGAGACAGCTCCATCTGCATCTCAAGTGGTCTCTCGTCGAACCTTTGCGTAGGAACTCATGGAGTCTAAGTTTAGGCCAACGATTCCAATTCCGGTGAAGGAACCTGCTTTCATCGATCGGGGAGAGCCTGCGGTGTTCTTCACCAAGGCGGATGTCCAAGCGTCTCTCCAATTCCTTTCTTTCTCCGTTGTTGCCAAATGTTCTTATGGTCGGCCTAATTTTTCTGACATCAAAAGCTGCTTGATGCAGTGGCTGGATTTAGTTTCTGATTTTATCATTAGTGAATTGAACCTGCGACACCTGCTCTTCTGATTTTCTTGCGAATCAGACTTCTTGAAGTTGCTGATACAGAACAATCTCTACATTAAGGGATTCATGTTTCGTTTCTTCCGCTGGACACCGGAGTTTAACTTTGATGCATATCCGCCGACGGTGCCAGTCTGGATCAGCTTCCCAGCACTGCCTGCTAACCTGTATCACGCAGATTGCTTAGGGTCTATAGCTGGAAATTTTGAGAATGTGTTGCGCATTCATGAAAGAACTCTGGCTATGACGGATACATTAGAGGCCTGGATCTGTGTTGAGATGGATTTATCTACCTTGCGCAAGGAACGATTATGGATAGATTTGGTTGGAAATGGTTATTGGCAACCTGTAAATTACAACCGTGCTCCGCTACTTTGTTCCTTTTGTCATAAGCTTGGTCACGAAGTTGATGGTTGCAAGAAGAAGCAGGGAAGGTTGGCCAAAGCCTGATCAACAACAGAATCAGATCCCAAGTATCCCAAACAGGCTTTCAGGCCTCGGCTGGCTGATCCTCCGGCTGTTCGGCAAAATGTGGTAGTGGAGAACAAGTTTGAGATCTTACAACAGGCTGCGGAGTTACTGGAATAGGAACAAAATAACTCTGCCTCTAGCATCTATGTAGGGCCTCTTCAGGTCCTGGAGCACCAAGAGGGGGTGCCTCCAGGCCCTGTTCTTCAGCCCCCATCAAAATCTGACAATGGAATAGTCGGTGAGCTGGTACAATCAGCCAATCAGACAGTAGAAGACTCTTTATCCGATGTGGAGGTTTTATTACCAGAACTGGAGATTCATAAGGGCAGTACACTAATAGCGAATACCGCTTGTCTGGACAATGACATTTTGCAGTTCCAGTTACTGGAAAAGGGAGGTGAGAATGCTAGAAGTATACACAATGGTGGGATAGTAACTAGATCTAAAGCTAGATCGATGGAGGAAATCTTCCTAAATCCTCCATGATTTTACCAATCCTAATTTGGAATATTCGTGGGGTAGGGAACACTGCTTCCTGTAGAGGCTTAAAACACTTAGTTCAGTCTAATAAGGTCAATTTGGTGGCCATCAGTGAACCTATGTTGAGTATTAATAAAGCTCCTCAATTGGGAAGATATCTCAAGCTTGGGAGGTTTGTAGGTAACAACTCTACTGATTCTAAGATTTGGATATTCTGGCATGACAGTTATGATCTGGAGGTTATTACCTCCTCTTCTCAATATATCACTCTCGGACTGAAGGTGAGTAATTCATTCTGTACATATTATTCCTTTGTATATGCTTCTTGTGCTCTTCACCTTCGACAGTCCCTCTTCAGTGATCTAGCTCTTTTTGCTACTTCTATTACTATCCCCTGGTTGGTGGGAGGGGATTTTAATTGTGTCCTAAGGCCCTCAGAGAAGATAGGAGGCGGCCTCCCAGCTCTAGCTTCTATGTCAGAGTTTAACAATTTTCTTTGTTCTGCTGGCCTAATTGATGCTGGATTTCAAGGGCCTGCAATGACCTGGACAAATAATAGAGCTGGTATAGCTAACATACGGGCAAGGCTTGATCATGTATTAGTGAATAGCTCTTGCCACTCTGTGAATCCACTATTGACTATCAAACATTTATCTAGGGGTCCCTCTGACCATGCTCCCCTGCTCCTTAATACTGACAGTTTGTCGAACTGCCCTGGCCGCTTCATTTTCCAGAGGATGTGGTGTACCCACATATCCTTTAAACAGTGTGTTTCTGATGCTTGGCAGCAAACCAACATTAGTCATCCCAATGCCATGGTTCGGCTCTTTGTTAAATTGAAGACTGTTAAAGACTCTTTGCGAAAATGGAACAAGGAAGTCTTTGGGGATGTATTCTGCAATGTAAGTCTTGCTGAAGCTGAAGTGGCCCTTAAATAGAACACTTATGACTGAGACCCTTCTCTAATTCATAGAGAGGGGCTAAATGCTGCTAATGCTAGTCTCCGCCAAGCTTTACTTAGAGAGGAAATTTTCTGGAACCAGAAGTCCAGAGTAGAATGGATAGAATGTGGGGACAAAAACACCTCCTTTTATCATGCTGTTGCCTAATGTAATAGAAGGAGAAATGCAATCAAAAGATTGAAAGTAGGAGACCCTGAAGAATGGTGTGATAATCAGGAAACTTTGAGGAGTTATGCAGAGGCTTTCTTCAAGAACCTTTTCTCTACTGAGGAACACTTCATAAATCCAAACTTGATGGAATGCATTCCACAGGTTATAACTGAAGCTCAGAACTCTACTCTATGTGCCAAACCAGATGCTTCATAAGTCCGGAAAGCGGTGTGGTCTCTAAAGGGCTCCAGTTCTCCTGGCCCAAATGGTTTTTCTGGAGAATTCTATACATCAGTCTGGGATATAATTGGGCATGATGTTACTGAAGCTGTTAGTGCATTTTTTGAAGGCTTCCCTCTTCCAAGAGGTATATCTTCCTCTCTCATCACTCTAATCCCTAAGGTGCCAAAGCCCAGGTCCTTTAGTGATTTCAGACCTATAAGCTTGTGCAATTTTTCATATAAAATCATTTCTCGATTATCTCTGAAAGATTGGCTCCCTTATTGCCAAGCATTTTATCAGTGGAGCAAGGGGCTTTTGTTAAGGGGAGATTAATTTTAGACAATGTGGCTCTTGCTCGGCAGTTAATGATGGATATAAATTAAAAGGTACGCGGTCATAATATGATCGTTAAGCTTGATATGGCAAAGGCCTATGATAGGATGGAATGGGATTTCATCTTGACTATCATGAGGAAATTTGGTTTCAGTACCAGATTTACTTCGTACATTGGCATGCTTCTTTATAATTGTTGGTTTTCGGTTAATTTTAATGGAGTGGCATCAGGTTTTTTTAAGCCTAGCAGGGGCATTAGGCAAGGGGACCCCATAGCCCCATACCTGTTCATAATTGCTTCTGAAGTTCTTAGTAGAGGCCTCTCTGCCCAATTTCAATCTGGAAGCTTACAAGGCTACAAAGGACCAAGGCAGTCTATGCAGATTACACACTTATTATATGCAGATGATTCTCTGGTTTTCCTTAATGCTAGTAGACAGAAAGTTGTGGCATTCCAACAATTCATATGCAGATATGAGCAATGCTCAGGGCAGCAAGTAAATGTTAATAAAAGTTGCTTTATTCTTTCTGAGAAAGCACCTTCCTCCCTTAAACAGTTAATTCATGTTCTTACAAGTTTTAAAAATCAGACTGCTGGTATCAACTATTTGGGTATTCCTGTGAAAAAGGGTAGGTACCTCTGCTCTAATTTTAAATCCTTGATTGAAAGGGTTCAGATTAAGCTGGAAGGTTGGAAATCCAAACTTTTATCCCAAGCTGGCAGAGTTGTTCTTATAGATTCTATTCTGCATAGTATGCCAATCTACCTTGCTTTTGCTTATTTTATCCCAAAGAAGGTTATCAGATTCATTGACAGTCAATGTGCTAATTTCTTATGGCAAGGCGGTGATGGCAAAAACTGAAGACGTTGGATAGCTTGGTCAGTAATTCAGAGGCCACGCTTAGAGGGAGGACTGGGAATAAGAGATTTACAATGGGTTCAAATCTCTTTGGCAGTTAAGAGTCTATGGAACATTCTTCATGGGTCTTCCCTCTGGTCTCAATATGCTAGGCAACGTTTTATTAAATTTCATTTTGCCAACTGTACTAAGCCTTTCCCTGCAGGTATGCCTTTGGCAGTCTTCAGGCAAGCCCAATATTTCTTAATAAACAATAGCAGGTGGCTTATTGGGAATGGGGCAGAAATAGATTTTCTGAGAGATAACTAGACTGGTCTAGGCACTGCCATTAATGTTGTTCAAACCGATGGTAGAAATAGAGGTGCAGATCTCCCTCTGGCTTCTGTCCGAGAAGTGCTCCAGGACTCTCAGCATATTGCCAGGGGTTTTCTCAGTAACAACTTTCACTTTCCACACATCTAGTTTAGCAATGAGGCCGACATCTGTATTTGGACAGGCACTTTAAAGGGCAATTTCTCAGTAAAGTCAGCATGTAATTTGATCCGAACAAAAGGTATTCGGAGGCCAGCTTGGGCCAAGCTATGGCACTCAGCTATTGCTCCAAGAGCAGCTCTCTTCACCTGGAAAATACTCCACCGAGCAGTGCCGGTTGACAGTAGGGTGGCTGAATGTGGGATTCAAATGGCCTCTAGGTGCAGCTGTTGTTCATCTCCTTCCCAAGAAGACCTTAACCATGTTTTCATCTCCAGTGAGTTGGCTTCTGAGTTATGGGGCAGGGTGCACCCTCTTGTTAGCAACAAGATTGCTCTTAGTGAGCAGATTACAACCTGAAGCTGGAATTTAATCTCTGCAACTAACATGTCATCTGCAATACAGTTTATTGGGATGTATGCTGTAATCTTGATGATATGGGAAATATGGAAACATAGATGTGCTCTAAGATTTGAAGGGGTGGCCCTCAACAGTGCATACATCAAAAGGAAAATAATCTCTTCAATAGCTTTGGTGTTGGACAAGCTAAATTTTCACAAGCCTTTATCTCCAGCCTAATTCCATTGTTTAGCATCCTTCCAATTATATCCTCGGGTGGAAATCAAACAGCCACTCTTGGTCTTTTGTCAATTGGCTGCCCAAGATTTTACACTGCATGTAGATGGAGCCTTGAAGGGCAACCCCGGCAAAAGGGGAGCTGGAGGATGTATCAGGGACCCTGCAGGTAAACTCATAGTTGGTTTTGCATTTCACTATGGTCAAGGTAATAGTATCTCAGCTGAGACAAGGGCTCTTCATGATGGTTTAGCCATTGCCAAGCAATGTCAAATTAGGCTGGCAGCAGTGTACTCGTACTGTGCCCTCCTAGTAGAGGCAATCTGGAATGGAATGGCCCCAAGCTGGATGGTCCTTCCCTGGTGGAAAAGGACCTTGGATCTCCTCCAGGACAATGGGTGTCCGGTTTGGCATGTATTCAGAGAAGCGAATCAAGTTGCTGATTCCCTTGCCCCTTATGCATGCACCATTACTAAAAACACAATTTTCACTCAAGTAGGGGACCTCCCGCGATTGGCCATGGGAGCGATAAGAATAGACAAAGTTGGACTACCAGCCATCCGTCTACGTTAGCCTCTTAAGGTTCAGAGTGTCTTCCTGACACTGAGGTCTAGAGTTCCTGGTAGGGTTACCAAGGTTTCACCTGTAGACCATGTAGGGTTCACGACCGCGTGGTCATGACTACTTCCCCAGACCGTGTAGTCTTGAGTTACGCTTTCGTCTGTGAGGACGAGCCTTCACGATAGAGTTATCGTGGCATTTCTTCTGGCAGTGTAGCCAGAATTTCCCCTCATTTGGTAGTCCCCCGAATGTGAGATCGGGGCATGCTTTTAGTACCCTTAGGAGTAGCTTAGAGCCGTGGTTCCAGCGGCTACTGAGTTTCCTGTTCTTTTACGGTTGTTCCTTCCGCCGTTATTATTGTCATTGCTACTCCCGATGTTGATGTTGTTAGCACTGCTTTTATTTATCACCGTGTTTTGTGGTAGGGTTCCATGGGACCCTTATTGAGCCTGTAATACCCTAGATTCCTATCGGATCTTTCGGATCCTTTTTGGAGAGTTTCGGATCACTTTTGTAGGTCCCGAGTTGAGTTTTACGATCTACGTGGGTTTTTCTCTCGTACTAGTTACGGAACTCTGTTTTGAGTTTATTTCTCAGTTCATCGACTCGAGGACGCTACAGTTGCGATGTACACTTTGAGAGGATCGTTTCAACTATTTTTACGTATTTTTCTGAATTAGTGGATTTTCGACTCAAATATCAGAATTTTCAGAAATTAGGAAAATTCCTAATTTCTTTTCCTTTTTCTTTCCTTTTCTTCTTTGCCTTCTCATTCACAGCCGCGACCCTCTCTCTCTCTCCTATTTTCTCTCTTCTCTCGCCCTTTGCTCCGGCTGCAGATGGAGGAGGCACGGGCAGGTTGAGGAGATGCCGTGGGAGTGGTCCGGAGCGCGATGGGGCGAGGATCGGACCGTTTCTAGCGTGATCCCAAACAGTGGATTCAAAGCTGATGGTCGAGCTCATGACGTGGTTTTTGGCGTGGTTTAGTCACTTCGGTACACGGAATCTTTGGTGGAGGTAGGGAGACGGATCACTGACTTCTCTTATGCGTTCCCTCGCAGTTTCGTGCCGAACAGTGCGCATTCGAGTGAGTTTCGTTCAATTTTGGGAAAAGCATGCTCAGGGCGTGTGCGTCGGGTTCACCCAAAAACGGCGACGATTTTCAGCTAAATTAGTTTCATTGTGACCCCCAGCATGTCTATATTCCATTTCCGCTGATTTCATGTTGATTGGTTGTCATTTGGGGCCGATACAAGTCCAGGAACCCCGATGACCCAATTAGGGTCGATTCGTTGGAATCGCCCGTTTCTTGCGATTTAGTTGTTGCATGGACCCTTTCCGGTTTGTGGAAGGTTATTTTTGTCAATTAGGTTTGTTTCCCCTTCGTTTAGATGCGAATGGGACGTGGAATGGCCGAGATCGGTCATTTCCCCTATTTTCCCGCCGTATCGTCCTTGCGGTCGTTTCAGAGATCGCTACAGGTCTCTGGCGGCCCCACAATGGACCGCCACACTCCATAGTGTGTCGGTTAGTTTTAGGTCGGCTGAGGTTGGCGGCCCAACCTCTGACCGCCACTTGCCTCTGGGGGCCCTATGGTGGTGCGCCAAGGTTCATTTTTCCTCGATTCTAGCGTAAGTCGGTTCAGCTTAGCGGTCGTACGATAAACCACGACGCTTGCTGTAGCGGCCCTAGTCTTGACCGCTACGGTCCGTTGAATGAGTCAACGGGTGTATGTCGGTTCGAGTTGGCGGCCCTAGTTCTGACCGCCAATGACCTGTAGCGCGCCTTTGTTAGGTCGCTACTGTCCTTTTGACCGGGTCAATGTTTTAAGTCAGTTGGCCTTAGCGGCCTAACCTTCGACCGCCTCTTCCTTGTAGGGCGCCCTTCTTAGTCCGCTACAGTCTGTTTGTCTTAGGTCAATGTCTTAGGGCGGTTAGTGTGGCGGCTCATTCTTAGACCGCCTTAGTCCGTGTAGCGAGTCTTTATTAGACCGCTATGGTGGTTTAACTGGGTGAGTCGGTTCGAGGGTTGACTAAGTGTAGCGGCCATATCTTCGAACACCACTGTCATCTCGCGGCCCAGTGTAAGATCGCCAGAGTCTTTGCCTCTGTGTGTGTAGCGGCTTCTTTCTTTGCTGCTTGTGTTACTTAGCAGCTGAGTGATGTACCACTTGCGTCCCAGAGGATGGTTTACCGGTATTTTGGTTTCTGATTGTCTTGGCTTGACCTTATGGTTTGCCTACTGACCCGTGGATGTCTGTTGACGTCCTATGAGGGCTATGACCATGTTATGAGGTAGCCAAGGGTACTTGCGAGTCGTTGTCAGGTTCTGGTCAACCCGGTGTGACCCAGTGGTTGACACGTGACCTTGTGTGTGTCTCGACTATTCTGGATAGATCGAGACAGTGGTTCTGGATGCCTTGAGGTATCGTCTTACCTCAGTCTGTGTGTCCAGGTGTGTTGAGGGTCTTGGTGATTCCTCAGGTTTCCGTGAGTCATTTTATGTGGATGTGTCATTTCCTTTGACTTAGGATTAGACCGATTGGTGGCTTGTTCCGCCGTTGCACGATGATCTTAACCTCGAGTTGTGAGACTCAAGGATCGTTGTGTTAGCATGTCTAGTTGTCCTGTCCTGAGTTCATTGGCAGTTTGGTATGTTGCCTTGGTGCTTTGTAGTACGTGCGATAATGCTTTCTCGGCCTGTCTAGACTCCAGCACTCATGTTTCTGAGTCTCTGTGTCTAGTGAGCCTCCAATAGTCATAGCCTGACGACACATTCTTGGTGTCGGCCCACCTGGGAGTGGTGGTTGAGGCAGTTCCCGAGATACGGTTTTTAGGCTAGTTTCCGTGGGCCCCTGCTTTACGGTAGCGCCCTGCTGGGTGGGAAAACTAGCTAGAGGCCTGGCTCTAGGCATGAGCTGGTGTGTGCACACGTGGTCAGGGGCATTTGGACGACCGCCGACGGGCGTGACCCTGACTAGTCACTCATTACTATAGTTCCTGTTCTGATTCAGTGAGTATCTCAGTCTCCGTCGTTGTCGTTGTCCGTAGTGAGATACCTGTGGTGCAGTGTAAGACGTCAGTGGACGCATCTGGCTGTTCTTCTAGTGAGGAGGTGCTTTCGTCACGTGACACGTGACTCTCACGTTTCTCATGCGTCGTGACCTCTTCAGGTTACTCTTTTCTTGGCCTTACCCGTGGTCAGTGTTGTATGGTATGCACGACGATCCAGTCGAGTATGCTTCTGTGTCTGTGTCTATCTAGGTCTTTTCTAGGCCTTTTGTCTGTTTTCATCGGCCTTAGTTCTAAGGCTGGTGTTTTGCCGACGGATCGGTAACTCCTAACTTTGTGAGATCAAGGTTTACCTTTTTGTCGCTGCTTGGAGTAGCTTAGGGAGCCGAGCTTCTCTCGATAGTCGTGTTCTCATTCTTTACGGTTTTGCTTTTCCCTTTTCTTTTAGCTATTTCTACTCCTTCTGTTCTGACTTTCTTTTACAGCTTTCTTATTGTAGTTTAGCTTTTCCTGCTTTACTACTACTGCTATTTTAGCTGTTGTTCCGTGTTACTGCGTATTTTTCAGTGGGGATCCACGTGACCCCTACTGAGCCAGTGACACGAGGCTCACCCCAGCTTTTCAGGTGTGGCGCTCTTCTTCCTTCGCGGTTCCTGGTGTGGCATGCTCGTAATTGCTAGTGGTACCTGTGTCGGGCTTCCCCCTACCTTAGTGTACGTCTTTCTTTCTATCGACTATACTTGTCTTTCCTTTGGACTAGACTCTAGTATAATTGTTAATTTTAACTATTAATTAAAAGGTAATTTTATTTCTACTACTTTAGCAAACCTGATTAATGAAATTTAATTGCTTACTATTATAACTACGACTTCAATGTACTACATGACATTCCGTTTATCCCTTCGGAGCTTTACAGCGTTTGGGAGGCTTCACAGGTTCCAAGTGGTATCGGGTCTACTCGGTAGTCTTATCGGCTATAACTGGTACCCGGAGTCCTGGTCGTCACAGGTGCTAACAGAGCGGTTGTTGTGTGAAAGTACATGGGAATCCAAGATATACAGTGTCGTTGTAGGTGAGTCGGAATTTTCTCTCTTCCATTTTCTTGTGAGAGAAACTCTGGTTTTCCCGCCGTTTTCTCTTTGTGCATCTCCCTCCTTGCCGGCCATGGCCGGCGTGGTGGGAGGTCCTCTGCCTCCTCTGGTGCCACCGGAGACAGCTCCATCTGCATCTCAAGTGGTTTCTCGTCGAACCTTTGCGTAGGAACTCATGGAGTCTAAGTTTAGGCCAACGATTCCAATTCCGGTGAAGGAACCTGCTTTCACCAATCGGGGAGAGCCTGCGGTGTTCTTCACAAAGGCGGATGTCCAAGCGTCTCTCCAATTCCTTTCTTTCTCCATTATTGCCAAATGTTCTTATGGTCGGCCTAATTTTTCTGACATCAAAAGCTGCTTGATGCAGCGGCTGGATTTAGTTTCTGATTTTGTCATTAGTGAATTGAACCCGCGACACCTGCTCTTCTGATTTTCTTGCGAATCGGACTTCTTGAAGTTGATGATACAGAACAATCTCTACATTAAGGGATTCTTGTTTCGTTTCTTCCGCTGGACACCGGAGTTTAACTTTGATGCATATCCGCCGACGGTGCCAGTCTGGATCGGCTTCCCAGCACTGCCTGCTAACCTGTATCACGCAGATTGCTTATGGTCTATAGCTGGAAATTTTGAGAATGTGTTGCGCATTCATGAAAGAACTCTGGCTATGACGGATACATTAGAGGCCTTGATCTGTGTTGAGATGGATTTATCTGCCTTGCGCAAGGAACGATTATGGATAGATTTGGTTGGAAATGGTTATTGGCAACCTGTAAATTACAACCGTGCTCCGCTGCTTTGTTCCTTTTGTCATAAGCTTGGTCACGAAGTTGATGGTTGCAAGAAGAAGCCGGGAAGGTTGGCCAAAGCCTGATCAACAACAGAATCAGATCCCAAGTATCCCAAATAGGCTTTCAGGCCTTGGCTGGCTGATCCTCCGGCTGTTCGGCAAACTGTGGCAGTGGACAACAAGTTTGAGATCTTACAACAGGCTGCGGAGTTACTGGAACAGGAACAAAATAACTCTGCCTCTAGCATCTATGTAGGGCCTCTTCAGGTCCTGGAGCACCAAGAGGGGGCTCCTCCAGGCCTTGTTCTTCAGCCCCCATCAAAATCTGACAATGGAATAGTCGGTGAGCTGGTACAATCAGCCAATCAGACAGTAGAAGACTCTTTATCAGATGTGGAGGTTTTATTACCAGAACTGGAGATTCATAAGGGCAGTACACTAATAGCGAATACTGCTTGTCTGAACAATGACATTTTGCAGTTCCAGTTACTGGAAAAGGGAGGTGAAAATGCTAGAAGTATACACAATGGTGGGATAGTAACTAGATCTAAAGCTAGATCGATGGAGGAAATCTTCCTAAATCCTCCATGATTTTACCAATCCTAATTTGGAATATTCGTGGGGTAGGGAACACTGCTTCCTGTAGAGGCTTAAAACACTTAGTTCAGTCTAATAAGGTCAATTTGGTGGCCATCAGTGAACCTATGTTGAGTATTAATAAAGCTCCTCAATTGGGAAGATATCTCAAGCTTGGGAGGTTTGTAGGTAACAACTCTACTGATTCTAAGATTTGGATATTCTGGCATGACAGTTATGATCTGGAGGTTATTACCTCCTCTTCTCAATATATCACTCTCGGACTGAAGGTGAATAATTCATTCTGTACATATTATTCCTTTGTATATGCTTCTTGTGCTCTTCACCTTCGACAGTCCCTCTTTAGTGATCTAGCTCTTTTTGCTACTTCTATTACTATCCCCTGGTTGGTGGGAGGGGATTTTAATTGTTTCCTAAGGCCCTCAGAGAAGATAGGAGGCGGCCTCCCAGCTCTAGCTTCTATGTCAGAGTTTAACAATTTTCTTTGTTCTGCTGGCCTAATTGATGCTGGATTTCAAGGGCCTGCAATGACCTGGACAAATAATAGAGCTGGTATAGCTAACATACGGGCAAGGCTTGATCATGTATTAGTGAATAGCTCTTGCCACTCTGTGAATCCACTATTGACTATCAAACATTTATCTAGGGGTCCCTCTGACCATGCTCCCCTGCTCCTGAATACAGACAGTTTGTCGAACTGCCCTGGCCGCTTCATTTTCTAGAGGATGTGGTGTACCCACATATCCTTTAAACAGTGTGTTTCTGATGCTTGGCAGCAAACCAACATTAGTCATCCCAATGCCATGGTTCGGCTCTTTGTTAAATTGAAGACTGTTGAAGACTCTTTGCGAAAATGGAACAAGGAAGTCTTTGGGGATGTATTCTGCAATGTAAGTCTTGCTGAAGCTGAAGTGGCCCTTAAATAGAACACTTATGACTGAGACCCTTCTCCAATTCATAGAGAGGGGCTAAATGCTGCTAATGCTAGTCTCCGCCAAGCTTTACTTAGAGAGGAAATTTTCTGGAACCAGAAGTCCAGAGTAGAATGGATAGAATGTGGGGACAGAAACACCTCCTTTTATCATGCTGTTGCCCAATGTAATAGAAGGAGAAATGCAATCAGAAGATTGAAAGTAGGAGACCCTGAAGAATGGTGTGATAATCAGGAAACTTTGAGGAGTCATGCAGAGGCTTTCTTCAAGAACCTTTTCTCTACTGCGGAACACTTCATAAATACAAACTTGATGGAATGCATTCCACAGGTTATAACTGAAGCTCAGAACTCTACTCTATGTGCCAAACCAGATGCTTCATAAGTCCGGAAAGCGGTGTGGTCTCTAAAGGGCTCCAGTTCTCCTGGGCCAAATGGTTTTTCTGGAGAATTCTATACAGCAGTCTGGGATATAATTGGGCATGATGTTACTGAAGCTGTTAGTGCATTTTTTGAAGGCTTCCCTCTTCCAAGAGGTATTTTTTCCTCTCTCATCACTCTAATCCCTAAGGTGCCAGAGCCCAGGTCCTTTAGTGATTTCAGACCTATAAGCTTGTGCAATTTTTCATATAAAATCATTTCCCGGATTATCTCTGAAAGATTGGCTCCCTTATTGCCAAGCATTTTATCAGTGGAGCAAGGGGCTTTTGTTAAGGGGAGATTAATTTTAGACAATGTGGCTCTTGCTCGGTAGTTAATGATGGATATAAATTAAAAGGTATGCGGTCATAATATGATCGTTAAGCTTGATATGGCAAAGGCCTATGATAGGATGGAATGGGATTTCATCTTGACTGTCATGAGGAAATTTGGTTTCAGTACCAGATTTACTTCGTACATTGGCATGCTTCTTTATAATTGTTGGTTTTCGGTTAATTTTAATGGAGTGGCATCAGGTTTTTTTAAGTCTAGTAGGGGCATTAGGCAAGGGGACCCCATAGCCCCATACCTGTTCATAATTGCTTCTGAAGTTCTTAGTAGAGGCCTCTCTGCCCAATTTCAATCTGGAAGCTTACAAGGCTACAAAGGACCAAGGCAGTCTATGCAGATTACACACTTATTATATGCAGATGATTATCTGGTTTTCCTTAATGCTAGCAGACAGAATGTTGTGGCATTCCAACAATTCATATGCAGATATGAGCAATGCTCAGGGCAGCAAGTAAATGTTAATAAAAGTTGCTTTATTCTTTCTGAGAAAGCACCTTCCTCCCTTAAACAGTCAATTCATGTTCTTACAAGTTTTAAAAATCAGACTGCTGGTATCAACTATTTGGGTATTCCTGTGAAAAAGGGTAGGTACCTCTGCTCTAATTTTAAATCCCTGATTGAAAGGGTTCAGATTAAGCTGGAAGGTTAGAAATCCAAACTTTTATCCCAAGGTGGCAGAGTTGTTCTTATAGATTCTGTTCTGCATAGTATGCCAATCTACCTTGCTTTTGCTTTTTTTATCCCAAAGAAGGTTATCAGATTCATTGACAGTCAATGTTCTAATTTCTTCTGGCAAGGCGGTGATGGCAAAAACTGAAGACGTTGGATAGCTTGGTCAGTAATTCAGAGGCCACGCTTAGAGGGAGGACTGGGAATAAGAGATTTACAATGGGTTCAAATCTCTTTGGCAGTTAAGAGTCTATGGAACATTCTTCATGGGTCTTCCCTCTGGTCTCAATATGCTAGGCAACGTTTTATTAAATTTCATTTTGCCAACTGTACTAAGCCTTTCCCTGCAGGTATGCCTTTGGCAGTCTTCAGGCAAGCCCAATATTTCTTATTAAACAATAGCAGGTGGCTTATTGGGAATGGGGCAGAAATAGATTTTCTGAGAGATAACTAGACTGGTCTAGGCCCTGCCATTAATGTTGTTTAGACCGATGGTAGAAATAGAGGTGTAGATCTCCCTCTGGCTTCTGTCCGAGAAGTGCTCCAGGACTCTCAGCATATTGCCAGGGGTTTTCTCAGTAACAACTTTCACTTTCCACACATCCAGTTTAGCAATGAGGCCGACATCTGTATTTGGACAGGCACTTTAAAGGGCAATTTCTCAGTAAAGTCAGCATGTAATTTGATCCGAACAAAAGGTATTCGGAGGCCAGCTTGGGCCAAGCTGTGGCACTCAGCTATTGCTCCAAGAGCAGCTCTCTTCACCTGGAAAATACTCCACCGAGCAATGCCGGTTGATAGTAGGGTGGCTGAATGTGGGATTCAAATGGCCTCTAGGTGCAGCTGTTGTTCATCTCCTTCCCAAGAAGACCTTAACCATGTTTTCATCTCCAGTGAGTTGGCTTCTGAGTTATGGGGCAGGGTGCACCCTCTTGTTAGCAACAAGATTGCTCTTAGTGAGCAGATTACAACCTGAAGCTGGAATTTAATCTCTGCAACTAACATGTCATCTGCAATACAGTTTATTGGGATGTATGCTGTAATCTTGATGATATGGGAAATATGGAAACATAGATGTGCTCTAAGATTTGAAGGGGTGGCCCTCAACAGTGCATACATCAAAAGGAAAATAATCTCTTCAATAGCTTTGGTGTTGGACAAGCTAAATTTTCACAAGCCTTTATCTCCAGCCCAATTTCATTGTTTAGCATCCTTCCAATTATATCCACGGGTGGAAATCAAACAGCCACTCTTGGTCTTTTGTCAATTGGCTGCCCAAGATTTTACACTGCATGTAGATGGAGCCTTGAAGGGCAACCCCGGCAAAAGTGGAGCTGGAGGATGTATCAGGGACCCTGCAGGTAAACTCATAGTTGGTTTTGCATTTCACTATGGTCAAGGCAATAGTATCTCAGCTGAGACAAGGGCTCTTCATGATGGTTTAGCCATTGCCAAGCAATGTCAAATTAGGCTGGCAGCAGTGTACTCGGACTGTGCCCTCCTAGTAGAGGCAATCCGGAATGGAATGGCCCCAAGCTGGATGGTCCATCCCTGGTGGAAAAGGACCTTGGATCTCCTCTAGGACAATGGGTGTCCGGTTTGGCATGTATTCAGAGAAGGGAATCAAGTTGCTGATTCCCTTGCCTCTTATGCATGCACCATTACTGAAAACACAATTTTCACTCAAGTAGGGGACCTCCCGCGATTGGCCATGGGAGTGATAAGAATAGACAAAGTTGGACTACCAGCCATCCGTCTACGTTAGCCTCTTAAGGTTCAGACATTGAATGCACAGGGAGTGCAGTGTATGGACTCCTCAAATGTACAGACCTCACAAAGCTGCAGCGTAAGGGAGTATAGTGTACAGTCTTCTCAAATGTACAGACTTACAAAGCTTGGGAGTGCAGTGTATGGACTTCATAAAGCTCAGACATTGAATGTACAGACTTCGGCAGTGAAAAGGAATGCAATGTATGGACTTCTCAACTGTACAGACTTCACAAAGCTAAAAGGGTGTGGAGTGTACAGACTTCACACTGTACAGACTTCAGTAAAGCCTTGACATTGAATGTATAGACTTCAGCATCCCAACTGTACAGACTTCACAAAGCTGAAAGGGTGTGGAGTGTACATACTTCAGCAAAGCCTTGACGATTGTACACTTGCATCCCAACTATACAGACTTCACACGGTACATACTTCAGCAAAGCCTCGACATAGAATGTACAGACTTCAGCACTGTACAGACTTCAGCAAAGCCTCGACATAGAAGACTTCTCATTGTACAGACTTTGACTGCAATGTAGTGTATGGACTTCATAAAAATTGATGCATCACAATGTACAGGCTTTCACCGTCTTCAGCAGCGAACGGGCTTTAATAGCACAATGTACAGACTTCAACATTGTACAGACTTCCTCACAGTGTACAGACTTCTTCACAATGTATAGACTTCACCATCTTCAGCAGCGAACGGCCTTCACATTGTACAGACTTCACAATGTGCAGTGTAGATCTGTAGATCCTATCTTTCATGCTGCAATCTATAAATGTTCAGGGGTATGCCCCGATGATCCTGTATTCATTACAAAATCAATAAAATTCTATGGCCACAGTGTTAGTCTGGGGGAGTGAGAACACTGTCCCCTGCTGGGGGATGGTGCACTCGACTGGACATAAACTCTGTTGGTCGGTGATTTAAAAAAAAAGAGATATACAGTGTCCAGAGTCCTGAAAGTTCAGTACATTCTTTCGCTGGCTTAGGTTTCACAATTCTTTGTTGCTTTGTTTTTCGCATGTTGTCTTGTGCGTGCTATGTTAGCACTGTGCGAGATGGTTTTGCTCTCGTCAGGATGCGACGGGATGCTCTTTTTCATCGTGGTGTTTGTCTCGTTCTACAGTACATTGCTCGAGATTTTTCCGTGGTTTGTTCAGATGACTGGTGACTTTTCGAGTTGGTGTGATGGCCGTACACATTCTTACGTTGTTTTGGTCGTCCCAGCTTAAGTCTGTTCAGCTTCTGAGGTGTTTCGTTTCTGTTGAAGTGGTTGCTTTGTTGCGTCTACTGAGAAGATGCTCAAGCGAACCTAGGATTTTTCCTTCTTGGTGAGCTACTGTTAGTGAGCTTGATGCTTCTCATCCTGTTTGGTGGAGTCTTTTCGAGGCAAGCCTTGGAAGTGCTGTCTTAGTGAGACCTTTGTCGTGTGTCTACTTAAGTATGGACAGTGTTTATTCTGAGCCTGATCTGCTCTTTATTCTACAGTTGCTTGGCTTTGGAACTAATCCTTGTGTTAAGAGCCGTTGTGCACCGTGTTCGTCGTGCCGTGTCTAGCGGCCGATGTGTTGTGAAGGCTCATTTATTCTTCCAGGACGTAATGGTAAGCTGAGATTAGCCTTTCTTTTATGCTTGTACTGAAGCTGGTACTCTTCTTGGTTTGCACTTAGGCGACTTTTGATCGGTTATTAGCAGGATCAGTACTCGTGGCGTGATACTATGGACACACTTTTATTAAAGATCATTGGTTATTCGTTTATTGGGTTTATTAAGTGTGTGGGCATGCAAGTCACCTAGGTGATGATTTATTGTGCGCTCGATCTAACTAATCAAGCGATTGTGTAGTTCGTGTCGGGACCAAAACCCGCCGTACCGTAAAGGCCACGGTGTTATTTACATCTTTCATACGGGGGAACACCCTTAATTGATTGCCGGGAATAAGGGCCCTACGGCCTGAAATTCATGGTAATAAAGTGAGAACAAAGATCTCGGGTCACGTTTAAACAAACCCACGTTGGGGCGTAAAATGTTCATAGATACGTATATGTTGGTCACTCACGGACCATTTCGTGTTCGGACGGAAGTCCGCATTAGTAGCGTCGAAGATGATGATAAAACCGTATGGATGTCTGCCGTAGGTACGGCAAGTTTAATGCGGATGTGGGATCGGATCCCGGAAGAAGTGGGTCAAGCTGATGGACTATCGGCCCAAGAGGTGCACGGATCATGACCATGTCGGGGATTCCGAGGTCTATGTCCGATACCACGGGGCATCATTGCTTTTCTCTTCATGCACAGTTCGGGGGAGTGGGTTGTTAAGTGTGAAGCCTGAACTCGCCAACATACGCCCTCGCACGTGGACCGACCTGCGCGGTCAGGTCGGGGGTTCGACCTGCCCGGTCAGGTCGCGGGGGTCAAGGGGGCAGCGACCCTTTGCGGGGGTCTCCGGGGGCAGAGCCCCCGGAACAAAAATTTTAGTTATGACAGGGGAAACTTTTGATTATCGATTTCCTATCCCTTTTTATCTATTTGGTTAATTAGATTTCTTTTTATGGAAGGCACGCCGGATTAAGGAAGCAAAGGGGGGGGCGTCGGAATAGGAGGTGCAAAGGGGGGGGGGGGTTTAATGGGATCCCAAGGGGAAGAAGCGCGCGCCGGCTAAAGGGGATGCCAAGGAGAGAGGGGGGAGCACCGGTTTAATGGGTGCAAGAAGAGGGGCGCGTCGGATAAGAGAGCAAGGGGGGGCGCGTCGGATTAGCCAAGAACAGGAGGGCACACCGGATTGAGGCTCAAACAGTAATAGGGGCGCACACTGTTCATTTTAGGAAGTTGAAGATGGTTTTGGGTATGGGGTTAAACCGGCGCGGGGGGTACCGCGCCGGATTAGCCCGCGCCGGAATAGCTTCTATGAGGTAGACTTTCATTCTCTTTGATTCTTTTCTCGTTTCTTCAACCTACAGATTGATCAAATGGATATTGTTTGTTCGGTTGACTCCTTCCTCTCTTCTCTCAGCTAGCCTTCAGCCGAGCGAACCAGCCTCTCTTCCTCTGGTGGAGTGTGCCTCCCTTTTATAAGAGTAAGGATGGGAGCGGTCCTCCCTTCTTTTCTTCTTCACCTTCTCCTACTCGAAGATCTTGAGTGGCCTGTGGGTAGGGGAGGCAATAGAGTAGGGGAGTTGCCTCCACGGGATTGGCCGATGGTGACTGAGGGAGAAGCGACGTTCGGTGCGGAGCTCGAAGCCCTCCATTCCTGGGAGCTGGAGGGGCTCAGGCGGTTGCATGTCGATCAGGAGCAGGTTGCTCACCCACTTCAGGTAAGTTCCTTCTGTTTACACCCGAAAATAGGGGATCAGATGTAGGATGGGACACCTCGGAGGTAAAACGGCGCGGGGTTGTGCGCGCCGGATTAGAGCTTTGCAAGGGGTGCGTCGGGTATGCCAAGCAAAGGTAGCGTGCCGTATGAAGGCAACATCAAGGGCAAATGGGAAATGGGGCGCGCCGGTTTTAGAGGCGTCGGATTAGGATGTTGAAGGGGCGCGCCAGTTTAAAGAGCACCGGTTTAATGCCCTTCTGCGCCGTTTTAAGCATCAAATGGATTCTTTTCGAAGTCGCAGTCATTTATTCGAATGTTGGCATTCTTGGAATGTTCTAGTTGCAATGTATGGCCTCCATAATATTTTGTTTGCAGCCTTTGGTGCTCGGTCCCATACTTTGTGTGACTTTCGGTGCATGCCGAGACTGTGCCAGAGTTCCCAACTTTTCTTTGATTCAGCTCTCGACATGGCCGTTAGGAGAGTTGTAGCCGTATCTTCTGCCTGGGGGGGCTTCCTTAACGGGTAGTGGACCACTAAGTGAGTTCTCATCCTGATCGGGCGAAGCATGAGGTTTATTCGACGTTTCCATCTTCAGCTTGCTCTCGAGTGTCGAGACGTGCATGCCGTGTGATCCTCATTGACATTTTCGACGTCCACAAATGCCCCCCACTCGTGGGCGGCGCAAGCAAGGGACGAGTGCGCGGAGCCCGCGAGTGTAGAGCTCTTTTACAATATACCTATTCTTTCTGAGCTAGTGGGATGCTGGTCCGGTGCGAATTCACAGGAAAGCGCTCACCCCTTCAGCGAAGGGTTGAGGGGATTGCTTCACCGTGTATGCACGCGGACCGACATGTCTGAGTGGCAATTTAGTCATCGGCATGGGGTGAATGCCGAAGCAAGAAGGCGGGGCCTATGCGTCACGCCAGGCGAAAGGCCCAAAACGACTTAGATGAGGCCAACCCCACAGGGGAGTTGGTGACTCGTGCTGGGTTTAGGAAAGTTGTTCATTCATCGACTCGGGCGGAAGGTCCGAGCCAAGCAAGGAGGGGTTTCTTTGTGTTCATGGACTTGGACGGAACGTTCGAGCTAGGCAAAGAGGCTTCTTTTGTTCATGGACTTGGATGGAAGGTCCTAGCCAAGCAAAGGGGGTCCTTTTTCTTCATCAACTTGGACGGAAGGTCCAAGCCGAGCAAGGAGGCTCTTTTTATTCATCGACCCGGACGGAAGGTCCGGGCCACGGGTTTGTTCGTCGGTGGGACAGGGAATTGGAGATGGACCTGGTTTATTCATTGACCGGGGGTTAGTGCCAAAGAAAGGGTCTTTTTGTTCATGGAACCAGACGAAAGGTCCGGGCCATAGGTTTGTTCATCGATGCCGACAGGAAGTCGGAGACCGGCATGGTTTATTCATTGACACGGGGTTAGTTCCAAAGCAAAGGTCTTTTTGTTCATGGAACCAGATGAAAGGTCCGGGCCACTGGTTTGTTCATCGATGGGAAGTCAGAGACCGACATGGTTTATTCATTGATACGGGGTTAGTGCCCAAGCAAGGGTTTTTTTGTTCATGGAACCAGATGAAAGGTCCGAGCCACAGGTTTGTTCATCGATGCCGACAGGAAGTCGGAGACCGACATGGTTTATTCATTGACACGGGGTTAGTGCCAAAGCAAGGGTCTTTTTGTTCATAGAACATGTAACACCCCGAATTTTTTTAGACTAAAATAGAAATAAATATATATGTTCAAAATAAAATTAAAAAGATAAGTATGAATTCATGTTGCAAACTAAGTCGGGTAACTTATCACAAATAATTATAATTTAGATAAATTTTTATGCAAATAAATAAAAGGGAACGAGGGAAGAAATATTATAAAATTAATTTACTTATATTTGAATCTCAAATAGTTAATAATTAAAATTGTTGTTGACAAAAGATGAGTTATTATTTAATTAGTATATAGTTCTTTAAAGATAGTAAGAAAAAGAAAGGAACTCGTAAAATAATAATAACAGATTATGTTCATTGTGTGACTTGACTTTTGAAATGATAAAAAATAATAATACTCTAAATTAGTTGATCAATATTATAAATAAATAAATAAATATAAGACCTTAAATGGACCTTATTTAATAACAATAGTCAAAATGATAAGAAAATATTAATAATATATATATGCTTGAAAATAATAGTAATTAATTTTGCATGTTTAAAACTCATGTTTTGTTATCATCGCTTGCTTAAGTGTAGTTTACCGTTTAATTATCTTAATAAATTAAATAATTACATCATGTTAAAATTTTATACCCAAGTAATCACACACCAAAATTTTGAATAAATATACTTCTGAAATCTTCATGGTTATTCCTAAATTTCCATACCTTATATGGTGTATTTACTATAAATTTAAACAAGTTAAATCATTTAATATATATATATATATACACGCAAATTAATAACAGATAGGAGCTGCATAAGTAAGTGTTTGATAAATAACAGCGTAAGTAAGTGTTTGATAAATAACAAATGAGATTAAATGTATATCAAATAAAACTCCTTAAAACAAAACTTACATAAAAAGGCCAAATAGAAATAATTAAGTTATGTGTGTGCACTCACTGAGCTTTAAACCATGGGAAGTCTTCTTCCGTTAACATAAAAAATATAAGACCTTAGCCAAATTAATACAACCTATATATATATATATATATATATATATGTGTGTGTGTATATATATATATATATATATGTATATATATATATATAAGATTTATGGGCCTTAACACATAAATTATATTTTATTCTAACAGTCAAAAATAAATTAACCGTGATATAAAGCTAGCCCATTAATTTAGCTAATGATAATTATAAACCTTAGCCGAGAGATTATGACTCATATATGATAAATGGGTTAAAAGTCATGGGGTTACAGATACAATTTTAATGACAACCATGTTTATATACCAACTAAACCCACTGTAGCCCAATATACAATAGCCTTTTTCTTCTAAAAAGACAACCCACTTAAACCCCAAACCCACGTGAGCTTCGCACCAAGGGCTAACTCCAACCGCTCACGTATGCATGCCTAACCGTTCGATCCTAAAGCCAAACCAGAAGCAGATGCGGACGTTGCACGGTGTTAACTTTAGGGTTTTAAAACCAAAGAAGACAAGCGGCTGTGGAAATGGCAGGGAGAGTTAATTACGGGTCATATTATGGAGGCCTTGCTTTCATTTGTGCTCTCCTTCCATTTAGATCCTCTTTTCTATAAAAGCACCTTGCCCGGCCGAACCTTCATATCCTTTTTTCCATCGCACTGCTGCCATCGTCATCCTCTTCCTCCGCGTGCACGCCCTGCTGTCTCCATCCCCTACATCCTGTTGCTCGTCCAAGCCGCCAAGGGAGTCTTGCTTCCTCCTCCTGCCTGCGTTCGCCATCTTCCTCCTGCTGCGGTTCGAGCAACAAGGAGCCGGCCATGTCATCTCTTTCCCTTCCATTCTTCCTCCTGCGGCCATCCGAGCAACAAGGAGCGGTTGCTGTTCTTCTTCCCCTTCATCCATCTTCATCCTCGGATGCATCATCTCTAATTTCTGTGAGAAGCCATTTTACAGAAGCTCCGTTTTGTTTCTTCTTCGGCAGAAGATTGTTGCCGTTGCTATTCGAGTTTCATCCCTCCAAATCTCTCTGTTCATCATCCAAAACTCAGCAAAAAGGTAGGTTTTCTCAAGTTTCGTAGCCCAACAAAAAAATTAATTCATCATTGTAGGTGTTCTCTCTTCATGCCAAAGATTATAATTAGATTAAAAACTCACATGATATTTCTGCATGATTTTTACTACGTATTTTGGTTTAATACTATACAACCTAGTTATGGAGTTTTCGCCTTAAAAACTTGTACGTGGGTATCGGAGTCTCCTTTGGCCATGAAAATTTAAGGGCGTACTAGTGGGATAGAGACCGAGGTAGTGATAGTGGTTGCACCATTTTTTGTGTCCCCTATCTCAAGATCCTCTATCTCTCAACGAAAAATTATTTTGAACGTCCGGTTAAGTAGAGTTTTTTCAGCCCGTCATTTTGATATATAGAACGCCTGATTCCGACGTGTGTACGTCGAGAACCGGAGCCTTGAACATCGACATTTTTTGAAATGACGAAATTTAACATGTCGTCAAATGCTTTTGACGCCACAGCTCAATGGTGTAAGGCCCGTGCCTTAATGGATCCTTAGTGGATTTGGTCTAGTATTTATTCTGGTATTTCCTGCTATTTTTCTGGATTTTTAGGAATTTTTATGATATTTTTCCGGATTTATTTGGAGTTAATTGAGAGTTATTAGAATTAATAAGATTTATATATATATATAATGATTATATTATATATATATTAATTTTATTTTTTTTATAACTCTCACCCTCTCTCTCCCCCCCGTCGATCTCATTTCTCACCCCCTCTCTCTCTCCTTCGTGCGATCACCATTTCCCCCTCCTAGGGATTTCGGGCAGAACGAGGTCGGATTGAGGCGTGGTTGGCGCCGTTGGATTCCTCGCGTCGAGAGGAATGTGTGGGTACCCATTTCGGTGTGGTTCGGTGATCGTGGGAGCGACGTGGAGCGTGAAGGCCCCGTGACCCTTCCTCCTTGCATGCGGCCTTTTCGACCGTTTCGGCTTGCAAGAGGTAGGGGGATGGAATCTTGAGCTTGCTAGGATCATTTCCTGTAGCTCGTTTCCTTGATTAGGCGCCTATAGCATGCTAAATGGTAGTTTTCCATTCATGGTGTTCATGCTTGATTTCTTGAGTTTAATGCTTAATAGGCATTGCATGTGATGTTTTTAGGTGTTATGTTGTTGTTTGAGTTGTATGGATTGACTGGAAAGTAGGTTTTTCGACGTTACCCGATGATTTCCATCGTCCGGGAGGGCTCCGGTTTTCAAACCGAACCCACCCGTGTCCCAGGTGGTGTGACGGTCCTTTCAGGAACCGTCACACGCCTGGCGGTCCTTAAAGGACGCATCGCTTCATTATAACGGCACGTTGAGGGGGCGTTATTTCGAGAGTAACGGTGGGGCTCCCATCCGTTACTCTCTCGTTGGTTTGCGTTGACCCGGTCAGGCGGTTAACCCGACGGCCAGTCGACCGGCCGTCAGGTCAACCCGACGCGCCTAGGCAATCGCGTTACTTCGCCTGCTGTGGGTTTTTGACCGCGGCACGTTGATTTTTGGCCTCGGGTGGATGTAACGGCGGTGTTCCAACGTGTTGCATCAATGTAATGCGCTGGGCCCCTACCGTCACATTCCCTTTGGGTCTCTTGAGCTGGAACTCTGGTGGAAGTAACGGATGGAGACAGACGCGTCGTTTTTGATTTAACGCGCCAGCCCCCGACCGTTACTTTCATGTAGCGCGTGGGCATCCGACCGCCGCTTGCCTGTTGGGTTCAATAAGTTGCCAGCCTTTTTGTTATGCGTGCCATTCCATATACATGCCCTATTTATATTGATTTATTATACGATGGCATGTTTCTCATACCAATAGAGTAGCTTTTCTTTCCATGCAATGGAGCCACTGTTGTTGCCTTAGGTCTGTTGAGTACCGACCCGCTTGGGGATAGCGGAGGGGTGTTTCCCATACACGGTTTGTAAGCTAGTTCCGTGGGCTCCCAGCCAATGGTAGCGTCCTACCAAGGGAGAAAACTAGCTAGAGGGCCTGGCTCAGGCTAGAGTCAGTGTGTGCACACGTGGTCGGAGACTGTGGACTGACACCGACGGGTGCCACTCCGACTGGTCACTTGGTTTGGTACTATTTGCGTGCTCAGCTTGTCATTTTACCGATTGCGAGTGCTTGAGACGCAGTGTAAGTCGTCAGTGGACGCTTCTGATTTCTGCTCCAGTGGTTGTCCTTCCTTGTTGTTTGGATTAGTTAAGGCTCATTCTATTTGGTAGATTTAGTTTTAGTCGCTTGCATTTACTGATTATCGGCATGCGTTAGCTGTTATACCTGCTTAGTTAGAGTTTACAGCTTTCTTATGATTAGTTAATCATGCCAATGCCTGTTATTTTATTTAAATGCATGCTCTAATTGCCTTTATTTTCGCATGAATGCATGTTTAGTGCGAGGTAGGGATCCGCATGACCCGTACTGAGTCTGGCTGTGACTCACCCTTCTCTTTTCAGGTGAGCCGCGCCCGTCGTCTCCCGGTGCTTCGTGAGCTGTTTTGGAGACCGTGCATAGTAGCCAGCAATAGACGGGTCACCTTTTGAGGCTTCGTTGTACTTTTGCCGGGGTATGTCCCGTGTAGTTGTACCTTTGTGGACTAGTACTCTTGTTTATCTGGACTAGTATATATATATCACTCTGGTTATTTTGAATTGCTTCCGCACTCGTGTTAATTTTATTACTTAATTGTAATATGCGCGTTCCAAATTGCAATTCTCTCGACAACACTTCACTAACCCTTTAGGGGCCTCATCAGCCTCGTGGGTGGCTTCCCCAGTTCTTGGTATCGGTGTATCGATGTTATCGGTATATCGGTATCCTGAGCTCTGGGTCGTCACAGTTGGTATCAGAGCTGTTGAGCTTGAGGATTTGTATAAGGAATTGGAATTGGCGCTTTGTCCAGAGCTAGTCCTTGGTGTCGTCTATGCTGGCTTAGGGTGTTTTCTGCGTGATTAATGGATTTTTCTGTTGTTTTATGTTTTCAACAGTGTAATTATGCCGCCTCGTCGAGGAAGACCTCCTCGCGTTCCTCGTGCTCTCGAGATGCGCCCAGGGAAGATAGTGGTTCTACACCTCCTCCTGCAGTTCCTGCTGTTCCGATTGTTCCTCCTCCAGTGCCTGTTATTGCTCCTCCTGTTGAAGTGCCTGGCAGTCGAGGCAAGGCTTTGAAAGAATTCCTGATGTTCAATCCGCCTGCTTTCGATGGTCAAGCTAATCCAGAGGTGGCGAGGCAGTGGTTAGATGCGATTGAGCGTGTATTTGTCTCGATGGAGTGTGCTGAAGATGAAAAGGTTATGCTTGCCGCTTTTCAACTCCAGGGTACAGCCATCACGTGGTGGAAAGCCGAGTGGCAGATCGCCTTTCATTCTAGACCTCTTCGGCAAATCACTTGGGCAGAGTTTGTTGCTGCTTTCGAGCGTGCCTACACTCCTGCCTGTTTGCAGATGGCCAAGATGTATCAATTCATGGAGCTGACTCAGGATAGTATGTCGGTGCTCCAGTATCGGAATAAATTTATGGAATTGGGTCAGTATGCGCCTCATGTGCTGGCTAGTGAAGCTTTGAAAACTCAGCAATTCTTGCGAGGTTTGAGGCCAGAGTTGAAGATGCCCCTGATGGCAAGTTGCGTAGCGGATCTAGATAGTGCGTGCCAGACAGCTGTGGCACTTGAGCTGGAGATGACGAGACCGGGTGGATATCCTCAGGCAGGGTCAGTTCAGCCGGTGGTGCAGTCTCAGCAGGCTTACCGATCGCCAGTGCCAGGTGTTCCCCCAGTCCAGTCAGAGGTTAGCAGTGCCTCTTCTCCTTCCAAGACTAAGTTTAAGAAGTTCAAGAAGAAGAAGAAGTTTTTTCAGCAGCCGTCCGGTACAGATCCTGTTCAGCAGCCGACAACACCTTCTACTCAGACTCGCTAGAGCTCAGTTGTCAGTCAGCCGTGGACGTGTCGGAGATGCGGTGGTCATCACAAGGGCCAACCGTGTTCTCTGCCTGTTGTTTGCTTTCGATGTGACCAGCCTGGTCATGTGGTTCGGGATTGCCCGCTGAGGCCAAAGCAGTTGCAAGCTCCTCAATTTTCTCAACCTCAGCAGTCGCAATTCAGACCTCCTCCCGCACCGCAGGCTCAACAACAGTTCTTTTCTCAAGCGTCGGCGTCTTCTCAGCAATCCTCAGTCGGATCAAAGAAGCAGAAAGGCAAGGTTACTCATATGACTAGAGCTGATGCTGTTGCGTCCCATCTTGTGGAAGGTACGATTATGCTTTATGGTCATTCAGCTCGTGTCTTATTTGATTCTGGTGCTTCTCACTCTTTTATTTCTGAGAATTTCATGGCATGTATTGAGGAACCGACTTCAGAGATAACTTGTGAAATGTATGTTGAGATGCCTTCGGGAGATTTCACGATTACACCTCTGTGTTTGGAAGAGTCTCCTGTTATGATTGATAATCACCAGTTACCGGCGAGATTGTATGCGTTGCAGCTGGCAGATTATGATGTTATTCTGGGAATGGATTGGTTGGAGCGTTATGGAGCTGTGGTTGACTGCAGATCGAAGAAAGTCTATTTTCAGCCACAGGGAAAATCAACTTTTTATTTCCAAGGTATTCGATCCCGATCTTCTCGTATGATTATTTCTGCTATTCGAGCCTATAGGTTGCTTAGTGCAGGTTGCCAGGGATTCTTAGCTTCTGTGGTTGCTGTTGAGAAACCACGACGGGATGTCCGTGATATTCCTGTTGTCTGTGAGTTCCCTGATGTGTTTCCTGACGAGTTGCCAGGCTTACCCCCAGAGCGAGAGATAGATATGGTGATTGAACGGATTCCAGGTACCGGCCAGTTAGCAAAGGCGCCGTACCATATGGCTCCAGCTGAACTTAAAGTACTGCGAGCACAGCTACTTGAATTACTAGAAAAAGGTTATATTCGCCCCAGTTTTTCTCTGTGGAGTGCCCCAGTGTTGTTTGTGAATAAGAAAGATGGAAGCCTGAGGCTTTGTATTGATTACAGACAGCTAAATCAGGTGACTATTAAGAATAAATACCCGCTTCCCAGAATTGATGATTTGTTTGACCAGTTACAGTCTGCTACTATCTTTTCACGAATTGATCTCCGGTCTGGCTACTTTCAATTGCGGATCTGGGAATCTGATGTGGAGAAGACAGCTTTCAGCACTCGATATGGTCACTTTGAATTTCTGGTTATGCCGTTTGGTTTGACTAATGCCCCAGCAGCTTTCATGGACCTAATGCAGCGTATCTTTCATTCATTTCTTGATCAGTTCGTGGTGATCTTTGTTGATGATATTTTGATCTATTCTGCCTCTGATGAAGATCATGTCCAGCATTTGAGAATCGTTCTGCAGACTCTAAGAGATCATGAGCTCTATGCGAAGTTCAGTAAATGTGAATTCTGGCTTCGGGAAATTCATTTTCTTGGCCACGTGATTTCTGGTGACGGAGTGGCAGTAGACCCTGCAAAGATTGATGCTGTTTTAAGTTGGCAGAGACCGAGAACGATCACTGAGATTAGAAGCTTCCTAGGTTTGGCTGGGTATTATCGCAGATTCATCCAGGATTTTGCGAAGATTGCAGCACCGATGACTAGACTGACTCGTAAAGATGTGCCTTTTGTCTGGTCGGATCAGTGTGAGGCTAGCTTTGTTGAATTGAAAAGGCTATTGACTTCTTCTGCAATGTTGACTTTGCCTTCCGACTCGGGTGGATTTCTTGTTTGCACAGATGCTTCTCGAGTGGGTTTGGGTGCAGTGCTAATGCAACATGGTAAGGTTATTGCATATGCATCTCAGCAATTGAAACAACATGAAGAGAATTATCCCACTCATGATCTGGAGCTAGCTACAGTTATTTTTGCCTTGAAGATCTGGAGACATTATCTGTATGGTGAGAAATTTCAAATTCTTACTAATCATCAGAGTTTACAGTATATATTCTCCCATAAAGGTCTGAATCTCAGGCAGAGGCGATGGATGGAATACATGAAAGATTATGACTTTACACTCTCCTATCAGCCGGGTAAAATGAATGTTGTGGATGATGCTCTGAGCAGGAAAGTACAAGTCAATCATTTGTTGCTTCATGAATGGAAATTGTGGGAACGGCTTCCGAGCGAGGCATTCAGTGTGGAGTTTCCTGCTGATCCAAAAATGGCAGTTTGTGCTAGCTTAGTTTTGGGTTCAGCTTTGTATCAGCAGATTAAAGAATCTCAGCAAGCGGATTCTGATTTGGCCTGTGTTATATCAAGGTATGTTGTGGAATTTGATGGCGAGCTGGTTGTCAGTTTTCAGGGCAGATGGTATGTTCCCGCTGTTGATGATTTGAGGCGTGAGATCCTGAGTGAAACCCATGGTTCCCATTTTGCTATTCACCCAGGTGTCACCAAGATGTATCAGAATTTGAAAAAGCAGTTCTGGTGGCCAGGCATAAAGAAAGACGTGGCTATATTTGTTTCTAAGTGCTTGACTTGTCAGCAGGTTAAAGCCGAACATCAAAAGCCAGGTGGATTGCTTCAGCCATTAGAGATTCCAATGTGGAAATGGGACCATGTTACTACAGATTTTGTGGTGGGTTTACCTCGAACTTCTCAGAGTTTTGATGGTATCTGGTTGCTTGTCGATCGATTGACTAAAACTGCCAGATTGTTGCCAATTAAGGTTGCTTGGAGTGTGCAGAGATTGGCCGAGCTTTATGTGCAGAAGATCGTGCCACTGCATGGAATTCCTGTTTCACTTGCGTCAAATCGTGATCCACATTTTACCTCCGGCTTCTGGCGTAGTTTCCAGAAAGCTTTGGGCACTGAGTTAGCGTTCAGTTCAGCGTATCACCCACAGTCAGATGGACAGTCGCAGAGGACTATTCAGACTCTGGAGGACATGCTGAGATTGTGTTGCCTTGACTGGCAGGGTTCGTGGAGTCAACATTTGCCACTTGTTGAATTTGCTTATAATAACATTTTTCACTCCAGTATTGGTATGGCTCCTTATGAAGTGCTGTATGGTCGTCCATGTCGTACTCCCTTGAACTGGTTTGATGTTGGGGACAGATTGTTGACGGGACCTGACATGGTACAGCAGTGTTCTGATGTGGTTCGTCTGATCAGACAGAGATTGTTGACAGCCCATAGTCGACAGAAAAGCTATGCAGATCAGTGCAGACGTCCACTACAATTTGAGCCAGGAGATATGGTGTTTGTTAAAATATCTCCGATGAAAGGTGTTTCCAGGTTTGGGAAACGTGGAAAGCTTAGTCCGCGATATGTTGGCCCTTTTCCGATTGTTGAAGCTATTGGTCAGGTGGCTTATCGTCTGCAACTGTCGGCGGCTATGCAAGCTATTCATGATGTGTTCCACGTCTCTCAGTTGAGGAAATATGTGCCAGATGCTTCTCATGTTCTCGATGATTCAGTTTGGCCCGAGGTGACTGCTGATTTGTCTACGCCATAGTTTCCTATCAGAATTGAAGACCGTCGTGAGCAGCGGTTGAGAAATAAGGTTATCCCTCTGGTAAGAGTTGCTTGGCAGCGTCACTCTGGTAATGAGTCCACTTGGGAACGCGAAGATGAGATGCGTCAGCTTTTTCCTTTCTTATTCCAGTGAGGTATATGTCCTTTCTCAGTTTCCTCCTTATCCTTATTGTTGTAAATTTCGAGGGCGAAACTTTTATTAGGAGGGAGGGACTGTAAGGCCCGTGCCTTAATGGATCCTTAGTGGATTTGGTCTAGTATTTATTCTGGTATTTTCGGCTATTTTTCTGGATTTTTAGGAATTTTATGGTATTTTTCGGATTTATTTGGAGTTAATTGAGAGTTATTAGAATTAATAAGATATATATATATATAATGATTATATTATATATATTAATTTTATTAATTTTATTTTTTTATAACTCTCACCCTCTCTCTCTCCCCCGTCGATCTCATTTCTCACCCCCTCTCTCTCTCCTTCGTGCGATCGCCATTTCCCCCTCCTAGGGATTTCGGGCAGAACGAGGTCGGATTGAGGCGTGGTTGGCGCCGTTGGATTCCTCGCGTTGAGAGGAACGCGTGGGTACCCAGTTCGGCGTGGTTCGGTGATCGTGGGAGTGAGGTGGAGCGTGAATGCCCCGTGACCCTTCCTCCTTGCATGCGGCCTTTTCGACCGTTTCGGCTTGCAAGAGGTAGGGGGATGGAATCCTGAGCTTGCTATGATCATTTCCTATAGCTCGTTTCCTTGATTAGGCGCCTATAGCATGCTAAATGGTAGTTTTCCATTCATGGTGTCCATGCTTGATTTCTTGAGTTTAATGCTTAATAGGCATTGCATGTGATGTTTTTAGGTGTTATGTTGTTGTTTGAGTTGTATGGATTGACAGGAAAGCAGGTTTTTCGACGTTACCCGACGATTTCCATCGTCCGGGAGGGCTCCGATTTTCAAACCGAACCCGCCCGTGTCCCAGGTGGTGTGACGGTCCTTCCAGGAACCGTCACACGCCTGGCGGTCCTTAAAGGATGCATCGCTTCATTATAACGGCCCGTTGAGGGGGCGTTATTTCGAGAGTAACGGTGGGGCTCCCATCCGTTACTCTCTCGTTGGTTTGCGTTGACCCGGTCAGGCGGTTAACCCGACGGCCAGTCGGCCGGCCGTCAGGTCAACCCGACGCGCCTAGGCAAGCGCGTTACTTTGCCTGCTGTGGGTTTTTGACCGCGGCACGTTGATTTTTGGCCTCGGGTGGATGTAACGACGGTGATCCAACGCGTTGCATCGATGTAACGCGATGGGCCCCTACCATCACATTCCCTTTGGGTCTCTTGAGCTGGAACTCTGGTGGAAGTAACGGATGGAGACAGACGCGTCATTTTTGATTTAACGCGCCAGCCCCCGACCGTTACTTTCATGTAGCGCGTGGGCATCTGACCGTCGCTTGCCTGTTGGGTTTAATAAGTTGCCAGCCTTTTTGTTATGCGTGCCATTCCATATATATGCCATATTTATATTGATTTATTATACGATGGCATGTTTCTCATACCAATAGAGTAGCTTTTCTTTCCATGCAATGGAGCCACTATTGTTGCCCTAGGTCTGTTGAGTACCGACCCGCTTGGGGATAGCGGAGGGGTGTTTCCCATACACGGTTTGTAAGCTAGTTCCGTGGGCTCCCAGCCAATGGTAGCGTCCTACCAAGGGAGAAAACTAGCTAGAGGGCCTGGCTCAGGCTAGAGTCAGTGTGTGCACACGTGGTCGGAGACTGTGGACTGACACCGACGGGTGCCACTCCGACTGGTCACTTGGTTTGGTACTGTTTGCGCGCTCAGCTTGTCGTTTTACCGACTGCGAGTGCTTGAGACGCAGTGTAAGTCGTCAGTGGGCGCTTCTGATTTCTGCTCCAGTGGTTGTCCTTCCTTGTTGTTTGGATTAGTTAAGGCTCATTCTATTTGGTAGATTTAGTTTTACTCGCTTGCATTTACTGATTATCGGCATGCGTTAGCTGTTATACCTGCTTAGTTAGAGTTTACAGCTTTCTTATGATTAGTTAATCATGCCAATGCCTGTTATTTTATTTAAATGCATGCTCTAATTGTCTTTATTTTCGCATGAATGCATGTTTAGTGCGAGGTAGGGATCCGCGTGACCCCTACTTAGTCTGGCTGTGACTCACCCTTCTCTTTTCAGGTGAGCCGCGCCCGTCGTCTCCCGGTGCTTTGTGAGCTGTTTTGGAGACCGTGCATAGTAGCCAGCAATAGACGGGTCACCTTTTGAGGTTTCGTTGTACTTTTGCCGGGGTATGCCCCGTGTAGTTGTACCTTTGTGGACTAGTACTCTTGTTTATCTGGACTAGTATATATATATATCACTCTTGTTATTTTGAATTGCTTCCGCACTCGTGTTAATTTTATTACTTAATTGTAATATGCGCGTTCCAAATTACAATTCGTTATGCACTTCCTCGACAACACTTCACTAACCCTTTAGGGGCCTCATCAGCCTCTTGGGTGGCTTCCCCAGTTCTTGGTATCGGTGTATCGATGTTATCGGTATATCGATATCCTAAGCTCTAGGTCGTCACAAATGGCGTCAATTATTATATTATATATATATATATATATATATATATAACTTGTGATTATATCTTCAAAAATCCATATCTATTAAATTATGCCACATAAAATTATAAAAAATATATTTCTGAAATCTTTGAATTTTTCTCCCAATTATCATATATTCTATTTTTCTAAATTATTTTATATAAATAAATATCTCTTTGAATATATATTTTTGAAGTTAATGAATTAAATAGATATTGAAGTTTGACACCTCATTGAAATGACGACATGTTAAAAGTCGTCAGCTTCTTTTGACGCCACTGTACAAAGGCGTCAAAATCATTTATTTTATATCTATATATATATATATATATATTTATACATATAATTTGTAATTATGTCTTGGAAAATCCATATCTACTAGACTATGCAACAGAAAATTATAAAAAAATATATTTTTGGAATCCTTGAATTTTTCTCCTAATTATCATATATTCTATTTTTCTTAATTATTTTATATAAATTAATATCTCTTTGAATGTACATTTTTGAAATTATTCATCTAAATAGATATTGACGTGAATTCTTGTTAAATAAATTAAGTTAAAAATCATAAAATTAACGTCCCTCCAAGAGGACGCTAATTAATAAATGACGCCACCCACGGGCGTCAAATAATATAAGTTTATTTAATTATAGTTAATTATAGAATTGGATGGACATGAATTCTATAATTAACGCATTCATGTTCTCACCGTTTTCTCCCGATTTTGACCCATACCGCGGGTCTTCTGGCACTCTCATCTCACGTCCGTAGATGGAGTCCCTGTTTCATGATTGGTTCACTTATACACCTCAACTCTCGGTGACATACGAGCCCTCCGTTGGACATTCCGTTCCTTCGGACTGGCAAGTTAGTCATTGGGACCTCCGTAAGTCTCCTCGAAGCCTTGGATTCTCTCAAGGCCGACTGAGCTGGTTGTACCTTAAAAATCTTGTGCCGTTGATTGCCACGTCTTGTGGTAAACCGGCCCTCTCATGGTGCCATATTGGTCCATGAGATAATAATCCTAGCCGGTGGAATGATGATATTCCACTAGGCGGTGTCTTGGATTGAGTCCCTTATAGATGGGGTCAATCTCTCAGCTTGATTCATGTCCCTTGATTGGTGACAGGTTTAGTCATCCACTCAAGTTATCACGGCTACCTAGTTAAGGTACCGATTCTACCCAGGTTATCGACATGTCATGGTTCTCGTTGGTTTTATCATTGTCCATTTAATGTTCTTCCTTGAATTCTGTGGAACCTATCCACGAATCTACTTTGATATCCTACATGAGTTTGTTCTTGGAATTCCATGGCTATCACTAAAGTGGTTGTCTAGATATTACATGTAACAATGTCCGCGCATATAGGGCCCGATCTGGTCCTAGAAGGAGCACCCGAAAGTACTTGTGTCCATGGGAGTTATATTGATCACGGTGTGGCATTGCACCGAAGTACTTGCTTGAATCTACGACACTCCACTATCTCTCTCTCTCGCGTGCTTGACTTGATTGACTTGACACGACTTGCGTGGCCCGGAATGGGCAAAGTACTTGCTTGTTAATAGCCATTATCTCATGACATGAAAAACTTTATTGATATACTCGATACTTGTTCAAATACTTGAAATCTTGAATACTTGAAATTCCCTACCTTGGATCGACAGTACGTGTTATTTCCTCTCGTTATCATGTTCAATTCCGTATCGTTCTATTTTACATGATTGACATGCTAGACTAGCATTTTCATTTGGAAGAGGTAATTACTTAAACCAATTGCTAGTTCTTGAGATATAATTCCTACTGAGCTTTCGCTCACTCAGTTTGTGCCAACATTTTTCAGGTAATCAGGTGGCTAACGAGACCGAGACTCACATGGGAGGGACAAGTGTGCAAGCGAGCTTCAAAATCTAGTGAACCCGAGTCTTTTATCTTTCTTGAGTCTAGCATGGTGTCTCTTATTTGGTTATCTTGTCTAAGTCTGTTAGAGCGTCATCTCCTTTTCTTTCATAGTGACGTAGTTGAGTCTTCAAGTTCTTGTAAGAGATTTATATTTAATAAAATTTTTATTGTTGTTCTAAATTATTTTGACTTATGTGATTGCTCTTAATTATTCACGACTGTTTAACTGCCACGTTCCGAGCAAACGACACGTTCCGCTGCTATCGGTTCGGGGCGTGACAGAGGTGGTATCAGAGCTTCGACTTTCACATCCTCAAGTTATTTGGTTCCAATGATAGGTCAAGTATCCCTGTCAGTCGTATCAGAGCTTCAACTTTCATATCCTCCAGTTATTAGATTCCAATGATAGGTCAAGTATTCTTGTCAGTCATATCAGAGCTTCGGCTTTCACATCCTCAAGTTATTAGGTTCCAATGATAGGTCAAGTATCCTTGTCAGTCATACCAGAGCTTCGGCTTTCAAATCTTTAGGTCATTAAGTCCGAGAGATAGGTTGAGCCATCTTTGTTGGTCATCCTATAGGAATTCCGTGAGAATGGGTAGAGCTTAGGGATATATTATAAAGAATAGATAAAATATTCAAGTCACATTCCTACTAATTATAGAAATTTCTAAGTCCAAAATTATTCTCCTCAATTAATCTTGTAGGAACATAAATAGAATGGAGACATCTAAGCCAAACTTTATCCCCGAGATGGTCTTGTGTAGTATCATGAATAAAATTATAACTAGTTGAATGGAAGATGGTGTGAATTTGGGATCCAAATTCTTTTAAGTGGGGGAGGGTGTAACACCCCGAATTTTTTTTAGACTAAAATAGAAATAAATATATATGTTCAAAATAAAATTAAAAAGATAAGTATGAATTCATGTTGTAAACTAGGTCGAGTAACTTATCACAAATTATTAAAATTTAGATAAATTTTTATGCAAATAAATAAAATGGAACGAGGGAAGACATATTATAAAATTAATTTTCTTATATTTGAATCACAAATAGTTAATAATTAAAATTATTGGTGACAAAAGATGAGTTATTATTTAATTAGTATATAGTTCTTTAAAGATAGTAAGAAAAAGAATGGAACTCGTAAAATAATAATAACAGATTATGTTCATTGTGTGACTTGACTTTTGAAATGATAAAAAATAATAATACTCTAAATTAATTGATCAATATTATAAATAAATAAATATGAGACCTTAAATGGACCTTATTTAATTACAATAGTCAAAATGATAAGAAAATATTAATAATATATATATGCTTGAAAATAATAGTAATTAATTTTGTATGTTTAAAACTCATGTTTTGTTATCATCGCTTGCTTAAGTGTAGTTTACCGTTTAATTATCTTAATAAATTAAATAATTACATCATGTTAAAATTTTATACCCAAGTAATCACACACCAAAATTTTGAATAAATATACTTCTAAAATCTTCATAGTTATTCCTAAATTTCCATACCTTATATGGTGTATTTACTATAAATTTAAACAAGTTAAATCATTTAATATATATATATATACATGCAAATTAATAACAGATAGGAGCTACATAAGTAAGTGTTTGATAAATAACAGCGTAAGTAAGTGTTTGATAAATAACAAATGAGATTAAATGTATATCAAGTAAAACTCCTTAAAACAAAACTTACATGAAAAGGCCAAATAGAAATAATTAAGTTATGTGTGTGCACTCACTGAGCTTTAAACCATGGGAAGTCTTCTTCCGTTAACATAAAATATATAAGACCTTAGCCAAATTAATACAGCCGACATATATATATATATATAAGATTCATGGGCCTTAACACATAAATTTTATTTTATTCTAACAGTCAAAAATAAATTAACCGTGATATAAAGCTAGCCCATTAATTTAGCTAATGATAATTATAAACCTTAGCCGAGAGATTATGACTCATATATGATAAATGGGTTAAAAGTCATGGGGTTACATATACAATTTTAATGACAACCATGTTTATATACCAACTAAACCCACTGTAGCCCAATATACAATAGCCTTTTTCTTCTAAAAAGCCAACCCACTTAAACCCCAAACCCACGTGAGCTTCGCACCAAGGGCTAACTCCAATCGCTCACGTATGCATGCCTAACCGTTCGATCCTAAAGCCAAACCAGAAGCAGATGCGGACGTTGCACGTTGTTAACTTTAGGGTTTTAAAACCAAAGAAGACGAGCGGCTGTGGAATTGGCAGGGAGAGCTAATTACGGGTCATATTATGGAGGCCTTGCTTTCATTTGTGCTCTCCTTCCATTTAGCTCCTCTTTTCTATAAAAGCACCTTGCCCGGCCGAACCTTCATATCCTTTTTCCATCGCACTGCTGCCATCGTCGTCCTCTTCCTCCGCATGCATGCCCTGCTGTCTCCATCCCCTACATCCTGTTGCTCGTCCAAGCCGCCAAGGGAGTCTTGCTTCCTCCTCCTGCCTGCGTTCGCCATCTTCCTCATGTTGCAGTTCGAGCAACAAGGAGCCGGCCATGTCATCTCCTTCCCTTCCATTCTTCCTCCTGCGGCCATCCGACCAACAAGGAGCGGTTGCTGTTCTTCTTCTCCTTCATCCATCTTCATCCTCAACTGCATCATCTCTAATTTCTATGAGAAGCCATTTTACAGAAGCTCAGTTTTGTTTCTTCTTCGGCAGAAGATTGTTGCCGTTGCTGTTCGAGTTTCATCCCTCCAAATCTCTCTGTTCATCATCCAAAACTCAGTAAAAAGGTAGGTTTTCTCAAGTTTCGTAGTCCAACAAAAAAATTAATTCATCATTGTAGGTCTTCTCTCTTCATGCCAAAGATTATAATTAGATTAAAAACTCACATGATATTTCTGCATGATTTTTACTACGTATTTTGGTTTAATACTATAGAACCTAGTTATGGAGTTTTCGCCTTAAAAACTTGTACGTGGGTATCGGAGTCTCCTTTGGCCATGAAAATTTAAGGGCGTACTAGTGGGATAGAGACCGAGGTAGTGAGAGTGGTTGCACCATTTTTCGTGCCCCCTATCTCAAGATCCTCCATCTCTCAACGAAAAATTATTTTGAACGTCCGGTTAAGTAGAGTTTTTCGAGCCCGTCATTTTGATATATAGAACGCCTGATTCCGACGTGTGTACGTCGAGAACCAGAGCCTTGAACATCGACATTCTTTTGAAATGACGACATTTAACATGTCGTCAAATGCTTTTGACGCCACAGCTCAATGGCGTCAATTCTTATATTATATATATATATATATATATATATATATAACTTGTGATTATATCTTCAAAAATCCATATCTATTAAATTATGCCACATAAAATTATAAAAAATATATTTCTGAAATCTTTGAATTTTTCTCCCAATTATCAAATATTCTATTTTCTAAATTATTTTATATAAATAAATGTCTTTGAATATATGTTTTTGAAGTTAATCAATTAAATAGATATTGAAGTTTGACACCTCATTGAAATGATGACATGTTAAAAGTCGTCAACTTCTTTTGACGCCACCGTACAAAGACGTCAAAATCATTTATTATATATATATATATATATATATACATATAATTTGTAATTATGTCTTGGAAAATCCATATCTACTAGACTATGCAACAGAAAATTATAAAAAAATATATTTTTAGAATCCTTGAATTTTTCACCTAATTATCATATATTCTATTTTTCTAAATTATTTTATATAAATTAATGTCTCTTTGAATGTACATTTTTGAAATTATTCAATTAAATAGATATTGACGTGAATTCTTGTTAAATAAATTAAGTTAAAAATCATAAAATTAACGTCGCTCCAAGAGGACGCTAATTAATAAATGACGTCACCCACGGGCGTCAAATAATATAAGTTTACTTAATTATAGTTAATTATAGAATTGGATGGACATGAATTCTATAATTAACGCATTCATGTTCTCACCGTTTTCTCCCGATTTTGACCCATACCGCGGGTCTTCTGGCACTCTCATCTCACGTCCGTAGATGGAGTCCCTGTTTCATGATTGGTTCACTTATACATCTCAACTCTCGGTGACATACGAGCCCGCCGTTGGACATTCCGTTCCTTCGGACTGGCAAGTTAGTCATTGGGACCTCCGTAAGTCTCCTCGTAGCCTTGGATTCTCTCAAGGCCAACTGAGTTGGTTGTACCTTAAAAACCTTGTGCCTTTGATTGCCACGTCTTGTGGTAAACCGGCCCTCTCATGGTGCCATATTGGTCCATGAGATAATAATCCTAGCCGGTGGAATGATGATATTCCACTAGGCGGTGTCTTGGATTGAGTCCCTTATAGATGGGGTCAATCTCTCAGCTTGATTCATGTCCCTTGATTGGTGACAGGTTTAGTCATCCACTCAAGTTATCATGGCTACCTAGTTAAGGTACCGATTCTACCCAGGTTATCGACATGTCATGGTTCTCATTGGTTTTATCATTGTCCATTTAATGTTCTTCCTTGAATTCTGTGGAACCTATCCACGAATCTACTTTGATATCCTACATGAGTTTGTTCTTGGAATTCCATGGCTATCACTAAAGTGGTTGTCAAGATATTACATGTAACAATGTCCGCGCATATAGGGCCCGATCTGGTCCTAGGAGGAGCACCCGAAATTACTTGTGCCCATGGGAGTTATATTGATCACGGTGTGGCATTGCACCGAAGTACTTGCTTGAATCTACGACACTCCACTATCTCTCTCTCTCGCGTGCTTGACTTGATTGACTTGACACGACTTGCGTGGCCCGGAATGGGCAAAGTACTTGCTTGTTAATAGCCATTATCTCATGACATGAAAAACTTTATTGATATACTCGATACTTGTTCAAATACTTGAAATCTTGAATACTTGAAATTCCCTACCTTGATCGACAGTACGTGTTATTTCTTCTCGTTATCATGTTCAATTCCGTATCGTTCTATTTTACATGATTGACATGCTAGACTAGCATTTTCATTTGGAAGAGGTAATTACTTAAACCAATTGCTAGTTCTTGAGATATAATTCCTACTGAGCTTTCGCTCACTCAATTTGTGCCAACATTTTTCAGGTAATCAGGTGGCTAACGAGACCGGGACTCACATGGGAGGGACAAGTGTGCAAGCGAGCTTCAAAATCTAGTGAACCCGAGTCTTTTATCTTTCTTGAGTCTAGCATGGTGTCTCTTATTTGGTTATCTTGTCTAAGTCTGTTAGAGCGTCATCTCCTTTTCTTTCATAGTGACGTAGTTGAGTCTTCAAGTTCTTCTAAGAGATTTATATTTAATAAAAATTTTATTGTTGTTCCAAATTATTTTGACTTATGTGATTGCTCTTGATTATTCACGACTATTTAACTGTCACGTTCCGAGCAAACGACACGTTCCGCTGCTATCGGTTCGGGGCGTGACAGAGGTGGTATCAGAGCTTCGACTTTCACATCCTCAAGTTATTTGGTTCCAATGATAGGTCAAGTATCCCTGTCAGTCGTATCAGAGCTTCAACTTTCATATCCTCCAGTTATTAGATTCCAATGATAGGTCAAGTATTCTTGTCAGTCATATCAGAGCTTCGGCTTTCATATCCTCCAGTTATTAGGTCCCAAGGATGGGTCATCCTTGTCAGTCATATCAGAGCTTCGGCTTTCACATCCTCAAGTTATTAGGTTCCAATGATAGGTCAAGTATCATTGTCAGTCATACCAGAGCTTCGGCTTTCAAATCCTTAGGTCATTAAGTCCGAGAGATAGGTTGAGCCATCTTTGTTGGTCATCCTATAGGAATTCCGTGAGAATGGGTAGAGCTTAGGGATATATTATAAAGAATAGATAAAATATTCAAGTCACATTCCTACTAATTATAGAAATTTCTAAGTCCAAAATTATTCTCCCCAATTAATCTTGTAGGAACATAAATAGAATGGAGACATCTAAGCCAAACTTTATCCCCGAGATGGTCTTGTGTAGTATCATGAATAAAATTATAACTAGTTGAATGGAAGATGGTGTGAATTTGGGGACCAAATTCTTTTAAGTGGGGGATGGTGTAACACCCCGAATTTTTTTTAGACTAAAATAGAAATAAATATATATGTTCAAAATAAAATTAAAAAGGTAAGTATGAATTCATGTTGTAAACTAGGTCGAGTAACTTATCACAAATTATTAAAATTTAGATAAATTTTTATGCAAATAAATAAAAGGGAACGAGGGAAGACATATTATAAAATTAATTTTCTTATATTTGAATCACAAATAGTTAATAATTAAAATTATTGGTGACAAAAGATGAGTTATTATTTAATTAGTATATAGTTCTTTAAAGATAGTAAGAAAAAGAAAGGAACTTGTAAAATAATAATAACAGATTATGTTCATTGTGTGACTTGACTTTTGAAATGATAAAAAATAATAATACTCTAAATTAATTGATCAATATTATAAATAAATAAATATGAGACCTTAAATGGACCTTATTTAATTACAATAGTCAAAATGATAAGAAAATATTAATAATATATATATGCTTGAAAATAATAGTAATTAATTTTGCATGTTTAAAACTCATGTTTTGTTATCATCGCTTGCTTAAGTGTAGTTTACCGTTTAATTATCTTAATAAATTAAATAATTACATCATGTTAAAATTTTATACCCAAGTAATCACACACCAAAATTTTGAATAAATATACTTCTAAAATCTTCATAGTTATTCCTAAATTTCCATACCTTATATGGTGTATTTACTATAAATTTAAACAAGTTAATTCATTTAATATATATATATACATGCAAATTAATAACAGATAGGAGCTACATAAGTAAATGTTTGATAAATAACAGCGTAAGTAAGTGTTTGATAAATAACAAATGAGATTAAATGTATATCAAATAAAACTCCTTAAAACAAAACTTACATAAAAAGGCCAAATAGAAATAATTAAGTTATGTGTGTGCACTCACTGAGCTTTAAACCATGGGAAGTCTTCTTCCGTTAACATAAAATATATAAGACCTTAGCCAAATTAATACAGCCTACATATATATATATATAAGATTTCTGGGCCTTAACACATAAATTTTATTTTATTCTAACAGTCAAAAATAAATTAACCGCGATATAAAGCTAGCCCATTAATTTAGCTAATGATAATTATAAACTTTAGCCGAGAGATTATGACTCATATATGATAAATGGGTTAAAAGTCATGGGGTTACAGATACAATTTTAATGACAACCATGTTTATATACCAACTAAACCCACTGTAGCCAGGGTTTGCCGACCCGCCCGACCCGGTCTCGGCGCGGGACGGGTCCGGTCGGGCGGGTCGCACAATGACCCGGTCCGCCCCATTGGGCTCGCGATGCGTTATTTTTTTATTTTTTTTAAAATTTGTAATAAATTTATTTTGAAAGATTAAATGTTATATATATTTAAAAATATTAGAATGTAGAGTTTATTTAAGATAATAGATCCATACTAAATTATACATAATTAAATATATAAAAATTACATATTACACCGCTTAATTAAACATCCTATTATATATAATACATAAAAATTTATTTCAATTACTAAATATGTAAAAGTAAACAGTGACATAATAATGACATTCATTCATGAAGTATAAAATACAAAAACTCACTAATCCTCGTCCATCTGTGAAACCCGAATCCCAAAACTCACTCATCCTCCTCATCTGTGTAACCCGAATCCGAAAACTCACTCATCCTCATCATCAGTGAAGCTCGAATCTCAAAACTCATCATCAGATACATGAGACTGATCACCCGTAAATCTAACTCTATCCTAGTGGGTGGAGATACATGTGGGTGGGACTGAAAATATGTAACCATCTGCACAAATGATGGGTCGTGTGCTGCGGTGGAGGGTACATGAAAATCTGTAAAAAAAGTCCTCACTACATCTATAGCTTCAATTCTATCATGTGCGACTGGTGCTGGTGCTGGTGCTGCTCGAACTCTGGACGTGGAGGAAGATCCTGCTCCGCCCTGTGCTCGTGGTGGAGGTACCCGGGAGGTAGAAGAAGATGTCCTCGGTGTGCTACGAGAACCGTATCTATCCTGTAACTGTGTCCGGAATGAATGTCTGACATCTCCCGGAACTCGGTCGCATGCACGAACATCGTGTCCCACTCCCGCAAGGTGCTCCGCAAACCTGTGTATGCCGGTGACTCGATGTTCGCAGTATCTACAGTGCACATGTCCATCACCCTCAACAGAGTATCCATGCTCCCACGCAGGGTGACGCCGTCCGTCCATGATGACCTGCAAATGATGTAAAAGTTTACATTAGTGATTTCAATGACAAGTACAGAACTCTATATATGAAGAAATCTGTAATTAATTATTAGTTAGTTATAAATGTAACCAAATGATACATACTAACAAAGACTATGGACCCAAACTGGGCCAGTGCCCATCTCCAAACAATCTGACATTAAATGTGGTCCACAGATAGGATAGATAGTCTTCATAGCACATTGAACCTGAATAGTTCTCCCAGTACATGCGTACGTAGTATTCATACTCCTGCGAACCTTGTGCGTACACGACCTCTACTGACGTAGCTATGGCATAAGGATATGGATACGATGGGAAAAATGAACTACTGTTATCTGAGTCGCCATGATACATCGGCTGTTGCGGCCATGACCGTCCATACGAGCTTCCAGATCCCTGGGAGTCATGTGTGCTCATCCTCTCAAAATCAGACAACATGCCTTGATAGTTGGTACTGTTTGCAACCGAACTTCCATAGTAGGGATCCCAATGATCAGCTGCCCGTCTCGTCCCTGCCGGTGGAGCAGCGTGGTCCTCATCTTACGTGGCATGTGTGAAGTGCTGCTCCTCTGTCCATGCGCCATATTGACGGCCCCCACGACCTCTACTATGACCACTGCTGTACTCTCTGCCACCAGCACTAGTATTCTGACGAGGACTCCGTTGGTCACCTTGAGAACCACCACCTCCATGGGATGAAGACCCTGTCGGTGTACTCTCAGCATCGGAGTCATGACTCCCACTAATGCGGGGCTCAACAGAAGGTTCGGGAGTGTCGTCATCTGCATTGGGATCTAAGGTCTCCATGTCTGCAAAATCTATCGGATTTAATGGTGGTCCCTTGTCCTTCTTGCTGGTGAATAATGTGGTCCATGATGATTTTTTCTTCTGTGGAGCAGGGGGCGGCTTACATGCTGCATGTTGTGTCCCTCTAGATGCCTGAGAAGCAGAAGCCTGTTTAGATAATTTTTCAATTTACTTTCTATTGTGTAAGTCTGTACGTATACCTGAGAAGACTGATTGGGTGTCTTAGCCTTAGATGTTGAGCGTCGGGGCGCAGCAGACTGAGATGGTTGTTTCGATGCTACCGAAGACTACACAATTGAAAGAAGAATATATTCAATTACCAATGAATTATATATTAACAAATGTAGAAATGACAATATAATTTCATCTCTCTAAATGAGGAACTCCCCCTAGCCTCTCTTGAAGTGGATAACCTTCTTGGTTCCGCAGATATTGAATGCCGCGGTACAGTAACTCGGGACCACTGTTCTCCCGCAATGTTATCATTTGTCGGACCGACCTGCAATATATTGCTATCATACATCAATATATGACTATGCTATCTAATGAAATTTGCGATTCGATTTTCATGTATTAATTCACCTGAGGTGGCTCTTGACGCTCAATTAATGGGGGTTGGATCAATCGCTCCCATGCTGTATCATCGTACGTATACGATGTGTCTCCACCCCCAATGACGAGGTCTTCATCTAAATTAATTTCATCATCACGTCCCGTTGCTGAGTCGTCACCACCCAAATGCACATGGGTGTCATCTCCCTCCCCGACTGCCTCTTGTACAGCTGATGCGAGAAAAGTATTAGGCCGTGGTGTCTCGCCAGGTTCTTCTGCCTCCTCGTCCAATTCTGCCTCACCACGCTCGGTTGTGGCTCTTGCAACCCATGCTACCATAGGGTCATCATCGTCTCGCAAGTACACAGCATCCGTTGGGTCGTAATCTCCCTCTCCTCTCCTTGTATCCATTTGTACATGCCGGACCTTTAGCCTCATGTTGTAATGAACATACACCATTTTGTCTAGCCTGCGGTGTGTTAGCCTATTCCTCAACTTAGTATGCAAGAAGGAGAACGTCGACCAATTCCGCTCACACCCACTCGACGAGGATGTTTGCGATAGAACTCTCATTGCGATCTTCCTTAATACGGGTGCACTTGTACCGTAATTTAGCCACCACTCAGCTGTGTTTAAGACAGATCACGTACAATATAATAATTAGATGTAAAAATTACTTCTCGAGACATAGAAGGTACATTGTGAAGACACATTACCTGGGTCGAGTCTATCACGACTGGCCATGACATTAGGTGTCGCAAATGAACCAATTCCCTCTCTAAATATTTTCATCTGCATTATCAAAAAATATGAAGTGTATATTTCATTTAATATTGTCAATGTTAAAATATCCAAGTATACCTCATTCAACGCATCAGCAGCATCTGTTGGGGTGAAAGACAATCGGTATACCACAATGTTGACCGATTCTATCAACGTATCGTCATAAGCAAGGGCCCGAGCATATTGGAAGGCCGGATGTAGATAGTACGCTGCAATCGTAAGACAATGAATTACATATTAGTATCATGTGAAAATCACAGCTCATTGATTGGACGAGAATGTAAGTGTTTACCTGCCATGTGAAGATCGCGGCTCATTTGTCTGTCCCATATGTCCTCCACAATCTCTAGAATGGTGGGTCCATATTTTTTGGACGTTGTAAGGATCTTTCGCTTGGCTGCTTCTATTTTGCTGTACACCAACCCCATGGTTGGTACTCTATCCCCATCCACGCATCGTAGAACCTCATACAGTGGCTTTATCAATGACACTAATACCTTCACTCGTTCCCAAAAATTCGAGGTGTTGACAATCCCCTCGACCTCCGCCCCTTCACGTGAAGCAGCAAAAGAGGAACTCAGCCAGGTCTCACCTCTAAACATTTGCTTCAACCTATCCTTGTGCTTCAATAGGCTCTGCAATGTGATGTAGTTGGTGGCAAATCGTGTGATGCCAGGCCTCAACAGTTCACCGCCACAATGCTCCCTCATCCATGCCAATACAAGTGTGTGGTTGTAGATATATTTCGTGATTTTTTGTGCCACCTCGACCACAGATTTTACCATACGAAGCTGCCCAATCTCCTTCAGCATCAGATCTACACAATGCGCTGCACAGGGGGTCCAGAAAATGTGCCGTTTTTTCTTCATTAGCTCCTCCCCGGCCTTCTTATAGTTCGACCCATTGTCAGTCACCACTTGCACAATGTACTCCTCCCCAATCTCAGTCACCACTTGCTCCATCAATGACAAAATATATTGATGACTATGAATTTGACCAGACGCATCCACTGATTTGTGAAAGAATACCTGTATGTCACAATAAACAAAGAAGTTGATCAGGCTAGATTTTGTGGTACCTGACCATCCATCACACATCAGTGTGACTCCGTACTTTGTCCATTTCTGCTTGAATGAGTCAATGTAACTCTTGATCTCAGCAACCTGTTCATCAAGGTATACGCTAGCCAATTCTCTCGCTGTAGGTGGCTGCACGTGTAGCCCAAGAACCTGTACTTCTTGAAACATTGGCTTGTAGTAAGGGCTATTGGCTGCATTGAAAGGCAGACCCGCGTGGTGCCACCATTTTGCAACAGCCTGACCAAGTTTCCATTTAGGTCCCTTCTGGCCATACGCATCGTCCATCCTCGTTTGCTTGCCATGCTCTCGGGATAGTGCACCGGGCTCCACATCTTCAATGTTGATCGATTGTGTCCTTTTTCTTTGTGTCCCCGAGTCACCAGTCAATAAACTCCTTATGCCTCGTGATTGTCGAGTCGTAGATGAACCACCACTCCCTGATGCTCCGGTCCTCGCCGCCTCGCGACTACGGATTATAGTCTCCTCGGGATGTCTTGACTCTTCCATGCTCTGACGTACTGCCTCACGAAACTCGGCTTCGTATGGATCGTTCACAGTGACATACACATTAGCCTGCTCAGTACGTGCTTGTTCGTCTTCGTCACTGGGTGTCCATGCATATTCCTCCTCGTTGCTGCCGCTTGCTATTCCGCTCACTGCCGCTTGATCCCTTTTCTTCTTTTTTTCCTTTTCTTGCATCTCAGCTCTCTTCTCCCGCAGGTGCCTAGCCATTGCAAGTTTCACATCTCTAGGCACATGGGTACACCCAACAACCTCAGAGTATCCTGCCCCGGCTCCTCCTGCCAAATGCTTCTTCAATCGAGACACCCCTCCTCCCCGGTGTTCTATTTTACAATAGTTACAACGCCAACACCTATGGTTGCCATCCAACAAAACTCCGTGTGACCACCCAATATCATTTGTTCGTTCCTTAGGAGCCATAGAGTGTTATCTCCTAAAATTAAGAAATTTAAAATATGAAATTATATTATTTCCCATCTACAACTAACAATGAACAGAATTTTATTATTTGCGTACCATGCAAGACTAAATTCAATATTTAATACATCTTCATATAATTTAGTTCAAAATAATATCATTATTTCTATAACATACAAATAAGGTTAATATTTATAATTAATACATATACATTAAATTTAAAATTATTTATCACTAATTAGATATTTAAAATTACATCTCTAATTAAATTACATGACACATATAAATTATAAACATCTCTAAATAATTTACATTGTACATATAAATTAACTTTAAAATTATTTATAAAATATTCAACACTAAATTTATATTTACATTAAATTAAATTACATTATGCAATTCAATTAACTAATATACATTATGCATTTAAAAATATTTTACATCTACAACTAATACTGATATTAATATCAATATTTTTTCAAATGTAATACTAAATTTAATATTTAATATTACATTTACATTAAATCTAATATTTAAACATGAATTGAATTACACATCAAAAAATAAATTTATTACTACAACATGAATTAAATATTATTTATATTAATTCTACAAAATGAATTAAATAATACATAATTAAAATGATATTTATACAACATAAATTAAACAAAAATTATCTTATTTATATAACATGAATTAAATAATACATTCATAATAATATTAAATAATATAATAATATATTTTCTTATATTTTTTAATTAAAAAAATAAAAAAAATTAAACAACCCCCCCCCCCACCCTCCCCGCCCCCCACCGGAGCTGGGGGCGGCGATGCAGATGCCCCCCCCCCTCCCCATCTCACCCTCCCCCCCTCACGGTGGAGACGGCCCCCCCTCCCCCCTCTGACGGTGGCCGGCCCGCGACGCCCCCCCGACACCCCCCCTCCCCCTCCCCGACGCCCGCAGACGCCCCCTCCCCCCTCCGACGGAGCCGCCCGCAGACGCCCGCCGCACGCCCCCCCTCCCCCCTCCGTGCCCGCGACGCGTGCAGCCCGCATACGTCCCCCCTCCCCGACGCCCGCAGACGCCCCCCTCCCCCCTCCGACGGTGCCGCCCGCAGACGCCCGCCGCACGCCCCCCTCCCCCCTCTAACGCCCGACGGCCGCAGACGTAACCCCTCCCCCCTCCGACGGCCGCAGACGCCCCCCTCTCCCTCTCACGGTGCCCGCGACGGCCGCAGACGCCCACCCTCACCCTCCCCCACCCCCCTCCTCACCCATCTCCTAAAATTTAGGGCACCTACCTCTGATCGCCGGTCATCGCTGCCGTCCGGTGCTGTCCGCCGCCATCCGCCGCCGCTCTGCACCGCCCACACCCGCCGGCCACCGCCTTCAACCGCTGCGGATGCCAGACCCGCCCGCACCCGGCCCGCTATATGGGCGACCCGGCACGTAAGCGCCGTCCCGCACGAACCAGACCGGGCCCGCCTCGACCCGCTCCGGTACGCGGCGGGACGCACGGGACCATGCGGTCCAGTGCGTCCCGGCCACGACCCACACCCCGTGCGACCCGGCGCCCGCCTGGGTCGTGTCGGGTCGTGCGGGTCGGTGCGGTTCGGGGCGGGACGGCAAACCATGACTGTAGCCCAATATACAATAGTTTTTTTCTTCTAAAAAGCCAACCCACTTAAACCCCAAACCCACGTGAGCTTCGCACCAAGGGCTAACTCCAACCGCTCACGTATGCATGCCTAACCGTTCGATCCTAAAGCCAAACCAGAAGCAGATGCGGACGTTGCACGGTGTTAACTTTAGGGTTTTAAAACCAAAGAAGACGAGCGGCTGTGGAATTGGCAGGGAGAGTTAATTACGGGTCATATTATGGAGGCCTTGCTTTCATTTGTGCTCTCCTTCCATTTAGATCCTCTTTTCTATAAAAGCACCTTGCCCGGCCGAACCTTCATATCCTTTTTCCATCGCACTGCTGCCATCGTCGTCCTCTTCCTCCGCATGCACGCCATGCTGTCTCCATCCCCTTCATCCTGTTGCTCGTCCAAGCCGCCAAGGGAGTCTTGCTTCCTCCTCCCGCCTGCGTTCGCCATCTTCCTCATGTTGCAGTTCGAGCAACAAGGAGCCGGCCATGTCATCTCCTTCCCTTCCATTCTTCCTCCTGCGGCCATCCGACCAACAAGGAGCGGTTGCTGTTCTTCTTCTCCTTCATCCATCTTCATCCTCAACTGCATCATCTCTAATTTCTATGAGAAGCCATTTTACAGAAGCTCAGTTTTGTTTCTTCTTCGGCAGAAGATTGTTGCCGTTGCTGTTCGAGTTTCATCCCTCCAAATCTCTCTGTTCATCATCCAAAACTCAGTAAAAAGGTAGGTTTTCTCAAGTTTCGTAGTCCAACAAAAAAATTAATTCATCATTGTAGGTCTTCTCTCTTCATGCCAAAGATTATAATTAGATTAAAAACTCACATGATATTTCTGCATGATTTTTATTACGTATTTTGGTTTAATACTATAGAACCTAGTTATGGAGTTTTCGCCTTAAAAACTTGTATGTGGGTATCGGAGTCTCCTTTGGCCATGAAAATTTAAGGGCGTACTAGTGGGATAGAGACCGAGGTAGTGAGAGTGGTTGCACCATTTTTCGTGCCCCCTATCTCAAGATCCTCCATCTCTCAACGAAAAATTATTTTGAACGTCCGGTTAAGTAGAGTTTTTCGAGCCCGTCATTTTGATATATAGAACGCCTGATTCCGACGTGTGTACGTCGAGAACCGGAGCCTTGAACATCGACATTCTTTTGAAATGACGACATTTAACATGTCGTCAAATGCTTTTGACGCCACAGCTCAATGGCGTCAATTCTTATATTATATATATAACTTGTGATTATATCTTCAAAAATCTATATCTATTAAATTATGCCACAAAAAATTATAAAAAATATATTTATGAAATCTTTGAATTTTTCTCCCAATTATCATATATTCTATTTTTGTAAATTATTTTATATAAATAAATATGTCTTTGAATATATGTTTTTGAAGTTAATCAATTAAATAGATATTGAAGTTTGACACCTCATTGAAATGACGACATGTTAAAAGTCGTCAACTTCTTTTGACGCCACCGTACAAAGACGTCAAAATCATTTATATATATATATATATATATATATATATACTTATAATTTGTAATTATGTCTTGGAAAATCCATATCTACTAGACTATGCAACAGAAAATTATAAAAAAATATATTTTTGGAATCCTTGAATTTTTCTCCTAATTATCATATATTCTATTTTTCTAAATTATTTTATATAAATTAATGTCTCTTTGAATGTACATTTTTGAAATTATTCAATTAAATAAATATTGACGTGAATTCTTGTTAAATAAATTAAGTTAAAAATCATAAAATTAACGTCCCTCCAAGAGGACGCTAATTAATAAATGACGCCACCCACGGGCGTCAAATAATATAAGTTTATTTAATTATAGTTAATTATAGAATTGGATGGACATGAATTCTATAATTAACGCATTCATGTTCTCACCGTTTTCTCTCGATTTTGACCCATACCGCGGGTCTTCTGGCACTCTCATCTCATGTCCGTAGATGGAGTCCCTGTTTCCTGATTGGTTCACTTATACACCTCAACTCTCGGTGACATACGAGCCCTCCGTTGGACATTCCGTTCCTTCGGACTGGCAAGTTAGTCATTGGGACCTCCGTAAGTCTCCTCGTAGCCTTGGATTCCCTCAAGGCCAACTGAGCTGGTTGTACCTTAAAAACCTTGTGCCTTTGATTGCCACGTCTTGTGGTAAACCGGCCCTCTCATGGTGCCATATTGGTCCATGAGATAATAATCCTAGCCGGTGGAATGATGATATTCCACTAGGCGGTGTCTTGGATTGAGTCCCTTATAGATGGGGTCAATCTCTCAGCTTGATTCATGTCCCTTGATTGGTGACAGGTTTAGTCATCCACTCAAGTTATCACGGCTACCTAGTTAAGGTACCGATTCTACCCAGGTTATCGACATGTCATGGTTCTCGTTGATTTTATCATTGTCCATTTAATGTTCTTCCTTGAATTCTGTGGAACCTATCCACGAATCTACCTTGATATCCTACATGAGTTTGTTCTTGGAATTCCATGGCTATCACTAAAGTGGTTGTCTAGATATTACATGTAACAATGTCTGCGCATATAGGGCCCGATCTGGTCCTGGGAGGAGCGCCCGAAAGTACTTGTGCCCATGGGAGTTATATTGATCACGGTGTGGCATTGCACCGAAGTACTTGCTTGAATCTACGACACTCCACTATCTCTCTCTCTCGCGTGCTTGACTTGATTGACTTGACACGACTTGCGTGGCCCAGAATGGGCAAAGTACTTGCTTGTTAATAGCCATTATCTCATGACATGAAAAACTTTATTTATATACTCGATACTTGTTCAAATACTTGAAATCTTGAATACTTGAAATTCCCTACCTTGGATCGATAGTACGTGTTATTTCCTCTCGTTATCATGTTCAATTCCGTATCGTTCTATTTTACATGATGGACATGCTAGACTTGCATTTTCATTTGGAAGAGGTAATTACTTAAACCAATTGCTAGTTCTTGAGATATAATTCCTACTGAGCTTTCGCTCACTCAGTTTGTGCCAACATTTTTTAGGTAATCAGGTAGCTAGCGAGACCGAGACTCACATGAGAGGGACAAGTGTGCAAGCGAGCTTCAAAATCTAGTGAACCCGAGTCTTTTATCTTTCTTGAGTCTAGCATGGTGTCTCTTATTTGGTTATCTTGTCTAAGTCTGTTAGAGCGTCATCTCTTTTTCTTTCATAGTGACGTAGTTGAGTCTTCAAGTTCTTGTAAGAGATTTATATTTAATAAAATTTTTATTGTTGTTCCAAATTATTTGGACTTATACGATTGCTCTTGATTATTCACGACTATTTAACTGCCACGTTCCGAGCAAATGACACGTTCCGCTGCTATCGGTTCGGGGCGTGACAGAACCAGACGAAAGGTTCAGGCCACAGGTTTGTTCATTGATGCCGATAGGAAGTCAGAGACCGACATGGTTTATTCATTGATACGGGGTTAGTGCCAAAGCAAGGGTCTTTTTGTTCATGGAACCAAACAAAAGGTCCGGGCCACAGGTTTGTTCATCGATGTTGACAGGAAGTCGGAGACCGACATGGTTTATTCATTGACACAGGGTTAGTGCCAAAGGAAGGGTCTTTTTGTTCATGGAACCAGACGAAAGGTCCGGGCCACAGGTTTGTTCATCGATACCGACAGGAAGTCGGAGACCAACATGGTTCATTCATTGACATGGGGTTAGTGTCAAAGCAAGGGTCTTTTTGTTCATGGAACCAGACGAAAGGTCTGGGCCACAAGTTTGTTCATCGATGCCGACAGGAAGTCGGAGATCGACATGGTTCATTCATTGACACGGGGTTAGTGTCAAAGCAAGGGTCTTTTTGTTCATGGAACCAGACGAAAGGTCCGGGCCACTGGTTTATTCATCAATGCCGACGGGGAGTCGGGGACCGACATGGTTCATTCATTGACACGGGGTTAGTGTCAACGCAAGGGTCTTTTTGTTCATGGAACCAGACGAAAGGTCCGGGCCACAGGTTTGTTCATCGATGCCGACATGAAGTCAGAGACCGACATGGTTCATTCATTGACACGTGGTTAGTGTCAAAGCAAGGGTCTTTTTATCCATAGAACAAGACGAAAGGTCGGGCCACAGGTTTGTTCATCGATGCTGACAGGAAGTCGGAGATCGACATGATTTATTCATTGACACGGGGTTAGTGCCAAAGCAAGGGTCTTTCCGTTCATAGAGCCAGACGAAAGGTTCGGGCCACAGGTTTGTTCATCAATGCCGACAAGGTGTCGGAGACCGACGTGGTTTATTCATTGACACGGGGTTAGTGCCAAGGTAAGGGGAAAGGTTGATTCCCCAATTCCGGATGAAAGGTTCAGGTGGGGCGTTCTTCGTCAGTGCCGACAAGGTGTCAAGGGCTGACACGGCTGGTTTGTTTATTGAAATATTCTCGAAGATAAGAGTGATGTTAATAAAGGGAGACTGCTTCCTCCCTCCCCTTTCCCCCCTTTTTTTCTCTTTTTTTCTCTTTTTCTTTTTTTCTTTTTTTATCTTTTCCTTTTTCTTCTTCTTCTTCTTCTTCTTTTTCACCTTTTGTTCTTCTCTTTTTTTTGAAACGCAAGATAAATAGTGCCCAAACCATATGGGCAATACTAATGCAAATTCGCCCGGGGCGGGTCGGAGAAATGTTTCATTCATTGAATGGGAGAATTGGAGCGTGGTACAACCTCAAATGTCTACCGTTGATGGGTGGAAACTGAACCTCCCCCCGATGGTTGACGATTACATATACTCCGCCCTCGTAGACTTTCTGGACTACATAGGGTCCAAGCCAATTCTCATTTATCTTGCCCTAGGGATTGGAAGCCATGACTTCTCTTCTCTTGACCATGACAAGGTCACCCTTTTTGAATTCACGCTCCTTGACGAGCTTGTCAAAGGCACGCGCTATTCGGGCCTGATAGACCTGGATGTTCTGCTGGGCTTGAAGCCTTTTTCCCTCCAAGTTGGAGAGCTCTTTGAGCCTTCGCTCGACATTTGTTTGTTCTTCCCGGACCAACCCGTGCTGGATTGCGACCCGAAGGGAGGGTATTTCCAGCTCGATGGGGACAATTGCCTCTGAGCCATACACCAAGGAGCAGGGTGAACAACCCGTTGGAGTTTTGTATACAGTTCGGTATGCCCACAGGGCCTCGTACATTTTCTCTTCCCAGTCTCTCTTGTTAGAACTAACAATTTTGGACAGGAGAGTACAAAGAGTTTTATTGAAAGCTTCAGCCAAGCCATTGGCCTGTGGGTTATAAGGGGTTGACGTCCTCCAGTCAATCTTGTACTTTTCTGCCAGTCGGTAGACTTTCTGGTTGCGGAAGTGACTTCCATTGTCTGAGATAATTCGGTTCGGAGTGCCAAACCGGAATATGATGTTGCGATGGATAAACCTGGCAACGATTTCTCCGGTCACTTCTTTCAAAGCAACAGCCTCCACCCAGCGGGAGAAGTAATCAGTTGCGGCCAAGATGTACTTGCACCCAGCGGATGATGCGGGTAGTGGAGCCACGACGTCTGTTCCCCATTGAGCAAAAGGCCAGCTGGGCAGTGTTGGATGTAGCGGCACGGGCGGTCTTCTAGGCACCGTCGCGTGCTCTGGCATTTCTGACAAGACTTGGCATACTTGCAGTAGTCGTCGAACATTGTCAGCCAATAGTATCCGAGCTTCTTTATTTCAATGTTCATTTTCGATCCTGCCTGATGTGCACCAGTCGTTCCGGCGTGAACCTCTTTCATGACTTTCCAAGCTTCTTCAGTGGATAAGCATCAGAGGAGCATCTTCCGTTTGGCATCTGCCATAATTCGGAACAGGATCCCGTTCCGGACCTCATAAGAGTCCTTTGTTCTAATCAGCTTGATCTTCTCTTCTCTCTGCCTGGGTAGTTGCTGGTATTTAAACCATTGCATAAGGGGGTCTCTCCAGTCGGGTAAGCTAATGGCTTCCGCTGTGGCGGCCTCAAGTTCTTCTTCTTCTGGACCTTCTATCATGCTAGGCACTTGGTGCTGATTCACCACCTTGACGCTGAGGGATCCATTTGGCGGGACTGCCAATGAACTTGCCAATTTCGCCAGTGCATCGGCTTGTGCATTTTCCCCCTTGCGACGTGGCCTATCTCAATGAGGTAGAACTACTGCATGAGCCATTTCGCCTTAGCATGGTAAGGGAGTAGTTCGAGTTTTCGTACGTCAAACTGTCCTTGGACTTTCTTGACGACCAATAATGAATCGCCAAATACTTGTAGCATTTTAATCTCCATTTGCAAAGCGACTTGGAGACCGATGATCAGAGCTTCATACTCTACCTCGTTATTTGTGCAAGGCTTGTTAATGGAGCAGGATGTATGCAATACTTCTCCCTCAGGGGATTTAAGGACGATGCCGGCCCCGGCCCGTACTTTTGTGTGCCCCGACGGGGTTTTTTCTGTTCTCGAAGCTCCGTCAAAGTGCAGTTGCCAGGCGATCTGTCGGACTTGGTCCACTTCTAGTGTTTCATCTTCAAGCAACTCTGTGGCCAGTGGGGAATCTTCTGGCACAGGGTGTGCTGCAAAGAAATCGGCCATGGCTTGACCTTTAACGGCCTTCTGCGGCACATAGGTGATGTGGAATTCCATTAACAGTACGGCCCACTTGCCGAGACGTCCCTTCAGAACTGGCTGGGAGAGAATATGCTTGACTGGGTCAGCCTTAGAAATCAGGCTCACTTCATGTGAGAGCATGTAATGCCTCAGCTTCTTGACTGCGAAGACCAAGGCGAGACAAACCTTCTCAATCGGGGTGTATTTTGCTTCTGCCCCCATTAGTCTTCGGCTAAGGTAATAAAGAGCTTGCTCCTTCCCCTCATCGTTGTTCTGGGCGAGCATTGCCCCCACCGAACTTTCGGTGGCAGCTATATATAGAATAAGTGGCCTCCCCTTGACAGGTGCCCCCAGCTCAGGCGGGGTCTTTAAGTAATCGATCAGCCGATCGAAGGCCTTCTGACATTCCTGGTTCCAGTTGAAAGGTGCATTCTTCATCATTAATTTGAGGAATGGCTGACAGCGCCCCGACAAACTAGAGATAAATCTTCGGATGTAAGCCAGCCGGCCTTGTAGGGATCTTAACTCTCCCAGATTCTTCAGAGGAGGTAACTCTGTTGTGTAGTGGACAGCGGATCTAGAGGGGAGGGGTGAATAGATCTGCCCCTCTTTTCGCAATGCAACCCTCTATATAGCTAGGTAATGATAATAGCAGCGGAATATAACTAGCTAAACGAAGAACACAGTGATTTTCTTAACAAGATGATTATGCAATATAGATATTGAACCTAAGCATGCATCTAACACAAAGTAATCGCACAAGCAAACCACAACACACGAGATTTTAAGGTGGTTCGGACTGAATCTCCAGTCCTACGTCCACCCCTCACCAAATTCGGTGAGGCTCCACTAGTGCCACGCACTGAACCGCAAATCAGAAAGACCACCGATTGCCTTCCTACTAACCGCCGGTAGGGACGTCAACACCGCAGATCGGACAGCTTCCGATTGCCTTCCTACTAACCACCGGTAGGGACGATCTTTAGTTCCAAATGTTTGAATGAAATGGAAAAGAACAAGATATGAAAACACTCAAACAAGATATGAAATATGTTCAAAGAGAAAAGATCTTGTCTGAGTTTGCTGGAGCTTGAATATGATGATTCACTTGGCTTGGAGTTGATCTCCTCTTGAAGTAGCTTGAATCACTTGGAGATATGATGAAGAACTTCTTCCCGGAGTACTATTCACAGCTACAGTACTTCGAACTCCTTTCCCTTGAACACATCCTTGCAGCTTCTATGGATCACCTTGAGATGAGGAAGAGGAAGATGATTGCAGCTTTTTCTTCACATGGCTTGGAGTTGATTTCCTCTTGAAGTAGCTTCAATCACTTGAAAATTTGATGAAGAACTTCTTCCCGGAGTAGCTTGATTTCCTTCTTGAAACACCCTCCTTGTGGCTTCCTTTGATCACCCTTCTTATCCTTGAGTGCTTCTAGATTTGGTGGAGGTTGCTTGCTTCAGATCACACCTTGAAACACCTTGGATGGATGAAGAACTCTTCCCGAAACACTGTTCACGGAGGTGCTACAGTATCTCGAAAATGGCCTCTCTTGATCTCTCTTGAAGCCTTGAAGCATAAGGGTTTCCAACCCTCTTGTATTGATTTTATAGACCTTGAATGGTCTATAGACAAGCCTCAGACCAGATCCACAATTTGTGGGTGTTTAGGTGACTTTTGGTTTAAAAAAATCCATGTTGAATGGCCCTTTTCGAAGTTGGAAACAAAGTCAACATTGAAGGCTCGAGGCTGGCGGTCGACCTGCAGCTCCTGGCGGTCGACCGCTACTGTGAAATGCTGTAGACGAATGGTCCCTGGGATTTCCGGTCGACCGCCACTGGCTGGTGGTCGACCGCTACTGAAACTCGTGCAGGCTGGCAGTTGCTGGCTGGGGCGGTCGACCGCCAGCTGGGCAGAACCCGTATTTTCCCGGGTTGGTCCGTTATCTATCTTAGCTCCGTCGCTTAAGTCCTTTAGCAGCCCGTGCATGTTTGTGGCATCGCCCTTGACAGTCTTGAAGATTTTATTATTGAGTCTTCAATCAAATTTTTGTTCCGGGGGCTCCGCCCCCGGAAACCCCCGCGACCTGACCGCGCAGGTCGATCCGCGTGCGAGGGCGCAACATTGAGCCTTCATTTGCATATCTGTCATGAACACAACAGCACATATGTCAGTCATATAGGAGTGAAGAACAACAATGACTAATAGTGTTTAGCCATTATCAAAATCAAGAATACCACAGAATGCATATGACCATAGAATGATGTCGAATGACCCAAGTGACCACAGAATGACTCAAATGACTTCAGGGACACAACATTCTTTCCCTTTTTGATGATGGCAACACTATGAGTCATTATGTGATATGAATGTTTAAAATGGCACAAGTTATAACAAATGCAATATATGCAGCTCAAGATTCATGATAGTAATAGCATGGGAATGCAATTATGAATGCAGATATGAATGCTATGCAATATGAATGCTAGCAATTATGCAAGCCTCAAGCCCCATCACATACACATATGAGATGCAAAGTGAGCAATGGATTCTCTCCCCTTGGACTCTCCCCGTACACCATTCACACAACCCCCAAAGACAACGCGATAACGTATAGCTAACGCGACAAAGGACTCACACAAAGAATTCTCCCCCTTTGCCAATAGCAAAAAGGAGTAATAAAGTGAAATATCTGTGAGACTAGAGCTGAAAGGAGTGAAGAGCAAGCCATTATATACAAACCTGAAACAGACCGTGAGCAACATATATGGTTCAAATCTAATGAAATCCGAATTCATCAATAGAGTTCGAAAAGCAGCTACTTCCAAGATTTAATAGAAATGAACCAAAGGTACAAATCATGGCAGTGTTTAACCTTCCCTTGTCTTATATATCCATATTCAATAACGACAAAGGCAATAACACAAAAGCATGTATTGAGGCTAAACAATCATGATTGAAGCATGTAATTGAATGATTGTAGCATATGTTGATTTTCAATATCTTTAGTATTTGAAGGCACATGACTCACTTTATACGAGCAATCTAGTCTAGTTCATGCCTCCTAGCCGTAAGAATACACGTTGTTTAGACGCCAGTATCCCTAGGTATTTGGCAAGACTGACGGTTATGCTTCAGAATGAACAGAGATAGCAAAGTCACGTCATGACATATCAAATCTCATTTCTTTAATGAGATGATATATTTCTCAGCAATTATGCCAGTGCTCTGCCTAGAGTCCAAATAGAATGACGACAGAGATAACAGAGGCACATCATGACATATCATTTGTCACTTGATTTTGATGACATGACATGTTTCTCCGTGCAACAATATCATTGCTCTGTCAAAATGATTTTCAGGAATTCTAGCTCATCAATATGTTTAGAAGCAATACTAAGCCTGAGTGTATCACCAAAGTTGTCAAGACGTTTGGATTTTCAGATTTCAGGATAGTCATGCAAAACACAATATGCAGTCTCTAGTTAAGGTCTATTAAACCTTCAGAACATCGATGATTTCAAACAAGATATATCAGAACTACAAGGAAATCATTAAATCTGAACCATTTTCATTGAATGGACAATCATTAGGGCATATAATAGAAAGCTCTTACACCATATGTCCATCTGTCTCGTGAACTCAAACCAGACTGTTAGCCACTGAAGTGCAGTTTGCAAGAGGTTATGAGAATCAACAAAACTCCCCCTAAGGATATGCAATAAATACGCGAAGAGTTATGTGTGCAAGCAAGTGTAATGATAAGTGTTAAGAGGAGAATGACCTGAAACGTGCAGGGGTGGACATGAATTTGGTAGACATGAAATGCATGACCCAACATATGGTTGTACACTTATTAAATGCAACAGAATAGAGATGAAACTCATGTATAAATGCTGAAAAATGACAACTCCCCCTTACTATATGGCCTATATGCGACAATGACGCATGGTACTTGGCGGAGGTGAAACCTCACGCATATTGAGTGCTTCTAGACAAGCATAACCTGCCTTTTCATACATCAACATTTTGTTGGATATTATGTTTTGATGATGACAAACACTATAACTCTCATATGTTTGATGTCATATGTGTTGACTTATGTTTTGATGATGACATTATTTTCGTGTGCTCTGATGATGACAAATTGATGTCTTATGTGTTTACTTCATTCAGAACTACTCATTCAGAACTTGGTACATTGATTAACTGTGAGCATGGCATAGTGTGTTCACTCATCTGTCTGCGTGAGTCACCAAGTCCACACATTGCTACGTGTGCTCTTCGTAAAGTCTATACAATGCCATTTGTTCATGCAACTTAGCAAGTCTATACAGTCTGTGTTCACAACACAAAGTCTGTACTTCACATGCTCTCACAATCGCCAAGTCTATTCACCGGGTTGCTCACTAAGTCTTAAAGTCTGTACAGGGTAGTTCATACATTACTCTATCTGCCAAGTGTCTACATCAGTCAGCATTGCCTGATTTCATGAAGTCCATACATCCACATGCTAGCACACACTAAGTCTGTACAGCCCATGTACAAGGTCTCATGCATATTGAATGTAAAGTCTATACATCGTCCAGTGTATTGCTGCATGCCATGAGGTCTGTATAGAGTCTTTGTATCGTGTGCTTCGCATTTGGGAATCAAAGTATGTACATTGGCAGAGGAACTGCATTAAGTCTATACACTGCCTTTGGTTTTTAAAGTCGATACATTGCCTTTATTTCAAAGTCTAGACATCGTTGTTTTGGCCTTCGAAGCGTTCAAGTCAGTACACCGGACACTTGTTCATGCATGGTTGCAAGTCTATACACTGGCTCTGTTAAGTCTATACACTCCTCATCTTTACCTTTGTTCCAAGCCAAAGTCTGCATATTGGAAGAGTCTATACATTGGAAGTGTATACATTGTTCAGCTGCCTTGATCAAGTCTGTACAGCGAGCAGCGTCCTTGTGTTTCAAGCCATTCGCCAAGTCTATACAATGGCTTCGGCACGCCAAGTCTATACAACGGCTTTGGCATTCCAAGTCTATACAACGCCCAAGTCGGTACAGCCATCAGTGAACCCTCCAAGCCTATACATCCAGTTGAACGCAAAGTCTACACATCACTCCACATCTTTTCCTACGCTTGGCCAAGTCTATACACTCATACATTTTCCTACGTTCTGGCCAAGTCTACACAACGCTTTCCTGACTTCTGTTTCAAGTCTATACATTCATTCATCTGAAGCTTCATCAAGTCTGTACAACGCTGCTTTGTCAAAGCATGTACATCGTAGCTGTGTTGAAGTCTGTACAACCAATCTCTTGCCAAAGTCTATACATCCACAGTGGATCTTCAAAGTCTGAACATCCGTTCACTACACTCAAGTCTATACATCCACAGTGGAACGCCAAGTCTGTACATTGGCCTCAAGCTTCACAAGTCTACACATTGTCTTCAGCTTCAAGTCTGTACAGTGGGTCAACCTGCCGAGTCTATACATTGGACTATGTTTCACAAAGTCTATACATTGGACTGTGCTCCGCCAAGCCTATACATTGGGTTCGGCTCTGAAAGTCTATACACTGGTCCTCAGATGTTCCAAGTCTATACATCGTTGATTGGGCTAAAGTCTGTACAGTCGTTTGGAAAGTCTATACTTTGTGAAGTCTGCACATTGGCTTCTCATTTGCATCAGAGTCTATACACTGGTTCAAGCTGCAAGTCTATACATTGGCGATTGGGGTTCCAAGTCTAGACATTGATTTACTATTCAAGCCTTGATTCGAAGTCTGTACATTTGATCGTCTCAGTCAGCGTCTCATGCTTTCAAGTATATACATTGGCATATGCATTCACATGTAAAGTCTATACATCATCTGCGTGTCATTCAGCGTCTCTCTCAAGTCTATACAATGTTGCATTCACATATGAAGTCTATACAGCCTGTGGCTTGTACTTCGACTTAACGTTCTTCAGCAGAGTATATACTCTTCAGAGGTTAAGTCTGAACATCCATCCTTATAGACTGTACACACTTCAGTACATGTTCATCCCCTTCAAACGAAGTCTATACACTCTTTCCTTCACGCCATCAAGTGTGTACACTGCCTTCCCAGGGACTCTTTCATCAAGTCTATACAGACTTAGCGAAAGCTCAGCAAGTCTGTACACTAGTTTGTCTGGCACGTTAACATGAAGTATGTACACCAGTTTGTCTGGCACGTTAACATGAAGTCTGTACACTGGTTTCTCTGGCACGTTAACACTAAGTCTATACACTCGTTCACTATCATGAAGTCTATGCATTCGTTTGATAAGCTTCAACTATATACACTCAATATCAAGCTTCAGGTCTATACACTGTGTTGCATTACATGCTTCACCCAAAGTCTGTACACCTGATTCTCTCATGCACTTCACAGAAGTCTACACATTCTATCTTGTGATGAAAATGCATTCATGTTACAAGTCTATACACTGAGAGCGCATGTTACAAGTCTATACACTCTCAGTGTACATACTTGATCATCTGCTGTTCTAAAGTATATACATTCGGTTGCTTATCACGCTGCATCTTTTAAGTCTGTACACTGCTGCTTTTACATTAAGTCTATACATTCTGCTGATCGACTGAAGTATTGTTTCATTAAACGTACAGAGTCTGGGCACGTGACACTAGGCTGGCATCTGGCACGCAATCCAAGATGCTGAGAGGTCACCACGTGGACTGAAGCTTGGGCGAGAATCGAAAAGAGCATGCCCTAGCACATGCTGAACCTGATATAAATAGAAGCCTCCGTCCATTGAAATAAGTAGTAGAAGAAGAGATAACCCGATCTGAAAGAGAAAGAGTGATCGAGATAGACTGACAGTGCAGCAGAGAGGCTGTGAGCAGAAGAAGAAGAAAGAAGAAGAAGAAAGAAGAAAGAAGAAAGAAGAGACAGAGAGAGAGCCTACGAAAGAGAAGAAAAAGAAGAGTGAGAAGAAGAGAGAGCTAGATCAAAGGAAGCTTCAACTGAAGATCAGTTTATGCTGGACTGTGGATCAAATCCAGGCCAGCCAGCTCCTGCGAGAGCCTTTGTGCATTTTATTCTTCCAGCTTTCTGTTGCTGCGTTTTTTGTTTTTCCTTTTAAACCCGCAACAGTTGTTCTTCCGACTCTCTTGTGTGAGGTCGGGTTCCCTCCGGTTGGGAGGAAGAGAGGTCCGAGACCTCTAGTTTGCAGGTGGCTTGGTGTCACCTGTGCTTCCCTCTGGGTTTCAGAGGAAGAGAGACTTAGGTCTCTAGGTTTCCCTCCGGTTTGGAGGAAGGGAGGATTGATCCTCCAGTTCTGGTCTTGTGGTTGCAAGACTAGGTGTTCCCTCCTGGTCTGGAGGAAGAGAGACTTCCGTCTCTGGTTTCCAAGTGGCTGGGAGTCACTTGGGGTGTCCCTCCGGTTGGGAGGAAGAGGGGAGGTTGTTCCCCTGGTCAAGCTGTGTGGCAGCAATTTGTTACAGACTGAGTCTGCAGTTTCTAGCCTAGCTAGTGGAAGCCTCACCCCGGTTTGGAGTGAGGGGTGGACGTAGGTCTTTGGACCGAACCACCTAAAAATCTTGGTGTTCTCTTGTGGTGTGTTTTTCCTTATATGTTATTTTCTCTACTGCGATCTTTAGATGTTTGGTTAGGAGCGTGTGAGAGCTAGTAGATTTGTGTTGTCTTGCTGAGTTGCTTCTAAGTATTTTCAGCACATTTCATCAATTGCTTTTAATTATGCATACTTGAGCATTAGAGTTTTAATTGGGCGATTTTAGAGCAGGATACATTCACGCCCCCCCCCCCCTCTGTATCCAGGCCTTGCTTCCTATCAATTGGTATCAGAGCGGTTCTCTGATTGATCAGATCCAACGATCTGCAGAGGATCCTATTGTCCCTTGGTGCATTTTTGAATTTATTCTCTACTGCATAAATCTACTTGCGAATTTAATCCATGGGTTCTCCACCGATTTACAATGGTTCTAACTTTAATTCATGGGTTAGCAGTCTACACAATTATGTAGAGTTGATGGATCCGGATCTGTGGAAGTTAATTTCACATGGTCCTCACAGACTGCCAAAGGAAGAGTCCAAATGGACTAAAAGTGATAGATCAAGAAATGGAGAGAATCAGAAAGTTTTGAGATTAATGAAAGAAGCTACTGACAAGGCTCTACACTCTTGTTTTTATGACTGCAGGTCCGCAAAGGACATTCTGGATCAGTTGAAGCTAGCTCAGAGGATGAATGAGGACAGCTGCCTGATGGCTGATAAAAGCGACCAAAGCACTGATCAAGATAAATTTGAAGATGCTGAAGAGGTAATCAATCCTTTCGATAGTTTCACTTTAGATGACTGGGAGGATGCCTATGTTAATCTGTTAAACTCCCATGAAAAATTGAGGAAGAATAATAAAAGTCTAATAAAGAAATTAACAAGTCTAGGGGATCCTATTTCTGGAACTGAAAATTTAGAAAATCCTGAAATTCTGAAAACTGAAAATGAGATACTCAGAAGACAAGTGTCGAAATTAAATGGAATCCAATCAGAACTTGATCATGTTGAATCTGAAAACACTAAACTCAGAAACCAATGTCAAGAATCTGAACAAAAACTAATCAGTCTTGAGAATGAAAACAAATTGATCAATGAAGAGTTCAAGGCTGTTAGTGTTGAAAACTTAAAATTTCAGGAAAACTTTGAAAACTGTACATCAGAATATCCAAGTTTTCTAACTGATGTTTTGTTTGATGATGATAAACTTGAGTAGGAGAACACTAGTCTAAAGGAGGAAATTGAAAAATTAAAACAGTTGAACTCCACAATGTCAGAGAGATTGCTGACATTTGAAAAAGGAAAATATGTTGATGAAAATCAAAATGAGCTCACACTGAAATCAGAAATTGATACCCTTAGAACTTTGAATGATGTGATGCATCAACAAATTCTGGTCTGTGAAGAAGATATAGTCAACTATGAACATCAGGTCTCTTCCCTTCAATCTGAAATAAATGATCTGAACAATACTTTGTCAAAATTCGTAAGTGGGCAGAAAAATCTAGACAAGCTACTAGGTGTAAAAATTAACACTAGGAAGGAAGGGCTGGGCTACAATAATGATAACAAGAAAGAATTTAAGAGCAAGTTGATGACATCTTTTGTAAAGGCTTCAAATGTAGCCACCACTTCAAAAGATAAACAGCCCATTGTTCAGAAAACTGAAGAACAGAACAAAAATCAGAAAAAGATTGGAAAACAGAAATTAAATAAAAGGGGTTCATTAGGGCATGTTGATCAAAGTTCACACACACATTCACATGCATCTAAAAAGAAAATGTCATGCCATTATTGTCATAAATTTGATCATCTAATGCATGAATGTAAATTGATGGAGAAGGATGATATGACTGCTAGGAACCTTCATGATAGAAATCCTTCATTTCAGAAAAAGAGAATTGAATGTTTTCACTGTGGTAAATTAGGACACACAATTGCACAATACTGGTTTGCAAATGATAAGAAAACATCTCATTCATATCATGGTAAATCTCCTGCAAGCCAACATGGTCCTAATAAGAACAAATTTGTTTTTAAAGATAAGCTCATTACATGCTTTGAGTGTGGAAAGACAGGCCACAGGGCTATTGAATGCTGGCTGAGGGCTGGTGGAAGAAATTCTAATTCATGCTTTCACTGTGGTAAGATGGGCCACATTGCAGCCCAATGTTGGCATGATCAGGGAAGGAAGTTTAACAATAAATCTGGTAAATTCCCTGTCAATAGAAATATTTCTGATAGAAATGAATTTATGTTTGAAAAGAAAACACTTACATGTTTTGAATGTGGGAAGCCAGGCCATAGAGCTTCTGACTGTTGGCTGGCTTATGTTGGTAAACAGAATCTTAATTCTGTTAACAGAAAATTTCATGCAAATGCACATAGAACTCATGCTAATCAGAATGTGCATAAAACAAATCTGAAATCTGCTGCCTCTTGCTATTATTGTGGTATATTAGGTCATTCAATGAATAATTTCCATCTGATAAGATCTGATGATCTAAATGCTATAAGGTTGTTTAGAACACCTACCAAAGGTGTCACTATTAACCATGCAGGACCCAAGACTGTTTGGGTACCTGCCCATGCAAAATAGTGTGCTAACTTGTAGGTGTGCCTTGGAAGCTGAAGAATAAAAAGGGGGAAATAAACCAAGGCACCCAAGTTGATAAAACCCCACTTAGGTAAATTTCTCAAATCTGTTCAAATGAAAATTATGGTTGAGCTGAGAAGTCATAGCTTCATGCATACATGTTTTATTTTAATTGGTTTGACTCTTGCATTGATCTTTGTGGGCTTTCTTGTTTGTACTGTGAGCTGTGTGCATATATGAGAATGGCATAAACATGCACATGACATACATTCATTGAAAATCTGATGCATATAGGACTGTTTGTATTGCATTGTCATGCATGACCACTTGGTATATAAATGGAAAGCTACTAAAGGGCAGAGGAAATCTGTCTAGAGGTTCTTACTATGTGTGAGATGGTCTTTTAGGCCAAGTTCTCCGCCAAGTACCAAGGGTCAAATTTGTATTTCAGAGAATGTCTGTATTTTCATGTGAATATTTTACTTCATGCCCCTGCATACATGAAGTTAATTGCATTACATTTCTTTACATTGAAAATGTCAAAAAGATAGATTGAATGCATACATTTAGGGGGAGCATTATTCATATATCTGAAATCACTCAACTATTTTTAGATTTACTGCATAGCATGTTAAATCTGTTGTTGCATAGTCATTCATCATCTACATTGTCTACATGACATATAGGATGATTTAGTGTTTTTAGTTAGAGGGAATCATTGCATAGCATATCACTTCTTTGAAAAATCAAAAAAAAAGGGGGGGGGGGAAGGGAAATGTCACTGCATATAGATAGGGGGAGCATGCTTAATCCGTTCCTCTCCAGCTATATGATTAATCTTGTCATATCTGAAGTGTCAGTGATTCCATCATGTAAAGTGGTATCAAATGATTTCTTGACTACTTCTGAAGTTGTTCATAATCTGAATGCATACCTTATTGGTATCTGTTTGTCTCTCCTAAATCTGCTGAATGAGAGCTTTTCCTCTATTCAGTCAACTTTGAACCTCTTTGCTCAAGAGCAGCTCATTTGCTACAATTCTTCAGAATCATGTTGTTTAGTGAATATTCTCACTTGAATTACTCTGCTGAGATATGAAGTAAACCTTCAGCCTGAATACTACTTCATAAAAGTTAAAATATCTTTAATGAGGAACCTTCCATTATACATGCTTAAGAACATTTGTTAACTGGAAGTGGTTTAAGTCTTATGTACTCTTGTTTGGTCACAAGAAACTTGAAAATATCTGTTTCAACCTCTTAATAAACTTTAACTGTCTGCTTCATGTAAATTCATGTAAGACTTTCTGAAATCTGAAAAGTTGATATCTATGTCTACGTTGACTGAGATATATAGTGTATGTGGTTGCTCCTAAACAACTAACTTGTTCTGAATCCTTTATAAGTAAAAGTATGGACAGAGCAATGACTGTGGTTACTGAGAAACATGTCCAAAAGATTGTGTCATGAAGTACCATGGTTAACTCTGTTTAAAGAGATGATTGGAAATTATTGTGAAAATATGGCAGAGCAATGGCATAGTTGTATTGAGTAACTGGGGATTCTGGCCTCTGATCAAGGTGTATCCTCATGCCAAAGATACTTTTAATGCTACCTCTGCTCTCTAAAATGGGAGAAACAATACGGTTGTCACACTGAGTAACTGGGGATTCTGACCTCTGATCAAGGTGTCTCTTCACATCAAAAGGTGCTGATAAACCAAAATTGTTCATTAAAGAAAGATTTGAACAAGTGCAAATCAAATTCTGAAAGAACAAGTAAAATTCAGGAGCATTCACTTATGTTTTTTTTAAGGCTGTCATGGAAAGTAAACTAATTAAGATAGAAGTTGGTTGAACTAGAATCTTATATGAGCTTGTAGTTCTTTTTTATTAAGTGTTGGTTCAGATATGAGTACAATTTCTTTTGAAAAATTTCAGTTTACATCATTCTTAAACCATATCTGACAATCAAGGTTTCATAAGCTTTTATGATGGAGGAATCCAGAACTTATGACTTTGATTTTATGAAGTTGGTATCTTGCTGAAAAGTTCATTATCTCAATTTTCACAAATCGTTGAATCTGCTCATCCTATTGCCCTTTATCACTGTGATTTGATTCAGACTGGTTGTCATATATGAGAGTTGCTGTCTCTGGATAACAAGAGTTCATCCTTGTAGATTTCTCTTGCATCATGAATCATAAGGGCAGAATTCTCTGGTCTGGTTAAGAGACTATATGCATAAGGGGACAATGTGCTAGATTGTCTGATCATGTTGTGTGTCTGCATTAGCTCTATATCTTCTGCCATGTCAAAGGGGGAGTATATGTTGCATATACATGACATCACTAGATTATCAAAGTTGTTTGACTAAGGGGGAGAATTGATTTAAATGCTTCTGATATTATGTTGCACTCATCTACTGAACTATATTGGGTGTCTCATATGACATCACTAGATTATCAAAGTATTGTTTTTTTCTTTTTGATGAAGTCAAAGGGGGAGAATACTTTGATGAGTCTAGTCTGAATATTCCATTTCCTTCATTCATAAGACTCATAGTATTGCCATCATCAAAAAGGGAGAGATTGTTGGATATTATGTTTTGATGATGACAAACACTATAACTCTCATATGTTTGATGTCATATGTGTTGACTTATGTTTTGATGATGACATTGTTTTCGTGTGCTCTGATGATGACAAATTGATGTCTTATGTGTTTACTTCATTCAGAACTACTCATTCAGAACTTGGTACATTGATTAACTGTGAGCATGGCATAGTGTGTTCACTCATCTGTCTGCGTGAGTCACCAAGTCCACACATTGCTACGTGTGCTCTTCGTAAAGTCTATACAATGCCATTTGTTCATGCAACTTAGCAAGTCTGTACAGTCTGTGTTCACAACACAAAGTCTGTACTTCGCATGCTCTCACAATCGTCAAGTCTATTCACCGGGTTGCTCACTAAGTCTTAAAGTCTGTACAGGGTAGTTCATACATTACTCTATCTGCCAAGTGTCTACATCAGTCAGCATTGCCTGATTTCATGAAGTCCATACATCCACATGCTAGCACACACTAAGTCTGTACAACCCATGTACAAGGTCTCATGCATATTGAATGTAAAGTCTATACATCGTCCAGTGTATTGCTGCATGCCATGAAGTTTGTATAGAGTCTTTGTATCGTGTGCTTCGCATTTGGGAATCAAAGTATGTACATTGGCAGAGGAACTGCATCAAGTCTATACACTGCCTTTGGTTTTTAAAGTCGATACATTGCCTTTATTTCAAAGTCTAGACATCGCTGTTTTGGCCTTCGAAGCGTTCAAGTCAGTACACCGGACACTTGTTCATGCATGGTTGCAAGTCTATACACTGGCTCTGTTAAGTCTATACACTCCTCATCTTTACCTTTGTTCCAAGCCAAAGTCTGCATATTGGAAGAGTCTATACATTGGAAGTGTGTACATTGTTCAGCTGCCTTGATCAAGTCTGTACAGCGAGCAGCGTCCTTGTGTTTCAAGCCATTCGCCAAGTCTATACAATGGCTTCGGCACGCCAAGTCTATACAACGGCTTTGGCATTCCAAGTCTATACAACGCCCAAGTCTGTACAGCCATCAGTGAACCCTCCAAGCCTATACATCCAGTTGAACGCAAAGTCTACATATCACTCCACATCTTTTCCTATGCTTGGCCAAGTCTATACACTCATACATTTTCCTACGTTCTGGCCAAGTCTACACAACGCTTGCCTGACTTCTGTTTCAAGTCTATACATTCATTCATCTGAAGCTTCATCAAGTCTGTACAACGCTGCTTTGTCAAAGCCTATACATCGCAGCTGTGTTGAAGTCTGTACAACCAATCTCTTGCCAAAGTCTATACATCCACAGTGGATCTTCAAAGTCTGAACATCCGTTCACTACACTCAAGTCTATACATCCACAGTGGAACGCCAAGTCTGTACATTGGCCTCAAGCTTCACAAGTCTACACATTGTCTTCAGCTTCAAGTCTGTACAGTGGGTCAACCTGCCAAGTCTATACATTGGACTCTGTTTTACAAAGTCTATACATTGGAATGTGCTCCGCCAAGCCTATACATTGGGTTCGGCTCTGAAAGTCTGTACACTGGTCCTCAGATGTTCCAAGTCTATACATCGCTGATTGGGCTAAAGTCTGTACAGTCGTTTGGAAAGTCTATACTTTGTGAAGTCTGCACATTGGCTTCTCATTTGCATTAGAGTCTATACACTGGTTCAAGTTGCAAGTCTATACATTGGCGATTGGGGTTCCAAGTCTAGACATTGATTTACTATTCAAGCCTTGATTCGAAGTCTGTACATTTGATCGTCTCAGTCAGCGTCTCATGCTTTCAAGTATATACATTGGCATATGCATTCACATGTAAAGTCTATACAGCATCTGCGTGTCATTCAGCGTCTATCTCAAGTCTATACAATGTTGCATTCACATATGAAGTCTATACAGCCTGTGGCTTGTACTTCGACTTAACGTTCTTCAGCAGAGTATATACTCTTCAGAGGTTAAGTCTGAACATCCATCCTTGTAGACTGTACACACTTCAGCACATGTTCATCCCCTTCAAACGAAGTCTATACACTCTTTCCTTCACGCCATCAAGTGTGTACACTGCCTTCCCAGGGACTCTTTCATCAAGTCTATACAGACTTAGCGAAAGCTCAGCAAGTCTGTACACTAGTTTGTCTGGCACGTTAACATGAAGTCTGTACACCAGTTTGTCTGGCACGTTAACATGAAGTCTGTACACTGGTTTCTCTGGCACGTTAACACTAAGTCTATACACTCGTTCGCTATCATGAAGTCTATGCATTCGTTTAATAAGCTTCAACTATATACACTCAATATCAAGCTTCAGGTCTATACACTGTGTTGCATTACATGCTTCACCCAAAGTCTGTACACCCGATTCTCTCATGCACTTCACAGAAGTCTACACATTCTATCTTGTGATGAAAATGCATTCATGTTACAAGTCTATACACTGAGAGCGCATGTTACAAGTCTATACACTCTCAGTGTACATACTTGATCATCTGCTGTTCTAAAGTATATACATTCGGTTGCTTATCACGCTGCATCTTTTAAGTCTATACACTGCTGCTTTTACATTAAGTCTATACATTCTGCTGATCGACTGAAGTATTGTTTCATTAAACCTACAGAGTCTGGGCACGTGACACTAGGCTGGCATCTGGCACGCAATCCAAGATGCTGAGAGGTCACCACGTGGACTGAAGCTTGGGCGGGAATCGAAAAGAGCATGCCCTAGCACATGCTGAACCTGATATAAATAGAAGCCTCCGTCCATTGAAATAAGTAGTAGAAGAAGAGATAACCAGATCTGAAAGAGAAAGAGTGATCGAGATAGACTGACAGTGCAGCAGAGAGGCTGCGAGCAGAAGAAGAAGAAAGAAGAAGAAGAAAGAAGAAAGAAGAGACAGAGAGAGAGCCTGCGAAAGAGAAGAAAAAGAAGAGTGAGAAGAAGAGAGAGCTAGAGCAAAGGAAGCTTCAACTGAAGATCAGTTTATGCTGGACCGTGGATCAAATTCAGGCCAGCCAACTCCTGCGAGAGCCTTTGTGCATTTTATTCTTCCAGCTTTCTGTTGCTACGTTTTTTGTTTTTCCTTTTAAACCTTCAACAGTTGTTCTTCCGACTCTCTTGTGTGAGGTCGGGTTCCCTCCGGTTGGGAGGAAGAGAGGTCCGAGACCTCTAGTTTGCGGGTGGCTTGGTGTGACCTGTGCTTCCCTCTGGGTTTCAGAGGAAGAGAGACTTAGGTCTCTAGGTTTCCCTCCGGTTTGGAGGAAGGGAGGATTGATCCTCCGGTTCTGGTCTTGTGGTTGCAAGACTAGGTGTTCCCTCCTGGTCTGGAGGAAGAGAGACTTCCGTCTCTGGTTTCCAAGTGGCTGGGAGTCACTTGGGGTGTCCCTTCGGTTGGGAGGAAGAGGGGAGGTTGTTCCCCTGGTCAAGCTGTGTGGCAGCAATTTGTTGCAGACTGAGTCTGCAGTTTCTAGCCTAGCTAGTGAAATCCTCACTCTGGTTTGGAGTGAGGGGTGGACGTAGGTCTTTGGACCGAACCACCTAAAAATCTTGGTGTTCTCTTGTGGTGTGTTTTTCCTTATATGTTATTTTCTCTGCTGCGATCTTTAGATGTTTGGTTAGGAGCGTGTGAGAGCTAGTAGATTTGTGTTGTCTTGCTGAGTTGCTTCTAAGTATTTTCAGCACATTTCATCAACTGCTTTTAATTCCGCATACTTGAGCTTTAGAGTTTTAATTGGGCGATTTTAGAGCAGGATACATTCACCCCCCCCCTCTGTATCCAGGCCTTGCATCCTATCACATTTGATATACCATGGCCATGCAGGAATGATGCGACACAAACCATGTAATGCATTGTGAACATAAATTCAACTTTATTATGCAACTACATGCAATGCGACACCATATGCAAAAAGACATATTGACATATAAACAATGCATGAATACCAACATGCAAAACACACAACTAATTGAACATGATCATCATTTCAAATTCTTATTGGCCTGAGGTCGGCAAAGGCCAAGCTCTCTTCTGAGTGTTGAAAACCTGTCATTACACAAGGGCTTGGTGAAGATGTCAGCAATTTGATTTAGAGTATCAACAAAATGCAGCTCAAAGTTTTTCTTAACGACCTCATCTCTAATGAAGTGATGTCTAATCTCAATATGCTTAGTCCTAGAGTGCTGGACTGGATTTTTTGCAAGGTTGATAGCACTAGTGTTATCACATAGAATCGGGACACAACCAAGATCTACCAAGTAGTCTTGGAGTTGGTGTTTAATCCACAACACTTGGGTGCCGCAGCTCCCCGCAGCAACATATTCTGCCTCCGCGGTTGAGAGGGCAACCGAGTGCTGTTTCTTGGAGGCCCAAGAAACTAAACACCCGCCTAGAAACTGGCAATAGCCACTAGTACTCTTACGATCCAGCTTGCATCCAGCATAGTCCGCATCAGAATAAGATATAAGAGATAAATCACATGATGACGGATACCACAATCCTAAGTCCTGAGTGCCGGCAAGATATCGAAGGATACGTTTGATGGCAGTCAAGTGAGATTCTCTAGGACTAGCTTGAAATCTAGCACAAAGGCATACACTAAACTGGATATCTGGTCGGGATGCAGTCAAATAAAGTAAAGAGCCAATCATACCTCTATAGACCTTTGCATCCACCAATTTACCATTTTCATCCGAATCCAGTGAAGTTGAGGTGCTCATAGGAGTTGCAATGATTTTACTGTTTGCCATGTCAAATCTTTTCAGCAACTCCTTGATGTATTTGGATTGATTTATGAAGCACCCATCTTCTCCTTGGTTGACTTGCAAACCGAGAAAGAATTGAAGTTTTCCCATTAGGCTCATCTCAAATTCGCTAGTCTTGAGGTTAGCAAATTCCTCACACATTTCATATTTTATAGAACCAAACACAATGTCATCAACATAAATTTGAACAATCAAGATGTTCTTACCTTGCTTCTTGGTGAAAAGTGTTTGATCTACCTTACCTCGTGTGTACCCTTTTTCAATGAGGAACGAGCTTAGTCTTTCATACCAAGCTCTTGGTGCTTGCTTAAGTCCATAAAGCGCCCTATCTAGCTTGTATACAAAATCTGCATTGTTAGAATTCTCAAAGCCAGGGGGCTGCTCAACATAGACTTCTTCTTTGATCAAGCCATTCAAGAAAGCACTTTTGACATCCATTTGATATAGCTTTATCCTAAGGGAGCATGCAAAGGCAAGTAAAATTCTGATGGCTTCGAGTCTAGCAACAGGGGCATAAGATTCATCAAAGTCTACCTCAAACTCTTGATTATACCCTTGAGCCACCAATCTAGCCTTATTTCTTATTATCTTGCCATCCTCACTTAGTTTGTTCTTAAAGACCCATTTAGTACCTATGACAGATTGTGATGACGGTCTAGGAACTAGATGCCAAACTTTGTTTCTCTCAAACTGGTTTAGCTCTTCTTGCATGGAATTTATCCAGTTTTCATCTTTTAAGGCTTCATCAATATTTTTGGGTTCATGCTGCGAGACAAGAGCAAGTTGATCTAATTCTTCCATAATTTTAAAATGTGACCTAGTTCTAGGTGGGTCATTCAAGCTACCAATGACATTCTCCAAGGGATGATCCTTAAGAATTCTAATATTTGTAGAATCGTTACCTTCTCCTGGAGCTTGATCCCTTGCATTGCTTGATTCGGCTAGGTCACCATCTTCTTTTATTTCTTCTTGTGGAGGATCACTCTTGTCCTTTATGCTTAGGAATTCCCCATCTTCATCGTTTTTCCTGCAAGAGTTATCATTATTAGAATCATGATATTCATCAAAGGAAACATGGGGTGATTCTTCCACAGTTTGATTTTTGATATTGTAAATTCTATAAGCCCTAGATCTATCAGAATATCCAAGGAATATACCTTCATCGCTCTTGGGCTCGAATTTATCTAAGTCTCTTTTGTCATTGTTGTGAATGAAGCATTTCGATCCAAACACTTTCATATGTGAGAGAGAAGGCTTTTTACCTTTCAGCAACTCATAAGGAGTCTTTTTGGTGTGTGACCTTACCATAGAGCGGTTGATAATGTAACATGCCGAGTTTACTGCTTCAGCCCAAAACCTCCTTGGAAGTTGCCGTTCAACAAACATGGTTCTTGCCATCTCTACAAGTGTCCGGTTTCTCCTTTCAACCACACCGTTTTGCTCCGGCGTTCTTGGTGAAGAAAATCGGTGTGAAATCCCTTCGGCCCTGCAAAGGTTATAGAAGTTAGCATTTTAAAATTCACCACCGTGATCAGATTGAATCTTGGAAATTTTAAACTCACCGTCCTGCTTTATCTTCATGTAGAGTGCCTGAAACTCATCAAACACATCATTTTTGTGTGTGAGAAAGAAAACCCATGTGAACCTAGGTCGATCCGCGTGCGAGGGCGCAACATTGAGCCTTCATTTGCATATCTATCATGAACACAACAGCACATATGTCAGTCATATAGGAGTGAAGAACAACAATGACTAATAGTGTTTAGCCATTATCAAAACCAAGAATATCACAGAATGCATATGACCATAGAATGATGTCGAATGACCCAAGTGACCACAGAATGACTCAAATGACTTCAGGGACACAACAAACTCCTGAATGGCTTTTAAGTTAAAGGGGTCGATCTCGATCCCCCTATATCGGATAATGAAGCCGAGGAACTTTCCACTGGAGATGCCGAAGGCACACTTCATTGGGTTCATTTTCAGCTCATACTGCCGGAGTCTCTAGAAGATGACTCTAAGGTCATTCAGGTGATCCCCCCTTTTCTTTGTCTTGACGACCAAATCATCAATGTATCATTTGACTTTGCTATATAGCAGTTCGTTGAATATCTTGGTCATCGCCCGCTGGTAAGTGGCACCAGCGTTCTTGAGGCCGAAGGGCATTCTTTTGTAGTGGAATATCCTTTAGGCAACCGGAAGGCCATATGAATTCGGTCGTGCTCAGCTATCCAGATTTGATTATAGCCGGACGATCCGTCCATGAAGGACAAGGCCCCATGGCCAGTAGTTGCATCAATCATTACTTCGGTGATGGGTACCGGAAAGTTATCTTTTAGGCAAGCTTTATTCAGGTCGCGGAAGTCCACGTAGATCCTGATCTGTCCATTCTTCTTCTTCACCGACACAATGTTTGCCAACCAAGTAGTGTATTGATTTTCAGCTACAAAATCGACATCTATGAGCTTGTCGACTTCTTTACAAATCTATTTTATCAGCTCCGGCCTCATACGCCAGGGGGACTGCTTCACCGGCTCCACCTTGGGATCAATAGCCAGAATATGTTGAGTCACGTCGGGGCTCAGGCCGGGCATCTCTTTGTAGTTCCAGGCGAAACAGTCCCGGAATTCTTGCAGCAACTTGACATATTGTCCCCTCTCCTGTGGAGGAAGAAGGGCACTCAGAAAGGTCGACCTGGGGTCGCTTTCTATGCCTAGGTTAATTTCAAAGAGCTCATCCATTGTGGCCTGGCCGCCATCTTCAATTTCCGGAGGCGCTGGTAGCAGGTCAATGAAATCCTTATCTTCACCATCTTCTACTTCAAGGACACCATAGGCGTCTTCTTGCTCTGCCTCGTTGGGTAACGGGGCTTTGCTTGTTTCCCCCTCTATTAGGCTTGCTGTGTGCGGCTCTGGGGGGCTCTCTTGTGTGGAGAAGTAAAGGACTTCTTTGGGATCTTCTTTGTAATTGTCATAGACGGCTCTTGCAGGGGCTGAGGTGATTGATTGCCATACTGGGGGCTGTTGCTCTACTGGTTGCTGGGGTTGCCCATTCTCAGCTGCATCTTTAAAAATCTGGTGCTGAACTGACACCATGTAGATGCTTCTTTTGTGGCCGCCCGTCACATGGGGGCATGGCGGAGCCACCACATAATCTCCCATTCTGAACTCATCTCTCTTAATCAGGTCTTAAGCAATGTCCTTGAAGACGTAACAGTCTTCGATAGAGTGGCCTAGTAGTTGGTGATAAGGGAAAAATAGGGGGTCGCCACTTCTACGAGCATCTTGCGGCCTCTTAGACCTCGGGAGGGAGACCTTGCCATAGTAGCAGGCACAATCAAAGATTCCTCGGGTCTTATTCCTCGGGAAAGAGTAAGGCCTTTGCATCCTCTCCTGCAGTGTAGGATTTTGCTCAGCCGATTGTCTGACTGGGGGGACAGCTACATCCCTTGCCTCCTTTCTCAGGTGCATGGGGGCATTCGGGACGCTGTGTTGTGCCCCTTAGGCACAAGCATATGATATTTTGTTTTGATGATAGCAACACAGTGATTGTGCTTAGTATACATTGCCTTGTTGCATTGCACGCCATATAGTCTATACATTCTTTGCTGCAACGTTTGCACACCATGCATTAGCAAGTCTGCACATTGTCACAAGTCTACACATTACAGCCTTGTCTGAACATCGTCTAGGTGGTAAGTCTGTACATTCTTCAGGTGCATCATCTCAGCAAGTCTATACATTGGACTTGAGCTTATAGGAAGTCTGTACATTGCATGTGTCGCAGACATAGCAAGTCTGCACATCACAGACAAAGTCTGTACACTCTCCACCATGCATTAAGTCTCAAAGTCTGTACAGCCTTTTGCATTGCACTTAAAGTCTAGACATTGGCAAGTCTGTACATCGGATTGGCAAAGTCTATACATCTGATAGTTCAGCTCATGGCTAGGTCTGTACAGCCAGTGCATATGTTAAGTCTATACATTGCATCTTTACCTACGTTCTGAACTGAGCAAGTCTATACACTCCTTATCTTTTCCTACGTTCAGTTCAGCAAGTCTGTACATTGGGCTATCACTTAAAGTCTATACATCCCTTGGCTAGAACTGTGCAAGTCTGTACATTGCCAAGTCTTACCTCAAAGTCTATGCATCGACCAGGCAAGTCTGTACATCGCATCGTTTCATGCATCGTCTCAATCAAAGTCTATACATTTTTGTCTCTATGCATATTTGAGTTGAAGTCTGTACAGCCCAAGTCTGTACATCATCCGTCTCACTCAGCGTCTCATGTGCATTCAGCAAGTCTGTACATCATCCGTCTCACTCAGCGTCTCATGTGGATTTGGCAAGTCTGTACACTGCATCATGTACTTCATGCAATCAAGTCTGCACATCGTTAATATAGTCTATACACTTAGCGTCTCATGCATATGCAAAGTCTATACATTCATCTGTTGATGCCGTAGCAAGTCTATACACTAATGAGCGCTTGTTTGTTTTGATGACTGAGCTAGTCTATACATCGTCCTGTCTGTGCATGCTTCTGGTTGTGCTGGTAGCATATATAGTCTGTACATGCCTTAGTCTTGCATTACACATCAGCAAGTCTGTACAACGTTTGCACACTACATCAGTTCAAAGTCTGAACACTCTTCGGTGAAGTCTGTACACACTTCAGGTGGCAAGTATGTACATTGTTCAGAACGCAAAGTCCATACAGCCATTGTGCATTCATTCTTGATGTACACACTTTGCTTACTCAAACTAATAATTCTTTCTATCTGATAGGTTCTGTTCGTGCAGAGCTTAATGAAAGGCACGTGATCCGAGGCTGGAAGGGCTGACATGAAGATGACACATGGCCAAAACAATTGGGCGAGAACTGTGGAAGACACGCGCCCAGTGTTGCTCCTGCTGGAACTGCTATATAAGGAAGACTCCTTTGTCTGAAGGAGACTGATCGAATACAGTAGACTTGAAAGAAAAGCAGAAGAGTAGAGAGCCCTTTCGATCCAGCAGAAGAGAAAAGAAAGAGAGAAAAGAAAGAGAGTTGAGAGAGTGAAGAGTTTAGAGATATGTTCCTCAGATCTTTGGTTCAAAACCAGATCTGAGTTTTGCTCACTTGTTTGAGCTATGGAGAGGGGGATTCCTGTAGCCCACTCAAAGAGCAGACCCAACTAGGCCCAACAAGGCCCAATGAGGCAAGCTCGTCCAAGTGACAGCCCACAGGGCCCACTTGGAAAAGCCCAATAAAACAATGCTTGAGCAAACAACTCTCCTAGGCGGCCCCAAGGCTCGGAGAGCCCGAGCCTCGGTCAGGTCACAGGAAGACCCGCGCACGAGCTATCCCTCCGCACGAAGGGGGGAAGCGCTAGCCGGTCTGTCCAACCCATCTCCTCACCGAGCTAGGCCTATTGCCCGATAGGGCCGGCCCCCCTAAGCTCGGTACGACCGATAAAATGTTCATCATTGCAGCCGTTAGAGTGCACAGCGGGCCGAGCGCCAAGAATTCCAGGAGCTCCGGCTTCCCCGCGAGGATAACGCCCCCATGATGAGGCCATAAAAGCCCACAACGAGGACGTAACCTCCACCGGAGACCCCTCGGATTGTAGGACTCCAGAGGGCGGCACACTATTTAAACCTGGGATACCCTCCGGCAAAAGGTAAGTCCAAAAGGGCATTGATCCACCCCCAATTCCTGAGTACGGATCACTTCACCGCATTGGTGGAGAGGGATCTCGCGCCTTCACCTTCTCCTCCCTATCGTTGCTCCCACCATTGCTCTACTGACTTGAGCGTCGGAGGGTTTCGCCCCAGGGAATCCCCCTGGGCCCTCTAACCCATTTCCCTGTCTTGCAGTTCACAAACTTGGTGATTACCAGCCCGCTCAGGAACCCGCGCGAGATTTCGCCTCTTCATCTGGCGCCGTCTGTGGGAAACGCACGAAGAGCCAACATGGTGAGAAGGAGCTCAGGGAGGAGGTCCACCGATGAAAGGGGTAAGGCCATGGTAGCAGCAGGGGATGGCCCTTCCAGGGCCTCACAAAACCCTCCCTCCAACACCAGCATCCCCGCCGACGGACCACCCCCCCCCCCTTCGGCGGTGGGGCTACCCCCCTACGGTGGCGCCGAAGCCTTTCAGGCCCTCAACGCCAAACTGGATGTCCTCGTGGAACTCATGAAGACCCAGGCGGCCAGGGATGCAAGGTCCCGTGCCCCGTCAGGGAGCCCCCCCTGCAGGAGTACGTCCCAGCACACAGCTGGGGGCCGCTTCACCCTCCGCGGCCAGCAGCTCATCCGTAATAGGGTCGGAGGACCCTCGCAAGCTCCACCTCCGGAGTAAGAGGCCTCCTCCACGCCGAGGAAAGGAAGGCGGGGGACGCAACGGCCAGATCCGGAAGCTGACATTCCCAGAGACCGCCAAGACGCTCCCCCCAGCCTCGCGGCATGACAGCAACCGGAGTTATCCCTCCGGCTGCGAGATTTTGAAAGGCGCTTCGCTGAGCAGGAGCGCGCCCTTCGCGCCCTATAGAAGGCCTCTTCCCCGAAAGACGAGGAGAAATCCCCGTTCTCCGAGTATATCTTGAAGGCAGAGGTATCTCCCAGAGCCCCCATACCAACCTTCAAGCTTTACGACGGCCAGGGCGACCCGGCCGACCATTATGATAGCTTCGACGCCCTGATGACTCTACACGGAGCGTCGGACCCCATCAAGTGCCGAGCCTTCATGACCACTTTGGTCCAGGGTGCTCAAGCGTGGTTCCGGGCCCTCGCCCCCGGATCCATCCGAGACTTCAAGCAGTTCGGGCGAGTCTTCAAGGAGAGCTTCGCCGGAAGTGCCCCCCCAAGGTCGGTAGCGAGGCTCTTGGCCCTTAAACAGGCGCAAGGAGAAAGGCTCCAGGCTTACGTCCACCGATTTAAATCGGAAGCCCTCCGAATCCCCCGCCTGGACGTGGCCTCGGCCACAACCGCACTGACCGGGGGTACCCGGGATGAGAACCTCCGCCGTGAACTTGTCCTCCACCCTCCCTCAACCCTTACCGAGCTAGTGACTCTAGCTATGCGCCACGCCGAGTGCGAAGAAGTACTCAGCGCTTGCCGAGATGCAGCCGGCTCGGGTCGGGAGGGGGACAAGAAGCGGGGCCCCGAGCCAAATCCTAGATCGGGAAAGAAGCGAGACCGAGATGGAGAGCGCAAGCGGAAGTACGAGCGGTACACCCCGTTAACCGCACCGGTCTATGAAATCTATAAAGACGTCAAAGACTCGGGACTCCTTCGCAGGCCCGAGCCGATGAGGTCGAAAAATCGCAAGCGAGACAGACATTGTCTATTCCACGGTGATCATGGGCATCACACCGGTGATTGCCACCAGCACCAAGATGAAATCGAGCACCTCATCCGCCTAGGGCACCTAGCTCGGTTCACCACCGAGCGCAGAGAAGATCAAGACGCCGCAGAGGAGATCGACAAGCCTGCATTAAGGACGTCCAGCGTCTAACGGGGCGTGTCACCGCTCTCAGCCATTTCTTGTCCCGTGCGGCCGAACGATGCTTGCCCTTTTGTAAACTGTTGAGGGGGCCCAAGTTGGCATCTGCTACGTTCGCATGGGATGAGGAATGCCAGAAAGCGTTCGCTGAGCTCAAGGAGTTCCTGGCTTCGCCCCCGGTGCTCTCCAAGCCCGTGCCGGGCGAAGTCTTGCTGCTCTATCTCTCGGCGACGTCATCAACGGCCAGCTCGGTCCTAGTCAGAAATGACTCGGGAATCGAAAGACCAGTCTACTACACCAGCAAGGTGCTCAACGAGGCCGAGAGGAGGTACCCCGCAACTGAGAAGCTCGTGCTAGCGCTAGTTACCTCCGCGAAATGCCTCCGACCCTACTTCCAGGGGCACCCCATCACCGTGCTAACCGGCGAGCCATTGAAGAAGATTTTGGCCCACCCCGAGGCCTCGGGGTGACTCGTCAAATGGGCCATTATGCTTGGGGCCTATGACATCTCGTATCACCCACGCTCAGCTATAAAAGGTAAAGCGCTCGCCGACTTCATCGCCGAAAGCACCATCCCGACCGAAGGAAGACTACCGACCATGCCCGGGCCAGCCTGGGAACTGTACGTCGATGGATCTTCCAACTCGGTTAGTAGTGGTGCTAGGATCCTCCTAAGATCCCCCGAAGGAGTGGAGCTGCAGTACGCCTTGAAATTCAACTTCCAGGCGTCCAACAACGCTTCCGAGTACGAGGCCCTTATATCGGGAGCACGCATGGCCCGGCGGTTGGGGGCTGAGCGAGTCAGGATCCACACCGACTCTCAGCTGGTCGCAAGCCAGGTCAACGGTGAGTACAAAGTTCGAGAGGCACCCATGATCAAATACCTCCAGCTGGTCAGGAGCCTGGCCCAACAATTCGAGGGATTCGAGGTAGTCCGAATAGCCCTGGAAGAAAACTCCCGAGCGGACGCCCTCTCTCGGTTGGCCTCCTTCCTAGACCCAGAAGGTACCCGATCGGTCCTCCTCGAAGAGCTAGAGCGCCCGAGCATTGACTCGGAGCTCCTCGCTGTTGACTCGGCCGTCTCGAGCGACTGGCGCGCCCCCTACCTGTCTTGGCTTCGAGACTCCCAAGAGACCTCCGACCCTCGAGAAGCATGCCGCATGAAGTACCAAGCCCGGCGCTTCGTCGTCCTGGACGACACACTCTACCGAAGGTCTTTCGCCGGCCCTCTCCTGAAGTGCCTCGGCCCCGACGAAGCCAGCCGAGCCATCCAAGAGGTTCATGAAGGCCTGTGCGGAGCGCACTTAGGGGCAAGGTCACTGGCCAAGATCCAGTTACGACAGGGGTACTGGTGGCCAACCCTGCAGCGCGACTGCTCGGCCTATGCTCAACAGTGTGACCGATGCCAGCTATTCGACCACTTGGTCCATCAGCCGGCTACAGAACTCATCACCCTCACCGAGCCTTATCCCTTCGCTCGGTGGGGGATCGACATTCTCGGGCCATTCCCCATGGCTCAGTCCCAGAAAAAGTTCATTATCATCACCATCGACTACTTCACTAAATGGATCGAGGCCGAAGCCACTGCAAGGATCACCGAGACAGTTGTCTGGAGTTTCGTCTAGAAATCGATCATTTGTCGCTTCGGCATCCCCCGAGTGATAGTGAGCGATAACGGTCGGCAATTCGATTCTCGATATTTCCGAGACAGATGCGCCGACCTAAACATCCGCAACCACTTCACTTCGGTCACCCACCCTCAGGCCAACGGGCTGGTCGAAAATGCCAATAAGACTATCTTGAAAGGCATAAAGACCAGACTCGGCAAAGCCAAGGGTAGTTGGCTCGAGGAATTGCCTAGCGTACTGTGGTCGCACCGAACGACTCCCAGGACGGCAATCGGTGAAAGTCCTTTTCAGTTGGTGTACGGCACTGAGACCATCATTCCATTAGAGATCGCCAACCCGTCTCTCCGAGTCATCCGCTACTCGCTCGAGGAAAACAACCAAAAGTTACTCGAGAACCTCGACCTAGCCGATGAACTCCGGGATATTGCCAGCATCCGAGCGACGGAATACCAGCGACGCCTCACTCTATACTACAACGCCAGAGTCCGAAGCAGACACTTCCAACCGGGAGACTTCGTCCTCAGAAAAGCCGAAGCCTCTCGACCACTAGAGGCGGCAGGCAAGCTATCCCCTAACTGGGAAGGCCCCTACCGAGTGGTCGAGACGCTCGAGAAAGGTGCGTACAAGTTAGCAACAATGGAAGGGGAACCCATTCCTCGGACATGGAACGCAGCCGCACTACGCAAATTCTATTTTTGAAATTGTACAGCAAGATGGACGAAATAAATCCCTTTTCTTTTCATTCAAAACTATTGATACATCAAAAAGGCAAAGGCCAGTACATTGCATAACAAAAAGCTAGAAAATCCATCTAACACCGCTGCAAAGGGTCATCGCTCGGTTGACTCGATCTCGATCTCCTCGCGTCCAGCCACTGACTCTGCCTCGCGTAGAAACTGGCTCGGACAAGAGGGGGCCGATCCAGTTGGCTCAGATGACCCCTGACAAAGGTGACAGAGAGACTGCAGAGAAGGTAACCACCTTCTAAAGTTGGGGAAGGCTACCTTCTAAGTTGATAGAGGCCAGGAAGAAGGAGCGCCGCGAAGACCTCCTCTTTCCCAACCTACCAACTCCTTGGAAGGGAACAAAGAGCAAGTAGCCTCCGAAGAGTGAAAGAAATGAAGTGCAGAAGAGGGAAAAAGAGGCTGCAGACGGAGGAAGACTTCGGTGAAGAGGGAACTTGATGCGCCTCCCCCCCCCCCATGCAGAGGGGGAGTGGCAGCAGGCATCCCTGATCCCCCCATCCGTCCTCCGCCTCGGCGCCCGCCCGGAAGCCACGCCAGAACTGAGAAAGGGCAAGAGCCGTGCCCTCACACATCGAAGCCCTCTCCAGATCCGCGCGGTGACCGTCGGACCCGTCTCAAACCCGCGCGGCGACCGTGGGACCCATCCAGCAAGCCGGGACAGCAAGAGCTCTCTGCTCTCCGTCGTCGGCGGCGTCGCCCTCCGAAGGATCCTCCATGCTCCGAATGCAACGGCACAATGCAGAGTGAAGAAGAAGGAGTGAGGAAAGACTGTTAGAGAAAATCCCAAGCGGTAAAGAGGAAAGGGCGCCTTTCGGTCCTTCTTATAGGCCAAAGGAGGCTACACGCCTTAAATGACTCCCCCCTCGAAAACACGCCAAAGGATTTCTCCCCTGAACAGTCACCTCCAACTCCTCGTTTCCCGCCCTAGCGGGATTCACGAAGCGGCCTGGCATTCAAAGCGTGAGGGAACGGAAGGACGCCCCGTCAGAAGCCTACCAAATCAGCATGCGAAAATCACGTAAGACATATCGGCACTCTCCAACTACTTCAGATACGCTAACCAAATCACGGCAAGGATGGCGATCAAACAAGTAAGTCATTCATTATCTCATAAAGAGGAAACTCTCTAAAGGAGGAAAGAGAGACAAACAAGAGAAAGGGGCAAAATAAGGCAAAATACATCAGGCCTCGGGCCCACTTTGAAGCTCGGGAGGGACGGAAGTGGGCGCGTCACCCCCAGTACCCTCGGTGACGGCCGACCCGGGCACTGATCTCGCCTGTGCGAAGAACTGTCTCGGTCGCGAGCCCTCCCGAGACGTCCGGAGTTGGTGACCCCGCCGGAGGAGACCCCTCTAGATCTTCCCCGCTCGACGTAGAGTAGCTAGAAACCGACTCATCCGAGTCATAGCTCTGGCCCAAAGGGAACTCGATCCCGGAGTCTTGATCGTAGGCGTAGTCCACCGCCCGACGATAACCCTGCTTAAACCCCTTTCGGGCGCCCCGGCGAAGCACTACCTCGTAATATGGTAGGGCGGCTCTCTCCAAGTCGGCTGAGTAGGTGTCCAAGCTCCTATACCGCTCGATCGCCTCCACCTCGATCTGCTCCGTCCTTCCAACGAGCTCGACCCAAGCCCGCTCCGCCTTGGCCGCACGCTCCTCTGCCCCCGCCAGGCGTTCCTCTGCCTCGACCCTCCCTCGCTCAGCTTCGCTCGACCGCCTCTCCGCCCGGGCTCGGTCCGCCTCGGCCACGAAACGAAGGCGCTCCGCTACCTCCGCCCGGTCCAGTAGCTCGGCACGTTCAAGCTCCCAGCGATCGTCCAGCTCGAGGTGACACAGGCGCTCCTCCTCCAAGAGTTTACCCTTCCTCTCGAGCGACTCTCGGGCCTTAGCCAACTACTCCGTCAGCGTCTCGGTTTCTAGCTGGCACACCCGTGCCAAATCCCTGATCACGGAGAACTCCCGTCAAAGCCCCTCATGCTCCTCGCTGAGGCGGGCCAGTTTCCTCTCGCACCCCCCGAGGGCCCAGGCGAGATTCGACCGCTCCGCCTCCGTTCGAGCGTACATCTCCGCCATCAAGGCCGCCGACCGAGCCATGACTAGGCCGCCCTCCATGAGGACGTCGAGGACTCCGGAGGGGGAGTGGCGCTTGTCTCCCCCCCGTGTCTTTGCAACAACCTCTCGGCAAACCCGATACAGGTCGCCCGAAACGCCAAGCCTTTCCAAGGCCTCCGGCATGGAGATCCGCTCCCCACCGGACGCCCCGCCAGAAGGTTCGGCTCGAGCAACGGGGCCGACCGCCCCGCGGGCCGCGGTCGGTTGGGGTTGCGACGCCTCCCCGGGCGAGCCCCCAACCTCGACCGACGCCACGGGATCGACCGCACCGGGAACTTCGAGCACTTGGGGCTGCAACGCCCTCGCGGGTGAACCCCCATCCCTATCTGTCTCGGCCCGCGCCTCGCCGCCCGAGACATCGCCTACCTCGACCGGTCTCCCAGTCTCGACATCGACTACTTCAGCACCGGTCCCCTCCATCTCCGGGGAGGGGAGAATCGACCCATCTCCGCCCTCTGAGGGGCCCCTGGTCTCCTCGGCCCCCTCTCGCCTGGTAGGTGGGGGAGCTGGCCCGGAAGGGTCGGCCCCATCTTGCCCCCGAGAGGGGAGCGCCGCCGAGTCAGAGTCGCCCCCGGCAGCGGTAGGAAGGCCAGCCTTCTTGGCCCGTTTCTTGGCCTTCGCGGCTTCCCGCAATTTTCCCTCCATGGGATCCTTGCGTTTCGCCCCGCTTGGCCGCGAAGATCCCTCGGAGGTCACCCCCTTGCCCTTATCCCAGGCTTGGGAATGACCCACGGGAACGACAGACTCATCAGCCGCCGAATCATCCCCAAGATCGATGACCTCGGTGACCACTTCCAAAGGTTCCCGCCGAATGTCTGCAATGAAGAAGAAGATTCAGTTAAGAAGCGAAAAGGCGACCCTCTGACCCCACCGAAAGATCCGAAGGATGATACCTGATGGCTTGAGCTGTGTAAGCAGATACTGCTCTACGTTCTCCAGCGTCACCAGCTCCTCAGTCGACCTGCGATTTGTCAACAAGCGAATGGCGTATTCCTCCACATCGGCGGGGAACTCCTCCTGCCGCGGGGGAAGATTCGGATGGAAGTTGGGCATAACCTGGCACCTCCAGGATTCATCCACTGCTTCCGCCTTCACCCAGAAAAACTGCCTCTTCCACTTTTTGTGCGAAGAATCCTTCGCCGCCAGCGGAATACAACTCCGATTCCTGCGCGCCTGGATAAAATAGAAGCCTTTCCCCGCTGATGGATGTGCCTTCAGCTTGAAGAAATAATGAAAAAGATCCAGGGACGGGGGAACCCCCTGCAGGCGGCAGAGGATCCGAAAGGCAGACAGTAGGAGATACGAGTTGGCCACCAGCTGAACAGGCGCCAACACGAAAAAATTGAGAAGCTTCAGAACGAAGGGCTCGAAGGGGAGGCAGAATCCGCTCTTCCACGGCAGGAGAAAAGTACAGATATGGCTCGTACGGCTATCCAAGCTCGTCTCGTATGGGGCGACGGCTACAAAGCTATATCGGAGAAGCAGGCGAAATCGATGCTCCAGTTTCTTCACATCAGCCTCCCCCAACTCGTTGCGATTGGGGACGGGCTCCCGCCTCACCTGCTCAATTTCCGAGCGCAGATCCACCATCGAGCTAAAAGAAGAACCTTCACGGGAGCCCGAAGACTCCGGGGGAGAAGGAAGCTGCCGGATCGCCTCCGCGGTTATACGCGCCAGCTCCTCAAATGCCGCCGCAAGAGCTTGCTCCCCCGCTGTATCCTCACGGCGCATCAAGGAGCCCCAGAAGCAAAGAAATGGAGGAAAGGCCAAAAACCCTAGAAAAACTGGGAGGACGAGCAGCGCCCTACGCCTATAAACCCTCGCGGGAGGCGGCGCGCCGTTTCAACCTCCGAGAAAAAGGGGGCCCCTTCATTTCAAATCCGTCAGGATCATTACTACTACGGGCCCAGGCGACCACTACACGTGGCTTCATAACGCCGATAGGATTCCACCCACCCGAGCCATGCCGGTCCAAAGCCTCGAAAAACTACTCAACCGAGCCCCCTTGGCTCGGGAGTAGGAGGGGGACAAGTGGAGAGGGGGATTCCTGCAGCCCACTCAAAGAGCAGACCCAACTAGGCCCAACAAGGCCCAACGAGGCAAGCTCGTCCAAGTGACAGCCCATAGGGCCCACTTGGAAAAGCCCAATGAAACAATGCTCGAAGAAATAACTCTCCTAGGCGGCCCCAAGGCTCGGAGAGCCCGAGCCTCGGTCAGGTCACAGGAAGACCCGCGTACGAGCTATCCCTCCGCATGAAGGGGGGAAGTGCTAGCCGGTCTGTCCGACCCATCTCCTCACCGAGCTAGGCCTATTGCCCGATAGGGCCGGCCCCCTAAGCTCGGTACGACCGATAAAATATTCATCATTGCAGTCGTTAGAGTCCACAGCGGGCCGGGCGCCAAGAAGTCCAGGAGCTCCGGCTTCCCCGCGAGGATAACGCCCCCACGATGAGGCCATAAAAGCCTACGACGAGGACGTAACCTCCACCGGAGACCCCTCGGCTTGCAGGACTCCAGAGGGCGGCGCACTATTTAAACCTGGGATACCCTCCGGTGAAAGGTAAGTCCAAAAGGGCATTGATCCACCCCTAATTCCTGAGCACGGATCACTTCACCCCATTGGTGGAGAGGGATCTCGCGCCTTCACCTTCTCCTCCCTATCGCTGCTCCCACCATTGCTCTACTGACTTGAGCGTCGGAGGGTTTCACCCCAGGGAATCCCCCTGGGCCCTCTGACCCATTTCTCTGTCTTGCAGTTCACAAACTTGGTGATTACCAGCCCGCTCAGGAACCCGCGCGAGATTTCGCCTCTTCAAGCTACATTCCCTGTAGGGATTCTTTTATCTTTCGTTTGCTTTTGTTTTGTTTTCCGAATCTTTTCATCAAGCTGTTAGTCAGCGTTTGCAGAGGTGCTGCCTCTGGACGGGTCAAGCTGTAATCCCCAGTGGTTGCAGTGGAGGATTTCACTGGACAGCAAGCTGTGATGCTCAGCGGGTTGTAGGCAAGCTGTGAGGCACAGCGGTTCAAGCTGTGAGTCAGCAGTAATCCACACTCGGGTTGAGTGTGGGGTGGATGTAGGTCTGGAGGACCGAACCACCTAAAAACCTCTGTCTACTATGTGATTGCTTTGTGGTTTGCATTGCCTCTTTATTCTAGTACTCTGCGCAATAGATGTTTGTTTAAGTTCTTCAGCAGTTCTGGTTGGTCTTTGATTTGTGCATTCTATCTGTTTAGCAGAATTTCTCATTCCGCATTTGATTCTACTGCAGTAGTTTTTATCGGGTGTTTGATCTCTTCACCCCCCTCGAGATCACTACAAGCATCCCAACGGGGAGAATGTTGTGCCCCTTAGGCACAAGCATTTGTTTTGATGATAGCAACACAGTGAGAGTATCACAGTGAGCCAGTCTTTGTGTTTAGCATACATTGCATTTGTTCACTGTATAGGTGCACAGCATTGCTACATTGCTGTCTTGCTGCATTGCATGCCATATAGTCTATACATTGCTACATATTCATCAAGTCTGCACATTGTTTGGCCATTGCATATGAAGTCTGTACATCGGGTGTCTTCATGCCTAAAAAGTCTGTACAGCGGTTGTCTTTATGCCTAGAAAGTCTGTACATCGGTTAATATAGTCTATACACTTAGCGTCTCATGCATATGCAAAGTCTATACATTCATCTGTTGATGCCGTAGCAAGTCTATACACTAATGAGCGCTTGTTTGTTTTGATGACTGAGCTAGTCTATACATTGTCCTGTCGGTGCATGCTTCTGGTTGTGCTGCTAGCATATATAGTCTGTACATGCCTTAGTCTTGCATTACACATCAGCAAGTCTATACAACGTTTGCACACTACATCAGTTCAAAGTCTGAACACTCTTCGGTGAAGTCTGTACACACTTCAGGTGGCAAGTATGTACATTGTTCAGAACGCAAAGTCCATACAGCCATTGTGCATTCATTCTTGATGTACACACTTTGCTTACTCAAACTGATAATTCTTTATGTCTGACAGGTTCTGTTCGTGCAGAGCTTAATGAAGGGCATGTGATCCGAGGCTGGAAGGGCTGACAGGAAGATTACACGTGGCCAAAATAATTAGGCGGGAACTGTGGAAGACACGCGCCCAGTGTTGCTCCTGCTGGAACTACTATATAAGGAAGACTCCTTTGTCTGAAGGAGACTGATCGAATACAGTAGACTTGAAAGAAAAGCAGAAGAGTAGAGAGCCCTTTCGATCCAGCAGAAGAGAAAAGAAAGAGAGAAAAGAAAGAGAGTTGAGAGAGTGAAGAGTTTAGAGAGATGCTCCTCAGATCTTTTGTTCAAAACCAGATCTGAGTTTTGCTCACTTGTTTGAGCTACATTCCCTGTAGGGATTCTTTTATCTTTCGTTTGCTTTTGTTTTGTTTTCCGAATCTTTTCATCAAGCTGTTAGTCAGCGTTTGCAGAGGTGCTGCCTCTGGACGGGTCAAGCTGTAATCCCCAGCGGTTGCAGTGGAGGATTCCACTGACAGCAAGCTGTGAGGCTCAGCAGGTTGTAGGCAAGCTGTGAGGCCCAGCGGTTCAAGCTGTGAGTCAGCAGTAATCCACACTTGGGTTGAGTGTGGGGTGGATGTAGGTCTGGAGGACCGAACCACCTAAAAACCTCTGTCTACTGTGTGATTAGTTTGTGGTTTGCATCGCCTCTTTATTCTAGTACTATGCGCAGTAGATGTTTGTTTAAGTTCTTCAGCAGTTCTAGTTGGTCTTTGATTTGTGCATTCTATCTGTTTATCAGAATTTCTCATTCCGCATTTGATTCTACTGCAGTAGTTTTTATCGGGTGTTTGATCTATTCACGCCCCTCTAGATCACCCTAAGCGTCCCAACAATTGGTATCAGAGCCTAACTCTTTGTGCAGGACTAACATCCTAAAGAGGAACGGCCATGGATGCTAGAGGGTTAACAGCAGAGGGACAGTCCACTACGAAGCCACCATTCTTCGACGGATCCAACTACCCATATTGGAAGAACCGGATGCAGGTCTTCCTTAGAGCTAAAGATTACAAGGTCTGGAAAATTGTGAGCAAAGGTCCTTATGAGCTACATGAGAACGAGGAATTGTGGACTAGAGAAGAAATCAAGAAATCTACTCTGAATTGGAGTGCCATCAACACCATTCAGTGTGCACTCCATCCCACTGAATTTGATAGAGTGTCATCCTGCAAGACGGCGAAGTAGATGTGGGATACTCTTGAAGTCATTTATGAGGGAACATCTCAAGTGAGAGAGACGAGGGCAAATATGCTAGTGTCAAAGTATGAAGCATTTCGGATGAAGCCCGGTGAGACAGTGACCGAAATGTATGCTCGTCTGACCATCATAACAAATGGTCTAAGAAATCTGGGAAAAAATTATACTGATCATGAAGTTGTGAGGAAGATCCTTCGATCGTTGACTCCTATATGGCATACCAAAGCAACTGTGGTTGAGGAGTCAAAAGATCTACAAAAGATGAAACATAATGAGCTGATAGGCTCTTTGATGGCATACGAGTTGAATCTTCTACAAGCTGAAGAGCTCGAATACAAGAAGTCTATTGCTCTGAAGGCCAAGCATAGCTGTTCAAAATAGTCCAGATGCAATGGATCATCCAGTGATCGGAGCCTATCTGGATCGGACTTTGAAAAGGATGAACTAGCTATGATTACAAGAGAGTTCAGAAGATTTCTTAGAACAGAAGGGAAAAATGTCTACAGAAAACACCACAACAGGAAGCAAAACAGGTATAAATTTAACCCTGCTGAAAAATCTGACGATAATACTTGTTATCATTGCAGGAAGAGTGGCCATATGAAGGCTGATTGTCCAGAGTTACAGAAAATCAAAGGAAGACCATGGAAGAAAGTGCCAAAGGGAAAGGCCATGGTCAGTACATGGAGTGATGAGGAAGAAGGCACGCTGAGCACTTCCTCAGATAGTGAGAAACAAGAAAAGGACTTCTGCTTGATGGCCAGGAATGGAGAAGAAGAAGAAGAGTCTGATCAGGTATCATCCCCTTTCGAACATTATACTATTTCTGATTAGGAAGATGCTTATGGAGAACTGTTAGATAAAGCGAATGATCTTAAGAAGGAAAACAGACTCTTGAAGAAGAAAATGAATTCTTTGGTTAATGATAAAACACTTTTTGATAAAGTTGCATGTCTACAATTAGAGAAGGATAGATTGAAAAGTGCATGTTCTGAGTTTGATGAGTTAAAGCATGCTTTGATTAATTGTAGGAAAGAAAATGAACTGTTGAAAAATGTTGTTGATGAGTTGAAATTGAAAATTCAGAAGTCTGAAAATGAAATAAAGATTTCAACTGAAAAATATGAAGCTATCTTGTCAGTGAATGCTGAATTGAAGAAAACTATTGAAAATCTAGAAATTGAAAATTCTGACAAAAATAAAATCATTGAAAGCATGACCCAAGGAACAGAAAATCTTAATGCCTTGCTAGGGTCAAAAGTCAATTTTAGAAAGGAGGGTCTTGGTTTTAATCCCTCAGCTAAAAAGAGTTTTGAATCGAGAACCATTTCACTCGCGGGAGAAAAGAACAAAGGACCACTCATAAAAATGGTCAGTGAAAAATCTACTTTCAATAATGTAAAATCAAAAGTGTCCAGTGCTAAGGACAAGGGAAAGCAGAAAGTTGTAGAGCCTAGAGCTGCATGCTCTTCTCCCAAGGGTAAGTCCAAGGCTAGGGGTCAGCCATCTAGCACATCAAAACCCCAGTCCAAGGCTGCTAAGTCTCCACCACCATCAACTGCTCAGAAAAAGACCCAACATAAGTCAGTGCAGAAACCTAGAGGGTCAAAGGTGGCAGGGAGACCAAGTGTAGCTAGGAACCAATTTGCACATCCCTATTTCCCTCGAGCCCAAGTCTATCATCACAATCACTCACAACTACTTAATAGGTTTGGGTGGAACCCTGTATACATGAGGTCTAGGTATCAGAATTTCCACGTTCAGCCCTATAGATCTCAGCCAGCTAGGAGATGGGATAGTCACTTTAGGACATGGAGTCATAGTCAACAGGTGTTCTATGGTCAGCCTAGGACCAATTTTGGCCACAACTTCCAGTACACTCATTGGCCAAGGCACTGGCAGAAAAATAACAATGTTTCTAATAAAATGAATGCCAGGACTACACAAAAACCATCACAGCACCAGAAAAAGAAAGCTAAACCTGTTGGTGCTGAGAAAAAGAAAAAGAACAAAAAGAACTCTCAAGCTGTAGAATCCACCAAACCATCCACTTTCACACAAGTGTGGATCCCTAAACAGCTTTTGTCATGTTTTCACTCTCACATATCTGCTTCTGTCTTGGGGCCCAAACTATCTTGGGTTCCAAAATTTGCTCCCTAAGTGTGTTTGCAGGTATGCCTGGTAGTCGGGAACAAAATGATGAAACAGGAATAGCTACTCCAGTCATATGACAAGAGGCAGGGCCAAAAATTCTAAAAGCTGAAAGAAATTGGAGGCCTTGTCAACAATCTAATGCAACACCAAGGGTAAAAATAAACCAGTCAGGTAAAGTAGGTAAGTGATTTACCTTCAAAATTGAGAAAGTCATGTTGATTTGGTTGTTTAATTTCTGATGTTCTCTTCTTGTCTAGCTGATCAGTCTGCATTCCAGACTCAGCTACTGAATTTAATTCTGTATAAATTTGATGCTCTTCTTCTGCCATCTATTGCACTGAGTTTGAATGGTTCATTTAATGCATATAGTCGATGCATGTGTCTAATGTCTGCATATATCATTTGCATCAAGGAAGTTGTTTAATGCATATAGGACTGCTTTGCACTGCATTTCTTTGCATGACCTCTATGGTATATAGGGTCTAGTCTTCATATAGAGCAGTGCACTGCATATTATTGAATTTGAAAATTTAAAAAAAAAAGAAGAAATGACTCATTTCATAGCATATGATTACATCATGGTGTCAGGAGGAGCTGACAGTTGTTCAATATGTTGAATCTTTTTCACTCCTCGTTGTTCCCACTCACTCCATTCATAATCTTTGACATCAGATGCTCTTGGACTTTCATGCCTATTGCTATCTCTTTTTAAAAAATTGCCATCATTTCCCTAACCTTCACTGAACAACAGTATTGCTTCTGGTTTAGTGCATTGAGCTGTGGTCATTGCAATTGTTCATTTATAAAAATCACACTTGCAAATTGAGAGGAACTAAAGGTTTAACCTTTATAAATTGAAGAGTTAAGTGTCTGCACTTCAGAACTTGAGATAAAAGAAAACTTTTATAGCTCTTAATCTTTGTCTCATGGTGAGAATAGAAAAAGTTTTTTTTAAATGCCTGAAAGTGTTAAACTGGAAATGTCTAGAAAAGGTAAATAGAGTGTGTACTATTTTTAAACAATCACTCTAAAAGAAATAAGGGCAGCAGTAAATAAGATCATCAATGTAAAGAGCTGAACACAATGACAGAGCAATGGCTGAATTACACTGAGAAACTGTGATCTCCTCCAAAGAAGCAGGAGAATTCATAAGTCATGAAGTGCTTCAGACTACCTCTATTCATAGGGTCAAATCTATAGGGGGAGTCTTCACCAAGTAACTGGGGGTACTGGCCTCTGATCAAGGTGTGCCCTTAATGTCAAAGGTGAAAATTGTTCCCTGTAGGTCTTGATCTGAAATAGATCTAGTAGTTTATGCCTAGTAACTGGGGGTACCTGCCTCTGATCAAGGTGTACACCTAATGTCAACAGCATAAATGCCATTGGTCTATTCACTTAGCTCAGTTTCTGAAAATTAAAAAAAAATGAAAAATAAACCCTTTGAAATCAAAAGTCATTGAGTGTAAATTATTTTTCTCAATACATATTCAAGTTGCCTTTCTTGAACTTCCATGTTTAATCACAAAGGGTATTATTTTCTGACTTCTCTATTAAAACCATGTGCCTTAGATTCATTGCTATAAATGGAGTCTATAACTCTTTTTCAGTGGTCAGTTGCTTTACTCTATATTTATCACTGTTAAACCTGAACTCTTTCAAGACAGTAAATTGTCGATCCTTATACTTTAACAGTTGTCTATAATCATGCTCATTTTTTGAACCAATGCTTCAGCTGTTGTGTAGTGACCCCTTACCTTATTCATGTTCCTTCCCTACCTTTTGATCATCTGTTTCATCTGTCCATATTCCTTCTCAAAGGGGGAGATATAATTCAGGGGGAGTTTTTCATTCAGGGGGAGTTTGAGCTATTCGAAAGAAAACTCTGCAATGTATTCTGCATATTGCACTCATATTTTTCTTTCTTTTTGATCATGTCAAAGGGGGAGAAAATTTGGTTGGTGACTCACTGTCACTTTGTTGCCATCATCAAAAAGGGGGAGAATGTTATGCCCCTTAGGCACAAGCATTTGTTTTGATGATAGCAACACAGTGAGAGTATCACAGTGAGCCAGTCTTTGTGTTTAGCATACATTGCATTTGTTCACTGTATAGGTGCACAACATTGCTGCATTGCTGTCTTGCTGCATTGCATGCCATATAGTCTATACATTGCTGCATATTCATCAAGTCTGCACATTGTTTGGCCATTGCATATGAAGTCTGTACAGCGGATGTCTTCATGCCTAGAAAGTCTGTACAGCGGTTGTCTTCATGCCTAGAAAGTCTGTACAACGGTTGGCTTCATGCAAAGTCTGTACATTCGATCAAGTCTGTACATCGGCCTAGAATGCATTGTCTCAGCAAGTCTATACATTGGACTTGAGCATATAAGAAGTCTGTACAAACCATGAATTAATGCTAAGTCTCAAAGTCTGTACAGCCTTTTGCATTGCACTTAAAGTCTATACATTGGCAAGTCTGTACATTGGCTTGTTCATGCATTCATCTCAAGTCTGTACATCCACCAGCTGAACTGAGCAAAGTCTATACATCCGATAGTTTAGCTCGAGGCTAAGTCTGTACAGCCAGTGCATATGTTAAGTCTATACATTGCATCTTTTACCTACGTTCAGAACACCAAGTCTATACATTGGGCTATCACATAAAGTCTATACATCGCCAAGTCTATACAGCGTCTAGCGTCCTACCTTAAAGTCTATGCATCGGCCAGGCAAATCTGTACATCGCATCGTTTCATGCAGTGTCTCATGCAAAGTCTGTACATTGAGCGTCTCATGTTGCGTCTCATGCAAGTATGTTCATTAGTCAAGTCTATACAATGCATCATGTCTAAAGTCTGTACATTGATGCATGCCATCAAGTATGTACAGCCTTATACATTATCTGCCCTGCAGAACACTAAGTCCATACATTAGCACTGTAGCATGCACGAACTCTAAGTCTGTACATTCGTTGCGTCTTGTGCATGCATCATTCAAAGTCCGTACAACCTGTGTTCACAACACAAAGTCTGTACATCGTTCTGCTTGCACAAATGCCAAGTCTATACATTGACTTTGCTTGCACGAGCTGAAGTCTATACACTGTCCACTTGCAGCATTAGCACAAGTATGTACAGCATGTGTGCTTCATTCACTAAGTCTGTACATTGCTTATACATTGCACGCAGAGTCTACACATTCGTTTGGCAAGCCTGAGCTTTCATCGTCAATGTACATACTTCACCATATGCATATTGTAGCATGTGCTATCAAGTCTATACACTCATAACTCTAGCAAGTGCATTCTGTGCTTCAAGTATTTCCAAGTCTGTACATGCTTTGTCTTCGCAATGCAAAGTCTACACACTGCATCGGTCAGCTGCATACACTGCATCAAGTCTATACAACGTCTGCACATTACATACTATAAAGTCTGTACAAGGTGTCGACATTAAACTAATAAGTTTCTCTCTGTCTGACAGGTTCTGTTCGTGCAGAGCTTAATGAAGGGCACATGATCTGAGGCTGGAAGGGCTGACAGGAAGATGACACGTGGCCAAAACATCTGGGCGGGAACTATGGAAGACACGCGCCCAGTGCTGCTCCTGCTGGAATTGCTTATAAAAGGAAGCCTTCTTCCACAGAAGAAGACTGATCAAAAAGAGGGAAGACTTGAAGGAAATACAGAAGAGCAGAGAGCCCGTTCGATCCAGCAGAAGAAAAAAGAAAGAGAAGAAGGAGAGAGTTGAGAGAGAGAGAAGAGTTGAGAGAGGTGTTCCTCAGATCTTTGGTTCAAAACCAGATCTGAGTATTGCTCACTTGTTTGAGCTACATTCCCTATAGGGATTCTTTTTCCTTTTCGTTTATTTCTGTTTTATTTTTCGAACTCCTTTCATCAAGCTGTTAGTCAGCGTTTGCAGAGGTGCTGCCTCTGGATGGGTCAAGCTGTAATCCCTAGCGGTTGCAGTGGAGGATTCCACTGGACAGCAAGCTGTGAGGCTCAGCGGGTTGTAGGCAAGCTGTGAGGCCCAGCGGTTCAAGCTGTGAGTCAGCAGTAATCCACACTCGGGTTGAGTGTGGGGTGGATGTAGGTCTGGAGGACCAAACCACCAAAAAACCTCTGTCTACTGTGTGATTGCTTTGTGGTTTGCATCGCCTCTTTATTCTAGTACTTTGTGCAGTAGATGTTTGTTTAAGTCAGTTCTTCAGCATTTCTGGTTGGTCTTTGATTTGTGCATTCTATTTGTTTAGCAGAATTACTCATTCCGCATTTGATTCTACTGTAGTTGATTTTTATCGGGTGTTTGATCTATTCACCCCCCTCTAGATCACCTTTAGCGTCCCAACACGCTGTTCGGGGACTGGCGCGCGTCGATGTTCTGTTGGCAGAAGATGCTTCTGATTAAGTCAGACACGAGTGCAGTCGCTTCGGCCAATCGAGCCCTCAACATTTCAATTTCCCGCTGTTGTTGATAACATAGGGCAAAAAGGGCAGAGTCGCACTGAGGGAAGCTCGGAGTCTGACTTGCTTCCCCGTCCTTTGCATCAATGTCAGACCAGGGCAATGGCACCCCGCTGCTGCAGTTATTCGAGGTTGGTCCCTCAGAGGAGGACGGGACCTTCCCCTTGCTCCTACAGGGAGGTGGATTCCATAGGAATATTTCTTCATCTTGATCTTCGTTGGCCAAAGGCATAAGGTGCTGGCGGCCTTCAACCTGCCATGGGCCTGCAATGCCTGCGTGGCTATTGCCGCCTGGAGCCGAGACTGATATCACATCAGCTTCCTAGGAATCTTCTAGTGAAAAGCCCAACCCTGGATGCCGGGTGATTTACAACAACCTCCGGTCCAGGTTTGGTGGGTTCCACATTTTCTTGAACATTTCTTTCCGACTAGAGAGCTGGAAAAAGGGGATCCCTTGCTTTCTGGTCATCTTGACCACACGACCGGCTATGTCAGGGAGTCCCATGATTGGGACGAGTGGGTCGTGCAGCTCATCGGGGAGTCTATAATCATCATCCCCCTTGATCGGGTGCTCCTTGGCCACATAAAAGATGGTAGGCAGACCCCCGGGGTTGGGCACCTCGAAGGTCCTTAATGGTTCAACCACCTGGCAGTCAGCTTCTATGAGAGGCTTGATGATCTCGGGCGGGACCCTGACGTCTTCCAGCAAGTCTTCAAGGTATGGTGTTCCCGGTGTAGGGTAGATGGGAAGAGAGGTGGCCCGGAATACCCCTTCTGCTTCAGAAATGAATGACACCTGAGAGGGAGCCACATAGCCAGGCGGTGGTGGAGGGAACCAACTGTTAGGCTCTACCTTCTTCTTTCCTTTGTCCTGAGTGGCTTAGGAGGCTTGCTTCGACTTTTCCAAATAGAGATTAGCGTCCGATAAGTGACATTCGAACACTTTGAAATGATGGAGGTCGGCAAAGATTCTCTCCTATTTCCCGTTGCCGGGTTACTTGATGCATTGGTGCAGAGTGGATGGTACCACGCGGTTTTGGTGCAGCCAAGGTCCACCTAGCAACACCTTGTAAGAGGTGCTAGAGTTGATCACATGGAACTCGACCTTGGTGGTGAAGTCGCCGAGGGAGAGGTTGAACTCTGCGACCCCCATAGGGACCTCGCACTTCTGGTTGAAGCCCACAATCTTGACGTTCCTGACCTCGACCAGGTGTACATCAAAGTAATGTTTCTGATACACCCGATAGGGAAGTATGTTCACTGCTGCCCCAGGGTCGATCAATACTCGGTTGATGGGATGCCCATTCAGCTGCCCCTTCATGTAGAGTGGCCTATTGTGACTGCAGGTAGGTAGAAGCATATCCTCTTCTGTGAAGGCCACAGCTACTTTAGGTGACATTTCTACGAGGCAGGCTTCAACATATGCTGGCGTCTGGAGCGCAGCAATGATGGCTTTCCGTGTCTCTTCATCTAGAGATAGGATTTCCCAGATGGTGAACCTGCCTGGGATCTTCTTCAGGTGCTTGACTATTCTGTTGCTGGCTCGGACCTCGAGCAACTTCATCTCTTCAGCTCTACTGCGCCTGCCTCCGCCTTGAACCTGGGGAGCTGGCTCGGCGGGTGCCTCTTCCGCTGGGTCGGGTGCCGCTTGAGCTTGCGGAGGCTGCTGGGTCGCTTCCTTTTCTTTCATGAACTCGGCAAGGTTCGGGGTGTTGTCAGGTTCTTCCCTTGGCCGAGAAGGAGTCAGTACCAACGGGGCCGAGGGGCTACCTGCCTCTTTGGCCTGCTGGGACTCACGGGGGCATGACTGTTTTCCCCTCTAAGTCATAAGAAATTCAATAAATGAAGGGGCCTGGCCGACCGGTTCTCCGGGGTAGAGACCTAAGGGAGGGGGAATCTCCATGCCTTGGACCCTAGGCTCGGGGATGTGATACAGTTGTTCTCCCTTGAACAGGATGTTGTGGTTGGCCTGAGGAGGACGTCCCCACTTCTTTCCCGACCTGGTGGCATGTTGGGAGGTGGATGCTTCAGCCTGATTCACCTCTGACGGCTCGACGGGCACTTCTTGCTCTTCCTCTCTCAGGGAGAGGGCTGTGTCAAATAATGCTGAGAGGGTGTTGCAAGAAAGGGCAACCCCACTCTTCTTCTTGTTTCTAGGTCTTCTCTTCTTCTTTTTCTTCTTCTCTTCAGTGGCTGGCAACTGCTCTTGGGGAAGCTCACCCCACAAGAGAGGCTCTTCTTTCGTCTCGACTTCCGCTTCTGGAGCTAGTTCGAGTGACTCGAACTCCTCCCAAGGGACATACTCCTTCAACTCCACAGGCTGGATCTTGGGTTGTTCATAGTCTTCAAGCCCATCAATAATGGCCTGGAGCCTTTCTACCGCAGGACTGGTTTCTTTGTGCACCCGCATTGGGATGTGCTTTTTCTTGTTGTGAGTAGGGCGTCTCATGACCAGCCGGGGGGCTGTGTCATGCCAAATGGGTGTCACCAGTGGCGGTGCTGGTCGGGGTGTAATGCCTCTTATGTGAACCTCCGGAGTGGGCTGGGTGGCTTGTCTTCTTCTTTTGTTCTTCGTCGGCGCAGCCTGCCAACCCCCTTGATCTTGAGCTGGCGCCATGATGAAGGCTTCATAAGTGGCCTGTGTACTGGCCTCTGCCCATTCTTCAAGCAACTGCTGGTATAAAGATACCATGTTGACAGTGGTGCCGAGGTTCGACATCTCATGCGGCTGTGGAGGGTCCACCTTGAGCTCCCCCATGTCCAACTCTCCCTTCTTGATTAAGGACTCAATGACATCCTTGAAGATGTAACAATCCTCAATGGTATGCCCAAGCATCTGATGGTACGGGCAAAAGCGATGGTCATCCCTCTTCTTCAAGTCACCGGGCCTCTTTGGGTATGGTATTGTGATCTTGTTGTACCTGGTAGCCCATTCAAATAGGACCCGGGACTTATCTCGAGGAAAAGAATACAACTTGTTCCTCATTTTCTCCCTCAGGGCGGGACCTTTCCGCCGTTTAGTAGATCTGGGCGGAGGAGGGTTGTTTGTTTCCTTGGCTTTCTCTTTTTGTCTCTCGAAAGCTTCGAAGTCCAGTGTGTGAACTTCTGGAGGTGTTGGTCTTCTCTCAGCCTGTCTGGCCCTCTGGCTCGATGCAGTAGGAGCGGAAGAGTATCGAGCAAGGAATGCCTCAATCTCTGCCACTATGTTATTCAGACGGTCAAATGACCTTACCTCAGCACCGATCATCCTCTCAAGGATTTTCTTCTTCAGATTCTGTTTACAGATCTGCACTGCATCCTCCTGATGCGGGGGACGTTTACACCTCATGCTGAGGTTCCTCCACCTCTTTATGTAGTCGAGTGCTGACTCATCATTTCTCTATCTTGTGGCATAAAGCACTGCCACAGTTACCTCCCGCTCAGCTATGTAGAACCTTTCCTTGAATTTCTTCTGCATATCGGGCCAGTCTGCAATGGACCCGGCAGGCAAGCTTGAGTACCACTCGAAAGCAAGCCTGGTAAGTGTCGAGCCGAAGAATTTGAGGAGATAAGCTTCATCCGCCGCTAAGTCCCCCATAACATTCACATAGTATGCAATGTGCTCCCTGGGAGACCCTTGCCCATTGAATTTCTCAAATTTCGGCGGCTTGGTGATGCCGGCCGGTAGCCTCTTGGCAGCATAGTGCGCCGGGTAAGGTACCCGATATACATCAAATGGCGTGTGATCGCCATCGCTCCTTTCTGCCAACTTCATATCTATCATTTGTTCGAGCATCAGTCTGCTCACTATTACCGGGTCGACCGGACTTGGGTAGAAATGGGCCGGCTGCGCCAGCGGTGTTGCTAGTACTGTCGCCTGAGGTGCCATAGTGGATCCCTGGAATGGCAAGTTCGGTGGCGGGGCCGGTGTGATATGCTGCGGCTGATGCAGGGGTATGCCACCAGCGTGGTTAGGTATTGGGGGAGACACCGTCGCCTGGGGAGAAGCTTCTCAGGCCTGACCGTTGCCCCCAGGGGTCTCTGGCAATGCTTTAGTCTGCCCGAATGTTGAGGGCTGAGCGGATCTTTCAGTCAATTGTTTCTTTAACAATTCGATCTCCCGCTGATATTGCTGCATCATGTGCAATACCGCGGTGTCGTTCATGGAAAGGCTAGGGGTGCCCCCTCTTTCTTCGATCGGCACCTCCTTGGATGAAGTGGATGGTCCTCCCGCGGTGCCTTCTGTAATAACATTGGCAGCCAAGGCCATTGAGGGTTCCTCATAGTAACCTTCTCCAGTGTGGACTTGTGTCTTCTCAGCTGCCACTTTCCCTCTTCTGGTAAGAGGTCCTGGCCTTGTGGCAAGCCTCGCCACTTCTTCGGGCTCGGTTGGTAGAGCCCCGTACCGGCCAGATACCCCTGCCATATTGTAGGTATAAACCCTTAGGTCTCTACCTCTTCTTGTTGTTCTTCTCGACGGCCTACCCGGAAAGACCAATCTGTCAAAGACCGATCTCCGCGGCTTCACTTCTTCCCTCAGCAGGGACTGATAACGCTCCTCAGAGCAGTTTCTTGACTCGGCGCTGGGCACCAGCCGAGTCTCTCCTTCTTCAAATGTAGAGGCTACTGCCCCCAGTAATCTCTGGCGACCTAGGGGAGTGCTCCCCGGGCCCCGCAAGTAATTCTTCATGGCTTGCTCCACGGCTTGCTCCACTCCTTCCTAGTCCTGGTCAAGAGGAGAGGCTGGTGACGTTGCCCTATTAACAGCAACGGGCATGTGGGTTGCAGGCTTTGCACGAGCAGCCTGATAGTGACGTCGGTAGTGTCGACGACGGATGTTCTCCGGTGGGGTAGGTATGGCCAATGCTGGTCGACAGACGGGGGCCGATGTCCTGACCCGATCTCCTTGTTGCGCCCTTGCCGGGCGGAAGGTGCTGGGTCCTGCTTGGCATGGCGAGGTGAACCAGACCCCCTTGGGAATCCAAACTTGCTTAGCTTTGGTGGGCCTGGAGGTCGACTGATGCTGCGGCGCTGGGGCCGGAGTGGCGGGCATCATCTTGCCCTTCATCTTCTCCAGTGCCTGAAAAGAGTTACGCACTGGTACTGCGGGTACAATGCGATCTAGGATCACCTCAGAACGTTGTCCGGTAAGATGCACTCGGACAGCCCCGATGACAGAAGACTTGCCGGTGCTGGAGAACCGGCCTCGGGGTGATGTCGTGGCGTGGCTCCTCCGGAGCCTCCTCTGGTGAGAGGCTGACCCTTGGTGAGATGGGCCGACAGTTTGGTGCACATGGTGCACGTTGCAGCTCAGCGTCCCGGTCGGGACAGTCTTGGAAGTTTCGGCCATTGATCTGCCGGCAGCAGCTTTGGCGGCCCCCTGGATGGGAGCGTTGCTTTCAGTCCTGTCAGACGCTTCCATGTTCAGCAGGTTCGTGAGGCTACCCCGAGGAAGTTGGGAAAGCCTACCACGGGAGGGAAGCTCCCAAAGTTGAGGGGGACGGCCAAGTAGCCGTTCCGAACATGGCTCTCGACGGCCTGTTGACCGAATGTGGGGGCCATCCTGGTGTCCGAAATGCAACTCTGCATTTGTAAACCATACAATTAGTATTACAAGAAAGGGGCCGTAGGGCCCTTAGTCCCGGTAAAGAGATGAAGGGTCATTTCGGTCCCACCAGGCATGCCAGACTTGTGGACACACTTTTATTAAAGATCGTTGGTTATTCTTTTATTGGGTTTATTAAGTGCGTGGGCATGCCAGTCACTTAGGTGACGATTTATTATGCGCTCGATCTGACTAATCAGGCGATTGTGTAGTTCGTGTCGAGACCAAAACCCACCGTGCCGTAAAGGCCACGGCGTTATTTACATCCCCCATACGGGGGAACACCCTTGATTGATTGTTGGGAATAAGGGCCCTACGGCCTGAAATTCATGGTAATAAAGCAAGAACAAAGATCTTGGGTCACGTTTAAACAAACCTGCGTTGGGTCGTAAAATGTTCATAGATACGTATATGTTGGTCACTCACTGACCATTTCGTGTTCGGACGGAAGTCCGCATTAGTAGCGTCGAAGATGACGATAAAACCGTACGGATGTCTACCGTAGGTACGACAAGTTTAATGCGGATGCGGGATCGGATCCCGGAAGAAGTGGGTCAAGCTGATGGACTATCGGCCCAAGAGTTGCACGGATCATGACCATGTCGGGGATTCCGAGGTCCACGTCCGATACCACGGGGCATCATTGCTTTTCTCTTCACGCACAGTCCGGGGGAGCGGGTTGTTAAGTGTAAAGCCCGAACTCGCCAACATATGCCCTCGCACGTGGACCGACCTGCGCGGTTAGGTCGTGGGGTTCGACCTACCCGGTTAGGTCGCGGGGGTCAAGGGGGCAACGCCCCTTTGCGGGGGTCTCCGGGGGCGGAGCCCCCGGAACAAAATTTTTAGTTATGACAGGGGCAACTTTTGATTATTAGTTTCCTATCCCTTTTTATCTGTTTGGTTAATTAGATTTCTTTTTATGGAAGGCACGCCGGATTAAGGAAGCAAAGGGGGGCCCGCCGGAATAGGAGGTGCAAAGGAGGGGGGGCGCCGGTTTAATGGGATCCCAAGGGGAAGAAGCGCGCGCCGGTTAAAGGGGATGCCAAGGAGAAAGAGGGGCGCGCCGGCTTAATGGGCGCAAGAAGAGGTGCGCGCCGGATAAGGGAGCAAGGGGGGGTGCGCCGGATTAGCCAAGAACAGGAGGGCGCGCCGGATTGAGGCTCAATGATGGGAATCGACGCCGAGCCAGTACTTTTCATATTGCATTTATATCCTTTAGTTTATTTTTATATGCACGGGAAAGTATACACGCAATTGTACGGCTTTATCAGCCAATGCGTCACTCCCGTAGATTATGTGGGTTTTTAGGCAATTATGTAGTAGGACCAGCAAGGGGGCCCTCAGCCCTTTCCCATTGGTCCATGTCACCTATGTGGGGCTGGTCAACCATCCTAGGTGGCCATCTAGAAGGGTTGAATGCCAAATGCCACATGGGTAGACAAAGGGAGTAAAAAGTCTAAGGTAGGCTACCTACCATGTCAAGCTTGTCTCCCACTTGGGTTATTTTATTTTTTGTGTGTGTGTTGGTCACATTTAATCTAGGCCATTCATTCCCCATCCCTAGATCCAATGGTGGAGATTGGATTAGATTGGAGGCATATAAATACTTGTATTTTCCAATTTGAATATTAATGAAAGTGAAAAAATTATTGTGCAAGAACCCCTCTCTTGGAGAATTTCGACCTCTCCTCTCTCTCCCCCTGGTTTCTTCATCTCCAACCCCCATTCTAGAGTGATATCTCCTTCCCCCCACCTCCGGTGATCATCGGTGCCGCCGCCGCCGCCGTTCGTGCCGCCATCACGCCGCCGCGGAGCCGCCTTCTGTGTTCTGTCCATCCTGGATAGAGGCTTTTTGTCCGAATATCTGCTCTCCAACACATAAATATCTCAAGCTGAAATGTTTATGGTGTGTTCTTCCCTTGTATCCCAAGCTCCACCTAAATTTTTACGCACAAATTCCATCGTTTAGTATTTTTCCATTTTCGTGCATCTTTCATTCCTAGTTCTATTTTATCTCTGTCTATAGTGACAGCAGCCCTGTGTTTCCCACCTCCGGCCATCTTTTTGATTTTTTCAAACCCTCCCAATTTTACTGGGAGTTCTTTCCATCATCTCCTATATCCACAAATTTTCTTAATTTTTTATCAGCCTTCTATCTATTTTTAAAAATTCATGTTCTTCCTTAGATACAGTGTTGTCAGCCAGATTCCAGATCCGACACACTGCTACTCCAAAACTCATAGAAATTCGTAGCCTTCACCAAATCCAGATCCAAAATAGTCCTGGTTTCATAGCTTGATTTCCCACAACTTTTCTGAAGAACACAACCACAGATTCGGACGTCTACTGCGCGGTCAAAGGCAATCCACAGGAAAGTTCTCTGCTGACCTGAGATTTCAAAAACTGTACAACAGGAACTTGGAAATTCCATAAGTCCAGATCCATGCAGGTCCAGGCCAGATCTCCAAGCCTAGATTAAATGATTTGAAGTTAGCTTTCCAACGACGCCAGTCTCGTGTCGATCCGACATCGGGGCTGATTGCAGTGCACGTTCTCGCCGAGACGCGCGCTGAAAACCAGAAGTTGCAGCCCGTGGCCGGTTATTTCGACCGGTGCCGATCGGAGCCGCCCGGCCTCCGGCCGGCGAACCAGCGCGCCTCCACTCCAGGGAGCGCCCTTCAAGGCATCCTCCACTACAGCGGTACCACCGGGTCCCACACGGCCCTCCGGACAGCATGTGGGCCCCACCGTCACATGTTCGGGTGTTGCCGAAACAGCGCGAGAAGCCGCCCGTCAACCCGAATTCGGTCCTCCCGGACCCCATTGTGTAGCCCTTTACCTCCCTGCGTGGAGTGGGCTGTAACTCATTGCTGTAATCTTTATGTATTAACTGTCCCGGGAGTACGAGTTTCGGCCGGGTCCGTCTTCCCCACGCCGAGCGCGTGGAGGTATCATTTTCGCTCCCTTCTCGGTATTTTGCTTACTTCATATATATTTGTTTATGCCGCTGCTAGAGAGCATGTGTAGAGATATCTAGCTCGCTTTATCTATTCATTACCGCTGCTGCGAGAGAGTGCGAGACCGTCCCGTGACCCGATCCGGGCACACGAGAGAGCCGACCACCCTAGCTCACTGCCGGTTTCTCAACCGCGCACGTCTGACGCTTCCCTCGTTAAGGGACAGTCACGAGCTTGTCGTGTCCATGGTCTCGTCCCGCATCAATTTGGTATCAGAGTGAGTTGAGTCTAGGGTGTAAAAAAAAAAGAGTGTCGTTTACATCGAGTCATTAGTCGGTTTAAGTCGAGTCTAGGATCATCATATTTCTAAAACAAAAAAGAGAGTGTTTTTAAATTGTATTTCATCCCGATAATTCGGTATATCAAAAGGTGTTATCCAAACTTTAGGCTACGCCTATCGGGAAGGCCGCACACTTGCACGAGTGACCTTCGGGTCGATTACCTCCGCCACGTACCGGATATTGGTTTAAGTCTAGGAGCATCATTTTGCATTAGTGTGTTTGCATGCCCACTCGTCAAGGTACCCAATACTCACCCCCACCACCACCTATGGCGGAATCCCGAGTCTATAGTTCCGATGAAGTGGCCACATTGTTCCGAACTCTTGTGGGGAAAATGGATGGGTTGAGTGAGCGCATGGATGTGTTAAGTACTCGAGTGGATAGGATGGAAGGAGCGAGTACCCGAGTGAATGGTCTAGGCACCCGCCTAGAAGAGAGGATGAAAGCCGTAGAGGATAGGGCCGCTGGGTCGAACCAGTCCGTTCAAGGATTGGTCGGGAGAGTTGCCGCACTAGAGAGAGGTCCAGCCGAGGCACCGCCGATTGCCCCAGTCCAAGCACCCGTCCCACCTACACAAGGTCAACCGGAGCCGGGTCAACAACCCGCGACTCCAAGGGTTCAAGGGATAGCTAATAGGAGGCACGAAGTCCCCGAGGTGCATGACTATGAGTCCGAGAATGAGCATCGGGGATATGGTCATGATCGTCGTCCTGTACGGCGTACCCACGACCAAGATATGGATGAACGGGCCCTTCGGACCGTTCGGACCGACCCTCCCACCTTTGACGGGTCCTTAGACCCAAAGGTCTATCTTGATTGGGAGGCTGGCATGGATCGATACTTTGAGTGGTTCGAGATGTCGAACCAAAGGAAGGTCAAATTTGCCAGGATGAAACTTTTAGGTCAGACCCAAACATATTGGAGGAACATGGAGAACCTATTGTTTCATCGTCATGAACCCCCGATCGATACGTGGACCGAGATGAGGGAGAAGCTTAGGAAGAAGTATCTCCCTACCTCCTACCGCCAGCGTCTGATAGAGAGGTGGCAAAGTCTCACCCAAGGAGACCGGTCCGTCTCAGATTACATCGCCGAATTTGATGAATACTACTTGCGATGTGATGCCACGGAGGAGGATTCCCTTACCGTCTCTCGGTTTCGGCGTGGTCTACGACCGCACCTACGGTATGAGCTTCTCCGCCGCAAGGTGGACAAGTTGGAGGATGCATATCAAGTTGCTCTCGAGATGGAGCAATTCGAGGGAGAGTTCGAGTCTATTCCTCGGTGGAGTCCCGCTCCTCCCCGTAGTGATTCCCGTGGCTCCTTAGGTTCATACCCGAGGGGACCCATGGCTCGTCCTCAGGAGCCCGCCCGTCAGGAGCACTTCGCTCCTAGACCTCGACCTCCCCCACCACGGGATCTACCTCCACTCCATCCACCGGCACCCGTTACCCGTCCCCCAGCACACATGGCCCGTCCCCTGGCCCCGACACTTCCCCCGCTGTTGCCCACAGCGCCTACACCTCCACCCTTGTTACCTACTCCCCCTACCCGTCGGGAGGATAAGGGTAAGGCCCCTCTTATTGGAGAGAGTAGTAGGTCGCGAGTGCAATGTTTCCACTGTCACGGGTTTGGCCACATTGCCAATGAATGCCCCGCCCGTGCAACCCTAGCCCTAGGGGTTGGAGATACCTTACCTCCTGAGCTTGAGTGTGTCGATTATGAGGCCGACCAAGCACTAGCCGATGAGTACTATGCCTTGGGGGGAGAGCTGGGCGACTCACCCGTCGCCCAGGATGCGCCACTTAGTGGGCTTGATGTCACCACCTTAGTCTAGGGTCATATATGAGTCGGTGTGTTTTCCTTGTGTGGTTTGTTTTGTGTGGTTTGTTTGCATGGTTTGTGTGTCGTTTGTCTGTATGTGTCTTGTGCAAGCTCGTTGTCGTTCTCTTATGAGTAAGAGGCGAGTGGACTCATTCGATGAGTATGGGATCGGTTCTACATCTATACCCGGATCAGTCACCTACAGGGACTCAGCGGTGATTCCTAGTGAGTCTTCGAGCTGCTTCCTTTCCTTTGAGAGTGCCCCACCCGGAGTGTCCACCTCTAGCCCATGGCAGCTTGCGCATATCGAGTATATATGGAATGAGCAGGTGACGGTCACTTGGAGTGGAGCATACCCGTGCTACTTGGCACGGTGACGGGTCCGCCGGAGTACTCGAGCATCCATACCCCTACTCGACGGGGTCGAGTTCCTCCCACCCGGGGAGAGTTGATGGGAATCGACGCCAAGCCAGTACTTTTCATATTGCATTTATATCATTTAGTTTATTTTTATATCCACGGGAAAGTATACGCGCAATTGTACGGCTTTATCGGCCAATGCGTCACTCCCGTAGATTGTGGGGGGTTTTATGCAATTATGCAGTAGGACCAGCAAAGGGGCCCTCAGCCCTTTCCCATTGGTCCATGTCACCTATGTGGGGCTGGTCAACCATCCTAGGTGGCCATCTAGAAGGGTTGAATGTCAAATGCCACATGGGTAGACAAAGGGAGTAAAAAGTCTAAGGTAGGCTACCTACCATGTCAAGCTTGTCTCCCACTTGGGTTATTTTATTTTGTGTGTGTGTGTTGGTCACATTTAATCTAGGCCATTCATTCCCCATCCCTAGATCCAATGGTGGAGATTAGATTAGATTGGAGGCATCTAAATACTTGTATTTTCCAATTTGAATATTAATGAAAGTGAAAAAATCATTGTGCAAGAACCCCTCTCTTGGAGAATTTCGACCTCTCCTCTCTCTCCCCCTGGTTTATTCATCCCCAACCCCCATTCTAGAGTGATATCTCCTTCCCCCCACCTCCGGTGATCATCGGTGCCGCCGCCGCCGCCGTTCATGCCGCCATCACGCCGCCGCGGAGTCGCCTTTGGTGTTCTGTCCATCCTGGATAGAGGCTTCTTATCTGAATATCTGCTCTCCACCACGTAAAGATCTCAAGCTGAAATGGTTATGGTGTGTTCTTCCCTTGTATCCCAAGCTCCACCTAAATTTTCACGCACAAGTTCTATCGTTTAGTATTTTTCCATTTTCGTGCATCTTTCATTCCTAGTTCTGTTTTGTCTCTGTCTACAGTGACAGCAGCCCTGTGTTTCCCACCTTCGGCCATCTTTTTGATTTTTTTCAAACCCTCCCAATTTTACTAGGAGTTCTTTCCATCATCTCCTACATCCATAAATTTTCTTAATTTTTTATCAGCCTTCTATCTATTTTTAGAAATTCGTGTTCTCCCTCAGCTACAGTGTTGTCAGCCAGATTCTAGATCCGACCCACTGCTCGTACAAAACTCATAGAATCTCGTAGCCTTCCCCAAATCCAGATCCAAAAATAGTTCTGGTTTCTTAGCTTGATTTCCCACAACTTTTATGAAGAACACAACCCCAGATTCGGACGTCTACCATGCAGTCAAAGGCAATCCACAGGAACGTTCTCTGCTGACCTGAGATTTCAGAAACTGTACAACAGGAACTTGGAAATTTCATAAGTCCAGATCCGTGCAGATCCAGCCATATCTCTAGGCCTAGATTATAGGATTTGAAGTTAGCTTTCCAACAGCGCCGGTCTCGTGTTGATCCGACATCGGGGCTGATCGCAGCGCCCGTTCTCGCCGAGACGCGCGCTGAAAACCAGAAGTTGCAGCCCGTGGCCGGTTATTCCGACCGGTGCCGATCGGAGCCGCCCGGCCTCCGGCCGGCGAACCAGCGCGTCCCCACTCCAGGGAGCACCCTTCAAGACATCCTCCACTACAGCGGTACCACCGGGTCCCACACGGCCCTCCGGACAGCACGTGGGCCCCACCGTCACGTGTTCGGGTGTTGCCGAAACAGCGCGAGAAGCCGCCCGTCAACCCGAATTCGGTCCTCCCGGACCCCATTGTGTAGCCCTTTACCTCCCTGCGTGGATGGGGCTGTAACTCATTGCTGTAATCTTTATGTATTAACTGTCCCGGGAGTACGAGTTTCGGCCGGGTCCGTCTTCCCCACGCCGAGCGCGTGGAGGTATTGTTTTCGCTCCCTTCTCGGCATTTTACTTACTTCATATATATTTGTTTATGCCGCTGCTAGAGAGCATGTGTAGGGATATCTAGCTCGTTTTATCTATTCATTACCGCTGCTGCGAGAGAGTGCGAGACCGTCCCGTGACCCAAACCGGGCACACGAGAGAGTCGACCACCCTAGCTCACTGCCGGTTTCTCAACCGCGCACGTCCGACGCTTCCCTCGTTAAGGGACAGTCACGAGCTTGTCGTGTCTGTGGTCTCGTCCCGCATCACTCAAACAGTAATAGGGGTGCGCACTGTTCATTTCAGGAAGTTGAAGATGGTTTTGGGTGTGGGGTTAAACCGGCGCGGGGGGGTACCACGCCGGATTAGCCCGCGCCGGATTAAGAGTGCGCCGCAATAGCTTCTATGAGGTAGACTTTTATTCTCTTTGATTCTTTTCTCGTTTCTTCAACCTGCAGATTGATCAAATGGATATTGTTTGTTCGGTTGACACTTTAAATCAATAGAGTGCTTCTGATCATTTGTTAAGGTGAACGAGTATGTGTATTTGGATGCTTTACTTGAAGGGTTTATTATGCAGGAACTCAGAGATTCAGGTTGATTCGGGGGCTTCAAACATACGCTGTTCTTACTCCCAGAGAGCTTATCTTGTTCGTATGTTCTTATGTGTTCTTCGTCTGGCAAAATTTGGGTAGCATCTCTCCCGGACTAAGGTCTTGCCAGAGAAAAAAAGGAGGAACACCAAACATATTGCTCTGGGGTGAATCTAAAAACTCAGAGTGAGGCCTCCGTCAACCCGTAAGCGCTTGTGGAGGCTCGAGGACTAGCCTTCAAGAGCTCCAGCAGCTTACGGGTGATGATCTCGTAAGCGGGATGGATGTACGCCATAAAAGGCTATGCGTGTGCATCCCTTCGACGGGTTCCTCAGAAGGCCATACCATGGAGGGGAAGGCTTCAAGGACCCTGGATGAGTAGGAGATGAGAGAGGGAAGGCAGAGGCTAACAAACAAAAACAATATCATGTAATGCAAAAGCCTTTCTTTCTTTTTTTTCATCCACGAAGGAAGGGAGGTTAAATACAGAAGGGGATCTACCCCAGAGCGAGGGAAAATACATCGAAGAAAAGGGAAAGATACATCTGTGGGGGAGGGGGAAAGAGCACAAGCTTCCCCCCCTCTGAACTCACATTCCTTGTCTCACACACTCTCTCTTCTTCTTCACCTTGCCGACGCAGGGGGACGGGGACTCCTTCCTCTCTTCTCTCAGCCAGCCTTCAGCCGAGCGAACCAGCCTCTCTTCCTCCGGTGGAATGTGCCTCCCGTTTATAAGAGTAAGGATGGGAGCGGTCCTCCCTTCTTTTCTTCTTCGCCTTCTTCTGCTCGAAGATCTTGAGTGGCCTACAGGTAGGGGAGGTAATAGAGTAGGAGAGTTGCCTTCACGGGATTGGCCGACGGTAACCGAGGGAGAAGCGACGTTCGGTGCGGAGCTCGAAGCCCTCCATTCCTGGGAGCTGGAGGGGCTCAGGCGGTTGCACATCGGTCAGGAGTAGGTTGCTCACCCACTTCAGGTAAGTCCGTTCTGTTTACACCCGAAAATAGGGGATCAGATGTAGGATGGGACGCCTCGGAGGTAAAACGGCGCAAGGTTGTGCGCGCCGGATTAGAGCTTTGCAAGGGGCGCGCCGGGTATGCCAAGCAAAGGTAGTGCGCCGTATTAAGGCAACAGCAAGGGCAAATGGGAAATGGGGCGCGCCGATTTTAGGGGCGCCAGATTAGGATGTTGAAGGGACGCGCCAGTTTAGAGCGCACAGGTTTAAGGCCCTTCCGCGCCGTTTTAAGCATCAAATGGATTCTTTTCGAAGTCGCAGCCATTTATTCGAATGTTGGCATTCCTGGAATGTTCTAGTTACAATGTATGGCCTCCATAATATTCCGTTTGCAGCCTTTGGGGCTCGGTCCTAGACTTTGTGTGACTTTCGGTGCATGCCGAGACTGTGCCGGAGTTCCCAACTTTTCTTTGATTCAGCTCTTGGCATGGCCGGTCGGAGCGTTGTAGCCGTATCTTCCGCCTAGGGGGGCTTCCTTAACGGGTAGCGGAGCACTAAGCGAGTTCTCGTCCTGATCGGGCGAGGCATGAGGTTTATTCGGCGTTTCCATCTTCGCCTTACTCTCGAGTGTCGAGACGTGCATGCCGTATGATCCTCATCGACATTTTTTGACGTCCACGATATATTGTGATTTTTATGAATTACGATGGTGCCGTGTGTGTGCTGAGATGCGGATATCGGGATGTTTCTGATGCCTGTGTGCATTGTAAGAGTGCGCAGCGAAAGCGTGTGGGATGATAACCCACAGGTCGAGGATCGTTGGCTGTAAGATTCTGACCGGTCGAGAGAATTGTTCTTCTCAATCTGACTTCATCTTGGCTTCCTGTGCCTCTGTGTTGTCGTTGCCGTGCCATTGTTCTTGAAGGCATTCTGGTGTTGGCACTGGTATTTGTGAGTATTGGAGAATCTGTCGGCGTTTTTGCTGGTTGAGTACCCTCTGCTCTGTAATTCTTTCTTGGGTGTTGTGCTCTTGGGACGTGATCGCGGTCCTTGAGATGCGTTTTTCGAGATCGTTATCCTTCTTGTTGTTGTGGGTCTTTTTTTGGTGAGCTATTTGTTGCATGACTAGTCCATTATAGTCGTGTGTTCAGTTGTTGTTGTGCCTTGATGCGACCCAGCTTGCAGTTGTGTTCCGTGGGTCTGTGTTCAGTACGGAGCGGGGATCCTGGAAGTGCTGCTGTTGTCGTCGTTGTCATTTTGTCGTTGTTTCCCTGTGATTCTATCTTAGCATCGTGTGGACCATGATCTTGTCGGTTGGCTGTGTTGTACTCTTCTTTCCTGGTGGAGTTAGCATGTGACTCGAATCAGATGTAATATCTGAGTGAGGACTGACTTGATTATGTTTTTGGTCCGGTGCTGTCGCTGGGGTCCTGTGTGCCAGGTTTCACCTTTGGCACTGGAGCCGATGTGTCGAGCTGTCAGCTGAGAGGACTATGCTTCCTTGTTTAAACTAATGCTTGCCGTGTCTGTCGTTTTGTTTTCCCAATAGTTGTTGTCGTGGCATGGATCATGTCTCCTTTCATGTGAGACGTAAGCGATGTTGCCTTGTTTCGGAGGTGTCAGACTTGTGTTCACTTGTCTGCCATGCTCGTCTTTTGGATCGATTTGTCTTGAGATCTAGAGCGTGTGCTTGTGATGATGGTCTGACGGTGTTCCTCTGAACTACGTTTTTAATCTTTCGCCCTTATCAATAAAATTTACCCCCCAGTGATTTGATGGTGGAGTGGGTCCTCTCTTTACCTCTGGTAAAGGGTGCATTCTCCCATATGTCCCTAGGCAGGGCTTTTTGGAAAAAAAAAAGTTGTGTCTTGGGGGTTTGTTCGTCCCTGCTTCTTCTTGTTCGTTCCTTAAATTTTGAGGATAAAATTTCTTGAAGGAGGGGAGGCTGTAATACCCTAGATTCTTATCGATCTTTCGGATCCTTTTCGGAGAGTTTCGGATCACTTTTGTAGGTCCTGAGTTGAGTTTTACGATCCACGTGAATTTTTCTCTCGTACTAGTTACGGAACCCTGTTGTGAGTTTATTTTTCAGTTCATGGACTCGAGGACGCTACAGTTGCGATGTACTCTTTGAAAGGATCGTTTCGACTATTTTTGCGTATTTTTCTGAATTAGTTAATTTTCGGCTCAAAAATCGAATTTTTTAGAAATTAGGAAAATTCCTAATTTCTTTTCCTATTTCTTTCCTTTTCTTCTTTCCCTTCTCATTCGCCGCCATGACCCTCTCTCTCTCCCGTTTTCTCTCTTCTCTCTCCCTCTGCTCCGGCTGTAGACGGAGGAGGCACGGGCAGGTTGAGGAGATGCCATGGGAGTGGTCCGGAGCGCAATGGGGGTGAGGATCGGACCGTTTCTGGCACGATCCCAAACGGAGGATTCAAAGCCGACGGTCGAGCTCGCGACGTGGTTTTTGGCGTGGTTTAGTCACTTCGGTGCACGGAATCTTCGGTGGAGGTAGGGAGACGGATCACCTACTTCTCTTCTGCGTTCCCTCGCAGTTTCATGCCGAATGGTGCGCATTCGAGTGGGTTTCGTTCAATTTCAGGAAAAGCATGCTCAAGGGGTATGCGTCGGGTTCGCCCAAAAACGGCAACGGTTTTCAGCTAGATTAGTTTCATTGTGACCCCCAGCTTGTTTGTATTCCATTTTCGTTGATTTCGTATTGATTGGTTGTCATTTGGGGCCGGTACAAGTTCGGGAACCCCGATGACCCAATTAGGGTCGATTCGTTGGAATCGCCCGTTTCTTGCGATTTAGTTGTTGCATGGACCCCTTCCGGCCTGTGGAAGGTTATTTTTGTCAATTAGGTTTGTTTCCTCTGCGTTTAGATGCGAATGGGGCGTGGAATGACCGAGATCGGCCATTTCCCCTGTTTTCCCGCCGTATCGTGCTTGCGGTTGTTTCAGAGACCGCTACAGGTCTCTGGCTGCCCCACGATAGACCGCCACACTCGATAGTGTGTCGGTTAGTTTTAGGTCGGCTGAGGTTGGCGGCCCAAGCTCTGACCGCCACTTGCCTCTGGCAGCCCTATGGTGGTGCGCCAAGGTTTATTTTTCCTCGATTCTAGTGTAAGTTGGTTCAGCTTAGCGGTCGTATGATAAACTGCAACGCTTGCTGTAGCGGCCCTAGTCTTGACCGCTGTGGTCCATTGAATGAGTCAACGGGTGTATGTCGGTTCGAGTTGGCGGCCCTAGTTCTGACCGCCAATGACCTGTAGCGCGCTTTTCTTAGGCCGCTACTGTCCGTTTGACCGGGTCAATGTTTTAAGTCGGTTGGCCTTAGCGACCTAACCTTCGACCGCCTCTTCCTTGTAGCGAGCCCTTCTTAGTCCGCTACAGTTTGTTTGTCTTAGGTCAATGTCTTAGGGCAGTTAGTGTGGCGGCTCATTCTTAGATCGCCTTAGTCCGTGTAGCGCGTCTTTATTAGACCGCTATGGTGGTTTAACTGGGTGAGTCAGTTCGAGGGTTGACTGAGTGTCATCTTGTGGCCCAGTGTAAGATCGCTAGAGTCTTTGCCTCTGTGTGTGTAGCGGCTTCTTCCTTGGCTGCTTGTGTTGCTTAGCAGCTGAGTGATGTACCACTTGCGTCCCAGAGGATGGTTTACCGGTATTTTGGTTTCCGATTATCTTGGCTTGACCTTATGGTTTGCCTACTAACCCGTGGATGTCTGGTGACGTCCTATGAGGGCTATGACCATATTATGAGATAGCCAAGGGTGCTAGTGAGTCATTGTCAGGTTCTAGTCAACCCAGTGTGACCTAGTGGTTGACACATGACCTTGTGTGTGTCTCGGCTATTCTGGCTAGATCAAGATAGTGGTTCTCGATGTCTTGAGGTATCGTCTTACCTCAGTTTGTGTGTCCAGGTGTACTGAGGGTCTTGGTGATTCCTCAGGTTTCCGTGAGTCATTTTATTTGGATATGTCGTTTCCTCTAGCTTAGGATTGATCGATTGGTGGGTTGTTCTATCGTTGCGCGATGATCTTGACCCCTAGTCGTGAGACTCAAGGATAGTTGTGTTAGCAGGTCTAGTTGTCTTGTCCTGAGTCCATTGGTAGTTTGGTATGCTGCCTTGGTGCTTTGTAGTACGTGCGATAGTGCTTTCTCGGCCTGTCTATACTCCAGCACTCGTGTTTCTGAGTCTCTGTGTCTAGTGAGCCTCCACTAGTCGTAGCCTGACGACAAATTCTTAGTGTCGGCCCACCTGGGAGTGGTGGTTGAGACAGTTCCCGAGATACGATTTTTAGGCTAGTTTCCGTGGGCCCCTGCTTTATGGTAGCGTATTGCAGGGGGGGAAAACTAGCTAGAGGCCTAGATCTAGGCATGAGCTGGTGTGTGCACACGTGGTCAGAGGCGTTTGGTCGAACGCCAACGGGCGTGACCCTGACTAGTCCCTCGTTACTGTAGTTCTTGTTCTGGTTCAGTGAGTATCTCAGTCTCCATCATTCTCGGCGTCCGTAGTGAGATACTTGTGGCACAGTGTAAGACGTTAGTGGACGCATCTGGCTGTTCTCCTAGTGAGGAGGTGCTTCCGTCACGTGACACGTGACTCTCACATTCCTCGTGCGTCGTGACGTCTTCGGGTTAGTCTTTTCTTGGCCTTACCCGATGTCAGTGTTGTATGGTATGCATGATGATCCAATCGTGTATGGTTCTGTGTCTATGTCTGTCTAGGTCTTTTCTAGGCCTTTTGTCTATTTTCGTCGGCCTTAGTTCTGAGGCTAGTGTTTTGCCGATGGATCGATAACTCCTGACTTTGTGAGATCAGAGTTCGCCTTTCTGTTACTGTTTGGAATAGCTTAGGGAGCCGAGCTTCTCTCGATAGTCGCGTTCTCATTCTTTACGGCTTTACTTTTCCCTTTTCTTTTAGCTATTTCTACTCCTTCTGTTCCGGCTTTCTTTTACAGCTTTCTAGTTGTAGTTTAGCCTTTCCTGCTTTAGTACTACTGCTGTTTTAGCTGTTGTTCCGTGTTACTGCGTGTTTTTTAGTGGGGATCCGCATGACCCCTAATGAGCAAGTGACACGAGGCTCACCCCTACTTTTCAGGTGTGGTGCTCTTCTTCCTTCATGGTTCCTAGTGTGGCGTGCTCGTAATTGCCAGCGGTACCTACGTCGGGCTTCCCCCGACTTTAGTGTACGTCTTTCTTTCTATCGACTGTACTTGTCTTTCCTTTGGACTGGACTATGGTATAATTATTAATTTTAACTATTAATTAAAAAGTAATTTTATTTCTGCTACTTTAGCAAACCTGATTAATGAAATTTATTTGCTTACTGTTATATTTGTGACTTCAATGTACTACACGACATTCCTTTTATCCCTTCGGAGCTTTACAGCTCTTGGGAGGCTTCACGGGTTCTAAGCGGTATCGGGTCTACTCGGTAGTCCTATCGGGTATATCCGGTATCCGGAGTCCGGGTCGTCATAGAGCCAATGAGATGAGGCTCACCCCCTACTTTTCAGGTGTACCAGTTCCTCCTCAAGGTTCGGAGGGGCAGTGCGGAGGTTCATAGTTGCCAGCTCATCGGGCCGAGTGTTCACTAAATATTGAGTACGTTTCTTTCCATGTAGACTATACTTTGTTAGACTGGACTCTGTAGTTTAATTTATTAATTGAAATGTAATTTCCTTTATGCTATTTAAACTATTAATTGTAATTGTGTCCTACTTTATTTCATATTTCAATGTACCTCCACACTCCTTTCTAACCCTTCCGAGCCCTCCAGCTCGTGGGTGGCGGGCCAGGATTCGAATGGTATCGGGTGTTTCCCGGTATCCAGATCTTGGGTCATTACACTAAGGAAGATACTGTCAGGATTCTCTGAGTCCTTCTTGTCCGAGAGGATGTCTTGGTCAGCGAGGCAACAGTGAACCTCACAAGCTCTCTCACCGCTCTCCCACTTTAACTCCACTTCCTATGACAAAAGATAGGAAGGAGAAACAGAAGCAGATCGGAGCCCTGGCAGTACAGTGTCGTGTCTCTCTGGCCAGCATTCCTCCAGGCTTCATCCAGAAGCCTCTCATTCCAACTCAAGGCATGAAGAAGACATCTTATGAGTGTTCAGTGATCCAGCCAAACCAGGCAAGCCTTTCAAGGCAAGGCCTAGTTGATACACAACCCCAGGATAACTGCCAGGAGCGGTGGTGTCTCACTACTCCTCCAAATATCATAGGGTGCAGCTCTAAGCCAGATGCAAAGGCAAAGCTAAGGAGCAAGACTTTAAGCAAATCTCCCAATCGGGTTCCAAGCAAGACATATCACCACCGCGAGAAAGGCATCAAACTACACATACGTCTTTAGATCCCAGCCCCAATATACCGGCATACCAGGAGCTGCCACTTGAGGTCATCGAATAGGCGATCAATGCTACCTTCCAAATACAACAAGCGAAAGGTGCTTGGATCGAAATCATAGTGAAGAAAAGCCATCGACCTCACTCTGCCCAGACACTAGGTCAGAGATATCCCCATGGATATTTGTCAACTCCTACACCAGTACCAATTTCTCCTACCTCGCTAGAGGCGGCCATCGCCAAGAAACATGAGAGAAATAGGAGGAAGAACCTCAAGAGATGACTCAAGAAGCAGGCTGAGGAAGTAGCCGCTTTGCAATCTTCGGCCGATGTAACGCCTCTCAGAGGCTACAAAAGCTCATCGGTGACCTAGAGGAATACATTCCCCCTCGTCCCACTGGCATTGTCCCACTCGATAGCTACATCCCGTGGGAAGAAATGTAAAAGAGAGCCCGCCTTAAAAATTGGGTCCAAGAAATGATCTAGAGAATCAAGAATGGCGAGAGGCTCCTCATTCCCGATGAACTCTCTTTATTTTATAAGGATAAGAAGATCACCACAGAGCAGTTATAGGATATGCTCCGAGGCTGCACTTGCAACATGGCGGCGATCCCACCCCCTGACAACATCAACGCTTCTCGTCGAGGTGAGCCAACAGCCTCCAGGACAAGACAAAGAACCACCACCCCACTAGGGCTACAATAGACATCTGAAAGTATTGGTCGTAGTCGAGGCCGTGGCCGAGGACGTGGTAGAGGGCATGGAAGAATGATTGAACAGCCCCTCTCTCCACCCACCTTCGACCTAGAACGAATCATCCTCTTTCGAGGGGAAGAGCCTGCCCCCATTTCGGAGGTGGAGATTCGGAATGGCCCCATTATTTTTGACTCCTCCAGTAGGGAGGAGGCCACTACCAGTGTTCCAGTCCCTGCTCCAACTCTAGCCATGACCGATGACCAAGCAGGTCCGTCTGGCAAGGACAACCCATCACACTAGTCACCTCCAGAAGAGCCACCTTTGGCACCTTTATTACAAGAGCCCACAAGTGATCAAGACCAGTTTGATCCTAGTGGCAAAGGCAAGGCAGTGCAACCCCCTAACAGGGAGGGACGCGAGAGCTCGCACAAGGCTCTGCCTGACATACTACCCTCATTGGAGGATGCCCATGCTCGAGCTGACCGAAAAGTCCTCCACCAGATGAAACCATTTTTCGCCAACATTACAATTTGGGAAGCCATCGCCTAGAGTAAGGAACTATGAGAAGCTTTCATCAAAGTACTCCAGAAGCCAGAAGTTTATGAAGCACATGCTACAGAAATGAATGTAGCTGCATTTGAAGCCTTCGCAGCCACTGTCACATTTGTGGAAAAGGACATGTTATTGTCTTCCCCGTGTCACAACCGCCCTCTCTACATGCGAGGGAAGATCAATGGTCATGAGATGAACTGGATCTGGTGGACGTTGGTGCTGTTGTTAACATCATACTACTGAAGACTTTTAAGGCTCTATATTTGACTCCATACCTTCAAAAGGTACAAGCGGTCAAGATATCTAGCTTCAACCAGAATACTGAGGGCGTTCTCAGTCAGGTAGATGTTGATCTAGTGCTCAATGATTTCACCTCAAAAGTGACGTTCTACATCATTGACGCCAACACGTCCTACAAAGTACTACTGGGTAGGCCCTAGCTTCATGAAAATTGGGTAGTCCCCTAAACTCTCCATCAATGCATTAAATACACTAAAGATGGAGAACAACAAATGGTCTTTACAGACCAATCCCCGTTCATCCCAGTAGAGTGCAATCTCGCTGATGCTGCACTTTATTTCGGGGGACCCATCGCATACCCCATAGTCACAAGCAAAAGCAATGGGTGGCTCTCGGAGGAGGATGAGGATGACCTCTTCTCCATCGACAAAGAAAAGGCCAAGCTCCATCGGCTACGCCTTAGCTCCAAGTTAACCCCAGATCATCCCCAGAGGCATAAAATCGAATTTGAGGCTAACATTATTAGCCGAGCTATTGACAAGAGTATATGCCTGCCGCCAGATTGCAGACAACTCTCTTGCGCATTGGAGGAGGACAAGGTTGAGTTGCTCAAAACTTTCATCGTCACCTATAAACGACAACTTGGAGACAAGAAAAAGGCTAACAGGATAAGCCCATTGTCTTCTACAAGGGAGACATGGCACCTCAAGCTCCACTGGAAGATGACTTCAGCTAGCCCAAGCTTGCCGATGATACCCCTGAAGTAGTCCAAATAATGGACGACCTGCAGCAGCACATTCGGGACATGTGCCTAAAGCACCATATTCCCTAGTGACAAGACTCCGCGTGACTTGAATATTTTCACTGGTTGTGGACTCCTTCCTAGGTCCGGGGGCAACCTCCATTCTCTCAAAAAGATACAAGGGGACTCGGCTATGACCAAGACCTGGATTTCCATGTCTACTATGTGGTCAACACCATGGGACTGATACAATAGGTCAATGGCCAGACTGATGATGATACGAAATTTGATAGTTCCGGGGACGAGGAAGATGAGATCTTGACTTCTGTCGTCGCCAAGTTCGGTACCCCAGCCCTAGTGGTTGGCGAACATCCATCGCTCTCTGTCAAAGAAATTGGGGCTAGGGAAACTCCACCTATCTCTCAATCTGTCGAAGAATCTAATGCCGTAAGTATTCTAAGTGAAGAAGTTGCCTAGAACATGTGTCGGGAGACTTTATCAACTTTAATAGGCAACACCAGAGAAACTCTAGTGGTACCAACTAACAACTTCCAAGAGAGTCAAATCACATCCAAAGATGGCTCCATAGAATCCCCACTATTGTCAACTGATGACCCTAGAGAACTTCTTTCGACAGGCATCGGTAACCCAGAACAACCCCCGCCGGGGTCCAACAGTGATGATCACCCAGTCCCACTGGCATCAACTGGCGACTTTGAAAATCAAGAAGTATGCGAATCCAACACTGATGACGAAGATTTCATCAACTTCCAACCTGCTCCCCATGAGTTGGAGGACGGTGGCCAGGCAACTGCTGATGAACTTGTCAAGATCAACCTGGGTGAACCCGAAACACACCAGTCGACGTTCATTAGTGCTCGCCTCAACGAAGTAGAGAAGCAGGACTATAAGCAACTCCTACTCAAATACAAAGACTGCTTCGCCTGGACCTACAAGGAGATGCCAGGGCTAGACCCCTCCATGGCAGAGCATGAGCTAGCCATCTCTCTCTCAGCAACCCCAGTCAAGTAGCCACAACGACGTATGGGCCATGAACTGGAGTTGCAAGTTGCGGCTGAAGTCAACAAAATGGCAGAGGTTGACTTCATTGAACCGTGCATCTACCCAATTTGGCTCGCCAACATAGTCCCAGCCAAGAATAAAAATGGTCAAGTTCACATCTGCGTCAACTTTTGGGACCTCAACAAAGCATGTCCGAAGGACCATTTCTCAGTACCAATTAAAGAGACAATGGTCGACATGACCACCAGACATGAAGCCTTGTCTTTCATGGACGGATCATCTGATTACAACCAGATCCATATGTCCCTCAAGGACAAGAACCACATAGCCTTTAGGTCCCCCAAAGGGATTTTCAACTACAACCGCATGCCCTTTGGTTTGAAGAATGCCGATGCTACTTACTAGAGGGCCATGACCAAGATATTCGATGAGATGCTGCACAACATCATCAAATGCTATGTTGATGACCTCATCGTCAAGACAAAAAGGTAGGAAGACCATCTACATGATCTATGTCAAGTCTTCAACCGACTCTGACAATACGAGCTCAAGATGAACCCTATGAAATGCGCCTTCGGCGTGTCCAGTGGAAAGTTTCTTGGCTTTATCGTTAGATACCGAGGAATCGAGGTGGACCCCAGCAAGATCAAAGTAATCTGGGAGCTTCCATCACTCAAAAATCTTACTGAGCTCAGGTCCTTTCAAGGAAGATTGGCCTACATTTGAAGGTTTATCTCCAACCTCTCCGATCGATGTGCAGCCTTCAGTAAACTTATGAAGAAGGGCACCCCATTTATATGGGATCAAGAATGTATTGACACCTAAATTTTGACATCGAGAGCAACAAGCCTCGTCGAGCCGAACAAGGGTAGTTAAAAGAAAACAGTCCAAAATGATGACATGAATATTTTTTCAAAGTCCTGCATCAGGCAAAGAAGAAAAGAAATAAGATGAAGAAGAAAAAGAAGAAAAGGAAAAGAAAATCAGAGGTGCCGTGTCTACACCTTCACCCGACGTGTCGTAGTGGCACCCTCGTCAAAGCTCTGACCGGCTGCCCCTGTACCGACAAAGAAGAAGAAAAAGAACAAGAATGAAAAAAGAAGAAGAGGAGAGAGGTGGGAGCCCCATCCGGTACCCTTGCTCGAGTCTTTGTTGACATCTAAAAATTTGAACACCATAATATACCACAATATGACAAAAATTGTGGGAAGTCAAGGTGTTCCTAAGGTACACTGCCACGGGTTCGACTGTAAGAACCCGACAGCAAAGAAATAGAAGAAGTGGCTAGAACGGCCCAATTTCAACATAGTGATGGCGGCACCGTATCATATATGTGACACCGTGTCATTGTAAATTTGTGCCCCGACGGATGAATTGAATTCAAAATTAAAGAGGCCAAGGCACCCCTGAAGTGGTACCACCATGAGCCGGATGGTGGAAGCCCAGACTTCGGAAAGAGGAAGAGGAAAAGGAAAGAAGAAGAAAAGAAAAAAAGTGGGGGACATGAGAAGAAGAAAAGAAGAAGAAATGATAAAAGAAGAAGAAGAAGAAGAAGAAGAATGGAGGGGGGTGATGTATTCGTAGCATAAAAAGACAAAGAGGAAAAGAAGAAGAAAAGGGAGAAAAAAATAAGGAGCATGGGAGTGTAACGGCAGCCATGTTTTGCATTTAATGCAACCCATCCGGCAGCCCCCTTAACACCCCATCCGGCAACCCCCTTTCATTGCACATTAAATGCTGCAACGACAGCCCCCTTAACACCCCATCCGGCAGGCCCATTTGATGGGTTTAAAACCCCCATCCGACAACCCCCTTTTGTGCATTAAATGTGCCATCAGGTAGCCTTCACGCGTCCGACCCGGCAGCCCCATGCTCCATCTGGCCGCACATGCGGGCTTCAAACCGTAGCCCCTTCGACACTCCTATATAAGGGGGCTCAAGGAAAGGAAAAAAAAGAGAGGACTCTCCCGGAATGAAGAGGAGCAGCATCCCAGGGAGTCTGCCCCGAAGTAGAGCCAGAGAGAAGGAAAAGAAGAGAGCCCCCCTGGGAGAAGTGTAGAGTGTGAACAGAGAGAGAGAGAGAGAGAAAGAGAAAAGAGAGGTGAGGAAGGGGGTGAAGGAGCAGTTGCTCTATTTCTCCCCCCCCCCTTTTTTTTCTTTTTTCTACGTATCTTGTTTCTTATCTTTTGTGTGTGTTTGTTTTCTTTTCTAATCAAAAAATCTTACGAAGTTCAAGGAATAATAAGGAGTGGATGGGCCTTGATTTACGGTGTTTGTTCCTTTAGCCCCGATGATCGTTTCCCCTTTCCCCATCACTCTACGTCTTACTCTCTGTGGTTCATTATGTTTAATTTTGTGCACTGCTGTGGACGCGGGATTTTTATTTCTCTCATCCTTTTATTGTGTTTCATTATTTTTTTTGAAGATTTCTCCTATTTGTATTTATTGATTATTAGGCGTGCCAGTCACATGTGTGACGATTTCATTGTGCGCTCGACTTGACTTGGTCAGTCGATTGTGAAGTCCGAGTCGGGACCGAAAGTCCGCCATACCATAAAGGCTATGACGTTAATTACGCCCTTCCTAAGAAGGACAACCCTTGATTAAACGCCAAAATAGGAGGCCTCAGAAGGCAGTCAAAATACTAATGTGCGAAATAAAGGCTTCATGCTTATGGAAGAGGACGAATGGAGGGCGGATTTATTTAGTTTAACGGACTAAGTCGGGTGGCAAAACCTTTAACTTTGAGCCATGCCGGGTAAGGATAGAAGACCATCCACGCAGTGGCGGGACGGAATTCGACTAATCATTAGGGTATTCCCTTTTGACACTTCCACTTGATCGGATGCTCCAAATAGGTTCGTTTCCCCCGAAGATGGAGCCGGATGGGAAGTGTATCGGAGACACTCCCTTGACTCATCGGGGTTGATGACATTGGACTGGATTTCGGCAGCATCTCCCCTCAACTTGGAACATGCCCAAGGAGAAATAGGTGATCATCCACGGAGTGCCGGGATGAAGACCAAAGAGAAAGGCACTGGGCCCTGGCACGGTGTGATGTTGGGGATGGTTCCCTGTTTATTTATTCCATGGGGTGTACCCTGTGACCTGTAGATATCCCTCGAATTAGTGTGGCAGGGTGTTCAAAGATTGGGCAGAGGAGGAGAGGCTGTCGGCGCAGCAATAACGAGCATAGGCAGGCTTCCTGACGCGGGGGAAATGGGTTCTCGGCATGAGGTTCTCGGCATGGCTTTAAAGAAGGAGGAGGGAGCCCTCGGCGTGAGGTTCCCGGCGCGGGGGGAATGGTTTCTCGACATGAGGTTCTCGGCATGGCTTTAAAGAAGGAGGAGGAAGCTCTCGGCGTGAGGTTCCCGGCATGGTTTAAAGAAAGAGGAGGGAGCTTTCGGCGTGAGGTTCCCGGCGCGGGGGGAATGGTTTCTCGGCATGAGGTTCTCGGCATGGCTTTAAAGAAGGAGGAGGATATTCATGGCGTCGGAAAGGTTTGTGGGGTTCTACGGTGCTCTGTTTTGGGGATTTTTCCTGGGATTTAGATAACGGTTGGGGGGGGTTTAGGATGCAACCGAGGAAGGGACCGAGGGCTCTACCAAGTTACCAGATTAACATCAGGGAGTCACATGGATAGAGGGGATTCGAGGGATTGAAGTCACCAGGCGTTCGAACCCTCTGGAACAGGCTTTACGCCATTCATATCGCCGACCATCCAGGAGATCAAGAGATGACTATCTCTGATCCCTGTAATGGCCCCAATGGCTTGGGAAACTTGAGAGGACTACGGATTTCGCAACGTTTAAATCATCGATGTCGTCGAGGGAGAGAGAGGGACAAAGCCCAAAGATCCACGGTAAGGATTGGGGCTCTGTTACCTCCTTCCCATCTGCAACAAGCATGCATATAGGCACAAGAAATCACTAAAATTCTAAGCATCCGAGCAATTAATGCACGCAGGGGATAACATACATTCCGAAAGAGAGAGCACAGGGAGAAAAGGGCCAACCAATACCATTTCATCGGAACAGCCGTGAAGTTGCATTTCACTGTTTCATCATTTACATCATTCATAGAACAAGGGGACGGAGAGAGGAAAAATAGACTAATACTCTATCTCCTCGACAACAGGGAGATCTCTTCACTTCGAAAGCGGAAAGCGGAATCGAAGCTTATACATCAAAAAAAAAGGGAAGCAGGAAGGAAAGACAGCAATAAAGGGAAGGGGAGGGCGGAGCATTGACTCCTCTCCCTCCCCTAGCACCCCACCTTCTCCTTCCTTCCGACCTCACAGCAGCTTTTCTTCTCTTCTCTCTTTTTTATCTGGCTATCTGGAGATGCCTCTCTTCGCTCCTCTTTGATGGCTCTCTGTTGCCCTCTTTTTTTTCTCTTCGGCTATCTGTTCATGCCTCTCTCTTTGAATGAGGGGGTTTTATATCCCTCCTTGGTATCCTATCGGCCGGCCTGTCCCGGCGCGCCTCAATCGTAGGCAGACCTCTCGGCGCGTGGGACTTCAGCTTCTCGGCGCCGCTTTTTGGGCTTCGACAAGGGGATCCCGGCGCCACTTTTATAGGCCCATTTAGGGCTTTTTAGACCTCACATAGACTTCGGCCTTTATTGGTCCTTCAAATGTATCAGAACCCGAGAAGGCCCTCCACTGTTGACACAGTTTCTATTGAGATCATTCATATATTTTCATCAGTCGGTAGACTGGGGTTTCATCGGCATTGCCATCTGAATGATGACAAAGTCGGACATCATCTCATTGGTATCGTCACCTGAACGGTGACAAGACCGGACATCAGCTTTAGCCTGAAAAGACTTCAGCCAGGTGACTACTATTTCATCAGTGCCGTCGTCTGACTGACAATGGCATCGGACATCAGCTTGGCCGGGAAAAGGCTTCGGCCAGGTAGATGGTTGACGAGCTTCATCATTGATCTTTTACTGTTGATCTGATCTTCTTTTCAATTCTGTTTCCACCCTAGCTCATTTTCCAGGCGTCAACAAATGCCCCCCACCTGCGGACGGCGTAAGTGTAGAATAAGCGGCACGGGGTCCGCAGGTGCCCTTCATCATTTGAGGGTATCCTCCTCAATCTCTCTTTGACATTGTCCTTCGGCTTAATCATGTTGCTGTAGCAATATTATGCACATGTATCTTTCATTTTCATGTTTTTCATCTCCATATCTTCTGATTTTATTGTCAGCACTTTGGAGCCTTCTTGGCCCTGCCTTGGGCTTCTCGGCGCGAGGTAGGACCCTTCTCGGCGCGGGTGCTTCTCGGTGCGGCCTGTTGTCGGTGCGGGCATCTTCGGCGCGACCCTCTCGGCGCGGGCATCTTCGGCGGGCTTTTCGGCGCGACCCTCTCGGCGCGCCCTTTTCTTCCGGCAGACGGGGGTTCTCGGCGCGCTTTTCTTCGCGCCGAGAAGCCTTCCCCTTTCTTTCTATTTAACCTCGTGAGAGGCTTTTTACCCTCATTTTCATCGGCCCTCTCTCTTTCTTCATTTCCTCGGCGGCGAGTTTTTCCCCTGAGAGCCTTACTTCATTCCCCCCCCCTTTTTGACCGATTCATTCTCGGGTAGGTGCATCATATGGGATTGAGTCCCATTTTATGTTCGAGATCACTCCCTCTTGGTGGGTGACTCCCTATTTTTCTTGGGCAGACCCCGGACAAGAGGAGATGCTGCCGAAATTTTTATAGGGTTTCATATTACAATCTTTACAAGACTGCCTCTTGTTTTGGGATTTTCACTCACATCTCTTCTTCGGCTGCAGATACTACAATGGCTTCCAGCTCTGCTGCTGCATCTTCTGGTGCTGTTGGGGCGAGCTCGTCAGCACAGCCAGATATATCACGGGCTGTAGTAAATTGGCTGAACGTGCATAGCCTGGACTTCGGGTATGACAAAGTTACTGCCGTTGACAAATCGTCTGATTCTGAGACAGATACAGTATCAACATCGAGGGTATATTCCACTGCAATGGAGACATGCTTCAGATGGGACAATGACTATTTGCCGGATCTTCCGAAGGACCGCCACTTAATGCCGTTCATCCGAACTTTCACAGTGGGTGGCATGCGAGACTATCGGATAGCCCGTGCTGTCGAGGCTGCCATCCTTGCCGAACGAGATAGCCTGAAGGAGTCGGTGTACCGCCACAAGGCCATCTATTTTCCCGGGGAGAAGCGTGACTGGGACGTAGTCCTCGGTATATCAGAGCTGGAACCGGAAAAGAAAATGTTGACCCAGGCCCCAGAGTTTACACCTGCCCGGTGGGATAATGCTAGTGGCCGAGTTCATAGGGAGAAGCCTGGCTATGGTCTATTCCTGGCGCCGATAAAGTGGGGGTACCGAGAAGAACCCTTTGTGTTGAATTGTTCGGCCGTCCAGTTCAAGTATCATCTAGCTGCCGGTTGGTTTGGAGATACCAAGATCACTGACGCCCACCTATTCCGGGTGGGAGCGGTGGAGTTCACCGAGTTTGTTTTAAAGGAATACGCCCCTCTGCTGATCAGAGCCGGGGTATATCACAGTGTCTTTGCTTCTAGATTCCGCTATCCCATATCCCGAGGGTTATGCTGTGGAATGTTCGAAGTATTCTGCCCTTTGTTCAACATATTCTATACAGTAGAGGGCGAAACATCTCTCGACCTTTGGAGTTTGTCACAGCTTTCTGGTCTGCCTATTGACGGCGAGCCGTATGAAGAGGTCTGCTTGGCAGATTCTGAGAAGGATAGCTCAAATGGCGAAGACAAGTATTCACTTGGCTATTCCTACCGGTATTTAATGAAGGCCTATCGCTCCATCTGTCTGGCGCATAGTAGAGGATCCTCCAAGGGTTACCATCCTCGAGAGAAAGGCAGCAAGCTGAGGGTCCGGATAGGGCAGTGGATTCAGTATTTATTTGACGGTCCCTTAAAATATGCAGACTTCCCTTCCATGGGTCCGACTGCCAGCAAGCAGATAAGGGCTCCTCGCTATAAGTTAGCGTTGCCATCTTCATTGCGCCGTGTAGGCAATGGTGGTCCAAATCCAGCAGGGGTGGACCCTATCACACATTGTGCGGCTTACTTCACATTCTGGTTGTGCACTTTCGCTCTCCCTCAAGGGGATGAGACAATCATTCGGCCCGAAGCCATATACCCGGCATGCCAGATGGCCTGGGGAATGAGGCTGTCACTTTGCCCAGTGGCCTTGTGTTTAATCTACAAATCTTTGGGGGATCTGTGCAAGCATCGGACTCCCCGCTCTTTGAGGACCGTGGGCCCTTTTCATTTCTTCAATGCCTGGGTCTGCAGTCTATTTCCTGAATTGGCTCCTAGAACTCTGCAGGCAGATACAGTATTACCCAGAATGATTGAATTTGCCAGTGCTGAACCTGGCTCTTTCTCTGATCAGTTGTTCAAAATAAGGGGCTGACTGATAAGGGTACCAGTGGATGCCCCTGGCAGCATTCATTTCTGGAGCTTGGCAGTAGGTTCAGCTCCTTTGGTTCATTCTCAAAGAGAATGTAAGATGGAAGAGGTAGAGACCTATGTTCACCCCGTTTCAGGGGCTAATGCTGTTCGGTCTATTCTAGAGCCGGAGCTGGTTAGATGGGCCATTGCCATTCGACCCAGTGTTTTAGTTTTTAGGAAGGGTGGTCTGCTTCTTCTGGAACCATATTATCCATTCCGCTTCGGGCAGAACTTTGGCTTTGACCAGCATATCCCTACATCAGTTGCTCAGTTTCCCCTGGATAGCCGGGCCAAGCACGGGTCCACCATTGTCGGTGATGGCCGGTTGTTGTGGGATTTCTATCATCGCCATGATGGCGCAGTTTTCAGAGTTCCCACTATTTCCAACCGTGTTCCCCGTGTCACCTCAGAGTATATTAAATGGTGGAACATTCGGACCAGCTTTTACAGGGATGGCAGGGGTGCATTCTGGGACGTGGCCGAGCGTTCTTTCCTGAAACAACAGCCCGGGCCGGTATTTGACATCCCGGAGGCCCACCTAAAAAGGATTTATTCACAACATCCGAGGGAGGTAGAGAACTATCTGGCTCAGCGTCGAGTTCTGAAAGAAGGAGGCTCCGAGCCGCCCGCTCCTGTCTTTGATGCCATTAACGAAGATACTTTTATGAAGAACTTGAAACATCTGTGTCATGTAGGAGGCGCTCGTCTGGAGGCGCAACAATACCCTTTCCCTGTTGAAGAGCCGCTCCAGACAGTCGTCCCCTGGAAGGGTCCGACAGATAGATTTCATCCCTATAAGACGTTTGTGCGCAGGGAAGATAGGACTCAGACGTACTACAAGCACACGTCTTGGCTGTTTGTTCTGCTGAATGTACATGGGTTATCTGCAGATAGTCCGATAGCCGGCATATTGAATAAGCCATTGTTTATTTCTTTTCATTATGTCGACGGCTGGGGCATGGACCACCTCAACTTGTTTCGATGTCTTGATTTTCATGGTCATAGTGATCTGGCATCTTTAGTGGAGAAGTGCCAGACATTTGGTGATGTCTGTTGGCTTGTCAAGGAGGCTGCTTTCCGCTCCAAGGAGGTAGCTTATCTATACTGGCCGCTTTCTATCTTTTATGATGGCCCAGCAGGTATGATCTTTCCTTTCTGACTGTAGTGCTTTCTGTTTGTTATTTAAACTTTGCATCTACTGGTCTCATTGCTTCTTCGATGTCTTCAACAAATAGGCCAGATATAAAGCGACAGGGGCTTTACAGAAAAATCATTGCGCAAGCTGAGAAGCCTGCTTATTTCGAAGTCCCTGCAGCAGCACCGACGACCACTCCCCTGCCTCCGGGCAAGAAGAGAAAGATTTCTGCAGTGAAGACTGCAGTTGGGAAGGCCAGGAAGGCTAAGAAGGCCCATGCTCGGTAGTCGGCTTTAGCAGTGACGGACCCTGGGACCCCTCTTCCTGATATCCCCTCATTTGATGAGTTTGAATCTCAAAGGGAGGGCACCCAGACGTCAGTCAAGGGTAACATCAACAGCCTGCAGTTCTATCTTTCATCGTCTTTTGCTGAATTTTACAGAAATCTTCGAATCTGACCCCTCCCCCTTTTTGCACAGCTCAAGAGCCAGTTGTGACACCTTCTGTGGTGGAGACCAGATTGCCCTCTCCCACGCCGGCTAGTGAGGCGGAGGGTAAGTGTGCTTTTTCATCTTCTATTGCACATTTCAATTATTTGTTTATTGTCTCTCTCACGAACCTTTCCCTGCAGTGACGGCCGGTGAGGGGGCTGCAGTTATGGGAGCAGCTGGCGATATAACTCAGCCACAGGAGGGCCATAAGACCCAGACGAAACGGGGCCTTGTCCCTGTGAGGCGCATAGTTACCCGGTCTTCATCTAGGCAGCCGTTAGGGACGCAAGTCCCGCCTGTGGATAGTGTGGAAATCTCTTCTAGCAGCTCCGCGACCGCTTCCGAGGCAGAGGGAGAAGGAGCAGATTTCAGCGAGAGCGAGACGGAGGGTATCTCCCAATCAGAGGCCCCACTCATATGTACTACCATTGTTCCACTGTTCACCCCCTCCAAACTGCTGGTGCTGTCTTCTGAGGAGGAACTACAGGAAGAATTTGCTGGCTTGGACACCGAGGTAGATATAACTCCTCCCTTTGCTGCTTCAGCAGCGGAGCTTTCCTCTTCCTTGCACTCCTTTGAGGATATCGACATCACATTAGAAGTGGGTCTCTCTCCTTTCCCTCATTATTATTATATTTTTTTTTATCTGCTGCTTGATGTTGCATTGATCTGTTCACAGGAATCCCCTGTTGCTAGCCCGGTAGCGACTGCAGCCTTTGGAGTCACTCTATCTGACACCTTGGCTATTGTTCCTGCTTCGTCAGCCACCTGTGCAGGCGTTTCTGAGATAATTCACCCTGTGCCGGTGAGGGTACAGTCTTCTACAGACTTAGCATTGCCGGACTTGAGGACCTCGGGGGAGAGTTCGGCCCTCATCCGGGTTTTGGATTTCAGAGCTGAGACGGACCCCGTTAGGGGTTCTGCCTTTATACCGGCTGCAGTGATGACCATTGTGCCGGAGTTATCAATTCCCATAACAGTAATTATGGAAACTGAACTTTTGCCTCTTCAGTCCGTAGCCCCTGCCGCCTTGACATTGAAGGAACTGGCCATTGAAGCGGGGATGGAAGAAGGGGAGGCAGCTGCCACAGAGACCGGAGTATTGTCCATAACTGACCCAGAATCGATCTTCGTGCTCTCGAAATCTGAGGAGGAGGTGCCACGAGAAGAGGATGCTGAAGATGCGGGTATCACATTGGGGACCCAGGAAGTAGCCTCTCTAGCACTTATTAAAGTTGCCCCTACGAGCATTCAAATAGCAACCCCCGAGGAGATGGAGGTGGAAGGCATCTTGGTTTCGTCAGGGACTGCAGAGAGAGCTCAGTTGGCACCTTCAGCAGACCTCCCGTCTTCCTCTTCCCAGCCTGATGTTACACTATGGGCGGATATTGACAGTGAGGTGACTTTCGAAGTAGCCCCAGTTCCTTCTCCTGGCTTGGCTTCATCCGAGAGTTTCGTCTGGCAAAATCTGGACATGCTGCGCCAGCTGGTGGAGTCCCAGCCTGGACTGACTTGTCTACGGCTGAAGGAGATAGCCGAGCGTTTCACCGCTGGTCTACAGGCGATGGGTTGTCCCATGGAAATATGGGCCCAGCGGGTTCTATTATTGTTAAAGTTTATACATCGCTGGGACTTCTTGGCACATATTATGTCTGATAGACTGGCAGCTTTGAAGTTGCAAAGGAAGGAGTGAAAATCTGAGCTGGAGAAGACGGACTCTGTTCTTCAGGAGCGCCAATGCCAACTGCAGTCTCTGGTGCAGCGGGAGCAGTTCGTGCGCAGCCGGATAACCATCCTGGAGGCTGAACTGTTTGACCTCCGGGCTGAACTGCCGCAGATAAGAACTTCTCGGCCACAGCTTGTGGAGGAAGTAGCTCTGTTGGAGGGGCAGGTGGCATCCTTTCAGGACGAGTCTGCTCGGCTACAGGAGGAGGAGGCTCGACTTCATGAGCTGGGGGCTGTCCCGCATGTAGGGCTTCTGGCCTTCGAGGACATATTCCGGCGCCCGTGAATATCTGTTTCCCCCTTTTTGTAATACAATTCCCCCTCAGGGGCCCTTCTTGTATTCCCTTTTTTATTCAATGGAAAGGAATCTTTACACCAGTCTCATATGTGGTTTGTTCTTTACTTATCGCACCATCAATATTTCACGGCGATTTGGCAGCGGTTTCAGCGGTCCCTATGGGAATAGCCCGTACCCAGCAGGAGAGCGTCCACCCCTTCAGGGAAAGGATGGGGAACTCGCTCCACCGCGTGACGGCCTCCGGGGGGGTGCTTTAAACCGAATTCTATTGGTGGTAGCAAACGTCCTTCTTGGCCATACGTGCCGCAAGGGGGACGGTTTGCAGGAATGTGAACGAAGAGGCTCAGAGCATTATCCGGAACGGGCGAATGGTCCATCCCGGGCAGGTTTCAAAGCTAGTTGGGGCAATGTGCCAATCGACCAGTATATGATTTCATCATCGGTATTGGGTTTATATCGATGCAAAGGAGTTTTATAGGTTTCATCAGAGTAGACGTAAGGTCTAGACTGGGTAGAGGTTATCGCAGGTGGGACATTGAAGGGTGCGTGGTTTTCATCAGGACAGACGTAGGGTCTGCACTGGATAGGATCTCATCGTTGATCGGGCGAGGTGCCGGTCGATCAATAGCTAGTTTCATCATCGATATTGGGTTTATATCGATACAAAGAAAGTGTTATAAGTTTCATCAGAATAGACAAAAGGTCTAAACTGGCAGGGTTTTAATTGTACATGGTTTCATCACTGATCGGGCGAGGTGCCAGTCGATCAGTGGTTGGTTTCATCGTCGATACGGGGCTTATATCGACGCAAGGAGTTTCATAGGTTTCATCAGTATAGACGTAAGGTCTAAACCGGACAGAGGATTTCATCATTGATCGGGCGAGGTGCTGGTCGATCAACGGTGGGAAGTATGTAGAGGTGTAGGTCTCGTCAGGACAGACGTAAGGTCTATTCCAGCAGGTTTTATCGCGGGTGGGACTTTGCCAAGACATACATAGGTTTCATCAGGATAGACGTAGGGTCTATCCTGGTAGGGTTTCATTGTTGACCGGGCAAGGAGCCGATTGATCAAGGGAAGGTTTAGGAGTTTGATCAGGACAGACGTAAGGTCTGAACTGGCCAGGCTTTATCAGACTGGTGACGGGTTTTATTGTTGGTGGGACATGTGAAAAAAAAAAGGGTATGTAGATTTCATCAGGGTAGACGTAAGATCTACCCCGGAAAGGCTTTTATCATCGGTGGGGCATGGAGCCAGATGACCGACGAAAGGCTTCATCAGTGACGGGGAGGTGAAGGCAACGTGCCGGTTGGCATGGAACTTCTGAATTATCACATGACCGACCCAAGCGCCCTTTCGGATTTTCGCCGGAGCCAGCCCCCTCTTGCTTTTGCCCACGCGTCCTTTCGGATTTTCACGTGGCGGGGTAACCGATTTTACCTGCAGTGCCCTTTCGGGTTTTCACCACAGCTGGGTTTTAGCCATTTTTGCCCTTGTCCAGAATGCCTGAACAAGTCTGGCGGGGTATCTCTATTTTCAACCCCATTTTTTACATATATACTTTTTTGTCGTTTTCTTTCTCTTTTCCTTTTTCATTGTCTTTTTTGGGACCCGAACTTTCATCCTATGGACCATGGTGCCATATGTTTATTGTGGACGCACGATCATTGATGTGGGTGTCAACATCAATGCAAAGGGAAATAGGGTTTCATGATCTATCCAGACGAAAGGTCCGAATCGATTTAGAGGATATAGATAGCAGCTCGGGCACGAGGCCGTTTGTTGAAAATATGAGTTTCATCGTTAATATGGGGTTTAACATTAACGCAAAGGAATAGAGTTTCATGATCTATCCAGACGGAGGGTCTGAATCGATTCAAAGAGCAGTGTTGTGCTATGTCAGAGCGGACGGAAGGTCCACTCTGGATGGATTTTAGCGTCGATCAGGCAGCGTGCCAACCGATCGATAGCAGGTTTCATCATTGGTATTGGCTCATATCAATGCAAGGATTTCATATGTTTCATCAGGATAGACGTAGGGTCTAAATTGGATAGGGTTTTATCATTGATACTGGGCGAGATGCCGATCGATCAATGGCGGGTTTCATCATCGGTATTGGATTTATACCAATGCAAGGAGTTCATAGATTTCATCAGGATAGACGGAAGGTCTAAACTGGATATGTTTCATCATAGATCGGGCAGTGTGCCAATCGATCAACAGCAGGTTTCATCACGGCGGGACGTAAAGAGACCTGTAGATCTAGTCGGAATAGACATAAGGTCTAAACCGGACAAGGTTTTATTGCTGATCGGGCAGTGTGCCGGTCGATCAGTATCAGGTTTCATCATCAGTATTGGGTTTATACCAATGCAAGGATTTCATAGGTTTCATCGGGATAAACGTAAGGTCTAAACCGGACAGGTTTCATTGTTGATCGGGCAGTGTGCCAGTCGATCAATGGCAGGGTTCATCACGGTGAGACGTAGGATAGGTTTCATCGGGATAGACGTAAGGTCTAAACCGGGCCGGTTCTACCGTGGTGGGTCTCAGACAAAAATAAGTGGAAGTGTTTTATCAGAACAGACGAAAGGTCCATCCCGAGGTGGGCTTATTATCGAGGGAATTTTTCTTGAGCAATGCATGAAGGCTTCAACAGAATAGACGTAAGGTCCATTCCGGATGGGTTTAATCGTTGATCGGGCAAGGCGCCGGTCGATCGACGAGGAGTTTTATGGTGGGAGGTAAGGCTTTCTTTGGAATCACCACATTACCGACCCAAGCGCCCTTTCGGGTTTTCGCCGGAGCCAGCCCCCTCTTGCTTTTGCCCACGCGCCCTTTCGGGTTTTCACGTGGCGGGGTACCCGATTTTGCCTGCAGTGCCCTTTCGGGTTTTCACCACAGCTGGGTTTTGGGCCATTTTTGCACTTGTCCCTAATATAGGAGCAAGTCTGGCGGGGTATCTTTATTTTTAACCCCATTTTTTTTTACTTTCTTTTTGTTCTTTCTTCTTCCTTCCTCTCTTTTTTTAGAGGGTGACCGGTCGGAATGCCACCAGCTCAAGATGAAGGTAGCTTGGTTAGGGCGGAGTGCCACTAGACCAGGAAAGGGGTAGCTTGGCTAGGGCGGAGTGCCACTAGACCAAGGAAGGGTAGCGCAGCTGGGGCGGAGTGCCGCTAGACCAAGGAAAGGGTAGCTTGGTTAGGGCGGAGTGCCGCTACACCAAGAAAATGGTAGCTCGGTTAGGGCGGAGTGCTGCTAGACCGGGAAAAGGGTGTAGCTCGGCTAGGGCGGAGTGCCGCTAGACCAAGAAAGGGGTAGCTTGGTTAGGGCGGAGTGCCGCTAGAGCAAGAAAGGGCAGCTTGGCTAGGGCGGAGTGCCGCTAGCCCAAGGAAGGGTAGCTCGGCTAGGACGGAGTGCCGCTAGACCAAGGAAGGGTAGCTTGGCTAGGGCAGAGTGCCACTGGACCAAGAAAAGGGTGTAGCTTGGCTAGGGCGGAGTGCCGCTATACCAAGGAAAGGGTAGCTCGATTAGGGCGGAGTGCCGCTAGACCGGGAAAAGGGTGTAGCTCGGCTAGGGCGGAGTGCCGCTAGACCAAGAAAAGGGTAGCTCGGTTAGGGCGGAGTGCCACTAGACCAAGAAAAGGGTATATTTTGCCCGATTACTCAGGGAATGTTGGTTGTGCTGTATGATACAGCTTCAGATGTCTTCCGTTGAGTGGCGAGAATTGGATTTCCCCTCGATGGTTAACAACCATGTAGGCCCCTCCCTCGTAGACCCTTTGTATCACATAAGGACCTTCCCAATTAGCATTCAGCTTCCCTTTTGGGTTGGACGCCATGACTTCTTTTTTCTTGACCATGACGAGGTCACCTTTCTTGAATTCTCGTCCTCTTACGAGTTTGTTGAATGCGGTGGCCATGCGGGCCTGATACATTTGGATATTCTTCTGAGCTCAGAGGCGCTTCCCTTCCAATTCAGCCAGTTCTTCTAGTCTTCTTTCTGCATTGGTCTGTTCGCCATGGGCCAGGCCATATTGGACTGCCACCCTGAGTGATGGGACTTCCAGCTCTAGCGGAACCACTGCCTCTGAGCCGTATACCAGCGAGTATGGTGAGCACCCTGTAGGTGTCTTGAAGACAGTGCGGTATGCCCATAGAGCTTCATACATTTTCTCCTCCCAGTCCTTCTTATTAGAACTGACGACCTTGGCCAGCAAGGTGCAGAGAGTCTTGTTAAAAGCTTCTGCCAATCCGTTTGCCTGTGGATTGTAAGGAGTTGAGGTCCTCCATTCGATCTTATACTTCTCAGCAAGCCGATAGACCTTCTGATTTCTGAAATGACTTCCATTGTCGGATATTATTCGGCTGGGGATCCCGAACCAGAAGATAATGTTTTGCTTGATGAATCTGGCGACCAGTTCACCAGTCACTTCTCTTAATGCTACAGCCTCCGCCCATCGGGAGAAGTAATCTATTATGGCCAATATGTACTTAATGTTCGGCCGAGGAAGTCAGCAGTGGCCCGACTAAATCAGTTCCCCATTATGCAAACGGCCAACTGGGAACTGTAGGGTGCATAGTCGTAGGAGGCCTTCTAGGCACAGTAGCATGCTCCTGGCACTTCTGGCATGATTTTGCAAATTTACAGCAATCTTCAAACATGGTAGGCCAATAGTAGCCCAGCTTCTTGATTTCTATCTTCATCTTGGGACCAGCCTGGTGGGCACCTGCTGTCCCAGCATGTGTTTCTTTCATCGCTTGCCAGGCTTCCTCAGTGGACAGACAGCGGAGTAGAATCTTCTTGCGTGCATCTGCCATTATTCGGAACAGAATTCCATTCCTGAGTTCATAAGAATCTTTGATTCCTAGGAGTTTCATCTTTTCTTCTCTTATCTGCGGCAGTTGTTGGTGTAGAAACCACTGCAGCAGGTGCTGTCTCCAATCAGACGCTTGTTCTGTGCTGATGGTGGCAACTTCGTCTTCTTCGGGGCACCCTTCTAGCATGCTGGGGACTTGCCGCCGGTTCATAACGATAATGTTCAGTGTCTTATTTGGTGGGACTGCTAGTGAGCTGGCCAGCTTTGCCAGTGCATCAGCCTGGGCATTGTGTTCACGGCCCACATGCTTGAGCTCAATATGGTAGAATTTCGCCATGAGGCGCACAGCTTTTTGGTGGTAGGGATTCAATTCTGGCTTCCGCACTTCGAACTCCCCTTGGATCTGTTTTATTATCAACATCGAATCCCCGAATACTTGAAGCATTTGGATACCCATGTTGAGGCTGATATATAGCCCGATTATCAGAGCTTCATACTCGGCCTCATTATTGGTGCAGGGCTTGTTTATAGAACAGGAAGTATGCACGACCTCCCCTTCTGGTGATTTCAGCACAATACCGGCTCCAGCCCGTATTCTGGTCTTTCCATCGGAGTCTGTCTCTGTTCTAGATGCTCCATCAAAGAATAGTTGCCACATAACTGACTGGGTCTGGCAGGCCTCGAGTGTCTCATCATCGGGTAACTCAGTCCCTATCATATCATTTTTCGGCACAGGATGCTCTGCGAAGAAATCAGCCACGGCCTGTCCTTTTATCACCCTCTGGGGTGTATAGGTAATATCGAATTCCATTAGGATCACTGCCCATTTGCCCAACCGGCCCTTCAGTACTAGCTGAGTCAATATGTATTTGAGCGGATTTGCTGCAGATATTAATCTGACTTCATGTGACAACATATAGTGTCGGAGCTTTTTGACAGCAAAGACTAGTGCCAAGCAGGTCTTTTCTATGTAGCTGTAGCTTTCTTCAGTTCTAATCAGCCTCCTACTTAGGTAGTACAAGGCTTGTTCTTTGCCTTCTTCATTTATCTGTGCCAGCATTGCCCCCAGGGAACAGTATGTGGCTGCGATGTATAGTATTAAGGGCCTGCCCTTAACGGGTGCCCCCAACACTGGAGGGGTCTTGAGATATTCTTTCAGCTTCTCAAAGGCTTCCTGACAGCCATCGTCCCAAAGGAACGGCACATCTTTCATCATGAGCTTGTGAAAGGGGTGGCATCTTCCCGACAGATTTGATATAAATCGTCGGATATAGGTCAGACGCCCTTGCAGAGATCTCAGCTCGGGCAGATTCCTTGGTGGAGGGAGCTCCTGGATAGCCTTAATCTTGGATGGGTCGATTTCAATGCCCCTATGCCGGACAATAAACCTGAGGAATTTTCCACTGGACACGCCGAAGGCGCATTTCATGGGATTCATCTTGAGTTCATATTTGCGCAGCCTCTGGAATACTACCCTCAGGTCTTGCAAATGGTCTTCTCTTCTTTTAGTTTTTACTACCAAATCATCAATGTAGCACTCTACTTTCTTGAAGAGCAAATCATCAAAGATCTTGGTCATAGCTCTTTGGTAGGTAGCGCCGGCATTCTTGAGGCCAAACGGCATCCTTTTATAGTGGAATATCCCCTTCGGAGTGCGGAATGCAGTGTGCACTCTATCTTCTTCAGCAATCCAGATCTGGTTATATCCGGATGACCCATCCATAAATGACAGTGCTTCATGACCAGTAGTCGCATCGATCATCACTTCAGTGATTGGCACTGGGAAATCATCTTTTGGGCAGGCCTTATTAAGGTCCCGGAAATCAACACATATTCTGATCTGCCAATTTTTCTTCTTTACGGGCACTATGTTTGCCAGCCATGTAGTATACTGATTCTCTTCAACAAAGCCTACATCAATCAGCTTGTCAACCTCTTTGTTAATCTGATTTATTAATTCAGGGTGCATTCTCCTGGAAGGCTGCTTTACAGGGCTAGCCTCTGGGTTTATTGCCAATCGGTGCTGTGCCACATCAGAACTCAGTCCCGGCATTTCATCATATGTCCATGCAAAGCAGTCTCGAAATTCTTTCAAGAACTGTACATACTGTTCCCTGGCAGCTGGCTCCAGCAGTGCACTGAGGAATGTCGGCCTTGGCTCATCTGCGGTCCCCAGATTTATTTCCACAAGCTCATCGACGGTGGCCTGACCTCCATCTTCGACCTCGGGCGGGGCTTCTTGCAAGTCAATGAAGCCTCCCGGGATATAATCTTCTTCGGTTTCATGACCCTTTGTTTCATCATACTGGTCATCAGCGGGTGCTGGATCATCATATACGGCCAATATTGTTGGATTCTGTTCAGTCTGCCCCGAGGACGTGACTGGCTCAGCATGAAACTCAAAAATGGAGTCTTCCGCCCTTAGAGGCTCTTCTGATGCAGACTCCCTTGAGAGATCATCATTCTGTAGAGCCCGGACTTCTTCCAGGATGCGCTCAAACTCCAGGCATTCCCTCAGCTCTTTGGCTATTTGGTCTTCATCCGGGGTTCCCGTATCAAACTTTGCTTCAGCATGGAACAGATCCTCTTTGCAAGGTAGGTCTTCCCAACACCAATCTTTCTTTGCTTCATTAGATGTCCCCATCTCCGGCTGACTGTCTGGGGCTTCATTGTTCATTATGGATTGATAAATGATTTCTTCATCTTCCGAGGGGTACTTGTCATATCCCACCTCGGGAGGGTCTTCATGTTGGTAGGAGACAGAGATGATGTCCACCTCAGCTTCATAGTATTCTTGAAGGGTATAACCTAATCCCGGGTGCTGAGTGATCTTCCTCAGTTCTTTATTATCCCGAGGCGGATCCCATAGCTCCTTGAACTCCTTCTTCTGGGCAGCAGGCTGCAATGATGGCATTTGTATCTTAGAGAACATCTGCGAAACCCGTTGGGTAGTATAATCCAAGCCTGTAATCGGCACCATCCGGTTTGCAGCCTCTTCAGGGACCATGCAGTCTTGATCATCTTCCTCGACTGACTCCCCGGTGTAGAATATGGTAGGTGGCTCGCAGAAGCGAGGGATTTCCATAGTCTTCAGTGGTAGCACCGTCTGGTACTCTAGGCTGGCGATGGGCTTGACTAAACCCTGCGGAACCTCCACCTGTGTGTACTTTTCTTTCATTTCTTCATCGATATCATCCGGGTGAATGCTAGGAGGGGTGATCCGAGCAAAGTCACCAGCATAAGAGATGTGAGATACCTCATGCTTTTTAATGTAGCCCTTTGGTGGCGGGGGAGACCAGTTTCTTGCCTTCGTCGCCGGCTTTTTTTGGCTGACCCCAGCCTCTTTCTCTTCACCCTTTTGCGACACCTCCGTGTAGTAGGATGCATCGAACATATGGCACTCGAATACTTCGAAGGGATGCAGATCTGCAAACACCCTTTCTTCTTTTCCTTTGTGGCAGTATTTAATGCATTGATGTAGCGTGGACGGCACTATCTGATATTCATGCAGCCACGGTCTCCCCAGCAGGGCCTTATACGTGGTGTTGGAGTCGATTACATAAAATCGCACCACGGTAGTGAGGTCCCGCAATGTGAGGTTGAAATCAGCCACCCCAAGGGGCATCTCACATTTCTGGTTGAATCCCGCAATTTTCATGTCTCTGACCTTGGTAAGCTGAAGATCAAAGTAATATTTTTGGTAGATGCGGTATGGGAGAATGTTCACGGCAGCCCCGGGATCTATCAGTATCTTGCTCAGTGGCTGACAGTTCAGGGAGCCCCTCATATACAGCGGTCTGTTATGGCCGGAATTCAGAATCAGCATGTCATCCTCTGCGAATGTGACTGACGGCCCAGAATTCACTTCTGTCAAGAGTGCTTCATATTGTGCCGGCGACTGCAAGGCATCAACAATTGCTTGGCGAGCCTCTTCACTCAGAGAGAGAATCTCCCAGATGGAGAACCTGGTAGGGAGCTTCTTTAGCATTTTCATGATCCGGCTGCCCACCCTGACATTAGACAGTCTCATTTCTTCCGCCCATCGGGGTTTTGGAGGTTCATGTGGTGCTTGTGGCCTCTGCTGCCCAGTGGTGGTTTCATCCTCTGGACTGATTTCTTGGGGGGCTTTTTCTATAGCAACGACCCCTGGTGCCGTCAGAGAGTTATCCCCTTCTTTCTCATTCTGCTTGTAGGCTACAGGCGCCGATTGTTGAGGTCTCTTGCCTTTATCTGGCTCAGCCTGTGTCGACTGCCCATTTTCCAGACTGGATAGAAATTTCAGAAATGTTGGAGTTTGACCTCCTTTCTTCTTTTCTTGATACAAGCTGGCAGGGGGAGGAACCTGGACACCTCGTACCTCTGGTTCAGGAATCTGGTAGGGTTGCTCCCCTCTGAACATAATGTTATGATTGGCTGGTGGTGGGCGCCCCCACCTTCTTCCGGAGCGTGTTGCATGTGCTGAGGTTGAGGCCTCGGCATGGTTGGCTTCTAGCGGGGCATTTGATGTTTCATCCTCATCGTTCTCCCCGGGCGAGGTGAAGAGTGCTGACAGGGTGTTACATTGTACTGTCACGACTCCCTTTCCCTTTTTGCATTTAGACCATCTCTTCTTTTTCTAGGAATTTGGCTTCTTTGGTTCTTTCCCCCAGAAAGGGTTAGCCTCATCTTTTCCCTGCTCTGTCCCCGGTTGCTCTTTAATTTTCAATTCTTCGAGCTATTCCCAGAGTATACAGTCTTTCACCAGCAGGTGCCTGGGCTTTTTCTGTTCATATTCATCGAGCCCATTAATATACTACTGTAAACGCCTGGCTGCAGGACTTACTTCCTTATGTGCAGGTAGGGGGACTTGTCTTCTCCGGTTATGAGTGGGGATCCGGATGACTGGCCCTGTTTCAGCCGTGTGCCATACTGGCTTTACTGGAGGTATTTCGGGCCTTGGTGTGACACCGCGAATAACTGCTCCACTGATACTGGCTGCGGGAGTTTTCTTTCTATTCTTTATTGGCTTTATCTGCCACCCTTCTTGATCCTTCAGTGGGGTGAGGAAGCAGGCTTCATAAGTATGCCTGGTGCATTCCTCGACGGCTTCCTTAGGCAGCTGTTGGTAGATTGAAATCATATTGGCGGCCATTTTTAATGCCGGAGGCACATGTGGACGAGGTGGCTCTACTTGGTAATCTCCCAGCTGTAGCTCGCCCTTTTTGACCATGCCTTCCATAATATCTTTGAAGACGTAACAATCTTCAATTGCGTGCCCCAGCGCATGGTGATATGGACAGAACAATGGATCACCTTTCTTTGCCGCGTCATCGGGTCTCTTTGGCTCAGGCAATGTTACCTTGTTGAACTTGTATGCCCAGTTGAATAGTGCGGCTGTCTTATCTTTCGGGAAAGAGTATGGCTTTCTCATTTTGTTTCTCAGAGTGACCTTATCTTTTCTTTCTGCTGTGTCTGCTGGCGGGGGAGCTTCATCTGCCCCCTTCTTCCCTTTCTGTTGCTCGAAGGTTCTGAAATCGACGGTGTTAGCCTCAGAGTGCGATGGTCATCGATCATTAGATTTCTCTTTCGGCACAGTTGGAGCATTGGCCGTCGGACACTTGGACAGGAACGTCTCGACCTCCGCCATTATATTGTTCAGCCGGTCAAATGTTCTGACATCTGCACCAATCATCTTTTCCAGTACCTCTCTCCTGAGGCTCTGCTTACATATTTGCACTGCATCTTCTTGATGAGGAGGTCTTCTGCATCTCATAGCTAAGTTCCTCCACCTTTTGATGTAGTCCAGTGTTGTTTCATCTTGCTTTTGCCTGGTTGCATATAGTTCTGCTATTGTAATTTCTCTTTCCGTGACGTGAAATCTGTCGCGGAACTTTCTTTGCATATCAGGCCAATCGGCCACTGACCCAGCCGGCAGGCTTGAATACCATTCAAAGGCTATCCCGGTGAGGGATGAGACGAAGAACTTAGGCAGATAAGCTTCATCAGCTGCCAAGTCACCCATAATTGTGGTATAGTAAGCTATGTGCTCCCTGGGAGAGCCCTGGCCATTAAATTTCTCAAACTTCGGCGGCTTACTGACGCCTGGCGGTAGTCTCTTAGCAGCATGCTGGGGAGGATACGGTACCCTGTACACATCGTAGGTACTAGCGTCATCACCAGTCTTTTCAGACAGCTTCATCTCCACAATCTTTTCAATCATCAGCTTATGGGCTATGGCTGGATCTATGTTTTCTGGGAAGAAGTGAGCTTGTTGCTGACCGTAAGGAGTTGTCATCACAGTTGCGCGCAAGGCCGGCGCGGCAGGCTGCGTCTGAGATACAGAGGGCTGAGCTACCGTCTGCTGCAGAACGGGTTGGCTCGGCGCTTTGCCCTTATCAGCTGACAGAGGATTAGCTGGGATAGCTATTTCTGTTGAGCTGGCAGTCTGCCCCATAGGCTCGGCTTGCTTGGAGACAGGTGTAGCTTCATGCCTCTCATTTAGCTGTCTTCTGAGAGCATTGATCTCCTGTTGATATCTTCTAAACATCATCTGGATCATGAGATCCAGGGTTGACGGGATCTGTAGATCTTCTGAAGCCCCTTCAGCATCATCGACGAAGGGATTATCTTCATCTTCTGCTGTCACCACATTAACTGTCATAGTGGTGATCTTGCGGACTTCATCATTAGTCTTTATTTTTTCTTTGGCCGCCTGACTTCTCCTTGTGACGGGACCTGGTCTGGTTGCCAGTCTGAGCAGTTCATCTGGCTGTGTCGGTAACATATCTTGCCCTTTGACAAGCCCGGCCATATTGCAGGCAAAGATCTGCATCTTTTCCCTCTGCCTGTAGACTTTCCTTCTCACCTGATCGGGGTATTTGAGCCGGTCAAAGACTGATATTCTTTCTCTAGCTTCTTTCCCTGTGCAAGTCTTCTTTCCCATACCCGGCTCTGTGGCCTTCTTCATAGTCATTGGAATCGGAGGAGGAGACTCCGAGCATCACTTCTTGAAGGGTTTCTTCTTCTTCTTCTTCTTCATCCATGGTGCCCAAGGCCCGGGATAATCTTTGCTGCCCGAGGGCGGAGTTCCCCAGGTAGTGAAAGTAGTCTTGAGCCACTTGTTTCATCTCCTCTTGATTGTGCCTTCGTGGCTCTGGTTGGAGCATCAATCTTTCCTGGCTCTTCTGTTGATAAGCCAGTCTCTCCACCTGAGCAGTCAAGTGCTCGGCTTTGCAGTATTTGAATATATCGGCCTGTCTGGCACAGGCCCTTGGTCTTCTTAGAGTGGCAGCAGCGACTGGTTCACTTATTCTCATTCCCTCTTCCTCCCTGAATCTTCTACTCCCATCTTGGCAGCGGTTGGCAGCAGCAGCATAATTCTTCCTTTCCCATCTTTTGCCCCCAGTCATGGGGTGGGTGACCGTGAGGTCTTCCTTCTGCTCATATCTTCTGCCCCTCATCCTGGGGCGAATAGTAGTCAGATTTTTTTCTTCATTCTCTTTATCATCTCTCCTACCCCGAGCCCTGGGGTGAACAGCAACAACATTTCTTATGCCTTTTCCTTCTCTTCTTCTGCTTCCTGCCCTGAAGCAGGCAACAGTGGTATCAGCAATGTTCTCTTCCTCTCGAGCTGGGACCCAGCTCTGGGTTTTCTTCGGCCGCCAGATCTACCTGAACTTGGGCGGCTTCGGTGCCAGTGGCTTTCTATCCTCCTCTTTCATGTCGACCCTCCTGGCAGCTAGTACCTGAAACCTGTTGGTAGTAGGCACCATCGGGACGATCACGTCTGGCTTGACCGCCCTTGGGCAACCACTGAGGTTTACCCGGACATCTCCAATCAGCATTGTCTTTTCTGAGTTGGATATCCGACGACACGCAACAGTGGATCGGGCTCTCCTATCGGATCTCCTCCTTCTTCCAGCAGCGGAGGATGTGCCCCTTTTCGCCTCGTGATGGACGAAGCAGGACACGACCTCAGGAGTATTCTGCATCACCTGGCTCATCTTGGGGCTAGTAGCTTGCGTCAATGTCTCGACAACAGTCCTTTGCTCCTGGTTGTCAATTTCAAGCAAGTCAGTGAAGATGAGGCCCAGGCAGTTGGGCATCCCGACAGCAGGCAGCATCGATCCGAATGAAAGAGGTACCGCTAGGTAGCCCTCTCGAACATGCACATCGACCGCTTGTTGATCAAAGTGTACAGACATGATTCCAGCCGTCATCGTAGCTTCCTGAAAATAGAGAAAGCACAGAATCAGAAATTTGAGGGGGGGCCCACTGGGCCTCCAATTTTGGCGTAGAGATGAAGGGAGACTAGGTCCCACTAGGCGTGCCAGACTTGTGGACGCGGGATTTTTTATTTCTCTCATCCTTTTATTGTGTTTCATTATTTTTTTTGAAGATTTCTCCTATTTGTATTTATTGATTATTAGGCGTGCCAGTCACATGTGTGACGATTTCATTGTGCGCTCTACTTGACTTGGTCAGTCGATTGTGAAGTCCGAGTCGGGACCAAAAGTCCGCCATACCATAAAGGCTATGACGTTAATTACGCCCTTCCTAAGAAGGACAACCCTTGATTAAACGCCAAAATAGGAGGCCTCAGAAGGCAGTCAAAATACTAATGTGCGAAATAAAGGCTTCATGCTTATGGAAGAGGACGAATGGAGGGCGGATTTATTTAGTTCAACGGACTAAGTCGGGTGGCACAACCTTTAACTTTGAGCCATGCCGGGTAAGGATAGAAGACCATCCACGCAGTGGCGGGATGAAATTTGACTAATCATTAGGGTATTCCCTTTTGACACTTCCACTTGACCGGATGCTCCAAATAGGTTCGTTTCCCCCGAAGATGGAGCCGGATGGGAAGTGTATCGGAGACACTCCCTTGACTCATCGGGGTTGATGACATTGGACTGGATTTCGGCAGCATCTCCCCTCAACTTGGAACATGCCCAAGGAGAAATAGGTGATCATCCACGGAGTGCCGGGATGAAGACCGAAAGAGAAAGGCACTGGGCCCTGGCACGATGTGATGTTGGGGATGGTTCCCTGTTTATTTATTCCATGGGGTGTACCCTGTAACCTGTAGATATCCCTCGAATTAGTGTGGCAGGGTGTTCAAAGATTGGGCAGAGGAGGAGAGGCTCTCGGCGCAGCAATAACGAGCATAGGCAGGCTTCCCGGCGCGGGGGAAATGGGTTCTCGGCATGAGGTTCTCGGCATGGCTTTAAAGAAGGAGGAGGGAGCCCTCGGCGTGAGGTTCCCGGCATGGTTTAAAGAAAGAGGAGGGAGCTCTCTACGTGAGGTTCCCAGCGCGGGGGGAATGGTTTCTCGGCATGAGGTTCTCGGCATGGCTTTAAAGAAGGAGGAGGAAGCTCTCGGCGTGAGGTTCCCGGCATGGTTTAAAGAAAGAGGAGGGAGCTCTCGGCGTGAGGTTCCCGGCGCGGGGGGAATGGTTTCTCGGCATGAGGTTCTCGGCATGGCTTTAAAGAAGGAGGAGGAAGCTCTCGGCGTGAGGTTCCCGACGCGGGCCGCGCCGGGAGCTATTCATGCCGCCGGAAAGGTTTGTGGGGTTCTACGGTGCTCTGTTTTGGGGGATTTTTCCTGGGATTCAGATAACGGCTGGGGGGGGTTTAGGATGCAACCGAGGAAGGGACCGAGGGCTCTACCAAGTTACCAGATTAACATCAAGGAGTCACATGGATAGAGGGGATTCGAGGGATTGAAGTCACCAGGCGTTCGAACCCTCTGGAACAGGCTTTACGCCATTCATATCGCCGACCATCCAGGAGATCAAGAGATGACTGTCTCTGATCCCTGTAATGGCCCCAATGGCTTGGGAAACTTGAGAGGACTACGGATTTCACAATGTTTAAATCATCGATGTCGTCGAGGGAGAGAGAGGGACAAAGCCCAAAGATCCACGGTATGGATTGCGGCTCTGTTACCTCCTTCCCATCTGCAACAAGCATGCATATAGGCACAAGAAATCACTAAAATTCTAAGCATCCGAGCAATTAATGCATGCGGGGGATAACATACATTCCGAAAGAGAGAGCACAGGGAGAAAAGGGCCAGCCAATACCATTTCATCGGAACAGCCGTAAAGTTGCATTTCACTGTTTCATCATTTACATCATTCATAGAACAAGGGGACGGAGAGAGGAAAAATAGACTAATACTCTATCTCCTCGACAACAGGGAGATCTCTTCACTTCGAAAGCGGAAAGCGGAATCGAAGCTTATACATCAAAAAAAAAGGGAAGCAGGAAGGAAAGACAGTAATAAAGGGAAGGGGAGGGCGGAGCATTGACTCCTCTCCCTCCCCTAGCACCCCACCTTCTCCTTCCTTCCGACCTCATAGCAGCTTTTCTTCTCTTCTCTCTTTTTTATCTGGCTATCTGGAGATGCCTCTCTTCGCTCCTCTTTGATGGCTCTCTGTTGCCCTCTTTTTTTTCTCTTCGGCTATCTGTTCATGCCTCTCTCTTCGAATGAGGGGGTTTTATATCCCTTCTTGGTATCCTATCGGCCGGCCTGTCCCGGCGCGCCTCAATCGTAGGCAGACCTCTCGGCGCGTGGGACTTCAGCTTCTCGACGCCGCTTTTTGGGCTTCGACAAGGGGATCCCGGTGCCACTTTTATAGTCCCATTTAGGGCTTTTTAGACCTCACATAGACTTCGGCCTTTATTGGTCCTTCAAATGTATCAGAACCCGAGAAGGCCCTCCACTGTTGACACAGTTTCTATTGAGATCATTCATAGATTTTCATCAGTCGGTAGACTGGGGTTTCATCGGCATTGCCATCTGAATGATGACAAAGTCGGACATCATCTCATTGGTATCGTCACCTGAACGGTGACAAGACCGGACATCAGCTTTAGCCTGAAAAGACTTCATCCTGGTGACTGCTATTTCATCAGTGCCGTCGTCTGACTGACAATGGCATCGGACATCAGCTTGGCCGGGAAAAGGCTTCGGCCGGGTAGATGGTTGACGAGCTTCATCATTGATCTTTTACTGTTGATCTGATCTTCTTTTCAATTCTGTTTCCACCCTTGCTCATGTTCCAGGCGTCAACAACTGCGCAACAGTATGATCGTCTTGGCTTAAAAGGTGGCAGTGTTCAGCGAGAAGGGGAGCCCCCCTAGAAACCCTTGTTTGGAGTTCAACTCACTCCATAGTTGTGATCCCAAACAACTGTCCGGACACCACCGTCCTTCCACCCTCACCATCACCGGCAGCCTTTGCCACCCTCCGCTGCTGCACTCCCCGCGAACAGAGCCCCGGCCATCGATTCCACCACCACCTTCACCTGAGGGAGCCATCGGCCGACCCTAGTCACACCACTTCCCTCACGCGAGCTAGCTCTCTTCCCCCGCTCGCCTGCTCAGCTACGGCACTACGAATACACCACTGAAGCCCTCATCCGGCACCATAAATGCCCCTGTACCATTCTTCCCATTTTCTCCCTGCATCTTGATACGATAGCCTTGTACTCCATCTTCCCTTTTCTTCGTTTAGCCGCATGATACAACATATTGCTTCACTCTGGTGTTTTATTGCTTTCATTGCAACCCGATGTTTCTTAGCTCCGCCTAGAGCGTCCAGGCAGTCCAGATCCTTTAGAAGGCTGCCCCCCTCCCGAGGATTCAGCACGCGGGTGACTGTGGATGTTGCCACTTTTGTGCGCATCCGCATAATTGAGGGATCGTCTCGGATTCTCCGTGGATAAACACCTACTTCACACCCCCCAAAGTCTCGGGTCTAGTGGAGGTGCTGTCGAAATTTCACCTGGCCTTAAGCCAATAATAAAAAAATGAGAATAATCAAAATAACAAAAATGAAATAAACAGATGGATAACAAATAAAAATAAATATATTGGAGAGATAAAAATATAAAAATAAAATATGTGATTAGAATGGAGGAAAAACAAAACAAAAGAAAAGAGATGAAATAGAAGAAAAGAAGAAAGGAAGACATTAAGAAAAAAACGGGTGATCCAGCGCCCATGGCAGCCATGGGTGCCTCGATCCAGCACCCATGGGTGCCTAAGATCGGCAGCTCCTCCCCTCCATGTATTAAAAAAAACAACTTTATATTCTTTCAAATGTAAGTGATCTGGCGGCTCCTTCAGCCCGATCTGGCAGCATGTAACCCCAACCAGCAGCCTAACCCAACCCTTTCTTTTGTTTTGTGAAGCATTAAACCGGCAGGTCATGTAAAAGAAAAAAGAACTTTTATTGTTATGAACACTATTCATCTTTCTCGCTATTTGCTTCACCGAGTGTCCGTTTGATCTCGCATCGCCATCCCGTTTGTCCCATGGGGTAGGGCCAGTGATCCCATACGCTCTGTCCAAAAGGTGGATCCTCCGAACTACCAGACAATCAAATATCAGTGAAAAGGTGAGCGCCAATGAATAGTAATCTTGAAATACTCCATCCGGTAGCACAATATTTATTTGAAGATTTTAATTCTTTTTTTATTCTAAACACTATTCATCTTTTGCGCTATTTGCTTCATTGGGTGTCTGTTTGATCTCGCATCACCGTCCCGTTCGTCCCATAGGGTAGGGCCAATGATCCCCTATGCCCTGTCCAAAAGGGAGATCCTCTGAACTGCCGGACAACCAGATATCGGTGAGGAAGAGAGAGTTAATGAATAGTAACCTTTAACTATTCATTTTGTGCCCATTAAGGGCTAAATTCCGTTATTTTCTCCATCGTTGCTATTCTACGCCTCAGAATGAGTTCTTTTCACCGCTCATGTGACCCTCGACCACCGGACTTCACTCTATGTCGTATTGCCCCGGCCGAAACACCCGGTTATCCCCTTTCACGGTTGTTTAGCCTGATCAGGTATCCTTAAATCATTAATAAAATGAATATAAACATGGCCTATTGCGAGCACGATTTGGGCTTGCGCGTTTTCCACACCATGTCCATGACCTGACCTCACCTTGGGGTCGATAACCCTTTGAGTTGGACCTACCCCTGCTCGATTTCGCCCCCTTTCTTAATCTTAAATCACGCCAGATCATAGGTGAACATGTGTTCCGGGGATTCCCTGTGGCGTTGCTACATCTTCAGCATAGATCATTCTCGAATCGATGTTCGAATAAGTTTTCTATGATGCTTTTAGCCCCAGACTCGATGGCCCCGGGCTACGTCAGTTCACCTTTGAACCTACATGCATATGCAACGGTGTCAACGGTGAGTCAAAAGATTCACGCAGATATGATCGAGAAGCCCCTCGAATGATCTGAACCTCCTTGTAGGCTAGCCCTAGGGGGTACTACATTCGATATGGGCCCGGGTTCTGCCGCTCCATGCACACCTGAACGATTAAAGGACCGTCTCAGACTTTTGTAGATGAGCACCCACTGCATCCCCCCGACATACTCCGGGAAAGGGGGATATGCTGTCAAAATTTGATTTTTTATTGCTCGAGACATAATAATAAATAATAATAATAATAATAATAATAAATAAAAATAAAAATAAAAATAAATAAATAATAAATAATAAGTGAATAAGAGAAATATATCAAATAAAAATAATATGTAAGGAAATCAAAACAATAAAGATAATAATAATAACATAACAATAAATAAATAAATAAATAATAATACTAACAAAGTAACATCAAAGCAAAAAAAAAATATATAAGAAGGCCAAAACAATAAAAAGGATAACATAATAAAATGAAAGATAGTAAAATAAATATAAATAATGTAATAAAATAAAGATATGCATATGAATAATGCAACTAAATCAGAATAAAAAATAAATAAATCAAAATAATAAAAAATAATATCAAAATATAAATATCAAACTGTAATAAAATCACAACAACCGAGAATAAAAAGATAATAAACACAAAAATAAATACAAAAAATTTAACAAAAGAATAATGATAGTGATCACAATGAATTGGTCATGGGTGGCGCGGGCTCCCACCTCGCGGAATCAATAAGGTCCCGCTGGGGACTTCTATTCATTTTCATGCATGCATTAATATAATATTTTGGCCATAGGGCCCTTTCTCTTGGCGATTAACCAAGGATTGTCTCCCCTTTGGGGAGATGTAATTAACATCGTGCCCTTTATGGCACGGCGAGTGTCAGTCCCGACTCGCTATCACTACAAGAAAAATCTGAAATACTGATGACATTTTTCGATAGAAACAATTTCGTCGGACAACTTTTTTTACTTTCTGACAGAAAAAAATATGTCGAAAAAATGTCTATAATTATGGACCTATTTTCGACATATTAATTCGGTCGGAAATACGTCGAAACTTTTCGACGGAATAAAATTTAGTCAGAAATATGTCACACAGTTCTGACGTATTTCTGACCGTATTAAATTTTGTTGGAAAGCCCTAAAGAAGGACAAGAAATTTATCAATAGTTTCCGACATAAAAGAATATGGTCGAAAATACGTCGGAAAGTTACGATACATTTTCGACGCAATTTTATTACATTGCAAATTTCTAACATAATTTTGACTAATCATTTGTCCGTCGGAAACTCTTGATTATTTAATTATAGGAAGCATGGAAAATTATTTCATTGGGTTTTGATGGAATAATTGTCAGTCGGAAATACGTCACACATTTTCAACATAACTGTTCAGTCGAAAATATGTTGGGACAATCCGACGTATTTCTGACCAAATTAATTTTCGTCGGGCATTTTTGACGTATTGGCAACTGATCTTTTTCCGTCAGAAATCTCTAAATAATAGTAATAGATAGAAATTTATCAATAGTTTCTGACGGAATATTATTCTGTCGTAAATACGTCGGAACTATTCGACTTACGTCAGAACTGTTTGACCAAAATAGGCTGTCTAATGAGGAAATCAAGCGTCATATGAAGATTACAGGTGACAAAGAGATCATAATGTTGAAGAACAGATAACATTGCACCTAACACGGTCAACGTAGCAAAGCACTCAAGCTTTTTAGTCAACGCTGTCAAGGCAGCCATGCCTCAGAGTCAATATGAGTAAGTCAACAGTCAAACAACTATTTCAACACCATCTCATGAGAAGGAGTTAATACGAGCTCAATCAGAGGCAAATCAGTCAACCCAGTCAGCAAGTCTGAAGAATAGTTCACAAGGGTGAAAAATACTTCATATGCTTGACAAAATGTCATTAAGGGTGACAAATGGGTGTTAACGTGAAGAATATTGCTCAAGGGTGAAGAATGGTGAATAAGAGTGACAAATGGGTCACAAGGCTGACAAATAGACACCAGGAGTAACAAATGGCTAGCTAACGGTCACAAATAGCGCTCAAGGGAAACAAATGAGTGCTAGCGGTGACAAATGGCTATTGACGACGGCTCAACACAAGAGGAAAAAGCTCAAAAGCGACGGCTCTGTCGGCCTAAGGTAGATATATGGGCAGTAAGGTGGACAAATGGGAAATAAGGGTGACAAATAGGTCCTTAAGGCAGACAAATGGGCAGTATGGATGTAAAATAGCTTGTAAGGCTGAAAAATAGCTTAGAAAACTGAATTACAAAAAAACGTGTGTCTGCCACATGCTCAATCTCGAAGACCCATTAGTGGGCACGTGATTCAAGGTTCTCTGTGAAGAGGAACATTCTCTCTCCTGTGCAGTGTGGTTTGTGTGTGAGCTTGATCATTATCCTCTAAACCCCCTTCGCAGGATGGTGTGTGAATAGATTCTATAGTTTGATTTCATCGCATGCTAAGTGCCCCTTCCCTACCTCGAAGGGGTGAACGGTCTCCCTCATCCCGCCCTGTAGGCTTTTGCTCGATTATAAGCAAAATGCATTCTATTCAGATCAGCTCTCTCTCACAAATCCTCCTTTTCTCTTCTTCTTCTTCTTCTCACAAACTCTGCTCTCTCATATCTGCTTCTCACTCTTCTCTCTTCTTTCTTGTAGTGCTTCGCAGCAGCCCTCTCTTTTTTTTATCTTGTGCAGCACCCTTCACGGAGAAGAACACCCCATATATATAGAATAGGGGCTCCGTAGACTTCTAGATAAAAATGAATTGATTTTTTCTTTTAACCATTGGTCCACGTGTCAAGAGAGATGATATTCTTTGTTAGATAGCATTGGGATTTTAGTCACGTGCCAGTCCATTGGCTTTCGAGCTCGGGCGTATAGTAGACTCAAGTTTACCTCATTTTAGCCTACCGACTTATTTGTCAGACTTAATAGGCATTTTACATCCCTATTGGACATTTATCAGCCTTAGACACCTATTTCTCACCCTTACGTTCAAACGCCGTCGTTGTTGTTCTTTTCCTCTTTTGTCTGGCCGTCGCCTTTAGTTATTTGTCACAGTTACAGCCCCATTTGTCACTGCTATCTTTTATGTATCACTGTTACTGACCGATTTGTTATCCTTGTTGGCTTGTGTGAATTTTGCTGATCATAGGCGCACTTGAATCTTACTGAACCTTGATAAGTTGCTGATCAACATGGCCTGCACTTCAGAGAAATAGATGCTGCCGCTTCTGCTCAAATCCATCACAATGAAGAACCCTTAGAACCAGAGAGTACTTCTTCCTTTGATGTTGAAAGGGGTTAATCATAGTCATACAAGGCTTAAAAGAACTCCAGATTCAAGATGACCGGGTTAGGAAACCCATACAAGGTTGATTCCTTTGTGCAATCTTGACTGCTATTCACTTTCCACAGGTAGGAGCTATTTTTTAGTGGTAAGGAGCTATTTGTCACTCCTATCGGGCATTTGTCAGCTCTAACAAGCTATTAGCCTATTTGTCACCACTATTGCGTTGCTAAAGTCCTGCCTTGAATAGTTCACATTCCTTCATTTTGTCAGCTCAATAGAGAACATCAACGCAGCGCTCAAGCTACGTCAACGTAGCTCAATGGGGAACATCAAAAAGGCAGAAAGATGAATCAACAAGCTGGAGATCTTCCTGAAGGAAAAAGCCACTATGTGAGCAAGAGAAAGGGCAAGAGAAAAAAGAAGAAAAATCCACTAAGTGAGCAAGAGAAAGGGCAAGAGAAAAGAGAGAAAAAGAAGCAAGAGATAAGTGTTCTTTGTGCTTTGTGCTGAAGCTGGTGCTCTTCATGCTTTGCATTCTGGCGACTTGTGATCGGTTGTTAGCAGGATCAGGACTCAAGGCGTGGTATATTGTTGTTTCGTGAATTGCGAAGGCGCCGAGTGTGTGCTGAGATACGGATGCCGAGTTATTTGTGATGCCTGTGTGCGTTGTTTGAGTGCGCAGCGGAAGTGTGTGGGCTTATAACCGACAGGCCGAGGATCATTTGGTTGGATGATTCTGGCCAACCGAGAGGTTTGTTTCCTCGGTATGACTTCATCTTGGCTATGTGTGCCTTGACGTTGTGAATTGTTCTGCTATTGTTCAAAGAAATTCGGGTTATTGGCACAGGCATTTATGTGAATTAGGGAAATTTGTCGGCATATCTGCTGGTCGAGTACCCTTTCTTCTTTTGTATTTTTCTTGGGAGTTGTGCTCTCAGGACGTGAGCGTGGTCCTTGAGATGCGTTCTCTAATATTATTATTGTTATTGTTGTGGGTTTGTGTTGCTGAGCTGCTCGCAGTATGGCTTGTCTATGTTAGCCGTGTGTTCAGCTGTAATGTTTGAGTGAGGACTGACTTGATTGTGCTCGTGGTCCAGTGCTGTCGTTGGCATTTTACATGCCAGTTTCATGGTTGATCTTGGCGCGGAAGCCGATGATTTGGAGTAGTTAGCTGAGAGGATTGTGTTTCCTTGTTTAAACTGATGCTTGTTGTGTCTGCCGTATGTTATTGGTAGTTGTTTCGTTGCATGGGTCGTGTCTCCTTTCCCTGTGAGACGTAAGCGGCGTTGCCTTGTTTCAGAGGTGTCGGGCTTGTGTTCACTGGTGTGCCATGCTCGTTCTGTGGATCGGTGTGTCTTGAGATCCAGAGCATGTACCTGTGATTGTGGTCTTGTAGTATCCCTCTGAATTATGTTTTTCGAGAATTGTGTTGTCGTGTTTTGTGTTTGAAGCTTGGCTGATGCTTGGAGAGCATGGCCAGTGTTTTGTGTTTGTTCTTCCCTTGTTCACTTGTTAGCTCCTTGAATTTCGAGGATAAAATTCCTTAAAGGGGGGAGGACTGTAATATCCTGGATTCTTCGGATTGGAATCGGAGAGCTATCGGATCGCTTTCGTGGGTCCTGATACGTGTTTTTCGATCCACATGGGTTTTTACCTTGTATAACTTGCGGAACCCTATGGAGAGTTGACCGTTGTGTTCATCTACTCAAGGACGCTACAGGGGCATTGTGCTCATTCTGAGGATCGCGAAGACTATTTTTTCATATTTTTTAGAATTTATGAAATTTTGTGCCAAAAATCAGATTTTACAGAAATTGCATAATTTCCTTTTTCTTTTCCTTGTTCTTCTTTCATCTCTCCTCACTGCCGTTCACTTCTCTCGCTCCGTTCTCTCTCCTCTCTTCTCCTCTCTCTGCAGGGCGCGAGACCATGGCGAGGTGGATGAGGTAGGGATGTCGTGGAGTTGTCGTGGAGCGTGCTGGTGCAAGGAATGAGCGTGGCGTTGGCGCGATCCCTCGGTGGATTCTAAGCATCATGGCGCGGGTTCATGTGGTGGTTTCAACATTTTTGGCTCGAGAGATCAATGAAGGAAGTAGGGGGATATATTCCTTACCTCTTGTTCTGCTTTCCCCTTGAATTTTGTGCCGATTAGTGCATGTTTGAGTGGGTTTTCATTTTTTGAGAAATTATAGCATGTTTTGGGGTGTGCGATGGAATCACCGTTCCAGGTGATGTTTCTCACGTTAAATGGCATGAAAAGAACCCCTGGCATATTCGGATGCCATTCCCACCAGTTTTACTTAATTTGGTTGAGAATCGGAGCCGGTATGAGCCCAGTTGTTCTTGTGAGTCGTTTTGGGTCGATTCGTGGGAATTGCCCGTTTCTTGCGTTTTAGTTGTTGTTTTGGCCCCTTCCGGCTTGTGGAAGGTCGGCAATGTGGTCATGGGTGTTTTCCCGTCGTTCTGGCGACGATTGCGGCGTGGAAACAAGGTTTTTGTGTGGATTTTTCAATTTTCGCTCTGTGACGAGAAGGCGCTCGTCGGTTGCGCCGCGTTCTCAGGGAACGCGCTACAACGATACACCGCGTTTCATGTCGGAGATGAACAATTGAGGCGGTTAGGAACGCGCTACATGTGATGAGCGTGATCTTGTTGAACGCGCTCTAGGAGATAGGCGCGATTGCAATGAACGCGCCCTTTGTGGCGAGCTCGTTTATGAATTATCACATTAAATAAATAAATAGTTGGTTGTTGAGAATGCACCCTATGTGATAGGCACGATCTCGTTAACGCGCCATGGGTGTTGCATGCGATCTATTTCTGTGTTGTCGCGCCTGAGGTAAACGCCGCGTTAATGATCACGACGTAGAGTAAGAGCGCATTAATACTTGTTGTTTCTCGTGTTTTATTTGAGCTGTTTCGGGCTCCGGTGAACCCAAGATGCGATGCCTTGTTGGCTTTTGGCTCGATGGATGCCTTCTGTGTCCTGTGAGAGTCATATGTGTGTATTTTCTGAGGAGTGATTTTATCTCTAACAGTGCGTAGTGTTGTGTTCCTTCCGGTTATTGTGGCTTTGAGCCCGTGGTTAGCCCACTGTTCCTGTGGATGTCTTGGACGTCCTATGAGGGCTGTGACCGTGTTATAGGGTGTATGAGAAGGCCATTGCACCGAGTAATGTTTTGTGTTATTTTAAGGGTCATTATGGTTTCTGGTCAACCCGGTTGTGACCCAATGGTTGACACGTGACCTCATGAGTGTCTCGTCTATCCTATGAGGATCGAGACATGGTTTTGGGCGCTTGGAGGTATCTTACCTTGGTTTGCGTGCCATGTGGTTTGAGGGCTTTTTGGTGATCCCTCATGTTCCGTGTTTCATGTTATACGGAATTATGAGTCCGTGGTGTGACTCGGAGGCCAAGGACTCATCGTTAATGTGTTTTACCGTGATTTTGGCTTAGGGACTAGGCTGATTAACAACGTATTGCTGTGATGTGCAACGATCTTGACCCAAGTCTTGTGACTTAAGGATCGTTGTTAGCTGGTCTAGTTGATTGTCCTGAGTCTGGTTACAGTTGTATGCTGCATTGTGCTCCATAGTACGTGCGACAGGTGTGGTTACCCTGTTTGTACTTTGGTGTTCGCTGTTTTGGAGTCTCTATGTCTAGTGAGCCTCCACTAGTCATAGCCTGATGACACTTTCCTGTGTGTTGGCCCACCTAGGAGTGGTGGCGGGGCAGTTCCCGGCAGACGGTTTTTAGGTTAGTTTTCATGGGCCCCCTTGCTTTGCGGTAGCGTCCTACTAGGGGGAAAAACTAGCTAGAGACCTGGCTGAAGGCATTGGGCTTGTATGTGCACATGTGGTCAGGGACAGTTGGACAAGCGCCGACGGGCATGACCCTGACTAGTCACTCGTTACGGTTTTACTTGGTACTATTGTTTCTTGTACTTGGTTCTTTGTGAGTGTCTCAGTTACCGCTGTTCTAGGCAAGTGCGAGATACCTCTGGCGTAGTGTAAGACGTCAGTGGACACATCTGGCTGTTCTTTTAGTGAGGAGGTGCTTCTGTCACTTGACGCATGACTCTTGTGACTTGTGTTTTCGTGGCTGGTTTCCGTCATGATTGACGTGACTTGTCGGGTAGTCTGTGTTGGCTTCACCCGCGGTCTAGTCTAGTCTGGCGTACACAATGGTGAGCTCATGTATGTTTGTGTCTTTGACTGTGTAGGTCTTTGGCATGTTTTTATCCGTTTTGGTAGGCTTTTCACGATAGGATTTCGTGATTTGACAATGGATCGGTAACGCCCGACTTTGTGAGATCGGGGTTTGCCTTTCTGTTGCTGTTAGGATTAGTTTAGATGGCTGAGGTTCCTTCGACTATTGTGTTTCAGTGTTACGGCTTTCCTATTTACTTTTACAATTTTTACTCTTGTTGTCACTGCTTTGCTTTAGTGTAGCACTGCTGTTACTGCGTGTTTTGCGGTAGGGTTCTGCGGGATCCCTACTGAGCCAGTGACAGGAGGCTCACCCTGACTTTTCAGGTGTAGCTATGCTTCCTCGTGTTGTGAGTTCCGCTGTGCGGTAGTTTTGTTGCCAGCGTTGCCAGTGTTGGACTTCCCCCGACTTGAGGGTACATTTCCCTTCCTGTTGGACTATACTTGTCTTTCTTTGGACTGGACTCTGTTAGATTTAATTTGTTATAGAAAATGTTGGAGAGGGGGATTTCTGTAGCCCATCTAAGAGCAGTCGAACTAGGTCCGTCAGGACCAAACGAGACCCAGCTCATCCAAGTGATAGCCCCGTAGGGCCCACTTAGGATAAAAAGCCCAATAAGATTACTCGGGATCAAACCCTTCCTCGGTGGCCCTTAGGCTCGGAAGGCCCTAACGTCGGTTAGAACAGAGGAAGACCCATGCCCGAGTTATCCCCTCACCGGGATAGAGGCAAGCGCTCAGCGCCCACTCCGACCTATCTTCATCCGAGCTATGCCTATCGCTCGGACTGGGTTGGCACCCTTCATGCTTGGAGTTAACCGACGATTGCTTATCACGCTGCCATTGAGAGCCCTTTATGAGCAGGAGTTCTTGAGGACGTAAAGAGCCCATGATGAGGACGTAACTCCCGCCTGAAACTCCTCAGCTTACGGGACTCATGAGGCTTGCACACTATTTAAACCTGGGACTCCCTCCCGCGGAAGGTAAGGGCCAACATACGCCTAAAATTCCCGGAGCAGGAACCACTTCACCATCTTGGTGTAGAGGGATCTCGCACCTCTCTTTTCCTCCTCCCTTCATGGCTTCCACCATTTCTCTACTGACTTAGGCATCGGAGGGTTTACCCCAGGGAACCATCTCTGGGCCCCCTAATCCGTTTCCCTTCCTTGCAGTTCACTATTCGGTGATCATCCCCCAAGCTCAGGTCCAGCGCGAGATCACGCCTCTTCATCTGGCGTCGTCCGTGGGAATCGAACCCACGACCACATGGTGCGAAGAAGTTCAGGGAGGAGGTCCACTGGCGACAGGGGAAAGGCCATGGTGGCGGTGGGAGAAGGCCCCGCTCAGGCCTCACAAAACCCTCCCTCCAACGCCAACACCCCAGCCGACGAACCACCCCCTCTCCCCGCGGCGGTAGGGCTACCCCTCAACGGTGGCGCTAACGCTTTCCAAGCCCTCAACGTAAAATTGGACATCCTCGTGGAACTCTTGAGGACCCAGGCGGCCAGAGATGCAAGGTCATGCGCCCCTCCAGAGAGCCCTCCATGCGAGAACGCGTCCCAGCACATTGCCGGAGGCCGCTTCACCCTCCGAGGCCGGCAGATTATCCGTAACAGGTCAGGGGGACCTTCACAAGCCCCTCCCTTAGAGCAAGAGGCCTCCTCCACGCCGAAAAGGGAAAGACTTGCGGCATGCCGTCCAAACCCAGAGACCGAAGCTGTGACGACCCAGAGTTTAGGATACCGATATACCGATAACATTGATGCACCAATACCAAGAACTGGGGAAGCCACCCAAGAGGCTGATGAGGCCCCTGAAGGGTTAGTGAAGTTTGTCGAGGGAATGCATAACGAATTGCAATTTGGAACGCACATATTACAATTAAGCAATAAAATTAAGACAAGTGCGGAAGCAATTCAAAAATAACCAGAGTGATATATATATAACTAGTCCAGAAGCACAAGAGTACTAGTCCAACAAGTACAACAACGCGGGGCATATCCCGGCAAAAGTACAACAGAGCCTCACAAGGCGACCCGTCAACTGCTGGCAATTAAGCACGGTCTCCGAGCAACCTCACAAAACACCGGGAGACGGCGGGCACGGCTCACCTGAAAGGAGAAGGGTGAGTCACAGCCAGACTCAGTAGGGGTCACGCGGATCCCTACCTCGCACTAAACAAACATGCATGCGAAGATAAAAGCAATAGGGCATGCATTTAAACAAATTAACAGGCATTGGCATGAATAACTAATCACAAGAAAGTTGTAAACTCTATCTAAGTAGGTATAACAGCTAACACATGCCAATAATAATTAAATGCAAGCGACTGAAACTAAATCTACCAAACAGGATAAGCCTTAACCAATCCAAGTAGTAGGGAGTAGGACAACCACTGGAGCAGAAACCAGATGCGTCCACTGACGACTTACACTGCGTCTCAAGCACTCGCAGTCGGTAAAACGACAAGCTGAGCGCGTAAACAGTACCAAACCAAGTGACCAGTCAGAGTGACACTCGTCAGTGTCAGTCCACAGCCTCTGACCACGTGTGCACACACTGACTCTCGCCTGAGCCAAGCCCTCTAGCTAGTTTTCTCCCTCGGTAGGACGCTACCGTTGGCCGGGAGCCCACGGAACTAGCTTACAAACCGTGTACAGGAAACACCCCTCCGCTATCCCCAAGCGGGTCGGTACTCAACAGACCTAGGGCAACAATAGTGGCTCCATTGCAAGGAAATAAAAGCTACTCTATTGGGATTAAAAGCATGCTATTGTACAATAGAATAACCTAAACATGGCATATATACGTAAAGGAATGCTTAACGAATAGGCCGGCACCCATTTTAAACCAACAGGCATGTGGCGGTCTGCTGCCCATGCGCTACAGGTGAGTAACGGTCGGGGACTGGCGCGTTATATCAAGAATGACGCGTCCGCCCCTATCCGTTACATCCACCGAAGTTCCAGCCAAAACGAACAAAATAGAATGTAACGGCAGGGGCACAGCGCGTTAAATCAACTGTAACGCGTCGGACCCTCGCCGTTACATCCACCCGAGGCCAAAACCCACGCATAGCGTTCTAAAAACCATTAACAGGCGATATAACGCGCTCGCCCAGGCGCGTCAGGTTGACCTGACGGTCGGCCGACTAGCCATCAGGCTCACCACCTCACCCGGTCAACGCGGTTCAATGGGCGAGTAACGGATGGGAGCCCCACCGTTACTCTCAAAATAACGCCCCTTCAACGGGCCGTTATATAAAAATAACGCGCCCTCAAAGGACCGTCAGGAGTGTGACGGTTCCTGGAAAGACCGTCACACCACCTGGGACGCGGGCGGGTTCGGTTTTAAAACCGGTTCCCTCCCGGACGATGGAAATCATCAGGTAACGATGTAAAACCTGTTTCCTGTCAAACCATACATCCCAAACAACAGTATAACAGCTAAAAACATCACATGCAAAGCCCATAATGCATTAATCTAAAAAATTAGGCTAAAACCCCACAAATAGAAAAATGAACATTATGCATGCTACGGGGTTCTCATCAAACGAACTAGCTACAGGAATTGATCCTAGCAAGTTCAGGAGTCCATCCCCCTACCTCTTGCAAGCCGAAACGGTCGGAAACGCCGCATGCACGGAGGAGGGTTCACGGAGCCTTCACACACCGTCCCACTCCCACGATCACTGAACCGTGCCGAAATGGGTACCCACGCGTTCCTCTCGACGCGGGGAATCCACCGGCACCAACCACGCTTCAATCCGACGTCATCTCGCCTGCTTTCCCTAGGAGAGGGGAGAGGGCGATCGAACGAAGAGAGAGAGAGAGAGAGAGAGCGTGAGAGAAAGAGATCGACGGGGGAGAGAGAGAGTGTGTGAGGGATTAAAAGAAAATAAAATAAAATTAAAATATATATAATAGAATTATTATATATATTAAAATCTTATTAATTTCTAATAACCCTCAATTAACTCCAAATAAGTCCGAAAAAATACCAGGAAAATTCCTAAAAATACCAGAAAATAGTCAGAAATTCCAGAACAAATATTAGATCCAAACCACTAAGGATCCACTAAGGCACGGGCCTTACAGTCCCTCCCTCCTAAAAGAAATTTCACCCTCGAAATTTACAACAACAGATAAGGAGGAAACTGAAAAAAGATTTATACCTCACTGGAATAAGAAAGGAAAAAGCTAACGCATCTCATCTTCACGTTCCCAAGTGGACTCATTACTAGAGTGACGCTGCCAAGCAACTCTTACCAGAGGGATAACCTTATTTCTCAACTGCTGCTCACGACGGTCTTCAATTCTGATAGGAAACTCTGACGTAGACAAATCAGCAGTCACCTCGGGCCAAACTGAATCATCGAGAACATGAGAAGCATCTCGCACATATTTCCTCAACTGAGAGACGTGGAACACATCATGAATAGCTTGCATAGCCGCTGGTAGTTGCAAACGATACGCTACCGGACCCACAGCTTCAACAATAGGAAACGGGCCAACATATCGCGGACTAAGCTTTCCACGCCTCCCAAACCTGGAAACAACCTTCATCGGAGATACTTTAACAAACACCATATCTCCTGGCTCAAACTGTAGTGGACGTCTGCACTGATCTACATAGCTTTTCTGTCGACTCTGGGCTATCAACAATCTCTACCTGATCAGATGAACCACATCAGAACACTACTGTACCATGTCAGGTCCTGTCAATAGTCTGTCCCCAACATCAAACCAGCTCAAGGGAGTACGACAAGGACGACCATACATCGCTTCATAAGGAGCCATGCCAATACTGGAGTGAAAACTGTTGTTATAAGCAAATTCAACAAGTGGCAAATGTTGACTCCACGAACCCTGCCAGTCAAGGCAACACGATCTCAGCATGTCTTCCAGAGTCTGAATAGTCCTCTCTGACTGTCCATCTGACTGTGGGTGATACGCTGAACTGAACGCTAACTCAGTGCCCAAAGCTTTCTGGAAACTACGCCAGAAGCCGGAGGTAAAACGTGGATCACGATCTGATACAAGTGAAATAGGAATTCCATGCAGTCCACATAAAGCTCAGCCAACCTCTACATACTCCAAGCAACTTTAATCGGCAACAATCTGGTAGTTTTAGTCAATCTGTCGACAAGCAACCAGATACCATCAAAACCTTGAGAAGTCCGAGGCAAACCCACCACAAAGTCTGTAGTAACGTGGTCCCATTTCCACATTGGAATCTCTAAAGGCTGAAGTAATCCACCTGGCTTTTGATGTTCGGCTTTAACCTGCTGACAAGTCAAGCACTTAGAAACAAATATAGCCACGTCTTTCTTCATGCCTGGCCACCAGAACTGCTTTTTCAAATTCTGATACATCTTGGTGACACCTGGGTGAATAGCAAAACGGGAACAATGGGCTTCTCTCATAATCTCATGCCTCAATTCATCATCAGCGGGGACATACCATCTGCCCTGGAAGCTGACGACCAGCTCGTCATCAAATTCCACATCATATCTTGATATAACACGGGCCAAATCAGAATCAGCTTGCTGAGCTTCTTTAATCTGCTGATACAAAGCTAAACCCAAAACCAAGCTAGCACAAACTGCCATTCTCGGATCGGCAGGAAACTCCACACTGAATGCCTCGCTCGGAAGTTGTTCCCACAATTTCCATTCATGAAGCAACAGATGATTGACTTGCACCTTCCTGCTCAGAGCATCAGCCACAACATTCATTTTACCCGGCTGTAGGAGAGTGTAAAGTCATAATCTTTCATGAATTCCATCCATCGCGTCTGCCTGAGATTCAGATCTTTCTAGGAGAATATATACTGTAAACTCTGATGATCAGTAAAAATATGAAATTTCTCACCATACAGATAATGTCTCCAGATCTTCAAGGCAAAAATAACTACAGCTAGCTCCAAATCATGCGTGGGATAATTTTCTTCATGCTGTTTCAATTGTCGAGATGCATATGCAATAACCTTACCATGTTGCATCAGCACTGCACCCAAACCCACTCGAGAAGCATCTATGCAAACAAGAAATCCACCCGAGTCGGAAGGCAAAGTCAACACTGGAGAAGAGGTTAATAGCCTTTTCAATTCAACAAAGCTAGCCTCACACTAATCCGACCAGACAAAAGGTACATCTTTACGAGTCAGTCTAGTCATCGGTGCTGCAATCTTCGCAAAATCCTGGATGAACCTGCGATAATACCCACCCAAACCTAGAAAGCTTCTAATCTCAGTGATCGTTCTCGGTCTCTGCCAACTCAAAATAGCTTCAATCTTTGCAGGGTCCACTGCCACTCCATCACCAGAAATCACGTGGCCAAGAAAATGAATTTCCCGAAGCCAAAATTCACACTTACTGAACTTCGCATAGAGCTCGTGATCTCTCAGAGTCTGCAGAACGATCTTCAAATGCTGTACATGATTATCATCAGAGGCAGAATAGATCAGAATATCATCAATAAAGATCACCACGAACTGATCAAGAAATGGATGAAAAATACGCTGCATTAGGTCCATAAAAGTTGCTGGGGCATTAGTCAATCCAAACGGCATTACCAGAAATTCAAAGTGACCATATTGAGTGCTGAAAGCTGTCTTCTCCACATCAGATTCCCGGATCCGCAATTGAAAGTAGCCAGACCGGAGGTCAATTCGTGAAAAGACAGTAGCAGACTGTAACTGGTCAAACAAATCATCAATCCTGGGAAGCGGAGATTTATTCTTGATAGTCACCTGATTCAGCTGCCTGTAATCAATACAAAGTCTCAGGCTTCCATCTTTCTTTTTCACAAACAACACTGGCGCACTCCACGGAGAAAAACTGGGGTGAATATAGCCTTTTCCAGCAATTCAAGTAGCTGTGCTTGCAGTACTTTAAGTTCAGCTGGAGCCATACGGTATGGTGCCTTTGCCAACGGGCCTGTACCAGGAATTAGTTCAATCACCATTTCAATCTCTCGCTCTGGAGGCAAGCCTGGCAACTCGTTAGGAAACACATCAGGGAACTCACAGACAACAGGAATATCACAGACATCCCGTCGTGGTTTTTCAACAGCAACCACAGAAGCTAAGAATCCCTGGCAACCTGCACTAAGCAACCTATAGGCTCGAATAGCAGAAATAATCATACGAGAAGAACTGGATCGAATACCTTGGAAATGAAAGGCTGATTTTCTTGGGGCTGAAAATAGACTTTCTTCGATCTGTAGTCAACCACAGCTCCATACTGCTCCAACCAATCCATTCCCAGAATAACATCATAATCTGCCAGCTGCAACGCATACAATCTTGCCGGCAACTGGTGATTATCAATCATCACAGGAGACTCTCCCAAACACAAAGGTGTAATCATGAAATCTCCAGAAGGCAATTCAACAAACATCTCACAAGACATCTCTGATGTCGGCTCCTCAATACATGCCAAGAAAGCCTCAGAAATAAAAGAGTGAGAAGCACGAGAATCAAATAAGACACGAGCTGAAAGACCATAAAGTATAATCGTACCTTCCACCAGATGGGACGCAACAGCTTCAGCTCTAGTCATATGAGAAACTTTGCCTTTCTACTTCTTCGATCCAGCTGAAGATTGCTGAGAAGACGCCGATGCTTGAGAATAGAACTGTTGTTCAGTTTGAGGGACAGGAGGAGGTCTAAATTGCGGCTGCTGAGGCTGAGAGAACTGAGGAGCTTGCAATTGCTTCGGCCTTAGCGGGCAATCCCGAACCACATGACCCGGCTGGTCACATCGAAAGCAAACAACAGGCAGGGAACACGGCTGGCCCTTATGATGACCACCGCATCTCCGACACGTCCATGGCTGACTGACAGCTGAACTCTGACGAGTCTGAGAAGAAGGTGTTGTCGTCTGCTGAACAGTATCTGTACCGGATGACGGCTGCTGGAAAAACCTTTTTTTCTTCTTGAACCTCTTAAACATGGTCTTAGAAGGAGAAGAAGCACTGCTAACCTCTGGTGCAACTGAGGGAACTCCTAACACGGGCGGTCGGTGAGCCTGCTGAGACTGCACTGCCGGCTGAACTGACCGTGCCTGAGGATACCCACCTGGTCTCACCATCTCCAGCTCAAGTGCCACAGCTGTCTGGCACGCACCATCTAGATCGGCAACATGACTTGCAATCAGGGGCATCTTCAACTCTGGCCTCAAACCTCGCAAGAATTGTTGAGTCTTTAACGCTTCATTTGCCAGCACATGGGGCGCATACTGACCCAATTCCAAGAACTTATTCCGATACTGAAGCATAGTCATACTACCTTGAGTCAGCTCCATAAATAGATACATTATAGCCATCTGCAAGCAAGCAAGAGTATAGGCACGCTCGAAAGCAGCAACGAACTCTGCCCAAGTGATCTGCCGAAGAGGTCTGGAATGAAAAGCAATCTGCCACTCGGCTTTCCACCACGTGATGGCTGTACCCTGGAGTTGAAAAGCGGCAAGCATAACCTTCTCATCTTCAGCGCTCTCCATAGACAGAAACACGCGTTCAATAGCATCCAACCATTGCCTCGCAACCTCTGGATCGGGCTGTCCATCGAAAGCAGGCGGATTGAACATAAGAAATTATTTCAAAGCCCTGCCTCGACTGCCAGGCACTTCAACCTGAGGAGCAACCATCGGCACTGGAGGAGGAACGACTGGAACAGCAGGAACAACGGGAACTACAGGAGGAGGTGCAGAACCACTATCTTCCCTGGGCGCATCTCGGGGAGCTCGAGGAACTCGAGGAGGTCTTCCTCGACGAGGTGACATCTTGCACTGCCGAAAAATAGAAAGCAATAGGAATCACATCAATCATGCAGAAAACAATCCTAAGCCAGTAATAGACAACACGAAGGACTAGCTCTGGACAAGTTGCAAATTCCAATTCCTTATACAAATCCTCAACTCCGCTCTGATACCAACTGTGACGACCCAGAGTTGAGGATACCGATATATCGATAACATCGATGCACCGATACCAAGAACTGGGGAAGCCACCCAAGAGGCTGATGAGGCCCCTGAAGGGTCAGTGAAGTTTGTCGAGGGGATGCATAACGAATTGCAATTTGGAACGCGCATATTACAATTAAGCAATAAAATTAAGACAAGTGCGGAAGCAATTCAAAAATAACCAGAGTGATATATATATAACTAGTCCAGAAGCACAAGAGTACTAGTCCAAGAAGTACAACAACGCGGGGCATACCCCGGCAAAAGTACAATAGAGCCTCACAAGGTGACCCGTCAACTGCTGGCAACTAAGCACAGTCTCCGAGCAACCTCACAAAACACCGGGAGACGGCGGGCGCGGCTCACCTGAAAGGAGAAGGGTGAGTCACAGCCAGACTCAGTAGGGGTCACGCGGATCCCTACCTCGCACTAAACAAACATGCATGCAAAGATAAAGGCAATAGGGCATGCATTTAAATAAATTAACAGGCATTGACATGAATAACTAATCACAAGAAAGCTGTAAACTCTATCCAAGCAGGTATACCAGCTAACACATGCCAATAATAATTAAATGCAAGCGACTGAAACTAAATCTACCAAACAGGATAAGCCTTAACCAATCTAAGTAGTAGGGAGTAGGACAACCACTGGAGCAGAAACCAGATCCGTCCACTGACGACTTACACTGCATCTCAAGCACTCGCAGTCGGTAAAATGACATGCTGAGCGCGTAAACAGTACCAAACCAAGTGACCAGTCAGAGTGACACTCATCAGTGTCAATCCACAGCCTCTGACCACGTGTGCACACACTGACTCTCCCCTGAGCCAGGCCCTCTAGCTAGTTTTCTCCCTCGGTAGGACGCTACCGTTGGCCGGGAGCCCACGGAACTAGCTTACAAACCGTGTACGGGAAACACCCCTCCGCTATCCCCAAACGGGTCGGTACTCAACAGACCTAGGGCAACAACAGTGGCTCCATTGCAAGGAAAGAAAAGCTACTCTATTGGGATTAAAAGCATGCTATTGTACAATAGAATAACCTAAACATGGCATATATACGTAAAGGAACGCTTAACGAATAGGCCGGCACCCATTTTAAACCAACAGACATGTGGCGGTCTGCTGCCCATGCGCTACAAGTGAGTAACGGTCGGGGACTGGCGCATTATATCAAGAATGACGCGTCCGCCCCTATCCGTTACATCCACCGAAGTTCCAGCCAAAACGAACGAAACAGAATGTAACGGTAGGGGCACAGCGCGTTAAATCAACTGTAACGCGTCGGACCCTCGCCGTTACATCCACCCGAGGCCAAAACCCACGCATAGCGTTCTAAAAACCATTAACAGGCGATATAACGCGCTCGCCCAGGCGCGTCGGGTTGACCTGACGGTCGGCCGACTGGCCGTCAGGCTCACCGCCTCACCCGGTCAACGCAGTTCAACGGGCGAGTAACGGATGGGAGCCCCACCGTTAATCTCAAAATAACGCCCCTTCAACGGGCCGTTATATAAAAATAACGCGCCTTCAAAGGACCGTCAGGAGTGTGACGGTTCCTGGAAGGACCGTCACACCACCTGGGACGCGGGCGGGTTTGGTTTGAAAACCGGTTCCCTCCCGGACGATGGAAATCATCGGGTAACGACGTAAAACCTGTTTCCTATCAAACCACACATCCCATACAACAGTATAATAGCTAAAAACATCACTGCAAAGCCCATAATGCATTAATCTCAAAAATTTAGGCTAAAACCCCACAAATAGAAAAATGAACATTATGCATGCTACGGGGTTCTAATCAAACGAACTAGCTACAGGAATTGATCCTAGCAAGTTCAGGAGTCCATCCCCCTACCTCTTGCAAGCCGAAACGGCCGGAAACGCCGCATGCACGGAGGAGGGTTCACGGAGCCTTCACACACTGTCCCACTCCCACGATCACCGAACCGTGCCGAAATGGGTACCCACCCGTTCCTCTCGACGCGAGGAATCCACTGGCACCAACCACGCTTCAATCCGAGGTCGTCTCGCCTGCTTTCTCTAGGAGAGGGGAGAGGGCGATCGAACGAAGAGAGAGAGAGAGAGCATGAGAGAAAGAGATCGACGGGGGAGAGAGAGAGAGTGTGAGGGTGAGGGATTAAAAGAAAAGAAAATAAAATTAAAATATATATAATATAATTATTATATATATTAAAATATTATTAATTTCTAATAACCCTCAATTAACTCCAAATAAATTCAGAAAAATACCAGGAAAATTCCTAAAAATACCGAAAATAGTCAGAAATTCCAGAACAAGTATTAGATCCAAACCACTAAGGATCCACTAAGGCACGAGCCTTACAGAAGCTCCCGAAGAGTGCCAAGGAACTCCCCCCAGCCCCACAACGCGACGACAGCCGGAGTTATCCCTCCGACTGCGAGAATTCGAGAGACGTTTCACAGAGCAGGAGCGCGCCCTACGCGCCTTGCAAAATGTCTCTCCGATAGAGGATGAGGAGAAATCTCGATTCTCAAATTACATCTTGAAGGCAGAGGTATCTCCCAGAACTTCTATTCCGACCTTCAAGTCCTACGACGGCCAAGGCGACCCGGTCGACCAGTTCAATAGCTTCGACACCCTGATGACCCTTCACGGAGCGTCCGACGCCATCAAGTGCCGAGCCTTTGCAACCACCCTGGTCCAAGGTGCCCAAGCATGGTTCCGGGCCCTCGCCCTCGGATCCATCTGGGACTTCAAGCAATTCAGGCAAGTATTCAAGGGGAGTTTCACCGGTAGCGGCCCCCCGAGGTCGGTAGCGGGGCTATTGGCTCTCAAATAGGCGCAAGGGGCGAAACTCCGGGCTTACATCAACTGATTCAAGTCGGAAGCCCTGAGAATCCCCCCCTTGGATGTAGCCTCGGCCATAACTGCGCTGACTGGGGGCACCCAGGATGAGAACCTCCGCCGCGAACTTGTCCTCCACCCTCCCTCGACCCTTGCCGAGCTAGTGACTCTAGCTTTGCGCCATGCCTAGTGCGAAGAAGTACTCAGCACATGCCGAGGCGCAACAGGCTCGGGTCGGGAGGTGGACAAGAAGCGGGCACTCGAGTCAAGCTCAGGCCAAAGAAAAAGGTGGAACCAAGACGGAGAGCACAAGGAGCCGTCTCAGAAGTACGAGCGGTACACTCCCTTAACCGCTCCGGTGTATGAGATATATGAAGACATCAAAGGCTCGGGCCTTCTCCACCAACCCGAGCCAATGAGGTTGAAAAACTGCAATCGCAGCAAGCATTGCCTGTTCCATAGTGACCACGGGCATCATACCGGTGATTGCCACCAGCTCCAGGATGAGATCGAGTGCCTCGTCCGCCAGGGACACCTATCCCAGTTCGTGGCTGGGCGTGAGGAAGACGGAGGCGCCCTAGAGGAAATCGACAACGCCCCTCGCGGGGTCCACATCAACGTCATCGCTGGAGGAGCTGCATCAGGAGGGGAATGTAGCAGAGGAAGGAAGCGTCATGCTGAGCGGGCGAGCCGAGCCGTCGAGCCTCCCAAGGCCCAGCCAAGTGAGCCCCAGGTCATAGTCTTCTCCGACCAAGATCTGGAAGGGCTGACCACCCCGCATGACGACGCCCTAGTCATATCGGCCACAATAAACCATTGTAACATATATAGAATTCTAGTTGACAATGGAAGTGCCCCTGATGTATTATCTTACGAATGTTTCCTTAAGATGGGGGAGAATCCATCTAAACTCCGTCCGATCCGAACCCCCCTTTGCGGGTTCAATGGCCAGGCCACTTATCCCGAGGGAGCCCTAAGCCTGCCAGTTACTCTTTGCACCCCACCCAAAATCATTACGGTCATGGTGGACTTCATAGTGATCAAGGGTATGATAGCATACAACGTAATCTTCGGCCGAGAAATCCTTAGCCGAACGAAAGCAGTGCCCTCTACCTATCACCAAAAGATGAAGTTCCCCACCAAAAATGGGATGGGGGAAGTCCGAGGTAACCAGGCGACGGCCAGAAGGTGCTATAATATCTCGATTGAATCCACAAGGCCGGACGGGAAGAACAAGGGTCCCCGGGAAGTCGAGGAAAAACCCGCAACCTCCGAGCCTGGAGGCGAGCTGCTAACGGTTTTCCTAAACGACGACCCGACCCTAGGAGTAAAGATTGGAGACGACCTACCATCTGAGGTTCAGCAGCAATACAAAGAGTTTCTTTCCGTGTATACCTGAGTCTTTGCATGGTCTGATGATCAACTCTCCGGAATACCGGAAGAGACGGTAATGCATAAGCTCAACCTCGACCCGACCGTGAAGCCCGTACAACAGCGCAGAAGGAAGCACGCGTCAGAGAAGCAGGCGATCATCAAGGAGCAGGTCACCAAGGGGCAAAATACTAGTCTTTTTAAACCGGTCCTGTACCCGACGTGGCTGGCTAACGTCGTCTTGGTGCCAAAAGCTTCGGGAAAGTGGCAAATGTGCGTGGACTTCACCGACTTGAACAAGGCCACACCAAAGGACTGCTATCCATTACCGAGCATCGACCAACTGGTTGATTCAACCTTGGGCAACGAAATACTCAGTTTCCTGGACGCCTATTAAAGTTACCACCAAATCAGAATGGATCCAGAAGACGTCGAGAAGACCGCCTTTATTACCGACTTCGGCGTATACTGCTACACCCGGATGCCTTTCGGGTTGAAGAACACTGGAGCCACGTACCAGAGGCTGGTCAATCATATGTTCGCAGGACAGCTCGGTCAGAACATCGAGGCCTATATTAACGACATGCTCGTCAAGTCCCCCAAGGCCGAGGATCACTTCGCTGATCTAGCTGAGACCTTCAACACCCTCCGGAGGTACAATATGAAGCTCAATCCCACCAAGTGCGCCTTCGGAGTAACATTCGGGAAGTTCCTGGGTTTCTTAGTCATCCAGCGTGGGATCGAGGCCAAACCCGACAAGGTCCAGGCCATCCTGCACATGCACCCACCCACCTGCATCAAAGACGTCCAATGCCTCACTGGGCACATCGCCGCGCTCAGTAGATTCCTGTCCCGCATGACCGAACGATGCCTACCCTTCTTCAAGTTGTTGAGGGGGTCCAAAATGGCATCTACTACGTTCATATGGGACGAGGAATGCCAAAGGGTGTTCGCCGAGCTTAAGGAGTTCCTGGCTTCGCCCCCAGTGCTTTCCAAGCCTGTCCTAGGTGAAGCCTTGTATCTCTATCTCTCGGCGACTCCATCTACAATTAGGTCGGTCCTGGTCAAAAATAACTCGGGAGTCAAGAGACCGGTCTACTACACCAGTAAGGTGCTCAACGAGGCTGAAAGAAGCTACCCCACAACCGAGAAACTCGTACTAGCGTTGGTTACCTCAGCCAAGCGCCTCCGACTCTATTTCCAAGGGCATTCCATCACCGTGCTGACCGGTGAACCTTTGAAGAGGATCCTCGCTCACCATGAAGCCTCAGGATGCCTCGTCAAGTGGGCCATCATGCTCGGGGCCTACGATATATCATACCGGCCTCGCTCGGCTATCAAAGAACAGGCACTCACTGACTTCATCACCGAGAGCACTATCCCGACCGAAGAAAAATCTCCGTCCGCGTCTGGGCCAACCTGAGAACTGTTCGTCGACGGATCCTCCAACTCGGCCGGAAGCGGCGCTGGAATCCTCCTGAAGTCCCCCGAGGGAGCAAAGCTACAATACGCCATGAAGTTCAACTTCCAGGCGTCCAACAACGCCTCAGAGTACGAAGCCCTTATCTCGGGAGCTCGCATGGCCCGGTGACTGGGGGCTGAGCGAGTCAGAATTCACACTGACTCCCAACTAGTCGCTAGCCAGGTCAACGGCGATTACGAAGCTCGAGAAGCACCGATGATCAAATACCTCCAGCTGGTCAGAGCCGTGGCACAACAGTTCGAGAGTTTTGAGGTAGTTCAAATAGCTCGGGAAGAAAACTCTCGAGCGGATGCCCTCTCTCGGCTGGCCTCCTCTCTTGACCCCGAGGGTACTCGATCGGTCCTTCTCGAAGAGCTAGAGCGACCGAGCATCGATTCGGAGCTCCTGGCTATTGACCAGGCCTCCCCAAGCAACTAGCGCACCCCCTACTTGTTGTGGCTCCAAGACTCTCAAGAGCCTCCCGACCCCCGGGAAGCCCGAAGATTGAAGTACCAAGCTCGGTGATTCATCATCCTGGACAGCGCTCTCTACTGAAGATCCTTCTCCGGTCCTCTCCTGAAGTGCCTCAGTACTGATGAAGCCAACCGAGTGATTCAAGAAGTTCACGAAGGCCTGTGCGGAGCGCATTTGGGAGGAAGGTCACTCGCTAGGATCTTGCTACGGCAAGGTTATTGGTGGCCCACTCTGCAGCGTGACTGCTCGACCTACGTACAGCACTGCGACTGATGCTAGTGATTTGACCACTTAGTCCATCAGCCAGCAACGGAGCTCGTTACCCTAGCCGAGCCATATCCTTTCGCTCGTTGGGGAATCGACATCCTCAGGCCGTTCCCCACGGCTCAAGCCCAGAAGAAGTTCATCATCGTCGCCATCGACTACTTCACCAAATGGATCGAGGCCGAAGCCACAGCAAGAATCACCGAGACAGTCGTCTGGAGTTTCGTCTGGAAATCGATCATCTGTCGCTACGGCATCCCCGGAGTGATAGTGAGTGATAATGGTCAACAATTTGATTCTCGTTATTTCTGAGACAGATGCGCCGACCTAAACATTCACAATCACTTTACCTCGGTCGCCCACCCTCAGGCTAACGGACTGGTCAAAAATGCCAACAAGATTATCTTAAAAGGCATCAAGACCAGGCTCGGCAAAGCCAAGGGTAGCTGGCTTGAGGAATTGCCGAACGTACTTTGGTCACACAGAACGACTCCCAGAACGGCAACTGGTGAAAGTCCCTTTCAGTTGGTGTACGGCGCCGAGGCCGTTATCCCATTGGAGATTGCCAATCCCTCCCTCCGAGTCATCTGTTTCTCCCACGAGGCAAACGACTAGAAATTGCTCGAAAACCTCGACCTAGCAGATGAGCTCCGAGATATTGCCAGCATCCGAGCAACGAAATATCAACGCCGCCTCACTCGATACTACAACGCCAAAGTCCGAGATAGACACTTTCAACCGGGAGATTTCATCCTCAGGAAAGCCGAAGCCTCTCGACCACTTGAGGCGGCGGGCGAGCTATCCCCTAATTGGGAAGGCCCCTACCGAGTAGTCGAGATGCTCGGGAAAGGAGCATACCGGCTATCCACGATGGAAGGTGTAGTGCCCCAGAATAATATATATATATATATATATATATATAACTTTTGAATTATAAAATAATTTCCTAGAATTTATAAAGGCCTAAATAAATTAACAAAGGATTATTGGATTAATAAGTCATTATAAGGCTCAATTAGGCTAATTAGTTAACCTAGCCTCTCTAATTATTATCTAATAGGTTAATGGACTAAGCCCATTAAGTTTGGCCCATATTCTAGAAGGGTAATTAGCTTATTCACGTATTTTAAGGATAAATACTAATTATATAAGATAATTATGTGGATAAACGAATAAAAGAGTTTGATTAAATTAAAACACTATATACGTTGAATGTAACGGTCTATCGAGCGACCGCCACAGCCATGTAACGCACCTAGACACGACCGTTACATCCTGTAGATTTCGTAAGGTGAGGAAATTGTAAAAAGATTAGAATTTTAGGATCTTATTTATAAGAGATCGACTTAGGGAAGCTTATAACATTACTAAGGACTCTTAGGGATTAGGTTCTGGCAATTAAAAACTCTAGAATCGATCTAATCTTCAAACTCTAGCCAAAACCCTATAAATAGGACCTAGTTCTGAACTGAGCGACCCTTACTTTTGGCTCGTGAAGAATCAAGGTAAGGAGTCATAATTTCGGGTAAGTTCTTTAGAAGCTTTTATTTATAATACATTAGACTAATGGTTCTCCAAATTTCATGCTAGGAGATCAAGCAACCAAGGAGATAGAAGCTTTCAAAGTTGCTGGTTCGACCTCAGCAGTCCAGGAATCTGAACGCAAGTCCCCTGAAGATCCAGAGATTAGGACATCTAAACGAGGTAATTAGAATTCAATCCTTTAGAACTTTTTGTTCCTAATAGTTTCATCTTCTTACCCTCAAAATTTCACATCCTTAGGTCAAGAGGTTGAGGAAATAGAGCAGATTGAAGTTACTGATTTATCACAAGAAGTATAAGGGACTAAGGGTAGTACCTAGCATCAAATTCAAAGTTTAAAGGTCTTAGAAGAAATAGGTTATCTCATGATTGGCAAAAATAATTGTTAGGAATGAAAGCCCTCTGATTGTGCTTGATTTCATGCATTGTAGACTAAGAATTTCATGATTTCCTAGTTTTATACATTCATGCATCTCTTAGCCTTAAATGGAAATAAAAAGGTATTATCTTGTCTATTCACGAAACCCTTGCATATAGTAGGCCTATGCATCGTTATCAAGACTAGGACAGTGGTAATATGTTGATTTCTAGGCATGTTATGTTTTCATAAACCTTTACTTAGTTTACTGCTAGTAGATTCTCTGACGCACCAACGTAAGATCGTCACATGAATGTAACGGCCTTACGATAGACCGTCACACCCTGTTGTGTTTTATTGTTCTATTATCTCTGACGCACCCTAGCAGGAGCGTTACACCACTATAACAGCCCCTCAATAAACCGTCACAAGCATTGTAACGCGCCTATCCTAGATCGTCAGACCCTTGTGTTCTGCCAGCCCAAGGCAGAATAATAACAAGTTAAGTTTACTTATAAATAAGCGAGATAGCTAAGATGGACCTATTATCATGACTTCAAGTTTAGTTACTGATTCATAATCAAATTGTATGATTAATGTGTCTTATGTAATTTTAAGATATGCTACTTTCATTGGCTAAAACTCTATAATTTTGTATTCAAAATCATGATTTTCCAAGGTTGTATTGACGGAGTTTTATCTTGGTTTCACATTGTTACACATTCTTCTTTATCTATAGAGTCATTTCTTTAAGTATATGGCGCATATTCTGGTATGTTATCCATTAGTTCACATTGCACTATAGGAACATTATTCTTGGACATGAGGACCTCTCTATTGGATATTCCTTCCAATGGACTAGGAAATCTTGTTGCAAGGTCATCGTAATTCTCTGCGAGCTTGGGGTTCCCACTAGGACGCCGAGTTGGTTGTACCATTAAAGCCCATTGATTAGATTACACTATCGATATTTTTGGTTATCAGTAATGTAACGGCTCTATGTTGGATCGTCAAGCACAAGTAACGGCCCAATATACAACCGTCACAGTTAAATGAGTCCACTTACTGTTTCTGGATTTAGTCATTCTAGCACATCAACTCTAGACTGTCACATCATGTAACGGCCCAGTACACCACCGTCACACTGCTTGAGTATTTTAACCCAAGGTAGACCAAGGGTTGATATTCCAAGCTTTCTAGATGGACTATTGATGATCTAAAACTTATCATATTGATCAAGAAACCTAAAATAATGAATGAAAAATAAAGAATGTACCGTTATGCTGCCGATTTATTTCCATAAGCATAACCTTACTTAAGTCATTCTTGATTTCTCATGATTTTTATTAAAGCATTCATTCATTGAATTATTGTTATCATGAGCTTATTGAACTTATTACATTCTTGGCCATACTTTATTGTTACATGCGTGGAAAAAGTTTGATTTATACTTGAAGATGCGATCGAGCACTGATTATGTTCAAGGGCTCTATGCTAGTCCCCTCGGCTGATTATCAGAAATATACTATTATAAACCATGGGTATGATGCCACTAGCGTCGCATTGCGCTTAGAGTACTTTCTCTATAAATAAGTGAAAATCCACAATACGACATGACATGACATTCTTGTACATGACTTAATTTCTTACTTGATATTCTACAAAAAAATTCACGAAGTACTTGCTCATCAGCAAAAGGTACTACAATGATGATTATGTGGCTTGCTAGTACATTCTCGATACATTCTTGTTCATGAAAGGCCAATATCATGTTCTTGTTACATTCTTGCTAGTTCGTACTTGCTCTCATTCTAACTTACTTGATCGTCTTGTTACTTTGGTTTAATCGCGTGATTGATCGCATTCGCATGATTTTTACCTTATTCTTTAGAGCTAAATTGTTAATTACTTTAATAGTGCATTCATGTTGATGCGAAGATACCTACTGAGAAAGTGTGCTCATTACCTATTTCCAATCTTTTCAGGAGATGGAAGTGATTCGAATTCGGATTCGGGTTATACAAGTAGCGGGTCCGAGAGCGAATGAAAGTATTGTCAAGATGAGAGTGAAGACTTAGGAAGTCTAAATTGCTTAGATTGAGTCTATGTAATTTTCCTATTTCTTGAGTCTAGTACATAATGGAAATTGAATTAGTGGCTGTACTTGCATTAGTAATGAAATAAAGTTGAAGTTCGAATATATATATATATATATATATATATATATATATATATATATATATATATATATATATATTATGCAATTACATTTGTGTGTGTGATTGTATTACGCTCTGGTCGTTCTTGCTTGCAAGAGACTTACCATGCCGGCTGTCCGCGCTCCCCGAGTTAGTCTTCCGCTGTAATAAAGGCTCGAGGCGTGACAGTTAAGTTGCTATCAGAGCCTAAGTCTCAAGACTTAGGAAGAAGAGTCATGGCATAGGAAAAGTCCAAGGTTTAAGGACCCCTACCTATGAACTAAGGATGAAATTTCCATACCCATGTGAGAATTGGGTAGAGCCCGGGATAAGATAATTAATTAGCTTTAAGATTGATTTTTTTTCATTCCAATTTTATGAGAAATAACAAGTTGTTATTTTCTCTCAGGTACCTTATCTTACGAATGGCTCATCGCGTAGATTGGGATGGCATGCAACAAACAGTTGTCGGCCTTACTCAGGCATTACAAACCATAGCGCAAGGTGGCGCAGGGTCAAGGGCTGGTGACCTACATCGCAATTTCTGGAGTTTAAATCCTCCACGATTCTATGGTTCTTCTAATCCCGGTGAGGCAGAGAACTGGATAGATGAAATGAATAGTATATTTGATGTTATCCAATGCACCGATCATGAGAAGGTGCGTCTTGCAACCTTTCAACTTAACAAAGATGCTCGCACATGGTGGAAGTCAGTTCCGGCACCTCCGGCCGATGCACCTGATACATGGGACGGTTTTCTTACCCTATTCCGTGCCAAGTACTTTTCGGAGCACGTAAAGGAACGAAAGGCTATGGAGTTCGCCACTCTTTGGCAAGGAATGATGACGGTTGCCGAATATGAACTGTAATTCTCAAGGCTAGCACCGTATGCATCACATCTAATCAGTACCGATTTATTAAAGGCGAATCGGTTTATGGACGGGTTACGTCCCGGTTTCATCCAGCAGCTCGGGATTCAAAACATCCGTAATTATGCGGAGATGATTCTGCGAGCGTATTTATGTGAAAGGACCTTAGAGAAGGTCGAAAAATTGAAAGGGAAAGAGAAGAATCAAGCCGACGCTTAGATCGGCGTTATAAGAAAGAAAAGTTCAGCATCACGTAGCCTTACAAGAGCCGTAATAGTAAGAAGAGATCCAGAAATGGGAATGGTGGAAGTTCCCATAAGCAAAAGAAAGTCAAGGAGGAGAAGGAGTAGGTCACCACGGCTTGCACATTTTGTGAAAAATTCGGCCATTCAGCTGAGGAGTGTTGGAAGCACCTTGGCGCTTGTTTACGTTGTGGAAGCAGGGAGCATCGCATGCCGGAATGCCCCCTTATGAAGGACCAGTCATCTGGTAATGGACGCAGGAGGCAGGCTAGCCTCAATGCTGTTCTAGAAGAAGAGGAAGCGCCTAGGGATGATAGGCTTATGGAAGGTACTCTTCAAATCTGTTCTCGTCCTGCATTTGTGCTATTTGATACTGGTGCCTCTCATTCTTTCATCTCCACTACTTTTGCTAAAATATTACCAATCGCATCAATTCCCTTACCTTCAGATCTTGCTATTTCCACACCCTTAGGTTCTGGAACAAAGCTTACCGACTATTATCCTGATAGCGAAATGATAGTAGAGGGTCACAATCTCCCCGCAACCTTAGTATGCCTTAACATGAAAGGTTATGATGCCATTTTAAGGGTAGATTGGCTTGTAGATCATGATGCTTATATCAATTGCCGAAATAGGATTATATCCTTTCGAAAGCCCGATCTTCTGAGATTCTCTTTTCTTGGCATCAAGTACAAGAAGCATCCTACTATCATATCTTCTCTTCACGCTTACAAACTTATCTCACAAGGATGTGAAACTTTTCTTGCTTCTGTCATTATTGCCGAATCCAAGGAGATTATCTTAGCAGACATCCCTATTGTAAATGAGTTCCCAGACGTGTTTCCATCTGAATTACCCAATTTACCGCCCGAGAGGGAAGTGAACTTCACTATTGAACTCATTCCAGGAGCAGCACCTATTTCTATAGCCCCTTACAGGATGTCCCCCACATAGCTTAAGAAATTGAAGAAGTAGTTGCAGGAGCTTCTGGATAAGGGCTTCATTAGACCTAGCACATCCCCGTGGGGTGCGCCTGTCCTATTTGTCAAAAAGAAGGATGGTTCTCTCAGGCTATGCATCGATTACCGGCGACTGAATCATCTTACAATTAAAAACAAGTATCCATTACCGCGTATTGATGAGCTCTTCGGTCAGCTTTCATGAGCAGAATATTTCTCTAAGATAGACCTCAGATCAGGTTATCATCAGCTTAGAATTAGAGGACATTTATAAATTGGCTTTTCGAAGTCGTTATGGCCACTATGAATTTGTAGTGATGTCTTTTGGGTTAACTAATGCCCCAGCAGCATTCATGCAACTTATGAACAATATTTTCCAGCCATATCTGGACCAGTTCATTGTCATCTTCATTAATGATATCTTGATATATTCCAAGACAAAAGAGGAACATGAACAGCATTTGAAAATAGCTTTACAAACACTTGGAGAACACAAGCTTTATGCCAAACTCAATAAGTGTGAATTCTGGCTCGAGGAAGTCTCATTCCTAGGCCACATTATTTCAAAAGAAGGTATTATTGTGGATCCCCTTCTAAGGTAGAAGCTGTCAGAAATTGGAGCTGGCCAACGACTGTATCAGAAGTAAGAAGCTTTCTGGGTCTAGCTGGTTATTATAGAAGATTCATTAAGAACTTCTCAAAGATAGCAGTTCCTTTAACTAGACTCACAAGAAAAGAAAATCCTTTTATCTGGTCAGAGGAATGTGAGAAGAGTTTCCAAACTCTTAAGAATCATCTTACTACAGCTCCTATTCTATCACTACCGATGGAAGGTGGTGGATTCAAAGTGTATACGGATGCGTCTGACATTGGCTTAGGATGCGTTCTCATGCAGAATGGAAAAGTAATCTGTTATTCTTCGAGACAATTAAAACGTCATGGGGAAAACTATCCCGTACATGATTTGGAATTGACAACGGTTATTTTTGCCTTAAAAATTTGACGTCATTATCTTTATGGAGAAAAGTTCACGGTCTACTCGGACCACAAAAGCTTGAAATAATTATTCTCTCAAAAGGAGCTTAACATGAGGTAGAGGAGGTGGTTAGAATATCTCAATGACTTTGATTTTGCTATTCAATATCATCCTGGCAAGGCTAATGTTGTAGCAGATGCACTCAGCAGAAAACCAATGTGTATGCTATCAAGTCTTATGATAAGTGTAACTAACCTTGTTCCTCAATTCGCTCAGTTGAACTTAGATATTGACATAAAGGAAGAAGATTATTTCATAGCTAATATCGAGCTCAACCTACATTGATAGAAGATCTGGTCAAGCTGCAAAATGATGATCCTATATTACTGGAAATTAAAGCCAATATTGAACAAAGGCCGGAATTTTCTATTTCCAATGACGGAAGATTGTTATTTAAGGGCCGAATATGTGTACCAGGTCATGAGGCTACGAAGAAACTAATCCTAGATGAAGCGCATAATTCCAAATGCATAATTCATCTAGGAGGAACAAAGATGTATCAATCTCAAAAGAAATTTCTGGTGGCCCAATATGAAGAGAGAGATAACTAATTTTGTGTCCCGTTGTCTCACCTGCCAACAAGTAAAAGTAGAACATTTTAGACTCGCAGGTAAATTACACTCCTTGAGTATTCCCGAATGGAAATGGGAGAGTATATGGATGGACTTTATTATGGGTTTACCTAAGACCAGAGGTGGACACGATGGAATATGGGTAATCATAGACTGATTGACTAAATCCGCACACTTCATACCAATAAAGAGTCGATGGTCTGTGGACATTCTAGCAGCATTATACATAAAGAAGATTGTCAAACTACATGGTGTCCCAGTCACTATTATATCTGATAGAGATCCTCGATTCACATCACAATTCTGGAAGGGTCTACAACATTCACTAGAGACTAGATTAAATTTCAGCACAGCTTTTCATCCACAAATAGATGGTCAAACGGAAAGAACGAATCAGGTAGTAGAAGATATGCTCAGGGCTTGTGCTATCGACTTTGGAGGTAGTTGGTATGATCACTTACCTCTAGTAGAGTTTGCATATAACAATAGCTATCAGGCTAGCATACGAATGACACCTTTTGAAGCCTTATATGAAAAAAGCTATCGATCACCAATATGTTAGAATGAAATAGGGGAAAAGCAATTTCTAGGCCCCGATCTCATCAGGGATTCTACAGAGAAGATCAAGCTCATTCAAGAAAGAATGAAAATGACACAAGATAGGCAAAAGTCTTATGATGACAATCGAAGACGTGACTTGGAGTTTCAGGTAGGAGACCATGTGTATCTCAAGGTTTCTCCAGGTCGTGGTATTCAGAGATTTGGCATTAAGGGCAAACTAACTCCAAGATTCATTGGTCCGTTTGAAATTCTCGAAAGGGTCGGTGAAGTAGCTTATAGACTGGCTTTACCTCCACAATTAACAGGAGTTCATGACGTATTTCACGTCTCTATGCTGAAGAAGTATGTATATGATCCTGACCATATTATCACTTATGACAATCTGGAGATTCAGAAGGATATGATGTACGAGCAAATGCCAATAAAGATTCTGGAACAGGAAATGCGTCAACTAAGAAATAAAGTTATTCCTATGGTCAAGATTCAATGGAAGAAAATATGGCCATATAAAGCAACATGGGAAACCGAAGCAGCCATGCAGAGAAGATTTCCAGAATTATTCAACTGTAAGTACACTCTCCATAATCCATGTATTAAATTTGGGGACCAAATTCTCTTAAGTGGGGGAGGGTGTAAGACCCCAGAATTTTTATAAATTATTCTTGGAATATTTAATTATTTTCAGGAATTTATAAAGGCCTAAATAAATTAATAAATAGAATATTAGATCAATAAGTCATTATAAGGCCCAATTAGGTTAAATAATTAACCTAGCCTATTTAAAGATAATCCAAAAGGTTAATGGACCAAGCCCATTAAGTTTGGCCCATGTTCTAGAAGATTAATTGACTTATTCACGTATTTTAAACATAAATACTATTTTTATAGATAATTATAAGGATAAATGAACAAGAGAGTTTTATTTAATTGAAACTCTGTATACGTTTGGTGTAACGGTCTATCGGGCGACCACCACAGCCCTGTAACGTGCCATGCTGGATGCGTTATACTCTGTTAGTTCCGTGAAAGGAAGAACGAGCAAAAAGATTAGAACTTTGGAATCTTATCTATAAGAGATCGACTTGGGAGAACTTATAACATTACCAAGGACCTTTAAGGATTAGGTTCTGGCAAATTACGGACTCTATAATCAATCTAATCTTCAAAACCCTATAAATAGGACCTAGTTCTAAACTGAACGACCCTTACTTTTGGCTCGTGAAGAATCAAGGTAATGAGATATAATTTCAGGTAAGTTCTTTAGAAGATTTTGTTTAGTATACTTTAGACTAATAGTTCTCCAAATTTCGTGCTAGGAGATCAAGCAACCAAGGAGATACAAGCTTCCAAAGTTGCTGATTCAACCTTAGCAACCCAGGAATCTGAACGCAAGTTCCCTGAAGATCTAGAGATTAGGACGTCTAAACGAGGTAATTAGAGTTCAATCCTTTACAACTTTTTGTTCCCAATAGTTTCATCTTCTTACCCTCAAAATTTCACATCCTTAGGTCAAGAGGCAGAGGAAATAGAGCAGATTGAAGTTGCTGATTTATCACAAGAAGTACAAGGGACTAAGGGTAGCACCTAGCATCAAATTCGAAGTTTAAAGGTTTTAGAAGAGGTAGGTTATCTCATGATTGGCAAAAATAACTTGTTAGGAATAAAAGCCCTCTGGTTGTGCTTGATCTCATGCATTCTAGACTAAGAATTTCATGATCTAATAGTTCTATACATTCATGCATCTCTTAGCCCTAAATGGAAATTAAAAGATATTATCATGTCTATTCACTAAACCCATGCATATAGTTGGCCTATACTTCGTTATTATGACTAGGACAGTGGTAGGATTTTGATTTCCAGGCATGTTATGTTTTCATAAACCTTTACTTAGTTTACTGCCAGCAGATTCTCTGACGCACCAATGTAAGACCGTCACATGAATGTAACGGCCTTACGATAGACCGTCACACCCTGTTGTGTTTTATTGTTCTATTGTCTCTGATGCACCCTAGCAGGAGCGTTACACCACTGTAACGGCCCCTCGATAAACCGTCACAAGCACTGTAACGCGCCTATCCTAGACCGTCAGACCCCTGTGTTCTGCCAGTCCAAGGCAGAATAATAACCAGTTAAGTTTACTTATAAATAAGCTAGATAGCTAAGATGGACCTGTTATCATGACTTCAAGTTTAGTTACTGATTCATAATCAAATTACATGATTATTGTGTCTTAGGTTATTTTAAGATATGCTACTTTCATTGGCTAAAACTCTATAGTTTTGTATTCTAAATCATGATTTTCTAAGGTTGTATTGATGGAGTTTTATCTTGGTTTCACATTGTTACACATTCTTGTTTATCTATAGAGTCATTTCTTTAAGTATATGGTGCATATTCCGGTATGTTGTCCATTACTTCACATTGCACTATAGGAACATTATTCTTGGACATGAGGACATCTCTATTGGATATTCCTTCCAATGAACTAGGAAATCTTGTTGCAAGGCCTCCGTAATTCTCCGCGAGCCTGGGGTTCCCACTAGGACGCCGAGTTGGTTGTACCATTAAAGCCCATTGATTAGATTACACTATCGATGTTTTTGATTATCAGTAATGTAACGACTCTATGTTGGACCGTCAGGCACAAGTAACGGCCCAATATACAACCGTCACAGTTAACTGAGTCCAATTACTGTTTCTGGATTTAGTCGTTCTAACGCATCAACTCTAGACCGTCACATCATGTAACGGCCCAGTACACGACCATCACGCTGCTTGAGTATTTTAACCCAAGGTAGACTAAGGGTTGATATTCCAAGGTTTCTAGGTGGACTATTGATGATCTAGAACTTATCATATTGATCAAGAAACCTAAAATAATGAATGGAAAATAAAGAATGTACCGTTATGCTGCCGATTTATTTCCATAAGCATAACCTTGCTTAAGTCATTCTTGATTTCTCATGATTCTTATTAAAGCATTCATTCATTGAATTATTGTTATCATGAGCTTATTGAACTTATTACATTCTTGGCCATACTTTATTGTTACATGCGTGGAAAAAGCTTGATTTATACTTGAAGATGCGATCGAGCACTGATTGTGTTCAAGGGCTCTATGCTAGTCCCCTCGGCTGATTGTCGGAAACATACTATTATAAATCATGGGGTATGATGCTACTAGCGTCGCATTGCGCTGGGAGTACTTTCTCTATAAATAAGTGAAAATCCACAATATGGCATGACATGACATTCTTGTACATGACTTTCTTGCTTGATATTCCACAAAAAATTCATGAAGTACTTGCTCATCAGCAAAAGGTACTAGAGTGATGATTATGTGGCTTACTAGTACATTCTCGTTATATTCTTGTTCATGAAAGGCCAATATCATGTTCTTGTTACATTCTTGCTAGTTCGTACTTGCTCTCATTCTAACTTACTTGATCGTCTTGTTACTTTGGTTTAATCACGTGATTGATCACATTCGCATGATTTCTACCTTATTCTTTAGAGCTAAAATGTTAATTACTTTAATAGTGCCTTCATGTTGATGCGAAGATACCTACTGGGTAAGTGTGCTCATTACCTATTTCCAATCTTTTCAGGAGATGGAAGTGATTCGAATTCGGATTCGGGTTATACAAGTAGCGGGTCCGAGAGCGAATGAAAGTATTGTCAAGGTGAGAGTGAAGACTTAGGAAGTCTAAATTGTTTAGATTGAGTCTATGTAATTTTCCTATTTCTTGAGTCTAGTACATAATGGAAATTGAATTAGTGATTGTACTTGAGTTAGTAATGAAATAAAGTTGAAGTTCGAATATATATATATATATATATATATATATATATATATATATATATATATATATATATATATATATATATATATATATTGTGCAATTGTATTTGTGTGTGTGATTGTATTACGCTCTGGTCGTTCTTGCTTGCAAGAGGCTTACCATGCCGGCTGTCCGCGCTCCCCGAGTTAGTCTTCCGCTGTAATAAAGGCTCGGGGCGTGACAGGCTTCGAGCCTACGAAAGTAGAGGGGATGGTTGCCAAGCCCATGGGTACTACGCCACCATTCATATGGCCTAGGCGACTGGGAATCCATGGGACACGATGAACTATAGGACGGGCATGGATGAAGCTAAATGTAATTTGAATGAGACAACCTAGACCTAACCAATAACCAGTACATGGCGGAGGTATGATCCGAAGATCGAACTCACGCAAGTGTGCTACCTTCCCAATAGGCGTAACCTATCGTTCCGGGAACACCTTTTGATATACCGTGTATTGGATGCAATGCGACCCTAGGACAAGACGACCCTAGACTTATACCACGTTGTGATAGACTACCCTAGACTCAAACCACGCTCTGATACCAAACTGATGCGGGATGACATGCGACTTGAGACCAATTTGGAAGCGAACCCGAGACTCTAGGCAAGCTCGCGACTCATCCCTAGCAAGAGAAGCGTGCGGCTCTACGCGGTTGAGAAACTGACAGTGTGTCAAGGGTATTCGACTCTTTCACGTGCTCGGATCGAGTCACGGGACGGTCACGCTCACTCACTCTCACAGCGGTGATAAAAATTTATCGAGCTAGATATCCTATCACTCACTAGCAGCAGCAAATAAACACATACGAAGTAAGCAAATGCCGAGGGAGATAGAGGTGATACATCCACGCTCTGGGCGTGGGGAAGACGATCCCGGCCAAGACCCATACTCCAGGTATAGTAAATAATCAATAAATTACAACAATGAATTTTATGCACACTCCACGTAGGGAGGTAAAGGGCGACAACAATGACCCGGGAGTACTGATCTCGGGTTGACGGGCAGCAAGCTGGAAGCGCTTTCGGGCCGCCCCACAGGATAGCAAGCAGGTTCGGCTATTGGGACGGCGGCGTCCGGGCGTCTCCTTGCTGCGTTGGCTGGCTGGAACATTGCTCGAGTGTCCTGGTCAATCCCCGGGGGTGGCGATCGCAGGATCAGAGCCAGGATATTTATTGGGATTTAACTCCCAACACTGCCTCGCAATCCTGTCTCAGGACAGACCTACGCGACTCGACGACATCGGCTCCTGTGCCCAGATCCGACGTCAGATCAGAGCGAGGATGGCACCATTGCGAAGAGGACTTGAAGAGCTACAACATAAATGAAATTCAAGACCATCCAACAGCCAGATCATCCATGAAAAACACTATGCTTTGTAGTTATTTCTGGCTCGGAATCCAGATCAAGTAGGACAGAGTGAGATCTGCCTGAAAATGAATTTTGACCAAAGGGAATTCGATGGATCTTGATCTTGGGGATTTTATAAGTGAGAGCGGGAGATGTAAGGATCACACACAAATATTTTGGTATTTTTCTGAGATGGTTTTGGGGTTGGAAAAATTCATGGATCTGGGTTCTGTCTCACAGATCTACCGATAGGCAGACTGTTAGGGGTGGAATGAAATGACTGGGAAGGGGGGCAAATGGGGGCTGATTGACATAAAAATTAAACTGGGGGGTGAGGAACGACGGGGGGAACAAACCCTCAAAATTTGAGGTCGCTCAGACGGCTGGATTGGGAGAACCAACCTTATCTTTGATCTTCTGTCCTGGATCTCAAAATCCTGGACTGTAGGACATAGATCGGGTTGTGGCGGCTCCAATGGCGGCGGCGGTGGCGGTGGCTGAGCTTCACACTCAGGGGGAGGGATAGAACTTGGAATCACTCCAAGATTTGGGGCATCACACCCTAGATCTACTGCAATCTCTGTTGCAAAGGGAGGAAGAGAGAGGAGCACCCTTGGGCAATTGCGACAAATGCTTTTTTTCTTCTCATTAATTCTATGAAAATAATGAAATACAAGGGTTTTATAACACTAGCTAAAAGACCTAAATTAACCTCAGATCTAGGGTTATGGAGGGGAAATTAGGGGATAGGAAATTCTCCTCCCATGTGGTCCAAATAACACAATAATAAAAAACTAAAAGGGGGGGCGCCCTCTTCAAGTGGGCAAGTGGCCAAGTTGGAATTTTTCACTTGGTCAATATTCTCCCATGGACCAAAGACCAACCCCTGTGGGCCCTAGATGCTAGGTGGCTCAATGAGAGAGAGGATGGCAGTCCAGCCGGGCCTACGTGGCCGGTTGCAAAGAAACCCATTAATCCCAAAGGACTAACCCATTGGCTTATAATTGCCTTACAATTAAAACCCAATTGACTCAAGGATATAAATGCAAATAAAAATGTTAGTGGCCTTGCTTTGATGTCCCCATCACCCGACATTGGCAACACTGGCAACTAAGAACCACGCACTACACCTCCAACCACGAGGAAGAATAGCTACACCAGTAAAGTCAGGGGTGAGCCTCGTCTCACTGGTCTAGGGATCCCGTAGAACCCTACTAGGAAACAACACAGTAACAGTAGTGCTAAACAGCTATAGCGAATTAGTAACAGCAAGAGCAGGAACAACAAAAGTAAAGAGGAAAGCCATACCACAGAAACACGGCAGCCGACCGAACCTCGGCCCTCTAAACTACTCCTATCGGTAAGAGCATGGATCCCCAGACACATAGTCGGGAATCACTAAACCGATATAAAGGAACTCTGGCTCACTTCCAAGACACATCATGACACCTCAGTCCTACAGGCTCGTCTACAGCGACAAAAGCCCAACTCAAGACCATACGGTTTGAAAGCACTAGACATACACAATCTCACCGTCATTTACGCTACAGTAATAGTAACCTCGAGTGAAGCCAAGCGCAGGCTACCCGGACAAGTCACGAAAGCACAAGTCATGCGTCAAGTGACAGAAGCACCTCCTCACTAGAAGAACAGCCAGATGCGTCCACTGACGTCTTACAATGTGCCACAAGTATCTCCCACACGCCTAGAACATCGGTAACTCAGACACTCTAACTAAGCAGCAAGGAACTAGGGTAACGAGTAACTAGTCAGGGTCACGCCCATCTGTGTCTGTCCAACGCCCCTGACCACGTGTGCACACATGAGCTCAATGTCTTGAGCCATGCCTCTAGCTGGTTTTCCCCTCCCGTAGGACTCTCACGATAAGACAAAGGGGCCCACAGCAACCAGCCTACGAACCGTCTCAACCAGGAACTGCCCTGCCACCTCTCCCAGGTGGGCCGACACACAGGAAAGTGTTATCAGGCTACGACTAGTGGAGGCTCACAAGACATAGAGACTCAAAACAACGAAGTTACCCGTCACAAGTACCATGAAGCACAAGGCAGCACACAGAACTGTCACCAGACTCAGGACAGCCAACTAGACCTACTAACACAACGATCCTTGAGTCGCAAGACTCAGGTCAAGATCGTCGCACATCACGACAACACGCCGTTAATCAGCCTAGTCCCTATGCCAAAATCACGATAAAACGCATTATGGAAGACGACATGGAACAGTTGGATCCATAACACCAATAATGATAATGAGTCCTCAGCCTCCGAGCCGCACAACGGACTCACAATTCCGTATAACACGAAACACGGAACATGAGGGATCACCAAAGTCCTCAAACCACATGGACACGACAACCGAGGTATGATAATACCTCAAAGCATCCAAAATATAGTCTCGATCCTTACAGGATAGCCGAGACATTCACGAGGTCACGTGTCAACCACTGGGTCACAACCGAGTTTACCAGGAACCATAATGACCCTCGAAATAACACGAAACACAGCTCAGTACAATGGCACTCCCAAACACCATATAACATAGTCACAGCCCTCATAGGACGTCCAAGACATCCACGGAACAATGGGCTAACCAAGGGGTCAAAGCCACAACAACTAGAAACCAAACCGACGAAGAAAACACCCAGAAGGCATCCACGGTTGCGAGCTAGCCGCGCCAACACCATACATGGTTCTCAACAAGCCGTGCTAACCCAGACGCGGTTGAAGACTAGTCACATTTACACTGACCCGATTCCAGGCAAACCGCCTCAGGCCCACGTACAGAAAACTCATAAAAAGAGGAGAAGAAGGCAAAGTCAATGCTTCACGAAGTAGAGTTGACGCAGAGACAAACGCGGTTCCTAGATAGCCGCGTTAGTCAAGACGGGGTTAAGCGTTGACCGTGAGAATCCCAAACGCGGTACACCAAAGATTGTGTCAGGAAGAAGATAAGGCAGGTGGAGACAAAGATAGGAAGATGCGATTCCAAGATAACCGCGGCCATCAGACGCGGTAAAACACCGACCGCATTCTCCCACTGCCATACGCTCGAACCGACAAAGTCTGAAAAGTAGACGCGGTTCATGACTGACCACTAGAGAGGTCGAGAGATGAACGCGGTTACTGGTGGACCGAGACTCGTCCTCTGATCCAAAAATCGTAGAATTGCACAAAAACCCATTTTCCACGCCCCAATGGTTCCTAAACGACGGGGAAACAATCCTAGACTCGTTATCCACCTTTCACAAGCCGGAAGGGATCAAACTGACCTTAAAATGGCTAAAAACGGGTGATTCTCACGAATCGACCCAAACCGAGTCACATGGACAAACGGGCTCATACCGGCCCCAATTTACGTCCAAACGGATTCAAACAAGCAGGAAACGAATCCTAACATGCCAGGGGTTCATATTTTACCATTTAATGTGAAAACCATCGCCTGGAACGACGATCTCGGCTCACACCCCCCGAACATGGTTTTGCCCTTAAAGCTGGAAAACCCGCTCAAACTCATACCGTTCGGCACCAAATCACACGATGATGCAGGAAAAGAGTAGGGTATCCATCCCTCTACCTCCACTGAAGATCTCAAGCGCCGAAACGGCCATACCATGCTGAAAACCATCACACGAACAACCCACGTCGGGAACGGGATCACACCTACTCCACGCTCCGATACTCGCGCCATCACGCTCTACGTCAGTTGCACGCCGTCACCACCTCACCCAGCTCCGCACCGTTTGTACGCCCCAGGGGAGAGGAGAAGAGAAGAGAGAGAACGGAGGGAGGGAAAGTGAGAGAATGTGAGGAGGAGAGAGGAGAGAGGAAGGGCTAAGAAGAAAAGGAAAAATAGGAAAATAGTAATTTTCCAAAAATATGATTTTTTGAACAAAATTCTCTAAACTCAAAAAAATATGAAAAAATAGTCTCCGCGATCCTCGGAAAGAGCACAATGCACCTGTAGTGTCCCGGAGTCGCAAAACTCAATAGTTCACTCTCCACGGGGTTCCTCAAGTTATACAAGGGAAAAACCCGAGTGGATCGTAAAACACGTTTTAGGACCCACGAAAGTGCTCCGAAAGCTCTTCGATTCCAATCCAAAGAATCCAGGGTAGTACAGCCAGCACCTCCAGAAATTGAAGACGGCGGCCAGGCCACCGTTGATGAATTATTAGAAATAAATCTGAGAAATGAGGATGATCCCAGGCCAACATTGCTCAGCGCCCAGCTCTCCCCAGAGGAACAGAAGCTATATATGCAGCTGCTACAAGAATTTCGGGACTGCTTCACCTAGAATTACAAGAAAATGCCAGGGCTTAGCCCGAAAGTTTCACAACATATTCTATCTATTGACCCAATGGTCGAGCCTGTAAAGCAGCCACCCCGACGTATGAGACCGGAGTTGATCATGTAGATATGCAAGGAAGTTGACAAGCTCATTGACGTGGGTTTTATTGAGGAAAACCAGTATACTACCTGGTTGGCGAATATTGTGCCCATCAAAAAGAAAAATGGGAAAATCAAAAATTTGTGTAGATTTTCGAGACCTGAATAAGGCATGCCCGAAGGATGACTTTCTGGTACCAATAACGGAAGTTATGATTGATGCTACTATAGGCCATGAAGCCTTGTCATTTATAGACGGGTCCTCTGGCTACAACCAAATATGGATCATAGAGCAGGACCGGATCCACACTGCTTTCCGAACCCCCAAGGGCATATTCCATTATAAGCGGATGCCATTCGGACTGAAAAATGTTGGTCCAACTTATCAGAGAGCAATGACCAAGATATTTGATGAGCTCCTGTATGATAAAGTTGAATGTTACATAGATGACCTGGTCATTAAGACCAAAAAGAAAGAAGACCATCTGTAAGACCTCCGAGTAATATTCTAGAGGCTGAGGCAGTATGAATTAAAAATGAACCCTATGAAGTGTGCCTTTGGGGTGTTCAGCGGTAAATTCTTGGGGTTCATCGTCAGATATAGGGGAATCGAGATAGACCCTGAAAAGATCAAAGCTATACAAGGGTTACCTCCACCTAGGAACCTAACTAAACTACGCTCCCTGCAAGGTCGTCTGGCCTATATCTGGCGATTCATCTCCAATTTGTCAAGTCGATGTCACCCCTTTCACAAATTGATGACAAAGAATGCACCGTTCCAATGGAATGAAGAATGTCAACAAGCTTTTGAAAAGCTAAAAGATTACCTGAAGGCTCCACCGGTCTTGGCAGCGCCGGTGAAAGGACAACCTCTCATCATATACATAGCAGCTACAGAATATTCAATGGGGGCAATGCTGGCCCAGAATACTGATCATAGAAAAGAACAAGCCCTTTACTATCTTAGCAGAAGATTACTAAGGACCGAAGAGAGATATTCCCCTATTGAAAAGACATGTCTGGCACTGGGTTTGCTGCAAAGAAACTAAGGCACTATATGATGTCTCATGAAGTCAAGCTGATCTCCAGGGCAGATAAAAAAATATATATCCTTTCTCAGCCGGTCCTCAAAGGCCGTCTAGGCAAAAAGGTGGTGCTGTTGATGGAATTTGACATCACCTACGTCCCACAGAAAGCTATCAAGGGACAAGTCATTACAGATTTCTTCACTGCACATCATGTGCCCAAAGACTCCCCTCTGGCAATAGAGCTCCCTGAAGATGAAACACTGGAGGTGAACCAGATTCAACCCACGGTGTGGAAGTTATATTTTGACGGGACATCCCAAACAGTTCTAGTAGCCGAGCCAGTCGGAGTCCAAGCCGGAGCAGGCAATGTCCTGAAGTCTCTCGAAGGGGAGCTAGTATATACCTTCTGCTCAATAAACAAGCCCTGCACAAATAATGAAGCAGAGTATGAAGCCTTAATAATCAGTCTTCAGATCACTCTGTCTATGGAGATCCAGATGCTGGAAGCATTCGGGGACTCGATGCTAGTTGTGAAGCAGGTGGAAGGTCAGTTTGACGTCCGGAAGCCAGAACTCCTCCTATGCCACCAGCAGGTGCTACGCCTTATGGCGAAATTTTATCTTTTTGAAATAAAGCATATCAACCGAGGGCAAAACGCTCAGGCTGACGCCCTCGTAAAACTGGCTAGTTCCTTAGAAGTCATGCCAGATGATAATCTGAACATAGTTGTCATTAATAGATGCCAAGTTCCCAGCACGATAGACGAACTGGCGAATGAAGAAGAGTGTGAAGCTATGACAAATGAAGAAGCCCGTTAGCCCGATTGGCGAGAACATCTCCTGCGATGGTTCTAACACCAGTAGTTGCCAAAGGAAAAAGAGCAAAGAATGAGGCTACTTAGAATCAAGGATTCCTAGGGAAGAGGATGCAGAAGACATATGCTTCAAGCCTGCTGCCGAAGCAAATCAAGCTAAAACTGCGACCACTGCACATGCAACTCAGTCAGGCCGAAAATGGGGGCGCCCTCCACCCGCTAATCATAATATCACTTTTAAGGGGGAGCAACACTACCTAATACCGCCTCCGGAGGTTAAGGGAATTCAGATTCCTCCTCCGCCAGGGCTTTACACACAAAGCAAAGAGGGTAATGTCATCCCCTCTGTTTATTACTTGGTATTATTATTGGGTTTTATTTGTTTTATAGGCGTGCCAGTCACTTCCGTGAAAAATTTATTGTGCACTCATCTTGCTCAACCAGGCGAAACTGAAGTCTGCATCGGGACCGAAAGCACGCCGCACCATATAGGAATCACTGTTAATTACATCTCCCCGAGGGGAGAAAACCCTTGATTATCCGCCAAAGATTGTGTTGGGGTAGTGGTGCTAGCAAATGTACGCACGGTTGAGATCCAGAGGGGGGGGTGAATGGATCCCAATTAAAATTTTTGCAGAATTAAAAGTTTAACTACAATCAAAGTAAAACAAATGATATCGCTGCGCTCTCTCTCACTGAATGAAAATACAGTAAGTATCATATGCCTGATGAAACCAATCTTAGGCATACATCTAAATGAAGTAATAATATCGAACTCTTGATGTGGGACATATAGACTCCTTCACCAGTGGATCTAGAACGCACACAGTGCAACGACTGACCTTCAAGAGATCTCACAGGATATGCTCTGCTCACACGCGTGGTATTAAGAATAATAAAGGAAAATCAGAACACACAGCAAACCACGATGCAAGAGATTTTTTAGGTGGTTCGATCTGTCTCAACAGATCTATATCCACCCCTCACTCAAACCTGAGTGAGGATTACTGCTGATACACAGCTTGAATCCGCTGAGCATTACAGCTTGCTCCGCTGCCACATAGCTTGACAATCTTCTGAACATCACAGCTTGCTCCGTTGCCACATAGCTTGACAATCCACTGAGCATCACAACTTGCTCCTCTGCCTAATAGCTTGAAGATAGATTTGAAAGAGAACAAGAAAGAACAAAAACAATACACATATAGATGCGAAAAACAATGTAGCTCTCAAGAGTAGATGATTCTAGATCTGATCTAGAAATCGTGATTTCTGTAATTATCTCCTCTCAGAATTCTTCTCCAATCTCTGATACTCTATTTTCTGTGGCTCTCTTTCACCCTTCTACAAAGACCTTTGCACTCTCAGCTTCTCCTCTCTTCTCTACTGGTACCCTCTCTCGATCTCTTCTTCTAAAGATACTCACTCTCTCAAGCTCCGATCACTCTCTCACTTCTCTGCACTATTCTCAGCTCGAAGTCTTCCTCTACTCAATCTCTGTCACAGTCAATGTTCTTCTCCCTCTTTCTCTTCTATTTTTCGCAGCTCTCTGCCACTGTATTCTTCGCTCTATTCTCTGTATTACCTCTTTGAACGAGAGATTTGCCTTTTATATCAGTGAGCTGAATCTTGTGGTCCCCACAAGATTCCAATCCGGCGTGTGGAGGGAACATTCCAGCCAATGGCTTTTCAGAAAGGAGATACTCTGTCACGCCCCGAGCGCGGAAGATACCCGGAGGTGCGCGACGTGTCTATATCAATCATGTCAATCAGAGTGGTCGTGTATTCGACACAAAGACAGAGATGCGCAAAATAGCAAGATAACCCAATCCTTTATTCTTTTATAATAGACTATTACAAATCCAATACTCTGTTTAATAAAAAGAAAAGTACATAGTTGACTCAAGAAACTATAGAAAAGACTAGATGACACTTGAGCAGCTCTAGCACTTTCACTCATGACCATTCCCATCCGATTGACTTCCATCGTCGTCGGACTTACCTGAAAAGTAAAAAGGGACAAACGGGATGAGCGAACGCTCAGTAGGAAATTATATCTCAAGTACTAGCAAGGGGTTTAAGTAATTACATTTTCATGAATGCGATAAAGCTATGCATGCTCGCATAAAACGACAAGATAGAGAGAATGTAATATCAAGGACATAAGATGAACTAAATCATGAACTTTTAACAAGATAACAAGTTTATTCAAGATATTCAAGCAAGTACGTTTAACAAGTCATGTCAAGAACTTTGGCTATCATGTATCAAGCAAGTAAATTAACCTTTTGCGGGCCACGTATTTCATGTCAAGTCAAGTACGATTCAAGTACAAGATGTGTGTGGAATGTCCAATCAAGCAAGTCAAGTACTCGGTATAATGGCAGATACCTTATCATTTTAACTCCTATGGGCACAAGTACTTTCGGGTGCTCCTCCCAGGACCAGATCGGGCCCTATATGCGCAGGCATTTATCATGTGTTTTGACATCCACTCTTGTTTATAGCCAACATAGAATTTCAATAATCAAGCTTGTAGACACGTACGACAACTTTGATAGAATAGAGTCCAAAATATGACAAAGGACATAGATTGGCGATAATAATGGTATAATCACGATTATCGATGAAACTAGGTGGAATTATGTTCCCTTAACTTAGGTACCATGACAAATCGATATGGACATTCTATATATAGAATTGAGGTTCACATGAACAGTATATCAAAGGTAAGATACCCTCATTCTTATCATAGAATTGAGGTTTACAAGAATGACATGATATGGCGTGATATCATCATCCCATTAAGAATTTTCTTATGATATACTCTTTGTATAAACATAAGGGCCGGTATACCATGTTTCTTTAGATTGACATGGCAAGGATCGTGTAATGGGTTTTTAGGGTACAACCAGCTCAGTCGGCCTTGAGGGAATCCAAGGCTACGAGGAGTCTTACGGAGGTCTCTATGACTAACTCGCTAGTCCAAAGGAACGGAATGTCTAATGGAGAGCTTGTATGTCAATGAGAGTTGAGTGTGATCGATGAAACAATGTGAAAAGTGGGACTATACTCACGGAGTGGAGAATAGTGCCGATATATACGTATATGTATAATATGAAACCATCGGTTATAGAATCAGGATAAAAAATCAGTTTACAGAAAATAACGACTTAGGTCAAGTCGTTTCTCAAGTAAGTAACGCCTAAGAGAAGGGCGTTTACATATGTTCCGTTTTGCAGAATTTTCAATAATTCAGTAATTTATCTAAAACGCGTCCTGGACGGGGTCGTTTCTTAAAGAGTTGACGACTACTGTAGCAGGCGTCTCATTATTTATATATTTCACAGAATATCAATAATTTTTCACGATTTGTCTAAAACACGCCCTGGAAAGGGGCGTTACTGTTTAATTCTATATTACAGAATATATGTATTTCAGGATTTTGACCGATAAACGCCCTAGGAAGGGGCGTGTCTTTTCAATTTATGCCCTATGGCAGGGCGTTAACATGTGTAAAACGACTTTGTCAAGGTCGTTACTTAAAGTTTTTGAAGGACAGTAATAAATTCAGGATAACAGAGGAACGAAGATAATATCAGGACAGTAACGTTAGCAGGTTGAAGACAGAGGATCATGCATTGTTTATAGTCATGATTTCATAGATAATCAGTTCTTAAGGTGGGTGATTAACATTTACATGAAATTAACGCCTGTGTATAGGGCGTCAAATATGAAATTGACGACCTGGGCATGGTCGTGTCTTGTAAATTAGCGCCCTTGACAGGGGCGTTTCTTTCAAAATATTGCAGAACATAATAAAACTGTATGCATGCCATGCTTATACATATATCTTGCGTTATTTTATTTGGGCTACAGTGACTTGAGAAAACCTACCTTAATAATGGATTTGAAGATGACCGTGAGGGGTTTGACTAGCAGAGGATGATGCTCGGTTAGGCTCCTGAAGACCACGGCTATTTGGTTGATGGAAGAAGACGATGGCTTTGACTGTAGAAGAAGAACTGCAGTTATCCTATAAGAAAATAAAGAAACTGTATCAGTTTCTTTGTGATCTGAACATCATACGAAGGTAAATAATTTTTACCCGGATGAAGAACTATGCTTCTTCAAAACGTAGGGGCTTCTTAACCTGTAACAGAAGAAGATGAAGAACTGTTAGTTCTTCATGTAACAGACGTAGGGATTTAAGGAAAATAAGAAGGAATGCTCCTCTTACGTACCTCTGCAGACGAACGAATCAAATAGGTTTAGGGTTTAGATGAACGAGAGTTTTTATAGGATTTTGGGTGTCCTAGTAGGGTTGGTGATTGTGTGGAAGTAATACTTCTATGATAGAGTCATTACCACGTTTGAACTCTTTCTAATGCTTATCACTTACCCTGGATAAGTTCTGGGTTCGAACGGTTCACGAATGGAATTAACGCCTTAGGTCAGGGCGTCCATTCTTGAATTGACGACCTTGTTTAGGTCGTTTATTAAGAAACGTCTTGGAGAAGGGCGTTCCTTGTTTTTGAAACACGCCCAAGATATGGGCGTTTCTTTTACTTGCCTATTTGGTCGCGTGAGAGTTGACGACCATATGTGTGGGCGTCCTTTCTTTAGTCACGCCGTTTATAGAGGCGTTTCTTTTTAAATTAACGCCTTACTAAGAGGCGTTATTTGTACTTTATTTTATTATCTGTATTACTTCTGTAATATATATGTTTTTAATTTTATTTCAATATTCATTTATCAGGGTTGCTACACCCTCCCCCACTTAAAAAGAATTTGGTCCCCAAATTCAATATATATAATTATACACGTGGAGAGTGTAGAACATATACCTCTTAGAATAACTCGGGAAATCGTTTCTTTATAGATTCCTCGGTCTCCCATGTCGCTTCGTGTTCCGGATTCTTATTCCATTGCACCTTGAGCATGGGAATAACCTTATTCCTGAGAGCTCGTATTTCTCGATCCAAAATCTTCATAGGCTTCTGTTCATAGGTGAGATCTTTCTGGATCACCAGATCTCCATGTTCAATAATATGAGATGGATCGTGCACATACTTCTTCAACATAGATATGTGAAATACATTATGTACCTCGGACAATTGAGGAGGCAACGCGATGCGATAAGCAACCTCGCCAACTCTTTCAAGTACCTCGAATGGTCCGATGAATCTTGGCGTAAGCTTGCCCTTAACACCAAATCTTCGTATGCCACGTCCAGGCGATATCTTGAGAAATACATGATCTCCGATTTGGAATTCAAGATCTCTCCTTCTTGTATCAGCATAAGCTTTTTGTCTCGTCTGAGCAACTTACAATCTTTCTCTGATTACTTGTATCTTCTCAGTTGTATCCCTTACCATGTCTGGACCTAATAGTTGTTTTTCCCCAACTTCGTTCCAGCATAAGGGTGATCGGCAACTCCTTCCATATAAAGCTTCGAAAGGTGCCATTTGGATACTAGCTTGGTAGCTATTATTATATGCAAATTCCACTAGTGGCAAATGATCGTGCCAGCACCCTCCAAAGTCCATGATGCATGCTCTAAGCATATCCTCAACAACCTGGTTTGTTCTCTCGGTCTGACCATCCGTTTGTGGGTGGAAAGCAGTACTAAAGTTGAGCCTTGTTCCCATTGAATGTTGTAATCCCTTCCAAAAATGAGAAGTAAAACGGGGATCTCTGTCAGACATGATTGAGACAGGAATTCCATGTATCCTAACTATTTCCTTGATGTACAGTGCAGCTAGCACATCAATTGACCATCGGCTTTTTATTGGCAAGAAATGTGCCGATTTAGTTAATCGGTCAATGATAACCCAGATTCCATCATGTCCTCCTTTCGATTTAGATAAACCCATGATGAAGTCCATACCAATATCCTCCTATTTCCACTTAGGAATATCTAGAGGATGAAGTTTTCCAGCAGGCTTTTGGTGTTCCGCCTTGACCTGTTGGCAAGTGAGACAGCGTGATACATAGTCCGCTATTTCCCTTTTCATGTTGGGCCACCAAAAGTTCCTCTTTGCATCCTGGTACATTTTGGTTGATCCTGGATGAATAGTGTACCTTGATCGGTGAGCTTCATCTAAGATCTTCTTCTTTAATTCCGGACAGTCAGGTATACAAGTTCTACCTTTGAATAATAATCTTCCATCAGAAGTTAGTTGGAAATCAGATTGTCCCTCTAATCTTCCTTTGATTTTCACTAATATAGGATCATCATTCTGAAGTGCTTGTATCTCAGATAATAAATCTGACTGTATGCTTACATGAGATAATGTAATAAATTTGGATTCCGTGTCCAAGCTTATATTGAGCTCGGAGAATTGTTCAAGTAACCTCCATTCTTGTATCATACAATTGGCTATCATTGCTCTCGGCTTTCGACTAAGGGCATCCGCAACATAATTACCCTTTCCGGGATGGTATTGTATATTGAAGTCGAAGTCCTTGAGATATTCTAGCCAGCGTCTTTGTCTCATGTTTAGCTCCTTTTGTGAAAATAGATATTTGAGACTTTTGTGATCTGAGTAGATAGTGAACTGTACTCCATAGAGATAGTGTCTCCATATCTTTAGGGCAAATACCACCGCGGCCAGTTCTAAGTCATGGACGGGGTAATTCTCCTCATGCTTCTTCAGTTGACGTGAAGAGTATGCTATGACCTTTCCTTGTTGCATTAGGACACATCCAAGGCCAATGCCAGAAGCATCTGTGCAGACCTCGAATTTCTCTCCTTCTATTGGTAGAGCTAACACCGGAGCTGTAGTGAGATGATCCTTGAGAGTTTGGAAACTTCTTTCACATTCCTCACTCCATTCATATCGGATCTCCTTACGAGTTAATCTTGTAAGTGGTACGGCGATCTTAGAGAAATCTTTGATGAATCGCCGATAATAGCCTGCAAGACCTAAGAAACTTCTGATCTCGCTTGCATTAGTGGGTCTTTCCCAGTTCCTTACAGCTTCAACTTTTGACGGATCTACAGATAATCCATCCTTTGATATGACATGTCCGAGAAAAGCCACTTCTTCCAGCCAGAACTCGCATTTGCTGAGCTTAGCGTATAGTTGATTTGTCCTCAAGATTTGTAATGCAATCCTCAAATGCTCTTCATGTTCTTCCTTAGTCTTGGAATATATCAATATATCATCAATGAAGACTACTATGAATTGATCCAAGTAAGGCCTGAATATGCTATTCATTAACTGCATAAAGGCAGCAGGGACATTTGTTAGTCCAAAAGGCATAACAACAAATTCGTAATGGCCATACCTGCTTCTGAATGCAGTCTTATGAATGTCTTCATCCTTGATTCTTAATTGATGATATCCTGACCTGAGATCAATTTTGGAAAAATATTTGGATCCTGAAATCTGATCAAATAACTCATCGATTCTCGGCAGTGGATACTTGTTCTTGATAGTGAGATGATTCAACTGTCGATAGTCGATGCACAATCTCATGGATCCGTCCTTCTTCCTCACAAATAAGACTGGTGCTCCCCACGGGGAAGTACTTGGTCTAATAAACCCTTTTCGAATCAGTTCCATCAACTGCTCCTTCAACTCTTTGAGTTCAGTCGGGGACATTCTATAGGGTGCCTTTGAAACTGGACCAGCACCAGGGACTAAGTCAATGGTGAAGGCCACTTCCCTTTGAGGGGGTAATCCTGGCAAATCTTCCGGAAATACGTCTGAAAATTCTTGCACTACCTGAATGTCTTCTATCTTAGTGTCCTTTGTTTCCTTAACTGTGACAAATGCAAGGAAGGATACACATCCTTTCCTGACGAGCTTGCTTGCTCGAAGAGCCGAAATAAGAGGGGATTTGCTCCGACTCTTGGGGCGAGAAAAGACTAATTCTGGAAAATCTTTAAAAGCAATTTGGCTATTGCGGCAATCAACCGTTGCATGGTATTTGGATAACCAGTCCGCTCCCAGTATAACGTCATACTCCTTTAGATCGAGGCATATGAGATCTATAGGTAAATTCCTACCTTGAACCATTACCTCAAAGTTTTGATAGTGATGAGTAATATCATTTTCACTTCCCAGAGGAGTAGTTAGGACTATTTTTATCCATTCTGGTTCTAACGGTAACGGGTCGGCAAACTTCTTAGAAATAAAGGAATGCGATGCACCCGTATCAAATAAGACATAAGCACTTTTGGAACAAATTTTCAATGTACCTTCCACTAATCCGCCTTCTTCTTCAGGTTCGGTCTCCTGGATTGCATGAAGACGAGCATTCTTCGTCACCGGGCGTTTACCGTCACCGGCTTGGTCATTTATTAATGGACAATCGGGAATCCGATGTTCGCGACTCCCACAACGGAGACAAGCTCCTAATTTCCTCCAGCATTCTTCGGTCTTGTGACCAGCCTTGTCACAATGCTTGCATACTGTATTAGAAGGTGTAGTGGTGATAGAGAAGGGCTTGGATTTCTTGAACTTGGAATCTTGAGAGGATGAACCTCCATTATTGGGCCTCTTCTTAAAGTTGGGTTTGAAAGAACCCGAACTTGTGACTTGCTCCTTCTTATCTTTCCCACGGATCCTATCAGATAGTTCCGTGGCATCTTCAAGTAATTGAGCTCGGCGCACTATTTCGGAATAAACTTGGATGTCCATAGGCGCCAGTTGAGTAATGTAGTGGGGCCTAAGCCCATTAAGAAATCTACGGGCTTTCATCTTCTCCGTGCTAATAAGATGCTTAGCATATCTAGACAACCTGGAGAACTGAGCTTCATAATCTGCTAATGATAAAGATCGTTGCTTCAATGCAGCGAATTCTACAGCCTTCTTTTCTTGGACTCGGTCCGAGAAATATTTAGCATTGAAGTATTCCACAAATTCTTCCCATGTTACTTGAGTAGGATCGATGGTTGCTTCAATAGACTCCCACCAGCACCTAGCATCTTTCTCTAACTGGAATGTAGCTAATAGAACTTTGTCCTGATCCGTGCATTGCATGACACGGAATATGCGTTCGGTTTCCCGAACCCAATGCTCGGCATCGTCCGGATCGGTCGATCCCGCGAACTTCGGGGGATTCATGTTCTTAAATGCTTGGTGTAAGCTTCCAGCTCGTGGAGCACCACCTTGTGCTACCTGTTGTAGCACTTGAGTCATCCCTTGGAGGGTACGCTGCATGTTGCGCCATTGAGCACGTTCGGCAGCCATTATCCTACAATTACAATAACTATATCAGTACGTGATCGTATTTAAAGACTCGTACACTATGTTAAATTTAACCCTTGGTTCTACCCAATCTCACTGGTTTAAAGGTTCAAACTTATCCGTAGACTTGGGTTTTTCCTAGGAATTGAATACCCTAGTCTCTGATACCACAAAGACTGTCACGCCCCGAGCGCGGAAGATACCCGGAGGTGCGCGACGTGTCTATATCAATCATGTCAATCAGAGTGGTCGTGTATTCGACACAAAGACAGAGATGCGCAAAATAGTAAGATAACCCAATCCTTTATTCCTTTATAATAGACTATTAAAAATCCAATACTCTGTTTAATAAAAAGAAAAGTACATAGTTGACTCAAGAAACTATAGAAAAGACTAGATGACACTTGAGCAGCTCTAGCACTTTCACTCATGACCATTCCCATCCGATTGACTTCCATCATCGTCGGACTTACCTGAAAAGTAAAAAGGGACAAACAGGATGAGCGAACGCTCAGTAGGAAATTATATCTCAAGTACTAGCAAGGGGTTTAAGTAATTACATTTTCATGAATGCGATAAAGCTATGCATGCTCGCATAAAACGACAAGATAGAGAGAATGTAATATCAAGGACATAAGATGAACTAAATCATGAACTTTCAACAAGATAACAAGTTTATTCAAGATATTCAAGCAAGTACGTTTAACAAGTCATGTCAAGAACTTTGGCTATCATGTATCAAGCAAGTAAATTAACCTTTTGCGGGCCACGTATTTCATGTCAAGTCAAGTATGATTCAAGTACAAGATGTGTGTGGAATGTCCAATCAAGCAAGTCAAGTACTCGGTATAATGCCAGATACCTTATCATTTTAACTCCCATGGGCACAAGTACTTTCGGGTGCTCCTCCCAGGACCAGATCGGGCCCTATATGCGCAGGCATTTATCATGTGTTTTGACATCCACTCTTGTTTATAGCCAACATAGAATTTCAATAATCAAGCTTGTAGACACGTACGACAACTTTGATAGAATAGAGTCCAAAATATGACAAAGGACATAGATTGGCGATAATAACGGTATAATCACGATTATCGATGAAACTAGGTGGAATTAGGTTCCCTTAACTTAGGTACCATGACAAATCGATATGGACATTCTATATATAGAATTGAGGTTCACATGAACAGTATATCAATGGTAAGATACCCTCATTCTTATCATAGAATTGAGGTTTACAAGAATGACATGATATGGCATGATATCATCATCCCATTAAGAATTTTCTTATGATATACTCTTTGTATAAACATAAGGGCCGGTATACCATGTTTCTTTAGATTGACATGGCAAGGATCGTGTAATGGGTTTTTAGGGTACAACCAGCTCAGTCGGCCTTGAGAGAATCCAAGGCTACGAGGAGTCTTACGGAGGTCTCTATGACTAACTCGCTAGTCCAAAGGAACGGAATGTCCAATGGAGAGCTTGTATGTCAATGAGAGTTGAGTGTGATCGATGAAACAACGTGAAAAGTGGGACTATACTCACGGAGTGGAGAATAGTGCCGATATATACGTATATGTATAATATGAAACCATCGGTTATAGAATCAGGATAAAAAATCAGTTTACAGAAAATAACGACTTAGGTCAAGTCGTTTCTCAAGTAAGTAACGCCTAAGAGAAGGGCGTTTACATATGTTCCGTTTTGCAGAATTTTAATAATCAGTAATTTATCTAAAACGCGCCCTGGACGGGGTCGTTTCTTAAAGAGTTGACGACTACAGTAGCAGGCGTCTCATTATTTATATATTTGACAGAATATCAATAATTTTTCACGATTTGTCTAAAACACGCCCTGGCAAGGGGCGTTACTGTTTAATTCTATATTACAGAATATATGTATTTCAGGATTTTGACCGATAAACGCCCTAGGAAGGGGCGTGTCTTTTCAATTTACGCCCTATGGCAGGGCGTTAACATGTGTAAAACGACTTTGTCAAGGTCGTTACTTAAAGTTTTTGAAGGACAGTAATAAATTCAGGATAACAGAGGAACGAAGATAATATCAGGACAGTAACGTTAGCAGGTTGAAGACAGAGGATCATGCATTGTTTATAGTCATGATTTCATAGATAATCAGTTCTTAAGGTGGGTGATTAACATTTACATGAAATTAACGCCTGTGTACAGGGCGTCAAATATGAAATTGACGACCTGGGCATGGTCGTGTCTTGTAAATTAGCGCCCTTGACAGGGGCGTTTCTTTCAAAATATTGCAGAACATAATAAAACTGTATGCATGCCATGCTTATACATATATCTTGCGTTATTTTATTTGGGCTACAGTGACTTGAGAAAACCTACCTTAATAATGGATTTGAAGATGACCGTGAGGGGTTTGACTAGCAGAGGATGATGCTCGGTTAGGCTCCTGAAGACCACGGCTATTTGGTTGATGGAAGAAGACGATGGCTTTGACTGTAGAAGAAGAACTGCAGTTATCCTATAAGAAAATAAAGAAACTGTATCAGTTTCTTTGTGATCTGAACATCATACGAAGGTAAATAATTTTTACCCGGATGAAGAACTATGCTTCTTCAAAACGTAGGGGCTTCTTAACCTGTAACAGAAGAAGATGAAGAACTGTTAGTTCTTCATGTAACAGACGTAGGGATTTAAGGAAAATAAGAAGGAATGCTCCTCTTACGTACCTCTGCAGACGAACGAATCAAATAGGTTAGGGTTTAGATGAACGAGAGTTTTTATAGGATTTTGGGTGTCCTAGTAGGGTTGGTGATTGTGTGGAAGTAATACTTCTATGATAGAGTCATTACCACGTTTGAACTCTTTCTAATGCTTATCACTTACCCTGGATAAGTTCTGGGTTCGAACGGTTCACGAATGGAATTAACGCCTTAGGTCAGGGCGTCCATTCTTGAATTGACGACCTTGTTTAGGTCGTTTATTAAGAAACATCTTGGAGAAGGGCGTTCCTTATTTTTGAAACACGCCCAAGATATGGGCGTTTCTTTTACTTGCCTATTTGGTCGCGTGAGAGTTGACGACCACATGTGTGGGCGTCCTTTCTTTAGTCACGCCGTTTATAGAGGCGTTTCTTTTTAAATTAACGCCTTACTAAGAGGCGTTATTTGTACTTTGTTTTATTATCTGTATTACTTCTGTAATATATATGTTTTTAATTTTATTTCAATATTCATTTATCAGGGTTGCTACATACTCGATGATGTCCACGTGTCAGATCTGAGGAAGAAGTGAATCCACGTGGCCAATTGTTCCGGTGAACAGATAGCCTCAGATCACGTGCCAATTATCTCAACTTTCAAACCATGTGACCACTTATGTCTCTGACGCTTTATGCTCTTCAAGTGTTAGATCATGTTGCATGAGTAGTTTAATGCTTTTCAAATTAAAGTCCCTGCCAGAGAGAATATGAAAATCAGTTATCAATCTTATCATCATTTTCATAAGAATTAGACAGTCCATATTAAACAGTATGATATGATGCAGATGCCTCGATGCATAAACTTAGTGCACCGACCTGTAAGTGTGCACAACAGACTTATTGTAGTGGTTCAAATACAAATGCATCGACTAGTGTAAATCATAGGTAGACTTAATGTGCAGAGAGAGAGTGGATGAGGACAAACACTTATGGGGATGCACAGACCTATGTGAAACATAGATTGACCTGTCGAGCTAAAATAGGTGTAGCTGCATCGACCTGATAAGGTGATGGTTAGATCAGCTAGTGCTTAAACATCGACCTGATGGCTTAAGTGTCACACCCTGAGCCTTTATTACAGCGGAAGACTCGCTCGAGGAACGCGAACAGCCGGCATGGTAAGCCTCTTGCAAGCAAGAACGATCAGAGCGCAAGGCAATCACACATAAGAATGTAATCGCACAATATTTACTCAACTTCAACTTTCATTAATAATCAAATCCAATATTCGAATACAACCACTAATTCAACTTCCATCATGCTAGACTTAAGAAATAATAAATTACATAAGAATGCTAGACTTCCATCATGCTAGGCAATCACACATAAGAATGTAAACTTCCTAAGTTTTTGCTCATTCTTTATTAACTCTCGGATCTGCTACTTGAACATTCCGAATCCGAACCCGACTCACTTCCATTTCCTGAAAAAGAATGGAAATAGGTAATGAGCACACTTTCCCAGTAGGTATCTTCGCATCAACATGAAGGCATCATTAAAGTAATTAACGTTTTTGCTCTAGAGGAATAAGCTAAAATCATACGGATGCGATCAATCATGCGATTAAACCAAAGTATGTAAGATAGAATGAGAGCAAGTATGAACTAGCAAGAATGTTATAAGAACATGATATGGCCTTTCATGAACAAGAATGTAAAGAGAATGTACTAGCAAGCCACATAATCATCACTCTAGTATCTTTTGCTTATGAGCAAGTACTTCGTGAATTTCTGTGGAATATCAAGAAAGTCATGTATAAGTATCAATCATGATGTATCGTGTTGTGGATCTTCACTTATTTATAAAGAAAGTACTCCTAGCGCAATGCGACGCCAGTAGCATCATACCCCATGGTTTATAATAGTATATTTTCGACAATCAGTCGAGGGGCTAGCATAGAGCCCTTGAACACAATCAGTGCTCGATCGCATCTTCAAGTATAAATCAAACTTTTTCCACGCATATAACAATAAAGTATGGCCAGAAATGTACAATTCCAACAAGCTCTTGAGAACAATAATTCAATGAATGAATGCTTTAATAAGAATCATGAGAAATCAAGAATGACTTATACTATGTTATGCTTATGGAAATAAATCGGCAGCATAACGGTACGTTCTTTATTTTCCATTCATTTATATTAGGTTTCTTGATCAATATGATAAGTTCTAGATCATCAAGAGTCCATCTAAAAACCTTGGAATATCAACCCTTGGTCAAACCTCGGGTTAAAATACTCAAGCAGTGTGACGGTCGTGTACTGGGCCGTTACATGATGTGACGCTCCAATATTGGGCCGTTACATTAGTCTGAATCTAGAACCAAGAAATCAGACTCAGTTGATGTGATGGTCGTATATTGGGCCGTTACATATGCCTGACGGTCCAATATAGATCCGTTACACTATTGATAACCAGAAACATCGATAGTGTAATCTAATCACTTGGGTTTTAATGGTACAACTAACTCGGCGTCCTAGTGGGAATCCCAGGCTCGTAGAGAATTACGGATGCCTTGAAACAAGATTTCCTAATCTATTGAAGGAATATCCAATAGAGAGGTCCTCATGCTCAAGAATAATGTTCCTATAGTGCAAAGTGTAAACTAATAGACAACATATCAGAATATGTGCCATGTACTTAAAGAAATGACTCTATTGACAGAGAGGATGTGTAACAATAGGAAATCATGATAAAACTCGGTCAATACATCTTTGAAAAATCATGATTTAGATATAAAACTATAGAATTTTGGTACATGAAATTAACATAACTTAAAATAACTTAAGATACCTTAATCATGCAATTTCTATCATGAATCAGTAAATAATCTTAATGATTTGAAATCAGGTCAAGACTTAGATAACTAAGCACACTTATAAGTTAACTTGACTGATTTTCAATTCTATCTACGATCATCCTGACGGTCAAGGATGGGGGCGTCACAGTGATTGTGACGGTCTATCGAGGGGCCGTTACAGTAGTGTAACGCTCCATCTATGGTCCGTCAGAGACAACAGAGTAATCTAAATACAACAGAGAGTGTGACGGCTTGTCGTAAGGCCGTTACAGTAATGTGACGGTCTAAGTCTGATGCGTCAGAGTCTCTGCTGATAGTACAAAGAATTTAAAAGACTATGATTTGAAAACATGTCATGTTTTTAAAAAATATCTTACTATCCTAGTCATGATAAATGAAGTAAGAGTGTGTCTAGATGTATAGGTTGCAGTGAATTAGCAAGATCATATCTTTTGTCTTTGATTCAGGCAAAGGATAATTATGCATGCATGACCCTACTAAAACATGAAATTCATAGTCTATAATGCATGAAATCAAGTACAAACAGAGGGCTTTTATCCCTAACAAGATGTTTTTACCAATCATGAGATAACCTACCTTTTAACTAGGCTTTAAGCTTCTAATTTGAATCTGAAAATCGAGCCCTAGCTCTCCTTTCCCAGCGATTTTCTAGCAACTTCCTGCTGCTCTATCTCTCCAACCTCTTGTCCTAAAGATGTGAAATTTTAAGGGTTTGAATATGAAACTAAGGTGATCAAAAAGTTCTAAAGGATTGAATTCTAATTACCTCGTTTAGACGTTCTAATCTCTTGATCTTTAGGGGTCCTTTGCTCTGAATCCTGAGTTACTATGGTCAAACCAGCAACTTTGGAAGCTTCAATCTCCTGTTGTGGCTGGTGCGAAGGATTCAGAGGGGGGTGAATGAATCTATCCTTAAAAATTTTTGCCCAATTGATAAATTTGAACACTCGGAGATACGGAATTGAAACGAACAAAGTTCAATCGAGTCTGAAAGACTGGTGCGTTTAATTAAACAAAGAACGTGCAGTCAATTGGCTCACTGGACATAGAAAGACATATCGAGCCTAAACATTCATCTAGCGGAAGCAAACAGTAAGCATTCAAATCACAGTGCACAAAGGAACTTTTAGGTGGTTCGGTCCACAGACCTACGTCCACCCCACACTCAAACCCGAGTGTGGCTTCCCGCTGACTCACAGCTTGAACGGCTGGGCCTCACAGCTTGCCTACAAACAGCTGAGCATCACAGCTTGCTGTCCGAGGTATCCACTTCGCCCGCTGAGCAACACAGCTTGCTGTCCGAGGTATCCACCTCGCCCGTTGAGCAACACAGCTTGCTGTCCAGAGGAATCCTCCTCTGCAACGCTGAGCAATACAGCTTAGCTCTGCTGACTAACAGCTTGAATAAAGGTTCAAAAGAAAACAAAATATGGAAAGGACACAGCAACAGAAAGCTGTAGACGATAAAATACAAAGTGGCTCTCAAAGAGCTGACTGGCCTGGATTTGATCCACGGTCCAGTATAGACAAAGCTTTAGATGACTCTCTTCTTCTTCTTCGAAACTCTCGATCTCTCTTTCTTCTTCTTCTTCTTCTTTAATGCTCAGTCTTTCTTTCTCAACTCTCTCGTTCTCTTCTTCTCTCTTTCTTCTTTTTCTGGATCGTGCAGGCTCTTTCTACTTCTGCTCTTTCAAGTAAGTTCCCCTATTTCGATCACTTTTTTTACGATCACTTTCTCCAGATGGAGAAGTCTCTTATTTATAGAGAAGTGAAGGTAGATGTGCGTGTGTCTTCCACGAATTCCAGCCCTAGCACCTTGACCACGTGGCAGTATTTCAGCCTGCTGCAATACACGTGTCACGATCCTGGCACTTCCTCCATTCTTGGATCACGTGCCCTTCTTAAGTTCCTTGACCAGCAGTTCTGTCAGGTCAGACTTGTCATCAGTTTGAGTTAATCTGAAAGGAAAGACAGAAAGACGCACCGAGTTAGTTCGAGAGTTGAACTAAGCATGTACAGACTTATGCAAAGCATGTATAGACTTGATGGTGTGTAATGCAGTTTGCATGCAGGAAAGTATGCACATTGAATATGAATGCACGGACATGCCACCGATGAGTGTACATACTTTGTGTGCGATGTACAAACGATGCACAGATATACCACTGAGGAACGTGCAGACTTTATGTACAATGTACAAACGATGCATCGACTTGCTTTGCCAACAGTTTAAGCAAGACTTCCTAATGTACAGACTCTGATGAAATGATGTACGAACTTAAACGCTCGAATCAACAGAGGTTGTACAGACTTGTGAAATGATGCATGAACTCAAATGCTAGTGTCAACAACGGTTGTACCGACTTGTGAGATGATGCACGGACATATCAACAGAGAGTGTGCAGACTTTATGTACACATGAAACAAACGAATGTACTGACTATGTATTGTGGACGCCAAAAAAATGACGATGATGATCATGGCGACATTCGCGTCTACACATTAGAGCGCGAGTCGAAGACAGAAATGCCGAATAAACCTCATGCCTCGCCCGATCAGGACGAGAACTCACTTGGTGGTCTGCTACCCGCTAAGGAAGCCCCCTAAGCAGAAGATACAGCTACAAGGCTCCGACCAGCCATGCCGAGAGCTGAATCAGAGAAGAGTCAGGAACTCCGGCACAGTCTCGGCATGCACCGAAAGTCACGCAGAATCTGGGACCGAGTCCCAGAGGCTACAAACGGAATATTATGGAGGCCATATGTCGCAACCGGAGCGTTCTCGGAATGCCGACATTCATATAAAGGGCCGCTACTTCGAAAGGAATCCGTTTGGTGCTTAAAACGGCGCGATATGCACTTAAAACGGCGCGCCCCCCTCTTAAAATGGCGCGCCCCTCGTTGTCTTTGGCTATCCGGCGCGCTCCGAAGGGATGCCTCCCATTTACATTGCCGTAAAACGGCACCACCCCTTCAATACCTTAAAACGGCGCCACCCTTTATATGCTATTACGGCATGGCCATTTTGAAGGCCAAAAAACTTAATACGGCATGCCAATTACACTTGGGTTTAAACCGGCATGGTCACTATTCGCCCGCGCCGTTTTAACCCCTCATTCTGTTCTCTGAAGCATTTCTGCGGCGCGCTACTTTTGGACAAGCCATCACCATATGCTCTTCTTAAAATGGCGCGTCGAATGAAAATGAGTTTAACCTCATCCTGTCTCGTCTGCCGACCGATACTCTGTTCTGCATAAATGAGATGCACAGAGAACATTCAATGCCCCTGGTTCTATCTCAGCCTCCGTTCGACAGCACATAAGCAGCAGCAGCAAGGCAAGCTCCGACAAATCTCTGAGCGTCCCATCCTCGGACGAGCAGCAGTGTACGAGACGAATCAACGGTGTCCAGCACAGCCAGTCAGCTCTGAGCTTCATCGCGGATGAGGTGGAGGTGGCAGGAACCTCCCCAGGCTGGCCAATATATAAAATGGGGGCTACATTGCAAGAAAAAGAATGAACAGAGAGGAGACGAAGAGACAGACAGAAGGAGATCACAGATAGAAGGAGCTAGAAGGGAAAAAAGGAGGGAGAGAAGGGAGGCAAAAGGGAAGGCTTGCTGGTTCGGCTAGGGTCTTCGGCGTCCGAAGAGAAGAAGAAGCTCCATCCATTTCCCACCTTTAAGGTGAAGAAAAAGAGAGAGAGAGAGAGAGAGAGAGAGAGAGAGAGAGAGAGAGAGAGAGAGAGAGAGAGAGAGGGGAGAGAGGGGGAAGAGCTTGTGCTCTGTTCCTCCTTCTCCCCCTCCGATCTATCTTCTTTCCCCCACCTCAACATTTAGCTTTTCCCTTATCTTCTCCGTTGTATTCCCCCCGTGCTTTGGGGGTATATCTCTTTTCCCCTTGAGGATGAATAAAAGAGTGACTCTTGTGGGCATAAATGGCATTCTATTGTTCTGATCCTTTCCCCTTTGCTTTCATTTTCTTCCTTCCGGTTTCCAACGTCACCTGGGGTCCTTAGAAGCTTGCCCTTCTATGGCATGAACTCTGAGGGAATCCGTTCGAAGGGTGAACATTCATGGCCACCTATGGCCTACATCTGTCCCGTTCCACGAAATCATCACCCGTGAGCTGCGGTCGTTCTTGTAGGCTGGCCCTCGAACGTTCCATACTCACATTTGGGTTCGGACCGCCGTGAGGCTACTCCGATTTTTGAGGGTCCACCCCGGAGCAATCCGATTGGTGACTCTCCTTTATCTCTGGCAAGTCCCGGTCCGGGGGAGGTGCTGCCAGATTCTCGCCGTGGCTGAGAACGCTCAAGATCAAATGAAGAAGATGCCCTCCAGAGAACCAGTGAACAAACCACTTCTGAGAACGAGAACCACACACAGTAAAAATCTGTGAACTAAACCCCCTTGAATGAAATGCTTAAAGTACATACTAAGTCACCCTAATGAACAGATAAACGCCTAAACTTCCTCCCTGCCCACTTAATCTATCAAATGGGTGAAGAAACGCATCATGAAAATCTTTCTACAGGTGAAATAAAAGAAACACAAAGTTAAAAGTGATGAACAAACCCTCGGGAGAGGTTAATCCGGCGCGGTTATGTTCCCCCCGTGCCGTTTCAGTCCCTCTCACAAAAGCCCAATCTTCTTCGGTGGAGCCCAATTCCGGCGCGCCGGTTTAACCTCTCAAAACCATTTCCTATATCCACCCGGCGCGCTCCTCTACTCTCACCTATCCTTGCAAATAGCTAAAACGGTGTGGTCAAACCGGCGCGCGCCCCCCCCCCCCCCAATTTCCACCTTGACCGGCGCGCTTCCCCTTTGTTCCGGCGCGCCCCTCCTTTGAGGTCCTTAACCGGCGCGCTCCCCCCTTGGCATCCCTATTCCAGCGCGCTCTCTCCTTTGCCAACCTTAAAACGGCGCCCCTATACCCGGCGCGCCCTCCCCCCTTGTCTACCTGTTAAGACCCTAAATCGGCGCCATCACCTTCCTTCCCGTATCCGACGCGCCTCCTTAACAAAAAAGGGATAAATGGCTAGTAAAAAAAAGGGAATAAAAAGGTTCAAAAGGGAAATACAAGAGATCAATGCCATTAATAAAAGAATGAATGAAAGGAGCTCCATCACCCGCGCCTTAATTGAATTTTTATTCCGGGGGCGCTGCCCCCTTGACCCCCGCGACCTGACCGCGCAGGTCGATCCGCGTGTGAGGGCGCACGTTAGTAAGCTCGGGCTATGCACTTAATAATGTTGTGCCCCTGGCCCCTGTGGTTTGTGGTTTTGATGATTGGCTTTAGGGGTTTGTGATGATTGGTTTTAATGTGACCTAATCACTGTGAGTCACCATGCATTGATGTTCTATTTTGATGATTGATTTGGTTTTGATGATTGGTGTTTGATGTGAGTCACTGTGAGTCATCTTGCTGAAATGTTCATTCAGGCTTTCATATGTTCAGTCAGTTTATCTGCTTACACTATGCATCATTGCACTGTGCATCATTGCAAGTGAAGTTTCAGACTGTTATCTGCTGCATAAAGCTTTCATATGCATTTACAGAGTCTATACATTGATTGGCAGTAAGTCTGTACTGCGTGAAGTCTACACTTTGGCACTGTAGCTCGCTCGTGCAAGTCTATACATTAGACTGTTCTTCAAAGTCTATACATCAGACTGCACATCATCTTCGTGTTGTTTCTGTATTTGAGTCTTCGTGTTGTTTCCCCTCACAAACACGAAAAGACTTCGTGTCGTATGAGTCTATAACACTTCGCGTTGATCCTCTCTATTACCAGGTAAACTGCTAAGAGGTAATACTTCGTGTGTCCGTACTGTTTCTGACCTCGTGTTGGTTTCCCTGAACCTCATGTCATTCTTGCTTCGTGTCCACACCTCGTGTCAGTGTCTGTTTTCGCCTATGGGTTATGTTCAGCTCGTGTCATTTTTGTTCTATTGCGTGCAGGACATTGCAGCACCTCGTGTTGCTTTCTGTGCCACCTCGTGTCGTTCTCTGTGTAGTGTGTGTTTTTGTCACCACTATACTTCGTGCTGTTTTCCTCATCTTCGTGTTGGTCTTTCTTATTAGACCTCGTGTCATTCTCGCCTTGACCTCACTTCGTGTCGATTCCTATTTTCATCTTCGTGTTGTCTTCAATTCGTGTCGGTTTATGTTTATGAACTTCGTGTCGTTTTCTTTATTTCGTGTTGTAGTCATCGTGTGTACCTCGTGTCGTTCTTTCTTACCTCGTGCTGTTTCTCATATTACTTCGAGTCGTTTCTGTTATTTGTCTTCGTGTTGTTTTTCTGACCCAGTGTACTTTTTGCTTTGAGACCACACCTCGTGTTGGTTTCAGCTTTTCATCCTCGTGTTGGTTTCAGTCCGTGTTGTACTCGTCTTCGTGTCATTGTCAGTCCATGTCGTTTCACCTCGTGTCGTTCTCTTTGCTATTTTGTTATGTCGTGTTGCTTTTGTATTCATGTCTTCGTGTTTCTCTCGTGTTTATGTCCGCGTGTTGTTTCCTTCTCACTTCGTGCTGTTCTCATATAACTTCGTGCTGTTTTCTGTACCACCCCGTGTTACCCTTAGGTCTTTGTTTTCATTTGTATTTGTGTCTTCGTGTTATTTTTATACACTCGTGTCCTCGTATTATTTTTGCATTCGTAACCTCGTGTTGGTCTAGTATTTGTGTCTTTTTGTTGTTTTTATCTTTTTGTGTCTTCGTGTTGCCTTTCCTAGACCTCGTGTCTCTTTTGTTTTATAACCTCACCTCGTGTCGTCCCTTTCGTTGTGTCTGATCTGTTACAGTGTATCTCGTGTCGTTCTTTTCTTTTCTCGTATAATAGTCACGACGTGTTGTTATTATATACCTCATGCAGTTTTGGTTTTTATGGCCATACAGCGTGTTAATGGATTTAATCTCATTACAGGTCCGAGGAAGAACATTCCACACACCTGGACTGCACGTGATCCGAGACAAAATGAACTAATCCTATAAAGACACGTGGCAGGAAGGTTCTGGATCGAGCGTGGGAGGCACACGCGTTTTGTGCCCTATCCACCTGCTGCTGCTGCTATATAATGCAGCCTTCGTCCATAGAGAAAGGCGATCGAAGCAGAAAGCCTGAAGAATAGAAAAGCCCTTCGATCCAGAAAAGGAGAAAAGAAAGAAAAGAAGAGAAGAGAGAAGAAAGAGTGAAGAAGAAGAAGTGTAGCAGAGAGTGAGAGACTAGGAGAGCAGAAGAAAGAGAAAGAGAGATAGAGAGTGAACGAGAGAGCTCGTGGAGAAGAAGGAAGAAGTTGCTTGAAGATCTGTTTCCTGCTGGACCGTGGATCAAATCCAGGCCAGCCAGCTCCTGCGAGAGCCACATTTGTTCTGATCTTTTTAGCTTTCTGTTTGCTGAAGTTATTTTCGTTTATTGTTTTTCCTTTGTTTTCTGGTTTGCTGTATTTCCGATACTCTGTAGAGAGGTCGGGGTTCCTCCTGTTAGTTCAGGAGAATGGAGATTGCTATCTCCGGTTGCAAGTAGCTGGGTGCTACTTGTGGGTTCCCTCCGGTTTGGAGAAAGGGAGATCTGATCTCCGATTCTGGGCTTGTGGATTGCAAGTCCAGGGGTCCCTCCTGGTCTAGAGGAAGAGAGGTCTTCGACCTCTGGTTTGCTGGTGACTGGAAGTCACCGGTTGGTTCCCTCCGGTTTTGGAGGAAGGGAGGATTGGTCCTCCGGTTCTAGTCTTGTGGGTTGCAAGACTAGGTGTTCCCTCCGGTCTGGAGGAAGAGAGACTTGCGTCTCTAGTTTGCTAGTGACTGGTGTCACTAGTGGTTCCCTCTGGTTGGGAGGAAGAGGGGAGGTTGTTCCCCTAGTCAAGCTATGTGGCAGCACCTGTTGCAGACTGAGTCTGCTGTTTCTAGTGTGAGCTAGTGGAAGCCACACTCGGGTTGAGTGTGGGGTGGATGTAGGTCTGCAGGACCGAACCACCTAAAAATCTACTGTGCAGTGGTTTGTTTTGTGCGTTCGCTCGTTGCCTCCTACCTCCCATTCACAGGTTATGCATGCTGGTTAGCTGTGTTATCTTGGATTGTTTATATTGTTCCTATCAGCAGTAACCTTGAGCATTGCACTTTGCTGGGTGTGTTTGGGTTGCACTGTTCTGTCTGCATTTCTAGTTTGATCAGTTGGCTGCATTGTTGCAGTCCAACTGTTTGATCAATTGGTTGATTATTATCTTATCTCGGAAAGCTCATTGTCCCTATTCCGCATATCCGAGCTTTAGAGTCTTTAATTTAGGCCATAATTTTTAGAGGGATACATTCACCCCCCTCTGTATCCGGGCCCAGTACCTTAACAGTTGGTATCAGAGCAAGTGTCTGCTTACAAGGTCCAGCGACCTGCAGATCGATCTTGCGGTCTTAGGTGCTAATTTGCTTTTAGTGCATCAATATTCCTGTTGCATTAATCTGTTGTGCTGTCATGGCTCATCCTCCACTATTCAGTAGTTCAAATATTAAATTCTGGCTATATCGCATGCACAAGCATGTTAACTCTATTAATCCACAATTGTGGAAGGTTATCTCTCACAGTCCACATGAACTTCCTAAGGATCAGTCCAAGTGGACTCATATCCACAAGTTGAAAAATGATGATAATGTGAGAGCTCTAAATTTAATGAAGGCTGCAATCGGTTCTGATGATTTTTCCTCCTTCTCAGATTGTAGTTCGGCAAAGGAAATATTAGATGAATTGCTTCGCATCCACAATGGAAAGGAAGATGAATGTCTCATGGCAAGAAGGAGTGATCAATCAGATGAGTCCTCATCCCAGGTAAACTCTGAGACCGAGGATATTAGTCATGATGATTTAGTTGCCTTGCATGAGCATCTACTGGAAAAATATGAAAGAGTTAAGTCAGAAAAGATAAAATTAAGAAAAGAGAAAAATGCTGAAATCACAGGTCTAAAGACTGAAAATAAAAATCTAAAATCTAAATTGAAGGAATTGATTGAAGAATTACATTCTGATGATAATATACAAGAAAACTTAATCACTTCCTTGAAAGAAGAAAATAATTCTCTGCTGACTCAGAAGAAGGAAACTGATAAATTAAAAGAAAAGCTGATTGAAGAAAAAATCCACCTGAAGGAGCAAAATAAGAAGCTAATGGTCCTTAATACCGTTTTATCTGAAAGATGGCTAACGGTTGAAAGAGAAAAATCAGTTTTGAAAGAAAAAGAAGTGAACATTGAATTGAAGCTAAGTCAAGAGAATGAGATCCTGAAAAGTCTGAATGATGGGTTACAAAATCAGGTTATCTCGTGTGAAGACCACATTATGATCTTGCAAATTAAAATTGAAAACCTAAATAACTCTCTGTCAAAATTTGCCAAAGGTAAAGAAAAAATGAAAGATTCTTTGAATGTGGAAGTTACCAAATTGAATGAAGGAAAAAGGTGCAATTCTCAAGTTAAGCAAGCTGTAAGGAACAAACTATGCGCAACATTTGTGAGTAGCTCAAACTTAGCTAGTACTTCTGCACCTTCTTCAAAATAGTCAGATGATCAGAAGATTCAAAAACAGAAGGAAAATGTGAAAATGAGAATACTGAAGAAGAATGGTAAATTTCGTGCAAACAAGCCTAAGGCTAGGAAACTTCCAGTTATCCACGGAAGGAATGTTGAATGCTTCTATTGTGGAAGTTCTGGCCATGTACTTGATGATTGCCTTGTCATGAAGAATGATAATGATAGATTTCATATTAGGACTTCTTATGCTAAGAAATCCTATTCGGCTCAAAACAGGAAATCCAAATGCTTTTACTGTCATGAAATGGGTCATCTCATGCATGAATGCAAATCATTGAAGTTAGATGACCTTGCTGCTATTAATTCACAGAAAAATCATGCTAAAACTCATGTCCTTAGGGAAAAGAAAATTCATTGTTATAATTGTGGTAAACTGGGACATGTTGCTGTTCAGTGCTGGTTAGTTGAAGGCAAGAGAAAATTCTATTCTCATGTTAATCATGTTTACCAGAATGATTATGGGAGGGATAAATCTATTTTTAAGGAAAAAATTCCTGCATGTATTAACTATAGGAAGTCAGGTCACAGGGCTACAACCTGTTGGCTGGCAGGATATCAAAACCAAACTGGTTTTGGTAAACAGAATTTTTATTCTGTTAACAGAAAATCTCATGTGTATGCACATATAATTCATACTAACAAGAATGTGCATAAATCAGATTTGAAAACTGCTGTCTCTTGCCATCATTATTGCAAATCTGGACATTTGATGGATAGTCATCTTCTGATGAAATTTAATGGCTATCAAGTTAAAAATGTGCTGAGAAAACCTGCTAGGAGTGATAATGTCATGTCAGGACCCAAGACTTCTTGGGTACCTGTTTGTGCAAAATAAACTTTGTTTTGCAGGTGTGCCTTGGGACTGGAATAAAAGGGGTAATGATCCAAGGCACTCAAGAATGAAAACCCCACTCTCACACTGTTCAGGTAATCTCTCTGCATTTCCCATTTTGAAACTCATTGCATATCTGGTTTGATGTATTCTTGCATATCTGCCATTTGTAGTTGTTTGATAATTGTTGAAATGCATAAACTCTGAAAACAAATTGCATTTTGAATTTTCTGAAAAATCTGAACTGCCTATGAGTGTGACTTGAAACTTGTGTGTTGCAATAGCTCACTGAGCATTCTGAATTGCATTTAGGACTGCATGTTGAATTATCATGCATGACCTCAATGGTATATAAATGGTAAGGTACCAAAAGGCAGGGAAGTCTGTCTGGAGGTTCTTACTATGTGTGAGGTGGTCTTTTAGACCAAGTGCTCCGCCTAGTACCATGGGTCACTTTGCTGATAGGACAGTCTGATTGTGCACAAGTCACAATATCATTTGGTATCATATGTTCAGTTTTCAGTGCAAGCATTGCATATTTTCAGGGGGAGTAAGTTGCATATTCTTGCATAGCATTCAATGATTGAGTCTTTGCATGTCCCTGCATACATATAGTGCATTGCATCTCCTTATATTGAAAATGCCAAAAAGAGAGTTTGAATGCATATTGTAAGGGGGAGTCAATGCATTGCATATAGGTTGTCAAATGCATACATTTGTCAGAATTCATAGCATATCCTTTCTTATTGATTTTGTTGACAAACCTTGATCATATTCTGAAAACTTTGTGCTTCAAAATCTCTCTTAACAATTGATAATTCTCCTATCAATTGGTATCATTTGGCTTCAGAATTCTATCAGTCTTTCATGAAGATTTCAATGGGCTATCTCGATCATAAATCTGAAAAACTCTTGAACTAGAAATCTTCTATTATACATTCTTAAGAATGACTGAAATAACTCATGTGGTTTAAGCTTAATGTATTCATGGAGTTTAACTTTAAAATCTCTTAACATATCTGAATCATGTTTAATAAATCTTAACCAAATGGGTCATGCTGTGTCTTGCAAAAACTTCTGAAATCTGCATTTTTGAATACAAGACTTTATTTGGTTAAGTACATGAGATTAATATTGTTTTGAAGCAAATGAATGTTTCTGAATTGTCTAAAGGGTAAAGTAATTGTCAGAGCAATGACCTTGGTCACTGAGAAACACATATCCAAAGGACTGTGTCATGAGGTGCCTTAGTTAACTCTGCATAAAATTCATTGAAAATCAGGCAGAGCAATGGCATGCACATTGAGAAATACAACTCACTCATCAAGAAATGATTTGCAGTGTGTCATGATGTGTAAATGCTATCTCTGTTCATATAAAGCATGACAGTTAGTCACACTAAGTGTTTAGGGATATTGGCCTCTGATCAAGGTATATCCTCTAGTTACAAGGTGTGCACTGAACTAGAGTGCTCGTAAAATTTGTAGCATGAAAATTGTTGAACGAATTGAAATATCTGTATATTGATGCAAAAATCAAATTGCTACAACCCTAGACAAATTCATATGACTTCAAAATTGCTTGATTTCAATACTGATGCATGTAATTCTAAAAGAAGTCAATAAATTTGATTGTGTAAGACAAAGAGAGGATAATCAAGATAAATATGAGGGCTTGGTTCATTTTTGTTAAAACATGGTTTTAGATATCAATACAGAATTTTATTGATAAACTCTGCATACATCATGTTTAAACCATGCTGTTCAAAAAGCTTATTCATAAGCCCCTATAATGGAAGACTTTGAAAACTTATGTTTTAGATTTATGAGATTGATATCTCTTTGAAAATCTACCTGAAATTTTCTGGGTTTGGAGCATCCTTGAAAAATCTGTTAACTGAATTTCTTCTGCTCATGTTATTGGTTCACTGAACTGAACTTCTCCTTGTTTACCCATGTGGTCTCCTTCTCATCTCTCTCATAAGTTTCCACTTATTGAAGGGGAGCTTCCTGACATATGCATCATGCTGCATAGAAACTCTCAAAGGGGGAGTTTATATCAAAGGGGGAGATTTTTGCCAAAGGGGGAGAATTTTATTCAATCGTTGCATGATAGTTTGCTTTCACTTCTCAAACTATTTTCTTTTTGATGAAGTCAAAGGGGGAGAATAGTTTGAGTCATCAGAATGACTTTCATAAGAATGTACTGCATCATCAGAATGACTCACTGTGTATTATTGTGTATTGTTGCCATCATCAAAAAGGGGGAGATTGTTGTGCCCCTGGCCCCTGTGGTTTGTGGTTTTGATGATTGGCTTTAGGGGTTTGTGATGATTGGTTTTAATGTGACCTAATCACTGTGAGTCACCATGCATTGATGTTCTGTTTTGATGATTGATTTGGTTTTGATGATTGGTGTTTGATGTGAGTCACTGTGAGTCATCTTGCTGAAATGTTCATTCAGGCTTTCATATGTTCAGTCAGTTTATCTGCTTACATTGTGCATCATTGCACTGTGCATCATTGCAAGTGAAGTTTCAGACTGTTATCTGCTGCATAAAGCTTTCATATGCATTTACAGAGTCTATACATTGATTGGCAGTAAGTCTGTACAGCGTGAAGTCTACACTTTGGCACTGTAGCTCGCTCGTGCAAGTCTATACATTAGACTGTTCTTCAAAGTCTATACATCAGACTGCACATCATCTTCGTGTTGTTTCTGTATTTGAGTCTTCGTGTTGTTTCCCCTCACAAACATGAAAAGACTTCGTGTCGTATGAGTCTATAACACTTCGCGTTGATCCTCTCTATTACCAGGTAAACTGCTAAGAGGTAATACTTCGTGTGTCCGTACTGTTTCTGACCTCGTGTTGGTTTCCCTGAACCTCATGTCATTCTTGCTTCGTGTCCACACCTCGTGTCAGTGTCTATTTTCGCCTTTGGGTTATGTTCAGCTCGTGTCATTTTTGTTCTATTGCGTGCAGGACATTGCAGCACCTCATGTTGCTTTCTGTGCCACCTCGTGTCGTTCTCTGTGTAGTGTGTGTTTTTGTCACCACTATACTTCGTGCTGTTTTCATCGTCTTCGTGTTGGTCTTTCTTATTAGACCTCGTGTCATTCTCGCCTTGACCTCACTTCGTGTCGATTCCTGTTTTCATCTTCGTGTTGTCTTCAATTCGTGTCGGTTTATGTTTATGAACTTCGTGTCGTTTTAGGTCACAAGCCAAAGGGGGTCTTGGTATCTTGTCTCTTAGAACCATGGAGATTGCTCTTCGGATTAAAATGCTGTGGAATGCTGTCCATTCTGATTCTCTTTGGGCTGTTTACTTTAGAGCCAAATACTTGCACCAAGGCCATCTCTATAATGCAGACTTTAGAACTATGAAGGGCTTTGTTAGAAGCAGCTGGCTGAAGGCAAAAGACTATATCCTTCAGTTCAAGAAAGTTATTATTGGAAATGGATCACACACTAATTTCTGGTATGATAACTGGCTGGGCCAGCATTGCCTTAAGTCATTTGTCCCTGAAGATTCTATTCCTAATCCAGAAGCTACTGTTAGAGATATTATTTTGCACCCCACTGCTGAGGACTCTGCTCTGCTAAATGCTTCAATCCCCTCTGAAATTCAGCAAGCTATCAGGTCAGTTACATTGAACCAGGATTTGGATTTGGGTATATGGAGTCTTTCTCCTTCTGGACAGTGCACAGTTTCTTCATCCTACAATTCTATAGCCAACAGTCACTTACAGTCTAGCTTGCCTTGGAGTCGACTGTGGTCTAAATGGCTTCCTACTAAATTATCAGTGCACCTATGGAAGATATTACACAACTGTATTCTGACAGATGATAATATACAAAGAGTGGGAATTATGCTTTGCTCCAAATGTTTCTGCTGTAGGAATCCGACAGTGGAAGACCTTAATCACCTTTTTTTGCACAGTGATTTAGCTGTTTCAATCTGGACTGAATTAGCTGCTGCAGGCTTACAATTTGAAGGAAGAACATCCAGGGAATTCATCTTGAATTCCATCAGTCATGGTCAGCCAGGGTCGGCACAGGCACTTCTTAATCTAGCCTCCATTGGATATGGCATGTGGGAAATATGGAAAGCTAGGAACACCATTAAATATGATCAGAAACATGTCAACAACACAAGCTTCATTTATTACATCATGTCTCAAATCAGGGTGACTTGTTCGGCTGCTGCCTTAAAGGAAACTAAAATTTGCAACCAGAAATGTTTGGATCATTTGGGAATCATTTACAAAGCAACCAGTAAACATCAAATTAGAATTGTCAGATGGGTTTGCCCTCCGTGGCCTTCTTTCAAATTGAATACTGATGGGGCCAATAAGCAATCTGGAGATATTGGGGGAGGTGGAATAATCAGGGATTCTAAAGGCAAGACTATCCTTGCCTTTTCTCATTACTATGGTCATTCGGATAGTTTAATTGCAGAAGCCAGAGCTCTTCTTGATGGTATCAAGTATTTAAAGACAGTGTCTTCTACTCCAGCCTTCATTGAATGTGATTCTCTTACTCTTGTCAGGATAATCAAAAAGGAAGCAAACTGTCCTTGGTCCATTCTTAGCTATGTCAGAGAACTACGGAGTATCCTTTCTCAGCATGACTCTATATCGCATATTTTCAGAGAAGCCAACTCTGCTGCAGATCTTCTTGCTTCTTTAGCTTGCACTACCAAATGCAATTCTTTTTATTCTTATAGTGAGCTCCCTTGCATTATAAAAGGTGCTGCTCGACTGGACTCACTAGGCTTGCCTAGTATTCGATTGATGTAACTCTTTATTTACCTTTATTGGAATATAATCGCCTCCTAGTGGTTGGATGGTGGAGTGGCTTTCTCCATACCCTGGTAAGGGGTGCACTCTCCCATCTACCCCTAGGTTAGGTTTTCAATTAAAAAAAAACTTCGTGTCATTTTCTTTATTTCGTGTTGTAGTCATCGTGTGTACCTCATGTCGTTCTTTCTTACCTCGTGCTGTTTCTCATATTACTTCGAGTCGTTTCTGTTATTTGTCTTCGTGTTGTTTTTCTGACCCAGTGTACTTTTTGCTTTGAGACCACACCTCGTGTTGGTTTCAGCTTTTCGTCCTCGTGTTGGTTTCAGTCCGTGTTGTACTCGTCTTCGTGTCATTGTCAGTCCGTGTCGTTTCACCTCGTGTCGTTCTCTTTGCTATTTTGTTATGTCGTGTTGCTTTTGTATTCATGTCTTCGTGTTTCTCTCGTGTTTATGTCCGCGTGTTGTTTCCTTCTCACTTCGTGCTGTTCTCATATACCTTCGTACTGTTTTCTGTACCACCACGTGTTACCCTTAGGTCTTTGTTTTCATTTGTATTTGTGTCTTCGTGTTATTTTTATACACTCGTGTCCTCGTATTGTTTTTACATTCGTAACCTCGTGTTGGTCTAGTATTTGTGTCTTTTTGTTGTTTTTATCTTTTTGTGTCTTCGTGTTGCCTTTCCTAGACCTCGTGTCTCTTTTGTTTTATAACCTCACCTCGTGTCGTCCCTTTCGTTGTGTCTGATCTATTACAGTGTATCTCGTGTCGTTCTTTTCTTATCTCGTATAATAGTCACGACGTGTTGTTATTATATACCTCATGCAGTTTTGGTTTTTGTGGCCATACAGCGTGTTAATGGATTTAATCTCATTACAGGTCCGAGGAAGAACATTCCACACACCTGGACTGCACGTGATCCGAGACAAAATGAACTAATCCTATAAAGACACGTGGCAGGAAGGTTCTGGATCGAGCGTGGGAGGCACACGCGTTTTGTGCCCTATCCACCTGCTGCTGCTGCTATATAATGCAGCCTTCGTCCATAGAGAAAGGCGATCGAAGCAGAAAGCCTGAAGAATAGAAAAGCCCTTCGATCCAGAAAAGGAGAAAAGAAAGAAAAGAAGAGAAGAGAGAAGAAAGAGTGAAGAAGAAGAAGTGTAGAAGAGAGTGAGAGACTAGGAGAGCAGAAGAAAGAGAAAGAGAGATAGAGAGTGAACGAGAGAGCTCGTGGAGAAGAAGGAAGAAGTTGCTTGAAGATCTGTTTCCTGCTGGACCGTGGATCAAATCCAGGCCAGCCAGCTCCTGCGAGAGCCACATTTGTTCTTATCTTTTCAGCTTTCTGTTTGCTGAAGTTATTTTCGTTTATTATTTTTCCTTTGTTTTCTGGTTTGCTGTATTTCCGATACTCTGTAGAGAGGTCGGGGTTCCTCCTGTTAGTTCAGGAGAAGGGAGATTGCTATCTCCGGTTGTAAGTAGCTGGGTGCTACTTGTGGGTTCCCTCCGGTTTGGAGGAAGGGAGATCTGATCTCCGGTTCTGGGCTTGTGGATTGCAAGTCCAGGGGTCCCTCCTGGTCTGGAGGAAGAGAGGTCTTCGACCTCTGGTTTGCTGGTGACTGGAAGTCACCGATTGGTTCCCTCCGGTTTTGGAGGAAGGGAGGATTGGTCCTCCGGTTCTAGTCTTGTGGGTTGCAAGACTAGGTGTTCCCTCCGGTCTGGAGGAAGAGAGACTTGCGTCTCTGGTTTGCTAGTGACTGGTGTCACTAGTGGTTCCCTCTGGTTGGGAGGAAGAGGGGAGGTTGTTCCCCTGGTCAAGCTGTGTGGCAGCACCTGTTGCAGACTGAGTCTACTGTTTCTAGCGTGAGCTAGTGGAAGCCACACTCGGGTTGAGTGTGGGGTGGATGTAGGTCTGCAGGACCGAACCACCTAAAAATCTACTGTGCAGTGGTTTGTTTTGTGCGTTCGCTCCTTGCCTCCTACCTCCCATTCACAGGTTATGCATGCTGGTTAGCTGTGTTATCTTGGATTGTTTATATTTTTCCTATCAGCAGTAACCTTGAGCATTGCACTTTGCTGGGTGTGTTTGGGTTGCACTGTTCTGTCTGCATTTCTAGTTTGATCAGGTCGCTGCATTGTTGCAGTCCAACTGTTTGATCAATTGGTTGATTATTATCTTATCTTGGAAAGCTCATTGTCCCTATTCCGCATATCCGAGCTTTAGAGTCTTTAATTTAGGCCATAATTTTTAGAGGGATACATTCACCCCCCTCTGTATCCGGGCCTAGTACCTTAACAAATAATTCACTCCCTCGGACTGGGTGCAAAGAGAAAACCGACGATGCCTTAAGGTATCGGATGTGGTTTACGGAATTTCCGACATGGCCACAGTTCGAAATCATCTCCGGCCAACAGTCTATCAACTTGACCCATTTCTACCGGGATCCAATCCCGTATTCTCATTAAACTTGCCTTGTTCGTGGCAGACATTCACGCGGTTTTGTCACCATCTTTTATACTACAAGCACGGAGCTTCGTACGAACCTGAAGTGGCCCATGAGTGGCCGACATAGTCTGAACATTCACGTCCCAATACGGGTTTCTAGCATAGTTCATCTTTCACTATCCTCCTGCATGATTAGTATTCTCTCTAGGCCGTAGGGCCCTTATTCCCGGCAATCAATCAAGGGTGTTCCCCCGTATGGGGGATGTAAATAACGCCGTGACCTTTATGGCGCGGCGGGTTTCGGTCCCGACACGAACCACACAATTGTCTGATTAGTCAGATCGAGTGCACCATGGGCTTCCACGAAGCCCGAATAAATCGTCACTTTGCGACTGGCACGCCCTCGCACTAAATAGAAGAATTAACCCCGACCAACAAACGAACGGATCCCCCCTCCAAATTTTAGTGCGTCCACAAGTCTGGCATGCCAGGTGGGACCGAAATTACCCTTCATCTCTTTGCCGGGACTAAGGGCCCTACGACCCCTTTCTTGTAATACTAATTGTTTGATTGGCAAATGCAGGTCGCATTCCGAACACCATGATGGCCGCCACGTTCGGCCAACAGGCCGTCGAGAGCCATGTTCGAAACGGCTACTTGGTCGTCCCCCTCAGCTTCGGGAGCTTCCCTCCCGCGGTAGGCTTCCCCAACTTCCTTGGGGTAGCCTTCACGAACCTGCTGGATGTGGAAGCGTCTGACAGGACTGAAAGCAACGCTCCCATCCAGGGGGCCGCCAAAGCTGCTGTCGGCCGATCGATGGCCGAGACTTCCAAGACCGTCCCGATTGGGACGCTGAGCTGCAACGTGCACCACGTCCACCAAACTGCCGGCCCTTCTCACCCAGGGTCGGCCTCTCACCAAAGGAGGCTCCGAAGGAGTGATGCCACAACATCATACCGAGGCCGGTTCTCCAGCACCGGCAAGTCGGCTGTCATCGGGACTTTTCGGGTGCATCTTAACGGACAGCCTTCCGAGGTGATCTCGGATCGCATTGTACCCGCCGTACCAGTGCGCAACTCTTTTCAGGCACTGGAGAAGATGAAGGGCAGGATGACGCCCGCCATTCAGGCCCCACCGCCGCAACATCAGTCAGCCTCCAGGCCCACCAAAGCTAAGCAAGTTTGGGTTCCCAAGGGGGCCCGGTTCACCTCACCAGCCCAGGCGAGGCCCAGCACCTTCCGCCCGACAAGGGCACAACAAGGAGATCAGGTCAAGACATCGACCCCCGTCTACCAGACGACATTAACTACACCGGCCCCACCGGACAACATCCACCGTCGACACTACCGACGCCACTATCAGGCTGCCCGTGTGGAGCCTGCAACCCACATGCCCGTTACTGCCAACAGGGCAACATCATCAGCTTCTCCTCTTGACCAGGACTGGGAAGGAGTGGAGCAAGCCATGAAGAACTACTTGTGGGGCCCGGGGAGCACTCCCCTGGGTCGCCAGAGATTACTGGAGGTAGTAGCCTCTGCCTTTGAAGAAGAAGAGACCCGTCCAGTGCCCACTGCCGAGTCACGAAACTACTCTGAGGAGCATTATCAGTCCCCGCCAAGGGAAGAAGTGAAGCCGCGGAGAGCGGTCTTTGACAGATTGGTCTTTCCAGGTAGGCCATCGAGAAGAAAAATAAGAAGAGGCAGAGACCTAAGAGTTTATACTTGCAATATGGCAGGGGTATCTGGCCGGTACGGGGCTCTACCAACCGAGCCCGAAGAAGTAGCCAGGCTTGCCACAAGGCCAGGACCTCTTACCAGAAGAGGGAAAGTGGCAGCTGAAAAGACACAAGTCTACACTGGAGGAGCTAACTATGAGGAACCTTCAACATCCTTGGCTGCCAATGTTATTACAGAAGGCACGGCGGGAGGACCATCCACTTCATCCGAAGAGGTGCCGATCGAAGAAAGGGGGGGCACCCCTAGCCTTCCCATGAACGACCCCGCGGTATTGCACATGATGCAACAGTATCAACGGGAGATCGAATTGTTGAAGAAGCAACTGACTGAAAGAGTCGCTCAGCCCTCAACATCCGGGCAGACTGAAGCATTACCAGAGACCCCTGGGGGCAACGGGCAGGCCTCAGAAGCTTCTCCACAGGCGACGGTGTCTCCCCCAATACCTACCTACACTGGAGGCGTACCCCTGCATCAGCCACAACATGTCACACCGGCCCCACCACCGAACCTGCCATTCCAGGGGTCCACTATTGCACCTCAGGCGATAGTGTTAACAACATTGCTGATGCAACCTGCCCATTTCTATCCAAACCCTGTTGACCCGGCAACAGTAAGCAGACTAATGCTCGAACAAATGATAGATATGAAGCTGGCGGAGAGGAGCGATGGTGATCACATGCCATTCGACGTATACCGGGTACCTTACCCGGCACACTATGCTGCCAAGAGGCTACCGGTCGGCATTACCAAGCCGCCGAAGTTTGAGAAATTTAATGGGTAAGGGTCTCCCAGGGAGCACATTGCCTATTATGTGAATGTTATGGGGGATCTAGCTGCGGATGAAGCTTATCTTCTCAAATTCTTCGGCTCGACGCTTACCAGGCTCGCTTTCGAGTGGTATTCGAGCTTGCTCGCCGGGTCCATTGCAGACTGGCCTGATATGCAAAAGAAATTCAAGGAAAGATTCTACATAGCTGAGCGGGAGGTGACCGTGGCAGAGCTTTATGCCATGAGACAGAGAAATGAGGAGTCGGCACTCGACTACATAAAGAGATGGAGGAACCTCAGCATGAGGTGCAAACGCCCCCCACATCAGGAGGACGCAGTGCAGATCTGTAAACAGAATCTGAAGAAGGAGATCCTTGAGAGGATGATCGGTGCTGAGGTGAGGTCGTTCGACCGTCTGAACAACATAGTGGCAGAGATCGAAGCATTCCTTGCTCGATACTCTTCTGCTCCAGCTGCATCAAGTCAGAGGGTCCGGCAGGCCGAGAGGAGGCCAACACCGCCAGAAGTTCATACACTAGACTTCGAAGCTTTTGAGAAACAGAAAGAGAAAGCCAAAGAGATGGCCAACACCTCCACTGAACGGCGGGAAGGTCCCTCCCTGCGGGAGAAGATGAGGAACAAATTGTATTCCTTTCCTCGAGACAAAGCCCGGGTCCTATTTGAATGGGCCACCAGGTACAACAAGATCACATTACCAGATCCAAAGAGGCCTGGTGACTTGAAGAAGAAGGATGATCCTCATTTTTGCCCATACCATCAGATGCTTGGGCATACCATTGAGGATTGCTACATCTTCAAGGATGTCATTGAGTCCTTGATCAAGAAGGGAGAGCTGGACATGGGGGAGCTCAGAGTGGATCCTCCGCAGCCGCACGAGATGCCGAGCCTTGGCACCACTGTCAACATGGTATCTTTATACCAACAGTTGCCTGAAGAATGGGCAGAGTCCAGTACGCAGGGCACTTATCAAGCCTTCGTCATGGCGCCAGCTCATGATCAAGGAGGTTGGCAAGCCGCGCCAACGAAGAACAGAAGAAGAAGACAAGCTCCTCGGCCCACTCCAGAGGTTCGCATAAGGGGTGTTACACCCCAACCAGCACCGCCACCAGTGACACCTGTTTTGCATGACACAGCCCCCCGGCTCGTTATGAGACGGCCCACTCACAACAAGAAGAAACACATCCCGATGCGGGTACACAAGGAAACCAGCCCTGCGGTTGAAAGACTCCAGGCTATTATTGATGGGCTTGAAGATTATGAACAGCCCGAGATCCAGCCAATGGAGTTGAAGGAGTATGTCCCTTGGGAGGAGTTCGAGTCACTCGAACTAGCTCCAGAAGCGGAAGCCGAGACGAAAGAAGAGCCTCTCTTATGGGGTGAGCTTCCCCAAGAGCAGTTGCCAGCCACTGAAGAGAAAAAGAAAAAGAAGAAGAGAAGACCTAGAAACAAGAAGAAGAGTGGGGTGGTCCTCGCTTGCAACACCCTCTCAACATTATATGACACAGCCCTCTCCCTGAGAGAGGAAGAGCAAGAAGTGCCCGTCGAGCCGTCAGAGGTGAATCAAGCTGAAGCATTCACCTCCCAACATGCCACCAGGTCGGGAAAGAAGTGGGGACGCCCTCCTCAGGCCAACCACAACATCCTGCTTAGGGGAGAACAACCATATCACATCCCCAAGCCTAGGGTCCAAGGCATGGAGATCCCCCCTCCATCGGGCCTCTACCCCGGAGAACCAAGTGGCCAGAGTGCCCCGTCATTCATTGAATTTCTTACAACTCAGAGGGGAGGACAGTCATGCCCCCGCGAGTCCCGGCAGACCCAAGGGGCAGGCAGCCCCTCGGCTCCGTCTGTAGCAATCCCTCCTCGGCCAAGGGAAGAGCCTGACAACATCCCAAATCTAGTCGAGTTCTTGCAAGAAAAGGAAGTGACCCAGCAGGCCCCACAAGCTCAAGCGGCATCTGACCCAGTGGAGGAGGCACCCGTTGAGCTGGCTCCCCAGGCCCATACTGGGGGCAGGCGCAGTAGAGTCGAAGAAATGAAATTGCTCGAAGTTCGAGCTAGCAACAGAATAGTCAAACACCTGAAGAAGATCCCAGCCAGGTTTATCGTCTGGGAAATCCTATCCTTAGATGAAGAAACACGGCAAGCTGTCATCGCCGCACTCCAGACACCAGCATATGTTGAAGCCTGCCTTGCAGAAATGTCACCTGAGGTACCTATGGCCTTCACTGAAAAGGACATGCTTTTACCAACCTACAGTCACAACATGCCACTCTACATGAAGGGGCAGCTGAATGGGCATCCCATCAACATAGTCTTGATCGACCCTGGGGCAGCAGTGAACATACTCCCCTATCGGGTGTATCAGAAGCATTACTTTGACGTACACTTGGTCGAGGTCAGGAACGTCAAGATTGCCGACTTCAACCAGAAGTGCGAAGTCCCTATGGGGGTCGCAGAGTTCAACCTCTCCCTCGGTGACTTCACCACCAAGGTCCAATTCCATGTGATCAACTCCAACACCTCTTACAAGGCGTTGCTCGGCCGACCTTGGCTACATCAAAATAGGGTGGTACCATCCACTCTGCACCAATGCATCAAGTACCCCGGCAACGGGAAAGAGGAGAGAATCTTCGCCGACCTCCATCCTTTCGAAGTGTTCGAATGTCACTTGTCGGATGCTAATCTTTATTTGGAAAAGCCGAAGCAAGCCTCCCAAGCTACTCAAGACAAAGGAAAGAAAAAGGCAGAGCTTGACAGCTGGTTCCCTCCACCACCGCCTGGCTATGTGGCTCCCCCTCAGGTGTCATTCATTTCTGAAGCAGAAGGGGTATTCCGGGCCACCTACCTTCCCATCTACCCTACACCAGGAACACCATACCTTGAAGACTTGCTGGAAGACATCAGGGTCCCTCCCGGGATCATCAAGCCTCTTGCAGAAGCTGACTGCCAGGTGGCTGAACCGTTAAGGACCTTCGAGGTGCCCAACCCCGAGGGTCTGCCTACCATCTTTTATGTGGCCAAGGAGCACCCGGTCAAGGGGGATGATGATTGTAGACTCCCCGATGAGCTGCACGACCCACTCGTCCCAATAATGGGACTTCCTGACACAGTCGGTCCTGTGGTCAAGATGGCCAGAAAGCAAGGGATCCCCTTCTGCCAGCTCTCCAGTCGGAAAGAAATGTTCAAGAAAATGTGGAACCCGCCAAACCTGGACCGGCGTTTGTTGCAAATCACCCGACATCCAGGATTGGGCTTTTCACTAGAAGATTCCTATGAAGCTGATGTGATATCAGTCTCGGCTCTAGGTGGCAATAGCCACGCAGGCACTACAGGCCCGTGGCAGGTTGAAGGCCGTCAGCATCTTACGCCTTTGGCCAACGAAGAACAAGATGAAGAAATATTCCTATGGAATCCACCTCCCTGCAGGAATAAGGGGAAGACGCCGTCCTCCTCCGGGGGACCAATCCCGAATGACCACAGCAGCGGGGTGCCATCGCCCTCGTCTGACACTGACCCAAAGGATGGGGAAGCAGGCCGAGCTCCGAACCTCACTCGGTGCGACTCTACCCTACTCGCCCTATACTATAGGCAACAGCGAGAGATCGAAATGCTGAAGGTTCGCTTGGCCGAAATGACTGTACTCATTAGAGGCATCCTCTGTCGACAAAGCATCGGCGCACACCGGTCCCCGAACACCGTCCCAAACGCCCCCGGGCACCTGAAAAGGGAGGCTAGGGATGTAGCTACTTCCCTGGTCAGGCGATCAGTCGAGCGAAGCCCCGCGCTGCGGGAGAAGATGCAAAGACCCTACTCTTTCCCAAGGAATAAAACCCGAGGAATTTTTGAATGGGCCTGCTACTATGGCAAGGTCTCCCTCCCAAGGTCAAAGAGGCCGCAAGATGCTCGCAAAAGCGGTGACCCCTCGTTCTGCCCCTATAACCAAATACTGGGCCACTCCATCGAAGACTGCTACGTCTTCAAGGACATTGCTCAAGACCTGATTGAGAGAGATGAGCTCTGAATGGGAGATTATGTGGTCGCTCCGTCACGCCCCCATGTGGCAGGCGGCCATGAAAGAAGTGTTTACATGGTGTCAGTTCAGCACCAGATTTTTGAAGCTGCAGCTGAGAATGGGCAACCCCAGCCACCAGCAGAGCAGTAGCCCCCAGTATGGCAATCAATCACCTTAGCCCCTGCAAGAGCCATCTATGACAATTACAAAGAAGATCCCGAAGAAGTCCTTTACTTCTCCACACAAGAGAGCCCCCCAGAGTCGCACACAGCAAGCCTAATAGAGGGGGAAACAAGCAAAGCCTCGTTACCCAATGAGGCAGAGCAAGAAAACACCTATGGTGTCCTTGAAGCAGAAGATGGTGAAGACAAGGATTTCATTGACCTGGTACCAGCGCCTCCAGAATTTGAAGATGGCTGCCAGGCCACAGTGGATGAGCTCATTGAAATTAATCTAGGCACAGAAAGCAACCCCAGGCCGACCTTTCTGAGTGCCCTTCTTCCTCCACAGGAGAGGGGACATTATGTCAAGTTGCTGCAAGAATTCCGGGACTGTTTCGCCTGGAACTACAAAGAGATGCCCGGTCTGAGCCCCGGCGTGACTCAACATATTCTGGCTATTGATCCGAAGGTGGAGCCGGTGAAGCAGCCCCCCAGGCGTATGAGGCCGGAGCTGATAAAACTGATTTGTAAAGAAGTCGACAAGCTCATAGATGTCGATTTTGTAGCTGAAAACTAATACACTACTTGGTTGGCCAACATTGTGCCGGTGAAGAAGAAGAATGGACAGATCAGGATCTGCGTGGACTTCCGTGACCTGAATAAAGCTTGCCCAAAAGATGACTTTCCGGTGCCCGTCACTGAAGTGATGATTGATGCAACTACCGGCCATGAGGCCTTGTCTTTCATGGACGGATCGTCCGGCTATAATCAGATATGGATAGCTGAACATGACCGAATTCATACAGCCTTCCGGTCACCTAAAGGGATATTCCACTACAAAAGGATGCCCTTCGGCCTCAAGAACGCTGGCGCCACTTACCAGCGGGCGATGACCAAGATATTCGACGAACTGCTATATAGCAAAGTCGAATGCTACATTGATGATCTGGTCGTCAAGACAAAGAAAAGGGGGGATCACCTGAATGACCTTAGAGTCATCTTTGAGAGACTCCGGCAGTACGAGCTGAAAATGAACCCAATGAAGTGTGCCTTCGGCGTCTCTAGTGGAAAGTTTCTCGGCTTCATTGTCCGATACAGGGGGATCGAGATCGACCCCTTTAAAATAAAAGCCATTCAGGAGCTACCTCCTCCGGAGAATTTGGGAGAGTTAAGGTCCCTGCAAGGTCGGCTAGCCTACATCCGAAGATTTATCTCCAATTTGTCGGGGCGCTGTCAACCATTCCACAAATTAATGATGAAGAATGCAGCTTTCAATTGGAACCAGGAATGTCAGAAGGCCTTTGATCGGCTGAAGGATTACTTAAAGACCCCGCCTGTGCTGGGGGCACCTGTCAAGGGGAGGCCACTTATTCTATATATAGCTGCCACTGAATGTTCACTGGGGGCAATGCTCGCCCAGAACAGTGATGAGGGGAAGGAGCAAGCTCTTTATTACCTTAGCCGAAGACTAATGGGGGCAGAAGCAAAATACACCCCGATTGAGAAGGTTTGTCTCGCCTTGGTCTTCGCAGTCAAGAAGTTGAGGCATTACATGCTCTCGCATGAAGTGAGCTTAATCTGTAAGGCTGACCCAGTCAAGCACATTCTCTCCCAGCCAATCCTGAAGGGACGTCTCGGCAAGTGGGCCGTACTATTAATGGAATTTGACATCATCTACGTGCCTCAGAAGGCCTTTAAGGGTCAAGCCATGGCCGATTTCTTTGCAGCACACCCTGTGCCTGAAGATTCCCCACTGGCCACGGAGTTGCCTGAAGATGAAACACTGGAGGTGGACCAAGCCCAACTGATCGCCTGGCAGCTGCACTTTGATGGAGCTTCGAGAACAGAAACAACCCCATCTGGGCACACAAAAGTACGGGCCGGGGCCGGCATCGTCCTTAAATCCCCTGAGGGAGAAGTATTGCACACATCCTGCTCCATTAGCAAGTCCTGCACAAATAATGAGGCAGAATATGAAGCTCTGATCATTGGTCTTCAAGTCGCTTTACAGATGGAGATTAAAATATTACATGTGTTTGGCGATTCATTGCTAGTCGTCAAGCAAGTCCAGGGACAGTTTGACGTCCGAAAGCCCGAGTTACTCCCTTACTACACTAAGGCGAAACGGCTCATGCAGCAGTTCTACCTCATTGAGATAGGCCACGTTGCCAGAGGAGAGAATGCACAAGCTGATGCACTGGCAAAATTGGCGAGTTCATTAGCAGTCCCGCCAGATGGATCCCTCAGCATTCGGGTGGTGAATCAACGCCAAGTGCCTAGCATGATAGAAGGGCCAGGAGAAGAAGAACTTAAGGTCATCACAGCGGAAGCCATTAGCCCGCCCGACTGGAGAGACCCCCTTTTACAGTAGTTTAAATATCAGCAACTGCCCAGGCAAAGGGAAGAGAAGATCAAGTTAATCAGAACAAAGGACTCTTATGAGGTCCGGAACGGGATCCTATTCTGGATTATGGCAGACGCCAAACGGAAGGTGCTCCTCCGATGTTTATCCATTGAAGAAGCTTGGAAGGTCATGAAGGAGGTTCACGCTGGAGCAGCTGGTGCACATCAGGCAGGACCGAAAATGAAGATTGAAATAAAGAAGCTCGGCTACTATTGGCCGACAATGTTCGACGACTGCTGCAAGTATGCCAAATCTTGTCAAAAATGCCAGGAGCACGCGACGGTACCCAGGAGACCGCTCGTGCCCTTGCATCCAACACTGCCCAGCTGGCCCTTTGCCCAATGGGGAACAGACGTTGTGGGTCCACTACCCGCATCATCAGCTGGGTGCAAGTACATCTTGGCCGCAACTGATTACTTCTCCCGCTGGGCGGAGGCTATTGCTTTGAAAGAAGTGACTGGGGAGATCGTCACCAGATTTGTCCGTCGCAACATCATATTCCGGTTTGGCACTCCGAACCGAATTATCTCAGACAATGGAAGTAACTTCCGCAATCAGAAGGTCTACCGGCTGGCAGAAAAGTACAAGATCGACTGGAGGATGTCGACCCCCTACAACCCACAGGCCAATGGCTTGGCTGAAGCTTTCAATAAGACTCTTTGCACTCTCCTGTCCAAAATTGTTAGCTCTAACAAGAGGGACTGGGAACAGAAAATGTACGAGGCCCTATGGGCGTATCGAACTGTGTACAAAACTCCAACGGGTTGTTCACCCTTTTCCCTGGTATATGGCTCAGAGGCAATTGTCCCTATCGAGCTGGAAATACCCTCCCTCCGAGTCGCAGTCCAACACGGGTTGGTCGGGGAAGAGCAGACAAATGTCGAGCGAAGGCTCGAAGAACTCTCCAACTTGGAAGGGAAACGGCTCCAAGCCCAGCAGAACATCCAGGTCTATCAGGCCCGGATAGCTCGCGCCTTTGACAAGCTCGTCAAGGAACGCGAATTTAAGAAGGGTGACCTCGTTATGGTGAAGAGAAGAGAAGTCATGGCTTCCAACCCCAAGGGCAAGCTGAATGAGAATTGGCTTGGACCCTATGTGATCCAGAAAGTCTACGAGGGCGGAGCATATGTAATCGTCGACCATCGGGGGGAGGTTCAATTTCTGCCCCTCAATGGTAGGCATCTGAGGTTGTACCATGCTCCGATTCCCCCATTCGAGGAATAATGCTTTTCTCTGCCCTGCCCCGGGCGAATTTGCATTACTATTGTCCAGATGGATTGGGCACTATTCATCGTGCATGTCAAAAAAAAGAGAGAAAAAAAAGAAGAAAGAAAAAAAATAAAAAAGAAAGAAAAAGAAAGGAAAAGAAAAAGAAAGGAAAGAAAAAAAAGAAAGATGAAAAAGGGGGGGAGGAATCGGTCTCCCTTTATTAACACTCACTCTTATCTCCAAGAATATTTCAATAGCCGAATCAACCATGTCAGCCTCTGACATCCTGTCGGCACTGACGAAGAACACCCCACCCGAACCTTTCGTTCGAGAGCGGGGAATCAACATTTTCTCCTTGCGTTGGCACCAGCTTGTACCAACGAATATTTCAATAGACGAATCGACCATGTCAGCTCTTGACATCCTGTCGGCACTGACGAAGAACACCCCACCTGAACCTTCCGTCCAGGGTTGGGGAATAAACCTTTGCTCCTTGCGTTGGCACCAGCCCCCGCGCCAACGAAAATACCAAGAGACAAACGAATCACGTCGGTCTCTGACTTCCTGTCAGCATCGATGAACAAACCAGTGGCCCGGACCTTTCGTCCGGTTCCATGAATGAAAAGACCCTTGCTTTGGCACCAACCCCGTGTCAATGAATGAATCACGTCGGTCCCCGACTCCCCGTCGGCATCGATGAACAAACCAGTGGCCCAGACCTTTCGTCTGGTTCCATGAACAAAAGACCTTTGCTTCGGCACTAACCCCGTGCCGATGAACAAACCACGTCGGTCTCCGACTCCCTGTCGGCATCGATGAACGAACTAGTGGCCTGGACCTTCCGTCTGGTGCCATGAATAAAAATACCCTTGCTTTGGCACTAACCCCGTGTCAATGAATAAACCACCTCAATATTACAACTCCAGTCCCACAGACGAATAGACCCTTGGCTTGGACCTTCCGCCTAAGTCGATGAACAAAAAAGAAAACGCCTTTGCTTGGCTCGGATCTTTCATCCGAGTCGATGAACAAAAAGAACCTCCTTGCTTGGCTCGGACCTTTCGTCCAAGTCGATAAAAAAAAAAGAACCTTCTTGCTTGGCTCGGACCTTTCGTCCAAGTCGATTAAAAAAAAAGAACCTTCTTGCTTGGCTCAGACCTTCCGTCCAAGTCGATGAACAAAAAGAACCCTCTTGCTTGGCTCGGACCCTCCATCCACATCGATGAACAAAAAGAACCTCTTTGCTTGGCTCGGACCTTCCGTCCAAGTCAATGAACAAAAAAAAAAGAACCTCCTTGCTTGGCTCGGACCTTTCGTCCAAGTCGATGAACAAAAAAAAAAGAACCTTCTTGCGTGGCTCGGACCTTCCGTCCGAGTCGATGAACAAAAAGAACCTCCTTGCTTGGCTCAGACCTTCCGCCCCAGTCAATGAACAAAAAAAAAAGAAAAAAAAGAAGAATCTTCTTGCTTGGCTCGGACCTTCCGTCCAAGTCGATGAATAAAAAAAAAAGAAGAAAAAGGGACCACCTTTGCTTGGCTCGGACCTTCCGTCCAAGTCCATGAACATAAAGAAACCCCTCCTTGCCTGGCTCGGACCATCCATCCTAGTCCATAAACAAAAGTGCATCCCACTACTTGGCTCGGACCCTCCGTCCGAGTCGGTGAATGAACAACTTTCCTAAGCCCAGCACGAGTCAACAACTCCCTCTTTGGGGTTGGCCTCGTCTACGTTGTTTTGGGCCTTTTGCCTGAGACGACACATAGTCCCTTCATTCTCGCTTTGGTATTCACCCCATGCCGATGACTAAACCCCCACTCTGACATCTCAGTCCACGTGCATATGCGGTGAAGCGATCCCCTCATCCCTTCGCTGAAGGAGTGAGCGCTTTCCCGTGAATTTGCACCGGACCAGCATCCCAGTGGCTCAGAAGAATAGACGTCATGTTAATGAACTCTACACTCGCGGGCCCCGCGCACTCATCCCTCGCTTGCGCCGCCCATGAGTGGGGGGCATTTGTGGATGCCAAAAAAATGACGATGATGATCATGGCGACATTCGCGTCTACACATTAGAGCGTGAGTTGAAGACAGAAATACCGAATAAACCTCATGCCTCGCCCGATCAGGACGAGAACTCACTTGGTGGTCCGCTACCCGCTAAGGAAGCCCCCTAAGCAGAAGATACAGCTACAAGGCTCCGACCAGCCATGCCGAGAGCTGAATCAGAGAAGAGTCGGGAACTCCAGCACAGTCTCGGCATGCACCGAAAGTCACACAGAATCTGGGACCGAGTCCCAGAGACTACAAACGGAATATTATGGAGGCCATACGTCGCAACCGGAGCGTTCTCGGAATGCCGACATTCATATAAAGGGCCGCAACTTCGAAAGGAATCCATTTGGTGCTTAAAACGGCGTGATATGCACTTAAAACGGCGCGCCTTAAAACGGCGTGCCCCCCTCTTAAAACGGCGCGCCCCTCATTATCTTTGGCTATCCGGCCCGCTCCGAAGGGATGCCTCCCATTTACATTGCCGTAAAATGGCGCCACCCCTTCAATACCTTAAAACGGCGCCACCCTTTATATGCTATTACGGCATGGCCATTTTGAAGGCCAAAAAACTTAATATGGCATGCCAATTACACTTGGGTTTAAACCGGCGTGGTCACTATTCCCCCGCGCCGTTTTAACCCCTCATTCTGTTCTCTGAAGCATTTCTGCGGCGCGCTACTTTTGGACAAGCCATCACCATATGCTCTTCTTAAAACGGCGCGTCGAATGAAAATGAGTTTAACCTCATCCTGTCCCGTCTGCTGACCGATACTCTGTTCTGCATAAATGAGATGCACAGAGAACATTCAATGCCCCTGGTTCTGTCTCAGCCTCCGTTTGACAGCACATAAGCAGCAGCAGCAAGGCAAGCTCTGACAAATCTCTGAGCGTCCCATCCTCGGACGAGCAGCAGTGTACGAGACGAATCAACGGTGTCCAGCACAGCCAGTCAGCTCTGAGCTTCGTCGCGGACGAGGTGGAGGTGGCAGGAACCTCCCCAGGCTGGCCAATATATAAAATGGGGGCTACATTGCAAGAAAAAGAATGAACAGAGAGGAGACGAAGAGACAGACAGAAGGAGCTCACAGATAGAAGGAGCTAGAAGGGAAAAAAAGAGGGAGAGAAGGGAGGCAAAAGGGAAGGCTTGCTGGTTCGGCTAGGGTCTCTGGCGTCCGAAGAGAAGAAGAAGCTCCATCCATTCCCACCTTTAAGGTGAAGAAAAAGAGAGAGAGAGAGAGAGAGAGAGAGAGAGAGAGAGAGAGAGTGAGAGGGGAGAGAGGGGGAAGAGCTTGTGCTCTATTCCTCCTTCTCCCCCTCCGATCTATCTTCTTTTCCCCACCTCAACATTTAGCTTTTCCCTTATCTTCTCCGTTGTATTCCCCCCGTGCTTTGGGGGTATATCTCTTTTCCCCTTGAGGATGAATAAAAGAGTGACTCTTGTGGGCGTAAATGGCATTCTATTGTTCTGATCCTTTCCCCTTTGCTTCTGTTTTCTTCCTTCCGGTTTCCAACGTCACCTGGGGTCCTCAGAAGCTTGCCCTTCTATGGCATGAACTCTGAGGGAACCCGTTCGAAGGGTGAACATTCATGGCCACCTATGGCCTACATCTGTCCCGTTCCACGAAATCATCACCCGTGAGCTGTGGTCGTTCTTGTAGGCTGGCCCTCGAACGTTCCATACTCACATTTGGATTCGGACCACCGTGAGGCTACTCCGATTTTTGAGGGTCCACCCCGGAGCAATCCGATTGGTGACTCTCCTTTATCTCTGGCAAGTCCCGGTCCGGGGGAGGTGCTACCGGATTCTCGCCGTGGCCGAGAACGCTCAAGATCAAATGAAGAAGATGCCCTCCAGAGAACCAGTGAACAAACCACTTCTGAGAACGAGAACCACACACAGTAAAAATCTGTGAACTAAACCCCCTTGAATGAAACGCTTAAAGTACATACTAAGTCACCCTAATGAACAGATAAACGCCTAAACTTCCTCCCTGCCCACTTAATCTATCAAATGGGTGAAGAAACACATCATGAAAATCTTTCTACAGGTGAAATAAAAGAAACACAAAGTTAAAAGTGATGAACAAACCCTCGGGAGAGGTTAATCCGGCGCGGTTATGTTCCCCCTGCGCCGTTTCAGTCCCTCTCACAAAAGCCCAATCTTCTTCGGTGGAGCCCAATTCCGGCGCGCCGGTTCAACCTCTCAAAACCATTTCCTATATCCACCCGGCACGCTCCTCTACTCTCACCTATCCTTGCAAATTGCTAAAACGGCGTGGTCAAACCGGCGCCCCCCCCCCAATTTGCCACCTTAACCGGCGCGCTCCCCCCTTGGCATCCTTATTCCGGCGCGCTCTCTCCTTTGCCAACCTTAAAACGGCGCCCCTATACCCGGCGCGCCCTCCCCCCTTGTCTACATGTTAAGACCCTAAATCGGCGCCATCACCTTCCTTCCCGTATCCGACGCGCCTCCTTAACAAAAAAAGGGATAAATGGCTAGTAAAAAAAAGGGAATAGAAAGGTTCAAAAGGGAAATACAAGAGATCAACGCCATTAATAAAAGAATGAACGAAAGGAGCTCCATCACCCGCGCCTTAATTGAATTTTTATTCCAGGGGCGCTGCCCCCGGAAACCCCCGCAAGGGGCGCTGCCCCCTTGACCCCTGCGACCTGACCGGGCAGGTCGAACCCCGCGACCTGACCGGGCAGGTCGATCCGCGTGTGAGGGCGCACGTTAGTAAGCTCGGGCTATGCACTTAATAATTCACTCCCTCGGACTGGGTGCAAAGAGAAAACCGATGATGCCTTATGGTATCGGACATGGTTTACGAAATTTCCGACATGGCCACAGTTCGAAATCATCTCCGGCCAACAGTTTATCAACTTGACCCATTTCTACCGGGATCCAATCCCGTATTCTCATTAAACTTGCCTTGTTCGTGGCAGACGTTCACGTGGTTTTGTCACCGTCTTTTATACTACAAGCACGGAGCTTCGTCCGAACATGAAGTGGCCCATGAGTGGCCGACATAGTCTGAACATTCACGTCCCAATACGGGTTTCTAGCATAGTTCATCTTTCACTATCCTCCTGCATGATTAGTATTCTCTCTAGGCCGTAGGGCCCTTACTCCCGGCAATCAATCAAGGGTGTTCCCCCGTATGGGGGATGTAAATAACGCCGTGACCTTTATGGCGCGGCGGGTTTCGGTCCCGACACGAACCACACAATTGTCTGATTAGTCAGATCGAGCGCACCATGGGCTTCCACGAAGCCTGAATAAATCGTCACTTTATGACTGGCACGCCCTCGCACTAAATAGAAGAATTAACCCCGACCAACAAACGAACGGATCCCCCCTCCGAATTTTAGTGCGTCCACATGTATATGCATGAAGAACATGGGCGATGTACAGGCTTGATAGCATGCGGCGATGTATAGACTTGATAGCATGCGGCGATGTACAGACCTGACAGATGCAATGAACACGCATCGACTTCAACTTATGCATGGACAGACTTGTCGTGAATGCAGAGCTATAAATTGCACCGAATATGTGTATGCGGTATGCATGAACTGTACTAACTTAGTATTGAAGCAACTGATGAATGCACTGATGCGATGTGCAGGAGAACTAACAATGCACCGAGTATGCATGTGTTTTTACAGAGTTAATGCTAGAACACACAACTAACTGCGTCAACGCAGTGCCCATGCTGCGTCAACGCACACCCCCTTCCAGAAAGGGTATCCTTCCAGAACTGCTAGACTGAGTCGACGCAGCCACTACAGTGCGTCGACGCACTCTATATACTAGAACTCATACGACTCTTTATGCATGCATGGAAGTAAGATGCTCAATCAATCATTCATATGCAGACACATGGTGATCAATCATTCATACTCATAGTGCTTGCTGACATCAAAACCACAGGGGCACAACAATCTCCCCCTTTTTGATAATGGCAACACTATGAGTCACACAGACTCAAACTATTCTCCCCCTTTGACTTCATCAAAAAGAAAATAGTTTGAGAGAGAAATTAAGCAGGTATGAAGAGATTGATATAACATCTCCCCCTTTAACTACATGAAAGCACAATAGAGCTAGCTATTCTCCTCCCAAAGAGCAATATGACACCACATATTCTCCCTAGATAAACAGGAAGAGCAACCATACAAGAAACTCCCCCTGAATAAAGGAATACAATCAACAAGCACATGGGCAGTTAGACAGCCAAGATCAATCCTCCCCCTTTAAGAAGCAATAAATGAAATATGTTCAACATGAATGCTTGACTACTCTCCCCTTAAATGCAGATGACCCAGAACTTCCCCCGAAGTGCAGGAATGAACTCTGGTTATCCAATGAAGCAATCTGAAATCTGCCAACATAAGGAATCCAAAACAATAACGGTTGAGGCACCTCACATATGTATGGACAGAATAAAGCAGGTGGAAAGTCCACAGAACCAGAACTAGTTACAGAAACAAGATGGAAGATTCCAACAGTGTGGATAAGAGTAGGAGTGAGAAATAGTCAAAGCATAGTACATCTCAAGGAGCAATCAATCAACCGATAAGAGATAATTGTCAACAAAGTTCCTGTTGATCAAGTTGTCAGGAGTGAATCAGACCATGAGGGATTGTAAGGCATGCACCACTACAATAAGTCTTAACATGAATAGACTCTCCTATCATAGAGGGTTATGAATTGGCAACTTCACCAACCTGATTTAATTATGATGTATACCAAATTTGTCAATTAAACTCAATACTTATATCTGAATTCAAGTTTTAATAAAGGTGAACCAAATAATCAGATAACACTCAGGACCAATCATCTTTGTCTTACACGCATGATCTCAATGACTCCTTTGAGAGTTATATAGATTAGTATTGAGATTAAACACTTTTACAAAAGAATGAGTTGACAGAGTTTGCAAGATATTTTCAATTGAAGCACATTATACTTTTCCTGAGTAATTTAAGTTGATCAACACCTTTTTACGTGAGGCACAACACGTCTCAGGTTAAGTGACCCAGTTACTTAGTGTGATAACTGTCATTGTCTCTCAACATTAAGACCAGAGTTAGCAATAGAAATGTCTTTTTACGTGAGGAGACACCTTGATTAGAGGCCAGACTTCCCAATTACTCAACACACACATGCCATTGCTCTATCAGGTTTTTTTTTTCAATAAATTTTCACCAAAGAGAACTATGGTACTTCATGATGTAGGTTTACTCTATTTCATTGATAGAGAACCCAGTTTCTCAGTGACCAAGTCATTGCTCTGAATGTAATTTTTTCATTTAGTCAACATTTTTTTAGGTTAATGTTTAAAAACAATACTCACTCTATGTATCTCAACCAAAGTAGCATTGATTTCAAATTTTCAGATTTCAGATGAGTGAATCTAAGATTTTCATGACACATGTGGTTAAAATTTATTAAAGCTTATCATTCAGATATTTTCAAGTCATTTAAATGCAAATCTGAGAATACATTAACTTTATATCTGTCTGATTCAATGGTCATTCTTAACCTATATGATAGGAATTTCTACATGATTCTCAGACTGAATTGCATGGCCTGCAGTTTGTGTTCCTCAAATCAGATCAAAAAATATAGCTGACCAACCAATCAACAATAGAAACAAATCAGTCACACCAGCTAAGAAGTATGTGAATGATGAGTGTAAGCTGGTGGAAGAGTCAACAACAAGAGAGAAAAGCATTAGAAGAGAGTATATCAACAAGCAGTAGCTGAGTCTGGGAAACAGACAGATCAGCTATTTCAGTGAAGACAACAGAGAATTCAATTGAAACAAATTGAGAGCATTAGACGAACCGACGAACTAGACAGAAAGATTTCAGGTGAAAGTGAACAAGATGATCTAAAAAGCTCCCTCTGTCTAGATGCACCATGTAATCAACAAAGCATGAGCAACAGTATGGTTAACCACGAATGGTTGAACTCCCCCTGACTAAGTGCATGAAATGTAATGAAAGCACAACACATGATTTCAAATTCTTCATTCATATATGATTCATGCAATTCAGACAGAAGGGAACTACCATAAGCATGATTGCGCAATTCATATTTAAAGAAAATTTTAATTTAGCACCAACAGAGCAGCATGATATATAGTCATTTCAAATTAACAATTTCGGATGATAGAATTTAAACAGAGTGTTCAGAACTGACCTGAAGCGTAGGATCCTGGGGTTTCATTTTGAGTGCCTTAGTTTATTTACCCGTTTATTCATCAACTTCCAAGGCACACCTGCAGCACATTAATCATTTTGATCCTGCAGGGACCCAAACAATCTTGGGTCCTGCGTTAACCCTGACAGGTGTTTTAAATAGTCTCTTAGCAGCATTATCATCATAATCAATCAGGTAACAACTATCCATTGAGTGACCAGATTTTCCACAATATCTACATGAGACAACATATTTTCTAGTCCTATAATGCATATCAAGAGCAGTCTGAGACCCATGAACATAAGCATGAAATGTTCTGTTGTATGCATGGCCAGTTTGTTTCTTATTACCTGATAACCAACAATTTACAGACTTATGACCTGGTTTATCGCAGTTGAAGCACGAAGTATTTACATGTCTTATTCTAGGGAACTTAGTAGATTTGGAGTTAGCATGATTTCCCTGAGCATACCAGCAGTCTTTGATTGCATGCCCATACTTACCACATTCAAGGCATCTAAGGTGCTTGCCTCTTGAGTCATTGTTACCCCAATAATTTCCTGACCAGCACTCATCTGCCTTGTGCCCAGGCTTGTTGCAAGTGAAACAATTAGTGTGCTGGCCTGAAGTATATTTATATCTATATGGGCCGTGAGCATGTGAGGAAATTCTAGCATGCAGTTTATTGTCTTCTTTCATGATAAAACATGCATTCATTAGATGACCACGCCTACCACAGTAATAACATGCTACATCAGATCTCTTAGTGGTGTGGTTTCTATCAGATGAATTCCTAGAATGCAATGTTTTATTTGTATGCTGATCTTCTTTTAATAGTCCGCAGTCGTCCATGATATGCCCTGCTTTGCCACAGTAATAACATGAGGCTTCCTTCTCAGATGCATGCGAGTGAGTAGGTGATTTGTAAGTTGCATGCAATTCACTATCATAATCTAAGCAACTATCAAAATTCCTAGCACGAGCAGGGACAAATTTAATCTTATTCGGTTGAGCATTTCTTTTTAAATTCTTCCTATTTTTCTCAATTTTCATTTTTTTTCATTTTTCTGAGCTTTGAATTGAAATACAGATGATGAATGTGATTTCTGATTTTTATTTTGTTTTGAGGATTGACTTGAGGTACCAGCTACATCAGAGCTTTGCACAAAAATGGTGTATAGCTGGTTTCTAATAATTTCCCTAACATCAGAACTGCAACTTATACCCTTTCTTAAATTATCATCCTCACCTTCCATAAAAGCTTTCATTTTTCCTTTATTTTCAGCAGTCTTAGGTGCTGAATTTTCCAAATCATGAATTTTATTTTCCAAAGAGGCAATGTGGATTTCGTAACTAGCAATCTCTTGTTCACTACAATTAATACATTCACTTAGTACTTTGTTTGCAGTTTTATATTTTTCAATTTCAGCTTTCAATTCACTTTTGTCCTCCTCAAGTTTTTGTGCTTGAATTTCCTTACTTACAGATCTTTCTCTCTTGATAGCCAGAAGCCTCTCTAAAATAACAGTATTTAAGACCATGAGTTTCTTATTTTGTTCTTTCAATTCTTTGTTCTCTTTGATCATCTTCTCAATTTCTTCATCACATTTTTCATTTCTGGACATCAACTCCAGTTTTTCAATTAGTTCCTCTTCTCTTTCTTCCACTTTAATTTTTTCAGCAAGCAAATTTTTGTGATCCTCTTTAAATGAGGAAATTTGTTTATTCAACCACTCATTTTCACTGTAGAGTTCCTCATTACGTTCTTGCAGAACCGAGCATTTGTTGCAGCTTGACTCTACAGAGGAAATATGTGCAGCTTCCTTACTAACTTCATTCATTCTAGCCTTGAGATTTTCATTTTCTTTTTGAACTTCAGCATTTTCAAACTTCAGTTTGTCCATTATAGAATTAATCTTGATCAGTTCTTGCATGCCTTTTAGATGCTCATCTTTCTTCTTATTCAGTTGATTCTCAAGTTCTGATATCTTGTTCAACCATGTTTGATTTTCAATTTTTAAAGAACCATTTTGTTCCTTAAAATTTTGAACATCTATTAAACAAGCATCATAAGACTGCTTCAATGTAGGACAAACATCACATGTGAATTTAGACTTATTTTGTTCAATCTTTTTCTTTAGTCTTTTGTTCTCAAATTTCATTTTCTTGGACAACTCTAACAATTCATCATACATCACAACCAATTCATCAAAAGAAGATTCTTCTGATCTGGCACTTACCTGAGATATTGTTTCCTCATCATCATCTCTTCGTTTGGGCATCAAGCACTGTTCCCCATTCTTTTCATAGCTGGCCATCAATTTATCCAATATTTCTTTTCCAGATGTACACCTGAGAACAAAAAGAAGTCTATCAGTATTAACTACAGCTTTCAAAATATTAAGAACTGTGACATTATCACGGTTCTTTACTATGTCCTCTCTAGACCACTTGGTCTCATCATGAGGTAATTGGTGTGGGCCTTTTGAAACCAAACTCCATAGATTAGGGTCAATGGAATTTATATAAATGCATAGGCCGCCTAACCAATTACTAAAATTAGAACCATCAAACGCAAACGGACGAGCCATTAAGACAGATAGCAAACAGGTTCAACGCACAAAGCAGTCGATAAGAAATGCACCAATAGCAATATAGCACCAAAGACAGCAAGATCCTCTGCAGATCGTTGGATCTGGAAAGTCAGAAACCTGCTCTGATACCAATTGTTGTGGCTGGTGCGAAGGATTCAGAGGGCGGTGAATGAATCTATCCTTAAAAATTTTTGCCCAATTGATCAATTTGAACACTCGGAGATACGGAATTGAAACTAACTAAGTTCAATCGAGTCTGAAAGACTGGTGCGTTTAATCAAACAAAGAACGTGCAGTCAATTGGCTCACTGGACATAGAAAGATAGATCGAGCCTAAACATTCATCTAGCGGAAGCAAACAGTAAGCATTCAAACCACAGTGCACGAAGGAATTTTTAGGTGGTTCGGTCCACAGACCTACGTCCACCCCACACTCAAACCCGAGTGTGGCTTCTTGCTGACTCACAGCTTGAACGGTTGGCCTCACAGCTTGCCTACAAACAGCTGAGCATCACAGCTTGCTGTCCAAGGTATCCACCTTGCCCGCTGAGCAACACAGCTTGCTGTCTGAGGTATCCACCTTGCCCGCTGAGCAACACAGCTTGCTATCCAGAGGAATCCTCCTCTGCAACGCTGAGCAATATAGCTTAGCTCTGCTGACTAACAACTTGAATATAGGCTCAAAAGAAAATAAAATATGGAAAGGACACAGCAACAGAAAGTTGTAGACGATAAAATACAAAGTGGCTCTCAAAGAGCTGATTGGCCTGGATTTGATCCACAGTCCAGTATAGACAAAGCTTCAGATGACTATCTTCTTCTTCTTCGAAACTCTCGATCTCTCTTTCTTCTTCTTCTTCTTCTTTAATGCTCACTCTTTCTTTCTCAACTCTCTCGTTCTCTTCTTCTCTCTTTCTTCTTTTTCTGGATCGTGCAGGCTCTTTCTACTTCTGCTCTTTCAAGTAAGTTCCCCTATTTCGATCACTTTTTTTACGATCACTTTCTCCAGATGGAGAAGTCTCTTATTTATAGAGCAGTGAAGGTAAAAATCTTCCACGAATTCCAACCCTAGCACCTTGACCACGTGGCAGTATTTCAGCCTGCTGTAATACACGTGTCACGATCCTGGCACTTCCTCCATTCTTGGATCACGTGCCCTTCTTAAGTTCCTCGACCAGCAATTTTGTCAGATCAGACTTGTCATCAGTTTGAGTTAATCTAAAAGGAAAGATAGAAAGACGCATCGAGTTAGTTGGAGAGTTGAACTAAGCATGTACAGACTTGATGCAAAGCATGTATAGACTTGATGGTGTGTAATGCAGTTTGCATGCAGGAAAGTATGCACATTGAATATGAATGCACGGACATGCCACCGACGAGTGTACATACTTTGTGTGCGATGTACAAACGATGCACAAATATACCACCGAGGAATGTGCAGACTTTGTGTACAATGTACAAACGATGCATCGACTTGCTTTGCCAACAGTTTAAGCAAGACTTCCTAATGTATAGACTCTGATGAAATGATGTACGAACTTAAACACTTGAATCAACAGAGGTTGTACAGACTTGTGAAATGATGCATGAACTTAAATGCTAGTGTCAACAACGGTTGTACCGACTTGTGAGATGATGCACGGACATATCAACAGAGAGTGTGCAGACTTTGTGTGCACATGAAACAAATGAATGTACTGACTATGTATAGACTTGATAGCATACGGCGATGTATAGACTTGATAGCATGCGGCGATGTACAGACCTGACAGATGCAATGAAGACCCATCGACTTCAAGTTATGCATGGACAGACTTGTCGTGAATGCGGAGCTATAAATTGCACCGAATATGTGTATGCGGTATGCATGAACTGTACTAACTTAGTATTGAAGCAACTGATGAATGCACTGATGCGATGTGTAGGAGAACTAACAATGCACCGAGTATGCATGTGTTTTTATAGAGTTAATGCTAGAACATACAACTGACTACGTCAACGTAGTGCCCATACTGCGTCAACGCACATCCCCTTCCAAAAAGGGTATCCTTCCAGAACTGCTGGACTGAGTCGACGCAGCCACTACAGTGCGTCGATGCACTCTATATACTAGAACCCATACGACTCTTTATGCATGCATGGAAGTAAGATGCTCAATCAATCATTATATGCAGACACATGGTGATCAATCATTCATACTCATAGTGCTTGCTGACATCAAAACCACAGGGGCACAACATCTCCTTGGTTGCTTGATCTCCTAACATGAAATTTGGAGAACTATTAGTCTAAAGTATACTAAATAAAATCTTCTAAAGAACTTACCCGAAATTCTTTCTCCTTACCTTGATTCTTTACGAGCCAAAAGTAAGGGTCGCTCAGTTTAGAACTAGGACCTATTTATAGGGTTTTGAAGATTAGATCGATTCTAGAGTCCTTAATTTGCCAGAACCTAATCCCTAAGAGTCCTTAGTAATGTTATAAACTCTCCCAAGTCGATCTCTTGTAGATAAGATCTCAAAGTTCTAATCTTTTTGCTCGTTCCTTATTTCACGAAACTGACAGAATGTAACGCATCAAGACTGGTGCGTTACATGGCTGTGGCGGTCGCACGATAGACCGCTACATCCAACGTGCACAGAGTTCAACATCAATCAAACTCTTTTGTTAATTATCCATATTATTATCCATAAAAATGATATTTATCCTTAAAATACGTAAATATGCTAAATAATCTTCTATAATATGGGCCAAACTTAATGGCTTGGTCCTTAAACCTTTTAGATTTTATTTAAATAGGCTACGTTAATTATTTAACATAATTGGGCATTATAATGACTTATTAATCCAATAATCTTTTTATTAATCTATTTAGCCCTTATAAATTCCATAAAGTTCTATAAATAACTCAAAAATTATTACATAAATTCTGGGGCACTACACCCTCCCCCACTTAGAAGAATTTGGTCCCCAAATTCAATACATGGGTTATGGAGAGTGTACTTACAGTTGAATAATTCTGGAAATCTTTTTCGCATGGCTGCTTTGGTTTCCCATGTTGCTTCATATGGCCATGTTTTCTTCCATTGAATCTTGACCATAGAAATAACTTTATTTCTTAGTTGGCGCACTTCTCATTCCAGAATCTTTATTGGCGTTTGCTCGTACGTCATATCCTTCTGAATCTCCAGATTGTCATAAGTGATAATATGGTCAGGATCATATACATATTTCTTTAGCATAGAGACGCGAAATACGTCATGAACTCCTGCTAATTGTGGAGGTAAAGCCAGTTTGTAAGCCACTTCACCGACCCTTTTGAGAATTTCAAACGGACCAATGAACCTTGGAGTTAGTTTGCCCTTAATGCCAAATCTCCAAATACCACGACCTGGAGAAACCTTGAGATACACATGGTCTCCTACTTGAAATTCCAAGTCGCGTCTTCGATTATCAGCATAAGACTTTTGCCTATCTTGTGCCATCTTTATTCTCTCTTGAATAAGCTTGATCTTCTCTGTAGAATCTCTGATAATATCGGGGCCTAGGAATTGTCTTTCCCCTATTTCACTCCAACATATTGGTGATCGACAACTTTTTCCATATAGAGCTTCAAAAGGTGCCATTTGTATGCTGGCATGGTAACTGTTGTTATAAGTAAATTCTACCAGAGACAAGTGATCATGCCAACTACCACCAAAATCAATAACACAAGCCCTGAGCATGTCTTCTACCACCTGATTCGTTCTTTCTGTCTGACCATCAGTTTGTGGATGAAAAGCTGTATTGAAATTCAATCTAGTCCCTAGTGACTGTTGTAGACCCTTCCAAAACTGTGATGTGAATCGAGGATCTCTATCAGATATAATAGTGACTGGGACACCATGTAATTGAACAATTTCCCTTATGTATAATGCTGTCAGGATATCCATAGACCATCAACTTTTGATTGGTATGAAATGTGCAGATTTAGTTAATCGGTCTATGATAACCCATATACCATCGTGTCCACCTCTTGTCTTAGGTAACCCCATAATGAAATCCATCCCTATACTCTCCCATTTCCATTCGAGAATATTCAAGGGATGCAGTTTACCTGTGGGTCTAAAATACTCTGCCTTTACTTGTTGACATGTGAGACAGCGAGACACGAAATCAGCTATTTCTCTCTTCATGTTGGGCCACCAAAAATTTCTTTTGAGATCCTGATACATTTTTGTACTACCTGGGTGAATGGTATACCTAGATTTATGTGTGATGCGGGACAGAAATGGGGGGTCTCCTTCTTCCTTCTGATCATAGTCGCGCTATACCCTTTACGCGCGTTCTGAAGAACGCGCTATATCGTTTACGCACGTAATCAGACAGCATCAGAACGAAGAACCTCGACGTTGGGGCTCCCGTGGACGACTCTGGGGGTTCAAACCACAAGGGAAAACACACAGGACGATGGAGAACACACGGAGAATGCTAAAATTGAAATCAAACCAACCTAATACTATCTAGGATAACTTTTGGGAGGGTGGATGTGGGGGTGAGCGGCAAGGGAAGGAGGGTGGACGTAGATGATGTTAGGGCCGTGAGGAAGCTTGGCTGGGGCCTCTCACCCGAACCCTTCACAGGTACGGTGCAGCCGAGCTCCATCCTGACCTTAACAGCATTGTTGGCGGAGGTGGGGTGGTGGAATCGTTGGTGGAAGAAGAACGAAGCTCCGAATGGAGCCTCACACTCGACCCCGTCTCAGAGCCGATGCACCCGGGGCTTCGATCATCCTCCGTTGAAAGGGAAATAGAGAGGGTCAGGGGAATAGAATTGGGCCTCGCACCCATAAGGGGATGGATGAAGGGGGTTTCCAAAGATTGGGGAAGATAGCCATGGGCTACACTCAAGAACACTCATAGATTCATGCTTCGATTGCTTAATCAAACGAAAGCGGGTACATATATAGGGAAAGGGGAAGACAAAACGACGCTAACACGTCGATTTACAACCATGGAAGACAGCAGACATCGAAGACTTTGAGGAGTTCGACGTCGGGAAGTTGGACTGGCTGCAACCCGTTTCTGTCTGTGATCGCGCTAGGGAGACCTAGCGCCTTCTTCAAGATCGCGGTAGGGACCTATAGCGCCTTCATGCTTGGCTTGGCAGCTTGCTCGATTTGCTTCGGCTCGACAGTTGGCTTGATTCCCATCAAAACCCCTCCACTTGGGAAGGTTTGTCCTTGAACCTCGTAGCTCAAGATCCCAGTCTGTGAGAACAGCCTGGTTCCCTAAGCTCTGATACCATTTGATGCGGGACGGATGATGACCGGGCTAAGACGTACGACAGACTCGAAGTGTGGCCAGCACTAACGCGCTAAAGGCAAGCCGGGCGGCTGACCACCGTGGCGTTCTCCGAATGGAGACGTCTCTCAACAGCAACACTAGGTAGCCCGACGATCGTCCCTTGCGAGGGAAACGTGGGGATCGCAGCGGTTAAGGAACCACCGTCGCCTAGGGGTATCCAGTTCGGGCTCGGTGCTCGACTGGAGCTATGGAACGGGCGCTCACAACTCACAATCGTGGTGATTTGCGGCTAGCTAACGGCCCTAATCTCATAAACGTAGCATGATAGACAATATACTAAATCAGCAAGTGAGAAAGGAATCGAAGTGCGTACCTCCACGCCTAGGCGTGGGGAAGAATTCTCGGCCGAATCCGAACAACCCTAATACACATACGTAATAAGATTACAGTTTCAGAACTGAAAGCCCACTCCACGCAGAGAGGTATAGGGCTACAATGGCCAAATTTGGGGTTTCTGGAACCCGAGTTGATGGGCCACACTCGCAGGAGGCGAGGCACGCGAGTTGGAGCCGATCGGGTACGCCGAGGGGAAACCGACCCGGTTCTGTCCGCGCTGGTCACCCTGCGCAGCAATCTTGCGGAGGCCGGTACAGCCAGATCTGATGCCCGATCGAAGCACCGTTTGTTGGAGAACGACGGTGAAAGGATGTAGTTTATCCACTCCGAAGGGTGCAATTAGAGCCTTTCAGATCTGGGTGCAGTAGCGACTTGATTCAGCTTCTGGTTCTGTGCTCACAGAACTGCACAGAGACACGAGTAATTAATGGAAAATTAGTTTCCGATGTCGGATCGAGGCGCTGTTTGTGGGAGATCGTTGGAGACGTCTAGAGGAAGGAGCACTCCAAAGATCTCGCACGGATCTCTACCGGATGAGGCAGGGTAGACTCTAAAAGTCAGCTCTAGATCTGAGCCGGGTCTGCTCAGGACAGCTCGCGTGATCCCACAAGAATCGCCGCCACGATCAGCAAAAGTAACGGATCGAAGCGATACCAGCGGCAACGCAAATAGGACTTAAAATCCTACGAACACTCCGAGAATCAGCTCCAGAAGATGTGGGAGGAGGGCTGGAGAAATTCGGGATCAGTCAATCTTAGATCTGGGCAGCAATCTGGGACAGATCAGCGTGCCGCCACAAGAAAAACCGCCACCTGCGATCCCGAACTCCGATCGACGCGAAAAAACTTCTGAATTCTTTCTAACTCGTAGAGGTATCACTGAGAATTTTGGTGGAGGCATATGCGAAGAGGATAGGGGGGATATGGGGTCGAGTCACACGACCAAATTCTTTCCCGTCACAGGACTGAACAGGGCTTCACACCCAAGGAGGAACAAGAGAGTCACTCTCTTAAATACACTTTTCTTTCACTAAACTTTCATTAACCTTTAAAAAAACACTATACATGCCCTTATATAGGGGTTATCAAGGGGAGGGGGTTGGAGAGCTGCGTTGGATTCATGGGGAGGGGAGGGGTGCGCATATGGACCAAGGGTGAGGGGAGGAAGCTTCCTCCCTTTGAATATTCAAAGGGGAGGAGACAAGGTGGGAGGGTGGATGCCTACCCTTGACCAAGGAGAGGGGTGCGCACCCTTCCACTAGCCACCAGCCAACAACCCCTTAATCCTCTTTCACACATAGCACACAACCCCCTAGACTTGTTCATATTGACCCCTTTTCACACATGTCCCTTCTAGAAGCCCACAATCCCATTCTCCTTTCACACTAGACCATGGGCTTGGCCCATTTAAAGGCCCACACTAGACTATGGGCTCGACCCATTTAAAGGCTCATTAGACAAGCCTACTAACTCTAGACCATTACAAGATCATAGCCCATTAGCCTTTTACATACTATTACAACCCAATAAGGATCCATAAGCTCCAAATATGGCCCAACAAGGCCAAATAAAAGGGAAATGAAGGTGAAGCCTTCGGCCGATACGTCCACGTCCTCCGCAAGATATCTGGGTCCTGCCATGTCCTCGTCCACCGGTGTGTATAGTGGCGTGTGTCCGCACCAATGTGCTTCTTCTAGAATCAATTTCTTCGTATCCTCATGATCCGGTACACACACTCGGCCTTTGAATCGCAATCTTCCATCCTCCGTAATAGAGAAATCCAGCCGTTGTTCAATATTAGCTTTAATTTCTAGTAACACGAGATCATCATTTTGCAACTTGACTAGATCCTCTATTAAGGTAGGTTGAGCTCGGATATTAGCCATGAAGCAATCGTCTTCCTTCCCGTCAATATCTAAGTTCAACTGAGTAAATTGAGGAATAAGATTAGTCATACTAATCATAAGACTTGATAGCCTACCCATTGATTTTCTACTGAGTGCATCTGCAACAACATTAGCCTTGCCAGGATGATATTGAATAGAAAAATCAAAATCCTTGAGATATTCCAACCATCTTCTCTGCCTCATATTTAGCTCTTTTTGAGAAAATAAATATTTCAAGCTCTTGTGGTCCGAGTAGACCGTAAACTTTTCTCCATAGAAATAATGACGCCAAATTTTTAAGGCGAAAATGACAGCTGCTAACTCCAAATCATGCACAGGATAATTTTCCTCGTGACATTTCAATTGTCTTGAAGAATAACATATTACTTTTCCATTTTGCATGAGGACACATCCTAAGCCAATACCTGATGCATCCGTATATACTTTGAATCCACCACCTTCCATCGGTAGTGATAGAATAGGAGCTGTAGTAAGATGATTCTTAAGAGTTTGAAAACTCTTCTCACATTCCTCTAACCAGACAAAAGGATTTTCTTTTCTCGTGAGTCTAGTTAAAGTAACTGTAATTTTTGAGAAGTCTTTAATAAATCTCCTATAATAATCAGCTAGACCCAGCAAGCTTCTTACTTCTGATACAGTCGTTGGCCGGCTCCAATTCTTGACAGCTTCTACCTTAGAAGGATCAACCGCAATACCTTCTTTTGAAATAATGTGGCCTAGGAATGAAACTTCCTTGAGCCAGAATTTGCATTTATTTAGCTTGGCATAGAGTTTATGTTCTTTAAGTGTTTGCAAAGCTATTTTCAAATGTTCTTCATGTTCCTCTTTTATCTTGGAGTATATCAAGATATCATCAATGAAGACGACGATAAACTAGTCCAGATATGGCTGGACGACACTGTTCATAAGTTGCATGAATACTGCTGGGGCATTAGTTAATCCGAATGGCATTACTACGAATTCATATTGGCCATAACGACTTCGAAAAGTTGATTTATAAATGTCTTCTTCTTTAATTCTAAGTTGATGATAACCTGATCTGAGGTCAATCTTAGAGAAATAATCTGCTCCTAAAAGCTGATTGAAGAGCTCATCAATACGCGGCAAGGGATACTTGTTTTTAATTGTGAGTTGATTCAATCGTCGGTAATCGATGCATAGCCTGAGAGAACCATCCTTTTTCTTGACAAATAGAACCGGCACACCCCAAGGGGATGTGCTAGGTCTGATGAAGCCTTTGTCTAGTAATTCCTACAACTGTCTTTTTAATTCCTTGAGTTCTGTGGGGGACATCCTGTAAGGGGCTATAGAAACAGGTGCTGCTCCTGGGATGAGTTCAATAGTGAAGTTCACTTCCCTCTCGAGTGGTAAACTGGGTAATTCGGATGGAAACACGTCTGGGAACTCATTTACAATAGGAATGTCCGCTAAGATAATCTCCTTGGATTCGGTAATAATGACAGAAGCAAGAAAAACTTCATATCCTTGCGAGATAAGTTTACAAGCGTGAAGAGAAGATATGATAGTAGGATGCTTCTTGTACTTAATGCCAAGGAAAGAGAATCTTGGAAGATCGGGCTTTCGAAAGGATATATTCCTATTTCGACAATTGATATAAGCATCATGATCTACAAGCCAATCTACCCCTAAAATGGCATCATAACCTTTCATGTCAAGGCATACTAAGTTTGCGGGGAGATTATGACCTTCTACTATCACTTCACTATTAGGATAATAGTCGGTAAGCTTTGTTCCAGAACCTAAGGGTGTGGAAATTTCTTCCTTAGTTCATAGGTAGGGGTCCTTAAACCTTGGACTTATCCTATCTTCTCCCTAAGTCCTGAGACTTAGACTCTAATACTAACTTAACAGTGACACCTCGAGCCTTTATTACAGCAGAAGACTCGCTCGAGAAACGTGAACAGCCGGCATGGTAAACCTCTTGCAAGTAAGAACGATCAGAGCGCAAGGCAATCACACATAAGAATGCAATCGCACAATATTTACTCAACTTCAACTTTCATTAATAATCAAATCCAATATTCGAATACAACCACTAATTCAACTTCCATCATACTAGACTTAAGAAATAAGAAATTACATAGACTCGATCTAAACAATGTAAACTTCCTAAATTTTCGCTCATTCTTTTTTAACTCTCGGATCCGCTACTTGAACATTCCGAATCCGAACCCGACTCACTTCCATTTCTTGAAAAAGAATGGAAATATGTAATAAGCACACTTGCCCAGTAGATATCTTCGCATCAACATGAAGGCATCATTAAAGTAATTAACGTTTTTGCTCTAGAGGAATAAGGTAAAATCATGCGGATGCGATCAATCATGCGATTAAACTAAAGTATGTAAGATAGAATGAGAGCAAGTATGAACTAGCAAGAATGTTATAAGAACACGATATGGCCTTTCATGAACAAGAATGTAACGAGAATGTACTAGGAAGCCACATAATCATCACTCCAGTATCTTTTGCTTATGAGCAAGTACTTCGTGAATTTCTATGGAATATCAAGAAAGTCATGTATAAGTATCAATCATGTTATATCGTGTTGTGGATCTTCACTTATTTATAAAGAAAGTACTCCCAGCGCAATGCGACGCCAGTAGCATCATACCCCATGGTTTATAATAGTATGTTTCCGACAATCAGCCGAGGGGACTAGCATAGAGCCCTTGAACACAATCAGTGTTCGATCGCATCTTCAAGTATAAATCAAGCTTTTTCCACGCATGTAATAATAAAGTATGGTCAAGAATGTACAATTCCAACAAGCTCTTGATAACAATAATTCAATGAATGAATGCTTTAATAAGAATCATGAGAAATCAAGAATGACTTATACTATGTTATGCTTATGGAAATAAATCGGCAGCATAACGGTACATTCTTTATTTTCCATTCATTTATATTAGGTTTCTTGATCAATATGATAAGTTCTAGATCATCAAGAGTCCATCTAGAAACCTTGGAATATCAACCCTTGGTCAAACCTCGGGTTAAAATACTCAAGCAGTGTGACGGTCGTGTACTGGGCCGTTATATGATGTGATGCTCCAGTATTGGGCCGTTACATTAGTCTGAATCCAGAACCAAGAAATTGGACTCAGTTGGATGTGACGGTCGTATATTGGGCCGTTACATGTGCCTGACGGTCCAATATAGATCCGTTACACTACTGATAACCAGAAACATCGATAGTGTAATCTAATCACTTGGGTTTTAATGGTACAACCAACTCGACGTCCTTGTGGGAATCCCAGGCTCGCAGAGAATTACGGAGGCCTTGAAACAAGATTTCCTAGTCTATTGGAAGGAATATCCAATAGAGAGGTCCTCATGCTCAAGAATAATGTTCCTATAGTGCAAAGTGTAAACTAATAGACAACATACCGAAATATGTGACATGTACTTAAAGAAATGACTCTATTGATAGAGATGATGTGTAACAATAGGAAATCATGATAAAACTCGGTCAATACATCTTTGAAAAATCATGATTTAGATATAAAACTATAGAATTTTGGTACATAAAATTAACATAACTTAAAATAACTTAAGATACCTTAATCATGCAATTTCTATCATGAATCAGTAAATAATCTTAAAGATTTGAAATCAGGTCAAGACTTAGATAACTAAGCACACTTATAAGTTAACTTGACTGATTTTCAATTCTATCTACGATCACCCTGACGGTCGAGGATGGGGGCGTCACAGTGATTGTGACGGTCTATCGATGGGCCGTTACAGTAGTGTAACGCTCCATCTATGGTCCGTCAGAGACAACAGAGTAATCTAAATACAACAGAGAGTGTGACGGCTTATCGTAAGACCGTTATAGTAATGTGACGGTCTAAGTCTGATGCGTCAGAGTCTTTGCTGATAGTACAAAGAATTTAAAAGACTATGATTTGAAAACATGTCATGTTTTTGAAAAAGATCTAACTATCCTAGTCATGATAAATGAAGTAAGAGTCTGTCTAGATGCATAGGTTGCAGTGAATTAGCAAGATCATATCTTTTGTCTTTGATTAAGGCTAAGGATAATTATGCATGCATGACCCTACTAAAACATGAAATTCATAGTCTATAATGCATGAAATCAAGTACAATCAGAGGACTTTTATCCCTAACAAGATGTTTTTTCCAATCATGAGATAACCTACCGCTTAACTAAACTTTAAGCTTTTAATTTGAATCTGAAAATCGAGCCCTAGCTCTCCTTTCCCAGTGATTTTCTAGCAACTTCCTCCTGCTCTATCTCTCCAACCTCTTGCCCTAAAGATGTGAAATTTTGAGGGTAAGAATATGAAACTAAGGTGATCAAAAAGTTCTAAAGGATTGAATTCTAATTACCTCGTTTAGACGTCCTAATCTCTTGATCTTCAGGGGTCCTTTGCTCTGAATCCTGAGTTACTATGGTCGAACCAGCAACTTTCGAAGCTTCAATCTCCTTGGTTGCTTGATCTCCTAACCTAAAATTTGGAGAACTATTAGTCTAAAGTATACTAAACAAAATCTTTTAAAGAACTTACCCAAAATTCTATCTCCTTACCTTGATTCTTTACGAGCCAAAAGTAAGGGTCGCTTAGTTCAGAACTAGGTCATATTTATAGGGTTTTGAAGATTAGATCGATTCTAGAGTCCTTAATTTACCAGAACCTAATCCCTAAGAGTCCTTAGTAATGTTATAAACTCTCCCAAGTCGATCTCTTGTAGATAAGATCCCAAAGTTCTAATCTTTTTGCTCGTTCTTTCTTTCACAGAACAGACAGAATGTAACGCATCAAGACTGGTGCGTTACATGGCTGTGGCGGTCGCACGATAGACCGCTACATCCAACGTGCACAGAGTTCAACATCAATCAAACTCTTTTGTTAATTATCTATATTATTATCCATAAAATGGTATTTATCTTTAAAATACGTAAATAGGCTAAATAACCTTCTAGAATATGGGCCAAACTTAATGGGCTTGGTCCTTTAACTTTTTGGATTTAACATAATTGGGCCTTATAATGACTAATTAATCCTATAATCCTTTTATTAATCTATTTAGCTCTTATAAATTCCAGAAATTTCTATAAATAACTCAGAAATTATTACATAAATTCTGGGGCACTACATTAAGCAAACATGGATGCTTTGACATGTGTCTAGTGAATGATATATATGCATCGACCTGTTATGACTTAGACTCTACATGTGCATCGACCTAATGGACATAACGCTTCCATGTGCATCGGCCTGAAAGAGTTTGAATGCATGTATGTGCATCAACCTTCCTGAACACAAGGGCCTCTGATGTATTGACCTAATAAACTGATGGAGTGTACATGCACCGACCTAACAGACTTAAGACGTGTATGTGCATCAACCTGGTTTTAATGAATACTAAGCTGCATCGACCTGCATGACTTAGTGCCTATATATGCATAGACCTTATGATCATGACACTTAGAAGATAAATGACTTGTATAACATGAGTGACTAAGATGCATCAACATGTATGTCATTCAAACTTATGAACTAAAATGATGACTCAACCAATCATTATTAATACAGTTTAGTCTCAACATGATTCATAGTGTGACATCATCAAAACCAGGGTTCCAAAAATCTCCCCCTTTTTGATGATGGTAACTATGAGTCATGTAAACAATTGCACGAGATGAAGATGATTAAGACATTCATTGACAGACAAGAAATTTAGTTCAGTAACCACACAACCATTGCACATTCAATCATTTAATCAAGTCATTGCAAGCAAAAATCTCCATTCATTGCATATAGAAAATTTCTCAACAAAGACAATGTTTGCAAATGCAAAGTTTTCATTCATTACACATCATACTCAAAGAAACAGCAACACTAGATGCAAAATGACATACTACACAAAACTAACAAACACTACATGCATATATGCATGAGACTGTACTGTGTACAAATTATAGAGTTTCTATATATGCCTCAATTTTCTATCCTCCCCCTGACTCTTTCACATCATTCTTCTGAAACCTTCTCCCCCTTTCTAGAAGTTTTAAGCAAAGCATTCTTCCAGCTGGTTCTCAGTCTCAGTCCAGGTCTTCACAGCTCTAAGGTCTTCACAACAAGCAAGATACCTCTTCCAATCATGACTCATCAATTCTTCTCTCCCTTTGCCATCATAAAAAAAATTGGTGGTTTTCTATTGGCATTATCGTCGAGTAGGTGTTCTGTTGGAGCTGTCAGGAGACCTCAAGGGTATAGCCTGTGGAATGTTCTGTGGAATTCTGTCAACCTTTGTGCCCAGTGCAGTAAACTTTGCAGTGAATTTCTGATCATTCTGTTGAACCTGAGTTTGAAGTTCTTTGGCGGAAGTGGTGAGATCTACAAACCAGTGTTGTAGCATGGTACTCATGTTATCAAGATGGGCTGCTTGCAAGTGACGAAGCTCATCTATAGAGTTTGAGGTATTTTCAGAGTGTGCAGAGATAGTTTCTCTAAGACTCCTACCCCGGTTAAGTACTTCATCTCCTACTGAATCTGTCTTAGCATAGACATTTCCCAGCTGAACAATTATACTGTGGGTTTCATCTAGTAGACCAGCTACCTTAAGAGATAATACTTTATGTTCTTCTTGGATAATTATCAGTTCTTCCCTTATTTTCTTCTGTTCTGCCCAAATATCAAAAGCATGAACAAGCATCTGAGTTGTTTTTGCATATGTTTCAGCCTGATTCTATCTTAACCTGTTCAGTAAATATCTGGCTTGTTCACACACATGCAGCATTGAGTCCAGGAAACCATGGAGGCGTTTATCAGATTTGTATTTGTCCCTTATAAATTTTTCCCACTGACTATTGATAGTCTGCCCAATGTGTACCAGTCTGGCATCAATTCTTTTCACTGCCAGATTTAACTTCATAATGGAGGAATTCACATTCTTGAACTGAGACATCAGAAGTCTTACCAAGGTAGGATGAACGTCAGATGCATTGGGTGCTGAGCTTGGTCCTTCTAATGTAGATGCATTAAATTCTGGTGGAGTATGTGGCTCTTCAGGAGATAAGGGTGGTTGTATGGCAAAAATTGTCAGAGGTCCATGATATGTGTCATGTCCCACAGCATCCTTTTCATGATCTTGTCGTTGTTGATGTTGTTGCTGTTGTTGCTCTATCTGCTTTTGCACTTCTTGTTGGTGTTCTTGTTGCTTCTCTTGTTGCTGCTCATCTTGCTGCAGTTCCAATTGTTGGTTTACATCATCAAGATGTATGTCATCAATATTTGCTTGGACATCTTAATTCTCATCTACCTGCTGCTCTTCTGCCTACAGCTCTAGCTGCTGCTCTTGCTCTGCCTACTCTTCCACTACAACTTCATGTTGTTGTTCCTGTTGCTCCTCATGTAGCTGCTCATCTTGTTGCTGCTCATATTTTTGTTGGTGTTCTTCCTGTGGCTGCTCTTGTAGCTGCTCATCTTGCTGCTGCTCTACTTGCAGCTCTGGTTGATGCACTTGTTCTGCCTACTGTGGCTGTTCTTGTTCCTGGTTTTGCTACTCTTGCTATCCTTCCAGCTGCTCAACTAGCTCTTGTTGCTGTTCTGGTAGTTCTTCATGTTGCTCCTCTTCCTCCTGCAATTGCTCCTGTTCAGCCTGCTGTGGCTGTTGCTCTGCCTATTCTTGTGCAGCCTGATCTTGAACTTGTGCAACAGTTGGTTTGAGCTTCATGAACTTGGTGATAAAGTCCATGTTATAGACATTCAACTTCGGAATTTCTTTAAACTTCTCATCATCCAGAGATACCTTCCACTTCTTGAATATAGCAGTCAACTGAGCTGCATATGGTAGGTGTCTTCTATCCTCTTAACACCGCCCATTATATGCAGCATTATCTCTAGGAGACACACCTTGATATCCTTAAACATGCAGTAAAACAAAAATCGATGTGTCTCTGTCAGCCTTCCTCTTCCTCCATCTTGTGGGGTTATGATTGTAGTAAGCATATGGTGCAGTAATCTCGTAACTGGAGTAAATTTGTTGGCATTGAAAGTAGTCAATCGAGTTTGCTTGTAATCACTAGGATTACTTGGCTGATCTGTGAGAATAGTGTAGGCTTCAAACTCATCGTACTCCAGTTCTTCTTCAGAAATCCCATCCTCGGGTATCCTTAAAATCTTGTAAAGGGAATGTCTAGTCAACTCAATTCTAATTCCCTTAACACAGGACCATACCTTAGGTAGGTCTAGGTCATATCTCAAGTTCTTGTAAAACTCAGTGACCAACCTAGGATAATAATATCTATGTTTTCCCATAAACTTCTTCCAGCCTTGGAATTTAATCAGACCCAATAACTCAGGATATTCATCAAGCATCTTATGGTCGTGGAAATCAACATACCATGGGGAGATAATTTTCGCATACTCAATCGGTTCCTCTGCTTGATCAGATACTGAATCAAACTCAGCTTTCTGCTCAGGCAATTGATGTGTTTCCTCCTCTATAGCAATCCGGCGCCGCTTGGTTGGTATCTCGGACACCTTCTCTTTACCCTTAGCGGATTTCTCTGCAAGCATGCCCAAAGCAGTGCCCCTGTCATGCACACGCTTTGATCTGCCCTCCTTGCGAGGTATTTCGACAGCTTTCTCAGATTGCACATCCATTGGTTGAAACTCCTCTGGAACCCTTCGTTTCCCTTTACTTTTGCTGGCCGGAGATGACATGATTGACAAGAATGCGAAAAACTCAAGCTAACGGCACAGATTTGAGGAAGCACAAGGAAGATGGAGAACAAGGATGAAGGAAATAGAATCGCGAAGTGGTAAGAAACACGAACACTTTTCTGCATCGATGCGATGGGGTTTAGAAAAGGAGAAGGCTTGACCTGGATTCGTTGGGTTTCAATGGAAAGGTAGATGCTTAAAATAGGGTAGAGTAAGACAAAATTCATTAACTTCACCAATTTTAGAGACAATTACCAAACTGCCCTCTTCTTTGAGATAAATTGCCCTTCCTTACAGTTGTGTGACTTGTGGCTTATAAGAATTAAATATTGATACATGAGAGTTCTTAAATTAATCCTTTTATGTAGAGACAGTGGAAATAAGCCAATCTTAACAAAGTACTATGTCCAATCTAAAAACCATCAATCTTACTTATCATTTTCATTAGACAAAAATAGTATAAAAATATGTACTCATATTGAACATAAACAGTTTTATGTTTCTGAAAGTGACACAGAGTCAACCATATCTTTCTTTTTCTTTTTGTTTATTTGCTTGAGCATTTAAGTATGACTACACCTTTTTACTCAAGGAGACATGGTGATTAGACGCCTGAATCCCTAGTTACTCAGTGTAATCAACCGTTATGCTTCAATTTATGAACAGAGTTAGCTTCTTTTATCATGACATAACTTCTGCATTTCTTTGATGCAACTACTCAGTTTCTCCAAAAGATATGTCATTGCTCTGCCTTATTATTATACTTATTATATGGCGTATTCCCTGATCTTATTTCAGATTTTATTCTTGAAACTATTTAAGCTCAATACAAGTACATGATTTTCTACAAGACATGTCCTTATTACTTATAATTTTCAGATTTCAGGAAAGTGACTGGACAGTTCCATTTTCAGAATGTTTTAAAACCATTGTAAATGCATTCATGGATAATCTTGAATAATTAAGATTAGATTTAAATCCAATAAACAACAGTTCACAATTTGGTAAGGTCAAATAGTTTCTCTTAGATGTGGGTGGTCTTGTAATTATATCTCTTGATTAGTAAAGAGAATAGAATTTCATGACAGACTCCCCCTGAATGAATGCTCAGACATTTAAGAGAAAATATAAAAGACTTGTCATAGATGACATGGATGAGAGTACAGGAATGGATATGTCTGTGATGCAAAGAAAACTAAGGTAGGTAGTGGAGGTGGCCACATCGAAGCATAAGGAAAACTAAAGTCAGATTTGTAGGCAACCAAAGGCACAACCTCAATAGCCTCCCATCAGAATTAAGTCTTCTTCATGAAGCACATCACCTTAAAGTAGCAAGTGACTCATTCCAGGTATAGCGAGGTCGGTGCACCTTCCATATGCATCGACTCTTCTGAACACATCTCATAAGTCAAACCACTATGTCAAGCACTAATCCCTCTGTAGTGAGGTCGATACTCCTTTCATATGCTTCGACCTGCTAGTATAGTAAGGTAGGTGCACCTTCTATATGCATTGCCCTGCTAGCTTATCCAGTCTAATGTTTCAGCCAAATATCTATATCGCATCGACTCCACTAGACAAGTGACACGACCTTATAAGATTCCAACCAGCAGCTATTGCAAGAACACTTATTCAGACATCTGAAGCAGACCATTATTTCAGACAACATTAACTCATATTCTTCCACTGAATTACACTTTGACATTGATCAAAATATATCATGCTCCACCTCAATATGTACAGTGATTCCAATCAAGCATCAGTACTCTTCTTATTGTACACAAGTATGCAAATATGAAATGTAAAATGCAAATCTATTATTACATGCAAGTTAGACCCTTGGTACTATGCGAAGGTCTAGCCTCTACGCATGATGTGGGTTTCCGGACAGAAATGATCTGCCCTTCTCCCAGTGTACCATTTAATATACCAAAGGGTCATGCAAGGAAATGCTTCTAATATGAACCTTGAATGACTATTCAATATACAAAAGCTCATTTGGAATTGCATGTGGCAGATTCTCAAGTTAAAATCATAACATGCATGACGAGATAGCATCAAATAATACTAATGAGTTCAATCTGACCAAACATACAACACTCCAAAGAGATTTATTCAACCATCAGTACAGAGAAAAGAAAGTGGGGTTTGACTAACCTTCATGTGCCTTGATTTTATTGTATCCCCCTTTTTATTTTCTGCCATCAAGGCACACCTGCAAGCAAAACAAACTTATTTTGGATTTCTAGGATCCCAAGAATTCTTGGGTCCTATCAGATGAGTTACACCTCTAATGGGTGTTCTCCATGAATTCCATGCATTAACATTGTCAAACTTCATCCATTAGCATTCGATCATTGAATGTCCCGATTTTCCACAGTATCTACACATTGAAGATCCACGAGCTGGAGCAAAATTTTTCTTAAGAAAAATATTTCTGTATGCAAGAAAATGAGTATGTTCAGAGTGGTGATTTTTCTTTTAATCAGACCAACACTGTAAAGCAACATGACCAGATTTACCACAATTAAAACACTCAATTCTCTTATTCTGAACTACATGTTTTCTAGCATGATTATTCTTAACATGACTGTCTCCAATCATTTTATCATATTGTTTCATTAATCTACAGTCATGCATGATATGGCCAAGTCTATTACAGTAAAAGCACTGAATTCTCCTTTCTGGCACATTATGGTGTTTAATATGACCTTTCCTATCATGCATATGACAATTCTGAGATGATTCCTTTTTGTGTGAATTCATCTTGACATTCTTGAAACCATTCAGTTTCTTAGAGGCATTCAAATCATCCAACTTCATGACATGACAATCATACATCAAATGCCCTGCCCTACCACAATAATGACATGTGCTTTCCTTTTTGTGTGCATGTGAGTGTGTGGGAGACCCATGAGCTACATGCACTAGGGTAGCAGGATTCCTTTTAAATGTTTTTAGATTATCAGTATTTTTCTATTTTTATGATATTTTTGTAGTTTTCTGATTTTCTGATCTCTGAGTAGTAAATTGAAAGATGGATGGATCAGAGATTTTAGATGACTCAGAACTACTCACAAATGAGGTTGACGACTTATTCTCAAATATTTTTCTTGTTCACTGGATTGTAACCCAGTCCTTCTCTCTGAAATTTCACTCTAGTTCCAAGAATTTTATCTAAATTATCCTTCCCTTCAACAAATTTAGACATATAACTATTTAAGTCAGTCACTTGAGCTTCCAGAGAAGTTATTGTCGATTCAGAATTCACTATCTCCTCCTCACACTCTGCTATTCTTATTTTCAGACTTTCATTCATAGATTGATAGCTTTTGTTTTCTTTTTGCAGAGTTAATCATTTTTGAGATTCATCAATAATAGCCGATTTCCTTTTTTCAAAGGTTAGCAACCTTTCTGACATGACAATATTTAGAACCATCAATTTTTTATTTTGTTCTTTCAGATTTTTATTTTCCAAATTTAATTTTTTAATTTCTTGATCATGATTATCATCATTTGATTTGGAATACAGCTTTTCATTCAACTCCTCCACAATTTTTTCAAGCTCTTTCCTTTTGTTTAGTAACTTTTCATTTTCTTCCCTAAGAGAAACAATCAATCCTTCTTGCCATTTTATCTCAGAATGAAGATTTGTGTTCAAGTCTTTTATAGACAAAAAATTATTGCATGGCTTATCATCTTTCTTCATTTCATTTTTGAGGTGTTCATTTTTGGATTGCAATGAACTTATTTTAGATGACACTTTCTTTTTCATTTTCTTATTTTCAGATTTGACTCACTTATACTTATCTAACAATCTATTATAAAGATTCATCAAATCATTGAATAAGTTCATCTGATTCAGAACCTACCTGTGATGAAGATTCATCCGGTTGATCACTGCTCTGATCTTTGACCATCAAGCACTTGTTCCCTTCTTGATCATGAATGGCAGTCAGCTTATCCAGTATTTCTTTAGCACTCCTACACGTAGAGACACATGGGAACACATCAATATCAATAGCCCTTTTCATCACCTTCAGAGCTTTCAGATTATCAGCATTTTTTAATCTATGCATGACATTCCATTTGGATTCTTCCGCAGGAAGTTCATATGCACCATATGCAATTAAAATCCATAATTTAGAATCTATGGAGTTCACAAAATCTCGTAATCTACCTAACCAGCCATAAAAGTTTGATCCATCAAACTTAGGAGGATTAGCCATTGAAACCATATTGAAACGACAAGCAAAAACAACGAATGCACTAAATAGCAGGATCAGATCTGCAGATCGTTGGATCTATTGAATCAGAAATCGCTCTGATACCAATTGTTGGGGTAGTGCTGCTAGCAAATGTACGCACTGTTGAGATCCAGAGAGGTGGTGAATGGATCTTGGAGAGGGGGATTTATGTATCCCATCTAAGAGCGGCCAAACTAGGTCCAGCAAGACCAAACAAGGCACAACTCATCTAAGTGACAGCCTCGCAGGGCCCACTTAACATAAAAGCCCAATAAGATCACTCGGGATGAAGCCCTTCCTCGGCGGCCATTAGGCTCGGAAGGCCCGAGCGTCGATCCGGTCGAAGGAAGACCCAAGCCCGACCTATCCCCCTCGTCGGGATAAAGGCTAGCGCCCCACGCCCACTCCGACCGAGCCTCACCCGAGCTATGTCGATCGCCCGGATAAGGGTTGGCACTCTTCATGCTTGGGTCGACCGACGATTGCTTATCCACGCTGCCGTTGAGAGCCCTTTATGAGCAAGAGTTCACAAAGATAAGGGACCCACAAGTCCTCAAGGTTATAAAGAGCCCACGATGAGGACATAAAGAGCCCACGTCGAGGACGTAACCCCCGCCTGGAACTCCTCAGCTTACGGGACTCATGACGCTAGCGCACTATTTAAACCGGGGACTCCCTCCAGCAAACGGTAAGGCCTACCATAGTTTAAAAGGTCTTGAGGCGGTTGTGAGGTGCTTTCTGTAAGCCTCATAAGGCGTAAGCCTTAAGGCACAACGAGGCGTAAGCCTTAATAGAGAAGAAAATGATCTTAAAATAATAAAAAATGCTAAAAACAATAGTGAATTTCATGTGTTAATGCTATATCAACTCAATGATAAATTAATGTTATTTCAAAAGTACAAAATTATGAGCCAACTATCTAGTGCAGTTGGTTCGTCACCCTTCCCCATATGGGGGAGGGCCCGAGTTCGAGCTCAATTATCCCCTCCCTGTTAAAAAAAAAGTACCTACCAAGAAAAAATGTATTTAATTATGTTTTAAGGACAACAAAAGAAACGTAAATCTTGGGAGTACCCTACAACACCTTATTACATCATCTTCTCAAGTGATGTACACGTCTCAATTAAATACCTTGAGGCGGTCAAGGCGGTGACGCGTACCACCTCAATAAAAAAAGGCGTAAGCCTCAAGTAAAAGACATGAAGCACATGCCTCAAGGCATTTTTCTAGTGCCTCACCTTGAGGCTTAAGCCTTAGTGCCTTGAGGTGTCGCCTTTTTAAACAATGAGGCCTACACACGCCTAAAACTTCCTGAGCAGGAACCACTTCACCACCTTGGTGGAGAGGGATCGCGCGCATCTCCTTCCTCCTCCCTTCATAGCTTTGACCACTGCTCTACTGACATAGGCATCGGAGGGTTTTCCCCAGGGATCCCCCCCTAGGCCCCCTGATCTGTTTCCCTTCCTTGCAGTTCACTGATCGGTGATCATCCCCCAGCTCAGGACTAGCGCGAGATAGCCCCTCTTCATCTGGCACCGTCTGTGGGAAACGATCAAAGAGCCAGCATGGTGCGAAGAAGTACAGGGAGGAGATCCTCCGGCGATAGGGGGAAGGCCATGGTGGTGGGGGGAGAGGGCCCTTCTCAGGCCGCGCAAGACCCCCCCTCCAACGCCAGCACCCCAGCCGACGAACCACCTCTGCCCGCGACGGTAGGGCAACCATCCAACGAGGGCGCTGACACTTTCCAAGCCCTCAACGTAAAACTGGATGTCCTCGTGGAACTCATGAGGACCCAGGCAGCCAGGGAAGGAAGGTCATGCATCCCTCCTAAAAGCCCTCCCTGCGAAGATGCGTCCCAACACACTACCGGAGGTCGATTCACCCTCCGAGGACGGCAGCTTATTCGCAACAGGTCAGGAGGACCTTCACAAGCCCCTCCTCTAGAGCAAGAGGCCTCTTCCATGCCGAAACGGGGAAAACCTGGGGCACGCCATCCGCACCCGGAGATCGAAGTCCCCAGGGAATGCCAGGATAGCATGCCCTCGCGTCCCCCTAGCCCCACGGCGCAACGGTAGCTGGAGCTATCCCTCCGTCTGCGAGAGTTTGAGAGGCGCTTCGCAGAGCAGGAGCGCGCCTTACACGCCTTACAGAAGGCCTCCCCAACAGAGGTCAAGGAGAAATCCCCATTCTCCGACTATATCTTGATGGCATAGGTATCTCCCAGAATCCCCATTCCAACCTTCAAGTCTTACGACGGCCAGGGCGACCCGCCCGACCACTTCGACAGCTTCGATGCCCTGATGACCCTTCACGGGGCCTCCGACGCCATCAAACGCCGAGCCCTAATGACCACCCTAGTCCAAGGCATCCAAGCATGGTTCCGAGCCCTCGCCCCCGGATCCATCCGAGACTTCAAGCAGTTTGGGCGAGTATTTAAGGAGAGTTTCACCGGCAGCGGCCCCCCCAAGGTCAGTAGCGGGGCTATTGGCTCTCAAACAGGCACAAGGGGAGAAACTTTGGGCCCACATTAACCGATTTAAGTCGGAAGCCCTGAGAATCCCCCGCCTGGATGTAGCCTCGTCCATAACCGCGCTGACAGGAGGCACCCGGGATGAAAACCTCCGTCGCGAACTTGTCCTCCACCCTCCCTCGACCCTTGCCGAGCTAGTGACTCTGGCATTATGCCATGCTGAGTGCGAAGAAGTTCTCAGCGCGTGCCGAGGCGCAATCGGCTCGGGTCGGGAGGGGGACAAGAAGCGAGCACCCGAGTCAAGCTCGGGCCAAGGAAAAAGGCGGAACCGAGACGGGGAGCACAAAGAACGGTCCCGGAAGTACGAGTGGTACACTCCCTTAACCGCTCTAGCGTACGAGATATATGAAGACATCAAAGGCTCGTGCCTCCTCCACCAACCCGAGCCAATGAGGTCGAAGACTCACAATTGCAGCAAACATTGCAGGTTCCACAGTGACCACGGGCACCACACCGGTGATTGCCACCAGCTCCAGTATTAGATCGAGCGCCTCGTCCGCCAGGGACACCTATCCCAGGTTGTGGCCGGGCGTAAGGAAGACCGAGGCGCCCCAGAGGAAATCGACAACGCCCCTCGCGGGGTCCACATCAACGTCATCACTGGAGGAGCTGCATCAGGAGGATATAGTGGCCGAGGAAGGAAGTGTCATGCTGAGCGGGCGAGCTGAGCCAGTGAGCCTCCCAAGGCCCCGCCAAGTGAGCCCCAGGTTATAATCTTCTCCGACCAAGACCTAGAAGGGCTGACCACCCCGCATGACGATGCCCTAGTCATATCGACCACGATAAACCATTGTAACGTAGATAGGATTCTAGTTGACAATGGAAGTGCCCCTGATGTGTTATCTTATGAGTGTTTCCTTAAGATGGGGGAGAATCCGTCTAAACTCCGCCCGATCCAAACCCCCCTTTGCGGGTTCAATGGCCATGCCAGTTATCCTGAGGGAGCCCTAAGCCTGCCGGTTACTCTCGGCACCCCACCCAAAACCGTTACGATTATGGTGGACTTCATAGTGATCAAGGGTATGATAGCATAAAATGCAATCTTCGGACAAGGGATCCTTAGCCGAACGAAAGTGGTGCCCTCTACCTATCACCAAAAGATGAAGTTTCCCACTAAAAATGGGGTGAGGGAAGTCCGGGGCAACCAGGCGGTGGCCAAAAGGTGCTATAATATCTCGGTCGAAGCCACAAGGCCGGACGGGAAGAACAAGGGCCCCCCAGGAAGTCGACGAAAAACCCACAACCTCTGTGATGTGACACAACCTCGGACCTAATGCAAGCAAGCACAATCGCATTCAAATGGGCCGAATTGGGCCACCGCTCTATCGACACTCACCCAAGCCCGGGGTAACTTGGCAATGCCAAGGTGAGGTTGAGGGGTTGGGCCCTTGCTGGTAGAGGGCCAGCAAGGCCAAGATGGGATTCCCAATGGGTGTGGAAGCCCAATTCAATGGGGCCGACGAAGTGCCGAAGGCACCGGTTGCACTTTTCCCACGGTGATCACTCAAGGCAATGGGGCTTGAGGATCGAGCTCTCACTCGCATAACCAGCGGAACTAGAACTTATATTGAAAGACAAGCACTAATGGAGTGAGGTGTGAGCAATTACTCGACCGGTTTGAAGAAACCGATCCCGCTCGGAGACGAGGGCGAGCGGGGAGGCGAGTGGATCCCCACACGCCGCGGCGGTGTCGCTTGACCTGCCCAAAGAAGTTACAACACTACACCTCTCGCAGGAGGGGGACCTTGGGTGGGGGTTAATGATATTACAAGCAATACTACCTCCACACAGGGAGGGGCCTTCAGCCGGCCAAGCGGGGAGGGGGAAACTAGGACCAAAAGTGATAAGAAGTTGGGAAGCCGAATCTGCCTGCTGTCTGGGAGGGAGGACTGACAGTTGAAGTTGGGGCTGCAGAAGTTGATACAGAATTTTGATGATGGCGAGACCAGGGGGGAACTCTTCGTGACTGGTACTGGAACACCTCAGAATTTTTTAAATTTCTTCTGGTACCATTGCTGACCGGGGTAGAGCTTCGAACAGAGTGGTAAGTTCTGGGATTGGCAGCTTCAGATTTCTAACCACAGGTTGCAGAGAATGCTCCGATGGCTCCCGGACTCCGAATCGAGAAACGCCAGAGTTTTTGGAATCGTGGACAAGTCTTCTTCACAGAAAAACTGACGGGGATGCTAAAAGATGCCGGAGAAGACCTGGAGGCTATGAACAAGGATGACTGGTCGGGGTAGACTGTGGAGAAGCAGATCCGTGCAGCAGAGGGAGAAAATTGATAACTTCTGCTACTGGATGCCGAACGGAGTTCCGCTTCTTGATTCTGAACTTAGACAGAGCTATGAAGAACTTTGTAGAAGAGCTTGGGGGCTGATTCCTCCGAGGTTCATCGTGGCAGTGCTTCTAATCCGGTTCTGGTACTCAACAGGGACAGCTCTGCGCCATTGTGGAAGAACGAAGCTCTTGGGAAGCACACAGCTCGGATGAAGACGAAACCACTTCTGTTGGGAAGAAGACAGGGAGACGCTTCTGTGGATGTCTCTTGTACCTTCAAACTCGTCTGGAGGAAGTCGTGGTGGCCGCTGTAAGTTGCTGGTTCATCTGTAACCTCTGGACAGTAAACTGCAACTTCGAAGTAGCTTCCAATGACCAAGAAAGAAGAAGGGGAAGGGGGTAGATGAGTGTGGGAGTGACCACTGGTTATAAGGGGGTCTTGGAGGGGGTGTTCTAAGGTGTGGGAGGTGGAGAATAAGGTCTAGAAGAGGGTCCAACAGATGGTGGTAGTGGGGGATGCGAATTTGGGAAGGTGGGTGAGAGGGAAAAGGTATTTGAAAATGAGTTTAAGGGTATGGTTAATTTCTTTGTCTTGGGAATGGGGGGGGGTTGTGTTGGGGAAGAGAATGGGTGCTTGGGAAAGTGGGAAGGGTGCTTGGGAAAGTGGGAGGGGTAGTTGGGGGTTGGATGGTGAGGAGAGGATTGGTGGAGGGGGTCTTGGGAAGGGATGGAGTATTGATGAGGGTTGTGGGGAATGAGAAGAGGCTTAAATGGGGTAGGTGGGGAGTGGAGGTGGTTGGGAAGGGAGGAGAGAGAAGAAAATTTGAATTTGGGTGTTGAGGAGAGAGAAAGTGGAGTGAAAAAGAGAGATTAAGAGAGGGAAGGGTGGGGAATCTCTCCCCTAGGGTTTCTCACCCAAAAAATAGAATCTCTCCACTAGATAAGAAGTGTATACTCTCAAAATGGCAAATTTTTTATTCATTGATTCATTAAGTTGGAATGGGGGGAATGGGGTCCTATATATAAGAAACCCATATTTCTACAAAAGTCCCTGACAATTGACTCAATGATAAATAACCGAGGGGGTAGGGGAGAGCCCTTGGGCCAAGCCCAATGAATTGGGCCCAATAGCTAACTAGACAACCTGATGACACTCAAACTTAGGGAAATGAACACAAGACCTAGGAACATGACTCAAATAAAAGGGAAAATACATCAAATGACTCAAATAAAAATTACATAGGACTCAAAATTAAATGACTAGAACATTCCGGATGCAACCGGGGCGAGGAGACGAGCTGTGAACGTGGGCATGGGAGGTGATGTCCCCATCATACTCTCGGGGTGCGGAGAACTCGACTCCGTTTGTAAGTGTCCTTCCCTCCTCGGAGGGTGTAGAAGTGGTACTTTCCTCAAGTCTTCCGAACGAGACCGATCTATCCACCTGCCGAGATAGCGCTCGTATACCTTGCTCCTGGTGGTAGTGACATGTTCATCCAATATTCGTTCAATGTGCTCACGCTGGGCTCTCTTGGCTGGTGGACTCTCCTCACGGGTGGGTGCTCTCTCAACAGAGGGAATAGGCTCAATATCCTCACTAGGTACCACCGTGGGTCCCTTATATGGCACTAGGTCGGCGACATTGAATGTGGGACTTATTCTATACTCCTCAGGGAGATCTAACTCGTAGGCATTTGCACCAATGCGCCTCAAGACCTGGAAGGGACCAGCCCCACGTGGCCTCAGTTTAGAGTTGGCTCCTGGGGAGAGCCTCTCTGTCCTTACCATCACAAAGTCACCCTCATGGAATTCTTGGTGACGCCGATGAGAGTCGGCCCGCCTCTTATAAGCCTCATTCTTTTTGCTTATGTGCTTGCAAAGGCTTTCATGCAATTTTGTGAATGTTGACATTCTAGGGGTGATGGGTGGGCCTGGGTAACCAAAAGTAGACCAATCATGCTTTGATGCCAAGAAGACTTTGGTGGGCCGAGGTGGGCCGGGGCACCCATAGGTGAACCTATCATGCAAAGTGGTGATGAATGTAGGGGACCTGGACATCCGTAGATGCTTTTGACATGCTTAAGACCCATGATGAATGAAGGTGGACCAATACATCCGAATATGGGCCACTCATGCCTTCTACTTGACATGTGGGTGGTATGAATGAATGGACCCAACATAGTGTTCATGCCAAGTGGTGTGGTAGGCCTAGACACATGCATGTTTTTCCTAAGGGTGACTTCCATGTGTATAGGTGTGGGACAACCTTTGAACTCCCATTGGAAAGGATCGAACGGATCTAAGAATGTGGTCATCATGGGATGGGGCACAACCTCATTACCTTGGGAAATGTGGCCCAAGGTCATGGCTCCCAAGGTGTAACCCGGGTCATAGATGAGGTGGGTTTGGCCCAATATGGTGGGTGAGGGTAGGAAAGGGTGGGTGGTTGGTAAGATGGTTGGGTCATATGAGTCCCTTGACTCCCATTGGAATGGATTGTAGACACGCCAAAATTGACGTTACTGTGAGTACATCTCATATTGCCTTGTAATACCCCAATTTGACCCTCAAATTAGCTGTGTTTGAGTGGTTTTTCCTACTTTTCTTGGATTTCTCACTTTTTTCTTCTCTTTTCCTATTTTTCCTATTTTTCTGGAATTTTCTGGAATTTTTTGGATTTTCTGGGTATTTTTCTCTATTTTTATGAATTTTCCGGAATTAATGACTTGGCGTGGGGCGTCTTTTAAATAACGACTTGACAAGGGGCATTTTTAAAAAAATTAACGACTATATCCCAGGGCGTCATTTCTATCAAATTTCCATTTTTTTGGAATTTTCTGAGAATTTTTCGGAATTATTTTGGAATTAACGCCTTAGGGGAAGACGTGACTTTGAATTGAAAAAGAATAAAAAAATCGAAAAATCAAGTCACGCCTCATGTAAGGGCGTGTCTTTCAAATTGATTATTTTAATATTATTTTTCAGCCCTTTCCATAGGTGATTTGGAGGCCTTCCGGGTGTCAGAAAAATACGCAAAAATAGTCGTTGGAATCAGGGCGACGAGATGCACCTTCACCTAAAAAATGGGAAAATAATATTGAGAAATAAAAAATGGCCCTATTTTGAATATTTTTTAATTAACGCCCTCATCCAGGGCGTGTTTCAAATAAGTAAAGCCTTCACCCAAGGCGTTTTTTAAGTAAAGCCTTGTCCTAAGGCGTGTTTTAAAATTTTCAAATAAAATAATATTTTAATTCCAAAAATTGATTTTTTAAGAAACGCCTTGCTCCAAGGCGTGTTTTTAAAGAAACGCCCCTAGGGTAGGTCGTCAATTATTTAATTGACGCCCTTGTTCAAGTCGTGTTTCAACTTCCGTGTTCTAAACGAACGCAGCCTTTCCCCAGGGAGTCCCTGCTTCGTTTGGTCACTTTCCTCATTCTAATCCTTCCCTCTTTGGGCTCTTACCCGTTCTTATCCCTCTATCTCTTGATTTGAACCCTATTTAAAGAGCCCAGTCGGTTCTGTGATGAGGTTCCGGGGGTTCCGGAAGTTTTCTATTTTCTTCTCCTGTGTTCTGCTTCTTCTTCTGTTTTCTTCCTCCGTATCCTCCTGTCTTCTTCTTCTTCTTTCTTCTTCTTTCTTCTTCTCTGCGTTTTTGTTTGTTCTTCTTTTTACAGGGAACCGAAGGCTGTTGGCTTCTTGGCTAAGGGGGGGCCCCTGCACATATTCGAGTCTTCATCCTTTTAGGAACTTCTCCCCATTGAAAATCAAAGCCAGGGAGCAACCCACAATCAGATTTTTATTCTACCTCCCCCTTATCTTTATATTTTTATTATTAGTTCATATTCATGCATGCATTATCATCATTATTATTGATTTTTCTCAATCACATTGAGGTCTCCTCATAGTGCATCTCTTGCACACCTCCCCTTTTTTTATTATTATTTGCATTCATCATACATCTCCCACACCCTCTTTGCATAGGGGTTTAAGGGCTAATACCCTTAAGGTGTGTTCTTAATCAATTTTCATGCTCATCTTTATTAAGAATTGATGCTACACACACATTATTTCTAATCTAATTCTTTTGTGTTGTGTGTTTTTTTTTTTTTTGCAAGGGTAACCAAGTTGAAGAACTCTCTTCGTCGGCCGGCCGATTTGAAGAGAAAAGGAGTACTCACAATCAACCGCACGTTTGAGGTATTTGCGATCACTTTCCCCTTATCATCTCCACTTGAGACCCCCGCGTCTCTGGCGATCACAACCTCCTATTAGCACCTCGTGCTATTTTATTGCTATGTGTGCTTATTTTTATTGTTTATTCATATATTATTTTCTAAGTGGATTTTAGATAGATCTACAAATTGGCGATCACGGTGGGACACTTTTTGTTTTTCATTTGATTACCCCTTTCCCTTTGGCACCCAAGTGTGCCCTTTCCCATTGGTACCCTCGGTACCCTTTCCTTTGTGCCCCTCGGGCACCCTCCATTGTGCTTTGCACTTTCCCCTAAGTGATTTGTCAATTGAATAGATTTGTTTTAAAATCTCCACTTAGTTAAAATTTTGATGAGCATGTTTTTATCTTGATAATCATATGTGATGATTGCCTCTGTGACTGTGAGTGTTTCCACTCTGCTGGCCGTGGGAGTTTGAAAGAATTCACGCCCTCCCACAGGGCGTTTCTTTATTTAGTAGCGCCTCTCATCAGGGCGCGTTTTCATGATTTGACGCCCCCACCCCTGGGCGTCTCTTTATTTGGTTGAGTATCGTTGATAATTAACGCCCTGCCCCAGGGCGTCTCTTTTATTGGTAGCGCCTCTCATCAAGGCGTGTTTTACCTTGCCTGTAGGCCTCCCACAGTGATTCACGCCCTGCCAAAGGGCGTCTTTTGATTGGGAGCGCCCTGCCCCAGGGCGTCTTATTCCTGTGTTTTCACCGAACCCCTTTGTTTATCACTGTATCATATTTTTGCTTATATCTTGCATTCATTCATTCATTCATTTTGCATTGGTTTGGGAGACTTCCTCTCTCCACATACTAGGAGCCACACACCCCCTTGGTGAAGGAACGACCCTCCATTGAGCATTCCGTCTCTTTGGATTGGAAATTCCTAAACCAAGCCTCCATAAGTCCCCGCACCCGTGGATTCCCTCACGGACGCCGGGCAGGTTGTACCCTTTTTGGAGTCCCGAGTTTAGTTGGCCTACACGTGGTGAGAGAGTGTTCCTAGTTGGCATTGGAGTTAAATCATATTGAAACTAGGTTCCCCTTGTGTGAATCATATCAATTTGCATAAAATTCATTAATTCACCAAGGTTTAAACAATCAAAATCACGGTAACCATTCCAACTTGTGTGCTTCTTTGCATATTATTGTGAAATTTTGATTATATAATGGCTTACCATGATAAGAAAAACATGTTCAATTCAATTCATGAGGATGCACAACCTAGCACTTCTTATCCTCAATTTCAACATGTTAATCATCACAATTCTCACCACTCTTTCAAGGGACCACGTCCTTATTCTCATGGTCATGCCCGACCCATGGGCAGTGTCCATTCTTATGGTCCCCCTCCTCAATTGCGAACCACTATTCCTCCGGGACCGTCTCCTCCCAACGATGAGAGGGTCTCTCAAATCTTGCATGCATTAGATCATCTTACCCCTCAACAGATCCAAGCCCTTAAGGCCGCCGTTGAGGGTGCATCTCCTGCATCTCCTCCTCCTTCTATTCCTACACGGGTGGCCCATCACCCACCGCCCTCTTCTATTCATAATCCTGTTCGGGTAGCCCATTACCCATCTCCTCCTACTCATACTCCTCCTCGGGTGGTCCAACACCCGCCTCCTTCTATTCCTCCTCCAACACGGCCCCGAGGCCCTTTTATTCCTTGCAATCCGGCCCATCCGGGTTCTTCTAAGGGTTATCCCGTCAATTCCCCTCCACGGCCTTCTTATGCGGCTCCTCCTTCAATGCCCTGCCAACCCTCTATTGTTCATGTTACTCCCCTCCAGCAGGATATCCTTGATAAGATTACTTCCATGGAGGAACAATTAAAGAGGGTTACAAGTTCACGGCCAGTTCCTCCTACTCCGATTAATCCTCTCCATGCGGCTTTGGATGATATTACAAGAATGGAGAGAGAATGGAAGGATAGGATGGACGACTACAGTGTTGATATTCCAAATGAGCATGAGCCGGCAATTGAAGAATCTGAGCCGGTCTATGATGATGATGAAGCTGTGCAGGCACCCCTCCCGAGTTTCCTTCGTTTCCCGCTCCCTCCACTTTCATTTGACGAACCCCCTGCTCAGGACGAAGCCATCGTCCCTAATCCAACCCCTATTCTCGAGACCTCTTGGTGTTACGACGATGGGTCAATACTTCAATCACCCACGCCGGCGCATCTTGAGTCTCACCCCACTCCAAACACCGCTCGCCCCGTTCGGCGCTTTCTCTGCAATAAACCTCCACCAATTGCACCTCCCCCCATTATGCCATTAGCCTCCACCGAGCTTACCATCGAACCTTCCCCAATTAACCTACCATTACCACCACTTCAAACCTCCATCATCCCTTTAACCCCAAAACCCATTTTGCCTATTCCTCCACCATATGGCCTTTCGCCTTTACCCCTGGCTAATCCTGAGCAGGATCCACCACTTTTTGCACTCGAGCCCATCCCAACTGTTTCCGAACAAAGGGAGAAGCTCGACGTGTTTGAACCTCCACCTCCACTTATTCATTTGCCAACACCTCCCGTTATACCTCCACCATCCACGGAGCCTTCCGCCTCCGCCTCACCTCCCGTTACTACTCGGAAGGGGCGTGCTTCTACAGCTACTTGCGCCGAGGACGATCAAGAGCCGGGCAAGAAGACTTTGGCCACGACTGTGCCATTCAAAGTTCAAGAATTTGTTTACCGGATGCCAATCCGAGTTATTGTGCCATGCACGGTTGAAGAGGCCAAGACGCCGCCATTGCTCAGCAGATGCCAAGAATTAATGCCGATTAAGGGCCAGGCAGGGCACCCCTTGTTCAAATCTTCAAATCCCGAATTGATTATTCCGTACAAGGGGCGAATGCCCATTTTATTCAACATTCCGTATATGTCAATGGGCATGGCAATGCTTCATTTTCTAACTCTCCAACTCCCTCACATTGTTGATTGCTTTCCAAGGGGGTTGTCATTTATCGAAGCTTCTTTTATTGGGCCAATTGGTCGTACTTTTTCACTGCCATGGAGGGGCAGTGATCTTGGTGCTAAGGGGCCTTCCCATGTTTGCTCCACTTTCTATTCATCTATTTCTATCACTTTTTCTTCATGGGCCACTCCAAGGGATAAGAAAAGGATCTCGCCCTCTCACCCTTCATATTCTTCATCTTCTTTGAATTTCATGCATTTTTCATTCATTCATTCATTCCATCCATTGCATACATTGCATCCATCCTTTTACATGCATTTGCATCTCCTGATTCCCGGGTTTCCAAACCCGTATCTCCACCGTCTTCCGGCACCGCTGGGCATCCCGCCTTTCCCATCTTATTCACCTTCATCTACATTCCTCGGGCATCGCGCCCCTTTCCCCTTTACTCCTCCGGAACCTCCAGATTTTCCTCCAAATTCTCCTTCATTTCTCTCACTTTTTCTCGGGCATTGCGCCCCTCTCCACTCTATTCTTCCGGAACCTCCGGACTCTCCCCTCGGGCATGCCGCCCCTTTCCACCCTCTTTCTCCGGAACCTCCGGACTTCTCCCCCGGGCACGACACCCTTTTCCACCTTTTCCCCCTTGATTGTATTCCTCCGGAACCTCCGGACTTTCCCCTCGGGCATCGCGCCCCTTTCCATTCTCCTCCTCCGGAACCTCCGGACCTTTCTCTCGGGCATCGCGCCCCTTTCCACCTTCCTCCTCCGGAACCTCCAGATTTTCCCCTTGGGCATCGCGCCCCTTCTCATTTGCTACCTTCAGAACCTCTGGATTTTCCTCCTGATCCTCCTTCATTCCTCTCTCTTGGGTATCGCGCCCCTTTCTATATTCTTCCTCCGGAACCTCCGGATCCTCCACCTGATTGTCTCTATCTTTTCCCCGGGCATCGTGCCCCTTTCCATTTGCTTCCTCCGGAACCTCCGGATTCTATTTCCCTCTTCTTTGGGCATCGCATCCCTTCCCTTCTCATTCCTCCGGAACCTCCAGATCCTTCATACCTTTCCTTCGGGCACGACACCCCTTTGCATTTCCCTCCTCCGGAACCTCCGGACCCTCCATCTTTCTTCCGATTCATCCTTCTGCTCTTCGAGGGCATCACATCCTTCATTTTCTTCCTCCTCTTCCATCATATTTTTCCATATTTCTTCCCAGGGCATCGCGTCCCTCAATATCTTATCCCTCCGGAGCCTCCGAATGATTCCTCCCCTCACGATTCTCCTCCTTTACTTCCGGACCCTCCAGATCCGCCTCTTTCCATCTATCAATTTCTTCCTCTGATTCCCCCTAATCATGGGTCCGACCCAACTTCTTCCACATCCACTGCCTTGGGCATCTGCCCTTTCTCTCATTGCTTCCGAGGCTTTAGTCCTCACCCCTCTTCTTGATTTTCCGCTTCTTCTGTAGACTGTTCCATGTGATCAGGGTCTCCGCGCCTTAGTGAGGGAGTTCTAGCCCTCGCCTCTTTTCTTTTCTCCTTATTTCATCTGCGTCTGGTCTGGGCACCACTCCTTCTTGTTAGGCCACTTTCAAGATCATTTGCTTCCAAAGAGGACAAATCCCATGATGATCACCTTCAGCAGCTGCTTCTACGAAGGTTACAAGGTAATATTGGCGTAAGTAAGCATTTCTACGATATATCTCCTCATCGCTTCACGCATGATTTTCAAAACAAAGTGCTTCTTAACGGGATTAAGAATGGTGTTTCAAACCTTTATCTTAGGCCTTTTAATTGAATTGTTTTTCATAAAAAAGAGTCGTTAGGCTTGCTTTTGCAGCACTTTGGTTGATAAAGAACCCCGCGCTGGGAATTCAACATTCTCTCCCTGCTTGTTTAAGAGTAACCCTAAGTCGGGCACCGCACACACTTCACGGCGTCCTTAGCCGGCTCTTTTGATTGAACACCGTTACTACCTTGGCCATGCCATGAGTATACCGAAAGTCTTTTCTCTTCTTCACTCGGCCGAATGCAGGGGCAAGAGGTTGACGGATAAGATAACCAACCTTGGTAAATCCCAATACGAGAGGAGTCTCAAATAGGGGCAGTCTTGACCCAAAATCAATATGAGTTTCATGATACATCTCGCCACAAAGGGCAATTAAGAATCAAGTCGAAATTTCGATAATTGAATTATGGATTATGGCATGACAAGAGTGGCAAAGTCCCCGCAGGGAAAACCCTGGTCGTATGCATGTTAAGGGTCCAAAAATTAAAGGCACAAAGCCCCAGCGCAACAGACTACCTCTTTGAGGGTTAAAACCTTGGAAGGAAATCAAATCCTGATATCTCCCATCCTGCTTTAAGCTTATCTCCAAGTATTCTTCTCTTCTCCCTCCGAGACCGAATGTTTCTCGGGTATGGCCTTGGTAGGGGCATCGTTAATCAAGGGCAGTCGGTCGTAGGGTGCCACCCTTCAATGCACGCCTGGCCTTGAGCAATTTTAGCGAAAGGGGAAGGAACAAGGACCCCTAGCCTGTGGTTCAAAAAAAAACGCCCTTTGATGCTGCATTAACAAAGTCTAAATCAAAATCCAAAAAAAATTGAATATTTTCTGATCAAAACAAACAAAATTTTTTTTTCCTAAGCAAAAATCCAACAAAAATTGAATATTTTCAAAAATCATAAAAATTCAAATATCTTCCAAAAAAAAATCCACAAAAAAAATTTTTTATATCTTTTACAAAACCCACAAAAATTTGCATACTACAAAAATCCACATAAAAATTTTAATATTTTCCCCAAAACTTATAAAAATTTGCATATTCCAAAAAAAAAAAAACTCCAAAAATTTTGCATTGTATTCTGATGGTGTTTTGCAGGAACGATTTTGCAAGGACCAGGAGCACGGGATGAGTCCCCTTTCCACTTATTGTTATCAATCCATTGATTCTTCCCGATTTTCATGATTTGCCGCTAGGCATTTCGATTATATCTCCTGATTATTCATCTCCAAATCATTCAATCAACTCCTGCTGATTTTACCTGATCATTCTTGCCGCTGGGCATTTTGATTATATTATTCTGATTATTCATCTCCAAATCTTTCAATCAAATCCTGCTGATTTCAGTTCATCATTTTACTGCTGGGCATTCCTCAATCTTTCAACTCCAAATTTTGATTGCCCAGATTGTCATCCTCATAACATAACGACAAACAATGATGTTTTGCAATGATGCTTTGCCATTTTCATTCATGCTATTCATACTTTGATTGCTATGCTATGCTTTAAATGCCTTATTCATTGTTTGTTATCATTATATCTTGGCTGATGAAATCTTTGAGCGCAGGATAAGAAGTTCTTGGTCCCACCGGCTGGGCATCATCATTCAAGACCCACGGTGCTTGCACCTCACATCTCAGTCCCCCCTTGCTTATTGCTCCACCATCTCCCTGTATGCATTTTACTATATGTTACATACGCTATTAGATTATATCAAGGACCTTCTGGCTTTGGTAAATCTGGAATTTGAGTTCCCCTTCATCAAAAACAATGATGATTCCAGAGAAGTCTTAGTCACACGGATAGGCCGTTGAGCCGTCCAAGACTGGGGACGATGGTTCCCTTTTACGAATTGGTGCGTGGATAAACGGGCTTCGGCTTAGTATCAGCTCGCGAAATCGGTTTCTTGACCCAGTCTGGGCAGTTTAGCAATATTATCCTTGATTATTCTATATTTTCATTTGATTTATTTTTTCCCTTTAAACCCAGCATGCATTCATGTAGGAATTTGAAACAATTGTTGAAAAATCATTCTGATAAGCTGTTTTTGTGGGTCAAATTGATCTTGATCTTCAATATGAGATATTCCATGCCGAATTGAGTCCTCAGTTCGTTTTGTCGCTGTTTTGGGTCATTTTCTCGAAAGCTCCTTGTTTGGATTTTTATCATCTTATTTTCAAACTTTTCCCTTTGATCCACCTTGGCTGCAGCACGTCCACATTAGCTGGTAACCGCTCCCCAATGGTGAAACCTACAGGTTTGTGACCTGAGGTACTTCCACCGCGCTGGAAGTTGATCATTCTCCTTCGTGCCCTCGTGCACATCTCCCCCTTTTATCCAAACATTGTTGACTTCGTTGGATTTCCCGAGATTTGCTTCATCTCGACCTTTTGATTTCATTCTCATCAAGGGATGTTGATTGCGTGTCTCATCACACCTTGGCATCTACTTTTCAGTTTGCTCTGCTCCCTTGCAAAGCAGACGCCAAGGCGGGGCAGCTGTAGACACGCCAAAATTGACGTTACTGTGAGTACATCTCATATTGCCTTGTAATACCCCAATTTGACCCTCAAATTAGCTGTGTTTGAGTGGTTTTTCCTACTTTTCTTGGATTTCTCACTTTTTTCTTCTCTTTTCCTATTTTTCCTATTTTTCTGGAATTTTCTGGAATTTTCTGGATTTTCTGGGTATTTTTCTCTATTTTTATGAATTTTCCGGAATTAATGACTTGGCGTGGGGCGTCTTTTAAATAACGACTTGACATGGGGCATTTTTAAAAAAATTAACGACTATATCCAGGGCGTCATTTCTATCAAATTTCCATTTTTTTGGAATTTTCTGAGAATTTTTCGGAATTATTTTGGAATTAACGCCTTAGGGGAAGACGTGACTTTGAATTGAAAAAGAATAAAAAAATCGAAAAATCAAGTCACGCCTCATGTAAGGGCGTGTCTTTCAAATTGATTATTTTAATATTATTTTTCAGCCCTTTCCATAGGTGATTTGGAGGCCTTCCGGGTGTCAGAAAAATACGCAAAAATAGTCGTTGGAATCAGGGCGACGAGATACACCTTCACCTAAAAAATGGGAAAATAATATTGAGAAATAAAAATGGCCCTATTTTGAATATTTTTTAATTAACGCCCTCATCCAGGGCGTGTTTCAAATAAGTAAAGCCTTCACCCAAGGCGTTTTTTAAGTAAAGCCTTGTCCTAAGGCGTGTTTTAAAATTTTCAAATAAAATAATATTTTAATTCCAAAAATTGATTTTTTAAGAAACGCCTTGCTCCAAGGCGTGTTTTTAAAGAAACGCCCCTAGGGTAGGTCGTCAATTATTTAATTGACGCCCTTGTTCAAGTCGTGTTTCAACTTCGTGTTCTAAACGAACGCAGCCTTTCCCCAGGGAGTCCCTGCTTCGTTTGGTCACTTTCCTCATTCTAATCCTTCCCTCTTTGGGCTCTTACCCGTTCTTATCCCTCTATCTCTTGATTTGAACCCTATTTAAAGAGCCCAGTCGGTTCTGTGATGAGGTTCCGGGGGTTCCGGAAGTTTTCTATTTTCTTCTCCTGTGTTCTGCTTCTTCTTCTGTTTTCTTCCTCCGTATCCTCCTGTCTTCTTCTTCTTCTTTCTTCTTCTTTCTTCTTCTCTGCGTTTTTGTTTGTTCTTCTTTTTACAGGGAACCGAAGGCTGTTGGCTTCTTGGCTAAGGGGGGGCCCCTGCACATATTCGAGTCTTCATCCTTTTAGGAACTTCTCCCCATTGAAAATCAAAGCCAGGGAGCAACCCACAATCAGATTTTTATTCTACCTCCCCCTTATCTTTATATTTTTATTATTAGTTCATATTCATGCATGCATTATCATCATTATTATTGATTTTTCTCAATCACATTGAGGTCTCCTCATAGTGCATCTCTTGCACACCTCCCCTTTTTTTATTATTATTTGCATTCATCATACATCTCCCACACCCTCTTTGCATAGGGGTTTAAGGGCTAATACCCTTAAGGTGTGTTCTTAATCAATTTTCATGCTCATCTTTATTAAGAATTGATGCTACACACACATTATTTCTAATCCAATTCTTTTGTGTTGTGTGTTTTTTTTTTTTTTGCAAGGGTAACCAAGTTGAAGAACTCTCTTCGTCGGCCGGCCGATTTGAAGAGAAAAGGAGTACTCACAATCAACCGCACGTTTGAGGTATTTGCGATCACTTTCCCCTTATCATCTCCACTTGAGACCCCCGCGTCTCTGGCGATCACAACCTCCTATTAGCACCTCGTGCTATTTTATTGCTATGTGTGCTTATTTTTATTGTTTATTCATATATTATTTTCTAAGTGGATTTTAGATAGATCTACATGGATCATATGGATCATAAAATGGGTCACCTAGGGGGAGGAACTCCATGTCCTCAAGATCCTTAAAAGGTGCTAAGTCATACTTCTCCATGATAGTTGGGCCAATGTTCTTGGCAAGTGGGTCAGCCATGAGTGGAGGGCTTGACTTTCTACCCGAGATAAGAAGCTCTAAATCGAGGAGAAGGTTGGGCTCATCGGGTGTAGGGAGGAATAGAAGGAGGTCGCTAGTGTAGCAACCAATGGTGCAAACCGAGATGATAGACCCTATGCATAGGTGTAGGAGGCTAAGGCTCCTAGGTTGTTCTACCATAGGGGTCAACATGCTAGTCATCTCTAATTGCCATGCTATGCCCTTGAGAAGGTCCTCTAAGGTCTCCACTTGATAGGATGCTTGGATTGTGGTGTGATAGGAGAAGAAGGGCACTAAGGGAAGGTCTTGTTCTATGGGAGAGAAAACATGGGCCCGGATCTCTCTAATTGGGCTCTCCTTTAGCCAACTAACAATGGGTTCTCCTAAGATGATCTTGGTCCCAACTAGAGAGGGTGATGTAAGGTGAGGACCATCGTGTGATGTTTCTTTCTCAACTTGGACTTGGGTTTCCTCCAAGGTGGGGAGTGGGTTTGGAGTGTCCTCAACTATTGAATTGGGTATGGGTTCTTCTACCAAGGAGGTGAGAGGGTCTTTTGGGGTGATGAGGGTTGGTGTGTGGTACTCCCGGGGTGGAGGGTAAAGGGAAACTTGGTTTGGGATTGGTAGTGTGGGGTTTGGGAGTGGAAGTATTGGAGGCTTAGGTTGGGATAGGATTGGGGTTGGAAGTGGAAGGTGGGTCGGGTGATGGGATTTGGGTTGGGTGGTGGTGGCCGACATGGTTCTAGGTTGAGGGATGGAAATGGGGTCCACTTGGGTTTGAATGGTGAGAATAGGGTGAGTGGTAGTCCTTATTGGGAAAACTGGGTTGGTTAGGGGTCTCTTCCCCTTGGGATCGGCCAGTTGTGGAGGGGGGAAAGTGGGGGCCAATTGAACTTGGATAGTGAGGTTTGCGGAAGGGGGTTTTGGTTGGAGTGTGGGGACCCTTAGGGGATTTGGTGGAGAGGTGGATGTTTGGTTTATTTGGGCCTTAAGGGAGAGGACTTGGTTGTGAAGTGAAGTTATGATGGTGGAGAAGTGATTTGTTGGGAGTAGTGGGGGAGGAGGCCTAAAGGTGGTATCAAGTTGATCGGGTGGGGATGGAGGAGTGGTAGTGCACCTCGGGCTAGGGGTGTTTAAGTAGAAGGGGTGGGAATATTTGGGGATGTATATCTTCCTAAGTTCAACCTTCATATCATCCCATGAGGAAATCGGCTCTTGCCTCCTAACCCTCCTTAATCCCTCTACATGTTCCCACTTACTTTTGGCTTGACCTCGAAGTCGTCCCTTGGCCTTTCGGACTCTCGCGGATCCATATACCCAAGTCTTTTCAAAGTACTTTTCTATGGTAGCCTCCCACCTAAGATAGTCACTAGAATGCGATCCGTCAAAGGTAATATCCCTATCTAGGATGAAGTCCATGGGTGGTGAGTAGGCTAAGTAGGTGGCCATGATGATCGGGGGAAATCAATACAAGGGTCGGATTGATGATGACTCCAATGCAAGCATGCCCTAGGACTTGACTTGATAGAGACAAGTCAATGACTTGCCCTGATACCAATTGATGTGACACAACCTCGGACCTAATGCAAGCAAACACAATCGCATTCAAATGGGCCGAATTGGGCCACCGCTCTATCGACACTCACCCAAGCCCGGGGTAACTTGGTAATGCCAAGGTAAGGTTGAGGGGTTGGGCCCTTGCTGGTAGAGGGCCAGCAAGGCCAAGATGGGATTCCCAATGGGTGTGGAAGCCCAATTCAATGGGGCCGACGAAGTGCCGAAGGCACCGGTTGCACTTTTCCCACGGTGATCACTCAAGGCAATGGGGCTTGAGGATCGAGCTCTCACTCGCATAACCAGCGGAACTAGAACTTATATTGAAAGACAAGCACTAATGGAGTGAGGTGTGAGCACTTACTCGACCGGTTTGAAGAAACCGATCCCGCTCGGAGACGAGGGCGAGCGGGGAGGCGAGTGGATCCCCACACGCCGCGGCTGTGTCGCTTGACCTGCCTAAAGAAGTTACAACACTACACCTCTCGCAGGAGGGGGACCTTGGGGTGGGGGTTAATGATATTACAAGCAATACTACCTCCACATAGGGAGGGGCCTTCAGCCGGCCAAGCGGGGAGGCGGAAACTAGGACCAAAAGCGATAAGAAGTTGGGAAGCCGAATCTACCTGCTGTCTGGGAGGGAGGACTGATAGTCGAAGTTGGGGCTGCAAAAGTTGATACGGAATTTTGCTGATGGCGAGACAAGGGGGGAACTCTTCATGACTGGTACTGGAACACCTGAGAATTGTTTAAATTTCTTTTGGTACCACTGCTGACCGGGGTAGAGCTTCGAATAGAGTGGCAAGTTCTGGGACTGGCAGCTTCAGATTTCTAACCGCAGGTTACAGAGAATGTTCCGATGGTTCCCAGACTCCGAATCGAGAACCGCCAGAGTTTTTGGAATCGTGGACGAGTCTTCTTCACAGAAAAACTGACGGGGATGCTAAATGATGCCGGAGAAGACCTGGAGGCTATGAACAAGGATGACTGGTCGGGGTAGACTGTGGAGAAGTAGATCCATGCTGTAGAGGGAGAAAATTGATAACTTCTGCTACTGGATGCCGAACGGAGTTCTGCTTCTTGATTCTGAATGTAGACAGAGCGATAAAGAACTTTGTAGAAGAGCTTGGGGACTGATTCCTCCGAGGTTCGTCATGGCAGTACTTCTAATCCGGTTTTGGTACTCAGCGGGGACAGCTCTGCGCCGTTGTGGAAGAACGAAGCTCCTAGGCAGCACACAGCTCGGATGAAGACGAAACCACTTCTGTTGCGAAGAAGATAGGGAGAAGCTTCTGTGGATGCCTCTTGTGCCTTCAAACTCGTCCGGAGGAAGTCGTGGTGGCCGCTTCAAGTTTCTAGTTCATCTGCAACCTCTGGACAGCAAACTGCAACTTCGAAGTAGCTTCCAATGACCAAGAAAGAAGAAGGGGAAGGGGGTAGATGAGTGTGGGAGTGACCCCTGGTTGTAAGGGGGTCTTGGAGGGGGTGTTCTAAGGTGTGGGAGGTGGAGAATAAGGTCTAGAAGAGGGTCCAACAGATGGTGGTAGTGGGGGCTGCGAATTTGGGAAGGTGGGTGAGAGGGAAATGGTATTTGAAAATGGGTTTAAGGGTGGGGTTAATTTCTTTGTCTTGGGAATGGGGGGGGGTTATGTTGGGGAAGGGAATGGGTGCTTGGGAAAGTGGGAGGGGTAGTTGGGGGTTGGATGGTGAGGAGAGGATTGGTGGAGGGGGTCTTGGGAAGGGATGGAGTATTGATGAGGGTTGTGGGGAATGGGAAGAGGCTTAAATGGGGTAGGTGGGGAGTGGAGGTGGTTGGGAAGGGAGGAGAGAGAAGAAAATTCGAATTTGGGTGTTGAGGAGAGAGAAAGTGGAGTGAAAAAGAGAGATTAAGAGAGGGAAGGGTGGGGAATCTCTCCCCTAGGGTTTCTCACCCAAAAAATGGAATCTCTCCACTAGATAAGAAGTGTAAACTCTCAAAATGGCAAGTTTTTCATTCATTGATTCATTAAGTTGGAATGGGGGGAATGGCGTCCTATATATAGGAAACCCACATTTCTATAAAAGTCCCTGACAATTGACTCAATGACAAATAACCGAGGGGGTAGGGGAGAGCCCTTGGGCCAAGCCCAATGAATTGGGCCCAATAGCTAACTAGACAACCTGATGACACTCAAACTTAGGGAAATGAACACAAGACCTAGGAACATGACTCAAATAAAAGGGAAAATACATCAAATGACTCAAATAAAAATTACATATGACTCAAAATTAAATGACTAGAACATTCCAGATGCAACCGGGGCGAGGAGACGAGCTGTGAACGTGGGCATGGGAGGTGATGTCCCCATCACTCTGAGCCTGGAGGCGAGTTGCTAACGGTTTTCCTAAACGATGACCCGACCCTGAGAGTAAAGATTGGAGCCGACCTACCATCTAAGGTTCAGCAGTAATACAAAGAGTTTCTTTCCGTGTACATCCGAGTCTTTGCATGGTCTGACGATCAACTCCCCAGAATACCGGAGAAGATGGTGATGCATAAACTCAACCTCGGGTAATGAGATACTCAGCTTCCTGGATGCCTATTCAGGTTGCCACCAGATCAGAATGGATCCAGAAGACATCGAGAAGACCGCCTTCATCACCGACTTCAGTGTATACTGCTACACCCGGATGCCTTTCGGGTTGAAGAACGCTGGAGCCACGTACCAGAGGCTGGTCAATCATATGTTTGAGGGACAGCTCGGTCGGAACATCGAGGCCTATATTGACGACATGCTCGTCAAGACCCCCAAGGTCGAGGACCACTTCACCGACTTCATCGCCGAGAGCACCATCCCGGTCGAAGAAAAATCTATGTCTGTACCCGGGCCAACCTGGGAATTGTTCGTCGATGGATCCTCCAACTCGGCCGGGAGTGGCACTGGAATCCTCCTGAAGTCCCCCGAAGGAGCAGAGCTGCAATACGCCTTGAAGTTCAACTTCCAGGCATCCACCAATGCCTCCGCGTATGAAGCCCTTATCTTGGGAGCCCGCATGGCCCGGCGGTTGGGGCCTTAGCAAGTCAGAATTCACACTGACTCCCAACTGGTCGCTAGCCAGGTCAACGGTGATTACGAAGCTCGGGAAGCACCGATGGTCAAATACCTCCAGCTGGTCAGAACCGTGGCACAACAGTTCGAGAGTTTTGAGGTAGTCCGAATAGCTCGGGAGGAAAACTCACGAGCGAACGCCCTCTCTCGACTGGCCTCCTCTCTTGACCTCGAAGGTACTCGATCGATCCTTCTCGAAGAGCTAGAGCGACAGAGCATTGATTCGGAGCTCATGGCTGTTGACTCGGCCACCCTAAGCGACTGGCGTACCCCCTATCTATCATGGCTCCAAGGCTCTCAGGAGCCTCTAGACCCTCGGGAAGCCCGGAGATTGAAGTACCAAGCTCGGCGATTCATCATTCTGGATGGCACTTTATACTGTAGATCCTTCTCCGGTCCCCTCCTGAAGTGCATCAGTGCTGACGAAGCCAACCGAGCGATCCAAGAGGTTCACGAAGGACTGTGCGGAGCGCATCTAGAAGGACGGTCGCTCGCCAGAATCTTACTTCGACAGGGTTACTGGTGGCCCACTCTACAGCGTGACTACTCAACCTACGTACAACAGTGTGACCGCTGCCAGCGATTTGATCACTTGGTCCATCAGCCGGCAACGGAGCTCGTCACCCTAGCCGAGTCTTATCCTTTCGCTCGGTGGGAGATCGACATCCATGGGCCGTTCCCTATGGCTCAGGCCCAGAAGAAGTTCATCATCGTCGCCATCGACTACTTCACCAAGTGGATCGAGGCCGAAGCCACATCTAGGATCACCAAGGCAGTCGTCTGGAGTTTCATCTTGAAATCGATTATCTGTCGCTACGGCATCCCCTGGGTGATAGTGAGCGATAATGGCTGGCAATTTGATTCTCGTTATTTTCGAGACAGATGTGCCGATGCAAGCATTCGCAATCACTTCACTTCGGTCACCCACCCTCAAGCTAACGGGCTGGTCAAAAATGCCAATAAGACTATCTTGAAAGGCATCAAGACCAGGCTCGGCAAAGCCAAGGGCAGCTGGCTCGAGGAATTGCCAAGCGTACTTTGGTCACACAGAATGACTCCCAGAATGGCAACCGGTGAAAGTCCCTTTCAGCTGGTGTATGGCACCATGGCCGTGATCCCATTGGAGATTGCCAATCCCTCCCTCCGAGTCATCTGTTTCTCGCCCGAGGCAAACGACTAGAAAACTGCTCGAAAATCTTGACCTAGCGGATGAACTCCGAGAGATTGCCAACGTCCGAGCAACGGAATATCAACACCGCCTCACTCGATACTACAACACCAAAGTCCGAGATAGACACTTTCAATCGGGAGACTTCGTTCTCAGGAAAGCTGAAGCCTCTCGACCACTTGAGGCGGCGGGCAAGTTATCCCCTAATTGGGAAGGCCCCTACCGAGTCGTCGAGAGGCTCAGGAAAGGAGCATACCGGATATCTACTATGGAAGGAGAACCCATCCCTCGGACGTGGAACGCGACTACACTATGCAAGTTCTATTTCTGAACACTGAGCATTGTGTAAGCAACATGAAATAAAGCAAAAGTTTCCTTTCCTCCTTTATTCAAACAACTTGCTTGTACATCAGAAAGGCCGAAGCGAAGACAATACATGTCGAAAAAGGAAAAATCCATCTGGCGTCGCCGAACGAGCCCATCGCTCGGCTGACTCGGTTAGCCTTCCCGCGTCCAGCCACTGACTCTGCTTCGTGCAGAAACTAGCTCGAATTAAGGGTAGTCGACCCCGTTCGCTCAGGTAACTCGAAACAAAGGTGACAGAGGAATTAGGAAGAAGAAGGCTACCTTCCAAGTTGAACAAGGAAGATGAAGGGGAAGAGAAATCCAACTAATAAAAGAGGATGTCGAGAGGCACCCTCCGAAGAGTGAAAGAAATGATAAGAAGGGCAGAAGAGAGAGAAAGAGGCTGCGGGGAGAAAGAAGGAGAAGCAGGAAGTGGAGAGGAATCTTGAGGAATCCCCTCCAGAGAGTGAGCGAGAAGGATGCCTGATTCTCACATCCGTCCACCATCACACCCCTCCCCGCAAGCACCTGTCGGAACTGATAAAAGAGGGCGACGTGCTTCCACATGTCGAACTCCCTTCAAATCTGCCCGCCGGCCGTCGAACTCCCTTCAAACCCGAAGTAGCAAGGACTCTCTGCCCTCCATCATCGGTAGCTTCACCTTCCAGAACGTCTTCCATGCTTCAAATTCGACGGCACAATGCTTCGTGAAGAAGGAGAGAGGAAAGACTATCAGAGAAAACCCTAAGCGATGGAGAGGGAGAGACGCCCTTCAAACCTTTTATAGGCGAAGGGAGGTTACTTGTCTTAAATGATTCTCCCCTCGAAAATACGTTAAAGGGACTTCTCCCTACGAACGGTCACCTCAGACTCCTCGGTTCCATCCCAGCGGGACACACGAAACAGCTGGGCAGTTAAAGCATGAGAAAATAGAAAGACCCCCTATCAGACACCAGCCCAACCATCATGCGAGATCCACACATAAGGTATCAGCACTTTCCAACTACTACGGATATGCTGGTCAAACTATGGCAATGGCGATACAATAGTTAAGTTTTCATCATAACGCTACTGCCTTACGTTTTTCCCTTTACACAACAAGAGAAGTTTTTTCTTCAGAAAAAGGGAAAGCATACAAGGAGAAAAGGCAAAGCAAATACATTAGGCCTCTGGCCCACCCTGAGACTCGGAAGCGTAAGGCTCGGACGGTCTGCCCCCGGTACCCTCGGCGACGATCGACCCTGGCATTGACCCCACGGGGGTGGGAACTGCCTCGGTTGCGCGCCCTCCCGAGGCATCCGGAGTTGGCGACCCCTCGGATGAAGAGTCCCCCTGGTCTCCTTCCTCCGACGTCGAACCAGAGGAATAGGAGGATGACAAATCTGAGTCATAGCATTGCCCGGATGGGAAATTGATTATCTCGGATGCCTACTCCTCCGCATAAGAGATGGCCCGGTCATAGCCTTGCTTGAATCCCTTGCGGATACCCCAGCAAAGTGCTGACTCATAGTAGGAGAGGGCTGCCTCCTTGAGGTCGACCCGGTAGGCCTCTGAGCATTTGTATTGCTCGAGTGCCTCCGTCCCGGCCGATTCCACCCTACCAGCGAGTTCGGCCTTCTCCCACTCCGCCTTGGCCAATTTCCACTCTGCCTCGGCTGACCGCTTCTCCACCTCGGCCCGATCAGCCTCGGCCTCCCGCCGAAGGCGCATGGCTTCCTCCGCTCGGCCCATTTAGCTCGGCGCGCTCAGCCTCCCACAGGCCGTCTAGCTCGGTACGGGCCACGCGCTCCTCCTCCAGAAGCTGGATCTTCCTCTCGAGCGACTCACTGGTCCGAGTCAGTTGTTCAGACAACGGCCAGGCATCCGCCTGGCTCACCCTTGCCAGCTCCTTGACTGCGAAGAGCTCCCGTCGAAGCTCATCACGCTCCTCGGTGAGCTGAGCCACCTTCCTGTCAGACCCACCAAGAGTCCAGGCAAGGGTCGCCCGCTCTGACTCCGACCGAGCGTAAGCTTCAGCTAGAGTGGCCCCCATCTGGGCCAAGACCAAGCCACCCTCCATAACCAGCTCGAGGGCCGTGGGTGGGGAGCATTGCATGTCTCCTCCCTTCACCACCTTCACTGCTATGCTGCAACATGCCCGATACAGAGGGCCCTGGATGCCCAGCCTCTCCAAAGCCACCGACAAAGGGCCCCCCCTCCGAGCGATATCCCATCGGGAGCCCCGCCGGCCGGCACGGATGGAGCCGCTGCTTCATCCTCCCCTCTTGGCTCAGTTGGTTGGGGCTGTGTCGCCGCTCCTCGCGACCCCCCGACCTCGACCGACTCGGCCCCTGAGTCGCCACCTAGAGCGTCGCCCTCCTCGATCGATGCCCCAGTCTCGGTGATGGTCCTAGAGTCACCAACTTCAACTCTGGCCCCCTCGGTACCTGCTGAGGGGAGAGCCGATCCAGCGCCACCGCCACCAGCAGAAGCGGCCCCAGCCCCATCGACTCCGGCTGAGGGGAGAGCCGATCCAGCGTCGCCACCCCCAGAAGCGGCCCTGGCCTCCTCGGCCCCCTCTCGCTCGGCGGATGGGCGAGCCGGCCCAATAGGGTCGGCCCTATCTCGCTCGGAAGAGGGTAAAGCCACCGAGCCAGAGTCATCTTCAAAAGCGGGGATGGACCCAGCCTTCTTGGCCCGCTTCTTGCCCTTCACGGCGTCCCGTATCATGCCCTCCACAGGATCTTTGCGTTTGGCCCCCCGCGGCCTGGAAGACCCCTCCTGGGCCATCCCCTTGCCCTTATCTCGGGCTCGGGAGCTCCTCTCGGGAGCTCACGACTCGTCGGCAGCCGAATCATCACCGAGATCGATCACTCTCATTCGGCCATAGGCTCCTCCTCCATAGCAGGCCACCTGGCGTCTGCGCAGAAGAGAGATATTGTCAGGAAAAGAAAATGGTCTCACCATCCGACGAAGAAGCTGATTCGTGACGTCCGAACCTGTCGGCCGTAGCCGCGCGAGAAGGCACCACTCGATGTTCTCTGGAATAACCAGCTCCTCCGTGGACTGGCGATGCTTCAGCAAGATGGCCGCATACTCCTCCACATCCAAAGAGAACTCTTCTTACCTCGGAGGGATGTTCGGATGGAAATTGCGGATTACGGGACACCTCTAAGTCTCCTCCACCGAAAAAATTTCTACCCAGAAGAACTGAGTCTTCCATCCCTTGTGGGAAGAGTCCTTTGCAGCTAGGGAGACACAGCTCCTGTTCCGTCTCGCCTGGATGAAATAGAAGCCCTTCCCGGCCGAGGAATGCGCCTTCAACTCGAAAAAATAATGGAAGAGATCCAAGGAAGGAGGAACCCCGCATTGGCGGCAGAGGATGCGAAAGGCAGAGAGAAGAAGATGAGAGTTGGCCACCAACTGTATGGGAGCCAACTTAAAGAAATCAAGAAGCTTCAAAACAAAGGGCTTGAAGGGAAGGCAGAAACCATTCATCCACGACAGAAGAAAGGAGTAGATATGGCCCATACGAGAATCCAAGCTCGTCTCGTGCGGGGCAGCCGCGGCAAAGTAAAACTTATAGGGCAGGCGAAACTAGTGCTCCAGCCGTTTCACCTCCACCTCCCCCAGCTCGCTGTAGTTTGGAGCCGGCGGTATCACCATCTCCCTCTCCTCAGGCTCAGCATCCTACTCTTCGACCTCCGGATGCTGGTCCGCCATGGGATCTGAAGAGGAACTTGAAGAGAAATGCTACCGAGACTCCGGAGATTCTAGAGGAAGAGGAAGCTGTCAAACTGCCTCCGCGGTTATCTCCGCCAACTCTATGAACGCCGCTGCAAGTCTCTGCTCTTCCGTCGTGTCTTCACGACGCATCAAAGAGCCCCAAAGGCAAGCACGAAGGAGAGAAAAAAATCCTAAAATGGAGGGAGTCTGGAATGACAACAAGCGCACAACACCTATATTCCCACGGGGAAGGTGGCACGTCGTTCCAACCTCTGAGAAAAGGGGGCCCCTTCATTTCAAATCCGTCAGGATTATCATTATTACGGGCCCAGGTGACCACGACACGTGGCTTCTTAACACCGCCAGATCTCCACCCACCCGAGCCACGCTGGTCCAAAACCCTAACGTCTACTCTTCCGAGCCTACCAAGGCTCGGGAGTAGGAGGGGGACAAGTGGAGAGAGGGATTTCTGTAGCCCATCTAAGAGCGGCCGAACCAGGTCCAGCAAGACCAAACGTGGCCCAGCTCATCTAAGTGACAGCCCCGCAGGGCCCACTTAGCATAAAAGCCTAATAAGATCACTCGGGATCAAGCCCTTCCTCGGCGGGCATTAGGCTCGGATGGCCCGAGCGTCGGTCTGATCGGAGGAAGACCCAAGCCCGACCTATCCCCCTCGCCGGGATAAAGGCTAGCGCCCCGCGCCCACTCCGGCCGAGCCTCACCCGAGCTATGCCGATCGCCCGGATAAGGGTTGGCACTCTTCATGCTTGGGTCGACCGACAATTGCTTATCCACGCTACCATTAAGAGCCCTTTATGTGCAGGAGTTCACAGAGATAAGGGACCCACGAGTCCTCAAGGTTATAAAGAGCCCACTATGAGGACGTAAAGAGCCCACGTCGAGGACGTAACCCCCGCCTGGAACTCCTCAGCTTACGGGACTCATGAGGCTAGCGCACTATTTAAATCGGGGACTCCCTCCAGCAAACGGTATGGCCTACACACGCCTAAAACTCCCTGAGCAGGAACCACTTTACCACCTTGGTGGAGAGGGATCTCGCGCATCTCCTTCCTCCTCCCTTCATAGCTTCCACCACTGCTCTACTTACTTAGGCATCGGAGGGTTTTCCCCAGGGATCCCCCCTGGGCCCCCTGATCCATTTCCCTTCCTTGCAGTTCACTGATCGCTGATCATACCCCAGCTCAGGACTAGCGCGAGATCGCCCCTCTTCAGATCCTAGTTAAAATTTTTGCGGAATTAAAAGTTTAACTACAATCAAAGTAAAACAAATGACATCGTTGTGCTCTCTCTCACTGAATGAAAATACAGTAAGTATCATATGCCTGATCAAAACAATCTTAGGCATACATCTATATGAAGTAATAATATCGAACTCTTGATGAGGGACATATAGACTCCTTCACCAGTGGATCTAGAACGCACACAGTGCAACGGCTGACCTTTAAGAGATCTCACAGGATATGCTTTGCTCACACGCGTGGTATTAAGAACAATAAAGGAAAATCAGAACACACAGCAAACCATGATGCAAGAGGTTTTTTAGGTGGTTCGATCTGCCTCAACAGATCTACATCCACCCCTCACTCAAACCTGAGTGAGGATTACTGCTGATACATTGCTTGAATCCGCTGAGCATCACAACTTGCTCCGCTGCTACACAGCTTGACAATCCGCTAAGCATCACAGCTTGTTCCGCTACTATACAGCTTGACAATCCGTTGAGCATCACAGCTTGAAGATAGATTTGAAAGAGAACAAGAAAGAAAAAAAAATACACAGATAGACGTGAAAAACAATGTAGCTCTCAAGAGCAGACGATTCTAGATCTGATCTAGAAATCATGATTTCTACAATTATCTCCTCTCAGAATTCTTCTCCTATCTCTGATACTCTGTATTCTATGGCACTCTCCCACCCTTCTACAAAGACCTTTGCACTCTCAGCTTCTCCTCTCTTCTCTGCTGGTACCCTCTCTCGATCTCTTCTTCTCAAGATACTCACTCTCCCAAGCTCTGATCACTCTCTCACTTCTCTGCACTATTTTTAGCTCAAAGTCTTCCTCTACTCAATCTTTGTCATAGTCAATGTTCTTCTCCCTCTTTCTCTTCTATTTTTTGCAGCTCTCTGCCACTGTATTCTTCGCTCTATTCTTTGTATTACCTCTTTGAATGAGAGATCTGCCTTTTATATCAGTGAGCTGAATCTTGTGGTCCCCACAAGATTCCAATCCGGCGTGTGGAGGGAACATTCCTGCCAATGGCTTTTCAGAAAGGAGATACTCGATGATGTCCACATGTCAGATCTGAAGAAGAAGTGAATCCACATGGCCAATCATTCTGTTGAACAGATAGCCTCAGATAACGTGCCAATTATCTCAACTTTCAAACCACGTGACCACTTATGTCTCTGACGCTTTATGCTCTTCAAGTGTTACATCACGTTGCATGCGTAGTTTAATGCTTTTCAAATTAAAGTCCCTGCCAGAGAGAATATGAAAATCAGTTATCAATCTTATCATCATTTTCATAAGAATTAGACAGTCCATATTAAATAGTATGATATGATGCAGATGCCTCGATGCATAAACTTAGTGCACCGACTTGTGAGTGTGCATAACAGACTTAAAGCAGTGGTTCAAATACAAATGCATCGACATATGTAAATCATAGGTAGACTTAATGTGCAGAGAGAGAGTGAATGAGGACAAACACTTATGGGGATGCACAGACCAGTGTGAATCATAGATTGACCTATTGAGCTAAAATAGGTGTAGCTGCATCGACCTGATGACTTAAGCAAACATGGATGCTTTGATATGTGTCCAGTGAATGATATATATGCATCGACATGTTATGACTTAGACTCGACATGTGCATCGACCTAATGGACATAACGCTTCCATGTGCATCGGCCTAAAAGAGTTTGAATGCATGTATGTGCATCGACTTTGCTGAACACAAGGGCCTCTGATGCATCGACCTAATAAACTGATGGAGGGTACATGCACCGACCTAACAGACTTAAGACGTGTATGTGCATCGACCTGATTTTAATGAATACTAAGCTGCATCGACCTGCATGACTTAGTGCCTATATATGCATCGACCGTATGATCCTAACACTTAGAAGATAAATGACTTGTATAACATGAGTGACTAATATGCATCAACCTATATGCCATTCAAACTTATGAACTAAAATGATGACTCAACCAATCATTATTAATACAGTTTAGTCTCAACATGATTCATAGTGTGACATCAACAAAACCAGGGTTCCAACAGATTGAGGGCTCTATAAAGCGGAAATTAACATTACTACAAGAGACTGGGAAACCTCAAGTAACCAGAAAATAGTCCCCGGTAAGGGATAAATATGTTGGTTTATTAAATCCTTCGAAATTAGGCAAGAACCCGAATTCTAATAGCAAATGTCTGCCAGAGATGTAGCAAGTTTGATGTAAAAGAAATCAGGGCTAAGCCTTGATGAGAATAGATCGAATTCAGAGGATGTTGGCCTAGTGCAGGGTCGGGCCATGGCCATAATGGGATGACACCCAGGGTCCAAGCATGACCTGCAACGGCCTTATTAATGTCCCCTCCACATAGGGTCTAGGGGAGTAGAGAGCCGTCAGTTAGACGCCCTTTGAAATATTTTTATCTTTGTTTTTTTTGTTTTGTTTCCTTTGTTATTATTGTTTGTTGTTGTTTTTTTTGTCACTATTATATTGTTACTATTCACCCCCCTTTTTTATTACTCTCTTGATCATCATTTTTTTATTGTGCGATTTCTTAATTCTCATTTTTTTTACTATGCGGTGTGACAATAGTACGAGGCAGAGTCGTATCCTCACATGTCGTGGGAGTATCCAACAAGGCATGTCCCGGCCTTCCACAACCCACCATTTGATATACTGCCGCGTCATGGCACACATGCATTCAGATGTTGGCTTTTCATTGCAATGTTCATTTCTTAGCATTATTTACCTTGTTTTGTTTATCCCCCTTTATCATTGGTCATTTGTTTGAGTTTATTTTATTAATATTATTTTCTTTGTTATCTTTATTATATTATTGTCATTTTCTTTAAGTCCGAATTCTCGATGAAAATTGGGTATCACCTCTCCTAGACCAGGATGTTTGGGGGGAATAACATGGAAGCTCATCCACGGAGAACCCGTGATGGCCCCTTAATTAAGGGATGCGCACAAAAGCGGCAACATCCATACCAACGGCACTATTTCCACCACGCATTTCGCGATTGTTGGAGAGACTACATCGAAGTCGCCAGATCAACTGAGGATACGAGTTGTTGGATCGACTGTGAATATGGGTTTCCGAATAGGCCTGCCAGACCAGCCACTGAGGGCCACCGGATCAGGTGTACATGTGCTGTCGGATCAGCCATAGCAAGGCTACCGGTTCACTCTGGAGGGGGCTGCCGGATGGGGTTGGTTGGGTGCTATCGGATCAACCACATAGGTGGCTGTCGGATCAGCATAATGAAGCTAGGCTGTCGGTTTGACTGTGCTGAGAGCTGTCGATTCAGCCACTGGCATGACTGCCAGATCAGTCCCGTTCCACACTGTGGGACATTTGTGAAGCAGAGAAAGAGAGTTCGAACAACGCAGGAAATGAAGAGTGGCCTGAGCCCCGCAAGGACTAAGGGCCAGGAAACATTGCTTTGCAAGAAAATAAGATAGGAGAATCACTTGAAAGGGGGGTTGTGAAGTCCCGAGATTAAATGGCACCCAAGAGGGGGGGTGAATTGGGTGATGGTAGAAATAATGAAACTTTTTAGCCTTTTTAAAAAATGTGTGACAAGAAGCTAACAAGAGAACCTGAAATAATTAAAGCCCATAGACAAAGCAAGTTTTATAAGGTGAAGAAGGATTATGCAGGATAAAAGAGAATAAAAACTAAACTAAACTAACACACTTACGATTTGCACAGAAGGAGGATAGAGGAAAAGGAACAAACCACACAGAGACAGTGATTTTAGGTGGTTTGGATGCCACAACGGCAACCTACGTCCACCCCTCACGGACAGTGAGGAACCACACACTATCTTGTAGGAAGTTACAAGATCAACCATACACAACACTCACACACTAGGAAGGAGGATTCCCACGAAGGTATAGGAACACCTTAATACACACACACACCTCCAACCAAGAACACACAACCACACACACACACAGATCTAAGAGGATCCACACACTCTGGAATGTTTAAAGATTACAAGGATTACAGATGAAGCTTTGAGAGATCAAGAATGAATTCAAAACATAAGAGAAGGATCTTGATTTGCTCCCCCTTAGTGGATGATTGTATGCTTTGGATGCAACTTGAATCCTTGGACTGATTTACACTTGATTGGATGAACAAGGATGAAGAACTTTCCTCTCGGAGCACTCTTCACGTCTACAGTGCCAAATCCCTTCTCTTCCTCTTGGCAGCCTCCCTTTGATCTTCCTTGAGCATTAGGGTTTTCCAAACCCTCTTGTATAAGTTTTATAGGTTCTTGAATGGTCCAAAGACTCTCCCAGACTAGATCCACAATTTTTGGAGAGTTAGGTTGCTTAGGGATTAAATAATACCAAGAGAAAGACCATTTCTCGAAGTGACAAAAAGTCAACATTTGTTGGCAGCTCGAGGCTGGCGGTCGACCTACAAAGGCCAGCGGTCGACCGCCATTGGCCGTCCTGTAGCCATTTGGCTGCTGGGAAAATAGGTCGATCGCTAGCTCCTGGCGGTCGACCGCCAGCTTTCTCAGATTCCAGATTTCAATTCTGTTATTTTAGGTCGACCGCCAATCTTCAATCCTGCAAAAATCAAGCGTTAGCTCTCTTGAAGCTATCCATTTGTTCGATGATTGAAACGGGCTTATGTATGAGTTGATTTATGTTTGAATAAACCCATGGAAGGATTCATAACCACACAATTGACATGGGGTGAAAATTGAAGGTTTAAAGCATGAAGCTTTGCTTGAAAACAAGATACAAGGGAGAGAAATATCTTAGGTTTTGTTATCATCAAAATCACTCGGATATGTTCAACAATCTCCCCCTTTTTGATGATGACAAAACCTAGGCAGTAGAATTACATTTTCACAAATGTGCTATTGAAAGAGTTTTAGAAGCTTCGGCAATCACATATGAGATACGTGGAAATCCATCAAGTTGAATCTTCTAAACTCACGATTTGAAGGCATTCGAAATGCTCATATCACCAAACATATCACTACCAACACAAGCATGTCAACGAATTCATACCAACCATTCAATACTTATTTGCCGTATTGACAAGAGGTGAGAAGGAAAGGAGCCAATCTTGTAACGTCAAAGAGTGCATTCTTCCATTCATTTTCATTTGATCCATACAAGGTACACTGAATGCAGAAGGGAGAAATGAGCTTGACACGCTAAGGAATGCAACCACTAATGTATACAATATGCTCAAACTACGATGCAAGAGATAGACAGGCATGCAAGCAGGCAAACACCAAACACACATAGCATATATATATATAAGCCTAATAGCCTACTTCTCCCCCTTTGACATCAGCAAAAAGGAGAGGGAGGGGATACTAAAAGTGGACAAAAGGGACACTAGAGACCCAAAAAGTAGCTACACAGTAGGGTGATCCTCAGCTTCCTCTCCATGAACACCATCCGGTGGACCATCACCATGGGGGGAACCAGTAGGAGCAGGAGCAGGAGCAGGAGGAAGACGATCCTCAAGGTTATGGAGAGTGTCATCATAATGACGGAGCTGGTTACGGAGGGAAAGAAGGGTATGGTTGGTGGTGCGAAAGGCCTCACGGTTATCTTCATGGCTGGCAAAGAGAGTGGCTATGTGGAGAGAAAGATCATCCAGAGCAAGAGTGAAGGTATCCATTCGTCCAGTCATGGTGTCCATAAAAGTATCCAAACGCCCAAGGGAGGAGTCAAGCCGAGTTTCCATGCCAAAAAGGTGCCTGTCAAGAACCTCATAGTCCCCCCAAGTGGAATGCCCAGCACCCTGAGTAGAAGACTCCCCATGAAAGTGCTGCGGTGGAGGAGGGAGATCCGCTGGAGGAGGCACATCTGCAGGCTGAACTGGTGCAGGTGCATTTTGATTATCTTGCTGTGGGTCCGGCGCTTGTTCTTCTTCACTGCCAATTTCTTCCCCATAAACTGGGACAGCATGGCGAATTTCACCATTTACATCCCTGTAATATCCCATATCGGAGAAAAGCTTATGCTCATTGTAAATGTCATCATGGCGGACTAGAACAGACTGCTCATTCTCCAATGGGACCCCGACAAAGATGAACACTCCAGTGAGCTGAGAGGCATAGGGCAGGGATCGCCGTAAAGGTGTACGGCATCGAGTTATCAATTGAGTCATGAGCCATTCCATATTAACCAATTCGCCATTCATAACATGATAGAACAAGAAACGGTGCACTTCGGTCACTTCATCTCGGCTGCCACTCTTGGGATAAATAAGTGTAGTAAACATGTGATGAATAACCCATTGTAGTACGGGAAAGTGGTTGGCATTCAGCTCAATGAGGTCACTCACACGACGAACAAAATCACAGCTCGTCGTGGCAATAAAACTAGCCTCAACCTCACCATGCCCAAAAAGCATGTCTGCACCATGGGAGGAAACACCTAGGGCATTATGGAATAATTCTGCATTAATGCGGATCTCAATACCTTGAACCATTGTATACAAGCTTCCATTTCTGTCAACCAAATTCCCATAGAACTGTTGTACTAGATAGGGATAGAAGCGATTGTATCTAGTGACAAAATCAAGCCACCCCGGTTGCATTGAAAAAACTGTAGAGATGTCGGGCAGGATTTCATTCAACTCTTGAAAATCAACAAGACGAGGCTCGATGATAGACCTCGGAGGTAACCTGCGTGCGGGAGCTTGTGGTGGAGGTGCGGCCGGAGCTTCACGTCTCTGAGCACCAGGTTCCCCTTAGAGAAGACGCCGAGCACTCCTTCGAGGTGCCATTTTAGACTAGGAAACCCGCTGAAGAGAGTATCCTCTAGAGAGGTAGAACCTCTACCTTGGGATGGAGAGGGAGACACCGGGAAGAACTAAGAACACCGTCTCCACGCTCTGGAGCTCAAGGAAGGTTGGCACGAGTGCACGAACGCCGGCGAGGAGACGTTCCGAAATGGAAACCAATCGACTGGATCGTGCTTGGGTAGAAACGGTGTGGGGTTTTTAGGGCTTGAAAGGTGGGAGGGAGATGTGCTAGAGTGGAGGTGGAATAAGGGAGAGAGAAGGGAGAGTGATAGAATGAGAAAGGGGGGAAGAAAACCCCCTTAAAGTAAGGTTCGGACGCGGTTGACCCGGGCCGGTTCACCGCTGGCGGTCGACCGACACGAAGCCAGCGGTCGACCGCTGGGACCTAAATCCCAAAAAGGACCCCGAGAGAGAGGAAGAACCCCAGCTAGCCACTACCGGAGATAGAAGTGGGCTCCATGACCCTTGGACTCCCCCATTTTCACAGATCATTCTTCTTTCTTTTTTTTATTTCTTTTCTTTTGCTAACCCACGAATGATATCAAGCATGAGTCGACTACGGAAACCCTTGAATGGAGACTGCTAAGAGCACTAGATCACTAGTCCACATTTATCTATCAAGGAATATTCAGTTGTAGAAAAATGTCAAGGAATAAGTGTATATAAATATAAGTACAGGCACACATGCTAGGTATAGTCATACACAATAAAAGTGAACCACACACAATGCATGCATCTCACATGATCTACCCAACAAAAAGAGAAACAACCTAATGCAGACTTAAGTGCGTATGCCCTCACCCTTACACGCCAAGTTCTCGCCTGATTTTATTGAATTGATCCTGATTTAGAGGTTTTGTGAAGATGTCAGCCAGTTGGTTAAGAGAATCAATGAACTTGAACTCAAAGACCCCTTTGCCTACATGATCTCTCAGAAAATGATGCTGAATGTCAATGTGTTTGGTTCTGGAGTGTTGAACAGGATTTTTGGATAGATTAATTGCACTCGTATTATCAGAGAAGATCGATACACAATCCACTTCAACATTCAAATCAAGCAATTGATTTTTGATCCAAAGTACTTGGGCTCCACAACTTCCGGCGGCTACATATTCAGCCTCGGCCATTGAGAGAGCTACTGAATGTTGTTTCTTAGAGGCCCATGAAACAAGGCACCCACCAAGAAACTGACAGTACCCACTTGTACTTTTACGATCTACAATGCATCAGGCGTAATCTGCATCAGTATCCGCAATTAACTCAAAAGAACTACCAATGGGAAACCACAAGCCAAAGTCAATAGTGCCAATTAGATATCTGAAAATGCGTTTAACAGCTGATAAGTGAGATTATTTAGGGCATGACTGGAAACGGGCACAGAGACATACACTGAATTGAATGTCAGGGCGGCATGCTGTAAGGTACAGTAGTGATCCGATCATACCTCGAAACAGTGTGGAATCTACTGTTTTACCATTTTCATCCTTATCCAGCTTTGTGGTGGTGGCCATGGGAGTTGATATGGGTTTTGCTTCCGCCATCCCGTATTTCTTCAGCAATTCCATAATATACTTTGCTTGATTTATAAAAATTCCTTCCGAAGTTTGTTTCACCTGCAATCCAAGAAAGAAATTTAGCTCCCCCATTAAGCTCATCTCGAATTCTCCTCGCATGGTCTTTGCAAAATCCTCGCATAAGGCATTATCAGAAGCTCCAAAAATAATATCATCCACATACACTTGAACCACCAAAATGTCCTTACCTGATTTCCTTGTGAAAAGTGTTTGATCAACCTTACCTCTCTTGAACCCATTTTCAGCAAGAAAAGAAGTAAGCCATTCATACCATGCCCTTCGTGCTTGTTTTAGTCCGTACAAGGCCTTTTGGAGCTTGTACATGTGTCGTGGATGTTTGGAATCTTCAAAACATGGCGGCTGCTCTACAAAGACATCCTCCTTTATATAGGCGTTAAGAAATGCAGATTTAACATCCATTTGAAATAGTTTAAAGTTTAAAGAGCAAGCGTAGGACAGTAAGATTCGGACTGCTTCAAGTCTAGCAACTGGTGCAAAAGACTCATCAAAGTCAATTCCCATCTCCTGGCTGTATCCCTTGGCCACAAGCCGAGCCTTATTCCTCGCAATCAATCCTGCATCATTTAGCTTGTTTCTGAAAACCCAGCGAGTTCCAATAGTAGGATGGTTCTTAGGACGCGGCACGAGAGTCCACACCTCATTTCTTTCAAATTGATGCAGCTCTTCATGCATCGCCTGAATCCAGGATTCATCTTGAAGAGCTTCATGAATGTCCTTGGGCTCTACTTGAGAGAGTAGGGCCATCAGGTCCTCCTGTTCAACCTGCCTTAGAGAGAACCTAGTTTTCACCCCATCCTCTAGATTACCTATGATGTTCATAGTTGGATGATCCTTTAGAAATGTGGAGGAGCTGGGCAGATCAGGATGCTGCACTTGTGGTTCTTGCAGTGTCTCAATTGTAGGATCCTCATCTTCCTCATTTTTACTTGAAGTTGCCTTCAATGGCTCATCATTGGCTTTAACATTTGATGAGTTCTTAGGGTCTTCATCTGCATCCAAGATAGAAGAAATTTGCTTTGTGAGTTTTGACTCGGATTCATCAAAAATAACATGAGGACTTTCTTCAACAACTAAAGTCCTTTTATTGAATAATCGATAAGCTCTAGAATTGAGTGCATAACCTAGAAAATTTCCTTTATCACTCTTTTCATCAAACTTACCCAGATTGGACTTACCATTGTTCAAGATATAGCAAGGGCATCCAAAGGGTTTAAGATAAGAGATGTTTGGCTTCTTACCCTTGTAGAGATCATATGGAGTTTTCTTCAGAATGGGCCTTACCATTGCCCTGTTGATGATGTAGCATGCGGTACTTACCGCTTCAGCCCAAAAATACTTGGGTAGAGAATTCTCACTGAGCATGGTCCGGGCCATGTCTATCAACGTTCTATTCTTTCGCTCTACTACTCCATTTTGCTGGGGCGTTCTTGGTGATGAAAAATTGTTTGTGTACCCCTGCTCTTCACAGAACATGCTGAATTCATAATTTTCAAATTCACCACCATGATCACTTTGGATTGTGGTGATGAGGTAACCCTTTTCATTCTGAATTTTTCTGCAAAACACTTGAAACTCCGTCACGGCATCACTTTTATTAGCTAAAAATAGCACCCATGTGAATCTGGAGAAATCATCAACAATCACAAAGCCATAGGATTTTCCTCCTAGGCTAGATGTTTTAGTAGGATCAAAAAGATCAAGATGCAACAGTTCCAATGGCCTAGCGGAAGAAACAATATTTTTGTTTTTGAATGAGATTCGTGTTTGCTTGCCTTTCGTGCAAGCTTCACAGATATTATCGCTTTCAAATTTCAATTTGGGCAGACCTATCACCAAGTCATGTCTAGACAACTTAGAGATCACTCCAAAACTAGCATGACCTAGTCTGCGGTGCCATAGCCATGCATTCTCATGGTTGTTAGCTACCAAACACACATTATCAACTGAAACATCATGAAGATCAATGGTGTACACATTATTGCTCCTTTTACCAATGAATTTGATTTCATTTGAATTTTTGCACATGACAAAATAGTGAGTCATATCAAAAATAATCTTAAAACCCTTATCATATAATTGACTTATGCTCAACAAATTATGATTCAAACCTTTCACTAGAAGGACATTTTCAATCAGAGTTTCAGAATTCTTACCTATGTCTCCAACTCCGATTATTTTACCTTTGTCCTTCCCGCCAAAAGCAACTAAGCCTCCTTCTTTTTCTTGCAGCTTGGAGAACACTTTCTTGTCCCCTGTCATATGCCTTGAGCAACCACTGTCTAGATACCATTTGCTCCCCCTGGCTTCAAGACATATCTGCAAGAAGAAAAATTCTCATGCGATTTTTTTTGTACCCAAACCAGTTTGGGTCCATAGGAGTTAGTCCAACTTCTTACGGGTGTTCTCTTCGTCCATGGAACATGATAGTTAGGTGTGCTTTGTCTAAACCAGCAGTTGGAAATCATATGGCCAAATCTACCACAATGAAAGCAGTTAGCATGTGAAAAAGTTCTTTGATATCTGTGTGGTTTAGGCTGAGCATGTTGGGGTTTAGAGTTAGAACATGAAGCATGATTATCGTCCTTTCCATGAATAAAAGATGTGGTGATCTTATGCTCAAAGGATTTTTTATTTTGAGGTGTGTACCGCAAGCCTTCCTTTTGGAAGTTGACTTTAACCCCCAATAGGTTATCCAGGTTTTGTTTCCCCTTAACAAACTTAGTCAAGGTGAACTGAAGCTCAGCAACTCTTTCACCCAAAATCCCATTTCTCCTTTCGAGTTCTGAATTAGTGGATTTTAGAGTTTGTTCTTCAATTTTGATCCTTTCACATGCTTCCTCCATTTCAGTTATTTTTCATGATAGTTCCTTTTTGGTTTTATCACAGTATGAGATTATTTGCAGTAGACTTTCCTTTTCTTCTGAAGTCTCAAACCATTCTTGTTCCAGTTTCTCAAATTTGGCAAAGATATCTTCACGTGATGAACCATCAAGTTTCTTTTTAAGAGCTTTATTTTCAGATCTGACTTTCTTGTACTTAGTGTACAACTTTTCATATTCAGATTCCCATTGTTCATTGGAAATGAATTCAGGGTTAGAATTTACCTCCGTGGATTCATCCTCATGTGCCATGAGGCACAAGCTTTCCACAAGTTCTTGAATCTCTTCATCAGATGGTTCATCTTCTTCGTCGCTCCAAGTGGCGACCATGGCTTTGGGTTTATTGAAGTTATCCTTCTTGAATTTCTTCTTTAGATCTGGACATTCACCTCTCATGTATCCAGGCTTCTTGCATTCGTAGCATATGATCCTACTTGGCTTGCTCGATTCGCCTTTAGTCTGCGTGGGCCTTCTTTGCCCTTTTCTGAAATTTCCTCGAAAGTTTCTCTTTTTCCTTAGAAATTTTCTCACTTGGCGAGTTATCATCGCCAATTCTTCTTCTTCATTACTTCCGTCACTTGATTCACCTTCTTGAAATTCGTCATCGGATTGATGAGCTTTCAGTCCAATGACCTTTTTCTTTTTGATGTCTTCATCAACTGTTCTCTTTATATTTATCTCATAGGTCATGAGTGACCCTATGAGTTCATCCAAGGTAAGAGTTGACAGGTTCTTTGAGTCTTCAATAACCGTGGCCTTTGTGTGCCAAGCTGACGGTAGGGACCTTAACACCTTCCTCACAAGGTCGGAATTTGAGTATTCCTTCCCGAGACTTTTGAGACCATTTGTGATCTCTGTTAGCCTTGCAAACATCTCGGAGATGGTTTCTTCAGGTTTCATTTTGAATAGCTCATAGTCAGTGACTAGGAGATTTGCCTTGGTTTCCTTGACCTGTGACGTTCCCTCGTATATGAGTCGCAGCTTGTCCCACATTTCTTTGGCTGAGCTGCACATAGAAACACGAGAGAATTCATTAGGGTGTATCGCACATTGCATGATATTCATGGCATTAAAATTAGTAGTGCATTTCTTAATTTCCTCGGGTGTCCATTTTTCTTCATCAGCCCAGAGTTTATGAGGACCCTTGTCCACAACTCTCTAAACCTCGTACTCTTGAGCCCTCAGAAAAACATGCATTCTATTTTTCCAGTAGGAGTAGTTGGAACCGTCAAAAAATGGAGGATGGTTGATGGAATGACCCTCGGGTACCATGCCCTTGTTTGCCATTTAATCGGATCTTGCTCTAGATCGTTAGATCTCTGAAAGGAAGAGCCTTGGCTCTGATACCAATTGAAGTCCCGAGATTAAATGGCAACCAAGAGGGGGGTGAATTGGGTGATGGTAGAAATAATGAATCTTTTTAGCCTTTTTAAAAAATGTGTGACAAGAAGCTAACAAGAGAACCTGAAATAATTAAAGCCCATAGACAAAGCAAGTTTTATAAGGTGAACAAGGATTATGCAGGATAAAAGAGAATAAAAACTGAACTAAACTAACACACTTACGATTTGCACAGAAGGAGGATAGAGGAAAAGGAACAAACCACACAGAGACAGCGATTTTAGGTTGTTCGGATGCCACAACGGCAACCTACGTCCACCCCTCACGGACAGTGAGGAACCACACACTATCTTGTAGGAAGTTACAAGATCAACCACACACAACACTCACACACTAGGAAGGAGGATTCCCATGAAGGTGTAGGAACACCTTAATACACACACACACCTCCAACCAAGAACACACAACCACACACACACACGGATCTAAGAGGATCAACACACTCTGGAATGTTTAAAGATTACAAGGATTACAGATGAAGCTTTGAGAGATCAAGAATGAATTCAAAACATAAGAGAAGGATCTTGATTTGCTCCCCCTTAGTGGATGATTGTATGCTTTGGATGCAGCTTGAATCCTTGGACTGATTTACACTTGATTGGATGAACAAGGATGAAGAACTTTCCTCTCGGAGCACTCTTCACGTCTACAGTGCCAAATCCCTTCTCTTCCTCTTGGCAGCCTCCCTTTGATCTTCTTTGAGCATTAGGGTTTTCCAAACCCTCTTGTATAAGTTTTATAGGTTCTTGAATGGTCCAAAGACTCTCCCAGACTAGATCTACAATTTCTGGAGAGTTAGGTTGCTTAGGGATTAAACAATACCAAGAGAAAGACCATTTCTCGAAGTGACAAAAAGTCAACATTTGTTGGCAGCTCAAGGCTGGCGGTCGACCTACAAAGGCCAGCGGTCGACCGCCATTGGCCGTCCTATAGCCATTTGGCTGCTAGGAAAATAGGTCGACCGCTAGCTCCTGGCGGTCGACCGCCAGCTTTCTCAGATTCCAGATTTCAATTCTGTTATTTTAGGTCGACCGCCAGGGGTCCACAGGTCGACCGCCAATCTTCAATCCTACAAAAATCAAGTGTTAGCTCTCTTGAAGCTATCCATTTGTTCGATGATTGAAACGGGCTTATGTATGAGTTGATTTATGTTTGAATAAACCCATGGAAGGATTCATAACCACACAATTGACATGGGGTGAAAATTGAAGGTTTAAAGCATGAAGCTTTGCTTGAAAACAAGATACAAGGGAGAGAAATATCTTAGGTTTTGTTATCATCAAAATCACTCGGATATGTTCAACAGGTTGGATCTTAGTGTCCCGTCCATGGCTTTGGATGAACCCTAATCCACCCCTTTATTTCTAGCCAAGCAATCAAAATGAACAGTACATGGGCAAAGCCGGGGAGCCACGGATCCTAATCCAAATACATCCACGATCGTGTCTCAAATTGTTTAGCATACACGCCTCTAATAGAGGGGAACTTCAGTTCCACACAAAGAACAAAAATAATTAAGAGAACACAGAGGCACTATGATCAAAATTGTAAGAAGACAATAATGCTGGTTTTTTTATTCACTGTAATCAGAACGGAAGTAATACGGGGAGGGGGAGGAATACATCGATAACAGGAGGGAACAAAATGAACAAAAGAAAATTCAGTGTGGGGGGGAACGAGCATTGACTCGTCTCCCCCCCCCCTCTTCCTTTCCACTCCTCTCTTTCTCTCTTCTTCCCATGCCAATTTGGACTCGCAGGTCCCTCACCTTCTCCTTCTTCTTCTTCTATTCCGATTGGTGGGATCCTCATCCAAGGGCTCTCTCCTTCTGCGTTATTCTCTCACAAGCTCAGGCGATGCTCTCTCTTCAGACTTTAGTAGAGTCGCTTCCAAGATCCCCTTTCTGTTACGGGCTCAGGGCCCTTTTATAGGCGCGCCGGGGCTGCCGGATGGGGCTTAGTTGTGTCGGATCGGTGAAAGTGCTATCGGATCAGGCGCACACTGTCGGATGGAGGCCTTCAATGCCGGATCAGCGTGTCTGCCGGATCAACCATCGTTGTCGGATGAGGCAGGGAGACTGCCGGTTCGACAGGCTGCTGCCGGTGTTGTCGGTTCACGTGCCTGCTGTCGATTGAGGGACGCTGATAGATGTGTATCGCTGCTGCCATATCGGGGGCTGTCTTATGAGATGGATTGCCGATCAAGCCGCCGCCTGTTCATGAAATTACTGCCATATGGGAGAAGCCACTACCGGATGGGGGAACCCTGACGTATGGTCTCTGCCATATCAGCCGTGCTGCCGGTTCATCTATTGCTATTTGGTGGAGTCTGTGCCAGATCTAGCCTACTGTCGGATGAGAAGGGGGCTGTCGGTTCAAACCTCCTGCCGTATGGGGGCATTGAAGCTACAGTCGGATGAGGGCCTGCCGGTTCTACCGGATGGAGATGACCTGCTGGTTCGAGGCCCGAGTCTGCCAAATGGGGATAGCTGCCAGGTGGCAAGTCCCTTTTACCTTTTCATTCCCAGGCTTTTGGAAACCCAGTTGAAGTAGTTTTTTCTTAGGAGTGGGTTACTCTCTCCTGATTGTAGGGGCTAATTTGCTCGTTAGGGCATGTGTGGTGAGGTTAGTTTCTTCGGGCATTTTTTGGTCCTACTGTTGGTTTTCTTCACTATTGAAGCTCAGGACTAGCGTCTTCAGCCACGTTCTTCATCCGGGAAAATGGTGACTTCCCATATATTCAATCCGCCCCTCCGGACGTGGGCTGCTATTACTTTGGACTTGACCTCGATGCGAAAGGATATAATGTCGTTCTTCTTCCACCATTCGTGGTATTATATTTTACTCGCCAACAAATACCCCCCACCCATGGTGGAGTGGGCGAGGGACGAGACACGTGGGTGAGTGTTACCGGTTCAATAGGTGGCTTGCCAGTTCGCAAGATCAGTTCTTTGCCAATTGATGGGAATAGTTCCCTGTCGGATCAAGGCACGTGATGGGGACATCCCCAGCCACTTCACTTTTTTGGATACTCTTGTTGCTTGCCATCAGCACGTCATCATTTTCGGCCATTAATCTTGAGTCATAACATGTAATTTTTATTTCATTTGGGTCTTGTATGTGTAATCTTTCTTTATTTGAGTCAGTTAATAGGCTAATGGGTCAGTTTGTTAGTCAATTGGGCCCAACTAGTGGGCTAGGCCCAAGGGCGCCCCTCCCTTGGAGTTATTGGTCATTTACTTGTTTGTCAAGGTCATTTTGGTCTTAGGAATTATGTAAGCCTATAAATAGGCCCCCACTCCTCTCACATGTAACAACTTTTGATGATCAATTTAAATTGAGTGAATTAGAGTCTTATTGGAGAGGATTCTCCACTTCTCTCTCTCTCTCTCTCTCTCTCTCTCTCTCTCTCTCTCCCTCTCTCTCTCTCTCTCCACCCAAGGGAGGGCTGCGCCCTACCCTCTCTCTCCTCCCCTTCCCAACCACCCCTCTCCCACCTACCCCATTTAAAGCCACTCCCCTTCCCCATAGCCCTCTTTACTTCACCCCCTAGTCCCAAGGAGATCCCTCCAATCCCCACTCCACCCTCCAACCACCTCATCCCTTTCCCAAGCACCCTTCCCTCTCCCCCATGCAACCCACCACCTCCCTAGGCCATTTGAATTCAAAATCCCCCTTCCCTCCACAGCCCTAGGGCGCCCTCATCCCCTCCCCCTTGACTAGGGTCGCCCCCCCCACTCTCTCATCTCCTCCATTCTTCCTTGCTATTCTCCTTCATCCCTCCCTCCACATTTGAAGAGAACCCCAAGCTACCTGCTCTCTCCCCCTTCCCAAGTTCTTCCACCATACCCTAACCACCCTCCCACACCTTCCCACATTCCCCTCCTATCACTAAATCAATCCCCTTCACCATTCTCCACCTTTCTCTCCCCTTTCTAGGTCAATTGGAAGCTTCTTCGATGAGCCTGGTTGCAGCTGGCAACCTACAGTGTACCATCAACTTGCAGCGGAGACCCCGGCTCCATCTCGGTGACTCTGGAGGCACAACTGGTACCGTTGGAATCTTCTTCGAGTCAGCTTTCCAACGGTGGTGGTCCCGCTGACTTCCAAGATCGGAGCTGCTCGGAAGAGGCGATCTACTACGACTGCGTAAAACTTCTCAGGCAGAGGACCAGAACCTGAGTGGAAGCTCTTCCATGGCCATTCTAGCGTGAATCTGGGCAAGAGTTCTTCTACAAACTTCTTCCTAGACCTACCAACTTCTAGGATCAAGAAGTGGAACTCCGATTGGCGCCTGGAATCAAGAGTTATCAATTTCTTCCTCCTGGTGCTTGGTTCTGTTTCTTGTCAGTCTGCTCCGACCTCTCCTCCTTGTTTGAGTTCTACCGGTCCACTCCGACATCATCTGGCATCTCCGTTGCTTGCATTTCGAAGAGGACTCGACAACAAGTCCATTGGTGCCAGTCATACTCAAATTGGAGTTCTGAAGCGCCCATGGTATTCTTATCTTTCAGCTGCTGAGGTTCTGTGACAGTCAAGAACAGCAACCTGCTGCCCTGTTCAACCCTCTGCCCCGACCAGAACCGGTGACCACAAAAATCAAGAAAATTCTGGCATCATCCCGCTCCAGTTACGAAGAAATCCCCACTAGTCCCGTCTTCAGAAAAATTCCGGAGCGGATTCTGCGTCTACAACTTTGACTGATTGCCTCCATTCGCAGAGAGCTCACAGAACCGGCCTCGGTCACCATTCGGCGTCCATTTCCTATTTTCCCCTCCCCGCTTGGCTGGCTGAAGGCCCCTCTCTGCGTGGAGGTAGTAGTGGTTGTAATCTCATAATCCCCACCCCGAGATTCCCCCCCCCCTTGCATGGGGAGTAGTTCATGTAATTATTAAGTCGCAGGTTTGAAGCGTCATCGATGCGGCGTGCGGGTGCGTGCCCACGCCTCCCCGCTCGACATCGTATCCAGCCGGGATCGGCGTATTCATGCTGATCAGGTGAGCTCCTGAACACCTTTCATTGCTGAGATTTAATTGCTTAGTTTAGTATTGCTTTTAGTTACTCCATCGGCGGTGAGAGAGTGACCGGTCTCAAATTGCCATCAAATTGAGTGACCACCGCGGGGCGAGTTGTGAGAGCAACCACTTAACACATGCCCTTGGCGTGCCGGCCGCCCGTGAATTGGGCATCCCTAGCCCATTTGGGGTCCTCCATAAGCTAGCCAACCATTGGAGTATCAAGGTCCCGACTCGGACCCTCTCCGTCATCGCTAAGTCACCTACGGGCACTAGTGTGTGCTTCGCGATCGTGTTCACTAGTGTGAGTCCGCTGCTCAATTTGATTGCTTGCAATATAGGTCCATAGGTGGTTTCACATCAAGTGGTATCAGAGCAAGTTCACAACTTGTCTCTATCAAGTTGGTCCTAGGACGCGCATATGCATTTAGAGTCTTCCAGTGCATCGCTCTTGTCCACTAGTACGGCCACCTCATACCAACCTTACCAATCGGCCCTCTCCATAAGTCCAAACCACCAAGGGATGCCTACCACTAACACACATAACCTCTCTGGCCATGTCAACTACCTCATGAAGGCCTTGACCTATGTCAATGAGCGGCTTAATAACATATCGTGTCGACTCAACCAACTTGGAGAAAATGGGCCCGCCCCAAGGACGGACGATAGAAGGACATGTCCCCCACCTCCCACTTTTGATGGAACTCATCTTAATGACTATTTAGATTGGGATGCATCAATGGACCATTACTTTGAGAGGAATCCCATGTCTGAGGGTAGGAAGGTTCGATGTGCCAAAATACAACTAACCAAAAGGGCTCAAACTTATTGGTTAAAAATTGAAGGCTTAAGGATAATTAGAAGGGAAGCTCCCCTCACCACATGGGAGGACATGAAGGATCAACTTAGGACTAGATATGTTTTCCCCTCCTACCCGGATCATCAAAGCCCAAGGAGCATTTCAACTCCACCATCCCCACCCGACCAACCCAAGACTCCAACTCCCCAATGATAAGTGATATATTTTACATCATAATTTACATCACATCCATCATCTTTGAGCATTATTTGAGTATATTTGTGCAACATGAGCATTAATTACATTCTCACACATTATTTGAGTCTTCATGTATTTTATCATCTTTTTGAACTTAAAAGACCATGTGAGAAATATTTAAATATTTGCACAATTATTTTAGAATTAAATAAATTGATATTTTAATTTTCAGGAAACAACGACCTAGATCGGGGCGCTATTTAATTAACGACATCTTCAAGGGCGTTTATTCAGTAAGAAGCGACAGCTCCAAGGGCGTCAATTCATTTGAAGGAAGGAAGGAAGTGAAAAAAAAAGAAAGAAAAAAAAAGAAAAAAGAATTAGCGCCCGAGATGCAGTCGCTAATCATTGAAAGAACGCCCATATGAACAGTCATCAATTCCTATTTTACGAATAGTAAAGAAAATAGCAAATAAGGAAATAAGGAAACTGACACCCGATTGAAGAGGCGCTACTTCAGGAAAGGACGCCCCAGCTTAAGGCGTCATTTAAAGAAAGAACGCCCCAACCTAAGTCGCTATTCAAAGTTGAACCAGAAACGGTAACTGCAGTTTCCCGATCAAAGTCTCCTTCCAATTTTCAAGCTTATCCAAGCCTTATTCAAGGAAAGGAAGACTCCAAGGATGGAAAGAAGTCTAAATGGATCAAGTTGCATTGTTGGAAATTGGTTTTTGGATCAAATTGGGAACCCACGATCGTGGATGCTCCTATACCCTATAAATAGATGCCATGGCCGATGATGCAGAAGGAGAAAGGTGAGAGATCTGCCTTATGGATTAATTTCGAAGCCTTTCTTTTCATCTTTTGTAGTTAAGTTCTTCATCAACGTTCTTTGTTTTTAAGTCTTCTCCAACTTCTTCGTCTTCCTCTTCTTCTAATTCTTTCTCGTTTTTATGCTATAATTAGTTTTTCAAAGCTCTATCTACGGTTTTTACTGTTCACCCGATTTTCATACTTCTGTTCTTCATCATTTTTCTCAATCTTCCTCTCATCTTTTCAAGTTGTTGTCTTCATCAAAGTTCTTCTATTATCAAAAATCTACATCTTCCTATTATTAGCCTTCTTCTAATTTTTCCTGTTTTTGAAGCTATTCTCAATTTTCTAAAGTTACTATTTTATGTTTTCTACTGTTCATCCGATTTTTACAAACACTGTTCTTTAGCATTTTTCTCTCTCTTCTGATCCTCATCTCTCTCTGCTGTCTTCACAAAAATTGTAGGTTTTTAAAAGTTCTCCAACTTTTTCTTCTATCTCATCTTCCAATTCCTCACCGTTTTAAAGCTATAGTCAATTTTCTAAAGTTCAGATTTTTAGAGTTCTGCACTATTCATCCACGACCACCTCTTGTTCATCCTTATTTTTCTCCATATTCCTTTCGTTTTCTGTCTCTAAGGTCTTCATCAATATTCTTCACCTTCTCATCCTCTACAACTTTGCTGTTTATCATTTTTTCCTAATTCTCTTTGATTCTAAAGTTATTCTTCCTCCAAATCACTCTCTGTTTTCAATCTAGTTTTTCACTATTTCTTCTCAAAACACACCAACGCACACACCCTTTTGCACTTTTTTCAAATTTCCTCCATCTATTTCTTTCTTCCTATTTTTCTCTCATATCCAAGGCGGATTCTCTTCCAATTGATCCTCTCACGGCGTCGGCATTCAAGGCGGGGCGATCTTCATCCAAGGCTTGGCAAGGAGGCGGCGCTATTCTTCATCCATTGGCTATATTTTCTTCTCTTTTCTCTTTGATATTTCTAAGTTGTAATTTTTATTTCATAGTGTAACTTTCCACTATCATCTTAATGAAATTCATCATTTGTGAAATTGTGTTTCTCTCTCTATCTCCTCTTATTTCTCTTCTTAAACCCTCTCATATTCTTTAATTAGTTTTCTTGCACTTTATTTTCCTTAGTTTCAATCTCACTCAAAAATTCGGTTTTGAAAACATAAGGTGTTTTTCCAACTTGTTCTATAAAGATTATTCCTCCTCGTGGGATCGACTCCGCTTACCACTATATAATTTGATTTTCCAATCTTTTAAAGTGAGTGAGTGTGAACATTTTGAAATTGTGGCACGGCTTTCTTAACGACACTAGTCGGTGCGCATCAATTTTTGGCGCCGTTGCCGGGGAGGAAATTAATTTTTATGTTGGAAAATTTCTTGTGTTTGATTTGTATATAGTTTTACTTATTTTTCTATTTTATTTTGCAGGAAAAATCAAAAAAATCAGAAAACCAGAAAATCCAAAGAAATTCAGACCTGAAATTCCAAGAAAAAAATCTGTCACAGCAAGCGTCGCTAAAGCCCAGATCTGTCACAGAAAGTAGAAATTCATAAAAATCCAAGAAAATCAAGCGTCGCTAAAAGGTCAATATACGTAGGAAAAAGTCCTTTTTTGTGAAATTCTGAAAAATTCTAAAAAAAATCTAAAAAAATCTTTAAAAAATCATAAAATAGAAAAAATTCATCATGCTAGCATATCTCCATCTTAGTTGCATTACTTTCATGCATTTGTGTACTTAGTTGTTCTTTTTGTTTTTCATTCTTTATTTACAACATCTTTTGAAGAAAAAAAAATTCTCTTCTCATCTATTTCCCCTCCTTAAGGGCATTAGGATCTTTACACCCCTCTTGGATTTGGAAGGACACTCCATTGAGCATTCCGTCTCTTTGGACTTGAAATTCCATTTCTAAGACCTCCATAAGGCCCCACACCAGTGGATTCCCTCACGGACGTCGGGCAGGTTGTACCACGAAGTACCTTGGAGTTAGAGTGCCCTTAGAAGGTTTTCCATAAAAAAATAAAAAAATCATCATTCTTTCATCCATATAGTTAATCCTTGCATTTGCATAACTCATTCATATAGGGATTCATTGTATTTTGAAAAAAAAATCATCATTACCTTTTTGGGCCCTTTTGCATTGCATGCAAGGTAGGAGATCCCTCCACCCTCATTTGATAGGACCCATTAGTGAAGTTGAAAGGTTAGTGCATTCTAAGTCCCAACCCCAACCTAACCTCATGGAAAATCAAAATCAAAACTAACAAGTGCAATAAGTTCCTAAGCAAATGAAGGACTACTTCATTCCTAATTAATATCAACCGTCCTTCTATATTCAAGCACCTCAGAACCAGGCGGTTCATTATGAAATCAAATCAAGTACCATCCAGATGTTGCCATCCTTCTATGGCAATACTAACGAAGATCCATATAAACATCTAGATGAGTTTCTCCAGATATGTTCAACTGTCAAAATTCAAAACTTCTCGGATGATGCCCTTAAGCTTACTCTCTTCCCATTCTCCCTCAAGGACAAAGCTAAATATTGGTTGGGAGCCTTGGGTAGAACAATTGACAAATGGGGAGAGATGCAAAAAGAGTTCTTGAAGAAATTCTACCCCATTGGTAGGACTAATACCATGAGAAGGGCCATCACTGGATTTACACAAAATTCTGGGGAACAAATTCATGAGGCTTGGGACAGGTTGAAAGATTTATTAAAAAAATATCCCAATCATGGCCTATCTAGATGACAAATCGTGCAAGCATTTTATGAGGGATTAACAGAAAATTACAGACAAATGGTAGATGCCTCATGTGGGGGCGCTTTCATGAGCAAAAGTGAGGATGAAGCTTATGATTTGTTTGAGATGTTAAGTGAAAATTCAATTAGTCATGCTTCACTTTCCTCCTATGAAAGGATGATTGGACCTTCCAAGAAGGGTGGGCTATATGAAGTCAAAAGTCAAGGAGAGTTGGAGAATAGGATGGATATTAATGCACTTACTCAAAAGTTGAATAAAGTGGACTTGCTGGCGCAAAGGATGGAGAAGGTCGATTTGGTAGCACAAAAACTAGATCAATTATTATCCATGAATAAGCAAGAACCTTCTTTTTTGCCAATCTAACAAAATCAACCTTTCTCAGATTCCAACCTTCAAGAACTCTGTGCTTTATGTTCTAGCCCAAATCATGCTGTCATTGATTGCCCTACGGCGGCCCAACTTCCCTCATTTATCCAAGAACAAGTCTTTGCTGCTCAAGGTGTCTCTAAGCCCACCTATGATCCATATTCTAATACCTATAACCCGGGCTGGAGAAATCATCCAAATTTTTCTTGGAAATCGTAACAAGGCCCGTCTACTCAAGTCAATCCCTCAAATCCAAAATAATCTTTTCAAGTTCCAAACCAGTCTCACCAACATCTTCAAAATCCTTTTCAGCATAATCAACAACAACTTCCATTTCAGCAACCATCGTTCCATCATGCTCAGGCCCCATATCAACAAGCTTCATCATTTCAGGGCCAATATAATCAATTTCCATCACATCGTTATCAACCTCAAGCCCCATTTCAAGCTCCTTATAAACCGCCTCCTCAACCCCCTCAGCCTCATTTTGAGGATAAATTTGATCAACTTCAGCAACTTATTCTCTCTCAGCAACAATCCATTGCTAAGTTAGAAGGTTAAATAGGTCAGTTGGCGGCTAGTAATATGAGGAGAGATGTTGCGTAGCTACCTAGTCAACCCATAGCTAATCCCCGCAATCAACAACCTCCGGGTTTTTAGCAAAGAGCTCCTATTCTTCCCCCTCCAAATCAGCCCAATCAACCTCAGCCACCCCCTCCTATCGTGCCTCAATTCGAGAATGCCAAAGCTATCTCTACCCTTAGGAGCGGGAAAGTTTTTAATGATCCATATCAGGGTAAGGATGTGGGTGGTAGTTCGGGCCAAGATATCCAAGAGGAAAGTGATAATGAGGAAGAAGAGTCGATCATTGTTCAAGAGAAAAAGCCAGATGGGGGGGAGAAGACAATGGACAAAGGAAAGGTCAAGGTTGATGAAGGTTTGCAAGGATATGTTCCTAAGATCCCTTTTTCGGATGCATTAAAGCCAAAAGCTCAAAAGAAACCGGTCCACCAAGAAGAGATGTTAGAATTATTTAAACAAGTCAATATTAATATTCCACTCTTGGATGCTATTAAACATGTGCCGGCATATGCCAAGTTTTTAAAAGAGCTTTGTACACCAAGAAGGGAGCCGAATGCGGCAACACAGAAGATCCGTCTATCTGAAGATGTTAGTGCTGTTTTAATAAATTCTTTACCAAAGAAGTTGAAGGACCCTGGTGCTCCATTAATTTCATGTGATATAGGTGGGGTGACATTTGATAAAGCTTTGCTAGATATTGGAGCTAGTGTTAATTTATTACCCACCTGCATTTATGAGCAATTTGATTTAGGGGAATTGAACCCCACTTCTATTATCCTTCAACTGGCGGATCGGTCTGTTAAGACACCAAAGGGTTTGTTGGAGGATGTGATAGTGAAAATTCATGAATGCTATTTCCCAGTGGACTTTTTAATCTTAGATATGGCCTCATCCCAAGAGTTAAAGCATACACCAATCATTTTGGGACGCCCGTTTTTGGCTACGGCGAAGGCCAATATTAATTGTGCCACAGGGATGATGGATATTACCTTTGGAGGAGAGAAGGTCTCATTGAATGTTTTTAAAGCTTCACAATACCCGGATCATGAGGGAGAATGTAATGTCATTGATATTTTTGAGGAAATGATTGAAGAAGGTCCGGATATGAATGAGAATGTGATTGAAGAGGGTAGTTTGCTTCAAGATTCACCTCTTTCTTATTCTAGTGTAGAGCCTCTTCCTCCATTAAGATCAGAACCAGTTCTTCCATCTCTTGATCAGCCGCCCGTTTTGGAACTTAAGCCTCTGCCGGACTCATTGAAATATGCTTATCTAGGCCCGGATCATACCTTGCCTGTAATCATTGCTTCTAATCTTACCTCTGCTCAGGAATCTAAACTCTTAGAAGTTCTTAAGGAGCATAGGGGGGCGATAGGATGGCTTGTGGCAGATTTGAAGGGTATAAGTCCATATGTTTGTATGCATTATATCTATTTGGAGGACAATGCCAAACTGAGTAGAGAGATGCAACGTCGGCTGAATCCAAATATGAAAGAGGTGGTGAAGAAGGAAGTTGTTAAGTGGTTAGATGTTGGGATAATTTATCCTATTTCTGATAGCAAATGGGTTAGCCCGACACAAGTGGTTCCTAAGAAGTCGGGACTGACTGTGGTCACAAATGAAAAGGGAGAAGAGGTGCCCATGCGATTACAGACGGGATGGAGGGTTTGTATTGATTACAAGAAATTAAATGTTGTTACAAAGAAAGATCATTTCCCACTCCCGTTTTTTGATCAAATTCTGGAGAGACTGGCTGGGCAACAATATTTTTGTTTCTTGGATGGTTATTCCGGATACAATCAAGTGGCTATCTATCCGGAGGATCAAGAAAAAACCACTTTTACGTGCCCCTTTGGCACATTTGCTTTCAGAAGGATGCTGTTTGGACTTTGCAATGCCCCTGCTACTTTTCAAAGGTGTATGATGTCGATATTTTCTGACATGGTGGGGGAGACTTTAGAAGTTTTCATGGATGATTTTTCGGTATTTGGTTCTTCATTTGAGGGGTGCTTGGAAAATTTGACTCAGGTTTTGAAAAGGTGCATTGAATCCAATTTGGTGTTAAGTTGGGAGAAGAGCCACTTTATGGTGAGAGAAGGTATAGTTTTAGGCCATATTATTTCGGAAAGGGGAATAGAGGTCGATAAAGCCAAAGTAGATTTGATTTCCAATCTTCCTCCCCCTATATCTGTCAAGCAAATCAGATCCTTTCTTGGCCATGCTGGATTTTATAGAAGATTCATTCATAACTTCTCTACCATTGCTCGTCCCCTCACACAATTGCTTGCTAAAGATACTCCATTCCATTTTGATGATTCTTGTCATAAGGCCTTTAATTCCTTGAAAGCAACCCTTACTCAAACTCTGATTCTTCAATCTCCAGATTGGTCGCTTCCTTTTGAGATAATGTGTGATGCCTCGGACTATGCTGATGGAGCTGTCCTAGGACAAAGGGTAGATAAGAAGCCCGTGGTAATCTACTACGCGAGTCGCACCCTCGCTGATACTTAGTTGAATTATACCACCACGGAAAAGGAAATGCTAGCTGTTGTATTTTCCCTAGAAAAATTTCGATCATATCTTTTAGGGGCTAAGGTTATTGTTTACTCCGATCATTCTGCCTTAAAATACTTACTTTCCAAGAAGGATGCAAAGCCCCGTCTCATTAGATGGATTCTATTGTTACAAGAGTTTGATTTAGAAATTAGAGACAAGAAGGGGTTGGCCAATGTAGTTGCTGATCATTTATCCAGGATAGTGATCCCTGAAAGTACTCCAATGTCTGATTCTTTTCCCGATGAACAGATTCTTTCCCTCTCTCATTCTTCAACTCCTTGCTATGCTAACATTGTTAACTACCTGGCGGTAGGTCAGATCCCGGGAGGGTGGACTAGACAGGAGAAGGATCACTTCTTTTCTAAGGTAAAACACTATTGCTGGGAGGACCCTGAACTGTTTCATATGGGTCCCGATCAGACCATTAGAAGATGTGTCCCTGAGGAAGAATAGCAATCAGTATTGAATTTTTGTCATAATTTAGCTTATGGGGGACACTTCTCTGGAAAGAAGACAGCGGCAAAAGTGCTACAAAATGGATTTTATTGGCCCACATTATTTAAGGATGCTTGTGAATTTTCTAAATCTTGTTTGAGATGTCAAGCCGTGGGCAATAATTCGAAGAAAGATATGATGCCGCTAAATCCCATTCTGGTGGTTGAAATTTTTTATGTTTGGGGAATAGATTCATGGGACCGTTTCCATCTTCATTTGGTAATGAATATATATTGGTGGAGGTCGATTATGTTTCCAAATGGATTAAAGCCATTGCTACTAGGACAAATGACCATAAGGTGGTTATGAAATTTGTGAAGAAGAATATATTTTCTAGGTTTGGTTGTCCTAGGGCTTTGATTAGTGATGGGGGTTCTCATTTCACTCATTTTCAATTCCGAGCTTTGCTTCGTAAGTATGGTATCACTCACAAGCTTGCTACCCTTTATCATCCCCAAACTAGTGGTCAGGTTGAAGTTTCTAATAGGGAGATCAAAAATATTTTGCATAAAATAGTTAGGCCGGATAGAAAAGACTGGTCTGAAAGACTAGATGATGCATTATGGGCCTATAGAACTACATACAAAACTCCCATTGGTTTGTCACCATACCGCTTGATCTTTGGTAAAGCCTGCCACTTACCCGTAGAATTGGAACATAGAGCTTATTGGGCCATTAAGCAAGTTAATTTTGATTTAACTCAAGCTGGATCCCAACGAGCTTTGCAAATTAATGAACTGGAGGAATTAAGGAACGAAGCCTATGAAAATGTGAAGATTTACAAAGCTAAAACCAAAGCCTTTCATGATAAGTACATTCACAGAAAGAGTTTTCAAGAAAATCAAAAGGTTTGGCTTTTTAATTCAAGGATGCGTTTGTTCCCTGGTAAATTGAAATTCAGATGGGATGGGTCATTTGTTGTTGTTAAAGTATTCGACTATGGTGCTGTTAAGATTTTAGATCCTAAAAATGGTCACATTTTCACTGTCAATGGTCAAAGGTTAAAACCTTACTTGGAGAATGAACAGTTAACTGCAAAAGAATCAATTGCTTTGTGTGATTTGGAGTAATTATTTGTGAGCCTTCATGTGTCTGGCTGAAGACGAAAACTTAGCGCTTCTGGGAGGCAACCCAAGGTTTTTGTTATTTGATGCTTTTGTTTCAGTGTGTTTTAGTTATTAGATTCAAGCCAAGGAGAGGAAGTTGTCGCCAAAGGAGGTTCTGTTGTGCCCCTGGTTTTGATGATGACAACCATGAGATATGAATGATGTTTTCAATTCAATGATGAATTAAAGTTTGATTCAATAATACATACTTTCACTTGATTTCATTCTTGTGCTAGAAAGGAACAGGGTCGACGCAGGGAGCTTAAAGCGTCCACGCATCAGCTGAAGAAGCCTTCACCAATATCTTCACAAGTTGTTCCACTGCGTCAACGCCAAGATAGAGCGGCGTCGACGTAGTAGTTACAAAGGGAGAGCCAATGGCTTACTGTAATACTCTGATGCATCAACGCTTTGATCAAGTAGCGTGAACGCAGCAGTTCAAGCATTCCTCGCTGTAGCCTCTGGAGTACCTTGGCAGCGTCGACGCTGCAGTTCGATGGGTCGACGCTGCAGTACGATGGATTGCCACAACTGTCTAAAGTGCAACTAATGAGTGGACGCAGTTGCATCTTGCGTCAACGCACTCAGCATGAAACCTGAAGCTAGAAGAAGGGTGCGTTAACTCCTTGGGGCAAGAGGGTCGACGCCATCTAATTCAAGTTGCAAAGCACGATAAGTGGATCCAACCTTCAGTCATTAACTGCCACATCAGCCACAAGCGGATAAGGTGTCGTAGCTTCTACCACTCCAGAAGGTTCCCCACGTGAGCAATCATAAGGATAACCAGAAAATCAGGGTGGTGGCCCACCTGCCTCACGTGAACTATTTTGTGCGCGGGAAGACCATAAAATAGGTTCACCCAAGAAGAAAATTCGATATAAGAGAAAAAAAAGAGAAGAAGGAGTGAGGCATATAGCAGAACGAAAAAGGTAGAGAGCAGAACTGGACGAAGGCTGCTGAAAAATCAGATCAGAAGATCATCGCGCCACCAAGACTCTTCTACATTCCAGACGGAGGAGATTCAAGGATCGAAGCTCATGCGTATGGACATGGATCTCTCTACTGGTGATCTAAATTCCGTTGCGTCCAAGTGCTGAAGTTTGATTTCTTATCTTTTAGTTTTCCTATTGTTTTTAAACATTGTATTCCTCTCCTTCACTGGATTTAGTGAAGAGAGGGTGATTCTGATTCAGCGGGCTGTGCTGAGATCAGGAGTGTCAAGGCTGTTTGCCTTCAAGCTGTTTGACAGCGGATCTGAGGATTTGTTCCTCGTTGTCTTCTGTTGGGGTAGTCAACGGTATAGAGGAATTACCTCCTCGGTTTAGCAAAGCTGTGAAGCTCAGCAGGGTTCCTCACTAGTTGAGTGGGGAGGTGGACGTAGGTCTCCATTGGGTGACCGAACCACCTTAAAATTGTGGTCTCTTGTGTGGCTTGGTTTAATCTTCGCAATTTGTTCCTCGCTAGATGCATGATAGGCACGCTCTCTGATTGGCTTGGTTCAGTGTTTCAATTAATCATCTAGGTGTGGTGCTTCTGATGCAAATTGCTCTACTATAATTTTTATAAGGTCAACCTATTCACCCCCTCCCCCTCTAGCTTGACCGTCCTCTCGATCCAACACGTGGTATCAGAGAGCCAGGCTCTCTTGCAAAGGTTTCACAGCCTAGAGAGAACTAATGGAGAACAGAGGACTCATGCCTGAGGGGTATGCAGTGAATAGGCCACCATTTTTTGATGGGACTAATTATTCGTACTGGAAAAATCGCATGCAAGTATTTTTAAGAGCGCAGGATCATGAAATCTGGAGAGTAGTGAGCAAAGGGCCATACCAAATTGAAGGCGATGAAGAACTCTGGGTGAAGGAGCAAATTCGAAAGTCAAACGTAAATTGGCAAGCCATGAACATTATGCAGTGCTCACTCCATCCCAAGGAATTCTCGCGTGTATCCTCATGCTCCAGCGCAAAAGAAATGTGGGATAGACTCGAGGTAATCTACGAAGGTACCTCAGAGGTAAGAGAGACAAAAGCTAGCATGTTAATTTCAGAATATGAATCTTTTCGGATGAAACCTGAGGAAAGTGTATCTGAAATGTATGCCAGACTAACTCTTCTTGTGAATGGTCTTAAAGGTTTGGGAAAGATCTATAGTGACTATGAGGTAGTTAGGAAGATTCTTAGATCCCTAACACCAATCTGGCATACCGAAGCCACGGTCGTTGAGGAATCAAGGAACCTTCCCACCACCAAACCAGACAAGCTGATAGGTTCTCTTATGGTTTATGAACTGAACTTAAAAAGAACAGATGAGGACATGAAGAAGAAAAAACCCCTTGCATTGAAGGCTGGTTCCAGCAGCAAGGAAAGCTCAGATGATAGTCAGTCATCTTCATCTGATGATGACTCAAGTGAAATAGCCATGCTTACTAGAAAATTCAGAAAATTCTTAAGAAAGGGAGGTAAGACTGATAGATATAAAGGATATCAGGTAAGAACTAGCTCAAAACTCAAGCCAGAAAATCCTAAGAAATCTGATAAAGTTGTTTGCTACAAATGCAGGAAACAAGGACACATCAAGTCGGAGTGTCCTGAGAATGTGAAAAAGACACAGTCAAAGTGGAGAAATAAAAAGCCCAAGGCCATGCTAAGCACTTGGAGTGATGAAGAAAAAGATGAAGATGAAGAAAGCACCTCTGAAGAAGAAAGCGAGGTGAAAATGTGCTTCATGGCAAATGGTGATGATCAAGTCGAGGTAACCTCTCCCTTTGCAGACTTCTCTTGTGATGATTGGGAAGAAGCTTTTAACGAATTGCTGGATAAGTATGAAGATGTTAAAAAGGAAAATAAATATCTAAAGAAAAAGAAAACTCAAACCAGTCCAGAAGATGATTTGAATGAAAGAGTCAGAACGCTAGATGCTGAAATCATGTGTCTAAAAAGGGACTTGGAAGAAAAAGATGAGTATAAGAGACAGCTAATTGAAATAAAGAGAGAAAATGATTTTCTATTGAAGATGCATGATGAATTGAAATTAAGAATGCAGAAATTGGAAAAAGAAGTAAAAATTGCTGAAGAGAAATATGAGGCCATTTGTGGAGTCAATGCAAAACTTCAAGAAAATCTGAAGAAATTAGAGGAAGAGAACCTAAGCAAACAAGCATCCCTCGAAAAAATGACACAGGGTAAAAACAACCTTGATGCTGTTATGGGAATTAAGTGCAACTTTGGAAAAGAAGGGCTTGGATTCAATCCTACTAAAAAGAAAGAACTGGGAACTAGATTGGTGACATTTGTCTCTGGGAAGGACACATCCGAAGAGAGGCAAATGGATGAAAACAAAAAGGATGAGAAGAATGAGAAAGAATCAAAACAATCTAATGAAATAAGAAAAGAAAAAGGAAATGAGAAAGGAAAGGCAACATTGAATTTTAACAAACAGAAAAGCACATTTATGTTCAAATATGCCTCTTCAGGTCAATATAGGAATCCTAGATTTGATTCATCAACCCAACAGCAGTCTTATAGAAGATTAGAAGGCTTAAGGCGTGGTAGAAGTCAACCGTGTCAACGCACTGCTCACATGGCGTCAACGCATCTAGCCTTCCAGAAAGGGCATTCGGTCAGAAATGCTCAGATGCGTCGACGCAGTCACTACCATGAGTCAACGCAGTACATGTACCAGAACCCCCATGATAGATATGGTAGGTGGATGAGTCAACGCAGCAACACTAAAGGGTCTACGCACTCAACTCTCAATCAACCAAGAAGCATGCATTCATCTAGAGTCCTTAAGTCAAATTTCCCTAATACTTCATGGAGTCATCACTATCAATGGCATAGGAATAATCACAAGTCTGTCAAATCATTGAACTTACCATATCAAAGACCCTCACAACAGCAACTATGGATCCCCAAGAGCTTGATATCCTACCTGAACACGTCCTATGGTTTGAAGGGACCCAAGTATATCTGGGTTCCAAAATCTCTTGCTTAATGTGTTTTGCAGGAGTGTCTTGCAGCTGTACATAATAGGTGGTATCTCGACAGCGGCTGCTCAAGACACATGACGGGGGATAAAGCAAAATTTTGTGTATTGATGGAGAAAGACGGGGGTCATGTTACATTTGGTGGAAACAATAAAGGGAAGATTATTGGAAAAGGTAAGGTAGGTAAAAATCCTTCGAATTTCATTGATGATGTGTTACTTGTTGATGGCTTAGAATATAATCTACTTAGTATAAGCCAGCTGTGCGATAAAGGAAATAAAGTTGTGTTTGATGATCACACTTGCACCATTTTAGAGATGACTTCTGATAAAGTTAAATTCATTGGAAAAAGAATAAACAACATGTACGTGGTAGATTTAGGTGACCCTGCACATAATAATTTGTGTCTTGCTGTGAATAAAAGTGAACTTGCTTGGCTGTGGCACCGCAGACTAGGGCATGCTAGCTATAGTGTCTTGCATAAGTTAGCAAAGTTTAACATGGTGAAAGGTCTGCCAGATGTATCATTTAAACGAAATGACAAAGTTTGTAGCGCATGCACTCAAGGTAAACACACCAGAAAATCATTTAAGTCCAGACTTGAAATTCAATCATCTAAACCTTTTGAACTCATTCATATGGATTTGTTTGGACCAACTAGAATAGCTAGTGTGAGTGGAAATAAATATGGATTTGTTCTAGTGGATGATTTCTCTAGGTTTACTTGGGTGTTCTTTCTAACTCACAAGAATGATGCATTTGAAGAATTTCAAGCATTCTTCAAGAATGTGCAACAGGATGGTAAGTTTGCCATTTCATCTATCTTGTCAGATCATGGAGGAGAATTTGACAATTCTGAATTTGATGATTTTTACAGAGTCACAGGAATTTCACACAAGTTCTCATCTCCAAGAACTCCTGAACAAAATGGGATTGTGGAAAGAAGAAATAGAACCCTTGTGGAGATGGCAAGAACTATGCTGATTGAAGGACAACTCCCAAGGAAGTTCTGGGCAGAGGCGGTAAATACAGCTTGCTATATTGTGAACAGGGCAATGGTAAGACCTCAGTCTAAAAAGACTCCATATGAATTAATGAAGGGTAAGAAACCTTCTGTTGCTTATTTTAGAGCCTTTGGATCAAAATGCTTTGTTCAAAATAATGACAAACGGACGTTGGACAAATTTTAACCTAAAAGTGAACCTGCCATCCTTCTAGGATATTCTAGTCACTCTAGGGCCTACAGAGTCCTAAATCTAAAAACACATGCTGTTGAAGAATCACCTCATATTGTGTTTGATGAAATGAATGAAAATTCTAAGATTGAGGAATTATGTAGGGATGAAGATGAAAGGAATTTCCTTAAAGAAAAGGAAGAACAGAATCTCCAAGATGAAGAGACAAGGCCAAATGATGATCATGCAGAATCAACCCACCATGGTGATTCAGGTATAAATGAAGGTAACTCTCTAACCGATGTCAGGATGCTAAGGGATCATCCTTTATCCAATGTCATTGGTAACTTGAATGAACCTGTTAGAACTAGATTTCATGTTAGAGGTGTTGAGGAAATGGATAATCTAGCCCTTGTCTCTCAAATTGAACCAAAAAATGTTGCTGAAGCATTGAAAGATAATAATTGGATAAACGCAATGCATGAAGAATTACATCAATTCAAAAGAAAAAAGGTGTGGTATCTTGTGCCAAGACCCAAAGAGTTTTCTGTAATTGGAACTAAATGGGTCTTCAGAAATAAACAAAATGAAAATGGAATGGTAGTTAGGAATAAAGCTAGGCTGGTAGCACAGGGTTATAATCAAGAATTTGGCATTGACTTTGAGGAATCCTTTGCTCCAGTAGCTAGATTAGAAGCCATTAGATTATTACTTGCTTATGCTTGCTATCATGGAATAATGTTACATCAAATGGATGTGAAGAGTGCTTTTCTAAATGGGTCAATAAAGGAAGAAGTTTATGTTGAACAACCCCCTGGTTTTGAATGCACAGAAAATCCTAACCATGTGTACAGATTGGACAAAGCTCTTTATGGACTCAAACAGGCACCTCGAGCGTGGTATGATAGACTCAGCTCGTACCTCACAGAGAAAGGCTACTCTAGAGGTAAAGTGGACCAAACTCTGTTCACCAAGGTAAGAAATTCAGATATTATTCTGGTTCAAATTTATGTTGATGATATAATTTTTGGTTCAACTAAAACCAGCATGTGTGAGGAGTTTTCCAGCTTAATGACCACTGAATTTGAAATGAGTCTAATGGGTGAGCTTAAATTCTTTCTAGGTCTACAAATCACTCAAGCAAGGAAGGATGTTTCATCAACCAGGCAAAGTACATCTCTGAGTTGCTTAAGAAATACAAAATGGAAAATCTGAAAGCAATCAGCACACCTATGAGCACCACTACAAACTTGGATGCAGATTTGACAGGTAAACAGGTTGATGCAAAAACATATCGAGGTATGATTGGATCACTCCTCTATCTTACTGCATCTAGGCCAGACATTCAATTTTGTGTATGCATGTGTGCTCGTTTTCAATCTGATCCTAGAGAATCCCACTTAAGTTTTGTCAAGCGTATCTTTCGATACCTTGCTGGAACTCGAGATTTAGGGATTTGGTACCCTGCATCTTGTTCTTTTGACCTTGTATCCTATTCAGATGTAGACTATGCTGGATGCAAACTGGACAGGAAAAGCACGAGTGGCTATTGCCAATTTTTGGGAGGATGTTTGATTTCTTGGGCTTCCAATAAACAACACTCAGTGGCACTATCCACTGCAGAGGTAGAATATGTCGCTGTAGGGAGTTGTGGTACTCAAGTGTTGTGGATCAAACACCAACTCCAAGATTATCAAACTGATCTTGGGTGTGTCCCCATATTGTGTGATAACACAAGTGCCATAAACCTGGCCAAAAATCCTATCCAACACTCTAGGACCAAACACATAGAAATTAGACACCATTTCTTAAGAGATGAAGTGATAAAAGGAAATTTTAAACTCATATTTGTTGAATCACAATCTCAATTGGCCGATATTTTTACCAAGCCTCTGAACAATGATAGATTCTCTTATCTTAGAAGAGAGCTTGGTCTGTGCAATTATAATATGGATGCCTGATTTGTGTGCCTGACTTATCTTCTAGAATATGAATGATTAAACTTGTCTTGGTTTGAAGTGTATCTGTCATAAACTCAGGGGGAGCTTAGTCTTCTGTGCTTGGTATGTCTATCTTTCCATCAATAAATTCATAATGAATATCGTCTCAGCATGATACTCATTTTATTGGCTGTTATAGTTTCATTCATGCATGGTCTGAGGGGGAGTTAGCTTCAGATTACCTTCTTGGTGTCAAAATGATGAACAAAGTGCAGAGTTGTTATTGCTGGTTGGTTGTTTGAGTTAACGCAGTATGAAAATAGGGTTAACGCACCAGACAGCTTATTCTTTGAGAATCTGGTGTGAAGTGTCTCTGACTGGTTGAATGAGTTGACGCAGCAATGAGACTGAGTTGACGCAGTGAGCAGTTGTTTTCGGAAACATAACCATTCTATGAGCGGCCTTGATGGATGAGTTGACGCAGTTATAAGGCTGGGTCAATGCAGCAGTGTTATATACTCTTCTTTTCGAGATTTCCCTATCTCAAATCAACTTGCTCTGTTCATTTATCTCGTCCCTTCCGTTCTTATCTCTCAATAAAGCCTCCTTGACATTCTTGTATGAGGGAAAAACTCTAGAGCACTGAGATATGTAGACGATGTCTTAAATTCAGGGGGAGTTACAGTGAAAATTCCTATTGAGTATGAGATATGTTCTGAACAGCTCTATGAAAAGCTAATGATAGGAGTTCTATAATTCTTATGGTGTTTGAATTCAAGGACTTTTGAACCCAATAATGCACTATGTATGGAATAAAAGCTGAACAATTTAATAAAACCAGGACCTTATCATCTCTCAAACCTTATATTATTCAACAGTAAAGAAACCACTGTGTGTAGAGGAATTTAATATTTGTATTGGTAATAAACCCAGATATTGAGTATAAACACTGAAGAAACAATCTCTTACACATGTTATAAAATGCAGAGCAATGGTGGCTATTCACTGAGAAACTAGCCCTATACACCAAAGAAGTGCTAAAGAGCAAGTCATGAGGTGCGCCACTATCTCTGTCTTCAAGTGAAAAATAAATCATTTCAGAGCAATGGTAACTATTAACTGAGAAACTACCTTCAAGCACCTATGAAGTGTTGATAGGCATGTCATGACGTAAGTTGCCAACTCTGGTCCGTCTATGCAGAATAGTTTGCTATGCTGAGTAACCGGGGACTCGGGTGTCTAATAAACATGTGTACCCGTGTCAAAAGGCTAGCCATACTTGACTGCAAATGAAAACATAAAAATACGTTGAAAATGCTGCAAATGTGAAAAATAATGAAAACATGTGAGTGTGATTGATCTGAAGCTCGTTATTCAACTTAGTCTGTTATCAATGCCAGTTAAATTTCTCTCTCCAAAAGGCAACTTGAAATTGACAGATATAAGGAACAGAAATGAAAATGGTTCTAGTGTGAAAAGAGTTCCTCTTTTTCTCCAGGCAGGTGCCTTTGGTGGTTCATGGTTTTTAATTCAATGCTTTAAGATTATTTCTTCTCTTTATCATTAATTGAATTGGAGCCTATTTACACATCTCTCTCATGGGAACTCGATCTGCTATACTTAAAAATCCTTGACTATGAGCATCTCTACTCCATATCTCAGTATCTTAAGAAAATTCCTTGTACAGATGACCTTCTTGCTACTCTTCTTGCATATATTCGTTTGTTTCTGCTTCACTGCGTCGACGATGTACCCCTCGGCGTCAACGCAATGATTCCAGAACCATTTTCTACTTTTTCCGGTTCGCGGACTTGAACCGGCTGAACCACTCACTGAAAAGGGTTTCGAAGCTCCTTTAAAAGCGGAACGTGACCGCCGTTCGTCTTCATCTCTTTTGAAAGCCTTTGTCGTTCTATCTTCCGAGCTCTCCAAACCCCTTTCCTGTTTCATTCTTCCTCATCCCGCTGCCATGGCTCCTCCGACATCTACTCACAAGGGAAAGAAGAAGGCAGAGGATCATCCAAGAAGCTCAGCATCGGCCGAAGACAATCTGGAGCCCCGCTCTAAAGCTGCTCACGATAAAGGGAAAAGGAAAGAGATGCGTCCACGCGCTCCGAGCCCGCCAACCAAAAAGAGAAGGGAATCTGATGTCAGGTCAGACAAGAAGGGTTCATCTGCAAGTGCTGCAATGGGACAGAAAGGTGCGGACAGCTCTCTCACCGTCACCGTGGACGAACCTCTGAAGGTTCTTATTTCCCGGTATATTGTTGCTACCGACCATAACATGCTTGACGTTTTTCCGAACTGTTTCCTACCTTGGACTATCAGGGATGGTGGTCTTTTGTTACAACCCACAAGGTATATTACCCCACCCTGGTCAGAGAGTTCTACAAAAATTTGAAGTATGAACCTCACATTCCAAAACTCACATCAACTGTCCGGAATGTTAGTTTTGAATTATCAAATAAATTGTTTGCCAGAGCCTGGAAAATCCCCAAGAATGGAGTTCAACTACATAGCTTTGAGTATGATGAGCATGAAGCTTATGCTCTCCTGACTGATAAACCGAGTGATCCTTCCGATGTCAGGGAAACTTATTTATCCAGTCTCAAAGCAAATCAATTCCCTCCTTTGAATAGACTGCTCCACCACATTTGCACATCAATGATCACACCACAGAGCAGTGGTAGGGAAAGGGTGACTGAGATGCAGAGATTTCTACTTTACTGTATGCTGAAGAGAATACATATTTCCCTGCCTGATGTAGTTATTCAAACTATGGGGTCATGCTTGACACAATCCAGAACACTTCCATATGCTGCTCCCTTGACTGCTATTTTTCGAAAGTTGGAGTAGACTTTGGTTCTGAGAAGAAAATAATCATCCTCAAGGGAATGTTTACACACTTTCTTATATTCAGAAATTTATGGGTTTTAAAGTCATTGATGGTAAGCCAGTTCGAATTCTTCCTAGTCAGCAAACAGCTCCATTAGAAACAGGTCAGGCATCAAGAATAGGCACTGCGGATGCTAGTCACGTAAACAGGACAGAGGTACCAATTGCTCCTGTGGTGAGAGAAGAAAGACAAGAGGGTAGTTCAGCAGGAGGAGAGCATGAGTTTGAGGAACCATTTGCTCGATCATCAAGCCCTCAGCTGGAAACTGGGCAACCCAGTGGCACTGCACCTACATTGGAACCCCTTATGACTGGAGCCATTGGAATTTATAGAAGACCTCTGATGAAGCTCCACCTCCAGCCACTGTTGAAGATATGTTTGCACACATGTCTATGATGCTGCAACGTCAGGATGCAAAAATGGACAAGCTAATGGAGTTTACAAATTACCATCTCAACAAACTGACTTCTCGGATTATCCAATTTGAAGTCTCTGTCTTATCCGAGTGGAAAAAATTCTTACTCACCAAGATGTTATCTGACCAAGCTACAAGGAAAGTCTTGCAGAACATATCATCTCTTCTTGACAAGTTATCTACACTGGTGAATGATATGCACAGTAATCAAGCTTCATTCTTTCAATCCCTTGCCAAGATTACTGATTTATGCTTTGATGTGAGGATAGCCGTTGAAACCATCAAAGGTCCTGTCAATGCAGTTCCCCAATGCCTCAAAGCAATGTTAGAAAAGATTGATAAAGTGACTGCAGCAATTCAGTCAATTGGGGACAAGTTTCAAAACAAGGACTCCATCACAGCTGATCTTCCTTCTGCCATTGACAGTGTACGCTCCACTATAAGTCATCAGCTGGGTGAACTCTCTCAGGATATCCGAGATTTACTGGCCAGAGATCCATCTGCCTCAGGACAGCAGCAGCCTCGCCAGCCACCTCAAGGGCAATCCTCCCGTCAGCAACAACAACATCCTTCTGCCAGAAGATACAACCGCTTCTTCCACTCTTAAGATAGCTCTTCCACGTTTCCTCCCCTTTCTGATGAAGTCAAAGGGGGAGAATGGTATCAATCATGAAGTCAAGCTAGAAACTTGACCAAAGCTCATTGCATCTGCATCAATCATATTCACTAACTTGAATGAATGTTTTCTTTTTGTCTGGTTCTATAATGTAAAATCTTGAACTTGATTGAATGACAAAATTATAGTTTGATTTAGTCACTGATTTGATTTCCTGTTAATCTGAAGTGTCTTGCTTGATATGAATAACCTTGATTGTTTAGATGCAATGTTATGAATGGCATTCACCTCATAGTTGCCATCATCAAAAAGGGGGAGATTGTTGTGCCCCTGGTTTTGATGATGACAACCATGAGATATGAATGATGTTTTCAATTCAATGATGAATTAAAGTTTGATTCAATAATACATACTTTCACTTGATTTCATTCTTGTGCTAGAAAGGAACAGGGTCGACGCAGGGAGCTTAAAGCGTCCACGCATCAGCTGAAGAAGCCTTCACCAATATCTTCACAAGTTGTTCCACTGCGTCAACGCCAAGATAGAGCGGCGTCGACGCAGCAGTTACAAAGGGAGAGCCAATGGCTTACTGGAATACTCTGATGCGTCAACGCTTTGATCAAGTAGCGTGAACGCAGCAGTTCAAGCATTCCTTGTTGTAGCCTCTGGAGTACCTTGGCAGCGTCGACGCTGCAGTTCGATGGGTCGACGCTGCAGTACGATGGATTGCCACAACTGTCTAAAGCGCAACTAATGAGTGGACGCAGCTGCATCTTGCGTCAACGCACTCAGCATGAAACCTGAAGCTAGAAGAAGGGTGCGTTAACTCCTTGGGGCAAGAGGGTCGACGCCATCTAATTCAAGTTGCAGAGCACGATAAGTGGATCCCACCTTCAGTCATTAACTGCCACATCAGCCACAAGCGGATAAGGTGTCGTAGCTTCTACCACTCCAGAAGGTTCCCCACGTGAGCAATCATAAGGATAACCAGAAAATCAGGGTGGTGGCCCACCTGCCTCACGTGAACTATTTTGTGCGCGGGAAGACCATAAAATAGGTTCACCCGAGAAGAAAATCGATATAAGAGAAAAAAGAGAAGAAGGAGTGAGGCATATAGCAGAACGAAAAAGGCAGAGAGCAGAACTGGACGAAGGCTGCTGAAAAATCAGATCAGAAGATCATCGCGCCACCAAGACTCTTCTACATTCCAGACGGAGGAGATTCAAGGATCGAAGCTCATGCGTATGGACATGGATCTCTCTGCTGGTGATCTAAATTCCGCTGCGTCCAAGTGCTGAAGTTTGATTTCTTATCTTTTAGTTTTCCTATTATTTTTAAACATTGTATTCCTCTCCTTCACTGGATTTAGTGAAGAGAGGGTGATTCTGATTCAGCGGGCTGTGCTGAGATCAGGAGTGTCAAGGCTATTTGCCTTCAAGCTGTTTGATAGCGGATCTGAGGATTTGTTCCTCGTTGTCTTCTATTGGGGTAGTCAACAGTATAGAGGAATTACCTCCTCGGTTTAGCAAAGCTGTGAAGCTCAGCAGGGTTCCTCACTAGTTGAGTGGGGAGGTGGACGTAGGTCTCCATTGGGTGACCGAACCACCTTAAAATTGTGGTCTCTTGTGTGGCTTGGTTTAATCTTCGCAATTTGTTCCTCGCTAGATGCATGATAGGCACGCTCTCTGATTGGCTTGGTTCAGTGTTTCAATTAATCATCTAGGTGTGGTGCTTCTGATGCAAATTGCTCTACTATAATTTTTATAAGGTCAACCTATTCACCCCCTCCCCCTCTAGCTTGACCGTCCTCTCGATCCAACAGGTTCTACCCCGCACGCCATGTTGTCTCTTTCCTACTCATCAAATTTCATTGATACATTGTTCTTTCATTTCAATTTTACATGCCTTTGAGAACAATGTCATTCAAGTTGGGGGGAGAGGGCAGAAAATATTCATTGCATATAGTACAAACTGGTAGGGATTTTGCATGAATTCTTGCATATCATTTTTTGCAAATTTGCAGGAAAGTGAAAAGATGAAATCCCCGACTGAGTTTTATTGTTTCGTGTTTGAATTGAAAGTAATTCTGGATTAGAAAAGGCTAGGGAGAAAGTTGAAAGAAAATTAAGTTCGATCTAGCCATGGAAAACTGATATAAGAATCTCTTTAAAGTTCATGCGCATTATTCGAAAAAAATATTCACTATGCACTCTGATGAAGCAAAATAAGACAAGCCCTCTGTTATTTTGGGAACTGTATCTGATACTCTGCATTTCTTGAGGAGAAGATCTATTTCAAGAAAAACCTTTCTGCCATGTTTTATAGAAAAAAAAAGAAAAGAAAATGCAAAGGCATATTATTGAAAAAAAAAGAGAAATGGTGAAATAGAAAGATCACGCCATGAAAAATGCCCCTGATCTGAGTAACCGGGCCTGCTTCACCTAAGACGTGTTGAGGTTCGCGTAAAAAGGTGAAGGGTAGTGCAACATTATGGTTGTGCAAATGAAAAAAAAAGGAGTTCCAAAGGGACAACAGAAAAAGGCAGACAAAAGCTAGTATGCTTAAATGCTCTGATCTAAGAGGTGCAGGGTTGAAAGGTACTTACTTAGAATAACAAATGGGGGATGCAATTGTCTTAACTGCAGATTTGGAATTACACATGCACAAGTGTTATTGAACTTTGATTTGTATTCTTAAGTCATGTGCTTTAATTTCTAATTTAAGGCTAGTATGAGCATTAATGATTCTGGATTCCTAATCTTTGGTTTATTCTATGAAGGGAGAGCTGGATATAAGAGTATGATCTTTATGAACTCTTGTTAGTCCTAAATTTTAATTTAATTATATTGCTAAGGGACTAGCAATGAGTAAGTTGGGGGGTGTGATAAGTGCTATATTTTACATCATAATTTACATCACATCCATCATCTTTGAGCATTATTTGAGTATTTGTGCAACATGAGCATTAATTACATTCTCACACATTATTTGAGTCTTCATGTATTTTATCATCTTTTTGAACTTAAAAGACCATGTGAGAAATATTTAAACATTTGCAAAATTATTTTGGAATTAAATAAATTGATATTTTAATTTTCAGGAAACAACGACCTAGATCATGGCGCTATTTAATTAACGACATCTTCAAGGGCGCTTATTCAGTAAGAAGCGACAGCTCCAAGGGCGTCAATTCATTTGAAGGAAGGAAGGAAGTGAAAAAAAAAAGAAAGAAAGAAAAAAAAGAAAAAAGAATTAGCGCCCGAGATGTAGTCGCTAATCATTGAAAGAACGCCCATATGAACAGTCGTCAATTCCTATTTTATGAATAATAAAGAAAATAGCAAATAAGGAAACTGACGCCCGATTGAAGAGGCGCTACTTCAGGAAAGGATGCCCCAGCTTAAGGCGTCATTTAAAGAAAGGACGCCCAACCTAAGTCGCTATTCAAAGTTGAACCAGAAACGGCAACTGCAGTTTCCCGATCGAAGTCTCCTTCCAATTTTCAAGCTTATCCAAGCCTTATTCAAGGAAAGGAGGACTCCAAGGATGGAAAGAAGTCTAAATGGATCAAGTTGCATCGTTGGAAATTGGTTTTTGGATCAAACTGGGAACCCACGATCATGGATGCTCCTGTACCCTATAAATAGATGCCATGGCCGATGATGCAGAAGGAGATAGGTGGGACATCTGCCTTAGGGATTAAATTTGAAGCCTTTTGTTTCGTCTTTTGCAGTCAAGTTCTTCATCAAAGTTCTTTGTTTTTAAGTCTTCTTCAACTTATTCTTCTTCCTCTTCTCCTAATTCTTTCTCTTTTTTATGCTATAATTAGTTTTGCAAAGCTCTATCTACAGTTTTTACTGTTCATCCGATTTTCATACTTTCTGTTCTTCATCATTTTTCTCAATCTTCCTCTCATCTTGTCAAGTTGTTGTCTTCATCAAAGTTCTTCTATTTTCAAAAATCTACATCTTCTTCTTCTTAGCCTTCTTCTAATTCTTCCTGTTTTTGAATATATTCTCAATTTTCTAAAGTTGATGTTTTACATTTTCTACTGTTCATCCGATTTTTACAAACACTGTTCTTTAGCATTTTTCTCCCTCTTCTGATCCTCATCTCTCTCTGCTGTCTTCACAAAAATGTAGGTTTTTAAAATTTATCCAACTTCTTCTTCTACCTCATCTTCCAATTCCTCACCGTTTTAAAGCTATAGTCAATTTTCTAAAGTTCAGATTTTTAGAGTTCTGCACTGTTCATCCACGACCACCTCCTGTTCATCCTTGTCTTTCTCCATCTTCCTTTCATTTTCTGTATCTGAGGTCTTCATCAATCTTCTTCACCTTCTCATCCTCTACAACTTTGATGTTTATCATTTTTTCCTAATTCTCTTCGATTTTAAAGTTATTCTTCCTCCAAATCACTCTCTGTTTTCAATCTAGTTTTTCACTATTTCTTCTCAAAACACACCAACGCACACACCCTTTTGCACAGTTTTCAAATTTCCTCCATCTATTTCTTTCTTCCTATTTTCCTCTCATATCCCAAGGTGGATTCTCTTCCAATTGATCCTCTCACGACGTCGGCATTCAAGGCGGGGCGATCTTCATCCAAGGCTTGGCAAGGAGGCGGCGCTATTCTTCATCCATTGGCTATATTTTCTTCTCTTTTCTCTTTGATATTTCTAAGTTGTAATTTTTATTTCATAGTGTAACTTTCCACTATCATCTTAATGAAATTCATCATTTGTGAAATTGTGTTTCTCTCTCTATCTCCTCTAATTTCTTTCTTAAACCCTCTCATATCTTTAATTAGTTTTCTTGCACTTTATTTTCCTTAGTTTTAATCTCACTCAAAAATTCGGTTTTCAAAACATAAGGTGTTTTTCTAACTTGTTCTATAAAGATTACTCCTCCTCGTGGGATCGACTCCGCTTACCACTATATAATTTGATTTTCCAATCTTTTAAAGTGAGTGAGTGTGAACATTTTGAAATTGTGGCACGGCTTTCTTAACGACACTAGTCGGTGCGCATCACCCAATTCCCCACAATGCAACCAAAACCCCATTCCACAACCCACACTACCCAAGCCCCTTTGACCACCCCTCACCTCTCCCCTTCTCAAAAGGGAAAGAGCCCAATAGAGATAGAAGTGAGTGAAATAACCTCGGGTAAGTGCGAGCCGGAATGTTATAGGTGCCACTAATTGGGGCGCATCGCCGGGCAATGCCCCACAAGGAAGCATTTTCCCATGTCCCTAGTGGTTGAAACATCTCCCACCCCGGTCACCATTACCCATCCATCGTTCCCCAACAAGGACACTCCTCCCAAGAACAATCTTTCCAAAACCCCTCAACCCACCTATCTTCCTCTTTCTACCCCAACCCAACCACAACCTAGACCTCCACTACTTCCCTTACCAATCCCAACCCAAGCCCATGCTTGTTCACCACCTCGGGTGCACCATGCTCCGGCTATCACCAATTCCCCCGCATTAGACCTACCCAACCCATTATCATTAGGAGTTGAAACCCACACACCCATCCACATGGAAATGGATGCTAGTCCCGATCAACAACCTACCATAAAGGAAATCCAAGAACCTCCACTTCCACCCACCTCTCCTAGTCCGGATCCTCAAGAGCCACACACCTTCACCGTGAATGAGTACATACTCCAATGGCTCAAGCAAGGCCCCACCATCCTTAGTTCACCCCCACACCTCTCACCCATGAGACATCAATCCCAAATTGTGGCCCTCCCCTCCTTTCACACAATGATCCAATCCTACTACGAGGTAGAGGGTTGGGATGATCTCCTCAAGGGTTTAGAATGGCAACTAAAGTTGACTTGCTTATTGACCTTAGGAACGGCCCACCCAAGAAGCCTTAGTCTCATCCACCCATGTGATGGTTCTATCACCTTGGTCTTCACCATTGGTTGCTACACTAGTGACCTCCTTCTCATTCTCTCTATGGATGAAGAACCCATCATGGTCCACTCCACTTCCATTAAGATCCCAAGTACCTTGATCGACTGGCCCACTAACGACCTTGGTCGAATTACCTTGGGGGAGGATGACCCACCGTGCGTAGACCATGTGGACATATAGTTTCTTCCTCTATGAAGCCCAGTCCATGACCCCTTTGATCCCTTCTAATGGGAGCCTAGTTACCCATGTGACCCACCCACCTTACCCACAACTCACCTTTCCCTACCCCAACCAACCATGTGGGACCAAGTTCACCTCTTCCAAGACTCGGGCCACATAAAGGGAACCATCGCCGTAGGCAACATATGCCTAGGAAGCAAGGAAGAGCCCCACTCCATAATGCCCACCTTCCTAGATCCTTTCAACCCTTTCACATGGAAGCTCAAGGGCCACCCCACACCCATGCACATGGAGGTCATCTCTAGGATAGGAGTGCATAAGTCTTGGCACAACCCACCACTTGACATGAACAGAAAGTCGGGTCCATTTATTCATATCACCCACATGTCAAGTAGGAAGCATGAATGGTCTATATTCGGATGTAATGGCCCTCCTTCATTCATCGTGAGTCTTAAGCATGATAGGTGCATTCTTGGATGTCCGGGTCCCCCGACATTTGTCACCCCCATGCATGACCGAATCACCTACGGATGTCCCGGCCCTCCAACCTTTGTTAGGAAGTCCTGGCATGATAGGGCCACATTTGATTGCCCCGGCCCACCAAGGCTCATCAATATCCATATGACATCATGGCATTATAGGTCGATCTATGGATGTCCTGGTCCACCTTTATCCAAACACATTTTCACACACCCACCGCATCATTGTGCATGGCATAGACATCTAAGCAAGTATCAAGCAATAAGCGGTGAGACTCACAAGAAGCGGGCAAAAACTCGTGAGCGCCACTTGAAATTCCAAGTTGGCAACTTGGCGATGATGACTTTAGAGTGGCTCTATCCTAGGGTCACCTCCAATTTGAGGGCACGAGGACTTGGACCTTGCCAAGTTTCAAGTGACTTTGGCAACCCGGCTTATGGGTTGGACTTACCTATGGGTTTTGGGATTCACCCCACTTCCCACGTGGCGGATTAGGCACCCCTTAAGCGCACTGCTGTGGATCCTAGTGAGTGCATTGAGCTTACACTTATCCTTGCGAGAGACACCCTCGGAGTGCCACCAAAAATTAGCCTGAGAGCCCGACGTGAGCACACAGCGGCAGTACTAGGCAAGCAAGATCTCATCGCCAGCATGAGAGTGTGTCCAAGCCACTCTGAAAAGCTGAAGCGCCATTCCCCGGCTATGGACGCGGTTTGAGTTTGGAGATCGTGGCACGCCTGGAGCTGCATTTGGTGTACTACTTCCCTAGTGGACCCATACTCGACGGGGTCGAGTTTTCCCCACCCCGGGGGTATGATGGGGACATCCCCAGCCACTTCACTTTTTTGGATACTCTTGTTGCTTGCCATCAGCACGTCATCATTTTTAGCCATTAATCTTGAGTCATAGCATGTAATTTTTATTTCATTTGGGTCTTGTATGTGTAATCTTTCTTTATTTGAGTCAGTTAATAGGTTAATGGGTCAGTTTGTTAGTCAATTTGGCCCAACTAGTGGGCCAGGCCCAAGGGCGCCCCTCCCTTGGAGTTATTGGTCATTTACTTGTTTGTCAAGGTCATTTTGGTTTTAGGAATTATGTAAGCCTATAAATAGGCCCCCACTCCTCTCACATGTAATAACTTTTGATGATCAATTTAAATTGAGTGAATTAGAGTCTTATTGGAGAGGATTCTCCACTTCTCTCTCTCTCTCTCTCTCTCTCAAAGGGGTGGATTCCCCCCCCCCCTCTCTCTCTCTCTCTCTCTCTCTCTCTCTCCACCCAAGGGAGGGCTGCGCCTTACCCTCTCTCTCCTCTCCTTCCCAACCACCCCTCTCCCACCTACCCCATTTAAAGCCACTCCCCTTCCCCATAGCCCTCTTTACTCCACCCCCTAGTCCCAAGGAGATCCCTCCAATCCCCACTCCACCCTCCAACCACCTCATCCCTTTCCCAAGCACCCTTCCCTCTCCCCCATGCAACCCACCACCTCCCTAGGCCATTTGAATTCAAAATCCCCCTTCCCTCCACAGCCCTAGAGCGCCCTCATCCCCTCCCCCTTGACTAGGGTCGCCCCCCCCCCCTCTCTCTCTCATTTCCTCCATTCTTCCTTGCTATTCTCCTTCATCCCTCCCTCCACCTTTGAAGAGAACCCCAAGCTACCTGCACCCTCCCCCTTCCCCAGTTCTTCCACCATACCCTAACCACCCTCCCACACCTTCCCACATTCCCCTCCTATCACTAAATCAATCCCCTTCACCATTCTCCACCTTTCTCTCCCCTTTCTAGGTCAATTGGAAGCTTCTTCGACGAGCCTGGTTGCAGCTGGCGACCTGCAGTGTACCATCAACTTGCAGCGGCGACCCCGGCTCCATCTCGGCTACTCTGGAGGCACAGTTGGTACCATTGGAATTGTCTTCGAGCCAGCTTTCCAACGGTGGTGGTCCCGCCGACTTCCAAGATCGGAGCTGCTCGGAAGAGGCGATCTACTACGACTGCGCAAAACTTCTTAGGCAGAGGACCAGAACCTGAGTGGAAGCTCTTCCACGGCCATTCTAACATGAATCTGGGCGAGAGTTCTTATACAAACTTCTTCCTCGACCTACCGACTTCCAGGATCAAGAAGCGGAACTCCAATTGGCGCCCGGAATCAAGAGTTATCAATTTCTTCCTCCTGGTGCTTGGTTCTGTTTCTTGTCAGTCTTCTCCGACCTCCCCTCCTTGTTCGAGTTGTACCGGTCCACTCCGACATCATCTGGCGTCTCTGTTACTTGCGTTTCGAAGAGGACTCGACAAAAAATCCATCGGTACAAGCCATGCTCAAATTGGAGTTCTGAAGCGCCCGTGGTATCCTTATCTTTCAGCTACTGAGGTTCTGTGACAGTCAAGAATAGCAACCTGCTTCCCTATTCAACCCTCTGCCCCGACCAGAACCGGTGACCACAGAAATCAAGAAAATTCTGGCATCATCCCGCTCCAGTTACGAAGAAATCCCCACTGGTCCCATCTCCAGAAAAATTCCGGAGCGGATTCTCCGTCTACAACTTTGACTGACTGCCTCCATTCGCAGAGAGCTGACAGAATCGGCCTCGGTCACCATTCGGCGTCCATTTCCTATTTTCCCCTCCTCGCTTGGCCAGCTGATGGCCCCTCTCTGCGTGGAGGTAGTATTGGTTGTAATCTCATAATCCCCACCCCGAGATTCCTCCCCCCCCCCCTTGCATGGGGTGTAGTTCATGTAATTATTAAGTCGCAGGTTTGAAGCGTCATCGACGCGGCGTGCGGGTGCGTGCCCACGCCTCCCCGCTCGACATCATCTCCGGCCGGGATCAGCATATTCACGCTGATCAGGTGAGCTCCTGAACACCTTTCATTGTTGAGATTTAATTGCTTAGTTTAGTATTGCTTTTAGTTACTCCGTCGGCGGTGAGAGAGTGACCGGTCTCAAATTGCCATCAAATTGAGTGACCACCGCGGGGTGAGTTGTGAGAGCAACCACTTAACCCACGCTCTTGGCATGCCGGCCGCCTGTGAATTGGGCATCCCTGGCCCATTTGGGGTCCTCCATAAGCTAGCCAACCATTGGAGTATCAAGGTCCCGACTCGGACCCTCTCCGTCATCGCTAAGTCGCCTACGGGCACTAGTGTGTGCTTCGCGATCGTGTTCACTAGTGTGAGTCCGCTGCTCAATTTGATTGCTTGCAATATAGGTCCATAGGTGGTTTCACATCAGCACGACCTTGCCGGTTCACAGGAGCAATGCCCTGCCGGATCACTTAGTGCAGGTCTTGCCGGTTCAGGATGCTATTCCTATCGGATCAGAGGGGCACAGCCCTTGTCGGTTCAACAGAGGAGGCCCTCGCCGGACCCTCAAAGTATGATGTTGCCGGATCAACAGGGGTCCTTGTCGATTATGGGGATAAGTCCATTACCGGTTCAAGGGGCTTAGCTTTTCCCCCGGCCGATTCAAGGGATCTAATTCCCCGCCGGATCGAGGGCTAAGTTTCCTACCGGATCGAGGGCTTAATCCATCTTCTAGATCGAGGGATAAGTCCCCCCTATAAAAAGGGGCCAAATGTTTTTCAAAAACCTCTCTTCTTCCAGAAGTCTTCTTCACGGCATTAGGGTTCACCCCGCCCCCGCCCCCCCACTTTTTTTCTGCAACTCCAGCCGTCAGCGCTCAAAGAGTCCTCTGGCCGTTGCCATCGTCATTCTTAGGGGTCCAATCTGGGTTACCCCTTTTTTTTCTCTTCCTTATTTCCCTAGGGCGAGGCCCCCCCTTTTGAGAGATCTTTTTCTCCTTTCTTTCTCTCCCGGTCGCACTGGCACGGCTAGATACTCGTGTGCTTCAGGGATTCTTCTCTTCCATTACCCTCCTCTCCCTTTGACATTTCTTCTTCCCTTATTATTGGGGTCACCCCCATTGAATAAGGGAAACCCTCCCCCTTTTACTTTTCCTTTACGGACGCCGGTGCCACAGGATCAGCTTCCTACTTAGATGGTTGTCGGATCAGCGTTAGGCTACCGTCTCGAGTCGGGGCTGTTGTATCAGCCCCATGTTGCCGGACCAACAAGAGGTCTGTCGGATCAGCAAGGGTAGCTTCTGGATCGTATGGTGAAGTGGCTGGCTCACGTAGTTCTACCGGATCAACATGAGTCTACCGGATGACCGGTCCTACCGGATCAATGCCTAGGGCCTGCCGGATCAACCCGCAGGGCCTACCGTATTACTCTAAAAGAGCATTCTTTACCTTGTGGTGTTTCCACTTTTGTATGCACCGTAAAATTTTGAGCCCATCTCATCTTAGGTGTGGACGCGTGCTCACTTATTTCCCTCCGTGCACCCGGTGCAGGGGAGACTCTACCGAAATTTTGCCAGAGATAACTTTCTATATGTCATATAATTCTCCTTGCTTATATTCTTTTCATTCAATGATATGTTGACTAATTGTGCATACTTGGTGCTTTGTGAAGATCAAATGGCTTCTTCCAGCACTTCCTCCTGGGCCGCTAGTGCTCAAGCTGCTGTGAATGCGGCCGGTCTCCCTACAGTTACTTGGGCAAATTTCCATGAGCTAGACCGGGAGCATGCCGAAATAGCAATTCTAACTGATTCATCCGATTCTGACACCAATACAATGGACTTCGATCGATTATCGTTGACAAGTGAAGGCTATCATTTTGACCGGGACGGGGATTTCCACAGTGACTTCCCGAAGGACAAGCATTTAATGTATTTTTTGAAGTATTTCAGCACTCGAGGGAACGTGACCTCATGGTGGTACGTGATGTGGAGCGGGTTATATTGCAATCCCGAGACAGTTTAGCCAGTAGTACCCCATGCAGTGAGCCGATGTATCTCCCTGGGGAGCCTCGTAGACGGGAGAAAATATTGGGACTTGAAGAGCTGACGGTCACAGAAGGAAAATTGATATGAGCCTCGGAATTCACGCCTGCTCGATGGGACATTGCGGCAAGTCGGGTTCATAAAGAAAGACTCGGCTTTGGCTTGTTTCTGGCACCCCTAAAGTGGGGGTTCCGGGAGGAACCATATATTCTTGACTACCTAGTTGTTAGATTCAAACATGAGTTGGCAGTTGGCTGGTTCGTAGACTTGAAGGCGTCAGACGCCCATTCATTTCATGAAGGCATCGTTGAGTTCACAGACTACGTCCTTCAGAATTATGCGCCTATTCTTGTTACTGTCGGAGTTTATCACAGCATGTATGCTTCATGCTTTCGATACCCAATCTCGAAGGGATTATGCTGTGGGATGATGGAAGTCTTCAACTCCCAGCATAACACCTTTTATACGGCGGAGGGGGAAACTTCCATAGACTTGTGGAGCCTCCACCAGCTATCGGGCTTGCCCATAGAGGAGGAACCCTATGAAGAGGTGTGTCTTTCAGACTCCATCAAGAATGTTACAGATGGGGAGGGCACATATAATTTGGGCTTCTCGTACCGATAGCTAATGAAGGCATACAGAAGCATATTCTTGTCTTATCATGATGATGGCTAGAAAGCTCGCAGAGGGGAGCAGAAATGAGTCCGTATAGGCATCTGGTTGCGGTATTTCTTTAGGGGTGAAAAGAAATATGATGGCTTTCCCTCAGTTGGTGCCGCTGTTATTCAAAAGAATCTCGGGAGGTGAAAGGTGGCTTTGCCTGGCTCTTCATCCAAAGGACTGGATTCTTCTGTTATACCGGATTGGACGCCATGACACATTGTGCGGCATACCTGACCTATTGGCTGTGCGCCTTTGCTCTCCCCTATGGGGATGAAAGTGTCATTTGGCCGGAGGCCATTTATCCAGCATGCCAGATGGCATGGGGCATCAAGTTGTCTATCAACCCGGTGATTTTGTGTTTAATTTATCGGACCTTGAGCGACATTAGTAAGAGCCGGGTCCCAAGGAGGTTCCGCATCATTGGGCCGATTCATTTCTTGAATAGCTGGGTATGCTCGCTATTTCTAGAGTTTGCACTGTGTACACTACAAGCGCCCACACTGTTCCCATAGATGCTGGAGTTCGCTGGCGCTAAACCTTGTTCTACCTCCGCCCAATTATATGCTATTCGAGGCAGACTTACTTCTACTCCTGTGAATTCTCTTGGGAGTATTTTCTTTTGGAATCTGGCCGCACACTCGAGCCCTCTAGTAAATAGAATGCGGGAGTGTAAGGATGACCTCATGGAAACCTATGTTCACCCGATTAGTCAGAAGAATTTGTCGAGGCCATTGCTAGAACCCGAACTAAGGGAATGGGCTTTATCCATCCGGCCGATCGTATTGATCTTTAGGAAGGGTAACACAATGTACCTGGAACCCAATTATCTCTTTTGCTTTGGCCGTAACTTTGGGTATGACCAGCACATACCCGTAGATGCTGCCCAGTTTCATTTGTCGACTCGGGTGCTGTAGGGTGGGCTTACAGTAGAGCATGCTCGTAGCTGGTGGGACTTCTTCCACCGACAAGATAATTCAGGTTTCCGAGTGTCGATGCCCGGGCGTTTCCCACATGTGACCCCGAAATATGTAAAGTGGTGGAACGCCCGTACTGGGTTTTATAAAACTATCAAGGTGGACTATTGGGATGCAACTGAGCAGAAATTCTTGCAAAAATAGAAGATAGCTATCTTCGATATTGATACAGACCACCTCCTGCGGTTGAAGTACAACTCACGCAAGGAGGTAGAGGCATCCATGACCGACTGCAAGTCGGTGAAGAAGCTTAAACCCAAATCCAGTGTTGACTTGCTAGAGATTTCAGTGGACAATTTTATGAAGTCCCTTCAACACTTAAGCCGGGTGGGGTCGGCCCGATTGGATTTAACAAATTTCCCCTTCTCTGTTGAGGAGAGCATAGCTCCCTCCCGGATTTGGCACTGTGAAACAGATCCTTCCCATCCATTTCGGACGTTCATAAGGAAGGAAGAGAGAGAGCCCAGGTACTACAGGAAAACCACTTGGCTCTTCGTTCTTCTCCAACTTCATGGGTTTACTGCCGAGGAACGGGCCAAAGCTATTCTTGATCGCACCCTGAACGTGTCATTTCATTATGAAGATGGATGGGGAATAGACCATCTGAATATCTTTGCTTGTCGGCCCGTAACCATCTTGATCTAGCTAACTTGGCAGACCGATGTTTGAAGATCGGAGATATATGCTGGCTGGTTAAGGAGGCCGCTTCGAGAGATAAAGAGGCATCTCTTACTTATTGGTCACTTTTTCGTTTATACCAAGGGTCAGTAGGTATGTTGCTTCTCATCCTTCTGGTTTACCTCCAGCTTCATTAGCTGAGAATGATGGCTTCTGGTGTTCTTCATCTATAATATTCACCACTTTCCTTCCTCTTTTGTGCAGATAGACCAACTGGTCAGAAAATTAATAATTACCATAGGCTGTTGTCATTGGCGTGTAACCCAGATTATTTTGCTGAGCTAGCACTAGTACCAACGACTATTCCACTGCCAACAAGAAGGAGACGTGCTCGAGCTCATTCGCCGGTAAAAGAGGTGATTTCTCAGGCCAGGGCAGGTCTGAAGAGAGTAGCAAAGAAAAGACACACTAAAGCGAGAGATCATCCCCCTGCTATTGCCCCTGTGATCCCTTCATTTGAAGAGTTTAATGCTTCTAGGGCTTCCCCACGCTCTCCTTCTGGTAACATTCTAGGCTTGTTACAACCTAGTTGTATATAAGGAAAAATGGCTATTAATTCAACCACCTTCTTGGATCTTTCTAGGCAACGTCCCGGAGCCTTCTCCGGTCGGTATCCCCGGGGTGGGGGCGGCCGAGCCCTCTGCAATGGAGCCAGCCAAGGATAGCACCACTCTGCCCTCTCCAACAAAGGAAGGTAAAGGTGTCACTCCTTAAATATTTTGAATGCATCAGCTTGCTTATTTAACTGATTTTCTTGATATAGCACATGTGATTGAACCCGAAGTCACACCAGCAGCCTTTCCTGCACCACGTGCGGCTCCGCGCATTATTTTACGGTAATGAGGTCCACAAAGTCCACGCGGGTAGAAGAAACGGCAACGGCAAAGCTCCGGAGGGTCATTCACTTAAAAGCTCCCAAAGAATATGTTTCTATAGAGTCATCATCGAGTGAAGCGACAGATGACGATGACTCTTCAGGGACTGAGTCCATTGAGAGGGGAGAAATTGGAGAGCAAAGAGCTGAGGAGGCCGAATTGCAAGAACAGGCCGTTGACACATCAGAATTTTCGGAGCAAAGAGTGGATATGTCTGGATTTGAAGAGCCACATATTGACATATCCAGACCAGAGGAACAGAGGGTTGATGCGCCTGGATTTGAGGATCAAGCAGCGGACACGGTAAACGTGACCGGTCTTCAGGAGCGAGCAACTAGCGTGATCGAGCCCCACGATCAGGCCATGGATATGGCAGTTCATATGGCCCATGAGGAGAGTTATGGGGCTATTGAAGTAACCTTTGACTCCCTAGACATCGACGGTACCTTGCGGGAAGACGGGTTATTCGATGATGTACTAATTTCTGGCCCACCATCGACCCTTTCAGCTGCTTCTTCCAGCGTAAGCTTGTTTGAACTGGATGTAGGTGCTGATTCCATGCGGATTACTTTAATTGCCTATGCTTTAACATCAATGATTAATCTTGCTTTATCTGGATAGGTGTTTCTTGCACTTGGGGAAGCTCCCCCTTTTCAGGCTTCTGCTCCTGTCTTTGGACCTCCAGCCTTCAAGGGCCCTATGCCTGCACGTAGCATGATGCCAATAAGGAGAATGGAGACAATGGCTCTGTAGAAACCTGATAAATAAAGATGAGAAATAAAATTTTTAATTTTATTCTATAATTAAAATTTTCATGAAATAGTTAGATTACATTTTTACTATAAGAAATAAACTAGTTAAATGAATTTACTTGAAGTAAATAGAGATTAAATGCTTTAACCCTTAGATAAATCACATAGGAAGCCCAATAAAAGTCTATATAATGGGCTAGGATTTTAATTGGCCCATTAGATAATCCATAATGGGTGGGATTAATGGATTAAAAGATATATTAAAGAATAATTAGACCAAAATTCGTAACACATGTTTAATATGGCATTTAAGGGATTAAAATAACCCCATTTCTAGAAGATTGACTCAAAAATCAACTCCCACCTACCATTCCACTTTAGACCAGTTGAAATTACATTGTTTTCACATCTATTCACACCAAAAATGGGCTAGATTAGGAAGAAAAAATGATTTTTTTCTTCTAAATTCGGACTTAATGGGTTAGGTAAAATTAGGTGAGGAATCTTGACAAAATTGACCATGTTTTGGCAATAAATAGAATCTCAATCAACCCACAAATCATCCCTGGAGGCCTAAGCTATGCTAGTTTGAAGATTGAAGGAGATTTGAAGGAAGATTTGGGAGAAATCAAGGGTTTCATCTTATTTGGGAATTTTTCTTACCTCTTCTTTAGATCCGTAAAAAGGTAGGTATCTCTCAGGCTAAATTCTAATTAAAGCATGCTAGATTGTTCCTTTTTCAATGTTCTTTCCATTGATACCTTATTCACTAAATTTCATTGAGAAATGAGTGAGTTATTGCCATTTTAGTGAAGAAAATCGTATGTTGTAGAAAAAGTGTCGACCCCTTAGTGAAAAGTGTCGACCTCCCGGGTCGACACTTTTTCACGTCTGACAAGTGTCGACCTACCAGGTCGACACTGCCGTTAATTCAACTCATAACTCAACCCCACATCATATGTCCCTTAGGTTCTGACCCAAGGGTGAGCTCTCCAACATATAAAGTCATGAAAGTTTTCAAAACTTCCAATGTGGGACTAAAGATTAGTCACTATACAATATGGATTATAACATTTGAAAATCCACGTTAATCGTATACTTTTAAGTCACCAAAGGTAAGGAAAGACAATATTAGCATGTTTTAATTCTTACAGCATGTTAAAAATTATTTTTTTTAGAATAAAATTATTTTTAGCATGTAAAAATCTATTTTTAACCATATTAGTAAATTAATGCATGAAAAATATTTCCAGCATGCTAAAAATGACTTCCAACATGATAAAATTATTTTATACATACTGAGATATAAAAAATATTTTCAGCATGTTAAAATCTATTTAAACTATTTTTTTGTGCATGCTAAACCTAATTTTTCCTATTAAATAATTAGTAAATTGATGCATGAAAATTACTTCCAGCATGTTAAAATTAGTTCCAACATGATAAAATTATCTCTAACATGTTAGAATTATTTTTATCATGTTAGAATTATTTTCAGTATATTAAAACTATTTTTCAGCATGATAATTCTATTTTTCTATCAAATAATTAGTAAATAAATACAAAAAAATAATTTTTAAACATGATAAAATTTATGTTGTTATCAGAAAATTTCTGTAATTAGCATGGTAAACTTATCTTTATCATCTTATCAGTAAATCAATGTGTGAGAATTATTTTAGTATGTTAAGTATTAATTTTAACATGTTAAAAATTAATTTTCAACATGTTAAAAATTAAATCTAGCATGAAAAATTTATTTTTTATCATCTTATCAGTAAAGTAACATATGAAAATCATTTTCAGCATGTAAAAGTTATTTTCAGCAAGTTAGAATTATTTTCGGCATAAAAATCTATTTTCATAATAAAATTTTGATTTTATAATAATAAATCACCGTTTTGGCTAAACTAATGCATCTCTAATGTACAAAAACTTCCTGAAAACATGTCTAAATACTTGTAAACCAAATGCACATAAAATTAAACCATGGAGTTAATTAATTCTATCAAACTCCCATTATTTAAATTTTCTCCCTAATTACCGTTCATTCTTGAATTCCATGACTTAATGTCGTTAAACATGATGCCTTAAAATTTTTATTCACTCCTCTTGCTACTTCTGAGATTTTTTCTAGATCTGTACTTTTTGCAAATGAGCTTATTCTTGAAATTCATTGGCCATAGTGTTAAGTGGATGTCTAAACATTACTTGGGATCTTTTGATCCAATGACCCAATGCTTGGCATTAATGGGGCCCGATCTGGTCCTGGGAGGAGCGCCCGAAAGTACTTGTGCCCATGGGAGTTGATTGACCACGGTGTGACATTACACCGAAGTGCATGACTTGCTAGATTATTTATGACATTCCACACTTCGTTATTGTACTTGTTTACTTGTTACTTGAAATTGATTGAAATTACATGATATATTTGACTTGCATGAAATGGTCAAATTCTTTCACGATATTCTTTACATGTTCAATATTCAATACTTGAAATTATCTTGGAACCTTGCTATCATGTTATTACTTGAAATTCCGTATACAATTTCATACTTGCTATTCATGATCTTAAACACTTCCCGATTTATTTGGAAAAATATCCAAAATGATAAATACTTAAATATTGCCTGATTATAGAGATATAAAATCCTACTGAGCTTTTAGCTCACCCTACGTTTTTGGTTAATTGTTGCAGGAAATGAAATTGAACAAGGGAATGGACAAGAGTGAAAGAGTATTTTTCTTTTCCCTAGGATTTGTGTAGGTCATTAGTGTTTTTACAAGAATGATGTATTTTGGATTTGAAGATTGTAATTTCCTTTATGGCTTATCAATTAGTGTTGTAAACTTCATTTTGATGGAATAAAAGTATCATGTCCCATTCATTTCTGACTTTAGAAATGAAATTGTGCATGCTCTGATCGACACGCTTGTTTACGACTCGCTCACGCCCTCGATATTCCGCGTCGGGGCGTGACATGCTCCATTGTTTACTTTGAGGCCTCTGCCGTCTAGACTACCCTCATTGGTACATCCATTGCCCCGGCGTCTAGCCACGCCGATGGACACGCAAATCTTTGGGGACCTTTTGGGGCGAGTCCTGCCGCCCCCGTTAATCGAGGAGACACCTCAAGAGGCGAGTCAACAAGGGGAGGCTTCTACCTCAACCTTTGTGGCCACTTCTGCACTGGGGGTCTCTGCCTCGGCTTCGGCGGCACTTGAAATGGCACCAAGATCAAGCTCGCTGGTGACGGGAGAGCGGGAGGCTTCCCCCAAAATTGAGGCACCGAGCTGATCCGCGGTGATGTTGAGATTTCCTTTCCTTCGGCACCTTCAACTGGTCTCTCATGTTCAGATTTCCCGGTGACACAAAATTTGGCCGTGCTGTGATCAATGGTGTCTTCCGATGTCAGGCTGACATACCGAAATCTGAAGGCCGTAATTGAAAAATTGATGGAGGCACTTCAAATGATGGGTTGTCCACTAGAAGAGTGGTCCCAACATGTTATCTTGCTTCTAAAGTACGTCAACCGTCGTGAATTTCTTGGAAATCAACTCCCTGGATAATTTACTACCATTCCCATGCAAATGGATGATTATCAGCGGGCTTTAAGGTCTCAAGCAGAGGGGTTGGAGTAGCAGCGAAAGGTTGTGGATGATTGCCACAGCCGTGCTTCCCTCGTAATAGCCAGGATAGAAAAACTTCAATATGAACTTGTCTTGGCCCGAGCTGAGGTTGAAACTCTTGAGACGACCGAAGCCGAAGCTGTTGAGCAGGTCTCCGTGACTAAAGGGAGAGTGGCATCTTTGAGGGCAGAGGTAACTCACCTTCAGGAGCAAGAAGATCAGTTGATTGAAATGATGCACTTTCCTTTCATAGGGATCTTACCTCTCGATGAGATCTTTCAAGGGTTGGACTGAGCCTTAAACTCCTTTGATGTACCCCTTTTCCCCCTTTTTTTAATCTTTTTGTATGGCGGGGGTAATGCCCTTGAAGCATTTGTACGAGAAACTTTTGCCAGAAATAGAATTTCAGCTTCCTTTCTTCTTTGCACAGACTTGAATGCTTTAATTTCTTTCATTTGTCATGGTCTCTGGATTGGAATGGCAGGAGACGAGTTCATTTGGCGGCTTACCGATAGGAGTTTTCCCTTTGATGGGCATATAGAGAGACTTGAGTGACCATGTGGGAGAATGCTCGCCCCTTCAAGGAAGGGACGAGGGGATCATTCCACCATATAGATCACACGAGTTATCATGGGATGGCACCTTGGTAGGACAAGAAAGATATTCATTGGCTTAAACAGAGAGTTTGAACCAAAGGTTTAAAGAGATCCATGTGGGATAGATGATGGAGGCATCACCCACGATTCCCTCTGGCTTGGTTCTTCACTTCACCTGGGTGATGTGTAAGCTCAGGTAAGACTCCAGGAGGGCCCACTGCTACATTTTGAGTCTTTCATATTAGTCAGTTTGATGTATTTTCCCTTTTATTTGAGTCATTTCCCTATGTTGCGATTCATTTTCCTATGTTTTGAGTCATTTCCCCCTAGGCTTGCTTCTTAGATCATTTTGGTCATTCTATGTAAAGCCAGGGGCAGTTCAGTCATGTAAAAGGTTGGGTCACTATAAATAGGACCCCAACCCCCCTTGTGAAAGCTAATGAGAAATTGCATAATTTGAATCTCCACAAAATTTGAGTGTTCTTGGGTGAGAAGCCCTCTCTCTCCCCTCTCCTTCTCTCTCTAGGGGGCGAACCCCTCTCTCTCTCCTCTCCCCTCTCTCTCTAATTCGCACCCCTCTCTCTCCTCCCCCCTTGCCACCTCTGCCCTCCACATCAGCCCCAACCTTTCCCCTTCCCCCAGTCCCATCAATTCCTCCATTACACTCACCAAGCCCCAAGCACCTCCCACCATTCCAAAGCAACCTTTCCTATTCCCAAGCACCCTCTCCTCTCCCCCAAGCACCCTTTCCACTACCCCAAACACCCCTTCACCTTCCCAAGGGAGATTTGAATCTCCCTCTCTTGCTGGTTGCGCACCCCCCCATACCCTTCCACTCTCCCCTTAGCCTTGGCTGACCACCACTCCTCCCCTCCCTCTCCTCTTATCACTTGGTCGCCCACCATCAGCCCCCCCATTCCCAACACAGCCAAGCCCTACTCCGCCCCTCCCTTACCCTCCACTCACCACCATCGACCCCCACACCCTCCACTCTCCCTTCCCACAGCCACCAATAGCCACCCCTTGCAAATTTCTTCCCCTTCCCCACCCCCACATACACCCTATTTCATCATTCAGTTTTCAGGTTGCTGGGAGCTGAAGACCCGCTGGTTTCAGAGTCTTCTCCGTCACAACCTCTAATTTATTGGAGGCACACCATATAGTCCTGGAAATCCCTTAAAGTAAGATTTTTAGGTGAGGCAAGTTCAGCGCTGTCCAGGAGGATCGTTCTCGTCAGGCTGCGCTTCTGGCACCAGGGTGGAGATCAGAGCCCTAGTGCAGAAGCTCCTGCGGCCACACCCCTAATCCCCTTTGTGCGCCAGTTGACCGGGGCGAGATACTACCAGTTCTCTGCCCAACGCAGCAAGCGGAGCACCATTCGGAGTTCAGAGCTCCCCGTTCCATTGGATTTCCCCCGGGTGCACAGGTATGTCATGTCAGGGCCTGAACAGACCCCCCTTCACTCTACCGGCTCTATCTCCCTGCTCCGACCTTCTATGGTGGCCTCTTTGGTTGCTTCTTGAAGAGGACCCTCCCACGGTCGTGTCGATATAAGCTGCGTCGCCTTTGGTGCTCAGATGTGCTCAGAGCAAGGACATCTTCCAGCACCTTTGATTCTGGAACAGGCAGAAACTGAACCGAGGAGCCCGGCTCACGATCCTTCCTCGGCCTCCGACGACCACAATAAATTCCCCAAAAATTCTGGTGTCTTCCTGGGCCAACCCAGGAAGTTTTGGTGCTAGTCTCGCCCTCTTGTAAAGTCGGACGTGTCCATGGCGGTGTCAACAGCGATTCCCCATCCTGCCAAATCTGAGCGGACATAACTTAAGGTTTTAGTCTATTTTTATATCCCCCACCCTGCCTGGCCGGCTTAAAGCCGCTCCCTGCGAAATATAGTGTTTGTCTGTAACCCTACATTTATCCACCCCTAGTCCAACCCTCCTACGTGAGGAGTAGTGCATGTAATCATTTAAATAGGGAGAAGCTTCACCAATGTAGTGTGCGGGGAACCCACACTTCCCCGCTCGCCCACGTCTCTGGCCGGGGTCGATTTCTTCAAACTGGCCAGGTAATCACTCATCCCTTGCTCATATTTTAGTGCTTGTTATCCGTCAACACTCCGCTGGAGTGTAAGAGAGCGCCCGGTCGTAAAAGCACCCTTGCTTTCGAGTTACCATCGTTGAGCAAGAGAGTGATCCGAGCCCCTTGTGGCACTCGGTCAGCCCATCAATTCGAGCTTTCATATCTTTGGGGGGGGGGAACTATCATAGCCTTGCTGACCCTCCACCAGCAAGGGTCTAGTCCCACCATCCTCGACTCGGCATCATTGAGTCACCCTTGGGTTGAGCGTGCGCACCGGTAAGCGACGTCTACGATAATCTCTAATTTTGTGAATTGTGCTTGCGTTGGATAAGTCCAAGGGATCTTTGTCTAGTTGCTGCCACCCCCAAAGTGGTATCACATCAATTGGTATCAGAGCAAGTCTTTGACTTGTCTCTGCAAGTCTAAGTCATAGGGCCATTGCATAGGTCCCATCCGTGCATTGTAATTTTCCCCAAAATCTGTGCATGTCCACCCGTAGAGGAACCATATACCGATCCGACCCATCATCCTCGATTCCCCCCATGGATCCCAATTCCCAAAATGGTCAAAATGCTCCTAGGGAGGAACCCCAAGGCCAAATGGACTGGGTAGATGCCGCCCTCGCCACCATTCTTGGCCAACTTGAGTCCCTTTCCACTCGGCTTACTCAGTTAGAGGAGAATGACCTCCCACAAAGAAACAATGGCCAAAGAGCTCGTCCCCCACAAGCTGACCCTTACCTTGAGGATTCGGATGTTGATCTGTACCATGACCATGAGAGGCCTCGCCACCATCGGCATAATGAAAGGCGTCCCCGGGACGACCAAGATGACCATTTCCTAAGGATGATTAAGGTAGAAGCCCCAAACTTTGACAGGTCCCATGACCCGAGTGTCTACTTAGAATGGGAGACCACCATGGACTAGTACTTTGAATGGTACCCTATATCCGACCAAAGAAGGTTGAGATTGGCCAAAATGCACCTCATAAGATTGGCCAAGACTTATTGGATAAACCAGGAGGGATTAAGAAGGGTTAGGCGGGAAGAGCCCATTGACACTTGGGAAGGTATGAAAAATCAACATAGGAATAAGTACTTACCCCTATCCTATCACCAAATCCTCTTAGATGAGTGGCAAAGCCTTACCCAAGAAGGGAAAACCGTGGTTGAGTACATTGAGAAATTTGACTCCTATCTTCTGAAGTGTGGAGTCCATGAGGATCAAGCTGTCACCCTATCCCGATTTAGAAATGGGCTCCAAAACCACATCAAGAGAGAACTCTTTATGAGAGACATTGATAACCTTGAACAAGCCTACCAAATAGCAAGAGATGCTGAGAGATTCTCTAGGATTCATAGGTTCACTACTCCCCGTCTGGCTGATCCCAAGAACAAGGGACCCCGAGCCAACCCGACCCCTTCCATAAAGGTCCCTAGCCCAAGTGGGAATGCCCCTTTTCGGCCTTAAAACCCCCCTCCTGTTATCATTCCCACAAAGGCCGCCCCTAGCCATCCTCCTCCCCGAAAAGAGGAGAGTTCCAAAGGCCCAAACATAGGAGGGACAACCCCAGGCAGCGGTAAACAACAATGCTTTAGGTGCCAAGGTTTTGGACACCTCGCCGGGCAATGTCCATCAAGAGGTTACCTAGCCTACTCGTCGAAGAAGAACCCATCCCCCCCCAAGGGGAACTTGAAAGTTCGGTTGAAGTCTATGAGGCTGCATTAGATTGGGAAGACGAGTACGAGGGTCAATATCTTGTGTCGAGCATAGACTACATCCACCTTCTACCGACTCCCACTTAGGTGTGATTAGATGCACCCTCACCAAACCCCAAGAAGAGGATTGGCGTCGAACCTTCATTTCTCACACCTATATCAAGATAGGGAGCCATGTGAGAAAATTGATCCTTGACAATGGGAGTTGTGTCAACGCCGTGTCTCCCGACACCGTTATGCTCCTTGGGCTTACCATCATACCCCACCCCATCCCATACCGGGTCTCTTGGATTAACAACAACTCCATCCCGGTCAACACTCGCTGTATTGTACCTATCACCTTCTCATCCTATCAGGGTCAAGTGTGGTGCGATATTATCCTCATGGAAGTAGGAAGCATCCTACTAGGGAGGCCTTGGATTTATGACGTTCATGCCACCATCTCGGGAAGGCCAAACACATGCACCTTTGAGCATGAGGGCAAAACTATCTGTCTTAACCCCTCCCCACCTCGTCCCTTGTCTAGGAAGGACCCACCCTCTCAAGGGCTTCTCCCCAACCCACACCAAAATTCGGGGAACTCCACCCCACCAACCCAACCAATTCCCCCAAAGTCCAACCAAGCTAAGCCCTCGGGGGTAACCAAGGGTCTTCACCTCATCACCAAAAGAGAGCTTGAAGAGGAAATAGCTCAAGGGACACCATTGTGTGCGATAGTCATTTGCTTAGGGGAACCCACTCCATCCAACCCCCATCTTGTAGAAATCCAAACTCTCCTATAAGAATTTCATGATGTGTTCCCCGAAGAGCTCCCAGATCAACTTCTTCCCATGCGTGATGTTCAACACGCGATCGATCTAGTTCCGGGAGCCACCCTCCCAAACCTCCCTCACTACCACCTCAACCCTACTAAACATGCTGAATTAAGAAGGCAAGTTGAGAAGCTTATTAGGAAAGGATTTCTCCATCTTAGCAAAAGTCCATGTGCCGTCCCGACCCTTCTCACATCCAAAAAGGATGGGACATGGCGGATGTGTGTAGATAGCCGAGCCATTAATAAGATCACAGTCAAGTATAGGTTCCTCATACCTAGACTTGATGACATGCTTGATATGCTAGCTGGAGTCACCATTTTCTCAAAAATCGACCTCAAGAGTGGCTATCACCAGGTTAGAATTAGGCCAGGAGATGAGTGAAAAACGGCCTTTAAAATCAAAGACGGCCTTTATAAATGGCTAGTCATGCTTTTGGGCTTTCAAATGCCCCGAGTACTTTCATGCGTCTTATGACGGAGGTCCTTCGACCTTACATTGGAAACTTCCTTGTAGTCTATTTCGATGACATCCTTATCTACAGCCAATCCAAAGAAACTCACCTGGATCACCTTAGACAAGTGTGCACCACCCTTCGGCGTGAAAGCCTATTTCCCAACCTAGGCAAGTGCCACTTCATGACTAAAACCATTTCCTTTCTAGGATTTATGGTTTCCACCAAGGGCATTTCCATGGACCCAGAGAAGGTCCAAGCTATACTAGACTGGCCTGAACCCCACACCCTCCATGAGGTCCGAAGCTTCCACGGGTTGGCCATATTCTATAGAAGGTTCATTCGGGGATTCAACACTATCACTGCCCCCATCACTGATTACCTCAAAAAGGGAACCTTTGTTTGGACCAAATCAGCCTCCAAAGCCTTTTCAGAACTAAAAGAGAAGATGACCCAAGCCCCTGTCTTATGCCTCCCTGACTTTTCCAAGATTTTCGAAGTCACATGTGATGCATCAGGGGTAGGTATTGGTGGGATCCTCAGCCAGGAAGGGCACCTAGTGGCCTTCTTTAGTGAGAAGCTATGTGATGTCAGGATGAGATATTCCACTTATGACAAAGAATTTTACGCTATGGTTCAGTCCCTTAGGCACTGGAGGCATTACCTGTTGCCAAAAGAATTTGTCATCTTTTTAGATCATGAGGCCTTAAAATACCTCAACTCCTAGTAAAAGCTGAATGCCCGACATGCCCGCTGGGTAGAGTACCCCCGATCTTACACTTTTGTGATCAAACATAAGGCTGGGAGTGAGATTCGGGCAGCAGATGCGCTTAGTAGGATGATATCATTACTGTCCACGGTCAAAGTGGAAGTCATCGGGTTTGAGAGAATCAAGAATGAATACTCTGACTGCCTTGACTTTGGGCGCGTCTATACCACCTTGACCACCCAATCCCAACGGGAATATGAGGACTTCATCCTAGAGGATGGGTTTCTTTTCAAGGGAGCCAAACTTTGCATACCCCGAACCTCCCTCTGTGACTTCTTAGTATGGGAATTACATGCTGGAGGCCTAGCTGGCCATTTTGGAGTGCATAAAACCATATCTTTGGTTGAGGGATAATTTTATTGGCCAAGTCTCAAAAGGGATGTGGCCAAAATAGTGGGTCAATGCCGCACATGCACTTCGGCAAAACAGGTGAAACAAAACACCGGCCTTTATACCCCTCTTCCCATCCCCGATCGTCCATGGCAAGACTTAAGCATGGACTTCGTTCTAGGCCTACCGAGAACCCAAAGGAAACATGATTCAATCTTTGTAGTGGTTGACAGATTTTCAAAAATGGCCCACTTCATCCCATGCTCCAAAACCTCAGATGCTTTCCACATAGCCCGACTATTCTTTGATGAGGTGGTTCACCTCCATGGGTTGCCCAAAACCATAGTCTCTGACAGAGGTGTTAAGTTCACCAGCTACTTCTGGAAGACTCTTTGGCACTTGATGGGTACCCTCCTTAAATTTTCCACGGCCTATCATCCTCAAACTGATGGCCAAACAGAGGTTGTCAACCGTAGTCTTGGGAATCTCCTTCGGTGCCTTGTTGAAGACCATTTAAGGAATTGGGATCTCCTTCTACCCCAGGCTGAGTTTGCATACAACAATTCTGTTAAAAAGTCTATAGGGATGACTCCGTTCGAAGTTGTGCATGGGTACACACCTAGAAAGCCATCTGACCTCATTCCTCTACCCCAACATGCTAGAATGTCTGTCTCAGCTGAGTCATTTGCCCAACATATAAAAGAGTTGCATGAAGACATACGCAAGCACATCAGCAAGAACAATGAGATTTACAAAAGACAGGCCGACTCTCACCGACATCACCAAGAATTCCATGTGGGTGATTTTGTGATGGTGAGGACTGAGAGGCTCTCCCCGGGAGCTGTCTCGAAACTAAGGCCTCGTGGGGCTAGTCCCTTCCAGATTCTGAGATGCATTGGCACAAATGCTTATGAGTTAGACCTTCCCGAGGATTACGGAGTAAGTCTCACATTTAATGTGGCTGACCTAGTGCCATACAGGGGCCCCACAGTGGTACCCAGTGAAGATATTGAGCCCGTTCCCTCCTTTGAGAGAGCACCCACCCTTGAGGGAAAGCCACCAACCAGGAGAGACCAGCGTGAGCAGGTTGAGCGGATATTGGATGAACATGTCACTACCACCAGGAGCAATGCTTATGAGCGCTACCTCATTAGGTGGAAGGGACGGCCTCCCTCAGAGGCTTCGTGGGTGAGTAGGGAGGATCTCTAGCAGCTAGACCCTGACCTTCTCGAGCAGTATCACAGCAGGATGGACCCCTACTCGACGGAGTCGAGCTCTTCGCAGCCCAGGGGATTTGATGGAGGCATCACCCACGATTCCCTCTGGCTTGGTTCTTCACTTCACCCGGGCGATGTGTAAGCTCGGGTAAGACTCCAGGAGGGCCCACTGCTACATTTTGAGTCTTTCATATTAGTCAGTTTGATGTATTTTCCCTTTTATTTGAGTCATTTCCCTATGTTGTGAGTCATTTTCCTATGTTTTGAGTCATTCCCCCCTAGGCTTGCTTCTTGGATCATTTTGGTCATTCTATGTAAAGCCAGGGGCAGTTCAGTCATGTAAAAGGTTGGGCCACTATAAATAGGACCCCAACCCCCCCTTGTGAAAGCTAATGAGAAATTGCATATTTTGAATCTCCACAATATTTGAGTGTTCTTGGGTTAGAATCCCTCTCTCTCCCCTCTCCTTCTCTCTCTAGGGGGCGAACCCCTCTCTCTCTCTCCTCTCCCCTCTCTCTCTAATTCGCACCCCTCTCTCTCCTCCCCGTTGCCACCTCAGCCCTCCACATCAGCCCCAACCTTTCACCTTCCCCAAGTCCCATCAATTCCTCCATTACTCTCACTAATCCCCAAGCACCTCCCACCATTCCAAAGCAACTTTCCAATTCCCAAGCACCCTCTCCTCTCCCCCAAGCACTATTTCCACTACCCCAAACACCCCTTCACCTTCCCAAGGGAGATTTGAATCTCCTTCCCTTGCTGGTTGCGCACCCCCTCCATCCCCTTCCACTCCCCTCTTAGCCATGGCCGACCACCACTCCTCCCCTCCCTCTCCTCTTATCACTTGGTCACCCACCATTAGCCCCCCCATTCCCAACACTGCCAAGCCCTGCTCTGCCCCTCCCTTGCCCTCCACTCACCACCATCGACCCCACACCCTCCACTCTCCCTTCCCACAGCCACCAATAGCCACCACTTGCAAATTTCTTCCCCTTCCCCACCCCCACATACACCCTATTTCATCATTTAGTTTTCAAGTTGCTAGGAGCTGAAGACCCGCTAGTTTCAGAGTCTGCTCCGTCACCACCTCTAAATTCCTGGAAGCACACCATATACTTCTGGAAAGCCGTTCATGTGAGCTTCATAGGAGAGGCAATCCCATCTCAATCTGAGTTCAGAGCTGTCCAGGAGGATCGTTCTCGTCAGGCTGCGCTTCCGGCACCCGGGTGGAGATCAGAGCCCTAATGCAGAAGCTCTTGTTGCCACACCCCTATTCCCCTTTGTCTGCCAGTTGATCGGGGTGAGATACTACTAGTCCTCTGCCCAACGCAGCAAGCGAAGCACCATTCGGAGTTCAGAGCACCCCATTCCAGTGGATTTCCCCCGGGTGTGCAGGTCTATCATGTCAGGGCCTGAACAGACCCCCCTTCACTCTACCGGCTCTATCTCCCTGCTCCGACCTCCTCTGGTGGCCTCTCTGGTTGCTGCTTGAAGATGACCCTCCCACGGTCGTGTCAATATAAGTTGTGTCACCTTTGAATCTCGGAGGTTCTCGGAGCAAGGACATCCTCCAGCACCTTCGATTCTAGAACAGGCAGAAGCTGAACCGAGGAGCCCGGCTCACGATCCTTCCTCGGCCTCCGACGACCATGATAAATTCCTTAAAAATTCCGGTGTCTTCCTGGGCCAACCCAGGAAGTTTTTGTGCTGGTCTCGCCCTCTTGTGTAGTCGGACGGGTCCGTGGTGGCGTCAACAGCGACTCCCTATCCTGCCAAATCTGAGCGGACAGAACTACGTGTTTTAGTCTATTTTTACATGCCCCACCCCGCCTGGCTGGCTTAAAGCCCCTCCCTGCGGGAGGTAGTGTTTGTTTATAACCCTACATCTCCCCACCCCTAGTCTAACCCTCCTGCGTGAGGAGTTGTGCATGTAATTATTTAAACAGGGAGAAGCTTCACCGACGTAGTGTGCGGGGAACCCACACTTCCCCGCTCGCCCACGTCTCCGACCGGGGTCGGTTTCTTCAAACCGGCCAAGTAATCACTCAGCCCTTGCTCATATTTTAGTGCTTGTTCACTTAATATCCGGCAACGCTCCGCTGGAGTGTAAGAGAGTGCCTGGTCCTAAAAGCACCCTTGCTTTCGAGTGACCACCGTGGAGCAAGAGAGTGATCCGAGCCCCTTGTGGCACTCGGTCAGCCCATCAATTCAGGCTTCCATATCTTTGGGGGGGGAACTATCATAGCCTTGCTGACCCTCCACCAGCAAGGGTCTAGTCCCACCATCCTCGACTCGGCATCATCGAGTCACCCTTGGGTTGAGCGTGCGCACCGGTGAGCAATTGTCTACAATAATCTCTAATTTTGTGAATTGTGCTTGCGTTGGATAAGTCTGAGGGATCTTTGTCTAGTTGCTGTCACCCCCAAGGTGGTATCACATCAATAGATAAGTGGGTAGTCTATTTAGTTGGCTTAGACGGAAGGTCTAAACCGAAGGTTCGCAGTACCCCGAGGGGAACTGGCAAGAAGGTTGTTCCCCGGCTCAAATGAGGAGTCTGTGCCAAAGTCTGGTAGTGGCCCAACCGGCCAAGAGTATGATTGCTTGTTTATTGGCTGAGGGGAAAAGTCTCAAGCCAAAGATTTTGTAGTGGTCCTACAGACAGAAGGTTAGTATTGACCAAAGGGGAATCAGTCATCCTTTTCTTTTCTTTCTCTTTTCTTTTCTTCCTCTCTTCCTTTTCTTTTTTTTATTTTAAATATCATTACTGACCCAAGCGCCCTTTCGGGTTTTCGCCAGAGCCAGCCCCTTCTAGCTTTTGCCCACGCGCCCTTTCGGGTTTTCACGTGGCAGGGTACCCGATTTTACCTGCAGCGCCCTTTCGGGTGTTCGCCACAGTTGGGTTACATCCATTTTTTTCACTTGTGCAGGATAGCTGAGCAAGTCCGGCGGGGGCACCTCTATTTTAAACCCCATTTTTTCTTTTTTTCTTTTTTTGGCATGTGTATCAGTCCTTAGCTAAGTGTTTGACAATGGTTTGATTTGATCGTCGACACCGGGCTAGTGTCAAGGCAGAGGGATTTATTTGATGATCCTAGACAAAAAGTCTGGATCGAGGGTTGTGTTTGTCAATGTCGACAAAGCGTCTGAGGGTGACGTGGTTTGTTTATTTATTCATCGGCATTGGTTAAACGCCGAAGCAAAGATAGGCCTAATCGTTAATGAGGATGAAAGGTCCAAGTCAACGGTATGTTCACTGATCTCGCCAATGATGACGAGGATCGATGTTGATTTGTTCATCGGCATTGGTTAAATGCCGAAGCAAAGAGAGGCTTAATCGTTAACGAGGATGAAAGGTCCAGGTCAACCGTATGTTCACCGACCTCGCCGATGATGACAGGCATCGATGTTGGTTTATTCATCGGCATTGGTTAAATGCTGAAGCAAAGATAGGTTTAATCGTTGACGAGGATGTAAGGTCCAGGTCAATGGTATGTTCACCGACCTCGCTGATGATGATGGGGATCGATGTTGTTTTATTCATCGGCATTGGTTAAATGCCGTAGTAAAGATAAGTTTAATCGTTGATGAGAATGAAAGGTCCAGGTCAATGGTATATTCACCGATTCCGCCGATGATAATGAAAATCAATGTTGGTTTGTTCATCGGCATTGGTTAAATGCCGAAGCAAAGAGAGGTTTAATCATTAACGAGGACGATAGGTCCAGGTTAACGATATATTCCCCGATTCCGCCGATGATGACAAAAATCGATGTTGGTTTGTTCATCGACATTGGTTAAATGCCGAAGCAAAGAGAGATTTAATCGTTAACGAGGAGGAAAGGTCCAGGTCAACGGTATGTTCATTGATTCCGCCGATGATGGCGAAAATCAATGTTGGTTTGTTCATCGGCATTGGTTAAATGCCGAAGCAACGAGAGGTTTAATCGTTAATGAGGACAGAAGGTCCAAGTCAACGGTATATTCATCGATCTCGTCGATGATGATGAAGATCGATGTTGGTTTGTTCATCGGCATTGGTTAAATGCCGAAGCAAAGATAGGTTTAATCGTTCACGAGGATGAGAGGTCCAGGTCAACGGTATATTCACCGATTCCGCCGATGATGATGAAAATTGATGTTGGTTTATTCATCGGCATTTGTTAAATGCCGCAGCAAGGGGAGTTCTTTGTAGTAGCATAAGCGTAAGGCTTATGCTGGAAGGTTCGTAAGATTGTTCGAGTTTCCCGGTGAGATGAGAAGTATTTGTCTTACACAGGGATTCCCGTGGGACTTGAACAACGGTTGGAACAAGTGAAGTTTTCATTCATTTCTTTTTATTACCACATTACTGACTCAATTGCCCTTTTGGGTTTTCACCGGAGCCAGCCCCCTCTTGCTTTTACCCACGAGCCCTATCAGGTTTTCACGTGGCGGGGTACCCTATTTATTCTGTAGCTCCTTCTCGGGTTTTCGACATAGCCGGGTTATAACTATTTTTGTCCTTGCCTGGCATAATGCCTAGGCAAGTCTGGCGGGTGATGCGAGCGGATGCTCGTCGTTAAAAGCACCACGCATACAATTTCAAAATTCCACACTCACACACAATAAAATTAAAATTTGAGCGTAGTGGCAAGTACGGGTCGATCCCACGAGGAGGTTAGAATTTTAATGTTGAAAATTTTGTATTTTGATAAGAGAAAATTTATGGAATGATTTTTTTATGTTGAAATTCAAGATTGCGTAAATGTAAATTTACCTAGACAAATTTAGAGGATCTAAAGAGAGAAATATAGAGAGAGAAAGGAAGAAGAAAGAGAAGGTGAAGAAAGAGAAAACACTAGAGAGAGAAAATAACACCGAACTGATTTTATTACTCACAAATTAAACGTTTACAAAATGACAAGAAAAATAAACATTACAATCCCAAATAAAGTCCAACTAAATTAAAAATAATGAAATGGGGAAAAGAAATAGCCGAGATGCGGATGAAGAAGCCGTAGCCCACTCCTTTAAGCATTGGAAAGCAGCCCAACCTGATGTGGATGACACCGTAAGAGTTCTAGAGAGGGAAGTTTAGAGAGATAATAGTAGGAGAAAAGGGAAAAATAAAAATAGAGAGAGGTGGGGACGAGGGGTTAATAATAATAATAATAATAATAATAATAATAATAATATATTAAAACTTACGTGTGTGCATGTGTTGAGTGGAGAAAGAGATAGAGAGAAGAGAGAAGTTGAGAGAGACACGAGGGAGGGCTCGCGACGTGCATGGGAGGGAGATGCGGCGATGGTTAGCAGGTGAAAATGGGGGGTCGGTGCTGAGAGAGAGCGAGAGAGAAAGAGAGAGGGAGAGATCCTGAAAGGGGGAGAGAATGTGAAAGGAGAGGGGATGGTACTCGCGAGCCAGTGCGTGTCGGAGAGGGACACGGCGGAGGGCTGAGTATGTCTAGAGGAGTGGAGGTCGCGGTGGTGCTGCGGAGGTGACAGTGGCGTCTGCGGTGGGTGCAGGGAGCAGAGAGGAGGCTACTTGCGGAGTGAGTGTGAGAAGGTGTGGGAGTTGAGAAGAGAAATGTAGAGAGAGGGAGAGAGACCTGAAAGAGAGAAGGCCGGGGGGGATCGGTGGTGTTGGTGTGAAGGTGTGAGAGGGAGGGAGGTAGAGAGCATGGTAGAGGGTGGTGCGGCCGGTGGAGAAGGGAGGCTGCTACGTTCATGTGTAGTCTAGAGAGAGAAGAGAGATGTGCCTGGGGAGAGGGACTTAAAAATATATATAACGTGTGTGTGGGTGTTAAAGATAGAGAGAAGATGAGAGTGGGAGATAAGGGACGGATGGGGGGTCGAAGCTAAGAGAGAGAGAGAGACGAGGGGGGCGTGTGAGAGAGAAAGGGAAAGAGAGAGGGATCATGAGAAAGAGGGTGCAGGTGGAGGGTGGGTGTGACGGTGTGTAGGTTAGAGAGAGGAGATGGTCCTATGTATGCAGGGAGTGAGAGTCGGTGTGTGCATGGGGAGTGACGGCGACGCGATGGCTGTGGGTGAAACGTGGCCACTGCGATGCGGCGGTTGTGGTAGCGATCACAGTGTGTGGGGGTGAGAGTTAAAGAGAGGGAGAGGGAGAAAGGAGCTCGCGGCAGGTAGGGGAGGCGTGAGATGGAATGGTGGCAGGAGGACGTGCATGGCGGTGGTGTGTGGTGCAGAGGAGAGAGAGGGGTCGACAGTGTGTTGGCGGTGGCTACCAACGTGCATGGGGCTGGGTTAGAGAGAGAGACGCGGCGAGAGAGGGGTCCCGCGTGTGTTAGATCGTGTGTGTGTGTGAGGAGGAGAAGAGAGTTGTGAGGGAGGCAGGGAGAAGGTGTGTGGGAGTGAGCTGTGGAGGGAGGGTAGCAGTGAGGAGATATCAGAGGAGAGAGAGAGAGCCTATGTGGGAGAGAATGGAGAAAGGGAGAGAGAGAGAGAGAGAAGAGATGGAGGACATCGATGCGGTTAGAGAGAGAAAGAAAGAAAGAGAGGGTGGTTGGCAGGCAGAGCAGTCGGCGGTGGGAGACTGTGGAGTGTGAGGGGGTGAGTGTGCGTTGTGTGGCAGTGAGAGGGAGATGCTGCGATGTGTGGGCTAGAGAGAGGAAGAGAGTGGGTGAGAGGGGGACAGTGGTGCAGGTGGGAGAAGGGAGAGAGAGACACGGCGTGGAGGGGGTTTAGAAAGAGGGAGAGAGGGATCCTACCAGAGTGGGTGAGGGTGTGGAGGGAGAAAGGTGGCGGACGGGGGCTATGTGTGTGTGAGAGAGTGTAGGTGAGGGGGACGGTGAGCAGGAGGTGAGGGAATAAGAGAGAGAGAGGTGGCTACTGGTTAGAGAGAGAAAGAGAGGGAGAGAGAATGCATGAGAAAAAGAAGAGAGAGGGGGTGGTGTTAGAGAGAGTGAGAGGACTTGAAAAAGAAAAGGAGAGAGGGGGAACGTGAGGGAGAGAAGATAATAGATCTCCCTGGTGGTGCTGGATTATTGTAGGGGGGAGAAGAAAGGGGGCCGTGCCATGCCATAACTTGCTGCTTAAGTGGTTGATGCCATAACCCACCGCTGGAGTTGTTGGTGCCTGGTGTATGGCTGGCTGTGGGGTGTGAGTGTGTGTGGGGAGTGAAGAAGTTGATGTGAGTGTGGTGTGCATGGGCCCTTGGCCATGTGCATTGGTTAGAGAGAGGGTGACATTGTAGTGGCTACGGTGGTGAGGTGTTGTGGTGGTGATAGTGTGTATGAAGTAAATGGGAGAAAGGGATGAGGGGTAGATGGAGGTGGGACACGGTGTGCATGGGTGAGGGCCATGGGTTATGTGGGAAGGTGAAGTTATGTGTGTGCATGGTGCTCACGTGGGTGTATGAAGTGTGAGTGTTAAAGAGAGAAAGAGGGAAAGGTAGAGAGAGGTGAGGAAATGGAGGGGGCCACACATGGGGTAGATGGTTGTGTGAGTTTTGTGGTAGTGAGAAGGACGGTGAACGGGGGCTCCACAGTGAGGGGGTGTGCATGGGTAGCGGTGATGTGGTGAGGCCCATGCCGGCTTCTTCTTGCTCTTTGGCGGTTCGTCACATAAACATGGCTGCCGACGCTCCTGTACGTGTCACCGTCTTCCTCCGCAGCTCAGTCGATTGCTGTCATGGGGCTCTCCCGTGAGCAGGCGAAGACCATCCCACCGTCTTGCCGTAGCGAAGGAAGGGTACTGTTCACAAAATGGAGACTTTGATCAAAGTTTGTTTAAATGTAAGTAAATTATAATTAAGTCCCTCCAGCATATGAATATTAACCATGCAATTTCTATATATCTCAAGTCCCATAAATTATTAATTGTCAAAAGATCTCAATTTTATGTAGGACTGAGATTAATATGAAAAACTTGCATAATTAATTATATTTAAGCCCATAAATAATGCGTGTGACATGAATAAATGTACAGAAATACGTACTTATCACACCCCCCAACTTACTCATTGTTAGTCCCTTAGCAATGAAAATAGGTTATAAATTAGGGACCAATAAGAGTTTAAAAGTTTCATGTCCCACGTTAAGATCATCTTTTTTATAATCAACCAGAGATCGAAAATCCGGAAGCATTAATGCACACTGGCCTTAGATTAGAAATTTAGGTACATGACTAAGAATGCAAATCAAAGTTCAATAGCACTTGTGCATGTATAGTACTAAATCCACAGCATAAACAATTGCACCCCTCATTAGCCTTTTTAGATAAGTGTCCTTCAACTCTCCACTTCCTAGATTCGAGCATTGAGTACAACAGCTTTTTGTCTGCCTTCGTCCTTCACATTTTTATTTTTTCTTTTTTCTTCTACCTTTTTTAATACACACATGATGTTGCACAACCCTTCACTGTTTCACGCGAACCTCAACTCTTCCCTTAGGAGAAGTAGGCCCGTTTACTAGGATCAAGGGCATTTTTCATGGTTTTTTTCAATATGTAGAACTACACTTTTCAATGTGCTTTTGTACTTATTTGATGGATAACTTTGGCAGATAGCTTTATTAAAAGATCTCATCTCCAAAAAATGTAGAGTATGAGACACCACTCCAAAATAACAGAAGGCTTGTCCTGCTTATTTCATTAGTGTGCAGTGTGATTTTCTTTTTCTAAAGTACAAATGAACTTTTAAAGACATTCTTAAATCAGTTTTCCATGGCTAGGTCGAATAAATTTTTCCATCATCCTTCTCCCTGCTCTTTTCTATTCTAGGATTACTTTTAGTGAGAGTATGAATCAAGAAAACTCAGTTGGGGTTTTGGTTGATCAACACTCTTTTTTTTTTCAAAAATAGGTTGTAAGTAATTTTGAACATGAATTCTCTTCTCCCCAACTTAATTGACATTGTCTTTAATGACATGAACAATATGTAAGAATGAAATTTTATGAAGGAAAGGTACAACCTGAGACGTTTAAAAGAGATTTTGACGGCCTTCTTCTCATGAATAAATGGTGGTACTTGACATCATCTCTCCCATCAACTTGCCATTTATTCAAACCTACATCAATAAAATTACAATAAAACTCTTAAAAGTTTGGATTGTCTATCAAGAAGCCATTTATTATCACACGGAAATTAAAACTTTGGGTTACCTCCCAAGAAGCGCTAAGTTTACCGTCTTCAGTCAGACGCATGTAAGCTCAAGAATATTTATTCTGGATCACACAAGGCAATGGATTCTTTTGGCAACAACTGTTCATTTTCCAAGTAAGGTTTTAGTCTTTGACCGTTAACAGTGAAAATGTGACCATTTTGAGGATTTAAAATTTTGACGGCACCATGGTCAAAAGCTTTGATAACAATGAATGGATCGTCCCACCTGGACTTCAATTTCCCAAGAAACAAACGTAGCCTAGAATTAAAAAGCCAGACTTTTTGATCAGGTTGAAAAGATTTTCTTATAATGTGCTTATCATGACAGGCTTTGGTCTTGGCTTTGTAGATCTTAGAATTTTCATAGGCTTCATTACGCAACTCCTCCAGCTCATTGAGTTGAAGAGCTCTATGGGAAACAGCTTGGGCGAAGTCCAGATTCACTTCTTTGATGGCCCAATACGCCCTATGTTCTAGCTCAATTAGTAGGTGACATGCTTTTCCAAAAATCAGCCTGTAGGGAGACATACACATGAAAGTTTTGTATGCAGTCCGATAGGCCTAGAGAGCATCATCTAATCTCTCTGACCAATCCTTTCTATCAGGCCTAATAGACTTTTGTAATATGTTCTTGATTTTCCTATTCTAGACTTCTACTTGGCCACTTGTCTGTGGATGATAGGGGGTAGCAATTTTGTGAGTGATCCCATATTTCTTGAGCAATGCTCGGAATTGGGAGTGAATGAAATGCGAGCCCCCATCACCGATGATAGCCCTGGGACACCCAAATCTAAAGAAGATGTTCTTACGAATAAATTTCATCACAACTTTGTGATCATTGGTCCATGTGGCTATTGCTTCTATCCATTTAGACACATAATCTACTGCCACAAGAATGTATTCATTTCCAAATGATGACGGAAATGGTCCCATGAAATCAATCCCTCAAACGTCAAAAATTTCAACAACCAAGATGGGACTGAGTGGCATCATGTCTCTCCTAGAATTGTTACCCACAGCTTGACACCTTAGACATATATTGCTAAATTCATAGGCATTTTTAAAAAGAGTAGGCCAGGAGAACCCACTTTACAAGACCTTAGCAGTAATTTTCTTTCCTGAAAAATGTCCCCCACAAGCTAAAGTGTGACAGAAATTCAGAATACTTTGATGCTCTTCCTCGGGGACACATCTCCTGATGATGTGATCTGGACCCATCTGAAACAGTTCTGGGTCCTCCCAGAAATAGTGCTTGGATTTAGAGAAAAAGTGCTCCCTCTCTTGCTTAGACCATCCCTCAGGGATTTTGCCCACCGTAAGATAATTGACAATGTGAGCATACCATGGTGGTGAGGTGTGAGAGAGAGCCAAAATATGCTCATCGGGGAAGGAGTCTTGCATTGGTGCACTTTCTGGTATCACTGTCCGGCAAAGATGATATGCAACAATATTTTCTGACCCCTTCTTATCTCGAATTTCCAAATCAAATTCTTGAAGCAGTAGAATCCATCTAATGAGTCGGGGTTTGGCTTCCTTCTTAGACAACAAATACTTTAAGGCCGAGTGATCAAAGTAAATGATGACTTTTGCCCCTAAAAGGTAAGATCTAAATTTTTCTAGGGCAAAAACTATGGCCAACAACCCTTTCTCCAAAGTGGCGTAGTTCATTTGAGCATCGGCAAGTGTGTGACTTGCATAATAGATCACTACGGGACGCTTATCGAACCTTTGACCCAAAACAGCTCCCACTGCAAAATCTGAGGCATCGCACATGATTTCAAAAGATAGCGATCAATCTAGAGTTTGTAGAATTGGAGCTTTAGTGAGGGCCACCTTTAAGGAATTAAAAGCCTCCAAACATGACTTGTCAAAGTGGAATGGGACATCTTTTGATAAGAGATGAGTTAAAGGTCGGGCAATTGTGGAGAAGTTTTGAATGAACCGGCGATAGAAACTGGCATGGCCTAAGAAAGAGCGCACTTGCCTTACAGAGGTAGGGGGAGGAAGATTAGAGATTAGAACAATTTTTGCCTTGTCTACCTCTATACCCCGTTCAGACACAATGTGGCCTAAGACTATGCCCTCTCTGACCATAAAATGGCTCTTCTCCCAACTTAGCACAAGATTTGTTTCAATGCACCTTTCCAGTACCTTCCTCAAATTTGCAAGGCAATTTTTAAAAGAATTCTCAAATATTGAAAAATCATCCATGAAAATTTCGAGGACTTCTCCCACCATGTTCGAAAAAATTGCCATCATATATCTCTGGAAAGTAGCAGGTGCATTAAAGAGGCCAAATGGCATTCTCCTTAAACCAAACGTGCCATAGGGGCACGTGAATGTGGCCTTTTTTTGATCTTCCAGGTAAACTGCCACCTGATTATACCCGGAGTACCCATCTAGGAAACAGAAGAATTTTTATCCAGCCAATTTTTCAAGAATTTGATCCACAAATGGGAGTGGAAAGTGGTCCTTCTTAGTCATGGCATTGAGCTTTCGATAGTCAATGCACACTCTCCACCCTGTAGTAAGTCTAGTGGGTACCTCCTCTCCTTCATCATTCTTAACCACAGTAAGTCCAGATTTCTTGGGTACCACTTGGGTTGGGCTCACCCACTGGCTATCTGAAATGAGATAAATGATTCCTGCATCTAACCACTTAACCACTTCCTTCTTTAACACCTCCTTCATGTTTGGATTTAATCTCCTTTGCATCTCTCGACTTGGCTTAGCATTTTCCTCTAAATAAATGTGGTGCATGCAAGTCGAAGGACTAATTCCCTTAAGATCAGCCACCGTCCAACTTATGGCTCCCCTATGAGTCTTAAGCACATCTAGCAATTGAGTTTCTTGAGTAGGGGTGAGATCAGAGGCAATGATGACTGGCAAGGTTTGATCGGGGGCTAAAAAGGCGTATTTGAGGGAATCTGGGAGAGATTTAAGCTCAAGCTGCGGAGGATTTTCAAGCGAAGGAAGAGCAGGTTCAGTTTGCAAAGCAGGCAGTGGTTCAACCCTGGATCATGTCATTGGAAGAGTCGGAGAATCATGTAAAGCATTTTCTTCCTCTAAAGGGTCATGGACAAAACTTGTACCATCTTCCATTAATTCCTCAGTAATGTCAATAGAGTGACATTCTTCATCCTGGCCCGGGTATTGAGAGGTTTTAAACACATTTAACAAGACTTTTTGGCCTCCAAAGGAGATGTCCATCATCCCCGTAGCACAGTTGATATTGGCCTTAGCTGTGGCCAAGAAAGGACATCCCAGAATGATAGGAGTGTGACTAAGTTCCTGGGACGCGGCCATGTGAAGAATCAAGAAATCCATGGGGAAGTAGCACTCATTAACCTTAACAATGACATCTTCTATGAGTCCCCATGGGGTCTTGACAGACCTATCAGCAAGTTCAAGGATGATGGAGGTAGGTTTAAGCTCCCCTAAATCAAATTGTTCATAGACAAAGGTGGGTAAAAGATTAACACTGGCCCCTCAATCAAGGAGTGCTCGCTCAAATGTCACACCACCTATGTTACAAGAAATTAGTGGAGCTCCGAGGTCCTTCAATTTCTTTGGGAGGTGATTCATCACCACCGCGCTTACATCCTTAGACAACATAATTTTCTTAGGAGCCGTTCTTGGTTTCCTTCTTGGAGTGCAAAGTTCCTTTAAGAATTTGGCATAGGCCAGGACATGTTTTATGGCACCAAGGAGTGGAATGTTGATATGCACTTGTTTGAATAGTTTCATTAACTCCTCATTTTGGGCCGATGGCTTCTTATTGGATTTTGATTTTAGAGCATCTGGGAATGGTACCTTAGGTTGGTAGGTGCTACGCTCCTCTCCTATTTTCTTCTTTCCTTTAAGATCAGTCTCCAAAATGGGTTCTTCTCTGGTCTCCTTCTCATCTTGTTGAGCTGCCTGTGCCGAAGTTTATCCTTCCTCCCTAATTTTGTAAGGATCTTCCAAGCTATTACCACTCCTAAGGGTTGAAATGGCTTTAGCATTTTCAAATTGGGGTCTTGCAGGAGGGGGAATCTGAGGAGGGTTGGGCTGAGGAAGAACAGGAGCTCTTTGAGGAAAGCGAGGAGGTTGATTCCTGGGGTTGGCCACTGGTTGGCTAGGGAGCTGCCCTACCTCTCTCCTCATGCTAGTTGTCGCAAACTACCATATCTGGCTCTCCAACTTAGAAATGGATTGGTGTTGAGTAAGAATTAGTTGTTGGAGTTGATCAAATTTCTCATCAAAGTTGGGTTGGGGGGGAGATGGTTGATAAGGAACCGGAGCTTGATTGAATCTATAAGGAGGATACTGTGCATGGGTTGGAGTACTATATTAGGCCTGTGACCCTCGAGCATAGGCATTCTCTTGAAAATTCTGTTGATTTTGGAATTGATTTTGGATGAATTGTTTTACGGCCTGAGAAGTGGAGGGATTTGTTGGTTGAGGTAGAACTGGTTGATTTTTCCAAGAAACATTGGGGTGATTTCTCCAGCTCGGGTTGTAAGTGTTAGAGTAAGGATCATAATTGGGTTTGGAGAACCCCTGAGCAGCCAGAACTTGTTCTTGGATGAAAGGTGGGAGTTGGGCTGTGGTCGGACAATCGGACACATGGTGGTCCAGGCTAGCACATAGAACACACACTTCGTGGGGTGTGGGATCCGAGTATGGATTTGGTGTGGATTGGAAGGTGGGCTCTTGCTTGTTAAGAGCCAGGAGTTGGTCTAACTTATGGGCAATTGACTCTACCTTCTCAATTTTCTGGGCCATGATATCCATCTTATCCAATCTTTGGGTGATGAAATTCATGTCTATCCTAGCCTCGGGCTCCCCACGATTCTTTATCTCATAAAGCCCAGTCCATTTTGAGGGCCCAATTGATCTTTCATAGGATGACAAAGAAGTATGATTGATGGAATTTTCACTGAGCATTTCAAACAATTCATAGGCCCCATCCTCATTGTTACTCATGAAAGCCCTCCCACATGATGCATCCACCATTTGCCGATATTGATCGGACAATCCCTCATAAAAAGCTTGAACGATTTGCCACTGAGACAAACCATGATGGGAACACTTTCTAAGCAACTCCTTTATTCTATCCCAAGATTCATGAATTTGCTCCCTTGGGTTTTGAGTGAACTCTGTGATAGCCCTTCTCATTGTATTGGTGCGACCTATGGGGTAAAATTTCTTAAGAAATTCCTTCTGCATATCAATCCAAGTTTCAATAGGTCTCCCCAAGGTTCCTAACCAATATTTAGCTTTGTCTTTTAAAGAGAATGGGAAAAGCGTCAATCTGAGGGCATCATCAGAAAAATGTTGAATTTTGACAGTGGAGCAAATTTGTAAGACCTCATCCAGGTGCCTGTAAGGGTCCTCATTTGTGTTTCCATAGAATGAGGGTAGCATTTGAATGGTACTGGATTTGATTTCATACTGAATGGCCTGGTTCTGGGGAAGCTGAATTTCACACGAAGGTTGATACTGATTGGGAGTGAAATAATCCTTCATTTGCTTAGGTTGGTCTTAGTTGTCGGCCATTGGATGTTGATGTTGATTTCTTTGGTGTAAGACCCTTTCAATTTCAGGTATTGGTCCTAGCAACTTAGGATGTAGAGATCTTCTACCTTACATACACTAGGACGAAAAGAAGAGAGAGATTTTTTGTATATTTTTTTTACTTTTTTTTCTTTTAGGCAAAGACAAATAACTTAACACACAAATTAACCTAACGACCTAGGTGTGATATAGATCTAAATGTTTGGTTTCACAAAGTGATATAAATACTGTCCGAGTCTATTCTCAAGTCTGTCCACTGGTCAGGTAAGAGGTGGGGAAGTGGGAGGCTCTCCTTACTTTCGCAAGGACCTAATTAAAAACCACTTGCACGCTTATGGCGTTTACCGTTGACCTCTAGCCTTCGACACCAATTTACAAAAATGATTATAAACTTAAACTTCACATAATCTCAGTGTGATCTTAAGGCCAATGTCTACTGATTTTTATTAGGTTTGGCAGATGCAAAAGATGTATGGAGTTGTTTTGGGCCAAGGAAGGGTAATGAAATCCCTCCCTTATCTTGATTAGGGGGTGTTGCCCTTAGAGTATTTTGAAGTGAAATGCAACAATCAAAATTAAAACAAGGTGTTCTATGCAATCATGAAAATACATGAGTAGGCTATTTAAAAGATCTCACCTTGTCCCCCGCAATCTTCAACAAAAATAAATTGAACAAGAAAAGAGACAATTACAAATGCAAGCCTAAATGATGCATGTCCTACAACATGAAGGTATGGTTTCTACTCTTAACATGAAATCTTTTTTTTCTCGTTCAAGTTTTTTTTAATTAATGATCCTATCTAACCAAGAAAGGAAATTAAATCAAAAGAGAGCAAGTTAGGATGCTTACCTGAATCGCAATCCCTCGTTCATTTTTTTTCAAAAAGAAGATGAATAGTGAGTAAGACACCTAACAATTTTTTTCTTTTCTGATTTTTTTGTGCTTTTTTCCCAATAAGCTAAATTTCAAAATAATTAAAAAAATTAAGGGTGAGATACGTACCTTAAGGCGTAATTCCCCATTCAAGAAAATGTGTAGAATAAACGAAAGAAGGGAAAAAATAATACTTACATCACACCAGAAGAAAAAAAAAATCAATTTTTATCAATTTTCTTAGCCATTTTTTTGTTTTTTGTTTTTTTAAGTCCATTCTTTCTCCATTTTTTTGTCGATTTCCTGCAAAACACAAAAAAAGACAGCTAGTGAGAATATATACACAAGAAACACAAAATTTTCAACTCAAAATTCATATGCCTCCCTGACAACGGCGTCAAAATTTGATGCGAGCGGATGCGCCTCATTAAAAACACCGCACACACAATTTTAAAATTTCACACTCACACACAATAAAATTAAAATTTGAACGTAGTGGCAAGTACGGGTCGATCCCACAAGGAGGTTAGAATTTTAATGATGAAAATTTTGTATTTTGATAAGAGAAAATTTATGGAATGATTTTTTTATGTTGAAATTCAAGATTGCGTAAATGTGAATTTACCTAGACAAATTTAGAGGATCTAAAGAGAGAAATATAGAAAGAGAAAGGAAGAAGAAATAGAAGAGAAAGATAGAGAAAACACTAGAGAGAGAAAATAACACTGAACTGATTTCATTACTCACAAATTAAACGTTTACAAAATGACAAGAAAAATAAACATTACAATCCAAAATAAATTTGAACTAAATTAAAAATAATGAAATGGGGAGAAGAAATAGCCAAGATGCGGATGAAGATGCCGTAGCCCACTCCTTTAGAAGTTCATCCTTTAGAATGATTTGTTAACCTTTATATCTTCTACCTACCCTCCAAATTTCATGGATTTAGGTCAAGTGGTTAAGGAGAACGAGGGATGGGAAATTACTGGTTTAGCACAGGACATACAGAAACTAGGGCGTCCTTCTAGTCCAAAATTCAAAATCTTAAGCTTGTTACAAAGGTAGGTTATCTCATGGATGGCTAAATTAATGTGTTAGGAATAAAAGCCCTCTGGTTTCTTGTAATTTCATGCATCGTACATGGAGAATTTCATGGTTTATTATCACTGCGCATATAAGGTTATCACAGCATGCATGAATCCTGCCCTTTAATGGGAGGATGATAATTTTGATTAATTCATGTAATTCTATGCATCTCCCTACCTTATTTTTCTTCTATCATTACTTACCTTCATGTCTACTACAATTTCCATCCATAACTTGCCCTAGAATAGGCTTTAATTGCACTATTTTGACCCTTCTGGCTGGTAGGCATAAGACTGTCTCACCGAGACCTCTACTGTCAAATAGAGGTCCATGACTGACAGCATAAGCATAGTAGCGGTTCTGGATATACCACTTTTATATTTCTATTTCCTGCACTCCGTTTATTCTAAACAGATTGCAAATTGGCTCTTATAAACATATGTTAAGCCTAGGTAATTAGGTCTCATTCCTAGTTATGACTTTACATTTATGAACTTAGTTATATTGTTCATTCATCATGATAGATTTCATGTCCTTAATGTGTCTTAAACTTATTTTAAGCTTATGCTATTTTCAGGCCAAAACTCTAAAAGTTTGTATTAAAGTTAATTCTACACGGTTCATGGACTTGTTTTATTAATAAAGTGATCGTTGTTTTCGACACGATTCCCTCTCATCTTTGAGTCTTTCATAAATACATAGTGCGTATTCCGGTGCGTGGCTATTAGTTACACTTTGCACATATTAGGCATACAATCTTGGACTTGTGATCCTCTCCGTTGGATATTCCTTCCACCAGACTAGGTGATCATATTTCAAGACCTCCATAAGTCTCCGCGAGCCTAGGATTCCCACTAGGACGCCGAGCTGGTTGTACCCTCAAAGCCCAATTGTCTAGAAAGACCTTTACCGGCATTTTCTGTATCCTGGATAGTCACGGCCGTCAAGCGACCGCCACTGTCAAGTAGCGGTCATCCCGTGACCGTGTTAATCCAGGGTCCCTCTGCGTCGACTCTTTCTTATTTTGGCATCGACTCTGTCCAGAAACGGTCTTGACTTGACCGCGTATGTCTAGAAACGGTCTAGGAACGACCACGTCTTTCCTGATCTTGTCTAACTCGAGGTTTGACCCACGGGTTGATTTTCCTAAGTTCCTAGATGGTCTATTGATTATTTAGAACCCCACATTTTGTTCAAAAAGCTATCTAATGAATTATGGAAAGTAAAGAATATACCGTTATGCTGCCGGATTCCTTCCGTAGTATGACCTTGTCTTAATTCATCTTTGACTTCTCGTCATCTTACATTGGTGCGTTCGTTACCTTGATTACATTATCATGAAACTATTGTTGAACTGTACATTACTGGCCAAACTTTATTGATATTTCTTGTGGAAGTAGCTTGATTTATAACGTGAAGATGCAAATCGGGCACTGATTGTGTCCAAGGGCTCGACACTTGCCCCCTCGGTTGATTGCCGGAAACATGCTATAAACCATGGGATATGATGAACATTGGCGTCGCATTGCACCGGGAGTACTTTTTTTATAGACGAGTGAAAACCACAAGGCAATCTAGTGAAATTACATTCTTGCGTGTTAAGTTACTTTCTCGTTCATAGCCTTTATGGTTATGAATAGTGCATTCTCGTTACATTCTTGTTCGTGAAAGGCCATATTTACATTCATGTTATATTCTTGCTTGATCATATTCCCAATCTACATGAACTCTCATATCTCATCTTGATCATATCTTGTTACTTGTGTTACTTTGGTTAATACCGCATGTTTTACCGTATTTCCTTTATCTTATTTTCTAGAGCTAAAATGCTAATTACTTAAACATTGCCTTCATGTTGATACAACGATACCTACTGGGCAAGTGTGCTCATTCCCTACTTTTCTAATCTTTTCAGGAAATTCTAGGGGGTCGGATTAAGACTATTCAAGTGAAAGATCCGAGAGCGATTGATGTTTCAAGAGATGCCGTAGCTAGTCTAGTCAAGAGTCAATTTTGTAATTTGTACTTTATTGAGTCTACTTAGTTAAAGAGTCTTTGTAAACTTTTCATTATGATTCAATAAAGTCAAGGTTTTTGGATTATACCCTCTTGTGTTCACTTTTATGTGTGAATGATTAGCGCTCTAATTGTTATTATCACTTGAGGCTTCTCTTGCCGGCTGTTCACGTTCCCGATTAGTCTCTGTTGCATAATCTCGGGGCATGATAGAATCGCCAGATATAGGCCAAATGACCTTGCAGGGAGCGTAGTTTAGTAAGGTTCCTAGGTGAAGGTAACCCTTGTATAGCTTTGATCTTTCCCAGGTTTATGTCGATTCCCCTGTATCTGACGACGAACCCCAAGAATTTACCGCTGGACACCCCAAAGGCACACTTCATAGGGTTCATTTTTAATTCATACTACCTCAGCCTCTGGAATATTACTCGGAGGACTTGCAGATGGTCTTCTTTCTTTCTGATCTTAATGACCAGGTCATCTATGTAACATTCAACTTTATCATACAGGAGCTCATCAAATATCTTGGTCATTGCTCTCTGATAAGTTGCACCAGCATTTTTCAGTCTGAATGGCATCCCCTTATAATGGAATATGCCCTTGGGGATTCAGAAAGTAGTGTGGATCCAGTCCTGCTCCGTGATCCATATTTGGTTGTAGCCAGGGGACCCGTCCATAAATGACAAAGCTTCATGGCTTGTAGTAGCATCAATCATAACTTCTGCTATTAGTACCGGAAAGTCATCCTTCGGACATGCCTTATTCAGGTCCCAAAAATCTACACAAATTCTGATTTGACCATTTTTCTTTTTGAAGGGCATAATATTCACTAACCAGGTAGTATACTGGTTTTCTTCAACAAAACCCACATCAATGAGCTTGTCAACTTCCTTGCATATCTGCGTGATCAGCTCCAGTCTCATATGTCGGGGTGGCTGCTTTACAAGCTCAATCGTCGGGTCTATAGACAGAATATGTTGTGAAACTTTTGAGCTAAGCCCTGGCATTTCCTTGTAATTCCAGGCAAAGCAGTCCTGGAATTCTTGCAGCAGCTGCATATATAGCTTCTGTTCCTCTGGGGAGAGCTGGGCATTAAGGAATGTTGGCCTGAGATCATCCTCATTTCCCATATTTATTTCTAATATTTCATCAACGGTGGCCAGGCCGCCATCTTCAATTTCTGGAGGTGCTGGTTGTTGGTCAATGAAGTCTTCATCATCATCTTCTGCCTCCAGAACTTCTAGCTTTTCATTATTTCACCCCCGGCCCGCCGGGGGAGTCTTTGATTCAGCTTGTTGTAGAAGTGCAGGCTGCTCAGTTGATGAATCATCTGAGCTTCTGGTGTCGGTTCTGAGGGTAGGAGGACTAAGCTCCGAATCTTTGGCAGGAGTGGCCTGCTCCTGTTCAGATATAGCTTCTATCGGGGATATAACCTGATTGCATTCATCGAGCATTTCCGTGATCAGTTTTGGCTGCATTGGTGGTATAACAGGCGATGAGCTACGACTGGCGCAGCTCCCTCCCTGTTCGAAATTCTCAGCTTCAATGTTGCTAGCTGTATCAAATTTGGCCTGCAATGCCACTTTTTCAGGAAGGACCTCTTCCCAACACCTGCACGTAGTCGAGGTTTTTGACTCATATAATGGCAGCAATAGCTTGGAGGGTTGTCGAGATGACTCAGCACACTCATTTTCTACCAGGTATTCATCATAGTCTGCCCACGGTAGACCTTCAGTTGGTGGGGCAAAGGTAGAAATCACATCCATCTCATAGCGCCCCCCATAGTAGTATTCTTCAAGAGTGAACCCTAACTCGGGGTTCGGAGAGATGCGATTGAGCTCCTTATCTAGATTGGCAGGATACCAGAGCTTCTTGAAGGACTCCTTTTCTTCACGGGTCTGAAAAGAAGGAATATGCATCTTCTTAAATAGCTTGTTTACTCTTCCCGTTGTGAACTCCAAGCCCTGAATCAGGACCATTGAATTATCTAGGTCTTCAGGAATATAGCAGTCTCCGTCTTGTTGTGCAGGATGCTCTCCCGCTTCATAAAATGTGCGGGTGGGGCTTGCTAGATGAACCACCTCCAATATTTTGCAGGGCTCAACTGTTGAATTGTCGAGACTCGCTATTGGTTTGATAAGCTCGTCAAGGACCTCGGTATGTCCAAAAATCTTCTGAACCTTGGCTTTATTCCTCTTGGGGTAGATGACAGGTGGTGCAGCTATGCTAATATCACGTATGCTGGCAATGTGTGATACAGCTCGAGGGATTATATATCCAGGCGACGGTGGTGGAAACCAGTTGTCACCTGAGGTCCCCTTTGTTGTCTTATCAAAAGCTTCCGGTTTGGTGGGCTTCCGAGGCTGCTCCATATAGAGGGAAACATCCAGCATATGGCATTCAAATACTTCGAATGGGTGGAGGTCAGCAAATATCCTCTTCTCCTTTCCTTCCCGGTTGTACTTGATGTATTGGTGCAGCGTAGATGGCACCACTAGATTTTCATGCAGCCATGGGCGGCCAAGCAGCGCCTTGTATGAGGTACTGGAGTTAATAACATGAAATTGCACACTTGTGGTGAAATCGGCCATTGTGAGGGTGAATTCGGCCACTCCCAGTAGGACCTTAAATTTTTGATTGAAGTCGGCGATACGCATATCCTCGACTTTAGTGAGGTGAACATCAAAATAATACTTCTGATAAATCTGATAAGGAAGTATGTTGATGGCTGCACCCGGATCCACCAAAATTTTATTTACTCACTAGCCATTCAACTGTCCCCTCATGTACATCGGCTTGTTATGATTGTCAAAAGGGAGTAGCATGTCTTCTTTAGTGAATGTCACATTTATATCTGACAGTGTTTCGGCTAAGCAACTTTCATAGCGGGTTGGCGTCTATAGGGCCATAATGATAGCCTGCTGGGTCTCTTCACTCAAAGAGAGGATCTCCCAAATAGTGAACCTCGCTGGGAGCTTCTTCAACAACTTCATTATCCGGTTCCCGGCTCGGACATTTGACAGCTTCATTTCTTCTTCCCCTCTGGGCTTGGGACAATCTTGTGCCTCAATCTCTGATGGTCTCGCTTCATCGGTCCTCGACTCGAGATTGTTCTGATGTGTTGTGTCGTCATTTTCCTGACCCTTGGCATATGGACTAGGGCTGGTCCCATCTTCACCTTGCAGACTGAAAGGCTGGGGAGGCTGGGAATGAGTTCCCCCGGTTATAGAGCCAACTTCTTGGAGAGGGTGTTTCCCCTTGGATGCCTTGAGAAATTCAGCAAAAGAGGGGATGACATTTCCCTCTTTGCTTTGTGTGTAAAGCCTTGGCGGAGGAGGAATCTGAATTCCCTTGACCTCCGGAGGGGGTATCTGGTAGGGTTGCTCCCCCCTAAAGATGATATTATGATTGGCGGGCAGAGGGCGCCCCCATTTTTGGCCCGACCGAGTTGCATGTGCAGTGGTCGCAATTTCAACTTGATTTGCTTCGACAACAGGCGTGAAGCATATGTCTTCTTCATCCTCTTCCCCAGACAAGTTGAAGAGAGCTGATAGAGTGTTACAGGAGACCGCTGTCACCCTCGTGGCACTTCGGGCCTTTCTTTTCTTCTTTTGCTTCTTCTTATATGCCGCAGTTGACACCCGTTTTATGACCAATGAGTTGGGTCATCTCCTTATCTATTTTTATGATGTCCCGAGTTATTCACCGCTTAGTGGGCCATTTTTTTGTCATTTTTGGGCCTAATTTTATGGGTCATTCTCCTTGGTTGGACTTAGCTCCATTGATTTCTCGTCACTTCACCTTATTGGGCCTAGATAAGGGCTAATGAGGATTATTTTGTGGATTAAGTTGTGGATTTATTAGCCTTTATCTCTTTTGCCACGTCCTCTCCCCTAGCGGTCTATCGTACGACCGCAAGGAGGACGTTGACGGTCCATCGCTAGACCGCTAATGGGCAGAAAGTCATGTTAGGTCTCTTTGATCTTATCTTCTTTTGGACGCATGTGCCTAGCGGTCTATCGCAAGACCGTTAGTGGAATAGAGAGTCCTGCTCTGCTGTTCTCCCTCTCCTCGACCGTGGACGAACTAGAGTCCTTCATCCCTTGATTTCTCTCTCACCAGAGATTCCCAGAACCTTCTGTTTATTTCTATGGACTCTTGGGAGTATTATCTTCAAGGATTATCTAGTTTCAGGTCTATTTTCGAGTCATTATCCCTCCAACTTGAACCTTGGGTTTGAGGGCCTATAAATAGGACCCTTGAGTTCATGGCTTGAGGGGGAGATTTTTAGAGATTGCATCGAAGTGCTGCTGCGTTCTGGAGCCACTTCTAATCAAGGAGAAGTTACTTCCATGTCCACCAAGCTTCTAGTTTAGGGAGTACAAAGTTCTTTGGTCTAGTTTGTGTTCTTTGGTATTTGGTTTTGTTTATCATTCCCTTGCATCCATAGCATCTTCCCTTCTCTTTTCTCCACGTTCTCTGCATTCAATCCTTATTTTTAAAACATCCTCCTATCTTTTTCACGCCCCATAGGGGTTAAAAAAACCAAACCTCCCAGGTATTCACCCTTCTTTTATGCATATTGGTCTAGTTGAGTTATAGATACTACACTTGCCCCAAGGGCTAATTGGGTTGTTTCTTTTTTTGTCTACACTCTTTTGCAGGTTTACAGGACTCACTGCACAAGGCCCAACTTTTTCTGGCCGGCCAGGAGGGGTGGAGATCAAAGTTCCAAACTACTATTCTGGGTGCCCTAACGGTCATCTGGAAGGCCATTTTCAGGTATAAGGCGGTCTATCGTAAGCCTATTTTCTGCTGGATCGCGGTCGTCTTCTAGACCATTTTTCGCTAGTGCGCCTGGTTTTCTCTCCCGCGGGCGGGTGACTTTAACCGGCTCTTTCCAAGGTATTATTGTGGTTTTTACTACTTTAATTACTTTGGTGGCGATCACCCATATCTTTATTTGGGTATTGTCCATCTTTGTCACCATCCTTGCTTGCTTGCTTTTGCTTTACTTGCTCCACACCCACGATGTGTGTTTTTATTTTATTCCTTTGCTCCACGCCCTGACGTGTGTTTTTATTTTTTTCCTCCTTATAAGCATTGATGACATGCCCATGCTCTTTATTTTGTGATTGTTTGAGTTAGGTTATTACTTGCTCACACACTTTCACATATTTCTTACACATCGTCATATTCACATCATTTACCATTCATCACATCACACCCAAAAAACTATCAACAGGCGCTTGCCCCCAGAATAGGCTGTTGTCTTCTGCTTCTTTCTCCAGCTCTTTTTTCTGCTCCATATAATGTTGTTCCAGCTCATCCCATGGGACATGGTCTTTTATTAATAATGGCTGCAATTTGGGCTGTTCGTATTCATCTAGCCCGTTTATATAAGCCTGAAGCCATCAGATTTTTGGGCTTATCTCTTTGTCTACCGGCAGTGGAGTCTGTCTCCTCTGGTTGTGGGTAGGTATCCTGATCATAGCGGGTTGATTCACCCAGACTGGTGCCGGAGCTAGTGGAGTTGACCGTGCCGTTACACCACGGATGTGTGCCCCTGTTACTGGGCCAGGCGAAGACTTCTTCTTGCTCCTTGGAGGGACCTGTTGACATCCCTGTTGCTCCTTTAATGGTGTTAGAAAGCATGCCTCGTAAGCGTGTTGCGTGCTAGCTTCTGCAATCTCTTCAGGCAATGCCTGATACAGAGATGTCATATTGATAGTTGCCCTGTTCATCAGGGCTTCATGGGGCTGCGGAGGGTCAACTTTGTATTCACCCATCTGAAGCTCGCCTTTCTTTATTAGCTCTTCAATTACATCCTTGAACACATAGCAATTTTTGATTGGATGTCCCAACATTTGATGATAAGGGCAAAACCATGGGTTGTCTTTTCTCTTCAAATCTTCTGGTCTCTTTGGCTCGGGCAGAGTAATTTTATTAAATTAGGCGGCCCAATCAAAGAGGACCCTAGTTTTATCATTTGGGAAGGAGTATGCCTTTTTCATCTTGTCCCTAAGTGAGGGACCCTCTTTCTTTTCTTCAGTATTGGCAGGCGGACGAGCGACTGCTTTCTTGCCTTTATCTCTCTGTTGGTCGAATGCATTCAAGTCAACTATGTTTGCCTCTTTTGGCACTGGCCGCCGATCCAACGTCTTTGCCTTTTGATTGACGACATTTGTTGCTGGCGAGGCATGCTTCGCCAGGAAGGCTTCAATTTCTGCCACTACACTATTCAACCGATCAAATGACCTTATCTCCATGCTGATCATTCTCTCAAGGACCTCCCGCCTGAGATTTTGCTTGCATATCTGCATGGCGTCCTCCTGATGCTGAGGCCGCTTGCATCTCATGCCGAGATCTCTCCACCTCTTAATGTAATCCAGAGCTGTCTCATCATGTCTCTGTCTTGTTGAATATAATTCTACTACAGTAACCTCCCTTTCAGTGACATGAAATCTTTTCCTGAACTTTCTTTGCATATCTAGCCAATCATTGATCGACCCGGCCGACAGGCTGGAATACCACTCAAATGCGAGTCCTGTCAGCGAGGACCCGAAGAATTTTAGTATGTACGACTCCTCTGCTGCTAAGTCACCCATGACTATCATGTAGTATGCGATGTGTTCCTTCGGGGACCCCTGCCCGTTGAATTTATCAAATTTGGGCAACTTGCTGATCCCTAGAGGGAGCTGCTTGGCAGCATGATGGGGTGGGTATGGGACCCGATAAACATTGAACGTGGTGCAATCTCCTTCGCCGCATTCAGCAAGCTTCATTTCTATCATCTTCATAACCATCAGCCTATTCACTGTGGTTGGATCAACTGGTTCTGGGTAGAAGTGTGCTAGTTGTAGGCAAGGAGTGTTCAAGGTAGTGACCTGCAGCACATGGCGCAATAGCGGTGCCTGATGGTGCTATGGTAGCACCGATGGTAGTAACGGCTGAGGCGGTTGTTGCTGCGTAGCAGCCTGGATAGACTCGGCGAGCTGGAATAGAGCGCAAGGTGTTGACATGTCAATCGGGTTAGCACCTCCTCGTGATGACTCTGCTTGTGTTTCTGACTATTGAGATGGCGACGTCCACTCCGTCCTTTCATTCAATTGCTTATTCAGGAGCTCTATCTCCTATCGGTATTGCTGTAGTGACATTATTACTGATGGATCCAGGGTAGACCTGCCAATGGCGGCTTCTGAAACCTCGCCGGAGGTAACTTCATCTAGGACAACTGGTACAGCCTCGTCCCGTCCCGTCGTCACTACATTGGTAGTAACGGTGTTTATCTCTTCGTCGGCAAACTTCCTTCCTTTGCCCCGTAGTATCTTGCTGGCTACCTTACCTCTTCTGGTAGTCGGGCCAAGTCTGTCGGCCAATTTGGCGAGCTCTTCTTGCTCGGTAGGGAGAGCCCCGTACCGACCAGCCACTCCAGCCATACTGCAGGAATAGACGTGCATCATTCTTCCTCTTCTCCTGGCCTCTCTCCTAGGCCGGGGTGGGAGTGTCAATATATCAAAAATGGAGATTCTTCTCGCCATGCCGGCTCACAGAGGCGTCTCGGGATGTTCAACCTCCTCACCCCGTGTGTTTTCTTCACCTATGAATGGCGCTTGATCTTCCTCAACGGCCACAGCATTCAACAACCGTTGTTGACTAAGTGAGGGATTCCCCAACCCTCGAAAATAATTCCGGGCCATCCTGGCCACATCCGCTTGTTCATTCTCCCATGCGAGAACAGGAAGCAGATTCTTACCTCGCACCCGAGGCATATGCACCAATCGGGACATCCTGTGTCACGTCCCGAACCGATAGCAGCGGAACGTGTCGTTTGCTCAAAATGTGGCAGTTAAACAGTCATGTCAATCAGAGCATAGTCATTTCCACAAAACACAATTTGGACAAATAACAAATTTCATTTCAATTATAAGTTCTTTACATATTCGGGCCCATAATAAACGAAAGACTCAATAAAGAAAATTACAATGAGACTCTTGACTCAACTTAACATAAGACACAGGATAGCAAGACTAGATGGTTCATCTAGATGTCAGAGTACTCATCACTCTTGCCATTGCCCATCATGTTCGGTCTCATCGTCATTAAGGTCATTACCTGAAAAACATTGGAAAACGCAGGGTGAGCGAACGCTCAGTAGGACTTAATATCTCATGCTCCAAGCTAGCTTTAAGTCAATTACAATTTAACATGCTCATGTAGGTCATGCAAGATATAGAAATCGAGAACTATAATGACACGAGATAAATTCAAGAATTATAAGAAACAAACGAGTAAGCAAGATGCTAGATACACTCATGAAGAGTAAGGACAATGACAATCAAGAGAGTATAGCAAGATCTTAACAAGTACTTTCTCAAGCTAGGTCAAGAGCATGAGGAAATATAACATTCATCTCTCTATGACGAACACTATCACGAGAGCTTCAATGTATCTATTATTATGAAGGATCTTTGGGATAAGATAACGTATACTATCATTGGGGGTAATTCAAGAACATTTATGATGATCGATATAGAAGTAGAACAATTACTTCTACAAGTACTATATAGCATTTGCCAAGACACTAAGGGAATATCACGACGATATGATAACCCCTCCAATAAAGCAATTCAAGATCTTTTCATGACGAACAATAAGTTGTGGAGAGATGTACTATGATGGCAGTACTCCTGATCATCACTATCACGAGAGCGTTTGCACATCTAGCACTACATAGGATTGTGTACTAAGATGACAATTACTCCCGATCATCACTATCACGAGAGCGTTTGCACATCTAGCACTACATAGGATTATGTACTATGATGGCAATTACTCCCGATCATCACTATCACGAGAGCATTTGCACATCTAGCACTACATAGGATTGGCCAATGCACTAAGGGGAAAATCACGATGATATGACCACCCCTCATGGAAATAAGTTATAGACGACTGTAGGTGGTGAATGCCAGCACCCGATCATCGTATACCGGTAACGTTTGGACTTTACCTCGCCCAATAGGGTCAGATCAGGACCCATAGCATTTAAAAATGTCATTTTTGTGGGACCCATAGCCCCTGACATTTTGTCTAGACTAATTCCATATTAATGGCCAAGAATTTCAAGGATCAAGCATGTAAGACATTAAGATAGATTTCATGGAACATAGAGTTCAAGGATAGAACTTGTAATAAGGATGATATATCAATAAACCATACGAAAACTATGATATTCTGGAAATCTAGGTGATTAGGTACAGCCAGCTCAGTCGGCCTTGAGGGAATCCAAGGCTGCGAGGAGACTTACGGAGGTCCCAATGACTAACTTGCCAGTCCGAAGGAACGGAATGTCCAACGGAGGGCTCGTATGTCACCGAGAGTTGAGGTATATAACGTGAATCAATCATGAAATAGGGACTCCATCTACGGACGTGAGATGAGAGTGCCAAAAGACCCGAGGTATGGGTCAAAATCGGAAGAAAACGGTGAGAACATGAATGCGTTAATTATAGAATTCATGTCCATCCAATTCTATAATTAACTATAATTAAATAAACTTATATTAATTGACGCCCGTGGGTGGCGTCATTTATTAATTAGCGTCCTCTTGGAGGGACGTTAATTTTATGATTTTTAACTTAATTCATTTAACAAGAATTCACATTAATATCTATTTAATTGAATAATTTCAAAAATATACATTCAAAGACATATTTATTTATATAAAATAATTTAGAAAAATAGAATATATGATAATTAGGAGAAAAATTCAAGGATTCCAAAAATATATTTTTTATAATTTTATGTTGTATAGTTTAGTAGATATGGATTTTCAAAGATATAATTACAAGTTATATATATATATATATTAATTCAACAACCTTGCACGATGCCGTCAAAATAATTTGACGCCATTGAGCTTTTCGTCATTTCAATAAAAGTGTCGATCTTCAAACCTCCTGTTCTCGACGTACACACGTCGGAATCACGCGTTCTATATATCGAAATGACGGGCTCGAAAAACTCTACCTAACTGGACGTTCAAAGTAATTTTTCTTTGAGAGATGGGAGATCTTGAGATAGGGGGCACGAAAATTGATGTAACCACTCTCACTATCTCGGTCTCTACCCCAATAACGCTCCCATAAAATTTCATGGCCAAAGGACACTCCGACGGCCATGAACAAATCGTTAAGGCAAAATCCCATAACTATCAAGCTACAATAATTTTTATAATTGAAGAAACAGTTGAGAAGGATCGGGGGAGAGATGAGCTCTGGCAACCCTGGAGCCAGGAGCTCGGCTCTGCATGGCTTACCACCCCCTTCTTCGCAGCAACCTTCCCAACCCCTCCCTGCTTTACTGCCGAAGTCACCATCCGCTTTGGAAGGGAGAGGACGTCGTCGAGCTCGTTCGCGCTCCAGAGTGCCTGCTCTGGTCTCATCCCAACCACAGTCTTGGACCAGTCTTTTCAAGACTCCTGCGTCGGACAATGATCAAGATCAACTCCAGTTGGAATACCTCGAGCCTTCATCCATTGATTCAAGGAGCGTAGCTGTTTGTGAAGCAGGGGATTCTGCAGAGCTGGAGGAGGTTTGGTCGAATTCACTTGTTGGTTATGTGGTGGGACTTTCTTCATCCTTTCTACCGCTTCAAGCTTTCATTAGAAGTAGATGGAGTCCCAATGGCTTCCAGCTTTTCATGCTGGAACATGGTTTCTTCATTTGCAAATTCGATTTAGAGGAGGACTTGAATCGTATCTTGGAGACCTTCTAGACTGTTAAAGGTCATCCTATGATCTTGCGTAGGTGGTCCTCGGATATTTCTTTTGAAGTTGACAGTCTTCAAACCATTCCTCTTTGGATTTCTTTGCATGGTGTTCCCCTGCATTTATGGACAAAGAAATTCTTTAGCCGTATTTGTAGTGTCATTGGGACACCTCTTCATATAGATAAGCTCACGGCATCAAGGCAACGTCTTTCCTTTGCCAGAGCATGTGTTATGGTTTCTGCAACCAGTGATCTTCCTAAAGAAGTCTACTTCCAAGATCTTCAAGGAAGGACTCGGAAAGTTTATCTAACTTATACATGGAAGCCTAAAGCTTGTTCGGTCTGTAACTCATTTGGTCATTCAGAGGGTCTATGCTCTGCAAAGCAACCCCCAGTTGAGAATGTACTTAAGCACAAGCATAAGTTTGACAGACAGAAGTTGTTCCATAAGCCACAACACTCATCTGTTAATGTTGATGCTTCAGGCAATAAAGAGTTCAATCCAGTTCAGGTCAGTCATAGTGAAACAATGGACGCTGGGTCCAATGGTACTCAAGTTAATGATGTGCAGACTGGTGGCAAACATCCTCTACCAAAGAGAGACCATTCTCATCAGTTTGTTAAATCAATCTCTACAGGGAATAAGTTCTTGATTCTTGATTCTATTACAGAGTTGCATAATTCAACTCAAGCCAATCTTCAAGTTGTTCAGAATGAGAATGATGGTTCGGGGTCTAATGACAATGTTGATTCTACTCAGCTTCCTCCAGATCATGCGTATTCAGAGCAAGGGCATCCAACCGATATTCCTTCTGCAGGCAAGTTTTCTTTCAAATCTTTTTTTGTGGAAGGGGATTCGAATTTCAAACCTTCGGCTAATCCGGGTGACTCTAAGTTGGAAAGAGCAGACTTCACGAGTCTTCAGGAAGTTGTTGAGATGAAGTCGGGGGAAGATTCTCTTTTGCCTTCTGTTTCTAATCATTTACCGCCTATTGTGAAGGGTAAAGGTAAGGCAGGAAATCAGATTGGATTTTCAAAATCAAGGCGATCTTCCCGCCTGTCATCTTAATATCCTTTTACAGGAAATAAGATTATCAAAGATTTTTTGATGAAGCTCATTTGCTGGAATGTCAGAGGATTAAACAAACCAGAGAGACGAGCTCAGCTACAGCTCATCATCTCTCGTTCAAAGTGTGACATTGCTGTCTTTGTAGAAACTAAAATTCACTCTAGAAACTCAGCAAGATTTAAACAAAACATCTGGGCTGATGCAGTTCTTACTCATAATCTTCATGACAGAGGCAGGATATGGGTTCTTAGTAACCCTACGAAGTTCACAACGAGTGTGATCAAGTTCACTGATCAGTTCATTCATTTATCTGTATTTGATTCAACAAGGGGAATTAAGTTCTACTTGACTGCTGTGTATGCTTCCAACCTCCTTTCTCAGCGAAAGATTCTATGGAATGACATATCTGATCTGTCCACCTACTGCAATGATTTACCTTGGATGGTGATTGGAGATTTCAACTCCATCCGGTATCCAAATGAAAAAATGGGTGGTAATCCTGTTCCCTCAACCATTCTTCAAGAATTTGATAATATGATTGTTTCTTCTAATCTGGAAGATATTAAAACAATTGGCAATTCCTTTTCTTGGAGTAACTTCTCTATGCCCCCAAATAGGATTGTGGCAAGATTGGACAGATGTCTCATCAATGATAATTGGCTGAACTCTTTCCCTGATTCTTTTGCTGAACTCTCTCCTGAGATATTTTCAGATCATATGATGCTTTCAGTTTATTCTGAGAAAGAGGTGAAAACAGGTAAAAAACCTTTCAAGTTTTTTTATATGTGGACTCAGCACCCCCGGTTTCTAGATATTGTGAAGGAAGTTTGGAGGGGGAACTTCAGAGGTACCCCCCAATTTATCCTATGGTCCAAACTCAAAAGGCTTAAAGAAGTGCTCAGAGAATGGAATTCGAGTTGCTTTGGTGATGTAAAAGGTAACATTCAGAAGGCTAAAAGGGAACTTCATGATGTGCAGATTAAGCTTTCTTCAGATTCTATGAATTCTAATCTGGTCTATCAGGAGAAGATGCTCAAACAACAACTTTCCAAAGATATCCAAAATGAGGAGTCCTTTGCTAGGTAGAAATCAAGACAGAGTTGGCTAGCCTTGGGCAATTCTAATACCAAATTTTTTTATGCAACTTTGAAGAGCAGGAAAGTGGTCAACTGCATCAAGAAGTGTCGACTAGCAGATGGGAGCTTTACTTCAGATCCTGATGAGATTAGTAGTCATGCAATTCAGTTTTTTTCCAAGCTTCTTAATCAATCTTCATGTAATGATGAAGACTGGAATTTTGTTCCTAAAACTAAGCTGTCAGAGGAGGAAGCTGGACTTCTTAGTGCACCCATCTCGGATGAGGAGATTAAATAAGCCATCTTCCAAGCTCCTAAACATAAAAGCCCGGGCCCAGACGGTTTTCTTGCTGAATTTTTTCAGACTGCTTGGAGTATTATTGGTGAGGATGTGTTATCTGCTATAAGGCATTTTTTCTCCACTTGCAGCCTTTTAAAGCAATTCAATTGCACCTTTATATCTCTCATTCCTAAGACAGATGGAGTAGACTCTTTTGAGCAATTTAGGCCCATTTCTCTTTGCAACTTTGTTTACAAAACAATCTCTAAGGTCATCTCTAACAGAGTTAAGGTTGTCCTTCCGAAGCTCATCAGCAGGAACCAGTCTGCATTTATTAAGGGAAGGAGTATACACCATAATGTCCTCCTTGCCAATGATATAGTTAGAGACCTGCATTCTAAGTCTAAAGGAAACCTTATTTGTCTGAAGGTTGATCTTAAGAAGGCTTTTGACTCAGTAAACAGAAGGCATCTCTATTATCTGATGAGTAGAATGGGTTTTCCTACAGCTTGTATCAACTGGATTTCAACTTGCTTAGAAGGGCCGGCCTTTTCTATTTTGTTAAATGGTTCTCCTCATGGATTCTTCAATAGCACTAATGGGATTAGGCAAGGAGACCCTTTATCTCCTTACTTATTCACCATTGTTATGGAAGGGCTCACTTTTATGCTGGATGACAAGGTTTCAAATGGAGATATTAAATGCCCCAGGGCTGGAAACTTGAAGATTTCTCATGTCCTCTTTGCTGATGATCTGATTCTGTTTTTGAATAATGACACTCAGACAATTAACCAAGTGGGTCTTCTACTTCAGCAATTTGCTAAGATGTCAGGGCTTAATCTGAATCCTGATAAAAGTAAGGCATATTTAGGGGCCTGTATTCAGAATCATCATGCTGTTATTAATCAATTGGGAGTTAGTCAAGGTGCTCTTCCTGTTCCTTACCTTGGATTGCCTTTAATCTCCAAAGCTATCAACAAGAATAACTGCCTCCCTATTATTGAGAAGATCAAGAGAAGAATTGACTCCTGGAAAAACAGATTGCTTTCAAGAGCTGGTAGGCTAGAATTGGTGAAATCAGTCTTATCCTCATATTCTAATTATTGGGCAGCAGCTTTCTCTTTACCAGCTGGGTTAACCGATGAGATTGATAAACTTTTAAGGAACTTCTACTGGTCGGGACATTCTTCAAAATCACCCTCACATATGGTCTCCTGGAATCAAATCTGCAAACCAAAATCTGAGGGGGGACTGGGCCTTAAAAATCTGAAAGAATGGAATAGAGCTAGTTCTTGCATGTTGTTGTGGGAGATTCTTCAGAAAAAAGACTCTCTTTGGTTCGAATGGGTTAAGAACAAGTATCTTCATAAGAAAAATATCTGGGACTTCCAATTGAAGTCTTATTACTCTTCAGCATGGAAGGGGATTCTGCATGCAAGAAGCCTAATCAGGGAACACATCACATTTCAAATTTCTAATGGCCGAGACACAAATCTGTGGTCTGATCCTTGGATTAATGGATGCAGTATTAATCAACTTTATGGTGATTATATCAGAGAAGACCTTGATCTTCCCAAAGATGCTAAAGTGGAGAGTCTTATTTCTGGAAATAATTGGTGTCTTCCTGCTGCTCAGTCCAGTGAAATGCTAGAACTGTGGGACAGAATTAAATCCATTCCAATTTACAACAGTGGCCGAGATGTCATCAAATGGACTCATCCTGTGCATGTTCTCAAGACCAGCAATATATGGGAAGTAACAAGGGAAAAGGGCCAAACTATGCTGATTCATGAGTGGATATGGAAAAACCCTACTGCTCAGATGGCATCACACTGCACTTGGCAAGCTGCTCTCCTTAAGTTGCCAACTGCAGATATTTTTTCAGTCCAAGGGTTTTTGTCTACCCAGCATATGTGTCTTTTGTAGGAATGCAAGTGAAACACAAGAGCATCTCTTCTTTGAATGCCCTTATTCAAATTGGATTTGGACAAGTATTCTGCTTCGGTTTGATCTCCACAGGGATCCTCTAACAGGTATCCATCAGGAAATTGTGAAGTTACAGCAGGAATTCAAAGGATTCACTCCTTTGGTCAAGCTAATTAGGATCCTACTTCGATTCACCATTTGGAAGATTTGGAGGGAAAGATGTTTAAGGATTTTTGAAGACATATCTACCACATCAAGAATAAAGTTGTTCTTAGAAATAATTAAGGACTCGAGAAGTTGTTTAGAATTCTTTGGGCTAAATAGCTTATCTAAGAGATAGAAAGAAATCTTCAAGAAGTTTAATTTTTTAGTTTAATCAACCATCAGAGTCCGAAGTATGTGTGGTCCGAAGGTTATCATTCACATTGCTAGCTAGTCTAGCAATTTCCCGATGTACAGTTTTTTGCAACTTTAATACAATACACATTACTTACCAAAAAAAAAACTTTTTATAATTCACCGAGTATATAGTTAAAACATATTAAATTGTTTAACTAATTAATATTTATAGTTAATACAACATTTATATGCACGAAAATTTAGGAATAATCATGGGGATCCCATAATTATATTTATCTAGAATTTTGTTATGTGGTTACACGGTTACAAAATTCTTTAATCATGTGTTTACTTTGTTACCTTCACGTGAAACTACAAACTTTAACAAGAAACATGCATAAATTATGCAGATTAACTAACAGTTTGGCTTGGGAGATTGCCTACCTTTGGGTCACTTCAGCGGTGAAGAAGGACAAACAAGAGAAGAATAATAGCAGAAGAAGAAGAAGCCTTTTCTGCAACAACGGTTGCAGCCTTCGCGTAACAAGAAGGGATGAAGACGTTGGCAGCAAGGGAAGAAGAAGCCTTATGCTTCTCCACTCCTGCAATGTCTACAGCAGTAGCAGTAGCAGTAGCAGCCGCAGCCTCCTTACAAGCCTCCTCCTCTAGGAAGAAGCAGAGAAAGAGAATAGAATTCTCTTCCCCCACGTACAGCCAACGAAGAAAAATCTCGAAGAGATTAGCAAGACGTCGTTGAAGAAAAAGAGCCTAGCAGGTTGGCTCGATGGAAGGGGTATTTATAGGCTACAGAATCCTAATGAGTGTAAAAGTTTGATTAGGATCCTATTACTATCCAAACTTCCCTACGTGTTAATCCCATCTCGACGAACACCAACCTTCATCCGAGTTCGAACGAAATACGGCAACGGGTTTTCTTATTTTCACTCTCAGGGAAATGGCGACTGAGACAAGGGCGCGTTTTCAGTAAATGATGCCTTCGTATGCAATCTTCATTTCATTAAATAGCGCCTTAACTAGGGTCGCCTTTTACTTTTCTATATTTAGCCACTTTACTTCTAATTTCCTTGGTATGAATTAGCGCCCACGCACATGGGCGTTGTTATTTTAAATAGCGCCCATGTGAAGGGCGTTATATTCCTATTATCCTCGCGTTATTTCTGATTATTATTATCCTTACCCTATTAACGTATGAAAATGGCGCCCATGACAGCGGCGTCATTCCTATAATTGGCGCCTTTGTGAAGGGTCTTCAATTAATGAAATAGCGCCTTAAGAGAAGGCGTTGTTTTATTTTGGCCCATTTGTTATTTGTTTTAAGTGTAAGGCCCATTTGGCGTATATAACGGTTTTACATATATATATATATATATATATATATATCTCTGTGTGTGTGTGTGTGTGTGTGTGTGTGTGTGTGTGTGTGTGTGTGTGTGTGTGTGTGTGTGTGTGTGTGAGTGTGTGAGTTTTGTATATATATGGCCTCATGGGTTAAATGGGTTGGGTTATATTATATTTATATATATATTACGTATAACTGTTTTAATGCAAAGGCCCACTAATTATATTTAGTAGACTAATAGTTTTATCTAATTGGTAGAACTTTATATACATACTTTATTTCTTTAAACTTTATTTATTTGTATATCTTATTTATTTTGCATTGTTGTCTCGGGTATCAGAGTCGGGTTCGATCCTATGATATTTAACTCAATTATCTATTTGTAACTTGTTAGGGTTTTAGCTTAATGGTTGGGTTTTAATGAAGGATTTATTCATAGCATTCTAATTAATGTTTAGGCCCACTATCAATTTAGGCTATTTTCATTATCAAAATTTTATTTTCTATATTTATTTCATGACCAATATTAATATGTATCCTTTATAATTTCGGGGTGCTACACCCTCCCCCACTTAAAAGAATTTGGTCCCCAAATTCACATAGTTTCCCTTCCAAAATCTGTGGGGTAAGATCACCATATCTAAAGCATGTATTCTGGCTAGATCATTCACATATCATGCTGAGTACTTAAGGTCATATTCGATTCATGCAAGTTTTAGATGAGATAGGTTTATAGGGTTACCTTCCGTTGCTTGCGGTGCTTCTTCCTTTAAGAGTGGACATCGAGTACTTTTGTGATCTCTGCTTCCACAACGGATGCATTTTCTAAGTTTCTACCAACACTCGCCCGGATTGTGCCTTCCCTTCTTGCAATGCTTGCATTTCCCCTTGGCCGGAACAATTTATCGATCATTATTCCGGGGTTTCTTATTTTCAAAGAATTTGTTGCTTCCATTAAATCTCTTCTTGTCATTCACATTTTCCTTGTTCTTGGATCCATTTGGTAAGTTCTTCTTGGCGGCCTTTCCTTTGATTCTTTCCATCATATCCATAGCATCTTCCAAGAGTTGAGCTTTTCTAACTATCTCCGTATATGTTTGAATTTCTAGTGGAGCTAGTTGAGGTATAAGTTCCACCTTCAAGCCATTCATAAATCTCTTTGCTCTCATTTTCTCCGTGCAAACCAAGTGTGGTGTATATTGGGCCAATCTATAAAACCTCGCCTCATACTCGGCGACTGACAGACTACGTTGCTTCAAAGCCGCGAATTCCATAGCTTTCTTCTCGTGAATTCTTTCTGAGAAATACTTCTCGTAAAATAGTTCTAAAAACTCGTCCCAAGAAAATTGATCGTTAGGTAAAATGGCTTCCACGGATCCCCACCATACTCGGGCATCCTTCTCTAATTGATATGTCCCTAATAGTACCTTCTCTTCATCGGTGCATTGCATCACCTTAAAGGTCATCTCTATTTCTTGCACCCAATTCTCCGCTTCATCCGGGTCAGTCGACCCACTAAACTTAGGGGGATTTATCTTTTGGAACTTCCGATGCAAATCCCCGGCTCCATGCCGTGCTCCACCTTGTGCAACTTGTTGCAAGGCTTGCGTTAAACCCTGGACAGTGCATTGCATCTCTCTCCATTGAGCTCTCTCAGCGGCCATTCTAGCCTACAAGAATAAGGTTTGGATTAATGATATTCATATCTCGGCATGTATCTAACGCGAATGTAACATATTTTATCATTTAACCCACAGCTCTACCCAAATCTCACGGGGTTCCTACAGGATAACTGACAAGGAGAACTCAATCTAGGACTTGGACTTAAGGACCTAGGGATTTAGAAAGCCTAGGCTCTGATACCACCTTTTGTCACGCCCCGAACCGATAGTAGCGGAACGTGTCGTTTGCTCGGAACGTGGCAGTTAAATAGTCATGTCAATCAGAGCATAGTCATTTTCACAAAACACAATTTGGACAAATAACAAATTTCATTTTAATTATAAGTTCTTTACATATTCGGGCCCATAATAAACGAAAGACTCAATAAAGAAAATTACAATGAGACTCTTGACTCGACTTAACATAAGACACAGGATAGCAAGACTAGATGGTTCGTCTAGATGTCAGAGTACTCATCACTCTTGCCCTTGCCCATCATGTTCGGTCTCATCATCACTAAGGTCATTACCTGAAAAATATTGGAAAACGCAGGGTGAGCGAACGCTCAGTAGGACTTAACATCTCATGCTCCAAGCTAGCTTTAAGTCAATTACAGTTTAACATGCTCATGCAGGTCATGCAAGATATAGAAATCGAGAACTATAATGACACGAGATAAATTCAAGAATTATAAGAAACAAACGAGTAAGCAAGATGCTAGATACACTCATGAAGAGTAAGGACAATGACAATCAAGAGAGCATAGCAAGATCTTAACAAGTACTTTCTCAAGCTAGGTCAAGAGCATTCATGAGGAAATATAACATTCATTTCTCTATGACGAACACTATCACGAGAGCTTCAATGTATCCATTATTATGAAGGATCTTTGGGACAAGATAACGTATACTATCATTGGGGGTAATTCAAGAACACTTATGATGATTGATATAGAAGTAGAACAATTACTTCTACAAGCACTATATAGCATTTGCCAAGACTCACGACGATATGATAACCCCTGCAATAAAGCAATTCAAGATCTTTTCATGACGAACAATAAGTTGTGGAGGGATGTACTATGATGGAAGTACTCCGGATCATCACTATCACGAGAGTGTTTGCACATCTAGCACTACATAGGATTGTGTACTAAGATGGCAATTACTCCCGATCATCACTATCACGAGAGCGTTTGCACATCTAGCACTACATAGGATTGGCCAATGCACTAAGGGGAAAATCACGGCGATATGACCACCCCTCATGGAAATAAGTTATAGACGACTATAGGTGGTGAATGCCAGCACCCGATCATCGTATACCGGTAACGTTTGGACTTTGCCTCGCCCAATAGGGTCAGATCAGGACCCATAGCATTTAAAAATGTCATTTTTGTGGGACCCATAGCCCCTGACATTTTGTCTAGACTAATTCCATATTAATGGCCAAGAATTTCAAGGATCAAGCATGTAAGACATTAAGATAGATTTCATAGAACATAGAGTTCAAGGATAGAACTTGTAATAAGGATGATATATCAATAAACCATATGAAAACCATGATATTCTGGAAATCTAGGGGATTAGGTACAACCAGCTCAGTCGGCCTTGAGGGAATCCAAGGCTGCGAGGAGACTTACGGAGGTCCCAATGACTAACTTGCCCGTCCGAAGGAACGGAATGTCCAACGGAGGGCACGTATGTCACCGAGAGTTGAGGTATATAACGTGAATCAATCATGAAACAGGGACTTCATCTACGGATGTGAGATGAGAGTGCCAATAGACCCGAGGTATGGGTCAAAACCGGAAGAAAACGGTGAGAACATGAATGCGTTAATTATAGAATTCACGTCCATCCAATTCTATAATTAACTATAATTAAATAAACTTATATTAATTGACGCCCGTGGGTGGCGTCATTTATTAATTAGCGTCCTCTTGGAGGGACGTTAATTTTATGATTTTTAACTTAATTCATTTAACAAGAATTCACATTAATATCTATTTAATTGAATAATTTCAAAAATATACATTCAAAGACATATTTATTTATATAAAATAATTTAGAAAAATAGAATATATGATAATTAGGAGAAAAATTCAAGGATTCCAAAAATATATTTTTTATAATTTTATGTTGTATAGTTTAGTAGATATGGATTTTCAAAAATATAATTACAAGATATATATATATATATATATAAATTCAACGACCTTGCACGATGCCGTCAAAATAATTTGACGCCATTGAGCTTGTCGTCATTTCAATAAAAGTGTCGATCTTTAAACCTCCTGCTCTCGACGTACACACGTCGGAATCACGCGTTCTATATATCGAAATGACGGGCTCGAAAAACTCTACCTAACTGGACGTTCAAAGTAATTTTTCTTTGAGAGATGGGAGATCTTGAGATAGGGGGCACGAAAAATGATGCAACCACTCTCACTATCTCGGTCTCTACCCCAATAATGCTCCCATAAAATTTCATGGCCAAAGGACACTCAGACGGCCACGAACAAATCGTTAAGGCAAAATCCCATAACTATCAAGCTACAGTGATTTTTATAATTCACCGAGTATAGAGTTAAAACATATTAAATTGTTTAACTAATTAATATTTATAGTTAATACAACATTTATATGCACGAAAATTTAGGAATAATCATGGGGATCCCATAATTATATTTATCTAGAATTTTATTATGTGGTTACACGGTTACAAAATTCTTTAATCATGTGTTTACTTTGTTACCTTCATGTGAAACTACGAACTTTAACAAGAAACATGCATAAATTATGCAGATTAACTAACAGTTTGGCTTGGGAGATTGCCTACCTTTGGGTCACTTCAGCGGTGAAGAAGGACAAACAAGAGAAGAATAATAGGGGAAGAAGAAGAAGCCTTTTCTGCAACAATGGCTGCAGCCTTCGCGTAACAAGAAGGGATGAAGACGTTGGCAGCAAGGGAAGAAGAAGCCTTATGCTTCTCCACTCCAGCAACGTCTACAGTAGTAGCAGTAGCAGTAGCAGCCGCAGCCTCCTTACAAGCCTCCTCCTCTAGGAAGAATCAGAGAAAGAGAATAGAATTCTCTTCCCCCACGTACAGCCAACGAAGAAAAATCTCGAAGAGATTAGCAAGACGTCGTTGAAGAAAAAGAGCCCAGCAGGTTGGCTTGATGGAAGGGGTATTTATAGGCTACAGAATCCTAATGAGTGTAAAAGTTTGATTAGGATCCTATTACTATCCAAACTTCCCTACGTGTTAATCCCATCTCGACGAACACCAACCTTCATCCGAGTTCGAACGAAATACGGCAACAGGTTTCCTTATTTTCACTCTCAGGGAAATGGCGACTGAGACGAGGGCGCGTTTTCAGTAAATGGCGCCTTCGTATGCAATCTTCATTTCATTAAATAGCGCCTTAACTAGGGTCGCCTTTTACTTTTCTATATTTAGGCACTTTACTTCTAATTTTCCTTGGTATGAATTAGCGCCCACGCACATGGGCGTTGTTATTTTAAATAGCGCCCATGTGAAGGGCGTTATATTCCTATTATCCTCGCGTTATTTCCAATAATTATTACCCTTACCCTATCAACGTATGAAAATGGCGCCCATGACAGCGACGCCATTCCTATAATTGGCGCCTTTGTGAAGGGTCTTCAATTAATGAAATAGCGCCTTAAGAGAAGGCGTTGTTTTATTTTGGCCCATTTGTTATTTGTTTTAAGTGTAAGGCCCATTTTGCGTATATAACGATTTTACATATATATATATATATATATGTGTGTGTGTGTGTGTGTGTGTGTGTGTGTGTGTGTGTGTGTGAGTTTTGTATATATATGGCCTCATGGCTTAAATGGGTTGGGTTATATTATATTTATATATATATTACGTATAATTGTTTTAATGCAAAGGCCCACTAATTATATTTAGTAGACTAATAGTTTTATCTAATTGGTAGAACTTTATATACATACTTTATTTCCTTTAACTTTATTTATTTGTATATCTTATTTATTTTGCATTGTTGTCTCGGGTATCAGAGTTGGGTTCGATCCTATGATCTTTAACTCAATTATCTATTTGTAACTCATTAGGGTTTTAGCTTAATGGTTGGGTTTTAATGAAGGATTTATTCATAGCCTTCTAATTAATGTTTAGGCCCACTATCAATTTAGGCTATTTCCATTATCGAAATTTTATTTTCTATATTTATTTCATGACCAATATTAATATGTATCCTTTATAATTTCGGGGTGCTACACCCTCCCCCACTTAAAAGAATTTGGTCCCCAAATTCATATAGTTTCCCTTCCAAAATTTGTGAGGTAAGATCACCTTATCTAAAGCATGTATTCTGGCTAGATCATTCACATATCATGCTAAGTACTTAAGGTCATATCCGATTCATGCAAGTTTTAGATGAGATAGGTTTATAGGGTTACCTTCCGTTGCTTGCAGTGCTTCTTCCTTTAAGAGTGGACATCGAGTAATTTTGTGATCTCTGCTTCCACAACGGATACATTTTCTAAGTTTATACCAACACTCGCCCGGATTGTGCCTTCCCTTCTTGCAATGCTTTCATTTCCCCTTTGCCGGAACAATTTATCGATCATTATTCCGGGGTTTCTTATTTTCATAGAATTTGTTGCTTCCATTAAATCTCTTCTTGTCGTTCACATTTTCCTTGTTCTTGGATCCATTTGGTAAGTTCTTCTTGGCGGCCTTTCCTTTGATTCTTTCCATCATATCCATAGCATCTTCCAAGAGTTGAGCTTTTCTAACCAACTCCGTATATGTTTGAATTTCTAGTGGAGCTAATTGAGGTATAAGTTCCACCTTCAAGCCATTCATAAATCTATTTGCTCTCATTTTATCCGTGCAAACCAAGTGTGGTGTATATTGGGCCAATCTAGAAAAACTCGCCTCATACTCGGTGACTGACAGACTACGTTGCTTCAAAGCCGCGAATTCCATATCTTTCTTCTCGCGAATTCTTTCTGAGAAATACTTCTCGTAAAAGAGTTCTAAAAACTCGTCCCAAGAAACTTGATCGTTAGGTAAAATGGCTTCCACGGATCCCCACCATACTCGGGCATCCTTCTCTAATTGATATGTTCCTAATAGTACCTTCTCTTCATCAGTGCATTCCATCACCTTAAAGGTCCTCTCTATTTCTTGCACCCAATTCTCCGCTTCATCCGGGTCAGTCGACCCACTAAACTTAGGGGGATTAATCTTTTGGAACTTCTGATGCAAATCCCCAGCTCCATGCCGTGCTCCACCTTGTGCAACTTGTTGCAAGGCTTGCGTTAAACCCTGGACAGTGCATTGCATCTCTCTCCACTGAGCTCTCTCAGCGGCCATTCTAGCATACAAGAATAAGGTTTGGATTAATGATATTCATATCTCGGCAGGTATCTAACACGAATGTAACATATTTTATCATTTAACCCACAGCTCTACCCAAATCTCACGGGGTTCCTACAGGATAACTGACAAGGAGAACTCAATCTAGGACTTGGACTTAAGGACCTAGGGATTTAGAAAGCCTAGGCTCTGATACCACCTTCTGTCACGCCCCGAACCGATAGTAGCGGAACGTGTCGTTTGCTCGGAACGTGACAGTTAAATAGTCATGTCAATCAGAGCATAGTCATTTCCATAAAACACAATTTGGACAAATAACAAATTTCATTTCAATTATAAGTTCTTTACATATTCGGGCCCATAATAAACGAAAGACTCAATAAAGAAAATTACAATGAGACTCTTGACTCGACTTAACATAAGACACAGGATAGCAAGACTAGATGGTTCATCTAGATGTCAGAGTACTCATCACTCTTGCCCTTGCCCATCATGTTCGGTCTCATCATCACTAAGGTCATTACCTGAAAAATATTAGAAAATGCAGGGTGAGCGAACGCTCAGTAGGACTTAATATCTCATGCTCCAAGATAGCTTTAAGTCAATTACAGTTTAACATGCTCATGCAGGTCATGCAAGATATAGAAATCGAGAACTATAATGACACGAGATAAATTCAAGAATTATAAGAAACAAACGAGTAAGCAAGATGCTAGATACACTCATGAAGAGTAAGGACAGTGACAATCAAGAGAGTATAGCAAGATCTTAACAAGTACATTCTCAAGCTAGGTCAAGAGCATTCATGAGGAAATATAACATTCATCTCTCTATTACGAACACTATCACGAGAGCTTCAATGTATCCATTATTATGAAGGATCTTTGGGACAAGATAACGTATACTATCATTGGGGGTAATTCAAGAACACTTATGATGATCGATATAGAAGTAGAACAATTACTTCTACAAGCACTATATAGCATTTGCCAAGACATTAAGGGAATATCACGATGATATGATAACCCCTCCAATAAAGCAATTCAAGATCTTTTCATGACGAACAATAAGTTGTGTAGAGATGTACTATGATGGTAGTACTCCCGATCATCACTATCACGAGAGCGTTTGCACATCTAGCACTACATAAGATTGTGTACTAAGATGGCAATTACTCCCGATCATCACTATCACGAGAGCGTTTGCACATCTAGCACTACATAGGATTATGTACTATGATAGAAATTACTCCCGATCATCACTATCACGAGAGCGTTTGCACATCTAGCACTACATAGGATTGGCCAATGCACTAAGGGGAAAATCACGACGATATGACCACCCCTCATGGAAATAAGTTATAGACGACTATAGGTGGTGAATGCCAGCACCCGATCATCGTATACCGGTAACGTTTGGACTTTACCTCGCCCAATAGGGTAAGATCAGGACCCGTAACATTTAAAAATGTCATTTTTTGTGGGACCCATAGCCCCTGACATTTTGTCTAGACTAATTCCATATTAATGGCCAAGAATTTCAATGATCAAGCCTGTAAGACATTAATATAGATTTCATGGAACATAGAGTTAAAGGATAGAACTTGTAATAAGGATGATATATCAATAAATCATACGAAAATCATGACATTCTGGAAATCTAGGTGATTAGGTACAACCAGCTCAGTCGGCCTTGAGGGAATCGAAGGCTACGAGGAGACTTACGGAGGTCCCAATGACTAACTTGCCAGTCCAAAGGAACGGAATGTCCAATGGAGGGCTCGTATGTCACCGAGAGTTGAGGTATATAACGTGAACCAATCATGAAATAGGGACTCCATCTACGGACGTGAGATGAGAGTGCCAAAAGACCCGAGGTATGGGTCAAAACCGGAAGAAAACGGTGAGAACATGAATGCGTTAATTATAGAATTTACGTCCATCCAATTCTATACTTAACTATAATTAAATAAACTTATATTAATTGACGCCCGTGGGTGGCGTCATTTATTAATTAGCTTCCTCTTGGAGGGATGTTAATTTTATGATTTTTAACTTAATTCATTTAACCAGAATTCACATTAATATCTATTTAATTGAATAATTTCAAAAATATACATTCAAAGACATATTTATTTACATAAATTAATTTTAAAAAATAGAATAAATGATAATTTGGAGAAAAATTCAAGGATTCCAAAAATATATTTTTTATAATTTTATGTTGCATAGTTTAGTAGATATGGATTTTCAAAAATACTATTACAAGTTATATATATATATATATATATATTAAATAATTCAACGACCTTGCACGATGCCGTCAAAAGAATTTGACGCCATTGAGCTTGTCGTCATTTCAATAAAAGTGTCGATCTTCAAACCTCCTGTTCTCGACGTACACACTGTTCGGAATCACGCATTCTATATATCGAAATGACATGCATTTTTTGGGCCCGTTGTTGGTTTTCTTCGCTAATGAAGCTCGGGACTCGCTTCTTCAGCAGCGTTCTTCATCCGAGAAAGTGGTGACTTCTCGTATATTCAATTCACCCCTCCGGACGTGGGCTACTATTGCTTTGGACTTGACCTCGATGCGAAAGGGTATAATGGCGTTCTTCTTCCACCATTCGTGGTATTATATTTTACTCGCCAACAGCACACATGGTTGGGGGCTTAGACGAGCGCTGATGAGTGCTACCCAAACTAGTCATTGTTCTGTGGTTACTTGTGTACCTTGTCTCTGTTATCGCATTGAGACGAGTGGGAGACATCTGAAGGTGCAGACTAAGTCGTCAATGGACGCATCCGACCTTACTTTTAGTGGAGAGGTTCTCCCATCATGTGAGACGTGACTCTCTTGACTCGAGATTTTAGTTCCCCGACAATGAGGTCGTGGTTCTCTGGGTGACTTTCCTATGATTTTCTCGATGTTGAGGTCAAGAGTTCCCGATAGAGTTGTCGTGGTTTCACCCGTAGATAGAGTAGTGTTCACGACGGTGAGGTCGTGACTGTACCCTTAGACCGTGAGGTATTGACTATGACCTTCGTCAGCGAGGATGGGCCTTCACAATATAGGTGTCATGGTTTCCGCTTTCCAGTAGCATAGCTGTGTTTTGCCGTGGGTTTAGTGTATCAGACTGCGAGGTCGGGGTCTATTTTCTATCGACAGTAGGAGTAGCTTAGAGAACTGTGGTTCCGCCACCTTCTGTTGTTACTGCGGCTGTTGTTGTTATTGTTACTATTGCTATTATTTATCGCCGTTATTTCATGGTGGGGATCCGCAAGATCCCTATTGAGCCAATGAGATAAGGCTCACCCCTTTCTTTTTAGGTGTAGCGGCTCCTCCTCGAGATTCGGAGGATTGGTGTAGCGGTTTATCGTTACCAGCCTGCCAGAGCCGGGGCGTGCCCGACGATTGAGTATGCTTTCTTCTCTGTAGATTGTACCTTGTGGACTGGACTCTGTAGTTAATTAATTTAATTAAAATATTAATTTAATTCTTATCTTTTAAATAATTAATTCTATAGTTTATTTCTGTTGGAATCTATGTTTGAATTTTAAAAGGTTTGAGTTTGTGTTGATTAGTCCCACATTGGAAAATGGAAAAGGTTTCCATTTACTTTTAGGTGGGACTCGTGTCTTTGTTGTGTATTCATTTGAGGAGGCTATGGAGGTTGGCCCATTTGGGTTGGTGGGCTCTTTGTCTCGTATCCACTATTTCATACACGCGCGAATTGCCTTGCCTTGGTGTGCGTGCGTGTGATTCTCGAATATTATTTTATTTTTTCTTTCTTTTTTATTTGACCGTTTGACCAAGCGTCTCTTGGATTCTCTCCGCGTCTCTTCGGATTCTCTTCTTTGGGCGGTTGTGTGTGACTCGGTCAAGGGTCGATTCTCAAGTGGGTATTTGAAGTGATTCATTTTTCTGTTAGAAGCATGGTTTTCGGTTCTCTCTAATCCGAAAGCCATCTCTCTCGAACTTTTCTCTCCGATCGTCTTCTTCCTCTTGCAAGAGCCGTCTGTCACTGTGGTGTTCGCCCCCGGCAATGCGAGTTGGAGTGCACCTTCGTGTCGCCACCGGTTTTAGGTCGTCGTATCTTGGGGGAAGTTCCGTCGCGAAGCCTATCTGCACCGGAGTAGGGGCGGAACGACACTAAAGAAAGCGACTACGCGCTTCGACCTGTGTTTGCTCATCTTGATCTTAATTCCCTTTGATTTTCGTGCTCAGATCTAGTAGAAAATCTCTACTCGTGAAATAATCTTTTCTATCAGTTTAGAGTCATTCCTTTCTATTAGATCGAATGGCACCAGAGATTGTTGCTCGCCCTAATAAATTTACTGGTCCATTTTTCAAACGTTGGCAACAAAAAATGCGCTATTGGTTGACCACTTTGGCTCTGTTCTCCGTCATTGAATCTGCCCCCCCTGCGGATGATGAAAACGAACCCGCTAGGTCGGTAGATGTAGCCAAGTTTAAGGAGAGGGATTATCTGTGTACTGGGAGCATCCTTTCGTGTCTTTCCGATAAACTCTATGATATCTATTGCACTACTAAATCTGTCAGAGACCTATGGTTGGCCTTAGAGAAAACGTATGGCTCCGAAGATGTTGGTCTAGATAAAATTATGGTAGCAAATTACTTTGACTTCAAGATGAAAGATAGCTCATCAATTGTTGACCAAGCCCATGAAATCCAGTCCCTTGTTTTGGACATTCAAAGGTGTGGAATGTCTATTGATGAGAAATTCCGGGTTTGTGCTTTGATAACAAAACTACCACCTTCTTGGAATGATTTTTCTCTATCTCTGCAACACAAACGTGATGAGATGACTGTTGAATAGTTGATCTCTACTATTCAGGTTGAAGAGAGAAATAGGGACAGGAATAAAACCAGGAATCCTCCACCTGAACCTGAATTCCAATCTAAAGCCAATTTGATTGAAAAGCCTACTCTTCATTCCTCCAATAAAACTTTCAAAAAATCCAATGACATCAAAGGGAAGAAAAAGTTCAAGAAGGAATCAGAGAAAATTACTTGTTATGTGTGTGGAAGACCAGGACATAAAGCCTACAGGTGCTTTGAAAGAAAAGGTAGAAACAACAAACCCTACAAAGGAAAGAAGTCTGTTGCTACTGATCAAGAGGTCAATGTGTTGACTGTTGGCACCACCTCTGATGAAAGGTTTATTTCCTTTAATCCTGAAATTCATGTGGCATGTCTACCAACAGATTGGTTAGTAGATACGGGAGCAAATGTCCATGTCTGCTCAGATAGAACGTTGTTCTCTTCTTATCAGGGCCTCGAAGGCTGGAGCGTGACAATGGGCAACTCCACTACAACCAGAGTAGAGGGTGAAGGACGTGTTGACCTGAAGCTTACTTCGGGGAAGACCTTAAGCATCTACAAAGTGCAGCATGTGCCAGATGTTAGGAGGAATCTTGTTAGTGGGTCTTTGTTAGTGCAGCAAGACTATGAACTTGTGTTTAAGTCTAATAAAGTTGTAATCACTAGGCATGGAAACTTTGTAGGAAAATGATATTTGTGTAATAGTTTATTTGTACTTAATGTTTAGACAATGTTTCGTTAAATGAATCTTATTCTTCAGTCAGTTTTCATGTAGAAATTAGTGATTTATGGCATGCTAGACTTGGTCACGTTAATTTTAATACCATAAAAAGAATGATGCATTTAGATTTAATTCCCAAGTTTGATGTGAAGCATGCTGATAAATGTCAAATATGTGTGCAAGCTAAATAACTTAGGAAGCCTTTTAAGTCCGTTGATCGGAGCACCTCTGTATTAGAGTTGATACACTCTGATATTTGTGAAGGGACAGGTTCCTTAACTAGAGGTGGGAAAAAGTATTTTATTACATTTATTGATGATGCTTCTAAATTTTGTATTTTTTATCTACTTAGAACTAAGGATGAGGCTCCGAAAAAGTTATGGCTTTTAAGTCCTTGTATGAAAAACAAACTGAAAAATTACTTAAAAGATTGAGATCTGATAGGGGTGGTGAATACTTGTCTAATGCCATGAATGATTTTTGTGTCAAAAATGGAATCATCCATAAATTGACAGCTCCATATTCACCTGAATCAAATGGAGTGGCTGAGAGGAAAAATAGGACATTGATAGATATGGTAAATTCCATGTTATGTAGCTCAAGATTACCTGAGAATATGTGCGGAGAAGCTCTGCTCTCTGCATGTAATGTCCTTAACTGTATTCCTCACAAGGTAAAAGATAAATCACCTTTTGAAATGTGGTTTAAAAGAAAACCAAATTATAAATTATTGAGGGTATGGGACTGCTTAGTCAAAATAAAAATTCCAGAGAATAAGAAGAGAAAATTTGGATCTAAGACGGTAGATGGTATTTTTATTGGTTATGCCGAAAATTGTTCTGCTTATAGATTTCTCATCACTAAATCTGATATTTCTGATATTTCTGCAAATACTATTTATGAATTTGGTGATGCAATCTTTTATGAGGATATATTTCCTTTTAAAACTAAGGATATTGTACGTGTAGATTCGTCCTTTATTCCTTCATCCAGTCCTTCTAGTCCTGTTCAGCATGATCATATAGACCTAGAGCTTAGAAGGAGTATAAGAACTAGAATAGAAAAATCAGCTGGAGATGACTTCATATCATTCCTAGTAGAGGATGATCCTTTAACCTTTAAAGATGCCATGTCATCTAGTGATTCTACATTCTGGAATGAAGCAGTTAATGGTAAAATAGAATCAATTAGAAGCAACCACACTTGGGAATTGGTGGATCTTCCACCTGGTGCAAAAATAATTTGTTGTAAATGGATTTTCAGAAAGAAATTGAGACCAGATGGCTCCATTGACAAATATAAGGCTAGATTAGTTGCTAAGGGCTTCCGACAGAAAGAGGGAATAGATTTCTTTGATGCCTATTCTCCCGTGGCTAGGATGACTACAATCCGAGTGCTAGTTGCACTGGCCTCTATATATGATCTAAAGGTTCACCAGATGGATATGAAAATTGCATTCCTGAATGGTGAACTTGATGAAGAGATCTATATGGATCAGCCAGAAGGATTTACAGTTTCCGACCAAGAGCATAAAGTATGCAAGTTGGTGAAGTCCTTATATGGACTTAAGCAAGCCCCTAAGCAATGGCATCACAAGTTTGACGAAGTCATCTGTTCTAATGGTTTTTCTATATGTGAATCTGATAAATGCTTGTATGTTAAATTGTTTGATAGTACTTGTATTATTTTGTGTCTTTATGTTGATGATATCTTGATATTAGGTAATGACTTGATGTTGATAAATGAAACTAAATATTTTCTGAATAGTAAGTTTGACATGAAAGATCTTGGAGAGGCAGAGGTGATATTGGGGCTTAGGCTTCTAAAGTCACCTGAGGGCTATTCCATTTCACAATCTCATTATGTTGAGAAAGTCTTGAGAAGGTTTGGTCTATATGACTGTAAACCTGTTAGCACTCCTTTTGATCCTAGTGTCATGCTTAAAAAATATCATGGTGAATGTGTTGAACAACTCAGATATTCACAGTTAATTGGTAGTTTAATGTATTTGTCAAATTGCAGTAGACCTGCCATCTCTTTTACTGTGAATAGACTTAGTAGATATACACATTGTCCTAACAAAATACATTGGCATGCACTTGAAAGAATCTGCAGATATTTAAAAGGTACCTTATTTCATGCACTGCACTATGGAAGATATCCTCCTGTAATGGAAGGATACTGTGATGCCAGTTGGGTGACTGGAAAAGCCCAAGGGAAGGGTACCACTGGCTTTGTGTTTATGATGGGTGGTGGGGCAGTTGCCTGGAAATCCACTAAACAAACTATATTAGCTCGGTCTACCATGGAGGCTGAGTTAGAGGCAGCAGAAGTGACTGGTAGAGAAGCAGAATGGCTGAAGAACCTTATGGTTGAGCTTCCATTGCTGAGTAAGCCAATTCCTGCTATCTCTATTCACTGTGATAGCCAAGCTGCGATAGCTAAGGTTAAATGTGAGAAAATAAATGATAAATTGAGTACTCATATAAGATTGAAATTAAAATTTGTGAGAGAGTACTTGAATAAAGGAATAGTCTCTTTAGACTATGTGAAATCAGTAAAGAATCTTACTGATCGTCTAACCAAGGGATTGAATAGAAATTTGGTTGAACAATCATCGAGGGGGATGGGACTTAAGCCCATTTTAAACACCATCAATGGTAATCCAACGTGATGTTTCGGGATCCCATAACACAGGTTCAATGTGAAAACTAGTTGAATGGGTGTATCCTAGAGAGCACTTGTTGGAGACTGGTGTCTCAATGTCCATCCCTATGATGATCTGCTTATTCTGGAACGGAAAAAGATGAGTTACAACTATTAATGAGTCTAAAGGCCTACGTGGCGAGGTGTAGATACGTTTCAGTGCACCTTAGAGGACTCACCTATGTGATTGTGATTGTGTGGCCACAATATATGGGATCTTTTGGGCTAATCCCTAGAGCGCTCATGAAACAAGATACATAGCACATGGCCAGAAAGTGCTACCCCGTGAGAACACCACTATTGACTAATGATATGTGTGCTGTATGAAACCTTCTTCATAAGGGTCTAAGTTCAAGACATAGTTCACTTAGATCTGTGGAGGAGGGGAAGTATATCACTATGTGAAGGTTCAAGTCGGAAGACACCTTCACTTATGTGTCTCATCTCAGGCTCTTGTTAATCCGTGTCTCAAACTTTTAAAATTTTTTCTTGGTGGGCGAATATTGGAATCTATGTTTAAAGTTTAAAAGGTTTGAGTTTGTGTTGATTAGTCCCACATTGGAAAATGGAAAAAGTTTCCATTTACTTTTAGTTGGGACTCGTGTCTTTGTTGTGTATTCATTTGAGGAGACTATGGAGGTTGGCCCATTTGGGCTGGTGGGCTCTTTGTCTTGTATCCTCTATTTCACACACGCACGAATTGCCTTAGCTTGGCGTACGTGCATGTGATTCTTGAATATTATTTTATTTTTTCTTTCTTTTTTATTTGATCGTTTGACCAAGCGTCTCTTGTATTCTCTCTGTGTCTCTTCGGATTCTCCTCTTTGGGCGGTTGTGTATGACTCGGTCAAGGGTCGCTTCCCAAGCGGGTATTTGAAGTGAGTCATTTTTCTGTGAGAAGCATGGTTTTTGGTTCTCTCTAATCCGAAAGCCATCTCTCTCGAACTTTTCTCTCTGATCGTGTTCTTCCTCTTGCAAGAGCCGTCTGTCATTGTGGTGTTCGCCCCCGGCAACGCGAGTTGGAGTGCACCTTCGCGTCGCAACCAGTTTTGGGTCGTCGTATCTTGGGGGAAGTTCTGTCGCGAAGCCTATCTGCACCGGAGTAGGGGCGGAACGACTCTAAAGAATGCGACTACGCGCTTCGACCTGTGTTTGCTCATCTTGATCTTAATTCCCTTTGATTTTCGTGCTCAGATCTAGTAGAAAATCTCTACCCGTGAAATAATCTTTTCTATCAGTTTAGAGTCGTTCCTTTCTATTAGATCGAATGGCACCCGAGATTGTTGCTCGCCCTGATAAATTTGCTGGTCCATTTTTTAAACGTTGGCAACAAAAAATGCGCTATTGGTTGACCTCTTTGGCTCTGTTCTCCGTCATTGAATCTGTCCCCCCTGAGGATGATGAAAACGAACCCGCTAGGTCGGTAGATGTAGCCAAGTTTAAGGAGAGAGATTATCTGTGTACTGAGAGCATCCTTTCATGCCTTTCCGATAAACTCTATGATATCTATTGCACTGCTAAATCTGCCAGACACCTATGGTTGGCCTTAGAGAAAAAGTATGGCTCCGAAGATGTTGGTCTAGATAAAATTATGGTAGCAAATTACTTTGACTTCAAGATGAAAGATAGCTCATCAATTGTTGACCAAGCCCATGAAATCCAGTCCCTTGTTTTGGACATTCAAAGGTGTGGAATGTCTATTGATGAGAAATTTCAGGTTTGTGCTTTGATAACAAAACTACCACCTTCCTGGAATGATTTTTCTCTATCTCTGCAACACAAACATGATGAGATGACTGTTGAACAGTTGATCTCTGCTATTCAGGTTGAAGAGAGAAATAGGGACAGGAATAAAACTAGGAATCCTCCACCTGAACCTTAATTCCAATCTAAAGCCATTTTGATTGAAAAATCTACTTCTCATTCCTCCAATAAAACTTTCAAAAAATCCAATGGCATCAAAGGGAAGAAAAAGTTCAAGAAGGAATCAGAGAAGATTGCTTGTTATGTGTGTGGAAGGCCAAGACATAAAGCCTACAGGTGCTTTGAAAGAAAAGGCAGAAACAACAAACCCTACAAAGGAAAGAAGTCCGCTGCTACTGATCAACATGTCAATGTGTTGACTGTTGGCACCACCTCTGATCAAAGGTTTATTTCCTTTAATCCTGAAATTCATGTGGCATGTCTACCAACAGATTGGTTAGTAGATACGAGGGCAAATGTCCATGTCTGCTCAGATAGAGCGTTGTTCTCTTCTTATCACGGCCTCAAAGGCAGGAGCGTGACAATGGGCAACTCCACTGCAGCCAGAGTAGAGGGTGAAAGATGTGTTGACCAGAAGCTTACTTCGGGGAAGACCTTAAGCCTCTACAAAGTGCAGCATGTGCCAGATGTTAGGAGGAATCTTGTTAGTGGGTCTTTGTAAGTACAACAAGACTATGAACTTGTGTTTAAGTCTAATAAAGTTGTAATCACTAGGCATGGAAACTTTGTAGGAAAAGGATATTTGTATAATGGTTTATTTGTACTTAATGTTTCAGACTGTGTTTCGTTAAATGAATCTTATTCTTCAGTCAATTTTCATGTAGAAATTAGTGATTTATGACATGCTAGACTTGGTCACATTATTTTTAATACCATAAAAAGAATGATGCATTTAGATTTAATTCCCAAGTTTGATGTGAAGCATGCTGATAAATGTCAAATATGTGTGCAAGCTAAACAACCTAGGAAGCCTTTTAAGTCGTTGATCGGAACACCTCTTTATTAGAGTTGATACACTCTGATATCTGTGAAGGGACATGTTCCGTAACTTGAGGTGGGAAAAGATATTTTATTACATTTATTGATGATGCTTCTAAATTTTGTATTCTGTATCTACTTAGAACTAAGGATGAGGCTCTGGAAAAATTTATGGCTTTTAAGTCCTTATCTGAAAAACAAACTGAAAAATTACTTAAAAGATTGAGATCTGATAGGGGTGGTGAATACGTGTCTAATGCCATGAATGATTTTTGTGTCAAAAATGGAATCATCATGAGTTGATAGCTCCATATTCACCTGAATCAAATGGAGTGGCTGAGAGCAAAAATAGGACATTGATCGATATGGTAAATTCCATGTTATGTAGCTCAGGATTACCTGAGAATATGTGGGGAGAAGCTCTGCTCTCTGCATGTCATGTCTTAACTGTGTTCCTCACAAGGTAAAAGACAAATCACCTTTTGAAATGTGGTTTAAAAGAAAACCAAATTATAAATTATTGAGGGTATGGGGCTGTTTAGCCAAAATAAAAATTCCAGAGAATAAGAAGAGAAAATTGGTTCTACGACAGTAGATGGTGTTTTTATTGGTTATGCCGAAAATAGTTCTGCTTATAGATTTCTCATCACTAAATCTGGTATTTCTGTAAATACTATTTGTGAATTTGGTGATGCAATCTTTTATGAGGATATATTTCCTTTTAAAACTAAGGATACTGTACATGTAGATTCATCTTTTATTCCTTCATCTAGTACTTCTAGTCCTATTCAGCATGATCATATAGACCTAGAACCTAGAAGGAGTAAAAGACTAGAATAGAAAAATCATTTGGAGATGACTTCATATCATATCTAGTAGAGGATGATCTTTAACCTTTAAAGATGCCATGTCATCTAGTGATTCTACATTCTGGAATGAAGTAGTTAATGGAGAAATAGAATCTATTAGAAGCAACCACACTTGGGAACTGGTGGATCTTCCACCTGGTGCGAAAATAATTGGTTGTAAATGGATTTTCAAAAGAAATTGAGACCAGATGGCTCCATTGACAAATATAAGGCTAGATTAGTTGCTAAGGGCTTCCGATAGAAAGAGGGAATAGATTTCTTTGATACCAATTCTCCCGTGGCTAGGATGACTACAATCTGAGTGCTAGTTGCACTGGCCTCTATATATGATCTAAAGGTTCACCAGATGGATGTGAAAACTGCATTCCTGAATGGTGAACTTGATGAAGAGATCTATATGGATCAGCCAGAGGGATTTATAGTGTCCGGCCAAGAGCATAAAGTATGCAAGTTGGTGAAGTCCTTATATGGACTTAAGCAAGCCCCTAAGTAATGGCATCACAAGTTTGACGAAGTCATCTGTTCTAATGGTTTTTCTATATGTGAATCTGATAAATGCTTGTATGTTAAATTGTTTGATAGTACTTGCATTATTTTGTGTCTTTATGTTGATGATATCTTGATATTAGGCAATGACTTGATGTTGATAAATGAAACCAAACATTTTCTAATAGTAAGTTTGACATGAAAGATCTTGGAGAGGCAGAGGTGATATTGGGGCTTAGGCTTCTAAAGTCACCTGAGGGCTATTCCATTTCACAATCTCATTATGTTGAGAAAGTCTGAGAAGGTTTGGTCTATATGACTGTAAACCTGTTAGCACTCCTTTTGATCCTAGTGTCATACTTAAAAAACATCATGGTGAATGTGTTGAACAACTCAGATATTCACAGTTAATTGGTAGTTTAATGTATTTGTCAAATTGCAGTAGACCTGACATCTCTTTTGCTGTGAATAGACTTAGTAGATATACACATTGTCCTAACAAAATACATTGGCATGCACTTGAAAGAATCTGCAGATATTTAAAAGGTACCTTATTTCATGCACTGCACTATGGAAGATATCCTCCTGTAATGGAAGGATACTGTGATGCCAGTTGGGTGACTGGAAAAGCCCAAGGGAAGGGTACCACTGGCTTTGTGTTTATGATGGGTGGTGGGCAGTTGCCTGGAAATCCACCAAACAAACTATATTAGCTCGGTCTACCATGGAGGCTGAGTTAGTGGCAGCAGAAGTGACTGGTAGAGAAGCAGAATGGCTGAAGAACCTTATGGTTGAGCTTCCATTGCTGAGTAAGCCAATTCCTGCTATCTCTATTCACTGTGATAGCCAAGCTGCAATAGCTAAGGCTAAAAGTGAGAAAATAAATGATAAATTGAGTACTCATATAAGATTGAAATTAAAATTTGTGAAAGAGTACTTGAATAAAGGAATAGTCTCTTTAGACTATGTGAAATCAGTAAAGAATCTTGCTGATCCTCTAACCAAGGGATTGAATAGAAATTTGGTTGAACAATCATCGAGGGGGATGGGACTTAAGCCCATTTTAAACACCATCATTAGTAATCCAACCTGATGTTTGGAGATCCCATAACACAGGTTCAATGTAAAACTAGTTGAATGGGTGTATGCTAGAGAGCACTTGTTGGAGACTGGTGTCTCAATGTCCATCCCTATGATGAAGTGCTTATTCTGGAACGATAAAGGATGAGTTACAACTCTTAATGAGTCCAAAGGCCTACGTGGCGAGGTGTAGATATGTTTCAGTGAACCTTGGAGTACTCACCTATGTGAGTGTGATTGTGTGGCCGCAATCTATGGATCTTTTGGGCTAATCCCTAGAGCGCTCATGAAACAAGATACATAGCACATGGCCAGAAAGTGCTACCCCGTGAGAACACCACTATTGACTAATGATATGTGTGCTGTATGAAACCTTCTTCATAAGGGTCTAAGTTCAAGACATAGTTCACTTAGATCTGTGGAGGAGGGGAAGTATATCACTATGTGAAGGTTCAAGTCGGAAGACACCTTCACTTATGCGTGTCATCTCAGGCTCTTGTAATTCGTGTCTCAAACTTTTAAAATTTTTTCTTGGTGGGCGAATGTTGGAATTTGTGTTTAAATTTTAAAAGGTTTGAGTCTCTCTTTATATTGCTTAGTCCCACATTGGAAAATGGAAAAAGTTTCCATTTATTTTTAGTTGGGACTTGTGTCTTTATTGTGTATACCTTTGAGGAGACTATGGAGGTTGGCCCGTTTGGGCTAGTGGGCTCCTTGGCCCGTATCCTCTATTTCACACACGCGCGAATTGCCTTGCCTTGCCGTGGCCGTGTCGTGCGTGCGTGTGATTCTCATTAGATTATTTTATTTTTCTTTTCTTTTGTTTTGTGACCGTTTGACTCGCGTCTCTTGGATTCTCTCCGCGTCTCTTCGGATTCCTCTCTTTGGGCGGTTGTGTGTGACTCGGTCAAGGGTCGCTTCCCAAGAGGGTATTTGAAGAGAGTCTTTTTCTGTGAGAGGCACGGTTTTCGGTTCTCTCTAACCGAAAGCTATCTCTCACGAACTCCTCTCTCCCATCGTCTTCTTCCTCTTGCAAGAGCCGTCGGTCACTGTGGTGTTCGCCCCCGGCAACGCGAGTTGGAGTGCACCTTCGCGTCGCCACCGGTTCTGGGTCGTCGTATCTTGGGGGAAGTTCCGTCGCGAAGCCTATCTGCACCGGAGTAGGGGCGGAACGACTCTAAAGAAAGCGAATACGCGCTTCGACCTGTGTTTGCTCCTCTTGATCTTAATTCCCGTTGATTTCTGTGCTTCGATCTAGTAGAATATCTCTACCCGTGCAATAATATTTTCTATCAGTTTAGAGTCGTTCCTTTCTATTAGATCATTCAATGGCACCAGAGATTGTTGCTCGTCCCGATAAATTTACTGGCCCATTCTTTAAACGTTGGCAACAAAAAATGCGCTATTGGTTGACCTCTTTGGCTCTGTTCTCCGTCATTGAATCTGCCCCCCCTGCGGATGATGAAAACGAACCCGCTAGGTCGGTAGATGTAGCCAAGTTTAAGGAGAGGATTATCTGTGTACTGGTAGCATCCTCTCGTGCCTTTCCGATAAACTCTATGATATCTATTGCACTGCTAAATCCGCCAAAGACCTGTGGTTCGCCTTAGAGAAAAAGTATGGTCTCCGAGGATGTTGGTCTAGATAAAATTATGGTAGCCAATTACTTTGACTACAAGATGAAAGATAGCGCATCCATTGTTGACCAAGCCCATGAAATCCAGTCCCTTGTTTTGGTCATTCAAAGGTGTGGAATGTCTATTGATGAGAAATTCCAGGTCTGTGCTTTGATAACAAAACTACCACCTTCCTGGAATGATTTTTCTCTATCTCTGCAACACAAACGTGATGAGATGACTGTTGAACAGTTGATCTCTGCTATTCAGGTTGAAGAGAGAAATAGGGACAGGAATAAAACTAGAAATCCTCCACCTGAACCAGAATTCCAATCTAAAGCCAATTTGATTGAAAAACCTACTTCTCATTCCTTCAATAAAACTTTCAAAAAATCCAATGACATCAAAGGGAAGAAAAAGATCAAGAAGGAATCAGAGAAGATTACATGTTATGTGTGTGGAGGCCTGGACATAAAGCGTACAGGTGCTATGAAAGGAAAGGCAGAAACAACAAACCCTACAAAGGAAAGAAGTCTGCTGCTACTGATCAACAGGTCAATGTGTTGACTGTTGGCACCACATCTGATGAAAGGTTTATTTCCTTTAATCCTGAAATTCATGTGGCATGTCTACCAACAGATTGGTTAGTAGATACGGGAGCAAATGTCCATGTCTGCTCAGATAGAGCTTTGTTCTCTTCTTATCAGGGCCTCGAAGGCAGGAGCGTGACAATGGGCAACTCCACTGCTGCCAGAGTAGAGGGTGAAGGACGTGTTGACCTGAAGCTTACTTCGGGGAAGACCTTAAGCCTCTACAAAGTGCAGCATGTGCCAGATGTTAGGAGGAATCTTGTTAGTGGGTCTTTGTTAGTGCAGCAAGACTATGAACTTGTGTTTAAATCCAATAAAGTTGTAATCACTAGGCATGGAAACTTTGTAGGAAAAGGATATTTATGTAATGGTTTATTTGTGCTTAATGTTTCAGACAATGTTTCGTTTAATGAATCTTATTCTTCAGTCAGTTTTCATGTAGAAATTAGTGATTTATGGCATGCTAGACTTGGTCACGTTAATTTTAATACCATAAAAAGAATGATGCATTTAGATTTAATTCCCAAGTTTGATGTGAAGCATGCTGATAAATGTCAAATATGTGTGCAAGCTAAACAACCAAGGAAGCCTTTTAAGTCCGTTGATCGGAACACCTCTATATTAGAGTTAATACACTCTGATATTTGTGAAGGGACAGGTTCCTTAACTAGAGGTGGGAAAAGGTATTTTATTACATTTATTGATGATGCTTCCAAATTTTGTATTCTGTATTTACTTAGAACTAAGGATGAGGCTCTGGAAAAATTTATGGCTTTTAAGTCCTTATCTGAAAAACAAACTGAAAAATTACTTAAAAGATTGAGATCTGATAGGGGTGGTGAATACATGTCTAATGCCATGACTGATTTTTGTGTCAAAAATGGAATCATCCATGAGTTGACAGCTCCATATTCACCTGAATCAAATGGAGTGGCTGAGAGGAAAAATAGGACATTGATGGACATGGTAAATTCCATGTTATGTAGCTCAGGATTACCTGAGAATATGTGGGGAGAAGCTCTGCTTTCTGCATGTCATGTCCTTAACTGTGTTCCTCACAAGGCAAAAGATAAATCACCTTTTGAAATGTGGTTTAAAAGAAAACCAAATTATAAATTATTGAGAGTGTGGGGCTGTTTAGCCAAAATAAAAATTCCAGAAAATAAGAAGAGGAAAATTGGTTCTAAGACAGTAGATGGAGCTTTTATTGGTTATGCTGAAAATAGTTCTGCTTATAGATTTCTCATCATTAAATCTGATATTTCTGATATTTCTGTTAATACTATTTGTGAATTTGGTGATGCAATCTTTTATGAGGATATATTTCCTTTTAAAGCTAAAGATACTGTATGTATAGATTCATCTTTATTCCTTCATCTAGCACTTCTAGTCATGTTCCGCATGATCATATAGACATAGAACCTAGAAGGAGTAAAAGAACTAGAATAGAAAAATCATTTGGAGATGACTTCATTTCATATCTAGTAGAGGATGATCCTTTAACCTTTAAAGATGCCATGTTGTCTAGTGATTCTACATTCTGGAATGAAGCAGTTAATGGGGAAATTGAATCCATTAGAAGCAACCACACTTGGGAACTGGTGGATCTTCCACCTGGTGCTAAAACAATTGGTTGTAAATGGATTTTCAAAAAGAAATTGAGACCAGATGGCTCCATTGACAAATATAAGGCTAGATTAGTTGCTAAGGGCTTCCGACAGAAAGAGGGAATAGATTTCTTTGATACCTATTCTCCCGTGGCTAGGATGACTACAATCCGAGTGCTAGTTGCACTGGCTTCTATATATGATCTAAAAGTTCACCAGATGGATGTGAAAACTGCATTCCTGAATGGTGAACTTGATGAGGAGATCTATATGGATCAGCCAGAGGGATTTATAGTTTCCGGCCAAGAGCATAAAGTATGCAAGTTGGTGAAGTCCTTATATGGACTTAAGCAAGCCCCTAAGCAATGGCATCTTAAGTTTGACGAAGTCATTTGTTCTAATGGTTTTTCTATATGTGAATCTGATAAATGCTTGTATGTTAAAGTGTTTGATTATACTTGCATTATTTTGTGTCTTTATGTTGATGATATATTGATATTAGGCAATGACTTGATGTTGATAAATGAAACTAAACAGTTTCTGAGTGGAAAGTTTGACATGAAAGATCTGGGAGAGGCAGAGGTGATTTTGGGGCTTAGGCTTCTAAAGTCACCTGAGGGCTATTCCATATCACAATCTCATTATGTTGAGAAGGTGTTGAGTAGGTTTGGTCTATATGACTGTAAACCTGTGAGTACTCCTTTTGATCCAAGTGTCATACTTAAAAAACATCATGGTGAATGTGTTGAACAACTTAGATATTCACAGTTGATTGGTAGTTTAATGTATTTGTCAAATTGCAGTAGACCTGACATCTCTTTTGCTGTGAATAGACTTAGTAGATATACACATTGTCCTAACAAAATTCATTGGCATGCACTTGAAAGAATCTGCAGATACTTAAAAGGTACCTTATTTCATGCACTGCATTATGGAAGATATCCTCCTGTGATGGAAGGATATTGTGATGCCAGTTGGGTGACTGGAAAAGCCCAAGGGAAGGGTACCACTGGCTTTGTGTTTATGATGGGTGGTGGGGCAGTTGCCTGGAAATCCACCAAACAAACTATATTAGCTCGGTCTACCATGGAGGCCGAGTTAGTGGCAGCAGAAGTGACTGGGAGAGAAGCAGAATGGCTGAAGAACCTTATGGTTGAGCTTCCATTGCTGAGTAAGCCAATTCCTGCCATCTCTATTCACTGTGATAGCCAAGCTGCAATAGCTAAGGCTAAAAGTGAGAAAATAAATGATAAATTGAGTACTCATATAAGATTAAAATTAAAATTTGTGAGAGAGTACTTGATCAAAGGAATAGTCTCTTTAGACTATGTGAAATCAGTAAAGAATCTTGCTGATCCTCTAACCAAGGGATTAAATAGAAATTTGGTTGAACAATCATCGAGGGGGATGGGGCTTAAGCCCATGTTAAACACCATCACTAGTAATCCAACCTGATGTTTGGAGATCCCATAACACAGGTTCAATGTGAAAGCTAGATGAATGGGTGTATTGTAGAGAGCACTTGTTGGAGACTGGTGTCTCAATGTCCATCCCTATGATGAAGTGCTTATTCTGGAACGGTAAAGGGTGAGTTACAACTCTTAATGAGTCCAAAGGCCTATATGGCGAGGTGTAGATACGTTTCAGTGCACCTTGGAGGATTCACCTATGTGAGTGTGATTGTGTGGCCGCAATCTATGGGATTTTTTGGGCCAGTCCCTAGAGCGCTCATGAAACAAGATACATAGCACATGGCCAGAAAGTGCTACCCCGTGAGAACACCACTATTGACTAATGATATGTGTGCTGTATGAAACCTTCTTCATAAGGGTCTAAGTTCAAGACATAGTTCACTTAGATCTGTGGAGGAGGGGAAGTACATCACTATGTGAAGGTTCAAGTCGGAAGACACCTTCACTTATGCGTGTCATCTCAGGCTCTTGATAATTCGTGTCTCAACCTTTTAAAATTTTTTCTTGGTGGGCGAATGTTGGAATTTGTGTTTAAATTTTAAAAGGTTTGAGTCTCTCTTTATATTGCTTAGTCCCACATTGGAAAATGGAAAAAGTTTCCATTTGTTTTTTAGTTGGGACTTGTGTCTTTATTGTGTATACCTTTGAGGAGACTATGGAGGTTGGCCCGTTTGGGCTAGTGGGCTCCTTGGCCCGTATTCTCTATTTCACACACGCGCGAATTGCCTTGCCTTGCCGTGGCCGTGTCGTGCGTGCGTGTGATTCTCATTAGATTATTTCCTTTTTCTTTTCTTTTGTTTTGTGACCGTTTGACTCGCGTCTCTTGGATTCTCTCCGCGTCTCTTCGGATTCCTCTCTTTGGGCGGTTGTATGTGACTCGGTCTAGGGTCGCTTCCCAAGGAGGTATTTGAAGAGAGTCGTTTTCTGTGAGAGGCACGGTTTTCGGTTCTCTCTAACCCGAAAGCTATCTCTCACGAACTCCTCTCTCCCTTCGTCTTCTTCCTCTTTCAAGAGCCATCGGTCTTTGTGGTGTTCGCCCCCGGCAACGCGAGTTGGAGTGCACCTTCGCGTCGCCACCGGTTCTGGGTCGTCGTATCTTGGGGAAAGTTCCGTCGCGAAGCCTATCTGCACCGGAGTAGGGGCGGAACGACTCTAAAGAAAGCGAATACGCGCTTCGACCTGTGTTTGATCCTCTTGATCTTAATTCCCGTTGATTTCTGTGCTTCGATCTAGTAGAATATCTCTACCCGTGCATTACTATTTTCTATCAGTTTAGAGTCGTTCCTTTCTATTAGATCATTTCAATGGCACCAGAGATTGTTGCTCGTCCCGATAAATTTTCTGGCCCATTCTTTAAACGTTGGCAACAAAAAATGCGCTATTGGTTGACTTCTTTGGCTCTGTTCTCCGTCATTGAATCTGCCCCCCCTGCGGATGATGAAAATGAACCCGCTAGGTCGGTAGATGTAGCCAAGTTTAAGGAGAGGGATTACTTGTGTACTGGTAGCATCCTCTCGTGCCTTTCTGATAAACTCTATGATATCTATTGCACTGCTAAATCCGCCAAAGACCTGTGGCTCGCCTTAGAGAAAAAATATGGTTCCGAGGATGTTGGTTTAGATAAAATTATGGTGGCTAATTATTTTGACTACAAGATGAAAGATAGCGCATCCATTGTTGACCAAGCCCATGAAATCCAGTCCCTTGTTCTGGACATTCAAAGGTGCGGAATGTCTATTGATGAGAAATTCCAGGTCTGTGCTTTGATAACAAAACTACCGCCTTCCTGGAATGATTTTTCTCTATCTCTGCAACACAAACGTGATGAGATGACTGTTGAACAGTTGATCTCTGCTATTCAGGTTGAAGAGAGAAATAGGGACAGGAATAAAACTAGAAATCCTCCACCTGAACCTGAATTCCAATCTAAAGCCAATTTGATTGAAAAACCTACTTCTCATTCCTTCAATAAAACTTTCAAAAAATCCAATGACATCAAAGGGAAGAAAAAGATCAAGAAGGAATCAGAGAAGATTACATGTTATGTGTGTGGGAGGCCTGGACATAAAGCGTACAGGTGCTATGAAAGGAAAGGCAGAAACAACAAACCCTACAAAGGAAAGAAGTCTGCTGCTACTGATCAACAGGTCAATGTGTTGACTGTTGGCACCACATCTGATGAAAGGTTTATTTCCTTTAATCCTGAAATTCATGTGGCATGTCTACCAACAGATTGGTTAGTAGATACGGGAGCAAATGTCCATGTCTGCTCAGATAGAGCTTTGTTCTCTTCTTATCAGGGCCTCGAAGGCAGGAGCGTGACAATGGGCAACTCCACTGCTGCCAGAGTAGAGGGTGAAGGACGTGTTGACCTGAAGCTTACTTCGGGGAAGACCTTAAGCCTCTACAAAGTGCAGCATGTGCCAGATGTTAGGAGGAATCTTGTTAGTGGGTCTTTGTTAGTGCAGCAAGACTATGAACTTGTGTTTAAATCCAATAAAGTTGTAATCACTAGGCATGGAAACTTTGTAGGAAAAGGATATTTATGTAATGGTTTATTTGTGCTTAATGTTTCAGACAATGTTTCGTTTAATGAATCTTATTCTTCAGTCAGTTTTCATGTAGAAAGTAGTGATTTATGGCATGCTAGACTTGGTCACGTTAATTTTAATACCATAAAAAGAATGATGCATTTAGATTTAATTCCCAAGTTTGATGTGAAGCATGCTGATAAATGTCAAGTATGTGTGCAAGCTAAACAACCAAGGAAGCCTTTTAAGTCCGTTGATCGGAACACCTCTATATTAGAGTTAATACACTCTGATATTTGTGAAGGGACAGGTTCCTTAACTAGAGGTGGGAAAAGGTATTTTATTACATTTATTGATGATGCTTCCAAATTTTGTATTCTGTATTTACTTAGAACTAAGGATGAGGCTCTGGAAAAATTTATGGCTTTTAAGTCCTTATCTGAAAAACAAACTGAAAAATTACTTAAAAGATTGAGATCTGATAGGGGTGGTGAATACATGTCTAATGCCATGACTGATTTTTGTGTCAAAAATGGAATCATCCATGAGTTGACAGCTCCATATTCACCTGAATCAAATGGAGTGGCTGAGAGGAAAAATAGGACATTGATGGACATGGTAAATTCCATGTTATGTAGCTCAGGATTACCTGAGAATATGTGGGGAGAAGCTCTGCTTTCTGCATGTCATGTCCTTAATTGTGTTCCTCACAAGGCAAAAGATAAATCACCTTTTGAAATGTGGTTTAAAAGAAAACCAAATTATAAATTATTGAGAGTGTGGGGCTGTTTAGCCAAAATAAAAATTCCAGAAAATAAGAAGAGGAAAATTGGTTCTAAGACAGTAGATGGAGCTTTTATTGGTTATGCTGAAAATAGTTCCGCTTATAGATTTCTCATCATTAAATCTGATATTTCTGATATTTCTGTTAATACTATTTGTGAATTTGGTGATGCAATCTTTTATGAGGATATATTTCCTTTTAAAGCTAAAGATACTGTATGTATAGATTCATCTTTCATTCCTTCATCTAGCACTTCTAGTCATGTTCCGCATGATCATATAGACATAGAACCTAGAAGGAGTAAAAGAACTAGAATAGAAAAATCATTTGGAGATGACTTCATTTCATATCTAGTAGAGGATGATCCTTTAACCTTTAAAGATGCCATGTTGTCTAGTGATTCTACATTCTGGAATGAAGCAGTTAATGGGGAAATTGAATCCATTAGAAGCAACCACACTTGGGAACTGGTGGATCTTCCACCTGGTGCTAAAACAATTGGTTGTAAATGGATTTTCAAAAAGAAATTGAGACCAGATGGCTCCATTGACAAATATAAGGCTAGATTAGTTGCTAAGGGCTTCCGACAGAAAGAGGGAATAGATTTCTTTGATACCTATTCTCCCGTGGCTAGGATGACTACAATCCGAGTGCTAGTTGCACTGGCTTCTATATATGATCTAAAAGTTCACCAGATGGATGTGAAAACTGCATTCCTGAATGGTGAACTTGATGAGGAGATCTATATGGATCAGCCAGAGGGATTTATAGTTTCCGGCCAAGAGCATAAAGTATGCAAGTTGGTGAAGTCATTATATGGACTTAAGCAAGCCCCTAAGCAATGGCATCACAAGTTTGACGAAGTCATCTGTTCTAATGGTTTTTCTATATGTGAATCTGATAAATGCTTGTATGTTAAATTGTTTGATAGTACTTGCATTATTTTGTGTCTTTATGTTGATGATATCTTGATATTAGGCAATGACTTGATGTTGATAAATGAAACCAAACATTTTCTGAATAGTAAGTTTGACATGAAAGATCTTGGAGAGGCAGAGGTGATATTGGGACTTAGGCTTCTAAAGTCACCTGAGGGCTATTCCATTTCACAATCTCATTATGTTGAGAAAGTCTTGAGAAGGTTTGGTCTATATGATGCGGGACGGACACGGGGACCGACTCTACGTGGTATGGACCTCGGACTCTAGATGCGGACACGACCAGCAACACATGATGGGAGAGACATTAGGCCCGACACGGAGAGCTCCTATAGGCTACACGTCGCTAACAGAAGTGCAAACTCACTCGGCGTCCCATGCGAGGGAAAGCGTGGATCGTGCGCGGTTAAGGAACCGGCAGAGTTCAAGGTAGTCAGACTCACTTCCAGACTCAGATCGAGTCTCGGGACGGGTCACTCTCACGCTCACAGCGGTGACATGGACACACGGGCTAGGAACCTACACTCTCGAAAGCGGCATATGACCGTATACTAGCTAAGCAAGCAAATGCCAAGAAGGTGAGATCGTTACCTCCATGCACCCGGCGTGGCGAAGACAACCCCGGCCGAATTACGGACTCCCGGTTAACAATTATTACAACAATACACTAAGTCGACCCACTCCACACAGGGAGGTAAAAGGTCACATGTGGGGTCCGGGAATCACGCAAATCGGGTTGACGGGAAGCATCTTGATGTCGCCCGGCAGTGCCGAACTCCGCGTTTTCGTGCTTTCTGAACGGCAGCTTCTACGGGCCGGCGGGGCCCACGGACGGCGCTGTCCTCCGGATCTGCGGGGGTGGGACCCACTGTGATGGGGACCTCTGGTGGCGCGCCTCCACGGACGGCGGCCGGCTGGGAACACCGACCGGTGGCCGATCGGCTCCGATTCCCACGTTTTGAAGTTGCTGCCCACGGATTTTTGGTTGCTGTTTTCAGGTGCGCGCTCCGGCGAAAACGGCCGCTGCGATCAATCCCGACGTCGGATCGGGGCGCATGAGCTATCGTTGGAAAGCTCTCTTCAAATGCTTCAATCTAGACCTAGAGAGATCTGCTGGATCTGGTCGGATCAGAACTTTAGTGAATTTGCATGTCCCTGTTGTACAGTAACCGAAATCTCAGATCTGTAGGGCACTTGTCTGAGAACTACCGTTTACCGCCTAGTAAACCTCCGATTCAGCTCTTGAGCTCTTCATCAAAGTCATGGACTTTTGGACAGGGAAGACGGAGATATTTTTTGTGGACTGATTGGAGGTGGCTGTGATTTGTTATGATTTTTGTACTGGAGGGTGGTCAGATCTGGGAACAGGTGGATAGCACTGTAGCTATCTCTGAGATCGATTTTTGAAAAATACGGGATGACCTCACAAAAATTCAATAAAATTTGGGGACAGTGGGGTTGATGGAAAGAACTCTCCGTAAAATTGGGAGATCTAACAAAAATCAGAAATAGGTCCGAACACTTGAAACATAGGGAGGGTGAAAGTTGAAACAGCAAGCAGACAGATCTGGAAATTAAGGTTGGATGAAAACAAACAAATATAAAATGGGATCTTTATGACCAACCAAAATGTTTGGGATGTTCTTGACACCTCTGGAGCATCCCCTAAAATCACCAGGTCGATCTGAGCTCGTGGCTGACACAGAGAATTCGTGGAAGCTGCTGTGGTCGGATGAAGGCAGAACTCCGGCGATCTCGGCGGTGATGCGATGGCGGCTCGTGGCGGCGGCGGCGGCGACCGGAATGATAAGGGGAGGAGTCACACCACTAGAGGGAAGCCTTCACAGCGTCAAGGGGGAGTGGGAGGAGAGAGGAGGTGGGCGCACCAGCTCTTGCTCTTGGAATTAGTTTGATTCAAATGGCATTAATTCCTCAAAATGGGAAATTACAAGTATTTATGTGTTACATCTCACATCCATTGTCCACCGTTAGATCTAGGGGATGGGAACGGGGTGGCCTGGATTGAGTGTGACACACACACACAAAATATAATAAATAAATTAAGGGGGGGCGGCCCTTGGACCAAGGGGAGTGGGCTTGACTTGGTAGGTGGGGGGTGGGTGGCCATCTTAGACTTTCCAAGTCACTTGTCCCCCACTTGGCTCACCCTTCTAGAAACCTCCATGTGGAAGGTTGACTGACCCCACATGGGACCCTAGGCTGAGGTGGCTCAATGGGATGGGGCCTGGGGGACCCGTGGGGCCCACGGGGTCCAAATTGCACATAAGCCTAAATGGGGAGGCTCAAAGCGGAGTCTCCAGGCTGTCTCCGAGCCAGATGGACGCTGAGGTGGCTCGAGTCGTGCTCCGTGTGCGGTACCGGTGGCTCGGCATATCACGCCGCTCAACTGCTCGGGTGTCCGCACCAATTCTCCCCGGGTGGGAGAAACTCGACCCTGTCAGCGTAAGGGTCTGCATCGCTCCTGTATCGCTCCAGAAGATCCGGATCAATCTGCTGCAACTCGCCATGTGTGATCCATGTGTCCTCGGTAGCGGGCCGTCCTCTCCATCGCACTAGGTAGCGTGGGTAGGATCCACTCCTGGTAACTGTCACCTGCTCATCCAGTATATGATCTATATGCTGACGCTGCCGTAACAACGGGGCTGGAGGTGGACACTCAGGTGTGGGATCACTCTCAAGGGGAGGAGATGGCTCGAAAGGCTCACTAGGGATCACCGCTGGGTCCCTATATGCAACTAGATCCGATACATTAAAAGTAGAGCTAATACCATATTCCTCGGGCAAGTCCACAACGTACGCATTGGATCCAACGCGTTTCAACACTCTGAATGGACCGGCTCCGCGAGCTTGCAACTTCTTAACAGTTCCAGAGGGAAACCGTTCAGGTCTTACCCTGATCATGACATATTCGCCCTCTTGGAACTCTCGGTGGTGTCGGTGGGCATCGGCTAACTCCTTGTAACGTGCATTGCTGGCCTCAATGTGACGACAGATGTCGTCATGCAAACTCCTAACATGCCTAGCAAACGACTCGGCCGACTCCGACACTCTAGCATGGATAGGCATGGGGACAAGGTCAACGGGTTTCCTAGGCCTACGACCTGTGACAATCTCAAATGGACTCATGCCGGTAGACCTATTCACCGAATCATTATATGCAAACTCGGCCATGGGTAGAATAAGATCCCAATCCCCAATGCGGTCCCTAACAAGACACCTCAAAAGGTCTCCCAGACTCCTATTGACCACCTCGGTCTGACCATCTGTCTGGGGATGATATGCAGTGGAAAACTTGAGGTGCGTACCCATCATATGCCATAGTGTCTTCCAAAAGTAGGAAGTGAATCTAACATCACGGTCAGACACTATAGTGTGAGGCAACCCGAACTTGCACACCACATGCGTAAGGAAAAGGCGGGCTACCCTCGAAGCATCCGAAGTCTTCGAGCAAGGAATAAAGAGGGCCATCTTCGAGAAACGGTCAACCACCACATAGACCGATTCATGCTTCCTGGAGGTACGTGGCAATCCCAAAACAAAGTCCATGCTAACATCCTGCCACGGGGCATCAGGCACGGGAAGAGGCGTATAAAGGCCAGAGCTTTGCTTCTTCATCTTGGCCGTAGCACAGGTACGGCACTGAGCCACGATGTTAGCAACATCGCGCTTCAAGCTCGGCCAATAAAATCAATGCTCCACTGCCTCAATAGTCTTGTTCCGACCAAAGTGGCCGGCTAGACCTCCCGCATGTAGTTTCCACACTAAGAAATCTCGAACCGAAGTTCGGGGAACATATAGCTTGCTACCTCGAAAGAGGTAACCCTCCTGAAGCACATACTCATCAAGGTCTCTCGAGGGTCTGGCCTGGAGAGTGGTAAAAATACAACCGAAGTCAGGACAATCAACATAGGCCTCCTTCATCTTCTCTAACCCTATGACCTCGGCACTCATGGTGGTAAGCAAACATGCTCGCCGACTCAAGGCATCGGCCACCTTGTTCTCCACTCTAGCCTTATGTTTAAGCACAAAGGTGAACTGCTGGAGATACTCGACCCAACGACTGTGACGCGAGTTAAGATTCTTTTGGGAATGGAGGTACCTCAATGCCTCATGATCGGAGTATAGAACAAACTCTTGATGTAAAAGATAGTGCCTCCAATGCCTAAGAGCCTGAACAACTGCGTAGAATTCTTTATCATATGTGGAATATCGCAGTTTCGTGTCATTCAGCTTCTCGCTGAAATATGCGATCGGGTGGGACTCCTGACTCAAAACTCCTCCTATCCCAACACCCGACGCATCACATGAGACCTCAAACACCTTCGAGAAGTCAGGCAATCGAAGGATAGGTGTCTGGGTCATGCGCTCCTTGATGTCCTTGAAGGTGGCAGATGCGGCCTTCGTCCATAAAAATGTGCCCTTTCGGGTACAATCCGTGATCGGGGCGGTGACGGAGCTAAATCCGCAGATGAAGCGACGATAGAACGTCGCAAGACCATGAAAGCTGCGGACATCATGAACGGTACGGGGTTCCGGCCACTCAACAATGGCCCGGACGTTCTCCGGATCAGCGGAGACCCCCGTACTAGACACAATGAAACCCAAGAAGGTAAGCTGAGGTGTCATGAAGGCACACTTCTGTGGGTTCGCAAACAGCTACTCTCGCCGAAGAAGTAGACAGACCTGCCGAAGGTGGTCTAAGTGGTCCCCTGTGGTGCGGCTATAGATAAGGATATCATCAAAATACAGCACTACAAAGACTCCAATGAAAGGTCGAAGGACCTGAGTCATGAGCCGCATGAAAGTGCTAGGGGCATTGGTCAACCCAAAAGGCATGACCAACCACTCATATAGACCGTCCTTGGTCTTAAATGCGGTCTTCCACTCATCACCTGGCCTAATCCTCACCTGATGGTAGCCACTCTTAAGATCGATCTTCGAAAAGATAGTGGCACCTGCCATCATGTCCAGCATGTCATCAAGGCGGGGAATAGGGAACCTGTACTTCACGGTGATTTTGTTGATGGCATGACTATCAATGCACATTCTCCACGTGCCATCCTTCTTCAGGGCAAGTAATGCGGGTACAGCACATGGACTCATGCTGTCCCGAACAGACCCTCTCTGCACTAACTCATCGACCTGCCGTTTAAGCTCGGCATGCTCCGTGGGACTCATGCGATAATGAGGAAGGTTGGGCAAAGAAGAGCCCGGAACAAGGTCGATGGCATGCTGAATATCTCGCATAGGTGGGAGTCCCTTGTGAAGCTCATCGGGAAAGACATCAGCATACTCCTGCAGAATGGGAATAACCTCGGGTGGGAGCTCACCCTCGGAGTCCCGCTCCACCTCTCGGACCGTAATGGCAAACACCGGACATCCCTGACTAAGCTCCTGCTCCATTTCCCGGGAGCTAATCATCGTCAATCTCCTCGTCGAGGGCTCTCCTGGGCCAGAGGTAACGGTCATAGCCCGAGCTGGGGATGGGGTACTAGGCCCGGGAATGGAAGGTTTCGGAGTACTAGGGCCAGTAGGACCCCTGACTGATGGGCTTCTGGGCCGAACGGGTTGGAGGGTGACCCGCTGGCCAGCGTGGTCGAAGGTATAGGTGTTCGACCGGCCATGGAGCGTGGCATCCCGGTCAAATAACCACGGCCTACCAAGAATGATACTGCCCACTTCCATGGGGAGAACATCACACCAGATCTCGTCACGGTAGGAGTGGAGCTGCAGCGGGACCAAGCACCGCAGCCTGACCGAAATGGAAGTGGTATCCACCCATGACACCTGATAGGGACAAGGATGGTCTACGGGTGTGAGACCAAGACAGGCGACAGCGTTCGTGGAGATTGCATTGATACAACTCCCGCTATCGATGACCACCTTGCAAATTTGCTTTCCCAGCCTACAGAATACATGAAGGATAGTAGTCCGACGCCAATCATCACTGACCTGCGGCTGGGTGAGGATACATCTGACGACCCCCATGTGGGTATCGTCTGAATGCTGGGCATCCTGGGCCTCACCTCCCATCTCATAGTACTCATCAGCTAGCTCTTCATCTGCCTCATAGCTGACTAACTCGAGGCCCGTAGGGGTGGTATCCTCGGCCTGTGTGTCCCCAATGTGAAGAGATGGGCGGGTGGGACACTGGTTGGCGAAATGGCCAAACCCATTCCAGCGATAACACTGCTGCCGTGATCCACTAGGATCCCCAATCATAGGTCCTTTACCTTTATCCTCCCGACGGATAGGAGGTGTAGGCAACAAAGGAAGTGCAGGAGGTGCGGGTGCTGGTGGACGAGCTGTGGGTGGGGCCGTAAGATGCTGGGGACGAGGAAGGTCCCTCGGGGGTGGAGAACGAGGCCTAGGAGCAAAGGGCTCGGGGCGAGCGGGCTCCTGAGGTCGAGTCATGGGGGCCCTCGGATACGTGCCAGATGAGCCACGAGGCTCAACACTACGAAGGGGAAAGGAGCCCAACCGATGGGGTGACTCGAACTCTGCCTCGAACTGCTCCAATTCGAGAGCGATCTGATATGCCTGCTCCAAAGTGGTTGCATTGCGGCGAAAGAATTCATATTGATAATTGGGCCGTAAACCTCTTCGAAAGCGGGATATAGTCATGGTGCTCTCTTCCGTGGCCCCACACCATAAGTAATACTCATCGAACTCGGCGGTGTACTCGGTCACGGATCGGTTCCCTTGGGAGATGCGTTGCCACTTGTCTATAAGGCGTTGGTGATATGAGGCGGGAAGGTATTTCTCCCTCAATTTGATTTTCATATCATCCCAAGTACCGATTTGGGGTTGACGTCGCTGATTGAGCAGGCTCTCCACATTGATCCAATAAGTTTGGGCCTGCCCTTGCAGCTTCATCTTCTCGTATCGGACTCTTCGGTGGTCCGTCATCTCAAACCACTCGAAGTACCGGTCCATGCCGGCCTCCCAATCTAAATACACCATAGGGTCCAAGGACCCGCTAAAGGTGGGAGGGTCCGCACGCACACCCCTAAGGATGCAGTCGTCATCATCATCATCACGATTCCGTCGTTGATTCCGACGACCATTTCCCCCCTGATCATTGTCGGAGACATAATCATCCACTATAGGCGCCTGTTGCCTCCCGACATCCTCCACTTGAGCCCTTGGCACGGCGGGTGGCTGTGCCGGCTCTTGTTGGTCGTTCGTCGGTGCGGGTTGCGCCGCTACTGGGCCCCTCTCTAGAACGGCGATCCTCCCTACAAGGCCTTGAATGGACTGATCTGAACTCTCGGCCCGATCCTCGAGGGCTTTCATCCGCCCTTCTAGACGCGTTCCTATGCCATCCATACACGTACTAAGACCATCCATACGCGTGTCAAGACGTTCCATAATGGCTCGGAACATCTCGGCCGTCGAGGACTCATTGGACCTACGGGCTCGAGAGTCCGCCATAGGTGGTGGTGGCGAGTATTGGGTACCTCGACGGGTGGGCATGCAAAGACACACGACCTAGAAGACACCGACTAATGCAAACACTCACTAGATGATGCACTTAGACCTAACCAATATCTGGTACGAGGCGGAGATAAGTGATCCGAAGATCACTCGTGCAAGTACGCTACCCTCCCGATAGGCATAACCTAATGTTCGGGCAACGCCTTTTAATATACCAAGCTATTGGGTGAAATGCAATTTGAAAACACTTTTTTTTTGTTGTTTTGAAATGATGATCCTAGACTCGACTTATACTATGCAAGACATATGCAACGACTACCCTAGACTCGACTCGCTCTGATACCAAACTGATGCGGGACGGACACAGGGACCGACTCTACGTGGTATGGACCTCAGACTCTAGATGCGGACACGACTAGCAACACATGATGGGAGGGACATTAGGCCCGACACTGAGAGCTCCTATAGGCTACACGTCGCTAACAGAAGTGCAAACTCACTCGGCGTCCCATGCGAGGGAAAGCGTGGATCGTGCGCGGTTAAGGAACCGACAGAGTTCAAGGTAGTCAGACTCACTTCCGGACTCGGATCGAGTCACGGGACAGGTCACTCTCACGCTCACAGCGGTGACATGGACACATGGGCTAGGAACCTACACTCTCGATAGCGGCATATGACCGTATACTAGCTAAGCAAGCAAATGCCAAGAAGGTGAGACCGTTACCTCCACGCACCCGGCGTGGCGAAGATAACCCCGGCTGAATTACGGACTCCCGGTTAACAATTATTACAACAATACACTAAGTCGATCCACTCCACACAGGGAGGTAAAAGGTCACATGTGGGGTCCGGGAATCACGCAAATCGGGTTGACGGGCAGCATCTTGATGTCGCCCGGCGGTGCCGAACTCCGCGTTTTCGTGCTTTCCGAACGGCAGCTTCTACGGGCCGACGGGGCCCACGGACGGCGTTGTCCTCCGGATCTATGGGGGTGGGACCCACTGTGATTGGGACCTCTGGTGGCGCGCCTCCACGGACGGCGGTCGGCCGGGAACACCGACCGGTGGCCGATCGGCTCCGATTCCCACGTTTTGAAGTTGCTGCCCACGGATTTTTGGTTGCTATTTTCAGGCGCGCGCTCCGGCGAAAACGGCCGCTGCGATCAATCCCGACGTCAGATCGGGGCGCATGAGCTATCGTTGGAAAGCTCTCTTCAAATGCTTCAATCTAGACCCAGAGAGATCTACTGGATCTGGTCGGATCAGAACTTTAGTGAATTTGTAAGTCCTTGTTGTACAGTAACCGAAATCTCAGATCTGTAGGGCACTTGTCTGAGAACTACCGTTGACCGCCTAGTAAACCTCCGATTCAGCTCTTGAACGCTTCATCAAAGTCATGGACGTTTGGACAGGGAAGACGGAGATATTTTTTTTGGACTGATTGGAGGTGGCTGTGATTTGTTATGATTTGTTTACTAGAGGGTGGTCGGATCTGGGAACAGGTGGATAGCACTATAGCTATCTCTGAGATCGATTTTTTAAAAATACGGGATGGCCTCAAAAAAATTCAATAAAATTTTGGGACGGTGGGGTTGATGGAAAGAACTCCCAATAAAATTGGGAGATCTAAAAAAAATCAGAAAGAGGTCTGAACACTTGAAATACAGGGCGGGTGGAAGTTGAAACAGCAAGCAGACAGATCGGGAAATTAAGGTTGGACGAAAATAAACAAATATCAAATGGGATCTTTATGACCAACCAAAATTTTTGGGACGTGCTTGACACCTCTGGAGCATGCCCTAAAATCCCCAGGTCGATCTGAGCTCATGGCTGACACAGAGAATTCGTGGAAGCTGCTGTGGTCGGATGAAGGCAGAACTCCGACGATCTCGGCGGTGATGCGATGGCGGCTCGTGGCGGTGGCGGCGGCGACCGGAATGATAAGGGGAAGAGTCACACCTCCAGAGGGAAGCCTTCACAGCTTCAAGGGGGAGAGGGAGGAGAGAGGAGGGGGGCGCACCAGCCCTTGCTCTTGGAATTAGTTTGATTCAAATGGCATTAATTCCTCAAAATGGGAAATTACAAGTATTTATTTGTTACATCTCACATCCATTGTCCACCGTTGAATCTAGGGGATGGGAATGGGTGGCTTGGATTGAGTGTGACACACACACACAAAATACAATAAATAAATTAAGGGGGGGCGGCCCTTGGACCAAGGGGAGTGGGCTTGACTTGGTAGGTGGGGGGTGGGTGGCCATCTTGGACTTTTCAAGTCACTTGTCCCCCACTTGGCCCACCCTTCTAGAAACCTCCATGTGGAAGGTTGACTGACCCCACATGGGACCCTACGCTGAGGTGGCTCAATGGGATGTGGCCTGGGGGGCCCGTGGGGCCCACGGGGTCCAAATTGCACATAAGCCCCTCTTACAATCAAAATAGCAATCCAAATACAACGAAATAAACACAAATTACACACATATAAAGTCTAACTAAATATGATAAATGGGGAGGCTCAAGGTAGAGTCTCCAGGCTGTCTCCGAGCCAGATGGACGCTGAGGTGGCTCGAGTCATGCTTCGTGTCCGGTACCGGTGGCTCGGCGTATCACGCCGCTCAACTGCTCGGGTGTCCACACCACTAGTGTCATACTTAAAAAACATCATGGTGAATGTGTTGAACAACTCAGATATTCACAGTTAATTGGTAGTTTAATGTATTTGTCCAATTGCAGTAGACCTGACATCTCTTTTGCTGTGAATAGACTTAGTAGATATACACATTATCCTAATAAAATACATTGGCATGCACTTGAAAGAATCTGTAGATATTTAAAAGGTACCTTATTTCATGCACTGCACTATGGAAGATATCCTCCTGTAATGGAAGGATACTGTGATGCCAATTGGGTGACTGGAAAAGCCCAAGGGAAGGGTACCACTGGCATTGTGTTTATGATGGGTGGTGGGGCAGTTGCCTGGAAATCCACCAAACAAACTATATTAGCTCGGTCTACCATGGAGGTTGAGTTAGTGGCAGCAGAAGTGACTGGTAGAGAAGCAGAATGGCTGAAGAACCTTATGGTTGAGCTTCCATTGATGAGTAACCCAATTCCTGCTATCTCTATTCACTGTGATAGCCAAGCTGTGATAGCTAAGGTTAAAAATGAGAAAATCAATGATAAATTGAGTACTCATATAAGATTGAAATTAAAATTTGTGAGAGAGTACTTGAATAAAGGAATAGTCTCTTTAGACTATGTGAAATCAGTAAAGAATCTTGATGATCCTCTAACCAAGGGATTGAATAGAAATTTGGTTGAACAATCATCAAGGGGGATGGGACTTAAGCCAATTTTAAACACCATCAATAGTAATCCAACATGATGTTTGGAGATCCCATAACACAGGTTCAATGTGAAAACTAGTTGAATGGGTGTATGCTAGAGAGCACTTGTTGGAGACTGGTGTCTCAATGTCCATCCCTATGATGAAGTACTTATTCTAGAATGGTAAAGGATGAGTTACAACTCTTAATGAGTCCAAAGGCTTATGTGGCGTGGTGTAGATACGTTTCAGTGCATCTTGGAGGACTCACCGATGTGAGTGTGATTGTGTGGCCGCAATCTATGGGATCTTTTGGGCTAATCCCTAGAGCGCTCATGAAACAAGATACATAGCACATGGCCAGAAAGTGCTACCCCGTGAGAACACCACTATTGACTAATGATATGTGTGCTGTATGAAACCTTCTTCGTAAGGGTCTAAGTTCAAGACATAGTTCACTTAGATCTGTGGAGGAGGGGAAGTATATCAGTATGTGAAGGTTCAAGTCGGAAGACACCTTCACTTATGCGTGTCATCTCAGGCTCTTATTAATCCGTGTCTCAAACTTTTAAAATCTTTTCTTGGTGGGCGAATGTTGGAATCTATGTTTAAATTTTAAAAGGAATGAGTTTGTGTTGATTAGTCCCACATTGGAAAATGAAAAAAGTTTCCATTTACTTTTAGTTGGGACTCGTGTCTTTGTTGTGTATTCATTTGAGGAGACTATGGAGGTTGGCCCATTTGGGCTGGTGGGCTCTTTGTCTCGTATCCTCTATTTCACACACGCGGGAATTACCTTACCTTGGCGTGCGTGCGTGTGATTCTTGAATATTATTTTATTTTACTTTTTTATTTGACCGTTTGACCAAGCGTCTCTTGGATTCTCTCCGCGTCTCTTCGGATTCTTCTCTTTAGGGGGTTGTGTGTGACTTGGTCAAGGGTCGCTTCCCAAGAGGATAATTGAAGTGAGTCATTTTTATGTGAGAAGCACGGTTTTCGGTTCTCTCTAATCCGAAAGCCATCTCTCTCGAACTTTTCTCTCCGATCATCTTCTTCCTCTTGAGAGAGCCGTCTGTCTCTGTGGTGTTCGCCTCCGGCAACGCGAGTTGGAGTGCACCTTCGCGTCGCCATCGATTTTGAGTCGTCGTATCTTGGGGGAAGTTCCGTCGCGAAGCCTACTGCACCGGAGTAGGGGCGGAACGACTCTAAAGAAAGTGACTACGCACTTCGATCTGTGTTTGCTCATCTTGATCTTAATTCCCTTTAATTTTCCTGCTCAGATCTAGTAGAAAATCTCTGCCCATGAAATAAATTTCTACATTATTTTATATTTCAATGCATCTCCGTAACGCCAAATTAACCCTTCCGAGCCTCGCAGCTCATGGGTAGCGGGTCAAGATTCAGGTCGCACCGATTCCTTTCTGATATTCAGATTCTAGGTCGTGACACATATCAAAGTAACTTAACATGGGGTTAACGTCATTTTTAAAAAAAAGGAAAATAAGTTACATTGCTAGCGGTGTAATTAGTATTACTCTTTTAAACTACACAGCATCTAGTTCATTTTGAAATCACAACTACTTGTATTTCTATATATATTAAAATCGTCAAGATTTTGTCTAAATCACGTGTTTTCGAAATCAATCTAATGTTGTAAAATCACTCGTGACTAACCCCCTTATTTGATGGATTCAAACGTCCATATACTGCAGTGAATACGCGTTGAGAAGAAGAAGGGTCTCTCTCTTCACACACATGCGCATATATGAATGTACGTGCACACATACGTACACATTCTTTGGCTGAGCCGGCGTCAATGGCTTGTTCATGGCAGCTGAGGAGTACTCTTCCATCAATCTGTTAGAGGTGTAGGCCGTTGGGGGCGCATGCCCCTAGCTCGTGACATTAACTCGTTAACCCTGGCTACACGTACTATACAGGATGAACAAGGATGGAGGTGACTCTTGCCATAATCTAATTAAATATGGATGTGTCATGTGTGTGCCTCTAAACCCAAAGGTTTTTGCGAGGGGGGGGGGGACACTGGCTGAAGTTAAATTTACAGCTAGAGTCGTTGGTTAAAGGAGGGTGGGATGTTTAGCCTTGAAGTAGTTTGTCTTGGATCCTGCTAGCTGCCTGCGACGTCGGAGACGGACAGATTTTGTTCAAATTGAAGGCCACGCTGCACGGGACACCGACAAACCCTGGGCACCATTCTTTTATGCACATTTGAGAGATCGATGAAGGTGTACGTACACTGGACTCTGAGACATGTCCTCATGCGCATGTTGGTCGTCCTAATCTAGATCTCTAGCTACCGGTAGTCATGGACTTCTACTAATAACTACCAACTCTAAAGACTGCGCGCCCCTTCACGCTTCTTCGGGCTGGCTTTGTTTGGAGTTCGACTTTTGATAAGAGCGGCCACATTAATGAAGTGGTGATCTGGGTTGGAGCAGTTGAGAATACATACATCAATGCACCTAGCTAGAAATTATGGTGTGGTTGGTAATTACGTACGTACGTAGTAGTCAGAGAGTCATATTTAATCTTTCTCCGTTCAGATGTCAGATATTCGCAAGCAGTCACGCGTGGGTCTTTTTCCAGATCGATAGGGATGAGGGGAGAGAAAATGAGCGGCTAATTAAGACGCACGTAGGATGTATCCCCCATACATGGAGCTATTAATTAATATATTATGGATCCTGTTAATTATCGCTCCACATTGATCCAACTCCAAGTATGAAAAATGTGAAGCTACCTCCTACTTTAATCTTAAATTCCGGCATGCATGGTCCATCCACATTTTATGCGCTTGGAAACTCAACTCTTAATTAGTGAGGTTTCTACTTTCTAGGAAGCAGAGGCCAATTAATCGACTTCTTATACTTCAATGGGAATTGTGTTCCGAACCTGAAGATGCCCTTGATTTGAGAGAGTGAGAGGTGCAACACGTACCATAATTCAGCAAGCTAGGCTTATTACACATGTGGATGGCAAAAGACAAGAGGGACATGCATGGATCTGAAGGCAAAACCATATTAATTAACTCTCACACCATATATATATATATATATGTGTGTGTGTGTGTGTGTGTGTGTGTGTGTGTGTGTGTGTGTGTGTGTGTGTGTGTGTTGGAATTAATTGCACATTCAACTCACATGCAGTGAAACTGCACCGAACTCAAAACTCTCAGACACTGTAGAGGTCACGAGTAACCCACTTGTTACTATAGTCGAAACCTTGCAATCGACATTTGCATGCCCTGACTAGCAAGCTGGTAAGTTGTTCCAATCAGGCTGTTAATTGGTCCCGGAAACAGCATTATATAGAGACAGGACAATTACATGGTCTCTTAGGTGCTGTTTGGTATTGGGATAATTTAAGTAGAGAATAGGTATAAGTCATTCTGAGTTAATTTATTCTTATTCTTATTCTTGTATATGTTTGGTACGAGAAGGGATAAGTACGAGAATATTCCTATTCTTTGTTTGGTAAAAAATGGGGATACAAATGAGAATAGGCACTGAGAAATTATCATACTGCCCTTCTTATCCCAGGTTAAGGCAGATGATGTTATTCTTTGTTTGGATGGGATTAGAAAATTTATAATGTAATTTATGTTAGTGATAAATGTTACTTAATTAAATTTTACATTCATGATTACTGTAGCAGCAGGAAAATAGTTCCTACGTCACATACCACCTTCTCTATTTATTTATTGGGAAAAATCGTTTCGCGCCCGTGGATACCTGCACACGCCAAGAAACCAGAAGGGCGTCAGAAGGAGTCTCGGGTGTTATCCCAGGGGACAACCCTCCGATGCTTAAGTCAGCAAGAGATTCAATGAGCTATAGAGAAGAGTTAACTAAGAGAGAAGTAGGGGCCGCCGTAGTCGATCCAGGAGGCTTGCAGGTCCTCTGCACGCGTGCTCGCCGCCCCTAGCAGGCTCTCGGAGAGTGCTCGCTGGGTGGTAAGGTTGTGCAGGTGGAGGTGGCTCTCTAGACGTAGTAGATAGCCTCTCTGTCGTAGTTGCAGGGTGTGTTGCTCTCTTCTCTGTAGGGAGCTCTGGTGGCAGAAGTATCCGCCGTATCTTCTCTTGCGTAGTAGTGTGGGGTTTAGTAGAAGAATCTACCGTGCTCTTCTCTTCTGTCGATGTCCCTTTTATATGGGTTGTCCTGGAGCGAGGGCCTCATCCCTTGATAGGGAAGGGTCCGTTTAGTAGAGCAACGTTACTCCGCTATGTTGGCGGGAGTTTCCCGTTGGGGGGCGATACCACAACCAGAAAAAGCAGGAATACATACGGAAAATTCAGACGGAAACTTTTCCGTCGGAATATCTGTCTGAAATGCAGACGGATATTGTCGATCAGAATATCCGTCTGAAATTTCAACGTTATTTACACAAAACAATATATCGTCTGCATTTAGTCTGAAATATAGACGAAATATTATAGATGGTCAGAATTACCGTCTGAAATTTGTAACGGAATAATTTCCGTCTAAAATCTGTGGGAAAATTTTTATTTTCCCCAACACACGCACGACCCTCTCACCGTGGCTCTACGTCCGGGATACCGTCACCCACCCTAGCTCCCGCCTCCGGTTGTCTCCCTCCGGGTCTCCCTCGGCGATCGGAGATCCATGACGGCGGCCGCTCCCCTCCGACGATCGACGATCGGCGATGGCGGAAGCTCTCCCTCCGGCGCCAAGGTATCCCTCCGGCGGCCCTCTCCCTCTCTCACCATTTCCCTCTCCCACTCTCCTTCTCTCATCGTCGATCTCTCTCCAGTGGCCTTCTCTTTGGCACTCTCCCTCTCTCACCGGCCCTCTCCCTCTTACCGGCGCTCTCCCTCTCCCACTCTCCCTCTACAGCCCTCTTCTCCCTCTCCGGTCCACTCCCTCTCCCTGCGGCGGTCGTCGTCACCAGGGCCCGCCTTCTCTCCCTCTCCCGCCCTCTCTCACTCTCACTGTCACACACGCACACACGCACATATGCACACACGCATAGGCGCGAAGAATGGTGTTTTTTTTTTGGTTCGGGATCCATCTGGAGGGTTTGGTGGGGGGTCAGCAGGAGGGGAGGGGCTGCCAGTGGAGGGGGTCACTGGGGGGAGGGGGTTGCGGTGGATGGGGAGGAGGGGGGTTCCGGTGGGTGGGGGGAGGGCGAGGGGGATGTCGGGCCAGCAGGAGGGGGGTCACTAGGGGGAGGGGGTTGCGGTGGATGGGGAGGAGGGGGGTTCCGGTGGGTGGGGGGAGGGCGAGGGGGATGTCGGGCCAGCAGGAGGGGGGTCGCTGGGGGGAGGGGGGAGGGGCCAACAGGGAGGGGGGTGCGCTGGGTGGGGGGGAGGGGCCAGTAGGGAGGGGGTCGCTGGGGGGAGGGAGGTGCACTGGGTGGGGGGGGAGGGGCCAACAATAGGGGGGTTCCAGTGGGTGGGGGGGAGGGGGAGGAGCAGCAAGAGGTGGTCGCTGGGGGGAGGGGGGTGCGGTGGGTGGTAGGGAGGGGAGAGGGGGAGGTGCCAGCAAGAGGGGGGCTCCGGTGGGGGGGAGGGGCCAGTAGGAGGTCTGGGAGGGGGTTTCCGATGGGTGGATTAATTAATTATTTTTATTTTATTTAATATATTTTTGTATTCATTATAGGATAATCGATCGAGAGGAAGGGAACGAGAGATTCGAAGATTCTTTTACAAATAAATAGTAAGTAAAAATTTAATTTCAGACAGATATATGTTGTTTCATTTTTTTAATTTATGTAATCTTATTTAGATTTATTGTTAGGATGTCTTGTTTTTTTTTGGATGAATACTTTTTTTAAAGCAAAACATCAATCCCACTAGCTTCTCCCTAGTTCGTCCCCGTACTAGCTCATACCATACTGTGCATACTCTACTCTGATACCACAATGTTATGACTCAATTCAACCCTTGTAAGATATTGTCCGCTTTGAGTTGATCCCACATAATTTTATCCCCAAAAGACACCTTCCAAGTTATGGATTCAAATCCTGCATATGTAGCTCATTAACTTCTAACTAGTCTAATTCATTCTTGTCTCAACCCCCATCCATAATGGTAGCTTCACTCCATGGCCACTCTACTCCAGTACTTCTTGTCTAGCTAACTTTTTCTACAGGTAGCTCTCTCCTCCTACATGACTCGCAACTAGAACACTACAACAATATCATGACCCGATCTAACCCTTGTGAGGTATATGCTTACTCACCATCCCGGGTAAACGAAGTGTCACTAACAGTGCTAAAAAAGTCAGACAGGAAGTAGCACACAAAAGTGTAATCAGTGGGATTTAGATTAGAGATAGCGGCGATCAAAGACCAAGATGATCTAGCAAGGTCACTAGAAAGGAACAAATGGTCCTTTGTTTCAGCATGGGGCATTCGATAGTAGAGACACATAGAGCATAGGCAAACGCCGCATCTGGTGATCTGATTATTAGTTGGCACCGCCGAATGGTAGACCCTCCATAAGAAGAGAGAAGTATTTGATGGAATAAAGGAATCCCATATCTTCAAGGAAAAAGAACACAGGGATGCTGAACCAAGAGTCCTATGAAAGGAGGCAACAGAAAATAAACCGCTGCTATTGGGGCACCAAAATCTCTGATCCGGCGAGTCATTAATTAATATGTTGAACACATTTGTAAACGAAACCTATTATGTCTACAATTCTTCTGATAACAGCAGGAGAAGCTTTATGAGAAACTATAAAGCTACTTTTATTGCTGTTAACTTTCTGATCAGGAGAATCCTCATAGTCTTTTATGAAAGCCAACAGACATCTGACGTTCTTGGATGAACCATTAGAAAACACCAATGTGTCATTGGCATATAGTAAGTGAGAGATTTGCATACTACCACGAGACACATGAAAGTGTTGAACCTTCCCACTGCTAAAAAGGCTGGCAATGCCTCTGCCTAAAGCTTCTTCTACAACGATGAACAAAGCTAGGACCAAGGGTCACCCTGTCGGACACCCCTTGTGGATTTAAAATAACCAGTTGTCCTTCAGCAGAGACTCCTCATCACACCAATCTCCATTGTCAGTTTTGATTTTGTCAATGGTCATTCTAGCTCTCCTTTGTTTCACTTGAAGATGATAGAACTTTGTGTTTCGGTCCCCTACCTGCAGCCAGTTAGCTTTGGCTTTCTGCCCCCAGAAAGTTTCTTCAAGGTGAAGGCATCTTCTAAGTGCAGCTTGTGCAATTTGGAGAGATACTCTGTTTCCTTCATTAGGATCTTCATCAAAATCTTTTTCAGCCTGCTTCACCTCATCATATGCAGTAGCTTTCTTATCAAAAATGTTGCCAAAATGTTTCTTATTCCACTGCTTTATCACATATTTGATAGCCTTCAGTTTGTGCTGGAGGACTAAAAAAGGATTGTAGTGGTCGAGAGAAGCAGCATCTGATGTGAAACCACCCTTGAACCTATTTTGCAAGCATTCAAGTTGGGCAGCGAACTCACACTAGCGAGCTCACTCGCTTGGCACACATTAGTGCCCGAAGGCAACTTGGCGATGATGGAGAGGGTCCGAGGCGGGTCTTTGAGGCTCCAAAGGTTGGCTAGCTTGGGGAGAACCCCAAATGGGCCTGGGATGCCCAAATCATGGGCGGCCAGCACACCAAGGGTGTGGGATGTAATGGTTCACTCACAACTCGCCTGCGGTGGTCACTCACGGCACTAGCAATTTAGGGCCGAGCTCTCATTCACCGTCTGACAAAACAATGGCGATAATACTATGCTAGCAATGAATTGAAACCAGCCAAGAGAGGGACCGAGGCTCACCTAGCCGGCGTGAAGACGTCGACTCCGGCCGGAGACGGGGGCGAGCGGGGAGGCGTGGGTATGCACCCGCACGCCGCATCGACGGAGCTTCAAACCTGCGACCTGAATTAATACATGAACTACACCCCTTGCAAGGGGGGGGGGATCTCGGGGTGGGGGTTAAGTTGATACAGCCAAAACTACCTCCACGCAGGGAGGGGCCTTCAGTCGGCCAAGCGGGGAGGGGAGAAACGGGGAAAGTATGCCGAATGAAGACCGAGATCGGTTCAGTCTTCTCTCTGTGAGTGCTGACAGTCAGTCGAAGATGTTGCTGCTGTGACTTCCACCGAATTTTTTTGGAGACGAAACCACTTGGAGAATCTTCGTATCTGGAACAGGGTGACTCCAGAATTTTGTAAATTTCTTCAGGCACCGCTGCTGGTCGGGGTGGGGGCTTGAACAGGGTGGCAGACCCTCGGATCTGACAGTTTCAGGTTCCCAACAGCAGGAAGAAGATGGTGCCACGACCGCTCCCGAGCTCAAAATCAGGTACCGCTGGAGTCGTTGGAACATTTGACTAGTCCTCTTCAAATCAAGACTGACGGGATGCCAGCTGATGTCGGGGTCGACCGGTGGGCTCTGAACACTGAGAAGGGGTCGGTGCAGACTGAGTGGAGGTAGATCCGAGTGCCTGGAGGAAGAAATTAATAACTCTTGAAAACGGATGATGATTGGAGTTCCGCCTCCTGATTCTGAAAGTAGACAGGTTGAAGAAGATCTTTCCAGAAGAACTTTTGTCCTGATTCATGCTGGATTTGTCGTGGCAGAGCTTCCAATCACGTTCAGGTGCTCTGTCAAGAGAGCTTCGCGTAGTCGAGGGAGAACGGCTCTCCCGGGCAGCTCGGTGCTCGGACGATAATGAAACCACCGCCGTTGCGAAGAAGACAAGCAGACGCTTCCGTGGGTACCTCTTGGGCCTTCAGATTCATGGGGAAGTGGTCGGGGTGGCCGCTGCTAGCAGGTGATCCTCTGCAGGTCGCCAGTCTAGATGGTGGAAGGTGGGGGTGATGGAGAAGAACAATGGGAGAGTGGAGGTGATGAGAGAGGGGGGGGGGGGGCGACCTAGGGCTGTGGAGGGAAGGGGGATTTCGAAATTCAAAGGCCTAGGGAGGTGGAGGGGTGCTTGGGGTAGTGGGAAGGGTGCTTGGGAAAGTGGGAGGGGTAGTTGGGGGTTGGGTGGTGAGGAGAGGATTGGTGGAGGGGGTCTTGGGAAGGGGGGAGTATTGATGAGGGTTGTGGGTAATGGGAAGAGACTTTAATGGGGTAGGTGGGGAGTGGAGGTGGTTGGGAAGGGAGGAGAGATAAAAATTTTGAAATTGGGGTGGGGAGGAGAGAGAATGGGGTTCGCCCCCTTTAGAGAGAGAGAGAGAGGGGAATCCACCACAATAGAGAGAGAGATAATGAGAGAGAGGTCTACTGGGATTTGGAATTCTGGATTTCAATATTCATGCAAAAGTTGTTACATATGAGATGAGTGGGGGCCTATTTATAGGCATTGGACTTTTCCTAGGATGAAAATGACCCTGACTAAACAACTATTGACCAAGCACTCCAAGGGAGGGGTGCCCCTGGGCCTAGCCCATTAGTTGGGCCCAATAGCCTAACAAACCAACACAATGACACAAGACTTTAGTAGATAACCTACTAACCTAGGTACATGACTCAAATAAAGAGAAATTTACATGATGATGACTCAAATAAAATGTAAAAATTACATGACTAGACTCAAAAAAATTATGACGAACACAATGGCGCACGCTGATGAGCAATCCGAGCCTCAAAAGAAGTGGAGGGGGCGAGGGATGCCCCCATCAACATCCCAGGCCTTCCTCACTGTTGTTTTAAATTTATCATCCTCCAGCCACATGTGCTGGAAAACAAATCTGCTAGGCTTGGACTTTGGATGAGGTTGCTGGATAAGAAGCGGGGAATGATCAGGGGGTTCTCTCATCAAGTGCTTAACAGTAAGGACATGGGCTTTTTCAGCCCAACAATCATTAAACAATACTCTGTCCAGCCTGGCCTTAATGTTCCTGACCCCAATCTGATTGTTAGACCAAGTGAAAGAGTTGCCCACATAACTAGCATCCATAAGACCTGGGAGAGCAATGAAGCCCTGGAAATCAGTCATGGAATTGATATAGCATATAGTGCCCCCCTTCTTCTCCTCGGGAGATAAAATAACATTAAAGTCACCCCCTTCTTCTGGTCAACTAGATATCCTAGGAATCAAATACTTTGTAAATTACTCAGGAGACTTTATACATCCTGACTTTGACATATTTGTCTAAGTTGCACACACAAGATTAGATTGTTATTTTATTAGTCATAATTAGACATCATCCAAATACTGAACATAACATATTGGTCTAGTTCTAAACAGCCCCCCTCCCCCTCCCCTCGGGCTTGTTCTTTATAAGAGAACCCACCCACCCCATTTGAACCTTGTCTTATGATGATAAGAAGATATAGAGAAATGAAATGACCACATATCTTAAGTAGTACATATATACAAAGATGTGGATAAATACAAAGAAATCAGAATTCTCTATAGCAATAGGTAAATACCCAAAAAATTCATTTTATGATTTAAAACTTTGTGGATTTTAATTGCATGTAAATATATTTTTAAATCTGATTTTAATAGAAATTTGATGTTAATTTGACTCAAAAATGTAGATTGTTTAGCTTCGATGTTCTTCATTTGAAAAATTTTATAATTTGGGTGTTATTTAATTTGATATATGCATAATGATAATTACGTTGTTATTTAATTTTATGTTATATAAATGCATGGGGTATTCCCTGTGAGCTGAGGTGCGTGGGTGCGACCTAACATTACACGCACCTCAGGAGAGCGCGTTAAAACCGTGTCAATGTGCCTTCCCGTTCAAGACTTTGGGATTGATGTGTATGCTCTCATTTGTTTATGAGAATGTATATATCTACCTCAAAGTCTTGAATTGTCCCGTTTGGACAGTCTGTGAATGTTTGATCGCACTTAGGCAGTCATTTACTATATGTGTTTGTATGGTTTGTTGAGAATTTCGGTTGCGTCTCCTCACTCTTCTTTGATATACCATTATTGATTTTGAGTGTTTTCTTAACCACTTACTTATAAGTGTTTAAGAAATTTTCAAAATCAATAAATATTTTTGGTATATCGGAGAAGTGTGGGGAGATGATGCCGAAATTTTCAGCAAATAGTGCAGCACATATAGTAAGTGATTGTGCGATCAAACCTTCATGGATGGGTTAAAAAGTGACAATCTAATTAATATTCCTCTTCCAACTGAAAATGGTCTATGATGAACGATGTGAGAAAAGGGTCGGGTGTAATATCATGAGTAATGATTTGAAAATTAGGATGTGTATTGTCAATTATTGGGTGCAGGCAAAATGTTGACAGATCGTTCATGGATGTATCGTAGAATAGTTGACCGGGTGGTGTCAGATGACTTTAAGCATGCGGTTGAGAATTTCATTCAATTTGCATTGGGGAATCCAAATACAGCAATAGATCACGACGGTCACATTCGATGCCCTTGTTCAAGTTGTAGAAACTTGAGGTGGTGTTCAACATGGGATGTGCAACATCATTTGTACACGAAAGGGTTCGTGGATGGTTATACGAATTGGACGTGTCATGGTGAGAAATTCTTGAGGTATGATGTGAAGACCCAGAGCTCCGGATACTGATATACCGATGAAATCGATACATCGATACCAAGAATTGGGGAAGCCACCCAAGAGGCTGATGAGGCCCCTGAAGGGTTAAAGGAGTTTGTTGAGGAGTTGCATAACGAATTGGGACCGCAGGCGCGCAATATTAATTAGGACAGCAATTAATAAATAAGTGCGGAAGTAATTAAAATATCAGAGTGGTAGAATAAATACAATAGTCCAGATTTTTCAATAAAAAGAGGTCCACTGTACAACTACACGGGGCATACCCCGGCACAACAAAACAAAAGACAAACCAACACAGCTGGCACTCTAACGACGCTCGGCACAATCACGAGAAGGACCGGCGGACGACTGGGGCGGCTCACCTGAAAGAAGGAAGGGTGAGTCACAGCCAGACTTAGTAGGGGTCACGCGGATCCCTACCCCAAACTAAACAGACAAGCAGGCAAACATTAAAGCAATTAGAGCATGCATTTAAATAATAAGGCAGATGCACAATTTAATAAATAAATAACAACAGGAAATAAATCTACCAATTGAATAAACCACTGCTAACCAAGTGAAGTGAGAGACGGAACAACCCACTAGAAGAACAAGACCAGACGCGTCCCCTGACGACTTACACTGCGTCTCGGCAACTCGCAAGTCTGACTCACGACAAGCGAGAGGCGTAACAGGACCAAACCAAGTACTAGTCAGAGCGACACTCGTCAGTGCCTGTCCAAGTCTCCGACCACGTATGCACACACTGACTCCTGCCTAGAGTCAGGCCTCTAGCTAGTCCCCCCCCCCCCGTTGGACGCAATGGTAACCGCAGGGGCCCATGGTAACTAGCTTACAAACCGTTCCTCGGGAACACCCCTCCACCTCTCCCGGGTGGGACGACACGCTCGGTCGCTGGGCTACGACTAGTGGTTCCATCACAAGGAAAGAGAAAGCAATTCCATCGGGATCTACTAATAAGCCATCGGTCACAAAACAACCTAAACATGGCATATATACAACATGGAATGCATTAGAAATTGACCATGCGTGCTATTAAAACCCAAGGGAATGTAACGGTCTAAGGCTACCGCGTCATAGGGTGTGACGGCCAAGGGAAGGAGCGTCACAAGGGCTATGACGGTCGAGGATGGGGGCGTTACAAGGGCTGTAACGGTCGAGGACGGGGGCGTCACAAGGGCTGTAACGCGCTAGGGCAGGGGCGTTACACGGACGTAACGCGCCTCCCCGGGACCGTTACACCCGCCCGAGGCTAAAAATAAAACCACAGCGTTCTAACAGAACGTAACGCGCTCCCGGAGGCGTGTTACAACGCCCTGACTGCTGCCCGACAGGCCGTTAGGCCAACCGCCATACGAAGTCAACGGTCAAACGGGTCAAGTGACGGTCGTGTAACGGTCCATCAGATGACCATTACGCCAAGAGTGACGCCCCCACTGTGGGCCGTCACACGCACGTAACGCACCCCACAAGGGCCGTTACAGTGTGACGGTTCCTGGTAGGACTGTTACACCAGCTGGGAACTTAAACCGAAACGGTCAAAACCAAATCCCCTCCTGGTCGAGCCGGATCGACGGGGAAACGTGGAAAAACTGTAAAACCTGCCAAACCACAACATTCTACAACTAATCCATGCATCAAAACATAAAAACAATGCCCATGGAGTGATTTTCAAGAATTTAGCCTAAATTACACTAACATGAAATTTTGCATGGAAATGGAAGAAAACGACGTCGGATGGACGTGCATGCTATGCCAATGCGATCCTAGCGAGGCAAGGATTCCATCCCCCTACCTTAATCGCGACGAAAATCGGATTTGGGCCGCATGCAAGCAACGGGTCACCGCGGCTCCTCCCGCCCCATCTCACCTCCACGTCCCACGAACCTCGACGAGGTCAGCGTCTACGCGTTCCTCGCGACGAGCCGGTTCCAACAACACCTCCCGCGCCTCGATCCGCGACCATCCGGACCGAAACCGAGAGAGTGGGAGAGGAGAGATTGTGAGAGGGAGAGAGAGAAAGAGGGAGAACGAGTGAGGGAGAGAGAAATCGATGGGGATATATATATATATTAAAATTATTATTATTATTATTTAAAAAACTTAACCCTAATTGCCATTAACCTTAAACAAATTCCGATAAATGCCAAACGAACGCCTAAAAATCCACAAAAATAGCCAAAACAATCAGGACAAAGCCTAGATCCGAACTGCTAAGAATCCGCTAAGGCACGAGCGCTACATATGAGCTCGACAATATTACAGGCACAAGTGGGTACATGGATATGGTTGTAGATGCTGCTGGTCCTAGTTTTAATGTTCATGAGGAAGCGCCGAATAAGACAGCCAGAAGATTTTATGAACTACTTAGGGATGCTGATGAGCCACTGTGGGATGGTTGTGAAAAGCACACTCGATTGTCTACAGTGTCACAGTTGTTGAACTTGAAATCTAAATTTCACATCAGTGAGACTTGTTTTGACCGTCTCCTCCTCTTGATCAAGAGTATGTTGCCTCGAGACGAGAAGTTGCCAGAAACGTTTTACGTGCAAAAAAGATGGTCAATGACTTCGGACTTGGATATGTGAAAATAGATGCATGTCTGAATCATTGTATGTTATATTACAAAGACGATGCAGATAAGATATCATGTTCCATTTGTGGCCATGATAGATTCAAACCTAAGGGGGGGTTAATTCAAAGGCAAAAGATGTACCTTACAAGGCGTTGCGATACTTCCCTCTTGTGCCTAGGCTACAGCGGCTGTATATGTCCTCAAAGACGGCTCGACATATGACATGGCACACCGAAAGAGTACATCATGCCGATGATATAATCAGTCATTCTGCCGATGGTGAAGCTTGGACTCACTTTAGTCGTACGCATCTTGCCTTTTCAAGGGAGTCACGTAATGTTCGATTGGGTTTATGCACATATGGTTTTAATCCATTCGGTGGTTCAGTGGTATCTTATTCTTGTTGGCCAGTGTTCATGACACCGTACAACCTTCCGTCGCACATGTGCATGAAGCGAGAAAATCTAGTTTTGTCCTTAGTAATTCCTGGTCCAAAAAGTCCCAGAAAAAATTTGGACATATATCTCAGGTCATTGATTGATGAGCTCAAATTTTTATGGACTGATGGAGTTGTTACTTATGATGCATATAGGAAGCAAAATTTTATTATGAAGGCTGCACTGATCTGGACAATAAGTGACTTCCCTGCATATGGAATGCTATCTGGTTGGAGCACACATGGGAGGTTAGCATGTCCTTACTATATGGAAGGTACCAAATCATTTGTATTGAAACATGGTGGGAAAGCATGCTGGTTTGATTGCCATCGGCGGTTGCTACCAAGTGACCATCCTTTTCGAAGGCAAAAAGACTCGTTTAAAAAAAATACTATTGAAATGGATGAAGCTGACTTGCAACGGGTGTCGGGTCTACATATGGCGTCACGGGTGCACAATTTACCAGATGTAGTACAATTATCTGGTAGCACACGGTAACTCCCTAGTTTTGGAAAGGATCACAACTGGAACAAGAAAAGCATTTTTTGGGAATTACCTTATTGGTCAACTCTTCTTGTACGACACAATCTGGATGTCATGCATACCGAGAAGAATTTTTTTGATAATGTGTTCAATACGATCATGAATGTTAAAGGGAAAACAAAGGACAACACCAAAGCATGTATGGATTTAAAGATACTTTGTAAACGTCTAGAACTGGAACTATAGAACGTAAATGACAAAACTGTGCAGCCTAAAGCAACTTACGTGCTTCATGATACACAGATCAAGGAAGTGTGCCAGTGGTTGAAACAGTTGAGATTCCCAGATGGATATGCATCCAACATAGCCCGTTGTGTGAATGTTAATGAGGGAAAAATATATGGTATGAAAAGTCACGACTGTCATGTGTTCATGGAGAGGCTACTGCCCATTGCATTTCGTGATTTGTTACCAAAGCAGATATGGGGAGCACTAGCTAAGATGAGTCAATTTTTTAAGATTTTATGTGCATCAGAACTCAGACTTCGGGATGTACAAACTATCAAAGAAAAAGTTGTCACAACCGTTTGCAAGCTAGAGAAGATATTTCCTCCGGCATTCTTTGATTCGATTGAGCACCTGGTCGTTCATTTGCCATATGAGGCTATCGTCGGAGGGCTAATACAATTTCGATGGATGTATCCATTTGAGAGGTATGTGACAATTTTTGTTAACTTACAAGTCGTCCATGGCCGGAACATATCGTTGCCATCTGACTTGTTGTTGTAGGTGCATGCATGAATTAAAAATGAAAGTTTGCAACAAGGCACAGGTGGAGGGTTCGATTGCTGAGGCATACATTCTTGAAGAAATTTCAAACTTCTGTTCTATGTACTTTGAGCCAGAGATTCAAACTCGTCATACTCGACCTCCACGTAATGATGATGGGGGAGTGGATGAATCGTCCGATTGGCTCTCCATATTTAAACATCTTGGACGTGCGTTCGGACGTTGCTTGGCTCACACGCTCGAAGATAGAGAGTTACACGCCGCTGAGATATATATTCTTCTGAATTGCCTCAAGATTGAACCTTATGTTGAGTAAGTTCTTAACTCACATTTCCAGCAAGTCCATAAGTTGTTCATCCTTCTTCTGCAGTTCGTTTAAAGTAGTAGTGCATTTATATTACAGGCAATTTAATTCAGAATTAGCTGAAAAATACCTAAATATCCAGGACGTGGAGATTGAAAAAGAACGCGAGAAGTTTTTTGCCAAATGGCTGAGAAACCGAGTTAGTGTCATCGTTGAATATATATGTTTGTATTTATGTATGTTGAGGTAATTATTATTATTTTAACTACTCTAATTTGAATATAGGTTGAACAAGGTCTCATTACTGATCAAAGAGTACAACAGATAAGTTATGGCCCCTCGAACCAGACACGTGCCTATCCAGGATATATTGTGAATGGATACTTATTTCATACAAGGGATTATGGGCGAAGTAAGTCTATGATGAACAACGGCGTATCTGTGAAGGGAAGTTTATACAATGAAGTGGAATTGGACTACAATGGTATTCTTGAAGAAGTCTTAGAACAGTATTTGGGACAAGACAATCATGTATACATATTTAAGTGTCAATGGTTTGATCCTAGTTCTGTTCGACATGACACAAATTATGGGATTGTCGATGTCAAGCATAGGTCTAAACTTAAGACCTATGAACCGTTCATTTTAGCCGCACAAGCCCAGCAAGTGTACTATTCAAGCTATCCATCATCCAAGAATAGAGATTGGTGGGCAGTTTGCAGGGTTAATTCAAAACTCTTTCCCACTTATGAGTTAACTATGAGTGGAGATGTCTCAGAGGTTGCTAGTGCTGAATATTATCAATCAGATGAAGTTGGCATTGTCGGTTCCTCTAGGTTTAATCTGGATGAATCTGATGAGCCACTGTCATTACGTACGCGAGATGAAGTGGAAGAAGTCGATCTGATGGAGCTAAATGTTGATGTTAGAGGGGAGGAAGAATCAGATGAAGATGAAGAATTTGAATCTGATGAGGCTACTATGGATGACGAAGATGATGATGAGTTTGATATATCATCAACATGAGGGAGGCACGTTTTCATATTTTAGTGAGATATCCTTACCTTTTTGCATAATTTTTAATAACAGAGATTTTAGTCTTCTGCAATTGAGGATTAATATGTATTAATTGTTTTGTTAGTAATAAAGAAATGGTTCGAGGAGGTTGTATTGGGAGTGGGAGGAGACATGGCAGTGACAAGGGCTCTACTCCCTCCTGTTTGGCGTCTTCTTCGGGCACAGGTATATCTATTAAAAAATTTAGCTATATAAATGTTTACATCATTTACTAGCCTAAAAGAATTTTTTTTAGGTTCAAGTGTCGACTCGTTGCTTGTTGTGCAGATGCCATCCCCACCACCTTCTGCTGCAGCTATGTATATTTTAATTTAAATTCTCCAATATTTGTTTTACTTATGAAAATTAAATCTTGCAGGTGTCAATGGCCTCCCACCTATTGTGCAGATGTCACCCCCACCACCTCCCGCTACAGGTACGTATATTTTAATTATAAATTCGCAATATTTGTATCACTCCACATGAAAATTAATTCTTGCAGGTCTCAGTGGCCTCTGTTGGCACCCAAAATATGATCGTCTGCGACCAAGCCACAAAGACGAAGGACCCAGCCCGCTGAGGCACAGAAGCCGATAAATGTCAACATATCAAAGATTTCTCAAGCTACCAGAGCCTCGAGTCATCCCATAGGGACACGGAGACTTCACCTCAGGAAAGCCGAGACAAACTCACAACCAACCGGCAGTGCGACCAAGCTTGCCCAATGAACCGGCGCCGACTTTGTCGTGCCGCATTCACTACACCCGTTGTCCGATCAAGGACAGCGGTCAACCCGGTGGCTACCCACCTCATGAAAGGCTCTCCTGAAGATAAAGGAGTCCCCCCTGGCTCTCCGAGACGGAGGACCGAAAGCTCTGTCGGCAGAAGACCCCGATCACCCGGCACGGGTGCGGCTTCCCGCCAAGATGGGCCCGTCAGTGGCCGAATAATCGCCCAGCTCGGGCGGAACTAACCCTGGTATTATCTCGCCTTCCAAGGAGCTTCGGGCATGGGCCAGGCCGAGCCAACGGCACGAATTATAGAGTTGAAGGCAGTGTCAGCGGCAGGCCCGTATGATCAACCCAAAGCTATCTAGAACCTCGAGAATGGCCGTACGCCAACCCGGGAGCTTCGACAAGATATCTCGTCGAGGTTTCAGTGAGCATCGGTGAGATAATGCTCACGGTGACTCCCAGAATCATCCCCGGACTCATCGACTGGCTCAAAGGTCGTAAAGAGCACTAGCCCAGTGCGCCCTTATCCCGGCGCGCCCCCTACCTTCCGCCCTCATCCCGGCGCGCAAGCTACCCTATCTGATGGCGCCTTAAACTGGCGCGATAAGTTGATGAAGCTTCCTCCCGGCGCGCCAAAGCCCACGCTGGATGAAGAGCCTCCAGCCTGTTATATATATGGGTGAGGTTTAATTGAAGAAAAAAAGGGGAGAGACAGATCGAGACCTGAGAAGAAGAGGGAGGACACAGAGGAGAAAAGAAAGAAAAGAGAAGAGCGGAGGGAGAGAAAGGTTTCTGGAGAGGTTTTTTTTTTACTGAAGCAGAGAGAGAGTAGGGTTCCTTCGGAGGAGCTTCCGTCGGTCGTCTTCTTCCTCTACGATACCCTGTTCCGGGAAGAGGTGGGCGCCGGTGCCAGTTCTTTTCCTGCTTTCCGTAGACTGCTCCTTCTGAAGTTCCCACCCATCGAATGTAAGCGAGGGGGGGAGGAGTGACAATGATATGAGTCGATTCTCCTCCCCCTCTATGCGATTTTCTATTTTCTCTTCCTTCCTTTCTCTGTTTTCATGGTGCTCTGTATGTCTTCTGCCTCCGTGATCGGCGAGCGGCGACCGAGCAATGGGGTTGGCGCCATGTCCTCACCATGTAAACACTGGATCATTCCCATTTCTGGGATGTTAATACATATATGTTGAATGCTTGGGTTATCGGGTTGAATGAATGACCCTCAGCCTCCCCCCTTTCTATCTACGCCAACGCCTGTGTCTGGGTTCTTCTCGGCATAGCTGTAATTCTGATTTCCCCGAGGTCTGCATTGTGCCCCGAATCATCGTGGGCTATAGAAACACCCCTCCCCGGGGGCTTTTCTTTCGCTCATTTTTTTTTATGTTTGATTCGAGGGTTTTCGCATCTCCTTCTCTCCTCGGATGGAGCCGTGCTTTTGCGCGTGTGTCTCTCTGCCATGTACAGGGTCCATCCCCTGGACGTTGCTTTCCAACTATTCGAGCATATGCCCCTACAGCAGGCCCGCCTCACTTATGTATTTACCACCCCTACTCATCGTGATCATCTGCACTGTTCCGAGGGTTTCTCGCCGTTTCGATCACCCGGGGAGGGGGACATTCCCCTGCTGCTTCCTGAAGTTGCTGGGCGACCGGGGGGGCTCTATCTCTCGATGGTAGGTGCTTCCTCGAAGCCATTGCAGACAATGATAGGGGTCCTGGTTCAACGAACTCAGCCCCAACAAATTAAGACCCGATCGAGACCGGGGGGATGTGTGCTCCTTGTAGGCTAGCCCTCGGAGTCCCATTCTCCCAATGGTCAGTTCCTCCATGGGATGAATCACAGACTATGGGTCCTCCACCCCTCGCAGGCTAGCCCTCGGGGTATGGCTCCGATCATCAATGACCTCGTCCCTCTGTCTCTTCCCCTATGGAATCTTGGTGCCCCTAGTAGGCTAGTCCTCGGGGTATCATATCCAATGGGGTTTGCTGGCTGCCTTCGTGCATACCGGCGGTTTAGGGGCGTGCTCCATGAGTGCGTACGACCCCGTTTCTCCCCTGCAACTCTTCGTGTTCAGGGGAGATGCTGCCAAATGTTTTGGATAAACTTATAATGAATGAACAATGATGATTTGCCCGTTTTGAACTTAATCAACCCGGTGCTCGAGTATGAACCTCGCACTGACTTGTCACACCATCCCTCAGGGTGCTGGACTTCAATTTAACAAACAATTGGCCTCAAATGGCTTCAAAACCCTCAACATAAACTTAACAAACTCCAATGATTCGAAATTCATCAAAAATAAGCTAAAACGACGCGGCCTTAACCCGGCGCGCCCTAATACGGTGTGGTACCCCCTGCACCGGATTAACCCTACACTCAAAAAAACAAAAAACTTGCTTGCACCTTTCCGGCGCGCCATGAACCGGCGCGCCCCAATCCTTTGCGCGCCGTCTTAACCAGCTATATGGCCGCGTCGTATTAACCGTTTATACCTACGCTTTATCGTGCCGTATAAACTATCCCTCACATGGCCGCGCTGGTTTTGAGACCTTTTGCTGCTTTAATTGTTCATTTGCCTCAGAGTGGTTCTCGTCCCTCAGGGTCGATGTCAATAAACCACAATTGGTAATAAATTGAATAAAGGAAGGGCCGAGCGAGTCCAAACTATACTTTTATCATATCTTCATTACCATGTCCGTCAGCACTTTGCTTCCGGTATCATATTTGTGTTGCCTTCCCTCTCCTTGATGGGAAGTAATAAACGTGGTTGATCATCATTTGCTTCCATGATTCTATCATCATGCTTAATATAGTCATGAACATTATGTGTGCATGCATGCATAGATCCTCGGGTATATTAAATGGCGTCGATGGAAAGCCGGATTACGTCTGGTCGGAAGTCTTCGCTATGCGCGACGGTGGTCTTCGGACCTATGTCCTCCGCCACGTACCGAGGATCCATAATCCCATGAATTATGCATCTGTTGCACGATAAATGTATGCATCCTGCATGCTTTCGTCATGATCATCATGTAGCTCTTTTTAATTCAGCTTCGACAGCCCGCTATCTCGGTAATTAATCAAAGGTGTTCCCTCCTCGTGGGGGATGTAATTAACACCATACCCTTTATGGTATGGCGGACTGCTGGTCCCGACCGAACCTCACATTCGCCCGACATGGGTCAGAATGAGCGCATCACAAATTCATCACTCATGTGACTGGCACGCCCGTGTCGTCAATTGATCATTTGACTACCAGTTGGTCAGTTGGTCGATCGACCCGCGAAAGAAAGAAAAGGTCGCAAACAAGTCTGGCACGCCCGGTGGGACTCGTGTCACCTTTCATCTCTTTGCCGGGATATTCGGGCTTCGAAGCCCTCTCAAGGCTACTGATTATTGCTTCGTTTGTCTTTGCAGGCAAATCAATGACAATCAACGGGATAGCTGGCGTTGACTTCGATCTTTCGATTGTCGCTGGACACGCGCAAGGGTACCTGGCGGTACCCATGGAATTCGACAGCTTCCCTGCCGCTGTGGGCTTCCCCAACTTTTTGGGGTTAGTCTTTGTAGATATGCTGGAGGTCGAAGCCCCAGAACCTGTCAAGGAAGCTGTGGAAAAAATGGAGCCTCTGGAGGTTCCCTGCTGCAAAGACTTGTCCGAAAGTCCGGCCCCGGCCGCTAGCTGTCTGGTGCACCACGTCATACGTGGGACCCACCCCAATGTCATCAACAAACACCCTGGAGGACGCCAGCATCGCCAGGCCCGCAAGAATGCCGCTGTAATCATCGGAACTCTGTCTCAGTCCGGGAAATCTATGCTAGTCGGGGGTATGCGCGTCTTCCTCGACGGACGCACTGCACGGGTGACCCCGGACCGAGTCATCCCCAACATTCCTGTCCACAATACCTATCAGGCCCTCGCTGGAAGGAGGGAAGAAATAGAAGAAGCCGGCCACTGTGGCCAAGGAAGCCCAGCACCCAGGCTGAGGAAGTTTAAACAGGTGTGGGTTCCCAAGCGAACCCTACCTGCCCACCAGCTAACACCCATCTACCGTCGTCTTGTGAACAATGAGGCGGAAGTGAGAAGAGAAAGGGGCTTGTCCCCGAAGAAGGAAGAAGAGGTGGTTGCGGATCCTTCGCGCCACAGAAGTTTCCGGGCTGCGGCCCGTCAAGCCAACGTCCCTGCTGCGGGACGAAGATTCCAACAGTCGGTCGACAGAGCTCGGCTGGCCTATATCCCTCCTGCTGGAGGTCGACAATCGCCCCCCGTCCTACATCAAGAGCGGGGTCGAGAAGAGATGACCTGCTTGGTCAGAAATTATTTCCGAGGCTTAGGCAACCCCTCACTCGGACAGCAGCGACTGATGCAGACAGTCGCCACTGAGGAAGATTACTGCCCGTCGGCGGCAGATGAAGGAGATATGGGAGATAGAATGATGGTGTCGTCAGTCGACGACAACGGATATAATGACGGCTTCGAGATTGAAGCCGATGAAGTTTTCCCCGAGCGAGAAGAAAGGAGAAGGATCTCTGTGTTTGAAAGACTGACCTTCCCGCTGCATGCTGGAAGGAGGGTCTATCAACAAAAGTGAAGGATGCAGGTTTTCACCTGCAACATGGCTGGTATATCTAACCAATATGGGGAGCTTCCTGAAGACCCCCAAGAATTGGCTCAATTGGCCGCACGGCCGGGGCCGACTACCCGCAGAACAGAAGCAACAAGAGAGCTTCTGATGATAGTTAAAGGGAAACAATCCCAGGTCTATCCCCACTGGGATGACAAGGCCCCCGTCTTGACCGCTAATGTGGTGACGGCGGAAGAAGAAGACGACGTCCTCCTCGACATCCTGCCTGAGGGTACGTCCGTGGAGACAACAGAGGGTATCCCCACCACTGTAGACCCATCAGTTCTAATGCTACTACAAAAATATCAACGAGAGATAGACTCTCTGAAGAAGCAGCTGATGGAAAAAACTAAACACTCATCGGCCTCTAAACCACCCGAAGTCCAGGGTGAGTCATCCCGGGGAGCGGCTCGTCGCGATGACCCTCCACCGCTCTATACACTGCCCCAGCCGTCAGAGCCAAGCATGGCGACAGCACAACAGCGGCCGCCACAGCCTCAGCCGCTGCTACCTCCGGTGCTCCCTCAGGTGCACCCGACACCCCCGCTGCTGCGTCCTCCACAGGCGACCACCCTGGTCACCCCATACTTGCAGCCGGCACACTTCTATCCAGAACTGATTGACCCCACGGTCATGAACCGGATGATGGTGGAGAGGATGATCGAGCTGAAGCTCGCAGAGAAAAGTGAAGGTGACTTTGTCACATTTCATGCCTATCGGGTGCCCTACCCGCAACACCATGCGGCTAAACGACTTCCCCTGGGGGTCAACAAGCCGCCTAAGTTTGACAAATTCAACGGGAAAGCATCCCCTAAAGAGCATATTGCATATTACATGACCGTTATGGGTGATCTGGCCACCGACGAGTCATATTTGCTGAAGTTCTTCGGGTCCTCGCTGACAGGGCTCGCATTTGAATGGTACTCTAGCCTCTCGGCCGGGTCAATCAGTGATTGGTCGGATATGCAGAGAAAGTTCAGAGAAAGATTCCATGTCACAGAGAGGGAGGTCACAGTGGTCGAACTCTACTCAACAAAACAAAGGGCAGATGAGACAGCCCTTGATTACATCAAGAGGTGGAGGAACCTCGGAATGAGATGCAAGCGGCCCCCGCATCAGGAGGACGCGGTACAAATATGCAAACAAAACCTCAGGAGGGAGGTCCTGGAGAAGATGATTGGAATGGAAATACGGTCATTCGACCGGCTGAATAATGTGGTGGCCGAAGTGGAGGCTTTCCTAGCCAAGCCTGTCCCGGCGTCAGCTGCCAGCACAACCCAGAAAGGCAAGGCTGCGGAACGGCGCCCCACACCTAAAGAAGCGAATGCGCTTGATATCAAGGCGTTCGAACAGCAGAAGGAGAAAGGCAAGAAGGTGGCTCCCCCGCAGCCTGCAAAAGCTCCGGATGACAAAGAAGGTCCTTCGCTGAGGGACAAGATGAAGAAAGCCTACTCCTTTCCAAAGGACAAGACCCGAGTCCTGTTCGACTGGGTAATAGAATACGGCATGGTCACCCTGCCTGAGCCAAGAAGACCGAAGGACCTGAAAAGAAAAGTCAGTCCAAGATTCTGCCCCTACCACCAGATGTTGGGACATCCAATCGAAGACTGTTATGTTTTCAAAGACATCATCGAAGGAATGGTAAAGAAGAATGAAATAGAGCTGGGAGAGTACAAAGTAGACCCTCCTCAGCTACATGAAGCTCCTCCCAAGAGAGCAGCAGTCAACATGGTCTCCCTCTACCAGGCATTAATTGAGGAGATCTCTGAAGCAAGTACACGGAGCACCTACGAAATCCATTTCCTGGAGCCCGTGAAAGAACATCAGGGGTGGCAGCAGATCCCTGTAAAGCACAAGAAGAAGAGGGCACCTCGCCCGAAAGAGGGGGCACATATCGGTGGCGTTACACCCCGGCCTGCTCCGCCAGTGGTAGCACCCGTATGGGTCACTCCACCTACAGCCATCAGAATACATACACCTAACAGGAGGAGATAGATTCCGCTATCAGTAATCAAGGAAACCAATCCTGGGGTCCTTCGACTACAGTACCTGATTGAAGGGCTAGATGAATATGTGCAGCCCGAAGTGAAACCTCTGCTGGTACGGGACCACGTCCCATGGCAAGAGCTGGAACAACTCTCACTCAAACAGGTGGAGGAAGCTGAAGCAGCACCCCCTGAAGGGGGTAGCCTGTTCTGGGGGCAGGCACCCGCAGAAACCAAAAAGAAGAGAAAGCAAAAGAAGAAGAAAAGAAAGGCCGTTGGGGCCAATAAAGCACAGGTTGTCTCCTGCAATACCCTATCAGCACTCTTCAACCTACCCGGAGAAGAGGAAGAAGAAGAAATTTGCTTCACACCCCATGCTGGGGGAGGCAAAGCCGAGGCCGCAACTGCTACACATGCCACTCGGTCGGGCCGAAAATGAGGGCGCCAGCCACCACCCAACCACAACATCATGTTCAGAGGGGAGCAACCCTACAAGACACCTTTGCCGGAGGCTAAGGGAGTTCAAATCCCCCCTCCGTCAGGCCTATACAACAAAAGTGGGGGCAAGGCAGTCCCTTCATTCCTTGAATTTATGAAAATGTCAAAGGGGAAACAGCCCTGTCAAGAGGCTAACCCTACACCCGGGGCCATTCACCCGCAGCCAACGTAATCTACTGAGGATGCAAATGCAGATGGAGCTTGCCCTACAGCAACTAATAAAGAAGACCCGACAGCCGGTGCCAGCCAAGAGGATGCCGAGTCCGAGGAAGATGAAGCAGGTCCGTCTGGACCCACAAATCAAAACCTCCCCAAGCACAGATGGGTTGAAGAGATGTAGCTCTCCAATGTCCGGGCTGGGAGCCGAATAATGAAGTTGCTCAAAAAGCTCCCCGCTCGATTTACGATCTGGAAAATTCTCTCTTCGAGTGAAGAAACTCGACAGGCGATCATCACTGCTCTGCAGACGCCTGCTCATTTTGAAGCCTGCATAGCCGAGGCTATACCAGAAGCCAGTATGACCTTCTCTCCGGAAGACATGCTACTACCTACTGCCAGCCATAACAGGCCGCTGTATATGAAAGGGCACCTGAATGGAAGGGAGCTGAACAGAATACTGGTTGATCCCGGTGCAGCAGTCAACATCCTGCCATACAGAATATACGAGAGGCACCACTTTAATGTGCATCTCGAGAAAGTCGGGGATATGCGTATCGCTGGCTTCAACCAAAAATGTGAAGTATCTATGGGAGTGGCAGAATTTACGTTGACCCTGGCAGATTTCACAACAACAGTACAGTTTCATGTCATTGACCCTCGCACCTCCTACAAGGCGCTGCTCGGCCGCCCATGGCTGCATGAGAATATGGTGGTGCCCTCCACGCTCCACCAATGCATCAAATACAGCCTCCAAGGGAAGGATGAGAGGATATTTGCTGATCTCCACCCGTTCGAGGTATTTGAATGTCACTTGGCAGATGCCAACCTATATACGGGGCCTCCCCAGAAGGTTTCTAAAGCTAAAGCCCCCATAGGGGCCTCGAAGAATAGATCGGGTGACGGTTGGTATCCACCACCGCCATGCGGATATGTCAAGCCGAAGGTGGTCTCCCACATCACAGCTTCTGGAGACGTCGGCAGGGTAGCACCCCCAGCATTATATCCCAAAGCTAAGGAAGTGCAGGTCAATCGACAGCGCGACCGCATCGGAGTCCCGGCCGGCCTCACCAAGCCAGTCCTCGGCCTCAACGACCCCACTGTCGAACCTTTCAAAGCTTGGGAGGTGACACAGGAAGATGGGCCCAGCAGCTTGTTCTATACAGCTGAGGAGCATCCCACTCGGGAAGACACAGACTGCAGCCTCCCTGAAGATCTAGCCAACCCGTGGGTTCCTGTCCAAGGTCTGGCGTTCACGACCGATCGGATGGCCAGAATGTTTCAGAAGCAACACCTTCCTCCCGATCAGTCTCAAAAGCGCAAAGAATCTTTCTAGAAGATGTGGTATCCTACAAATCTGGATAAGGAAATGAGACGTGTCTCTCAGCATCCAGGGTTGGGCTTCACCCTGGAGGAATATTATTACAGTGGGCGGTACGAGGTGGATACTATCTCCGCCTTCTATCCTACTGAAGATAGCCCTCTGGGGAAAACCTTGGATGAGTATCCGGTGGAAGCCGAATATCTTGAACTGGCTCGGTCCGGGAATCAAGAAGTAGAAACCTCGGCCCCTTGCCGATGCTGGGAGCAAGTTCATCCTGAAGAAGCGGCCTTTCAAGCCGAATTTGATACGGCTAGCAGCAGCGAAGCCGAAGACATTCAAGAAGTAGGAGTCTCTCCCTCCACAGGGATCCTACTAATGACAACTTCAACACCCTTTCTGCCAATCAGAGAAGCCTTGGTCAACTCCAATCAAGGGGAGCCAGCTACCAGGAAAGAAAAAGCCACTTCTGCAGAATATACAACTGTCCCAGAAGGCGAGACTTCCTCAGCTTCTGCTATAAAACCAGTATGCTATCCGAGTCCGGTTGTAAACAGCTACCAGTCCGTTATGGCTGCAACCTCATCCACAAACACCAAGGCTGCTCTCTCATCCTTGGAAGCTGCGACGGTAATGGATTTGCTAATAGAACAATCCACCCAGCCGCTAGCACAAGAAATCAAGAAACCTCAAGAAGCTCTGGTGGTGTTTGACGAGGAAGTCGAAGTACTCGACCCTCAAGATGGTATTCCAGACTTCGTTGACCTCCAACCGGCACCTCCGGAGATAGAAGACGGAGGCCAGGCCACAGTCGATGAACTGATATAAGTCAACTTGGGAAATGAGGAGGACCCTAGGCCCACCTTCCTCAGCGCCCAACGGTCCCCAGAAGAACGGGAGCTGTACATCCAACTGCTGCTAGAGTACCGGGATTGCTTCGCCTGGACTTACAAAGAGATGCCAGGTCTAAGCCCCGCTGTCTCACAACATGAGCTAACAATCAGCTGAGGCCGAGCCAGTGACGCAACCACCGCGGCGCATGAGGCCAGAGCTCATCACACAAATTTGTGCTGAAGTCGACATGCTCATTGATGTGGGATTTGTTGAAGAAAACCAGTACACTACATGGCTGGCGAATATCGTCCCCGTGAAGAAGAAGAATGGACAGATCCGAATATGTGTCGACTTCTGAGATCTAAATAAAGCCTGCCCCAAAGATGACTTCCCGGTGCCAATAATCGAGGTCATGGTTGATGCTACAACCGGCCATGAAGCCCTGTCATTCATGGATGGGTCTTCCGGTTACAATCAGATTTGGATCGCGGAGCCTGACCGAGTCCATACTGCTTTCCGAACTCCTAAAGGCATTTATCATTACAAGAGAATGCCGTTCGGACTGAAAAATACTGGTGCAACCTATCAGCGCGCAATGACCAAAATCTTTGACGAGTTGCTCTACCACAAGGTCGAATGCTACATAGATGACCTGGTGGTCAAGACCAAAAGAAAAGAAGATCATCTGCAAGACCTCCGGATTGTCTTTCAGAGGCTGAGGCAGCATGAGCTAAAGATGAACCCCATGAAATGTGCGTTCGGAGTGTCGAGCGGAAAATTCCTGGGTTTCATCGTCCGATATCGGGGAATCGAAATAGACCCCACAAAGATCAAGGCAATTCAGGAGTTACCTCCGCCAAGGAACATCTCCGAGCTGAGATCACTACAGGGCCGCTTAGCTTATATCCGGTGGTTCATTTCCAATTTGTCAGGGCGATGTCAGCCTTTTCACAAGTTGATGATGAAAGAGGTTCCCTTTTATTGGGATGAAGATTGCCAGACGGCCTTTGACAAGCTGAAAGACTATCTGAAAACTCCTCCAGTGCTGGGCGCACCGGTGAAAGGACGACCATTGATAATGTATATAGCAGCTACACATAATTCTTTGGGGGCAATCCTGGCCCAGAATAATGAAGAAGGGAAAGAGCAAGCCCTCTATTACCTCAGTCGGAGACTGGTCAGAACTGAAGAGAAATATACTTATATTGAGAAGATCTGTCTGGCGCTGGTCTTCGCAGTTAAGAAGCTCCGACACTATATGTTGTCGCATGAAATCAGCTTGGTGTCCAAAGAGGATCCCCTGAAGTACATCATGTCCCAATCGGCACTCAAAGGCCGCCTGGGCAAATGGGCGGTAATCCTTATGGAGTTTGATATCTCCTACATGCCGCACAAGGCCGTCAAGGGCCAAGCTATTGCAGACTTCTTCGCTGAGCACCCAGTGCCCGGGGATTGCCCGTTGGAGCCGGAGCTTCCTGAAGATGAAACCCTAGAAGCCGTGCAAGTACAGCCCTCTCTATGGCAGCTATACTTTGATGGCGCTTCCAGAATTGACACCTCTGCCACCGGATCATCCAGGGTCAGAGCAGGAGCAGGCATAGTCTGGAAATCTTCAGAAGGAGAAGTGGTACATACATCCTGCTCCATAAACAAACAATGCACCAACAATGAAGCGGAATATGAAGCCCTGATAATCGGGTTGCAAATTGCTCTGTCCATGGGAATTCAGATGCTGGAAGCATTCGGAGACTCCATGCTAGTTATAAAACAGCTGGAAGGAGAGTTCGATGTGCGAAAGCAAGAGCTCCTCCCCTATCACCAGTTGGTAACTCGCCTGATGTCAAGATTTTAGTTCATCAGCATCAAGCACATCAATCGAGGCCGGAATGCTCAGGCAGATGCCCTCGCTAAGCTGGCCAGTTCATTGGCGATCCCGCCAGACACAAGCCTGAATATAACAGTGATCAACCGCCGACAGGTCCCCAACATAACAGGGGTCCTGGCCGACGAACAAGAAATGGAAGTAGCAGTCATCGAAGGGGTTCAGCGGCCCGATTGGCGAGAGCATCTCCTACACTGGTTTCAACACCAGCAACTTCCAAAAGAAAAGGAACAGAGGATGAAGCTCCTGAGGATCAAGGATTCTTACGAGATGCGAAGCGGGACCTTGTTCCGAATTATGGAAGATGCCCGAAGGAAAGTCCTACTCAGTTGTTTGTCTTCAGCAGAAGCGGGACAGGTGATGTAGGAGGTCCATGCAGGATCAACTGGAGCACACCAGGCTGGCCCGAAGATGAAAATTGAGATAAAGAAACTGGGTTACAATTGGCCCACTATATTTGATGATTGCTGCAGGTTTGCCAAAGCTTGTCAGAAGTGTCAAGAACACGCTAATGTGGCAAGGAGACCTCCAGTGCCATTACATCCCACCCTACCAAGCTGACCGTTTGCTCAGTGGGGCACGGACGTAGTAGGGCCGCTACCAGCATCTTCATCAGGGTGCAGATACATCTTAGCAGCTACAGACTACTTCTCCAGATGGGCGGAGGCAATAGCACTAAGAGATGTGACGGGAGAACTAGTTGCAAGGTTCTTCTGGCAGAATGTAATATTTCGGTTCGGAATCCCCAGCCGAATCGTCTCTGATAATGGCTGTCATTTTAGAAACCAGAAGGTTTATCGGCTGGCCGACAAATACAAAATCGACTGGAGGACATCGTCCCCCTACAACCCTCAGGCCAATGGACTCGCAGAAGCCTTTAATAAGACATTATGTACATTGCTGGCAAAGACTGTCAAGTCTAATAAAAAAGATTGGGAAGAAAGGATGTACGAAGCACTTTGGGCCTATCGTACTGTCTACAAGTCCCCAACCGACTGTTCACCTTTCTCCCTCGTCTATGGGTCGGAAGCTGTAGTGCCCATTGAACTTGAAGTTCCTTCATTGCGAGTTGCCATCCAGCACGGACTAGTCAGTGGTGTGCAGACCAATGCAGAAAGAAGATTGGAGGAGCTCGCTGAGCTCGAAGGAAAACACCTCCGGGCACAGTAAAACATCCAACTCTACCAAGCTCGCATGGCCCGTGCTTTTGACAAGCTAGTCAAGGGTCGAGAATTCAAGAAAGGAGACCTGATAATGGTCAAAAGAAAAGAAGTGATGGCCTCCAACCCCAAAGGGAAGCTGGTCGAAAACTGGGTCGGGCCGTATATCATTCGTCGAGTATATGAAGGGGGTGCCTACGTCCTTGTAGACCATAAAGGAGTCATTCAGTTCTCTCTCCTCAACGGAAAACACATTAAGCTGTATCATGCAGCGCAGCCGACATGTCCCGAGTGATCGGTCGGAGCTAACTTTTCCTTGGTTAGTGGCACTCCGCCCTGATCAAGCTACCTCTCCTCGGTTTAGTGGCACTCCGCCCTAACCGAGCTACTCTTCTCCTTGGTTTAGTGGCACTCCGCCCTAACCGAGCTACATTTCCTTGGTTTAGTGGCACTCCGCCCTAATCAAGCTACCTCCCCTTTGGTTAGTGGCGTTTTGCCCTAATCAAGCTACTTTCCTTGGTTAGTGGCACTCCGCCCTGATCGAGCTACCCTTTTCTTGGTTAGTGGCACTCTGCCCTGATCGAGCTACCTCTCCTTGGTTTAGTGGCACTCCGCCCTAACCGAGCTACCTTCCCTTGGTCTAGTGGCACTCCGCCCTAACCGAGCTACCTCTCCTTGGTTTAGTGACACTCCGCCCTAACTGAGCTACTCTTCTCCTTGGTTTAGTGGCACTCCGCCCTAACCGAGCTACCTTTTTCTTGGTTTAGTGGCATCCCGCCCTGATCAAGCTACTCTTTTCTTGGTTTAGTGGCATCTCGACCTGATCAAGCTACCTTCCCTTGGTTTAGTGGCACTCCGCCCTAAACAAGCTACTCTTCTCCTTGGTTTAGTGGCACTCCGCCTTAACCGAGCTACTCTTCTCCTTGGTTTAGTGGCACTCCGCCCTAACCGAACTACTTTTTCCCTTGGTTTAGTGGCACTCCGCCCTAACCGAGCTATCTTTTCCTTGGTTTAGTGGCACTCCGCCCTAACCGAGCTACCTTTTCCTTGGTTTAGTGGCACTCCGTTCTAACCGAGCTACCCTCCTCCTTGGTTTAGTGGCACTCCGCCCTAACCGAGCTACTCTTCTCATTGGTTTAGTGGCACTCCGCTCTAACCGAGCTACCTTTTCCTTGGTTTAGTGGCACTTCGCCCTAACCAAGCTACCCTTTCCTGGGTTTAGTGACACTCCGCCCTAACCGAGCTACTCTTCTCCTTGGTTTAGTGGCACTCCACCCTAACCAAGCTACCCTCTCCTTGGTTTAGTGGCACTTCGCCCTAACCAAGCTACCTTCCGTGGTTTAGTGGCACTCCGCCCTAAACAAGCTACTCTTCTCCTTGGTTTAGTGGCACTCCGCCTTAACCGAGCTACCCTCCTCCTTGGTTTAGTGGCACTCCGCCCTAACCGAGCTACCCTTCTCCTTGGTTTAGTGGCACTCCGCCCTAACCGAGCTACCTTTTCCTTGGTTTAGTGGCATTCTGCCCTGACCAAGCTACCCTTTCCTGGGTTTAGTGGCACTCCGTCCTAATCGAGCTACTCTTCTCCTTGGTTTAGTGGCACTCCACCCTAACCGAGCTACCCTCTCCTTGGTTTAGTGGCACTTCGCCCTAACCAAGCTACCTTCCGTGGTTTAGTGGCACTCTGCCCAAAACAAGCTACTCTTCTCCTTGGTTTAGTGGCACTCCACCCTAGCCGAGCTGCCTTTCCTTGGTCCAGTGGCATTCCGCCCTGACTGAGCTACCCTTCCCTTTGGTCCAGTGGCATTCCGCCCTGATCAAGCTACCCTCTCCTTGGTCTAGTGGCATTCCGCCCTGATCAAGCTTCCAAAAGAATACCCCACACCGCCATTACGAGCCTTACGTTCGATTTGGCACGAAAGCCCTTCCTTGCATTAGCATTATCTTCCCGCTAACGAATAAACCCGAGTCGGCTAAAGGCTTTGTGTTCTAGCTGGCATTCTCACATTGTTGCCACTACGGGCCATCCACTGTCGACCAGGCGTCGAACATTACACTTCGACCTGCCACCCTATACAAATAAAAAAATGGGGTTAAAAATAGAGATACCCCGCCAGACTTGCTCCTATATTAGGACAAGTGCAAAAATGGCTATAACCCAGCTGTGGCGAAAACCCGAAGGGGCGCTGCAGGTAAAATCGGGTACCCCGCCGCGTGAAAACCCGAAAGGGCGCGCGGGCAAAAGCAAGAGGGGGCTGGCTCCGGCGAAAACCCGAAAGGGCGCTTGAGTCAGTAAAGTGGTAATTTCCAAATTCCTCTCCTATTCTCCACCCAATGAAACTCCGAAAGGGACAACCATCAAAGTCCCACCGGAAATCCTTTAACAAACCCACATTCGACCCTCGTCATCATCGGCGAGATCAGTCGATCTCTACCCTTAACTTGGACCTTACGTCTATGTTGATAATCCCATCTTTGCTTCGGCATGTGACCCATGTTGATGAATAAACCCATGGTCGACCCTCGTCATCATCGTCGAGATCGGTCTATCTCTACCCTTAACTTGGACTTTCCGTCCCCGTTAATAACCCTACCTTTGCCTCGGCATGTGGCCCATGCCGATGAATAAACCCACGTTCGACCCTCGTCATCATCGGCGAGACCGGTCGATCTTTACCCTTAGCTCGGATCTTACATCCTTGTTAATAGACCGTATCCTTTGCTTCAATATCTAACCAGTGTCGACAGACCGAAGTAGGGTCCAATCCTTGTCATCATCGACAAGGCCAGTCAATATTTTCGCGGTCCAGTTCTTCTGCATCCCGAATTCAAGAAAAAAGAAAGAAAGAAAAGAAAATGGGGTTAAAAATAGAGATACCCCGCCAGACTTGTTCCTATATCAGGACAAGTGCAAAAATGGCTATAACCCAGCTGTGGCGAAAACCCGAAAGGGCGTCGCAGGCAAAATCGGGTGCCCCGCCGCGTGAAAACCCGAAAGGGCGCGCGGGCAAAAGCAAGAGGGGGCTGGCCTCGGCGAAAACCCGAAAGGGCGCTTAGGTCAGTAATGTGAATAAAAAAAATTGAATGATGAATAGTGATGGTTCATTCTCTGTCCGGAAGACCCCTTACGAGGTCGACGGGGAATTTTCATCCGATATCCCGCCTATATACATCTATTGTCTACCCTTTTCGACCCTTGTCACCATCGGCAAGATCGGTCGCTATCCTATCCGGTTTTTATCACCATCGGCAAGATCGCCTACCCTTTTCGACCCTTGTCACCATCGGCAAGATCGGTCGCTACCCTATCCGGTTTTTGTCACCATCGGCAAGACCATCTACCCTTTTCGACCCTTGTCACCATCGGCAAGATCGGTCGCTACCCTATCCGATTTTTGTCACCATCGGTAAGACCATCTACCCTTTTCGACCCTTGTCACCATCGACAAGATCGGTCGCTACCCTATCCGGTTTTTGTCACCATCGGCAAGACCGTCTACCCTTTTCGACCCCTGTCACCATCGGCAAGATCGGTCGCTACCCTATCCGGTTTTGTCACCATCGGCAAGACCGTCTACCCTTTTCAACCCTTGTCACCATCGGTAAGATCGGTCGCTACCCTATCCGGATTTGTCACCATCGGCAAGACCGTCTACCCTTTTCGATCCTTGTCACCATCGGCAAGATCGGTCGCTACCCTATCCGGTTTTGTCACCATCGGCAAGACTGTCTACCCTTTTCGACCCTTATCACCATCGGCAAGATCGGTCGCTACCCTATCCGGTTTTTGTCACAATCGGCAAGACCGTCTACCCTTTTCGACCCTTGTCACCATCGGCAAGATCGGTCGCTACCCTACCTGGTTTTTGTCACCATCGGTAAGACCGTCTACCCTCTTCGACCCTTGTCACCATCGGCAAGATCGGTCGCTACTCTACCCGGTTTTGGTCACCATCGGCAAGACCGTCTACCCTTTTCGACCCTTGTCACTATCGGCAAGATCGGTCGCTACCCTAGTCCGGTTCTTGTCATCATCTTCAAGACCGTCTACCCTTTTTCGACCTTCGTCATCATCGACAGGACCGGTCACTACCCATTCTCGGGTCTTGCCATCCTCGGTAGGACTGCTTACCCGCCAGTTTTGATATACCCTCTTGAGTCCCCCGGACTCTCGGCTGGCATAGGCCGTTGTTAGTCTCGAGAAAAGTCACGGCGCGGTGGAGCGAACACCTCACCCCTTTGCTGAAGGCGTGAGCGCTCTCCTGCCCAAGTGACTCATACCCTCGGATTAGAAACAACGGGCGAATGGAAGAGAAAAGAATAATGACAAGATGGAGTCTTCATTCAAAAAGCACGATGGAGATTTTCCATTACTATGAAGTAAAAGGTACATGTTACACGGGCCATCCCCCGGAGTACATGAAGTGCGTCAAAAAGGGAGCAAACAAAGAGAAAAAAAGACTACGACAGAGGGCGTCGGAAGATGTCCTCCAGCGCAGGAATACCCAGGGAAGGATGGCGGGTCAGTTCTTGCAATCGGAACTTGGTGGCCTCCAGCTCAGATAGCTTCTCCTCGAGGGAAGCAGCTTGTCCCTCGGCCATCTCTGCATCCTCCGCCTTCTGGACTCCCAGGCGATCTACTTCTTCATGTTCGGCCTCTACCCTTGAAAGTTCGCCCTGTAATGCCGCCATCCGGGCCGTCAGGAAGCTTCGATGTTGTAAAGAGGCCTTGGCTTCATCCCTCATCCTAGCTGCAGTCTCTTGCAGAGAAATGACGGTCGTTCGGCTTTCAGCCCGCTTCAATGATATGGCCGCCAGCTGGTCAGCTGCTTCCCGGCCTAGAAATTCCCTCCTGTTTACATACTTCAGGAGCATGACTACCCGCGGAGTCCAATCGTCCATAAAGCAACTAAAGGCCAACAGCGATCGGGAAAGATGCTCTATCAAGCCCCTCAGCTGAACATAAGTTAAATCCCTGCTAGCCGTTACAGTCTGCTGAAGGGTCCCCAGAAACAGCCACACGAGGTCACTCGAGGATTGAAGACCGAGCGGCGATGTCTCGGGTAGTTCAAACTCCACTCTGCTGTCCACAGCAACCAAGATATCATCGGCCGTCCCGGAAGATGACGACGGCATAAGCTACAGCCCACTGCGGTGGGGAACAACCGCACTGGTAGATACGGTGGCTGGAGCCTCAACAACAACAATTTCTTTGCCTGCCCCCTGGGATGGGGGTCCAACAGGAACGTCGAGAGCCAAAGACGTCTGTTCTTCAATAATCTCTCCGGCTTCTATCTCAGCAGGACCACCCTTTTCCAGAATTGACTGCTGTGTAGCCTCCATTGGCGGAGAATCTTCGGCTGCCGCCGAACTATCAACTTCCACGAAATGCCAGTGACCGCGCCGGATTAGAAAGCCCAAGGGTCATGTGCGCACCGAGTAAAATGAAAATGGCGCCGGACTAACATCCGTGCCGAATTAAGGGCCCTTCAGAGCTCCTGTCAACCGAAGAGGAGGTCAGGCCTGGTGGAGTACATCCGTCGGCCCTGCTACACTCGTGCCTCGTGCGCAACACCCACGTATGGGGGGCATTTGTTGGCACCCAAAATATGATCGTCTGCGACCAAGCCACAAAGACGAAGGACCCGGCCCACTGAGGCACAGAAGCTGATAAATGTCAACATATCAAAGATTTCTCAAGCTGCCAGAGCCTCGAGTCATCCCATAGGGACACGGAGACTTCACCTCAGGAAAGCCGAGACAAACTCACAACCAACCGGCAGTGCGACCAAGCTTGCCCAATGAACCGGCGTCGACTTTGTCGTACCGCATCCACTACACCCGTTGTCCGATCAAGGACAGCGGTCAACCCGGTGGCTACCCACCTCATGAAAGGCTCTCCTGAAGATAAAGGAGTCCCCCCTGGCTCACCGAGACGGAGGACCGAAAGCTCTGTCGACAGAAGACCCCGATCACCAGGCACGGGTGCGGCTTCCCGCCAAGATGGGCCCGTCAGTGGCCGAATGATCGCCCAGCTCGGGCGGAACTATCCCTGGTGTTATCTCGCCTTCCAAGGAGCTTCGGGCACGGGCCAGGCCGAGCCAGCGGCACGAATTATAGAGCCGAAGGTAGTGTCAGCGGCAGGCCCATATGATCAACCCAAAGCTATCTGGAACCTCGAGAATGGCCGTACGCCAACCCGGGAGCTTCGACAAGATATCTCGTCGAGGTTTCAGTGAGCATCGGTGAGATAATGCTCACGGTGACTCCCGAAATCATCCCCGGACTCATCGACTGGCTCGAAGGTCGTAAAGAGCACTAGCCCGGCGTGCCCTTATCCCGGCGTGCCCCCCTACCTTCCGCCCTCATCCCGGCGTGCAAGCTACCCTATCTGATGGCGCCTTAAACCGGCGTGATAAGTTGATGAAGCTTCCTCCCGGTGCGCCAAAGCCCACGCCGGATGAAGAGCCTCCAACCTGTTATATATATGGGTGAGGTTTGATTGATGAAAAAAAGGGGAGAGACAGATCGAGACCTGAGAAGAAGAGGGAGGACACAGAGGATAAAAGAAAGAAAAGAGAAGAGCGGAGGGTGAGAAAGGCTTCTGGAGAGGTTTTTTTTTTTACTAAAGCAGAGAGAGTAGGGTTCCTTCAATGGAGCTTCCACCGGTCGTCTTCTTCCTCTACGATACCTTGTTCCCGGAAGAGGTGGGCGCCGGTGCCAGTTCTTTTCCTGCTTTCCGTAGACTACTCCTTCTGAAGTTCCCACCCATCGAATGTAAGCGAGGGGGGGTGGAGCGATAATGATATGAGTCGATTCTCCTCCCCCTCTGTGCGATTTTCTATTTTCTCTTCCTTCCTTTCTCTGTTTTCGTGGTGCTCTGTATGTCTTCTGCCTCCGTGATCGGCGAGCAGCGACCGAGCAATGGGGTTGGCGCCATGTAAACACTGGATCATTCCCATTTCTGGGACATTCATACATATATGTTGAATGCTTGGGTTATCAGGTTGAATGAATGACCCTCAGCCTCCCCCCTTTCTATCTACGCCAACGCCTGTGTCTGGGTTCTTCTCGGCATAGCTGTAATTCCGGTTTCCCCGAGGTCTGCATCGTGCCCCGAATCATCGTGGGCTATAGAAACACCCCTCCCCGGGGGCTTTTCTTTCGCTCATTTTTTTTTATGTTTGATTCGAGGGTTTTTACATCTCCTTCTCTCCTCGGATGGAGCTGAGCTTCTGCGCGTGTGTCTCTCCGCCATGTACAGGGTCCATCCCCTGGACGTTGCTTTCCAACTATTCGAGCATATGCCCCTGCAGCGGGCCCGCCTCACTTATGTATTTACCACCCCTACTCATCGTGATCATCTGCACTGTTCCGAGGGTTTCTCGCCGTTTCGATCACCCGGGGAGGGGGACATTCCCCTGCTGCTTCCTGAAGTTGCTGGGCGACCGGGGGGGGCTCTATCTCTCGATGGTAGGCGCTTCCTCAAAGCCATTGCAGACAATGATAGGGGTCCTGGTTCAACGAACTCAGCCCCAACAAATTAAGACCCGATCGAGACCGGGGGGATGTGTGCTCCTTGTAGGCTAGCCCTCGGAGTCCCATTCTCCCAATGGTCAGTTCCTCCATGGGATGAATCACAGACTATGGGTCCTCCACCCCTCGCAGGCTAGCCCTCGGGGTATGGCTCCCATCATCAATGACCTAGTCCCTCTGTCTCTTCCCCAATGGAATCTTGGTGCCCCTAGCAGGCTAGTCCTCGGGGTATCCTATCCAATGGGGTTTGCTGGCTGCCTTCGTGCATACCGGCGGTTTAGGGGCGTGCTCCATGAGTGCGTACGACCCCGTTTCTCCCCTGCAACTCTTCGTGTTCAGGGGAGATGCTGCCAAATTTTTTGGATAAACTTATAATGAATGAACAATGATGATTTGCCCATTTTGAACTTAATCAACCCAGTGCTCGAGTATGAACCTCGCACTGACTTGTCACACCATCCCTCAGGGTGCTGGACTTCAATTTAACAAACAATTGGCCTCAAATGGCTTCAAAACCCTCAACATAAACTTAACAAACTCAAATGATTTGAAATTCATCAAAAATAAGCTAAAACGGCGCGGCCTTAACCCGGCGCGCCCTAATACGGCGTGGTACCCCCCCGCGCCGGATTAACCCTACACTCAAAAAAACAAAAAACTTCCTTGCGCCTTTCCGGCGCGCCATGAACCGGCGCGCCCCAATCCTTTGCGCACCGTCTTAACCAGCTATATGGCCGCGCCGTATTAACCGTTTATACCTACGCTTTATCGCGCCGTATAAGCTATCCCTCACGTGGCCGCGCCGATTTTGAGACCTTTTGCTGTTTTAATTGTTCATTTCCCTCAGAGTGGTTCTCGTCCCTCAGGGTCGATGTCAATAAACCACAATTGGTAATAAATTGAATAAAGGAAGGGCCGAGTGAGTCCAAACTATACTTTTATCATATCTTCATTACCATGTCCGTCAGCACTTTGCTTCCGCTATCATATTTGTGTTGCCTTCCCTCTTCTTGATGGGGAGTAATAAACATGGTTGATCATCATTTGCTTCCATGATTCTATCATCATGCTTAATATAGTCATGAACATTATATGTGCATGCATGCATAGATCCTCGGGTATATTAAATGGCGTCGACGGAAAGCCGGATTACGTCTGGTCGGAAGTCTTCGCTATGCGCGACGGTGGTCTTCGGACCTATGTCCTCCGCCACGTACCGAGGATCCATAATCCCATGAATTATGCATCTTCTGCACGATAAATGTATGCATCCTGCATGCTTTCGTCATGATCATCATGTAGCTCTTTTTAATTCGGCTTCGACGGCCCGCTATCTCGACAATTAATCAAAGGTGTTCCCTCCTCGTGGGGGATGTAATTAACGCCATAGCCTTTATGGTATGGCGGACTGCTGGTCCCGAACGAACCTCACATTCGCCAGACATGGGTCAGAAATGAGCGCATCACAAATTCGTCACTCATGTGACTGGCACGCCCGCGTCGTCAATTGATCATTTGACTACCAGTTGGTCAGTTGGTCGATCGACCCGCGAAAGAAAGAAAAGGTCGCAAACAGCCTCCCACCTGTTGTGCAGACGCCACCCCCACCACCTCCAGCTGCAAGTATGTATATTTTAATTTAAAGTTCACAATATTTGTTTTACTTATGAAAATTAATTCTTACAGGTCTCAGTGGCCTCCCACCGGTTGTGCAGACGCCACCCCCACCACCTCCCGCTGCAGGTATGTATATTTTAATTTAAATTCTCCAATATTTGTTTTACTTATGAAAATTAATTCTTGCAGGTCTCAATGGCCTCCCACCTGTTGTGCAGACGCCACCCCCACCACCTCCCGCTGCAGGTATGTATATTTTAATTTAAATTCTCTAACATTTATTCTACTTATGAAAATTAATTCTTGCAGGTTGCAGTGGTCTCCCACCTGTTGTGCAGATGTCACCCCCCCACCTCCCACTGCAGGTATGTATAGGTCCTAGTGCCCTCCTTACTTAATTATGTTATTTCAAAGATCTGTAATACACTTAGTTTTACTTGTGAAGATCTATTCTTACAGATCCCAGTGCCCTCCCACCACCTCCCACTTGTACAGGGCACACCCCCACTAGTCAGCCACTTGACGATGTCGGCAGTCGTCACGAGGGAGGTACGGCCCATGATAGACGTCGCCCGTGTTGGATCTCTGGGTAAATCTATAAGGTTATATTACATTCATTATTTAATTAGCCTTCAACTGTCTAATATGAATATTTTAACATTTGCAATTGCAGTAAGAAATTTGAACCCCACAATGCTGTCCATCATTCCACCGAACTCATGTTGGCACATGTGCCCGGGGTAGCATCCACTTTCAGAGAATTTTCGATGGTCGTCCGCGATTCATTGTACAACATGTTCTTAGTAAGTAATTACGCCATTTAATTCAAGTATTTCCCAAACTCAATTTACAACAGTATACTAAGTGTGAAAAGTAATTGATTTACAGAGGTCTTTTCAATTCACGTGTGGACATGACGCGGCGAGATGTCGTCGTGCCTGGGAGTCTACTATGCAGTCAAGTTACAAGAGGAAAATACATGAGGCCCGAGCACACGCTAGAAAATTGAGTGGGGGGAGTGAAGACCGACAATTGTGGAAGGCGCACCGCCCTCTATGGATGAGGCAGGAGGATTGGAAGACATCTTGTGACCATTTTGCCGACCCCAAGTGGATAGAAAAGTCTGAAAAAGTCAAAGCAAACAGGGCGTCAAAACCAGGTTCAAATTTGCATACGAGTGGGTCCATCTCTTATGCGGCTCATAAACAAAAATTGGTAAGTAATATAACAATTTATCTTCTTACAATTTATCCCAATATTTGACCTTTTTTTACTATGAATTGTATAACATGTTGTGGAGCTTAATCGACCTCCGTCGTTCCTCGAGGTGTTCGACAGAACTCACAAAAAGAAGGGGACTAATCAATTTGTGAGTGAGAGAGCTAAGTTAGCAGCGGTAAGTTTATCTACATATGTAACTTGTACCGTTCATTTAAATCGGCATGAAATTCATATGAAATTGACTAGTTATTTTATTCAATTTGTAGGAAACATATAGCAAAGCAGTGACAGAGAAGTACGGGGAGGGAGACACGTAGCAGCCGGAGTTCGATTCGGTGGAGTGGGTGGCAGCAGCTGGCGTACCGAAGAAAGGCCGACTATATGGTTTTGGGGAGAGCCTAGACGCTAGCTGTTGACACCCGTTTTTTTCCGATAAGTTGAGTCATTTCTCTTGCTCCCATTTGTTGATGCCTCGAGCTGTGCATCACTTGCTGGGTGTTTTCTGGTAAGTCATGGGCCAGTTTTATGGGTAGCCTCCCTCCTTGGTTGGGACCGTATCGATTCAGGGCTTAATGGGCCTTGGTTTTTGGTTAATTGAACATGCTTATAAAAATCAAGTGTCCAGGAACATGTACGGGTCATCCCTGGCCGTTCAACCCTTGAGCGGTTATTTATGAGCCGTTCATACATTAAAAAGATTTCTGATGATTTTCTGAATTTTCACCGCCAAGGGCTTATGCGGTTTACTCCTGCCCGTTTAACATGATGAACGGTCTGGAGTGCACCGTTCCTCTTCCAGAGTCCTAAAGCCTAAATATCTCTCAGATAATTATCCATTTTTTCCATTTATCACCGATAAGAGTTAAACGGTTGGACCTTGGCCGCTCGTTCTATTGGACGGTCCCATAATAGCCGTTCAAGTATAAGAGTCCAACGGCGATATCTTCGGTTGGTTAATGGATAATTTATTGGTATTTATCCTATTTTTGGAACTTTCACCGATAGGGATGGACGGTCCCTTGTTGACTGCCCAACCAGTTGAGCGGTCTATCCTGAGACCGTTTAACCCTGCGAACTCTGAAGAAATCAAGGATTTTCTCTCTCTATCCGTAGACGTGTCCCCGGGCTTTATCCAGAGATTTCTTCTCGAATATGGAGTCTTTTTCGATGCCGTTTCTTTTGGATGAGAGATAACTTGATTATCTCCAACTTTTGTGATAATATCTCGTCCTAAAAATGAATGGAAACCCTAATTTCAGGGCTAGCTTTAGGTGCTCTGTAAATAGACCCTAAAGGCCGGGTTGGAAAGAGGGAGATTTTTTGGTCGACGGCGAAGCCCTACCGCATTCTTGAGCGACTTAGCACCAAGGAGGGAGGCTTTCTACATCCATACAAGTCTCCGGTTCAGGGAGTAGTCGAGTTTTGAGTCTTTTGCGTTTGATTGATTTTGTCCTCTTTGTCATTGCATGCATTGCTTTCGCTACTTTCTCCCCACGTTTTTCTTCATCCTCATTACCATGCACACATCCACCCACGTTTTTGACACCCTAGGGGTTTAAAATACCCCAGGTATCCCCCTTTCCATTTAGTCACGTTCATTCCTCATTATTTTGACATTTACTACACCATTCAGTTCTAATCTAGGTTGTTTCCTTGTGTTCTCACGTTGTTTTTGCAGGTCAGTAATCCCTAGCACGAGGCCCATCCCCTCTGGCCGGCTGGAGAGGGTGGAGGTTGGACCTCTTTGTGACTTCTGACTCGGTGGTCTTGCGCGGTGCTCTACGGTCCGTTCGAGAGGACGTGCGGTGCCGATTGGACCGTCCATCGTCTTCCTGCGGTCGTGACTAAGCCGTTCAACAGCCAGGAGTCCTTCATCCCGCACGTCCTGCAGCGTCCTTAGGCGGTCTATCATAAGATTGTGCAAGCTATAGGCGGTTCTACCTGGACCGCTCATCTTCCCAGCGCAGCAGTTGGGCGAGTGTCTCTCCCTCTTTCCAAGGCACGGCGTGTTCATCACGTCCGGCGCTTTGGTGGCGATCACGGTTTGTTACACTTCCCCTTTTCCTTCTGTCTTCATCTATTTCTCATGTCGGATATGGTAGAATAGACATCGGGAAGACATTAGGAAGGAACGGACGGGAGGGAGAAAATAGATCTACACCCTTCTTTTATGGCGATCACGGTGGGACACCTAGTGCCCATCGTGCTTGTGATTTGCTGACCCCTCTTTCGTTGTGTTAGTCCCCTTTTGGAGTGATTGCCGGTTAAGTTGCGTTTTCTGCCTTCTGGAACGTGAGTGGTTCTCACAAAGCCGTTCACCATTTGGGCGGCTGATCATCCACCGTCCTTCCCTGCGAACAGCGCCAGTTCTCCTGCGAGCGTCCTATCATAGATGGCCTCCCATAGACCGTCCAAACCGCCGGACGACCTGTTCCTGGCCGTCCATCTTTCTGGCACAGTTATGCTTGTGGGTGTTCTGCTTGTAGGTGCACGGTTTCTAGAGATCCGTTCCAGAGTTTACGTGGTTGTCCACAGACCGTTCTTCCTGGTACACTTCTCATCTCTGCCGTCCGTCATTTCCAGGACTCTGTGATTCCTGTGTAGTTATTTTGGCGTTGTGTTGCTCCCTGGCTTATACGATCCTGTACAGACCGTCTGTCCCTTTGAGTGGTCGCATATGGATCGTCCTTGTGGTGCTACAGTGTATCATTATTTCATTTTTGATTGTCATATTCCATGATATTTGATCTCCTTGGTGCCATTTATTGATCTTCCCCCTGGTTATATGTTATTGCTGCCTACTTATTTTCATCCTCGCATGTTTATTTTGGTCATTGGTTACTAGTTTCTAGGCTAGACTTTGCATGCACTCCGGTGCACATGGGACTCATGCATTTCATTCACATCTAGTTGCATTCCTACCGAGGTAGGGTTTCCTCTCGTCTCCATACTCCTTAGAGCCGACTAGGGGACCTTGCCGAGGACCTCTGTAAGCCCCCGTGAGCCGTGGATTCTCACACGGACGCCGGGCAGGTTGTACCATACCACCCCCAAGTCGAGGGTCTGCATTCGTGCGAGAGAGAGTCCTTTAGAGTCTGCCAATTCTCCATTTTCACCCTATTTAGGTACCTTGTGGTTGAGTGAACTCACATTTTAATTAATCCACTAAGGTCCTAAGAGAACTTATAAAAATCTTTGTGCATCACTTGGAATTTGTTTAGTTAATTGGTTGATTCTTTTCTCATCTCTCTTCTCCATTCTATGTTGCATAGTGTCGTCATTTGCATCCTTTTGTCAGATTAGGCTTATTTGGTCTAGTTCATTTTGTGTGTCTCTATTTAGCTGCATTTGTCTTAGGTTCATTCCCATCCTTATATTCATTTGAAATTCACTGTATAAAGTCTTCATTCTCCCCATGGAGCACTTCTCCCCTGTACCTTATTCCTATACTTCTCCATCTTCTTACCCCCGTGTGGATTCCTCTTCCCATGCGGGCCCATCTCCTTATTCCTCTATTGGACCCTATTCTGTTAACGGGCCTCCTTATCCCGCCCGTGCTACTGCTAGTCCAATCAATCCTCATTCTTACATACATGATTCTTCCAGGCCCACGCATTCCTCCGTTCCTGGAATGGGCTTTCCTTCTTCTCAGGTTGGGTCCCCTTATCCGGCCCATCAACATTACCCTGGTCTAAATTCGTCATCTCTTGCTCAGGTTGGCCCATATCCTTCTCGGACTCTTCCTACCGAGGAGATGTTCGCTCGGGCCCAACGCCAGCTTGCTGAATTTCAACGCCGAATCAACCTTCAAACTTCTTCGGACATCCCGTTTGCCTTTCAAGGTCTTCAACTTCCACCACGTTCACAGATTCCTACTTATCGTCGCTACGGTGGATTCGGTGACCCCTATGTCCATTTGAAGGATTTCCTTTATGAGTCGGCACAGTTCCAGTATGATCAACGCTTGATGGCCTATTTGTTTGGCCTATCTTTAGAGGGCTCGGCCAAGGATTGGTTTTTCACGTTACCGCAGGAGCAGATGATGAATTTTTAAGCCGTCCAAGCAAGGTTTATTCAGCAGTACCGAGACCAGGTGGGGCCCAGATATTCTATGGTTGATTTGGCCCAAGAGATAATGAAGCCCGGCGAGGAATTCTCCATGTTTGCCGACCGCTGGCGTCACCTAGCCGCGCAAGTCCCGGGGCATATTCCGGAGGGTGAGCAGATCAAGATGGTTATTTCTAACGCAACGCCCGAGCTCAGATGTATCTTAGCCCTGAACGATATCACTTCATGGCAAGAACTTTACAGTCGAGCCCGCTTCATTACCCAACAACTTCTAGTTTCCTTTGACCATGAGTCTCCTCCACCTTCGCCTTCCACATACCCCTTCTCTTCCCCATCCACCATGGGTCAACCCTCCACTACATATCCTTCCACGAGTCGACCGTCCGCTCCCCCACACCCCCATACCTCCATGTGCTCCACCTTACATCCCTCCATGAGTCAGACCTCCGCTATTTTATTTCACCACACCTCTCCACTTCCGGTCAAGGAAACATTACACCCAAAGCGGGTAGATGCCGTCCATTACATTCCCACTCCCTCCACGCCTCCACATCATTCTAGCCCTCCGCCTTCGCCTACGCAATTCCCCTTACCTACGCAACCTCTGCTACCATCCCCATTACCTCCCCATACCCCTCGGCATCCACCTTGCCCGAAGCGGGCTTCTCACCCCCTGTTGCCGGAGACTTTTACAGATGTTTTCAAGGCTTTGATGGCCACCCATGCGTTGCAGCTCCCTCCGGTTATGCCTTGCCGGCCCGCGACCGGGAATTTGCTCCAGTTCTGTGAATTGCATCGTCAACATGGGCATGTGATCGAGAATTGCTCCGAGTTCCGAGAACTTGTTTACAGTCTGGGAAGACAAGAAGATGATTGATTGGGCTACCATGCGCCAAGTTGTTTCAGATCTTAGCAGCAAGTCGTGCCGCCTAAGCAGCCGTCTCCACGTCATGACCAGGGGCACCCTGGTGTTTCTTCAGTTAATAAGGTACCTGCTCCGTTGTCCACTTCTTCCTCTATCTCATCTCCTCTACCACCTTTACCTATTTCAGCCTCCGCTCGGGCAATTTCTCCTTCACCCTCCGTTTCCACCACCACTCCTGTCCCCAACGTCTCTCGACGTGTTACAAAGATACGCCGAAGAGCGCCACCACTTGTCACTTCCCCCACTACGCCACTACCTTCCTCTCCTCCTTCTTCCCCACCCCTACCTTCACCTCCTTCCTCTTCACCTTCACCATCTCCATCAACCACATCACCCCCTTCGCCACCGCCTTTTCCACCCCCATCTTCGCCGCCTCCATTGTCCACATCTCCATCGTCACCCTCCCCCTTATCCCTATTATCCTCACTACTATCTTCATCACTTCCCCTTGTGATAACCCCTGTTTCGTCACCTTCACAACCATCCCCGCGACCGATGCCACTTCTTTCGCCATCATCCTCTGAGTCCGAGCGGGCCAACCCTAAACCCATACCTCCACTTTTGCCTTTACCTCCACCCATGCCGATCATCATCATTATTTCTCCATCACCTGCACCAACGCCACCCGCGCCCTTCAAACCTCCTCCTTCTAACCTCCCCCTACCACTTCCCACTTCACGGAGCAGGTACATGCTACCTTTGGTGCCCCTCAGGTCTAGTCCCCAGGGAGGAAAGGAGCCAAGCCAGGTTTCAATCGTGCATTTCAAGATCCAAGATGTTATTTCTCGCATGTCGGTCCAAGTCCTGGTTCCTGGCTGTTATAGGGATAATGAGCATGCACTTGCTATGAAGATGGTTGCTGAGAAGAGTTCCCTTGAGTTGATGCCGATTTCTTCAAAAGCGAGGCCGGTGGCAATCTCTTTGCTCACCGGAGAATCCACTGTCGATGTTGTTATCACCTCTCGCTTGATTGCTATTCAGTGCACTGGCCCAGAAGAGTTTTTTGCCCGGATGGTGCTAACCCACACGGCCGCCAAAGGTTTAATGAACTCAGCATTCAAGGGGCAATTGGCCGTGTCTTCTACATGGACCAGGGGCATTCTACACATCCTATGCAAGTTCCCTCGGTTTATTGGTGAGGTGGCCATGTCAACGCCACGTATCACCCTCCCTCAGTTCTGTCCAGTACTTTTAGCAAGGGAGTTGTGCTTCATGCCCGATTGCCAATGGAGATGTCGAATCTTATGCTTCTAGTGCCGAACGACAAAACTCCGCTATCTCCTGATGCTCATCCCAAGGAGTTGACTGTTCTGGAATATCCTTCTATGGTTAGCGCCGCGCAGCTAGGGGCAACCGTCTCGATGAAGCGGCATATTCATGATCGGGCCAGGCCGTCCGCCTGATGGGCCCGCTATTTGAGAAAGTATTACAGATCAAGAAGCCCAAGGGTCTGAGTTCACGCCAGGCGGCGTTGTTTCGAGAAGATTGCTGCTGAGAAGAGGCGACGACATAAGTTCAAGGGCTGTCAGTTGCGCACTTGGGGGACCACTCCCTCCTCTCCTTCTTCCGTCCATTCGTCTTTTCTGTTGCTTAGTTCTTATCCTTGGGTGGTGTACCTTCCACCACCTGGTCATATTTCCACCATCTCTTCCTATTTTCACCATTCTAGGCCTCGGCCTATGTCCTCCTCTTCCCCTGAGCCAGGGGCATCTTCTTGTAGTTTTTCTCCTCGGATACGTCCGGATTCCGCTTCTCATCCTTGTTCCCCGGTCCTGTTGGGGATTCCTTGTCCTCATTCCCCGATCTTGTCGGGTGGCCTTTCTAATCTTTCCCCGACTACGTCGGGTGGTTCTCGTTCCTTTTCCCCGACCTTGTCGGGTGTTCATACATTTTCTTCCCCACCCCTAGCGGGTGATCATTATTCCTTTCCTCCGACCACGTCAGATGATCTTTTTCTTTCTACTTTATCTTCACAGTTATCTTTTCGTCGTCTTTCTGTTCTTTCCGTCTCAGCCTTTCGGGGTTCTCACCCTTTTTCTTGTTGTTTTCGAGGCTTTAGCCCGCCTTGATCTCAGTTAATCACTGGTTATTCTATACTTGGTTCCTTGTTATCAGGGCCTCGGTGCCTTAACGAGGGAGTTCTAGCCCTCATCTCTCTTCCTTTTTATCCCTTCTTTGTCCAGTCTGATGTCTGTCACTCCTCTATGTCAAGGAATCCAATCATTTGCTCTCCTTTCATCTTTTATCTGACAAGCAAGGAAAACAAAGTTCGCGCTCCTCAAAGCTCAATGATCAAAATTGCTTCAGGATGCTGGTTTCCGCGCCATGGATTTGCAAATGTATCTTTACTTTGTGCAAGAACGTGCTTTCATTTCCATTACTTCCATTGTTTCTGCACTTGATTCCGTAACATGATTGAGTGGCTTTAGGAGTCTTTGTTTAATTAGATCTTAACTTTGTGTCAAATAAAAAAGTTAGCTTCTGTGGCATCCTTAGGCTAGTGATAGCTCCGCGCTGGGAGTCTAGTTTCTTTCCCTGATTGTTGAGGGTGACCTTTGAGTATGGATTTTTCACACACTTCACGGCAAACCATAGCCGATCTCTCTAGTGTAACATCGTCATTGCTTTGGCCATATTTGGGTATGCACAAAGGTCTTTTCTCTTCTCTGCTCGGCTAAGTGCAAGGGCAAAAGATGGATGGATGAGATGACCAACCTAGGCACTCCCTAATACGAGATAGATCTCAAATAGGGGCAGTCTTGACCCTCAAAAGTGAGCTTTCATGCGATATCTGGCCAATAAGGGCTACCAAAATGAGAAAATAATTCAATGCAAAATTATGAATCAAGGCATGGCAAGAGTGGCAGTATAGTTCCCCGCGGGACGTCATGAGTCCGGTCGCATGCGTGCCTGATAAATATGGGTCTAAAAATCATAGACACAAAGCCCTGGCGCAATAGACTGTCTCTTTGAGGGGTAGTGCCCTGGAAGAAATTCGAGCCTTGACATCTCCCATCCTGCACAAAGCTTATCTCCATTTTTTTTCTTCTGCTCCTCCCTCTTAGGCTAGGTTGTATCCCGGGTATGGCCTTAGTAGGGGCACCGTTCTTTAGAGGCAGTTGGTTGTGGTAAACCACCCTCACATGCACGTCCTGCTCAAGGGAAGTCTTTAATGAGAAGGGAGGGACGACGATCCCTGGCCAATAGTTCGAGCCTGTCTTTGGGTGTTGCAGATTACTATTTCAAAAATCCAAAAAAATGAGATATTGTCAAAAATAAAAAAAATGAAATCCAAAAATGAAATATTGTTCAAAAGTCAAATATTTTCAAAATCTAAAAAAATCAAGAAATTTGAAAAATCGAAAAATATTTATCTTTTATATTGTATTTTGAGAACAGATATGTAATCTGTTTGCAAAGTGTGCAGGTTACAGGTACTCAAGCTTTCCTTACTCTATATTTTGTTCTATCTATCTCATGTCCACATCTTTGATCTGTTCTTTCCTTCTTCAATCATATATCTCGATCTGTTCTAAAGCTTATGTCTTTCTCAACTTTTGTCTGCAATGATCATATCTTTATGAGAGAGCTTTGCCTCACGATTATGAATATGGTGGTTCTGCTTCATTCTGATCTCGAGTTTTGATTGAAAAACGTGTTTTTTTATGTCTCCTTTGTCCCGCCGTGTCCTGGTATCGTGCCCATGTCCCACCGTGTTGTCCCACGCTTGTTGTTTTGTTTCTCACCGCATGTTATTGGTTGTCTTGCATATGTTACTAGTCGTCCTACCACGTTCCATGTGTTATCTAAACCATGTGATTCATCACGTTCTTATCCCAACCACGTGTTGTCCCGCCAATTGTTATCTTGTCACTCCATGTTCATGCATACGTATTGTCTGTTTATGCCTTTGCCTATATGCTTGTTCATCTTATTATGTTGTTTCCATTCGTCATGTTATGTCATGTTGTTTGTCGTTCAGTTAATCATTGTGTTATCTCTGCTATGTCTATCCCATTTGTCTTATTCATGAAAATCCATAAAAAAAATCAGAAAAAAGAAAATCCAAACTTTCACTCGCCGTTACACCTGCATAGGTAAGTCAGGTATGGCCTTCTATCCTTATCACCCTTATTGCATTATTATATGGTATTATAGTATATTATCTCGAGAACCAGTTGGTTATCTACGTGTTCCAGGATATGATGTTCCCCTTCAACAAAAATGATGATGATCCAGGTTCACGTGTTTAATCTTCGGATAGGCCGTTAGGTCGGGAAAACCTGGGGAGGATGGTTCTATCCTGCACGCCGTGGTTGCGGATAGTATCTTGACTTTGATTCTCCCAGCTTAGCAATATTATTCTCGAGTATTTTATATTTTAATCTTTCTTTGCATTTGTTTTAATGATTTCTTTTATTTTAGCCCAGCATGCATCATACGTATCTTTTGAGCTTTCATGACCCATGATTTGCTTGAAGTATGTCCCATCAGTGATGGTTAGCTGTGCATTCAGTGTTTTGAGTAAGAGGAACTAATTCCACTCTGAGTTGGAAGGTTCACTTTGGTCGATTCGCTTGGTTTGGTTTATTTAGAGGTCCCCGTCTGGAGCTTTAGCCTGTTTCCTTTACTTTTATTGCCTACTTTTGGCCTACTCATTGAACCGCGGGATTGTGACCCCAATGAGGTTGGTCTTGTCGATTTATTTCATTTAGTTTAGTCCATCCAGACAGGTGTCACTTTTGGTTTTATCATTCCTTGCGTTTGGTTCAGAGTTTTCCAGAATATTCTTATCGCTTGTTGGTAAAACGGGTGTCATTTTACCTTAACGCCCGCTTTTCAGTCCGCTGCATTTCCGCTTCATCTCCATGTTCCATGTCACTTTCGCTTCACCTCCGCTCGCTCCCATGCAAAGAAGACGTTAAGGAGGGGCATCTGTTGACACCCATTTTTTACCGATAAGTTGAGTCATTTCTCTTGCTCCCATTTGTTGATGCCTCCAGTTGTCCATCACTCGCTGGGCGTTTTCTGGTAAGTCATGGGCCAGTTTTATGGGTAGCCTCCCTCCTTGATTGGGACCGTATCGATTCAGGGCTTAATGGGCCTTGGTTTTTGGTTAATTGAACATGTTTATAAAAATCAAGTGTCCATGAACATGTACGGGTCATCCCTGGCCGTTCAACCCTTGAGCGGTTATTTATGAGCCGTTCATACATTAAAAAGATTTCTGATGATTTTCTGAATTTCCACCGCCAAGGGCTTATGCGGTTTACTCCTGGCCGTTTAACATGATGAACGGTCTGGAGTGCACCGTTCCTCTTCCAGAGTCCTAAAGCCTAAATATCTCTCAGATAATTATCCATTTTTTCCATTTATCACCGACAAGAGTTAAACGGTTGGACCTTGGCCGCTCGTTCTATTGGACGGTCCCATAATAGCCGTTCAAGTATAAGAGTCCAACGGCGATATCTTCGGTTGGTTAATGGATAATTTGTTGGTATTTATCCTATTTTTGGAATTTTCACCGATAGGGATGGACGGTCCCTTGTTGACCGCCCAACCAGTTGAGCGGTCTATCGTAAGACCATTTAACCCTGCGAACTCTGAAGAAATCAAGGATTTTCTCTCTCTATCCGTAGACGTGTCCCCGGGCTTTACCCGGAGATTTCTTCTCGAATATGGAGTCTTTTTCGATGCCGTTTCTTCTGGATCAGAGATAACTTGATTATCTCCAACTTTTGTGATAATATCTCGTCTTAAAAATGAATGGAAACCCTAATTTCTCGGCTGGCTTTAGGTGCTCTATAAATAGACCCTAAAGACCGGGTTGGAAAGAGGGAGATTTTTTGGTCGACGGCGAAGCCCTGCCGCATTCTTGAGCGACCTAGCACCAAGGAGGGAGACTTTCTACGTCCATACAAGCCTCCGATTCAGGGATTAGTCGAGTTTTGAGTCTTTTGCGTTTGATTGGTTTTGTCCTCTTTGTCATTGCATGCATTGCTTTCGCTACTTTCTCCCCACGGTTTTCTTCATCCTCATTACCATGCACACATCCACCCACGTTTTTGACACCCTAGGGGTTTAAATCCCCCAGGTATCCCCCTTTCCACTTAGTCATGTTCATTCCTCATTATTTTGACATTTACTACACCATTTAGTTCTAATCTAGGTTGTTTCCTTGTGTTCTCACGTTATTTTTGCAGGTCAGTAATCCCTAGCACGAGGCCCATCCCCTCTGGCCGGTTGGAGAGGGTGGAGGTTGGACCACTTTGCGACTTCTGACTCGGTGGTCTTGCGCGGTGCTCTACGGTCCGTTCGAGAGGACGTGCGGTGCCGATTGGACCGTCCATCGTCTTCCTGCGGACGTGACTAAGCCGTTCAACAGCCAGGAGTCCTTCATCCCGCACGTCAGGACGTGCGGTGCCGATTGGACCGTTCATTTTCTAAATACACTTAGTTTAAATGAACTGCCAAATCGGGTCCGGGGGTCTAAAACCTGAAATACCGGTCGGATGGCCATGCCGATCATTAGAACACGACCTGGGATATGAAAGTGACTTGTCAGAACTTACGGAATCCAAATCGGATGCCAGGTTTGAGCTCGGCGCTCAAACGTTCATTTTTAAAATACACTTAGTTTAAATGAACTGCCAGGTCGGGTCCCCGGGTCTAAAACCTGAAATACCAGTTAGATGGCCGTGCCGATCATTCCAACACGACTTGGGAGATGAAAGTGACTTGTCAGAACTGACGGAATCCAACTCGGATGCCCGGTTTGAGCTCGGCGCTCAAAGTTCATTTTTAAAATACAGTTAGTTTAAATGAACTGTCAGGTCGGGTCCGAGTGTCTAAAACCTGAAATGACGATCGGATGGCCGTGCCGATCATTCCAACACGACCTGGGAGATGAAAGTGACTTGTCAGAACTGACGGAATCCAAATCGAATGCCCGGTTTGAGCTCAGCGCTCAAACGTTCATTTATAAAATACACTTAGTTTAAATGAACTGCCAAGTCGGGTCCGGGGGTCTAAAACCTGAAATACCAGTCGGATGGCCGTGCCGATCATTCCAACATGACCTGAGAAATGAAAGTGACTTGTCAGAACTGACGGAATCCAGATCGGATGCCCGGTTTGAGCTCGACGCTCAAAAGTTCATTTTCTAAACACACTTAGTTTAAATGTACTGCCAAATCGGGTCCAGGGGTCTAAAACCTAAAATACCAATCGGATGGCCGTGCCGATCATTCCAACATGACCTGGGAGATGAAAGTGACTTGTCAGAACTGACGGAATCCAAATCGGATGCCCGGTTTGAGCTCGACGCCTAAACGTTCATTTTCAAAATACACTTAGTTTAAATGAATTGCCAAGTTGGGTCCGGAGGTCTAAAAGATGAAATACCAGTCAGATGGCCATGCCGATCGTTCCAACACGACTTGGGAGATGAAAGTGACTTGTCAGAACTGACGGAATCCAAATCGGATGCCCGGTTTGAGCTCGGCGCTCAAACGTTCATTTTTAAAATACACTTAGTTTAAATGAACTGCCAGGTCGGGTCCCCAGGTCTAAAACCTGAAATACCGGTCAAATGGCCATGCCGATCGTTCCAACACGACCTGGGAGATGAAAGTGACTTGTCAGAAATGACGGAATCAACTCGGATGCCCGGTTTGAGCTTGGCGCTCAAAGTTCATTTTTAAAATACACTTAGTTTAAATGAACTGTCAGGTCGGGTCCGAGGGTCTAAAACCTAAAATACCGGTCGGATGGCCATGCCGATCATTCCAACACGACCTGGGAGGTGAAAGTGACTTATCAGAAATGACGGAATCCAAATCAGATGCCCGGTTTGAGCTCGGCGCTCAAACGTTCATTTTCAAAATACACTACTTTAAATGAACTGCCAAGTCAGGTCCGGGGGTCTAAAACTTGAAATACCGGTCGGATGGCCATGCCGATCATTCCAACACGACCTGGGAGATGAAAGTGACTTGTCAGAACAGACGGAATCCAAATAGGATGCCCGGTTTGAGCTCGGCGCTCAAACGTTCATTTTTAAAATACACTTAGTTTAAATGAACAGCCAGGTCGGGTCCGGGGGTCTAAAACCTTAAATACCAGTCGGATGGCCATTCCGATCATTCCGACACGACCTGGGAGATGAAAGTGACTTGTCAGAACTGACGGAATCCAAATTGGATGCCCAGTTTGAGCTCGGCGCTCAAACGTTTATTTTCAAAATACACTTAGTATAAATGAACTGCCAGGGCGGGTCCGGGGGTCTAAAACCTGAAATACTAGTCGGATGGCCATGCCGATCATTCCAACATGACCTAGGAGATGAAAGTGACTTGTCAGAACTGACGAAATCCAAATCGGATGCCCGGTTTGAGCTCGACGCTCAAACGTTCATTTCAAAATACACTTAGTTTAAATGAACTGCCTGGTCGGGTCCGGCGGTCTAAAACCTGAAATACCGATTGGATGGCCATGTCGATCATTCCAACACGAATTGGGAGATGAAATTGACTCGTCAGAATTGATGGAATCCAAATCGGATGCCCGGTTTGAGCACGGTGCTCAAAGTTCATTTTCAAAATACACTTAGTTTAAATGAACTGCCAGGTCGGGTCTGGGGGTCTAAAACCTGAAATACCGATCAGATGGCCATGCCGATCATTCCAACATGACCTGGGAGATGAAAGTGACCTGTCAGAACTGAAGGAATGCAAATCGGATGTCCGGTTTGAGCTCAGCGCTCAAAAGTTCATTTTCAAAATTCACTTAGTTTAAATGAACTGCCAAGTCGGGTCCGGGGGCCTAAAAGATGAAATACCAGTCGGATGGCCATGCCGATCGTTCTAACACGACCTGGGAGATGAAAGTGAATTGTCAGAACTGACGGAATCTAAATCGGATGCCCGGTTTGAGCTCGGCGCTCAAACGTTCATTTTCAAAATACACTTAGTTTAAATGAATTGCCAGGTCGGGTCCTCGGGTCTAAAACCTAAAATACCGGTCAGATGGCTATGCCGATCATTCCAACACGACCTGAGAGATGAAAGTGACTTGTCAGAAATGATGGAATCCAACTCGGATGCCCGGTTTGAGCTCGGCGCTCAAAGTTCATTTTTAAAATACACTTAGTTTAAATGAACTGTCAGGTCGGGTCCGAGGGTCTAAAACCTGAAATACCAGTTGGATGGCTATGCAGATCATTCCAACACGACTTGGGAGATGAAAGTGACTTATCAGAACTGACGGAATCCAAATCGGATGCCCGGTTTGAGCTCGGCGCTCAAATGTTCATTTTTAAAATACACTTACTTTAAATGAACTGCCAAGTCGGGTCCGGGGGTCTAAAACTTGAAATACCAATCGGATGGCCGTGCCGATCATTCCAACACGACCTGGGAGATGAAAGTGACTTGTCAGAATAGACGGAATCCAAATAGGATGCCCGGTTTGAGCTCGGCGCTCAAACGTTCAGTTTCAAAATACACTTAGTTTAAATGAACAGCCAGGTCGGGTCCGAGGGTCTAAAACCTGAAATACCAGTCAGATGGCCGTCCCGATCATTCCAACACGACCTGGGAGATGAAAGTGACTTGTCAGAACTGACAGAATCCAAATTGGATGCCCGGTTTGAGCTCAGCGCTCAAACGTTCATTTTCAAAATACACTTAGTATAAATGAACTGCCAGGGCGGGTTCGGGGGTCTAAAACCTGAAATACTAGTCGGATGGCCGTGCCGATCATTCCAACACGACCTGGGAGATGAAAGTGACTTTTCAGAACTGACGGAATCCAAATCGGATGCCCGGTTTGAGCTCGGTGCTCAAACGTTCATTTTCAAAATACACTTAGTTTAAATGAACTACCAGGTCGGGTCCGGCGGTCTAAAACCTGAAATACCGATCGGATGGCTGTGTCGATCATTCCAACATGACTTGAGAGATGAAAGTGACTTGTCAGAACTGACGGAATCCAAATCGGATGCCCGGTTTGAGCTCGGTGCTCAAAGTTTATTTTCAAAATACACTTAGTTTAAATGAACTGCCAGGTCGGGTCCGGGGGTCTAAAACCTGAAATACTGATCAGATGGCCATGCTGATCATTCCAACACGACCTGGGAGATGAAAGTGACTTGTCAGAACTGACGGAATCCAAATCGGATGCCCGGTTTGAGCTCGGCGCTCAAAAGTTCATTTTCAAAATACACTTAGTTTAAATGAACTGCCAAGTCGGGTTAGGGGGTCTAAAACCTGAAATACCAATAGGATGGCCATGTCGATCGTTCCAACATGACTTGGGAGATGAAAGTGACTTGTCAGAACTGACGGAATCCAAATCGGATGTCCGGTTTGAGCTCGGCGCTCAAAGTTTATTTTTTAAAATACACTTAGTTTAAATGAACTGCCAGGTCAGGTCCGGGGGTATAAAACCTGATATAACAGTCGGATGGCCATGCCAATCATTCCAACACGACCTGAGAGATGAAAGTGACTTTTCAGAACTGACGAAATCCAAATCGGATGCCCGGTTTGAGCTCGGCGCTAAAATTTCATTTTCACAATACACTTATTTTAAATGAACTGCCAAGTCGGGTCCGGGGGTCTAAAACTTGAAATACCGGTCATATGGCCATGCCGATCATTGCAATACGACCTGGGAGATGAAAGTGACTTGTCAGAACTGACGGAATCTAAATCGGATGCCCGGTTTGAGCTCCGCGCTCAAACATTCATTTTCAAAATACACTTAGTTTAAATGAACTGCCAGGTCGGGTCCGGGGGTCTAAAACCAGAAATGCCGATTGGATGGCCGTGTCGATCATTCCAACATGGCTTGGGAGATGAAAGTGACTTGTCAGAACTGACGAAATCTAAATCGGATGCCCGGTTTGAGCTCGGCGCTCAAAGTTCATTGTCAAAATACACTTAGTTTAAATGAACTGCCAGGTCGGGTCCGGGGGTGTAAAACCTAAAATACCAGTCGGATGGCCATGCCGATCATTCCAACACAACCTGGGAGATGAAAGTGACTTGTCAGAACTGACGGAATCTAAATCGGATGCCCGGTTTGAGCTCGGCGCTCAAAATTTCATTTTCAAAATACACTTAGTTTAAATGAACTGCCAAGTCGGGTCCGAAGGTCTAAAACTTGAAATATCGGTCGGATGGCCATGCCGATCATTCCAACATGACCTGGGAGATGAAAGTGACTTGTCAGAACTGACGGAATCCAAATCGGATGTGCGGTTTGAGCTCGGCGCTCAAAAGTTCATTTTCAAAATACACTTAGTTTAAATGAGCTGCCAAGTCGGGTCCGGGGGTCTAAAACCTGAAATACCGATTGGATGGCCGTGCCAATTGTTCCAACATGACCTTGGAGATGAAAGTGACTTGTCAGAACTGACGGAATCTAAATCGGATGCCCAGTTTGAGCTCAGCGCTCAAAGTTCATTTTTAAAATACTTAGTTTAAATGAACTGCCAGGTCAGGTCCGGGGGTCTAAAACCTGATATATCAGTCGGATGGTCATGCCGATCATTCAACACGACCTGAGAGATGAAAGTGACTTGTCAGAACTGACGGAATCCAAATCGGATGCACGGTTTGAGCTCGGCACTCAAAATTTCATTTTCAAAGTACACTTAGTTTAGATGAACTGCCAAGTTGGGTCCGGGGGTCTAAAACTTGAAATACCGGTCGAATGGCCATGACGATCATTCCAACACGACCTGGGATATGAAAGTGACTTGTCAGAACTGACGGAATCCAAATCGGATGTCCGGTTTGAGCTCGGCGCTCAAAAGTTCATTTTTAAAATACACTTAGTTTAAATGAACTGCCAAGTCGGGTCCGGGGGTCTAAAACTTGAAATACCAGTCGGATGGCCGTTCCGATTGTTCCAACATGACCTGGAAGATGAAAGTGACTTGTCAGAACTGACTGAATTCAAATCGGATGCCCGGATTGAGCTCGGCACTCAAAAGTGCATTCTCCAAATACACTTTGTTTAAATGAACTGCCAAGTCGGGTCCGGGGGTCTAAAACTTTAAATACCGATCGGATGGTCGTGCCGATCATTCCAACATGACTTAGGAGATGAAAGTGACTTGTCAGAACTGACGGAATCTAAATCGGATGCCCGGTTTGAGCTCGGCACTCAAAAGTGCATTCTCCAAATGTAATTAATTTAAATACTGTTTCAAGCTAGTAGTTGATCTATAAAATATGCAGTTATCAATTTGATATGTTTGATTTCAATTTATGCTAATTTCTTCGAACTAATTTTTTTTCTATGAATGATGTTATTATTTTTTTAATATAGGGGGATCCTTATGCGGGCGGCGACAGAGGAGATGAGCAGGGCAGGGAGGATATGGACGATATACCGGATATTTCTTGATGTTTGATGATATTCAGACGGATCAGGAGGGTTGATGTGTTTTTTTATAGTGTTTATTTGATCAGCATGGTGTTGAGTTTTTTTTTTCGGTGGTGTTTATTTGATCAGCATGGTGTTGAGTTTTTTTTTTCGGTGGTGTTTATTTGATCAGCATGGTGTTGGTGTTGAGTTTTTTTTGGTGGTGTTTATTTGATCAGCAGGTTCCCAATATTTTTTTTCAGCAGGATATTTCTTGATGTTTATTTGTGATCCAACATGTTTTTTAGAATAATTTAAGATTTTTTTTAAAATAAATTTTTACATTTCAGACAGATTTTCAGACGGTATTTGAGATGAAAAATATCCGTCTGAAATTTCAGACGAACGATTGAGCTAACCGTCGTATAATCCGTCTGAAATTCAGATGGTATTTGAGATGAAATATATCTGTCTGAAATTTCAGACGACCAGTTGAGCGAACCGTTGTATAATCCGTCTGAAATTCAGACGGTATTTGAGACGAAATATATCCGTCTGCAATTTCAGATGAACCCGTCGTAATATCCGTCTGAAATTCAGACGTCTTTCTCACTACTTTTCGGACGGCATTTTGACCGTTTTAAATTCAGTCAGAATTAAGGACATACGCTATTTCAGACGGAAAATATCTCGTATGATATTCAGACGGAATATGTGACTGAATTAAATTTGTCTGAAATTTTATTTTCAAACGGCATTTCAGAAGGAAAATGGAACTGTCACAAATTTGTGACTAAGAATATCAGACGGTCTAGGTCCGTCTGAAATCCATCGGAAATCCGTTACAAACGTGTTTTGTGACGAATTTTCAGACGGATCTGAGACGGATTTCGGCCGTCTGAAATCTCACTTTTTCTGGTTGTGTACCCTTGGCGTCGGCCGTTCCCTGGTCGAGTCTTACGGCACTCATGGCGCATGCTCGCCCGTTACGGGGTCAAGGCTGGCGTCGTGGGGGTAACGGTTGGTCGTCGGAGTGTCCTCCGGCGAGAACTGCGCTTGGGTCGGCCTTATTGGCGTCGTGGAATCCGATGCTCCTTTGGGCCGGTGATCCTCTTACTGGATTGGGTGTACATGTTCGCCCCTGTCGTGGGCTCAGCGCTTCCGAACCTTAATGGGCCGCTTGCATCTGGGCCATTCCTGGGTCAAACCAGATTTACCCTCCTCACTTCCCCCCTACTCTTAGTTGCCGAGCACTCGCAGGGGACTGAGAGTAGTCCAAGAGAGAGTTCTTATGGAGGGTGTCATTCGAAGACAATTTCCTCGTACGGCGGGAGTTGGTGGCTTCGAGGCCTGGTTGGCGAGCAAGGCGCCTCTGGCGGTCGCAGAGGCCACGTTGGCAATGATGACGCCGGGTCTTGTCTCGCTTTAGAGATGTGGGCTCAGAACGGACGCCTGGCCTGGGTAGCCTTACCGTCATAGCGGTAGGCGTCCCTTCGTCTGACCCTTAGGGGGCAACCGTTGGATTGTAGTGGGCGGTTTATAAGGAGTGCTGTGAGGTTTCCCAAATACCATACCCACATCTTGCTGGTCATCGCGCTTCGTCTTAGGCTTCTGCTTCCCTTTGCCTGGTGAGGATCCTCCTCCCTCGGTCCTTCTTTTCGGTGGTAGAGATGCCTCAGCGAAGGATAACTCTTAGCGTCGAGTCCTCCTCTTCGGAGGGGATGCCTCAGAATCGAGGCGGTGTGCCGAGCACCTCGGGTGCGGGCACTAGTCGGCCTGACTCCCAGCCCTTAGAGGCCTACCGGGTGTTTCGAGGGTTACGGGAGACCTTCCAGATTCCCCCTGAGTACGATATCATCTTTCCCGCCATGGGAGACGACCTGACGAGCCACCCTACCGGCGGGATCATGATCCCGGTGGCCTCCTTCCAGGCGGGTTTCCGTATTCTGGTCCACCCTTTCATTTCGGCCGTCCTCTATCATTACGGGCGGGGCCCTGGGAGTATAACTCCCAATTATTATAGCATTCTTTATGGATTTGTTTACGCTTGCCGTAGAGCGTCGGTGGTGCCGAGTGTCGACTTGTTCCGGTAGTTTTTTCTCCTCTAGAGTTGCCCGTCCGACACTTATTTCGCCTACTTCAAGGCTCGGTCCAATAAACACTTTATCTCTGTCTCCCGTACCGCGTCCAACCGTAAGAGATGGGCGGAGCAGTATGTATACCTGATCAAGTCGAAGGACTGAGAGAGAGCCTCCGATGGTTGGATGCGGGGTGGCTTTCCTTGCCCGTGGCGCGATACGAAGCCTCCCCTCAAAGCTGAGGGTCGTCGGGATCTGAAAGCGGTTTTCCGGTACCCCTTAGTCGATGCAGACCATGTCTTGATTTCGGCGCTGCTTCGAGAGTTGGGGTTGTGCCCTCTGTTACCATAGGGTACTGGTCTCATCTTCTCGTAGGGATGTGGCAGTAGTGGCTGATGTCAGACTGACCTCGTCTTTACATTTTCAGGGGCAACTGAAGCATTGGGTTGGACCCCTGAGACCGTCCGGCTGCCGCGGCTTGTTCCTCGTCCCGTGGATCACGTTGCGCCGGGAACCGGGCAGGTGTCGGTCGTCGCCTTCCTAGCCCAGGTTGCTTTTTCTCCGGAGAGGTTGCAGTATTCGGCCCTGTTGGCATTCCTCTGGCGCGTACGCCCGAGGTGTCGGTGGCCAGTGGAGGGTCTAGTTCCCGGCGGAATCTCTCCGAAGCCATTCCCAGCGTGCCCGGAGAGGAGTCTGCCATGGCTGGTGGTGGTCAGACCTATCTGACCAAGGATGAGCTGGTGGTGATCGACAGTCGCTGCCGGTCGAGGAAGAGGGGGAGGGATTCGACTCCGGCCAAGAGCCGGGTCCCACCCTCGCCTGGGGCGCTTCCCCCCAGTGTTTGCCCGCCGCCGTCACCGGCAATGCTGGCAGCTGCTACTCCGGTGTCCGCCTCTGGTAACCGGGGGCGTGAAAGGGGCAAGCCCCCAGCTGTTTCCGAGGCTGATCCTCCTTCCCCACAGAGGATTCCCCCGCGCGGTCGATCCTCGTCTCCGCTTGATCAGTCCTCGCGGCCTGAGGACCTACCGATGGCGGTGCCCGGGGTCCCGGGTGTCATCGATCTCATGATGCGGAGTGCTCACGGGCACGAGCACGTCGGGGAGTTGGGTCCTAGTGTCGTGGATGAGTTGACGGCCGTTGCTGCGAAGAGCGTATGCCCGATCACTAGCGCCTTCGGGCTGTGGAGGCACCGTTTCCTGGATGCCGCGCATGAGCTGGAGACTAGTCAGGCACGTCAGGCTTGGGCCGATGGATGCTTGACGGAGTCCGAGACTGTGAATGCCAGACTTTGGGAGCAGTTGACTCAGCTGGAGTTGGCCCTGAAGGGCATGCAGAGCGACCGGGACTCCATCATGGCGCGGGATAACGCGGCTGGCGAGAGGGTGGCCAAGCTGAAGGCGGAGACCCGAGCCATGGAGATCCGTCGTCAGGAGATCGAGGCGGAGCTCACCAGGGCGCGCATGTCCCTATCTTCGGTGGGTGATGGGGCTGTGGAGGCCTTCCACTCCTCCTCGGCTTATCGGGCCGAGCTGACGGAGGCGGCCCTGCAGTACTATGGGCCGGCCCGTGACCGCGGCTTCCGGGAGGGCTGGAACGCTACCGTGAAGGCCAAAGCAGGGCATTTTGACCTCGAAGCTCTGGTCCTCCCTCCTCCTTCAGATCCCTATGGCTCGAGGGCCGAGGATGAAGAAGAGGGGCTCGACCCCGTTGAAGCGGGCGCCGGGCAGTCGGTGTCGAGCGCTGGGGAGAGGGTGCCCGCGGATGCCGTCATGGTGGACATGAGCGACGAGCCACCTCCTCCCGGTGCTGTTGATGCTGGTGCGCCTACCGAGCTCAGGGCACGTGATGATGTAACCGGGGCAAGTCTTTGAGAGGATGCCCTTCGTTGTCTTTTCCTTTCTTTTTCTTGCACTTTCCGAGGCAGTAGCCTCTTTTGTAATTTCTCTTTTTGGAAATGGAAGCTTTCCTTTTTATCTGCAAATCTTGAGAGATTTTTTTTTGTATATCCCCCTTCCTGAACCGTCGTGAGATCCTCTGGGGATACGAAACGGCGTCCTTGATGAGGGCATCTGAAGGAGCGCGACCTTCGGGATCCGTCGCTTCGATTTCCACGGATTTGATTGACGCGGTAGGAGTCCTTACACTTCTGGGGACTCAGTTTCCCACTTTAAATAGCGGCCTTCCGTAGCGTTCCAGCGGTCGTCTTGCGCAAACGATTCGTAGTAGGTAGGCTCCACCGAGAATGTCCTCAGGAGAGTCTGGCACTTCGTCGGATGATGAATCTCTGCCGATCCGTCGTCAACCTTTGGTCCTCCGGGGGAACCCAGCGCCGACACCCTGGCGACCGTGGCCTGCGCCTGGAGAGGGTGTGTCACGTCCCGAGCGCGGAAGATTACCCGGAGGCGTGACACATCTATATAGATCGTGTCAATCATGTAAATATCAGAGTGCGCAAATAACTAAGATTTAACTCGAAATTAATACAAATAGTACAAGCTGACAATTGTCACAACTAATCAAAGGACAAATACATATGTTCCCAAAGTCCAACGACTAGGCTTCAAATCTTAAGCAGTTCTAATCAAGTTGACTAATACAAATGACATAGATGAATTGGTACAACTGACATAAGTGAACTAATACAATAACACAAAGGACATGACAATTTGATAACTTCAGTCTAACACTCATCACTCAGTCTCATTCCCTTCCGAGTGTTGGTTGACATCCAAATTACCTGAAAATATTAGAAAACAACTAGATGAGCGAATCGCTCAGTAGGAATTACATCTCAAGATTTAACATGCTGTAAGTGGTTTACAAGTTCAATTAATGTCAGTAAAGCTATGCATGTAGATGAGTAGATATCAAGGATTGTAAAAATCGACAAGAGCAGTGAAGGAATAACAAGTGAGAGTATAAGGATTCCAACTTCAATGCAGCAATAGCAAGAGATTCAAGCAAGTAATAATTAGAATTAACAAAATCTTTCCAAGAGAGTAAGAACTCATGTCAAGCAAGTAATAGAAAGTAATATAAACTCAAGCATGAAAAACTGGAATTGGCTATTTATCAATTTCATTCAAGCAAAAACTTTACCCTTCTGCGGGTCTCAAGCCAAATCAATCAAGTAATATCACGAGAATGAGTGGAATGTCTAAAGCCTAGCAAGCAAGTACTCCGGTGCAATGCCAAACACCGTGGTCAATAAACTCCCATGGGCACAAGTACCTTCGGGTGCTCCTCCGAGGACCAGATCGGGCCCTATATGCACATCATTAATCATGTTTGTTGACATCCACTCTCATTTATAGCCAATATGGAATTTCAAGGTTTGACCAGTATGATATATAAGGTGGAATTATGGAATGGAATCCAAGGGTGCATTGATGTGTAGGGATGAACTAGGAGTGGAAACCAGTAACGTTTGATACACGGAAAAAAACTAGATAAGAGAGGTGCCTTATGGGCCACCTGACAAGTTTAGAAACGACACCCTCACTGTGGGATGCCCTTCCTGGAAACTATACAGGGTTTAGAGGACCCTGTCAGGAGTTAAATGGCACCTCTCAGGGTGCCATCTATTAGTGGAGATGGCAAAAGTGAAAGCCTAACGATCACGTTAATGTAATGAGCCAGCTGTGTTGACTCAGCAGTTCATCACGTCAACGCGGTGAACAGGCAGGGTCGACTCTGCAGTTCATCACGTCAACGCGGTGAACAGGCTGGGTCGACCCTGTGAACATGCTGGGTCGACCCTGTGAACAGGCTGCGTCGACCCTACAGTTCATCGTGTCGACCCTGCAGTTCATCGCGTCAACATGGTGAACAGGCTGGGTCGACTCTGCAGTTCATCGCGTCAACGCGGTGAACAGGCTGGGTCGACCCTGCAGTTCATCGCGTCGACCCTGTAGTTCATCGCGTCAACCCTGCAGTTCATCGCGTCAACGCAGTGAACAGGATGGGTCGACTCTGCAGTTCATATCTACTCAAAATGGCTTAAGGTATTAATCTTTGATTAAGCTAGGGTTAACTGGACGATTAGTTTAACTTCATGCAGTTAGAAGGCGCCCATGGGGCTGCCATCTCTTAGAAGAAGGCGCCCTTGGGTCTGCCACCTTCTATTAAATTTTAATAGGTTAGTTAAATGATAAAACTTGCGTTATACGGATATATCATATGGATATGAAGCTAATTCATACCAATTACCCTAGATTGAAGCTAATACATGCTAATCGTCTTGGATATAAGACAAATACATGCTAATTATCTTAGGTATGAGGCTAATACATGTTAATCATCTTAAGTATGAAGCTAATACATGCTAATCAGCATAGGTATGAAACTAATACATGCTAATCATCCTAGATTTAAGCTAACACATGTTAATTATTCTAGGTATGAGACTAATACTCGCTAATTATTCTGGGTATAAGGCTAATACATGAGAAACATGCTGTATATACTTTATGTCTATTTGCTAAACATGCAATTGAGAGGGGTCTTGGGTTTGTATGTATATGTTGTTATTCATGTAAGTTCTTGAGATTTTAGTCTTTCTTAGTCCTTTTCATACTTTTCGGATCTTCATTTCAATTTCATGTCTTCTGCAAACTTTTTTATCCTTAAGTGCTTTACATTTCCTTCTTCAACCTCTTTCTCTAATTCCTCTCCGTTTTCAAGTTATTGCATGTTTTTCCACTTGCTGTCCTGGCACATTACTGTTCATTCGAGTTGATACCTTCTTTTATTCCCCAGTTTTCATGCCCTTTCAATCCTCTTTTCTCTCTGAGTTCTTCACAAAAGTTCTTCTTCTCTTGTAGATATAGATTTTCTTCTTCTACCACTTCCTCCAATTCTTCTTAGTTTTTAAGTTATAATTAATTTTCTACGGTTCTATTTTCTACTCAGTCACTGTTCACCTGCGCCTATAGATCTCAATTTTTCACCTTCTTCCTCTCATTTTCGCTCTCTGCACTCTTCATAAAACTTCTTCCTAACCCTCCAATCTACAACATTCTATTCTTTCACATATTCTCATTCTCTCTAAATTTTACGTTATTCTCCTTCTTAGAACCCCACATTTTCAATATAATTTCATTGTGCTTTCAACATGGACCTTTTCAACTTTATCTTTTTCAACTTGGTCTTTTTCCACGTTTTTCATCCTCTTGGCTATAATTTCTTCCTTCACTATTTTTCAGGTTTTAGTTTCTCTAATATAACATTTTTAACATTGTGGTTTCAGTTTCACAGAAATTGACATAATGACAGGCCCTTTACTAAAGCATGAACTATATCAAATCTGAGGTGGTCATTCAACGTAAGATGTGTTGGTAAATCAAGTAACATGGAGATTAGCCTAACATGTTATTAGGTTAGGTAGGATAACATATTAATTTAACTCTAATATAACATCTTTATCATAGTGTATATAGAATATGGTGTAGTCATTTAGCGTAAAACATGTCCGTAAAACAAGTAACATGAATATTTAGTTTATCATGTGATTAGATTAGGTAATCTAACTGATTAGCTAACATATTCTAACAGATTAGCTAACATTTTACTTGATCTATGTGAAAGCATGATAGAAATTGTTGTAAACATGGTTTATCGCATGGAACATCGTATGGAGATGAGCTAATACTAATTTTTATCCTAGATTAGCTAATGTTTAGTTAAAAGCTTGAGAACACCTACTAAAATATGATGTGTAACCACTAAATACTGCATGGAGATGAGACTAATCACTAATTTTACATGCTAATATAACCTAGATTAGCTATGGTTTGGTTAAAGCTCGAGATCACCTACCTTGTTGGAAGATCTCTAGCAGTAGCAGAACCCTTCTAGTTGACTGTGTAATCCCAGCAGAGCTTTGCCCCAACCTTAGCTAACCTAGAATGGGGGTAGCAAAGGGTACGTTATAGGGTCTGGTATGACCGGATAGGGGGGCAAGATCTGGAATAATGGGGCTTTACAGCTTGTACAGGCTGGAGAGATAAGGGATAATGTTTGGACAGTCAATCCATGGCCCAGATCATAAAGTCTGTCTCCCACATTCATACACGATCCCACTTCAATGTGCACACTTTCAAAGTCTGTACATCCTCAAAGTCTATACATTGGCCTCCTCAAAGTCTATACATTGGCTTCACAAAGTCTGTACATCCTCTCCCTCTCAAAGTCTATCTGTACATCCTCTCCCTCTCAAAGTCTACACATTGGCTTCCATCACAAAGTCTGTACATCATCACAAAGTCTGTACCCTCTCAAAGTCTATACATTGGCTTCACAAGTCTGTACATCATCTCCCTCTCAAAGTCTCTACATTGGCTTCCATCACAAAGTCTGTACATCCTCTCAAAGTCTATACATTGCAGCTCAAGTCTATACATTGGCCATTTGTGCAAAGTCTATACATTGCTGCAACGCCAAGTCTATACATTGCAGCTCAAGTCTATACATTGGCCATTTGTGCAATTCAAAGTCTATACATTGCTGCAGCTCAAGTCTCTACATTGTTGCGGTTACTGCAGTGGCTCAAAGTCTATACGTTGCTGTAGCTCGCAACAAAGTCTCTACATTGCTATTGCTAGCCTATTTACCAAGTTAGGATTTGAACCCTGGTCATTGGGTTGAAAGGCAAGTTACTTAACCAACTACACTAGGAAGCCACTTATTAAGTGCATAATCTTTACATATGATAACTTCGTGTTCCAACTTCTTACTTAAGCTTCCTCTAGAGTTTATCTAATATATTTTTTTTATATTTGAGAAATATTATTAATATATATATATATATATTTTTATACGGGGTGCTACACCCTCCCCCACTTAAAAGAATTTGGTCCCCAAATTCAATTACATTATACAGAAATAGGGAAGGTGTAAAGTTCTTATAATTAGAATAACTCGGGAAACCTTCTTTTCATAAATTCTTCAGCTTCCCAAGTAGCTTCTTATTCTGAACATTGATTCCATTGGATTTTCACCATAGGGATCGTCTTGTTTGTTAGAACTCGGACTTCTCGGTCAAGGATCTTCAATGGCTTCTGCTCGTAGGTAAGGTCCTTCTGTACCGCTATAACACTATGGTTAATGACATGGGAGGGATCGTGCATGTATTTCTTCAGCATAGAAGCATGAAATACGTTGTGCACTCAGATAGTTGTGGAGGTAGGGTGATGCGATAAGCCACTTCGCCTACCCTTTCCAGTACTTCGAATGGACCGATAAACCTTGGTGTTAGTTTACCTTTACCACCGAATCTTATAATGCCTCGGCCGGGAGATACCTTGAGGAAAACATGATCTCCGACTTGAAATTCCAGGTCTCGCCTTTTGTTATCGGCATAAGATTTCTGCCTTGATTGTACTATCATTAACCTTTCTCTAATGAGTTGTATCTTCTCAGTAGAATCTCGTACCGTGTCTGGGCCTAGAATTTGTTTTTCACCGACTTCATCCCAACATATGGGAGATCAGCAACTCCTACCATATAATGCCTCGAAAGGTGCCATTCGTATACTGGCTTGATAGCTGTTGTTATATGCAAATTCGGCTAGTGGTAAGTGGTCATGCCAGCTTCCGCCGAAATCTACAATACATGCTCTTAACATATCTTCAACAACCTGATTTGTCCTTTCAGTCTGACCATCTGTCTGGGGATGGAAAGCAGTGCTGAAATTAAGTTTCGTCCCCAGAGAGTGTTGTAGACCCTTCCAAAAATGAGAGGTGAAGCGTGGGTCTCGGTCAGATACGATTGAGACGGGAACTCCATGCAATCTAACCATCTCCTTAATATACAGGGCAGCAAATACGTCGACTGACCATCGACTTTTGATGGGTAAGAAATGGGCCGATTTAGTTAACCGATCGATAATTATCCAAATTCCATCATATCCGCCCCTAGACTTGGGCAAACCCATGATAAAGTCCATGCCAATGTCTTCTCACTTCCACTTGGGAATATCCAGCGGATGTAGCTTTCCGGCGGGTTTTTGATGTTCCGCCTTCACTTGTTGGCATGTGAGGCAACGAGACACAAAGTCTGCTACCTCCCTTTTCATGTTAGGCCACCAGAAAGTTCTTTTCAAGTCTTGGTACATCTTAGTGGCTCCAGGGTGGATTGTGTACCTCGATCTATGAGCTTCTTCAAGAATCTTCTTCTTCAATTCGGGACAGTCGGGCACACATGTCCGTTCATGAAATAGTAATCTGCCATCAGGTGCCAGCTTGAAATCCAGTCTCTCGTCCAGCTTGCTCTTTATCTCCACTAGCGAGGGATCCTCTTCTTGTAACTTCTTGATTTCAGGTAGCAAATCTGGATGTAGGCTCATATGAGATAGAATAATACACATGTTCTTCTCATCTGTGCTGATATCAAGCTCAGAGAATATCTCCAGCCGTTTCCATTCTTGTATCATGCAGTTGGCCAATATTGTTCTTGGCTTTCGACTAAGGGCATCAGCTACGGAATTACCCTTACCAGGATGGTACTGTATAATGAAGTCGAAATCCTTGAGATACTCGAGCCAACGCCTTTGCCGCATGTTCAGCTCCTTTTGGGAGAATAAGTACTTGAGGCTTTTATGATCGGAGTACATAGTGAATTGTTCTCCGTAGAGATAGTGCCTACAGATCTTTAAAGCGAATACTACTGCGGCCAGTTCTAAGTCGCGAACTGGGTAGTTCTCTTCATGTTTCTTCAATTGTCGGGAAGAGTATGCAATGACTCTCCCATTCTGCATCAATACACATCCGAGGCCAATACCAGAAGCATCGGTATATACCTCGTATTTTTCTCCTTCCATTGGTAATGATAAGACTGGAGCAGTGGTCAAGAGATCCTTCAAAGTTTGGAAACTTTTTTCACAGTCTTCCTTCCACTCATAAGGCACTTCCTTGCGGGTTAACCAGGTCAAGGGAACAACAATTTTGGAGAAGTCCTTTATAAAACGTAGGTAGTAACCAGCTAGACCCAAGAAGCTCCGAATCTCAGTTACATTTGTGGGTCGTTCCCAATTTTTCACGGCTTCGACCTTTGATGGGTCAACAACAATTCCGTTCTTCGAAATGATATGGCCTAAGAAGGATACTTCCTCGAGCCAAAACTCGCATTTACTGAATTTGGCATATAGCTTGTTTCCCCTTAATATCTGCAATGCCTTCTTGAGGTGTTCTTCATGATTCTCTTCGGTCTTTGAATAGATCAGAATATCATCAATAAAGACCACAATAAATCGATCTAAATAGGGCCTGAATATGATGTTCATTAACTGCATAAAAGCTGTGGGGGCATTTGTTAGTCCAAAAGGCATAATAGTAAATTCGTAATGCCCATACCTGCTTCGGAATGCAGTTTTATGAATGTCTTCTTCTTTGATCTTCAATTGGTGGTAACCAGATTGAAGATCAATCTTGGAGAAATATAAAGCTCCAGATAGTTGATCGAACATCTCATCAATCCTTGGCAGTGGATACTTGTTTTTGATTGTAAGGTGATTTAGCTGCCGATAATCTATGCATAATCTCATCAATCCGTCCTTCTTTTTGACGAATAGCACGGGTGCTCCCCATGGGGAAGTACTCGGCCTGATGAAACCCTTGTTCAATAACTCCATTAGCTGCTCTTTTAGTTCATTCAGCTCAGTAGGGGACATTCTGTATGGTGCCCTAAAAATAGGACCAACACCAGGGACAAGGTCGATTGTGAACGACACTTCCCTTTCCGGGGGTAAGCCGGTAAAATCTTCGGGAAAAACATCAAGAAAATCCCGAATTACACGGATGTCTTCAAGTTTAACCTTCTCGACTTCCGTGGCAGTCACGAATGCTATGAAAGCCATGCATCCCTTATTCATAAGTTTACTAGCTCGGAGTGCTGATATAAGAAGTGATTTACTCCGAGGGCTATTGTAAACTAGCTTTGGGAAATCTACGAAAGTTACCTTGCCATGTCGGCAATCTACAGTTAGCCAGTCGGCACCTAGTATGACATCATAACCCTTTATATCTAGACATATCAGGTCAGCAGGTAAATTATTTCCCTTAATCATCACTTCACAGTTTGGATAGTGATAAGTGATATCAGACTCATTCCCAAGAGGTGTAGATATGACCAAATCTAACAGTTCATGTTTCTTAGAAAATGAAGCAGCAAAGTTCTTGGAAACGAATGAATGAGTTGCTCCGGTATCGAATAAAACTTGAGCAATTTTTGAACAAATAGTGAGAGTACCTTCCACAATTCCACCTTTAGTGGGTTCCGTCTCTTGGAGAGCTTGCAGATGGCCTTGTTTCTTTACCGGATGCTTCTCGTTTTTGGTGTCTTGTTCCTTCATCAGTGGGCAGTCTGGGATTCGATGCTCTCGGCTCCCACATCGAAGACAAGCTCCTAACTTTCTCTAGTATTCCTCGGTCTTATGACCAGCTTTATCATAATACTTGCAAATCTCCTTTGATGGTGTGGTGGTGGAGAATGGCCTGTCATTCTTTTGGAATTTCTTCACCTTAGAGGGCTCCCCTCCCATGAAGAATCGCTTCTTGTTGAAGGATTGTTTGAATTTTCCCGGGCTTGTGACGAGTTCCTTCTTATCTCTTCCTCGGATTCTCTCAGATAATTCGGTGGCGTCTTCCAGTAGTTGAGCACGCCGAACCATCTTCGAATAGACTTGGATGTCCATCGGGGTAAGTTGTGTGATATAATGGGGCCGAAGCCCGTTGAGGAATCTTCTCACCTTCATCTTTTCCGTACACACCAAGTGGGGTGCAAATCTAGATAATCTGGAGAATTGGGCCTCATACTCGGCCACTTTCAAGCCCCGTTGTTTTAGAACGGCGAATTCCGCGGCTTTCTTTTCCTGGATATGATCGAAGAAGTACTTGTTGTTGAAATGCTCCGTGAATTCATCCCATGTGACATGGTATTCAGGCAATGTTGCTTCTATGGATTCCCACCAGCATCGAGCGTCCCGCTCTAGTTGGAATACGGCTAGTAAAACCTTCTCTTCATCCGCGCATTGCATCACACGGAAGATTCGTTCCATCTCCTTTAGCCAATTCTCGGCATCCTCGGGGTCGGACGAACCCGTGAACCTCGGTGGGTTCATGTTACGAAAACTTTGGGGGAGATCTCCCGCTCCACGATTTGCTCCGCCTTGGGCCACTTGCTGTAGTGCCTGTGTGAGGCCTTGCACGTTGCGCTGCATCTCGCGCCATTGTGCTCTTTCCGTAGCCATGATCCTACAAAAGAGTTAAGTATGATAAAGATTGTATTTACTTGTAAGGTCGAAAGTCATTGTAGAACTTAACCCATGGCTTTATCCATCTCATCGGGTAAGGTATATCTATCCTTGAACTTGGGTTTTACCTATCCTTGGACTCAAGTTTTTACTTAGATTTCAATTTGTAACCGTTTATTTTTTCTAGTTCCCTAGGTTTGAAAACCTAGGCTCTGACACCACGAAGACTGTCATGTCCCGAGCGCGGAAGATTACCCGGAGGTGTGACACGTCTATATAGATCGTGTCAATCATGTAAATATTAGAGTGCGCAAATAACTAACATTTAACTCAAAATTAATATAAATAGTATGAGCTGACAATTGTCACAACTAATCAAAGGACAAATACATATGTTCCCAGAGTCCAACGACTAGGCTTCAAATCTTAAGTAGTTCTAATCAAGTTGACTAATACAAATGACATAGATGAATTGATACAACTGACATAAGTGAACTAATACAATAACACAAAGGACATGACAATTTGATAACTTCACTCTAACACTCATCACTCAGTCTCATTCCCTTCCGAGTGTTGGTTGACATCAAAATTATCTGAAAATATTAGAAAATAACTAGATGAGCGAATCGCTCAGTAGGAATTACATCTCAAGATTTAACATGCTTTAAGTGGTTTATAAGTTCAATTAATGTCAGTAAAGCTATGCATGTAGATGAGTAGATATCAAGGATTGTAAAAATCGACAAGAGCAGTGAAGGAATAAAAAGTGAGAGTATAAGGATTCTAACTTCAATGCAGCAATAGCAAGAGATTCAAGCAAGTAATAACTGGAATTAATAAAATCTTTCCAAGAGAGTAAGAACTCATGTCAAGCAAGTAATAGAAAGTAATATAAATTCAAGCATGAAAAACTGGAATTGGCTATTTATCAATTTCATTCAAGCAAAAACTTTACCCTTCTGCGGGTCTCAAGTCAAATCAATCAAGTAATATCACGAGAATGAGTGGAATGTCTAAAGTCTAGCAAGCAAGTACTCCGGTGCAATGCCAAACACCGTGGTCAATAAACTCCCATAGGCACAAGTACCTTCGGGAGCTCCTCCCAGGACCAGACCGGGCCCTATATGTACTGCATTAATCATGTTTGTTGACATCCACTCTCATTTATAGCCAATATGGAATTTCAAGGTTTGACCAGTATGATATATAAGGTGGAATTATGGAATGGAATCCAAGGGCGCATTGATGTGTAGGGATGAACTAGGAGTGGAAACCAGTAACATTTGATACACAGAAAAAAACTAGATAAGAGAGGTGCCTTATGGGCCACCTGACAAGTTTAGAAACGACACCTCACTGTGGGATACCCTTCCTGGGAACTATACAGGGTTTAGAGGACTCTGTCAGGAGTTAAATGGCACCTCTCAGGCTGCCATCTATTAGTGGAGATGGCAAAAGTGAAAGCCTAACGATCACGTTAACGTAATGAGCCAGCAGTGTCGACTCAATAGTTCATCGCGTCAACGCGGTGAACAGGCTGGGTCGACTCTGCAGTTCATCGCGTCAATGCGGTGAACATGCTGGGTCGACCCTGTGAACAGGCTGGGTCGACCCTGTAGTTCATCGCATCGACCCTGCAGTTCATCGCGTCAACGCGGTGAATAGGTTGGGTCGACTCTGCAGTTCATCGCGTGAACGCGGTGAACAGGCTGGGTCGACCCTGCAGTTCATCGCGTCGACCTTGTAGTTCATCGCGTCAACCCTGCAGTTCATCGCGTCAACGCGGTGAATAGGATGGGTTGACTCTGCAGTTCATATCTGCTCAAAATGGCTTAAGGTATTAATCTTTGATTAAGCTAGGGTTAACTGGACGATTAGTTTAACATCATGCAGTTAGAAGGCGCCCATGGGGCTGCCATCTCTTAGAAGAAGGCGCCCTTGGGTCTGCCACCTTCTATTAAATTTTAATAGGTTAGTTAAATGATAAAACTTATGTTATACGGATATATCGTATGGATATGAAGCTAATTCATACCAATTACCCTAGATTGAAGCTAATACATGCTAATCATCTTGGGTATAAGACTAATACATGCTAATTATCTTAGGTATGAGGATAATACATGCTAATCATCTTAAGTATGAAGCTAATACATGCTAATTAGCTTAGGTATGAAGCTAATACATGCTAATCATCCTAGATTTAAGCTAACACATGCTAATTATTCTAGGTATGAGACTAATACTCGCTAATTATTCTGGGTATAAGGTTAATACATGAGAAACATGCCGTATATACTTTATATCTATTTGCTAAACATGCAATTGAGAGGGGTCTTGGGTTTATATGTTTATGTTGTTATTCATGTAAGTTCTTGAGATTTTAGTCTTTCTTAGTCCTTTTCATACTTTTCGGATCTTCATTTCAATTTCATGTCTTCTGTAAACTTGTTCATCCTTAAGTGCTATACATTTCCTTCTTTAACCTCTTTCTCTAATTTCTCTCCGTTTTCAAGTTATTGCATGTTTTTCCACTTGCTGTCCTGGCACATTACTGTTCATCCGAGTTGATACCTTCTTTTGTTCCCCAGTTTTCATATCCTTCCAATCCTCTTTTCTCTTTGAGTTCTTCACAACAGTTCTTCTTCTCTTGTAGATATAGATTTTCTTCTTCTACCACTTCCTCTAATTCTTCTTAGTTTTTAAGTTATAATTAATTTTCTACGGTTCTATTTTCTACTCAGTCACTGTTCACCTGCGCCTATAGATCTCGATTTTTCACATTTTTCACCTTCTTCCTCTCATTTTCGCTCTCTGTACTCTTCATAAAACTTCTTCCTAACCCTTCAATCTACAACTTTCTCTTCTTTCACATATTCTCATTCTCTCTAGATTTTACGTTATTCTCCTTCTTAGAACCCCCCATTTTAATATAATTTCATTGTGCTTTCAACTTGGTCTTTTTCAACTTGATCTTTTTCCACGTTTTTCATCCTCTCGGCTATAATTTCTTCCTTCACTATTTTCATGTTTTAGTTTCTCTAATATAATATTTTTAACATGGCGGTTTCAGTTTCACAGAAATTGACATAATGACAGGCCCTTTACTAAAGCATGAACTATATCAAATCTGAGGTGGTCATTCAACGTAAGATGTGTTGGTAAATCAAGTAACATGGAGATTAGCCTAACATGTTATTAGGTTAGGTAGGCTAACATCTTAATTTAACTCTAATATAACATCTTTATCATAGTGTATATAGAATATGGTGTAGTCATTTAGCGTAAAACATGTCCGTGAAACAAGTAACATGAATATTTAGTTTATCATGTGATTAGATTAGGTAATCTAACTGATTAGCTAACATATTCTAATAGATTAGCTAACATTTTACTTGATCTATGTGAAAGCATGATAGAAATTGTTGTAAACATGGTTTATCGCATGGAACATCGTATGGAGATGAGCTAATACTAATTTTTATCCTAGATTAGCTATCTTAGATTAGCTAATGTTTAGTTAAAAGCTTGAGAACACCTACTAAAATATGATGTGTAACCACTAAATACCGCATGGAGATGAGACTAATCACTAATTTTACATGCTAATATAACCTAGATTAGCTATGGTTTGGTTAAAGCTCGAGATCACCTACCTTGTTGGAATATCTCTAGCAGTAGCAGAACCCATCTAGGTGACTGTGTAATCCCTGCAGAGCTTTGCCCCAACCTTAGCTAACCTAGAATGGGGGTAACAAAGGGTATGTTATAGGGTCTGGTATGACCGGATAAGGGGGCAAGATGTGGAATAATGGAGCTTTACAGCTTGTACAGGCTGGAGAGATAAGGGATAATGTTTGGATAGCCAATCCATGGCCCAGATCGTAAAGTCTGTCTCCCACATTCATACATGATCCCTCTTCAATGTGCACACTTTCAAAGTCTGTACATCCTCAAAGTCTATACATTGGCCTCCTCAAAGTCTATACATTGGCTTCACAAAGTCTGTACATCCTCTCCCTCTCAAAGTCTATCTGTACATCCTCTCCCTCTCAAAGTCTATACATTGGCTTCCATCACAAAGTCTGTACCCTCTCAAAGTCTATACATTGGCTTCACAAGTCTGCACATCCTCTCCCTCTCAAAGTCTATACATTGGCTTCCATCACAAAGTCTGTACATCCTCTCAAAGTCTATACATTACAGCTCAAGTCTATACATTGGCCATTTGTGCAAAGTCTATACATTGCTGCAACTCCAAGTCTATACATTGCAGCTCAAGTCTATACATTGGCCATTTGTGCAATTCGAAGTCTATACATTGCTGCAGCTCAAGTCTATACATTGCTACGGTTACTGCGGTGGCTCAAAGTCTATACGTTGCTGCAGCCCGCAACAAAGTCTCTACATTGCTATTGCTAGCCTATTTACCAAGTCTGTATGTTGCTACCCTATAATGTATAATTAATTGGCACAAAAGGTAAATGGTGGATGCTAGGATATGAACCCTGGTCATTAGGTTGAAAGGCAAGTTACTTAACCAACTACACTAGGAAGCCACTTGTTAAGTGAATAATCTTTACATATGATAACTTCATGTTCCAACTTCTTACTTAAGCTTCCTCTAGAGTTTATCTAATATATATCTTTTATATTTGGGAAATAATATATATATATATATATATATATATATATATATATACGGTGTGCTACAGGGTGGACCGGCCTCTAAGCAATACAAGCTCGGGTACTTGGACGGTTGGCGGGAGGCCTTGGAGAAGGTTAACCGCTTGTACGCTGGTAGGGGAATCTTGCTTCTTGAGCCGGATAAGTTCTGTCCTTGATGGGACGAGAAGAGTCAAGGTAGAGCCGTCTTCCAGACCTCGGCTACCTCCTTCTTGCTCATCTTCGCGGTGTATGACCGTTGTTTGCCCCTTGCAGGTGCTCGGTGAGATGCTCCTTGTTGCTGGAACATCTTCCTACTTTCTAGTAGGAAGGATCGTAAGGAAGGGTGCTATCAGTTTTCCATTCTTTCACTTAGTGGGTCTGGCCGTGCTGCTTCGACGACGGCGGTGGGCTCCTCACTTTACAGACATGGCCAGAACGTCTGGACGACTGTGGTGGGCCCCTCGGTTTGAAGGCATGGCCAGTTCACCGGGGTAGCCTTCCTAATGTGTTGGCCTCGTGGTATCGCTGCCTCCCGCTGGCTTGTGTGGGCCTGCTGGTTCCCTGCAACGGGTGGAGCTTGTCGGTCTTCTCCCGAGCGCGGGTGGCCGAAGCTACTGGCCAAGTTTTCCTCGTGCAGGCCTTCTACCAATGAAGCCCTTTGTTGGGCTGGGGATCTTGTCCCTCTTCTCTGGCATAGGAGGCTTCTCCATGGGTACCCTTCCACAGAACAAAAATGGGTACCTACGCTCGCTTGAAGACTCTGCATGATCGTCGATAGAGGATGGCGCCTGGGAAGCGAGTTGTTGGAGTCATACGTCGCCATCATCGAGCACTTTTGTTTCTCCATGTACTTATATCTGACCCGCGTGAGGGTACTTCGCCATTTTTTTGGCAGCTTGTACTTTGACTAAAGGAATACAAATCCTTTTATTCTGAGCCGATATTGATGTGTACCTTTTGTTGGAGTTCTTATGCATGCTTTTCTTGGCGATCCTCCTTACTTGTCTTCCACGGTGCTCGTGTTCACTGCAGGGACCCTTAGGTCGCCACTTCATTTTCGAGGGGAGCCGTGCTCACCTTTAGGGAACCCATAGGTTACCTCCTTATTTTCAAGGGGAGCGATGCTCGCCTAAAGGGAGCCCTTAGACTGCCTTCTCATTTTCAAGGGGAGCGATGCTCGCCTCTAGGAAACCCGTAGGCTACCTTGTTGTTTTCAAGGGGAGCAGTGATCGCCTCTAGGAAACCCATAGGCTACCTTCTCGTTTTCAAGGGGAGCAGTGCTCGCCTCTAGGAAGCCCGTAGGCTACCTTCTCATTTTCAAGGGGAGTAGTGCTCGCCTCTTGGAAACCCGTAGGCTACCTTGTTATTTTTCAAGGGGAGCAGTGCGCCCATAGGCCACCTTCTTGTTGTTTGTGGGCAACTTACCTTAGTGGGGTACGGCTGGTGACGTTTTATTGGAAGTATTTCCTGAGGTTGATGGAGTTCCACGTTCTGGGCACCTCTCTCCCCCCAAGCGTCACTAGCCTGTACGCTCCATTTCGAGTGCTTCTGCTACCCGGTATGGGCCTTCCCTGTTGGGTGCGAGTTTTCCCGCGGCTCTTCGCGGATCAGCCACGCTTGCTCTTCGCAGGACTACATCTCCGGGGAAGAAGTGTCGCGCCTTGACTCGGGCGTTGTAATATTGTGCCAGTTTCTACTGGTACGCTGCAAGCTTTATTTGGGCACTGGTTCTTCTTTCGTCGAGCAAGTCCAGGTTTTCTCGCATCGCCTGGTTGTTTCTGGCCTCGTCAAAATGTCCCATTCATAACAAGGGGTTGGATGTTTCCATCGGGACTACAGCCTCAGCTCCGTACGTGAGATGGAAGGGCGTCTCTCCGGTGGCGGCTCTAGCGGTGATCCGATGAGCCCACAGGATGCTGGTGATTGAATCAATCTATGTGTCTCCTGCTTGATCCAAGCGAGTCTTGATGCCGTGGAGTAGAGTTTGGTTGGCGTTTTCTAACAATCCGTTGGCTTGGGGATGTCCCACCGAGGTATAGTGGTTCCAGATCCCCAACTCCGAGCACTTCCCCTAAAAGGCGGTGCTCGCGAACTATCTGTCGTTGTCGGTAGTGAGAACTCTGGGGATTCCAAACCGAAAAATGACGCTCCGCAGTACAAATTTCCAAGCTGCTTCGCTTGTTATCTTTCCCAATGGTTTGGCTTCGATCCATTTGGTGAAGTAGTCTATGGCGACTGTGAGGAATTTTTTCCTCCCTTGTGCCTCAGCGAAAGGTCCTAGTATGTCGATCCCCCACCGCGTGAACGGGCGAGGCTCCGTCAAGGCGTGGAGCTGCATCACCGGTTGGTGGTGCAGGTGGGAGTATTTTTGACATTTGGGGCACATTCGAATGTAGTCGAGGCAGTCCGGCTGCAAGGTGGGCCACCAGTACCCTTGTCGGATCAGCGTTCTCGCGAGTGCTCGCCCTCCCACATGACTTCCATAGAGTCCTTCATGGACTTCTTGGATGGCCTGGCTGGCTTCCGTGGGGAAGAGGCACTTGAGTAGAGGAGCTGAGAGGGACCGAGATATAGCCGGCCGTCCACCATAGTGAAATGGGCTGCTCTTGCTCCCTTGTGCCGTGCTTCGGCATGATCGCTGGGGAGCTGTTGCCGAAGGAGGAAATCGAGCAGGGGATCCATCCAGGAGGGTTCATAATCGATGGCGTTTACCTAGAGCCCTGGATCGTCTACGCTTCGTGCTGACAATTCCTCTATCAGGATCGACCTCGAGCTGGAGACCGTAGTGGCTGATGCCAGACAGGAGAGGGCGTCCGCTCGGATGTTCTCTTCACGCGGGATGTGGACCACTTCGAAGCGGGTGAACTCGCTCGCCGCTGCCTTGGCCTTCTCCAAATATTTCATCATAAAAGGGTCTCGGGCTTTGAACTCCCCCCTGACCTGGTTGGCGATGTGCATGGAGTCACTGTATGCTCGTACACTCGATGCCCCCAAGTGTTTCGCCATGCACATCCCAGAAAGGAGCGCCTCATTATCGGCCACATTGTTCGTGGTCGGGAAATTGAAGCGTAGAGCGTACTGTAGCTCTATGCCCTCTGGTGAGAGTAAGACCAGCCCCGCGCAGCTGCCCGCGGTGCAAGAGGACCTACCGACGTATAGCTCTCAGGCGGGGCTCGAGGCCTGCTCGGGCGAATCCTCGGTGGGTAGGGTGCATTCGGCGACAAAATCCGCGAGTGCCTGGGCCTTGATCGATGTCCTCGGTCAGAACTTGATGTCGAATTCTCCCAACTCGATGGCCCACTTGACTAGTCTTCCAGATGCATCAGGGTTCTGAAGGACCTGCCGAAGGGGCTGATCGGTGAGGACGGTGGTCAGGTAGGCCAGGAAGTATGGCCGTAGCTTGCGAGCAGCCGTAATCAATGCGAGGGTGAACTTTTCAGTCCGCGAGTATCGGAATTCTTGTCCCTACAGTGCTCGGATGACATAGTAGACGGGCTTCATGACTCCTGCTTCTTCCCGTGTGAGCACAACACTCATGGTGCTGGGCGTCACAGAGAGATATAGGAGCAGCTGCTCCCCCCTTTGGGGTTTGGCGAGGACGGGAGGTGTCGTCAGGTAACGTTTCAGTTCTTCGAACAGCTGCTCGCACTCCCGATCCCAGTGGACCCATCCCTTCTTCTTCGACGCCAGGTTGGCCTGCTTGATCAGCCGGAAGAAGGGTAGACATCGTTTGGCGGCTCGAGATAAAAACTAGGCCAGAGTGGCGATGCGTCCGGTGAGGCATTGTACGTCCCTCACCCGTCTTGGTCGCTCCATCTCTAATACTGCTTTGATCTGGTCGGGGTTGGCTTCGATCCCTTGGTGGGTGACGAGGAACCTTAGGAACTTACCTTACCGTACCCCGAATGCACATTTAGCAGGGTTGAGTTTCATGTTGTACCTTCTGAGCGTGGTGAAGGTCTCTGCCAAATCGTGCAGGTGCTCGGCTGCATGAAGGCTTTTCACGAGCATGTCGTCGATGTAGACTTCCATGTTGCGGCCGATCTGCGAGTCAAACATATGGTTGACTAGATGTTGATAAGTAGCTCCCGCATTTTTTAACCCGAACAGCATACGGGTCTAGCAGTATAAGCCATGGTCAGTGATGAACACAGTTTTATCTTAGTCGGGCTGGTGCATGCTGATCTGATGATACCCAGAATAGGCGTCAAGGAAGCTCAACATCTCATGCCCGGCCGTGGCGTCGACTAGCTGGTCGATCCGTGGCATAGGGAAGCTGTCCTTGGGCGTGGCTTTGTTGAGGTCGGTGTAGTCCACGCACATCCGCCACTTCCCGTTGCTCTTGGGAACTAGGACTACGTTGGCTACCCAATCTAGATATTTGGTAGGCCGGAGCAGTCCTGATCGTAATTTTTCCCCCACTTGCTGTCTGATGATGGCTTGTCGCTCGGGGTTGCTCCGCCTTCAGTGTTGCTATACCAGGCGGCAGTTGGGATCCAACCTTAGTTTGTGCGTAATGACCTCCGGGGGAATCCCAGGGAGCTCGTCCTTAGACCAGGCGAACACATCCTGATTGGCCGCGAGGAAGCTCGCATACGCTCGTTTGTCGTGCTCGGGCAAGGTTGCGCCAATCTTCAATGACCTACTCGGGTCGTCCCCGACCTGGATGAGGTACAAGTCCTTGGCCGGAGCACCCGTGCTCGGACCCGGGTCTTCGGACCTTGCCTTCTTCTCTGGAGGCGCATCTTCGGAGCGTCGGTCGTGGGTGGAGATGAGGTAGCACCTCATAGATTCCCGTTGATCACCCCAGACTTACCCTACCCCATGGGGGGTGAGGAATTTTAGCTTCTGGTGGTAGGAGGAAGGGACGCCTCGAAGCGTACCGAGGATCCCTCGGCCGATGATAGCGTTTTATCCTATCATTGCATGGACCACAGTAAAGTCGGCAAGGAAAGTTACCTCTCTCGGTGTCGTCCCGAACGTGATCGGGAGCGTGATACGCCCTTCTGGGTGAACAGTCGTGCCGGAGAATCTGTATAGCGGTGTGTGCAATGGCGCGAGTTGTGATACATCCACTCCCATGGGTACTAGACAGTCGTACACAATAACATCAGGTTCGCTTCCATTATCCACCAGAATGCGTCGCACAGTACATTGATTGATGGTGGTGGACACCACCAGGGCATCGGAGTGGGGCGTCGTGACGCCTTCAAGGTCATCCTCGGAGAAGACTATGGGGTCTCCCAGGTGGCCTGGGGGGGATAATCCCTTCAGGGTCCCTTCACCCTGGTCCGCCGTTTTGAGGGCCGTCGCATACCGATGCCTTCTGCTCGCGTTATCTCCCCCGGCAGCGGGCCCCCTAGAGATCATCATGATCTCCTTTCCATTGGGCCGGTTGTCGATCGGAGGAGGCGTCTTCTGTCGTCTCTCGGCGGCCTTGGCGAGGAACTTATCGAGGAGCCCTCTGCGTACGAGGTCCTCGATGGCATCCTTCAGGTTGATGTAGTCAGCGATGTCATGGCCATGGTCCCGGTGGAACCGGCAGTACTTCTTCTTATCCTGCGAGTTAGGATCTGACTTCATCCGCGAGGGCCATTTGAGGAATGGCTCCCCGTGAATTTCCATCAGGATCTGGTCGGGCAGGGCCATCAGGGGCGTGTCGTGGCGATATCCGCCCCTTTCCTTCTCGGAGCGGTCGCGGTGGTCTCCATCGTGCCGCTCTCTCTTGCTCTGACCTTCGCGCGGTGGGTCGGTGGTTCTTTTACGGTCGGGCTGGTCGGTCCCGACCGCGCGGCGTAGGGCCGCAGAGTTCTCCTCGCAGTGCACGTGCTTCAGGGCTAGCGGGAGGAGGTCTGGAAGGGTCGTTGGCGCTTTGACTCCGCGCACGCGTCGGAGGATGTGATCTCGCGTCCCCTGAGTGAGCGTCGTGGTGGCGATGCCGATGTCGAGGTGGGGGATCAAGGGTGCCTCTGCGCGGAAATGAGAGACGAAGTCCCATAGCGCCTCTTCCTTCCCCTGCCTGAGGGCGAGCAGTTACTGCAGATTTGGCTACCTTTCGACAGCCTACAAAGTTCTCCTTGAATAGCCTCTTGAGCTGTTGGAAGGAAAAGATCGTCCCGGCCGGTAGGGACTCGAATCACGCCCGGGTGTTTTCTTGAAGAGTGGTGACGAACGCTAGGCACTTTACGGTGTCCGAGGCTTGGTGGAAAACCAGGTGGGACTCAAAGCCGTGCAGGTTGTCCGCCGGGTCGGTGGTGCCGTCGTAGTACACGAACGATGGCAACTGAAGCTTCGGCGGGATGGGGGCTTCCATGATCTCCCTAGAAAAGGGGGCGTGGAAGTCTTGGTCATCGTTGATGAGGCCGCGATTCTTGGCGGCCAGGAGGACGTCATCCAGGCACCGGACCTTATCCTCCATTTCGTCGAGGCGTTGAAGTCGACGGTCCATCTCCAGGTTGGAGTGGAGAGGGATGCGTCCCCTAGACGCGGGTTCGCTGCGCGATCACCGGTTTCTTGTGACGGAGGCGTGGGACGCCTCTCGTACCTGTCGGAAATTTTCTTCGGCCTGGCCCTCCCCGCCCTCCCGTCACTCAGGTGGGGGGTGTTGAGGCCTCTGGTCTCGGAGCTCCCGACAGAATTCCGCCAAGACTTGTATTTCCTGGTGGAGCTCACCTAGGTCACCTCGGGTGACCTCTTGTCGACGGTGCGCGGAAGAAGCTTCTTGCGACTCCCGGTGAGAGTTGGGTCCCTGGTGGGATCCTCGCCCCCGGTTGTTGGCGTTGCGAAGGCTTCCACGGGGCGCCATAGCCTTTCGCTCAGCTTCCCACAGACGACGCCAAGAAGTGTAGCGGCAGGAAAATGGTTCCTAGGCCATGTACCACCTTCTCTATTTGTTTGTTGGGGAAAATCATCTCGCGCCCGTGGATGCCTGCACACGCCAATAAACCAGAAGGGCGTCAGAAGGAGACCCGAGTGTTACCCCAGGGGACAACCCTCTGATGCTTAAGTCAGCAAGGGATTCAATGAGCTATAGAGAAGAGTTAAGTAAGAGAGAAGTAGGGGCCGCCGTAGTCGATCCAGGAGGCTTGCAGGTCCTCTGCACGCGTGCTCGCCGCCCCTAGCGGGCTCTCGGAGAGTGCTCACTGGGTGGTAAGGCTGTGCAGGAGGAGGTGGCTCTCTGGACGCAGTAGATGGCCTCTCTGTCGTAGTTGCAGGGCGTGTTGCTCTCTTCTCTGTAGGGAGCTCTGGTGGCAGAAGTATCTGACGTATCTTCTCTTGCGTAGTAGTATGGGGTTTAGTATAAGAATCTACCGTGCTCTTCACTTCTGTCGATGTCCCTTTTATATGGGTTGTCCTGGAGCGAGGGCCTCATCCCTTGATAGGGAAGGGTCCGTTTAGTAGAACAACGTTCCTCCGCTATGTTGGCGGGAGTTTCCCGTTGGGGGGCGATACCCCCGGCGTCGGCCGTTCCTTGGGCGAGTCTTACGGCACTCATGACACGTGCTCGCCCATTACGGGGTCAAGGCCGGCGTCGTGGGGGCAACGGTCGGTCGTCGGAGTGTCCTCCAGCGAGAACTACGCTTGGGCCGGCCTTATTGGCATCGTGGAATCCGATGCTCCTTTGGGCCGGTGATCCTCTTACTGGATTGGGCGTGCATGTTCGCCCCTGTCGTGGGCTCAACGCTTCCGAACCTTAATGGGCTGCTTGCGTCTGGGCCGTTCCCGGGTCAAACCATATTTACCATCCTCAATTATGACTAATAAAGATCCTAATACAGATTTTAAGAGATAAATTTTATTAATACTATTAAAAATATTATAAAATTAAGTTTCTTAATAATCTAAAATAGTAAAAATAAAGATATTATTTAAGATATTATCTTTTTAAAAATAGTTAATAATCATGATATTAATGATTAATAATTATTTTATTCATAATTATGAGTAATTAAATAGTATAACATGTTTATGTAGTGTAACGATCATTAATAATAATGTTCAATTTAATATTAATACCATATCATGAGTAACCTAATTATAACTGTACTTTAACTATACTTAATTAGTGATAATGGAACTTCTAATTAGATTTTTAATTATAATTGTCCATTAGTAATAATGAGACTTTTAATAAATATAATATTTTCTACATTAATTTTAATTAGTAATATTACATTAAATTTAATTCATCGTCAACGTACATCAATAACAAAAAATCCATTCTAATCTTTTTTCCCCTTTTCTTTATTTCCTTTTTTTATTATTTGCCTTCTTTCATCCCCCAATTTTATTTATTTTTGAAAAAGACACAATAATCAACAAACTTTTTTACAAAAGAGATATGATAACTAGTTTGCACATGATATTTGCAACTAACCCTTTCAACTTGGCCTCTAAGATGATACGGCAATGTTGTGGGGGGTCAAACATCACAATGATGTGCTCATGGGAGCAGGCCCATTTGACAACGTGCAGTCAAAGCTTCTCTTCCACTATATTAGCGTCTGTGTTTGTCTGGCTTTCTTGCTGGCTTAATCTTTTGGCAAGCAGAAATGAAGACGGGATAACGATAACAATTTAAAAAAGTTTACAAAAAGATATACGTTTACACAACATAGTTTCATGTGTACATGTCCTCACAAATGATGGTCGTAAAAAAATTCATATCACTTTTTATTACATAATTTCAATTGATCAAATTTTTCCAACAAAGTTTCACATAACTTCACAGTTCGATAGGATGAAAATTTCTCCATCTCAATTGTTCTTCTTAAATCTTCCACCAGTGCATGTTCTTCAATATGTCCTCCTGTTGTGGATATGTTAGAGATTTCTACTGTCCGCTGGTTTGAACTATTTTCCTGAAAGATGTGTATGATATAATCACAAATTATAGCATTGAGGGCAAAGTATATGAACTTGATAAGAGTAAGGAGATGAGGCTCAGAACAACATGAGATAATATAATCACACAGATCATGTTCCATCATATTAGTTGGGGTTGTCGTTAGACCATACACTCAATCATCATTGCCTCATGTATACCAGATAAGACCACGGGAGTTTGAGATTGAGAAGGAGTATAATACCGACATTGAACTTTGGGAGCACTGAACAATGGGAAGGAGCAGTTCACACACAATAATGTGTCTCCATTGAACCCTCATGCCCCCTGGCACACACAATCTATCTTCATTACACACACACACACACACAGAGAGAGAGAGAGAGAGAGAACAAAAACCCCGCTCCATACACACAAAGGTCCTTAAGATGACCCCATGAACAAAGGCATTTGAGACATCTAACTTGCACACCGCCCATCAAGAGCTTACAGTGATGGCAAGAAGCAAATGAAGAATTAATAGTGATCTTGATCACCGGAATACTGAAAACATCAAAGAAGTCTACACCATGCTGTTACCGAAAACCTTTGGCCACATGCATGGTGGGCCATGTGATGCTCAATGGAACCATCAGCTAGCTAGAGATAACAAATATATGTATCAGTACTCGATTCGGCCCTTGTATATATCAAATAAATTGTGTTAATGTTAGATATATATATAAATATAATATGATCTCTCTCTCTCTCTCTCTGAATCTTCACCCTGATGATGATTGATAATTATCATTATTAATATCATATTAGACACAACAATACGATATAACAGTACATTAATTAATTACCATAGAATTGTATGTATTTCTCTGAAGATCCAGAGAATGCAACTTGTATGGATTTTCTATTGATCATGAGACCATGGCTCCACTTTTCAACCACAAAGAATCCGCATGCTCTCTATGGATCAACGAGTGGGAGCAGCAGTACTCCAACCCCTCCCATGTTACTTGCATCTGCATGCTCTCTATGAACACACATAGACCCCTACAGAGAGCATGCAGATCTGAGTCTCCCTCAGTCCATAGGCTATTTATGGAATTTCATGTCATATGCATCCTAAAAATAATAGGGATCAATCATCATAAGACATTAGCCACACGAAACACCAGAAATTATATATACACATTATTACAAGGGAATAGAATTAGATCTTCTTTGGATGCAAAAAGTAATGTTTGAATGTAATGAAGCAAGCAACTCATGCAGTCACAGCACACACTCGGTTGTAGTAAAACAAGAAACTCGTGCATTCACAGCACACACTCGGCTATATTAAAAAATTAAATTCGTTCATTAATAGCACACACTCGGCTGTATTAAAAAATTAAACTCGTGCATTCACAGTACACACTCGACTGTATTAAAACACAAAACTCATGCATTCATAGCACACACTCAGCTGTATTAAAACTAAAAACTCATGCATTCACAGAACATTCACATTCACCACAATTTATTAAAAGAAAGGGTATAGGATATATACCATTGACATTTCTTCCAACTGTAGACACGCTAAAATCGATGCTATGTTGAGTAAATCTCATGTCACCATGTGACGCCCCAAAGTGGACTTCAATATTGGTTTAATATAAAGGTTTTCTATTTTTTCTTTGATAATTGGAATTAACGCCTTGACAAGGGGCGTCATTTAATTGACGGCTAAGCTAGGGTCGCCTATTAATAAATGGACGACTGTGCCTAGAGGCGTTGTTTTCTGGATTTTTCTGAATCCTAACCAAAATGCAAAATCAAAGAATTGACGTCCCAATGAAGGGCGCTTATTATTTAACGCCCATATCGGAAGGCGTCATTTCAGAATTTTTAATAAGGAAGCTCAGTTGTTGCCATAATTAAATCCAGGAATTGACGGCTGAGTTCACGTCGTCATTTCAATAAACACCTTTGATGATGTCATCATTTTAAATTGACGCTCTTTGAGAGGTCGTCATTTCCGATTCTGTCCCCTTTTCGTCTGCTTATTTCCAGTAATGATCCCTTCCCCATTTTACACATTGTGTTTGATTGGGAAGAGGGTTTCTTATTGGAGGTCCATTGCCTTGTTTTAATCCTATTATTACAAGGATTTTTGGGTTATAAATACCCCTGATATTCTTCTCTCGCGCGGGCATGAGAGAACGAGAGAGCGTGAGAGGGCAATGCAATAATGATACGGAAGAACCATTGTGAGTTTTTTTTTAACAGGGAGAAGAGAGTTTCTATTTTTCAGGATCAATCTTCAAGTAATTCTTCTTCCTCCTGGTGTTGATTCTTCTTCCACTATGGTCCTCTACTGCTGTTGAATTGTTTCTTATTTTCTTTCCCAGTACTGCTGCACGCACAGCATAGAGGAGATCTTGCCCTCAATTCCTCTTATTAACATTAGCATCATCATACTCATCCTATTCTTTCTAGCTATCCTGCTAGAAAAAGTTGCCACTTTCACGTTACATCTTATTTTGATATTACATACTTTGCATTCACATCTCCATACCTTTGTTACTCCTTCTAAGGGGTTTAAAAAAACCAAAACACACAAGGTGTGTTCATGTTTCATTTGATCAATTTCATACTTTTAGAGCATTGATACTACACCTTTTGGCTAATCCATTCTTTTCATTTGGTTTTGTGTGTTCTTACAAGGTAATCAAACTAAGAACCCCCTTCATCCGCCGGCCGGTAGAAGGAGGAAAGAAAAGTCCACAATCTCTTAATACAAGGTATATGCAATCACTTTATTCTTCTTGAGATAACCCCTCTGGCGATCACACTCCTCATTAGCACCATGTGCTTTTATTTTTTTCTTTTCTTTAGTGGATTTTCCATAATCTACACCAACCACTTGAAGAACCCACAACCTGATGTTGTCTTGTCAGCCTGCACATACATAAAAGGTATTCAAACAATGTACAGTTGACAGGGAAGGCATATACAATAACACTATTCTGGGCATACATAAAATACTTTCCCTTTATTCTTACTAGTGTTTGAGGTACGCCTTCTACACGGGCCTTTGCCACAAGGACATATTAATAATTCATCCACCCACATGAAGAATCGACATGGCTTATCATTCCCAAGCTGTGAGCATGTATATAAGATAAAATGACATAGTATAACAAAAACACACATACATATATGTTGCTAAGTAAGAATAACATATCCCAAGTGGACAGCAATAATAAGGACGTTGTGGATTACTACTGCTATGAGATATCTTGATAAGACATTCTCCATTGCCACATGCACATTGAATACGAAAGTATTTACCATCACCCATATCTTTTGAATCCATTTTCACGATACCCTGAAACATAATTATGCACACTGAATATATAGTCATTTATAATTGGTGATAGTATTAGGCTCAGATGGATATCATTCATTTGTTTAGATTCCTTGAAGTACAAATGCTGCATTCACATTCCATATCACATGCAGTAAATCCCATCATAAGAAGGGGTAGACCTTAGGCCGCCAAACCTACTATATGTGTGAAGTACAAGTAGGGATATGCAATGAGATGCCCCCACAGTGCTCATCACATGTATGCTCCTTCCCATCATCATTGCCCATCATGTTAGGGACAATGTTGATCAACCTGTAACATACACCAACCAGTTAAGAATAGATAAAAAAGTAAATATGTTGGTACATATAAAAGAGCAATCGTGATATGTGCAGTGTAACAGCCCGAAGGTCATTTAATGTGACAGTTGAGCCACGCTGCTCCCAAAAATTATGTGAGTGTTCAAAGTGTCACTATCAAAAAGCGTCAATAATATAGTTTAGAGTGTATCCCAACATTTTCTGCGGAGGATCAGAAGTCATATCTAACAAACTGTCAAGGAAATTATTTTACAAAAGACATTTGCATAGTGAAAAAAAATAAAGCATTAATGAGAGTCATACTAAAATAAATGATTAACCCAACATCTAAATTATCCAAGTACACAACATGTAAAATTGTCCAATTCAACATTACAACATAAGATTGTCAGTCATCATTTGGGGTTTGCACTTGACAAGGCTTGCAATAAAGAAGTTACATGTTACATAGGGACAGAAAATTGTAAAGGTGGTCAAATGAGAAAATTTTATGCCAATGGTTTAGACTATGCAAATACCCTCGTATATTGTGATGGGCCCAAAGATGAGTTGTCATACGTTCTCGAAATCTCTCCCCTCTAGTAGCCTCTGTACTGCTGACTATGTCCTCTTCATCTATCTCGTTATCACCAGGATTATCCACATCATCTTCTCCTTGTTCAAAAATTAAATCAAGACCTTGTTCATTTCTAATGAAGTTGTGGAGTACATAACATGCCATTGCAATCCTGCCTTGTGTCTTAATTGGATAATTGTGACGTTTCACCAGAATTGTAAAACGTGACTTCAGGACACCAAATGCACGTTCAACACAATTGCGTAGTTGAGCATGCCTATGGTTAAACAAATCATTCTTATCCCTCTGTGTAAGTCTTCTCCTATTAGACCTGTACTCTGTTAGATGATATCTTGTGTCACGGTATGGTGCTAAGAAGTGAGGGGTATTTGCATATCCCGCGTCCACCAACCAGTATTTCCCTACGGCAAGGAATGCATGGAATTCTAAGTATTTAAAGTAAATATGAACAACAACCATCAATTAAGTAAAATTTACCTTCTGGTACGGTAAATCCACCTTTTCCAATGGCCCATCTCAAAACTTTCATGTCTGCAGCAGATCCCTCCCATCCCACAACGACATAAGTAAACTTTATATCAAAATTGACACACCCCATTACATTTTGGGATGTTTCACCCTTCCGGTTTCGATAACGAGTCTGGTCAACAGTTGGAACCTTTGCAGATATACGTGTGCCATTAATTGCACCCAATGCATTCTAATGAAGAGAAGGACATAATTAATTATATTTGACAATCAATAAGTATGAATTAATAAATGCATATGTATTTGGTAAGTGAGGGTACACCACGTCACCTTGAAGAACGGATAAAATTTGGGATCATGTCGAATCTTTGGATGTACTAGATCTTCAACGTAGGGCTTCTTAATGTAGTCATGATGCAGGGATAAGATGCCCTTAGTACATTGTTAAAATGTCGACTTATCGTCTCGCCTGAATGTTGGAACAAGTCTCTAAGCAACCTATTACCAACTCTATGACCAACCTCGAGAAGGAAGATATCTAATTGCTCAGTGGCCGACATATTTTTGGTGTCATTGAGTACACCCCTTTCCATCAATTTATCCCTTAACCTCAAGAATAAGCTTGGGTGCACCCGAAAACTGGCGTATGATCTGCCCACATGACCCACCATTAATTGTTTAACCCACCTATGACCTCTCCCAACTTCTGTGTGCATTAGGGTCCTAGGGATACATGTGTAGGAGGACAAGTGTTGAACGAGGAGTACATGTTGAACTTCATCCCAATACTCCTCCTCATCCATCATAAACTTGATGAGATCGCCAAGTGAAGGGCCGATGTTAGTGGTTCCACAAGTCATTGCCATAAAAATAATAAATCCTGTAGCCCAATATGAAAGAACATCTCATGAAGGAATTCATGTAAACGAAGCATTATAAACATTCTTCACATTTGATTGCAGTAATAAATGATAATCGTAAAAATTTCACATTGAATAGAAACCATAAAAGGATATGAAGAATAATCAATAGTAGCCCAGGCGGCTCATTATCCATCTGACTTTCAACTCTTCCGGGAGGGCCATAAAGATAGAACGATCCTCAACATTCCTGATAAAGTCAATAGCTCGATAGACATCCTGTTGAGGGAGTCTAGGCAACTTTAAAAGCATATCAATTCCCTCATCCATTGGCGGTGTAACTTTTTTCTGTAATTGTAACATCTCCCTTGCTAGGCTCAACCTTTCATGACCCAAGCACACCAACTTGTCAATTGCATCTTCATTACCTTGGGAAGCCCGCTTTCTCTTCCTATTAATATTGCTAGACGAGGAAATACTCCTAGACATAGAGGGAGCGGGCGTGGTTGAATCATCCCTTGGAACATTCATTTGGGGGACTTGCTCACTATTTTCAGGAGTATCGGTGTCATTAATAATACTATAAATATTAAATTTCAGTCCCGATTCTTCCTCTATAGTTTGTTGTTCCTCCTCTCCAGAGTCAGTACGCGTGTCTTGATAAGAGGACCCTTCATTGCATACTGCGTCATCCCCTCTTGACATTGAATTTGAACAAATAAGCTCCATTTGTTTGAAAATTAGGAAAGGCTTCCCTTGAATTGATTTGTACTCTTTATTCGTTTGAAAATGAAACTGACATGTTATTCATTCAACCAAATGAAAATTGAACAATTGACTGTGCAATACATATGTTACCAACCGCTATAAGAGCATCCCAAGTTTCATCCGTGCTTGGGACTGGCATTTGTTTCTCCTCATCCCATCCCCATCCTGATCGATTCTTTACCGTCACAATTAAATAATACCTTTTCTTCACATTTTTAAACCGATTTTTCAAATTCTCCATTGAATATCCTAACTTGGTCAACGCATTAAATTTCTGTATTGTTTGTCGCCATGCCTCTCTTGTGAAATTCTCATTGGTAAAACCATCATTGCTCACCTTGTGTTCTACGAGGAGATCTACAAAACACAAATCTGCCTCGTTGCTCCAGTTCGCAACTCTACTTTTCTCATCTTTGGATGTACTCATACTTCTTACAAGAAGATATAAACTTTCAGGCAAACTCACAACTCTACTTTTCATTAGGAAAAGAAAAGTGAGACCAAATATAAATACAATGCATGCTTGTGTATAAACTTTGGCAAACACACAAAAGAGAGAGGTCATTACATGCGCCGGTATTTTACTACAAAAAATAGAATGATAAAATGTAGAGTATGATAAAATGTAGAAAGTACTTGTGCACAAAATTGCAAAAAAGGAAGACCTATCTGCCAAAAGTTATGATCGTGTATACCATTAGACATATGTCAGGACTTCTAATGCAATGGTAGGAGGCTTCATATTACAAGAAATAAAAAAAAAAGAAGTTTTCCTCTTCCAATAGCACGCATGGAAACTTACAGAGCTCAAAGACAGAACATGTGACATGGAATCCAAAAGTGTTGGATTTTTCAGCGTCTCCCTTAGGGATTTACTGTTCCACGTGGATTATGGGGTCCACGTGGGGCATCGGTGCGTTGGCAACCCATCCCGCCACATGGATTATGGGGTCCATGTGCGAAGCCCCTCATGTCCGCCCACAGCACGATATTGTGGGGTTCTGCAATGCCATAAGGAAATACGGTCCGCCTTCACTACCAGCTCGAGCTTTTAGCGCAACGGTTGGGGCATGATCCTATAAGGGAGTTCTGGAAAGAGTTCCAGTAGCTTCTGATCCTAAAAATAAACCCATCGAGGCAGCATGATTGTTCTAGGCTTCATAACCCCAGAGATAGGGTGAATGAGGGCGGTTGAGGCAGGCGTAGCAACCCTAGGCTTCTTAGGATGTTTGGGTCCTTCTTCCTGAACTCCTTTCCCTTTGGACAGAGTGGAACTCTCGAGCCTTTTCTTTCTTGCCAGAATTTCAAACTTGCTTTGCTTGACCGCCGGAGATGAAGGGTCATGGCGGTTCTTTGAGCGCTTCTCATGAACAGGAACGGCTGAGTCCAGCTCTTCGTTCTCCTTCTTCTTTGCCGCACGGGTGAGACGGGATGCCATGGAGAACTAGGAGTTGGGTGAGGGATAGAGTAGGAGTCGGCGTAGGGCTTGGCGGGAGCGGTGAGAGTCGGCTGCGGAGGTAGAAGATGGGAGAAGGTGAAACACCAAGTAGGGTAAAAGGCCTTTTAAGGCATTTTTATCTTGAAGGCAGAATTAAGGTAATTTATCGCATAGAGGTCCGAGACATGCGGTAAAAGGCCTTTGCTCATGAGGTCGACGTTGCCCGGGACACCAGGCGCCCCCGCCGGCGAGTCCTCGGGCTGCGAGGACTGACCGCGCGGAGGAACCCTCTGCGGAGGGAGAGGGTCAACTTCAACGGCAGGGGCCTTGCCCCTTTCACGCCCCCATCCGCCAGGGACGGACGTCGGGCTAGCAGCCTCTGGCACCATAGGTGATGACGGTAGGCGAACACTGGGGGGAGACGCCCCGGACAAAAGAAGAGCCCGGCTCCTACCCAGGATCGAGTCCCTCCCCCTCTTCATCGATCGGCAGCGACTGTCCATCTCCACCAACTCATCCTCGGTCAGGCAAGCCCGACCATTGCCAGCCATGGCAGAGTCCTCACCAAGAACGCAAGGGGTGGCTTCGGAGGAGCTCCTTCGAAGACTAGGCCCTCCATTGGCCACCAACGCCTCAGGCGAATGCACCAAAGGAATGCCGACAAAGGCTGGGTACTGCAACCTCCCCGGGGCGAAAGCGACCTGGGATGGGGGGGCGGCGACCGACACCTGGCTGGTTCCTGGAGTGACGTAATCCACGGGACGAAGAGCAAGCCGCTGTAGTCAGACGATTTCAAGGGCCAACCTCGGCGCTTCGACCACCCCTGGAATCGAAGATGAGGTTGGACAAGCATCAGCCACTACTACCACATCCCTTCGGGGGACAAGACCAGTACCCTGTAGCAATAGAGGACACAACTCCAGCTCTCGAAGTAGCGCCGGGGTCAAGACATGGTCTGCATCGATGAGAGGATACCGGGAAATCACCTTCAGATCCCGGCGACCCTCGGCGTTGAGGGAAGGCTTCGTATCGCGCCAAGGGCGAGGAAAGCCACTCTGCATCCAGCCATCAGAGGCCCTTTCCCAATCCTTCGACTTGATCAAGTAAACATACCGCTCCGCGCACCCCTTGCGGTTGGACGCGGTACGAGAGATAGAGATAAAATGGTCGCAAGCGCGGGCTTTGAAGTAGGCGAAATAAGTGTCGGACGGGCAACTCTGGAGGAGAAAGAACTGTCAGAACAAGTCGACACTCGGCGCCACCGATGCTCTGCAGCATGCGTAGATGAACCCACATAGGATACTGTATGAATTGGGGGTTATCCCCCCAGTGTTCCGCTCGTAATGGTGAAGGACGGCCACGATAAAGGGGTGGACCGGAATACGAAGACCCACCTGTAAGGAGGCCACCAGGATCATGATCCTGCCAGAAGGATGACTCATTATGTCGTCTCCCACAGCGGGGAAGACAATGTCATACTCGGGGGGGATCTGGAGGTCTCCCGCAAGCCATGGAATACCCTATAGGCCACTAGAGGCTGGGAGTCGGGCTGGCTAGTGCCCGCACCCAAAGTGCTCGGCACACCGCCTCGACCTTGAGGCGTATCTTCCGAAGAGGAAGATTCGACAGTGAGAGCTCTCCTACGCGGACGCATTGCTACCGAAGAAAAGAAGAACAGAGAAAGGAGGATCCTCACCAGGAAAAGGGGAGGAAGACGCCTACGACGGAGTGCGATGACCAGCGGGATGTGGGTATGATTTGCGAGGGCCCCCTCAATGCTCCTTATAAACCGCCCACGACAATTCGACGGTTGCACCCCCTGAGGGTCAGGTGAAGGGACGTCGACTGCTGCGGCGGTACGACTACCAAAGCCAAGCGACCGTTCTAAGCCCACATCCCCAGAACAGGACAAGACCCAGCGTCATCATTGCCAGCGTGGCTTTTTCCACCACCAGAGGCGCCTTACGCGCCAAGCAGCCCTTAAAGACACCAACTCCCACCGTACTAGGAAATCATCTTCAGATCACACCCTCCAGAAGGACCCTCTCTTAGGCTACTCTCAGTCCCCTACGAGTGCTCGGCAACTAAGAGTAGGGAGGAAATGAGGAGGGTAAATCTGGTGATGGGAATCGACGCCGAGCAAGTACTTTTCATATTACATTTATATCCTTTAGTTTATTTTTATATCCACGGGAAAGTATATGCGCAATTGTACGGCTTTATAAGCCAATGCGTCATTCCCACGGATTGTTTGGATTTCTTTGTAATTTGCCAGTAGGACCAGCAAGGGGGCCCTCAGCCCTTTCCCATTGGTCCATGTCACTCATGCGGGGCTGGTCAACCATCCTAGGTGGCTATCCATTAAATTGGTCCAAGGTAGGTCACCTACCTTCACCTACCCATTCAACCCTTACATATGGTCAAGGGGGCGCCCCATTCCACTAGGCATATTTTAATATTTTTTGTGTGTTTATCACACTTAATCCCAGCCTTTCATCCCCCATCCCTAGATCCAAGGGTGTACAATTGATTAGATACATAGCATATAAAAGGTTGTATTTTCCATTTGTTAGGATTAATGAAGAGAAAATTGTTGGAAAATCAAGAGTGTTCTTGAGCCCCTCCTCTCTCCCTCTGGTTTCTCTGCTCCAACCTCCAGTTCTAGAGTGATTCTACCTTCTATCCCCTCCCCTCTATCTCCGGTGATCATCTGTGCCGCCGTCGCCGCCGTTCGTGCCGCCTTCGAGCCGCCGCGGAGCCGTCTTCAAGTTTCTATCCTACTGGACAGAGGTGTCGTTCGTGAATTCTTGCTGCCAGCCACGAGCTCAGATGGATTTGAAATTTTGAGGGGGTGTTCTTTCTTTGAATCCCCACTGCCACCTAAATTTTCACATGCAAACTCCTCCATTAGTACTTTTCCATTTTCGTTCATTTGTCATTCCTAGATCTGTTTTGTCTCTGTCTACAGTGACAACAACTCTGAGTTTCTCACCTCCGACCACCTTTTTGATTTTTTCAAACCCTTCCAATTTCTCTGGGAATTTTATCCATAATTCCCTACATCAAAGAAATTTCTTAATTTTTGATCAGTCTTCCATCTATTTTTAAAAATTCATGTTCTTCCTCAGCTACAGTGTTGTCAGCCAGATTCCAGATCCGACCCACTGCTAGTGCAAAAATCATAGAAATTCGTAGCCTTTCCCAAATCCAGATCAAAAAATAGTCTTGATTTCCTAGCTTGATTTTAAACAACTTTTTGGAAGACCATAACTTCAGATTCGGACGTTCACATATCGGTCAAAGGCAGTTCTCAGACAAGTTCTCTGTAGATCAGAGAGCCCGGTCACTGTACAACAGCAACTCAACAATTCATTAAAGCCCAGATCCATGCAGATCCAGGCCAGATCTTCAAGCCTAGATTGAAGTATTTGAAATTAGCTTTCCAACGGCGTCCGTTTCGTGTCGATCCGACATCGGGGTTGATCGCAGCGTCCGTTCTCGCTGGGACGCGCGCTGAAAACCAGAAGTTGCAGATCCGTGGCCGGTTGTTCCGACCGGTGCCGATCGGAGCCGCCCGGCCTCCGGCCGGCGAACCAGCGCGCCTCCACTCTAGGGAGCGCTCATCCAGGCATCCACCACCACAGCGATGCCACCGGGTCCCACACGGCCCCTCCGGACAGCAAGTGGGCCCCACAGCCACAAGTTCGGGTGCTGCCGAAGAGACGCGAGAAGCCGCCCGTCAACCCGAATTCGGTCCTCCTGGGCCCAGTTGTGTAGCCCTTTACCTCCCTGCGTGGAGTGGGCGATATTTCATTGCTGTCATCATTGTGTAATATTTATCCCGGGAGTACGAGTTTCGGCTGGGTCCATCTTCCCCACGCCGAGCGTGTGGAGGTATCGCATTCGCTCCCTTACTTGGCATTTTACTTACTTTATATATATTTGTTTATGCCGCTGCTAGAGAGCATGTTTTAGGATCTAGCTCGCTATATTTTTCATATCACCGCTGCTGCAAGAGAGAGCGTGACCGTCCCGTGACCCGATCCGGGCACAAGTGAGAGCCGACCACCCTAGCTCACTGCCGGTTTCTCAACCGCGCACGTCCGACGCTTCCCTCATTAAGGGACGATCGCGAGCTTGTCGTGTCCGTGGTCTCGTCCCGCATCATCTGGTTTGACCCAGAAACGGCCCACGCACGCGCGGCCCATCGAGGTTTGGACACGCGAGGCCCAAGCAAGGAGTGGACATACATGTTCGGCCCAATAAGAAGATGATTGGCCCAACGAGGCATCGGATTCCACGATGCCAATGAGGCCGGTCCAAGCGCAGTTCTCACCGGAGGACACTCCAACGACCGTTGCCCCCCACGACGCCGGCCTTGACCCCGTAACGGGCGAGCACACGCCATGAGCGCCGTAAGACTCGCCCAGGGAATGGCCGATGCCGGGGCTATCACTCTTAAATGGGCAACTCTCGCCAACATAGCGGAGGAACGTTACTCTACTAAACGAACCCTTCCCTATCAAGGGATGAGGCCCTCGCTCCAGGACAACCCATATAAAAGGGACATCGATAGTAGAGAAGAACCCGATAGATTCTTCTATTAAAAACCCTACGCTACTATGCAAAAGGATACTTCTGCCCCAGAGCTTCCAACTGAGAAGAGAGCAACTCGACTAGCAACCATCGACGAGAGGGACGTCCGCTACATCCAGAGAGCTTCTTCTTCCTGTGCGGCCTTACCACCCAGCGAGCACTCTCCGAGAGCCCACTGGGAGTGGCGAGCACGTGTACAGAGGATCTACACACCTCCTGGATCGATGACTACGGCCCCTACTTCTCTCTCACCTCGCTCTTCTCTATTGCTCATTAATCCCTTGCTGACTTAAGCATCAGATGGTTGTCCCTTGGGGTAACACTCGGGACTCCTTCTGACGCCCTTCTGGTTTCTTGGTGTGTGCAGGCATCCACGGACGCGAGATGACTTCCCCAACAAATAAATAGTGAAGGTGGCACGTGGCCTAGGAACCATTTTCCTGCCGCTACACACCCCAAATTTGTATGCCTTCATCTGGCGCCATCTGTGGAAAACGTACAAAGAGCCAACATGGTACGAAAAATTTCCAGTACGAGAAATGCTGGAGATAAGGAAAAGGCATCGACGACTGTGGAGGAGGAACATGCGCCCTCGCGTTCTTCCACGGGCCCCCTCTCCAACAACCAAGCCAATGCCTTACCCCCACCGGCCGTGGGAGGACAACCCACCCCCGCGAACCCCGACGCCCTCCAAACCCTCAACGCCAAATTGGATATCCTCGTCGATTTGATGAAGACCCAGGCGGCCTGGGAGGAGAGGTCGCGACTTCCTCCGGTGAGTCCCCCCCGCACAGAAGCCTCTCAACAGATGGCTAGAGGCCGCTTCACCCTTCAAGGCGGGAGGCTCATTCGCAACGGGCCAAGTGGGCCCTCGCAAGCCCCGCCTCCGGAGCAAGAAGCCTCCTCCAACCCAAGAGGGAAAAAGTCTGTGTTACTTCAAAAACCCTCGGAAGCTGACGACCCCGCCAAGGAGCGGCAGGGCAACTGCCGGGGACATACTCGCAGTCCCTCGACTCCACGACAGCCAGAGTTGGCCCTCCGCCTGCGGGACTTCGAGTGGCGTTTTACCGAGCAGGAGCGCGCCCTTCACGCCCTACAAAAGAACTCCACTTCGGAGGACGAGGAGCAATCCCCATTCTCTGACCAAATCTTGAAGGCTGAAGTCTCCCCGAGAGTCTCACTACCGGACTTCAAATCTTACGACGGCCAGGGTGACCCGGCCGATCATTACGAAAGCTTCGACGCTCTAATGACTCTACACGAAGCATCTGACGTTGTCAACTGCCGAGCGTTAGTGTGATATCCTGGACCCTTCGGATCCTTCATCTCGGGTCCTGGATTTGCTTTCTTGGAGGATTCGTTTCCATTATGTCTGGAATTGTTTTTCGGACATCTTCCATGCTCGGATCTGTGCGATTCGGGTTGGTTTCGGAGGCCGCGGGACGTGTTCCGCGTGTTTTTCGCGGGTTTTCCGATTCCCGCGTGCATTTTTTGGGAAAACCTGCGGAACACTGTAGCGGGTGAATCGGGTCGTTCATCTACCCGCGAGCGGTACCGTTGCGATCAGCGCGTCGCGAGGATCGAGAAAATATATTTTTATAATTTTCCATATTTTTGGCATTTTCCAAATTTTCTATAAATACCCCTCCCTTTTTCCCTTCTTTCTTCCCTTTTCTTTTTCTCTTCTTCTTCCTCCCTTCTTCCAACCGTTGGAGCATGCCCCCCCTTGACCGCGGTTCCCTCTTCCCCGGACGACCGAGGCGCGGCCCCACTCCCTCCGACGACGGCGTGGCGGTGGCGGCGGCGATGAGGTGGATGCGGTGGTGCTCTTCTCGCGGCAAGAGGCGGGGAGATCGATGTTCTAAAAGCTTCTTCTTCACGTTCGGCGGCGTTTCGACGGAGCTCGTCCTCCATTGAGGTAGGGAGACGAACCCCCATGCCCCGGGATTTGTAAGCCGAGGAGAGGCCGAGAGGGGTGTTTTTGAGCCGGGTGGGGTGAAAACCATGTTTTAGGGCTTGAGCGTCGATCCGCCGTTTCGCGAGGTTTCGGACCGATCTGGGGCTTTAGATGCATGCTAGGAGGGTTAGGGGAGCTTCCCCCTTGCTTTCCCCATCATCCGTGGATGATCGGGGCGTGGAACAGGTTTTTACAAACGTTCCCGCCGTCCCGTTCTTAGGTGAGTGTAGCGGTCCTTCCAGAGACTGCCACACTCACTGGCGGCCCAAGGTAGGAGCGCCAGAGACCCTAGCGGCCTAAGCTGGGTGCGCCACTTGTTACTGTTTTATCGGCAGGTCCCGAAGTCGTCTAGCGGCTGCACGATAAACCGCCAGATGATGTGGCGGCCTAGGGTTAGACCGCCAGAGACTCGAGTTGACCGTTGATTTTCGTCCGTTGGATTTTGACCGTTGGGAGTCATGTGCCTCTGGCGGCCGTGGGTGCGGGCGCTAGAGGGCTTCTAGCGCACCAGGGTTGGTTCGCTAGAGGCCTGTGGTGGCCTAAGGTAGGAGCGCCAGAGCCAGCATGACTTCATTTTCTGGCGGCCTAATGTTGGACCGCTAGAGTCCTTTGGTGGACCAGGGCTGGACCGCCAGAGCCTGTGGCGGCCCAAGGTTGGACCGCCAGACCCTGGACTGCACCGAGTGGGTTGCAGTCCCCTTTTCGTTCGATCTATGATTTCCGTGAGTTGAGTCTTTCCTCCGGTGACACGTCCACTAGTCGTAGCCTTCTTACGGCACGCGGTGCTGACCCACCCGGGAGTGGTGGAGCGGCTGACCCGAGAGAGACGGTGAGTAGGCTGGTTACCGTAGGGCCCCCACGTATAGCCGAGTCCGGGCTTAGGGGGAATTACCAGCTAGAGGATATGCCTAGGGCGTATGGTCTGAGTGTGCACACATGGCTAAGGGCTTCGGACCCGCGCTGACGAGCGCGACCTCAGCTAGTCCTTGTTTTGTGGTACTCCGGTTACTGAGTGTGTCTGAGTCTCGCGCCCGGGGTGTGGTAGCTAGACACTCGTGGCGCGGTGTAAGATGTCAGGGGATGCATCTGGTCGTTCTTCTAGTGTGTGGTGATCCTGTATACTGGTAGGTACGGACCCGAGTTTGTCGGATCGAGGTTCAGTTGTACGGTACGGTTAGTTAGATAGCTTTTCTATTTATTTATTCCAGCTTGTTGGTTCTACTGTACTCCGGTTTGGTAGTGTTACCTTCCGCGATTTTCGCGTCTTGTTGTTGTTTTCCTCGTTGTGCGGTGGGGGTCTGAGGGATCCCTACCGGGCCAATGAAATGAGGCTCACCCCTACTTTTCAAGTGAGCCGGGGTCGTCGAGAGGTGCAATCGAGTTTCAGCGTGGTTCTTCTAGCCAGGGTTAGTCGCCAGTCTGCCAGAGCCGGGGGATGCCCCCGTGTAGTTGTACTCTTCCTTTCTGTTGACTGTACTTTTATTTGGACATGAGACTCTGTGGACCTCGTAGTAGTTTATTTATTTATATTATGTTGTGCATTTTATTTTAGATTAGTGTGCTATTTCTACAGTTGTTCCAGCTTCTCTTGTACTCCCACACCATCCCTTTTTACCCTTCTGAGTCTCCGGGCTCGTGGGTGTAAGGTTTCGCGCAGCACCTACGGGCAACGTAGCGGATAACAAAAATTTCATTTGCCCGATCCCAGTGCTATGGAATCCTAGATCTGTGTTCTAATCGGTGTTTTAATCACCCCAACCCCCTAATTACGGGTTGAGTGTTTATACATTGCACGGAACGACGCTGTCCGCTATGCCCGATGCAGAATACCGAGCCGCACAGCTGCACGACCTCTAGAGTAGATCCACACGGACCCTTGCACAGCGACGGTACCCCCCGGCACGGACCTTCCCCGACCCTTTCACCTTCTGGAGAGAGAGAGCAAGAGGAAGGAAGGGGGGAAGAGCTAATCCTCTCCCTTAAGCCTAAATGCTTGATTAGCCTCAGGGAAGAATCGAATGAGCTCACGTAGGATGTCATATATATATAATTTTGGTCATTTCTGAAAGGGCTCCAAAAGATCGAAATTATATATATATATCCTATCTACTAATATACATATGTATCAAGCTCCATTTACACTCCTTTCCAAAAGGAACTAAATGGAAATAATACATACCTTTGTATAATAATAATCCGTCACCCAAGAATCCATTGTGTGTGATCCTCTAGGCCCATAGTCACTCTAGTTTAAGGCCCATTAACTTCTAATTCTCAATTAGAAGTAAATTAAACGTATTATTCCCTTCTACTAGAGCCGAATAATAGTTTAATTCATTCTGAACCTTCGATCACGTTGGGTCAAGCAAATTCGCGTGATCCTAGAGGACGCCGGGTTTAAATCAGCCTATCTGGTACCTGTAAGTCCACAGTTACCGCATCGATATAATCCCTCGCTCCTTCTTTGAGTCTGGTACGATCGAGGGTATGGTTTCTGTCAAACCCCATGATCGTGCCATTTGACTATGACCTCCCTAAAGTGTATGACGTCCATTCTAAACGAACTCACATGACCCTGACCAGGGATTTAATGGAGCGTCAATGACAAGACCCATTAACTGTCTGATATATACCCGACAGTGAGCGATCCCCTCTTGACCATTGATGATCTTCACACATATCCTGGAGTGGCTAATGACTCGGCAACTCATGACTTATGGTTAAAGTCACTTAGCCAAGTAATTAAACCATTCCAGTCCTCGTATAAGATCCGATCAATGTCTCACGTCAAAGGACCAACGATGCTACTGAGACAGTTGGATCTTCAGTTGACATTAGGTATAATCAACCATCTGAATATCCAATAGCGGATCAATTCAGTGTACATCTTCCAAGGACATACACCTACACATATGTGTTGGTGCCCCGCATCAATGACCATGAGACTGGTCACTGACACATCATGTGTACTGGTTTAATATGTAATCAAAGTCCCCGAGTGATTACCCTCCAACCAGGAACAGTTTAAGGTATGTGTACATGTAAAGTCAGTCTCATGTTCGAGATCCCATCTCGAGCTGACTTTACAACCACATATCCTAGGGACAACGTAAAGTGACACACAATCGCATATTTATGCTCAAATACCACTTTATTAATAATGAACAAGATCGTACAACTATTGGGCCTACCCGACCTGAAATTGGCCTGTAGCACACCAACACTAACAGTGGGTTGGCGGGTCGAGATTCGAGACGCGCCAGTTTCTTTCCAGTACTCGGATCCCGGGTCGTCACAGTTGGTATCAGAGCGTGAAGTCCTGCGATCAATGACACCCAAGAGGGGGGTGAATTGGGTGTTTACCAATTTTACGAAAACTTTTGGCCTTTTAGAAATATGTGATATAATGCTAGTTAAGAGATTCAAAACTATATGATCACAAATCGGATTTATCAAACTTAATTAGATGATGATGTAGATTATGTAATAAACACATGGATAAATCCGAACAACCAGTTTACACTAATCACTCACATAGAATGGAGGAAGATGAAATGGATCAAACCACATAAATCAAACCATAGTGCACAACGATGTTAAGGTGGTTCGGATGCAACGACGGCAATCCTACGTCCACCCCTCACCAAACCCGGTGAGGCTACACTCGGGGATAAATCCCCAAACGGAGATGAAGCTCCAACCACACACGCAGGACGACGCCTGCCCACACACACACGGAGACGCACCCCAACACACACACACACATACACATGGAGACGAGGTCTCCAACACGATCCAACAAGCGGATCAATCAATACACACACACGCTGCGACAGATGCAGCACTCCACACACTAAAAAGATCAGATCTAAATAGATCCACACATATACACGTAGATCTAGGAGGACCTACGCACACACGAATGGAACACCATGACAACCATACGCAAACACGGATCTAACAACGATCCACATACACACAAGTTCACAGTTTATACAAAACACAAATATGAACTTGAAACATAATAAAGCACAGTTTAGAAATCCCCTAATTTAGCTTCCTTTTTAACGTATGCTGTTGATCCTGAATGTTGCCTGCCCTCTTGGTTGAATGACCTCCAATGGATTGTGAAAACCTTGCTCTTTTCACCCTTGTACAACCTTCATCTAAGATTCGTGCTTGCTTACTTCTTCTTCTTTCTTCCTTGGGTAATCTTCCTTTGAATCCTTGCTTCCTTGCTTGCTTCTTTTCCTTGGAGGATGTTGTCTTCAGATCTACCTTCAATGGGTTGAGAATGGATGAAGAACACTTGCTGCACGGAGTACTGTTCACGGCTACAGTACCCCTTCTTCCTTGGACCTCCTCTAACCTCTCTTGATCTCCCTTGGATCTCTCTTGAATCCCCTTAGATGGCTAGGGTTTATGACTCCAAAGGAGAGTTTTATAACCCCTTGAATGGTCCTAGACAAGCCTTAGACCAGATCCATGAAATCCTCCTTGATTGGGGGCAGCAAATGGGTGAAGATACCTCTCCACGGAATGGAAAAATCAAGTCAACAAAAGTGGCTTCGGGGCTGGCGGTCGACCGGAACTGGCTGGCGGTCGACCGGAAATCTGCAGGAAATAGAACCGATGCATTCTGTTATTTTCGGTCGACTGGGATCTGCCTTGTGGTCGACCACGTTACAGTGTCGACCTAGCTACAGTGTCGACCTAGTTATAGTGTCGGCCTAGCTACAATGAAATTCCTGACTTTAAGATTTCACCCCCAAACTCCATTGCAACCCTTTCAAACTCTGTGGCATCAAACTCCTTTGATCTTGGAGGGATTATACAAAGAATTCAACCTACAAAACCATGATAAAAATGATTAGAACTTTAGCTTAATAATCAACATGATAAATGTATGAAATGCATACATGAAAGCCCATGTTCAAGATGCATACAAACACTTGAACCATAAAAGTTTTAAGCTAAAGGTCAAGAACTATTTCTATGTAAGTGAGCAAAGTATGAGAGCAATTTAGCCAGGCACATATACAAGTGAACACTTTGAAAATATGATTGACTAAAGATCAAGATCAATAGATATGCATTTGTCTAATATGAATGCATCATGTAACCAAGCTCCATGAAAAGTATGCATAGGAAGCATTCAATGCACATGTTCAACTCAATCATATTCAACCAATCGATATGAACAATCAACCATTTAGTTTAGTTATCATCATTCACATAATCACACATGAAGTGTAGTTAGCATCAAAACCATAGCAATACACACTAAGTTTAGTTATCATCAAAATCATAGCTCAACAATCTCTCCCTTTTTGATGATGACAAATTTAGTGATGAATGAGGATAAACTTAGTGATGATGACAAACTAAATGATGATACAACATGTTCTTCTCCCCCTTACACATGGCAATCATGAATCTTTTTCTCCTGACAAGGGCAATCAAGAATCATCACAAAGGCAAGCATAAATCATCTTTTTTCTTCCCCTTTGACATTATCAAAAAGTGAGATAAGACAAACCTGTCTCCCTTAACAACATAACTTGCTCCCCCTTTGACATTATCAACAGGCAGGGTAATTCCAAACATTCTCCCACATGAACACTATCAAGATGAAGGGAGGAAACCACAGAGGTTCAAATAGCAGCATGATGAATGAGCAAGGAACAAAGACCCACAATGGAAATTCTGATGAAGCACCAAATCATGATAAAGGAGAAAATGATAAACAAGTGGGTTCATGCAATGTCTATGAGGCACCAAATCATGTTTTGTTGATTTTCATGTTGCAGATTTTTATTTGTTTTGGAGATACCAATGGTTGGCATGATAGGATACCAATTGTTGATTATTTGGATGTGCTAGGATGAGTAGAGTTGATTTCACGCTTCTCCCCTTGGTCAAACAAAATCCAAACCTTATTTAACAAGTGTGCAGCATGTGAAGTCCATTCAATTTTTGAGTTTTCATTATTTTCATATTTTTAATTTTTGATTTGTGATTTGAAATGCATGAGATGCAACATATGCATGTAATGACATGTGAGATGTATAAACAAACAGATAAATACGTATATATACATGCAACACAGCTCCCCCGTACTTATTTAAGAGGGAATGGGTATAAGAAGGGTGTATGAGGGTCATAGCAACTGAAATGTTCACTTATAACACATGGGAGATTGTGCAATCATATAGGAGATTCATGCAATTGCTAATACAGTTAATCAATTTTTAGAATACATAATGAATCAAATTTCCAAAGTATAAGTGAGTAACAAGAAAAATGATAGTTGCAATATGGATATTCAGATTTTCAGATTAACACAGGGAGACATCTTACAGACTGTACTTCAATTTTGAGAACAACGTATTGGAGGCTACGCTCTACCACAAAGAGTTTTCACCATCATTTTTAAACTCAACCATTCTCACAAATAGTCAGAATTCTTCAAGAGTGATCAGGTTCAAACAATTCCTTTTTACGCGAGTAGACACATGGAGCTCATGCCAGAATCCCCGGTTACTCAGAATACAGAACCATTTCACCTCATTATGAACAGAGATACTAGTCAACACTTTTCAGATATGAACCACATCACGTCTCAGATGACATGTGCCCAGTTTACTCAGTGAGACCGAGCATTGCTCTATCTTTCATTTTCATTTCATATTTTTCAACAAAGATAGGTAGGCAGCTTTTTCCTCAACTGTCTCTTCAACATACATGCAGCAAGTTTAACATCTCGAGAGTGTTGAAAAGAAATTCATATATCCTTATCTTTAACACTCATTTTCACATTTTGTGCATGAAGTGTGCAAATTTGATTCAGCATGTATACCGAAAATATCATTAACTCATAACAGGACAGCTCCCCCTAAATAGATGCACTTATGAAATAAGAACTCCCCCAGAGTGTACGACATGAAACACTCCAATAATGACTCAAATGTAGCATTATTTATCAAGAAGACATAAGGCCATAGAAATAACAAGGATGGGGGTGGATAACATATAATTAGCAAGCAAGCATGCAGAGGGAATGTATGCAACATGCAATGCAAATATGCAACTGATACCAAACAAATGGATACCAATTAAATGCAGCTAATGCATGAGTACTGATGCGATGCAACCTTTGATCATATAGTAGTGGAATGGAAATTCAATATGCCAAGATAAAATGCAATGAAGTGCAAAGCTTCTGATATCAAATGAATGAGCTAACTGTAGTTAATGCATGAATTCTAATGCAATGCAAAATTAACATGGGTGCAAAGTGTGAGTTTTTAGTTTTTCATTTGAGTGAACTAAATGCACCTAATGCATTGGATTCCGATGCTTGCAACATGTAACTGTATGAGAATGGAAGACATGATGTAAAAGTAAGATGAGAGCTTTGATTTTCAAGCCAGTGTGACAAAATTCTCATTGAAATCATCCACATTCTATTCATGAATCATCAAATATTTTTCATGACATGACCTTTATGAATAATGGTGCATAAATGATTAAAAATAAGCAATGCAACCCAATTTTTAGAATTGTTCAAAATCAGATTTTTAAAGGTCAAATGTATGAATCATTTAATCACAAACATATTTTCAATTTACATAACTCAGCTCAAGGATTCATTCACAAATCAACCAATCACAATTTTCAAGATCTAGTACGAGGCGGAGATTTTAGTCCGAAGACCTAGCTCAACGCATAGGGAATGCTTCCAAGTGGACATGATCCACTCTTCCACAGAAGCTATTTGATATACCAGTTATGCAATTCAATTCAAGTGTGATCATTGTTGACACCTGAAATATAACAGACAATAGAAACGAGACATAATGAAAGATTGAGTGAAAGATGAAGATCCCGGAAGTCCCTACAAGACCAGGATTACGGAAGATTTATCACTGAAGCTACCACCCGGCTGAAGCCCTCCCCGGCCAAGCTGATGTCCGGTATTGTCGTCGCTCAGACGGCAGTACTGATGAAGAACTGCAGTCCAATGACTGATGAAAATCCCCAAAAATATTCTGATGAAGCTATGCTAACTCACCAATTGATGGGCCTTCGCCTAGCCTGACGGACTCGAGGGACCGACAAATGAAGGGACAGATTAAGCGGCCTTAACAGCTCAAGCTTACCGATGAGGAAGCATAAAAGACTAAAAGATCTAAACGGGCCCAACCGTGTGGCGCCGAGAGCCCAACAATACCCATATGAGGAAGGGGCGCCGGGAAGCCTACTGCCTCCGAATAAGGCACGTCGGGAGCTCATCAACCGGGCGCCGAGATGATCATGCCGATAGGGAGGGGGTGCTATGCCTATAAAACCCCCTTTCTCTCGAGACGAAAAAAAACGGGGAGGAGACGGAGGAGAAAAAAGAAAACCTCATCCAGAAAATAGATAGAAAAGAGAGAAGAGACCCTACTGAAAAGAAAGAAGAAGAGAAGAAGAAGAAGAAGCTCCAGGTGAGCTGCTCGGGGGAGGGAGAGGAGTCAATGCTCCACCCCCCCCCCCCCATGTTTGCTTTTATTTTGATTTCCTCTGTATGTAATGGTATATGCCTTCATGCTTTAGCTATTCAGATGAGGTCGAGAGTTCTTTTCTTCCCTGCCTCTGTTCCTCCCCTTACCCGTTTCTCGGCTTTAGCCTTGCAGTCGATGTAAGTGGTGATAATGAGATGAAATGAAATTTAGTGGTGCCGTGCTTGATATTAGGCAATCAAAGTTTTGCCCTCTGTCTTTCTATGAATGTATCTTTCGTCTGAACGTCCAATATTCTAGACGTTTCAGTTTTCAGAGTCATCCCCGTGAGTCTGTGCTTCAAAGAGGAAGGAAGGCAGGGCCCCAATCCTTATCTAATGGGTTATTAGGTCCTGTTTCCCTCTCCCCTCCTGTCTCGATGGCAGATTCTTCGCAGGCATCTGAGTTTCTTGCGAGGCCCCCAAGCCGTTTAGGAATCGGAGACATCAATCTCTTGATTTCCTGAATTGCTGGCTACAGAAGATGTGTCCCGTCTATAGACGAATGCGATCCAGGAGGTTCTGATAAGTGATGACCTTGACCCTTCGGTCCCTCAGCAAAACTTTAATGCCATGGCATCGAAGTCCACAGTGCCAGACTGATTTGATCCCCAGATACGGTCCCAATCAGATCTGAACTCCAAAACAGGGCTGTCGGAGCTTCTCGGCAGCAACAACCCTCGGCGCAATGGTGAGCACGCCGGGAACCAGCGCGCCGAGAACCCCCTTGCCTGTTCATCTTCCTATGCCGAGAGCTCCTCTTTGGCTAATCAATCCGCACCGAGATCCTCCTTTCAGGCCAATACACTCATACCAGGAGCCTGTCTCTTCATCTGCCTTTCAACCCTTGTCCAACCTGTTATATTGGCTGAAGGGGATATTCATGGTCGCCATATGTACCTCAGGGATGAGATTAACGGGAGGAAACCCCCCCTACATCATCTTAGATCAAATCCATTCATAACCCTATAACCTAAGGGGCCATACCACTGTATAAGCCCCGACGGTTCTTGAGGGGATAGCAAGCATTGCCATGGGCACCTGCATCATCAGGGAGCCCAAGCCTTCTTTTCGGTTATCATCCCGTACCCGTGGATGACGGCCTATTTCTTTTGGCATGACCCGAAAGAAGGGGAAACGCTGCCGAAATTCTATCCGATAGGGTGAACCCCGGAAGGCCAAGGGAGTGTGATCGATACGCACCCCGCTTGACTCTATCCATCGGGAAAATGAATATCATAGACCCTCCAACCGAGCAGGGAGTTCAAAGGGGAAGATCCCCCGCTGTTTATCTGGATCCCATCCCGTCGCTACGTGGATGGCTTCCTATCCCTATTTGGCATGTCTATAAGCCCGGGGGATATGCCGCCCAATTCAATTCATCCAAGCTCGACACGTTAATCGTCCGCCGGCTCCCCTTTATATGCATGCCTGTTTATGATGGGACAGAGCCAACAAAGCCCCAATCTTCACTGTGGATTTCTGGGCCTTGTTTCCCCCCTCTCTCCCTAGATGTCATCGATGATTTAAACGTCGCGAAGTCCATGATTTTCTTCTCAAATTTCTCAAGCCACTAGGGCCATTGCAGGGATCAGAGTTTGTCATCTCTCGATCTCCTGGATGGTCGGCAATACTGATGGCGTGAAGCCTGTTCCTGAGAGCTCGAAGGCCCGGTGACTCTGATCCCTCGAACCCCTTTCATCTGTGACCCTCTGCTTGCCTCCTGAATCCATTCCCCAGGCCATGTCTGAATCCCATGAAAAACCCCCAAAACAGGGTATCGTAAAACCCCATGAGCCCTCACGGCGCTCAAGCCCAGCACCTTCTCGGCGTGAATAGTTCCCGGCGCGGCGCGCGCCGGGAACTCTCGCGCCAAGATCCTCTTCTTACTCTCTTTGGCCTAGGCCGATAACCCCCTTCATGGCGCGTCGGGAGCTCCCTTCAGCCCACTCCGAGAAGCCGGGCCATACTCCTGATCCTTGCGCCGAGAACCTCTTTCTTCTTGGCCTAAACCTTGATCCCCATGTTGTACCCATCCAAGGGATATACGGAGAACACTTGGCATCCCTCAGGAAATAAATCAATGGGGAGGACCTCCCCTACATTGTTCTGTTCGATCCAGATTTCTTTATAACCTGATGGACCTAAAGGGCTATGTCACTACATGTGCTCAGACTAGTTCCGAAGGAACATCAATCGATGCTATGGATGTGGGCGATGGTCCCGGGCCTGGTGCCCCCCCTTCTTTTTCGGCTTTCATCCCGGCATCCCGTGGATGATGGCTTATCTCCTCTTGGCATAATCCAAGATAAAGGGGATATGCTGCCAAAATTCATTCGTATCACCTTGAGTGATCACGGTATTCTCCCCTAACCCCGCTGGCCCACGGAGTTCTGCCCTTGCATGTTCTCCGATGGTCTTCCGAAGGGGGATATCAATAAGACATCACGCCTGCACAAGGTGTGCCATGTCGCACCGGTCCTTATCCAGATTCCGGGTTAGATATACCCGATCTTTTATGGACCCCACCCTGCCGCTGCATGGGTGGTTTCCTATCCCCATCTGGCATAGTCCAAGGTAATGGGGACATGCCGCTGGATTTGCTCCGCATTTGATGTATCCTTGCTTCATTCAGGCCATTTAACGCCCTGCTGATGAACCAACCGTCTCTCTCGCTTGAGTCTTATTTTTGCCGCTACCTTCCTCCTATTTTTGGCGTTTAATCAAGGGTTGTCCTTCTTAGGAAGGGCGTAATTAACGTCATAGCCTTTATGGTATGACGGACTTCGGGTCCCGACTCGAACTTCACAATCGACTGATTAAAAGTCAGATCGAGCACATAATAAAATTGTCACCCCGGTGACTGGCACGCCAATAAATCAATAAATAATCCACACACATATGTATATATATATATCAAAAAAGAAGAGAACGAGAAAGCGTGTTCCACAAGTCTGGCACGCCCGGTGGGACAGAGTCTCCCTTCATCTCTACGCCAAAAATAGGAGGCCCAGCGGGCCCCCCTCAAATTTCTGATTCTGTGCGCTTTCCTTATTTCCAGGAAGCTACAATGACTACTGGACTCATGTCCGTGTGCTTCGACCAACAACCGATCGATGTGCATGTCCGAGAGGGTTACCTGGCGGTACCGCTGTCATTCAGGTCAATGCCCCCTGCTGTCGGGCTGCCCAACTGCCTGGGCCTCGTCTTCACCGACCTTCTGCAGGTCGACAACAACGAGCAAGGCACTGCTGCAAGTGCCCCGATGAAGACTGCTGATAACAAGGGTAGCTTACCAGAGAGGACGACCTCAACAGCCGTCACCTGCTATGTTCATCATGTTCAAAGGAGGGACACTGTCCCCGCTGCTGCCCAAATGAAGAAAAGAACTAACCGGAGGAGCCGGTATGCTGCTGCCGACCGTCGTCTCTCAAATTCTGGGAGGACGATGATGATGGGTGACGTTAGGGTGAACCTCAACGGTCGCCCGAGAGAAGTCCGGCCGGACAGGATTGTCCGACCGTCCAGATCGACAACAAGTTCCAAGTTCTGGCCACCAGGAGGGCCAACGGGGAAACTGGTGAGAGGAAGCCGCTGGCACCCAAGCCAGCATGATATAAATAGGTCTGGCGACCAAAGAAGATTCAGAGCTGGGCCCCAACTCGAGATGAGGGGAAAGCTACCGAGGATGCTGTTGCCCGCTTCAGGGCAGAAAGCAGAAGAAGAGAAGGAAAAGACATAAGAAATGATGCTGCTGTTCACCCCAGGGCTTGGGGTAAGAAAGATGAGAAAGAAAATGAAGAAAGAAATCTGACCACTGTTCGCCCCAGGATGAGGGGCAGAAAATATGAGCGGAAGCAAGACCTCTCGGTCCCCCATCCCAGGGCTGGGGGCAGAAGATGGCAAAGGAGGAACTATGATGCTGCTGCCAACTACTGCCAGGATGGCGACAGAAGATTTGAGAAAGAAGAAAGAATGAGAATAAGCGAACCAGTCGCTGCTGCCATTCCAAGAAGACCAAGAGCCTGTGCCAGACAGGCTGATATATTTAGATATTCCAAAGCCGAGCATCTGAATGCTCAGGTGGCAAGACTGGATCATCAGCAAAGAGGCCAGGAAAGACTGATGCCCCAACCAGAGCCACAAAGGCACAATCAAGAAGAGATGAAGCAAGTGGCTCAAGACTACTTCCACTACCTGGGGAATTCTGCCCTCGGTCAGCAAAGATTATCCCGTGCCCTGGGCACCGTGGATGAAGAAGAGGAAGAAACCCTTCAAGAAGTGATGCTCGAAGTCTCCTCCTCCGATTCCAATGATTATGGGGAAGGCCGCAGGGCCCGATATGGGAAAGAAGACCTGTGTGGGGAAGAACCTGAAGAAAGAATATCAGTCTTTGACCGACTCAAATATCCCGACCAGGCAAAAAGAAAAGTCTACAGGCAGAAGGGAAATATGCATATCTTCACCTGTAACATGGTTGGACTTGTCGGGAGGCAAGACATGCTACCAACTCAACCGGACGAGCTACTCAGGCTGGCAACCAGACCCGGGCCTGTCACAAGATGAGGCCAGGCGACAAAAGATAAAATGAAGACTAATGGTGAAGCCTGCAAAATCACCACTATGACGGTTAATGTGGTGACAGCGGAAGAGGGAGATAATCCCTTCATTGATGATGCTGAAGGGACTTCAAAAGATATACAGATCCCGTCCACCCTGGATCCCATGATCCAGATGATGTTCAGAAGATACCAGCAGGAGATCAATGCTCTCAGAAGACAGCTCAATGAGAGACATGAAGCTACACCGGTCTCCAAGCAAGCCGAGCCTGTCGGGCATACTTCCAGCTCAACAGAGACGGCTATCCCAGCTAATCCTCTCCTGGCTGATAAGGGCAAAGCGCCGAGCCAACCTGTTCCACAGTAAACAGTAGCTCAGCCCTCTGCGTCTCAGACACAACCTACCGCGCCCACCTTGCGCGCCACTGTGATGACAACTCCTCATAGTCAGCAACAAGCTCACTTCTTCCCAGAAGACATAGATCCAGCCGTAGCCCACAAGCTGATGATTGAAAGAATTGTGGAGATGAAGCTGTCTGAGAAGACTGGCGATGATGTTAGTACCTATGATGTGTACAAGGTGCCATATCCTCCCCAATATGCTGCTAAGAGACTACCTCCAGGCGTTAGTAAGCCGCCTAAGTTCGAAAAATTTAATGGCCAGGGCTCCCCCAGAGAGCACATAGCTTACTACACCACAATCATGGGTGACCTGGCAGTCGACGAAGCTTATCTGCTTAAGTTCTTTGGCTCATCCCTTACTGGGTTAGCCTTTGAATGGTATTCAAGCCTGCCAGCTGGATCGGTGGTTGATTGGCCTGATATGCAGAGAAAATTCCGCGACAAATTTCATGTCACTGAAAGAGAAATCACAATAGCAGAGCTATATGCGACCAGGCAGAAGCAAGATGAAACTGCATTGGACTACATCAAAAGATGGAGGAACTTAGCCATGAGATGCAGAAGACCCCCCCATCAAGAAGATGCAGTGCAGATATGTAAACAGAGCCTCAGGAGAGAGGTGCTAGAAAAGATGATCGGTGCATATGTGAGAACATTTGACCGATTAAATAATATAGTGGCAGAGGTTGAGACGTTCTTGTCCAAACGTCCAACCGCCAATGTTCCCAATGTGCTGAAAGGTAAATCTAATGATCGACGACCATCACATTCTGAGGCCAACACCGTCGATTTCAGAACCTTCGAGCAGCAGAAAGGGAAGAAGGGGGCAGATGAAGCTCCCCCGCCTGAGGGTGCAGTAGAAAGAAAAGACAAGGTCTCTCTAAGAGACAAGATGAAGAAGGCTTACTCTTTTCCCAAGGAGAAGACGGCAGCACTATTTAACTGGGCATATAAGTTCAACAAGGTAACATTGCCTGAACCGAAGAGACCCGAGGATGCGGCAAAGAAAGATGATCCGCTGTTCTATCCATTTCACCGTGCGCTGGGGCACGCAATTGAGGATTGTTATGTCTTCAAAGATATCATGGAAGGAATGGTTAAAAAGGGTGAGCTGTAGCTGGGAGATTATCAGGTAAAGCCGCCTCATCCACATGAGCCTCCGCCCTGGAGAATGGCCGCCAATATGATCTCAGTTTACCAGTAGCTGCCTAAGGAAGCCGTTGAGGAATGTACCAGGCATACCTATGAAGCTTGTTTCCTCACCCCACTGAAGGATCAGGAGGGATGGCAGACGAAACCCATAAAGAATAGAAGGAAACTCCCGCAGCCAGTACCAGCGGGGTGATTATTCGAGGTGTCACACCAAGGCCTGAACTGCCTCCAGCAAAGCCAGTATGGCGCACAGCTGAGACCGGGCCAGTCATCCGGATCCCTACTCACAACCGGAGGAGACAAACTCCCCTACCCGCACATAAAGAAGTAAGTCCTGCAGCCAGGCGTCTACAGCAGTATATCAATGAGCTCGATGAATATGAGCAGAAAAAGCCCAAACACCTGCTGGTAAAAGACTGTATACTCTGGGAGCAGCTCGAAGAATTGAAAATTGAAGAGCAGCCAGAGGCAGAACAAAGAAAAGATGAGACTGAGCCCTTCTGGGGGCAGGAGCTGGCAAAGCCAAATTCCCAGAAGAAGAAGAGACGGCCCAAGTCCAAAAAGGGAAAGAAAGTCATGACAGTACAATGTAACACCCTGTCAGTGCTCTTTTCCTTGCCCGGGGAGGATGATGAGGCTGAAGCATCAAATGCCCCGCTAGAAGCCAACCATGCTGAGGCCTCTACCTCAGCCCATGCAACACGTTCTGGGAAAAGATGGGGGCGCCCACCACCAGCTAATCATAATATTATATTCAGAGGGGAGCAACCCTACCAGATCCCAGAACCAGAGGTACGAGGTGTCCAGGTTCCTCCCCCTGCGAGCTTGTACCAAGAGAAAGAAGAAGCTCCTTCATTCCTGGAATTCTTGTCCAGTTTGGAGAATGAGCAATTGGCTCACACTGCTCCAGCTAAAAGCAATAAATGCCAGCAGACTGCGGTTAGGAAGCAGAAGCAGCATGAAGAAAATGAAGGAAGTGACCCTCTAGCAAAGCCAGGAGCTGTTGCTACAGAAGAAGCCTCCCGGGAAACAGGGGAAGAGAATGAAACTGGGACTGGGCAGCAAAGGCCACAGGCACCACATGAACCTCCAAGACCCCGATGGGCAGAAGAAATGAGACTGTCTAATGTCCGGGTAGGCAGTCGAATCATGAAGATGTTGAAGAAGCTCCCTACCAGGTTCTCCATCTGGGAAATCCTCTCTCTGAGTGAAGAAGCCCGCCAAGCAATTGTGGATGCCTTGCAGTCGCCGGCACAATATGAAGCACTCTTAACAGAAGTGAATTCTGGGCCATCGATCACATTCACAGAAGATGATATGCTAATCCTGAATTCCGGTCATAATAGGCCGCTGTATATGAAGGGTTCCCTGAACTGTCAGCCGCTGAGCAGGATACTGATAGATCCCGGGGCTGCTGTGAACATCCTCCCATACCGCATCTATCAGAAATATTACTTTGATCTGCAGCTTACCAAGGTCAGAGATATGAAAATTGCAGGGTTCAACCAGAAGTGTGAAACACCTCTTGGGGTGGCCGATTTCAACCTCACATTGGGCGACCTCACTACCGTGGTACGATTTTATGTGATCGATTCCAACACCACGTATAAGGCCCTACTGGGGAGACCGTGGCTGCATGAATATCAGATAGTGCCATCCACGCTACATCAGTGCATCAAATACTGCCATGAAGGAAAAGAAGAAAGGGTGTTTGCAGATCTGCATCCCTTCGAAGTATTCGAGTGTCATATGCTCGATGCATCCTACTACACCGAGGTGTCACAGAAGGGTGAAAAGAAAGAGGCTGTGGCCAGCCAGAAGAAGCCAGCGACGAAGGCAAAAAATTGGTCTCCACCGCCACCCAGGGGCTATATTAAAAAGCATGAAGTATCCCACATCTCTTACGCTGGTGACTTTGCTCGGATCACCCCTCCTAGCATCCGTCCATAGGACACCGATGAAGAAATGAAAGATAGGTACATACAGGTGAAGGTTCCACAGGGTTTGTTTAAACCCATCGTCAGCCTTGAGTACCAGATGGTGCTACCACTGAGGACTATGGAAGTCCCTCGCTTCTGCGAGCCTCCCATTATATTCTACACCGGGGAGTCAGTCGAGGAAGATGATCAAGACTGCATGGTCCCTGAAGAAGCTGTGAATCGAATGGTGCCGATTACAGGCTTGGATTGTACTACCGAGCAGGTTTCGCAGATGTTCTCTAAGATGAAAATGCCATCACTACAGTCTGTCGCCCAGAAGAAAGCATTCAAGGAGTTATGGGATCCGCCTCGAGATAATAAAGAATTGAGGAAGATCACACAGCACCCGGGACTGGGCTATACTTTACAAGAATACTATGAGGCCGAGGTGGATGTCATCTCTACCTTCTACCAGCATGAAGATTCCCCTGGGGTGGGCTACGACCCGTACCCTTCGGAAGATGAAGAAATCATTTATCAGTCCATGACAGACAATGAAGCCCCAGACAATCAACCAGGGACGGGAACGTCTGATGAAACAAAGAAAGATTGGTGCTGGGAAGACCTACCTTCCAAAGAAGATCTGTTCCATGCTGAAGCAAAGTTTGACACGGGAACCCCGGATGAAGACCAAGCAGCCAAAGAGCTGAGGGAATGCTTGGAGTTTGAGCGCATCCTGGAAGAAGTCCGGGCTCTACAGAATGATGATCTCTCAAGGGAGTCTGCATCAGAAGAGCCTCTAAGGGCGGAAGACTCCGTCTTTGAGTTTCCTGCTGATCCAGTTACGTCCTCGGGGCACACTGAACAGAATACAACAATTTTGGCCATATATGATGAGCCAGCACCCGCTGATGACCAATATGATGAAACAAAAAATCATGAAACTGAAGAAGATTATATCCCGGGAGGCTTCATTGACTTGCAAGAAGCCCCGCCCGAGGTCGAAGACGGAGGTCAGGCCACCGTCGATGAGCTTGTGGAAATAAATCTGGGAACCGCAGATGAGCCAAGGCTGACATTCCTCAGTACACTGCTAGAGCCAGCTACCAGGGAACAATATATACAGTTTTTGAAGAAATTTCGAGACTGCTTTGCATGGACATATGATGAAATGTCGGGACTGAGTTCTGATGTGGCTCAGCATCGATTGGCAATAAACCCAGAGGCTAACCCTATAAAGCAGCCTTCCAGGAGAATGCGTCCTGAACTGATAAATCAGATTAACAAAGAGGTTGACAAGCTGATTGATGTAGGCTTTGTCGAAGAAAACCAGTATACTACATGGCTGGCCAATATAGTGCCCGTAAAGAAGAAGAATGGGCAGATCGGAATATGTGTTGATTTTCGGGACCTTAATAAGGCTTGCCCAAAAGATGATTTCCTGGTGCCAATCACTGAGGTGATGATTGATGCAACTACTGGCCATGAGGCCCTATCATTTATGGATGGGTCATCCGGATACAACCAGATCTGGATTGCTGAAGAAGACAGAGTGTACACTGCATTCCGCACCTCGAAGGGGATATTCCACTACAAAAGGATGCCGTTCGGCCTCAAGAATGCCGGCGCTACCTACCAAAGAGCCATGACAAAGATCTTTGATGATTTGCTCTTCAAGAAAGTAGAGTGCTACATTGACGATCTGGTGGTGAAAACCAGCAGAAGAGAAGACCATTTGCAAGACCTGAGGATGGTGTTCCAGAGGTTGCGCAAATATGAGCTCAAAATGAACCCTATGAAATGCGCCTTCGGCGTGTCCAGTGGAAAATTCCTCGGGTTTATTGTCCGTCATAGGGGCATTGAAATCAACCCGTCCAAGATTAAAGCTATCCAGGAGCTCCCTCCACCAAGGAATCTGCACGAGTTGAGATCCCTGCAAGGGCGTCTGGCCTACATCCGACGATTTATATCTAATCTATCGGGAAGATGCCACCCCTTTCACAAGCTCATGATGAAAGATGTACCGTTCCTCTGGGATGATGGCTGTCAGGAAGCTTTTGAGAAGCTGAAAGAATATCTCAAGACCCCTTCAGTGCTGGGGGCACCTATTAAAGGCAGACCTTTAATACTGTACATTGTAGCCACACACTGTTCCCTGGGGGCAATGCTGGCACAGATAAATGAAGAAGGCAGAGAACAGGCCTTGTACTACCTAAGTAGGAGGCTGATTATAACTGAAGAAAGTTATAGCTACATAGAAAAGACCTGCTTGGCACTGGTCTTTGCTGTCAAAAAGCTCCGACACTATATGTTGTCACATGAAGTCAGATTGATATCTGCAGCAGATCCGCTCAAATATATATTGACTCAGCTAGTACTGAAGGGCCGGTTGGGCAAATGGGCAGTAATTCTGATGGAATTCGATATTACCTATACACCCCAGAGGGTGATAAAAGGACAGGCCGTGGCTGATTTCTTCGCAGAACATCCTGTGCCAGAAAATGATATCCTAGGGACTGAATTACCCGATGATGAGACGCTCGAAGCCTGCCAGGCTCAGTCAGCTATGTGGCAGTTATTCTTTGATGGAGCATCCAGAACAGAGGCGGACTCCGATGGAAAGACCAGAATGCGGGCCGGAGCCGGTATTGTGCTGAGATCACCGGAAGGGGAGGTTGTGCATACTTCCTGTTCTATAAACAAGCCCTGCACCAATAATGAAGCCGAATATGAAGCTCTGATAATCAGACTCCATATCAGCCTCAACATGGGTATCCAAATGCTTCAGGTATTCGGGGATTCGATGTTGGTGATAAAGCAAATCCAAGGGGAGTTCGAAGTGTGAAAGCCAGAACTGAATCCCTATCACCAAAAGGCTGTGAGCCTCATGGCGAAATTCTATCATATTGAGCTCAGGCATGTGGGCCGTGGACATAATGCCCAGGCTGATGCATTGGCAAAGCTAGCCAGCTCACTAGCAGTCCCGCCAATTGAGACACTGAACATTGTTGTTATGAACCGGCGGCAAGTCCCCAGTATGCTAGAAGGGTGCCCCGAAGAAGAAGAAGTCGCTATTGTTAGCACAGAACAGGCATCTAATTGGAGACAGCACTTGCTACAGTGGTTCCTGCACCAACAGCTACCGCAGAAAAGAGAAGAGAAGATGAAACTTTTAAGAATCAAAGATTCTTATGAATTCAGAAATGGGACTCTGTTCCGAATAATGGCAGATGTGCGCAAGAAGATTCTACTCCGCTGCCTGTCCACTGAGGAAGCTTGGCAAGCGATGAAAGAAGTACATGCTGGGACAGCAGGTGCCCACCAGGCTGGTCCCAAGATGAAGATAGAAATAAAGAAGTTGGGCTACTATTGGCCCACCATGTTCGAAGACTGCTGTAAATTTGCAAAATCATGCCAGAAATGCCAGGAGCATGCTACTGTGCCTCGAAGGCCTCCTACGACTCTGCATCCTACAGTTCCCAGTTGGTCGTTTGCGCAATGGGGAACTGATGTAGTCGGTCCACTGCCGACTTCCTCGGCCGGACATAAGTACATACTAGCCATAACAGATTACTTCTCCAGATGGGCGGAGGCTATAGCATTAAGAGAAGTGACTGGTGAACTGGTCGCCAGATTCATCAAGCAGAACATCATCTTCTGGTTCGGGATCCCCAGCCGAATAATATCTGACAATGGAAGTCATTTCAGAAATCAGAAAGTCTATCGGCTTGCCGAAAAGTATAAGATCGAATGGAGGACTTCCACTCCTTACAATCCGCAGGCAAACGGATTGGCAGAAGCTTTTAACAAGACTCTCTGCACCTTGCTGGCCAAGGTCGTTGGTTCTAACAAAAAGGACTGGGAAGAGAAAATGTATGAAGCTCAGTGGGCATACCGCACCGTCTTCAAGACACCTACAGGGTGCTCACCATACTCATTGGTATACGGCTCAGAGGCAGTGGTTCCGCTAGAGCTGGAAGTCCCGTCACTCAGAGTGGCAGTCCAATATGACCTGGCCCGTGGTGAACAAACCAATGTTGAAAGAAGATTAGAAGAATTGGCTGAATTGGAAGGAAAGCGCCTCCAAGCTCAGAAGAATATCCAAATGTATCAGGCCCGCATGGCCACTGCATTCAACAAACTCGTAAAAGGACGAGAATTTAAGAAAGGTGACCTCGTCATGGTCAAGAAAAAAGAAGTCATGGCGTCCAACCCAAAAGGAAAGCTAAATGCTAATTGGGAGGGCCCTTATGTGATACAGAGGGTCTACGAAGGAGGGGCCTACATGGTTGTTAACCATCGAGGGGAAATCCGATCCTCGCCACTCAACGGTAGACACCTAAAGCTGTATCATGCTGCACAACCAACATTACCCGAGTAATCGGACAAAAGCTACTCCTCCTTGGTTTAGCGGCGCTCCACCCTAACCAAGCTGCCCTCCTCCTTGGTTTAGCGGCGCTCCGCCCTAACCGAGCTACCCTCTTTCCTTGGTCTAGCGGCACACCGCCCTACCCGAGCTACCTTTTTCTTGGTTTAACGGCACTCCGCCCTGGCCAAGCTACCTTTTTCTTGGTTTAGCGGCACTCTGCCCTAGCCGAGCTACCCTCTTTCCTTGGTCTAGCGGCACACCGCCCTGGCCAAGCTACCTTTTTCTTGGTTTAACGGCACTCCGCCCTAACCGAGCTACCTTCCTTGGTTTAGCGGCACCCCGCCCTAGCCAAGCTACCCTTTTTCTTGGTTTAACGGCACTCCGCCCTAACCGAGCTACTCTTTCTTGATTTAGCGGCACTCCGCCCTAACCGAGCTACATTCCTTGGTTTAGCGGCATTCCGCCCTAACTAAGCTGCCCTCTTCCTCAGTCTAGCGGCGCTCCGCCCTAACCGAGCTACTCTTCCTTGGTCTAGCGGCACACCGCCCTGGCCAAGCTACCTTTTTCTTGGTTTAACGGCACTCCGCCCTAACAGAGCTACTCTTCCTTGGTTTAGCGGCACTCCGCCCTAGCCAAGCTACCCTCTTTCTTGGTCTGACAGTACGCCGCCCTGGCCAAGCTACCTTTTTCTTGGTTTAGCGGCACTCCGCCCTAACCGAGCTACCCTCTTTTCTTGGTCTGGCGGCACACCGCCCTGGCCAAGCTACCTTTTCTTGGTTTAACGGCACTCCGCCCTAGCCGAGCTACCCTTCCTTGATCTAGCGGCACTCAACCCTAGCCAAGTCACCCCTTATCGTGATATAATAACATTCTGACCTGTCACTCTCTAAAAAAAAGAGAGAGAAGAAAAAAAAAGAAAAAGGGAAGAAGAAAAAGAAGAGACAAAATGGGGTTAAAAATAGAGATACCCCGCCAGGCTTGTTCAGGCGTTCTGGACAAGGGTAAAAATGGCCAAAACCCAGCTGTGGTGAAAACCCGAAAGGGCACTGCAGGCAAAATCGGGTACCCCGCCACGTGAAAACCCGAAAGGGCGCGTGGGCAAAAGCAAGAGGGGGCTGGCTCCGGTGAAAACCCGAAAGGGCACTTGGGTCGGTAATGTGGTAACCCCAAAGAAAGCCTCGTCTCCCACCATAAACTCCTCGTCGATCGGCCGGCACCTTGTCCAATCAACGATTAAACCCACTCAGTATAGACCCTACGTCTATCCTGATGAGACCCTCATTCACCCTATCCAAAGTCCCACCATGGTGAAACTCACCGTTGATCGACCGGCACCCCGCCCGATCAATGATAAGACATGTCTAGTTTAGACCTTACGTCTATCCTGATGAAACCTATGAATTCCTTTGCATTGGTATAAACCCAATACCGATGATGAAACCCACCTTTGGTCGACGGGCTCGCCGCCCGATCGGCAAAGAAACCGGTCCGATTTAGACCTTACGTATGTTCCGACTAGATCTGCTTATCTCTTTACGTCCCGCCGTGATGAAACCTGCTGCTGATTGATTGGCACACTGCCCGATCGGCGATGAAACCTGTCCGGGCTAGACCCTACGTCTATCCCGATGGAACCTATGAAATCCTTGTATTGGTATAAACCCAATACCGATGATGAAATTCGCTGCCGATCGACTGGCACACTGCCCGATCAGCGATGAAACCGGTCCGGGCTAGACCCTACGTATATCCCGATGAAACCTATGAAATCCTTGCATTGGTATAAACCCAATACCGATGATGAAACTCGCTGCCGATCGACTGGCACACTGCCCGATCAGCGATGAAACCTGTCCATGCTAGACCCTACGTCTATCCCGATGAAGCCTATGAAATCCTTGCATTGGTATAAACCCAATACCGATGATGAAACTCGATGCCGATCGACTGGCACACTGCCCGATCAGCGATGAAGCCTGCCCGGGCTAGACCCTACGTCTATCCCGATGAAACCTATGAAATCCTTGCATTGGTATAAACCCAATACCGATGATAAAACTCACTGCCGATCGACTGGTACACTGCCCGATCAGCGATGAAACCTGTCCAGGCTAGACCCTACGTCTATCCCGATGAAACCTATGAAATCCTTGCATTGATATGAACCCAACACCAATGATGAAACCTGCTATCGGTCGGCTGGTGCGCTGCCTGATCGACGCTAAAATCCATCCAGGGGGGACCTTCCGTCCGCTCTGACAAAACACGACACAACCCTTCAAATCAATTCAGACCTTCCGTCTGGATAGACCATGAAACTTTATTCCTTTGCGTTAATGTCGACCCCACATTAACGATGAAACTCACATTCTCAGCAAACGGCCCCGTGCCCGAGCTGCTATTTATATCCTCTAAATCAATTCGGACCTTTCGCCTGAATAGATCATAAAACCCTACTTCCCTTTGCATTGATGTTGACACCCACATCAATGATCGTGTGTCCACAATAAACATATGGTGCCATGATCCATATGATGAAAGTTCTGGTCCCAGAAAAGACAATGAAAAAGGAAAAGAGAAAGAAAATGACAAAAAAAGTATATATATAAAAATGGGGTTAAAAATAGAGATACCCCGTCAGACTTGTTCAGGCATTCTAGACAAGTGCAAAAATGGCCCAAAACCCAGCTGTGGTGAAAACTCGAAAGGGCACTACAAGTAAAATCGGGTACCCCGCCACGTGAAAACCCGAAAGGGCGCGTGGGCAAAAGCAAGAGGGGGCTGGCTCCGGTGAAAACCCGAAAGGGCACTTGGGTCAGTAATGTGGTAATTCAAAAGTCCCACGCCGACCGGCACGCTGTCTTCACCTCCCCTTCACTGATGAAGCCTTCCATCGGTCATCTGGCTCTATGCCCCACCGATGATAAAGCCTTTCCGGGGTAGACCTTACGTTCACTCTGATGAAATCTACATACCCTCTTTCAAATGTCCCACCGACAATGAAACCCATCACCATTCTGATAAAGCCTGTCCAGCTCAGACCTCATGTCTGTCCTGATGAAACCTACGTATTTCTTGGCAAAGTCCCACCCGCCATAAAACCTGCTGGAATAAACCTTACGTCTGTCCTGATGAGACCTACACCCTTACATACGTCCCACCGTTGATCGACCGGCACCTCGCCCGATCAATGATGAAATCCTCTGTCCGGTTTAGACCTTACGTCTATACTGATGAAACCTATGAGACTCTTTGCATCGATATAAACCCAATATCGATGATGAAACCAATTGTTGATCGACCGGCACCTCGCCCGATCAATGATGAAATCCTCTGTCCGGTTTAGACCTTTCGTCTATTCTGATGAAACTTATAACACTTTCTTTGCGTCGATACAAACCCAATATCGATGATGAAACCAACTATTGATCAATCGGCACCTCGCCCAATCAATGATGAAATCCTGCCAGTTTGGACCTTTCGTCTATTCTGATGAAACCTATGAAGCTCCCTTGCATCGATATGATCCCAATATCGATGATGGAACCAGCTATTGATCGACCGGCACCTCGCCCGATCAATGATGAAATCCTATCCAGTTCAGACCCTACGTCTGTCCTGATGAAAACTATACACCCTTTAATGTCCCGCCTGCTATAACCTTTGCCCAGTCTAGACCTTACGTCTACTCTGATGGAACTTCTTTATTCATATTCCTGCAAGCTATCTCCCCCGCAGCACATATGGCCAAGAAGGACGTTTGCTGCTACCAACACAATTCGGTTTAAGCACCTCCTCGGATGCCGTCACGCGGTGGAGCGAGTCCCCCATCCTTTCTATGAAGGGGTGGACGCTCTCCTACCTAGTACGAGTCATTCGCATGAAGGACTGCTAAAACCACTACCCCACTTCCCACAGTGATAAAACCACATGCAAAAGAAAAAAAAGGGATGGATACATATAGAGCCAAAGAGTCCTTTTCATTGAAAAAGGGAGTACATAGAGGGTCCCCGAAGAGACATTGTATCACAATAGAAGACAAAAAAAAAAGAAAAAGAAATGATTCATTGCCGCCGGAAGATGTCTTCGAAGGTGTATCACAATAGAAGACAAAAAAAAAAGAAAAGAAATGATTCATGGCCGCCGGAAGATGTCTTCGAAGGCCAGAAGACCCACATAGGGGGCGGCCCCTAGTTCATGAAGTCGAGCTTCCTCCTCCTGCAGTCGAACAGACTCGTCCCGAAAGGATGCCACCTGCCCCTCCAATAGAGCTGCTTCTTCCTCGAGCTGCGGCCAGGAAGTTGTTATCTGCGGTAGCTCAGCTCGGAGACCAGACAGTTCAGCCTCCAGAATGGCTATTCGGCCGCGCATGAACTGCTCCCGCTGCGCCAGAGACTGCAGTTGGCACTGTCGCTCTTGAAGAATAAAGTTCATTTTTTCTAGCTCAGATTTGCACTCCATCCTTTGCAACTTCAAAGTTGCCAGTCTGTCAGACATAATGTGCGCCAAGAAATCCCGGCGATGTACAAATCTTAACAGGAACAGAACCCGCTGGGTCCATATCTCTAGAGGACAACCCATTGCCTGTAAACCGGCGGTGAAACGCTCGGCTATCTCCTTCAACTGTGGATAAGTTAGTCCGGGCTGACATTCCACTAGCTGGCGCAACATGTCCAGATGTTGCCAGACAAAACTCTCAGGTGAAGCAAAGCCAGGCAAGGGAAGTGGAGCCACTTCAAAGGTTACTTCACTGTCAATGTCTGCCCATAGGGTGATATCTGGCTGAGAAGAAGAAGACGGGAGGTCTGCCGAAGGCGCCAACTGAGCTCTCTCCACAACCTCTGACGAAGCCCAGGGACCTTCCACCTCCATCTCCTCGAGGGTCACCGTTTGGATGTTCGCGGGGGTAACTCCAGTAAGTGCCGGAATGGTTGCTTCCTGGGTCTCTAATGCAATACCCGCACCTTCAACATCCTCTTCGTAGGGTACCTCCTCCTCAGATTCCGAAAGTATGGAGATAGATTCCGGGGCAGTTATAGACAATACTCCAATTTCTGTAACGGCTATCTCTCCTTCTTCCACCCCCGCTGCAACAGCCAGTTCTTTCAATGTCAAGGCTGCATGGGTCACAGCCCGGAGAGGCAAGGGTTCACTCTCCATGATTGATGTTATGGGAATTGCCAATTCAGGCGCAATGGTCAGCACTGCGGCCGGTATAAAGGCGGAACCCCTAATTGGGTCCATCTCAGCTCTGAAATCCAGGACCTTGATGAGAGCCGGGCTTTCCCCCGAAGTCCTCAAGTCCAACAATGCTAAGTCCGTAGAGGACTGCACCCTCACCGGCACAGGGCGGATTATCTCAGGAACACCTGCCCAGGCTACTGTCGAAGCAGGAACAATGGCCAAGGTGTCAGACAGAGTGGCTTCAAAGGCCACAGTCATCACCGGGCTAGCAACAGGGGATTCCTGTAAACAGATCAATACAGCATCAAGCAGCAGATAGAAAGGGGAAACAATGAGGAGAAGAAAAGAGACTCACTTCTAATATAATGTCAATGTCCTCCAAGGAGTGCAGAGGAGGAGAAAGTCCCGCTGCTGAAGCAACAAAAGGAGGAGTTATATCTGCCTCGGTATCCAAGCCGGTGAACTCTTCTTGTAATTCCTCCTCAGGAGATGGCACCAGCAACTTGGAGGGGGTGAATAATGGAACAATGGCGGTGCATGCGGATGGGGCCTCTGATTTGGAAACACCCTCCGTCTCGCTCTCGCTGAAACCTGCTTCCTCTCCATCTGCCTCAGAAGCGGTCACGGAGCTACTAGAAGAGATTTCTACACTATCCACGGGTGGGACTGCCATTTCTAACGTCTGCCTGGAAGAAGACCGAGTAACTATACGCCTCACAGGGACGAGGCCCCGTTTCGTCTGGGTCTTATGACCCTCCTGTGGCTGAGTGATATCGCCAGCCTCTACCGTGATTTCGGTCTCCTCCCCGACCGTCACTATAGGGAAAAGCTTGTGAGAGGGACAATGAAAAGTAATTGAAATATGCATAAAAAGATGAAAAAGGCATGCTTACCCTCCGCCTCACTAGCCGGCGTGGGAGAAGGGAGCCCGGTCTCCACCACAGAAGATGCCACAACTGGCTCTTGGGCTGTGCAAAAGGGAGGGGTTAGATTCAAGGACTTCTTTGAAATCCAGCAAAAGAGGATGAAGAATGCAACTGCAGGCTATTGATGTTACCCTGAACCGATGTCTGAGCAGCCTCCCTTTGAGATTCGAACTCATCAAATGAGGGAATATCAGGGAGAGGGGTTCCAGTGTCCATCGCTACCGAAGCCGACTGCTGAGCATGAGCCTTCTTGGCCTTCCTGGCCTTCCCGACTGCAGCCTTGACCGCAGAAACCTTTCTCTTCTTGCCAGGAGGCAGGGGAGTAATAGTCGGTGCTGCTGCAGGGACTTCAAAATAAGTAGGCTTCTCAGCCTGCGCAATGATCTTTCTGTATAGCCCCTGGCGCTTTATATCCGGCCTGTCTGTTGAAGATGGCAGAGAAGCAGTGAGGTCAGTGAATGCAGAGCTTAAATATTTATCAGAAAGCACTACAGTCAGAAAAGAAAAGATCATACCTGATGGGCCATCATAAAAGACAGAGAGCGGCCAGTACAGATAAGCTACCTCCTTGGAGCGGGAAGCAGCCTCCTTGATAAGCCAATAGACATCACCAAATATCTGGCATTTCTCCACTAAAGCTGCTAGATCACTATGACCACCTGAGTCAAGGCATCGAAATAAGTCGAGGTGGTCCATGCCCCAACCGTCGACATAATGAAAGGAGATGAACAGTGGCTTATTCAAGATGCCGGCTAGCGGGCTTTCCGCAGACAACCCATGTAAGTTCAGCAGAATGAATAGCCAAGACGTTTGCTTGTAGTACGTCTGAGTCTTGTCCTCCCTACGCACAAACATCCTATATGGATGGAATCTATCTATCGGACCCCTCCAAGGGACTACTGCCGGGAGCGGCTCTTCGACAGGAAATGGGTATTATTACGCCTCCAAACGAGCGCCCCCCACACGGCAGAGATGATTCAAGCTCTGCATGAAAGTGTCCTCGTTGATAGCAGCAAAGACAGGAGCAGGCGGGTCGGAATCTTTTTCCTTCAAAGCCCGACGCTGGGCCAGATATTTCTCCGCCTCCCTTTGGTGCTGTGAATAAAGCCTCTTCAGGTGGGCCTCGGGGATGTCAAACACTGGTCCAGGCTGTTGTTTCAAAAATGAACGCTCGGCCACGTCCCAGAATGCACCTCTACTATCCCTGTAAAAGCTGGTTCGAATGTTCCACCATTTGATGTATTCTGATGTTACCCGGGGTACACGGTTGAAAACGGTGAGAACTCTGAAAACTGCGCCATCCTGGCGATGATAGAAATCCCACCACAACCGGCCATCGCTGACAATGGCGGACCCATGCTTAGCCCGGCTATCTAGGGGAAATTGAGTGACTGATGTAGGGATATGCTGGTCATAACCAAAGTTCCGCCCAAAGCAGAATGGATAGTATGGTTCCAAAGAAGCAGACCATCCTTTCTGAAAACTAAGACACTAGGCCGAATGGCCATGGCCCATCTGACCAGCTCCGGCTCCAGAATAGAGCGAGCGGTATTAAGCCCTGAGACAGGATGGACATAGGTCTCTACCTCTTCCAGCTTGCACTCTCTCTGAGAATGAATCAAAGGAGCTGAACCTGCCGCCAAACTCCAGGAATGAATGGTGCCAGGGGCATCCACCGGCACCTTTATCAGTCGGCCCCTTATTTTGAACAGCTGATCATAGAAAGGACCAGGTTCAGCACTGGCAAACTCAATCATTCTGGGCAATACCGTATCTGCCTGCAAAGTTCTGGGAGCCAATTCATGAAATAAACTGCAGACCCAGGCATTGAAAAAATGAAAAGGACCCACAGTCCTCAAAGAACGGGGAGTCCGATGCTTGTACAAATCTCCCAAAGATTTGTAGATTAAACACAAGGCCACCGGGCAGAGCGACAGCCTCATTCCCAGGCCATCTGACAGGCCGGGTATATAGCTTCTAGCCGGATGATTGTCTCGTCCCCTTGAGGGAGAGCGAAAGTGCACAACCAGAATGTGAAGTAAGCCGCGCAATGTGTGATGGGGTCTACACCTGCTGGGTTGGGACCACCTCTGCCTGCACGGCACAAAGAAGATGGCAGCTCTGACTTATAGCGAGGAGTCCTTATCTGCTTGCTGGCCGTCGGACCCATGGAAGGGAAGTCTGCATATTTCAAGGGGCCGTCAAAGAAATACTAAATCCACTGCCCTATCCGGGCCCTCAGCTTGCTGCCTTTCTCTCGGGGATGATAGCCTTGGGAGGACCCTCTACTGTACGCCAGACAGATGGAGCGATATGCCTTCATTAGATACCGGTATGAGAAGCCAAGGGAATACTTGCCTTCACCATCAGAACTATCCTTCTCAGAATCTGCCAAGTAGACTTCTTCATACGGCTCGCCATCAATAGGCAGTCCGGAAAGCTGTGATAGACTCCAGAGGTCAAGAGATGTCTCACCCTCTGCTGTATAAAATATGTTGAATAAAGGGCAGAACACTTCAAACATTCCACAGCATAACCCTCGGGATATGGGATATCGAAATCTGGAAGCAAAGACACTATGATATACCCTGGCTCTGATCAGTAGAGGGGCATATTCCTTCAGAACAAACGCAGTAAACTCCACTGCTCCTACTCGAAATAGGTGGGCGTCAGTGATCTTGGTATCCCCAAACCAACCAGCGGCCAAATGATACTTGAACTGAACGGCCGAACAATTCAGCACAAAAGGCTCTTCGCGGTACCCCCACTTTACTGGTGCCAGGAAGAGACCGTAGCCGGGCTTCTCCCTATGAACTCGGCCACTGGCATTATCCCACCGAGCAGGTGTGAACTCCGGGGCCCGGGTCAGCATTTTCTTTTCCGGCTCCAGCTCCGATATGCCAAGGATTGCATCCCAGTCACGCTTCTCCCCGGGAAGATATATAGCCTTCCCACGATACACTGAATCTTTCAGGCTGTCTCTCTCGACCAGAATTGCGGCTTCAACTGCACGATCTATTCGATAGTCCCGCATTCCACCCACGATGAAAGTCCGGATAAACGGCATCAAGTGCTTGTCCTTCGGGAAATCCGGACGATAATCAGTGCCCCGTCTGAAGCATGTTTCCATGCCAGTGGAGTATACCCGGGATGTTGACACCGTGTCGGTTTCAGAATCAGACGATTCATCAACGGAAGCGATTTTGTCGTATCCGAAGTCTAGACAGTGCACATTCAGCCAGTTTACTGTGGCCCGTGATATATCTGGCTGGGCTGACGAACTGGCCCCGACAGCTCCAGAGGATGCAGCAGTAGAGCCGGAAGCCATTGCAATATCTGCAGTCAGGAAAAAGAAATGTTAAGTAAAAGACCTAAGATAAGAGGCAGTTTCGTAAGGATTGTTATATATATGAAGCCCTTGAAAATTTCAGCAGCATCTACCCTTATTCGGGGTCTGCCCAAAGAGAATAGGGAGTCGCCAACCAAGAGGGGGCGATCCCGAAAGCAAAAGGGATTAAATCCCCAAAGAACGTCCTACCCTGGTGAAGTCTAATGAGACGGGAAGAAAGATGGACGGCCGGAGGGGAGGAACTCGCCGCCACCGCCGAGAAGGAAAAGAAACTGAAGAGAGAGAAGAGGCTGTATCGAATGAGAAGGAAGGAGGCTTTCGGCGCCTTAAATAGAACCATAAGCAAAGAGGTTCTCGGCGCGGTCAAATGCGCGCCGAGAACCCCCAGGCCGAGAGCCCCCCTTCGGCCGAAAGGCACGCTGAGAAAGGGGCCGCCGAGAACCCCAGGCCGAGAGCCCCCATTCGGCCAAAAGGCACGCCGAGAAGTGCTGCCGAGAGCCCCCTTGCCGGGCGCGCCGAGAAGCTCTCCGCCGAGAGTCCCTACCGGTGATTGCGCCGAGAAGCTACAGGCCAAGAGAGCCGTGACGAGAGTATTCAAAACAAAGAGATCAAAAGTAATTGAAAGAAATTACAAGAAAAGTCAATGCAAAGAAGCTTCCAAGCTGCAAAATGAAAGATGATTAGCAGTCCCAAACTGAGAAATGGGTTCAGATGCTGAATTATGCACCTGCAGGCACCGTGTCACTTATTCTGCACTCTCGCTACCTGCAAGTGGGGGGCATTTGTTGACACCGGAAATATAACAGACAATAGAAACGAGACATAATGAAAGATTGAGTGAAAGATGAAGATCCCGGAAGTCCCTGCAAGACCAGGATTACGGAAGATTTATCACTGAAGCTACCACCCAGCTGAAGCCCTCCCCGGCCAAGCTGATGTTTGGTATTATCGTCGCTCAGACGGCAGTACTGATGAAGAACTGTAGTCCACTGACTGATGAAAATCCCCAGAAATATTCTGATGAAGCTATGCTAACTCACCAATTGATGGGCCTTCGCCTAGCCTGACGGACTCGAGGGACCGACAAATGAAGGGACAGATTAAGCGACCTTAACAGCTCAAGCTTACCGATGAGGAAGCATAAAAGACTAAAAGATCTAAATGGGCCCAGCCGTGTGGCGCCGAGAGCCCAACAATACCCATATGAGGAAGGGGCGCCGGGAAGCCTACTGCCTCCGAATAAGGTGCGCCGGGAGCTCATCAACCGGGCGCCGAGATGATCATGCCGATAGGGAGGGGGTGCTATGCCTATAAAACCCCCTTTCTCTCGAGACGAAAAAAAACGGGGAGGAGACGGAGGAGAAAAAAGAAAACCTCATCCACAAAACAGATAGAAAAGAGAGAAGAGACCCTAATGAAAAGAAAGAAGAAGAGAAGAAGAAGAAGAAGCTCCAGGTGGGCTGCTCGGGGGAGGGAGAGGAGTCAATGCTCCACCCTCCCCCCCCCCCCATGTTTGCTTTTATTTTGATTTCCTCTGTATGTAATGGTATATGCCTTCATGCTTTAGCTATTCAGATGAGGTCAAGAGTTCTTTTCTTCCCTGCCTTTGTTCCTCCCCTTACCCGTTTCTCGGCTTTAGCCTTGCAGTCGATGTAAGTGGTGATAATGAGATGAAATGAAATTTAGTGGTGCCGTGCTTGATATTAGGCAATCAAAGTTTTGCCCTCTGTCTTTCTATGAATGTATCTTTCGTCTGAACGTCCAATATTCTAGACGTTTCGGTTTTCAAAGTCATCCCCGTGAGTCTGTGCTTCAAAGAGGAAGGAAGTCAGTGCCCCAATCCTTATCTAATGGGTTATTGGGTCCTGTTTCCCTCTCCCCTCCTATCTCGATGGCAGATTCTTCGCAGGCATCTGAGTTTCTTGCGAGGCCCCCAAGCCGTTTAGGAATCGGAGACATCAATCTCTTGATTTCCTGAATTGCTGGCTATAGAAGATGTGTCCCGTCTGTAGACGAATGCGATCCCAGGAGGTTCTGATAAGTGATGACCTTGACCCTTCGGTCCCTCAGCAAAACCCTAATGCCATGGCATCGAAGTCCACAGTGCCAGACTGATTTGATCCCCAGATACGGTCCCAATCAGATCTGAACTCCAAAACAGGGCTGTCGGAGCTTCTCGGCAGCAACAGCCCTCGGCGCAATGGTGAGCACGCCGGGAACCGGCGCGCCGAGAACCCCCTTGCCTGTTCATCTTCCTATGCCGAGAGCCCCTCTTTGGCTAATCAATCCGCGCCGAGATCCTCCTTTCAGCCCAATACACTCATACCAGGAGCCTGTCTCTTCATCTGCCTTTCAACCCTTGTCCAACATGTTATATTGGCTGAAGGGGATATTCATGGTCGCCATATGTACCTCAGGGATGAGATTAACGGGAGGAAACCCCCCCTACATCATCTTAGATCAAATCCATTCATAACCCTATAACCTAAGGGGTCAAACCACTGTATAAGCCCCGACGGTTCTTGAGGGGATAGCAAGCATTGCCATGGGCACCTGCATCATCAGGGAGCCCATGCCTTCTTTTCGGTTATCATCCCGTACCCGTGGATGACGGCCTATTTTCTTTGGCATGACCCGAAAGAAGGGGAAACGCTGCCGAAATTCTATCCGATAGGGTGAACCCCGGAAGGCCAAGGGAGTGTGATCGATACTCACCCCGCTTGACTCTATCCATCGGGAAAATGAATATCATAGACCCTCCAACCGAGCAGGGAGTTCAAAGGGGAAGATCCCCCACTGTTTATCTGGATCCCATCCCGTCGCTACGTGGATGGCTTCCTATCCCTATTTGGCATGTCTATAAGCCCGGGGGATATGCTGCCCAATTCAATTCATCCAAGCTCGACACGTTAATCGTCCGCCGGCTCCCCTTTATATGCATGCCTGTTTAGGATGGGATAGAGCCAACAAAGCCCCAATCCTCACTGTGGATTTCTGGGCCTTGTTTCCCCCCTCTCTCCCTAGATGTCATCGATGATTTAAACGTCGCGGAGTCCGTGATTTTCTTCTCAAATTTCTCAAGCCACTAGGGCCATTGCAGGGATCAGAGTTTGTCGTCTCTCGATCTCCTGGATGGTCGACAATACTGATGGCGTGAAGCCTATTCCTGAGAGCTCGAAGGCCCGGTGACTCTGATCCCTCGAACCCCTTTCATTTGTGACCCTCTGCTTGCCTCCTGAATCCATTCCCCAGGCCATGTCTGAATCCCGTGAAAAACCCCCAAAATAGGGTATCGTAAAACCCCATGAGCCCTCACAGCGCTCAAGCCCAGCACCTTCTCGGCGTGAATAGTTCCCGGCGCGGCGCGCGCCGGGAACTCCCGCGCCGAGATCCTCTTCTTCCTCCCTTTGGCCTAGGCCGATTACCCCCTTCATGGCGCGCCGGGAGCTCCCTTCAGCCCACGCCGAGAAGTCGGGCCATACTCCTGATCCTTGCGTTGAGAACCTCTTTCTTCTTGGCCTAAACCTTGATCCCCATGTTGTACCCATCCAAGGGATATACAGAGAACACTTGGCATCCCTCAGGAAATAAATCAATGGGGACGACCTCCCCTACATTGTTCTGTTCCGATCCGGATTTCTTTATAACCTTATGGACCTAAAGGGCTATGTCACTACATGTGCTCAGACTAGTTCCGAAGGAACATCAATCGATGCTATGGATGTGGGCGATGGTCTCGGGCCTGGTGCCCCCCCTTCTTTTCCGGCTTTCATCCCGGCATCCCGTGGATGATGGCTTATCTCCTCTTGGCATAATCCAAGATAAAGGGGATATGCTGCCAAAATTCATTCGTATCACCTTGAGTGATCACGGTATTCTCTCCTAACCCCGCAGGCCCACGGAGTTCTGCCCTTGCATGTTCTCCGATGGTCTTCCGAAGGGGTATATCAATAAGACATCACGCCTGCACAAGGTGTGCCATGTTGCACCGGTCCTTATCCAGATTCCGGGTTAGATATACCCGATCTTTTATGGACCCCACCCTGCCGCTGCATGGGTGGTTTCCTATCCCCATCTGGCATAGTCCAAGGTAATGGGGACATGCCGCTGGATTTGCTCCGCATTTGATGTATCCTTGCTTCATTTAGGCCATTTAACGCCCTGCTGATGAACCAACAGTCTCTCTCGCTTGAGTCTTGTTTTTGCCGCTACCTTCCTCCTATTTTTGGCGTGTAATCAAGGGTTGTCCTTCTTAGGAAGGGCGTAATTAACGTCATAGCCTTTATGGTATGATGGACTTCGGGTCCCGACTCGAACTTCACAATCGACTGATTAAAAGTCAGATCGAGCGCATAATAAAATTGTCATCCCGGTGACTGGCACGCCAATAAATCAATAAATAATCCACACACATATGTATATATATATATCAAAAAAGAAGAGAACGAGAAAGCGCGTTCCACAATCATGCAATTCAAATTGAGACTATTCAATATGCAACCACTTCATACACATCTTTCAAGATTTTCAATTTTATTCAATCAATTAGGCACATTTATCACAACATGCCAGTAAATGACAATTCAAGTTTTTAGAATCAATACATGTCACTTGAAAGTGTCACCAAGTGACAAAGATGGCCATTGCATGAATTGACAATGTTGAATTACCTTAGTTCAGGAGATAATATTGGAAGCCTTCAATCACTAAAATCACCAACCTCACGAGGGTTGATATTTCAGCTTTTGCTTTCTTACCTTTGCCTTGAGAATCCATTTTCTTCCAAACCTTTCACCTACAATTCAAAGAAGAATAAAATTCAGTTTACTCATGAGAGTATTTTAAAATCTTCTTGTACAATCCCTACAGAATCTTCACAAAATGCATTATTAGTAGCTCAGAAGTGATATCATCCACATATACTTGAACCACTAAGAAGACTTTTACCTGATTTGCCTTGTGAGACGTGGTTGATCAAGTTTACCTATTGAACCCATTCCTGGTTAAAATAGATTCACGATTTTCATACCATGTCTTGGGTACTTACTTCAACACGTACAAGACTTTCACCACCTTGTACTTGAGTCGATCCTGGAAGTTGTTCTACACAAAGTAGCCCATCTTCTTGTAGCAACTTGAGAGGGTTCTCATCATTTTCATCCTTGCAAGGTATTCTTTCAGTTGATTCAAGCTTAGCCCATCATCATTTAGATTTTGGGAGTAAAATCTGCATCCAAAGATAGAAAAGTTTGATTTATCAATTTCGATTCAAATTTATTAATAATGACATGACAAATAATTTTAACAACCAACACCCCTAGATAGCTCTAGATGCAATGCATGACTCATGTGTGAACCTAAATGTTAAGCCCATATGACGAATGTGATTGCTCCCCTTTAATGTGTGCATGAATGCAAGATGTTCAGTAACAATCCAATGCCATATGCAGCCTTTTAAGTAAATGACTCATAGTACCAGGCGGAGAACTTAGATCCGAAGATCACCTCACGCGCAGTGATAGTTTTCAAACAGGCTTAAGCTGCCCTTCCACATGTCACCATTTGATATACTATGTAATCATGGATGACGAAGGCAGGAGGATTGCAATGCATTATGACATGAATACACAAAGTTCAATATTTGCAAGACATCAGGTGAAGGTATATGCACACTTAGTGTATGAAGTATGATTTGAAGAAAATTCAAGCTCCCCTTCAACAAGATGCTATATGGCAAGTGATATACACATAGATATGCAAACAACTATGGATGGAATGCATGTACAGACATGTGCATTATCACAAGACTATTCAGCATAATATGAATCAAACCATGACATAATTACTGAAGAAAGTGAGAGGGATATCACCTGAGTGTTCAGATTTCATTTTTAGTTTTCCTTTTAACTTTGCTGGAGTCACTTGACTCGTGTGCCTTACCTTCTTGATGAGAACAGATTTCATACTTTACACTCCCATGGCACACCTGCAAAACAGATTTCTCATTTGACATACTTAGGTACCCAAATCCTTTTGGGTCCTTGTGGGTTAGCAGCAACTTTGGCATGCAATTTCCGGTACTCGGATCCCGGGTCGTCACAGTTGGTATTAGAGCGTGAAGTCCCGCGATCAATGACACCCAAGAGGGGGGTGAATTGGGTGTTTACCAATTTTATGAAAACTTTTTGCCTTTTAGAAATATGTGATATAATGCTAGTTAAGAGATTCAAAACTATATGATCACAAATCGGATTTATCAAACTTAATTAGATGATGATGTAGATTATGTAATAAACACGTGGATAAATCCAAACAACCAGTTTACACTAATCACTCACATAGAATGGAGGAAGATGAAATGGATCAAACCACACAAATCAAACCATAGTGCACAACAGATTTTAAGGTGGTTCGAATGCAACGACGGTAATCCTACGTCCACCCCTCACCAAACCCGGTGAGGCTACACTCGGGGATAAATCCCCAAACGGAGACGAAGCTCCAACCACACACGCAGGACGACGCCTGCCCACACACACACGGAGACGCACCCCAACACACACACGCATACACACGGAGACGAGGTCTCCAACACGATCCAACAAGCGGATCAATCAATACACACACACGCTGCGACAGATGCAACACTCCACACACTAAAAAGATCGGATCTAAATAGATCCACACACATACACGTAGATCTAGGAGGACCTACGCACACACGAATGGAACACCATGACAACCACATACAAACACAGATCTAACAACGATCCACATACACACAAGTTCACAGTTTATACAAAACACAAATATGAACTTGAAACATAATATAGCACAGTTTAGAAATCCCCTGATTTAGCTTCCTTTTTAACGTATGATGTTGATCCTGAATGTTGCCTTCCCTCTTGCTTGAATGACCTCCAGTGGATTGTGAAAACCTTGCTCTTTTCACCCTTGTACAACCTTCTTCTCAGATCCGTGCTTGCTTGCTTCTTCTTCTTTCTTCCTTGGGCAATCTTCCTTTGAATCCTTGCTTCCTTGCTTGCTTCTTTTCCTTGGAGGATGTTGTCTTCAGATCTACCTTCAATGGGTTGAGAATGGATGAAGAACACTTGCTGCACGGAGTACTGTTCACGGCTACAGTACCCCTTCTTCCTTGGACCTCCTCTAACCTCTCTTGATCTCCCTTGGATCTCTCTTGAATCCCCTTAGATGGCTAGGGTTTATGACTCCAAAAGAGAGTTTTATAACCCCTTGAATGGTCCTAGACAAGCCTTAGACTAGATCCATGAAATCCTCCTTGATTGGGGTAGCAAATGGGTGAAGATACCTCTCCACGGAATGGAAAAATCAAGTCAACAAAAGTGGCTTCGGGGCTGGCGGTCGATCGGAACTCGTTGGCGATCGATCAAAAATCTGCAGGAAATAGAACCGATGCATTCTGTTATTTTCGATCGATCGGGATCTACCTGGCGATCGACCACGCTACAGTGTCGACCTAGCTACAGTGTCGACCTAGCTACAGTGTCGGCCTAGCTACAATGAAATTCCTGACTTTAAGATTTCACCCCCAAACTCCATTGCAACCCTTTCAAACTCTGTGGCATCAAACTCCTTTGATCTTGGAGGGATTATACAAAGAATTCAACCTACAAAACCATGATAAAAATGATTAGAACTTTAGCTTAATAATCAACATGATAAATGTATGAAATGCATACATGAAAGCCCATGTTCAAGATGCATACAAACACTTGAACCATAAAAGCTTTAAGCTAAAGGTCAAGAATTATTTCTATGCAAGTGAGCAAAGTATGAGAGCAATTTAGCCAGGCACATATACAAGTGAACACTTTGAAAATATGATTGACTAAAGATCAAGATCAATAGATATGCATTTGTCCAATATGAATGCATCATGTAACCAAGCTCCATGAAAAGTATGCATAGGAAGCATTCAATGCACATGTTCAACTCAATCATATTCAACCAATCGATATGAACAATCAACCATTTAGTTTAGTTATCATTACACATGAAGTGTAGTTAGCATCAAAACCATAGCAATACACACTAAGTTTAGTTATCATCAAAATCCTAGCTCAACAGAGCGTAGGTTGTGGAGGCACATCAGAACTTGAAATGATTACAGTGGTCCAGAAGGTCCTTGAATGTCCTGTACAGTTTGCGACTAGCATAGGGCTTTGCGTGTTTTTGTTAACATCGTTGATTGTTTTGTTAGCAGGTGTTATGGCACCCAGGAGAGTGACTCGTTCCCAGCAGGGAGAGTCGGGTGGGGGCCAAGAATGGCTGAGTAGAGCAGAGCTTCCAGCTGATGCAGCTGAGGGGGCGAGAGTTCTCGGGCAAGCAGAGTTCTTCAGGGGAATGTATCAGTATGTTCTTCAGTAGTAGTACCAGCAGCCGCCGCAACAGCAACAAGGCGATGACGCTGGTGAGGGCTCATCCTCTTAGAGCAACCGCGCGTTGAGAGATTTCTTGAAGTACCAGCCGTCTACTTTCAGCGGGCAGTCAGATCCAGAGGTGGCCAGAGAGTGGTTAGATGACCTGGAGCGAGTGTTCAGTTCGATGGAGTGTCCTGAGGAAGAGAAGGTGGTGTTGCCTACGCATCGATTGCAGGGGCTAGCCCGGACTTGGTGGACGTCAGAGTGGGGAGCAGTGTTTCAGTCCCATCCTCTTCGGCACATCTTGTGGCAGGAGTTCATCTCAGCTTTCGAGCGTGCTTTTTGCCCATCTTTTCTCAGGTCGCAGAAGTTGCGTGAGTTTTTGGACCTGGTCCAGGGTGGCATGACCGTGCTACAGTACAGGTCCAGGTTTGTTGAGTTGGGCCGTTATGCACCCCACATTGTGGCAGATGAGACTGTGTGGACCGAGCAGTTTATTGGGGGTCTGAGGTTGGAGCTGAGGCATCCATTGCTTGCGTAAGATTTGACCAATGTGGATGCGGCTTGCAGAGCAGCAGCAGCATTGGAGAGAGACATGCAGAAGGTTCGAGGTCAGGGCAGTGAGGGTCAGATGCAGATGAGTTTTGGTCAGCTGACGTCCGTGCAGTAGCAGAGTTCTCTCTAGATTTCAGCAGGTGGTTCAGGGACGTCCCCGTCCGGGGCGTCGGCAGCAGATTCGTCATCTCTGGGATCGAAGCTCAAGAAGTTGCTCAAGGAAGCTGGTTTTGGTAGGAGGCATCGTGGTCGCGGAGATCAGGTGCAGCAGTCTGTGGGTAGTGTTCAGCAGCCTACCCAGTTCCAGCGTCAGGGTTCAGTGAGTTGTTCTCGGGGCGGGTGTCCTCGGTGCGGTGATTCTCATCCAGGCAGGTAGTGTACGGCGCCCGTGGTTTGCTTCAGGTGTGATCAGCCATGGCACATGGTACGTGACTATTCGCAGAGACCGCGTCAGCCGCACGAGTTTCAGTAGCAGCAGCAGTTCCAGCCCCAGCAGATGTCGTCGCAGCTACAGCAGTACCAACAGCAGGGTCAGTATCCTCAGTTGACTCGGTCGGCTATTGGTGGGAGGCAGAGAGCCTAAGGTAGAGTTACCCACATTACCAAAGCAGAGGCTGAGGCGTCCCAGTTGGTGGAAGGTACTATTCTGATTTTTGGTTGCGCGGCTCGGGTTTTGTTTGATTCTGGTGCATCTCATTCATTTATTTCGGAGGAGTTTGCTTGAGTGCCGAGGAGTCGGCGACTGAGGTGTCCTGTGACCTGGCAGTGGAGTTGCCTACCGGTGATTTCATGCTCACCCCGTACTTCTTCGAGAAGGTGCCTGTATGGGTGGATGGGTGGAACGTACCAGCTAGACTTTATGCATTGCCGCTTCAGGACTATGATGTGATCTTGAGCATGGATTGGCTCGAGGCTCACCGTGCGGTGGTGGATTGTCGCTTGATGAGGGTCTACTTCCAGCATCCCAACAGACCCACTTTCTACTACCAAGGTATCCAGTCTTCCTCCTTCCGTTTTCTTATTTCGGCTATTAGGGCTCGTAGATTGCTTGACACGGGTTGCCAAGGTTTTCTCGCTTCTGTGGTTTTGGTCGATCTGCAGTGTCCGGATGTGGAGGACATTCCGATTATGTGTGATTTTTTTGATATTTTTCTCGAGGAGTGGCCTGGGTTGCCACAGCAGCGTGTGATTGATTTCATGATTGAGGTGGTACTAGGTACGGCGCCTATGTCGAAGGCTCCTTATCGTATGGCGCCAGCGGAGTTGAGGGAGTTGAAGGCGCAGTTGCAGGAGTTGTTGGCTAAGGGGTACATTCGTCCTAGATTTTCCCCTTGGGGTGCGCCGATGTTGTTTGTGAAGAAGAAGGACGGTAGTCTGAGGTTGTGCATTGACTACCGGTAGTTGAACCAGGTGACTGTTAAGAACAAGCATCTGTTGTCTCGGATTGATGACTTGTTTGATCAGCTTTAGTGGGCCCGGGTATTTTCACGGATTGATTTGAGATCAGATTATTACCAGCTGCGGATTCGAGAGTCTGATGTTGAGAAGGCGGCGTTTCGCTCGAGGTATGGGCATTATGAATTCTTGGTGATGCCGTTAGGCTCACCAATGCCCCCGCGGCATTTATGGATTTGATGCATAGGGTGTTCCGTCCGTATCTAGACTAGTTCGTGGTCGTGTTTGTGGACGACATCCTTGTGTATTCGTGGTCTGCTGAGGAGCATGTGCATCATTTGACGGTGGTGTTACAGACCTTGCGGGATCACCAGTTGTATGTCAAGCTAAGCAAATGTGAGTTTTGGCTGCGAGAGGTGCACTTTTTGGGGCACGTGATTTCTGGTGATGGTGTTTCCGTGGACCCGGCCAAGGTTGAGGCTGTGGTGCAGTGGCCGAGGCCGAGTTCCGTCACGGAGATTCAGAGTTTTTTGGGGTTTGCAGGCTATTATAGGAGGTTCATCCAATATTTTTCTCGTATTGCGGCCCCGATGACCAGGCTTACGCGGAAGGATGTGCTGTTTGTTTGGACGGAGGAGTGTGAGTAGAGCTTTATGGTGCTGAAGAGATTGCTCACGACCGCTCCGGTGTTGGTGTTGCCTTCTGGATCGGGAGGTTTCGTGGTGTGTATAGATGCTTCCAGGGTAGGTTTGGGTGCTGTGGTGATGCAGTACGGTGGAGTGGTGGCGTATGCATCCCGGCAGTTGAAGTCACATGAGGAGTACTACCCTACTCATGATCTTGAGTTGGCGGCGGTGATTTTTGCTCTGAAGATCTGGAGGCACTATCTGTATGGTGAGAAGTTCAAGATGTTCACTGACCATCAGAGTTTGAGGTATGTGTTTACCCAGAAGGATCTTAACCTCAGGCAGAGGAGGTGGATAGAGTACATGAAGGATTGTGATTTTACTCTATCATATCAGCCTGGCAGGATGAAAGTTGTGGCTGATGCCTTGAGCAGGAAGGTGGTAGTCAGTCAGATGTTGTTGAGGAAGTGGAGGCTATGGGAACAGGTTCCGGCCATGACTTTTAGGCTCAATATCCCACAGGATCAGGGTTCGGCTGTTCTTGTGAGCTTGACTGTCACGCCAGCGATTCGTCGCCAGGTGACTGAGGCTCAGCGTGCGGACCCCGAGCAACCCCAGATTTTGTCGATGGCTGAGGTGGAATTTGGTGAGTATGGAGCCGTGAGGTTCTGAGGTAGGTTGTACGTCCCAGCTGAGGAACAGACGAGGTGTGCGGTGTTGCGAGAGGCTCATGGGAGTTGGTATGCCGTGCACCTTGGATCGGTGAAGATGTACCAGAACTTGAAGAGGCAGTTTTGGTGGCCTGGTATGAAGAGAGATGTTGCAGAGTTCGTGGCCAGGTGTTTGATTTATCAGCAGGTGAAAGCTGAGCACCAGCGTCCAAGAGGTACACTTGAGCCCTTGGAGATTCCTGCGTGAAAGTGGGACCACGTGACCACTGATTTCGTGGTTGGGTTGCCGAGGACATCAAGTGGGCAGGATAGTATCTGGTTGCTGGTGGATAGACTGACGAAGACGGCTCGGCTGTTGCCGATCAAGGTCAGTTGGAGAGTGCATTGTTTGGCTCGTTTGTATGTGGAGCGGATCGTCCCGTTGCATGGAGTTCCCATCTCCATTGTGTCTGATCGCGATCCCCGCTTCACTTCTGGATTCTGGAGGAGCTTCCAGAAAGTTCTAGGCACCGAGTTGGCATTCAACTCGGCCTATCACCCTCAGTCAGACGGTCAGTCTGAGCGGACCATCCAGACTTTAGAGGACATGTTGCGGTCATGTTGCCTGGAGTGGCAAGGGAGTTGGATCAACCATTTACCGTTAGTGGAGTTTGCCTACAACAATGGCTATCATTCGAGCATTGGTATGGCACCATACGAGGCGCTATACGGGCGACCTTGTCGGACTTCGCTTGATTGGTTTGAGGTGGGAGAGCGTGTCCTGACAGGACCAGATTTGGTACAGTAGTGTACCGAGGTGGTGCGCCTGATCCGGCAGAAGATGTTGGCTGCGTAGAGCCGACAGAAGAGCTATGCCGATCAGAGGAGGGGGCCCCTCAATTTTGCTATAGGTGATCGGGTGTTTTTGCGAGTTTCTCTGATGAAGGGTGTGATGCGCTTCGGCAGGCGTGGGAAGCTGAGTCCCCGCTACATTGGTCCTTTCCTCATTGTCGAGCGTATTGGTGAGGTTCCCTATCGGTTACAATTACCCCAGGAGTTGTCTTCTGTGCATGATGTGTTTCACGTGTCTATGCTTCGGAGATATATGCCCGATGATTCCCACGTTCTGGAGGACGCCGTTTGGCCTGAAGTGGCCCCAGACTTGTCCCTTCCAGAGTACCCTATCCGTATTAAGGATCGGCATGAGCAGCGCCTGCGGAACAAGGTTATTCCTCTAGTTAAGGTGGTCTGGCAGCATCATTCTGGTGGTGAGGCGTCTTGGGAGCGTGAGGATGAGATGCGGCAGCAATTTCCTTACTTGTTTGTGTGAGACTTTCCCCTATTCTTGTGCTTCGTTCTTAAATTTTGAGGACAAAATTTGTTTAAGGGGGGAGGGCTGTGATATCCCGGACCCTTCGGATCCTTCATCTCGGGTCCCGGATTTACTTTCTTGGAGGATTCATTTCCACTATGTCTGGAATTATTTTCCGAACATCTTCCGTGCTCGGATCCGTGCGATTCGGGTCAGTTTCGGAGGCCGCGGGACGTGTTCCGCGTGTTTTTCGCCTGTTTTCCGATTCCGGCATGCGTGTTTCAGGAAAACCTACGGAACCCTGTAGCGGGTGAACCGGGTCATTTATCTACCCGCGAGTGGTACCGTTGCGATCAGCACGTCGCGAGGATCGAGAAAATATATTTATCTAATTTTCTATATTTTTGGCATTTTCCATATTTTCTATAAATACCCCTCCCTTTTTCCTTGCTTTCTTCCCTTTTCTTTTTCTCTTCTTCTTCCTCCCTTCTTCCAACCGTTGGAGAGCGCCCCCCTTGATCGCGGTTCCCTCTTCCCCGGACGACCGAGGCGTGGCCCCACTCCCTCCAGTGACAACGTGGCAGTAGCGGCGGCGACGAGGCGGACACGGCGGTGCTCTTCTCGCGGCAAGAGGCGGGGAGATCGGTGTTCTAAAAGCTTCTTCTTTACGTTCGGCGACGTTTCAATGGAGCTCGTGCTCCATTAAGGTAGGGAGATGAACCCCCATGCTCTTCTTGTCATTCCCCGTGATTTGTAGGCCGAGGAGAGGCCGAGAGGGGTGTTTTTGAGCCGGGTGAGGTGAAAACCATGTTTTAGGGCTTGAGCGTCGATCCGCCGTTTCGCGAGGTTTCAGACCGATCTGGGGCTTTAGATGCATGCTAGGAGGGTTAGGGGAGCTTCCCCCTTGTTTTCCCCATCATCCGTGGATGATCGGGGTGTGGAATAGGTTTTTGGGAACGTTCCCGCCGTCCCGTTCTCAGGTGAGTGTAGTGGTCCTTCCAGAGACCGCCACACTCACTGGCGGCCCAAGGTAGGCGCGCCAGAGACCCTGGCGGCCAAAGCTGGGTGCACCACTTGTTATTGTTTTATTGGCAGGTCCCGGAGTCGTCTGGCGGCTGCACGATAAATCGCCAGATGGTGTGGCGGCCTAGGGTTAGACCGCCAGAGACTCGAGTTGACCGTTGATTTTCGACCATTAGATTTTGACCGTTGGGAGTCATATGCCTCTTGCGGCTGTAGCGCACCAGGGTTAGTCCGCTAAAGGGCTGTGGCGGCCTAAGGCAGGAGTGCCAGAGCCAGCATGACTTCATTTTCTGGCGGCCTAATGTTGGACCGCTAGAGTCCTGTGGCGGACCAGGGCTGGACCGCCAGAGCCTGTGGCGGGCCTAGGTTGGACTGCCAGACCCTGGACTGCACTGAGTGGGTTGTTGTCCCCTTTCCGTTCGATCCGTGGTTTCCGTGAGTTGAGTCTTACCTCTGGTAACACGTCCACTAGTCGTAGCCTTCTTACGGCACGCGGTGCTGACCCACCCGGGATTGGTGGAGGGGCAGACCCGAGAGAGACGGTGAGTAGGCTGGTTACCGTACGGCCCCCACGTACAGTCGAGTTCAGGCTTAGGGGGAATTACCAGCTAGAGGATAGGCCTAGGGCGTATGGTCTGAGTGTGCTCACGGGGCTGAGGGCTTTGGACCCGCGCTGACGAGAGCGACCTCAGCTAGTCCTTATTTTGTGGTACTACCGGTTACTGAGTGTGTCTGAGTCTCGCACCCGGGACGTGGTAGCTAGACACTTGTGGGACGGTGTAAGACGTCAGGGGACGCATCCAGTCATTCTTCTAGTGGGTGGTGCTTCTGTCTACTGGTAGGTACGGACCCGAGTTTGTCGGACCGAGGTTTGTTTGTACGGTATAGTTAGCTAGATAGCTTTTCCGTTTATTTATTCCAGCTTGTTGGTTCTACCGTACTCCTGTTAGGTAGTGTTACTTTTCGCGATTTTCGCGTCTTGCTGTCGTTTTCCTCGTTGTGCGGTGGGGGTCCGAGGGATCCCTACTGGGCCAATGAAATGAGGCTCACCCTTACTTTTCAGGTGAGGCGGGGTCGTCGAGAGGTGCGGCCGAGTTTCAGCATGGTTCTTCTAGCCAGTGTTAGTCACCAGTCTGTCAGAGCCGGGGGATGCCCCATGTAGTTGTACGTCGGGAGATGCCCCATGTAGTTGTACTCTTCCTTTCTGTTGACTGTACTTTTATTTTGACATGAGACTCTGTGGACCTCGTAGCAATTTATTTATTTATAGTATGCTGTGCATTTTATTTTAGATTATTGTGTTATCTCTGCAGTTGTTCCAGCTTCTCTTGTACTCCTACACTATCCCTTTTTACCCTTCCGAGTCTTCGGGCTCGTAGGTTGGCGGGCCGAGATTCGAGACGCACCGGTTCCTTTCCGGTACTCAGATCCCTGGTCGTCACAGTTCGTGACCACTTTGGTGCCGGTCGCTCAAACCTGGTTCCGAGCGCTCGCCACCAACAGCGTCCACAACTTCAGACAGTTTGGGTGACTATTCAAGGAATGTTTCACCGATAACAGCCCTCCAAGGTCAATCGCGGGGTTGTTGGCGCTTAAGCAGGCACAGGGGGGAAAGCTGTAGGCTTATATCAACCGATTTAAGTCGGAAGCCCTGCGTATCCCCGGCCTGGACGTCACCTCGGCCATCACCACATTAACCAGAGGCACCCGAGACGAGAACCTCCGACGAGAGTTAGTACTCCATCCTCCCTCCTCACTCGTCGATCTGGTGACCCTGGCTCTGCGCCACGCAGAGTATGAAGAAGTCCTCAATGCTTGCCGAGACCCAGCAAGCTCGGGACGAGAAGGAGACAAGAAGCGGCCACCCGAACAAACCTCAGGCCAGGGGAAGAGGAGGAACCGAGACGGGGACCGCAAGGAGCCTCCCCGAAAGTTCAAGCGGTACACTCCTTTGTTCACTCCGGTCTACGAGATCTATCAAGAAATCATGGACTCGGGTCTTCTTCACCGGCCTGAGCCTATGAAGGCTGACCCCCGACGCCGCAGTCACCGAAAGCACTGCCAGTTCCACAATGACCACGGACACCTCACTGGGGATTGTCAGCACCTCAATGATGAGATTGAGAGTCTCATCCCCCAAGGGCGCCTTTCCCGATACGTGGCCGAGCGAAAGGAGGATCGCAAGGTCCCCCCAGAAGAGATCGACAACCGCCCCCGTGGGGTCCACATCAACGTCATTTCGGGGGGATCCGCCTCTGGAGGGGACAGTAGCCGAGGGAGAAAGTGTCACGCTGAGCAAGCCAGCCGGGCTTCCGAGCCCCCTAGAACCTCGCCGGCAAGCAAGCAGTAGGCCTTGGTGTTCTCCGACCAAGACCTGGAAGGGGTAGACACCCCGCATGATGATGCCCTTGTAATATCGACTACTATAAACCATTGTAATGTGGATAGGATTATTGATAATGGCAGCGCCCCTGATGTTTTGGCGTATGAATATTTTTTGAAAATAGGTGAAAACCCATCTAAGCTATGCCCGATTCGAACCCCCCTCTACGGATTCAACGGCCTGGCGACCTATCCCGAGGGAGCCATGAGTCTGCCTGTTACTCTTGGTACCCCTCCTACAACTGTCATGTTTATGGCGAACTTCGTGGTGATTTTGGGGATGACGGCCTATAATGCCATCTTTGGCCGAGGTATCCTCGGTCAAACAAAGACATTGCCCTCCACCTACCACCAAAAATTAAAGTTTCCCGCCAAATACGATATTGGGGAAGTCCGAGGTAACCAGGCAACAGCTAGAAAGTGCTATGTAATCTCGGTTGAAGCCAGAGGGAAAGAAGAAAGAGATCGAGGAAGTCGAGGACAAGATGATGGCAGGGAAACCTGGCGGAGAGCTGCTGTCAATCTTCCTCAAAGATGACCCGGCTCTCGAAGTGAAAATTGGGGCTGATTTACCACCCGATGTATAAAAGCAATATAAAAACTTCCTTTCCGAGTACCTTCAAGTCTTTGCATGGTCTGATGAGGATCTCCCTGGAATACCCGAAGAGGTGGTAATGCATAAACTCAACCTCGGCCCATCGGTGAGACCCGTCCAGCAGCGGAGAAGAAGGCATGCCCCAGAAAAATAGGTGATCATTAAGGAGCAGATCAACAAGGGGAAGAAAATCGGCCGGGCTATTTCATCCAGTCCTTTACCCGACGTGGCTCGCCAATGCCCTCCTGGTACCAAAAGCTACAGGCAAGTGGCGGATGTGTTTGGACTTCACCGACCTCAACAAAGCCACTTTGAAGGACTGCTACCCATTACCGAGCATCGATCAACTGGTCGATTAAACCTCCGGTAATGAACTTCTCAGCTTCTTGGACGCCTACTCCGGCTACCATCAGATCCAGATGGACCCCGAAGATATCGAGAAGACCGCCTTCGTCACAGACTTCGGCGTATATTGCTACACTTGAATGCCTTTCAGGTTAAAAAAATGCCGGAGCAATGTATCAGAGGCTGATCAACCACATTTTTGAAGACCAGATCGGGCAAAACATTGAGGTCTATATTGACGATATGTTCGTCAAGACACCCCAGGCCAAGGACCATTTCGCCGACCTGGCTGAGACCTTCAACACTCTCCTGAGGTATAACATAAAGCTCAACCCAGCTAAGTGTGCCTTTGGGGTCAGATCCGGGAAGTTCCTTGGATTCTTAGTGACTCAGCGTGGGATCGAGGCCAACCCCGACAAGGTCCAGGCCATCCTGGACATGCGGCCACCCGCTTGCATCAAGGACGTCCAGCGCCTGACTGGACAAATCACTGCACTCAACCGATTCTTGTCCCGAGCGGCGGAATGATGCTTGCCCTTCTTCAAAATGCTAAGAGGGCCCAAGATGGCGTCTGCCACATTCGCCTGGGATGATGAGTGTCAGAAGACGTTTATCGAGCTAAAAGAATTCTTGGCTTCACCTTCAGTGCTATCGAAGCCAATCCCTGGAGAGTCATTATACCTCTATCTCTTGACGACTCCCTCCACAATAAGCTCGGTCTTAGTTCAAGACGATGGAAGCATACAGAAGCCGGTGTATTATGTCAGCAAGGTGCTCCTCGAAGTAGAAATAAGGTACCCCGCAACTGAGAAACTCGTGCTAGCGTTGGTAACCTTGGCTAAGCACCTCCGGCCCTATTTCCAAAGACATTCCATCATGGTGCTGACTAGTGAGCCCATGAAGAAGATTTTGGCTCACCCCGAAGCTTCAGGTCGCCTCGTCAAGTGGGCCATACTGCTCGGGGCCTATGACATATCATATCACCCCCGCATGGCCATCAAGGGACAAGCCCTCACAGACTTCATCGTGGAGAGCACTGTCCCGACCGAGGAGACACCCCTGCTAACGTCTGGCCCCACCTGGGACCTATTCGTCAACGAGTCCTCCAACTCAGCCGGTTACAGTGCTGGTATCCTACTCAGATCCCCAGAAGGAGTAGAACTATAATACGCCATGCATTCAACTTTTTGACATCCAACAACGTCTCCGAGTATGAGGCTCTCATCTCTAGAGCCAGGATGGCGCGACGCTTGGGAGCCGAGCGAGTCAGAAATCAAACTGACTCCCAACTGGTTGCCAGTCAGATCAATGGGGACTATGAAGCTCGGGAGACGCAAATGATCAAGTACCTTCAGCTGGTGAGGGGAATAGCCCAACTGTTCTAGAGCTTTCAGGGGATCCAGATAGCTTGGGAAGTTTTCTTCCCGAGCAGATGCACTCTCTCGACTGGCCTCCTCCATCAGCCCAAAAGGCACCCTGTCGATCCTCCTTGAGGAATTAGAACGACCGAGCGTGGAAACCGAGCTCATGACCGTTGTATAAATATCGCCTGGTGACTGGGGGACCCTGTATATTTCTTGGCTCTAAGACTCTCAAGAGCCTCCCAACCCTCGGGAAGCTAGAGACTGAACTATCAAGCTCGGTGTTTTGTCCTCCTTGATGAGACCCTATACGTAAGGTCCTTTGCCGGTCCCCTCCTCAAGTGCCTTGATGCTCCAGAAGCTCACCGAGCGATTGAGGAAGTCCACGAAGGCACCAGGGGGGAAGGTCGATCGCAAGGATCCTACTACGATAAGGCTACTAGTGGCCCACCCTCCAACGTGACTGCTCGACCTAGTTCGGAAGTGTGATCGATGCCAACGGTTTGATCATCTAGTCCACCAGCCAGCCTCGGAACTCGTTACCCTAACCGAGCCTTATCCCTTCGCTCGGTTGGGAATCGACATCCTAGGCCCATTTCCCATAGCCCAGGTTCATAAGAAGTTCATCATCGTCGCCATCGACTATTTTTCCAAGTGGATCGAGGCTGAAGCCACCGCCATAATTACTGAAGCAGTCATCTGGAGTTTTATTTGGAGGTCGATCATTTGTCGTTTTGGCATCCCCCGAGTGATCCTGAGCGATAATGGTCGGTAATTTGACTCCACTTATTTTAAAAACAAGTGCGCCAACCTACACATTCGCAATCACTTCACTTCGGTAGCCCACCCCCAGGCTAACGGGCTGGTCGAAAATGTCAACAAAACTATCCTGAAAGGTTTCTAGACCAAGCTCGGGAAAGCCAAGCGTAATTGGCTCAAGGAATTGCCAAGCGTACTGTGGTCATACCGAACTACTCCAAGAGCTGCTACTGGTGAAAATCCTTTCCAACTGGTGCATGGCACGGAGGTCGTGATTCCCCTAGAGATCGGCAGCCCGTCCCTCCGAGTCCTCAACTTCTCACCCGAGCCGAATGAGTAGAAGTTGTTAGAAAACTTGGACCTGGCAGACGAGGTACGAGAGGTCGCGAGCATCCGAGCTACAGAATATTAGCGACGCATGACTCGGTACTACAATGCCAGAGTCCGAGACATGCGATAAAGGCCCCTGACTGGGAAGGCTTTTGTACTACAATTTTTAAGGCCTTTTTGTAAATAAACCCACCAAAGGTCATGCAATATCAGAATGAGGAATAGAGAGTACAATTGCACCTTCCTTCACTTAATAAATTCCTTTAAATTGACCCTTTATTTCAATGCAATGAGATGGACTCTGCAAACTTGTGATTGGGATTTAAGGCTCAAACATTATCTCTGATTTGTCAAAACTAAAACACTACCAGATCAACTAAGCAGTGTCCTACACAATGCCTCTCATCCTTATAAACAATTTCATGAGGTCAATTAATAAAGGGGTTATATGAACTTGAATTCAAGAGTATTCATATTTTAGTTTGCTACCTTGAGTCAACTAGTTTCCATTGACCACTTTCTTTATTCCCTTTTTTTTATTTATAATGGTCAGGTTCATCACATGCCTTTCTACACGAAGAAACATGCCTTTTACACGCCAGAGACTTCGGCTACTTAGCATGCCTAATCGTTCCACTTTTGAATTGATAAGCACCTTTTTACGTGAGGATACACGTTGATTAGACGCCAGTATCCCCAGTTACTCAGTGCCCCCAACCAATTATTTTGAAAATGACAGAGTTAGCTTGGTTCATCATGCCACACATGCCTCAATCATATAATAAATAGTTTTTTTTAATTGAAAGAAGGCAGCAATTTCTCAGAACCCAAACCATTGCTCTGCCTAGATCACATGGTTATAGCATATTCCCAAGGCAATCACTAGTTATTTAACTCTTGAGTTCAAAGTTCAAAATAATCACTTTGAATTAACTAGCCTTACTACTATTGATTATAAGAACTCAAGCACATATAGAGGACCTTTGCTCGTTAGATTGGTACATTAAGTCAAGACAAAGGAGATCTATGTCACTTCCTGTTAATCTTGCCTTCATAGTGTTTACAGAACCCAACTCATTATTTGGTGAGATTAAGATCAGCCAATGACAACCCAGAATTTATTTTTAAGAAAGAAAGGTTCATGACCTTGACTCCCCCTGAATTTATGACCTCTTGTTGAGTTTATTTGACACAATTGAGATATTTGAGATAATGTCAATGGAGAGGTTAAGAGGAATAAGGTGTATCAAGGATGGAAACCAGAATTAAGTTCAAAGGAAGCTGAAGAAGGGTTGTTAGAGGTGACAGAGAAGTTCAACTGCCAGGAGTCGACTCATATCCATGTGAGAGTCAACTCACAGCCCATTCCAGAAACAATCTTTTCCCAGACCTGTAACAGCAGTCGACCAGTGGCCATTTTTGGTCGACTCACTCCTCCTTCCAGAAGCATCGTTTTCCTGCTGCCAAGCCAGAGTCGACCAAAAGCCTTCTGAAGGTCGACCTATGATTCCATTTGTATGTGAACTTCATGCCTCACCCTTCCAACTGATATTCAATGAATTTCTTTTGAAAGCATCTTGATGAAAAGGCTTGTCCAAAAGCTTGTTTCACTTCTATGTTGCCACTTGTTGTACTTGCCCTTGTGGTTTTCTTTGAGAGCAACCATACCATTGTTTCCACCAGTCCTCACCAGACCATTGACGGTGAAATGCAGATGGCCTATTCTACAATGACATTGACTCCCCCTCAATGTAACACTACTCTGACCACAAAGGACTAATGCATTTCAATGTGGAAAACATTTAAATAGTAAGGCAAGAAAGCATATCAAGCATTTTCCAATGGAAATCTGCACAACCCTAGTTCTCTCCTTAAAGAAGTAAATCTATCATTGTTAAGGGGTTTGGTGAAGATGTCAGCGATTTATTTTTCAGTTTCAATAAAATGCAACTCAAAGTTACCTTTGCTGACTTCATCTCTTATGAAATGATGCCGAATTTCAATGTGTTTTGTCCTAGAGTGTTGGATTAGATTTTTGGACAGATTGATGGCACTAGTGTTATCACCCAGTATTGATACACATCCAAGATCTGCGTTGTAGTCCTGAAGTTGATGTTTGATCCACAATACTTGTGTTCCACAACTCCCTACCGTGACATATTCTGCCTCAGTAGTGGAGAGTGCAACTGAATGTTTCTTCTTGGAAGCCCAAGTGATCAAACATCCACCTAAAAATTGGTAATATCCACTAGTACTTTTCCTATCTATCTTACATCCAGCATAATCCGCATCTGAGTATGATATGAGATCTAGCTCACAGAATGTGGGATACCATAGTCCTAAATCTTGGGTACTAGCAAGGTATCGGAAGATACGCTTGACAGCCCCTAGATGTGATTCCCTAGGACATGCTTGAAATCTAGCACACATGCACACACTGAACTGAATATCTGGTCTGGAGGCAGTTAAATAAAGTAAGGAGCCGATCATACCTCTGCATATTTTTGCATTTACCAAATTACCTCTTTCATCAGCATCTAATGTTGTATTTGTGCTCATTAGAGTTCCAATTGATTTGTAGCTCTCCATTCCAAACTTTTTCAGCATTTCCCTGATGTACTTCGATTGGTTGATAAAATAGCCTTCCTTGCACTGTACAACCTGCAAGTCGAGAAAGAATTGTAAGTCCCCCATCAGACTCATCTCAAATTCTTCAGTCATTAGTCTTGCAAATTCAGCACACAATATGGGTTCTATAGACCCAAATACAATGTCATCAACATAGATTTGTACAACAAGTATGTCATTACCTTGGGTCTTGGAAAATAAGGTCCGATCAATTTTACTTCTTGAGTACCCCTTTTCAGTTAGGAATGAGCTCAATCTTTCGTACCATGCTCGTGGAGCATGCTTAAGACCATACAATGCCTTATTGAGTTTGAAAACATGGTTAGGAAATTCATCATACTCAAACCCGGGAGGTTGTTCTACATAAACCTCTTCTTTTATTACCCCATTTAGAAATGTACTTTTTACATCCATTTGTTGTAATTTGATTCCATGAGATGAAGCAAATGCAAGTAAAATTCTAATAGCCTCTAATCTGGCCACATGGGCATAAGATTCTTCAAAATCAATCCCAAATTCTTGATTGTACCCTTTGGCCACCAATCTACCCTTGTTTCTAATGACTTTCCCTTCCTCACTCAATTTATTCTTAAATACCCATTTCGTTCCAATGACATGGTGTGAAGAGGGTCTAGGAACAAGGTGCCATACCTGATTTCTTTCAAATTGATTTAACTCTTCATGCATGGCATTTATCCAGCATTCATCATGCAAGGCTTCCTCTACAGACTTAGGCTCTACTTGTGAGACAAGTGCAAGTTGATCTAATTCATTGACAGCTCTAAATTGGGACCTTGTTCTTCGAGGATCATTTACATTCCAATTATGCTATCCAGGGGATGATCCTTAAGTGTTCTTATATTTACAAGATTGGTACCTGTGGCAGCAGCATCATCATTTTGTTCACCAGAGTTACCTCGTTCTTCTCTAGGATTTGCTTCCTCTCCATGTTTTATTGGCTCATCCTTTGAGTCCAGAAACTCACCATCTTCATTTTTCTTGTCTTTCTGAACATCATTAGAAAGATCATTAGCTTCATCAAACGTGACAAGAGGAGACTCCTCAACTAGTTGATCCTTAACATTAAACACTCTATAAGCTCTCGATTTGTCAGAGTATCCTAGAAATATTCCTATGTCACGTTTAGGCTCAAATTTATCCAAATCTTTCTTGTCATTGTTATGAACAAAATATTTTGCCCCAAAGACTTTAAAATGAGCTAGGGATGGCTTTTTACCTTTGAGTAACTCATATGGAATTTTCACACTAGATGGTCTTAGCATTACCCGATTTACAATGTAGCATGCTGTGTTTACGGCCTCTGCCCAGAATTTCCTTGAAAGATTTCCCTCCATCAGCATCATTCTTACCATTTCCACCAAGGTTCGATTCCTTCTCTCCACTACACCATTCTGTTCAGGCATTCTGGGTGAACAAAATCTGTGTGTGAATCATTTGTTCCTACAGAACGTGTCAAATTCAGAATTCTCAAATTCACCATCATGGTCAGATAAGATTGTGCAAATCTTGAACTTACCATCCTGCTTTAGCCTTTTGTAGAATGCCTGAAACTCATGAAATGCATCATTCTTATGAGATAAGAAAAACACCCATGTAAATCTAGAGAAGTCATCTACTAATACATAACCATATCTCTTTCCATTAATACTAGCAGTTCTGGTTGGACCAAATAGATCCATATACACTAGTTCTAACGGTCTATAGGATTGGTTTTCAAATCTGCCTTTGAAGGACTTTCTAGTTTGCTTTCCTTGCGAACATGCATCACATATCTTAGTGTTTTGGTTAAATGAGATCTCAGGTAACCCTCTGACCATTTTGTTCTTAACTAATTTGTTGAACCCCCTCCATGTGTGAATATTTTAATGTGATAGCTTTTGATGATGACCAAACACTATATGTATAATTTGTCTTTGAACTGTTCTAGCATAGCTAGTCTTGGCAAATGCTCAACATCTTTCAAGAAGTCATGGAACTTTGAAGGTTCAAGAACAACCTCATTGGGTAAGATTTTTGGGTTCAAATTGCAAGGCTAAATCTGACTCAAATTTTTGTTTTGACAGGACAAGAATGTACCTCAAGTGTTTAACAGTTTCGAGGACGATTGGTGAGATCAATCCTAAATTATAAGCTCTTGATCTTTTGATTTCAAAAGTTGACATTCATGCCTTAGAATCAAGTATTTTGATGGTGTAAACCCAACTTGAATCACCCTATCTTGATCCTTGGACTTAGTGTGTGTTTAATACATTTTTAGAAGTTCAGGGACAAGGGTCGACCCCAAGGGTCGACCCCTGATTGTTAATTCCCAAACCTGCACGGGTTCTTTTATGTCACCTGTAAGGGTCGACCCACTCCACGCGAGGGTCGACCCCTGAGCGTTTATTTTTTCAACCAGCACGGGGGGTCACGAGGGTCGACCCCAATGCTCGACCCATTGTTCTTGGCACATTAAACCTCTCACGAGGGTCGACCCTTTCCGGTCCGGGGCGGCACCGTCAAAAATGACCTTCGTGTAGGCACGCCAAAAGTCTTCTAACTCCGGTCCAACTGCCCCAAATCACTCCATAAAATGTGGATATGGTCTCTAGGCTGTCTCTTGACTGTCCTAAACATATAAAACATCTTATTGGGTTGTAAACCCTAAGTGATTTTCGAGAGAGATCTGAAGTGCATTTTTGTTCTAACATTTGTGTGTGCAGGGACGTAGCAGCAGCTCCAACTCTTCTTCCACCTTGATCTGAGCGTGAATGTGAAAGGAAGAAGCAAGATACAAGTCTTCAATCGATCCTCTACTGGAAGCTGTGTGGGAAATCAAGCTACAAGCATTGATCGTGCAAGAATCATTCTTCATCCATCAAGAATCGTCCTCAAGCTGCAAAAGCATTCAACTACCATCAAAGGAGAGAAAGGGGGAGCTCTAAACAATACAAAATCGTTCTTCATTCTTCACTCTTAGAGTTCTTTTGTTTGAGCTTGAATATCTGTTGTAATTCTTTAACCGGATTTCTGTGTGGTTGCTTGTGTTCGGAGACACGAGCGTGTGTGTGTGGCAGCCCAGATCTGGTGCCGTGTCTGTGGTTGCTGTTCTACACAGTGTGTGTGGCTCACTTCATAATGAAGCGTTAATCCTCACGTGTGAGGGGTGGATGTAGGGGACACGGTTGTGTACCTGAACCACTTAAAAACTCCGTGCTTCATTTGTGGTTTGTTTCTTCGTATATTTCTACGAGTGGGCTTCACGTTGAGCTGAGTGTCTATCACTTCCATCTTCAATCACCCACCTTCATCCACGCACATTCACGAGTGTGTTCCTATTCGAGTGAGGATGAGTGCTTGTGTGCTTATTAATCAAGCTATTCATTCGAAAAGAAATTTTATTTGGCCAATAAATTCACCCCTCCCCTCTTGATTGCCACCATTCGGGACTCAACAATTGGTATCAGAGCTTTGGTCTCTGTTTAACTCAACCATACGGTCGAAGAGCTAGATCTCACTAGATGGCGAACAAGGGGATGATGCCCGAAGGGCATTCGATTCAAAGGCCTCCATTCTTTGATGGATCTAACTACCCATATTGGAAGAACATGATGTATGTTTTCCTGCGAGCCTAGGATTATGATGTGTGGCGTGTCATTAGTAAGGGTCTATATGTTCTACCTGATAATGAGGATGCGTGGGAAGAACAGGAGATAAAGAACTGTTCTGTAAATTTTAAAGCTATGAATATAATTCAGTGTGCCATTCCTCCTAACAAATACTCACGAGTTTCTATGTGTTCTTCTGCGCAGGAGATGTGGAACAAGCTGCGGTTGATCTATGAAGGAACATCGGAAGTAAAGGAAACCAAGGTGAATTTGTTAGTCCGGGATTATGAATTGTTCATGATGAAACTAGAGGAGTCCATTTCTGATATGTTTGCAAGATTGACGGAAATCACGAATGGACTAAAGGGTCTTGGTAAAGAGTATTCCAACAAGGAACTCGTCAAAAAAGTACTAAGATCCCTGTCACCACAGTGGCACACAAAGGCTACTGTAATCGAGGATTCAAAGGATCTTAGCACTTTGACTCTGGATGAGTTGATAGGCTCCTTGATGACTTACGAAATAAACATCAAAAGGAGCAAGGACGATCATAAGAAGAAGAAGGTAGTCACACCATTGGCCCTGAAGGTGAATCCATAAGATTCAGAGGGTAGTGACGATGATTCCACGGGCAACACCGATGATGAGGAGCTAGTTGCCATGATCACCAGAAGAGCAAGAAGATTTGTCAAAAGAACAAGGAACTTCGGTGGTCAATTCAGGAAAGGACCAAGAAAGCAAGGTCCTAACAGAGGTGAGAGTAGCAAGAAAGAAGAAGTCATTTGCTACGAGTGTAAAAAACTCGGTCATATGCGGGGTGAGTGCCCCGATCTGATGAAGAAGTTCAAGAAAGGAAAGTTCAAGAAGCCAAAGGCCATGGTGGCCACATGGAGTGATGAAGATGAGGAAGAGTCCAGGAATGAAGATGAACTGGATGAGCTGGTTCAGAATTTGTGCTTCATGGCAAATGAAGACGACGCCAATGAGGTAAATTCTGAAACCGAATCTCTTACATGTGAACAATGGTAGATTACTTATGAATATTTGTATGAAAAATGTAAAAAATTCAAATCTGAAAATAGAAATCTGAAAAAGGAAATTGATCATTTTGTGCATGCTGTAAAGTCTTGTGAAAACTGCCATGCTTTAAAATCTTAAACTAAAAAGTTGAAACATGAAAATGAAATTCTTGTGTCTAAGATTGAGTTGTTTGAAGATGAGAGTTCATGCATGCGTGAGGACCAAGCCACTTTTACCAAAATGCATGAAGAGTTAAGAAGAGATTTAGAACAAGAAAAGTTGGAAAGAAGTGCATGCATTCAAGCCAAAGAAATGGCTGAAAATAAGATTCATTCATTAAAGCATGAAATCAATGAGTTAAAGGATGCTATTGCTATCCTTGAAAAAGGAAAAACATCACAATCAGGAACACATTCAACTCATTGGGCTCCCAGAAGTTCATCTCCATCCTCATCAAAAACACATGTGCATAATTCATTCTTGAATGTAGGTAGGAGGAGAAACAGGGACAGAGCCATTACATATTTTTATTGTGGAAGGTTGGGCCATGACATGTATGATTGTAGAATTCTAAAATTTGATGATGAAAGTTTTGCTAGAATGAGAAATAAATCATACATATCTCATGTCTCTAACCATCGTGGACCCAAGCTTGCTTGGGTACCAAAATCTGCATAAGTACTCTTGTTGTGTTTGCAGGTCTGCTTGAGAGCTCAAAGGAATAAATGGTACTTGGACAGCGGATGCTCTCGGCACATGACGGGAAACAAGGAGATGTTCGCAGACCTGCATGAAAAGGTGGTGGGACAGTAGCATTCGGTGGAAAAGATAAAGGAAAAATTATCAGAGAAGGTAAGATAGGTAAGAATCAAACTCAAACTATTGAAAATGTTTTACTTGTGAAAGGGTTGCATCACAATCTCTTAAGCATAAGTCAATTGTGTGATAAGGGATGCAACGTGATTTTTGATTCTACCCACTGCACCGTTGTAAATAGAAACACTCATGAAATAAAGTTCATAGGTTTCAGGCATAACAATGTATACACGATAGATTTGGATGATGCTTCTCATGATAATTTGTGTTTGGTTGCAAGGAATAATGATGATGCTTGGCTTTGACATCGCCGTCTTGGGCATGCCAGTTTTAATATTTTGCTAAAATTGTCTAGAAGTGATTTAGTGGTTGGTTTGCCTAAGTTGAAGGCCGTTGATGAAGGAGTTTATGGAGCGTGCAGCAGGGGTAAGCAAACAAGAACATCATTCAAGTGTAAGAATGATGTAACCATATTGAGGCCCCTTGAATTAATCCACATTGATCTTTTTGGACCAAGCAGAAAATAGCTTGGGTGGCAAACTCTATGATTTTGTAATTGTGGATGATTTCTCAAGATTCTGTTGGGTATATTTCCTTTCTCATAAAAGTGATGCCCTAATGGAATTTGATGGATTTTGCAGGCAAGTTCAGAATGAAAAGGGGTGCTGCATCAAGACCGTGCGGAGCGATCATGGTAGGGAATTTGATAATCATGAATTCAACAATTTTTGCAGGGCTCAAGGTTATATGCACGACTTCTCCGCACCAAAAACCCCTGAACAGAACGGAGTTGTTGAAAGGAAGAACAGGACATTGATTGAAATGGCCAGAACCATACTGAATGAGAACAACTTACCGAGGTACTTCTGGGCTGAAGCAGTGAATACTGCTTGCTATATAATCAACCGTGCCATGGTAAGACCATTGTTGAAGAAAACACCCTATGAGTTGTATCGAGATAAGAAGCCAAACATTTCTTATTTCGGACCTTTTGGCTCCATTTGCTACATTCACAATAATGGTAAGGTGGACCTAGCAAAATTTGATCCCAAAAGTGACAAAGGAATACTTCTGGGGTACTCTCTTAGCTCAAGAGCCAATCGAGTTTATAACTTGAGAACTCTTATAGTTGAGGAAATCCCCCATGTCATTATTGATGAATCATCTTCCCAAAGAACTAATGAAAAATCTTTTTTACAGGATGAAGAGTTGGATGATGGTGATACCAGGAAGATGGGAGGAAAAATTGAGAAACAAGAAGTAGAAGAACCCCAAGAAGATGATGCAAATCAGGAAGATCAAGTTGAACAGCAGTTACCAAGGTAATGGACATTTGCAAAGGACCATCAGTCGGAAAATGTGATGGGCAATGTAGATGAAGGAATAAGAACACGAGCCTCTTTCAGGAAAGTTGAAAATATGGATTACATAGCCTTACTTTCCCAGTTTGAACCTCACTCCATAGAAGATGCCTTGAAAGATGAGTCATGGATCATGGCTATGCAAGAAGAACTACACCAATTTCAAAGGAACAAAGTGTGGTTCCTCGTGCCTTGTCCTAGAAACCACTCAGTGATCGGAACAAAGTGGGTTTTTCGAAACAAAACAAATGATCAAGGAGTGGTAACTAGGAACAATGCCAGGCTAGTAGCTAAAGGCTATAGCCAAGAGCTTGGGATTGATTTTGATGAGTCTTTTGCTCTTGTAGCAAGACTCGAGGCAGTGGGAGTTTTATTAGCATTTGCATGTTGCAACAATATTAAATTGTTTCAAATGGATGTTAAGAGTGCATTTTTGAATGGCTATATCCAGGAGGACGTGTATGTGGAGCAACCACCGGGGTTTGAAGACACGAAGTATCCAGACCACGTGTACAAGCTAGACAAAGCACTCTATGGTCTGAAACAAGCACCCCATGCGTGGTTTGAACGGTTAAGTGATTTCCTTATTCAAAATGGATTCAAACAAGGTAATGTTGATCAAACTCTCTTTTCAAAACTGAATGGTAAAAGCATCTTAATTGTTCAAGTGTATGTAGATGATATCATTTTTGGCTCCACTAAAGATGCTTTAAGCAAAGACTTTACTAAATTGATGCAAAGTGAATTTGAAATGAGTCTTATGGGAGAGCTCACATTCTTCTTGGGATTGCAGGTCACACAGACGGTTGACAGTTTGTTCATTCACCAGAAGAAGTACGCTATGGAGTTGCTAAAGAAATTCAATTTGACATCAACCAAACCACAACCAACTCCCATGTCCACCTTAATAAAAGCTGATCAAGATGAAATAGGTAAATATGTGGACCAAAAACTTTTCAGAAGCATGATAGGATCATTGTTGTACTTAACTGCTAGTCGGCCCGACATACAATTTGATGTATGCCTATGTGAGAGATTTCAGACCAATCCGAAAGAATCACACATATCGGCCGTGAAGCGTATTTTCAGATATATTGCTGGTTCAGTCAACTTGGGATTATGGTTTCCGCATAATTCGAGCTTTGATTTAGTTGCTTATCCTGACGTTGATTATGCGGGCTGCAAAGTGGATCAGAAAAGCACCAGCGGGTATTGCCAGTTTCTTGGGGGATGTGTGGTCTCATGGGCCTCCAAGAAATAAAACTCAGTGGCACTCTCAACTGCCAAAGTCGAGTATGTGGCTGTAGGTAGTTGCGTTGCCCAGGTGCTATGGATCCAACAACAAATGATTGACTATGGCATTTTCTTCAAAAACACCTCAATCCTTTGTGATAACACTTCAGCCATAAATCTATCTAAGAACCCTGTTCATCACTCTCGCACGAAGCATATTGAAATTAGACATCACTTTCTTAGGGATCATGTGAGCAAGGGTGATGTAGAAATTAGCTTCATTGAAATAGACCGCCAAATTGTCGACATCTTCACCAAACCTCTAAATGAAGAGAAATTCACTACTTTCAGGAGAGAACTAAGGGTTTGTAGGGTAGACGAGTCTGGATCATGATAATTTGCATCGTGTAGTTGCATTGTGTGTATAAGTTATTGCATTACATGCATTTGCATTAGTGAGATGCATTATTGAGTTTTTCTTCATCATGCATATGCATCATATTGCTTGAAAAATAAAAATTTTACACTTGTGTGAACAATCATCTTGGTGTGTATTGCATTACTTCTATTTATAATGTACACACACGTTTATTGTCACTTCTATGGCCGATATCACCTTGAATACATTCAAATGCCAACAAAGGAGCAAAAACTGTTCAAAATCTGAAATCTGGAGCATTGGATAAGAAACATCAAGTATGATCTTCAATTTCCTTAAACATCTCCCCAATTGATTTCAACCCTTAAAAACACTCAATTACCTTTGATTCCAACATGATTTGATCATTGGGGACTCAAGCCGTAGCCTTTTTGGCCTGCCCTCTAAATTTTAATTCTTTTTTTGTTGAAAACCAGGGGAAGGGTCGACCCCTGGGGTCGACCCTCGGGTCACCCGGTTCTGTCCGGGGCTGAGAGGAACAGGGGTCGACCCTACTGGTCGACCCATTCCGGTCGGGCAGCTTAGCCGCGTCCGAACCGTCCAAGAACGGGGCCAAAAACCCTAGGTTCACCCCTCCCATCCCTATAAAACCTATCAGGCCCTCTTTTAAGCCTAGCCACCACATCTTGCAAGCCCTAAAAATCCATTCTTGGCACCAAAAACACTCCAGCCCTAGCCGCGGGTTCCTCCGGTGGCATCTCGCGGATACCCCCTTTGTTGCGGTTCCAAGCGTCGTTCTTGCTTCCCAATCCGTCTGAGGTATGCTCTTGGTGTGTGGAGGATCATTTATCCACTGTCTTAGCCTTCCATTCTTGTTGAACCATCTAGATCTACAACCTCATCAAGCGGTTCCTTCGATTTGTGTTCTAGATGGCCCCAAGGAGACGTCCTTCTCGCAGAGGAGAAGAATCGAGCTCAACAAGAGAGCATCGATCTAAACAGGCCACGTAAAGCGCTGCTCTTAGAGGAAACCCATCGTCAAGCAAGGTTTTGGATAGAAAAGTGCTCCGTCCGCGGGTGGTCGATTTCGATAACCTTAACCACCATATCCCAAGTCTTGTTGATCTTCTTTGCAGTCAACCAAATCTAGAAATCTTCATGTCTGCACATCGCCGCAGTTATCCGAACTTGGTGCATCAGTTTTATAGTAATTTGTCCATGTCAGGTGACACACCGATTACTGTGGTAAATGGGGTACATATTATCCTCTCGCCGTAACTTTTAGGTGCAGCTCTTAATTTATCACAAGAAGGTTATGCATTTGGCGATATTGTGGTTCCGGACGGAACATTGTATCTATTCATGACATTCGAAGAAAAAGGTGATAGATCGATCACTGGATTGAATGCCAATCATTTTCCTCCCATACAACATATATTGCATAGAATGATCACTACTATTTTGCTACCGAGAGGGGGAGGCCATGATAAGGTCACTAAAATTCACATGTTTTTATTCTATTACTTCTTGGGTGGCATTCTTATTAGTTTTCACACACTTATTTTGGATCACATTTGTTTAAGCATGAAGCACAAAAATAGGACTTTACCATATGCCGCAGCCTTATCTGCTGTTTTTGAGTACATGGAGATTGATCTTTCAAAAGAGCCCTCCCAAACAATACGAGCTGTTGACATTTACTCAATTCACACCATATGTCACAACATGGGTTATGAAATGAGAGATGGGGAATTGGTTTGCCAATTGAAACGTCCTGCCCAAGTGGTCAGTTCTGAAGAGGATGACAATGATGATGATGGAGAGCCGGCCGGAGAGCAGCACCCACATGTTCCTGCTGAAGGGATGCCTTTCGAGGAGGTTCAACTGATCATGGATCGAATGGATACCATTGATGATCATTTAGACAGGTATGGGGAGACAATGGAAGCTATGGAAAAAGAATTATCTGATCTGAAACTATCTCACCAAGAGTCCACTCAGTCCTTCACTGACGCTTTGGCCCATCAAGCCCACATGTTTGAGGACATTTTGGATTATGTTCGGCGTCCACCAAATCCACCCACTCCGGATGATGACTAGATGGTTGCACTCCCGCGGAATGGCACACTTCTTATCCCATATTCAACCCCTCCTTTTTGTTGATGCCAAAGGGGGAAAAAATTTGTACTATGTGTGTGCCCGGCAATCGACTACTTATACTTTATGTGTGGTGTGTGCTTGCACGCATGTATGTTTTTCATTCATCATCTTAGTTAGCAAAGCTGTATATCATGGCATTGCATACGTATTGTAGTCTTTCTTATGCATTCAGACTTTGTTGTCCTTTCTTTAACTATGTTGTCAGCAAGAACTTTGGAATATGCCTCTGTTGGTCAATCTTACAAGTTTGGAATGGTTTGTTACGTGTTATGATGCTTCTTGAATGGTTCATGGTGGCATATGAAAGTTTTATTCTTGATATGAAGCTTGAATTCAATGAGCACGCTAAATCATTTTGAAGTTATATATTCATGCAAGGCATATAGTATTTTGTCATCATCAAAAAGGGGGAGATTATTGAACCCCCTCTATGTGTGAAGATTTTAATGTGATAGCTTTTGATGATGACCAAACACTATATGTATAATTTGTCGTTGAACTATTCTAGCATAACTAGTCTTGGCGAATGCTCAACATCTTTCAAGAAGTCATGGAACTTTGAAGGTTCAAGAACAACCTCATTGGGTAAGATTTTTGGGTTCAAATTGCAAGGCTAAATCTGACTCAAATTTATGTTTTGACAAGACAAGGAATGTACCTCAAGTGTTTAACAGTTTTGAGGACGATTGGTGAGATCAATCCTAAATTATAAGCTCTTGATCTTTTGATTTCAAAAGTTGACATTCATGCCTTAGAATCAAGTATTTTGATGGTGTAAACCCAACTTGAATCCCCCTAGCTTGATCCTTGGACTTAGTGTGTGTTTAATTCATTTTTTGGAAGTTCAGGGACAAGGGTCGACCCCTGATTGTTAACTCCCAAACCCGCACGGGTTCTTTTATGTCACCTGTAAGGGTCGACCCCAAGGGTCGACCCACTCCACGCGAGGGTCGACCCCTGAGCGTTTATTTTTTCAACCCGCACGGGGTGGTCACGAGGCCCAAGGGTCGACCCATTATTTTTGGCACTTTAAACCTCTCACGAGGGTCGACCCCAAGGGTCGACCCTTTCCGGTCCGGGGTGGCGCAGTCAAAAATGACCTTCGTGTAGGCGCGCCAAAAGTCTTCTAACTCCAGTCCAACTACCCCAAATCACTCCAGAAAATGTGGATCTGGTCCCTAGGCTGTCTCTTGACTGTCCTAAACATATAAAACATCTTATTGGGTTGTAAACCCTAAGTGATTTTCGAGAGAGATCTGAAGTGCATTTTTGTTCTAACATTTGTGTGTGTAGGGACGTAGCAGCAGCTCCAGCTCTTCTTCCACCTTGATCTGAGCGTGAATGTGAAGAGAAGAAGCTAGATACAAGTCTCCAATCGATCCTCTACTAGAAGCTGCGTGGGAAATCAAGCTACAAGCATTGATCATGCAAGAATCATTCTTCATCCATCAAGAACTGTTCTCAAGCTGCAAAAGCATTCAACTACCATCAAAGGAGAGAAAGGGAGAGCTCTAAACAATACAAAAATGTTCTTCATTCTTCACTCTTAGAGTTCTTTTGTTTGAGCTTGAATATCTGTTGTAATTCTTTAACCGAATTTCTGTGTGGTTGCTTGTGTTCGGAGACACGAGCGTGTGTGTGTGTGGCAGCCCAGATCGGGTGCCGTGTGTGTGGTTGCTGTTCTACACAGCGTGGGTGTGGCTCACTTCATAGTGAAGCGTTAATCCTCACGTGTGAGGGGTGGAAGTAGGGGACACGGTTGTGTACCCGAACCACCTAAAAACTCCGTGCTTCATTTGTGGTTTGTTTCTTCGTATATTTCTACGAGTGGGCTTCACGTTCAGCTGAGTGTCTATCACTTCCATCTTCAATCACCCACCTTCATCCACGCACATTCACGAGTGTGTTCCTGTTCGAGTGAGGCTGAGTGCTTGTGTGCTTATTAATCAAGCTGTTCATTCGAAAAAAAATTTATTTGGCCAATCAATTCACCCCTCCCCTCTTGATTGCCACCATTCGGGACTCAATATAATTTATGCAACACCCTATAGCTAGCATGCTCTAGCCTGCCATGCCACAACCATGCCAAGTCTTCTTTCTTGGCTGTCAAACACAAATCAGCATGGGCAGGATTATCTAGGTCTATCATGTAAACGTTGTTCACTCTCTTGCCCATGAATTTGACTAAATCTGAGTTAGGTTCCATTATTTTACAGATTTGGGAATCGAACACTACTTTGTGGCGTCTGTCACACAGTTGGCTAATGTTGAGCAAATTATATTCCAAACCATCCACTAGCAATACATTTTCAATGCAATTCGAAAGTTCCTTACCTATCTTACCTGCACCGATTATCTTACCTTTGTTGTTTCCACCAAATATTACATATCCACCATCCTTGTCATTAAGCTGGCAGAATTTTATCTTATCCCCTGTCATATGACTCGAACAACCGCTATCCAAGTACCATTTGTTGTGCACGGCTGCCACGCATTCCTGCATGACAAATTACATAGACAATTTTGGAACCCAAACAACTTTGGGTTCATTGAAACTTGCAGAATTATGTAAATACTTTAGGAATACCTTGGGAACCCATATTTGGTTAACCTTTTCTTTCTCACTATTCACAGGGGTGGCATTATCTTTGTTTCTGTCCAGTTTCTTGGTCGACTCAAAATGGTGTTTTGGTCGACTCTTGTGTTCCCAAAATTTATTTGGGTTTCTGTTTCCATTTCTGGTCGACTCATAACAGGGTCTTGGTCGACCTCTATTCTGCCAGGTTTCAAAGGACCATCTGGATTTACCCATGGTCGACTGCTGATGGGGTCTTGGTTGTCTCCTGAAGTTCCAGAACTCTGGTTTTCTTACTTGATGATGGTTGATTGACTTTGTGATCATGTTTGGTGGTGTGTCCTTTTTGTTGAGAACTTCTGACAACCTTGTGCTTTGGATTTCAACTTTTGTAGAATATCCCGATGAGCCTTACTTTTCCTTGAATCCTTTTCATTAGCTTTGCTGTAACCAGTTTATTTCACGTGAACCTTCTCCAGATGGTCTCTCAGAATTTTGGTTTTCATTAGAGCTACTTGTCTCATCCACTTTTCTTGGTTCATACATGTTGATAAGAGGTTTCTTTCCTTTTGAGTCTTGTTCTGCCAAAAATGTAACTGTTTTTAATTGAAATTCCTTTTTGGCAGTTGGGTTGTAACCTAACCCTTCTTTTTGGAAGTTTACCTTTGAGCCTAACACAGCATTCAAGTTTTCTCTTCCTCTTACCATTATGTCCAAAGTTTCTTGTTTCCCTTTCAATTCTTCTTGAGCCTTTTCAATTTCCTTTTGAAGTTGACAGTTGGCTTCTTTGATGGCATTAAACTTTTCATTTATTAGTCTTGTTTCTTGCTCAGCATATTGCACTTTCAGTTTTAGCTCATCTATTATTTTCTTCAAAGCTTCATTCTCATCTTCCAGATCTTTAGTTATTTCTTCATTTGACTCTCGTTCACTTAGTTTCTTGTTCAACTTTGTTATCTCCATCTCAAGGGCTGCACACTTATTTACTGCATTACTATCATGACTTACTGAACTAATTTTCTTCTTCAGAGTTTTATTTTCTTTTCTCATCATGTCATATTGATCCAACAATTCAGTATATGCATCTTCCCAATCTTGTATGGAGAAGTGTTCAAAAGGAGATGTTACCTCAATATCTTCGTTGTCTCCTTTCGCCATGAAGCACAGTTTTCCATCTTCCTCATCAGAGGTAGTCTCTACCTCATCGTCTTCCTCTTCATCACTCCAAGTGCTTATCATTGCTTTGGGCTTCTTCCCCTTCCATTTGGAGTTTGTCTTCTTTTGAGCCTCTGGACAATCTGACTTCATGTGACCCAGTTTCCTACAATTGTAACAAACAACTTTGTTGGATGATTTCTTAGATTGATCAAATTTGAGCTGAGATGACTTTCTTACCATTCTCTTCTTATTTTTAAATTCCTTACCTTCCTTTCGAAGAAACTTTCTGAATTTCCTTGTTAGCATGGCAAACTCACCAGCATCTTCTTCGGTACTCGATGACTCACTTGTCTCAGAAGATTCGTATGTGCTTGGGTTGGCTTTAAAGGCCACTGGCTTTTTCTTTTTGTCTTTATCTTCCATCCTCTTGAGATTAATCTCCTAGGTCATTAGCGACCCAATCAGCTGATCCACGGTCATGGTGGAAAGATTTTTCGAGTATTCAATGACCGTAACTTTGGTATGCCACGCAGGAGTGAGAGACCTGAGAATTTTCCTAACCAAGTCCTGCTCTTTATATGTCTTACCTAAACTTTTCAGACTGTTAGTTAATTGCATCAATCTTGCATACATTTCAGAGACAGTTTCATCCGTTTTCATCTTGAACATTTCATAATTCGAAATCAACATATTTGCTTTTGTTTCTCTTACCTCAGAGGTGCCTTCATAAATTACTTCTAGCCGTTCCCACATAGCTTTGGATGTTGCACATTGAGATACTCTTGAGAACTCTGTGGGGTGAAGTGCACATTGCATTACATTCATTGCGCCCCAGTTGATAGTTGGTTTTCTTATTTGTTCTCATGTCCAAGTGTTCTTATCATCAGGAAGTTCATAAGGACCGCGACTCACCACTCTCCACATTTCATGGTCTTGAGCCCTCAGAAATACCTGCATTCGATTTTTCCAGTATGAGTAATCTGTTCCATCAAAGAAAGGTGGTCTGGTCACTGAGTGACCTTCAGCCATTAAACCTCTAGATGTCAATCCACCAACTCTCTCCTGGTTTTTAGACCACATATTAGAGAGCCTAGCTCTGATACCACGTGTTGGGAATGGATTAAGTAGATCTAGAGGGGGGGTGAATAGATCTTCCCCCTAAAATTAAGCTTATTAAAATGACGAGATGTTCAGCTTAGATGAAGATGCAACGGAAGAAATCTAATGAATTACTTGATCTATAGCTGAGTGAAACATAAAGGAATCGAGTGCAACCTAATCACACCACATCATGTCACACACACAAGCCAACCTTTTTAGGTTGTTCGGTCTCAATCTTGAGACCTACGTCCACCCCTCACTCGACTTGAGTGAGGCTTCACTATCAAAGAATTTCACCTGATCAAACTCAACTGTCCCACAGTTTTACATCAGCTGACACACAGCTTGAACACGCTGAATCACAACTTTCAATGCTGACCTACAGCTTTCAACGCTGATTCACAGCTTTCAACGCTGACCCACAGCTTACTTATGCTGATTCACAGCATGACATTCAAGATGCAAGTGAATGAAAGGAAACAAAAGAAGAAATGTTATTGAAGAGGATTTCAGACTATGTAGACAATGAAATTGAAGAAGCTTGAGCGAAAACAATCATAAATCCCCCTTGATGCTGAAGGTGTTTCTTGCAGACGAAGACTCAGTTGATGTTGAGGATTGAAGCCATCCTTTCTTCTACTTCAGCAGCAGGCTCCTCTATCAGCACCTCCCTTTTTTCTTGAGGATTCTTCTTTTCTGGTCGCAAGAGAGGCTTCTTTCCAACTAGACTGCACGCCCACCCCTTCCTCTGATCATCCTCCTTTTTATGTTTTTCCCCCTTCTTTTTCTCACGCGCCAAATGCCAATTTTGACTTTTTAAAATCTATTCGCAGGTCTCCTGCGATTCTGCTGGGCGGAGGTTGGAAACCTTCCTAGATTCAAGGAAGAGGTTGAAGATCGGGTCTTGATCTGTTGCAGCAACCGAACTACCTGAAGGCTCTCTCACATGTGCTGATTTGAGACTTTTAAGTGCGCACACATTTGGATTCAACATCTTGGATTTCGGATCTAGAGCATTCTGGTTCGGTTCTAGGGTTTAATACTGCAATTACGGTGTTGGTTGACTCACAGCCTCTTTTGGTCGACTCTCACCACCTGCCAGCAAAACCCAGTTTCTATTGTGAACCAGGAGTCGACTCTCAGCCACCTTTTGGTCGACTCTAAGCACCCCTTGAACATGTTTTGTCTGTTTTGGAGATATTGAAGTCTGACCTTCTGGATTCTATTTGGTCCATTCTTCTTGTCTGGCTGGTTCATCTAGTCATAAAAATACCTGCATTAGGCATTGAGATATCAACCAAGTTACCTGTTAGTTATAGTGCTATAGAGCCTCTTTATTTGATAGTCAACTTGAATTCAATGCAACATTTGGTGTGTGCTCATGGTAAAGACAATGAGATACAGCTTGTCATCATCAAAACAAGGAATGCACAACAAAAAGGAGATCGAACGACAACCAATCCATAGAAACATAATAGAAAATCATAGACAATCACACTCTGGGGAAGGAACAGTACACAAGAACACCACAAGAAATTAAACTGTCACATGGAAGCATCATACCGCAACTTGGAGAATTAACTAGACTATGATAAAATGTAGAAAGTACTTATGCACACAAATGTAAAGCATTAAAATTTCCAAGACATTATGAAGCACCGAAAGACCAGAAATATGCACACGATAATATTCCATTCATACTAAAAATAACATGGACTTGACATGCCATAAACAAGATAGTTAACATGGCCGGAATTTTTTTTTCACATTAAGCACATTATACAATAGTAGCAATGACATCCACAAGAGGGGTAAATCGCATCTACCATAGTGGTTAGAGCAGTTAGCACACCTGCGGGGAAGGAGCAGCTCGCACAACAGACGGGATGGAGCAGTTCGCACAGAAGATGGGAAGGAGCAATGAAGGGGAGGGAGACGTCAACAGGAAGGAGCAATCCACATCAATGAGAGATTTTTTATCCTACAAACTTATCACAAAATTTCATTAGCAGTAACAAACACATACACTGATGAGATGACGAAGAGGAACAAATTGCAGGGGGCAGAACGGGCCTGATAGAGCCTATACAGAAGGGGGTTCCCCTTTTCGGAGGGTAGCTGTAAGGTTTCCTCACAGAAGGAGCCATACGGCCGAGATAGGAGAGAAGAGAGAGAGGTCGACCCAGCACACAAAGGTTTCTGTGAAGGGTTTCCTCACAGAAAGGGGTTTCCTCACACAAGGACCTACACAGTGGAGATATGGGAGAGGGGAGAGAGTTCGACACAGCACACAAGGGGGCGTTGGCCTAGGGTTTCCTCTCAAAAGTAGGGGTTTGATGAGGCTTGCGAACTTGATCGAAGACCAAGATCAGAGATGATGCGTAGCAAAGGGGACAGCTCCAACGGCAATAATCGGAGGCGATGCATAGCAGAGATGGGGAGTTCCGTCCATCGGACAGCAAGACGGGGGAAAGCAACACGATCGAGCGAGGGCACGAGCTAGGAAGCCAGGCGGAGACGACTCAGAGACGATCTATAGCATAGGAGAGCCCCAGCGGCAACAATCGGAGGCGGTGCCATAGCAGAGTGGGAGACATCCGTCGGAGAGCACGAAGGGAGGAACAACACATTCGAGCGAGGGCACGAGCCGGAGCCGGTCGAAGAAGATAGCAACCTTCCGAGGGAGTCCCACAGCATGATCGCCTTGTAGCAGAGGAAGCGCTCTGCGGTGGCAGAAGGGGATCGTGGAGGACACGATCAGGGAGTCGGACAGCACGATCGTCGGCCGTATCAGAGGAAACGCTCTACCGAGGCAGAAGGGGATCGGAGTCGGAGCACGATCGTCGGAGAGAGGAAACGCTACGCGGAGGCCGTGGATGTGATCGACGCGTGAACAGTGCGAGTGCGGAGGGCACGATCGCGGGGTCGTTCGCAAGAGGGTGAACGAGGATGGGGATAGGGATACGTCATTCCAAGTTTTACTTGGAATGATTTATCCCCGTGTTTAACCCCATTTGTGGGGTTAAACCCATTTTGCCTATCCCGGGCTAACCTCACGTAAAATAGCCATAATAAATGGAGAACAGGGTTACATTGGAGATAACCCATCCCCATCCCCATACCAAACGGCACCTTAGATTTTCAGCATATCCTAAATGAGCTGAATAACCTACCCTACCCAGATATCAAAAGTCCCTTTAAATAATGCCTAGCCTTCTACAGGGCCTCTTAGATTTTCAGCATATCCTAAATATTACGGCATCAGTATCTAGGGGTGGTTGAACGTATAACTTAATTTCTCAAGCTTGTGCATGTATAATATATATATATATATATATATATATATATATATATATATATATATATATATTCCTTTAATCAATGCTATTTGACCCTAGTCAATTATACGAGATGCATAATTCGTCACGTAAGCCTCGCAATATTGCAATCAACCCACCCTTGTTTAGGGCCGGTCGGCCAACCAAGGGAGAGGAAGGGGCGGCGAAGTGAGAGAGAGGAGGACGACTTCCAATGTAGAATTGTATATGTATATTGGTGAGGACAACAGTGAACAATGAGCATTTTTTGTAACCTTTTCAGCCGATATTTCATTCATGCCAAACGATCAGAGTACATGATGATCAGAGTACATGTAAAAGCAGATAACCCAAATCGTACAGATAAACCATACTTGGCCCATGTTGTCACCAGAGCGACGTACAAACAGAGAAGATAACGAGGAGCGGTGTAGAACGAAGGCAACCACCAATGGTGGGAACTCTAGATGATCTGAGGAAGAGCCAACCGGTGCTGAAGGTGGCAGAGTTCTTCCTCGAGGTGCGCTTGGCATCCGAACCGCTTTTGTACAATGCGGTGAGAAGAGAATGCTCGGGAGGCCGATATCCGGTTGGATACGGGGGGAAAGCGATGTATCTCTGAGATTCTTCGAAACCGAGGGAAGAGACTCATAACCTGCATCACGAGGACCGGACCCATACTCCGTCGATGCCTGAGAGAATGCCCAAATCGGCGAGGGAAAGGATCGGGACTGGGTGACGGGGAACAGTGGGCTTCAAAAGGGTTTGGGGAAGGGGTGGGAGGAGAACGATAGATAAGGGAGGGGGGATGGCAGGCAGAGGAGGTAGAGGAGGGTGGGGAGGGTCGCGGAGCAGATGAGGGGAGGGGGGGGACGGCGCGCCGGGAGGGATCTACGGGGGTGGGTGACTGCGGTCGACAAGGGAGGGGAAGGCAGGGGAGGTGCGGAGGGCCGGGGGGTTAGAGGCAAAGGGGTGGAGGGGGGCGGCGAACCGGCGGAGAGAGGACTGTCACGCCCCGAGCGCGGAAGGAACCCGGAGTGGGTGACAAGTTTATATCGATCATGTCAATCAGAGCGTTAGTGTATTCAACACAAAGACAGAGTGCGCAAAAGTAAAGATAACCCAGTCCTTTATTCAATCACAAGCTCAAAGTACTTCTATTACAAATGAAAATGCCAAGACTCAATAAAAGGAAAAAGTACAATGATTGACTCAAGAAATTAGAAAGATAAGATTAGTAAACACTTGGATAGACGGAGAGCTCTAATCTCTTCACTCTTGACCTTCCCCATCCGATTGAGTCTCATCATCGGACTTACCGGAAAAATAGGGGAAAACACTGGATGAGCAAACTCTCAGTAGGAATTATATCTTAAGAGCTAGCTTGCTTTAAGTAAATTACATGTTACATGAATGCAATAAAGCTATGCATGTTTGCGTAAAACGACACGAGAGAGAGAGAGTATAACAAGAGATAATTGAGTGAACTAGCATGTCTTTCAAGAACTTATATCAATAAATGTCAAGATATTCATCATGTCATGTCGGGAATTGGCTATCACGTTTCAAGCAAGTATATAAATACCCTTTCCGGGTCACGCAAGTCATGTCATGTCAAGTCGAGTATGAGATTGTGGAATGTCTAATCAAGCTAGTCATGCACTTCGGTGCAATACCACACCGTGATCATTACAACACCCATGTGCACTAGTACTTTCGGGTGCTCCTCCCAGGACCAGATCAGGCCCTATATGCGTAGGCATTGATCGTGTATTTTTTGACATCCACTAAAGTTATAGCCAATATGGAGTTTCAAGGAATAAACTTGTATAACTTTAAGGTAGATCTTTGTGGAATAGCATTTCAAGAATTTGAACATGTTGTATAACGACGATAGTAACGGTATAATCACGATCAACGATAAAACTAGGTGGAATTGGCTCCCTAACTTGGGTGCCATGACAATAAGAGTAAGCGCCCACATGAACATGGTCGCTTGTTCTTGTACATGATAAGGTAGATAGAATTAGTGTCCACAAGTACGGCACACTTTTCTTAAAGGATATAAATGGTATGGATTACCCATCCCATTATTTCAAGAATATTCTCATGGCATACAAACAGCATGTCGTGAGGGCCGGTACACCATGTTTCTTTAGAGTGACATGGCGATTAAGTAGTGTCATGGGTTTTAATGGTACAACCAGCTCGGCTGTTTTGAGGGAATCCAAAGCTAGCGGAGTCTTACGGAGGTCTATATGATAAAGTCACCAGTCCGAAGGATCGGAATGTCCCGTGGAGGGTTCATCTATCACCGAGAAATAATGGGTAATCGAATAAAAAAAATAATGTGAAACGTGGGACTATATTCACGGAATGGAAATATAGTGCCTTAGCAATTAACTCACTCACAGTGGGTTATAGGAATCCGTGAAATCAGTAAATCAATAAATTGACGCCTGTGATTAAGTCTTTATTTCAGGAATCGACGCCTTTGGCAAGGTCATCAGTTCCAAATATGACGACTATTCACGCCGTCGTTATATTGTTAACGCAATGATTTTTAAAACATTCAAAAATTTTCAGATATTATATAAATGATGACTTAGATCAAGTCTTTAATTCAGTGAATAACGCCTTAGTTGTAGGCGTCTTATAGAAAACTGACGGCATGGTCTATGTCGTCATTTCAATAATCAAGTAGATTTCACGATATGAAAATCCATCGGGTTTTCACTAAGTTGACGCCTGTGGGTGAGGGCGTCCGTTTCAATTGATGGCATCAGCACGGTCGTTATTTATAGTCATATGTCAATAACATGGATTTTGGGGTATTTTCAATCAAGAATCTAGAGATATGGATATATATAGAGACAAATAGCACGAATTTTCTAGGATGCTCATGCATTAATTCAGATTTGAAGCTTCATAGTTATTGAATTTTAGACGATGTGTGATCATAGTCTTTGACTAACTAAAAAGTCGTTAAATCAAAACAACGGATCAAGATCAAACTATATATATGCAATTACTTGTTATTAACTAAGTTTTTGCATGAATCTTGAGAAAACCTACCTAGGTTGGTTGTAGATGCTAGAAACGTGAAGAGGATGATGAATAGGAACCAAAACCGATTTACTAGATATCAGGAAGAAGATGATAGCCCCTTTTTCAATCGGAGGCAAATCAGCAGTAGCAGTACTCAATGATAAGTATGTATCCTAGCCGCTGATGGTTTCACGCACAAGAGAACACCCAAGGAAGACGACGACCTTCCTTCAGCAAGAAGAAGAAGACTTCTTGCACCCTTCCTGTCGTATACTATTCGCAGAAGGAAGAGGAAGAAGAAGATAGTTCTCCCACGTTTCCGTATGAAGAAGATAGTAGCGCAGCCCCCTTTGGCCCAAAGAAGCAGAAGGCTCCTATGACACTTTGAAGAACTTTGCAACAGCAGCAGGTTGTTGGGAGAGAAAAACACAACAGTATGTTTGATGAAGAAAAAGCTAATAGATTGGCTCGAAGGGGTTGGTATTTATAGGGTTTTGGAGACCCTATAGGGTTGGAGTTCGATTGGGAATAACATTCCTAGTAGCAATCCTAATGGTATTAGTGTCCCCTTTATTAATAGTTTGAAATACATAATAACTTAAGTGTTAGAATCTTATGGGATTTTTATCTTTTTTTCGGGATGTGATCCAGATGGGAAATTTTAGGAGTATAAATTTTCCATTTTTCTCTATTTTTCTATATAATTATTTTTCCAAAATTCCTTAGTCAAAAAAACGGCACTATTCATTTTTTTTAATTGACGACTTAGTTTAAGTCATCTTTTATGCAATCCACGCTCGTGACCATGGCGTCTTTTACATTTTGTTATTGCCTCACACCCCTGAAAGAAGCAAAATCATGATTATAACCCAGTAATCTTTATTAATATATCCTTTCTTATGCTATTTATACTTTAACTAATTAACGACATGCATTCTGTCGTCATTTACTTTGTACACGCCCATTGCTATGGGCGTCATTTGATTTATTTTTTTTTGCATTTTCACTTAACCTTCCAAAGACTAATATTATGTATATATCCCTATTATCTCTATAATATTTTCACTAATTTATAAACAAAGACTTGTAATTAAGTCATTTTTCTCCTTGTATACGCGTGCACGAAGAGGCGTTAATTAAGTTTTGACCATTTCTCATTGCCCTTGAAAATATCGAAATTGTATATATGTCCATTATTTTATCATTCACATATCTTTAATGTATTTAACTCTTATATATATATATCCCTCTTCCTTCTAATAAGATTAAACTATAGTAAATGTGAAATATTAAATTTTCTAAATTAGTAATAAAATATAAATTGAAATTTTCTTCAAGATTTAATGATTCTTAATTTAATTAAAATTATTTTGTGCATCAAATGGCTACTTAAAATAACATGTTATTCTTAAATTTATTATAATATAATGGTAAGGTCTATGAGTCCATTTCGTAAGACTTTTCAGGATGTAAGAGGGTTATGTACAAGGTCCAGGCCTCGTTTAATTATTATATATTTATATATTTTTAATTTATTTAGCCTTTCTAGTCCTTTAATTTACCAGGGTTGGTACACCCTCCCCCACTTAAAAGAATTTGGTCCCCAAATTCAATCGCGTATAAACGTGGAGAGTGTAGAGTACATACCTTTTTAGAATAATTCGGGGAATCGTTTCCTCATAGACTCCTCGGTCTCCCATGTGACTTCGTGTTCTGAGCTTTTACTCCATTGTACCTTGACCATGGGAATAACTTTGCTCCTTAATGTTAGTACTTCGCGATCGAGGATCTTCATGGGCTTTTGTTCATAGGTGAGATCCCTTTGAATCACCAGGTCTCCATGATCGATGATATGTGTCGGATCGTGCACATACTTCTTCAACATGGATACGTGGAATACATTATGAACTTCGGACAATTGAGGAGGTAAAGCGACGCGATAAGCAACCTCGCCAACTCTTTCTAGTATCTCAAAAGGTCTGATAAATCTCGGCGTAAGCTTGCCCTTAACACCAAATCTTCTTATTCCACGTCCAGGTGATATCTTGATAAATACATGATCTCCAACTTGGAATTCGAGATCTCTTCTACTTGTATCAGCATAAGCCTTTTGTCTAGATTGAGCTACTTGAAGTCTTTCTCTAATGAGCTGAATCTTTTCAATGGTATCCATTACCATGTCTGGGCCTAATAGTTACTTTTCTCCAACTTCGTTCCAACACAAGGGTGATCGACAACTCCTTCCGTATAAGGCTTCGAAAGGTGCCATTTGTATGCTTGCCTGGTAACTATTATTGTATGCAAACTCGACCAAAGGCAAGTGATCATGCCAGCTTCCACCAAAATCAATGATGCAAGTCCTGAGCATATCTTCTACCACCTGATTTGTTCTTTCGGTCTGACCATCCGTCTGAGGATGAAAAGTAGTACTAAAATTGAGCCTAGTCCCCAACGAATGTTGTAGACCCTTCCAAAAATGAGAAGTAAACTGTGGGTCTCAGTCAGACACGATTGAGACAGGAATTCCATGTAATCTGACTATCTCCTTGATGTATAAAGCAGCGAGAACATCAACCGACCATCGACTCTTGATTGGCAAGAAATGTGCCGACTTAGTCAAACGGTCGATGATGACCCATATTCCATCATATCCCCCTTTTGATTTAGACAGACCCATAATGAAGTCCATACCGATATCCTCCCACTTCCATTTGGGAATATCTAGAGGATGTAGCTTATTGGCAGGCTTTTGGTGTTCAGCCTTGACTTGTTGGCATGTGAGACAGCGAGACACAAAGTTCGCTACTTCTCTTTTCATATTAGGCCACCAGAAAGTCCTTTTCAAATCTTGGTACATTTTGGTAGACCCTGGATGAATCGTGTACCTTGATCTGTGAGCTTCATCTAAGATTTTCTTCTTTAGCTCTGGACAATCTGGTATATATGTTCTATTCCTGAACATCAATCTTCCATTTGATGCTAATTTGAACTCCGATTGTTCTTCAATTTTGTCCTTGATTTCCACTAATAATGGATCCTTATCTTGTAGTCCTTGTATTTCTGAGAGTAGATCTGGTAGTATGCTTATATGGGATAGTGTAACACACTTGTTCTCCTTGTCCAGGCTTATATCAAGTTTAGAGAATTGTTCTAGCAACTTCCACTCCTGAATCATACAATTTGCTAAAATCGCTCTTGGCTTTCGACTGAGGGCATCAGCTACAGGATTACCCTTTCCAAGATGATATTGTATTATGAAGTCGAAATCCTTGAGATATTCTAGCCAACGTCTTTACCTCATATTTAATTCCTTCTGAGAGAAGAGATACTTGAGACTCTTATGGTCAGAATATACTGTAAAGTGCACTCCGTATAGGTAATGCCTCCATATTTTCAATGTAAATATTACCGCGGCCAACTCCAAGTCATGAACTGGGTAGTTCTCTTCATGCTTCTTCAATTGGCGAGAAGAGTAAGCTATAACTCTTCCTTGTTGCATTAAGACACATCCGAGGCCAATGCCAGATGCATCAGTGTATACCTCGAACTTCTCTCCTTCAAATGGTAGAGCTAAGACCGGGGCTGAAGTTAGGTGATCCTTGAGAGCTTGGAAGCTTCTTTCACATTCCTCACTCCATTCGTAACGGATCTCCTTGCGAGTTAGCCTAGTGAGTGGTAAGGTGATCTTGGAGAAATCGTTGATGAATCGCCGGTAGTAGCCCGCAAGACCCAAGAAACTACGGATCTCGCTAGCATTGGTCGGTCTTTCCCAATCCTTTACAGCTTCAACCTTCGATGGATCTACGGATAAATCGTCTTTTGATATAACATGCCCCAAGAAAGATACTTCTTCTAACCAGAATTCACATTTACTGAGCTTTGCATATAACTGATTCATCCTCAATATCTGTAATGCAATCCTCAAATGATCCTCGTGCTCTTCCATGGTCTTTGAATAGATCAGTATATCATCAATGAAAATCACTATGAATTGATCTAGATGAGACCTGAATATACTATTCATCAACTGCATAAAGGCAGCAGGGGCATTTGTTAGTCCAAAAGGCATAACAACAAATTCATTGTGCCCATACCTGCTTCTGAATGCGGTCTTATAAATGTCATCATCCTTGATCCTTAGTTGGTGATATCCCGACCTGAGATCAATCTTTGAAAAATACTTTGATCCAGATATTTGATCAAATAACTCATCGATTCTCGGCAGTGGATACTTGTTCTTGATAGTGAGATGATTCAACTGTTGATAGTCGATGCATAACCTCATGGATCCATCTTTCTTCTTTACAAATAGCACAGGTGCTCCCCACGGGGAAGTGCTTGGTCTGATAAATCCTTTCTTGAGAAGTTCCATCAATTGCTCCTTTAGTTCCTTGAGTTCGGCAGGGGACATCCTATAAGGTGCCCTAGAAATTGGGCCAGCACCAAGGATCAAGTCGATGATGAAGGCCACTTCTCTTTGTGGGGGTAATCCAGGCAAATCTTCCGGAAACACGTCCAGAAATTCTTGTACAACTGGGATGTCTTCTAGCTTAGTCTCCTTAATGGTGACAAACGCAAGGGAAGATACACATCCTTTCTTTATTAGCTTGCTAGCTCGGAGAGCCGAAATAAGAGGTGACTTGCTCCGACTCTTAGGGCTAGTATAGACCAGTTCCGGAAAGTCTTTGAAAGTAACTTTGCTGTTACGGCAATCCACAGTTGCTTGATACTTAGATAACCAATCTGCTCTCAATATGACATCATATTCCTTTAGGTCTAAACATATGAGGTCGATAGGAAGATTTCTTCCTTTTACCAAGACTTCACAATTTTGATAATGGTGAGTAAGGTCAACTTCGCTTCCGAGAGGAGTTGAAAGAACTAATTTCATCCATTCCGGTTCCATGGTTAATGGATTAGCAAACTTCTTAGAAATAAAAGAATACAAGGCATCAGTATCAAATAAGACATATGCAGACTTGGAACAAACTTTCAATGTACCTTCCACTAGTCCGCGTTCATCTTGTTCTATCTCCCTAATAGCTTGGAGACCTGCATTCTTTGTCACCGAGCGCTTCCCATCACCGGCTTGATCATTGAGTAGGGGACAGTCGGGAATCCGATGATCACGGCTCCCACAATGGAGACACGCTCCAAGTTTCCTCCAACATTCTTCGGCCTTATGTCCGGCCTTGTCACAGTGTTTACACACCACTTTAGAAGGTGTGGTGGTGATAGAGAACGGCTTGTTAATCTTTTTGACTTTCTTCTCCTGAGAAGACTCTCCTCCATTACTTGGCCTTTTCTTGTTGAAATTAGGTTTTAAAGTGCCAGAGCTAGTAACATTTTCCTTCTTGTCTCTCCCACGGATCCTATCAGATAGTTCCGTGGCATCCTCCAGTAGCTGGACTCGTCGTACCATCTCCGAATAGACTTGTATGTCCATCGGGGCCAGTTGTGTGATAAATTGGGGCCTGAACCCATTTAGAAACCTTCTAGCTTTCATTTTCTCGGTACTGACTAAGGCCGTCTTTGACAACCGGGTGGTCGGCTGGTTAGCCGACACCGGCTAACCGGTGGGCCCCGCCTCTCCTCGCCCTCCCCCTCACACAAATCTCTTAACCGACCCCGGGTACCGTAATCGACCCTTCAGGGTCGATTACGGCACACCCTTACCCCTTTATCAAAGACGCCATAAATGCTTAGCGTACCGGGATAACCTCGAGAATTGTGACCTATACTCGGCCACCGATAATGATCGTTGCTTGAGTGCGGCGAACTCGGCGGCCTTCTTCTCCTGGACTCGGTCCGAAAAATATTTATTGTTGAAATGTTCAACAAACTCCCCCCAAGTAACTTGTTCTTGATCTAATGTGGCTTCTACCGACTCCCACTAGCAGCGGACGTCCCTTTCCAATTCAAACGTTGCTAACAAGACCTTCTCTTGGTCCGTGCATTGCATAACCCGAAAGATACGTTCGGTCTCCCGGATCTAGTGCTCGGCATCATCCGGATCAGTGGATCCCATGAACTTAGGAGGGTTCATGTTCTTGAAGCTTTGGTGGAGATTTCCTGCTCCATGATGTGCACCTCCTTGTGCCACTTGTTGAAGTGCCTGGGTCATGCCTTGCAGAGTGCGTTGCATGTTGCGCCACTAGGCACGTTCGGCAGCCTTTGTCCTACAATTACAATAACTATATTAATATGTGATGATGTTCAAAGGTTTTGATTCTAAGTTAACTTAACCCTTGGTTCTAACCAATTCTCACCGGTTAAAGGTTTAAACCTATCCTTGGACTTGGGTTTCCTAGGAATTGAATATCCAAGGCTCTGATATCACAAAAACTGTCACGCCCCGAGCGCGGAAGGAACCCGGAGTGCATGACAAGTTTATATCGATCATGTCAATCAGAGCGTTAGTGTATTCAACACAAAGACAGAGTGCACAAAAGTAAAGATAACCCAGTCCTTTATTCAATCACAACCTCAAAGTACTTCTATTACAAATGAAAATGCCAAGACTCAATAAAAGGAAAAAGTACAATGATTGACTCAAGAAATTAGAAAGATAAGATTAGTAAACGCTTGGATAGACGGAGAGCTCTAATCTCTTCACTCTTGACCTTCCCCATCCGATTGAGTCTCATCATCGGACTTACCTGAAAAATAGGGGAAAACAGTGGATGAGCGAACGCTCAGTAGGAATTATATCTCAAGAGCTAGTTTGCTTTAAGTAAATTACATGTTAAATGAATGCAATAAAGCTATGCATGTTTGCGTAAAATGACAAGAGAGAGAGAGTATAACAAGAGATAATTGAGTGAACTAGCATGTCTTTCAAGAACTTATATCAATAAATGTCAAGATATTCAAGCAAGTATATTCATCATGTCATGTCGGGAATTGGCTATCATGTTTTAAGCAAGTATATAAATACCCTTTCCGGGTCACGTAAGTCATGTCATGTCAAGTCGAGTATGAGATTATGGAATGTCTAATCAAGCTAGTCATGCACTTCGGTGCAATGCCACACCGTGATCATTACAACTCCCATGGGCACTAGTACTTTCGGGTGCTCCTCCCAGGACCAGACCGGGCCCTATATGCGCAGGCATTGATCGTGTATTTTTCGACATCCACTAAAGTTATAGCCAATATGGAGTTTCAAGGAATAAACTTGTATAACTTTAAGGTAGATCTTTGTGGAATAGTATTTCAAGGATTTGAACATGTTGTATAACGACGATAGTAACGGTATAATCACGATCAACGATAAAACTAGGTGGAATTGGCTCCCTAACTTGGGTGCCATGACAATAAGAGTAAGCGCCCACAAGAACATGGTCGCTTGTTCTTGTACATGATAAGGTGGATAGAATTAGTGTCCACAAGTACGTCACACTTTTCTTAAAGGATATAAATGATATGGATTACACATCCAATTATTTCAAGAATATTCTCATGGCATACAAACAACATGTCGTGAGGGCCGGTACACCGTGTTTCTTTATAGTGACATGGCGATTAAGTAGTGTCATGGGTTTTAATGGTACAACCAGCTCGGCAGCTTTGAGAGAATCCAAAGCTAGCGGAGTCTTACAGAGGTCTCTATGATAAAGTCACCAGTCCGAAGGATCGAAATGTCCAGCGGAGGGTTCATCTATCACCGAGAAATAATGGGTAATCAAATAAAAAAAATAATGTGAAACGTGGGACTATATTCACGGAATGAAAATATAGTGCCTTAGCAATTAACTCACTCACAGTGGGTTATAGGAATCCGTGAAATCAGTAAATCAATAAATTGACGCTTGTGATTAAGTCTTTATTTGGAATTGACGCCTTTGGCTAGGTCGTCAGTTCCAAATATGATGACTATTCACGCCGTCGTTATATTGTTAACACAATGATTCTTAAAACATTCAAAAAAATTTAGATATTATATAAATGACGACTTAGATCAAGTCTTTAATTCAGTGAATAACGCCTTAGTTGTAGGCGTCTTATAGAAAACTGACGGCATGGTCTATGTCGTCATTTCAATAATCAAGTAGATTTCACGATATGAAAATCCATCGGGTTTTCACTAAGTTGACGCCTGTGGGTGAGGGCGTCCGTTTCAATTGACGGCATCAGCACGGTCGTTATTTATAGTCATATGTCAATAACATGGATTTTGGGGTATTTTCAATCAAGAATCTAGAGGTATGGATATATATAGAGACAAATAGCACGAATTTTCTAGGATGCTCATGCATTAATTCAGATTTGAAGCTTCATAGTTATTGAATTTTAGACGATGTGTGATCATAGTCTTTGACTAACTAAAAAGTCGTTAAATCAAAACAACGGATCAAGATCAAACTATATATATGCAATTACTTGTTATTAACTAAGTTTTTGCATGAATCTTGAGAAAACCTACCTGGGTTGATTGTAGATGCTAGAAACGTGAAGAGGATGAACAATAGGAACCAAAACCGATTCACTAGATATCAGGAAGAAGATGATAGCCCCTTTTTCAATCGGAGGCAAATCAGCAGTAGCAGTACTCAATGATAAGTATGTATCTAGCCGCTGATGGTTTCACGCACAAGAGAACACCCAAGGAAGACGACGGCCTTCCTTCAGCAAGAAGAAGAAGACTTCTTGCACCCTTCCTGTCGCAGACTATTCGCAGAAGGAAGAGGAAGAAGAAGATAGTTCTCTCACGTTTCCGTATGAAGAAGATAGTAGCGCAGCCCCCTTTGGCCCAAAGAAGCAGAAGGCTCCTACGACACTTTGAAGAACTTTGCAACATCAGCAAGTTGTTGGGAGAGAAAAACACAACAGTATGTTTGATGAAGAAAAAGCTAATAGATTGGCTCGAAGGGGTTGGTATTTATAGGATTTTGGAGACCCTATAGGGTTGGAGTTCGATTGGGAATAGCATTCCTAATAGCAATCCTAATGGTATTAGTGTTCCCTTTATTAACAGTTTGAAACACATAAAAACTTAAGTAATAGAATCTTCCGGAATTTTTATCTTTTTTTCGGATGTGATCTAGATGAGAAATTTTAGGAGTATTAATTTTCTATTTTTTTTCTATTTTTCCATATAATTATTTTTCCAAAATTCTTTAGTCAAAAAAATGGCACTATTCATTTTTTTTAATTGACGACTTAGTTTAAGTCATCTTTTATGCAATCCACGCTCGTGACCATGGCGTCTTTTACATTTTGTTATTGCCTCACGCCCCTGAAAGAAGTAAAATCGTGGTTATATCCTTGTAATCTTTATTAATATATCATTTCTTATGTTATTTATACTTTAACTAATTAACGACATGCATTATGTCATCATTTACTTTTGTACACGTCCATTGCTATGGGCATCATTTGATTTTTTTTTTGGCATTTTCACTTAACCTTCCAAAGTCTAATATTATGTATATATCCCTATTATCTCTATAATATTTTCACTAATTTATAAACAACGACTTGTATTAAGTCATTTTTCTCCTTGTATACGCCTGCACGAAGAGACGTTAATTAAGTTTTGGCCATTTCTCATTGCCCTTGAAAAGCACGAAATTGTATATATGTCCATTCTTTTATCTTTCACATATCTTTAATGTATTTAACTCTTATATATATATATATATATCCCTCTTCCTTCTAATAAGATTAAAATATAGTAAATGTGGAATATTAAAATTTCTAAATTAGTAATAAATCATAAATTGATATTTTCTTCAAGATTTAATGATTCTTAATTTAATTAAAATTATTTTGTGCATCAAATGGCTACTTAAAATAACATGTTATTCTTAAATTTATTATAATATAATGGTAAGGTCTATGAGTCCATTTCGTAAGACTTTTCAGGATGTAAGAGGGTTATGTACAAAGTCCAGGCCTCGTTTAATTATTATATATTTATATATTTTTAATTTATTTGGACTTTCTAGTCCTTTAATTTACCATGGTTGCTACAAGGAGGGTGGGCGGATGGGTGTGTTGGCGTAGATCCGGCCGACGACGCCCTCGGGGGTCGAGGGGAGAGGTATGAGAGGCGGAGGGCCGACGGAAGGGATGGGAGATCGGAGATCGGCGAGAGCGGGGGGAGCCGGGGGGAAGGAGGAGGGAGGGGCGGAGGGTCGGCAGAGGGAAGAGGGGTCGAGTGGAGAGAAGGGGGGGCTGAGGGCCACAGAGAGGAGGGGGAGACGGGGGAAAGGGGGAGGGGAGGGCGGGGAAGGCGGAGAGGGCCGAAGGGGGGGCGGAGATCGGCGGAGGGGGGGGACACACCTAGAGAGGGGGGAGTTCCCTAACGGGGGCTCCCCCTCCCAACGAGACCACCGGAGCGGGGTCGCCGGTGAAGCTTTCGTCGGACGAAACCAGCGTACGGTACCACCACCGGAGGGTGGTGAGGGTTCCGGGGGGTAGGTGGGAGCTCCCACCTACCCACTTGTTGATGCTCAATGGGGCGTCTGTAATAGAGGTCAAGAGTGGCAAAACTCGGCTAGCTGGGTGGGTTCTGTCTTTACATCATCGATCGGTGATGGCGGCGCCATTAAATATTGATGTCCCACTAGGCATGCACTAGCTAGCTTTCCTGTCGCTCCCCTTCCTAGTTCTCAATTAGAGTAGCTAGAGCTCGAGGTGCTGCCATCTTTTTTCCTCCTGTGGGAGGTGAAGAGGATCGAAGAGCCGTATAAATTTGCAGGAAGATGTGGAACGCATGACTTGGAGGATCGGAGGATCAAGATGTGGGGTAATTAATTAATGACGCGCGGGCTCGGCATATATATGAATTGATCAGTTAATTATCTTGTTTGAAAACTCAATAGAATTATGGTTTTTTTCATAATTTTTTAGAGTGATAATAATCTAATGAAATGGAGTTTTTGGGAGATTATGAAAAGTGAAATCTTTTCACCCCATCTCTCTCTAAAAAGTTAGATTATGACTTTTGAATAATCTGATGTGATATTTAGACATTTGGTAGAGTTTTGAATGAGTGAAGATTCCTAAGTCATAATCTATGACCCATTTAATTACCAAACAAGGCAAGATCAGCACTAGTTTGGTTTAATTACCATGCATGAGTCCATGAGTATGCATGGGCACAGATTCTTAAGTCATAATCTATGACCTATTTAATTACCAAACAAGGCAAGATCAGCACTAGTTTGGTTTAATTACCATGCATGAGTCCATGAGTATGCATGGGCACCAATTAGATCTGCCGCGACGACCTCTTGTACTACCGGAAAGATATCAATGATGACAACGAACGTTCTCAGGTTCATTCCACCGTCGACGGCGAAATTAACGACCCGACTCCCCTCCTTTACTCCATCGACTATAGCCACTGCTCTTGTAATTAAATGCCAAGCGTCGACATGTTTGCTAGAGTCGAGCTCGCTATACACGATCCTCGTACTCTCTCTCTCTCTCTCTCTCACTCTATATATATATATATATATATATATATATATATATATATATATATGTATAGTGTGTGCACATGGGGTCAATTATATACGATCGGTTACTTGATATATATATGTATAGTGTTGAATCCACAAAACCGCGGTGTTGAGATACACAGGTCCAGGGTCATAAGCACTTGAACCACAACTCATTTAACCAATACGGGACTATTGTCCAAGGGACTATGCCCAAATATTCTAACACTCCCCCTCACGGTCAAGATGGGCCGTGGACATTAATTGAGTGGAGGTGACAAGATAAAAAATATATGGAGTTGAGCCAAGACCATGTTCTGATATTATGTTAAATCCACAAAATCGCAGTGTTGAGATATACAGGCCCAGAGTCATAAACACATGAACCACAACTCATTTAACCAATACGAGACTATTATCCAGAAGACTATGTCCAAATATTCTAACACATAGCATCTATGAAATTAAGATCAACAATCAAGAGTCCGGGCTGATTTGGCGGGGTGTGAATTTTACATGCAAGAGAGAGAAAGGCCCCGTGACCGGAGGATAGCTCAAAGTAAAAAAGACTAGGTCTGGTTTTGGCTGGCCGGAAACTTCCGACAGAAGCCAGGGAATGCCCAAAAAAGAAAACCAGGGGAGAAGCTAGAATGAGATGTGTCGTGCATACACACCGTGCATGCGCGCGTGCACACTTCGCTAATCTCGGAAGCATACCCAGGGATAGAGAGAGAAAGTCGTTGTCACCAGTACCCACGTACAAGCATGCATGGGAGAGCGTGGGAGCGGAAGTGACCAGAGAAAAGAGTGTGTGCGTGTGTGTGTGTTTGTGCGTGTGTGTGTGCGTGTGTGTGAGAGAGAGAGAGAGAGAGAGAGAGAGAGAGGCTGTACTTCGGCATCCGTGCTTCGGTCTGTAAGGTGTCCTTGCGCGTGCATGAATCCCTTTTAAAGCACCGGTACTCAACACAAAAGATGGACAGATAGAAATAGATAGAGAAAAAGAAAGAGAGCAGAGTTTTGGAAGGAGGGAGGGCCTCTCCTCCAATCGCGCTTACCCATGGGCGTACTGTTTATGAATTGGTTCTGTCACGGTTGACACGGAGAAAGGCAGCGAGGATCGGTGGTGGGGCGATTGCGCGTCTCCGCCGCTATCTCTAAAAAAGTGTCAGCATCACCACGCCTGTTACCCACCACCTCAAGCAAGTTTCTTGTGTGGTGCACTGGTGCATGTGTCTGTGAGAGAGAGAGAGAGAGAGAGAGCGCGCGCGCGCGCGCGAGGCAGAGAATAATACAAAACTCATCTCGGGATCCCAACCCCGATCGGAGACAGCGTGGAAACAGATGAAGGCTACGGCGTGCAGCGTCGTTCCTTCTCCATGGTAAAAGGAACGGGGTAGTGGTAAGAAAACAATAAGATACATAAATGTTGTCCACTTTTTGTTAGGTTGGAATGTTAGATGGTAAGATGTCTCACATGTTTGCCACCGAGAGTTGAAAAAAAAGGAAAAGATGCAGCGCAGCAACAGAAGGGAAGAAAATAGCCGAAACGGTTTTCTTTAAAAAGAGAGAGTAGAAGGGATCCTACGTTATATTTCATTGGTGTTTTGTAAAAAAATACCGCTAAAGTTGAAATGCAAAAAATAATAATACCTGGAAATGCATTAGCACGAACATCTTTAATTTTGACGAAATGTTACAAAAATATTATCACTTTTTTATTTTGTGATTAAATGATTAAAATATCTCTAGCACAATTTCTAGTTTTTCTCTTTCATGAGAGAGAGAGAGAGAGATCAACTGCAGTGACTCTCGGACACCATTTATTGGGTGGAAGGTTTACAGAGGGGGGAGCTAGAGGTGCTCCCCCTCCGGCATCGACAAATACTCTAGAGAGAGATTGTTGGGTGCTTCTGTGTGTGAGAGAGAGAGAAAGAATCATCGATGATAGATCAGGCAAGCCCTGATATCTGCAAGATCAAAACCTAGCCCACAGTGGCTGGACCACATGACCGGTAAAACATAGAGGAGTCACGAAGAGGAGACGATAAGATGTGGAGCCATCGTGAACAACCTCTAGATCATGGCGGTTTTCATCATTGTTGTCACCTTCACCGTAACATTCACCCTCCCCGGAGGGTACAGAAACGATGCCGGCCCCCATCATGGCGCAATGGCTCTAACGAAGAAGGCGGTCATCAAGGCATGCATTCTTGATATCGGACGTTGTAGCAATGGTATGCTTCATTATTGTCATCTAAATCCTCATTCACACCGGGTCTGTTCACCATGGTGTCCGCCTGCACTCCATCTCCAGCTCTATGAATCTAATACAAGTGGCTCTCTGGGTAGGATGGTGGCGGTGTTCGCCGCAGGCGTGCATGTGGTGACCGCGGCAAAGAGCGAGTGGCTTGCCCTCCTCATCTGCACCGTCAAATACAATGTTCCTCTGTGGGCGTTCACCGCACGGCCATCCCTCCGGTGCCCCTTAAAGCCGTCTGCAGCATTCATTAGAGGGAGGAAGGCATCGACGATAGGAGACATTAGTGTGTCTGACCGTGAGGAGAGGATCTTGATGGGTTTGAATATACCGACTTATGTGTACGAACAAATCTAGAATGACCGAATCACGCAGCGGAAAAATCAAACGAAACACAACCACATGAAACACCAAGATTTACGTAGAAAATCCCTCCAATGCGAAGGGGAAAAATCACGGGCAAGCCATATAAGAAAACTTCACTATGAACAATAATGAAAGTACAAATAACTCAAATCTCTTACCAAGACTTGAGTTTGATTACAAGAGAGCAACTGGAATATAAACACAACTGAACTCTCCTACTCGATCACGGCAGAACACACTGCCAACCTGATCTTCCCTGTAGTGAGAACCATGTTCAGCTGATAGAGATCTTCCCTGCTCTTCACCTTCTCCTCTAGTAGCACCTCCTTTCCCGGAGCTACAGTAACCCCTTTCCTTCACCCTTGATGGCCTCTTAGATCTCACCTTGTCACTTAGGTTTTAGATCCCAATAAAATATTATATACATCTAGGATGGTCAAGGGACAACCCAAGGACCAGATCTACCAAACCTACCAAATCCCATGACTTTTCGGATTAAATAAACCAAGGAAAAGATCTGTTTTCAGACATGGAACAAGAAGTCAAAGATGGCTGCCTCGGGGCTGGCAGTCGACCGGACCTACAGTGGCGGTCGACCGAAAATTCTCAGACATCCGGATCTTTACTCCCTAGCAAAACCGGTTGACCGAAAATGACTCGGCGGTCGACCGGTTTCGGTTGACCGTTTCTAGTGGGTCGGTCGACCGCTAGAGATGCATGGGCTAGAAAAGTGGGCAACGTGCCCAACAACCTCCCCCTTCAGCCCATAAGGGAGGCTGTCCCGTGACTTCTCAATGTGTAGTCATGTCGACCAGTCGTCGGTAAATCTCTTGCCTTTCTTTTGGCAAAGTCTTCGTCAACATGTCTGCCCCATTGTCATATGTGTGAACTTTCTAAAGCTTCAGTTACTTCTCATCAAACACATTTCTAATCCAGTGGTATCTGACATCAATGTGCTTTGACTTGGAATGAAGAGTTGGGTTTTTGCACAAGTGGATGGCACTTTGACTGTCACAGTACACTACATAGCTTTCTTGTTTTAGTCCCAATTCATGTAAGAATTCTTTCATCCACAGCATCTCTTTGCAAACCTCTGTAGCAGTAATATATTCTGTCTCTATAGTGGAGAGCGCAATACACCTTTGCAACCTGGATTGCCACGACACACCTCCCCCTGCAAAAGTAAGAACAAAACCTGATGTGGACTTCCTTGTATCAATATCCATTGCCATATTTGCATCTGTGTAACATGTCAGAACAGGTGGTCCACCCCCAAAACTTAAACAAATTTTGTAGCTACCACTGAGATATCTAAGGATCCACTTCACTGCTGCCCAATGTTCCTTTCCTGGATTTGCAAGAAATCTACTAGCAACGCCCACTACATACGCTATGTCTGGCCTCGTACATACCATTGCATACATCAGACTTCCGACTGATGAAGCATAAGGGACTTTCTGCATTTTCTCCTTATCCTCTTCATTTGTTGGACTCCGCTCTGAGCACAACTTAAAATGACATGTAAAAAGAGAACCAACTGGCTTTGCATTGCTCATACTAAACATGTCCAATACCTTCTCAATATATTTCTCTTGTGACAACCATATTTTCTTGGCTTTTCTGTCACGAGAAATCTGCATGCCTAGTATTTACTTTGCTGGCCCCATGTCCTTCATTGCAAAGGACTTGCTAAGTTCCTTCTTCAGCCTGTCAATCATAGACATATCTTTCCCAATGATAAGCATGTCATCAACATATAATAAGAAAATAATAAAATTCTCATCAAACCATTTGATGTATACACAATGATCTGAATCCGTTCTTTTGTATTCATTCTTAGCCATAAATGAATCAAACTTCTTGTACCACTGCCTTGGAGCTTGCTTCAGTCCATACAAGCTCTTTCTCAGTCTGCAAACAAGATTCTCTTTACCTATGACTTTGAATCCTTCTGGTTGCTCCATATACATTTCCTCTTCTAAATCACCATGGAGGAAAGCTGTCTTCACATCCAGCTGCTCAACCTCCAAGTCCAGGCTAGCAGTAAAACCTAGAGCAACACGAATAGAAGATATTTTTACAACAGGAGAAAAAATTTCTTCAAAGTCAATACCTTACTTTTGACCAAAGCCTTTTACAACCAATCTGGCCTTATATTTTGGTTGAGAACATTGCTCCTGAGTCTTCAATTTGAAAACCTATTTGTTCTTCAATGTCTTTCTTCCCTTTGGTAGTTGCACCAAATCATAGGTGTGGTTCTTCTGCAGAGCATCCATCTCTTCCTGCATAGCTTCTAACCACTCATTCTTCTGCTCACTTTGCATTGCTTCTTGGTAACACTCTGGTTCACCTGCATCAGTAAGCATTACATACTCATCTGTAGGATACCTTTTGGAAGGCTGGGGTTCTCTAAAAGATCTTCTTGGCTAAGGCAATATATGAGGTTGCTCCTCATCTTCTTCCTGCTCAACATGTTCTGCAGGTAAGTCAGTATCTGCCTCTACATCATCTTCCTGCTGATCTCCCCCATCACCCTGACATACTGGAGGGGAAATTAGATCACAATATGCTAAGCCTTCTTCAGAAGCCTTGGGTGGTACCTTTTTCTTGAAATCTTCAAAGGTTTGATCTTCAAAGAAGATCACATCTCTGCTTCTGAATACTTTCTACTTTTCTAGATCCCAAAGTCTGTAATCAAATTCATCACGTGAGTACCAAAGAAAAATACATTCTTTTGTCTTACCATCCAACTTGGACCTTTCAATGTTTGGGACATGTGCAAATGCACGACAACCAAACACCCTCAAATGCTTGTAGAAGACATCTTTTCCTGACCATACGTGTTCAGCGACATCACCATCTTGAGCTTTACAGGGTGACAAGTTGATAACATCAACTGCGGTCCTCAATGCCTCATCCCAAAATCTTTTGGGTAACTTGGCTTGTGAAAGTATGCATCTAATTTTTTCCATGATGGTGCGGTTCATCCTCTCTGTAATTGCATTGTGCTGAGATGTACCAGGAACTGTCATCTCATGCTGAATGCCCTGTGACCTACAATAAGCATTAAACGACCATGTATACTCACCACCATTATCTGACCTTATGCATTTCAGTTGTCTCTCTGTCTCCCTTTCAACCCTGGCATGAAACTCCTTGAAAACATCAATAACTTGATCTTTAGTCTTCAAAGCATAAGTCCAAACTTTCTTTGAAAAATCATCTATAAAGGTGACAAAATAAAGTGCACCACTGATACCTGGAACATTAACTGATCCACCATGAGTTTTTATTTTTAAAGGGCCACATACATCTGTATAGACACGATCCAAGGCATGCATCTTTCTAGACAATGCAGGACTAGTAAAGGAAACTTTATGTTATTTTCCAGCCAAACAATCAATACATGAGTTCAGATGTGTACCTCTGAAGTCTGGTAAGACTTCTTTCTTGGAAAGAACATGCAATCCCTTCTCGCTCATGTGTCCAAGTCTCCTATGCCACAACTCCATACTGGAATCTTTCTCAGTAGCATTCAACTGATCACCACAAGTTTGAACCTGCAACCTGTATAAGGTGTGACATTTCTTTCCGGTAGCAACAACAAGAGAACCCTTGCTAAGTTTCCATCTACCCTTATGAAATCTGCTATCATAGTCTTCATCATCTAGCTTTCCAACTGAAATTAAATTCAGCCTCAAATCAACCACATGCCTCACATCTTTAAGTACCATCTTGCAACCAAGATTGGTCTTTATATGAATGTCGTCCATGCCAATGATGTCTGATGTCCCATGGTTGCCCATCTTGACGACACCAAAGTTTTCAGCCTTGTAGGTGGTAAAGAACTCCCTCCGTGGTGTAGCATGGTAAGAAGCACATGTATCAATCATCCACTCGAGGTCCTGGCATACGCAAGAAAAAATATCATCATAAGTAGATAAAATCAGATAATCATCACATTGTGATGTAGCTGTGACATTCTCTTTTGACTCTGCATTCTCTACTTCTTTCCCCTTTTTCTTGTTCTTCTTTGGTTGTCTACACTGATTCTTGAAATGACTTTTATCTCCACAGTTGTAGCAAGTAACATCCTTTCTTGGCCTTGACTTACTTCTACTCTTCTGTGAATTTCCTCTCCCTCTGGACTTTGACCTTCCCCCATTATCTGAGACAAGTGCCTGCAAATCACTGTGAGAAATTCCAGAATTCTTTCTTCTCAACTCTTTATTCAACAAACTGCTTGTTACTTGACTCATGGAGACAACTCCATCTGGTGCAGAATTACTGAGAGAGACCACCAGTGTCTCCCAGTTTTCTGGCAACGAACTGAGAAGTAACAATGCCTGTAGCTCATCATCAAGAGACATCTTCATAGAGGATAACTGGTTAGTAATACTCTGCATTTTATTCAAATGCTCTGCAATAGAAATGCCCTCTTTAAACTTCAAATTGACAAGTTTTCTAATCAGGAAAGCCTTATTTCCAGCTGTTTTTCTTTCATAAAGACCCTCCAACTTTTTCATAGAGAGTGTGCAGAACTCTCAGTGGAGACATGATGAAAAATACTATCATCAAGCCATTGACGAATAAATCCGACAGTTTTTTGATCTAACATTTTCCAGTCATCGGGTGAGGTTGTTGCGGGCTTTCCACTATCTCCTTTCAATGGACCATACAGATCCTTGCAATACAAGAGATCCTCCATTCTTGGTTTCCATATCATCCAGTTGTTTCCATTTAAACTAATCATGCGAGATGAGTTACCAGCCTCCATGTTCATACACAAATAATCAAAACTGATCTAAACAACCTGTAGGTGGCTCTAATACCAGTTGATGGTTTTGAATACACCGACTTATGTGTACGAAAAAATCTAGACTGACCGAATCACGCAGCAGAAAAATCAAACAAAACACAACCACATGAAACACCAAGATTTACGTGGAAAACCCCTCCAATGCGAAGGGAAAAAATCACGGGCAAGCCACAGGAGAAAACTTCACTATGAACAATAATGAAAGTACAAATAACTCAAATCTCTTGCCAAGACTTGAGTTTGATTACAAAAGAGCAACTGGGATATAAACACAACTGAACTGTAATGCCCCGGGTTTTTCGGATCCTCGTTCGTGGGTCCCAGATCTGGTTTCTCATAGCGTCCGACTCCGTTGTGTCCGAAATTTCGTTTCGGACATCTTTCGTGTTCGGATCGACGCGATCCGGAGTCGTTTCGGAGGCCCGGAGGCGTTCCGTGGCTTTTTCCGCGTGTGTTTTCCGATTCCCGACGTGGGTTTCGACTTTTTCTTCGGAACCTCGTTGCGGGTGAACCGGGCCGTTCACCTAGGCGAGTGTGGTACCGTTGCGATCGGTGCGTTCCGAGGATCGCGAGGGTGTGATTTTCTATTTTTCAAGATTTTTCTAAATTTCTGGATTTTCCTATATATTAACCCACCCTCTCTCTCCCCTCTCATTTCTCTCTTCTCTCCCTCTCTCTCTTCTCCCACTCTCCCCTCTCACTCTCTCCTCTCCGGCGGCCGACGGACCGAGGCGGGGGCGAGGCGGGGATATGCGGGCGAGGAGGATGGCGAGGATGGGTCGAGGATCGAGGCTCGAGGGCGTGGTGAAGCTCGACCGTGGGTTCGTGGAACGGCGAGGCTTCAACGGTGTTTTCTTCGTGGATCGGCATCCACGGTGCACGAAATCTTAGGTGGAGGTAGGGTGATGGACCCCCAGCTCGTGCACTTCCTTTCTCGCAAGTTTCGTAGGCCGTGGTGAGCCGAGCGGGTCGTTTGGGGCGTTTTGGGGAAAAATCATGTTTCGGGGAGTGATCGCCCGATCTAGCGATTCATTGCGTTTCTGGCCGATCCGATGCCGTAGATGCATGCTAGGGGTTATTTGGGGGCTTCCCCTATGTTTTTCCCCTCATCTGTGGATGTTTGGGGGCGTGGCGTGGATTTTTGGGGTTTTTCCCGCCGTTCCCGATTTTTCGAAATGATCGCGGTCCACCAGTAACCGCGTTCACTGGTCGCGGTCGTGGGAGAACCGCCTTCATCCTTGTGTTTTGGTCGAGAGAGTGTTGGCAGCGTCGCGGTCGTGCGATAGACCGCTTTTGTCTGGTCGCGATCATGAGCTGAACGCTACTATCAGGTCGCGGTCCTTGGGCGACCGGTACCATCAGGCTTGCGGGTGGCTGGTCGCGGTCGTGAGGTGACCGTGACAGCATGGTCGCGGTCTCCGGTCGACCGCTACCATCTGGTCGGGGTCCCCGGTCGACCACTATCTGGTCGCGGTCACCAGGTGACCACTACCACGTTCTGGTTCCTGTTTGCGCTGTTTTGACCTCCGGTCAACCCGGTTGTGAACCAGTGGTTGACTTTAGGTCTCGTGAGTGTCTCGGACACCCCGTGGAGTTCCGTGACCGTGTCTTTGGGTGTCCTGAGGTCCTACTTACCTCGTTTTACGTGTCATGAACTTAAGGGTCCAGGTGACCTTTTAGCGCTCCGATTGTGTTGTTTTGGTCTCCGGTCGACCCGGTTGTGACCCAATGGTCAACCTCCGGCCTTGTGAGTATCCCGGACACCCCATGGGTTCTGTGTCTGTGTTTTTAGGGTGTTTGGAGGTACCGTGTTCCCTCGATAAGCGTGCCCTTGGGCTTGGCGGGTCCGGGTGACCCCAGGTGTTCCGGGCTTCCGGGTTCTTGCTAGATCGAGTCACCGTGTATCGGTGTGAGTGCGGCGAGGTTTCCCCGCACGTCGTGGTTTCTCGGGAGTTGGTTTTGAGTGGGCCATGTGTGTGGCCTTGGTCTACGAGTCCCGTTACCCAGCCTGGTGCTGGAGGGTTCTCGCTTTTCCCAGGGATGAGAAATCGGTGTGGCAGCTTGCGGGCTGCCTTGGGAATTGTGCTTCCGTGGTTTCCGCGCAGGTCGTGCCTATGGCCTGTGAACAGCGAGTCCATGTCCTAACTTGGGACTGGAGGTCTCCTGAGTTCCCAGTGTGGGAATGGTCTCGGCGATTGCGATTCGCCTCGTGAGTCATCGCATTGTGGTTTTGGACCTAGGGATTAGGCCAGATTGACAGCTTAGTGCTGTCGTGTGCAACGGTCTTGACCCCGAGTCTTGTGACTCAAAGGCCGTTGGGTTTCGTAGGTCTGGTGGACCATCTGTAGTCTAGTGGCGTCGTGCCACCTGTTACTCCATGTTACTCGCAATGGGTGCGTGCGTGATTTTCTGTGTCCACGTTCTGTGACACGTCCACTAGTCGTAGCTTTCCCACGGCACGCGTGTGCTGGCTCGCCTGGGAGTGGCTGAGCGGCGTACCCGAGAGAGGCGGTGAGTAGGCTGGTTATCGCAGGGCCCCCGCGTACTTCCGAGTCCAGGTTTAGGGGGAAATACCAGCTAGAGGACAGGCCTAGGGCGTACAGTCTGAGTGTGCACACGAGGTTGGGGGCGTCGGACGGCGCCGGCAGGCGCGACCCCAACTAGTCCTTGTTCTGTGGTACAGGTTACTGTGTGTGTCTGAGTCTCATGCCCGGGGCATCGTAGCTAGACACTTGTGACGCGGTGTAAGACGTCAGGGGACGCAGCCGGTCGTTCTTCTAGTGGGTGGTGCTCCTGTCACGTGACGTGGGTTGTCGTGCACCGGGTTTTGTTTCTGTCCGCGGGACGGGACTTCGTGAGGGATTTCGGGAGTGTTCCCGGAGTCGAGGTCTGGGGTTTCCGGTGAGCTTCACCGAGAGCCTTTCCCCAGACAGTGTTATGTTCACGACGGTGAGGTCGTGACCGTGTTCCCTGACCGTGTGGTTTTGGCTTGGGCCCTTTTGGTGAGGGCAGGCCTCCGCTACGGAGGTATCGTGGCATTTTCCTAGTAGCATGGCTAGGGCGGTTCGTGTCTGGTGGTCCCCGATCGTGGAATCGGGTGGTCGGGTGCGTGGCTTGGTTGTCCCCCGACGGGAGACTGGGTCGTGTTTTCTGGTACAGTAGGAGTAGCTGTAGTGCCGAGTTTTTGACCGGCCACCGGTTTATTGTTCCTGCTGTAGTTGTAGCTCTCCTTTTCGCTACCGCCGTTGTTTCCGGTTGGGGTTCCGCGGAATCCCTGCTGAGTCTCTGTTTTGGAGACTCATTCCCTACTTTTCAGGTGTGGCGGTTCTTCCTCGAGGTTCGAGGGTGCGGAGCGGAGGTTCTCAGTTGCCAGCTTGCAGGCCGAGTGTTCACTTGGCATGTGATACGTTTTACTACTTTAGACTGTACTTTTTGTTGGACTGGACTCTGTTGTAGTTGTTTAGTCATTTCTATTAATTGTTGAATTGTCCTGCTTTATTTCCTATTTCTTTGTGCCTCCACACTCCTTTTAGCCCTTTCGACCCCTCCCAGCTCGTGGGCGGCGGTGCGAGTCTCGGGTTATCAGGCCTTCCCGATAATCGGATTCTCGGGCCGTCACAGCTGGTATCAGAGCGGTGGTTGTGGATGTACATGGGAATTCGAGATATTGCAGTGATCAGAGTCCGTAAGGTCCAGTACAGTCGGCAGCTGGCATAGGGTTCCGTGCATGTTTTCCGCTTTGTTTCTCGCTTGAGAGCTTGAGTGCGCTGCGTGGCGCTGTGAAGGTGGTTGTTGTCCGCGGATTTCGTGCCAGCGTGGGGTCTAAGGATCGAGGTCGAGAGCATTCTCCCTCATCGGTGGTGGCCCTAGTTTTGCTGCGTTGGGCAGTGGTTGCTGGCAGGCGTGAGCTCGTGGTGCTATGTTCGAGGAACCTGCAGCATGGTCAGGTGGCTAGAGAGAATTTTTCGTGGTTAAGAGGTCGTGAGCGTGCTCTGAGGGAGCTGCTGTCGGTTTTGGCCACTCCAGCTTGAGATTTATCCAGCCCCTGAGGTTTTCAGGTTGTGGTTTAAGGTGGCAGAGTGGGTGATCTGATCGAGAAGTGTGCTCGGGTGAGCGGAGGATCTTCTCGGTGAGCTGCTGTTTCGTCGAGCCTAATGTTCTTGTCGTGCTCTGTGGCGTCAAAAATGGCGTGTCGGTCCCGGTTGTCTTGCAGATTTTGAGGCAGGATTGGGCTGTGGTGTCCCAGTAAGTTTTGCTCCTGCGCTCTTGTGTGCGAATGTGTTGTGTTCACCCTGGAGTTGGTGTGAGATGTGAAGGCTCCGTGGTGAGTTCGGGACTCAAGGATGAGCGTCGGCGGTTGTTGTTAGGGCTCGTGTTGCGACTCTTAGCGTGGTGTGTTGTAGTTCGAGGAATTGCAGCGGTGGTGCATCGAGAGATGCTGTGATCATGGTCCGACGTGACACTCGCCGAGTGTGTCGGAGGCGCTGACCTGATGGAAGCGATGGTTTTCCTTGGTGCTGGATGGTGCTGTTTCCAGCGTGCATGAGGTTCGGGGTCAGGTCGAGCGTGGAGTTCTTCCGTTGGTCGGAAGTGTGTTGGGTTCTCCTTTGGTTGGAGAGAATCGTGTTTGGCTAAGGTTCGTCGTCTTGCACTGTGCGTCCGGATTGGTTGGCCTTTGTGCGCCGTGAAATCCGTGCGAGACGTGTACTGTGTTTTGACAAGGTGGTTGCCTGTGAGTAGCGTTGCCCATTCCCTTGTCGTGTGAGGGTGCTGGCGCTGTTCCGGAAGGACGAGTGCTGGTTGGGCGGTGTTTGCTTTCTCGGCTGTGCGCGTGGATCAGAGTGCGCAGCGGAAGCGTGGTGGGCCCATAACCCACTGGTTCAGGATCGTAGCATTGGTTGCTGCGGGTGGATTTCTGAAAAGGGTAGAGCAGTGGAGGATTGGTTCATCGGGGTGCGTTGTCTCCGGCGGTGTGAGACGTGTCGTTGCCATGCCGTTGCCCAAGATATCGTGATTCTTGGCACTGACAAGATGGAGTGTTGGGAAATGTGCTGGCTAGTGCGCCGCATGAGTACCTTGTTCCTGTGTTGGAAGCCGTGTCAGGCGTCGGTGTTGGACCTGAATGAGGTTGTTGAGGATGTCGCTTGACGATGGTTAGTGTTGGTGTGCTACATGTCAATTTCGGGTCGGGTAGGCCCAATAGTTGTACGATCTTGTTCATTATTAATAAAGTGGTGTTTGAGCGTAAATATACGATTGTGTTACTTAACGTTGTCCCTAGGATATGTGGTTGTAAAGTCAGCTCGAGATGGGATCTCGAACATGAGATTGACTTTACATGTACACATACCTTAAACTGTTCCTGGTTGGAGGGTAATCACTCGGGGACTTTGATTACCTATTAAACCAGTACACATGATGTGTTAGTGACCAGTCTCATGGTCATTGGTGCGGGGCACCAACACATATGTGTAGGTGTATGTCCTTGGAGGATGTACACTGAACTGATCCGCTATTGGATCTTCAGATGGTTGATTATACCTAATGTCAACTGAAGATCTAACTGTCTCAGTAGCATCGTTGGTCCTTTGACCCGAGACATTGATCGGATCTTACACGAGGACTGGAATGGTTTAATTACTTAGCTAAGTGACTTTAACCATAAGTCATGAGTTACCGAGTCATTAACCACTCCAGGATACGTGTGAAGATCATTAATGGTCAAGAAGGGATCGCTCACTGTCGGGTATATATCAGACAGTTAATGGGTCATGACATTGACGCTCCGTTAAATCCCTGACAAGGGTCGTATGAGTTCGTTTAGGACGGACGTCATACACTTTAAGGAGGTCATAGTCAAATGGCACGATCATGGGGTTTGATAGAAACCGTACCCTCGATCGTACCAGACTCATAGAAGGAGCGAGGGATTATATCGATGCGGTAACTGTGGACTTACAGGTACCAGACATGCTGGTTTAAACCCGGGGTCATCTAGGATCACGCGGATTTACTTGACCCAACGTGATCAAAGGTTCGGAATAAATTAAACTATTGTTCGGCTCTAATAGAAGCGAAGAATACGTTTAATTTACTTCTAATTGGGAATTAGAAGTTAATGGACCTTAAACTAGAGTGACTGTGGGCCTAGAGGATCACACACAATAGATTCTTGGGTGACGGTTTATTATTATACAAGCGTATGTATTAATTCCCTTTAATTCCTTTTGGAAAGGAGTGTAAATGGGGCTTAATACATATGTATAATAAAGGAAAGGTCATATATACAATTTTAGTCATTTGGAGGTCTTTTGAAAAGGGCCAAAACTCTATATATATGGCACCTACGTGAGTTCATTCGAACTCTTCCTTCCAACCCCCCTTAATGTTAATCAAGCATTAAGGAGAGGATTAGTCTCCCCCCTTTCTCCCCCTTGCTCTCTCTCTCTCCAGAAGGTGTTAGAGCCAGGGAAAGTTGTGCCGAGGAGGTACCGTCACTGCACAAGGATCCGTGTGGATCTGCTCTAGAGGCCGTACAGCTGTGCGGCTCGATTTCTCTGCATCGGGCTTAGCGGACAGCGTCGTTCCGCGCAAGGTGAAACACGCAACCCGCTATTAGGGTATTAGAAACACCGATTAGAGCACAGATTAAGCTTTCCATAACACCGGAATCGGGCAAATTAAATTTTTGTTATCCGCTGCGTCGCCCGTAGGTGCTGTGCGAAACCTTACAGTGGTATCAGAGCCAGGTTTGGGCTCTGGTCGGTGTTTTTATCGCCGTTAAGAACCGTGTTTTAGGGGCAATTAAAATCTTCAATTGTTATTGCTAGAAGGGGATGCTCGGCATCTCCTTCTTCCAGGATGCTGGGCATCGCTGGAGCAAAAATTTTTTTTTTTTAAAAAAAAAAATTGGGCCTGCCCGGTTTGGGCGCACTGCGTCGGCGGGCGCCGCCCACGCGGGGGCACCCGCGTGGCGGGCGCCCGCCTTGCGGGCGCCGCCACACGCGGGGCGACCGCGTGGCGGGCGCCCGCAGGCGGCGCGCGCGGGTCAGCTCCCGCGGGCGCTGACCCGCGTGCCCCGCCCGCGGGCGGGTCAGCCCGCCTTAATTTTTTTTTAATTTTTTTAAAAAAAATTTCTTATTTTTAATTTATTAGGGCATATATTAATATATATATATATATTAGATATATCTATTAAAATGCTCAGTAAATTAATTAGTATTTTATCTACTAGGTTAAATAGTGTTTTCTCAATAATAAATGTCGAATGGTAAATTTTATTTAACTAATTTGAATTTACCAAGGTGAGATAATTACTATTTACCTTGAGATAAAATGGTTATAATTGAAGTTACTTCAGTAAAATTAAGTTTTTGAATTTTTAATTATTAGATAATTAGAAAATTCAATTTTTGAATTTTATTGAAGTTAAATGTGAAAAATTAAATTATTTAAATTTTTAATTATTAGATAATTGTTAAATTCAAATTTTAAATTTTAGAAAATTACTAATTGAGGATAATTACATTATTTAAATTTATTTTCAAACAAAAATTATTGGATAATTAGTTTGAATTTAAATTTAAAATTATTGGCATGTTTAAATTTTGAATTTAAATCTTATTATTGGATAATTAAATTTAAATTTAAATTTAATTAATTATCTCAATTAGATGCCCCTGTAGAAAATGATGGTTCTTTACGTGCTCTACTTTAATTATCTTGTATTGGCCTGCTTGTGTGTTTAATTTTAGTTAATCATGCTTTGATTTTTAAAATTAAACAAAGCTAGCCTATTTTTGTTTGCACATCCCATTTTTAAATTCAAAAGTAAGGATTATTTTCAGAAAATAACCCTTGATTGATTTTATTTGAATGGGTTGGCAAGTGATCATGGACTTGGATTAATGTAATTAATTGGGGTCTGCGAACCTCCTTTCTCTCTCTGTTAAAATTCCAATGTACTTCTATCTTCCTCCATTGTTGTACTCGCCCTAAGGGCTACTGGAATTTGAGTCACATGTAATTTAATTTTTCCGGCCTGCGTGCCGTGTAAAAGTTGTAATTAATGCGGCGTCGGAGTCTGAAAGCGTGGAGCACACCCGACGAGGACGATCTAGCTGCTTCGGAAGCGGGCCGGATGTCTTAGTTACATTAGGGTTAAAGTCCATGATCACTTGCGTTTATTTTTGCATTGGATGCATTTATTTTGTGCAAACTACTAGGTACGGTAAATATATTGGATATATTTATATTACCACCTAGGGTGAGATCAAGATAAAATTAAATTCCCTCGCGTTTAAATTTTAGATCTGGTAAGCGTGGCTCTAGGAGTCGTCGTGGTCCTCCATCATTATGGAGTGAATGAACATCTTCATTTCATGGATTTGTTGTGCTTTCCCCAAGGTCCATGAGTTTGGGGACGGGATTAAACTCCAAGGCTCGGCCTCAATGGGGTGAGGAATTGAACTCGACTTTGTTGTGCTTTCCACAAGGGTCAGGTCATGAACTCATTGCTATGTTGTAATGATGGTTAGATCTAACCGAGAATATCCTTTGTTGTGCTTTCCATAAGGGGATGATTTCTCGGGGGCCGAATATCGGATATTACATTAGATGCAAGTGCTTGTTGACTGCCCTTGAGATGGTGTATGGCTTGTTGTGCTTTCCACAAGGTCGTACATCAGTCTCGTTGGGATTCCGACCCACTAGGTTGATCTCGTTGATCTCCCGTTCTATATACCGAGGGTTATATAGTTCGATCGAAAAATAGTGGGACTAACTAAGATAAGAAACCACATCTAAGTTAGAATTTGAACACATGCTAAGTTGTCTTTTATTTCTTATCCAGATTATAATGTCGTCGTCCAACCCCCTCCGCGGCATCTTGGATGCAAATAGATTAACTGGACCGAACTACTCGGATTGGTTGTGTAATCTACGCATAGTCCTTACCGCCGAAAAAATTGCGTACGTGTTGGACACGGTTCATTCTGAGCCAGCTCCTGATGCCGACGAGGGCGAGTTACTGGCTTATGCCAAGTGGTCTGAGGACTCCTCCCTTGCCCAATGTTACATGTTGGCCTCTATGGCTCTCGAGCTACAGAGGTAATTTGAAAAGACTGATTGTAGAAGTATACTTCTCAATCTACGCCAGCTCTTCGGGGAGTAGGGTAGGATTGAGAGGTATGACATCTCCAAAAGGCTTTTCAGGACACGGATGTCTGAGGGTTCTTCAGTACAGGCTCATGTATTGAAAATGATGGAGTGGATAGAGAGACTCAATGCACTGGGGTTCAAGTTGGATCTTGAACTGTGCATTGATCTGATACTCCAGTCATTGCCCGATTCATTTTCTTCCTTCATCATAAACTTTAACATGAATAGAATTGATGCAACTCTCCCCGAGCTGCTCAACATGTTAAAGAGTGCTGAAGGAACTATGCAGAAAGATAAATCATCTTCTTCTGTAATGATTATTGGCCGGGCCAATAAGAAAAGGAAGGCCACCCAGATATCCACTACAAGTAACAAAGGGAAAGGAAAGAAAAAGGCCACGGGTAAGCAACTCGCCAAAGTTGACAAAGGGAAGGGCAAGAAGAATGAAAAGAAGACAAATATTTTCGATGCGGGGAAACTGGGCATTGGAAAAGGAATTGCAAGGTAATTATAAATGAAGGTATTTTTATCATAGACCTTAATTTGTCATATATGGAATCCACATCATGGGTATTGGATACTGGATGTGCATCTCATATCTGCAATTCTGTGCAGGTGCTGGCAAATAAAAGGTGATTGGGCAAAAAGGAGATTGAACTAAGGATGAGAAATGGAGCTTTAGTTTCTGCCAAAGCTGTCGGGACTGCACGCCTCAGTTTACCTTCAGGAGTCATTCTGGAGCTGAATGACTGTTATTATGTTTCTAATATTTTTAAGAACATTATTTCAATCTCTGGCTTGTATAACATTGGATACACATTGGCTTTTAATAGCACTGGGTGCTCTATAATGAATAATGGTTTGAATATAGCCAATGGTTCATTAGTCAATGGTCTTTATGTATTAGATACACGTTCTAATGTTATGCAAATTTTCAATGCTGATGAAGTGAATTCTGCATATCTATGGCATTGCAGACTTGGTCATGTAGGTGAGAAAAGAGTATCTCACTTACACTCAAATGGGTATTTGAATTCATTCGAATATAAGACATTTGATACCTGTGAGTCGTGTCTCATGGGAAAAATGACCAAGGCTCCCTTTGGTGGACATGGTGAAAGGGCTGTTGACCTTCTCGAGCTCATACACTCGGATGTGTGTGGACCCATGTCCATAGAAGTAAAAGGAGGTTATCTCTATTTCATTTCTTTTATTGATGACTTCTCTAGATATGGCTATGTGTATTTAATGAGACATAAGTCACAAGCCTTTGAGAAGTTTAAGGAATACAAGAATGAAGTAGAGAAACAGACTGGTAAAAGTATTAAGGCTCTTCGATCGGATCGAGGAGGTGAATACTTAAGTCATGAATTCACTTCTTATCTTAAAGACTATGGAATAGTTTCTCAGTGGACTCCACCGTATACACCACAGCATAATGGTGTATCCGAAAGGAGAAACATGACCTTGTTAGACATGGTCCGATCCATGATGTCTATGTCAGGACTACCCTTGTCTCTTTGGGGCTATGCGTTAGAGACTGCGGCTTATTTATTGAATAGGATCTCAAGTAAATCAGTTCCTTCTATACCATATGAGATATGGAAGGGCAAGAAGCAAATTTTAATCACATTAAAATTTGGGGGTGTCCTGCTCATGTAAAGAAGAACGAGAGTGATAAGCTTGAGTCGAGAACCGATAAGTGTAGGTTTGTGGGATATCCAAAGGAGACGTTTGGATATTATTTCTATCACCCTTCTGAGCAAAGGGTCTTAGTGGCCAAGAGAGCTGTATTTCTGGAAAGAGAATACCTACTCCAGAAAAATAGTGGGAGCCAGATAGAATTGGACGAGGTCCAAGAACCACAACCCATAGACACACACTCATTAGATGAGACTGTATCGGTTGATCCTATTCAAGGTGAAACACTGACACTACGGAGATCTGGTAGACTACCGAGAGAACCTGAGAGATATGTTGGACATGTCTCAGAGGGGTCCTCTAAGGTATGTATCGCTGAGGATAATGATCCTCAGTCGTACCAGGAGGCGATCCGTAGTGTAGACTCCGAGAAATGGCAAGAGGCAATGGATTCAGAGATCCAGTCCATGTACACCAACAAAGTTTGGAACTTGGTTGATGTACCCGAAGGGAAGGTCCCTATCGGCTGCAAATGGATTTTCAAAAGGAAAATCGGTGCAGATGGATAGATTGACACATACAAGGCTAGACTAGTGGCGAAAGGATATCGTCAAAGGCAAGGCATTGACTATGACGAGACGTTTTCGCCGGTAGCCATGGTTAAGTCAATCAGAATCCTCCTTGCCATTGCTGCATACCTGGATTATGAGATCTGGCAAATGGATGTGAAGACAGCTTTTCTTAATGGAAACCTGTCAGAAGAGGTGTACATGGTACAGCCTGAGGGATTCACCTCCAAGCCACATCCTAATAAGGTATGCAAACTTCAAAGGTCCATTTATGGATTAAAGCAGACATCTAGAAGCTGAAACTTAAGATTTGACGAGGCTGTCAAATCTTTCAACTTTATTCGGAATGAAGATGAACCCTGTGTTTACAAGAAGGTCAGTGGGAGCTCAGTGACCTTCTTGGTCCTTTATGTTGATGACATCTTACTCATTGGGAATGATGTAGGGATGTTGACATCAACTAAGTCTTGGTTGTCCAAGACTTTCTCCATGAAGGATTTGGGAGAAGCATCCTATGTGCTGGGCATAAGGATCTATCGAGATAGATCTAAAATGATACTAGGATTATCCCAATCCATGTACATAGACACTATCCTCAAAAGGTTTAGGATGGAAAATTCCAAGAGAGGTCTCATTCCCATGAGACATGGAATTGGCCTATCCAAGGGGATAAGTCCTAAAACTTCTGAGGAGGTGACACATATGAATAAGGTACCCTATGCTTCGACGATAGGGTCAATCATGTATGCAATGCTATGTACACGGCCTGATGTTGCCAATGCTTTAAGCATTGTCAGTAGATATCAGGTAAATCCAGGCGAAGAGCACTGGAAGGCAGTAAAGGGCATCCTTAAGTACCTGCGAAGGACTAAGGATCTTTTTCTGCTTTATGGAGGAGATGACCTATAGCTTAGAGCTTACACAGATTCTAGTTTCCAGTCAGATACAGATAACTGCAAATATATGTCTGAATTTGTATTCATGTTGAATGGACGGGCAGTCAGTTGGAGAAGCCATCTGGATGAAGAAATTCATCTTAGAACTCGGCGTAGTTCCCGAGATAACAGCTCCCATCCCATTATTTTATGATAATAATGGGGCCATCGCCCAGGCGAAGGAACCGAGATCTCACCAAAGGTCAAAGCATATTCTCAGGCGCTTTCACCTTATTCGGGAGATTGTTGATTGTGGAGATGTGACGGCAGAGCGTGTACCGTCAGAAAATAACATAGGAGATCTACTGACTAAGCCTTTGACACAGACTGTATTTGAGCGTCATCGGGATAAGATGGGCCTCAAAGTTGTGGGCAATTGGCTGTAGTTCAAGTGGGAGATTGTTAGTGTTAGTGTGTTACAGGCCAATTTCGGGTCGGGTAGGCCCAATAGTTGTACGATCTTGTTCATTATTAATAAAGTGGTGTTTGAGCGTAAATATGTGATTGTGTTACTTTACGTTGTCCCTAGGATATGTGGTTGTAAAGTCAGCTCGAGATGGGATCTCGAACATGAGATTGACTTTACATGTACACATACCTTAAACTGTTCCTGGTTGGAGGGTAATCACTCGGGGACTTTGATTACCTATTAAACCAGTACACATGATGTGTTAGTGACCAGTCTCATGGTCATTGGTGCGGGGCACCAACACATATGTGTAGGTGTATGTCCTTGGAGGATGTACACTGAACTGATCCGCTATTGGATCTTCAGATGGTTGATTATACCTAATGTCAACTGAAGATCCAACTGTCTCAGTAGCATCGTTGGTCCTTTGACCTGAGACATTGATCGGATCTTACACGAGAACTGGAATGGTTTAATTACTTAGCTAAGTGACTTTAACTATAAGTCATGAGTTACCGAGTCATTAACCACTCCAGGATACGTGTGAAGATCATCAATGGTCAAGAAGGGATCGCTCACTGTCGGGTATATATCAGACAGTTAATGGGTCATGACATTGACGCTCCGTTAAATCCCTGGCCAGGGTCGTATGAGTTCGTTTAGGACGAACGTCATACACTTTAAGGAGGTCAGAGACAAATGGCACGATCATGGGGTTTGACAGAAACCGTACCCTCGATTGTACCAGACTCATAGAAGGAGCGAGGGATTATATCGATGCGGTAACTGTGGACTTACAGGTACCAGAAAGGCTGGTTTAAACCCGGGGTCATCTAGGATCACACGGATTTACTTGACCCAACGTGATCAAAGGTTCGGAATAAATTAAAATATTGTTCGGCTCTAGTAGAAGCGAAGAACACGTTTAATTTACTTCTAATTGGGAATTAGAAGTTAATGGACCTTAAACTAGAGTGACTGTGGGCCTAGAGGATCACACACAATAGATTCTTGGGTGACAGTTTATTATTATACAAGCGTATGTATTAATTCCCTTTAATTCCTTTTGGAAAGGAGTGTAAATGGGGCTTAATACATATGTATAATAAAGGAAAGGTCATATATACAATTTTGGTCCTTTGGAGGTCTTTTGAAAAGGGCCAAAACTCTATATATATGGCACCTATGTGAGTTCATTCAAACTCTTCCTTCCAACCCCCCTTAATGCTAATCAAGCATTAAGCATTAAGGAGAGGATTAGCCTCCCCCTTTCTCCCCCTTGCTCTCTCTCTTCTCCAGAAGGTGTTAGAGCCGGGGAAAGTTGTGCCGGGGAGGTACCGTCGCTGCGCATGGGTCCGTGTGGATCTGCTATAGAGGCCGTACAGCTGTGTAGCTCGGTTTCTCTACATCGGACTTAGCGAACAGCGTCGTTCCGCGCAAGGTGAAGCACGCAACCCGCTATTAGGGTATTAGAAATACCGATTAGAGCACAGATTAAGCTTTCCATAACACCAGAATCGGGCAAATTAAATTTTTGTTATCCGCTGCGTCGCCCGTAGGTGCTGTGCGAAACCTTACAGACGTGTTGGTCAGAGTCGGTGGCTTGGTGCCGACTTGTGTTCCCAGTCGTGTCCTCGGATGAGATCGTTTTTGGGGAAGTGGTCTCTGGCAGACTATGGGTCCCGGTTGACGGCTATGAGTGGCTGGTGAGCCTAACCGTGTGACCGACCACAGCCGTGTCTGTTGGTTCTATGGTCTTGTCGAATTGTGACGGTGAAATGTTTATTGCTTAGGGACCCATGAGCACTGTTCAGGTGGTGTCCTGTGGCTCTGTGGTAAGGCCGGAATCGGGATTGGCGGGTGTCCACTTGGATTGATCAAAGGATTTGATGAGACCAGATGGATGAGTGACGCCTGTGGGCGGAGGCCTTTTGTGAGATGGGCGTCGGAGGATGGTCCTTGATAGGACGTTGGTGTCGCGATGGTTATCCCAGGTTTGGTGACCAGCATGGGATGGTTCCCCTGTGAGTCTGAGTCTAGTGAGGTGATGATTGAGGACACCAGGATCCGTCATTTGGTTTCGTCGTGCTCCCCGAGAGGGTCGAGTTGGAGCGATGTTCGAGCTCGGATGCGGTGTCCGAGAGGAGTGCAGCTCGAGATGCGGCATCAGTCTGTGTGTGAGTCGACGGATGGCTTACTGAGGTTTGGAATGTTTCATTTGGACCCGGTCGAGGACCAGGAAAGAAGGAAGAAGCTGAGCGAGCAGTTGGTGATCAGTGGATGGTCTTTTTAGAGACAGAAGATGCTTGTTGTTGGGGCTCGAGCGTGGCGAGAGCTGTGTGCCAGCGAGACCCTTGGTGGTCGTTTCTGTGATGTGCCTTTCCGGATGGGATCTGGGCTTTGTCGAAGTTTGTCTTCTGACAAGAGCTGGCACAGTGTTATATCCAGCTTTCGGCTTGCCATGTGTGGGGTGTTTCTTGGTGCTGAGCCGATGTTCTAGTTGCGGTCTGTTGAGATGGCTGCGTGAGCCGATTGAGGCTCTGTGTTGGTTGTTCTCTTGAGAGGGCGTACGACCTGTCAGCTGGCTGCGAAGCTGATGTGCGATTTGTCTGCTGATCAAAGAATGGATCGGTAGCTGTTGCTCGTGTGGAGGGTTGTGTTTTCCGCGGTGAGCGAGATTGTGGCTGCGGTGCCATGTTGGTTCTCGCGTTGTCTGAGGTGATGCCGGACTGTGCCCTTTGGTATATGCCTGCTCTGTTGGCCAGTGTGCTCGGCACGAGGAGCGAGGTGTTGTTGTGATTGTAAGTCTGACTGTGTCCCTCAGGACTGGTGTTTTCATGAGAACTGAGATTTTCTGTGCTGGGGTTCTGACGACGTTATCAGTGGGTTACGGCGTTCTTCCCCTATTCCTATGCTTGTCCTGAATTTCGAGGATGAAATTTCTTTAAGGGGGGAGGGCTGTAATGCCCCGGGTTTTTTAGATCCTCGTTCGTGGGTTCTGAATCTGGTTTCTCGGAGCGTCTGACTTTGTTGTGTCCAAAATTTCATTTCAGACATCTTTCGTGTTCGGATCGGCACGATCCGGTGTCGTTTCGGAGGCCCGGAGGCATTCCGCGGCTTTTTCCGCGTGTGTTTTCCGATTCCCGGCGTGGGTTTCGGCTTTTTCTTCGGAACCTCGTTGCGGGTGAACCGGGCCGTTCACCTAGGCGAGTGTGGTACTGTTACGATCGGTGCGTTCCGAGGATCGCGAGGGTGTGATTTTCTATTTCTCGGGATTTTTTCGAATTTTCGGATTGTCTTATATATTAACCCACCCTCTCTCTCCCCTCTCATTTCTCTCTTCTCCCCCTCTCTCTCTTCTCCCACTCTCTCCTCTCACTCTCTCCTCTCCGGCGGCCGACGGACAGAGGCGGGGGCGAGGCGGGGCGATGCGGGCGAGGAGGATGGCGAGGATGGGTCGAGGATCGAGGCTCGAGGGTGTGGTGAAGCTCGGCCGAGGGTTCGTGGAACGGCGAGGCTTCAACGGTGTTTTCTTCGTGGATCGGCATCCACGGTGCACGAAATCTTAGGTGGAGGTAGGGTGATGGACCCCCAGCTCGTGCACTTCCTTTCTCGCAAGTTTCGTAGGCCGTGGTGAGCCGAGCGGGTCGTTTGGGGCGTTTTGGGGAAAAATCATGTTTCGGGGAGTGATCGCCCGATCTAGCGATTCATTGCGTTTCTGGCCGATCCGAGGCCGTAGATGCATGCTAGGGGTTATTTGGGGGCTTCCCCTATGTTTTTCCCCTCATCCGTGGATGTTTGGGGGCGTGGCGTGGATTTTTGGGGTTTTTCCCGCCGTTCCCAATTTTTCGAAATGATCGCGGTCCACCAGTAACCGCGTTCACTGGTCGCGGTCATGGGAGAACCGCCTTCATCCTTGTGTTTTGGTCGAGAGAGTGTTGGCAGCGTCGCGGTCGTGCGATAGACCGCTTTTGTCTGGTCGCGATCATGAGCTGAACGCTACTATCAGGTCGCGGTCCTTGGGCGACCGGTACCATCAGGCTTGCGGGTGGCTGGTCGCGGTCGTGAGGTGACCGTGACAGCATGGTCGCGGTCTCCGGTCGACCGCTACCATCTGGTCGGGGTCCCCGGTTGACCACTATCTGGTCGCGGTCACCAGGTGACCACTACCACGTTCTGGTTCCTATTTGCGCTGTTTTGACCTCCGGTCAACCCGGTTGTGACCCAGTGGTTGACTTTAGGTCTCGTGAGTGTCTCGGACACCCCGTGGAGTTCCGTGACCGTGTCTTTGGGTGTCCTGAGGTCCTACTTACCTCGTTTTACGTGTCGTGAACTTAAGGGTCCAGGTGACCTTTTAGCGCTCCGATTGTGTTGTTTTGGTCTCCGGTCGACCCGGTTGTGACCCAATGGTCGACCTCCGGCCTTGTGAGTATCCCGGACACCCCATGGGTTCTGTGTCTGTGTTTTTAGGGTGTTTGGAGGTACCGTGTTCCCTCGATAAGCGTGCCCTTGGGCTTGGCGGGTCTGGGTGACCCCAGGTGTTCCGGGCTTCCGGGTTCTTGCTAGATCGAGTCACCGTGTATCGGTGTGAGTGCGGCGAGGTTTCCCCGCACGTCGTGGTTTCTCCGGGAGTTGGTTTTGAGTGGGCCATGTGTGTGGCCTTGGTCTACGAGTCCCGTTGCCCAGCCTGGTGCTGGAGGGTTCTCGCTTTTCCCAGGGATGGGAAATCGGTGTGGCAGCTTGCGGGCTACCTTGGGAATCGTGCTTCCGTGGTTTCTGCGCAGGCCGTGCCTATGGCCTGTGAACCGCGAGTCCATGTCCTAACTTGGGACTGGCGGTCTCCTGAGTTCCCAGGTGGCGGAATGGTCTCGGCGATTGTGATTCGCCTCGTGAGTCATCGCATTGTGGTTTTGGACCTAGGGATTAGGCCAGATTGACGGCTCAGTGCTGTCGTGTGCAACGGTCTTGACCCCGAGTCTTGTGACTCAAAGGCCGTTGGGTTTCGTAGGTCTGGTGGACCATCTGTAGTCTGGTGCCGTCGTGCCACCTGTTACTCCATGTTACTCGCAATGGGTGCGTGCGTGGTTTTCTGTGTCCACGTTCTGTGACACGTCCACTAGTCGTAGCTTTCCCACGGCACACGTGTGCTGGCTCGCCTGGGAGTGGCTGAGCGGCGTACCCGAGAGAGGCGGTGAGTAGGCTGGTTACCGCAGGGCCCCCGTGTACTTCCGAGTCCGGGTTTAGGGGGAAATACCAGCTAGAGGACAGGCCTAGGGCGTACGGTCTGAGTGTGCACACGAGGTTGGGGGCGTCGGACGGCGCCGGCAGGCGCGACCCCAACTAGTCCTTGTTCTGTGGTACTGGTTACTGTGTGTGTCTGAGTCTCACGCCCGGGGCGTCGTAGCTAGACACTTGTGACGCGGTGTAAGATGTCAGGGGACGCAGTCGGTCGTTCTTCTAGTGGGTGGTGCTCCTGTCACGTGACGTGGGTTGTCGTGCACCGGGTTTTGTTTCTGTCCGCGGGATGGGACTTCGTGAGTGGTTTCGGGAGTGTTCCCGGAGTCGAGGTCTGGGGTTTCTGGTGAGCTTCACCGAGGGCCTTTCCCCAGACAGTGTTGTGTTCACGACGGTGAGGTCATGACCGTGTTCCCTGACCGTGTGGTTTTGGCTTGGGCCCTTTTGGTGAGGGCAGGCCTCCGCTACGGAGGTATCGTGGCGTTTTCCTAGTAGCGTGGCTAGGGCGGTTCGTGTCTGGTGGTCCCCGATCGTGGAATCGGGTGGTCGGGTGCGTGGCTTGGTTGTCCCCCGACGGGAGACTGGGTCGTGTTTTCTGGTACAGTAGGAGTAGCTGTAGTGCCGAGTTTTTGACCGGCCACCGATTTGCTGTTCCTGCTGTAGTTGTAGCTCTCCTTTCCGCTACCGCCGTTGTTTCCGGTTGGGGTTCCGCGGGATCCCTGCTGAGTCTCTGTTTTGGAGACTCATTCCCTGCTTTTCAGGTGTGGCGGTTATCCCTCGAGGTTCGAGGGTGCGGAGCGGAGGTTCTCAGTTGCCAGCTTGCCAGGCCGAGTGTTCACTTGGCATGTGGTACGTTTTACTGCTTTAGACTATACTTTCTGTTGGACTGGACTCTGTTGTAGTTGTTTAGTCATTTCTGTTAATTGTTGAATTGTCCTGCTTTATTTCCTATTTCTTTGTGCCTCCACACTCCTTTTAGCCCTTCCGAGCCTTCACGGCTCGTGGGCGGCGGTGCGAGTCTCGGGTTATCAGGCCTTCTCGATAATCGGATTCTCGGGCCGTCATAGCTGGTATCAGAGCGGTGGTTGTGGATGTACATGGGAATTCGAGATATTGTAGTGATTAGAGTCCGTAAGGTCCAGTGCAGTCGAGAGCTAGCATAGGGTTCCGTGCATGTTTTCCGCTTTGTTTCTCGCTTGAGAGCTTGAGTGCGCTGCGTAGCGCTGTGAAGGTGGTTGCTGTCCGCGGCTTTCGTGCCAGCGTGGGGTCTAAGGATCAAGGTCGAGAGCCTTCTCCCTCATCGATGGTGGCCCTGGTTTTGCTACGTTGGGCAGTGGTTGCTGGCAGGCGTGAGCTCGTGGTGCTGCGTTCGAGGAACCTGCAGCATGGTCAGGTGGCTGGAGAGAATTTTTCGTGGTTAAGAGGCCGTGAGCGTGCTCTGAGGGAGCTGCTGTCGGTTTTGGCCACTCCAGCTTGAGATTTATCCAGCCCCTGAGGTTTTCAGGTTGTGGTTTAAGGTGGCAGAGTGGGTGTTCTGATCGAGAAGTGTGCTCGGGTGAGCGGAGGATCTTCTCGGTGAGCTGCTGTTTCGTCAAGCCTAATGTTGTTGTCGTGCTCTGTGGCGTCAGAAATGGCGTGTCGGTCCCGATTGTCTTGCGGATTTTGAGGCAGGATTGGGCTGTGGTGTCCCAGTAAGTTTTGCTCCTGCGCTCTTGTGTGCGAATGGGTTGTGTTCACCCTGGAGTTGGCGTGAGATGTGAAGGCTCCGCGGTGAGTTCGGGACTCGAGGATGAGCGTCGGCGGTTGTTGTTAGGGCTCGTGTTGTGGCTCTTAGCGTGGTGTGTTGTAGTTCGAGGAATTGCAGCGGTGGTGCATCGAGAGATGCTGTGATCATGGTCCGACGTGACACTCGCCGAGTGTGTCGGAGGCGCTGACCTGATGGAAGCGATGGTTTTCCTTGGTGCTGGATGGTGCTGTTTCCAGCGTGCATGAGGTTCGGGGTCAGGTCGAGCGTGGAGTTCTTCCGTTGGTCGGAAGTGTGTTGGGTTCTCCTTTGGTTAGAGAGAATCGTGTTTGGCTAAGGTTCGTCATCTTGCACTGTGCGTCCGGATTGGTTGACCTTTGTGCGCCGTGAAATCCGTGCGAGACGTGTTCCGTGTTTTGGCAAGGTGGTTGCCTGTGAGAAGCGTTGCCCATTCCCTTGTCGTGTGAGGGTGCTGGCGCTGTTCCGGAAGGACGAGTGCTGGTTGGGCGGTGTTTGCTTTCTCGGCTGTGCGCGTGGATCAGAGTGCGCAGCGGAAGCGTGGTGGGCCCATAACCCACTGGTTCAGGATCGTAGCGTTGGTTGCTGCGGGTGGATTTTTGAGAAGTGTAGAGCAGTGGAGGATTGGTTCATCGGTGTGCGTTGTCTCCGGCGGTGTGAGACGTGTCGTTGCCATGCCGTTGCCCGAGATATCGTGATTCTTGGCACTGGCAAGATGGAGTGTTGGGAAAAGTGCTGGCTAGTGCGCCGCATGAGTACCCTGTTCCTGTGTTGGAAGCCGTGTTAGGCGTCGGTGTTGGACCTGGATGAGGTTGTTGAGATGTCGCCTGACGATGGTTGAGGACGTGTTGGTCAGAGTCGGTGGCTTGGTGCCGACTTGTGTTCCCAGTCGTGTCCTCGGATGAGATCATTTTTGGGGAAGTGGTCTCTGGCAGACTATGGGTCCCGGTTGACGGCTATGAGTGGCTGGTGAGCCTAACCGTGTGACCGACCACAGCAGTGTCTGTTGGTTCTACGGTCTTGTCGAATTGTGACGGTGAGATGTTTATTGCTTAGGGACCCGTGAGCACTGTTCAGGTGGTGTCCCGTGGCTCTGTGGTAAGGGCGGAATCGGGATTGGCAGGTGTCCACTTGGATTGATCGAAGGATTTGATGAGACCAGATGGATGAGTGACGCCTGTGGGCGGAGGCCTTTGGTGAGATGGGCGTCGGAGGATGGTCCTTGATAGGACGTTGGTGTCGCGATGGTTATCCCTGGTTTGGTGACCAGCATGGGATGGTTCCCCTGTGAGTCTGATTCTAGTGAGGTGATGATTGAAGACACCAGGATCTGTCATTTGGTTTCATCGTGCTCCCCGAGAGGGTCGAGTTGGAGCGATGTTCAAGCTCGGATGCGGTGTCCGAGAGGAGTGCAGCTCGAGATGTGGCATCAGTCTGTGTGTGAGTCGACGGATGGCTTGCCGAGGTTTGGAATGTTTCCTTTGGACCCGGTCGAGGACCAGGAAAGAAGGAAGAAGCTGAGCGAGCAGTTGGTGACCAGTGGATGGTCTTTTTAGAGACAGAAGATGCTGGTTGTTGGGGCTCGAGCGTGGCGAGAGCTGTGTGCCACCGAGACCCTTGGTGGTCGTTTCTGTGATGTGCGTTTCCGGATGGGATCTGGGCTTTGTCAAAGTTTGTCTTCTCACAAGAGCTGGCACAGTGTTATATCCGGCTTTCGGCTTGCCATGTGTGGGGTGTTTCTTGGTGCTGAGCCGATGTTCTAGTTGCGGTCTGTTGAGATGGCTGCGTGAGCCGATGGAGGCTCTGTGTTGGTTGTTCTCTTGAGAGGGCGTGCGACCTGTCAGCTGGCTGCGAAGCTGATGTGCGATTTGTCTGCTGACCAAAGAATGGATCGGTAGCTGTTGCTCGTGTCGATGGTTGTGTTTTCCGCGGTGAGCGAGATTGTAGCTGCGGTGCCATGTTGGTTCTCGCGTTGTCTGAGGTGATGTCGGACTGTGCCCTTTGGTATATGCCTGCTCTGTTGGCCAGTGTGCTCGGCACGAGGAGCGAGGTGTTGTTGTGATTGTAAGTCTGGCTGTGTCCCTTAGGACTGGTGTTTTCATGAGAATCGAGATTTACTGTGCTGGGGTTCTGACGGCGTTGTCAGTGGGTTACGGCGTTCTTCCCCTATTCCTGTGCTTGTCCTGAATTTCAAGGATGAAATTTCCTTAAGGGGGGAGGGCTGTAATGCCCCGGGTTTTTCAGATCCTTGTTCGTGGGTTCCGGATCTGGTTTCTCAGAGCGTCTGACTTTGTTGTGTCCAAAATTTTGTTTCGGACATCTTTTGTGTTCGGATCGGCGCGATCCGGAGTCGTTTCGGAGGCCCGGAGGCGTTCCGCGACTTTTTCCGCGTGTGTTTTCCGATTCCCGGCGTGGGTTTCGGCTTTTTCTTCGGAACCTTGTTGCGGGTGAACAGGGCCGTTCACCTAGGCGAGTGTGGTACCGTTACGATCGGTGCGTTCCGAGGAAACCCGAGGGTGTGATTTTCTATTTTTCGGGATTTTTCTGAATTTTCAGATTTTCCTATATATTAACCCACCCTCTCTCTCCCCTCTCATTTCTCTCTTCTCCCCCTCTCTCTCTTCTCCCACTCTCTCCTCTCACTCTCTCCTCTCCGGCGGCCAACGGACCAAGGCGGGGTGATGCGGGCGAGGAGGATGGCGAGGATGGGTCGAGGATCGAGGCTCGAGGGCGTGGTGAAGCTCGGCCGTGGGTTCATGGAACGGCGAGGCTTCAACGGCGTTTTCTTCGTGGATCGGCATCCACGGTGCACGAAATCTTCGGTGGAGGTAGGGTGATGGACCCCCAGCTCGTGCACTTCCTTTCCCGCAAGTTTCGTAGGCCGTGGTGAGCCGAGCGGGTCGTTTGGGGCATTTTGGGGAAAAATCATGTTTCGGGGAGTGATCGCCATTTCTAGCGATTCATTGCGTTTCTGGCCGATCCGAGGCCGTAGATGCATGCTCGGGGTTATTTGGGGGCTTCCCCTATGTTTTCCCCCTCATCCGTGGATGTTTGGGGGCGTGGCGTGGATTTTTGGGGTTTTTCCCGCCGTTCCCGGTTTTCTGAAATGATCGCGGTCCACCAGTAACCGCGTTCACTGGTCGCGGTCGTGGGAGAACCGCCTTCATCCTTGTGTTTTGGTCGAGAGTGTTGGCAGCGTCGCGGTCGTGCGATAGACCGCTTTTGTCTGGTCGCGGTCATGAGCTGACCGCTACTATCTGGTCGCGGTCCTTGGGCGACCGGTACCATCAGGCTTGCGGGTGGCTGGTCGCGGTCGTGAGGTGACCGTGATAGCATGGTCGCGGTCTCCGGTCGACCGCTACCATCTGGTCAGGGTCCCCGGTCGACCACTATCTGGTCGCGGTCACCAGGTGACCACTACCACGTTCTGGTTCCTGTTTGCGCTGTTTTGACCTCCGGTCAACCTGGTTGTGACCCAGTGGTTGACTTTAGGTCTCGTGAGTGTCTCGGACACCCCATGGAGTTCCGCGACCGTATCTTTGGGTGTCCTGAGGTCCTACTTACCTCGTTTTACGTGTCATGAGCTTAAGGGTCCAGGTGACCTTTTAGCGCTCCGATTGTGTTGTTTTGGTCTCCGGTCGACCCGGTTGTGACCCAGTGGTCGACCTCCGGCCTTGTGAGTATCCCGGACACCCCATGGGTTCTGTGTCTGTGTTTTTGGGGGTGTTTGGAGGTATCTTGGTCCCTCGATAAGCGTGCCCTTGGGCTTGGCGGGTCCGGGTGACCCCAGGTGTTCCGGGCTTCCGGGTTCTTGCTAGATCGAGTCACCGTGTATCGGTGTGAGTGCGGCGAGGTTTCCCCGCACGTCGTGGTTTCTCCGGGAGTTGGTTTTGAGTGGGCCATGTGTGTGGCCTTGGTCTGCGAGTCCCGTTGCCCAGCCTGGTGCTGGAGGGTTCTCACTTTTCCCAGGGATGGGAAATCGATGTGGCAGCTTGCGGGCTGCCTTGGGAATCATGCTTCCGTGGTTTCCGTGCAGGCCGTGCCTATGGCCTGTGAACCGCGAGTCCATGTCCTAACTTGGGACTGGAGGTCTCCTAAGTTCCCAAGTGGGGGAATGGTCTCGGCGATTGCGATTCGCCTCGTGAGTCATCGCATTGTGGTTTTGGACCTAGGGATTAGGCCAGATTGACGGCTCAGTGCTGTCGTGTGCAACGGTCTTGACCCCGAGTCTTGTGACTCAAAGGCCATTGGGTTTCGTAGGTCTGGTGGACCATCTGTAGTCTGGTGGCATCGTGCCACCTGTTACTCCATGTTACTCGCAATGGGTGCGTGCGTGGTTTTCTGTGTCCACGTTCTGTGACACGTCCACTAGTCGTAGCTTTCCCACGGCACGCGTGTGCTGGCTCGCCTGGGAGTGGCTGAGCGGCGTACCCGAGAGAGGCGGTGAGTAGGCTGGTTACCGCAGGGCCCCCGCGTACTTCCGAGTCCGGGTTTAGGGGGAAATACCAGCTAGAGGACAGGCCTAGGGCGTACGGTCTGAGTGTGCACACGAGGTTGGGGGCGTCGGACGGCGCCGGCAGGCGCGACCCCAACTAGTCCTTGTTCTGTGGTACTGGTTACTGTGTGTGTCTGAGTCTCACGCCCGGGGCGTCGTAGCTAGACACTTGTGACGCGGTGTAAGACGTCATGGGACGCAGCCGGTCGTTCTTCTAGTGGGTGGTGCTCCTGTCACGTGACGTGGGTTGTCGTGCACCGGGTTTTGTTTCTGTCCGCGGGACGGGACTTCGTGAGTGGTTTCGGGAGTGTTCCCGGAGTTGAGGTCTGGGGTTTCTGGTGAGCTTCACCGAGGGCCTTTCCCCAGACAGTGTTGTGTTCACGACGGTGAGGTCGTGACCGTGTTCCCTGACTGTGTGGTTTTGGCTTGGGCCCTTTTGGTGAGGGCAGGCCTCCGCTACGGAGGTATCGTGGCATTTTCCTAGTAGCGTGGCAAGGGCGGTTCGTGTCTGGTGGTCCCTGATCGTGGAATCGGGTGGTCGGGTGCGTGGCTTGGTTGTCCCCCGACAGGTGACTGGATCGTGTTTTCTGGTACAGTAGGAGTAGCTGTAGTGCCGAGTTTTTGACCGGCCACCGGTTTGCTGTTCCTGCTGTAGTTGTAGCTCTCCTTTCCGCTACAGCCGTTGTTTCCGGTTGGGGTTCCGCGGGATCACTGCTGAGTCTCTGTTTTGGAGACTCATTCTCTGCTTTTCAGGTGTGGCGGTTCTTCCTCGAGGTTTGAGGGTGCGGAGCGGAGGTTCTCAGTTGCCAGCTTGCCAGGCCGAGTGTTCACTTGGCATGTGGTACGTTTTACTGCTTTAGACTGTACTTTCTGTTGGACTAGACTCTGTTGTAGTTGTTTATTCATTTCTGTTAATTGTTGAATTGTCCTGCTTTATTTTCTATTTCTTTGTGCCTCCACACTCCTTTTAGCCCTTCCGAGCCCTCCCGGCTCGTGGGTGGCGGTGCGCGTCTCGGGTTATCGGGCCTTCCCGATAATCGGATTCTCGGGCCGTCACTACTCTCCTACTCGATCACGGCAGAACACACTGCAAACCTGATCTTCCCTGTAGTGAGAACCACGTTCAGCTGATGGAGATCTTCCCTGCTCTTCACCTTCTCCTCTAGCAGCACCTCCTTTCCCGGAGCTACAGTAACCCCTTTCCTTCACCCTTGATGGCCTCTTAGATCTCACCTTCTTAGGTTTTAGATCCCAATAATATATTTTATACATCTAGGATGGTCAAGGGACAACCCAGGGACAAGATCCACCAAACCTGCCAAATCCCATGACTTTGGGGATTAAATAAACCAAGGAAAAGATCTGTTTTCAGAAATGGAATAAGAAGTCAAAGATGGCTACCTCGGGGCTGGCGGTCGACCGGACCTACAGTGGCGGTCGACCGAAAATTCTCAAACATCCGGATCTTTACTCCCTGGCAAAACCGGTTGACCGGAAATGACCCGGCGGTCGACCGGTTTCGATCGACCGTTTCTGGTGGGTCGGTCGACTGCTAGAGATGCATGGGCTAGAAAAGTGGGCAACGTTCCCAACAGATCTGGGTGCCGATCCTTCTACATGGGGTTGGACAGGATCATAGATTTTTGAGTGACGCCCATGTCTCCCCTTCCCCTTCGTGCCGACCTCAATCTCCCCTCCCCCCTTGATCGATCCACGCCCTTTGTCGTCAACTTGGTCGTGCTTCAATCCATCTCGAGGAGGAACAGCATGCTGCTCCGCGTGCCTCGTAGCGTCGGCCTTGCATCGGATCGCCCAAGCCATGGCCATAGAGCAAGCGAACGAGAAGAGGCATAGCAAAGGGCGGCACCCATTGCCTGAAACTCCACCCCCTACAACCTTCAGAACCCTCTCCTCCTGCAACTCTTCCCCCCCCCCCACCCCAAACTCCGCCGAAACCCCCCTCCGCAGCTAGAACCCCAATCTCGGACATTTCTCGCCATCACCTTCTTCTCCAAATCATGAGAGGGAGATGGGGTTGGGAGGGAGATGGGTCCTATTCATTTAATTAGGGGAATTGTCATCATTTTTTAAGTCTAGTTAACGTTAACTGAGTTAAAATCACGACGGACGGATAACGAGAGATTACGGTTACGACAATTATATATTTTTTAGATAAAAATAAAGATATCTTACTAATATATTTATAAATATGATTTTTTATCATTTAAATTTTAATAAAAATTTATTTACAAAACAACTCTATTTCACTTTTGATTTTCACGTTAACTTTTCCCGTCAAGTGTTTCTTTTGACCAAGTATTATAGTGGAAAGTGTAGGATTACCAAAATGGTCGAGGATGATCTCTACTCTAGATTTCATGTTCCTACATGTACGGGAAGCGGATGAATGTCATGTATAACATGTGTTCTTCGTTACTTTTAGACTTGACACATTATAGGTCTAAGTGTTCAAAAATGTTCTCAAATAAAGAATATACAAACTTGAGTAATGCTTTGTGCACCGCATGCGGTGCACAAAAGTCACCTCATTATGCAACCTCTCATCCTATTGGCCCAAAAAAAAGGTGAAAAGATTATTTTTAATGCAAAAAGGACATCCCCGTCAGTCCCGTGTCAGACCATCAGCCCCGTGTCAGACCCGGTCTACCACCCGGTCGGCCCACTTTTTTGCTCGGCGGGAAATACGAGAGTGAAATATTTTGTTATATGAGTGAAACGTTTTGTTATAGGAATGAACATTTTGTTTGACTACAGAGATGAACGAATAGAAGTGAAAAATTTTGTTACAGGAATGAAACGTTTTGTTATAGGAATGAAACATTTTTTTTTGACTATAGACATGAACGAATAGAAGTGAAATATTTTGTTACAGGAATGAAACATTTGTTACAGGAATGAAACATTTTGTTATAGGAATGAAACATATTGTTTGACTACGGATATGAACAAATAGAAATACATTCTTATAACAAAACATTTCATTCCTGTAACAAAATATTTCATTCCTGTAATAAAAGGTTTCATTTCTATTCGTTCAGTTTTACAGTCAAATAAAATGTTTCATTCTTATAACAAAACGTTTCATTCCTGAATATTTCACTCTAGTGCAAATTATTTCACCTCTGTGCAAAATATTTCATTTGTATGTAAAATATTTCACCCCTGTTAAGAAGGTAAAAGAAATATAACTGAGATTGCCTGAGTCATTACAGAGCAGAATATTTCACTCCAGTGCAAAATATTTTACCCTTGTGCAAAATATTTCACCCCTGTGTAAAATATTTCATCTCTGTTAAGAAGGCAAAACATGCACCGACTTGTGTATCCAAATGCTATAAGTATGCACCAACCTTATGAAGACATGCATTGACCTTCATACACAAGGCAGAAGGTGCACCGACCTTATAAGGTCGGTGCATGTCTTCATAAGGTCGGTGCATACTTATAGCATTTGGATACGCAAGTCGGTGCATGTTTTACCTTCTTAACAGGGGTGAAATATTTTGCACAGAGGTGAAATGTTTTACACAGGGGTGAAATATTTTGCACTGGATTGAAATATTCTGCTCTGTAATGACTAAGGTAGCCTCAGTTATATTTCTTTTGCCTTCTTAACAGGGGTGACATATTTTGCATACAACTGAAATATTTTGCACAGAGGTGAAATAATTTACACTGGAGTGAAATATTCAGGAATGAAACGTTTTGTTATAAGAATGAAACATTTTGTTTGACTGCAAAACTGAACGAATAGAAATGAAACCTTTTATTATAGGAATGAAATATTTTGTTACAGGAATGAAATGTTTTGTTATAAGAATGCATTTCTATTTGTTCATATCCGTAGTCAAACAATATGTTTCATTCCTATAACAAAACGTTTCATTCCTATAACAAAACGTTTCATTTCTATTCGTTCATCTCTGTAGTCAAACAAAATGTTTCATTCCTATAACAAAATATTTTACTCCTATAACAAAATATTTCACTCTGTAACAAAATATTTCACTCTCGTATTTCCCGCCGAGCAAAAAAGCGGGCCGACCGGGTCTGGCACGGGGCTGACGGTCTGACACGGGACTGACGCGGGGTGTCCTTTTGCATTAAAAATGGTCTTTTCACCTTTTTGGGGGCCAATGGGAGGGGAGGTTGCACAATGAGGTGCCTTTTGTGCACCGCATGCGGTGCACAAAGCATTACTTTTCAAACTTACTCAATATTTTCGGTTAATAGGAGTATATATCTCCACGCAGCGACGGCTTTTTCACAATTTTGACTACCTTCGATCTCATGACCACTTTTGGTCAGTCTGAGGTCTCATTGGAACTACGCTCTATTGGTCATTCATTCAACATATAAATCCTAGCCCACCAACGACAAATAACCTTTTGTCCTCATTCCCCTTCTATTGCTACGTGCTATCTTCGGCTTGATGCACCGGTCTGCAAATCTGAGGGATATTAGAGAATAAATTAGTTGTTTTTTTCTTACCTAGATTCACATCAACGTCATTTTATTTTTTTATTTTTTGTCATTTAATAATCTCCCTTACACTTATTTGACAACGAAGACGTATAAATTTAGGATGTCTCCTTTGAGATATTATCTCCGCTACGTCCGGAGACTGCTAGAGTTTTGTCCTTTTTTACTGGTAAAAAGGACCTCAGAGGAGAAGACTTGGGTCATACTTCTAAGCACATGTCCATCTTTATAGTTTCCAATATGTGATCTTTTGAGTCCCCTAATTAGGCCTCTACACTAGCCCCCCAGCAAAGGTGGGCTTTGTGCTTATAAGTAAGAGCCAAGTCTTCTCCTTTGAGAGTCCTTTTACCAACAAAAAAGGACAAAACCCTAGCCACCTCCAGGCGTAGCGGGGATAATACCTCAAAGGAGACATCCTAAGGAGGGTAAATCTAGTTTGACCAAGAAACGGCCAACGCACGCGCGGCCCAACGAGGTTTGGACGCGCGAGGCCCAACCAAGGAGCGGACATACATGTTCGGCCCAATAAGAAGATGACCGGCCCAACGAGGCATCAGATTCCACGACGCCGATGAGGCCGGTCCAAGCGTAATTCTCGCCGGAGGACACTCCGACGACCGACCGTTGCCCCCCACGACGCTGGCCTTGACCCCGTAATGGGCGAGCACACGCCATGAGCGCCGTAAGACTCGCCCAGGGAACGACCGACGCCGGGGCTATCGCCCTCCAATGGGTAACTCCCGCCAACATAGCGGAGGAACGTTACTCTACTAAACGGACCCTTCCCTATCAAGGGATGAGGCCCTTGCTCCAGGACCACCCATATAAAAGGGATATCGACAGTAGAGAAGAACACTGTAGATTCTTCTACTAAAAACCCTACGCTACTACGCAAGAGGATACTTCTGCCCCAGAGCTTCCTACTAAGAAGAGAGCAACTCGACTAGCAACCATCGACGAGAGGGACGTCCGCTACATCCAGAGAGCTTCTTCCTCCTGTGCGGCCTTACCACCCAGCGAGCACTCTCTGAGAGCTCACTGGGAGTGGCGAGCACGCGTATGCCCCTACTTCTCTCTCACCTCGCTCCTCTCTATTGCTTATTAATCCCTTGCTTACTAAAGCATCGGAGGGTTGTCCCCTAGGGTAACACCAGGGACTCCTTCTGACACCCTTCTGGTTTCTTGGTGTGTGCAGGCCTCCACGGGCGCGAGATGACTTCCCCGACAAATAAACAGAAAAGGTGGTACTTGACCTAGGAACCATTTTCCTGCCGCTACACTTCTTGATGCCGTCTGTGAGAATCCGAGTGAAAAGCTATGGCATCCCGTGGAAGCCTTCCCAACGCCAGCAACCGGGGACGGGGCTCCCACCAGGGACCCAACTCTCCCCGGGGATTGCAGGAAGCTTCTTCCGCACACCACCGACAAGAGGTCACCCCAGGTGACCTAGACAAGCTCCGCCAGGAGATCCGAGTCCTGGCGGAATTCTGCCGAGAGCTCCGAGACCAGAGGCCCCAGCACCCCCCCCAGTGACGGGAGGGCGAGGGAGACCAGGCCGGAGAAAACTTTCGACGGATACGGGAGGCATCCCATGCCTCCGTCGCAAGAACCCGGTGATCGCGCAGCGTGGCCGGGTCTAGGGGACGTAGCCCTCTCCACTCCAACCCAGAGATGGACCGCCGGCTCCGACGTTTCGACGAAATAGAGGACAAGGTTCGGTACCTAGACGACGTCCTCCTGGCCGCCAAGAACCGCAGCCTCATCGACGACGACCAGGACTTCCACGCTCCCTTTTCTAGGGAAATCATGGAAGCCCCCATCACGCCTAAGATCCAGCTGCCGTCGTTCGCCTCCTACGACGGCACCACCGGCCAGGCCGACCACCTGCACGGCTTCGACTCCCACCTGGTGTTTCACCGGGCCTCGGACACTGTGAAGTGTTTGGCGTTTGTCATGACCCTTCGGGAGAACGCCCGAGCATGGTTCGAGTCCCTACCGGTCGGGACGATCTCCTCCTTCCAGCAGCACAAGAAGCTATTCAAGGAGAACTTCGTGGGCTGCCGAAAGGTACCCAAGTCTGCAGTGACCCTGCTCGCCCTCAAGTAGGGGAAGGAAGAGGCCCTATGGGACTTCATCTCTCGCTTCCGTGCGGAGGCACTCCGGATCCCCATCTCGACGTCGGCATCGCCACCACGACGCTCACGCAGGGAACGCGAGACCACATCCTCCGACGCGCGCTCGGAGTCGAAGTCCCGACGACCCTTCCAGACCTCCTCGCGCTAGCCCAAAAGCATGCACATTGCGAGGAGAATACCGCGGCCCTACGCCGCGTGGCCGGAATCGACTAGCCATACCGCAAAAGAGTCGCCGACCCACCGCCCGAGGGTCGGAGCAAGCGAGAGAGGCGCAACGAGGACCACCGCAACCGCTCCGAGAAGGAAAGAGGTGGTTACCACCACTATACACCCCTAATGGCCCCGCCCGACCAGATCCTGGTGGAGATTCGCGAGGAGCCATTCCTCAAGTGGCCCTCGCGAATGAAGTCAGATCCCAACTCATGGGATAAGAAGAAGTACTACCGCTTTCACCGGGACCATGGCCACGACACTGCCGACTGCATCAATCTGAAGAATGCCATCGAGGACCTCGTACGCAGAGGGCTCCTCGATAAGTTCCTCGCTAAAAATGCCGATAGACGACAAAAGACGCCTCCCCCGATCGACAATTGGCCCAATGGAAAGGAGATCATGATGATCTCTGGGGGGGCCAACTGCGGGGGGGGGACAGCGTGAGCAGAAGGCGTCGGTACGTGACGGCTATCAACACGGTGGATCAAGGCGACGGAACCCCAAGGGAGCTTTCCCCTTCATGCCACCTGGGAGACCACATAGTCTTCTCCGAGGATGACCTTAAAGGCATCACGACGCCCCATTCTGATGCATTGGTGATTTCTGCCACCATCAATCAATGTACTGTGCGCCGCATCCGGGTAAATAATGGAAGTGGACCTGACGTTATCGCGTATGATTGTCTTGTACTCATGGGTGTGGACGTGTCATGACTCGCGCCATTACACACGCCGATGTATGGATTCTCTGGCACGACTGTCCGCCCAAAAGGTAGTATCTCGCTCCCGATCACGTTCGGGACGGCACCAAAAGAGGTAACCTTCCTCGCCGACTTTACTGTGGTCCGTGCAATGATAGGATACAATGTCATCATCGGCCGAGGAATCCTCGGCACGCTTCGAGGCGTCCCTTCCTCCTACCATCATAAGCTTAAGTTTTTTTTTATCAAGAAACCTTGCCTAGTGTTGGATGGGAGAGTGCACCCTTGTACCAGAGGTAAAGAGAGAGCCACTCCACCATTCAAACATTAGGAGGTAAATTTTATTTAAAAAGGAATGGATACAATTACATTAAGTGGATACTGGGCATACCCAGTTTATCGAGGTGAGCTGCTCCCTTTATAGAATTAGGAAGCTCATCATAAGAAAAGAAAGCATTACAATGAGTGGAGCAGGCCAAAGAAGCTAGAGAATCAGCAACCTTGTTTCCTTCTCTGTAGATATGAGCAATAGAGTCTTGTGAACTAAGGAGCCTCCAAATCTCCCTAGTATAATAAAGAATGGACCAGGGGCAATGTGTTTCTTTTTTGATGATTTGAACTAAGATTTTGGAATCACATTCAATCTGGACTGGCTTGTCATCAATAGTGTGGTAATATTTGATGCCATCAAGCAAAGCTCGGGCCTTAGCAACAAGACTATTGGCATTGCCATAATAATGTGAGAAAGCAAGAATAATATTTCCGTTGCAGTCTCTAATGGCACCACCTTCACCTGAGTCTCCATTTGCTTTGCAGGCACCATCGGTGTTAAGCTTGAGAGAAGACCAAGTCGGGCGGACCCTGGTAATCATCTTCAGTTGAGGTCTAACAGCAGGCGGCCAGCTGCGGATACCAAATTCCTCTAGAATGTTCCTTTTGGCATTGTCAAACTCCTTAAGGTTGGCAATGTCGCAAACGTGCCTAACTTGAGTTTTAATGTGGTGGAGAAGACTGTTCTTGAAGATGTTTTTACCTTCATATTTCGAAGCATTCCTCACTTTCCAGATTTCCCAAAAGCCATACCCAATGACAGAGAGGAGAAATAATCCATGGGCAGATTTCTGCTGGATATTATTGGCATTGTGATAAATGAAGGATCTCGCTGAGTTTGCATTTATGTTCAGTACATAGTTTCTGAAGTGAGACCAAACATGTTTAGCCAGTTCATTGTGGATAAATAGGTGGCTGGTTGTTTCCTCACAATGTGTCCTGCAGCATTGGCATTTGGAGCACATTTGCACACCTAGACGTTGTATATTTTTATCAGTGGGGAGACCATTGTGGACAATCTTCCAGAGATGTATAGATATTTTGGTGGGGAGCCAATTAGACCATAACCGGGCCCAAGGAAAAATGTTATGATTGGAGTTAATTCTAGATAACTCACGGTAAGTGGAAGCCACAGTGCAATAACCCGAGGATGAAAGACTCCAGGACGAGTAGGGGAAGGCCACATGGGGTAGGGGAAGTCCGGGGCAATCAACGGGAGTCCAGGAGGTGCTACCTCATCTCCACCCGCGACCGACGTCCCGAAGATGCACCACACGAAAAGAGGGCGAGGACTGAAGATCCAGGTCCTAGTACGACCGCCCCCGCCGAGGACTTATACCTCATCCAAGTTGGGGACGACCCCAGCAGATCACTGAAGATTGGCGCTACCTTGTCCGAGCACGATAAACAAGCGTACGCAAGCTTCCTCATAGCCAATCAGGACATGTTCGCTTGGTCCGAGGATGAGCTCCCCGGAATTCCCCCGGAGGTCATCACGCACCAACTAATGTTGGACCCTAACTGTCGCCCGGTACAACAACGCCGAAGACGGTGCAACCCCGACCAACAAGCCATCATCAGGCAGCAAGTGGGCGAAAAATTGTGATTAGGACTGCTCCGGCCTACCCAGTACCCAGATTGGGGGGCCAACGTGGTCCTGGTTCCCAAGAGCAACGGGAAGTGGCGGATGTTCGTGGACTACACCGACCTTAACAAAGCCACGCCCAAAGACAGCTTCTCCATGCCATGGATCGCCCAGTTGGTCGATGCCACGGCCGGGCACGAAATGCTGAGCTTCCTTGATGCCTATTCAGGGTACCATCAGATCAGCATGCACCAGCCCGACCAAGACAAGACTGCGTTCATCACTGACCACGGCTTATACTGCTACACTCGCATGCCGTTCGGGCTGAAGAACGCTGGAGCTATGTATCAACGCCTAGTCAACCACATGTTTGACTCACAGATCGGCCGCAACATGCTGGTCTACATCGACGACATGCTCGTGAAAAGCCTCCAAGCAGCCGAGCACTTGCGCGACTTGGCGGAAACCTTCACCACACTCAGAAGGTACAACATGAAACTTAACCCAGCTAAATGTGCGTTCGGGGTGCGATCAGGCAAGTTCCTAGGTTTCCTCGCCAGTCACCGAGGAATCGAAGCCAACCCTGATCTGATCAAAGCAGTATTGGAGATGGAGCGACCCAAGCGGGTGAGGGACGTACAGTGCCTCACCGGGCGCGTTGTCGCTCTGGCCTGGTTCTTATCCCGAGCCGCCGAACGATGTCTACCCTTCTTCCGGCTCATCAAGCAGGCTAACCTGGCACCGAAAAAGAAGGGATGGATCGACTGGGACGGAGTGTTGTGCCCATGCATGTGGTTTTGGTTTTGATGATGGTTTTAATGATGGCTTTGATGATTGGTTGTTGATGTGAGTTAATCAAATGTTCAGTCATCTTGCTGCTCAGTTTAGATTAACATATTTGATGTTCAGTCTTGTTACATGTTAAACTGATGCATAAAGCATTCATTGCTGTGGTTTTGATGATTGATATTGTATTTTGATGATAGCAATGATATAGTGTTTTCATGACATTGTGCCTTGATGATTGCATCATGACTGTGACTGGTACAACTGATATATTGTTTATGTTAGACTTATGTTATGTGCATAGTCTATACAGTGCATCGTGGGGTTTATGCCCTAAGTCTATTCACTGCACATGCATCATTCGTCCAAGTCCATACATTGGACTGTAGTGTGCATTTGGCGAACACATCGCAAGTCTAGACATTGCACTGTAGCATGCATTTCCTTAAAGTCTATACATCGGACTGGTTTGCATTGGCTAAGTATATACAACGTCAGTTCATGCCTTGTCTTAGACAAAGTCTATACAATGGCTTTGGGTCTCCAAGTCTATACAGCCTTTTGCTTCGCCAAAGTCTGTACATTGGTCTGCATAGGCTAAGTGTTTACATCGTCTGCTGTGAGGACAGCAAGTCTGTACACTGGCCTTCTTTCATGATAAACTACAAGTCTACACATTCAACACTGTTCTTCAAAGTCTGTACATCAGATTGTACTTCATCTTCGTGCTGTTTCTGTACTTGAGTTTTCGTGTTGTTTCCCCTCACTAACACGAAAAGATCTCGTGTTGTATGAGCATACAACACTTCGTGTTGATTTCCATGCGTGACAGGAAAGCTTGTATGAGGTTAGACTTCGTGTCGTTTCCCTTGTCTTCATCTTCGTGTTGTTTTAGTGTCTACGTCTCCGTGTTATTTTTATGTTTCTGTCTGAGTGTTGGTCTTTCGTTTTTTGACTTAGTGTCTTTTTCGCCTTGACCACACTTCGTGTCGATTCTTGGTTTTCTACACCCCGTGTCATTTCACCTTGTGCTGTTCTCACTGTCGTCGTGTTGTTTTCACCGCGTGTCGATTATTGTTTTTCACTTAGTGTTGTTTTCACTCCGTGTCAACTTCGTCTTAAGTGTTGTTTTGTCTTTGTGTCGTTTTCACTCCGTGTCGAAACCTGTGTTTCGTCTTCGTGTTGTCTTCACCCCGTGTCATTTTTTTTAGACTTCGTCTCCGTGTTGTTTTCATAACTTCGTGTCGTGTTTGTTACACCTCGTGTCGTTTTCCGTTTTGTGTCTTCGTGTCGTTTTTGTTCTTCCTAGACCTTGTGTCTTTCTTGTGTTGAAACCACACTTCGTGTTGGTTTCTGTTTTGTCTCCATGTATCTCGTGTCGTTCTTCTTTTTACCTCGTGTTGTTTTATAACTTCACTTCGTGTCGTTCTCGCTTTAACCACACTTCGTGTTGCTTTACGTAGACCTTGTGTCTTACTTTGTTTGCAAACACTTCGTGTCGATTTCTGCTGTCACCCCGTGTTATTCTCGTGTTATCGTTTATGTCTGTGTGGTCTTACTTCGTGTTACTTACTGTTGTACATCGAGTCCTTACTGACTTCGTGTCATTTTCCCTATTGTGTCCTCGCGTTGTCTCCGTGTCGTTGCTATTTGTCACTTCGTGTTGTTTCGTTTTAACCTCGTTCAAGTTTCTTCTAAAACGCTATTCTTCTGATAAGTCTATACAGAGTTGTTCTTTAAACTGATGACTTATCCGATACCCTGTTTTACAGGTGCTTTGATCGTGAAGCTTAAGGAGGGCACGTGATCCGAGGCTGGAATAAAGCCTACTGAGAGACTGCCACGTGGTCCGAATTCTTAGGGCTGGAAATGTGGAGGTCACACGTCGTGGCTGATGCTGCTGCTGCTGCTATATATATGAGACCTTCATCCACAGATGAAGGTGATCGAGTTGGCGAGAAGAAGAGTCCATACAGAGAGCCACGATCCTGATAGAAAAAGAAAAGAGAAAGAAGAGAAGAGCAGAGAGTGAGAGATTAGGAGAGCAGAAGAAAGAGAAAGAGAGAGATAGAAGTGTGAGCCGAAGAGTATAGAGGAGCAGAGATCGAGAGAGTGAAAGAGAAGAAGAAGAAGAGAAGAGAAGAGGAAGAAAAGCTTACCTGAAGATTCGTCTACTGGACCGTGGATCAAATCCAGGCCAGTCAGCTCCGTTGAGAGCCACATTGTGTATTTCGTGTTTCGGCTTTTGTGTGCTGAAGTTATTTTTCGTTTATTGTTTTTCCTTTGTTTTCTGGTTTGCTGTGCTTTCCGATACTCTGTAGAGAGGTCGGGGTTCCTCCTGTGGATCAGGAGAAGGGAGATCTGATCTCCGGTTGCAAGTAGCTGGGAGCTACTTGTGGGTTCCCTCCGGTTTGGAGGAAGGGAGACTTGTCTCCGGTTCTGGGCTTGTGGATTCAAGTCCAGGGGTCCCTCCGGTTGGAGGAAGAGAGGTCTTCGACCTCTGGTTTGCTGGTGACTGGAAGTCACCGGTTGGTTCCCTCCTGGTCTGGAGGAAGAGGGGAGGTTGTTCCCCTGGTCAAGCTGTGTGGCAGCACCTGTTGCAGACTGAGTCTGCGGTTTCTAGCGTGAGCTAGTGGAAGCCACACTCGAGTTGAGTGTGGGGTGGATGTAGGTCTGCTGGACCGAACCACCTAAAAACCCCTTGTGCGCTGTGGTTTGATTTGGCTATTTGTGTTTCCGCTAGATGTTTGCATAGGGGCGCTTCTAGTGTTTGCTTACAGGTTGAGTAAATGATTTGATCAGATTTTGTTCTGAGTATTTTTATCTGTCAAGAGAGCGAACTTCTAGTTGAGCTATCTGTTATTAGCACTCTAGTGATCTCACTATGTGTTTATTTAGTTCGGCAACTGCTCATTAGCTTTCAAGTTTGTCTAGTCTGCGAACTAGCATTATTAGTGAGCATAAGATTTTTAAATTGGGCATTATTCCTAGAGGGATACATTCACCCCCCCCTCTGTATCCGGGCCTAGCACCCTAACAGTTGGTATCAGAGCAGGTCTCTGATCTATCAGATCTGACAATCTGCAGAGGATCCTGCTGATTTGTTTGGTGCTTATCAGAGTGTGCTTTTAGTGCTCGATATTTTGTTTTATCGACTTGTGAATTGTTTTGCCCATCTGGTTTTGCTGCATTCCCTGTCATTTGCTTTAGTGAGTTGAATCTGTCTGCCATCTGTCCAAATAGATCATCCTCCAATCTATGATGGTTCTAACTTTGAAAATTGGCTAGGAGGCCTAGCTGTGTATGTAGATTCCATAAATCCCAAATTATGGAGTCTGCTATCCAAAGGCCCACATCGATTACCCAAAGATCAGACCAAGTGGTCTAGTGAGGACACCTTTAAGAACCGTGACAATGTCATAATTCTTAATATCTTGAGAGCTACTATTAATACTGATGTATATTCTTTTGCTCTCAGGTGCAACTCTGGAAAAGAGATATATGACAAGGTTATCTCTGCGCATAACCAACAGAGTGATAGTTGTTTGATGGCCAACCGGGATAATGAAGATTCCTCATCCAAGGTAAATTCTGAATCTGAGTCCGAAGAGGTCTCAATTGATGAATTGTGGGAAATAAATGAGGAATTGTCTGATAGATGTAAACATTTGAAATCTGAAAATAGAAAGCTGAAAAAGAAATATGATCAGATTAATTCCAATATTCATTGTGAAAAATGTCAGGAACTGAGAAAATCTCATGAAATCTGCTTAGCAAATGTTGATAAGAGTAAGGAACAAATCTCTGTTTTGGAAAATGAAAATCAGGAACTCACCGACAAGATATTTGAACTAGAAAATAAGCTGAACTCATTAGGAAATGATCAAATCTTAACTAATGAACTAGTTCAGAATGAACAAACTAAAAAGGAGAATGAAGAACTGAAGATGCTTAATTCTGCTATGTCTGTTAGACTTTTAATGCTGGAAAAAGGGAAGAGTTCAGGTGAAAGTGAATGTGAGAGAGTGAGTACATTAATAGAAGAGATTGATAGCTATAAAGCCATTAATGTCTTACTTAATGAAAAGATCGTTGATTCTGAAATACTCATTTCCTCCCTCAAAAATGAAATCACTGAATTGAACAATTCTCTGTCTGAGTCATTTAAGAACAAAGAAAATCCAAAGGCTGTCACTAAGAAGAAAGTCTCTCATGAAGGCAGTAAACAGGAAGAGAGAAAAAGACAGCATACAACTTTTGTGCGTAGCTCTGAGTTAGCTAGCACTTCAGTTTTTTCTTCTAATATGCATGCTAATCAGGAAAATAAGAAAACAAAGGAGAAAAGAAAAGTCTTGAAAAAGAACGATAACGATCAGCATGCTAAGAAAGTTCAGCCCAACAAATCTAGTACCAAAAATGTCAAATGCTTTTACTGTGGAAAGTTTGGCCATGAGATGGCTGATTGTTTTGTGATGAAGAAGGAAGAATTGAAGTATGATAGAATTCATGCTAGGAAGCCTTCTGTGAAGAAACCTTCTTCTGCTCACACCAAAAGGCCTCAATATTTTTACTGTCATAAAATAGGTCATCTCATGCATGATTGTAGACAAATGAAATTAGATGATCTATCTGCTGTTAAAATGCATGATAAACTGTTCCATGTCAAAAATCATGCATCTCATGAAAAGAACACTCAATGCTTTCATTGTAACAAATTGGGCCATATTGCTGCAAATTGTTGGCATGCTAAGGGAAGAACAATTAACTCCGAAACTGCTATAATCCCTGTAAAAAGACATGCATTCTATAAGAATCTTGAAAGAATGAATTCTTCATGTTTTGAATGTGGAAAACATGGCCACACAGTCAAGGACTGTTGGCATATTCAGAAGAATCATATTAACCCCCATGCTGTCAAATTCCATGCAAAACAATTTGTGAAACTCTCTTGTTTTAATTATGGAAAACCTGGCCATAAAGCCTTTGAGTGCTGGGTGGCAGAGTTCAGAAAACAAAATGCCCATGCACACAACAGAAATTTTTATGTTCATGCACATGAATTTAATGCTTACAATAAGGTGCATAAAAGGAACTCAAATTCTGTTAGTTATCATGGTAAGTCTGGTCAATTTGGTTATTCCTTGTCCAGCTATAAGTTGATGGGCTATGTTGATAATTCTATTAAGAGATCATTCAGAACACCTGTTAGGGCTCATACAGGACCCAAGGCAGCTTGGGTTCCTGCAAGATCATATTGATTGACATGTTGCAGGTGTGCCTTGGTGGGAGAAGTGAAAGGGGTTAACCAAGGCACTCAAAAAGAAAACCCCATGATTCAATTCAGGTCAGTTCTGAAATCTGTTTTAAATTCCATTATCTGAAATTGTGAGCATGAAAATTGTGAGTTTCATGTTGATTTGCTTGGTTAATTTTTTAATGAACTCTTCATGTCTAGCTGATCAGTCTGCATTCCAGACTCAGCTATTGAATTCATTTCTGCATATCTGATGCTCCTCTCTTGCTATATGTTGAACTGAATTTGTATGCTTCTCTAGTGTATACAGTTGATGCACTATATAGACTCTGTGTCCATGCATGTGTCTTGTGTTAATGCATTGCATGCTTGTTATTGAATGCATACTTGGACTGATTGTGTATAGACTGATTATCATTGCATGTGTCAATGATGCTGTTCAATGCATGAAGGACTGCCTTATGGTGCATTGTCCTTGTTAACCCTGGTATATCAAATGGTATGTTACTAAAAGGCAGGGAAATCTGCCCGGAGGTTCCTACCATGTGTGAGATGGTCTTTGAGACCAGGTCCTCCGCCTAGTACCATGGGTTTAGTTTTCATGAAGAACAGTGTACTGCATCATTTGTTAAAAAAAAAAAAATCTAAAAATTTAAAAGGAAGATGATGCATTTGATAAATTCTCTCTCTGATTGAACAAAGCATGAATTCTTCTTGAGCATATTCTAAAATTATGAGCAGTTCATTAATTCTATTTCATGCACTTTGTCAGGGGGAGTTTGACTAATGTTGCATAGTCTGCATGTATAACAGTCTAATGCATAGCATATTTTTGCATCATGGTGTCAGGGGGAGCTGAGAGTTCTATTCAATTCATTGAATCCTTGGTATTTCTCTTTGTCCCCTTTCAACTCATTCATATTCACTGTCATCAGATGCAATGGATCATAATGCTTATTGCTATCCTTTCCCCACTTTTTCACTAAACAACAGCTCTGTATCTGGTTTAGTACATTGAGTGGTGATTGTTGCCATTGTTCACTTATAAGAATCACATCTACAAATTGAAAAGAACTAAAAGGTTTAACATTTATAAATTGGAGAGTTAAGTGTCTGCACTTCAGAATTTGAGATAAAAGAAAACTTTTATAGCTCTCAATCTTTGTCTCATGGCTAAAATAGAAAAAGTTTTTTTTTAATGCCTAAATGTGTTAATCTGGAAATGTCTAGAACAGGTGAACAAGAGTGTGTAATGTCTTTCAATCAATCACTCTAAAAGAATTAAGGGCAGCAGTATATAAGATCATTAATGTTAAGAACTGAACATAGTGACAGAGCAATGGCTGATTGCACTGAGAAACTGTGAACTCCTCCAAAGAGACAGGAGAACTCACATGTCATGAAGTGCTTTAGACTATCTCTGTTCATAGGGTCAAATCTATAGGGGGAGTCCTCACCAAGTAACTGAGGGTACTGGCCTCTAATCAAGGTGTACCCTTAATGTCAAAAGTGAAGACTATTCCTTGTGGGTCTTGATCTGAAGTAGATCTTGTAGTTTATGCCTAATAACTGGGGGTACTTGCCTCTGATCAAGGTGTACACCTAATGTCAACAGCATAAGTGCCATAGGTCTATTCACCTAGTTCAGTTTCAGAAATTGAAAAATGAAAATCAAACTGCTGTAACCCTTCGAAAAATTAAAAGTCAATGAGTGAAAATTATTTTTATCAATACATATTCAAGTTGCCTCTCTTGATTTTCCTTGTTTAAACACAAAAAGGGTATTATTTCAGACTTATCTATTAATACCATGTACCCTAGATTCATTGCTATAAATGGAATCTAAAATTCTTTTTTCAGGGGTCAGGTGTTTCACTCTAGATCTATCACTGTTAAACCTGAATTTTTGAAAATTGTATGTTGATGATTCTTATACTCTAAACAGTTGGTTATAATCATGCTTCCTTTCTGAACCTATGATTCAGCTGTTATCAAGTGATCCTCCTACCTTTTCTACCTTTGTTATCTGTTCATATTCCTTCTCAAAGGGGGAGCTTTTATTTAGGGGGAGAAATTGACTGAACTTTTATACATGCTATAATTTCTCAAATTATTTTTCTTTTTGATGAAGTCAAAGGGGGAGAATAATTTGAGTCTTCAGATTACCTCAGAATGCCTCACATCATCAGAATGACTCAATGTATTGAAAGTGTTGCCATCATCAAAAAGGGGGAGATTGTTGTGCCCATGCATGTGGTTTTGGTTTTGATGATGGTTTTAATGATGGCTTTGATGATTGGTTGTTGATGTGAGTTAATCAAATGTTCAGTCATCTTGCTGCTCAGTTTAGATTAACATATTTGATGTTCAGTCTTGTTACATGTTAAACTGATGCATAAAGCATTCATTGCTGTGGTTTTGATGATTGATATTGTATTTTGATGATAGCAATGATATAGTGTTTTCATGACATTGTGCCTTGATGATTGCATCATGACTGTGACTGGTACAACTGATATATTGTTTATGTTAGACTTATGTTATGTGCATAGTCTATACAGTGCATCGTGGGGTTTATGCCCTAAGTCTATTCACTGCACATGCATCATTCGTCCAAGTCCATACATTGGACTGTAGTGTGCATTTGGCGAACACATCGCAAGTCTAGACATTGCACTGTAGCATGCATTTCCTTAAAGTCTATACATCGGACTGGTTTGCATTGGCTAAGTATATACAACGTCAGTTCATGCCTTGTCTTAGACAAAGTCTATACAATGGCTTTGGGTCTCCAAGTCTATACAGCCTTTTGCTTCGCCAAAGTCTGTACATTGGTCTGCATAGGCTAAGTGTTTACATCGTCTGCTGTGAGGATAGCAAGTCTGTACACTGGCCTTCTTTCATGATAAACTACAAGTCTACACATTCAACACTGTTCTTCAAAGTCTGTACATCAGATTGTACTTCATCTTCGTGCTGTTTCTGTACTTGAGTTTTCGTGTTGTTTCCCCTCACTAACACGAAAAGATCTCGTGTTGTATGAGCATACAACACTTTGTGTTGATTTCCATGCGTGACAGGAAAGCTTGTATGAGGTTAGACTTCGTGTCGTTTCCCTTGTCTTCATCTTCGTGTTGTTTTAGTGTCTACGTCTCCGTGTTGTTTTTATGTTTCTGTCTGAGTGTTGGTCTTTCATTTTTTGACTTAGTGTCTTTTTCGCCTTGACCACACTTCGTGTCGATTCTTGGTTTTCTACACCCCGTGTCATTTCACCTTGTGCTGTTCTCACTGTCGTCGTGTTGTTTTCACCGCGTGTCGATTATTGTTTTTCACTTAGTGTTGTTTTCACTCCGTGTCAACTTCGTCTTAAGTGTTGTTTTGTCTTTGTGTCGTTTTCACTCCGTGTCGAAACCTGTGTTTCGTCTTCGTGTTGTCTTCACCCCGTGTCATTTTTTTTTAGACTTCGTCTCCGTGTTGTTTTCATAACTTCGTGTCGTGTTTGTTACACCTCGTGTCGTTTTCCGTTTTGTGTCTTCGTGTCGTTTTTGTTCTTCCTAGACCTTGTGTCTTTCTTGTGTTGAAACCACACTTCGTGTTGGTTTCTGTTTTGTCTCCATGTATCTCGTGTCGTTCTTCTTTTTACCTCGTGTTGTTTTATAACTTCACTTCGTGTCGTTCTCGCTTTAACCACACTTCGTGTTGCTTTACGTAGACCTTGTGTCTTACTTTGTTTGCAAACACTTCGTGTCGGTTTCTGCTGTCACCCCGTGTTGTTCTCGTGTTATCGTTTATGTCTGTGTGATCTTACTTCGTGTTACTTACTGTTGTACATCGAGTCCTTACTGACTTCATGTCGTTTTCCCTATTGTGTCCTCGCGTTGTCTCCGTGTCGTTGCTATTTGTCACTTCGTGTTGTTTCGTTTTAACCTCGTTCAAGTTTCTTCTAAAACGCTATTCTTCTGATAAGTCTATACAGAGTTGTTCTTTAAACTGATGACTTATCCGATACCCTGTTTTACAGGTGCTTTGATCGTGAAGCTTAAGGAGGGCACGTGATCCGAGGCTGGAATAAAGCCTACTGAGAGACTGCCACGTGGTCCGAATTCTTAGGGCTGGAAATGTGGAGGTCACACGTCGTGGCTGATGCTGCTGCTGCTGCTATATATATGAGACCTTCATCCACAGATGAAGGTGATCGAGTTGGCGAGAAGAAGAGTCCATACAGAGAGTCACGATCCTGATAGAAAAAGAAAAGAGAAAGAAGAGAAGAGCAGAGAGTGAGAGATTAGGAGAGCAGAAGAAAGAGAAAGAGAGAGATAGAAGTGTGAGCCGAAGAGTATAGAGGAGCAGAGATCGAGAGAGTGAAAGAGAAGAAGAAGAAGAGAAGAGAAGAGGAAGAAAAGCTTACCTGAAGATTCATCTACTGGACCGTGGATCAAATCCAGGCCAGTCAGCTCCGTTGAGAGCCACATTGTGTATTTCGTGTTTCGGCTTTTGTGTGCTGAAGTTATTTTTCATTTATTGTTTTTCCTTTGTTTTCTGGTTTGCTGTGCTTTCCGATACTCTGTAGAGAGGTCGGGGTTCCTCCTGTGGATCAGGAGAAGGGAGATCTGATCTCCGGTTGCAAGTAGCTGGGAGCTACTTGTGGGTTCCCTCCGGTTTGGAGGAAGGGAGACTTGTCTCCGGTTCTGGGCTTGTGGATTCAAGTCCAGGGGTCCCTCCGGTTGGAGGAAGAGAGGTCTTCGACCTCTGGTTTGCTGGTGACTGGAAGTCACCGGTTGGTTCCCTCCTGGTCTGGAGGAAGAGGGGAGGTTGTTCCCCTGGTCAAGCTGTGTGGCAGCACCTGTTGCAGACTGAGTCTGCGGTTTCTAGCGTGAGCTAGTGGAAGCCACACTCGGTTGAGTGTGGGGTGGATGTAGGTCTGCTGGACCGAACCACCTAAAAACCCCTTGTGCGCTGTGGTTTGATTTGGCTATTTGTGTTTCCGCTAGATGTTTGCATAGGGGCGCTTCTAGTGTTTGCTTACAGGTTGAGTAAATGATTTGATCAGATTTTGTTCTGAGTATTTTTATCTGTCAAGAGAGCGAACTTCTAGTTGAGCTATCTGTTATTAGCACTCTAGTGATCTCACTATGTGTTTATTTAGTTCGGCAACTGCTCATTAGCTTTCAAGTTTGTCTAGTCTGCGAACTAGCATTATTAGTGAGCATAAGATTTTTAAATTGGGCATTATTCCTAGAGGGATACATTCACCCCCCCCTCTGTATCCGGGCCTAGCACCCTAACACGGAGAGTGCGAGCAGGCGTTCGAAAAATTGAAGCGCTACCTGATGACGCCTCCTTTCCTCCCCAAACCCTAAGGGGGGGAACATCTACTCTTGTACCTCTCCGTGACACCCAGCACCATGAGTGCCGTACTCACGAGAGAGGAGATGAGAGTCATGAAGCCTGTCTACTATGTCAGCCGAGCACTATAGAGTCTGAAATTCCAGTACTCACGGACTGAAAAGTTCACCCTCACGTTGATTATAGCTGCTCGCAAGCTACGGCCATACTTCCTGGCCCACCCGATCACCGTCCTCACCGATCAGCCCCTCCGACAAATTCTCCAGAACCCTGATGCGTCCGGAAGACTGGCCAAGTGGGCCATCGAGTTGGAAGAATTTGACATCAAGTTCCGACCGAGGACAGCGATCAAGGCCCAGGCTCTCGCAGACTTCATCCCCGAATGCACCCTACCTGCCAAGGATTCACCCGAGCAGTCCTCGGGGCCCGCCTGGGAGCTATACATCGACGGATCCTTCTGCGCTGCGGATAGTGGTGCGGGGCTAGTCTTACTCTCACCATAAGGAGTGGAGCTACAGTATGCCCTGCGTTTCAATTTCCCGAGCACGAACAACGTGGCCGAGTACGAGGCGCTCCTTTCGGGGTTACGCATGGTGAAACACCTGGGGGCGTCAAGTGTGCGAGCATACAGCGAGTCCATGCTCATCGCCAACCAGGTCAGGGGGGAGTTCGAGGCCCGAGACCCCTCCATGATGAAATATTTAGAGAAGGCCAAGGCCGCGGCGAATGAGTTCGCCCATTTCGAAGTGGTCCGCATCCCACGCGAGGAGAACGTCCGAGCAGACGCCCTCTCCCGCCTAGCGTCAGCCACTACAGTCTCCAGCTCGAGATCAGTCCTGATAGAGGAATTGTCATCACCGAGCATAGACGATCCAGTGCTCCAGGTAAACGCCATCGGCTACGAACCCTCCTGGATGGATCCTCTACTCAATTTCCTCCTTCGGCAGCAACTCTCTGGCGATCAGGCCGAAGCGCGGTGCACGCGAGCGAGAGCAAACCACTTCACGATGGTGGACGGCCGGCTATATCGTTGGTCCCTTTCAGCTCCTCTACTCAAGTGCCTCTTCCCCACGGAAGTCAACCAGGCCATCTAGGAAGTCCACGAAGGACTCTGTGGATGCCATGTGGGGGCGAGCACTCGTGAGGACGCTGATCCGACAAGGGTATTGGTGGCCCACATTACAGCAAGACTACCTCAACTACGTTCGAAGGTGCCCCCAATGCCAGAAGTACTCTCACCTGCACCACCAGCCGGCGACGTAGCTCCACGCCTTGATGGAGCCTCGCCCATTTGCGCGGTGGGGGATCGACATACTGGGGCCTTCCTTGAGGCACAAGGGACGAAAAAATTCCTCATAGTCGCCATCGACTACTTCACCAAATGGATCGAAACCGAGCCATTGGGAAAAATAACAAGTGAAGCAGCTTGGAAATTTGTGCTACGGAGCATCATTTACCGATTTGGGATCCCCAGGGTTCTCACTACCGACAACGGCAGATAGTTCGCGAGCACCACCTTTCAGAAGAAGTGCTCGGAGTTGGGGATCTGGAACCACTACACCTTAGTGGGACATCTCCAAGCCAATGGGTTGGTGGAAAACGCCAACCGAACTCTACTCCACGGCATCAAGACTCGCTTGGACCAAGCAGGCGACGCATGGATTGATTCAATCCCCATCATCCTATGGGCTCACCGGACCACCGCTAGAGCCGCCACCGGAGAGACGCCCTTTCATCTCGCCTACAGAGCTGAGGCAGTTGTCCCTGTGGAGACATCCAACCCCTCGTTATGAGTGGGACATTTTGATGAAGCCAGGAACAACCAGGCAATGTGTGAAAACCTGGACTTGCTCGAAGAAAGAAGAACTAACGCCCAGATAAAGCTTGCGGCATATAAGCAGAAGCTGGCGCAGTATTACAATGCCCGAGTCAAGGAGTGACACTTCTTCCCTCGAGATCTGGTCCTACGGCGAGCAAGCGTGGCTTACCCGCGAGGAGCGGCAGGAAAACTCGCACCTAACTGGGAAGGCCCATACCGGGTAGCAGAAGCACTCGGCAAAGGAGCGTACAGGCTGGTGACGCTTGGGGGGAGAGAGGTGCCCAGGACGTGGAACTCCGTCAACCTCAGGAAGTTCTTCCAGTAAAACGTCATCAGCCATACTCCACTAGGGCAAGTTGCCCACGAACAAAGAAAAAGGTAGCCTAAGGGTTTCTTAGAGGCGAGCACCGCTCCCATTGAAAACGAGAAGGTATCCTAAGGGTTTCCTAGAGGCGAGCACCACTCCCCTTGAAAACGAGAAGGTAGCCTAAGGGTTTCTTAGAGGTGAGCACCGTCCCCCTTGAAAACGAGAGGTAACCTAAGGGTTCCCTAGAGGCGAGCATCGCTCCCCTTGAAAACAAGGAGGTAACCTAAGGGTTCCTTAAAGGCGAGCACCGCTCCCCTAGAGAACAAGAAGGCAACCCGAGGGTCCCCGCGGAGGACACAAGCACTGTGGAAGACGAGCACGGAGGATCGCCCAGGAAAGCATGCAGAAAAAATCTAATAAAGGGTACACATCAATATTGGCTCAGAATCGAAGAATTTATATATCTTTAGTCAAAGTACAAGCTGCCAGAAAATTGGCAAAGTACCCTCACATGGGCTGAATATAAGTATATGGAGAGATAAAACGTGCTCGACAATGGCAACGTATGACTCCAACAACTCGCTTCCCGAATACCATCCTCTGTCGACAATCATGCTAATCGTCAAGCAGGCGTAGGTACCCATTTTTTGTTCTGTGGTAGGGTACCTACGGAGAAGCCTCCTATGCCAGAGAAGAGGGACAAAGCCCTCAGGCCAACAAAGAGCTTCACTGGTAGAAAGGCCTGCGCGAGGAAAACTTGGACAGTAGCCCCAGCCACCCCCGCTTGAAGGAAGGCCAGCGAGGTCCACCCGTTACAGGGAACCAGCAGACCGACGCAAGCCGGCGGAAGGTAGCGGTACTATGAGGCCAACACATCAGGAAGGCCGCCCCGGCGAACAATCCCTCGCCGCCCCGGCTACCACCAGCACCTCCCTTGAAAGGAGAGGTTGTCTTGTGTCTCGCCGCAGACGGCGTGCGACAACAGCGGGGAGAGACGTACGGGCCATGCCTTCAAACTGAGGAGCCCACCGTCATCATCCAAGCCGCAAGGCCAGGCCCACCGAGTGGAAGAATGGAAAACAGATTCCACCCTTCCTTACGATCCTTCCTACTAGAAAGTAGGAAGATGTTCCAACAACGAGGAGCATCTCACCAAGCACCTGCAAGGAGCAAACAACGGTTATACACCACGAAGACAAGCAAGGGAAAATAACTGAAGTGTGGAAAGTAGCATTACCCTGACACTTCTCATCCCGTCAAGGACGGAACCTATCCGACTCAAGAAGCAGGATTCCCCTACCAGCATACAAGCAGTTAACATTCTCGAAGGCTTCCCGCCAACCGTCCAGGTACCCGAGCCTGTACTGCTTAGAAGCCGGGACACCCTCTCCAAGTGCAGGCCACGGTCGCCACGGTACCGGCGCCGGATTCCTCCGGAGGACCAAGGGTTGACGATGAGCCGGCAGCGATTCATCATCCGACGAGGTACCAGACTCTCTTGAGGACATTCTCTGGGGAAGCCACCTACAACAGTCCTTTGGCGCAAAGATGATCGTTGGAATGCTACGAGGACCACCATTTATAGGAGAAGCAGAGTCCCCATAAGCATGAGGACTCCTACCGCCTCAATCAAGTCTGTGGAAATCGAAGCGACGGATCCTGAAAGTCGCGCTCCTTCAGAAGCCCTCATCGAGGGTGCCGTTTCATATCCCTAGAGGATCTCGCGATGGTTTGGAAGGAAATACATGGAAGAAATCTCAAGATTTGCAGATAAAAGGAAGGATTTCATTTTCAAAAAGGAGAAATTACAAAAAAGAGAGGCTACTACCTCGAAAGTATAAGAAAAAGTAAGGAAAAGACAGCTAGGGGCATCCTCTCAAGAACCTGCCCCGGTTACATCATCACGTGCCATGGGCTCAGCAGACGCACGCACGGCAGCAGCGCTAGGAGGAGGTGGCTCGTCTCTCAAATCCACCACAGCAACCTCCGCGGGTGCTCGTTCGCCCGCGCTCGACACCGATCTCTCGGTGCCCGCCTCCACGGGGTCAGGCCCCTCTCCCTCATCATCGGCCTTCGAGCTGTACGGATTTTAAGGAGGAGGCAGGGCCGGGACCCCGAGGTCGAAGTGCTCAACTGTGGCCCTCACGACAGCACTCCAGCCCTCCCGGAAGCCGCGGTCGCGTGCCGGCCCGTAGTACTCCAGGTCCGTCTCCGTCAGCTCAGCCCTGTAAGCGGAGGAAGAGCGAAAAGCCTCCACAGCCTCCTCGCTAGTCGAGGACAGAGACATGCGCAGCCTAGCGAGCTCCGCCTCGATCTCCTGGCCGCGGGCCTCCATGGCTCGGGCCTCCACCTCCAGCTTGGCCGCACGCTCGCCGGCCGCATCAGCCCGTGCCCGGAAAGCATCCCAGTCGCGCTCCATCCCAGTCAGCGCCAACTCCAGATGGGACAGCTGCTCCTGAAGTAATGTGTTCGCAGCCTCGAACTCCTTCCAACGCCCTTCAGCCCCTGCTTGAAGGGCCCGACTGGTCTCCAACTCACGCACGACATCCAGGAAATGGTGCCTCCACATCCCGAAGGCGCTAACTCCCAGGCACACGCTCCTCGCGGCAATAGCTGTCAACTCGTCCACGACGCCAGAACCCAACTCCCCAACGTGCTCATGCCAGCGAGCACTCTGCATAGAGAGTACAATTTTTACCTTAACTCTAGTACAAAAAGCCAAAGCCTCTCGACCACTGGAGGCGGTGGAAAAGTTGGCCCCTGACTGGGAAGGCCCCTACCGAGTGGTCGAGATGCTCGGAAAAGAAGCATACCGGTTATCTACCATGGAAGAAGCGCCTATCCCTCGGACTTGGAACGCGACAACATTGAGAAAATTCTATTTTTGAAGCTTTGAGCTTCTTTCATACATGTAAAAGACAAATTATGATAATAACCTTCATTTTCATTGCATCAACTTCTTCGTACATCAGATAGGCCGTAGCCAGTTGTGGACACACTTTTTATTAGATCTTTGTTTATTGGCTAATTGGGTTTATTAAGTGCGTGGGCGTGCCAGTCACAAAGTGACGATTTGTTCGGGCTTCATGGAAGCCCATGGTGCGCTCGATCTGACTCAGTCAGGCGATTGTGTGGTTTGGGTCGGGACCGAGACCCGTTATGCCAGAAAGGTCACAACGTCATTTACATCCCCTCGGAGAGAGGAATACCCTTGATTAATTACCGAAAATAAGGGCTCCACGACCGAAAGAAATACTAATTAATGCAGGAAGGAAATGGTAGCCGGGCTATGCAGTAAGCCCGTGGTGAGGGCATGAACACTTAGATTATGTCGGTCGTCGATGGACCATTCCATGTTTGAACAAAAGCTCATAGGGAAAACAAGACGGTAACAGGGGACGAATCCGTGCAAATGTCTGCCAAGGGACGGCAATTTTAATGCAGGGGGGAAAGTCAGATCCCGGTGAGGGAGGGGACCCTGATGAGATATTGGCCCGAGGTAAGGCCGGGCGGTCACCGTGACGAGAGAGACGACTCACGAGGGTGACGCTCGACTTACAAGAGCATCATTAATATTCCCGGGTTCGGAATCCAAGAAGGAGAGACGAGAGCCATATCGTTATGTTCGTGAGTTGTCTTGAGTGACATGTATCATTATCGCTCATTTATTAGCATTACTCCCTTTTGTTATCTTCTTTTCACTCATTATTTGATTGGAACTACCCCATGTTCTATCACTATTATTTTTATTTATTGTTCCTTTTATTATATTTTTTTTATACATATATACTTGTTGGAGAAATGATGGAGTGTACCGCTGGAGGTGGAATTAGGAGTGTGTCGCTGGAGAATTAGGAAGTGTACCGCTGGAGAGCTGAGAGTGTGCCGCTGGGGAATTAGTAAGTGTGTCGCTGGGGAGTTAGGAAGTGTACCGCTGGAGAGCTGAAGGGTGCGGGCAGTGTGCCGCTAGGGAGGAGGAGGGTGTACCGCTGGAGGTTGAAGGATGTGCGCCGCTAGAGGGTTGAAAGGTGTGGGCAGTGTGCTACTAGGGAGGAAGAGAGTGTACCGCTGGAGGTTGAAGGATGTGTACCGCTAGAGGGTTGAGGGATTCGGCAGCTGCTGGAAGGGTTGAACTGGGAGTAAAGGGTTAAGGAAGGTGAGGTGGAGTGTAGATGGGTGGAACAAAGTTCAAAGTTCTGATGGAGAACCTCAGAGGATCAACTTTCACCTTTTTTGTCATGTAATTGAGTCCCAATTCACGTTCAGTAGTGCAGTCCTTTGAGTCTTATCCAGCCAATTCCTGGAGCCTTGAATAGTTCCCTTAGTTGATTAGAATGTTTTATTGTTGTTGGTTTCATTTGTTTGTTGCTTCCTTTTGTCTTTTCACTTATTGTTATTTCTGACAAAAATTCGGCAGCATCTCCCCTTGACCCGGATGGTAAGGGAAGAACAAGGAACATAACCATGGGGAGTGACAAGAACCAACAACTGGGGTGTGTGCCTAGGTAGCCACCTTTGGGGAAACGTCAGACTGATACCAGCTATTAATGCACCGGAGGAGTGATAATCAAGGTGTGCCGGGCTGGCAGTCTAAGAGTGTGCCACTCAGCAGGCCAATAGAGGGGGTGTACCACTGAGGCAGCCAAGGAAAGTGTACCGCTAAGCAGAAGAACAGGAAGGGTGTACCGCTGAGCAAACCCAGGGAAGAGCGTGCCGTTGGGCAGACTCAAGGAGGTGTACCGCTGGGCGAACAAAAAAATAGATGTGCTGTTAGAGGGCTTGAACGGTATGATGACTGAGGGGCTTGAATGGGCGTGTGTATACCACTGGCTCTGCGAAAGGAGCAAAGGAACATTTTTTGGTCAGTGGGTGGATGATGCACACCGAGTAGGGGACCATAACACTTTAACGGAGCTACATGGGAAGGAAAAGAGGGAGATTACTTTGCAGAATGAGAGGAGGAGGGGTAATGCTTATGCTATAGAGAACCATTGAAAAGGAGGGGAGCCAGCCGTGTGTTGACAAGCCATGAAAGTCATATGTTGAGCTAAACAAGCCACTGCCACGAGGGGCACGAAGAACAAAAGGGCTGGAAGATCGGGAGAGACCACGAGCCATAAACCCATGACGAAGAAGGGGCTAGCACAAGTAACAAAAAAGTCAAGTAGAAAGCATTCTATTCATGGAGGAGCTAGACAACCACAGATCACGGCCACAAGGCCAACGACGATACAATGCTCCCAAACGAAAAGGGGAGGGAGGAGAAACCAGAATAAAAGAAAAGAAAGAACCAAAGAAGGTTGGGAGAGGGTTGGAACGAGGACAATTGATCATCATCTTCACTGCAACCCCTCCCCCTCCATTACACAGCTCTCTCTCCCTCTCTCTCTCTCTCTGCCCTTTTCTACCTTCTTCTTCTTTTCTTCTTCTCCTTCGTATGCTGCTGTCTTCACACACCTTCGCCTACATTTTTTCTTCTCTTCGAAGGGCTTTTATAGGTGTGTCGTTGACGGGGGAACCGTATGATGATGCTGCCATCCGAGGTTGACTCCGGTCTCCTCATTGTCAGGTGGGGATCTCCCTCATCCAACCAGAGGGCGACACCAAGGCAGGTCGCTAGCTGGCATTGAAATGGCCACGCTACGCGCCAAGGGGCTCCTATAGTGACCGTTGTGCACTTGGCCGGCTTGTGCCGTTCTGGGGGATTCAACGCTGTGCCGTTGGAGGCTGAGGGGTTGTGCCGTTGATGGGGCAGAACGCTTGTTCCGCTAGAGGACATGACGATTGTGCTGCTGACGGGGCACAACTATTGTGCCGTTGGAAGGGCATTGGGGCATTGTGCCATTGAAAGGGGCTTCCAAGGGGTGTGTCGCTGGAAGGCACCAAAAAGGGTGTGCTGTTGGGAGCACCCCCATAGAGTTTGCCGCTGGGGCAACTGGCAGTGTGCCGCTAGGGCGCTTCAGGGGGTGTGCCGTTGAAGGCACCTGGGGGTATGCCGTTGAAGGCTCCTGGGGGGTGTGCCGCTGAAGGGCCTGCAAGGTAATGTGCCGTTGAAAGGCCTGCCAGGCAGTGTACCATTTGGAAGGGGCTTCTGCCTTTGCTTCAGGGACTTATAGTTGTGTACTCTTTGGGACATTTCTTCACCGTTAGGGACCCGAGGGCGGGTCCATAGCAGTGTATAAATTCAGGAGGATATCCTGTGCTTTCTCTGCCATTTAATGCGCCCGTGCAAATGCGGGGATCTGCCGAACGGTAGTATCCCTCGGAGCTCTAGATGACCAGTCTCTCTGAGTCTTCTCTTTTGACTTTGACATCGGTGCGGGGGCCTGGCGGAACAGATGCATGTATAATTTTATATGTCCACAAATGCCCCCCACCCGCGGGCAGCGCGGGCGAAGGATGAACAAGACGGTGCTCGCGGGTGTATCCATGGAATTAACGTACATCATTGGGCGTATGTTCATAAGATACGTGATGCAGGTATCATTATACCTACTTGTTACATTATTATCGTTCATTATATATATATGTAGACACACACACACACACACACACACACACACACACACACACACACACACACACACACACACACACACACACACACACACACACACACACACACACACACACACACACACACACACACACATATATATATATATATATATATTATTTTTTTCTCTCTTTTTTCTTCTCTCTTTTTTTTTCTTCTCCTTTTTTTTTCCTTTATTCCTCCCCTCTTTTGTTTTTCTTTTCTTTGTTCTCCCTTTTTCTTTTCTTTCTTCTCTTTTCCTTTTAAAACAGTTATAAAAGGGGGTGGGGGAGTTTGAAACTCCCCCCCTCTCTTTTCAAATTCCCTCTCTCTCTTTCTCCCTCCTTGTCCCTTCGGTTGCCACCGCCTCCTTTCCTCTCTCTCTCTTCCTCTTTCGTCGGACGCCACCGCCGCTGCTCACCGCCACCGTCGTCGGTGTTCCAGGGTGAGGAGGCCGCCATGGGGGGCTCGCCTTTCCTTCTCCCTTCCTCCTCTTCCCCTCTTCCTTCTCTTCTCCTCTTCATCTTCTCCTTTCGTTCTCCTCTTCTTCCTTCGCTCGGGGGACGACGGAGCCCTAGGCTCCCCGTCGTCCTCTTCCTCCTTCCTCTTCTCTTCTTCTTCTTCTTTTCCTCTTCTTCTTCCCCTTCGTCTCTTCTTCCTCTTCTCTTCGGCGTGGGGTGGAGGCGGTCACGGCGTCAGAGCGTGCCGCTGACGAGGGCGCAGGTGTGCCGCTGGAAGAGGGCACAGGTGTGCCGCTAGAGAAAGTAGGCATGGGGTGTGCCGCTGAGCAGGTGGGCACGGGTGTGCCGCTGGGAGGGGGGGCACGGGTGTGCCGCTGGAGAAGGGCACAAGTGTGCCGCTGGGTAGGTGGGCACGGGTGTGCCGATGGGACGGGGGGCATAGGTGTGCCGCGGGAGAAGGGCACAAGTGTGCCACTGGGTAGGTGGGCACAGGGTGTGCCACTGGGACGGGGGGCACGGAGTGTGCCACTGGAGCGAGGCACGGGGTGTGCCGCTGAAGAGGGGCACGGGGTGTGCCGCTGAAAGGAGATGAAGACTTCTTCAACTGAAGGATCTCCGGTGTCGCCCTTGGGCACACCGTGACTTTGTTGGGGCCATCACTTCTTGTGCACGTGCACCCGTGTTTTCCCCTTACGCCTCCGGCCTAGGGAAAACTCTACCAAAATTTCGTCAGAACATATTGGCGTTCTGTTTAGTTCAATTGTAGCGTAGCCCCTTCTATAATTTCCTTTCTTTTTCTTCGTTTATGTCTTGTTATGACTTGAGGTATCTTGCACCTTGTAGAAAGATGGCTGCCCCAAGAGATTCTGCTACTTCTGCTGCTTCCGGCACCGAGCGCGTTCCCCTACCCCCGGTGCCGACGGTTACGTGGCTTAATGTGGAAGAATTGGACAGGGAGCATGCTGAGATAGCGGCGCTGGCCGGATCGTCGGGCTCCGATACTGAGACGATGGATTTTCATGGGCTTACTCGGGTTGATGGTAGCCTGACCTTTGACCGGGCTGTAGGGGAGTACCAGAAGGACTACCCAAAGGACAGGCACCTCATCCGCTTTCTGAACCATCTCAGTGACCGAGAGGGGTGGAATTTCTGAGTTATCAAGGACACCGAGTGGACGATTTAATAGTCCCGGGATAGCTTGCTATACAGTGTCCCGAGGAGCATCCCAATGTATCTAGTGGGAGAGGCTCGAGAATGGAAACCTATCTTGGGGCTGGAAGCCGTGCTACTGACGGAGGACAAGTTAGTGCGGGCGCCTCAGTTTACCCCTTCCCGGTGGGACACAGCTGCTGGGCGGGTCCAGGGCGAGCACCCCCGGTTTGGTCTGTTCTTGGCTCCATTGAAGTGGGGATACAGGGAAGAGCCCTTTCTGCTGGATTGTTTGACCATCCGATTCAAGCACGAACTGGCGCTGGGCTGGTTCGGGGAGCTAAGGCTTAAGGGCGCGCATAGCTTTCGGGCGAGAGGTGTGGAATTCACGGAGTACGTGTTGTTCAACTACGCCCCAATCCTTATCCGGGCTAGCATTTATCACAGTGTCTACGCCTCCCGGTACAGCTACCCTATTTCCAGGGGTCTCTGCTGCGGGATGATTGAAGTGTTCAATGCAGAGACGAACACCTTCTATACGGCAGAGGGTGAGACTTCATTGGATTTATGGAGTCTTAGTCAACTCAGTGGCTTGCCCATTGACGGGGAGCCCTATGAAGAAGTTTACCTCTCGGATATGATCAAAGACGAGACCAACGGGGACGACTACTACTCCCTCGGCTACTCGTATCGGTATCTTATGAAGGCGTACCGAGACCTGTATCAGTTGGTGCATGGCGGGAAGCAACCCCCCCCCCCCCCCGTGGAGACCGGAAGAGAGTCCGCATGACTTTGTGGCTACAGTACTTCTATGATGGTCTGAAACAATATGAGGACTTCCCGCACATAGGCACTGCCACTGCCCATAAGAAGCGTGCCAAGCCAAAGGCTGATGTGAAGATTTCTTCCCGAGGGCACCGAAGCGGACCCAATCCGGCAGGGGTCGACCCGCTGACGCATTGTGCAGCATTCTTGACTTATTGGTTGTGCTCATTGGCCATGCCGTATGGAGACGAGACTGTCATTCGGCCGGATGCGATCTACCCGGCCTACCAGATGGCCTGGGGTATCAAGCTGTCTCTGTGTCCAGCTACTCTATGTCTGATATACAAGGCGCTCAGGGATGTTAGCGCTCACCAGTTCCCGCGGTAGGCGCGGTATGTGTGCCCACTGCATTTTTTCAATGCGTGGGTTTGTTCCCTATTCCCAGAGTTCGCCCTACGCACCATTCTAGGTTGGGGGTTGGTTCCAGGGATGCTGGAGTTTGCGAGCGTGGAGTCATGCTTGATGTCCATGCGGCTGTACGACATCCGGGGCAGGCTGACGACGGTGCCCCTTGATACTGTCGGCACTATTCACTTCTGGACCCTGGCTGCTCATTCAAGCCCGTTGGTAAACAGTAACCGGGAATGCAGAGATGACCAGGTGGAAAAGTACGTGCACCCGATCAGTCAGGAGAACGCGGTTCACCCGTTATTGGTGCCGGAGCTCAGAGCCTGGGCGCTGTCCATTCATCCAAGTGTGCTGGCTTTCCGAAAGGGGGACAGTCTGTTGCTGGAGCCATACTATCCCTTTCACTTCGGCAGGAATTTTGGGTATGATCAACATATCTCGACATATAGTGCTCGCTTTGATCTGCCGATGCGAAGTCTCCGGGGGAGCCCCACTGTTGAGACTGCCCGAACCTGGTGGGATTTCTTTCATCGGGCAGACACTGCCTCCTTCAGGGTGCCAGCCCCGGGTCGGATTCCACGGGTGACCCCGGAGTACGTAAAGTGGTGGAATGCCCGGACAGCCTTCTACTGATTATCCCGGACCGACTGCTGGGATGGGGCTGAAAGGAGGTTTCTGAGCCGACACCAGTGCCAGTACTTGATATCGACTCGGAGCACCTCCTCCGGTTGAGGCAGGGCAAGGAACAAGAAGTGGCTGCGTACATGATCACATGCAAGAGGGCTCGAGAGGCCAAGCCAGCACCGTAGGCTAAGCTGCCTCCGGTGGCGAAGGATGATTTCAAGAAGACCCTGCGGGACCTTTGCCATGTTGGAAGTGACCACTTGGAGCTGACCAATTATCCATTTCCCATGGAAGAAGAAGGCACCCCCGCGAGGAGCTGGCGTCCGGAGAGGGATCCAATCTGTCCATACCGTACGTTCGTGAGGAGGGAGGAACGGAAACTAGAAAACTACAAGGACACCACATGGCTCTACGTCCTCCTCCGAGTGCATGGGTTGAAGATTGAAGATCCGGGGGCAGCCATCTTGGGCAAGTGCCACCATATCGCCTATTATTATGCCGAGGGATGGGGGATGGACCACTTCAACCTCTTATGTCACTTGGCAGCCAAGAAACATGCGGACCTGGCCGCCCTTGCCGACTGCTGCCAGAAAATCGAAGATGTATGCTGGCTAGTCCGAGAGGTGGCTCGCCGGGACAAGGAACCGTCCCTTAACTACTGGCCGATAGCGCTGTGGATGTACACTGGCCCACATGGTACTTAGTGTTTTCTTCTTTTACTTGTGTTCTTCAATGTTGAACTTCCTTGGGTATTAGACGCTGATCGGGTCTTTCGTTCTTTTTCCTTTTCTTAAACAGACCACCCCGACAGCATCCAGGTGGTGACCTATCGCAATCTCCTCTGGCAAGTGGGAAAACCTGCTTACTTTGAGGAGGCGCCAGTGGCTCCGAGTACGACTCCCCTGCCTCCGCCTGCGAAGAGGCCCCGGGCGAAATCGCCTGTGAAGAAGGCGGTAGATGCCGGCAAGGCAGCCGGGTGGCGGGAGGCAAAGAGGTGAAAAATGGAGGCCACCAAAGCTTCATCGACCATTCCCCCGACACCTTTGATCTCTTCGTTCAAGGAGTTCAAAGCTGCTCCAATCGAGCTGAGTCGGCCTGCAGGTTGAGTCTTTTCCGATCCTCGAGGCTCTTCGAGGTTTATTCAGATGTTAAAGGGACACCTCTTGTAACACATATATTTTTGTTTCAGCTATCGCTGAGAGGCCCACGCCCATATCTATCCTAGGCGTGGGTGAAGCTGTGACCCACGGGGCCGTGGAGCCTGTCGAAGAGACCTCCTTCGCCCCAAATCCCGTCGCCGAGGCCGAAGGATGTATATCACTTTCTTTGCTAGTTGCTTTGATTAATAATTTTTTATTCCTTGAAGATTTATGGGCCTGACTGAACCCGGATCTTGCTTTTCCTGGCAGGAGCTGATGTGGCAGCCCCTCAACCAGAGGTGGCCCCCGAGACATCTCGGTTCGGGCGAATATATCGGAAGAAGGGGCGGCGGTCAAGGAAGTCACGGTCGCCTGTCCAACGCGATGACGAGCCAACCCCGGATGCTGAGGCGGGGGCTCCCTTGATAGCGAAAGAGGTGCCCACTAATACTAGGTCTTCGTCGGGCGAAAGGGTAGATTACGGCTACTCTTCTGACGAAGTAATTTCAACTGAGGGTGTACCCGGGGAGCCCAGTTTTCAAGTTCCGGCCTGGAAAGCCCTTGTACTACCCGTTTCTCTTAGACTGGTGGAGCAGGCCCTTGTAAGTGCGAACCTGTTAATTCAGGTTTCTCTCTTTAGGCTGTCAACTAACCTCCTTGATATTGTTGTTCTTGACTTCCAATAGGGACAGGCCCCGTCAATAGATACAGAAATCCACGCCCCGGGCTTAGAGACTGCCAGGCAAGAGACAGCCACCGTGGCTTTAGACAGACTGGCGTCCCTAGTAGAGGCTTTGAGGCAAGGAGAGGCCACAGTAAGCTCGGGTGCCTCCGTCTCGATAGTCGAGATCCCGCCCCGGGAAGAAGTGGTAGTGGCTGTAAGCACACGCCTTCCTCTTTCCTCCTCCTTTCTCGTCCTTAAGTCTTCCCTCGGGGTTTGCTGATTTATTTGAGGTCATTCAGGATCATGCCTCCAAAGGAGTCGTGGGGGTCACTATCCCAGCTGCCGATGTAGCAACCCTGGTAAATTAAAGGACTAGAAAGTCTAACTAAATTAATAATAATAATTAAACAAGGCCCAGACCTTGTACATGATCCTCTTACCTCCTAAAAAGTCTGACAAAAGAACTCATGGACATTACTATTGTATTATAATAAATTTAAGAATGACATGTTATTTTTGGTAAGCATTTAATGCACAACATAATTTTAATTGAATTAAGAATCATTAAATCTCGAAGAAAATATCAATTTATATTTTATTACTAATTTAGAAATTTTAATATTCCACATTTATTACATTATAATCTTATTAGAAGGGAGAAGGATATATTTATAAGATTTAATTACATTAAAGATATGTAAAAGATAAAAGAATGAGCATATATGTAATTCCGGTTCTTTCAAGGGCATTAAGAAAAGGCCAAAAACTCAATTGACGCCTCTTGGTACAGGCGTATCAAACGTGAAAGACGACTTAATGCAAGTCGTTATTTACAATTAACAAAAGTCAAATAAAGTATATAGTTAAAAGTATTATAAAATAATAGGGATATTTATATAATATCGATCCTTAGGAGGTTAAAGAGAAATGGCCAAAGTCAAATGACGCCATCACTATAGGCGTTGATTTCATATGAAACGACTTAATGAAAGTCGTTATTTTATTCTAAAATGAATAGTGCCCATTTTTGAATTAAAGAATTTTGGAAAACTAATTATATAGAAAAATAGATAAAAATAGAAAACTCATACTCGTAAAATTTTCCATCTAGATCACATCAAGAAAAAAAGATATAAATCCAGAAAGATCGTTACACCTTAAATTAACAAATAGGGAAAGGTGAATGACGCCTCTGAGCAAGTCGTCATTTAATTTTGACGACTGTGTATAAAAGCGTCATTTATTAAAATAACGCCCCAACATGAGACGTCATTTCCAAAAAAAAGAACAGTCGATGTTTGGTTCGAATAGGGATGTTATCTGGGTAAGTTTGGATTAAGGAAAGGGGTCCATACGTGGATATCTGTGGTTTTAGTCCTAATCAAACTCCTAGAACCCATCCGGATTCCTTTCCCTATAAATACCAACCCCTCCATCGAACCAAGACGTCCTTCTGCTGCTATTTCCCTGGTGCTGCTACTGCGTTGCTCTTCATCCTGCCGTGGTGTACGAGAAGAACATAACAGTTCTTCATCTTCTTCTTCCTCTTCTTCCTTGCTGCACGAAGGCCGGGTCTTGCTGCTACCAAGGAGGGGGAAAGGCCGTTGCTTTCTCTACTTGCTACCACTACGTTGCGGAATCAAGAGCTCCTGCTCTTGTTCTTCTTCCTGCTGCCTCTGTTTGCATTAAAACAGAGTATCGTTCTTGTTATTGTTCTTCATCGTCTTCTTCTTCTCCCTCTTGCTGCCGATACCGTGAAGGGAGGAAGCTGTCTTCTGCTTCTTCTTCTGAAGGTTTGGAGTATTCGTGGGAAGCCTCTGCTTCTCTATTTTCTTCCTAAAGGGGTTGCTGCGTTGCTGAAATCATCTTCCTGCAGAAGAGCTGTTGATAGTTCATCCAAGCTTTTTCATATTGCTGTTGCCGAGATCTCTGTTGAAAACAGAGTATCGGAATATTATATTCCTCATCGTGTTCTTCATCATCTGTCAACCGAATCATCAAAACCAAGGTAGGTTTTCTTAAGTCTTAAGCAAAACCTATGGTTATTAGGCCATCTGCATGCATGTAGGTTGTTAGTGGTGATATTGATATATCGGTTTTCATGATTTCAGTTTTTACATTAAATGACGCCCTAACTAAAGGCGTTATTTTGATTTAATGCCCTTGCAAATAGTCGTCAATTGAACTAGTCAATTAATAATTACGCATGATCAAAATTTAACAACTATGAACCCTGATGAGTTAACTAATGCATGATTATATTAGTAAATTTCTGATATTTTTCTCTATCTATTCATGTCTCTAGATCCTTGATTGGACATACTCCAAAAACCATCATATGACAAGTAAATAACGACCGTGTCTAGGTCGTCAATTAAATGGACGCCCTCGTACACAGGCGCCAATTAGCGAATAACCCATGAATTTTACATTTTCATGAAATTCACCTGATTATTAGAAATAACGACATGCCCCATGCCGTCAGTTTTCTATACGACGCCCGTGACTAAGGCGTTATTCACTGAATTGAAGACTTAAGCTAAGTCGCCATTTATGTAATATTTGAAAATTGGAATGCTTATAGATTTTTAATATCAATGGCAATTTGATCGTAACGACTGTACCAACAGTCGTTAATTATTGAACTGACGACCCTGATAAGGGCGCCATTTCTAGAATTGAAGACGTGACCTAAGGCGTCAATTCCCTATTTTCTTGATTTTCGTGGACCCACTGACAGTGAGTTATGTATTAGGCACTATATTCCATTCCGTGAATGTAGTCCCATGTTTCACGTTATTTTATCGATTACCCACTATTTATCGATGATAGATGAACCCTCCGCGGGACATTCCGTTCCTTCGAATTAGTGACTTTATCATAGAGACCTCCGTAAGACTCCGCTGGCCTTGGATTTCTCAAGGCAGCCGAGCTGGTTGTACCATTAAAACCCATGACACTACTTAATTGCCATGTCACTCTATAGAAACATGGTAAACCGGCCCTCGTGACGTGCCATGTGGATGTCATGAGAATATTCTTGAACTAATGGAATGGGGAAAACCATACCATTATTACTCTTTCAGAATTAAGTGTTGTACTTGTGGACACTAATTCTATTTCATGTACAAGGACGAGCAACCATGTTTATATGGGTGTTTATCCTTATTATCATGACACCCAATTAGGGAGCCGATTCCACCTAGTTTTATCGTTAATCGTGATTATACCGTTATTGTTGTCTTTATACATCATGTTCAGTCCTTGAAATTCTATTCCACAAAATCTACCTTAAAGTCCCTACAAGCTTATTCCATTGAAACTCTATATTGGCTATAACTATAGTGGATGTCGAAAAATACTCGATCAATGCCTGCACATATAAGGGCCCGATCTGGTCCTGGGAGGAGCACCCGAAAGTACTTGTGCCCATGGGAGTTGTAATGATCACGGTGTGGCATTACACCGAAGTGCATGACTAGCTTGATTAGACATTCCACCATCTCATACTCGACTTGACATGACATGACTTGCGTGACCCGGAAAGGGTATTTATATACTTGCTTGAAACGTGATAGTCAATTCCTGACATGACATGATGAATATACTTGCTTGAATTTCTCGACATTTATTGATATAATTTCTTGAAAGACATGCTAGTTCACTCAATTATCTCTTGTTATACTCTCTCTTGTCATTTTACGTAAACATGCATAGCTTTATTGCATTCATGTAACATGTAATTTACTTAAAGCAAGCTAGCTCTTGAGATATGATTCCTACTGAGCGTTCGCTCATTCAGTGTTTTCCCCTATTTTTCAGGTAAGTCCGATGACGAGACTCAATCGGATGGGGAAGGTCAAGAGTAAAGAGATTAGAGCTACTCCATCCATCCAAGCGTCACTAGTCTTATCTTTCTGATTTCTTGAGTCAATCATTGTACCTTTTCCTTTTATTGAGTCTTAGCATTTTCATTTGTAATAGAAGTACTTTGAGGTTGTGATCGAACAAAGGATTGGGTTATCTTTGCTTTTGCGCACTCTGTCTTTGTGTTGAATACACTAACGCTCTGATTGACATGATCGATATAAAATTGTCACGCACTCCGGGTTCCTTCCACGCTCGGGACGTGACAGCCGAAGCCCTGGAGGAGGGGGAGATAACGCCAGAGGTCGAGGTGCGAGAGCCGGTAGTACCCGAAGTTGAGATTCGGGAAGAAGGGGAGGAGGTGCCGGTGACCGAGACCCACAGGGAGACGGCGCCTGAAGCTGTCGCTTGGGGAGAGACGACGCCGGAGAGCAGCATAGTACCGGCGGGTGAGGTAAGCATGAGGATCCATTCGGCTTCTTTGAGAATTCAACGACTTACTCCACTTGGCAAGCGGCTAACCGTTCTTCACATGGTTAGATAATAACAACGCCCCACGGAGCGCGTGCACCTCGGGGTCGTAAGGCCGTCCCTAGTAGGAGCTCATCCTTCCGCCTGCATGCGGCGAAAAGACTGAAGACGCTCCTGGGGCCGGACATGAGATCCTTGGCCGATCTTCTGCGGATGGGGGCTGTCCCGCGGCTGGTGATCCCACTGCCACCAATCTCGACACCGGTTGTACCAGAGGAAGCCCGACTCATGGGGAGGATATTGACGATCCTTAATGCACATTCGGGGGGATTCCAGGCGGGAGAAGATGAAGCCCTTTCGAGAACAATAGCATACCCGCCTGTCATTGATGCCCTGTCCGCCGAGGTCTCCATTCCTACGCTTCTGGTCCGCGGGGCGGCCACGGACTTAGAGCCACTGAGGAAACGGAGGCCGAAGCAACTTCTTCCGCTGCAGCACCGGATTCAGTTTCTACGACCGCTCACTCTTCCGATAAGACCGTGGCTCTCATTTTGACGGAGGGGGCGCCACTGTCAGACTCGAAACCCACCCGACCGATGGAGCTAGAGCAGCCGCTCATCATGGCGGTGCCAGACGTCTCCGCTATAGTATCTCCTCCATCTTTGGTGGTGGCTGTCCAGGGGTCGTCCTCGGAGCCCGAGAGGCCCCCCTTTTCAGCTCTGACTCTTCCAGGTACCTCGGCCATAGTTGACGCAGAGCTGTGGGCGGTCGTGGACAGTGAAGTTGACTTTGACCCACCAACCATCCCTTCTATTGGCCGTGTAAGTTCGGACCTGCCAGTCCGCTAGACCCTGATAGTATTGCGCTCTATGGTCGTTGCTGACCCGACGCTCACATATCGGGGCGTAAGGGCTATCGTGGAGTAGCTGACCAAAGCACTGCAAATGATGGGCTACCCGCTGGAAGAGTGGTCGCGACGTGTTCTGTTACTACTAAAATATGTGAACCGTCGTGCATTCCTCAAGACGCAGGCCCCAACTGAGCTTACAGCAATTGGCACTCAGAGGGACGAATATCTGGAGGCCCTGGCGGTGCGGAGGGACAGCAGGGAGCAACATCGGAAGACCTTGGACGGGTGCAGTGCCGACATCTATGTCTTGGAGAACCAGATAGAGAAACTCCGTGGTTGGCTTGCCAAAGCTGAGTCTGACCTGCTCGAGGCCAAGACGGATAGGGCCAGGGAAACTGAAGAGCTGGCCGTTGCCGAAGCAGCAGCGGCCTCTGTGACGATCGAGCTGGAGCGCCTCGATGCGCAGGAAGACCGTCTGCATGAGATGATGAGCTTCCCTTGCGTCAGGATCCTTCCCTTCGAGGACATCTTCCGGGGCCTAGACTAGCTGCCGGTTCCCCTCCCATCCTTTTTGCATGTAACCCCGGGGTATGCCCCGAAACCAGTGTAGTTTTTTTTCAAAGAGAATATAATGCAATTATTCCACGTGCCTCTTGTATGTGTGTGGTGTTGGGAAATCTCTTCTTTCCTTTTTTCTTCTTTTCCTATGTGATGGAATGCGGGTTCGTACTAATGGCTTATTCGAGGAGAACCCGGTGAGGTTCGCATAGGTGCATAGGAGAGTGCTCGCCCTTCCAGAAGAGGGACGAGGGGACCACTCCACCATGTCTATCGTGCGATTCAGCCGAATGATGTTGCCGGTATGTTTGACCCGAGTAGGTTGATCCGACCTTGGAGGGGCGGAGAGAAGAGTTTATTTGTTCAACGACCTAGACAGGAGGTCTTGGTCAAAAGGGGTCGTTCGTCGTCCGAAGGGACGGAGAGAAGAGTTTGTTCATTCAATGACCTAGACGAGAGGTCTTGGTCAAAAGAGGGTTGTTTGTCTATGCCGACAGAGTGCCGGGGACAGGTGTGGTTTATTCGTCTCTTGATGTATTCGTTGGTACGGGTTGGCACCAACGCAATGAGAAGGGTTGATTCTCTGATCTCGGACGAAAGGTTTGGGTGGGGTATTTTTCATCAGTGCCGATAGAATGTCAAGGGCTGACAGGGTTGATTCGTTTATTGAAATATTCGTTGGTACAGGCTGGTGCCAACGCAAGAAGAAGGGTTGATTCCGCAAATCCCAGACGAAAGGTTCGGGTGGGGTGTTCTTCGTCAGTGCCGACAGAATGTCAAGGGCTGACATGGTTGATTCGTCTATTGAAATATTCGTTTGTACGGGGTGGCGCCAACGCAAGAAGAAGGGTTGATTCCCCAATCCCGGACGAAAGGTTCGGGTGGGGTGTTCTTCGTCAGTGCCGACAAAATGTCAAGGGCTGACGCGATTGATTCGTCTATTGCAATATTCGTTGGTACGGGGTGGCGCCAACGCAAGAAGAAGGGTTGATTCCCCGATCCCGGGCGAAAGGTCCGGCTGGGGTATTCTTCGTCAGTGCCGACAGAATGTCAAGGGCTGACATGTCTGATTTATTTATTGAAATATTCGTTAGTACAAGCGAGGGTTAATAAAGGAGGGTTGGCTCCTCCTCCTTTCCTTCCCCTTTTCTTCTCTCTCTTTTCTTTTCTTTTCCTTTCTTTTCTTTTCTTCTTTTCTTTTCTTCTTTTATTTTCTTTTCTTCTTTTCCTTTTCTTCTTTTTTTTTATCTTCTTTCTCTTCTTCTTTTTCTCTCTCTTTTTTTGAAATACACGATGAATAATGACAAACCATCCAAGCAGTTGAAATGCAAATTCGCCCGCTGTGGGGTGAGAGAATGTATTATTTATTGAAAGGGGGAACCGGAGCATGGTACAACCTCAGATGCCTACCATTAAGGGGTGGAAATTGAACCTCCCCTCGATGGTCGACTATCACATACGCCCCGCCCTTGTAAACCTTTTGGATTACATAGGGTCCAAGACAATTCTCATTCAGCTTGCCCTTGGGATTAAAAGCCATGACTTCTCTTCTCTTCACCATGACGAGGTCACCCTTCTTGAATTCGCGTTCCTTGACGAGCTTGTCAAAGGCGCGAGCTATCCGGGCTTGGTAGACTTGGATATTCTGTTGGGCCTGGAGTCGCTTCCCTTCCAAGTAGGAGAGCTCTTCGAGCCTTCGCTCGACATTTGTTTGATCTTCTCGGACCAACCCGTGTTGGATTTCGACCCGCAGGGAGGGTATCTCCAGCTCGATGGGGACAATCGCCTCTGAGCCATATACCAGGGAAAAGGGTGAACAACCCGTCGGAGTTTTGTAAATAGTTCAATATGCCCACAGGGCCTCATACATTCTTTCTTCCCAGTCCCTTTTGTTAGAATTAACAATTTTGGAGAGGAGAGTACAAAGAGTTTTGTTGAAAGCTTCAGCCAAACCATTGGCTTGCGGGTTGTCGGGGGTTGACGACCTCCAGTCGATCTTCTACTTCTCTGCCAGCCGGTAGACTTTTTGGTTGCGGAAGTGGCTTCCATTATCTGAGATGATTCAGTTTGGCGTGCCAAACCAGAATATGATATTGTGCCGGACAAATCTAGCGATGATCTCCCCAGTCACTTCTCTCAAAGCAACGGCTTCCGCCCACCAGGAGAAGTAATCAGTTGCCGCCAAAATGTATTTGCACCCAGTGGATGACGCGGGTAGTGGGCCCACGACGTCTGTTCCCCAGTGGGCAAATAGACAGCTGGGCAATGTCGGATGCAGCGGCACGGGCGGCCTCCTGGGAACTGTGGCATGCTCTTGGCATTTCTGGCAAGACTTGGCGTACTTGCAGCAGTCATCAAACATGGTCGGCCAGTAGTAGCCAAGCTTTTTTATTTCAATTTTCATCTTCGGTCCCGCCTGGTGTGCGCCTGCTGTCCCGGCGTGGACCTCTTTCATGACCCTCCAAGCTTCTTCGGTGGATAGGCACCGTAGGAGCACCTTTCGTTTGGCATCTTCCATAATTCGGAACAGGATTCCGTTCCGGACCTCGTACGAGTCCTTTGTTCTGATCAGCCCGATCTTTTCTTCTCTCTGTTTGGATAATTGTTGATATTTAAACCATTGCATAAGGGGATCCCTCTACTCAGGTAGGCCGACAGCTTCTGCTATAGCGACCTCCAGTTCTTCTTCTTCTGGATCTTCTATCATGCTAGGTACTTGGCGCTGATTCACCACCCGGATGCTAAGAGATCCGTCGGGCGGGATTGCCAGCGAACTTGCCAATTTTGCTAGTGCATCGGCTTGTGCATTTTCTCCCCTGACAACATGGCCTATCTCAATGAGATAGAATTGCTCCATGAGCTGCTTCGCTTTAGCATGATAAGAGAGCAACTCAGGTTTTCGGACATCAAACTGCCCCTGGACTTGTTTGACGACAAGTAACGAATCATCAAATACTTGCATCATTTTAATCTCCATTTGCAAAGCGACTTGGAGACCGATGATCAGAGCCTCATACTCTGCTTCATTATTTGTGCATGATTTATTGATAGAACATGATGTGTGTAATACTTCTCCTTCAGGGGATTTAAGGACGATGTCGGCCCCTGCTCGTACCTTGGTGTGTCCGGACGGGGTTGTTTCTGTTCTTGAAGCCCCGTCAAAGTGGAGCTGCCATGCGATCTGTTGGACCTGAACCGCTTCTAATATTTCATCGTCAGGCAATTCTGTGGCCAACGGGGAATCTTCAGGCACAGGATGTGCCGCAAAGAATTCGGCTACGCCTTGACCCTTGACGGCCTTCTGTGGCACGTAGGTGATATCAAATTCCATTAGCAGTACGGCCCACTTGTCGAGACGTCCCTTCAAGACTGGCTGGGAGAGAATGTGTTTAACTGGGTCGACCTTGGAGATCAGGCTCACTTCATGGGAGAGCATGTAATGCCTCAGCTTCTTGACTGCGAAGACCAAGGCGAGACAAACCTTCTCAATTGGGGTATATTTTGCTTCTGCCCCCACTAATCTTCGGCTAAGATAATAAATAGCTTTCTCTTTCCCTTCATCATTATTTTGGGCGAGCATTGCCCCCAGCGAGCATTCGGTGGCGGCTATATATAGAATAAACGGTCTTCCCCTGACAGGTGCCCCTAGCACGGGCGGGGTCTTCAAGTACTCCTTCAGCTGATCGAAGGCCTTCTGGCATTCCTGGTTCCAGTCAAAAGGTGCATTTTTTATCATCAATCTGTGGAATGGCTGACAGCACCCTGACAAATTGGAGATAAATCATCGGATGTAAGCCAGCCGGCCTTGCAGGGATCTTAACTCTCCCAGATCCTTCGGAGGAGGTAGCTCCTGGATGGCTCTTATTTTGAAAGGGTCGATCTCGATCCCTCTATATCGGATAATGAAGCCTAGGAACTTCCCACTAGAGACGCCAAAGGCACACTTCATCAGGTTCATTTTCAGCTCATACTGCCGGAGTCTCTCGAAGACGACTCTAAGGTCCTTCAGGTGATCTTCCTTTTTCTTTGTCTTGATGACCAAGTCATCAATGTAGCATTCGACTTTGTTGTATAGCAGCTCGTCGAATATTTTGGTCATCGCCCGCTGGTAAGTAGCGCCGGCGTTCTTGAGGCTGAAGGGCATTCTTTTGTAGTGGAATATCCCTTTGGGTGACCGGAAGGCCGTATGAATCGGGTCGCGCTCAGCTATCCAGATTTGGTTATAGCCGGATGATCCGTCCATGAAGGACAAGGCCTCGTGGCCAGTAGTTGCATCAATCATGGCTTCGGTGATGGGCACCGGGAAATCATCTTTTGGGCAAGCTTTGTTCAGGTCGTGGAAGTCGACGCCAATCCTGATATGTCCATTCTTCTTCTTCACCGGCACAATGTTGGCCAACCAAGTGGTACACTGGTTTTCAGCTACAAAATCGACATCTGTGAGCTTGTCGACTTCTTTGCAAATTTGGTTTAATAACTCCGGCGTCATGCGCCGGGGAGACTACTTCACCGGTTCCACCTTGGGATCGATGGCCAAAATATGTTGGGTCACAACAGGACTTAGGCCAGGCATCTCCTTGTAGTTCTAGGTAAAGTAGTCCCAGAATTCCTGCAGCAACTTGATATATTGTTCCCTCTCCTGTGGAGGAAGAAGGGCACTTAGAAAGGTCGGCCTGGGGTCGCCCTCCGTGCCCAAGTTAATTTCAATAAGTTCATCTATTGTGGCCTGGCCGCCATCTTCATTTTCTGGCGGTGTCGGCAACAGGTCGACAAAATCCTGATATTCGCCACCTTCTGCTTCAAGGACGCCATAGGTGTCACCCTGCTCAGCCTCATCGGACAATGAGGCTTTGCTGGTATCCCCCGCCTCGGGGCTCACGGGCCGTGGCTTCGAGGGGTCCTTCTGTGCGGAGAAATAAAGGGCTTCTCCGGGGTCTTCTTGGTAATTATCATAGACGGCTCTAGCAGGGGCCGAAGTGATGGATTGCCACACCAAGGGCTGGTTCTTCGCCAGTGGCCAAGGTTGCCCGTTCTCAGCTACATCTTCAAAAATCTGGTGCTGGACTGACACCATGTAGACACCCTTTTCGTGGCTGCCTGTCACATGGGGGCGTGGCGGAGCCACCACATAATCTCCCATTCTGAGCTCATCTATCTCAATCAGATCTTGAGCAATATCCTTGAAGACGTAACAGTCTTCGATGGAGTGGCCCAATATTTGGTGATAAGGGCAGAACAAAGGGTCACCACTTCTACGAGCATCTTGCGGCCTCTTGGACCTTGGGAGGGTGACCTTGCCGTAGTAGCAAGCCCACTCAAAGATTCCTCAGGTTTTATTCCTCGGGAAAGAGTAGGGTCTCTGCATCCTCTCCCACAGCGTAGGGTTTCGCTCAGTCGATCATCTGACCGGGGAAGCAGCTACATCCTTAGCCTCCCTTTTCAGGTGCACGGGGGCATTTGGGACGATGCTCAGGGGCTGGTGCGTGCCGATGTTCTGTTGGCGGAGGATGCCCCTGATGAGGTCAGACACGAGTGCAGTCACTTCGGCCAAATGAGCCTTCAGCATCTCAATTTCCTGCTGCTGCTGATTGCATAGGGCAAATAGGGCAGAGTCGCACCGAGGGAGGCCCGGAGTCTGACTTGCTTCCTCGTCTTTTGCATCAATGTGAGGCGAGGGCAGTGGCACCCCGTTGCTATAGTTACTCGGGGTTGGTCCCTCATAAGAGGACGGGGCCTTCCCCTTGTTCCTGCAAGGAGGTGGATTCCATAGGAATATCTCTTCATCCTGGTCTTCGCTGGCTGCAGGCTTAAGGTGCTGGCGACCTTCAACTTCTTGTGGGCCTTCAGCGCCTGTGAGGCTGTTGCCGTTCGGAGGCGAAACTGATATCACATCGGCTTCATAGGAGTCTTCTAGTGAAAAGCCCAACCCTGGGTGCCGGGTGATCTGCAACAATCTCCGGTCTAGGTTCGGTGGATTCCACATTTTCTTGAACATGCCCTTCCGACTGGAGAGCTGGCAAAAAGGGTATCCCTTGTTTTCTGGTCATTCTGGCTACACGGCTGGTTATGTCAGGCAGTCCCGTGATCGGGACGAGTGGGTCATGCAGTTCGTCGGGGAGTTTACAATCATCGTCCCCTCTGACCGGGTGCTCATTAGCCACATAGAAAATAGTAGACCGTCCTCCGGGGTTAGGCACCTCAAAGGTCCTCAATGGTTCAACCACTTGGCAGTCAGCTTCTGCGAGAGGCTTGATGATCCCAAGCGGGACCCTGATGTCCTCCAGCAAGTCTTCGAGGTGTGGCATCCCCAGTGCAGGGTAGACGGAAAGGGGAGTGGCTTTGAGCACTCCTTCTGCCTCAGAGACGAATGACACCTGACGGAGAGCCACATAGCCTGGCGGTGGTGGAGGGAACCAACTGTTGGGCTCTACGTTCTTCTTTCCCTTGTCCAGGGTGACTTGGGGAGTTTGCTTCGGCTTCTCTAGATACAAATTGGCGTCTGAGAGATGACATTCGAACACCTCAAAAGGGTGGAGGTCAACAAAGATTCTTTCCTCCTTCCCGTTACCGGGGTACTTGATGCATTGATGCAGAGTAGATGGCACTACCCTGTTTTGGTGCAGCCAAGGTCAACCGAGCAATGCCTTGTAGGAAGTGCTGGAGTTGATCACATGAAACTTGACCTTAGTTGTGAAATCGCCGAGAGAGAGGTTAAACTCTGCAATCCCCATGGGGACCTCGCACTTCTGGTTGAAGCCATCAATCTTAACATTCTTGACCTCAATCAAGTGTACATCAAAGTAATGTTTATGGTATACCCAATAGGGGAGTATGTTCACTGCCGCCCCAGGGTCAATCAATACTCTGTTGATGGGATGCCCATTCAGCTGCCCGCTCATGTAGAGTGGCCTGTTGTGACTGCAGGTAGGCAGGAGCATATCTTGTCTGTAAAAGTCACAGCTACCTCGGGTGACATTTCTGTAAGGCAGGCTTCCACATATGCTGGTGTCTGGAGCGCTGCGATGACGGCCTACCGTGTCTCTTCATATAGGGACATGATCTCCCAGACGGTGAACCTGGCTGAGATCTTCTTTAGGTGCTTGACTATTCTATTGCTATCTCGAACCTTGAGCAACTTCATCTCTTCGGCTCTATTGCGCCTGCCCCCAGTCTGGGCCTGGGGAGCCGGCTCAGCGGGTGCTTCCTCCACCGGGTCAGGTATCACTTGAGCTTGCGGGGCATGTTGGGTCATTTCCTTCCCTTGCATGAACTCGGCAAGGTTCGGGATGTTGTCAGGTTCTTCCCTTGACCGAGAAGGAATTACTACCAGCGGGGCCAGGAGGCTACTTGCTTTTTTGATCTGTTGAGACTCGCGGGGGCATGACTGCCTTCCCCCTTGAGTCGTGACAAACTCAATAAATGAAGGGATATTCTGGCCGACCGGCTCTCCGGGGTAGAGACCCGAGGGAGGGGGAATCTCCATGCCTTGAACCCTAACTTCAGGGATATGATATGGTTGTTCTCCCCCGAGCAGGATGTTAAGGTTGGCCTGAGGAGGGCGCCCCCACTTCCTTCCCGACCTAGTGGCATGCTGGGAGGTGGATGCTTCGGTCTGATTCACTTCCGACGACTCGGCGGGCGTCTCTTGCTCTTCTTCTCGCAGGGAGAGGGCGGTGTCAAATAATGCTGAGAGGGTGTTGCAAGAAAGAACAACCCCGCTCTTCTTCTTGTTTCTGGGACTTCTCTGCTTCTTTCTCTTCTTTTCTTCAGTGGCTGGCAACTGGCCTTGGGGAGGCTCACCCCACAAGAGAGGTTCTTCCTTCGCCTCAACTTCTGCCTTCGGAGCTAGTTCAAGTGACTCGAGCTCCTTCCAAGGGACATACTCCTTCAGCTCCACAGGCTGGATTTCGGGCTGTTCGTAATCTTCGAGCCAGTCAATAATGGCCTGGAGTCTTTCCACTGCAGGACTAGTTTCTTTGTGCACCCGCATCGGGACGCGCTTTTTCTTGTTGTGAGTTGGGTGCCTCATGACTAGCCGGGGGGCTGTGTCATGCCAAACAGGCGTCACTAGTGGCGGTGCTGGTCGGGGTGTGACACCCCTTATGTGTGTTGTGTTAGATGGAAACACTCTGTCACCACGAAGTGTGGATCTAGAGGGGGGTGAATAGATCGATGGCCTAATTTAAAACCAAAATAAGGCTCTAATGCGGAATTTCAACAGATCTACAAGATTACTAACTAGAGCGTTAGATCTGATCAGAAACGAAGCGATCTGAGAAGAGAATCAAGAGATGCAACCACATACCAGTTCATAGGCAATCACACAAGCACATAACACACCAGATTTTTAGGTGGTTCGGTCCTCCAGACCTACGTCCACCCCACACTCAAACCCAAGTGTGGCTTACTGCTGCGCAACACAGCTTGCGTCCGCTGGGCAGTACAGCTTAGCCTACAGCCACTGAGCTTCACAACTTACTGTCCGAGACCAAGTCTCGCCCGCTGAGGAATTACAGCTTCACCTGTCCAGAGGTTACACCTCTGCAAACCACTGGGGAATACAGCTTACCCGTCTAGTGGAATCCTCCACTGTAAATCGCTGACACACAGCTTGAAGACAAAGTTTCGGAAAGCAAAATAGAATCAAACGAAAACAAGAAATCTCAAAAGAGAATATAGCTCGGAATGAGCAAACTCAGCTCTGGTATCTGAACCAAGAGACTAAGGAACATTCAGACAAGCTCTCTCAACTCCTCTCTCTCAATATTCTCTTCTCTCTCTTTTTCTTCTCTGCTCTTCTCTTCTCTCTCTTTTTCTTCTCTGCTCTCGGTGGCTCTTTGCTGCTTCACTTTCTCTGCTCGAGCTTCACCTCATCTACTCCAGATAGAAGAAGTGTTCCTTTTATACCATCAGCAATTAGGAGGGCGTGTGGCTTCCACATTTCCCGCCTAATCATTTGGTCACGTGGCAGCATCCAGGCTTGCTGCTTTACACATGTCACGATCCTGAGCCGTCCTTCCTTCTCGGATCATGTGCCATTCTTAAACTTCACGAAAAGTACCTGTCAGTCAGTCAGATAGAGTTATCAGTTTAAGACTGAAAGCTTGTACAGACTTCACTATGCAACAAGTGTGAGCATGCACCAACTTGTGCGTGCCTACGATGCCAAAGCTGTACAAAGTATATATTCTAGGATGAAAGATGCACTGACTTTCATGTTCTATAGAAGAGTGAATGTACTGACTTGAGGAGGTGTAATGTAGACTGTATTTAACAAAGTGTGCACAATTATGATGAGTCCATATGCAAGTCACCAAGCAGTGTATGGACTTAGTATGCATGCGACAATGATGTACAGGCTTTGTAGTGTGTAATGCAGAATGCATCAAGCAAAGTATGTTCATTGGAAATGGATGCACGGACTTAATGATGCAGCTATGCACAGACTTCGTCAACAAATGTATGGACTTAGTGTGCGTGCGATAGCCAATGTATGACTTTAAATCAAAGGATGCACTGGCTGTACAGACTTCGCGTATGCACATGAGACGCTGAGTGAGATGCAGGATGCACTGGCTGTACAGACTTTGATTTATGCACATAGATGCTGAGTGAGACGGTGCATGCGATGCGATGTATAGACTTAACATGAGACGCTAAGTGAGACGGTGCATGCGATGCGATATATAGACTTAGCATGAGACGCTAAGTGAGACGGTGCAATGTATAGACTTGGCCAAGACGTAATGAGCACATGCTACAGGGCAATGTATAATTGGACGATGTACAGACTTGAGTTCGTGCATGCTATAGGGCAATGTATGGACTTGATGCACGTGATACAAGCATAGGCTGCAATGTATAGACTTTGAATGCAGCAGACTAGGCAGACTCTGTACAGTCTTCACTAGTGCCAAGATGATGTAGAGACTTAGCGTGCCTGAAGCAGGGCAATGTATAGACTTGCCACCAATGTACAGACTTGCTATGACATGTGTGCAGACGACACCAGTGTACAGACTTGCTGATGTGTAATACAGTGTGCATGTATGGACTTTGAGTATAAGACATTACCTTACGTCTGTATGCAACGGAGTGTATAGACTTGTGTTCTGAACGATGCCCAAATGCATAGTGTATGGACTTTGAGTGCGTGCATGCTACAATGCAATGTATAGACTTTGGCGATGTAGTATGCACAGTATAGACTAGCTGGTGTGAACGATGCACTGACTTGTGACTCATAGTGTTTGCTATCATCAAAACTACAGGGGCACAATAATCTCCCCCTTTTTGATGATGGCAACACTATAGGTTACACTGACTCCGAATGCATGCTATGAGATGAAATAACCAATGCAAGTTCTAACAGGATCTCCCCCTTTGCCATAACATGATGCATACACCCCCCCTTTGTAGTAACAATGTATACACTCCCCCTGGAATTCATCAAACAGACAATATATTCTCCCCCTTTGCCATCAACAAAGAGGAGGTAAAGTGTAAGGGAAGAAGGATATCTGACTGGCATTCTGAGCAAGTAGTTCAGGAATTAAGCGTTCTAAAGCACAGAGCCTTCAGTCATATGAATTTAGAAACTGCTTAGAGATTGAATTCTGGTTTGAAGGTTATAAAAATTAGAGTTCACGCACTACAATCATTGAATGAGTTTGCTGTGCATGATAATAGCAATAAACTAGAATCACATTTGAGCATGAGAGATTCAGTTTCAAAGTATCTTACAGTCTTAGACTCAGTAAAATTTGTTAAGAGATACCAGGTCATGTATTGAAATTAAACAATTTGACATACCTGAGTTTTCTTTTTGAAGGAACAGCATTTTCAATTTTATTGGGCATTCAGGTACCATTTGTCTTTTTGCGTAAGGGTACACATTTATCATACGCCAGTACCCCTAGATACTCAACATGATGGACCATTCTGCCTATGATCAAATTCAACAGGACTGATTTACACCTTTTTGTGTGAGGATATACGTTTATGAGATGCAGGTATCCCCAGGTACTCAGTGAAATCACCCTACTGTTTTGACCATTCATACAGAGATAACTGATGCACATCATGACATAAGTGTTATCCATTTCTTTGATAGATCACTCAGTTTCTCAGTGCTTTACCAGTCATTGCTCTGCCAACATTATTTTTCAATTATTTTTCAAGGTTTTGCAATATTTTTCTTAGCTGTCCTTTATTTGTTTCAGAATGACTTGTTTAAGGACAATAAACATACTTAGCATTCTCTAACAGGATTTCAGGTGAGTTTTCAAATTTCAGATACAGTTAACTTTGTCTGACATGTAATGAAATAAGGGTTGAGAGCTATTATCAATTATCAACATTCTTATTTACTGATTGCAATCTTTAAACTCTAAAGTTTATAAAATTTAAACCATTAAGTCAGTCTTTAAGCAATTAAAATTCTTATAAAGGAAGAAGTCTGTTTTCTATTGCTTAAGAATTAGAACTGACTAACAGATTGTCATATTGTCAGACTCAACTCATCAGGGTCAGGGGATGAATGAATTCAAGAGAGAAAAGATTTGAGGTTCAATGAATTTGATGACCTATCTGAATTTCATACAACACTCCCCCTGTCTATATGCATGTGGTTTTGCAAATGAATGGGAAGAATTAGAGGAGAGAGAGCTTAGACATAGTCATGGCTGAATGATATGCAATGAGGATCATGAGTGTGATGCCAATTGATATGTCATGAAGAATATGAATTTTATGCATGCATGGTCTGGTGCAACATTCAACAGACACAGAGTTTTATTCAGGTAACCAAATTTAAATCCAGATCAGACTGTAAGAATTTTATTCATCATGCTGAACTTTACATAAGCCAAGTTCTCTTCTAAGAAATTTGAACCTTTCATTCCCTAGTGGCTTAGTAAAGATGTCAGTAATTTGATTTTCTGTTTCAACAAAATTCAATTCAATTTCCTTTATCACATAACTGGCTGATATTAAGTAACTTATATGCTAAACCTTCAACCAGCATGATATCTTTAATGCAACAGGTAGTACACTTACCTACCTTACCTGACCCAACAATTTTACCCTTTGTGTTGCTACCAAAGGTGACAAGGCCTCCATGTTTCTCTGTCAGCATGCAGAACTTGGCCTTATCTCCTGTCATATGCCTGGAGCAGCCACTATCCAAGTACCACAGATTGTTCTTGGCTGCCAGGCATACCTGCACACACAATTAGGGAGAGAATTTTGGAACCCAAGTCTGTTTGGGCTCCAGAGCAGATGAAATACAGGTAAAACATGAAAGCAAACCTTTTGGAATCCACATTTGTTTAAAAGAATTCTGTTCATTGGATTTTCCAAATTTCTTTCTGTTATTATTCCTCTTCTTTTTGTTGATTTTCTTCTTGTTGGCACCAACATGATTATTGACAGATTTGTTGCTTCTGTGCCAGTGCCTTGGCCAGGGTGCATTCACGAAATTGTGGCCATAGTGGTTTCTGGGTTGGCTGAAGAAATGCATGTTCCTAGGTGTCCAATTGCCATACCCACCAACCCAATTTCTGGTGTAAGGTCTGTGAGACTGTGTAGCTTGATATGCATGACCTGTATACCTCCCCGGAGTCCTAGTCCACCCTGACCTATTGGAATAGGTTGACTGTGCAGTGTAGTTGGACTGAACTCTGGGTTGTTAGAATTGTTTGGGTTGACTTCTAAATGCATTATGTCTCCCCTGCACCTTCGACCCTGCTGACCTATTAACAGGTGTGTGTTGGGTCTTTTTCTGAGATGGTGGTGGTGGTGGAGACTTGATGGCCTTACCATGGGGTTTATGTGCATGTGTAGGCTGACCCCTAACCTGAGACTGAGCTTTAGGATTTGGCTTGGATGTACTAGGTCTGCTAGGCTCACCAATCTTTTGTTTGCCCTTCTCCTCAGCACTGGGCTTCTTCAGGTTCACAGTTTTATTCACAGAGTTGTCTAAATTCATGTTAATGAGAGGTCTTTTCTCTTTCTGTGCAACAAATGATAGTCTTCATTGCAAAACTTTTAGTTGCACTGGAATTAAATCCAATACCCTCTCTCCTGAAGTTGACTTTTGACCCTAATAAGGCATTTAAGTTCTCTGAACCTTGGGTCATCTTTTCTATTGTTCTCAGCTTGTCCTCATTATCTTTCTGAACATCTTCAACAGATTTCCTCAGTTCAGTGTTCACACTTAGGACAGCTTCATACTTTTCATTTACAAGATTCATCTCACTCTCATATTTTTATATTTTCAATTTCCATTCATCAATTGCATTTTCTAGCCTCTCATTCTCTTCCTTAGAAATTTTTAACTCATGCTTGATTTCTTCAATTTCAGAACATGTGAGTTTCAGCTTAGCATTTTCAGATTCGAGGCATGCAATTTTATCAGTTGAGGTTTTGTCATTTTGCATGGAATTTATTTTTCTTCTTAGATGCCTATTTTCTTTTCTAATATCATCTACTTTATCAGCAATATCATGATAGGCATCTACCCAATCAGCAATGGTAAAATTATCAAATCGAGAGGGTACCTTATCAGAATCTTCCTCTCTGTCTTCAGAACTGGTTGCCATAAGACACATAGGTTTTTCTGATTCTTCCTCACTGTCCGAGCTACTGCTCAAGGTACCTTCGTCCTCATCACTCCATGTACTTACCATGGCTTTCCCTTTAGTGTTCTTTCTCTTGGACTTGTCCTTGTACTTCTGATTCTCTGGACACTCAACTTTCAGATGGCCGGACTTCCTGCATTGGTAACACACATTAGTTTCAGTTTTATTTACAGGATTAGATTTATACCTTGTATCCCGTCAGCCACCACCATGGTTTCTTTGGCTGAATCGCCTTCCTTCTTTCCTGAGGAACCGCCTGAATTCTCTGGTGATCATTGCTATCTCATCACCTTCTATTTCTTCTATAGACAGGCTCTCCTCGGATGATGATCCATTATAGCTGGATCGGCTGGATTTGCTAGCACCAGCTTTCAGAGCGATCGGTTTTTTCTTCTTCTCAGCTTCCTCTATCTTCGGCAGATGTATTTCATAAGCCATCAGCGATCCAATCAACTCATCTGCCCTGGTGTTGTGCAGATCCCTTGACTCTTCCATTACAGTAGCTTTAGTGTGCCAAATAGGAGTCAGGGAACGCAGGATTTTCCTTACAATCTCATATTCTGAATATGTCTTCCCAAGACCTCTGAGACCGTTTGTGATGACTGTCAGTCGAGCCTACATCTCCTTGATGGTCTCATTGGGCTTCATCCTGAAAGCTTCATACTCTGACACCAGAAGGTTTGCCTTCGTCTCTTTGACCTCAGAGGTCCCTTCGTAGATAGCCTCCAGCTTATTCCACATCTCTTTGGCTAAAGTGCTAGACGATACACGAGAGAACTCTGTAGGGTGCTGGGCACACTGAATCGCATTGATGGCGCTCCAGTTCAGAGTGGACCTTCGGATCTCTTCTTTGGTCCAGACATCCTCGTTCGGGGATAGCTCAAAAGGTCCTTTACTCACCACCTTCCAAGTCTCATAATCCTTCGCCCTCAAGAAGACTTACATACGGTTCTTCCAGTATGCATAATTTGATCCATCAAAGTAAGGGGGCTTGGTGGTAGAATGTCTTTCTGCGATCAACCCACTTCCATCCATCTGTACCTTCCTCTTCGGGCTATAAGTCCCTGTAGAAGAGTTAGGCTCTAATACCAACTGTTATGTTAGATGGAAACACTCTGTCACCACGAAGTGTGGATCTAGAGGGGGGTGAATAGATCGATGGCCTAATTTAAAACCAAAATAAGGCTCTAATGTGGAATTTCAACAGATCTACAAGATTACTAACTAGAGCGTTGGATCTGATCAGAAACGAAGCGATCTAAGAAGAGAATCAAGAGAAGCAACCACACACCAGTTCATAGGCAATCGCACAAGCACATAACACACCAGATTTTTAGGTGGTTCGGTCCTCCAGACCTACGTCCACCCCACACTCAAACCCAAGGCTTACTGCTGCGTAACACAGGTTGCGTCCGCTGGGCAATACAGCTTAGCCTACAACCGCTGAGCTTCACAGCTTGCTGTCTGAGACCAAGTCTCGCCCGCTGAGGAATTACAGCTTCACCTGTCCAGAGGTTACACCTCTACAAACCGCTGGGGAATATAGCTTACCCGTCTAGTGGAATCCTCCACTACAAACCGCTGACACACAGCTTGAAGATAAAGTTTCGGAAAGCAAAATAGAATCAAACGAAAATAAGAAATCTCAAAAGAGAATATAGCTCGCAATGAGCAAACTCAGCTCTGGTATCTGAACCAAGAGACTGAGGAACATTCAGACAAGCTCTCTTAACTCCTCTCTCTCAATATTCTCTTCTCTCTCTTTTTCTTCTCTGCTCTTCTCTTCTCTCTCTTTTTCTTCTCTGCTCTCGGTGGCTCTCTGCTGCTTCACTTTCTCTACTCGAGCTTCACCTCATCTACTCCAGATAGAAGAAGTGTTCCTTTTATACCAGCAGTAATTAGGAGGGCGTGTGGCTTCCACATTTCCCGCCCAATCATTTGGTCACGTGGCAGCATCCAGGTTTGCTGCTTTACACATGTCACGATCCTGAGCCGTCCTTCCTTCTCGGATCATGTGCCATTCTTAAACTTCACGAAAAGTACCTGTCAGTTAGTCGGATAGAGTTATCAGTTTAAGACTAAAAGCTTGTACAGACTTCACTATGTAACAAGTGTGAGCATGCACCGACTTGTGCATGCCTACGATGCCAAAGCTGTACAAAGTATATATTCTAGGATGAAAGATGCACTGACTTTCATGTTCTATAGAAGAGTGAATGTACTGACTTGAGGAGGTGTAATGTAGACTGTATTTTACAAAGTGTGCACAATTATGATGAGTCCATATGCAAGTCACCAAGCAGTGTATGGACTTAGTATGCATGCGATAAAGATGTACATGCTTTGTAGTGTGTAATGCAAAATGCATCAAGCAAAGTATGTTCATTGGAAATGGATGCACGGACTTATTGATGCAGCTATGCACAGACTGCCGTCAACAAATGTATGGACTTAGTGTGCGTGCGATAGCCAATGTATGGACTTTAAATCAAAGGATCCACTGGTTGTACAGACTTTGCGTATGCACATGAGATGCTGAGTGAGACGCAGGATGCACTGGCTGTACAGACTTTGATTTATGCACATAGACGCTGAGTGAGACGGTGCAAGCGATGCGATGTACAGACTTAACATGAGACACTAAGTGAGACGGTGCATGTGATGCGATATACAGACTTAGCATGAGACGGTAAGTGAGATGGTGCAATGTATAGACTTAGCCAAGATGTCATGAGCACCTGCTACAGGGCAATGTATAATTGGACGATGTACAGACTTGAGTTCGTGTATGCTACAAGGTAATGTATGGACTTGATGCACGTGATACAAGCATAGGCTGCAATGTATAGACTTTGAATGCAGCAGACTAGGCAGACTCTGTAGAATCTTCACAAGTGCCAAGACGATGTAGAGACTTAGCGTGCCTGAAGCAGGGCAATGTACAGACTTGCTATGACATGTGTGCAGACGACACCAGTGTACAGACTTGCTGATGTGTAATGCAGTGTGCATGTATGGACTTTGAGTACAAGACATTGCCTTACGTCTGTATGCAACGGAGTGTATAGACTTGTGTTCTGAAGGATGCCCAAATGCATAGTGTATGGACTTTGAGTGCGCGCATGCTACAATGCAATATATAGACTTTGACGATGTAGTATGCACAGTATAGACTAGCTGGTGTGAACGATGCACTGACTTGTGACTCATAGTGTTTGCTATCATCAAAACTACATGGGCACAACAATATGGACCTCCGGCGTGGGCCGAGGGGCTTGCCTTCTTCTTCTGTTCCTCGTCGGCGCGGCCTGCCAATCCCCTTGGTCTTGAGCTGGCGCTGTAATAAAGGCTTCATATGTTGCACTTGTACTGGCCTCCGCCCATTCTTCATGTAGTTGTTGTTATAGAGAGATCATATTAATGGAGGTGCCGAGGTTTGGCATCTCGTGCGGCTGCGGGGGATCCACTTTGTGCTCCCCCATGTCCAGTTCTCCCTTCTTAATTAAGGACTCAATGACATCCTTGAAGATATAGCACTCCTCGATATTATGCCCCAGCATCTGGTGGTAAGGGCAGAAACGAGGATCATCCCTCTTCTTCAGGTTGCTAGGCCTCTTCGGTTCTGGCCATGTGATTTTTTTGTATTTGGTAGCCCATTCAAATAGGATCCGTGACTTATCTCGAGGAAAAGAATACAGCTTATTCCTCATCTTCTCCCGTAGGGAAGGACCTTCCCGCCATTCAGTAGATCTGGGCAGGGGAGGGTTGGCTGCCTCTTTAGCTTTCTCTGCCTATTTCTCGAAAGCTTCAAAGTCCAGCGTGTGAACCTCCGGTAGTGTTGATCTTTTCTCAACCTGCTTGGCCCTCTGGCTCGACGTTGCCGGAGCAAAAGAGTATCGAGTGAGGAATGCCTCGATCTCTGCCACTATGTTATTCAGACGGTCAAATGATCGCACCTCGGCGCCAATCATCCTCTCAAGGATTTCCTTCTTCAAGTTCTGTTTACAAATTTGCATTGCGTCCTCCTGATGCGGGGGACGTCTGCATCTCATGCTGAGATTCCTCCACCTCTTTATGTAGTCGAGAGTCAACTCATCATTTCTTTGTCTCGTGGCGTAGAGTTCTGCCACGGTCACCTCCCGCTCAGCTATGTAGAACCTTTCTTTGAATTTCGTCTGCATGTCGGGCCAATCTGCAATGGACCCGGCGGGCAAGCTCGAGTACCACTCAAAAGTAAGCCCGGTAAGTGTCGAGCCAAAGAATTTGAGGAGGTAGGCCTCATCTGCAGCTAGATCCCCCATAACATTCACATAGTAGGCAATGTGCTCCCTGGGAGACCCTTGCCCATTAAACTTTTCAAATTTCGGCGGCTTGGTGATGCCTGCCGGGAGCCTCCTGGCAACATAGTGTGCCAGATAGGGTACCCGATACACATCGAAGGGCGTATGATCACCATCGCTCCTTTCTGCCAGCTTCATGTCTATCATCTGCTCCGGCATCAGTCTGTTCACCGTCGTCGGGTCCACCGGGTTAGGGTAGAAATGAGCTGGTTGCGCCAGTGGCATTGTTAACACTATCGCCTGAGGTGCAATGGTGGATCCCTGGAACGGCAGGTTCTGTGGCGGGGCCGGAGTTGTATGTTGTGGCTGATGCAGGGGTGTGCCCCTGTGTAGGTAGGCATCGGATGAGACATCGTCGCCTGCGGAGAAGATTCCGAGGCCTGAGCGTTGCCTCCAGGGGTCTCTGGTAATGCTTCAGTCTACCAGGATGTCGAAGGCTAAGCAGCACTTGTTGGGACGGTGCGATCGATACAGAGGGGGGGGGGTGAATGTGTCCCCTTCTAAAATATTGCCCAAATTAAAACAATTCGCCTGCTACTAGATACAGTTACAGAATAAAAGCTATAGAGTTCAAATAAACATTTGATCGACCAGATGAACTGCTAGCTATACCAGTGGAACCTGATGAAGTCTAATGCCAAAGACAGAACAATGCAAACCAGACTCACTTAGCAAGATATGTAATGCTCAAAGTCACTGCAGATCAAAACAAGACTGTTCAAACAACCTATGAAAGAGATAGGAGATATGGAAGAGCCCACCACAGACAAACCACAGAACAGCAGGATTTTTAGGTGGTTCGGTCCGCAGACCTACGTCCACCCCTCACTCCCAACCGGAGTGAGGCTTCCACTAGCACAAGCTAGAAACCGCAGACTTAGTCTGCAACAGATGCTGCCAAATAGCTTGACCAGGGGAACAACCTCCCCTCTTCCTCCAGACCGGAGGGACACCCCAAGTGACTCCCAGCCACTTGGAAACCAGAGACTAGGTCTCTCTTCCTCCAGACCAGGAGGGAACCCACCAGTGACTCCCCGTCACCAGCAAACCAGAGGTCACAGACCTCTCTTCCTCCAGACCAGGAGGGACCCCTGGACTTGCAACCCACAAGCCCAGAACCGGAGATGAATCTTCCTTCTCCTGAGTCCACAGGAGGAACCTGACCTCAGTACTGAGAATCGGAAGAACAAGATGAATAGATGGAATGAACAAAATAAAAGGCAAACACAAAGAAAAACACATCAGACGTAAAGCTGGAAATGAGATACACTAGTAGCTCTCGCAGGAGCAAAGCTGGTTTGGATTTGATCCAATGCCAGACAGACGAATCTTCAATGAAAGCTTCTTATCTCTCGATCTCTCTTCTTCTTACTCTTCTTTTTCTTCTCTGCTTCCTTCTTCTTTCACTCTCTGCTGCACCTCTTTTTCTTTCACTCTCTGCTGCGCCTCTTCTTCTTCACTCACTTTTTCTTCTCGGCTTCTTTCTCTCACTGTCTACCCTTCTTCTTTCGATCCTCACGAGCTCTCTCTCTCTTTTTCTTTTTCTTCTGTTGCTCTCTTCTTCTTTCACTCTCTGCTGCACCTCTTTTTATTTCACTCTCTGCTGCGCCTCTTCTTCTTCACTCACACTCTCGATCAGCCCTCTTCTCTTCTGATCTCTATATGCTCTTCATGTGGAAGAAGCTATGTATTTATACCAGCCGCAGCTAGGTCGTGTGAAGGGCTTGTGCCCTCTTGTCCTCGAATCACGTGCCAGGTGCCAACCTCAGATCACGTGCCCAGCCATCTTTCTTCTCGAAGTGTATAACTGTGACACAGTCATAAGAAAGTATCAGATGGATGTATAGACTTGGTGAAGGCTTTTAACAAAGCGTGTATAGACATGAATGCTGCATGTAAGAAAGTATGTACAGCGTGAGAATGTATAGACTTGAGACCCTTCAAGTGACCTCAGTGTACAGACTTGCAGAGTGATGCATTAACATAATAGAGTGGAATGTGTAGACTTCTGTGTAATGCATGAAGAAATCGAATGTGTAGACTTTAGAGTAAAGCATGAAGAAGCCTAACCAATGTGTAGACTTTGATGTAAAGGCTTGAGTCACACAAACAATGTATAGACTTCACGATGCACAACCCTATCCAATGTATAGACTTTGAATGCATATGCCAAGGCTGTACAGACTTCAAACTTTGAACGTGTGTGCTGTGAACGATGTATACACTTTGCCCGTGAAGGATGTACAGACTTGAAGAACTAAAGCCCACGATGTGTAGACTTTGAACTCTGAACGACAAATCAGGCTGTACAGACTTGAGAGTCTTGAAGGCCAATGTACAGACTTGGTAAGCCTGAACCAATATACAGACTTGGAACGCTTGAGGACCAGTGTACAGACTTGGAACGCATTAGCCAATGTATAGACTTGAAAGGCTTGAACACAGCGATGTGCAGACTTTGCGATGTATAGACTTAGGGCTCCTAGAGGATGTACAGACTCTACCAATGTGCAGACTTTGCCTATATGCAGTGTGTAGACTTGATATCAATGAATGCGCTGGCTGTACAGACTTGCATAAGTGATGTATATACTTTGCCAATGTGGAGACTTAGGGTGTAGCTAAAGCATCGAACGTAGGAAAAGGTTGGAATGTATAGACTTACGTTCGATCAGCAATGTATAGACTTCAACTAAGCAACCTACAGTGCAATGTCTAGACTTTGAAGTGCAACGTAGGTAAAGACTCCAATGTATAGACTTCCAATGAATGCAACCGCTATACAGACTTGCTCAAACAGACCGATGTATAGACTTAGAATTTCAACAGAAGGATGTTGTGCCCCTGTGGTTTTGATGATGGTTTTAATGGTGGTTTTGATGGTTGGCCTTTGTAGTGAGCTATTCACTGTGAGTCATCTTGTGTGAGTCAAATTGCTACTTTCTGATCATTATGCTGTTCTTCATTAGTTCTAATATGGCTTTGCATAATTGATTATGTTCAGTCATGTTATATATTGGTTTTCAGGCGTCCCAAGTATGCACATTGTCTCATGTTCTCCAAGTCTATACAATGAAGTCTAATCACTGCATTTGCAGTCACAATATCTTCACATTTGAAGTCTGTACATCGGACTGCTTCTTTTGAAGTCTATACATTGTGGCCTTGAAACTTCAAAGTATATACACCTTCAGTTGAACGCATAGTGTATACGTTGCAGCGTTAACTCATTGGGCTGCAGCGTCAACTCAGCAAGTATGCACATCGCATTCAGACTTTCAAGTCTATACACTCCATCTTCATAGGTTTAAAGTCTGTACATTGGTTCAGACCCCTCAAAGTCTGTACAGCGTGAAGTCTAAAACAGTATTTTCAGGGCTTGTCTTCGTGTCATTTACTGTAGATACTCGAGTCATTTTCTTGCTTTCTTTGTTTTATCACGTGTCGATTGAAACCGTTCCTGTCTTCTATCCTCGTGTAGTCTTTCCTAGACCGTGTCTTCTCTGCTTTGTGACCACACTTTGTGTTATTTTTGTGTTTGAGTCTTCGTGTTATTTCTGTCTTCTGTCTTCATGTTGATGTTACTTCGTGCACTCTTCTCTAAGTTCAAGCGTTAAGTGTCTCAATGACTGTGCTGTCTCCATGTCGTCCTTAGTTCGAGTCAGTTCTTTATTATTTCTATCTTCGTGTTGCTTTTCCTAGACCTCGTGTCTTTCTTGTTTTGAAACCACACTTCGTGTCGGTTTCTGTTTTCGTATTTCTCTTGTGTTTATGTCCGCGTGTTGTTTTGCTTCTACCTTCGTCCAGGTTTCCTCTGACCGCGTGTCTTCCTTTTTACCTCGTACTGTTGTCTCTCTACTTCGTGTCGTTCTCTTTGTAGTGTCAGCTTTATTATTGTATATCTCGTGTTGTTCTCTCTCTACCTCGTGTCGTTCTCTTTGTAGTATCTGTATTGTCACCCGTGGACTTCGTGTCGTTCTCTTGGTAGTGTTTGTTTTGTCACCACTGTATCTCGTGTCGTTCTCAGTATAGTGCACCTCTTGTCGTTCCCACATATCTCGTGCAGGTTCAGCTTGAGTGTCAACCACCTCATTTCAGGTAGATATATAGAGCAAACCCTGAGTATTAATATTTTTTATCTCCTTGCAGGTCCGAGGAAGAGTATTCCCCAATAACTGGGCTGCACATGATCCTATGCTAGAGGAACAAATACGAAAAGGGCACGTGGCAGGAAAGTTCTGGATCAAGCGTGGGAGGCACACGCACTTTGTACCCTATCATCCTGTTGGCTGCTGATATAAATGGAAGAAAGGCTGATGAAGCAGAGGGTAAGCATATGAGCCAAAAGGAATAGAGGAGCAGAGATCGAGAGTGAGAAAAAGAGTAGAAGGAGAGGAGAAGAGAAAGAGAGAAGAAAGTGAGAAAGAAGAGAAGAGGAAGAGAAGCTTACCTGAAGATCTGACTACTGGACCGTGGATCAAATCCAGGTCAGTCAGCTCCATGTGAGCCACATTTGTGTTATCTGTCTTTACAGCTTTCTGATCGCTGTGTATTTTTCCCTTTCTTATTTTTCCGTTTTCATTTGGGTTAGCTTTGTACTTCCGATCCTCTGGACTGAGGTCGGGTCCCTCCTGGTCTGGAGGAAGAGAGGTCTTCGACCTCTAATCTGCAAGTGGCTGGAAGTCACTTGTGTGTTCCCTCTGGTTTGGAGGAAGGGAGATCTGATCTCCAGTTCTGGACTTGTGGGTTGCAAGTCCAGGGGTTCCCTCTTGGTATAGAGGAAGAGAGATGCTAGTCTCTGGTTTTCTAGTGACCGAGGGTTGCTAGAGGTTCCCTCCAGGTTGGAGGAAGAGGGGAGTCTGTTCCCCTGGGTAAGCTGTGTATCAGCTTCTGTTGGCAAGCTGTGTTGCCCAGCTGTTAGTGAAGCCACACTTAGTTTGAGTGTGGGGTGGATGTAGGTCTGGAAGACCGAACCACCTAAAAATATCTTGAGCAGTGGTTTGCATTGTGAGTGTGCTTCCGCTAGATGCTTGAATAGGCGCGTCTCTTGTGTTTGCTCCTTGGTTTAATTGAATTTGGTTTTATTCTGAGATTGCGTCCAGCACTTGAGTTTTTATTTGGGCATTAATTGTAAAAGGATACATTCACCCCCCTCTGTATCCGAGCATTGCATCCTAACAATTGGTATCAGAGCGGGTGTCTGCCTAGAAGGTCCAGCGACCTGCAGATCCGATCGTGTAGTCTTCGATACTTATCTGGTTTTAGTGCATCAATACTCTTGTTGCCTCGAATCTACTTGCTATTTGTTCTCATGGCTAATCCACCGATTTTTTATGGTACACACTTCAGTGCATGGCTTGCTAATGTAAAGAGTTATGCTAAATCTATTAATCCAGACCTGTGGAAAGTAATTTCACACGGTCCTCATGAACTACCAAAGAAAAAGTCCAAATGGACTGACAGGCATACCTCTTTGCATGAAGAGAATCAGAAAGCTTTTAATCTGATGAAAGCAGCTACTGACAGAGCCTTATGGTCTTGTCTTTATGATTGCAGTTCTGCTGAAGATATTCTGAACATGCTGAAGCGAATTCAGAAGACAAAGAAGGACAGCTGCATAATGGCTGATAGAAATAATCAAGGCAGCATTCAAGATGAAGATGATGAGGTAAATCCTTTTGAAAATTATACTATAGATGATTGGGAAAATGCATATGCTGAATTGCTAGAATCACATGAGTGGTTAAGAAGTCAGTATAAAAAGTTGAAAAAGAATACTGGGTTAGACAGGTCTAGATCCCCATGTGAAAATTGCTCCAGTATCAAGCAACATCATGATACCTGTCTATCTGATATTCGTAGGTATAAAAATCAGAACGAAAACTTGATGAAGGAATGTGAATGTCTAAAATCTGATCTAAATAAGCTGAAATCTGAAGATAATTCTCTTAGAAAGTTCTCCAAAAAAAATGAAGAAAGTTTAGAGAAACTGAAAAAAGAGAACATTCTCATGTTTGAGAAAATTGAAGCCTTAAAATTTGTGAATGTGGAATTACAGAAAGATATTGAAGAGAAGGAAAAAGATTTGAAGAAATTTATGGCTGGAAGAAAAATTGAAACTAACTCAGAAGATCAGATATTAATAAATGAGTTAATTCAGAATGACAAGCTTAAGGAAGAAAATGAGAAGTTAAAAGTGCTGAACTCCACTATGTCTGAGAGGCTTCTAGCTTTAGAAAAAGAAAAATTTGTTTACTTTGAAGAATCTGAAAAAATGAAAAATCTGGAACAAGAAGTTGAGGATTGCAAAATTGCAAACAAAGTGCTAAGCGAATGTGTAAATTGCAATGAACAAGAAATTGCCAGTTATGAAATACACATCGTTTCTCTGCAAAATGAAATTGACGATTTGAATAAATCCCTGTCAAAATTTGTGAAAGGACAAGAAAATCTGGACAGGTTGTTAGGTGTTAAGGTCAATACTCAAAAGGAAGGGTTAGGCTACAACGATATAAATAAAAAGGCTTTCAAAAATAAGCTAATGACATCTTTTTCTAAAGCATCTGATGCAGCCACCACCTCAGAAAATAAACAACCAAATGTTCATAAGAATCAGAAACAAACAAAAGTTATTGATATGGTCAGTCATGTGAAGAAAGGATTGGATCACACTGAAAATGTGCATGTTGTAAAACACACTGGTATACCGAGACATGCACATAAGAGGGAAATCATGAAATGTCATTACTGTCACAAGATAGGCCATTTGATGCATGAGTGTGAATTAAAAGAACTGGATGACTTAAATGCTGAAATGATGGATGCTGGGAAATATCATGATAGAAATCCTGCTGCTCATTTAAAGAAAAGTGAATGCTCGCATTGTGGTAGATTAGGCCACACCCTTGTTCAATGTTGGTTTGCTAATGGAAAGAAAAAACCACTCTCACATCACGCTAAATCTTATGCTAACCAACATGCTCTTAAAATCAACAAAACTGCTTCTCTGAACCAGCATGTCAAATGTTTTAATTGCAACAAGCTTGGGCACAAGGCCACTGAATATTGGGCAAGCTTTTTTAGAAGAGAATCTCATTTCTGCTCCCATTATGGGAAGCATGGGCATGCAGTCAAGGAATGCTGGCATGTCCAGGGTAGGATTAGAAATTTTAAAGGATTTGGTAGGAACGAACATGTTCTTAAAAGAATTCCTGTGTGCTCAAATTGCAGAAAACCATGCCACCACGTTGCTGCTTGTTGGGTGGCTGGTCATGAAAGTAAAAAATTTCATAATTATAACAAAAACCCTCATGCTCACTCTTATAATGCTCAAGTTCATGCTAGTGTACATAAGAGGAACATGAAACCTGCTAGTTCATGCCACTATTGTGGGCTATCTGGGCATTCAATGCATAACTGTTTTATCATGAACTCTGACGACTATTTGGCACAGAAGAAGATGCAGGCAGTCCCAAAAGGGGCCAATTACTATGCAAGACCCAAGACCACTTGGGTACCTGCTAGTGGAAAATAGGAAGGTGCCTAGCAGGTGTGCCTTGGATGGAATAAAGGGGTAATAAACCTGGGCACATAAAACGACCCCATGCCTGAACGCCTCAGGTAAATCTACTGCTGCCTTCCTAATCTGAATTCAATTCTTAATCCATCAGACTGATGATTGTTGTTGAACATATAAACTGCCTGTTTTAAACTAGACATGATTATCTTACTTGTCTGGCATGTCCTTTGATCATCATGTTTGACCATTATGGTATATCAAATAGTAAGCTATCATAAGGGCAGGGAAAATCTGTCTGGAGGTGCTTACTATGTGTGAGGTGGTCCTTCTGACCAAGTGCTCCGCCTAGTACCATAGGTCTTTCTACTGAACAGGGCAGCCTGAATGTACATGAATCACAAATTCATTTGTTTAGTGATCATGGCAAACATTGCTTGCTCTCAGAAAAAGCTTCATACTCATAGTCAGGGGGAGGCATGCTATTTTTATGTCAATTTATTGACTCATGCTCATTGCATTACATTCCACTTATTAAAAAAAAATATATATAAATAATTAATATTTTCAAGAGTTGTGTGTGAGATGCCCTTGCATGGACTGAAAAAGGAGCTTGTCAGGTCATCTGGTATCAGAAGAACCTTTGTCTGCCAATGTGGTTATTTGGTGCTGGGTTCAGTCATCTCATGAGGTTGCAGCTTATTGCTCAAGAGCACTCTCTGGTTTCTAGATTGAATCTCCTTAGGAGGATTTTATGTGAGCTCCTTGGACTTTACTCTCTAGAGTTATCTCTCACCTGCTGCTTTGCTGTATGGAGTGCTTCTCATCTCATGTCATCTCTCTCCATCTTGTTTGTCACCTTCTTATCCTTGTTTTATCCCCTTTAGTTCAGGAATTCTCTTGAAGGAAAATTCCTTCTTTTTAGCTTTGTCACTCTTATCAGATTTGATCAGAATTCCTTAAACCACCCAAAATCATTTGTAACAAGTTATACCTGTTAATAAAGAACTTTAATGTATGGGGGTTATATTTTGTCCTTTAATCCTTCCAAGGTATTCCTCAATTGTTGGTCAACACATTGTAAAAATTTCTGTTAAATGGAAAAGCCTTGCTGAGGATTTCGTCTTAACTGAAACTTATTTGAAGATGGCTGTGAGATAACAAATTGTGTTATGTAAGGGTTCTGTCTTGTGTCTAAGATCTTGAGAGGTGCTACCAGGGAATACTCCATTCCTTGTGGCAGAGCAATGGCTATGGTGGAGAAATAGATATTCTAGATCAAAGAAGTCTAGAGGCTCTGTCATGATACAGTTAGCTATCTCTGTATATTATGGAAAAGTTGAAATAAATAAAAAAAGGGGGGAAAGAAAAGTCAACAAAAATTTTTTTTTTTCATTGGATTTCGTTGGCATAAAGGTAGCTTGTCCTGAGTAACCAGGGATTCTGGTGTCTTATAAACATGTCTCCTTGTGTAAACAGGGACAATTCTACCTAGTGCTCAACAAATTGGTTGACTCTGTATGCCCTCTCTTGTCCTTAAACGAGGTAATGAACTGTGCTTAACTATCTGTTTGGTATTTCTTTGCCTGACAAACATAAGGAGTATTTTAATCGTAACCTTCTCTAGGCTAAGTACCTTTAACAGCTAGTTTTGTGATCATGTTGATTTAACGTCTTGAGGTAACTGACCAAGGTTTTCGAAAGAATATAATAATTCCATATATTGAAGAGCGAACTTTAACGGGAAACGGCTGTGTTACATATTGAATAAGGGTAGTTTGGGCATTTCCTGAAAAAGTACGATAAGAGTGAAAAGTGACCCCTCAAAAACCCTTCTTGTTCCTCAAGGTTACATAAATAAACCCTCGCGTGCCCCTGTCGCTTCCTGTGTCTCCTCGTGTCGATACGTCTTGCATGCTTCTTCAAACCCTTATCTCCCGCTCATCCTTCTTCTCTAAAATCTCATCTCCACCACAGAGTTCTCCTCCGTTCTTCGCTCTAGTTTCATTTCCAGCAGCAACCAGCAAGAAAGAGTTGATACTCTGAGAGTTACGACAAATGGATCAGCCAGAATCCGTCGCTCATGTGGAAAGGAAGAGGAAGGGAAAAGAAATAGATGAGGAGCCTTCGTCCAAGCAGCAAAGATGTCTTGAACCAGAATCAGCTGCAGAAATGTCTTCAGCACAAGGTACTAGGCCCTCTCAGTCTACCGCGTTTTTAGAGAGTGGGAAAATCATTCCTCCAAGAATAGTAGATTTCGGAGATGAAACCCTGGTTTTGAAGTTTCCAGAACTTTTGGAGATTCTTGAGTTTCAGGAATGGAGGAAATTCCTAGAAAACCACAGTGTCTATTACCTTAGCCTGGTAATGGAATTTTACAATAATTTGTCTTTGAGCCGAGATAAATCTGCTTTGATCTCGTCTGTTAAAGGGGTTGAGATGACAGTAACATGTGACTCTCTCCACAAAGCTCTTAGTATTCCAGAAAAAGGGGAAGTGGAGAGAGGATATAGATATAGTCTGCATGAAGCCTTTTCGGTTATTACTGGTAAACCCAGTAACATTCATGACAAGGGGCAGTTGAAGCTGAAAGCTTACCAAACCTCGTCATTTCCCCCTCTTCACAAGCTTCTTCAGAACATCATTGCTTCAACAGTCACCCCACAGACTGGTGCTAGAGGAAGAATCACAGACACACAGAGGTTCCTATTGTTCTGCCTGATTCAGAATGTAAAGATCTGTCTGCCTGAAGTTATTTTTAATGTCATGAAGGGGTGTATTGGATCCAAACGACATCTGCCCTACGCCGCCCATTTGACAGACATCTTCAAGTACTCAAAGATTCCCTTGGATGGAGAGGCCATGTCAGAAGTTAGGGCTCGAAACATTTTTAACATGAATTTTGTTTCAGTATTTTTGGGGTTGGAGGGCTCTTCTCTCTTGGGACAGGCTAAGGACCAGAAAGTTAAGGAATCACAAGCTCAGGGGGAGCTTCTGGAACACCCTCAAGATTCAACCCAAACAGTTTTAGCATCAGCTTCTGAGGTTGCTCTACAGGAAACACCATCTGAACATCCACAGTCAACTATGTCTGCTGCACCCACTGAAGTATCTTTCTCTTTTCAGAAGCTTGTCGAGTTTGCATCTGAAGAAGTCAGGTTGTCTGAAAACAGCATTCAGACTGATCTAGATACAAACATTGATGGTCTGTTTGACTCTTTTGGGAAGACATCAGACGAAGTGAGGGTGCCCGTGGAACAGCCTGATCAAGAGCAAGTAAGTAATGATGAAGAACTTGCTGATTTTGTTAATATCATTCTAAGAGAAGCTATGGAGAAAAGTTTGGAAGAGGCTGAAAACGTAGTTTCATCTGAAATTCTAGAACAGGCAACTGTTGAAAGTCCTGCAGATCATAATCTCATGGAAGATATAGTGGATGAGTGTCATGAGAAAGTTCCTGTCATAGACCTAGAAACAGAATCATCTAGTGAAGAAGAGGCACATGAAAATGTAGGTCCTGACAAAGACATCCAAGCTGAAGATGAAGATCAGGCTCCAGCAGTAGACAACCAAACGCCAGTGCAAGAAGAAACAGATGAGAGATCTACACCTGGTTGTGAATCTTTTGGTACACCTCTAGGTCAACCTCGACTTCTATCTGCTAGGGCGCCAAATATTGAAGAACTTCTTATAAATTTGACTCAGCAAATGCAAAGACAAGATAAGAAAATGGATGATCTGCTCAAGTATGTCTCTCTTAACATCAATCAAGTCCATTCCAGGCTACTGAAGCTTGAGATCTCTCTCCTAACTGAATGGAAAAGGTTTCTGTTAAACAAGAAAGCTTCAGATGATGCCAACAGGTCCTTGATGACAGGCTTGCAGGAGGCATGTTCAAAGATTGCAACAGCACTTCGTGAACTACAAGATGCTCAAATTTCCTCCTTTAAGTCTTCTGCCAGCATTATAAATCACTGTTTTGAGATCAGGACATCCTTAGAAGTTTTGAAAGGGTCATTCAGTGCCCTAGGTCCAGATGTGCAGAAGATCTATGACAAACTGATCGCTTTCTTAACAGAAATGACTATTCTGACTGGCAGATATGAAACAGTTAATATTCGCCAAGACGACATCATTTCTGAAGTGGCAAATGTCAGAAGCGCAGTGGTGTATTGGCTAGCTGAATTGTCTAATGACCTGAAGGAATTTCACTCTACCTTGGGTTCAGCTCCTGGCCAGGCTTCCTCTAGCAGAACTCCACCTCAAGAATATACCTCTGCTGCTCCTAGGGGGAGACCACCACCAGGCAGGCCGCGTGGCCCTTCCAGCAGACAAGCCAGATATTTTAATCCTTAAAAAGATAATGATATGTATCTTGTTGCCCATTTAGAGGCTCTCTTTCACACTCTTGGATTTGATTAATTATATCTCATATCATTTGCATTTCTGTCTCCTTTTGTCTCTTTCTTTTTGAAGTTGCCAAAGGGAAGAATTGTGATCTTGCATTTTTGAAATCTCCACGTGCATATGCATTCTTATCATCCCATGATTCATCTTGGATATATCAAGGGGGAGATTGGTTTTCAATTATAGCATGCTGGTTGCTTTCATTTCTCAAACTATTTTCTTTTTGATGAAGTCAAAGGGGGAGAATAGTTTGAGTCATCAAACTTCTCAAATGACTCACTATGTAGTGTTGCCATCATTAAAAAGGGGGAGATTGTTGTGCCCCTGTGGTTTTGATGATGGTTTTAATGGTGGTTTTGATGGTTGGCCTTTGTAGTGAGCTATTCACTGTGAGTCATCTTGTGTGAGTCAAATTGCTACTTTCTGATCATTATGCTGTTCTTCATTAGTTCTAATATGGCTTTGCATAATTGATTATGTTCAGTCATGTTATATATTGGTCTTCAGGCGTCCCAAGTATGCACATTGTCTCATGTTCTCCAAGTCTATACAATGAAGTCTAATCACTGCATTTGCAGTCACAATGTCTTCACATTTGAAGTCTGTACATCAGACTGCTTCTTTTGAAGTCTATACATTGTGGCCTTGAAACTTCAAAGTATATACACCTTCAGTTGAACGCATAGTGTATACGTTGCAGCATTAACTTATTGGGCTGCAGCGTCAACTCAGCAAGTATGCACATCGCATTCAGACTTTCAAGTCTATACACTCCATCTTCATAGGTTTAAAGTCTGTACATTGGTTCAGACTCCTCAAAGTCTGTACAGCGTGATGTCTAAAACAGTATTTTCAGGGCTTGTCTTCGTGTCATTTACTATAGATACTCGAGTCGTTTTCCTGCTTTCTTTGTTTTATCACGTGTCGATTGAAACCGTTCCTGTCTTCTGTCCTCGTGTAGTCTTTCCTAGACCCCGTGTCTTCTCTGCTTTGTGACCACACTTTGTGTTATTTTTGTGTTTGAGTCTTCGTGTTATTTCTGTCTTCTGTCTTCATGTTGATGTTACTTCATGCACTCTTCTCTAAGTTCAAGCCTTAAGTGTCTCAAGTCGAGTCTGACTGTGCTGTCTCCATGTCGTCCTTAGTTCGAGTCGGTTCTTTATTATTTCTATCTTCGTGTTGCTTTTCCTAGACCTCGTGTCTTTCTTGTTTTGAAACCACACTTCGTGTCGGTTTCTGTTTTCGTATTTCTCTTGTGTTTATGTCCGCATGTTGTTTTGCTTCTACCTTCGTCCAGGTTTCCTCTGACCGCGTGTCTTCCTTTTTACCTCGTGCTATTCTCTCTCTACTTCGTGTCGTTCTCTTTGTAGTGTCAGCTTTATTATTGTATATCTCGTGTTGTTCTCTCTCTACCTCGTGTCGTTCTCTTTGTAGTATCTGTATTGTCACCCGTGGACTTCGTGTCGTTCTCTTGGTAGTGTTTGTTTTGTCACCACTGTATCTCGTGTCGTTCTCAGTATAGTGCACCTCTTGTCGTTCCCACATACCTCGTGCAGGTTCAGCTTGAGTGTCAACCACCTCATTTCAGGTAGATATATAGAGCAAACCCTGAGTATTAATAGTTTTTATCTCCTTGCAGGTCCGAGGAAGAGTATTCTCCAATAACTGGGCTGCACGTGATCCTATGCTAGAGGAACAAATACGAAAAGGGCACGTGGCAGGAAAGTTTTGGATCAAGCGTGGGAGGCACACGCACTTTGTACCCTATCATCCAGCTGGCTGCTGATATAAATGGAAGAAAGGCTGATGAAGCAGAGGGTAAGCATATGAGCCAAAAGGAATAGAGGAGCAGAGATCGGGAGTGAGAAAAAGAGTAGAAGGAGAGGAGAAGAGAAAGAGAGAAGAAAGTGAGAAAGAAGAGAAGAGGAAGAGAAGTTTACCTGAAGATCTGACTACTGGACCGTGGATCAAATCCAGGCCAGTCAGCTCCATGTGAGCCACATTTGTGTTATCTGTCTTTACAGCTTTCTGATCGCTGTGTATTTTTCCCTTTCTTATTTTTCCGTTTTCATTTGGGTTAGCTTTGTACTTCTGATCCTCTGGACTGAGGTCGGGTCCCTTCTGGTCTGGAGGAAGAGAGGTCTTCGACCTCTAATCTGCAAGTGGCTGGAAGTCACTTGTGTGTTCCCTCTGGTTTGGAGGAAGGGAGATCTGATCTCCAGTTCTGGGCTTGTGGGTTGCAAGTCTAGGGGTTCCCTCTTGGTATAGAGGAAGAGAGACGCTAGTCTCTGGTTTTCTAGTGACCGAGGGTTGCTAAAGGTTCCCTCCAGGTTGGAGGAAGAGGGGAGTCTGTTCCCCTGGGTAAGCTGTGTATCAGCTTCTGTTGGCAAGCTGTGTTGCCCAGCTGTTAGTGAAGCCACACTTAGTTTGAGTGTGGGGTGGATGTAGGTCTGGAGGACCAAACCACCTAAAAATATCTTGAGCAGTGGTTTGCATTGTGAGTGTGCTTCCGCTAGATGCTTGAATAGGCACGTCTCTTGTGTTTGCTCCTTGGTTTAATTGAATTTGGTTTTATTCTGAGATTACGTCCAGCACTTGAGTTTTTATTTGAGGATTAATTGTAAAAGGATACATTCACCCCCCTCTGTATCCGGGCATTGCATCCTAACAAAGGATGTACAGACTTTGAATATGAAGTCAGACAAACGGATGTACAGACTTGGCCAAAATAGCAATGAACAGACTTGAAACGCTTGAAGGCCATAGGACAGTGTATAGACTTGGAAGGTTATCCAATGTACAGACTTGGAAATGGCTGTATAGACTTGCAGAGCTTTCGCTAAGGCTGTATAGACTTGAAGCAATGTGAACGATGTATGGACTTTACCAATGTGTAGACTTTGAAGTGAAGACCAATGAATAGACTTCAAGTGAAGGCCAATGTACAGACTTTGAAGAACAAACGTTACACATATGCCATGAGTGTATAGACTTGTTCGATGAATGCATGAACAGTGAGTCAATGTATAGACTTCCAATGCCTTCAACAAATGCGATGTACAGACTTGCGAACTGGGGGGGGGGGGGTCGACCCATCTGGAAGGGGGGTCTACCCACTTCTGTCTAGACTATGCTGACTGATGTATAGACTCTGATTGAGTGACATGCGACAGACAAAGTGCAGACTTGTTTTGAACCAGCACACTGTATAGACTTGCAATACCATGAAGGCAGGCTGTATAGACTTGAAGTAATGCATGCAGGTGACAATGTATATACTTGCTGTCAACAAGTGTATGGACTAAACATGCATACAACAATGATGTGTAGACTTGGGTGTGTGTGTGCTGTACATATTTAAATGCATGCACAGAGCAATTTATGCATATCAGTTAAACATCATCAAGGCATACAGATCTGAGAGTAGACAGAGCATTACCTGATCTGAGCATTAACCTTACCTGTCATGATTTGACTTTGACTTGGGTTAACTTCATGACCTGTGAGTCATCCTTAAACATGTTCTGACAGTTTCTCATAATGCAACAGGATTATATCATCAAGGATGGAAACATAATGAGGCATAATATCTGTCATCATCAAAACTCCAGAACCATAGGGGACACATTAATCTCCCCCTTTTTGATGATGGCAATATCATGAGTCATTGCAATAGATTCATCATGATGATTATGAAATACCATATAACATGCACCACAGATATGACAGAGTTCATGAACATGCACCACAGAATAGCTCAGTCAGAAGTGAGCATGTAAAACACCATGTGATGCAAGAGTTGATTGATGCAAATGATGACTCACAAAAGTTCTCCCCCTTTGACAACATCAAAAAGAATGAAATGGTCATTGACTGTTGAAGGAGTTATTATGCAATTTTGTGAGTTACAGTCATCAAAGACTCCCCCTGACAAGATATTCTTCTGAATGAACATTGAACCACAGGGACATGCAAGAATTCTCCCCCTTAGATGGACAGTGATTGGAGTGAAGCTCAGGACATAAAGAAGTCAACAGTTAGGTCTGAAATAATGGAGTCCATTGTGAGAAAGAAGGCATTCAGAAGGAATGAGAAAGGTTTTCAATGGGATATCAATTTCATAAATCTGATTAAACAAGTATTTCAGACTCTTCTATTATAGAGATTTATGAATGATCTTCATTGACAAGTCAGATCAGAATATGATGTATGCAAGGCTTGTTCATAAGCTTTCTGTACTCATATATGAAATTAGTTTTAATAAAAGTGAACCTTGCTTTCATATTGACAGTCTTACTTAACCTTCTTCTTTCTTACTCACTTAATTTTAAGGATTCCTTTAAGATATGCAATCAATAGTAATGAAGTTGAACACATAAGAAAACATTTATTTCTGTCAAGGGTTCCAATAGAATATTTCTTTTGCACATATTTTCAAATGATACACTAGATTTGCCGCAATTTTCATAATATTCTTCATGAGCACTTGAGTTTAGTACACCCTTGTAACTAGAGGATACACGTTGTTTAGACGCCAGTATCCCTAAGCACTTGGAAGGACTAACTGTCATGCTTCATAAGAACAGAGATTGCATTTACACTTCATGACACACTACAAATCATTTCTTTGATGAGTGAGATGTATTTCTCAGTGTGCATGCCATTGCTCTGCCAGATTATCAATCATTTTTAAGCAGAGTTAACTATGGCACCTCATGACACAGTCCTTTAGACATGGTTTCTCAGTGACCAAAGTCATTGCTCTGACACAATTTACCCTTAGACATAATCCATATTCTCAGATGTTTAAAAAATCAATACTAATTTTATACAAATCAATCAAGGAATATCATGATTTCAGAATTTTCAGAATTCAGAAGAGTTTAAAAGGACACAATATGAAAATCTTGGTTAAAGTTTATTAAGACTAACTCAGATATTTTCAAGATATGTTCATAAGGAAACACAAGGCATACATGAAACTTCAACCGGCTGAAAGAATCAGACATTCATAGTCCTATATAATAGAAGATTCCTCTTTAAGTTGTTTTCATATTTATGATCAGGATATGCACAGAGAATTCTTTCTGAATTTTCAGGAAAGGCCGAAACATTTTTAGGAACAGCTAATTCAACAGTTAATACCAATGAATAGGATGAGTGAAGATGGCTGATAACAGTTGAAGTAGGAAGCTGAAATGTGTTACATTACACATTCATCACAGGGATTTAAGCAAGATAGCAGTTCAATCTGAAGATGGGAAGTTCAGTTGATAGAATATGAATAATGCTCCCCCTAAATGTATGCATGATCTAGCCTTCCTAAATGTATGCAACTCTGACCTATGGTACCAGGCGAAGGACTTGGTCTAAAGACCACCTCACACATAGCAAGCACTTCCAGACAGAATTCATCTGCCCTTTAGTATCTCACTATTTATATACCAAGAGTCATGCGTGACAATCCAATGCATATGCAGTTCTACATGCATCTTAAGCTAACATTATGCTACTTATATGCAATTGTGAATGCATGTTCATGTCAAATGTGCAGATGAACTTTTTTAAACATGAGACATCGTCCAAGCAACAGATTGATTCAATTCAACTTTTCAGATTTTTCAGAATGCAATTTGTTTTAAGTGATTATGCATTTTAACAAATATCAAACAACTGCAAATGTCATATGTATGCATCAAATGCAGACAACCTTTAAATCTCATGTATGCACCAGTGCATTATCAGAAAAAAAAATTTGCAAATGGCAGATGCAGTTATGGACATGTATGCATGTGATCTTAATTGACATATTAAGCATGATGTTCAGCTAAAACAAAAATTCAGGTGAACAAGCATTTAATCAGCAGAGTTGGGGTTTACTGAACTTTGGATGCCTTGGTTTATTTGACCCCCCTTTTATTCCTCATCCCCAAGGCATACCTGCAAAGCACAAATCTTATTTTGTGTTTCTAGGTACCCAAGACTTCTTGGGTCCTACCTTGTTAGTAACACCTCTGATTGGTGCTTTCCTCAACCTTTGGGCCCGTTTATCATCATTCATCATTAAAGCACAATGATTCATGGAGTGCCCAGATATTCCACAGTAGTAGCATGAAGAAGCAGATTTTAGATTTTTTTATGCACATCATTATGAACATGAATTTTATGTGCATTGGCATGGAAATTTCTGTTACTTGCATGAAATTTTGGTTTACCTTTACCTGCCCACCAGCATTCCGAAGCTTGGTGGCCAAGTTTTCCACATTCAAAGCATGCATGAATCTTTTCTTTAAGAACAGATTTATTCCTTCCAAAATCATTTCTATTTGCAGGGAGTTTTATATTTTGAGAAAATATTTTTCCCTAAGCATGCCAACAGTCCTTGACTGTATGGCCATATTTTCCACAATGAGAACAGTTAGAGAAGGTTTTTCTATGAGAACCTAACTAGCATTGTGCAGCAACATGTCCTATTTTTCCACAATTATAACAATGAATTTTCCTTTCCCTAAAGACATGCTTTCTACCCTGATCGTTGTGTGCAGCTGCTAGGTCATCCTTTTCCATCAAATTACACTCATGCATCAGATGTCCAAATTTGTGACAGTAGTGACAGATCATTTTCTTACTAGATGCATGTGAGTGTGTGTGAGGACTGTGATCAATATGCACTGAAGAATTCTTTTTATTTGTTTTCTATTTTTTAGTCTCTTTCTATTTTTTGTACTGAGGTGAAGATGAGGTAGAAGGCTTTTCTTTTTCTGAACATTTAACAAAAATAGTTTTCAATTTGTCTCCAACAACCTTCTCAGCCTTCTTCATGTCTGGATTGTAACCCAGTCCCTCCTTCTGAAAATTCACATTCGCTCCTAGGAGCTTATTCAAATTGTCTCTTCCCTTAACAAATTTTGACAGGGAGTTTCTTAGATCTTCAATCTCTCTCTCCAAAGACACAATGTAGTCTTCACACAAAATGATTTGATTTTATAATTCATCATTCAGACTCTTCAGAGTCTCATTTTCCTGTGTCAATGTGAATTCAATATTCACTTCATTTTCCTTCAAGATAGATTTCCCTTTTTCAATCGTCAGTCATTTTTCAGAGAAAACAATGTTAAGAACCATCAGCTTTTTGTTATGTTCCTTCAGATAAATGTTTTCTTCAATCAGCTTATCTTGTAATTTATCAGTTTCCTTCTTCTGAGTCAGCAATGAATCATTTTCTTCCTTCAAGGAAGTGATTAAGTTCTTCTGTATATTATCATCAGAGTCTAAGTCTTCAATCAATTCCTTCAAGAATGCACATTCATTGCAAGCAGATTTATCAGAACATATTGTTTGATCCTAGAATTTTTCACATTGTTTCTTAAGACATTCATTTTCAGATTTCAGAACAGCTAATTTAGAGCTAACACATTCAAATTCTTTCAATTCTTTTTGCTGTTTTTCAAGATCTTTCTGCAATTCCATATTTACAGATTTTATGGCATTAAATTTTTCAGCAAACAAATTCTTTTCTTGCTTAAATTTCCCAAATTTTTCTTCATTTTCTTTAACAGATTTTCTAAGAGAGTCACTTTCAGATTTTAGCCTACTTAGTTCAGAGCGAACACATTCAAGTTCCTTCGTCAATTTTTCATTCTGATTTTTATGCATATGAATATCAGACAAGCAGGCATCATGAGATTGCTTCATATTTGAACAATTTTCACATGGTGAACTTGAACTACCCCGATCACTTTTCTTTTTCAAGTTCTTGTATTGTTTTCTTAATTGTTCATGAGATTCAAGCAACTCAGCATATGCATTCTCCCAATCATCTAAAAAAAAATTCTCGAAGGGATTTACCTCCTCATCATCATCCTCTTCTTCATTTTGGCTGCCACTTTGATTACTTCTGTTAGCCATCATGTAGCTGTCTTCATTTATATTGTGAGCTAGCTTCAGCTCCTCTAGGATGTCCTTGGCAGACCTGCAATCATAAAAACAAGAGTGTAAGGCTCTGTCAGTGGCTGCTTTCATCAAATTGAAGGCTTTCTGATTTTCTCCATCCTTTGATCTGTGGCTGTTGGTCCATTTGGACACTTTCTTTGGTAATGTGTGAGGACCTTGTGAAATTAATTTCCACAGATCAGGATTAACTGCATCAACATAATTGCGCAGACTGACAAACCACGCATTAAAATTAGAACCTTTGAAAACCGGTGGATCACCCATGAAAACTGATCAGATAAATGCAACAGGAATAATGAAGCACCAAGACAACAGGATCGAATCTACAGATCGCTAGACCTTCTAAGCAGACAACCTGGCTCTGATACCAATTGTTGGGACGGTGCGATCGATACAGAGGGGGGGGGGTGAATGTGTCCCCTTCTAAAATATTACCCAAATTAAAACAATTCGCCTGCTACTAGATACAGTTGCAGAATAAAAGCTATAGAGTTCAAATAAACATTTGATCGACCAGATGAACTGCTAGCTATACCAGTGGAACCTGATGAAGTCTAATGCCAAAGACAGAACAATGCAAACCAGACTCACTTAGCAAGATATGTAATGCTCAAAGTCACTGCAGATCAAAACAAGACTGTTCAAACAACCTGTGAAAGAGATAGGAGATATGGAAGAGCCCACCACAGACAAACCACAGAACAGCAGGATTTTTAGGTGGTTCGGTCCGCAGACCTACGTCCACCCCTCACTCCCAACCGGAGTGAGGCTTCTACTAGCACAAGCTAGAAACCGCAGACTTAGTCTGCAACAGGTGCTGCCAAATAGCTTGACCAGGGGAACAACCTCCCCTCTTCCTCCAGACCGGAGGGACACCCCAAGTGATTCCCAGCCACTTGGAAACCAGAGACTAGGTCTCTCTTCCTCCAGACCAGGAGGGAACCCACCAGTGACTCCCCGTCACCAGCAAACCAGAGGTCACAGACCTCTCTTCCTCCAGACCAGGAGGGACCCCTGGACTTGCAACCCACAAGCCCAGAATCGGAGATGAATCTCCCTTCTCCTGAGTCCACAGGAGGAACCTGACCTCAGTACTGAGAATCGGAAGAACAAGATGAATAGATGGAATGAACAAAATAAAAGGCAAACACAAAGAAAAACACATCAGACGTAAAGCTGGAAATGAGATACACTAGTAGCTCTCGCAGGAGCAAAGCTGGTTTGGATTTGATCCAATGCCAGACAGACAAATCTTCAATGAAGGCTTCTTATCTCTCAATCTCTCTTCTTCTTACTCTTCTTTTTCTTCTCTGCTTCCTTCTTCTTTCACTCTCTGCTGCACCTCTTTTTCTTTCACTCTCTGCTGCGCCTCTTCTTCTTCACTCACCTTTTCTTCTCTGCTTCTTTCTCTCACTGTCTACCCTTCTTCTTTCGATCCTCACGAGCTCTCTCTCTTTTTCTTTTTCTTCTGTTGCTCTCTTCTTCTTTCACTCTCTGCTGCACCTCTTTTTATTTCACTCTCTGCTACGCCTCTTCTTCTTCACTCACACTCTCGATCAGCCCTCTTCTCTTCTGATCTCTATATGCTCTTCATGTGGAAGAAGCTATGTATTTATACCAGCTGCAGCTAGGTCGTGTGAAGGGCTTGTGCCCTCTTGTCCTCGAATCACGTGCCAGGTGCCAACCTCGGATCACGTGCCCAGCCATCTTTCTTCTCGAAGTGTATACCTGTGACACAGTCATAAGAAAGTATCAGATGGATGTATAGACTTGGTGAAGGCTTTTAACAAAGCGTGTATAGACATGAATGCTGCATGTAAGCAAGTATGTACAGCGTGAGAATGTATAGACTTGAGACCCTTCAAGCGACCTCAGTGTACAGACTTGCAGAGTGATGCATTAACGTAATAGAGTGGAATGTGTAGACTTCTGTGTAAAGCATGAAGTAATCGAATGTGTAGACTTTAGAGTAAATCATGAAGAAGCCTAACCAATGTATAGACTTTGATGTAAAGGCTTGAGTCACACAAACAATGTATGGACTTCACGATGCACAACCCTATCCAATGTATAGACTTTGAACGCATATGCCAAGGCTGTACAGACTTCAGACTTTGAACATGTGTGCTGTGAACGATGTATACACTTGGCCCTTGAAGGATGTACAGATTTGAAGAACTGAAGCCCACGATGTATAGACTTTGAACTCTGAACGACAAATCAGGCTGTACAGACTTGAGAGTCTTGAAGGCCAATGTACAGACTTGGTAAGCCTGAACCAATGTACAGACTTGGAACGCTTGAGGACCAGTGTACAGACTTGGAACGCTTGAGCCAATGTATAGACTTTAAAGGCTTGAACATAGCGATGTGTAGACTTTGCGATGTATAGACTTAGGGCTCCTAGAGGATGTACAGACTCTACCAATGTGCAGACTTTGCCTATATGCATTGTGTAGACTTGATACCAATGAATGTGTTGGCTGTACAGACTTGCATAAGCGATGTATATACTTTGCCAATGTGGAGACTTAGGGTGTAGCTAAAGCATCGAACGTAGGAAAAGGTTGGAATGTATAGACTTACGTTCGATCAGCAATGTATAGACTTCAACTAAGCAACCTACAGTGCAATGTCTAGACTTTGAAGTGCAACGTAGGTAAAGAGCCCAATGTATAGACTTCCAATGAATGCAACCGCTGTACAGACTTGCTCAAACAGACCGATGTATAGACTTAGAATTTCAATAGAAGGATATACAGACTTTGAATATGAAGTCAGGCAAACGGATGTACAGACTTGGCCAAAACAGCAATGAACAGACTTGAAACGCTTGAAGGCCATAGGACAATGTATAGACTTGTCAGGTTATCCAATGTACAGACTTGGAAATGGCTGTATAGACTTGCAGAGCTTTCGCTAAGGCTGTATAGACTTGAAGCAATGTGAACGATGTATAGACTTTACCAATGTGCAGACTTTGAAGTGAAGACAAATGAATAGACTTCAAGTGAAGGCCAATGTATAGACTTTAAAGAACAAACGTTACACATATGCCATGAGTGTATAGAATTGTTCGATGAATGCATGAACAGTGAGTCAATGTATAGACTTCCAATGCCTTCGACAAATGCGATGTACAGACTTGCGAACTGGGGGGGTTGACCCATCTGGAAGGGGGGTCGACCCACTTCTATCTAGACTATGCTGACTGATGTATAGACTCTGATTGAGTGGCATGCGACAGACAAAGTGCAGACTTGTTTTGAACCAGCACACTGTATAGACTTGCAATACCATGAAGGCAGGCTGTATAGACTTGAAGTAATGCATGCAGGTGACAATGTATATACTTGCTGTCAAAAAGTGTATGGACTAAGCATGCATACAACAATGATGTGTAGACTTGGGTGTGTGTGTGCTGTACAGATTTAAATGCATGCACAGAGCAATTTATGCATATCAGCTAAACATCATCAAGGCATACAGATCTGAGAGTAGACAGAGCATTACCTGATCTGAGCATTAACCTTACCTGTCATGATTTGACTTTGACTTGGGTTAACTTCATGACCTGTGAGTCATCCTTAAACATGTTCTGACAGTTTCTCATAATGCAACAGGATTATATCATCAAGGATGGAAACATAATGAGGTATAATATCTGTCATCATCAAAACTCCAGAACCACAGGGGACACATCAGCACTGTCAGTCAGCTGCTTCCTTAACAACTCGATTTCCCTCTGATATTGCTGCATCATAAGCAATACAACGGGGTCACTCAAGGAGAGGCTAGGGGTGCCCCCTCTTTTTTCAGCTGGCGTCGCCTCGGACGATGTGGATGGTCCTCCCGTGGTGCCTTCAGTAATTACATTGGCAGCCAGGGCCATTTCCGGTTCCCCATAGTCAATTTCTCCGATGTGAGCTTGTGTCTTATCAGTTGATGCTTTCCCTCTTCTGGTGAGAGGTCCTGGCCTTGCTGCAAGTCTGGCCATTTCCTTAGGCTCAATCGGTAAGGCCCTGTACCGGCCGAATACTCCTGCCATGTTGCAAGTATAGACCCTTAGGCCTCTGCCACTTCTCGACGTCCTCCCCGAGAAGACCAGTCTGTCAAAGACCGACCCCTGTGGCCTCACTTCCTCCCTCAGCGGGGACTGATAACAATCTTCAGAGCAGTTCCTTGACTCGGCACTAGGCACGGGTCGGGTTTCTTTTTCTTCTTCAAATGCGGAGGCCACTGCCCCCAGCAGTCTCTGGCAACCCAGGAGAGTGCTCCCCTGGCCCCGCAAGTAGTTTCTCTTCGCCTGCTCCACTCCTTCCCAGTCTTGATCAGGAGGGGAGGCGGGTGATACTGCCCTATTGATAGCAATGGGCAGGTGAGTTGTAGGCTCCGCACGGGCAACCTGATAGTGATGTCGGTGGTGTCCACGGTGGGTGTTCTCTGGCGGGGCCAGTGTGGCCAATGCCGGTTGATAGACGGGGGCCGATGTCTTGACCCGGTCTGCCTATTGAGCCCTTGCCGGGTGAAAGGTGATGGGCCCTGCCCGGATTGGTGAAGCGAACCGGGCTGCCTTGGGGACCCATGCACGCTTGGCTTTATTCAGCCTAGCGGCCGGTTGATGCTGTGGTGCTGTGGCTGGAGTTGCGGGCGTCATCCTGCCCTTCATCTTTTCCAGTGGCTGGAAGGAGTTACGCACTGGTACGGTGGGGACGACGCGCTCCGGGATCATCTCGGAGCGTGACTCGGTGAGGTGCGCTCGGACGGTCCCAATAACCGCAGACTTGCCGGTGCTGGAGAACCGACCTTGAGGTGATGCAGTTGCATGGCTCCTCCGGAGCCTCCTGTGATGAGAAGCCGAGCCTGGGCGAGACGGGCCGGCGGTTTGGTGCACATGGTATACGTTGCAGCTCAGCGTCCTCGTGGGGACGGTCTCGGGGGATTTTGCTATTGGTCGGTCGGCAGCACCTTTGATGGCTCCCCGGATGGGGGCGTTGCTTTCAATCCCGTCAGACGCCTCCACGTCCAGCAGGTTCGTGAAGGCCACTCCCAAAAAGTTGGGGAAGCCAACTGAGGGAGGGAAGCTCCTGAAGGTGAGAGGGACGGTCAAGTAGCCGTTCCGAACATGGCTTTCGACGGACTGCTGGCTGAAAGCGAGGGCCATCTTGACGCTCGGAATGCAACCTGCATTTACAAATCATAGAATTAGTATTACAAGAAGGGGGCCGTGGAGCCTTTAGTTCCGACAAAGAGATGAAGGGTGATCTAAGTCCCACCGGGCGTGCCAGACTTGTGGATGCACTTTTTATTAGATCTTTATTTATTGGCTAATTGGATTTATTAAGTGTGTAGGCGTGCCAGTCACAAAGTGATGATTTGTTCGGGCTTCATGGAAGCCCATGGTGCACTCGATCTGACTCAGTCAGGCGATTGTGTGGTTCGGGTCAGGACCGAGACCCGTTATGCCATAAAGGTCACAACGTCATTTACATCCCCTCGGAGAGGGGAATACCCTTGATTAATTGCCAGAAATAAGGGCTCCACGACCGAAAGAAGTACTAATTAATGCAGAAAGAAATGGTAGCCAGGCTATGCAGTAAGCCCGTGGTGAGGGCATGAACACTCAGATTATGTCGGTCGTCGATGGACCATTCCATGTTTGAACAAAAGCTCATAGGGAAAACAAGACGGTAACGGGGGACAAACTCGTGCAAATGTCTGCCAAGGGACGGTAATTTTAATGCAGGGGGGAAAGTCAGATCCCGATGAGGGAGGGGACCCTGATGAGATATTGGTCTGAGGTAAGCCGAGCGGTCACCGTGACGAGAGAGACGACTCCCGAGGGTGACGCTCGGCTTACAAGAGCATCATTAATATTCCCGGGTTTGGAATCTAAGAAGGAGAGACGAGGGCCATATCATTATATTCGTGAGTTGCCTTGAGTGACATGTATCATTATCGCTCATTTATTAGCATTACTCCCTTTTGTTATCTTCTTTTCACTCATTATTTGATTGAAACTACCCCCCTGTTCTATCACTATTATTATTATTTATTGTCCCTTTTATTATATTTTTTTATACATATATACTTGTTGGGCAAATGATGGAGTGTACCGCTGGAGGTGGAATTAGGAGTGTGTCGTTGGAGAATTAGGAAGTGTACCGCTGGAGAGCTGAGAGTGTGCCGCTGGGGAATTAGTAAGTGTGTCGCTGGGGAGTTAGAAAGTGTACCGCTAGAGAGCTGAAGGGTGCGGGCAGTGTGCCGCTAGGGAGGAAGATGGTGTACCGCTGGAGGTTGAAGGATGTGCGCCGCTAGAGGGTTGAAAGGTGTGAGCAGTGTGCTGCTAGGGAAGAAGAGAGTGTACCACTGGAGGTTGAAGGATGTGTACCGCTAGAGGGTTGAGGGATTGGGCAGCTGCTGGAAGGGTTGAACTGGGAGTAAAGGGTTAAGGAAGGTGGGGTGGAGTTTAGATGGGTGGAACAAAGTTCAGAGTTCTGATGGAGAACCTCAGAGGATCAACTTTCACCTATTTTGTCATGTAATTGAGTCCCAATTCACGTTCAGTAGTGCAGTCCTTTGAGTCTTATGCAGCCAATTCCTGGAGCCTTGAATAGTTCCCTTAGTTGATTAGAATGTTTTATTGTTGTTGGTTTCATTTTTTTGTTGCTTCCTTTTGTCTTTTCACTTATTGTTATTTCTGACAAAAATTCGGCAGCATCTCCCCTTGACCCGGATGGTAAGAGAATAACAAGGAACATGCCCATGGGGAGTGACATGAACCAACAACTGAGGTGTGTGCCTAGGCAGCCACCTTTAGGGAAACGTCGAAAAACTCAGAGAAAATGCCGAACGAGAAACCCTCAGACTGATACGGGCTATTAATGCACCGGAGGAGTGATAATCAAGGTGTGTCGGGCTGGTAGTCTAAGAGTGTGCCGCTCAGCAGGCCAATAGAGGGGGTGTGCCGCTGAGGCAGCCAAGGAAAGTGTGCCGCTGAGCAGAAGAACATGAAGGGTGTACCGCTGAGCAAACCCAGGGAGGAGCATGTCGCTGGGCAGACTCAAGGAGGTGTACCGCTGGGCGAACAAAAAAATAGATGTGCCGTTGGAGGGCTTGAACGATATGATGACTGAGGGGCTTGAATGGGCGTGTGTATACCACTGGCTCTGCGGAAGGAGCAAAGGAACATTTTTTGGTCAGTGGGTGGATGATGCACACCGAATAGGGGACCATAACACTTTAACGGAGCTGCATGGGAAGGAAAAGAGGGAGATTACTTTGCAGAATATCATTGAGAGGAGGAGGGGTAACGCTTATGCTATGGAGAACCATCGAAAAGGAGGGGAGCCAGCCGTGTGTTGACAAGCCATGAAAGGCATATGTTGAGCTAAACAAGCCACTGCCACGAGGGGCACGAAGAACAAAAGGGCTAGAAGATCGGGACAGACCACGAGCCATAAACCCTTGACGAAGAAGAGGCTAGCACAAGTAACAAAAAAATCAAGTAGAAAGCATTCTATTCATGGAGGAGCTAGACAACCACAGATCACGACCACAAGGCCAACGATGATACAATGCTCCCAAACGAAAAGGGGAGGGAGTAGTGATGCGCACCGACTAGTGTCGTTAAGAAAGCCGTGCCACAGTTTCAAAATGTTCACACTCACTCACTTTAAAAGATTGGAAAATCAAATTATATAGTGGTAAGCGAAGTCGATCCCACGAGGAGGAAAAATCCTTATTTTAACAAGTTGGAAAAAACACCTTATGCTTTGAAAACTGAATTTTTGAGTGTCATTAATCTAAGGAAAGACAAATTGCATGAAAACTATTTAAAGAATATGAGAGGGTTTAAGTAGAGAAATTAGGAGGAGATAGAAAGATAAACACAATTTCCCAAAGATCAACTATATTGCTATGAGAGGTGGCAAGTACAATATATATGAAAACTAAAATTACAATTTGTAAAAATAAAAGAAGAGAAAAGAAATTGTAAGCCAATAGGATGAAGAACGCCGTCAACTCCTTGCCAAGCCTTGGATGAAGATCGCCTCGCCTTGGATGCCGACGCCGTGAGAGGATCAATTGGAAGAGAATCCGTCAAAGGGATGTGTGGATGAAATATAGGAGATGGAGATGAAAAGGTGGAGGAAGAAGAATAAAATTAAAACCAAAGCCTGTATGTTGTGAAAAGAGAGGAAGAGATGGCTATGATGGGTGATAGAACATAAAATAGTTTTGAAAACAGAGGGTTAGAAGAAGAAGAAATAGATTAAAATCTAGAGAAACTTAGACAAAGTGAAAGAAGAGAAAATTGTAGAGACAAAGAGAGGAAGAAGATTGATGAAGAACACAAAGATAGAAAATAAGAGGAAGATTGAGAAAAACGTGATAGAACAGAGAGTGGTCGCGGATGAATAGTGCAGAACTGAACTTTGGAAAATTGATTGTAATTTAAAAACGGTTGAGAATTTGAAGAAGTGGTAGAATAAGAAATTGAAGAAAATTTAAAAACCTACAACTTTCATGAAGAACTTAGAAGCAACAGAAGATCATAAAAGGAAGGAAAATGAGAAATAACAGAATATTTTAAAATCGGATGAACAGTAAAAACGCATAGACAGATCTTTGGAAAACTAAAAATAACTTTGAAAACTGGAAGAGTTAGAGGAAGATGAAGAAAAAGAATTTGTAGAAGACTGGAAAACTAAGAACTTTGATGAAGAACTTAACTGCAAAAGATGAAAGAAAAAGCTTCAAAATAAATCCCTATGGCAGACCTCCAACCTCTCTCTTCCTCTGCATCATCGGCCATGGCATCTATTTCTAAGGTACAGAACCCTTCCATGATTGTGGGTTCCCAGTTTGATCCAAAAACCAATTTTCAACAATGCAACTTGAACTAATTAGACTCCTTTCCAATATGAGAGTCCTCCTTTCTATAAAATGTTGCTTAGATCAGAGCAAACATGGAAGAACAGTTCAATCGGGAGCCTGCAGTTCCTTTTCTGGTTCAACTTTGAATAGCGACTTATATTGGGGCGTCCTTTCTTTAAATGATGCCTTAATCTATGGCATCCTTTCCTGAAGTAGCGTCTCTTCACTCGGACGTCAGTTTCCTTATTTCCTCATTTGTTATTTTCTTTATTTTTTGTAAAATAGGAATTGACGACTGTTCATATGGGCATTCTTTCAATGATTAGCGACTGCATCTCGGGCGCTAATTCTTTTTTTTATTTTTCCACTTTCTTTTTTCAAATGAATTGACGCCTTGTCTTGTGTCACGTCTTACTGAGTACGTGCTCTTGAAGATGTCGTTAATTAAATAGCGCCCTGATCTAGGTCGTTGTTTCCTGAAAATTAAAATATCAATCTATTTAATTCAAAATAATTGTGTAAATATTTAAATATTTCTCACATGGTCTTTTAAGCTCAAAAAGATGATAAAATGCATGAAGACTCAAATAATATGTGAGAATGTAATTAATGCTCATGTTGCACAAATATACTCAAATAATGTTCAAAGATGATGGATGTGATGTAAATTATGATGTAAAATATAGCACTTATCACACCCCCCAACTTACTCATTGCTAGTCCCTTAGCAATGCAATTAAATTAAAATTTAGGACCAACAAGAATTCATAAAGATCATACTCTTATATCCAGCTCTCCCTTCATAGAATCAACCAAAGATTAGGAATCCAGAATCATTAATGCTCATACTAGCCTTAAATTGAAAATTAAAGCACATGACTTAAGAATACAAATAAAAGTTCAATAGCACTTGTGCATGTGTAATTCTAAATCTGCAATTAAGACAATTGCATCCCCCATTTGTTATTCTAAGTAAATACCTTTCAACCCTGCACCTCTTAGATCAGAACATTTAAGCATACTAGCTTTTGTCTACCTTTTTCATTTGTCCCTTTGGAACTTTCTTTTTTTTTTTATTTGCACAACCATGATGCTGCACTACCCTTCACCTTTTTGCGCGAATCTCAACACGTCTTAGGTGAAGCAGGCCCGGTTACCCAGATCATGGGCATTTTTCACGGCGGGATCTTTCTATTTCACCATTTCTCTTTTTTTCAACAATATGCCATTGCATTTTCTTTTCTTTTTTTTATAAAACTTGGCAGAAAGATTTTTCTTGAAATAGATCTCCTCCTCAAGAAATGCAGAGTATCAGATACAGTTCCCAAAATAACAGAGGGCTTGTCTTATTTTGCTTTATCAGAGTGCATAGTGAATATTTTTTCTAATAGTGCGCATGAACTTTAAAAAGATTCTTATATCAGTTTTCCATGGCTAGATCGCACTTAATTTTCCTTCAACCTTTTCCTAATCTTTTCTAATCCAGAATTACTTTTAATTCAAGCATGAATTAATAAAACTCTGTCGGGGATTTCATCTTTTTACTTTCATGCAAATTTACAAAAAATGATATGCAAGAATTCATGTCAAATCCCTACCATGTTGTACTATATGCAATGAAAATTTTCTGCCCTATCCCCCCAACTTGAATGGCATTGTCCTCAATGGCATGTAAAGTTGAAATGAAAGAACAATATAATAGTAAAGTTTGATGAGTAAGAAAGAGACAACCTGGCGTGCGAGGTAGAACCTCCTTTGTTGATAATGGTGACAACTTCGTCTCCTTAGCTTGAATCTAACAACTAAAACACACTGAAACAAAAGCATCAAATAACAAAAACCTTGGGTTGCCTCCCAGAAGCGCTAAGTTTTCCGTCTTCAGCCAGACGCATGAAGGCTCACAAATAATTACTCCAAATCACACAAAGCAATTGATTCTTTTGCAGTTAACTGTTCATTCTCCAAGTAAGGTTTTAACCTTTGGCCATTGACAGTGAAAATGTGACCATTTTTAGGATCCAAAATCTTAATAGCACCATGGTCAAAAACTTTAACAATAATGAACGGTCCATCCCATCTGGACTTTAGCTTACCGGGGAACAAACGCAGCCTTGAATTAAATAGCCAAACCTTTTGATTTTCTTGAAAACTCTTTTTGTGAATGTGTTTATCATGAAATACTTTGGTTTTAGCTTTGTAAATCCTTGCATTTTCATAGGCTTCGTTCCTTAATTCCTCCAGTTCATTAATTTGCAAAGCTCGTTGGGATCCAGCTTGAGTTAAATCAAAATTAACTTGCTTAATGGCCCAATAAGCTCTATGTTCCAATTCTACGGGTAAGTGGCAGGCTTTACCAAAGATCAAGCGGTATGGTGACATACCAATGGGAGTTTTGTATGCAGTTCTATAGGCCCATAATGCAACATCTAGTCTTTCAGACCAGTCATTTCTATCCGGCCTAACAGTTTTATGCAAGATATTCTTAATATCCCTATTAGAAATTTCAACCTGGCCACTAGTTTGGGGATGATAGGGGGTAGCAAGCTTGTGAGTGATACCATACTTACGAAGCAAAGCTCGGAATTGAAAATGAGTGAAATGAGAACCCTCATCACTAATCAGAGCCCTAGGACAACCAAACCTAGAAAAGATATTCTTCTTCACAAATTTCATAACCACCTTATGGTAATTTGTCCTAGTAGCAATGGCTTCAATCCATTTGGAAACATAATCGACCGCCACCAAGATATATTCATTACCAAAAGAAGATGGAAACGGTCCCATAAAATCTATTCCCCAAACATCAAAAATTTCAACCACCAGAATGGGATTTAGCGGCATCATATCTTTCTTTGAATTATTGCCCACAGCTTGGCATCTCAAACATGATTTAGAAAATTCATAAGCATCCTTAAATAATGTGGGCCAATAAAATCCACTTTGTAGCACTTTTGCCACTGTCTTCTTTCCAGAGAAGTGTCCCCCACAAGCTAAATTATGACAAAAATTCAATACTGATTGCTGTTCTTCTTCTAGGACACATCTTCTTGTAATCTGATCGGGACCCACATGAAACAGCTTAGGGTCCTCCCAGAAATAGTGTTTTACTTTAGAAAAGAAGTGATCCTTCTCCAGTCTAGTCCACCCTCCCGGGATCTGACCTACCGCCAGATAGTTGACAATATTAGCATACCAAGGAGTTGAAGAATGAGAGATGGAAAGAATATGCTCATCGGGAAAAGAATCAGACATTGGAGTACTTTCAGGGATCACTATCCTGGATAAATGATCAGCAACTACATTTTCTAACCCCTTCTTGTCTCTTATTTCTAAATCAAATTCTTGCAATAATAAAATCTAACGAATGAGACGGGGCTTAGCATCCTTCTTGGAAAGTAGATATCTTAAAGCAGTGTGATCAGAGTAGATGATAACCTCAGCCCCTAAAAGATATGATCGAAATTTTTCTAGGGCAAAAACAACAGCTAGCAGCTCCTTCTCCGTGGTGGTGTAATTCAACTGAGCATCAGTGAGGGTGTGACTCGCGTAGTAGATTACCACGAGCTTCTTATCTATCCTTTGTCCTAGGACAGATCCAACAGCATAGTCCGAGACATCACACATTATCTCAAAAGGAAGCGACCAATCTAGAGATGGAAGAATCGGAGCTTGAGTAAGGGCCGCTTTCAAGGAATTAAAGGCCTTGAGACAAGAATCATCGAAATGGAATGGAGTATCTTTAGCAAGCAACTGTGTGAGGGGACGAGCAATGGTGGAGAAGTTCTGAATAAATCTACGGTAGAAACCCGCATGGCCAAGAAAGGATCTGATTTGCTTGACAGATATAGGGGGAGGAAGATTGGAAATCAAATCTACTTTGACTTTATCGACCTCTATTCCCCTTTTCGAAATAATATGGCCTAAAACTATACCTTCTCTCACCATAAAGTGGCTCTTCTCCCAACTTAACACCAAATTGGATTCAATGCACCTTTTCAAAACCTGAGTCAAATTTTCTAAGTACCCCTCAAAAGAATTACCAAACACCGAAAAATCATCCATAAAAACTTCCAAAGTCTCCCCCACCATGTCAGAAAATATCGACATCATACACCTTTGAAAAGTGGCGGGAGCATTGCAAAGCCCGAAAGACATCCTTCTAAAAGCAAACGTGCCATAGGGGCACGTAAAAGTGGTTTTTTCTTGATCCTCCGGATAGATAGCAACTTGATTATATCCGGAATAACCGTCCAAAAAGCAAAAATATTGTTGCCCAGCCAGTCTCTCCAGAATTTGATCAACAAATGGGAGTGGAAATGATCTTTCTTTGTAACTGAATTCAATTTCCTGTAATCAATACAAACCCTCCATCCCGTCTGTAATCGCATCGGCACTTCTTCTCCTTTCTCGTTTACAACCACAGTCAGCCTCGACTTCTTAGGTACAACTTGTGTCGGGCTGACCCATTTACTGTCAGAAATGGGATAAATTATCCCATCGTCTAACCACTTAACAACTTCCTTCTTCACAACTTCCTTCATATTTGGATTCAACCGACGCTGCATCTCTCTGCTCGGCTTGGCATTATCCTCCAAATAAATATAATGCATGCAAACATCCGGACTTATACCCTTCAAATCTACCACAAACCACCCTATCGCCCCCCTATGCTCGTTAATAACTTTTAAGAGTTTAGATTCCTGAGCAGAGGTAAGATTAGAAGCAATGATAACATGCAAGGTATGATCTGGGCCTAGATAAGCATATTTCAACGAGTCCGGCAGAGGTTTAAGTTCCAAAACGGGTGGCTGATCAAGAGATGGAAGAACTGGTTCAAATCTTAATGGAGGAAGAGGCTCCACACTAGAATAAGAAAGAGGTGACTCCTGAAGCAAACTACCCTCTTCAATTACATTCTCATTCATATCCGCACTTTTTTCAATTATTTCCTCAAAAATATCAATGACATTACATTCTCCCTCATGATCCGGGTATTGTGAAGCTTTAAAAACATTCAATGAGACCTTCTCTCCTCCAAAGGTAATATCCATCATCCCTGTGGCACAATTAATATTGGCCTTTGCCGTAGCCAAAAATGGGCGTCCCAAAATGATTAGTGTATGTTTTAACTCTTGGGATGAGGCCATATCTAAGATTAAAAAGTCTATTGAGAAATAGCATTCATGAATTTTCACTATCACATCCTCTAACAAACCCTTTGGTGTTTTAACAGACCGATCCGCCAGTTGAAGGATAATAGAAGTGGGCTTCAATTCCCCTAAATCAAATTGCTCATAAATGCAGGTGGGTAACAAATTAACACTAGCTCCAAGATCTAGCAAAACTTTATCAAATGTCACCCCACCTATATCACATGAAATTAATGGAGCACAAGGGTCCTTCAACTTCTTTGGTAAAGAATTCAATAAAATAACACTAATATCTTCAGATAGACGGATCTTCTGTGTTGTCACCTTCGGCTCCCTTCTTGGTGTACAAAGCTCTTTGAAGAACTTGGTATATGCCGACACATGTTTAATAGCATCCAAGAGTGGAATATTAATATTGACTTGTTTAAATAATTCCAACATCTCTTCTTGGTGGACCGGTTTCTTTTAAGCTTTTGGCTTTAATGCATCCGGAAAAGGGATCTTAGAAACATATCCTTGTAAACCTTCATCAACCTTGACCTTTCCTTTGTCCATTGTCTTCTCCCCCCCATCCGGCTTTTTCTCTTGAACAATGATCGGCTCTTCTTCCTCATTATCACTTTCCTCTTGGATATCTTGGCCCGAACTACCACCCACATCCTTAGCCTGATATAGATCATTAAGAACTTTCCCGCTCCTAAGGGTAGAGATAGCTTTGGCATTCTCGAATTGAGGAACGATAGGAGGGGGAGGCTGAGGTTGATTGGGCTGATTGGGAGGGGGAAGAATAGGAGCTCTTTGCTAAAAACCCGGAGGTTGTTGATTGCGGGGATTAGCTATGGGTTGACTAGGTAACTGCCCAACATCTCTCCTCATATTACTAGCCGCCAGCTGACCTATTTGACCTTCTAACTTAGCAATTGATTGTTGCTGAGAAAGAATAAGTTGCTGAAGGTGGTCAAATTTATCCTCAAAATGAGGCTGAGGGGGTTGAGGAGGTGGTTGATAAGGAGCTTGAAACGGGGCTTGAGGTTGATAACGATGTGATGGAAATTGATTATATTGGCCCTGGAATGATGAAGCTTGTTGATATGGGGCCTGAGCATGATGGAACGATGGTTGCTGAAATGGAAGTTGTTGTTGATTATGTTGACAAGGATTTTGAAGATGTTGGTAAGACTGGTTTGGAACTTGAAAAGATTGTTTTAGATTTGAGGGATTGACTTGAGTGGATGAACTCGCTTGAGATTTCCAAGAAAAATTCAGATGATTTCTCCAGCCCGGGTTATATGTATTAGAATATGGATCATAGGTGGGCTTAGAGACACCCTGAGCAGCAAAGACTTGTTCTTGAATAAATGGGGGAAGTTGGGCCGCCGTAGGGCAATCAATGACAGCATGATTTAGGCTAGAACATAAAGCACAAAGTTCTTGAAGGTTAGAATCTGAGAAAGGTTGATTTTGTTGGATAGAAGGAAAAGAAGGTTCTTGCTTATTCATGGATAATAATTGATCTAGTTTTTATGCTACCAAATCGACCTTCTCCATCCTTTGCGCCAGTAAGTCCACTTTATTCAACTTTTGAGTAAGCGCATTAATATCCATCATATTCTCCAACTCTCCTTGACTTTTGACTTCATATAGCCCACCCTTCTTGGAAGGTCCAATCATCCTTTCATAGGAGGAAAGTGAAGCATGACTAATAGAATTTTCACTTAACATCTCAAACAAATCATAAGCTTCATCCTCACTTTTACTCATGAAAGCCCCCCCACATGAGGCATCTACCATTTGTCTATAGTTTTCTGTTAATCCCTCATAAAATGCTTGCATAATTTGTCATCTAGATAGGCCATGATGGGGACATTTCTTTAATAAATCTTTCAACCTGTCCCAAGCCTCATGAATTTGCTCCCCAGAATTTTGTGTAAATCCAGTGATGGCCCTTCTCATGGTATTAGTCCTACCAATGGGGTAGAATTTCTTCAAGAACTCTTTTTGCATCTCTCCCCATGTGTCAATTGTTCGACCCAAGGCTCCCAACCAATATTTTGCTTTGTCCTTAAGGGAGAATGGGAAGAGAGTAAGCTTAAGGGCATCATCTGAGAAGTTTTGAATTTTGACAGTTGAACATATCTGGAGAAACTCATCTAGATGTTTATATGGATCTTCATTAGTATTGCCATAGAAGGATGGCAACATCTGGATGGTACTTGATTTGATTTCATAATGAACCGCCTAGTTCTGAGGTGCTTGAATATAGAAGGACGGTTGATATTGATTAGGAATGAAGTAGTCCTTCATTTGCTTAGGAACTTGTTGTACTTGTTGGTTTTGATTTTGATTTTCCATTAGGTTAGGTTGAAGTTGTGGTCTAGAATGTACTAACCTTTCAACTTCACTAATGGGTCCTATCAAATGAGGGTGGAGGGATCTCCTACCTCGCATGCAATGCAAAAGGGCCCAAAGGTAATGATGATTTTTTTTTCAAAATACTATGAATCCCTATATGAATGAGTTATGCAAATGCAAGGATTAACTATATGAATGCAAGAATGATGATTTTTTTATTTTTTTATGGAAAACCTTCTAAGGGCACTCTAACTCCAAGGTACTTTGTGGTACAACCTGCCCGGCGTCCGTGAGGGAATCCACGGGTGCGGGGCTTATGGAGGTCTTAGAAATGTAATTTCAATTATAAAGAGACGGAATGCTAAATGGAGTGTCCTTCCAAATCCAAGAGGGGTGTAAAGATCCTAATGCCCATAAGGAGGGGAAATAGATGAGAAGAGAATTTTTTTTTCAAAAGATGTTGTAAATAAAGAATGAAAAATAAAAAGAACAACTAAGTGCACAAATGCATGAAAGTAATGCAACTAAGATGGAGATATGTTACCATGATGAATTTTTTTTATTTTCTGATTTTTTTAAAAATTTTCGAATTTTTCAGAATTTTTCAGAATTTTTTAGAATTTCACAAAAAAAGGACCGTTTCCTACATATACTGACCTTTTAACGACACTTGATTTTCTTGGATTTTTCTGAATTTCTACTTTCTATGACAGATCTGGGCTTTAGCGACGCTTCCTGTGACAGATTTTTTTTCTTAGAATTTCAGGTCTGAATTTCTTTGGATTTTCTGGTTTTCTGATTTTTTTTGATTTTTTCTGTAAAATAAAATCAGAAAAATTAAGACAACTATATACAAATCAAACACAAGGAATTTCCCAATATAAAAATTAATTTCCACCCCGACAACGGTGCAAAAATTGATGCGCACCGATTAGTGTCGTTAAGAAAGCCGTGCCACAATTTCAAAATGTTCACACTCACTCACTTTAAAAGATTGGAAAATCAAATTATATAGTGGTAAGCGGAGTCGATCTCATGAGGAGGAAAAATCCTTAATTTAACAAGTTGGAAAAAAACACCTTATGCTTTGAAAACCGAATTTTTGAGTGTGGTTAATATAAGGAAAGACAAATCGCATGAAAACTATTTAAAGAATATGAGAGGGTTTAAGTAGAGAAATTTGGAGGAGATAGAAAGATAAACATAATTTCCCAAAGATCAACTATATTGCTATGAGAGGTGACAAGTACAATATATATGAAAACTAAAATTACAACTTACAAAAATAAAAGAAGAGAAAAGAAATTGTAAGCCAATAGGATGAAGAATGCCGTCAACTCCTCGCCAAGCCTTAGATGAAGATCGCCTCGCCTTGGATGCCGACGCCATGAGAGGATCAATTGGAAGAGAATCCGCTAAAGGGATATATGGATGAAATATAGGAGATGGAGATGAAAAGGTGGAGGAAGAAGAATAAAATTAAAACCAAAGCATGTATGTTGTGAAAAGAGAGGAAGAGATGGCTATGATGGGTGATAAAACATAAAACAGTTTTAAAAACAGAGGGTTAGAAGAAGAAGAAATAGATTAAAATCTAGAGAGAATTAGACAAAGTGAAAGAAAATAAAATTGTAGAGGATGAAGAGAGGAAGAAGATTGATGAAGAACACAAAGACAGAAAATAAGAGGAAGATGGAGAAAAACGTGATAGAACAGAGAGTGGTCGCGAATGAATAGTGCAGAACTGAACTTTTGAAAATTGATTGTAATTTGAAAACGGTTGAGAATTTGAAGAAGTGGTAGAAGAAGAAATTGAATTACTTTTAAAAACCTAAAACTTTCAAGAAGAACTCAGAAGCAACAAAAGATCAGAAAATGAAGAAAAATGAGAAATAGCAGAATATTTTAAAACCGGATGAACAATAAAAATGCATAGACAGATCTTTGGAAAACTGGAAATAACTTTGAAAACTGGAAGAATTAGAGGAAGATAAAGAAGAAGAATTTGTAGAAGACTGGAAAATGAAGAATTTTGATGAAGAACTTAACTGCAAAAGATGAAAGTAAAAGCTTCAAAATAAATCCTTATAGCAGACCTCCAACCTCTCTCTTCCTCTGCATCATCGGCCATGGCATCTATTTATAAGGTACAGAACCCTTCCATGATCGTGGGTTCCCAGTTTGATCCAAAAACCAATTTCTAACAATGCAACTTGACCTAATTAGACTCCTTTCCAATATGAGAGTCCTCCTTTCTATAAAATGTTGCTTAGATAAGAGCAAACATGGAAGAATAGTTCGATCAGGAGCCTGCAGTTATCTTTTTTGGTTCAACTTTGAATAGCGACTTATATTGGGGCGTCCTTTCTTTAAATGACGTCTTAATTTAGGGCGTTCTTTCCTGAAATAGCGCCTCTTCACTCGGGCGTCAGTTTTCTTATTTCCTCATGTGCTATTTTCTTTATTTTTCGTAAAATAGGAATTGACGACTGTTCATATGGGCGTTCTTTCAATGATTAGCGACTGCATCTCGGGCGCTAATTCTTCTTTTTCTTTTTCCACTTTCCTTTTTCAAATGAATTGGCGCCTTGTCTTGTGTCACGTCTTACTGAGTACACGCCCTTGAAGATGTCGTTAATTAAATAGCGCCCTGATCTAGGTCGTTGTTTCCTGAAAATTAAAATCTCAATCTATTTAATTCTAAAATAATTGTGCAAATATTTAAATATTTCTTACATGGTCTTTTAAACTCAAAAAGATGATAAAATGCATGAAGACTCAAATAATGTGTGAGAATATAATTAATGCTCATGTTGCATAAATATACTCAAATAATGCTCAAAGATGATGGATGTGATGTAAATTATGATGTAAAATATAGCACTTATCAATGAGAAACCAGAAGAAAAGAAAAGAAAGAACCAAAGAAGGTTGGGAGAGGGTTGGAACGAGGAATATTGATCATCATCTTCACTGCAACCCCTCCCCCTCCATTACACAGCTCTCTCTCCCTCTCTCTGCCCTTTTCTACCTTCTTCTTCTTTTCTTCTTCTCCTTCGTATGCTGTTGTCTTCACACACCTTCGCCTGCATTTTTTCTTCTCTTCGAAGGGCTTTTATAGGTGTGTCGTTGACGGGGGAACCGTATGATGACACTGCCATCCGAGGTTGACTCCGGTCTCCTCATTGTCAGGTGGGGATCTCCCTTATCCAACCAGAGGGTGACACCGAGGCAGGTCGCTAGTTGGCGTTGAAATGGCCATGCTGCACGCCAAGGGGCTCCTCTAGTGACCGTTGTGCACTTGGCCGGCTTGTGCCGTTCTGGGGGATTCAACATTGTGCCGCTGGAGGTTGAGGGGTTGTGCCATTGAAGGGGCAGAACGCTTGTGCCGCTGGAGGACATTACGATTGTGCCGCTGACGGGGCACAACTATTGTGCCGTTGGAAGGGCATTGGGGCATTATGCCATTGAAAGGGGCTTCCAAGGGGTGTGCCGCTGGAAGGCACCAAAAAGGGTGTGCTGATGGGAGCACCCCCATAGAGTGTGCCGCTGGGGCGCTTCAGGGGGTGTGCCGTTGAAGGTGTTAGTGTTGGTGTGCTACAGGTCAATTTCGGATCGAATAGGCCCAATAGTTGTACGATCTTGTTCATTATTAATAAAGTGGTGTTTGAGCGTAAATATGCGATTGTGTTACTTTACGTTGTCCCTAGGATATGTGGTTGTAAAGTCAGCTCGAGATGGGATCTCGAACATGAGATTGATTTTACATGTAAACATACCTTAAACTATTCCTGGTTGGAGGGTAATCACTTGGGGACTTTAATTACCTATTAAACCAGTACACATGATGTGTCAGTGACCAATCTCATGGTCATTGGTGCGGGGCACCAACACATATGTGTAGGTGTATGTCCTTGGAGGATGTACACTGAACTGATCCGCTATTGGATCTTCAGATGGTTGATTATACCTAATGTCAACTGAAGATCCAACTGTCTCAGTAGCATCGTTGGTCCTTTGACCTGAGACATTGATCAGATTTTACACGAGGACTGGAATTGTTTAATTACTTGGCTAAGTGACATTAACCATAAGTCATGAGTTGCCGAGTCATTAACCACTCCAGGATACGTGTGAAGACCATCAATGGTCAAGAGGGGATCGCTCACTGTCGGGTATATATCAGATAATTAATGAGTCATGACATTGACGCTCCGTTAAATCCCTGGCCAGGGTCGTGTGAGTTCGTTTAGAACGGACGTCATACACTTTAAGGAGGTCATAGTCAAATGGCACGATCATGGGGTTTGACAGAAACCATACCCTCGATCGTACCAGACTCATAGAAGGAGCGAGGGATTATATCGATGCGGTAACTGTGGACTTACAGGTACCAGACAGGCTGGTTTAAACCCGACGTCCTCTAGGATCACGCGGATTTGCTTGACCCAACGTGATCAAAGGTTCGGAATAAATTAAACTATTCTTCGGCTCTGGTAAAAGCGAAGAATATGTTTAATTTACTTCTAATTGGGAATTAGAAGTTAATGGGCCTTAAACTAGAGTGACTATGGGCCTAGAGGATCACACACAATGGATTCTTGGGTGACGGATTATTATTATACAAGTGTATGTATTAATTCATTTTAATTCCTTTTGGAAAGGAGTATAAATGGAGCTTAATACATATGTATAATAGTGGATAGGATATATATATAATTTTGGTCTTTTGGAGCCCTTTCAGAAATGACTAAATCTCTATATATAGAATCCTACGTGAGTTCATTCAAACTCTCCTTCCCACCCCTTAAGCTAATCAAGCATTAGGCTTAAGGGAGAGGTTTAGCCTCCCCCCTTTCTCCCCCTTGCTCGCTCTCTCTCCAGAAGGTGATAGAGTCGGGGAAAGTTATGCCGGGGAGGTACCGTCGCTGCGCATGGGTCCGTGTGGATCTGCTCTAGAGGCCGTACAGCAGTGTGGCTCGATATTCTGCATCGGGCATCGCGGACAGCGTCGTTCCGTGCAAGGTGAAACACGCAACCTGTAATTAGGGTCTTAGAAACACCGATTAGAGCACACATTAAGCTTTCCATAATACCGGGATCAGGCAAATGAAATTTTTGTTATCCGCTGCGTCGCCCGTAGGTGCTGTGCGAAACCTTACAGAAGGCACCTGGGGGTGTGCCGTTGAAGGCACCTGGGGGGTGTGCCGCTGAAGGGCCTGCCAGGTAGTGTGCCGTTGAAAGGCCTGCCAGGTAGTGTGGTGTTTGGAAGGGGCTTCTGCCTTTGCTTCAGGGACTTATAGTTGTGTACTCTTTGGGATATTTCTTCACCGTTAGGGACCCGAGGGCGGGCCCATAGCAGTGTATAAATTCAGGAGGATATCATGTGCTTTCTCTGCCATTTAATGTGCCCGTGCAAATGCGGGGATCTACCGGACGGTAGTATCCCCCGGAGCCCTGGATGACCAGTCTCTCTGGGTCTTCTCTTTTGACTTTGACATCGGTGCGGGGGCCTGGAAGAACATATGGATGTACAATTTAATATGTCCACACCAATACAATATGCAAAACAAAAAAAAGACTGATATAACACAAACAGATTACTCGATGCAGATAAGGTTAGCAGCTCCAAGCCGAGCCACTGACTCCACCCAGTGTGGAAACTGGCTCGGTAACGGGACGACTGACTTTGTCTGCTTGGGAAGTTCGGAAGACATGGTATCTGTAGGAAGGAAAAGAAAAGGAAGGTATGGCCGGACGCCAGCTCCGTAGAAAACAAGAGAAGGCCTTCTCTGCCAACTCTTTGGAAGATGGAGCATAACGAAGCCATCAAGAATTTATGGCGCGGGCAAGAAGCAGCAGGGAATTGAAAGCAAGCACCCTCTGTGTGGTGCGAGTAAGGAAAAGAAAAGAGAAGAAGTAAAAAACATGCATCCTCCAAAGAGTGAAGACGAGAAAAAGAGGATGGTACAAGAACAAAAGAAAGAGAAAAGATCGAACACCCCCTCGAGGGGAGTGGGAGAGGAGGAGCGGGGATGAAAGAAAGAAGGTGCAATGACGTTGAACGTCTCCTCCTCTCTCGGTCATCCCCCTCCCCCGGGTGGGGCGGAGGTCCAGAAGTCAGGAGGGAGCACGTCGCCATGCACCGTCCCTTCTTGTACGCCGTCCGCCCACTCACCGTCCATTCTTCTACGCCGGAGCATCATGAATGCCCCAGAAACCGCCAAAGTCTTCGTCTTCAGAATCGCTCTCGATGTTCTACCTGAGGACGATCACCAAGAAGAGGACGGCCACTTCGCAAAAAGGGAAGAAGAGATAGAAACTACAAGGGGAGCCTCAAGCGGCATAGAGAGGAGGAGACGTGATAACGCGAAAGTTTGTCGTTTAAAACACGCGTATAACAATCTTAAAACCGAACTCGCACAAAATGATCAAAAGAGAACGTAGTACTATGGCAAGCACGGGTCGAATCCACAGGGAAGATGAGATTTTTAGAGTTAAAAACCTTAGAATCCTTTGAAAAAATACTTGTGATTTGGATTTGCTTAAAGAAAATAGTGAAATGATGAACAAACCAAACACTTAATTGAACACACCATGACTATGCGCTTATGCTATAGAAGATATAGAAGAAAGAGATAGAGAGGGAAGAAGAGCAAGAACTAAATCAAGAGAACAACTCCTTTCATTAACTTAAAAGAAAGAGTACATGAAATGTGAAACAAGTTTATACTAATGACACAATGAGATTACAATGAAGTGAAATATCACAAAAGTAATAACACAAGAAAAGTCTGGAGTTTGGAGTTTGGAGATGGTAGCAGCAATGGGGATGATAGCGCCGTCCTCTCTTGGCCTTGGATCACGAACAACCTTGTGGAAGATGTCGTCTACGCCAGGAGGAAGTCGCCTTCGTCGTTGAAGCAGCCTTTGGAGGGTGAATAACTTTGAACCCAAGAGGAATTAGGGGATGCCCAAGAAGACGAAGTTGAAGAGGGGGAAGAGAGGAAAAACTTAAATGAAGAACTCAGAGAGAAAAGAAGAGAAGAAGGGCTTCAAAATGGAGACATAACCGAAGCTAGCACCTCGGATGAACAGTAAAAACACAGGATAGCACCTTGTAAAAGAGATTATAACTTAAAAACAGTAGAGAATTATAAGATGGTGTAGAAGAAGAAGTTGTAGAACATTTAAAAACAAAGGACTTTCATGAAGACAGTAAGAGGAGAAAATGATGAGAAGGGGGAGAAATATGGGAAAGAACAGAGAGAAACATGGGTTTGCAGATGAATAGGACAGCACAGTGAAACATATGAAATAGCTTAACAACTAGAAGGAACTAGAAGATTCTCCAGAAGAATAAGTTGTAGAGAATTTAAAAACAAAGAACTTTGATGAAGAGTGTATGAACTGAAAATGAACTTACAAGGGAGAACTTGGAGGCCTAAGGTTGGGAGAGAAATTGCCAAAAGAAGAACAACCTTCTCCTTCTTGTCATGGGCTATTTATAGGAAACGTTGGATAGATGGAGGGTGGAGATTATATCAAAGAAGATGGATGGATGGGATTTAAGTAGAATATGATGCACGGGGAAGAGAAAAAGTAGGTGAGTACACCCTCCTTGAGCTTTGGACAACCCCCTTCCCAAGACTCATCATTCCTCTCCTTTATTTCAAACTTTGAATTCAATTCTCCCTCCAACCGAAATATGTGTTTCTTTTACTCAATTTCAAACTTTTAGAATTTCTTTTCCCTCCAATCAAAATATGTACTTTTGACTTGGTCAACATGGTGGTGACAATTTTGCCCCCGGCTTCTTTTGTAATTACCTTCGGTGTCCTACACACACATAATTGCACTTTAGTCCATAAAAATTACCACAATGTACACATAAATCATTAATGCTCATGATTATGCAATGGAGAATTAATGCTCATGACCCTCAACTTTAATTTATTATTAAATAAGATAATTGAATTAATCAATTTACGTGAAAGCTCCAATTTAAATGCGGAGTTGAGGTTAACTATGAAATATGCATAATTGCTTAATTATATGCACATAAAATGGTGTATATGTAATGAATTGTCATAAGAAATGGACACTTATCACACCCCCCAACTTACTCATTGCTAGTCCCTTAGCAATATAAACAATTAGAAAATTAGGACTAGTAAATACTCATGTGTCACAGTTCATGGCAAGAACATTATGCGTAATGATTTAGACTTTGGAGTATTACAAGTTCAAGTAGAATATATTCGGTACAAATTTCATCAGTCCATGTGTTTAGACCTTTCCTAAAGATACACTCAAAATTAAATATCTCTTTGTGTATGAGTGATATAACTTGACTAATGACTACCAAACAGTCTAGATGAATGAGTCTTCTACCTTTCACTTAAAGATGATTTTTAATTCTGCCCACATCTTGAATTAAGCTTCTCGAATTACAGGTAACTTCACTCTGCCTATTTATTCTCTCTTTTTTTTGACACGGTGTTGCACATCCCTTTGCCGTTTGACGTGAACCTCAACTCTTGCCTTAGGAGAAGCAGGCCCGGTTACTAAGTTCAGGGGTATTTTTCATGTATTTTTTTTCTTTTTTTGGCAGGTAGCTTTTTCCTCACGATTACTTTCACCGAATGGGCATAATATCCATCATCACTTAAGTGTCCAGCAAAATTCCCATCATCCTAATATTTGTCATCCACCAATCATGTTATTGTGCAATTGTGTGCAAGTTCAATATAATTTTCAAGTGTATTCTGAGGAAAAGGCTAAAGACATAACCAATTAATTCATCCCTTTAACTTGTAACTTTCACGAGTAAGACTCTAAGTCCTATCATTTTAAGAAAAATTTCTCATCATGAAATATGAACATGAAACACTTGTTAGAGATGTGATGAAATGTTACAATTATTTTGAGAAAATTAGAGCTCAAGCTACCCCCAACTTAGGTGACATTGTCCCTAATGACATGAATAAGATATAAAGTCATAAAAAGTAGAGGGAAGGATAGATACGACCTGAGAGAGAGATGCCGTCGTCAAAGAAATATTGCTCCATGCTCCGTAAATAAAAGAAGAAAATCAATCACATTTTTTTTGTTGAAAAGAGACAGGATAATTGGGTTGCCTCTCAAGAAGCGCTAAGTTTAACATCTTCAGCCAGACGCAATGTAGCTCACAATGGGTCACTTAGCCTGAGAGAGTCCTCCTGCAGCATTGGAAGATTTTCAATGTAAGGTTTCAAATGTTGACCATTGATAGTGAAAGTTTGACCAGTTTTAGGACTAAGAATTGTTATTGCACCATGGTCAAATATTTTAACTACCACATATGGTCCATCCCATCGGGATTTCAATTTGTCAGGGAATAATTGCAGTCTAGAGTTAAAAAGTCAGACCTTTTGGTTGATTTGAAAAGTTTTTTGTGAAATGTGTTTATCATGGAATGCTTTAGTCTGGGCTTTATAAATCCTAGAGTTCTCATAGGCCTCATTGCGAAGTTCCTCTAACTCATTCAATTGAAGGGATCTATGAGAACTAGCCTGTGCTGAATCAAGATTGAATTGCTTGATTGCCCAATAGGCCCTATGTTCCAATTCGACTGGTAAATGACATGGCTTTCCAAAAATGAGCCTATAAGGGGACATGCCAATGGGAGTTTTGTAGGCGGTCCGATAGGCCCATAAAGCATCATCTAATCTTTCTGACCAATCTTTCCTATCAGGCCTAACAGACTTTTACAAAATGTTCTTGATCTCCCTATTAGAAATCTCCACCTGGCCACTAGTCTGGGGATGGTAGGGGGTAGCAATCTTATGTGTTATCCCATACTTCCTAAGCAAAGTCCGGAATTGAGAATGGATGAAATGTGAACCCCCATCACTAATGATAGCCCTAGGACACCCAAACCGAGAGAAAATATTCTTACGAATAAATTTCATGACAATTTTGTGATCATTAGTCCTTGTGGCTATAGCTTCTATCCACTAAGACACGTAATCCACCGCTACCAAAATGTACTCATAACCAAAAGATGGTGGAAACGGTCCCATGAAGTCAATTCCCCATACATCAAAAATTTTCACAACCAGGATAGGGTTTAAAGGCATCAAGTCCCTGCGTGACATATTTCCTACAGCCTGACAGCGCTCACAAGATTTACAAAATATGAATGCATCTTTGAATAATGTGGGCCAGTAGAACCCACTCTGTAAAATCTTGGCTGATGTTTTATTACCTGAAAAATGTCCCCCACAAGATAAGGTGTGACAAAATGTCAGAATGCTATGTTGCTCACTCTCAGGGACACACCTCCGAATGATTTGGTCTGGTCCTAAATGGAATAGCTCAGGGTCTTCCCAAAAGAAGTACTTGAGTTTAGCAAAGAAACGATCTTTTTCTTGTTTTGACCAACCTTCAGGAATTTTTTTCACAACTAAGTAATTTATAATGTGCGCATACCATGGGGTGAAATGTGGCATACACTAAGGAGGTGCTCATCTGGAAATGAGTCCTGTAAGGGTGTGGTGTCTGATGTTATAATTCGGGGCAAGTGATCTGCAACAACATTTTCACTTCCTTTTTTATTTCGAATTTTTAAATCGAACTCCTGTAGTAAAAGGATACATCTAATCAACCTTGGTTTGGCATCTTTTTTAGACAGCAGGTGTCTAAGGGCTGAGTGGTCAGAAAATACAATGAATTTGGCCCCTAGCAGATAGGATCGAAACTTTTCAAGAGCAAAGACAACGGCAAGTAACTCCTTTTCTGTTGTGGTGTACCTAAGTTAGGCATCAGCGAGTGTGCGGCTCGCATAGTAAATCACCACAGGCTTTTTATCTACCCTTTGTCCCAAAACAGCACCTAAAGCATAATTTGAGTCATCACACATAATTTCAAAAGGCAATGACCAATTGAAAGTTTGCAATATTGGGGCATCGGTCAACGCCATTTTCAACGATTCAAAAGCCTCAAGACATGATAGGTCAAGATGGAATGGGACTTCCTTAGCCAGCAGATTAGTGAGAGATTTAGAAACTTTGGAGAAGTCTTGGATAAACCGGCGATAGAAGCCAGCATGACCCAGGAATGATTGGATTTGTTTTATTGAGGTGGGTGATGGCAGTTTGGAAATGAGCTCAACCTTAGCTTTATCTACCTCAATTCCTCTTGCCGACACTATATGTCCCAGAATAATGCCTTCTTTAACCATGAAATGGCTCTTTTCCCAACTGAGGACAAGATTAGTGTCAATGCATCTCTTCATTACTTTGGCCAAGTGATCAAGGCAGGAATCAAATGTGTCCCCAAAAATAGAGAAATCATCCATGAAAACTTCTAAAAAGTTATCCACCATGTCAGAAAAAATTACTAACATGCATCTTTGAAATGTTACAGGCGCATTACATAATCCAAAGGGCATTCTCCGAAAAGTAAATGTTCCGTAGGGACATGTAAATGTGATTTTTTCTTGATCTTCTGGGTAGATAGCCACTTGATTGTACCCAGAATACCCATCTAGAAAACAGAAGTATTTTTGCCCTACTAATTTTTTCAAAATTTGATCAATGAATGGGAGGGGAAAATGGTCCTTCTTTGTCATGGAGTTGAGCTTCCTATAATCAATACAGACCCTCCATCCCGTGGTCAACCTAGTAGGTATCAACTCTTCTTGATCATTGGTGATCACAGTCAGTCCTGATTTCTTTGGGACTATTTGGGTTGGACTTACCCACTCACTATCAGAAATTGGGTAGGTGATACCGGCATCTAGCCACTTGACCACCTCATTTTTGACCACCTCCTTCATGTGTGGGTTTAATCTCCTCTGCATGTCTCTGCTTGGTTTTGCATTCTCCTCCATATAAATGTGGTGCTGACAAATGGATGGACTAATCCCTTTAAGATCAGCGACAGACCAACCTATAGCCCCTTTATGAGATTTAAGGACCTCAACTAGTTTCTCCTCACGGTTAGGTTCAAGGTCGCTTGCTATGATGACTGGCAAGGTTTGGTCTGGACCTAGGAATGCATACTTAAGGGAGGCCGGCAATGGTTTTAATTCAACCTGAGGAGGAAATTGTAAAGATGGCAGAGTTGGTTCAGATTTAAGCTAAGGCAAGGGTTCAACTAGGGGTCGCGTCCTAAGTTGAGTTGACAGGATGTCAACTTCTTCTCTCATTCTGATCCTACTATCCCCTTCAATCTCCAGTAACTCCTCAATGGTGTCAATAACATAGCAATCTCCTTTTTGATCATGAAATTTGGATGCCTTAAAAATATTGATGCTAACTTTTTGGTCCCCAAAAGATATGTCCATAACTCCTGAAGCACAATCTATATTAGCTCTAGCCGTGGCTAAAAATGGTCTACCCAAAATGATAGGAGTATGTTTGATTTCTTGGGGAGAAACTATGTCCAAATTAAGAAAGTCGATAGGGAAGTAACACTTATTCACTTTAACAATGACATCCTCAATAAGGCCCTTTGGAGTCTTGATTGATCTATCGGCGAGCTGGAGAATAATGGGTGTAGACTTGAGCTCACCGATGTCAAACTGCTCATAGATGGAGGTGGGAAGTAAATTCACACTGGCTCCTAAATCAAGGAGAGCCTTATCAAAGGTCACACCCCCAATGTTGCAAGAGATAAGGGGCGCTCCAGGGTCCTTTAACTTCTTTGGAAGTTGGTTGAGGACTACGGCAGTAACGTTCTCAGGAAGCCGAACCTTTTTCGGGGTCACTCGTGGCTCCCGCCTAGGAGTGCACATTTCCTTCAAGAATTTAGCATATGCTGGGACATGTTTAATGGCATCGAGGAGAGGGATGTTGATGTGTACTTGTTTGAAGAGCTCCATCATCTCCTCATTGTGGGCCGGTTGTTTCTTCTTGGGCTTTAAGGCATTGAGAAATGGCACTGTAGGTTGGTAAGTGCTAGGCCCTTCATCTAGTTTTCGCTTTCCCTTGACATCCTTTTCCTGTTTAAGTTCCTCTTCACTATCAGAAGATATTTCTGGGGCCTGAATCAATGAAGTAGAAGTAGACTTCTGGGGATCTTGGAGGACTTTACCACTTCTTAAGGCTGAAATTACTTTTGCATTTTTGAGTTGTAGGTCTTTTTGTGGTACTTGGCCTGATGGGTGCTGAAGGAGAGGAGGAATTTGCTGGTTCATGGGGAAGTTTGGTTGTGGGAAGCCCGGGGGATTATTTCGTGGGTTGGCAATGGGCTGACTTGGCAGTTGGCCCACTTCCCTTCTCATGGTGGCTTCAGCCAATTGGCCTAATTGGGTTTCCAACTTAGAGATAGTTTGCTGGTGGGCTTGAAGGGTCTGTTGGAAAGATTGACTTTGGGCTTGAATGGTTTGTTGGAAGGATTGATTTTGGGCCAGAATTAGTTGTTGTAACTGATGGAATCGATCATCAGTTTGGGAGTCCTGGTGGTGATGCAAAGGAGGTTGATAGGTTTGTTGAGAATTGGAAGACTGCCCATAATTGGGCTGAGGAGGTTGGTATGGGGCCTGACCCTGGTTGAATCGGGGGAGTGGTTGTTGGACTTGCGGTCCCCGACCATAAGCATTTCCTTGAAATGGTGGCTGTGCTTGAAATTGATTTTGGATGGGTGATTTGTGAGTTTGAGACGTAGAGGGGATGGTGGGTTGATTGGGAGATTGTTGATTTCTCCAATTGAAATTGGGGTGATTCCTCCAGTCCGGATTATAGGTGTTAGAAAATGGGTCATAGTTGGGCTTAGAGAACCCCTGGGCTGCTTGGACTTGCTCCTGTATAAAAGGTGGTAACTGGGCTGCTGTTGGACAATCGGACACATGATGGTCGGGGCCAGCACATAAAGCACACACCTCATGGTGTGTTGGGTCCGAGTATGGGTTGGACGTAGGTAAGATGGTGGTTTCTTTTTTGTTCTGGGCCAGGAGCTGGTCTAACTTGTGGGCCAACATATCAACTTGTTCTAGTTTTTGGGTCATGATATCCACCTTGTCTAATTTTTGATGGATGAAATTCACATCCACTCTAGCTTCAGGTTCCACATGATACATCCCGGCCCGTTTAGATGGCCCAATGGTTCTCTCATATGAGGATAATGAAGCGTGGTTGATTGAATTCTCGCTGAACATTTCAAATAAGGCATAGGCCTCATCCTCACTCTTGCTCATAAAGGCCCCACCACATGATGCATCAATAATCTTCCTAACTTGATCATCTAGGCCCTCATAGAAAGCTTGCACTATTTGCCATTTAGAGAGCCCATGATGTGGGTATTTTCTGAGGAGTTCCTTTAATCTCTCCCATGATTCAGGTATTTGTTCATTTGGGAGTTGCGCGAATCCTGTGATTGCACGTCTCATGGTGTTGGTTCTACCGATGGGGTAGAATTTCTTAAGGAACTCATGTTGCATATCTGCCCATGTGCCAATAGGTTTCCCTAAGGTCCCTATCCAGTATTTGGCTTTGCCCATAAGTGAGAAAGAGAATAAGGTTAGGCGGAGATCATCATTTGTGAAATTTTAAATTTTCACAGTGGAACAAATTTCTAGAAATTCATCCAGATGTTTATAGGGATCTTCATTGGTCTTCCCATAAAAGGATGGGAGCATCTGAATGGTGCTAGATTTGATCTCATAGTGCAAAGCAGGGACATTAGGCAGTTGGATATAAGTGAATGGCTGATAATTCGAAAGAATGAAATATTCCTTCATCTGTTTGGGCACCCCTAATTGGTGTTGTTCAGCTATAGGTTGGGTTTGATTTTGAGCCGGATTAAAAATGAATCGCTCAATCTCACTAATGGGCTCAACTAAGTCAAGGTGTTGAGATCTTCTCCCTTGCATAAACCAAGGTTAAAGATGAGAGATGAGAGAATCATTTTATGATATATTTTTTTAAATTTTTTTTGTTTTGACTCAAATAAGGACGAAGAGAGATAAGAGGAGATTTTTTTTTCTTATTTATGTTTTTATTTTTATTTTTTATTTTTTTTATGCAAACACAAACAAGTTATCACACAAATTACTTAATGACCTAGATGTGACTTAGACCTACAAATTGGGTTTCATAAAATGGCTAAAGTGCAACTTGAGTTCACCCTCAATATTTCCACCGGCTAGGTAAGGGGTAGGGTAGTGGGAGGCTCCCCCTACTTTCGTAGGGACCTAATTACAAACCACTAGCCTGCTTAAGGCGTTTGCCGTCCGACCGTATTGTCTTAGGCACCGGTTTTCACAAGAGGGTAAACCCAAATAACACAAGAACCACAGTGTGAACCTAGGGCCAACGTCTATTGAATTTTATTTAGGGTCTAGGTGATGCAAAGATGAAGGAAATTATGGTTTGTGGGATAAGGAAGGGTGATGAAATCCCCACCTTATCTTGCTTATGGGTGTTGCCCTTAGAATATTTTAGAATGATATGCAACAAATCAAGTTCAAACAAGGGGTTCTATGCAAGTATGCATGAGCATGTAATTAAGAAAAAGATTAGAAAAGAATTCACCTTGCCCCTCGCAATATCCAAAATGCAATGACCAAAGTTAAACAAAAAGAAAAAAAAACTTCTATCCTAAATGATGCACGACTTAGAGCATGAAAGTGTGATTTCTACTCTTAGAATGAGGATTTTTTATTGGGTTCAAGTAAAGAATTTTTTTTTAATTATTTTGTGAACCTATCTAACCACAATATGTAAGAATCATTAAGGAAATGACACAAAATGAGAGCAATAGATTTGAAGACTTACTTAATGCGCAATCCCTCGTTCTCTCTTTTTTTTTTGAAATGAATGACAAACTCAAAAGATGAAAGAAAGAAATGCAAACTTACCTCTAATTTTTCTGGGTTTTATTTTTAACCTGTAAAAAAAAAAGAAAAGAGAACTTTATTAGTACACTATATACACAAGGAAAATAAAGTTCTTAAATCAAAAATCATCATTCTTCCCCGGCAACGGCGTCAAAAATTGATAACGCAAAAGTTCGTCGTTTAAAACACGCGTATAACAATCTTAAAACCGAACTCGCACAAAATGATCAAAAGAGAACGTAGTACTATGGCAAGCACGGGTCGAATCCAAACACTTGAGTCCTTTGAGAAAACACTTGTGATTTGGATTTGCTTAAAGAAAATAGTGAAATGATGAACAAACCAAACACTTAATTGAACACACCATGACTATGCGCTTATGCTATAGAAAATAATTGCATGAAGTGGAAAGAAGATATAGAAGAAAGAGATAGAGAGGGAAGAAGAGCAAGAACTAGATCAAGAGAACAACTCCTTTCATTAACTTAAAAGAAAGAGTACATGAAATGTGAAACAAGTTTATACTAATGACACAATGAGATTACAATGAAGTGAAATATCACAAAAGTAATAACACAAAAAAAGCCTGGAGTTGGAGTTTGGAGATGATAGCAGCAATGGTGATGATAGTGCCGTCCTCTCTTGACCTTGGATCACAAACAATCTTGTGGAAGATGTCGTCTACGCCGGGAGGAAGTCACCTTCGTCGTTGAAGTAGTCTTTGGAGGGTGAATAACTTTAAACCCAAGAGGAATTAGGGGATGCCCAAGAAGAAGAAGTTGAAGAGGGGGAAGAGAGGAAAAACTTAAATGAAGAACTCAAAGAGAAAAGAAGGGAAGAAGGGCTTCAAAATGGAGACATAACCGAAGCTAGCACCTCGGATGAACAGTAAAAACACAGGACAGCACCTTGAAAAAGAGATTATAACTTAACAACAGTAGAGAATTAGAAGATGGTGTAGAAAAAAAAAATTGTAGAACATTTAAAAACAAAGGACTTTCATGAAGACCGTAAGAGGAGAAAATGATGAGAAGGGGGAGAAAAACAGGAAAGAACAGAGAGAAATATGGGTTTGCAGATGAACAGGACAGCACAGTGAAAAATATGAAATAGCTTAAAAATTAGAAGGAACTAGAAGATGCTCCAGAAGAAGAAGTTGTAGATAACTTAAAAACAAAGAACTTGGATGAAGAGTGCATGAACTGAAAATGAAATTACAAGGGAGAACTCGGAGGCCTAAGGTTGGGAGAGAAATTGCCAAAAGAAGAACAACCTTCTCCTTCTTGTCATGGGCTATTTATAGGAAAAATTGGGTAGATGGAGGGTGGAGATTATATCAAAGGAGATGGATGGATGGGATTTAAGTAGAATATGATGCATGGGGAAGAGAAAAAGTAGGTGAGTACACCCTCCTTGGGCTTTGGACAACCCCCTTCCAAGACTCATCATTCCTCTCCTTTATTTTAAACTTTGAATTCAATTCTCCCTCCAATCGAAATATGTGTTTCTTTTACTCAATTTCAAACTTTTAGAATTTCTTTTCCCTCCAATCAAAATATGTACTTTTGACTTGGTCAACATGGTGGTGACAGTTTTACCCCCGGCTTCTTTTGTAATTGCCTTCGGTGTCCTACACACATAATTACACTTTAGTCCATAAAAATTATCACAATGTGCACATAAATCTTTAATGCTCATGATTATGCAGTGGAGAATTAATGCTCATGGCCCTCAACTTTAATTTATTATTAAATAAGATAATCGAATTAATCAATTTACGTGAAAGCTCCAATTTAAATGCGGAGTTGAGGTTAACTATGAAATATGCATAATTATCTAATTATATGCACATAAAATGGTGTATATGCAATGAATTATCATAAGAAATGGACACTTACCAAGATGCCCTTCGGGACCTTTTATAGGCCGAAGGGGGAGATTTTTACCTTAATTGATTCTCCCCTCGAAAAGACGCAAGAGGCAGACGTCCTTCCCTAGAAGCAGTTACGCCACCTCCCACACAGAACCTTCCCGCGGGAATACGCGAAATGGCAAGTCATTCAAAGCGTGGAAAGATGAAAAGGCGCCAGTAAAGCACAAATAACTTGGCCGATCATGCAAGACTGATTTTTCAACTGCGAATCGTACAAGATCTCTGATTTACTAACAACCGTAGATACGATATGTAAGGTTTCGCACAGCACCTACGGGCTACGCAACAGATAACAAAAATTCATTTGCCCGATCCCGGTGTTGTGGAAAGCTTAATGTGTGCTCTAATCGGTGTTTCTAATATCCTAAACCTTTTGAGGATAGTATCTATGTACATGGATTTGGATAATCATAGCATCCTTTTAGATCTATCTCGATAGATCCTTATGCCCAGCATATATGATGCTTCTCCCAAATCCTTCAAGGAGAAGGTCTTGGACAACCAAGACTTAGTTGATGTCAACATCTCTACATCATTCCCAATGAGTAAGATGTCATCAACATAAAGAACCAAGAAGGTCACAGAGCTCCCACTGACCTTCTTGTAAACACAGGGTTCATCTTCATTCCGAATGAAGTTGAAAGATTTGACAGCCTCATCAAATCTCAAGTTCCAGCTTCTAGATGCCTGCTTTAATCCATAAATGGACCTTTGAAGTTTGCATACCTTATTAGGATGTGGCTTGGAGGTGAATCCCTCAGGCTGTACCATGTACACCTCTTCTGACAGGTTTCCATTAAGAAAAGTTGTCTTCACATCCATTTGCCAGATCTCATAATCCAGGTATGCAGCAATAGCAAGGAGGATTCTGATTGACTTAACCATGGCTACCGGCAAAAACGTCTCGTCATAGTCAATGCCTTACCTTTGACGATATCCTTTCGCCACTAGTCTAGCCTTGTATGTATCAATCTGTCTATCTGCACCGATTTTCCTTTTAAAAATCTATTTGCAGTCGATAGGGACCTTCCCTTCGGGTACATCAACTAAGTTTCAAACTTTGTTGGTGTATATGGACTGTATCTCTGAATCCATTGCCTCTTGCCATTTCTCGGAATCTACACTACGAATCACCTCCTGGTACGACTGAGGATCATCATCCTCATCGATACATACCTTAGAGGACCCCTCTGAGACATGTCCAACATATCTCTCAGGTTCTCTCGGTAGTCTACCAGATCTCCGTAGTGTCAGTGTTTCACCTTGAATAGGATCAACCGATACAGTCTCATCTAATGAGTTTGTGTCTATGGGTTGTGGTTCTTGGACCTCGTCCAATTCTATCAGGCTCCCACTGTTTTTCTGGAGTAGATATTCTCTTTCCAGAAATACAGCTCTCTTGGTCATTAAGACCCTTTGCTCAGAGGGGTGATAGAAATAATATCCAAACATCTCCTTTGGATATCCCACAAACCTACACTTATCGGTCCTCGACTCAAACTTATCACTCTGGTTCTTCTTTACATGAGCAGGACACCCCCAAATTTTAATGTGATTAAAATTTGGTTTCCTGCCCTTCTATATCTCATATGGTATAGAAGGAATTGATTTACTTGATATCCTATTCAATAAATAAGCCGCAGTCTCTAACGCATAGTCCTAGAGAGAGAAGGGTAGTCCTGACATAGACATCATGGATCGGACCATGTCTAACAAGGTCCTGTTTCTCCTCTCGGATACACCATTGTGCTGTGGTGTATACGATGGTGTCCACTGAGAAACTATTCCATGGTCTTTAAGATAAGAAGTGAATTCATGGCTTAAGTATTCACCTCCTCGATCCGATCGAAGAGCCTTAATACTTTTACCAGTCTATTTTTCTACTTCATTCTTGTATTCCTTAAACTTCTCAAAGGCTTGTGACTTATGTCTCATTAAATACACATAGCCATATCTAGAGAAGTCATCAATAAAATAAATGAAATAGAGATAACCTCCTTTTGCTTCTATGGACATGGGTCCACACACATCCGAGTGTATGAGCTCGAGAAGGTCAACAGCCCTCTCTCCATGTCCACCAAAGGGAGCCTTAGTCATTTTCCCCATGAGACACGACTCACAGGTATCAAATGGCTTGTATTCGAACGAATTCAAATACCCATTTGAGTGTAAGTGAGAGACTCTTTTCTCACCTACATGATCAAGTCTGCAATGCCATACATATGCAGAATTCACTTCATCAGCATTGAAATTTGCATAACATTAGAACGTGTATCTAATACATAAAGGCCATTGACTAATGAACCATTGGCTAAAATCAAACCATTATTCATTATAGAGCACCCAGTGCTATTAAAAGTCAATGTATATCCAATGTTATACAAGCCACATATTGAAATAATGTTCTTAATAATATTAGGAACATAATAACAGTCATTCAGCTCCAGAATGACTCCTGAAGGTAAACTGAGGCGTGCAGTCCCGGCAGCTTTGGCAGCAACCAAAGCTCCATTGCCCATCCTCAGTTTAATCTCCTTTTTACCCAACTGCCTTCTATTTGCCAACACCTACACAGAATTGCAGATATGAGATGCACATCCAGTATCCAATACCCATGATGTGGATTCCATATATGACAAATTAAGGTCTATGACAAAAATACCTTCATTTAGAATTGCCTTGCAATTCCTTTTTCAATGCCCAGTTTCCCCGCATCGAAAATATTTATCTTCCTTTTCATTCTTCTTGCCCTTCCCTTTGTCAACCTTGGCGAGCTGCTTACCCGTGGTCTTTTTCTTTCCTTTCCCTTTGTTAATTATAGTGGATATCTGGGTGGCCTTCCTTTTCTTATTGGCCCGACCAATAATCATTACAGAAGAAGATGGTATATCTTTCTGCATAGTTCCTTCAGCACTCTTTAACATATTGAGCAGCTCCGGGAGAGTTGCATCAATTCTATTCATGTTAAAGTTTATGATGAAGGAAGAAAAGGAATCGGGCAATGACTGGAGTATAAGATCAATACACAGTTCAAGATCCAACTTGAACCCCAGTGCATTGAGTCTCTCTATCCACTCCATCATTTTCAGTATATGAGCCTGTACTGAAGAACCCTCACACATCCGTGTCCTGAAAAATCTTTTGGAGATGTCATACCTCTCAATCCTACCCTGCTCCCCGAAGAGCTGGCGTAGATTGAGAAGTATACTTCTACAATCAGTCTTTTCAAATTGTCTCTGTAGCTCGGGAGCCATAGAGGCCAACATGTAACATTGGGATAGGGAGGAGTCCTCAGACCACTTGGCATAAGCCAGTAACTCGCCCTCGTCGGCATCAGGAGCTGGCTCAGAATGAACCGTGTCCAACACGTACGCAATCTTTTCGACGGTAAAGACTATGCGTAGATTACGCAGCCAATCCGAGTAGTTCGGTCCAATTAATCTATTTGTATCCAAGATGCCGCGGGGGGGGGGGGGGGGGGGGGGGTTGGACGACGACATTGTAATCTAGATAAGAAATAAAAGACAACTTAGCATGTGTTCAAATTCTAACTTAGATGTGATTTTCTATCTTAGTTAGTCCCACTATTTTTCGATCGAACTATATAACCCTCAGTATATAGAGCGGGGGATCAACGAGATCAACCTAGTGGGTCGGAATCCCAACGAGACTGATGTACGACCTTGTGGAAAGCACAACAAGCCATATACCATCTCAAGGGCAGTCAACAGGCACTTGCATATAATGCAATATCCGATATTCGGCCCCCGAGAAATCATCCCCTTGTGGAAAGCACAACAAAGGATATTCTCGGTTAGATCTAACCATCATTACTACATAGCAATGAGTTCATGACCCGACCCTTGTGGAAAGCACAACAAAGCCGAGTTCAATTCCTCACCCCGTTGAGGCCGAGCCTTGGAGTTTAATCATGCCCCCAAACTCATGGACCTTGTGGAAAGCACAACAAATCCATGAAATGAAGACGTTCATTCACTCCATAATGATGGAGGGCCACGATGACTCCTAGAGCCACGCTTACCAGATCTAAAATTTAATCGCGAGGGAATTTAATTTTATCTTGATCTCACCCTAGGTGGTTATACAAATATATCCAATATATTTACCGTACCTAGTAGTTTGCACAAAATAAATGCATCCAATGCAAAAATAAACGCAAGTGATCGTGGACTTTAACCCTAATGTAACTAAGACATCCGGCCCGCTTCCGAAGCAGCTGGATCGTCCTCGTCGGGTGTGCTCCGCGCTTTCAAACTCCTACGCCGCATCAATTACAACTTTTACACGGCACGCAGGGCGAAAAAATTAAATTACATGTGACTCAAATTCCAACAGCCCTTAGGGCGAGTACAACAATGGAGGAAGATAGAAGTACATTGGAATTTTAACAGAGAGAGAAAGGAGGTTCGTAGACCCCAATTAATTACATTAATCCAAGTCCATGATCACTTGCCAACCCATTCAAATAAAATCAATCAAGGGTTATTTTCTGAAAATAATCCTTACTTTTGAATTTAAAAATGGGATGTGCAAACAAAAACAGATTAGCTTTGTTTAATTTTAAAAATCAAAGCATGATTAACTAAAATTAAACACACAAGCAGGTCAATACAAAGTAATTAAAGTAGAGCACGTAAAGAACCATCATTTTCTACAGGGGCATCTAATTGAGATAATTAATTAAATTTAAATTTAAATTTAATTATCCAATAATCAAATTTAAATTTAAAATTTAAACATGCCAATAATTTAAATTTAAATTCAAACTAGTTATCCAATAATTTTTGTTTGAAAATAAATTTAAATAATACAATTATCCTCAATTAGTAATTTTCTAAAATTTAAAATTTGAATTTAATAATTATCTAATAATTAAAATTCAAATATTTGATATTTTTACATTTAACTTCAATAAAATTTAAATTTTGAATTTTTAATTATCTAATAATTAAAAATTCAAAAACATAAAATTTACTGAAGTAACTTCAATTATTACCATTTTATCTCAAGATAAAAAGTAATTATCTCACCTTGGTAAATTCAAATCGGTTAAATAAATTTACCATTCGACATTTACTATTGAGATAATACTATTTAACTTATGAAATAAAATTCTATTTAATTTACTGAGTATTTTAATATATATATCTAATATATATATTATCAATATTGCATTACACTAAATTAAAAACAAAGCAAAAAAATTTTTTTTTTAAATAAAAAGAAATTTCCCGGCGGCCGCCCACGCGGGACGCGTGGGCGGTCGCGCCCGCCCGCCCGCCCGCCCGCCCCTCCTGTGGGTCAGCGCCCGCAGGTGCCGCGTGCGCACCCCACGCGACGCACGTGGCGGGCGCACTGCGCCCAGGGCGTAGTGCGCCCAATCCGGGGATAAAAAATTTTTTTTTTATTTTTTTTAAAAAAATTTACTCTCCTGATGCCCAGCATCCAGGAAAAATAGAAATGCCCAGCACTCCTGTCTCCAAATAATAATTGAAGATTTAAGAATGCCCCAAAATACGGTTCTTAACGGCGATAAACATACCGACCAGAGCGCGAACCTAGCTCTGATACCACTGTAAGGTTTCGCACAGCACCTACGGACTACGCAGCGGATAACAAAAATTTATTTGCCCGATCCCGGTATTGTGGAAAGCTTAATCTGTGCTCTTATCGGTGTTTCTAATACCCTAATTACGGGTTGCGTGTTTCACCTTGTGCGGAACGACGCTGTCCGTTAAGCCCGATGCAGAAAAACTGAGCCGCACAACAGTACGGCCTCTAGAGACGATCCACACAGACCCTTGCACAGCGACGGTACCTCCCCGGCACGACTATCCCCGACTCTATCACCTTCTAGAGAGAGAGAGAGCAAGAGGGAGAAAGGGGGGAGACTAATCCTCTCCCTTAAGCTCAATGCTTGGTTAGCTTAAGGGAAGGAAAGAAGAAGCTCGAATGAGCTTCACGTAGGATCTATATATAGAGTTTAGGCTTTTTAGAAAAGGATTCCAAAAGACCGAAACTATATATATGTCATATCTATTATTATGCATATGTATTAAGCTCCATTTACACTCCTTTCCAAAAGGAATTAAAAGGAATTAATATATACACTTATATAACAATAATCCGTCACCCAAGAATCCATTGTGTGTGATCCTCTAGGCCCATAGTCACTCTAGTTTAAGGCCCATTAACTTCTAATTCCCAATTAGAAGTAAATTAAACATATTCTTCGCTTCTACAAGAGCCGAATAATAGTTTAATTTATTCCGAACCTTTCGATCACGTTGGGTCAAGCAAATCCGCGTGATCCTAGAGGACGTCGGGTTTAAACCAGCCTGTCTGGTACCTGTAAGTCCACAGTTACCGCATCGATATAATCCCTCGCTCATTCTATGAGTCTGGTACGATCGAGGGTATGGTTTCTGTCAAACCCCATGATCGTGCCATTTGACTATGACCCCCTTAAGGTGTATGACGTCCGTTCTAAACGAACTCACACGACCCTGGCCAGGGATTTAACGGAGCGTCAATGTCATGACCCATTAACTGTCTGATATATACCCGACAGTGAGCGATCCCCTCTTGACCATTGATGATCTTCACACGTCTCCTGGAGTGGTTAATGACTCGGCAACTCATGACTTATGGTTAAAGTCACTTAGCTAAGTAATTAAACTATTCCAGTCCTCGTGTAAGATCCGATCAATGTCTCAGGTCAAAGGACCAACGATACTACTGTGACCGTTGGATCTTCAGTTGACATTAGGTATAATCAACCATCTGAAGATCCAATAGCGGATCAGTTCAGTGCACATCCTCCAAGGACATACACCTATATATATGTGTTGGTGCCGCGCACCAATGACCATGAGACTGGTCACTGACACATCATGTGTACTGGTTTAATAGGTAATCAAAGTCCCCGAGTGATTACCCTCCAACCAGGAACAGTTTAAGGTATGTGTTCATGTAAAGTCAGTCTCATAGTCGAGATCCCATCTCGAGTTGACTTTACAACCACATATCCTAGGGACAACGTAAAGTAACACAATCGCATATTTACGCTCAAACACCACTTTATCAATAATGAACAAGATCGTACATATATCGGGTCTACCCGACCCTAAATTGGCATGTAGCACACCAACACTAACACGATAATCATACTCGGTCAAAGGCAGTAAGAAGTAGTAAATTGCATCTTAAACACTATTGCCATTACAAAGAAAGAAAAGTATTACATAACCAAATCCAGGTAGAAATTACAAAAAGAGAAAGGGAGGCAACAAGGCAAGTACGGTCCTTCCTAATCTATGGGAATAGGGGAACTTGGAGAAGCTCGTGGTCTCTCTTGAAGCTCGGGAGGCGGAGGGCCCTCGGCGCTCAGAGATTTGCCCCCCGGTTCCCTCGGCGATGGCCGACTCGGGCACTGACCCCATTTGTATGGGAACTGGCCCGACCGCGTGCCCTCCCGAGACGGACGGAGTTGGTGATCTCTTCTCTACTGAAGCAGAGGTATCTTCGCTCCCCCTTTCGTCGCTCGGCGACTAGGAAGGAGAATTCAAGCCTTCCTCGTTTGAGTCTAGCGTTGCTCAGGGAACCAAGACAAGCTCATCAAGTACCTACTGTCGGGCCTCAGCGACTGCCTACTGGAAGCCTTGGGCGAAACCCTTCCACAGCCCCCGCCGATAGCCCGGCTCATAACATGCGAAGGCGGCCTGCTTTAGAGCTTCATGGTACTCCTCCGAGCTCCGATACCGCTCAACTGCCTCTGCCACGACTCCTGCGGCCTTCTCCTCAAGCTCAGCCATCTTTATTTCGGCCCCGGTCAGCTTCGCTTTAGCTTCGGACCGTGCCACTTCAGCCTCCCTCTTGGCCCGCTCGGCCTCCTGAAGTCGGCCCCGAGCTCTTCTTGCTCGGCCGCCCATTGTCCCGAGCGCGCCACATGAGCCTGACGCTCCTCTTCCAGGAGCTTGCTTTTAAGGTCGGCCGTATACCGAGCTTGGGACAATTGCTCGGCTAGTGACAGAGCTTCCTCTTGACTCGCCCGATCTCGAGCCCGAAGTAAGGTCACCTTCCGTCGAAGAACTTCGAGCTCGGAGGTCAACCGCCTGATCCTCTGGTCGGACTCAGCGCGGGCCCGATTGTGAGCACTCTCCTCACTCTCAAGCCACGTGAAGAAATCAGTTATCTCGCCCCCTAGCTGGGCCATGAACAAACCTCCCACCATGACTTTTTTGAAGACCATTGGGGGGGAGCAACGTCGGAATTCCTCCCGAACTGACTAAGGCCCCAGAGCTCGGCACCTATTGTACAAGGAGGCCTGAATGGCGAACCGCCCTGCTGAGGGAGGAAGAGCCCTCTCTGGAAGAGTCGGGGTCGGGGCATCCTCTCTGGACATCCCCACTCTCGTAACGGCGATGCTCGGCTCGGCCTGGACCCTCTCCCTACCGCACACCCCATCAACCTCGACCGGGGCTTCAGAGCCAGCTTCCTCCCCTTGCGCTCCTGCAGGCTCAGGTGGTGGATATCCTCGGCCGGGGGCTCCTCGCTCGGACGCGAAACTTTCACCTTCTTCAAACACTTCTTCTCGACGGTGAAAGCTTTCATCGAGGACAGCAACAGCCGCTCCCTAGGGTCCTGGTGCTTAGACCCTCGTCGCTCTGGGGCATCTTCGCGGGCAATTCACTTGCCCCTATCCCGGGCAGAAGAAGGATCCTCAGAGGCTCGAGGCTCGAGGCACGCTCGGAGCAGTCGTCTCCTCCAGCTCGACGACCTCCTGCTCCGATGGTCGCTCATCGTCCTCACCACGCCTCGTTTCTGCCCATCAAGAAGCAAGTCATCAATAAGGACTTGACCGACTGGGACGAGAGAATGCAAAAGCTGAGTTTTCAAAACCCTTACCATTGGGAGGCAGGGCGAGGTGAGGAAACTCATCAATGTTGGCTGGAATCATCAGCTCAACAGTCGATCGACGATTCTCCTGAAGAACCCTAATCGCCTCCTCCAGCTCCGAGGAGATCGCGAGTTGCTTCAGAGGGAATATCGACTGAAAGTTCGGTTTGTCACAGAAGCCCCAGCTGGCAGCACCCTTGCTAGACCGTACCCAGAAAAATTAGATCTTCCACCCCTTATGTGACGAATCCCGAGGAGAGAGGATCACGCAGCTCCTCCCCCTCCTCATCTGAAGATAGAAGAAACCCTTCCCGGCATGGGTTTCCTCCTTCAGCTCGAAAAAGGAGTGAAAATTTTCTTAAAAAGTGGCGAGGCCATACGAGTGGTAGAGGAAGATAAAGGAGAAGATGAAAGTGTATGAATTAGAAATCAACTAGACAGGAGCCAGTTGGTAGAATTGCAGCAACTGCGTAACGAAGGGGTGAAGAGGTGATGCGGGATGGGACCGAAACGGGCTAGGACCTACGAATGCAATGAAGTGCGGCCAGCACTCGCACGCCAAAGGCAAGCCGGGCGGATGACCTCCGTAGCGTTCCTCCGGGTGGAGGCGTCTCTCAACAAGAAATCTAAGCCCAACGACCGTCCCTATGAGGGAAGCGCGGGGATCTCAGCGGCTAAGGAACCGCCGAACGACTAGGGGAGTCTAATTCGAGCTCGGTGCTCATTAGGGGCGCGGGACGGGTGCTCTCAACTCACATTCGCGCGGTGAATTACAAAAAAATGGCTAGGATCCTACACGCTCACGCGACATATAGAATAGCATACTAGTAAAGCAAAGCAACAAAGTAGGAGCGTCGCGCGTACCTCCACGCCTAGGCGTGGGGAAGAACCCCGGCCGAGAACAACAACCCCGATACACACGACAACAATAATACACTCCAACCAAAAATGCCCACTCCTCGCAGGGAGATAACAGGCTACAACAATAGAATTCGGGGCTGCCGATGCACGGGCTGACGGGCGGCACTCGGTGAAGGGTTGGCCGCGAAGAGGTTCCCGAAAGGTAATCTGCCGGTTCGCAGCCGCGCGCAGGTCGGCGGCGAACTCTACCACGAGCCGGTCCGAAGTCCGAATGGGACGCCGTCAGTGGGAGTGCGAAGCTAGGTCACAGGAGGACGTGTCGGCCAAAGCGGGCGCGCATATTCACACCGTGGTGGCCGTGAGGTCTTCTGCAATCCGTGACTGGTCTCCTGCACACAGAACAGCGCGCTCGCACGGTAAAAATGATAACTTGTTGCTCCGGTAGGCGAGCGGGGCGCCGCTTGAGGGAGGACGTCGGGGACGCAGAGCAGCAGGTCCCGACCGAAGGGCTCGGTCAGATCTGGTCGAGGTTGTCCGGGAGAGTCTCTGCAAGTTGTTGCTGATTCGGGGGTCGGACTGCACAGGTTGATCTGCGCGGTCCCACGAGAATGAACGCCACGCACAGCACGATCGTCGAAATGAGGCGAGACTTGCGGCGTTGGAAAGAGGACAAAAATTTGTTCGAGCCATCAGAAGATGAGCCTCATCACATCACCAGGCTGGGCGCAGTCGCAACAGTGGTAAGCTTCTGTCTTTTGGGCGATCAGTGGGATAGAGGTACGATGGCCATGGTGAAATTTTCTGAAACGGGGTCGGAATCCAACGAAACCACCTGGGTTGGTTCCGGGACGCCGAGGGATACAATGTTGAAGAAGAAGATATGGGTAGAAAACCGAAGGAGGAATCGTGACAAGAACAGCACCCAACTGCACCCTCTGGGCGGGTTGATTCGAATGGATTCTGCGTAGTCGTGGGAGAATGGAGGCCACGAACAGTGCCGAAGTCGAAACGAGGCGAAACCACCTCTGGATCGAAGAGGACTTGGAGAGGAACAAACTCACAGAAGAACTCTCGGCCTGATTCACACTGTGGACGTCGTGGTCGCCTCTGCAAGTAGGGCTTCAATTCTGCCTCGGATCTGCAGGGTTCAGATTATCTTGATCTTCAAGCTTGATGGAGGAGATGAAGACGAGGGCTTGCGAAGGCGGCGTGGATGAACGCAGAGGATAGATGCCTTGGCGTCGCACCAAGGGGATGGGGAGTCACACCCCGGGCTTGATCCCGTCGCAGGAGCAAGGAGGAAGAGAGGGGGAACCTCGGCGTCGCACCGAGGGGATGGGGAGTCACACCCCGGGCTTGCTCCCGTCGCAGGAGCAAGGATGAACAAGGAGGAGGGCGCAGCCACCTTCTAGGAGAACCCGCAATTCTTTTTTTTCTTCCATTCATAATAATTCCTCCAAGTAAAATACAAAGCTTTTATATGGGGAGGGGGAATGCTAGGGTTGAAACCCTAGCCACAAGGGAAAGGGGGGGTGCGCAATGTGGCATGGGGAAAAGGGAGGGGGTGCGCACATTGGCTAGGGGGGGAAAGGGGGGACGCACAACTCCTAGATTCTAGGAGGGAATTGGGGAAGGGGGGCGGCCAAAAGAGGGAGGGGGTGGTCGGATGGGGAAGGGAAAGGGGGGGGTGCGCACCCCACTCCTAGAAAGTAGGAGTGGGGGCGGCTGCCACCTCCACCTCTTGGAGGCGATGAAGGGGGCGCCCAAACCCTAGCCCACAAGGAGGGGGGCGTAAATCCCCATGGGCCATCACATGTGGGAAGGTGGTCAGCCCAAATGGGCCAAGAAGGTGGATCACAAGGTGGCCCACTCTCCCCTATGCCTAACTAATAAGCCTAACATCACCCAATGGAAGCCTAATTGGCCCCAATTGGCCTACAAAGGTCCACAATAATGATAAGAGTGTCCACGCAGGGACTAAACCAAGGCCCAGCATGGCCTAAAGCATAAAATAACTAAACATAACTCTGCTCGTCCGCCAAGTGATCGCCGAGCCAAAGGGATGCCGGCGAGATCTATGTACTCCGTCGTGAAGTGTGGCGCGTGTCCTCACCAATTCTCCCCGGGTGGGAAGAACTCGACCCTGTCGAGTAAGTGTCCTGGTCGCTCCAGTAGCGCTCCAACAAATTCAGGTCGATCCTCTCTAGCTCTGCACGTGTGATCCAGGTGTCGCCTGTCGCGGGGCATCCTCTCCACGCACTAGGAAGCGCTGGTAGGCTCCGCTCCTGGTAATGGTTATCTGCTCATCCAGTATACAATCTATATATTCGCGTTTCTGCAATGCGACTGGAAGAGGTGGACGCTCAGAAGGTGTAACACTCTCAACAGGAGGGGAGGGCTCAAGAGGCTCACTGGGAATCACCGCGGGGTCCCGATATGCCACCAAATCTGAGACATTGAACGTCGAACAGATCCCATAGCCTTCGGGCAGCTCAATCTCATGCGCATTCGACCCAATTTGCTTCAAGACTCGGAAGGGTCCAGCATCGCGGGCCAGGAGTTTCTTCACGGCCCCCGAAGGAAACCGTTCAGGTCTGACCCTGATCATGACGTACTCTCCCTTACGGAACTCACGGGTGTGCCGATGCGCATCAGCTAACTCCTCATAACGTGCGTTGCTGGCCTCAAGGTGGTGATGATGCAGACTCCGAATAAGATGGGTAGACTCATACCTACGTGAATGCAGGGGTGGTCCTGGACATCCAAATATGGATCTAATAGGCCTATGACATCTACCAGACTTGACAACATGGGGAGGACCTGGACAACCAAAGTATGACCTATCATGCACATGTGTCCTACTAAATAGGGTAGACTCAGGAGGATGACTAATCCCAAACTTACTCATGACATTACCCCTATATGATGAGGGACATGGAGAAACATGAGAGAGAGACATGTGTTCCTGGCCTCCTAAACTCTGGCGTCTGGAAGTATGCAAGGTGAGGTGTTGGCTAGCAGGTTTGGATAGGGTGTGATGATATACCTCCTCGACTAGGTGGGGAAGAGAATATGAGTCGAGAGGCTCACTAGGGAGGGGATCGAATGGATCAAAGAAATGATGACCCCTCCCGACAGGTCCCTTCACTATACTTGCCCATGTGCGACATTCGCCCAGGTGCAGATGATCACCGTCAGGCGCTCTAATGTATGGGACAAGAGGCTCATGAGGAAGGCAAGGAAGGCAAGGCTCCACCCTCGGGACAGTGATACCATAAGAGGGGACAAAATCAACCTCCACGGGTATGGGAAAGACTAAAAGGACCTCGGAGGTGATATGTCCTATGGTGTAGACCGAGGTAATAGACCCCAAAGCAGGGAGTGTAAAGCTATGACTATAGGGTTGGTCAGACCCTAAGGTCAACATATATGTCAACTCCCATTGACAGTCTAAACTCCTAAGGAAGCCCTTCACATTTTCAAGAAAGCAGAAGGACCGAAAAGTGGTGTGAAAGGATTCAAGGGGTACAATTGGGAGGGCTGGTCCCATGGGTGTATAGCAAGGAATGGAGACATCTAGAAGTGGACCCTCCCTTAGCCAGCTAGCTAAAGACTCTCCAATGACCAGTTCACCCTCGGAAGGTAAGAATGGCTCTATATGAGGGTCTAAGGGTGAAGCATCTCTCTAGGGAATGGAAACAGAGTCCTCTATGATGTGGAGGGGCCCCTGGCTCTCAGTCGAGGGTCTCAGGCCGAGAGTGTCGGCCCTAACTTCCAAAGGTTCAGGCACGACTGGGTGCTCCATGGGGTCACTCCCTAACTCCTCGACCTCAGTTAGGTACTCCTCAATCAACTCCTGTTCAGCCTCGTAAATCACTGGAACAAAAGGCAGAGTGGATCGCTGGGGGTGGGTGGCTAGCGACACGGAGGTGGTCGGCGCAGCGCCGTCGTGGAAGACAAACTCGCCTGGAAGGTGAGATGGGTGTAAGGTGCAGGTCCTCCTGTCCAGGTCGATGGTCGCTCTTCTCTCCTCCAACCAAGTTTGCCCTAAAATGATGCATGGACCAGCAAGTGTGTCGATCTTACACCATGCACCACCGTGATATAGAACGGGGCCAAACCATCGTTGAAACTCAACAAAAGCTAAGCCACCGCAGAGAACAATCTCCCCAGTCTTAGAGAGAGACTCAACAATGTCCTGTGAGACATAATTATATGGAACCCTACTGATGAAGTCGATCTCCGTATGCAACCCATTAGGTAGGATGGCCACGGACATGACAGGGCGCTGAAACGACTCGGTCATCGGTATAGGGATCGGGTCTCCCGACGACTGAGTGGTAGGGGCGAGGGGTCGTGCCATAAGAGCGTCGAATCGGGCCAACAGGGATGACCAATCTGACACGTGGGCACGAGGAACCACCATGGGGCTGGCGGGGGGGCAGGACATGCCAGACTCAACGAGACAAGGATAAAACTCTAACTAGACACAAACCTAAAATGACAATGCAATGGTAGGTTACCTAGATGAACCAAGAGACTCAATGCACCCTAGACAACCTAAAGACTCAAATGACCTAAGACCCCAATTTGCTAGAACAAACTGGTTCCCTAAGCTCTGATACCAATTTGATGCGGGATGGGACCGAAACGGGCTAGGACCTACGAATGCAATGAAGTGCGGCCAGCACTCGCACGCCAAAGGCAAGCCAGGCGGCTGACCTCCGTAGCGTTCCTCCGGGTGGAGGCGTCTCTCAACAAGAAATCCAAGCCCAACGACCGTCCCTATGAGGGAAGCGCGGGGATCTCAGCGGCTAAGGAACCGCCGAACGACTAGGGGAGTCTAATTCGAGCTCGGTGCTCATTAGGGGCGCGGGACGGGTGCTCTCAACTCACATTCGCGCGGTGAATTAGAAAAAAATAGCTAGGATCCTACACGCTCACGCGGCATATAAAATAGCATACTAGTAAAGCAAAGCAACAGAGTAGGAGCGTCGCGCGTACCTCCACGCCTAGGCGTGGGGAAGAACCCCGGCCGAGAACAACAACCCCGATACACACGACAACAATAATACACTCCAACCAAAAATGCCCACTCCTCGCAGGGAGATAACAGGCTACAACAATAGAATTCGGGGCTGCCGATGCACGGGCTGACGGGCGGCACTCGGTGAAGGGTTGGCCGCGAAGAGGTTCCCGAACGGTAATCTGCCGGTTCGCAGCCGCGCGCAGGTCGGCGGCGAACTCTACCACGAGCCGGTCCGGAGTCCGAATGGGACGCCGTCAGTGGGAGTGCGAAGCTAGGTCATAGGAGGACGCGTCAGCCAAAGTGGCCGCGCATATTCACGCCGTGGTGGCCGTGAGGTCTTCTGCAATCCGTGACTGGTCTCCTGCACACAGAACAGCGCGCTCGCACGGTAAAAATGATAACTTGTTGCTCCGGTAGGCGAGCGGGGCGCCGCTTGAGGGAGGACGTCGGGGACGCAGAGCAGCAGGTCCCGATCAAAGGGCTCGGTCAGATCTGGTCGAGGTTGGCCGGGAGAGTCTCTGCAAGTTGTTGCTGATTCGGGGGTCGGACTGCACAGGTTGATCTGCGCGGTCCCACGAGAATGAACGCCACGCACAGCACGATCGTCGAAATGAGGCGAGACTTGCGGCGTTGGAAAGAGGACAAAACGTTGTTCGAACCATCAGAAGATAAGCCTCATCACATCACCAGGCTGGGCGCAGTCGCAACAGTGGTAAGCTTCTGTCTTTTGGGTGATCAGTGGGATAGAGGTACGATGGCCGTGGTGAAATTTTCTGAAACGGGGTCGGAATCCAACGAAACCACCTGGGTTGGTTCCGGGACGCCGAGGGATACAATGTTGAAGAAGAAGATATGGGCAGAAAACCGAAGGAGGAATCGTGACAAGAACAGCACCCAACTGCACCCTCTGGGCGGGTTGATTCGAATGGATTCTGCGTAGTCGTGGGAGAATGGAGGCCACGAACAGTGCCGAAGTCGAAACGAGGCGAAACCACCTCTGGATCGAAGAGGACTTGGAGAGGAACAAACTCACAGAAGAACTCTCGGCCTGATTCACACTGTGGACGTCGTGGTCGCCTCTGCAAGTAGGGCTTCAATTCTGCCTCGGATCTGCAGGGTGCAGATTATCTTGATCTTCAAGCTTGATGGAGGAGATGAAGACGAGGGCTTGCGAGGTGGCGTGGATGAACGCAGAGGATAGATGCCTTGGCGTCGCACCAAGGGGATGGGGAGTCGCACCCCGGGCTTGATCCCGTCGCAGGAGCAAGGAGGAAGAGAGGGGGAACCTCGGCGTCGCACCGAGGGGATGGGGAGTCACACCCCGGGCTTGCTCCCGTCGCAGGAGCAAGGATGAACAAGGAGGAGGGCGCAGCCACCTTCTAGGAGAACCCGCAATTCTTTTTTTTCTTCCATTCATAATAATTCCTCCAAGTAAAATACAAAGCTTTTATATGGGGAGGGGGAATGCTAGGGTTGAAACCCTAGCCACAAGGGAAAGGGGGGGTGCGCAATGTGGCATGGGGGAAAAGGGGGGGGGTGCGCACATTGGCTAGGGGGGGAAAGGGGGGACGCACAACTCCTAGATTCTAGGAGGGAATTGGGGAAGGGGGGCGGCCAAAAGAGGGAGGGGGTGGTCGGATGGGGAAGGGAAAGGGGGGGGTGCGCACCCCACTCCTAGAAAGTAGGAGTGGGGGCGGCTGCCACCTCCACCTCTTGGAGGCGATGAAGGGGGCGCCCAAACCCTAGCCCACAAGGAGGGGGGCGCAAATCCCCATGGGCCATCACATGTGGGAAGGTGGTCAGCCCAAATGGGCCAAGAAGGTGGATCACAAGGTGGCCCACTCTCCCCTATGCCTAACTAATAAGCCTAACATCACCCAATGGAAGCCTAATTGGCCCCAATTGGCCTACAAAGGTCCACAATAATGATAAGAGTGTCCACGTAGGGACTAAACCAAGGCCCAGCATGGCCTAAAGCATAAAATAACTAAACATAACTCTGCTCGTCCGCCAAGTGATCACCGAGCCAAAGGGATGCTGGCGAGATCCATGTACTCCGTCGTGAAGTGTGGCGCGTGTCCTCACCAAGAGGAAGGCGAAAGCCACACTTCCAAGCCAAAAGAAAGATGCAGAAAAGGCCTGAATGAGTATCCAGGCTGGACTCGTGAGACTTGGCCGGAGAGAAGTAGTACCGCCATGGCAGCCTGTAGCGGTTCTCAATCTCTTTCACCTCGGCCTCGCCCAGCTCGTTACGCAGATGATGGCTGGACTTCAGCATTGAACTCCCCGCGTCTTGCTCAAACTCACGGACCTCAACCTCGGGGTCATGCTCCGCCATGGAGGAACGAGAAGAGCAAGAAGAAGAGGAGGGAATAGCGGAGTCAGAAGATTCAGAGGGAGGAGGAAGCTGACGGATCGCCGCCGCCGTGATCTCTGCCAACTCTGCAAAATCTTCTGCGAGTCTCTGCTCCCTCTGATCGCTCTCACGGTGCATAGACTCTCTCAGAATGCGAATGCGATGAAGGGAAAAGCCCTAAACGGAGGAGACATGGAACGCAAGCATATGTGATATTTATACACCCCAGCGATCCTAGCAGGAAGCGGCGCGACGTTCCGAACTCCAAGAAGGTCCTCCCCGCACCAACTCGAGGGAGCCATCATCATATACACGCCATCAGGATAGCCGCATTAAATGGCCCCTGCCGGAAAAAAATACCCCCAAATCGAGCCACCAATGCTACCCCATTATGCTCTACTCTCTGAGCATAAACTTTGGCTCGGGAGTAGGGGGCAAGTGGAGAGGGGTAAAATCAATGGCCCAAAGACAAATGGCCCGGAGCGGCCCAAATAGGTCCATTCTCGACCCAAACAGGCCAGACTCCCAAAGTGATAGCCCCCCTTTACGGGCCCACTTTATTTGAAGCCCAAAACTTGCTCGGCCCAATACTTCCTAGGCAGCCTCAGGGCCCGGAAGACCGAGTAACGGTCGCTCGGGAGAACCCCAATCAGGGACCGAGTATAAACCGTCCAACGATCCCTCCGTCACCTGGGAAGAGCCCTGAACGGGCGCCCCATGCTCGACCTGACCGCCGAACGCCTATCCAGGTGAAGGTTACGCCATTACCCGGAGCAGGGAACTCGAAGGGATAAGGGAGAGAAAGAGTCCTCAGGCCATAAAGAGCCCACGAAAAGGACGTAACTCCCCTTAGTCCCCCAATCTTCCAAGACTCCTATACGGGGCGAGCGACTATATAAACCCCAGGAAAACTCTTCAGAAAGATAATGTGATCCTGAGTACTGAACACCGCATTCACTGGTGGAGAGTGATCTCGTGCCTCTCACTTCTTCTCCTACATCCCTTCCACTTACGCTCTATCAGCTTGCTGACTTAAGCATCGGAAGATTTTCCCCGAGGTCTCAACCCTGGGCTCCTCTGATTTGTTTCCTACTTTATAGATCCTCAATCGTGGTGACGACGACACAGGCTCATCCAGGATTGTGCGGCTCAGGATCCAGCGCGAGATCACCTCTCTTCGGATAAGTCATCACTTATTTTTTTAAGATTGAGTCTGCTTTTTTCATGATCTCTTTTAAAATAAAATTATCAACTTTCTTGGAGAAAATAATTGAAGACGTTCCTCACGACTCACACGATGCACTTCAAAATAGATCCGATAATTATTCGTTTAAAATTTAAATTAAATTAAATTTTATATTAATTTAATCAGATAATTATCTGAATAAAATATTTAATAAATAATTTAATCAAATATCAAATAATTTAATTATTAATACAATTCGAATTTGTATATCATAGTATACGTTCCGTATCCACTATGTTTATAGGTCTGGATATCAGATATATTGAAGAACATATGATCGGGCAGTGGAACCTCCTATGATTCCTATCACCGGCGGTGTAATCCTAATGCGCCACCTGATCTGTTAGTCTCATTCGCCCAAAATCCTCTCATACTAATTTGTATCTCAAAACATATGTACTGCTATTGGGCACAACTAGCTCTCAAGATTGGGATTCCTAATTAACATGATATATATATATATATATATATATATATATATATATATACTTGGTCAAACTTAATTATAACGTACGTGCTGCCTTTTCAATCCCATCGGAAAAGGGAGAAAGCAAGAGAACCGTGTTTGGCCTCATGTTGTCCTATAATTAGCTGCAGTATCTTTACCGTCTGGCGTAAACTTGAAGGGACAGATTGTAATCGGATGGCCTTTTCTAGGTGATGATGAGAGCAAGGATGATTGTGTCTCACGGTCTTTGGAATGTAATGAAGTTTGCTTGAATCTCCACGTCAGTACGTCGACTAGAACCATTGTGGATATATAGAAGTAGTTTTTAATTCTTCCAGAGGACTTAAAGAACCTATTTGGTATCCGGGTTGGTCTCCAATGGTCGGATCGGAAGAAACAATGTACGGTAGAGCTAGATAAGCCTTGCTGCAAGACTTTCCTAATTAAATATACCCGCTCTGAGTTTTCTGGTTTGTTTAATTCCTAGTGGGACGTTAATTTCAAGGCTCATAGCATATATACAACCGGAGTCTCCGGTTCTCTTTGACAGAAATTAACTTGCTCCAAATTAATCGATAAAAAGATTCATCTCAAGGTTGTGCAGCAATTAATTATAAGCTGAAGCCAACAAATTAAAATGTACACGTAATTACTTATGAGAAAGGCCGGAAATTAGTCTTCCTGCTCGAAGAAAGTGATCAATATCGTTAGCCTCTGTCGACCAAACGGCCCCCCAGCCTATAGTTTTTTATTGTCTCTGCCGCAAAGCCTTGATCCCTAGAGACACAATCTTTCATAAAATCATGCAGGGTACGTACTAGCTGGTAGACCATTGCATTGCCGGAGGATGCATGACTATAACAGGAGATGATGTCACGTGTCTTTAACGACCCCAAGTGCATAGCTTGTCATGATTAGGCCTTCGAAATTTCCCATTCTATGCATATAAAACCTCTCTGATCGGAAAAACCGACAGGTAAGGATGCAAATAAATGTATCGGAAGAGCATGCCCTATATAATATCTTGAGAAGGAAAGATTTGTGACCCAATATTTAACAGTCGAATGACCCATAAAAGACTGTGCGACTCAGTAAGTGACAGCCCAACTCGATATTGAGGACCCGTTTACCATAAAATTAAGGGTTAAGGCCCCAAACGAGGCCCACCGAGCCTCGGTAGGGTTGCCCATGCGAGAGCGTCCCCTATGCGCGGGAGGAACCCAGGCGCTCCATCGATCGAGCCAATAAAAGGCAGATAAGATGCTCCCTCAAAGATGTCAGGAGCTCTTCTTGTTGCCCCCAGCGGGTTTCTTCTTGTATACCCCAGTTGCACGGGTAGTATGGTGAACATGACAGCTCACAATCACTGGACTCTTCAGCAGAGTTTTGTTAACCCGGCCCTCACTTTGACAGGTCGTAGCTTTGTTCTTTGTCAGATTTACGGGTTCTGAACCCTCCACGTGTAGAAGATCCACGAATGCCACTCCCAGGAAGTTAGGGAAGCCAACAACCGGTGGGAAGTCGCCAAAGCTAGTTGGTACGGCGAGATAGCCGTACATAGCATGATCGGCCACGATCTGAGGGCCGAAAGCAAGTCCGGACAATCCGCTTGCCATTGCTTCAGCCTGCAAAGGGGAGAAACAAGACGAATGAATAATTGATATCTAAAATATTTGAGTGGGGGCCCCATGGTCCCTCTATTTTGGAGAAAATATGAAGGGAGGTTAGGTCCCACCGGGCGTGCTAATTTGGTGGAACATTTTTTTAAATTCGTTAGGCGTGCCAGTCACATATGTGATAAATTTATTGTGCGTTCGATCTGACTTGGTCAGTCGATTGTGAGGTTCGTGTCGGGACTCAAAACCCGCCGTACCGTAAAGGCTACGGTGTTAATTACGTCCCTTCGAAGGAGGGACAACCCTTGATTAATTGTCAAAAATAGAAGGACCATGGGGCCCATATAATATATGAAAGATGTGATTGCATGCAAGCACACAATATGGTAGTATTTATTTATCAAGTCGATTCTCGGTACAAGGCGAAGAGCTTAGGTTCGAAGACCACCATCACGCATAGTGAAAGTCTCCGACCGGACATAACCCGACTTTCCGCTAATCACCATTTGATATACCAGAGAAGCGTATCATGCAGGCATACAAGATAATGATATTTAGTTTTATTGCTCATTGTTTATTTGATCATTTATTCACAATTTTAAGGGAGATTTCGGCAACACCTCTTGTTTCGAGAGTTATCGGGGCCCTCTTATTTTGAGACTGCGCATGACGTTACGGTGCACACATATGGACCCATGAAATGGGCCTGGTGTGACCGTGTTCGGACAGACTAGCATAATGTCGGGATAATGTATGCCGTGGTACGGTAAATTTACTGTGCAAGACCTGAGGGAATGCGGTTAAAACATGATCGAAGGAAATCGAATTCAGCAGATTGTTGGCCTGAGGTAAAGTCATACTTTGGTCGTAATGGGATGAATCCCGGGGTCCAGGCACGACTTGTCGGGACGTCATTAATATTCCCCATCCCCAAGATCTAGAGGAGCTGAGAGCTCCGGAGCAGACATAGCCATGTTTATTATTTTCTATTCATTCTTGTTACTATTTTGGGCATATGAATGTGTTTCACTTTTTTTTAATTCTTTATTCTTATTTTGTTTATCATTCCCCTTTTTATTACCTATTTATTATTATTTTTATTGTATGCGTACATCTTTTATTTCCTTTTTTATGATTTATTGGATTGGTAATCATTTGCAAATTTTTTTTGTTTATTTAACATTTTTGTTCCTTTATTATTATTATTATTATTATTATTATTATTATTATCATCATCATCATTTCATTTGGCCATTATTTACTTATCATATTTTTTTATCTTTCATTTTCTTCTTTTTTTATTATTTTATCTCTCCTCTCTCTCTCTCTCTCTTTTAATACATATGAAATACTGTACATATGTGAATATGAAGAGGCGTGATCTCGTGCTTGACCTGAGCGGGGTAGATGATCACCGGATAGTGAACTGCAAAGAAGGGAAACGGATCAGGGGGCCCAGGGATGATTCCTTAGGGTAAACCCTCCGATGCTTAAGTCAGTCGAGCAATGATGGAAGCGATGAAGGGAGGAGGAAGGAGATGCACGAGATCCCTCTACACCAAGATGGTGAAGTGGTTCCTGCTCAGGGGGTATAGGCGTATGCTAGCCCTTGCCTTTCGTTAGAGGTAGTCCCAGGTTTATATAGTGCACTGGCTTCATGAGTCCCGTAAGCTGAGGGGTTTCAGGCGAGCGTTACGTCCTCAACGTGGGATCTTTATAGCCTTGAGGGATCTTTATAGCCTTGAGGGATCATGGGTCCCTTATCCTCATAAACTCCTGCTCATAAAGGGTTCTCAACGGCATCATGGATAAGCAATCGTCGGTCGTCCCGAGCATAAAAGGTGTCAACCCTGTCCGGGCGATAGGCATAGCTCGGATGAGGATAGGTCGAAGTGGGCGCTGAGCGCCTGCCCTTATCCCGGCGAGGGGATAGATCGGGCATGGGTCTTTCTCTGACCTGGCCGACGCTCGGGCCTTCCGAGCCTAAGGGTCGCCGAGGAAGGGTGTGATCCCGAGTGAACTTATTTGGGCTTTCTAGCTTAAGTGGGCCCTGTGGGGCTATCACTTAGATGAGTTGGGCCTCATTTGGTCCTGATGAACCTAGTTTGGCCGCTTTCTAGATGGGCTACAGAAATTCCCCTCTCCACTTGTCCCCCTCCTACTCACGAGCCTTGGTAGGCTCGGAAGAGTAGCCGTTAGGGTTTTGGACCAGCGTGGCTCGGGTGGGTGGAGATCTGGCGGTGTTAGGAAGCCACGTGTCGTGATCACCTGGGCCCGTAATAATGATAATCCTGACGGATTTTAAATGAAGGGGCCCCTTTCTCTCAGAGGTCGGAATGGCGCGCCGCCTTCCGTGTGGGGATATAGGCGTTGGGCGTTTGTTGTCATTCCAGACTCCCTCCGTTTTTAGGGTTTGGTGTAACATAATAACTGTAGATGAAGGGCGACTGTTATAAGCCGTTAGCTAATGTCTATAACAGGGTTGTTATATTAGTGGCAATTTTGTGTTTCTTTTAGTAATTTTGATAGCAAGAAATATATGGGATGAGGTGGCACAATATCCACATGTAATATGTAAACAGAAATTGGCTACGAGCCTTATGAAAGGAGATGGTTTGATCGGAAGAATGATCATGACCTTTATACCAACATGTTATGCTTTAGTGTTGTGCTTTAGTTGTTCCCTTTCTGTTTATAAGTGTGCGTTGAGTTCTTGCAGGGAATTTTGTTCTTCCGATACTTTCACTCTGGAGCCAGAGCCTGAAGATTGGAACCGGGAGGAATTGGAAGCTCTTCCTCTCATCTTCTGGAAGCACCGTGCCAAATTGGTGTCTGAGCCACCTTCAGGTAGCTCCAATTCTCCTAATATGGCTTCTAGTTCGAATGATGATGTTCTTTCGCTCCTTCAAGATCTGCAATCCAAGATCAGTCTTATACATGATGAATTGGGTTCTATGAATCAAAGAGTAAATAATCTTGAGACTAGAACACCTGATTCTTTGGGATCGAAAGATATCACTCATGATGTAACTAGCTCTTTTCGGCCGAAATATAATGAGTTTCCTAAATTTGGCTACGAGCCTTATAAAAGGAGATGGTCTGATCCTTGTGAATGGAAGTTCAAAGCAGAGAGATATTTCTTATATAATCAAGTTCCGGATTATCATAAAGTTTCTTTTGCATCATTTTATCTTGAAGGGAAAGCACTACAATGGTTCCGGCATTTCACTCATACTAAGGATACAGTTTCTTGGTCTGATTTCTTAAAAGGGTTAGATTCAAGGTTTGGGGCTGTTTCTGTGGTTGATTACCATGGACAATTGAGTAAACTCAAACAATTTGGTTCTGTTTCTGAGTATCAGCGCCAGTTTGAGTTATTGAGTAACAAGGTTCAAGGTGTTTCAAAGGACCATTTACTGGGTATTTTCCTAAGTGGGTTAAAAGAAGAATTGTCTTGTGAGGTTAGATCTTTTCTTCCTCAATCTCTGTCACAAGCCATGCAGCTAGCTAGGATTCAGGAACAAAAGTTTATGTCTAGACGCCGCACTGCTCCTCATTTCAGTTTCACTAATTCTCAACCTTCAACACAGTCCCAACAATCACAACCTCTCAAGCCCACCATCCCACCTGTGCGCAGGTTAACAACTCAACAGTTACTAGATAGAAGGGCTAAAGGCCTTTGCTATAATTGTGATGAGAAATATGTACCTGGCCACAAATGCCAAATTCAGAAACTGTTCTTTTTGCAGTTGATTCCAGAGGACAATGAATATGAACAGTCAGATATGGTTGAACCTGTTGAGACCTTGGAAATGCACAATGAGCTGGAACCATCACTGTCTTCTCATACAGTCTCTCAAATGCAGTCCCCAGGGACACTCAGATTGCAGGGATTTATTGGCAGTTTTTCTGTTATATTATTAATTGATAATGGTAGCACTCATAACTTCTTGGACCTTAGAGTAGTACAGAAATTGGGATTATGCATTACAAATGTTTCATCCCATTCAGTAAAGATTGCTGCTCGTTTACAGATTGCTTCCCAGGGGTATTGTCAGGGAGTCACCCTCAAACTACCAGGAATATCCTTTACTCTAGATTTCTTGGTCCTTCCTTTGGGAACAATTGATGTGGTATTGGGCAATACCTGGCTGCAGCTTTTAGGAGACATAACTTTGAATATCTCACAAATGGTCATGAAATTCTCTATCAAAGGACAAGAATTTGTTCTAAAAGGTTTGCCCCCACCATCACTTGATGTAGTATCTGCCAAACAGTTTTGCTCTGACCTACCTAAAGCAAGGGCATTATATTCACTGTACTTATATTCCATTTGTGGCAACCCGGATTCCGGATACCAGATATACCCGGTAGGACAACCGAATACACCTGATACCACTTGGAACCTGCGAGGCCTCCCAAGAGCGGTAAAGCTCCGAAGGGAAAAAGGATTGTCGTATAGTACATTGAACTCACAGATATAACAGCAAGCAATTAAATTTCATTAGATCGGGATGCTAAAGTAGCATAAATAAAATTACTTTTTAATTAACAGATTTTAAACAATTATATACCAGAGTCAAGTCCAAAGCTAGAGACAGCAGTCTAGCAGTACAGTCGACAGAAAGAAAAGACGAACCAAGAAGTCGGGGGAAGCCCGACGGAGGTACCAGCTGGCAGCTACAACTCGAACTTCAGGATCAGCGGAAGCAAAACGAACACATCACCCCACCTGAAAAGCAGGGGTGAGCCTCGTGTCACTAGCTCAGTAGGGGTCATGCGGATCCCCACTAAAAAACACGTAGTAACACGGAACAACAGGGACAGCAGCAAGAAACAACACTAGAAAGCTGCAAAAGAAAGGAAAGCAGGAGTAGGGAACAGGTAAGGACGAGGGGAATAACCCGAACAGGCAAGCATGCCTAGAAAGGGAAAGAGGAGTAGGGTGCAGCAAGGAAAAGGGAAAAAAGCCAAACAAAACACCCCAACCTACACCTACAACAGGCATGCAAAAGAAGGCCTAGAAAAGACCTAGATAGGCACAGGCAACACGACAAGATTGTTGTGCCCCTTGTGCTTTGTTGATGATGTGGTGTTTTAATGATAGCAACATGAATGAGTCACCACATTGTTTTGAATATATCTGATCTATTCTGTGGAAGAATGCATGAGTGTGTTCTATCTGATCTGTTATGTGCATGAGTGTGTGCATGAGTGTGCCAGCTCTGTGGGTCGACCCCCTCAGATTCGCGTGTCTATACATTCATTGCATATGAGCATCTGTATAGTGTTTGGCTAGCAAGTCTATACATCGTCAGGGCTCTTCATGCTTGTGCATAGTCTATACATTGTACATCTCGTTGACAAGTCTGCATATTCATGAAGTCTGTACAACCATCCACTTGAAGCATTTCTTCAAGTCTACACAGCCTTTTGCATTGGATTTAAAGTCCATACATTGGCAAGTCTGTACATCGGCCCTGTAGCATGCACGAAGTAAAGTCTATACAGTGGACCGTCTCATTCAGCGTCTCACGCCTTGAACTCCACACATCGTTTATCAAGCCTAGACATTGCACTGTAGCATGTAGAGCACTAAGTCCATACATTGGACTGTAGCACGCATCTCTGATGTCTATAAATTCTCACTCACATCCTCCAAGTCTGTACAGAGTTGTCTTTGCATTGCACGTGTTCTAAGTCTATACACTCTCCTGTGCAATGTCTACACATTCAATTTCTGTGTCTTGCTCAAGTCTGTACAGCCCTTTGGTTGTCAAGTCTATACATTGCTTTCGAATGAAGTCTGTACACTGGTCTTCACTTGAAGTCTGTACAGCGCCATGTTCATATTCTTCAAAGTCCATACATTGCACTGTAGATGCTCGAGGTGAAGTCTATACATCCATCAGTGAACTTCCAAGTCTGTACATTCGTTTGCCTGATTTCATATTCAAAGTCTGTACATCCTTCTGTTGAAATTCCAAGTCTATACATCAGACTGTTTGAGCAAGTCTGTACAGAGTTTGCCCAGTCTGCTTTTTCAAGTCTATACATTCTTACCTTTCTCTACGTTCTGGCCAAGTCTACACATCGTTTGCCTGGCTTCTACCTCAAAGTCTATACATTCGTTTCTAAGGCAAAGTCTATACATTCCCAGTCTTTACCTACGTTCAGAACTCCAAGTCTATACACTGGTAAAGTCTGCACATTGTGCCTTGAAGCTGTTCAAGTCTATACATTATCTCGAGCATTCAAAGTCTATACAACGCTGTTGAGTGGAAGTCTGTACGGCCGTTGGGTTGCCAAAGTCCATACATTGTGAATCTCAAAGTGTGTACAGACTTTGCCTTGTTCAAGTCTGTACATCGCCCCTTTGGCAAGACTATACATTGGAAGTATATACATTCCTTTGCCTTGTATCGCTCATCAAGTCTGTACAGCCTTTCTCTTTGCATGTCTGTACATCGTCCATGAAGTCTGAACAACGAGCAAGTATGTACATCGCTCATTTGTCTTGGCAAATCTGCACATCGTTAAGTCTATACTTTGTCCAGTGCATTGCATTCATCAGTCATGAAGTCTATACATTGAGTTGAAGCCTGCCTAAGTCCATACATTGGCTACTGTTCTTCAGAGTCTGTACATTGCATACTTTGAAGTCTATACATTGGCTTTGAGCTGAAGTCTATACGTTGCTTCAGGCTGAGCAAGTCTATACATTGCATGCTCGTTCATTCAAGTCCATACTTTGTCCTGAAGCATGTACAAGTCTGTACATTGTCTGCCTGTCGATTGAAATGTCTATACATTGATGTTTGCATTGTAAAGTCCATACATTGAACAATGTCTGCACATTGCATTACACTTCAGCAACTCTATACACTGCTTCAGCTCTGATTCATGAAGTCTATACATCGCTACAGCTTTGTCTTCACATAGTTTGTACAACGCAATTGTCCTGCTTCATGAAGTCTATACATTGCTTCGTCTTCACAAGTCTATACATCGAAGTCTATACACTGCAATGCATATACTTAAACAGATAATGTGATTCACTATCTGACAGGCACCCGTCGTGAAGCCTAATGAAGGCACGTGATCCAAGGAAGGACGAGGTGCCCAGATGAGGACACGTGGATGCAGCCCAGCCAGGATGCTGCCAGGTGGTCGAAATGCCTCGGTTCTGGTGAAACTCCTTAGGGAGGGAAATGTGGAGGTCACACGCCCAACCTGCTGCTATATATATACTAAGCTTCATCTTCAGATGAAAGTGATCGAGTGTGGAAAGTATTTACAGAGAGTGAGAGATCCACAGAGAAGAAGAAGAAAAGGAAAGCAGCAGAGAGCCACGATCCACAAAGAAGAAGAAAAGGAAAGTAGTAGAGAGCCACGATCCACAGAGAGAAGAAAAGGAGAAAAGAGCAGAGAAGAAAAAGAAAAAGAAGAGAAAGAGAGAGATAGAGAGTTCTAGTAGAGTGTGAAGAGAAGAAGAAGTAAGAGAGAGAGAAGAGAAGATCAGAGAAGACCGATCCTGCTGGAAGTTGGATCAGATCCACTCCAATCAGCTCTTAGGAGCCACATTTGTGCTTTCATTATTTACAGCCTTCAGTTGATGTTGCTACTTGTTTTCATTTTCATTTTATACTTTCCTTCAAGCTGTTAGTCAGCGATTGCAGTGGTGGACTCCACTGGACGGCTAAGCTGTATTGCCCAGTGGTTTGCAGAGATGTTGCCTCTGGTCGGGTAAGCTGTAATCCCCAGCGTTGTAGTGGTGGATTCCATTGGACAGCAAGCTGTGTTGCTCAGCGGTTGTATGGCAAGCTGTGATGCCCAGCTGTTCAAGCTGTGAGTCAGCGGAATCCACACTCTGGTTTGAGTGTGGGGTGGATGTAGGTCTACTGGACCAAACCACCTAAAAACCCATTGAGCAGTGGTTTGAATTCTTTGTGTGTTTGGCGCTAGATGAATACATAGGGTCGAGATAGGTTGATCTTCTATATGTGTTCATTTCATTGATGCGCACACTATATGCTTGACAGTGGTATTGTGTGTTTGTTTGATCTGTCTAATTGCTGCCCACATTAGATGTTTGCTTAGGAGCACTCTTCATATTTGTCTACAGGTTCAATAGATGACTGGAGTAGTTTTTTTTAGTTAGTCTTAGTGCTTTTATTCCGTAGTTCTGAGCACTAGAATTTTAATTGGGCGAAAGTTTTTTAAAGGGTATTCATTCACCCCCCCCCCTGAATACATAGCACTGAACCCTACACTTGGTATCAGAGCGGGTTGCTGTGCATAGGATCTAACAATCCGCCGCAGATCCTGCTAGCTGTTGGTGCATTTCAGAGTGGGTCTTTTGATATCGTGTTTTGTTTCACTAACTTGTGCCTTGCTTTGCTCATTTGGCTTTGGTGCGATCTGAGTTGATTCATTTGCTTGCATTGTGTTTCATTAGTGTTCTATTTAGAACTCTTATTCTGTCTAAGCATGGAACTCACTGCTGATCCTCCGAAGTTTGAAGGTCTAGGTTTTTACATGTGGTTTAATGAATTCAGAGAATATGTGATGCAGACTAAGCCAGATCTGTGGATAGTCATTGCTCACAGTCCTTATGAAGTTCCAAAGGATGAATCCCTATGGAAAACTTCAGACATACGAAAATTCTCTGTAAATCAAAGTGCCCTGAATCTAATCAAAAGGGCGATAAACACTGACAAGTTTCCTTATGTAGTTGATTGCTGCAGTGCCTCCGAAGTGATCGAGATAATAGCAAGCAGCAGAAGCCAGGGTAAAGCGAAATGTCTCATGGCAACAGAAGAAGACGAAGACTATGTGGAGGATACTTCGTCACAGGTAAATTTTGACACTGACAATCCTTCTCTGGAAAGCATGATTGCGTTGAATGAGCATTTATTGAATAAATATGATAGACTAAAATCTGAAAAGAGAAAAATAAGTAAAGAAATGTTGCATGAGATCAGAAGTCTAAAAGCTGAAAATGAAAACTTGAAATCTGACATGATTAAAGAAAAAGATGAGTTGAACAGGTTGAAATCTGAAAATGAGAATATTAGAAACAAACTCATCGGTGAAAATAATTCTTGCAAAGCATGTGCCATTCTCAAAAACATGATTAATGATTTTGATTCTGATGATATTTTTCAAAAAGAACAAATCAAATCTCTAAAAGAAGAAAATGCCTACTTGAAAGATCAAAATAAAAAGCTAATGGTTCTTAATACTGTCTTCTCTGAAAGATGGTTGTCAATTGAAAATGGAAAATCAGTTGTGAAGGAAAATGAGAACAACATTGAAATAATGGCTCAACAAGAAAATGAAACTCTGAAGAATCTGAATGATGCTTTGCAACAGCAGCTGATTATTTGTGAATCAGAGCTAGCCAAGTATGAAGTGAGTAGTGCTTCATTGAATTCTGAGATTGAAGATCTGAAAAATTCTATATCAAAATTCGTTAAAGGAAAAGACAATTTGAATAAGTTGCTTGGTTCTAAAGTGAATTTTCAGAAACAAGGGATTGGATTTGTGCCTATGAATGAAAACGACAATGATAAAAGAAAATCAACTGTTTTCGTGAAAAGCTCTGAACAGGCCAACTCATCCAGCTCCTCAATTTTTCAATTCACTGCTAAGAAGGCTAAAAATTCAGAGAGGAAACAGAAAAAGATTCAAAAATAAAAGAAAAATGCTGAATTGAATAAGTCCAAACTTATCCCTGATTTACATGTGCATGCTGCTCACTACTCACACACACATTCACACTCTCATGAGAATGTCAACTCTGTCAAACAAGTGAATGTGAATAAAAAGGGTAAAGCATGTCACTATTGTGGGAAGGTTGGACATATTATGCATAACTGTGTAGCATTGATAAATGATGAAAGAAATACTGTTAGAAAGTATCCTAGAAATCATCTTAGGAAACATTCTACTGATCAGGAAAAGAAAATTCAATGCTATTACTGTGGGAAGTTTGGTCACATTGCTGCCATCTGCTGGCATGCTCAGGGAAAGAAAATTAACTCTGGATTTGTTAATTTCCCTGTTAATAAAAATATTGTTGATAGAAAGAAGTTTGGTTCTAAAAGCAAGCACAATGTATGTTTCGAATGTGGTAAGCTAGGCCACAAAGCTGCCAACTGTTGGCTGACTGATTATGGAAAGAAAAATTTTCATGTTAATAAAAGAAATACTCATGCTCATCCACATGGGCATCATGCTTCTGCTAATTCTGTGGCTTCATGCTTTAATTGTGGAAAACCTGGCCACAAAGCCTCTGAGTGCTGGGTGGCATGGTTCAGAAAACAAAATGCCCATGCAAATAACATAAGTTTTAATGTTCATGCACATGAATTTAATGCTCACAATAAGGTGCATAATAGGAACTTAAATTTTGTTGGTTATCATGGTAAGTCTGGTCAATTTGGTTATTCCTTGTCCAACCATAAGTTGATGGGCTATGATGATAATGCTGCTAAGAGATTGTTCAGAACACCTGTCAGGACTAATGCAGGACCCAAGGCTGTTTGGGTCACTGCAGGACCAAAATGATTGTCTTGCTGCAGGTGTGCCTTGAAAATGAATAAAAGGGGTTGAATTTAGCCAAGGCACTCAAAAAGGGAAAACCCCAGGATTCTACTTATCAGGTCAGTTCTGAACACTGCTTATGTTTTATTATCTGAAAATTCCTTGTTTGAAATGACTGCATATCATAATGATCTGTCTATGCTAAATTGATTTATCTTAAAAAGTTGATTGCTCTCTCATGATGCTATTTGAATAAAGAATGCTATGATGTTTGAGTAAACATTCTGCATAGCATGTTAAATCTGATTTTTGAATCTAAGTTTTGCACATTCTTACATGTTCAGCATTGTCAGGTTTAGATTTTCTGAATTATCCTCATACATGATTTGCATATTGATGATTGTCTGAAATTGCATATGCATACATATAGTGAATGCATTGCACATCATTATACTGAAAACTCCAAAAAGAAGTAACTGACTACATACAGCACTGCATTGTCATGCATGACCATCATGGTATATTAAATGGAACAATGCTGAAGGGCATATGGAGTATGTCTGGATGCTACTGCCATGTGTGAGATGGTCCTTGAGACCAGGTTCTCTGCCAAGTACCAAGGGTCTAGTCTTCATAAAGGGTAGTGTAATACATATCATAAAATTTGAAAAATCTAAAAATTTGAAATGAAATTGATGCATTTGATAAATTCTCTCTCTGATTGAACAAAGCATGAATTCTTCTTGAGCATATTCTAAAATCATGAGCAGTTCATTAATTGTATTTCATGCACTCTGTCAGGGGGAGTTTGACTGATGTTGCATATGAAGTGTAGTGCAGTTGAAAAACCTAAAAAGAAAACTCATTGCATCTAGACAGGGGGAGCATTTAGAATTGGTGTTTTGATTGTCACATCTTGAACACCTCTTGTCTAATAATTGATCAACTCTCATCTGATGTCATATTTCTCTCTCTTGAAAAAGGATTCTGCCTTCTATTTGTTGAGCTGTTAAAGAAGAGTTTCTTTCAACTCCCTTCATGATACTATCTGTCAGCTGATCTGTCTGAATTCCAGACTCAGCTACTGTGTGTTGATGTTCACTCTTCTGAAATATTTCTCTACTGGTGATTTACTCTTGCACCAGCTTATACTCATCTTTCACATTCTTCTCAGCTGGTGTAACTGAATTGTTTCTACTATTGATTGTTGGTTGCTGAATCTATTGTTCTGATCTGAGGAACTTATGCTGCATGTCATGCAATTCAGTCTGAGAAATTGGTAGAAACTCTTATCATATAGGTTTAAGAATTATCACTAAATCAGACTGATATAAGATTAATGTATTCTCAGATTTGTAGTTAACTGAATTGAAAATATCTGAATGATAAGGTTTAATAAATTTTAACCACCTGTGTCATGTAAACCTTAGACTCTCTCATCAGATATCTAAAAATTTGAATTCAGGGCTACTTTGGTTAAGATGCATATAGTGCGTGTTGTTGTTAAACATTAACTTGAAAAATGTTGACTAAAAGAAAAAAATTATGATTTCATAGCAATGACTCAGTCACTGAGAAACTTAGTTCTTTATCAATGAAATAAAGTAACTCATGTCATGAGGTGCCATAGTTATCTCTGATAAAAATTTAGTGAAACAAAACCTGACAGAGCAATAGCTTATTTGTGTTGAGTAACTGGGGAGTCTGGCCTCTGATCAAGGTGTCTTCTCATGTAAAAAGACACTCATATTGCTAACTCTGTTCTCAAAGTGAGAGGCAATGACAGTTATCACACTGAGTAACTGGGTCACTTCACCTGAGACGTGTTGTGCCTCATGTAAAAAGGTGTTGATCAACCTAAATTGCTCAGGAAAAATATAATGTGCTTCAAATGAAATTATCTTGAAAAATCTGTCAACTCATGTTCTTGAAAAAGTGGTTAACTTCAGTACTAATCTTTGTATCTTTCAAAGGTGCTATTGAGATCATATGTGTAAGATAAAAGATGATTGATTTTGAGTGTTATCTGAATATTTGGTTCACCTTTATTAAAACTTGGATTCAAATATGAGTATTGAGTTTAATTTGACAAATTTGGTATACATCAAAATTAAATCAGATTGGTTAAGTTGCCACTTCATAACCCTTTATGATAGAAGAGTCTACACCTTTTAAGACTTATTGAAGTGATGTATGCATTAAAATCCCTCATGATCAGATTTTCCAGATAGCCTGATCAGATTTAGTCTGATTATTCATTGAGATCTCTTGTGATGATTGTTGTCTATTGTTGCCCTTCTATCATCAATCACTTTACACTCCACACTGTTGGAATCTTCCATCTTGTTCTGCAATAAGTTATGATTCTGCGGTCTTTTTACCTGTTTCATTCTGTTCATGCATATGTGACTTATTGCATATGTGGTCTTTTCACCAGAATTCAGATTCTTTGTAATGGCTGATTTCATATTGATTTATTGGATAACCAGAGTCCATTCCTGTGCTTCAGGGGGAGTTATGGTTTATTTGTATCTAAGGGGAGATTAGTCAATCATGCATGTTGATAGGGGGAGAGCTGTTTCATTATCATAAGGGAGATCTTCATTTTAATGAACCATGATTCATTCTCTGAATTTATGTGCTGTCTTTGTGTGCTGCATTTGACTCTCAAACCATTTCCCTTCTTTTTGCTTATGTCAAAGGGGGAGAATAGTTAGATGAGTCAGTGTGACTCATTATGTTGCCATCATCAAAAAGGGAGAGATTGTTGTGCCCCTTATGCTTTGTTGATGATGTGGTATTTTAATGATAGCAACATGAATGAGTCACCACATTGTTTTGAAAGGGGGAGATTGTTGTGCCCCTTGTACTTTGTTGATGATGTGGTGTTTTAATGATAGCAACATGAATGAGTCACCACATTATTATGAATATATCTGATCTATTCTGTGGAAGAATGCATGAGTGTGTTCTATCTGATCTGTTATGTGCATGAGTGTGTGCATGAGTGTGCCAGCTCTGTGGGTCGACCCCCTCAGATTCGCATGTCTATACATTCATTGCATATGAGCATCTGTATAGTGTTTGGCTAGCAAGTCTATACATCGTCATGGCTCTTCATGCATGTGCATAGTCTATACATTGTGCATCTCGTTGACAAGTCTGCATATTCATGAAGTATGTACAGCCATCCACTTGAAGCATTTCTTCAAGTCTACATAGCCTTTTACATTGGACTGAAAGTCCATACATTGGCAAGTCTGTACATCGGCCCTGTAGCATGCACGAAGTAAAGTCTATACAGTGGACCGTCTCATTCAGCGTCTCACGCCTTGAAGTCCACACATCGTTTATCAAGCCTAGACATTGCACTGTAGCATGTAGAGCACTAAGTCCATACATTGGACTATAGCACGCATCTCTGATGTCTATACATTCTCACTCACATCCTCCAAGTCTGTACAGAGTTGTCTTTGCATTGCACGTGTTCTAAGTCTATACACTCTCCTGTGCAATGTCTACACATTCAATTGTTGTGTCTTGCTCAAGTCTGTACAGCCCTTTGGTTGTCAAGTCTATACATTGCTTTCGAATGAAGTCTGTACACTGGTCTTCACTTGAAGTCTGTACAGCGCCATGTTCATATTCTTCAAAGTCTATACATTGCACTGTAGATGCTCGAGGTGAAGTCTATACATCCCTTAGTGAACTTCCAAGTCTGTACATCCGTTTGCCTGATTTCATATTCAAAGTCTGTACATCCTTCTGTTGAAATTCCAAGTCTATACATCGGACTGTTTGAGCAAGTCTGTACAGAGTTTGCCCAGTCTGCTTTTTCAAGTCTATACACTCTTACCTTTCCCTACGTTCTGGCCAAGTCTACACATCGTTTGCATGGCTTCTGCCTCAAAGTCTATACCTTCGTTTCTAAGGCACAGTCTATACATTCCCAGTCTTTACCTACGTTTAGAACTCCAAGTCTATACACTGGTAAAGTCTGCACATTGTGCCTTGAAGCTGTTCAAGTCTATACATTGTCTCGAGCATTCAAAGTCTATACAACGCTGTTGAGTGGAAGTCTGTACAGCCGTTGGGTTGCCAAAGTCCATACATTGTGAATCTCAAAGTCTGTACAGACTTTGCCTTGTTCAAGTCTGTACATCGCCCCTTTGGAAAGACTATACATTGGAAGTATATACATTCCTTTGCCTTGCAACGCTCATCAAGTCTGTACATCCTTTCTCTTTGCATGTCTGTACATCGTCCATGAAGTCTGAACAACGAGCAAGTATGTACATCGCTCATTTGTCTTGGCAAGTCTGCACATTGTTAAGTCTATACTTTGTCTAGTGCATTGCATTCATCAGTCGTGAAGTCTATACATTGAGTTGAAGCCTGCCTAAGTCCATACACTGGCTGCTGTTCTTCAGAGTCTGTACATTGCATACTTTGAAGTCTATACATTGGCTTTGAGCTGAAGTCTATACATTGCTTCAGGCTGAGCAAGTCTATACATTGCATGCTCATTCATTCAAGTCCATACTTTGTCCTGAAGCATGTACAAGTCTGTACATTGTCTGCCTGTCGATTGAAATGTCTATACATTGCTGTTTGCATTGTAAAGTCCATACATTGAACAATGTCTGCACATTGCATTACACTTCAGCAACTCTATACACTGCTTCAGCTCTGATTCATGAAGTCTATACATCGCTATAGCTTTGTCTTCACATAGTCTGTACAACGCAATTGTCCTGCTTCATGAAGTCTATACATTGCTTCGTCTTCACAAGTCTATACAGCGAAGTCTATACACTGCAATGTATATACTTAAACTGATAATGTGATTCTCTATCTGATAGGCACCCTTCGTGAAGCCTAATGAAGGCACGTGATCCAAGGAAGGACGAGGTGCCCAGATGAGGACACGTGGATGCAGCCCAGCCAGGATGCTGCCAGGTGGTCGAAATGCCTTGGTTCTGGTGAAACTCCTTAGGGCGGGAAATGTGGAGGTCACACTCCCAACCTGTTGCTGTATATATACTAAGCTTCATCTTCAGATGAAAGTGATCGAGTGTGGAAAGTATATACAGAGAGTGAGAGATCCACAGAGAAGAAGAAGAAAAGGAAAGCAGCAGAGAGCCACGATCCACAGAGAAGAAGAAAAGGAAAGCAGCAGAGAGCCACGATCCACAGAGAGAAGAAAAGGAGAAAAGAGCAGAGAAGAAAAAGAAAAAGAAGAGAAAGAGAGAGATAGAGAGTTCTAGCAGAGTGTGAAGAGAAGAAGAAGTAAGAGAGAGAGAAGAGAAGATCAGAGAAGATCGATCCTGCTGAAAGTTGGATCAGATCCACTCCAGTCAGCTCTTAGGAGCCACATTTGTGCTTTCATTATTTACAGCCTTCAGTTGCTGTTGCTACTTGTTTTCGTTTTCATTTTATACTTTCCTTCAAGCTGTTAGTCAGCGATTACAGTGGTGGACTCCACTAGACGGCTAAGCTGTATTGCCCAGCGGTTTGCAGAGGTGTTGCCTCTGGTCGAGTAAGCTGTAATCCCCAACGTTGCAGTGGTGGATTCCACTGGATAGCAAGCTGTGTTGCTCAGCGGTTGTACGGCGAGCTGTGATGCCCAGCTGTTCAAGCTGTGAGTCAGCGGAATCCACACTCTGGTTTGAGTGTGGGGTGTATGTAGGTCTGCTGGACCGAACCACCTAAAAACCCATTGAGCAGTGGTTTGAATTCTTTGTGTGTTTGGCGCTAGATGAATGCATAAGGTCGAGATAGGTTGATCTTCTATATGTGTTCATTTCATTGATGCGCACACTATATGCTTGACAGTGGTATTGTGTGTTTGTTTGATCTGTCTAATTGCTGCCCACATTAGATGTTTGCTTAGGAGCACTCTTCATATTTGTCTACAGGTTCAATAGATGACTGGAGTAGTTTTTCTTAGTTAGTCTTAATGCTTTTATTCCGCAGTTCAGAGCACTACAATTTTAATTGGGCGAAAGTTTTTTTAAGGGTATTCATTCACCCCCCCTCTGAATACATAGCACCGAACCCTACAGGGATCTCTATCCCGGCGGTCTTGAAGAGGCTTGGCATTCAGGGCCCTTTGTATCAGGTATGTTGCAGTATAGCCACAAAGGTGAAGGGGGGAAGCAGGCAGTACTCCCCGTCTGCGGCTCTTGAGGGAGTTATGTGTTGGGTCCCGCGAGGTGTAAACGGATCTAGAAGGGGGGTTGAATAGATCCTATAAAAAACTTTGGCCTATTTAAAACTCTTAGCTAACAGAAACTTAAACCACTCTTATAAAGTGAATGAATCACTTAGGCACAATGCACAGCGGAATTAAGTAGAGTGGCTCAAATGAAAAGACTTGGATTACAAGCTATGAAACGTCCACACTTCTTTAAGCACATTTGTAAACTTGAAAGAAATAAGCCTTGTAGTGCAGGGATCATAAATCATAACACTAGAGCATGCAATAGCTTGCAACAACCGTGCGTGTGTGTATGTGCTATGTTGATTACTCAAAGTACATATGTGTGTGAACAATCTAACCAAGTATGGAAGCACACGAACCTGCGAATGGGGTTAGAAGATATAGTTCAATCACACACGATAAACAACCCACAACACAGGGATTTTTAAGGTGGTTCGGTTGCAATCCCGCAACCTACGTCCACCCCTCACCAAAACCTGGTGTGGCTTCCTTGCTGACTCACAGCTTGACCGGGGACACTCCCCAACCACAGAACAGAGAAAGCCCTCTTTCTGTCTTCCTACACACAAAGCCGGCAGGGACGGCTACACCGCAAATCGGAGAACTCCTGATTGCCTTCCTACTAACCACCGGTAGGGACGTCAACACCGCAAATCGGACAGCCTCCAATTGCCTTCATACTAACCACCGGTAGGGACGATTCTCGAGTTCAAGTGTTTGAAAGAAATGGAATAAGAACAACTTATGAAAAACACTCAACAAGATATAGAATATGCTTAAGAGAAAGGATCTTGTCTGAGGTTTGCTGGAGCTTGAATCTCTTGAGAATTTGATGAAGAACTTCTTCCCGGAGTACTGTTCACAACTACAGTACTCAAACTCCTCTCCCTTGAACACACCCTTGCAGCCTCCTTTGATCTCCCTTATTAGCCTTGCTTGATTCTACTCTTCCTTGGAGGTTGATGGATTGAGATATGAGCTTGAATAACCGTGAGTTGATGGAGAGATTGTTGGATGTAGCTTTGATCTTCCCTTGAGTTGACGAAGAGGTTTCAATGAAGATTTGATCACCTTTGTGAGCTTGCTTGCTTCTCTTCTTCCTTTGAGATTGAAGGCTTCAGATGTAGGCTTGAATCCCTTGGATTGGATGTAGAACTTCTGCACGAAGTACTGTTCACGGCTATAGTACCTCTTCTTCTAATCTCCTCTCTAGCCTCTCTTGATCTCTCTTTGCACTAAATGATCAACTAGGGTTTCTAACCCTCTTGTGTTGGTTTTATAGACTTTGAATGGTCTATAGACAAGCCCCAAACCAGATCCACAAATCATGGGTGATTAGATGGCTTTTAGATTAAACAAATCCATGTTGAATGGCCCTTTTCGAAGTGGAAAACAAAGTCAACATTGGTTGGCTCGGGGCTGGCGGTCGACCTGTAGCTTCTGGCGGTCGACCGCTACTGTGAAACCTGCAAACGGGCGGTCCCTGGGATTTCCGGTCGACCGCAACGAGCTGGCGGTCGACCTGCAGCTGAAAGAACTGCAGACGGGCATTCCCTGGCTGGGGCAGTCGACCGCCCCTATGCTGGCGGTCGACCACCAGCTAGGCAGCCCCCGATCCAGCTCGGGTCGGTCTGTTAGCCGTTTCAGCTCCGCCGCTTGACTTCTTTAGTAGCCCGTTCATGTCTATGGCATCTCCCTTGATAGTCTAAAAGGTATCAACTGAGTCACTGACCTTGGATTCTCTTGGCTATACTTCTTTGTGCATTGACCTTGGATGTGTGACGAGCCGAATGTGAAATGCCGACTTTTGCTTGTAAAAGAGATTTGCATCTTTGCTTGGGCACGATCAATGAGCTTTCACCTTTGCCAACACCACTCCATTTCTTGGATTATCTTGTAGCATGCTATCCAGAAGTTGCACCAACTTTGAACCATCCATAAGGCAAGATATGCATTGATCATATAAGGAATACGCAATGATCTTATGTGTGATGCTATTCAACTTGATTTCTATGCTTGAAACATGCTATATTTTTGTGCCTCCAATATTGTCATATGCCTTGATATATGTGTATCCAGTTGCCTAGATTTGTGTGTCATCCTTGATCTTTTGCGCTGGAAGTATAATGACCTGAAATGAATGAATATTAACCCTATCAATTGCAGGTATAGTTCATTAATGATTACAGAGGCAGACATCATCAAAACCATAAAATTACTCATGTTGCACACATGTTCAACATTATGGAGGGTAGCTTAGTCCTGGCCCATATGGGGGCCACTCTGACAGAAGCGTACGCTCGGTTGGAGTCGGAGCGAGTGACTCTGGCTCGGACCCTTACTGGGTCTGACAGGAAGTCGGCCCGGCTTGCCAAGGAGCATGATGGACTTCGGCGGGAGCTTTCCTCGGTTAGGGAGCTGGTGCGGTTGAGCCATCTGGAGGTGTGGAACGCGGATTTTATTTATTTATTTATTATTATTATTTATTGATTATTTATTGATTTATTGGCGTGCCAGTCACCGAAGTGACGATTTCATTGTGCGCTCGATCTGACTTGGTCAGTCGATTGTGAAGTCCGAGTCGGGACCAGAAGTCCGTCATACCATAAAGGCTATGACGTTAATTACGCCCTTCCAAGGAAGGACAACCCTTGATTAAACGCCAAAATAGGAGGCCTCGAGAGGCAAACATGTATTCATGTGCGCAAAATGGAACTTCATACCAGAGCCAGGAAGGCGGGCAAGATAACAACATCAGCTGTAGAAACAGACGGTATCGTCAAGCCAGTGGCTCAGAGACGATATCATTAAGTCAGCGGTTCAAAGATTGAGCCGTGGCCATGATGGAGGTTTAAAGCATTGATTAGTATTTCGACAGCATTTCCCCTTAATCTGGATTATGCCCAGGGGGAAATAGGCTATCACCCACGGAGTGCCGGGATGAAAGCCGAGAGAAATAGAGAGGCCAAACCTTCCTACCTATATATATATGCCATGGGGCAATGTTTGATGTTCCCTATAGAAGCCGACGGAACTCATGCAGTGGCAGAGCCCTCCCGAGCTAAAGGGGTTATTCATGAACCCGATGCGGGACGACGGAATGTAAGTGAACGCTCAATGTTGTGCCCTCGCACGCGGATCGACCTGCGCGGTCAGGTCGCGGGGATCGGTGCAGTTCAAGTGTGCAAAGGTTCCCGGCGCGAGAGGCTTCTCGGCGCGGCTGGAGGATCAAGGGGCTCCCGGCGTGGCTCTATTGACCAAGGGGGGGAAGCTCTCGGCATGGCTTTATTGGCCAAGGGGGGAAGCTCTCGGCACGGCTTTCTTTGGCCAAAAGAGGGTCTCGGCATGGGTTTCTTGACCAAAAGGGGGGTCTCGGCGTGGGGCTTCCCGGCGCGCTCATCACCACGCCGGGAACTTGGCGCCGGGAAGCTCTGGGCCGAGAAGGTTATGTGAAGGGGGGTTTAATGGCCAGTGAGCACAACTTGGGGTTTTGTCGGCTTGCTGAAAGGGGAAGAAAAGGAAGGCCCTCTCGGCGGCGTAGCTCTCGGCGTGGAAATTAGCACGCCGGGAAGGTGAAAGGGTTAAGGGTTTCAGAGCTCGACGACGATGCTCTGTTCGGGAGTTTCCTAAGATTTCTGGCTCAGATTGAGGCAAGATTTAGCATGCAGGAGGGGGTTTCATGGAGGCTTCTGTTAGGAGGACGCCAACGGGATTTAGAAAGCAGAATCAATGGGAGAAACGAGACCATCATCCAGATCATGTGAGGGGTTTTATCTGTTTGTTGCAGGCCGTCCGGGGCTGGGAGAGAATATCACATTTACCCGGTAGGGTATGTATAAATTTCGGCAGCATGTCCCCTCAACTTGGATTATGCCAAGAGAGAATAGGTCCTCATCCACGGGATGCCGGGATGACGACCGAACAAGGATGGGCACCGGGCCCGGGGACATTGCTTGCATCTATCTCATTGGTTAATATTCCCTTATAACCCATCAAAACGCATATAATAACATGGCTCTTTGAGTTCGTGAGGTAGCATTGAAACCCGGATCAGAAATGGGGGTTTGTAGGGGAGGTCTTCCCCGTTACTATATCTTCTCAGGACACATGTGATGGCCTCTGAACATTCCTGAGACATATGTGTAGGGAGATTGAAGGATGACAGTGCAGAGGAGGGCCTCTGACTAGGTTTTATTGGCCGAAGAAGGAGGGTCTCGGCGTGGGTTTCTATTGGCCGAAGGGGGTGCTCTCGGCATGGGTTTAAATTGGCCAAAGGGGGGCTCTCGGCGCGGGTTCCTTGACCAAACAAGGGGGTCTCGGCGTGGCTCCAAAGGCAAAATGAAAGGGGGAGGCTCCCGGCGTGAAGCTTCTCGGCGCGCTCCTCACCGCGCCTGGAGGTTGGCGCCGGGAAGCCACAGGCCGGGAAGGCCGTGAAGGAATAGGGGTTTCACCTGGGGGGTTTGTCGTTTTGCTGAAGGGAAGAAAGAGGGAGGCCTCTCGGTAGCGTAGTTCTCGGCGTGGGAATTAGCACGCCGGGAAGGTGAAAGGGCTAAGGGTTTCAAGGTTTGATTACGGCACTCTTTTTGGGAATTTTTAGTTTTCTGGCTCGGATTGAGACCGGATCTGGGGTGTAAGGGGTGGTCTCATGGATGCCTCTGCTAGAGGGATGCCAAGGGAGCCGAGAGACCAAATCAGCAGGCGGAAGAGAGATCATCGTCTAGACCTGAGAAGCTTTCTCTGTTTGCCGTCAGCCGTCTGGGGGATCCAGAGATGACTGTCTCTGATCCCCTGGACGAGACTAATGGCGTCAAAAACTGGCGATGGATGGACTTTTAGCACCGAAACTCCAGGCCCTAAGCATTCAAGGCTTAGAATGGAGGACCCAGGGATCGAAATTATCATTCACCAAAGCCTGGCAGTTCAGGGAACCAAGAGGTTGGTATCTCGGGTTCCTGAACAACATGAAGGGCTCGAGAGAAAAACTCGAACATATGCGGAGAATCTGCCATTGAGACAGGAAGTGAGAAGGAAATAGAGCCCAATCACCCATTAGATGGGGTGGGGGTCCTACCCTCATTCCTCTTCGGAGAACCATCGAGGATTCTGAAACCGGTACTGTATAAACTATTAGACATTTCGAATAGAAGACATATCCACGGGATGCAAAGGAGAAGAGCTTCGATTGCCCAATATTCATCACTGCAATTGCAGCATTCCATTTCATTGCATCGTCTCATACTTACATCAACCATGAAAGGGAACATAAGAAGCAGAGAGGTACAAAGCAGAACCGGGATTGTCCGGTTACATTTGATAAATCGAGAAGAAAACTCGCTAGATTACATCAAAGAAAAGGAAAGAAAGTATGGGGGAGGGCGGAGCATTGACTCCTCTCCCTCCCCGGAGCAGCCCACCTGGAGCTTCCTCTTCCTCCTTTCTTTTCAGATCTTCTCTTCGCTTCTTCGAGTCCCTTTTCCTCGAGCTCTCTCTTTCTCTTTTTGGTTTCTGGCTATCCTCTCAATATCTGCCTCTTTTTTTTTTCTACCGCAGCCCCCGTCGTCCCCTTTTCCTGTGGGCGAAGTAATGGGTTTTATAGGACCCTGTTCACATCAATGGCACTCGGCGTGCCTGCATCACCGGTTCCCGGCGCGCCCATTCGAGGGGCTTCCCGGCACGCCTCCTTTGGAGGGGCTTCTCGGCGCACTCTCTTGGAGGGGCTTCCCGGCACGCCTGCTGCCATGGGGAGGTTCTCGGCGCGAGGGGTATCAAGCCCATCCTTAATAGCACATTAACAGGCCCATTCAACAGGCCCATTCTTTTCTTTGGCCTTGTTAATTCCTTTGATTGCATCAGCACTGACGAGGGCTCCTTCTTTAACGGTGTATGCATCATCATCTGAATAATCCAGAAGTTTCTCATCAGCCAACAGACCGGAGTTTCATCGGTATCGCCATTTGGATGACGACAATACTGGACATCGGCTCAGCCTGAGAGTGTCCTAGCCGGGCAAGTAGTTGGTAGTGAGGGCCCTCCCTCAATCCTGACTTTGCAAGCATCTTTCAGTCTTCGTTGTTGGTCTGGTCTCATCTTTATCTTTGTTCATATTTTAGCTGTCAACAGGAGGCCCGGGCGCTAACCGAGCAGCTAGCTAAGGCCCGCGAATCGCTCGAGAGGAAGAGCAGGCTTCTTGAAGAGGAGCGCCTTTTTCGTGTCGAGCTGGATGGCCGGTGGGAGGCTGAGCGCTCCGAGCTGGTGGATCGGGTGGAGGAAGCTGAGCGCCTTCGGGGGGAGGCTGAGGCCAATCGAGTCGAGGCGGAGAAGCGGTCGGCGGAGGCCGAGGAGCGGGCGGCTGAGGCCGAGAGGATATTAGCCGAGACGGAGCGAGAGAAGGCCGAGCTCGCTAGCAGAGTGGGATTGGCCAGGGCGGAGGTGCTCGAGCAGTACAAATGCTCAGAGGCCTACCGGGTCGACCTTAAGGAAGCTGCCCTCCCCTACTACGAGTCAGCGCTTCACCGAGGCATCCGCAAGGGGTTCAAGCAGGGCTACGACCGGGCTGTATCTTATGCCGAGGAGCTAGTGTCCGGGATTGAATTCCCATCCGGACAATGCTACGACTCGGATCTGTCATCCTCCGGCTCCTCTGTTTCGGTGTCAGAAGAAGAAGATCAGGAGGGCTCTTCGCCCGAGGGGTCGCCAGCTCCATACGCCTCGGGAGGGCACACAACCGAGGTAGTTCCCACACCATTGGGGTCTGTGCCAGGGTCGGCCATCACCGGGGATGCCGGGGCAGATCGCCCAAGCCTTCCACTTCCGAGCTTCAGGGTGGGCCAGAGGCATAATGTATCCGCTTTGCTTCCTCTCTTTGTATGTCTTTTTCCTTTTGAAGAAAAAACTTTCTCCGTTGTGTAGAAAAATAGATAAGGCAATAGCGTTATGACAAAGACTTAACTGTTCCGTATCGCCATTGCCGTATTTTATTCAGCGTATCTGCAGTAGTTGGAAAGTACCGATACTTTCTGCGTGGTTTTCGCATGATGGTTGGGCGGGCCTCTGACAGGGTGTCTTTCCGTTTTCTCATGCTTTGAATGTTTGGCCGCTTCGTGTGTCCCGCTGGGGCGGAAACGAGAGGTTTGAGGTGATCATTCGTAGGGAGGGGTCCCTTGGGCGTGTTTTCGAGGGGAGAATCATTTAAGGCAAATAGCCTCCCTTCGCCTATAAAAGGTCTGAAGGGCCTCCCTTCCTCTCCACCGCTTAGGGTTTTCCCCAACAATCTTTCCTCAGCCCTTCTTTACGTAGCGCTGTGCTAGTATATTTGCAGCATGGAAGATGGCCCGGAAGATGAGGCTGTCGATGATGGAGGGCGGAAAGTCTTCACTACTTCGGGTTTAAAGAGGGCTCGACGGCCGGTGGGCGAGTTTGAAGAGGGCTCGACGTGTGAAGACACGTCGTCTTCCTCTATCAACTTCGGCCGGCGCTTGTAGGGGGAGGCGTGATGGCGGACGAATGGGGGCATCAGGCATCCCTGCCACCTGTCCCTTCCTGCTCACTCCCTAGAGGGGATCTCTCTCAAGATCCCTCTCCACTTCCTGCTTCTCCTCTCTTCTTCCGCAGCCTCTTTCTCCCTCTTCTGCCCTCCTTGTCATTTCTTTAACTCTTCGGAGGGTGCCTTCACTCTCTGCCTTCCAAAGAGTTGGTAGATTGGTAGAGAGGAGGCCTTCATATGCTTTCCCTCTTCCCCTTCCTCCATCTCTGTTAACTTGGAAGGTAGCCTTCTTCTGCCTAGTCCCTCTGTCACCTTTGTTCCGAGCTACCCGAGCCAATGGGGTCGACTTCTCCTTATCCGAGCCAGTTTCTGCACGGGGCAGAGACAGTGGCTGGACGCGGGAAGGTCAACCGAGTCAGCCGAGCGATGGGCTCATACAGCGGCACCAGATGGATTTTTTACTTTTTTGACATGTATTTTCTTGGCTTCGGCCTTCCTGATGTACAAGCGAGTTGTTTGAGTAATGGAAAGGGAAACTTTTGTTTTATTCCATGTTGCTTACACAATGTTCGGTATTCAGAAATAGAACTTGTGTTGTGTAGTTGTGTTCCAGGTCCGAAGGATGGGTTCTCCTTCCATCGTAGATAACCGATATGCTCCTTTCCCGAGCGTCTCGACCACTCGGTAGGGGCCTTCCCAATTAGGGGATAGCTTGCCCGCCGCCTCAAGTGGTCGAGAGGCTTCGGCCTTCCTGAGGATGAAATCTCCCGCTTGAAAGTGCCTATCTCAGACCTTGGCGTTGTAGTATCGAGTGAGACGGCGTTGGTATTCCGTTGCTCGGATGCTGGCAATCTCTCGGAGTTCATCTGTTAGGTCGAGGTTTTCAAGCAATTTCTGATCATTTGCCTCGGAGGAGAAACAGATGACTCGGAACGAAGGATTGGCAATCTCCAACGGGATGACGGCCTCGGTGCCGTATACCAACTGAAAAGGGCTCTCACCGGTTTCCGCTCTGGGAGTCGTTCTGTGTGACCAAAGTACGTTCGGCAATTCCTCAAGCCAGTTGCCCTTGGCCTTGCCGAGCCTGGTCTTGATGCCTTTTAAGATAGTCTTATTGGCATTTTTGACTAGCCCGTTAGCCTGAGGATGGTGTGCGACCGAGGTGAAGTGATTGTGAATGCCTAGGTCGGCACATCTGTCTCAAAAATAACGAGAGTCAAATTGCCGACCGTTATCGCTTACTATCACCCAGGGGATGCCATAACGATAGATGATCGACTTCCAAATGAAATTCCAGACGACTGTCTCGGTGATCCTTGCTGTGGCCTCGGCTTCGATCCACTTGGTGAAGTAGTCGATTGCAACGATAACGAACTTCTTCTGGGCTTGGGCCGTGGGGAATGGCCCGAGGATGTCGATTCCCCAGTGAGCGAAAGGATATGGCTCGGCCAAGGTGATGAGCTCTGTTGTCGGCTGATGGACTAGGTGGTCAAATCGCTGGCATCGGTCACATTGTTGTGTATAAGTCGAGCAGTCACGCTACAGAGTGGGCCACCAGTATCCCTACTGTAGCAAGATCCTGGCGAGCGACCTTCCCCCTAAATGCCCTCCGCAGAGACCTTCATGAACTTCTTGAATCGCTCGGTTGGCTTCATCAGTGCAGAGGCATTTCAGGAGGGGACCGGAGAAGGATCTCCAGTAAAGAGTGCCGTCCAGAGTGACGAATCGCCGAGCTTGGTACTTCAATTTGCGGGCTTCCCGAGGGTCGGGAGGCTATTGAGAATCTTGGAGCCACGATAGGTACGGGGTGCGCCAGTCACTTGGGGAGGCCGAGTCAACAGCCAGGAGCTCCGAGTCGATGCTCGGGCGCTCTAGCTCTTCGAGGAGGACCGACTGAGTACCCTCGGAGTCAAGAGAGGAGGCCAGCCGAGAGAGGGCGTCCGCTCGGGAGTTTTCCTCTCGAGCTATTCGGACTACCTCAAATCTCTCGAACTGCTGTGCCACGGCTCTGACCAGCTGGAGGTATTTGACCATCGGTGCTTCTCGAGCTTCGTAATCACTGTTGACCTGGCTAGCGACTAGCTGGGAGTCAGTGTGAATTTTGACTCGCTCAGCTCCCAACTGCTGGGACATGCGGGCTCCTGAGATAAGGGCCTCATATTCGAAAGCATTGTTGGACACCTGGAAGTTGAACTTCAAGGCGTATTGTAGCTCGGATCCTTCGGGGGACTTCAGGAGGACTCCAGCGTCACTTCCAGCTGAGTTGGAGGATCCGTCGATGAACAGCTCCCAGGTTGGCCCAGGTGTGGACGGGGATCTTTCTTCGGCCGGGATGGTGCTCTCGGTGATGAAGTCAGCGAGTGTCTAGCCTTTGATAGCCGAGTGAGGTCGGTACGATATATCGTAGGCCCCGAGCATGATGGCCCATTTGACGAGGCGTCCTGAGGCTTCAGGGTGAGCGAGGATTCTCTTCAACGGTTCGTCGATCAGCACGGTAATGGAATGCCCTTGGAAACAGGGTCGAAGGCGCTTGGCCGCGGTAACCAACGCTAGCACGAGTTTCTCAGTTGCGGGGTACCTTCTCTCGGCCTCGTTGAGCACCTTGCTGGTGTAGTAAACCGGTCTCTCGACTCCCGAGTCATTTCTGACCAGGATCGAGCTAACTGTAGATGGGGTTGTCGAGAAATAGAGACACAGGGCTTCGCCTGGGACAGGCTTGGATAGCACCGGGGGCGAAGCCAAGAATTCTTTAAGCTAAGCAAACGCTCTTTGGCATTCCTCATCCCATTCGAACGTAGCAGATGCCAATTTGGGCCCCCTCAAAAGCTTGAAGAAGGGTAGGCATCGTTCGGCCGTACGGGACAGGAACCTGCTGAGTGCGGCAATGCGTCCGGTCAGGCGTTGGACGCCTTTAATGCAGGTAGGTGGGCACATGTCCAGGATGGCCTGGACCTTGTCGGGGTTGGCCTCGATCCCACGCTGGGTGACTAAGAAACCCAGGAATTTCCCGGATCTTACTCCAAAGGCGCACTTGGTAGGATTGATCTTCATATTGTACCTCAGGAGGGTGTCGAAGGTTTCGGCTAGGTCGGCGAAGTGGTCCTCGACCTTGGGGGTCTTGACGAGCATGTCGTCAATATAGGCCACGACATTCCGGCTGAGCTGTCCCTCGAACATATGGTTGACCAGCCTCTGGTACGTGGCTCCAACGTTCTTCAACCCGAAAGGCATCTGGGTGTAGCAGTATACGCCGAAGTCGGTGATAAAGGTGGTCTTCTTGATGTCTTCTGGATTCATTCTGATCTGATGATAACCAGAATAGACGTCCAGGAAACTGAGTATCTCGTTGCCCGATGTTGAGTCAACCAATTGGTCGATACTTGGCTGCAGACAGCAGTCTTTAGGGGTGGCCTTATTCAAGTCGGTGAAGTCCACGCACATCCGCCATTTTCCCGAAGCTTTCGGCACAAGGATGACGTTGGCTAGCCACGTCGGGTATAGGACCGGTCTAAAAAGGCCGGTCTTTTGCCCCTTGGTGACTTGTTCCTTGATGATCGCCTGCTTCTCTGGTGCATGCTTCCTTCTCCGTTGTTGTACGGGTTTAATGATTGGGTCGAGGTTGAGCTTATGCATCACCGTCTCTTCTGGTATCCCGGGGAGCTGATCATCAGACCACGCGAAGACTCAGATGTACGCGGAAAGAAACTCTTTGCATTATTGTTGGACCTCAGACGGCAGGTCAGCTCCAATCTTAACCCCTAGGGTCGGGTCATCGTTTAGAAAAACCCCTAGCAATTCGCCTCCAGGTTCGGTGGTTGCAGATTTTTCTTCGACTTCCCGGGGGCCCTTGTTCTTCCCGTCCGGACTTGTGGCCTCCACCGAGATGTTGTAGCACCTTCTGGCCATGGCCTGGTTACCTCAAACTTCCCCCAACCCATTTCTGGTAGGGAACTTCATCTTTTGGTGATAGGTAGAGGGCACCGCTTTCGTTCGGATGAGGATTCCTCGGCAGAAGATGGCATTATATGCTATCATACCTTTGATCACTATGAAGTCCACCATGACCGTAACGATTTTGGGTGGGGTGCCGAGAGTAACAGGCAGGCTTAGGGCTCCCTCGGGATAAGTGGCCTGGCCAGTGAACCCGTAATGAGGGGTTCGGATCGGGCGGAGTTTAGACGGATCCTCCACCATCTTAAGGAAACAATCATAAGACAATACATCAGGGGCACTCCCATTGTCAACTAGAATCCTATCTACGTTACAATGGTTTATTGTGGCTGATATGACTAGGTAGTTATCGTGCGGGGTGCTTAGCCCTTCCAGGTCTTTATCGGAGAAGACTATGACCTGGGGCTCACTTGGCGGGGCCCTGGGAGGCTCGGTGGCTCGGCTTGCCCGCTCAGCATGACGCTTCCTTCCTCAGCCGCTGTCTCCTCCTGATGCAGCTCCTCCAGCGATGACGTCGATGTAGACCCCTCGGGGGGCGTTGCCGATTTGCTCTAGGGCGCCTCGGTCTTCCTTGCGCTCCGCTACGAACCGGGATAGGTGTCCCTAACGGATGAGGCGCTCGATCTCATCCTGGAGCTGGTGGCAATCACTGTTGCGGTGCCCGTCATCGCTGTGGAACAGGCAGTGCTTGCTACGGCTGCGGTTTTTTGATCTCATTGGCTCGGGTTAGAGGAGGAGGCCCGAGCCCTTGATGTCCTTGTAAATATCATACTTTCGTGACGGTTCCTTGTGTTCCCCGTCTCGATTCCGCCTCTTTCCTGGACCCGAACTTGGCTCGGGTGCCCGCTTCTTGTCCCCCTCTCGACCCGAGCCGGTTGCATCTCGGCATGCGCTGAGCACCTCTTCGCACTCGGCATGGCGCAAAGCCAGAGTCACTAGCTCGACAAGGGTCGAGGGAGGGTGGAGGACAAGCTCACGGCGGAGGTTCTTGTCGCGGGTGCCCCCGGTCAGTGCGGTTATGGCCGAGGCGACGTCCAGGCGGGGGATCCTCAGGGCTTCCGATTTAAATCGGGTAATGTAAGGCCGAAGCTTCTCCCCTTGCGCCTGTTTGAGGGCCAAAAGCCCCGCCACCGACCTTGGGGACCACTCTCGGTGAAACTCTCTTTGAAGTCTCGGATGGATCCGGGGGCGAGGGCTCGGAACCAGGCTTGGGCGCCTTGGACTAGGGTAGTCACAAAGGCTCGACATTTGATGGCGTCGGACGCTCCGTGAAGGGTCATCAGGGCGTCGAAACTATCGAAATGATCGGCCGGGTCACCCTGGTCGTCATAAAGCTTGAAGGTTGGGATGGAGGCTCTGGGAGACACCTCTACCTTCAAGATACAGTCGGAGAACAGGGATTCCTCCTCGTCCTCCGTGGAAGAGACCTTCTGCAGGGCGCGTAGGGCGCGCTCCTTGTTGTGCCCATTGTGCTTTGTTGATGATGTGGTGTTTTAATGATAGCAACATAATTGAGTCACCACTTTATCTTGAATATGTCTGATCTATTCTGTGGGAGATTACATGAGTGTGCCATGTCTGAATTGTGAAGAATGCATGTGTATGCTTGAGTCATGCTGTGATAAATTGGTTTGTGATCTGTTCTGTGCATTGCTTCTCTACTGATAATGTTCATGTTGCAGTTCATTGGTACACAGTTTAATTGTGAGCATGGCATAGATCATGTCTGCATGTCTGTCTTTCACTAATATGGGTGCGGTGCAATGGCTGCATTGACGCAGTGGAACAGCTGGGTTGACGCCATGCTGCTTTGTCCCTTTTTTTGTTGCTCATTAAGTCTTAAAGTTTGTACAGGGTAGTTCATGCATCAATCTATTTGCCAAGTGTATACATCGGTCAGCATTGCATCTCGTTCCCAAAGTCCATACATTGCATAATGTTTGTCAAGCCAATACATTGCACTGTAGATGCATCGAAGGGAAGTATGCACATTGGTCTGTTCATATGAAGTCTGTACATTGGAAGTGTGTACAGTGGTCAGTTGCCTTCTCATAAGGTCTATACATCGAGTTGAACGCAAAGTCCACACATCGCTTCACACCATATGAAGTCTGTACAATGGAAGTATGTAAAACGAACTGTTACACGCATCATTCCAGTTGTCCTTCGTCTTAGAGTTGTTTTCAGCCAGTGTCGTCCTCGTGTTCGAGTCGTTTTCCTGTGTCTTCGTGTTATCTTTTGTTTTTATGTCTTCGTGTTATTTTTATGTCTTCGTGTTATCTTTTGTTTTTATGTCTTCATGTTATCTTTTGTTTTTATGTTTTCGTGTTATTTTTATGTCTTCGTGTTGTTTTTATGTCTTCGTGTTATCTTTTATTTTTATGTCTTCGTGTTATCTGTTATTTTTATGTCTTCGTGTTATCTTTTATTTTTATGTCTTCGTGTTGTTTTTATGTCTTCGTGTTATCTTTTGTTTTTATGTCTTCGTGTTATTTTTATGTCTTCGTGTTATTTTTATGTTTGAGTCTTCATGTTAGTTCCATTTTTATGTCTTCGTGTTATCTTTTGTTTTTATGTCTTCGTTTTGTTTTTATGTCTTCGTGTTATTTTTATGTTTGAGTCTTCATGTTAGTTCTGTTTTTATGTCTTCGTGTTGTTTCTTTCTATCTTCGTCCAGGTTTTCTCTGATCGCGTGTTTTACTACCGTTTTACCTCGTGTCGTTCTCTCTTACCTCGTGATGTTCTCATCTGACTTCGTGTTGTTATCCTTGTAGTGTTAGCTTTGATACTGTATGTACCTCGTGTCGTTCTCTGTTTATCTTGTGTTGTAGTCATCTTATGTACCCCGTGTCGTTTTCAGTAGAGTGCACCTTTTGCTGTTCTAATGTCTATACATTCATTTCTAAGTTCAAGTCTACACACTTGTTATCACATCTTAAGTCTATACACTCGTGGCTAGCTGTTCAAGTCAATACACTCGTTGGCTAAGTCTTCAAAGTCTATACATTCTATCCTTCTGATTAATCTCCTATGACTGTGTGACAGGTACTGTTCGTGAAGCCTATACAGAGTGGGCACGTGATACGAGGCTGGCATCTGGCACGTGATCCGAGATGCAGAGGAGCCTCCACGTGGACTGAAGCATTTGGGCGGGAATCGTGGAGAGCACACGTCGCCCTAATCTGCTGCTGCTATATATATGTGTCTTCTTCCTCTGAAGAAGGGGTGGTAGAGAGTGACTGAAGTAGAAGCAGCCAGAAAAGAAGAAGAGGGGCAGAAGAGAAAGAAGAGATAGAGAAGGCTCAGAGCTAGATCGAGAGAGCAGAAGAAGAAAAAGAAAGAGAGGCAGTGAGATACAGAGAGTGAGAAGAAGGTGAAGGCAGAAGTTGTGAGAAGAAGAAGAAGTAAGAAAGAAGAAGAAGAAGAAAAGAGAGTTCGTGCTGGGAGAAAGAGAGAAGCAGTAGAAGAAGTTCCTGCTGGACCGTGGATCAAATCCAGGCCAGCCAGCTCCTGCGAGGGCTACATTTGATTTTATCTTTTCAGCTTTCTGTTGCTAGGTTTTGATTTTCTTTTGAACTATTCACTTGTTGTTCTTCCGATTGCCCTGTTGGGGATCGGGTTCCTCCTGTGGACTCAGGAGAAGGGAGATCTTGTGTCTTCGGTTTGCAAGTAGCTGGGTGCTACTTGTGGTTGGTTCCCTCCGGTGTGGAGGAAGAGAGACTTGCGTCTCTGGTTGCCTTTGACAGGGTGTCATCGGTTGTTTCCCTCCGGGTTGGAGGAAGGGAGATTTATCTCCGGTTGTGCTTCCCTCTGGGGTTCAGAGGAAGAGAGACTTGGGTCTCTAGGTTCCCCTCCGGTTTGGAGGAAGGGAGGTTTGTTCCTCCGGTTCTGGGCTTGTGGGTAGCAAGTCCAGGTGTTCCCTCCTGGTCTGGAGGAAGAGAGACCGTGTGTCTCTGGTTTCCAAGTGGCTGGGAGTCACTTGGGGTGTCCCTCCAGTTGGGAGGAAGAGGGGAGGTTGTTCCCCTGGTCAAGCTGTTTGACAGCCATTGTTGCAGACTGAGTCTGCTGTGCTAGTGTTACTAGTGGAAGCCTCACTCTGGTTTGGAGTGAGGGGTGGACGTAGGTCTGTTGACCGAACCACCTAAAATCATCGTGCAGTGGTTTGTTTGATTTCCTGCTTCCGCTAGATGCATGCTAGGACCGTGATTTAATTGATTATCTATATCCTAGAGGTTAATTGAGTTTCTTATATGTTCACTTAATTGCTGCGCATTAGATGCTTGCTTAGGATCATTTGAGGGCTTCTTGAGTTGCTGTCTTGCTTTGATCCTTCTAGGGTTCCTTAGGCTATTTCTGCAACAGTTTTAATTCCGCATTACTGAGCATTAGAGTTTTAATTAGGCCATATTTGTAGAGGGATACATTCACCCCCCCTCTGTATCCGAGCCTTACATTCTAACAATTGGTATCAGAGCGGTGTCTGCATACAAGGTCCAGCGACCTGCAGATTCGATCTTGCTGTCTTAAGTGCTAATTTGTTTTTAGTGCATAATTGTTCCTGTTGCCTTGAACTTATTCGCTATTTGTTTTTCAATGGCTTTACCACCCGTCTTTAATGGTTCTGGTTTCAGTCAGTGGTACACTGCTTTACATGCCTATGTAAATTCTGCTAATCCTGATTTGTGGAAATTAATTTCACAAGGTCCTCACACCTTACCAACGAAAGTGTCCAAATGGACCGACAGACACAGATCAAAGGATGGAGAAAATCAGAAAGCCTTTAACCTGTTGAAAGCAGCTACTGACAGAGCCTTATGGTCTTGTCTTCATAATTGCAGCTCAGCAAAGGACATCCTGGATAGGCTGAAGTAATTTCACAGGGTAAACGAGGACAACTGCATGATGGCTAACAGAAGTAATCCAATTGGCAGCAATCAAGGCAGCAGTCAGACTGAAGATGATGATGATGAGATAAATCTCTTCGAGAATTTTTCTCTAGAAGATTGGGAGAATGCTTATGCTGAATTATTTGAATCTCATGAACTGTTAAGAAAATAGTATAAAAAATTGAAGAAGGGTACTGGTTTAGATAGTTCAAGTTCTCCTTGTAGAAAGTGTGTTGAATTAAAAAATATTCATGATGCCTGTATGTCTGATTCTCTAATGTTGAAGAAATAAATTTCTTTATTGAGAACTGAGAATCAAGATCATGTGAAAGAAATCTCTGAACTTGAAAAGAAGCTTAGTCTAGCTAGTCATGATTCTGTTCAGAGCAAGGATTTGCTGAAAGAAATTGAATGTGTTAAGTCTGAATTAAACAAGCTGAAATCTGAAAATGACTCTCTTAAAGAGTTCTCCAATAAAAATGATGAAAAATCAGAGAAACTTAGACAGGAGAATAAATTGCTGATTGAAAAGCTTAATGCCATAAAATCTGTAAACATAGAATTACAGAAAGATTCTGAAAAACAACAGGAAATGTTTCATGAATGTCAGTCTCTCTCAGATGAATGGGTGGTTGATGCTGATCTCCTAGAGCAGAATGGTAAACTGCAAGAGGAAATCAATGAGTTGAAACATCTAAACACCCAGTTGACAGATAGGCTAATAACAATGGAAAAAGGCAAGTGTGTGAGTGTGGATAATTCTGATAGGTTGATGAATGCTGAACAAGAAATTGAGAGTCTAAAAACCATCAACTTAATGTTAAATGGAAATGTCAGTTGCAGTGAACAGAAAATAGCTGGATATGAGCTTACTATCACATCCCTTCAACAAGAAGTCGATGATCTTTACAAGTCCTTATCTGAAGCTGATAAGGAAATATAATTAAAACAGGAAGTAGAAAAACTCAAAAGTCTGAATGATGCCTTGCATCAACAAGTAATTTCCTGTGAAACAGATTTGTCCAAATATGAAGCTAAAATTACTGATTTGAATTTTAAGATTAAAGATTTGAAAGATTCTCTATCAAAATTTGTCAAAGGTAAGGACAATCTGAATAAACTTCTTGGAAAGAGTGATAACTTTGAGAGAAAGGGACTGGGCTATAGTCCGACAAAGAAAAAGAGTAATGGGAATGAAACATCTACTATTTTTGTCAAAGCCACCAATCAGAACACAACCTCTGCTCCTTCTGTTTTCAAATTCACTGCACAAAAATCCACTGTAAAACCCAAAACTGTGGAACAAAATCAAAAATTGAAAAAGGATGAAACTTCACAGACGAAGGATAAAGACACTCCTGTTTTATAAAGAAGGCTACACACAATTCACATGATCTCTCACACACTCACATTAAAAAGGGTTCATGTTATTATTGTGGGAAAGGAGGTCACATAATGGAGGATTGTGGATTGATGTTAAAGGATGAGCATGCTAGTAGAACTTTACATTCTAGAAACTCTTTTGATAGAAACCATGTTGCTAGGAAGCCTGATGCTTCATGTTATTATTGTGGGAAACATGGTCATCTCATAAATGATTGTTTTATCATGAAAGAAGACAACAAACTACAAGCCAGGTCTTCCATGCACTTTCATAATCCATATGGATCTAAACACAATTCTAGTCAGCACATTGTGTGCTTCAACTGCAATAAGCCTGGGCACAAGGCTGCTGAGTGCTGGTTTAGATCTACTTGGGGTAAAAATGTTTTTCATAGAAGAAATTCTTTTGCTTGCTCCCACTGTGGGAAAAATGGGCATACAGTCAAGGACTGTTGGTATGTTCAAAAGAACTATGTTAAACCCCATTTTGTCAAATTCCCTGCAAAACCTTTTGTGAAAATTTCATGCTATAACTGTGGGAAGCCAGGCCATAAATCTGCTGAATGTTGGATGGTTAAGAATAAGCATCAAACTACTCATGCATATAACAGAAATTCTTATGAACATGTTTATAAACATCACCCTGCTGTCAATATGCATCATAAGAATCAAACACCAGCCATTTCATGTAGATACTGTGGAAAATTTGGACATTCTATGGATGACTGTTCACTGATGAAATTTGATGATAATGTTGCAATGAAAATGTTTAGAAAACCTGTCAGGGCTAACGCAGGACCCAAAGCTGCTTGGGTCCCTGCAGGATCAAGATGATCAAATACTTTACAGGTGTGCCTTGGAGGGAGAAATAAAAGGGGTTAACCAAGGCACTCAAAAAGAAAACCCCAGGACTCAATTCAGGTCAGTTCTAAAATCTGTTTCAATTTCATTATCTGAAATTATTGTTTTGCTTGGTTGATTTTTGATGTTCTTCTCATGCTGTTGTTTGCACTAAACAAATGAGATTGATTTGCATTGCATATGTCATTTGCATGACCATCATGATATATTAAATGGAACAGTGCTGAAGGGCATATGGAGTATGTCTGGATGCTACTGCCATGTGTGAGGTGGTCCTTGGACCGAGTCCTCCGCCTAGTACCATGGGTCTAGTTCTCATATAGAGCAGTGTATTGCATATCATAAATTTGAAGAAAATAAAATTCAAAAATAAATGATTCATTGCACATCATGCATTTTGTCAGGGGGAGCTAGTTTGTTGTTGATTGATCATCATGCTCTCCTTGTTAGAATTGTTGCATACTGCATATGTAGGATAGTGCATATCATAAAATTTTGAAAAAATCTAAAAAGAAATTCACTGCACTTAGACAGGGGGAGCATTCCTATTTCATATCTTCTTCACCTCATGAACTCCTTTTGTTTAAGTAACCTGATTCATTCTCTTGACTATGCGCTATTCAACTGTATTCTCTGCTGATATCTCTAAAATAGCTGATCAGTCTGTATTCCAGACTCAGCTACTGTCTGATGATAAAAATCTCTTCTGATGCTCTTCTATATTGCTGATTTACTCTTCTACCAGCTTGTACTCTTCCTTCATATACCTCTTAGCTGGTGTGACTACTTTGGCTCCATTATTGAGTTGTTGGTCAGCTAAATTTATTGTTATGATCTGAGGAACTTAAGCTACATGTCATGTAATTCAGTCTGAGATTTTGGCAGAAACTCCTATCATATGGATTTAAGAATTATCACTGAATCAGACTGATATAAGATTAATGTATTCTCAGCTTTGTAATTAAATGAATTGAAAATATCTGTTGATGAGGTTTAATAAACTTTAACCTCTTGTGTCATGTAATCCTTAAAGTCTCTCATCTGATATCTGAAATTTGAAATCTAGGCTACTTTGGTAGAGATACATAGAGTGAGTGGTTTGGTTAAACATTAACTTGAAAAAGTTGACTAAATAAAAAATTGTGAATTCAGAGCAATGACTCGGTCACTGAGAAACTGAGTTCTTTATCAATGAAATAAAGTAACTCATGTCATGAGGTGCCACAGTTATCTCTGATAAAAATTTAGTGAAACAAAACCTGACAGAGCAATAGCTTATTTGTGTTGAGTAGCTGGGGAGTCTGGCCTCTGATAAAGGTGTCTTCTCATGTAAAAAGACACTCATATTGCAAATTCTACTCTCAAAGTGAGAGGCAATGCCAGTTATCACACTGAGTAACTGGGTCACTTCAACTAAGACTTGTTGTGCCTCATGTAAAAAGGTGTTGATCAACTTAAATTACTCAGGAAAAATATAATGTGCTTCAAATAAAATTATCTTGAAAAATCTGTCAACTCATGTTCTTGAAAAAAAATGTTTAATTTCAGTACTAACCTGTGTATTTTTCAAAGGAGCAATTGAGATCTTATGTGTAAGATAAAAGATGATTATTTTTGAGTGTTTTTCTGACTATTTGGTTCACTTTTATTAAAACTTGGATTCAGATATGAGCATTGAGTTTAATTTGGCAAAGTTGGTATACATCAAAATTAAATCAGATTGATTAAGTTGCCACTTCATAATTCTTTATGATAGAAGAGTCTACATCTTTTAAGACTTATTGAAGTGATGTATGCATTCCAATCCCCCATGATCAGATTCTTGCATGATCAACAAAGTGATCTTCTCTCTTATCAGTTGATTGATTCCATCTGCATTTTTCTGACCATACAAATGTGAGGTGCCACTCCCATTATTACCTTGTTCACTTACATCCCTCTGAACTTCAGAATCCTTATGGTGGTGGATTTCAGATTGATTCCTGAGATGCATTTCTCTCCACACTGTTGGAATCTTCCATCTTGTTCTGCAATAAGTTCTGATTCTGTGATATTTTCACCAGAATTCAGATTCTTTGAAATGGCTGATTTCAGATTGATTTATTGGATAACCAGAGTCCATTCTTGTGCTTCAGGGGGAGTTATGGTTTATTTACTTCTAAGGGTAGAGTAGTCAATCATGCATGTTGATAGGGGGAGAGCTGTTTCATTGTCATAAGGGAGATCTTCATTTTTTTTGAACTATGACTCATTCTCTACATTTATGTGCTGTCTTTGTGTGCTGCTTTTATGTGCTACAGTTGACTATCAAACCATTTCCCTTCTTTTTTATTCTGTCAAAGGGGGAGAATAGTTGATGAGTCAGTGTGACTCATTATGTTGCCATCATCAAAAAGGGGGAGATTGTTGTGCCCCATGTGCTTTGTTGATGATGTGGTGTTTTAATGATAGCAACATAATTGAGTCACCACTTTGTCTTGAATATGTCTGATCTATTCTGTGGGAGATTGCATGAGTGTGCTATGTCTGAATTGTGAAGAATGCATGTGTATGCTTGAGTCATGCTGTGATAAATTGGTTTGTGCTCTGTTCTGTGCATTGCTTCTCTGCTGATAATGTTCATGTTGCAGTTCATTGGTACACAGTTTAACTGTGAGCATGGCATAGATCATGTCTGCATGTCTGTCTTTCACTAATATGGGTGCGGTGCAATGGCTGCGTTGACGCAGTGGAACAGTTGGGTTGACGCCATGCTGCTTTGTCCCTTTTTTGTTGCTCATTAAGTCTTAAAGTTTGTACAGGGTAGTTCATGCATCAATCTATTTGCCAAGTGTATACATCGGTCAGCATTGCATCTCGTTCGCAAAGTCCATACATTGCATAATGTTTGTCAAGCCAATACATTGCACTGTAGATGCATCGAAGGGAAGTATGCACATTGGTCTGTTCATATGAAGTCTGTACATTGGAAGTGTGTACAGTGGTCAGTTGCCTTCTCATAAGGTCTATACATCGAGTTGAACGCAAAGTCCACACATCGCTTCACATCATATGAAGTCTGTACAATGGAAGTATGTACAACGAACTGTTACACGCATCATTCCAGTTGTCCTTCGTCTTCGAGTTGTTTTCAGCCAGTGTCGTCCTCGTGTTCGAGTCGTTTTCCTGTGTCTTCGTGTTATCTTTTGTTTTTATGTCTTCGTGTTATTTTTATGTCTTCGTGTTATTTTAATGTCTTCGTGTTATCTTTTGTTTTTATGTCTTCGTGTTGTTTTTATGTCTTCGTGTTATCTGTTATTTTTATGTCTTCGTGTTATTTTAATGTCTTCGTGTTATCTTTTGTTTTTATGTCTTCGTGTTGTTTTTATGTCTTCGTGTTATCTGTTATTTTTATGTCTTCGTGTTATCTTTTGTTTTTATGTCTTCGTGTTGTTTTTATGTCTTCGTGTTATCTTTTGTTTATATGTCTTCGTGTTATTTTTATGTCTTCGTGTTATTTTTATGTTTGAGTCTTCATGTTAGTTCTGTTTTTATGTCTTCGTGTTATCTTTTGTTTTTATGTCTTCGTTTTGTTTTTATGTCTTCGTGTTATTTTTATGTTTCAGTCTTCATGTTAGTTCTGTTTTTATGTCTTCGTGTTGTTTCTTTCTATCTTCGTCCAGGTTTTCTCTGATCGCGTGTTTTACTACCATTTTACCTCGTGTCGTTCTCTCTTACCTCGTGCTGTTCTCATCTGACTTCGTGTTGTTATCCTTGTAGTGTTAGCTTTGATACTGTATGTACCTCGTGTCGTTCTCTGTTTATCTTGTGCTGTAGTCATCTTATGTACCCCGTGTCGTTTTCAGTAGAGTGCACCTTTTGCTGTTCTAATGTCTATACATTCATTTCTAAGTTCAAGTCTACACACTTGTTATCACATCTTAAGTCTATACACTCGTGGCTAGCTGTTCAAGTCAATACATTCGTTGGCTAAGTCTTCAAAGTCTATACATTCTATCCTTCTGATTAATCTCCTATGACTGTGTGACAGGTACTGTTCATGAAGCCTATACAGAGTGGGCACGTGATACGAGGCTGGCATCTGGCACGTGATCCGAGATGCAGAGGAGCCTCCACGTGGACTGAAGCATTTGGGCGGGAATCGTGGAGAGCACACGCCGCCCTAATCTGCTGCTGCTATATATATGTGTCTTCTTCCTCTGAAGAAGGGGTGGTAGAGAGTGACTGAAGTAGAAGCAGCCAGAAAAGAAGAAGAGGGGCAGAAGAGAAAGAAGAGATAGAGAAGGCTCAGAGCTAGATCGAGAGAGCAGAAGAAGAAAAAGAAAGAGAGACAGTGAGATACAGAGAGTGAGAAGAAGGTGAAGGCAGAAGTTGTGAGAAGAAGAAGAAGTAAGAAAGAAGAAGAAGAAGAAAAGAGAGTTCGTGCTGGGAGAAAGAGAGAAGCAGTAGAAGAAGTTCCTGCTAGACCGTGGATCAAATCCAGGCCAGCCAGCTCCTGCGAGAGCCACATTTGATTTTATCTTTTCAGCTTTCTGTTGCTAGGTTTTGATTTTCTTTTGAACTATTCACTTGTTGTTCTTCCGATTGCCCTGTTGGGGATCGGGTTCCTCCTGTGGACTCAGGAGAAGGGAGATCTTGTGTCTTCGGTTTGCAAGTAGCTGTTGCTACTTGTGGTTGGTTCCCTCCGGTGTGGAGGAAGAGAGACTTGCGTCTCTGGTTGCCTTTGACAGGGTGTCATCGGTTGTTTCCCTCCGGGTTGGAGGAAGGGAGATTTATCTCCGGTTGAGCTTCCCTCTGGGGTTCGGAGGAAGAGAGACTTGGGTCTCTAGGTTCCCCTCTGGTTTGGAGAAAGGGAGGTTTGTTCCTCCGGTTCTGGGCTTGTGGGTAGCAAGTCTAGGTGTTCCCTCCTGGTCTGGAGGAAGAGAGACCGTGTGTCTCTGGTTTCCAAGTGGCTGGGAGTCACTTGGGGTGTCCCTCCAGTTGGGAGGAAGAGGGGAGGTTGTTCCCCTGGTCAAGCTGTTTGGCAGCCATTGTTGCAGACTGAGTCTGCTGTGCTAGTGTTACTAGTGGAAGCCTCACTCTGGTTTGGAGTGAGGGGTGGACGTAGGTCTGTTGACCGAACCACCTAAAATCATCATGCAGTGGTTTGTTTGATTTCCTGCTTCCGCTAGATGCATGCTAGGACCGTGATTTAATTGATTATCTATATCCTAGAGGTTAATTGAGTTTCTTATATGTTCACTTAATTGCTGCGCATTAGATGCTTGCTTAGGATCGTTTGAGGGCTTCTTGAGTTGCTGTCTTGCTTTGATCCTTCTAAGGTTCCTTAGGCTATTTCTGCAACAGTTTTAATTCCGCATTACTGAGCATTAGAGTTTTAATTAGGCCATATTTGTAGAGGGATACATTCACCCCCCCTCTGTATCCGGGCCTTACATTCTAACACTCCTGTTCTGCGAAATGCCTCTCGAATTCTCGCAGTCGGAGTGATAGCTCCGGCTATTGCTGCGCCGTGGGGCTGAGGAGGCTATCTGGGTGCTCCCCGGGGACTTCGGTCTCCGGGTTCAGGCGGCGTGCCCCAGGTTTTCCCCTTTTTGGCATGGAGGAAGCCTCTTGCTCCGGAGGAGGGGCTTGTAAGGGTCCTCTTGACCTGTTACGGATAATCTGTCGTCCTCGGAGGATAAAGTGGCCTCCGGTGGTGTGTTATGACACGTTCTCGTGGCGAGGGCTCTCCGGAGGGGCGCGTGACCTTCCATCCCTAGCCGCCTAGGTCCTCATGACTTCTACGATGATATCCAGTTTTGCATTGAGGGCTTGGAAGGCGTCAGCGTCACCGTTGAGTGGTAGCCCTACTGCCGTAGGGGGAGGGGGTGGTAGCCCTACCGCCGTAGGGGGAGGGGGTGGTCCATTGGTGGGGGTACTGGCATTGGAGGGGGGATTTTGCGAGACCTGAGAGGGTCCTTCCCCCGCCGCTATCATGGCCTTTCCCCTCTCGCCGGCGCATCTCCTCCTTGAACTTCTTCGCACCATACTGGCTTTTTGATCGTTTCCCACAGACGGCGCCAGATGAAGAGATGTGATCTCGTGCTTGACCTGAGCGGGGTAGATGATCACCGGATAGTGAACTGCAAAGAAGGGAAACGGATCAGGGGGCCTAGGGACGATTCCCTGGGGTAAACCCTCCGATGCATAAGTCAGTCGAGCAATGATGGAAGCGATGAAGGGAGGAGGAAGGAGATGCACGAGATCCCTCTACACCAAGGTGGTAAAGTGATTCCTGCTCAGGGGGTATAGGCGTGTGCTAGCCCTTACCTTTCGTTGGAGGTAGTCGCAGGTTTATATAGTGCACTGGCTTCATTAGTCCCGTAAGCTGAGGGGTTTCTGGCGGGCGTTACGTCCTCAACGTGGGATCTTTACGTCCTCATCGTGGGATCTTTATAGCCTTGAGGGATCAGGGGCCCCTTATCCACATAAACTCCTACACCTAAAGGGTTCTCAACGGTAGCATGGATAAGCAATCGTCGGTCATCCCGAGCATAAAAGGTGCCAACCCTGTCCAGGCGATAGGCGTAGCTTGGATGAGGATGGGTCGGAGTGGGCGCTGAGCGCCTGCCCTTATCCCGGCTAGGGGATAGATCAGGCATGGGTCTTTCTCTGACCTGGCCGACGCTCGGGCCTTCCGAGCCTAAGGGTCGCCGAGGAAGGGTATGATCCCGAGTGAACTTATTTGGGCTTTCTAGCTTAAGTGGGCCCTGTGGGGCTATCACTTAGATGAGTTGGGCCTCGTTTGGTCCTGATGGACCTAGTTTGACCGCTTTCTAGATGGGCTACAGAAATCCCCCTCTCCAGTGAGTAAGAGTGAATGAGTGTTGTTTGCTTATTTATTATTACTTTTTTATGATGTATATATTTTTATTGCTCAAATATGCAAGGTGTATGCATTTGTGTGTTAATGAGATATGTGCAACGTGTATATGGATGTGGTATATGCATATATGAGATGGGGGGGTCTGGGCATGTGAATGAAGGCTTTGTATGATATGTGAATAGGTAGCAACGTTGTGTTGGATATGTGAACGACGTGTTGCGTATTATTTTTTATTTTTCTTTATTGAGAAGGGGGAGGTATGGGTGCCACCGACTCATCACTTGGGTGGTGAGTCGGTGGGCACTCTTCCTCCTTGCATTTTTTTTAATATTAAAAGAGTGGCACCGAATCAACCTTTATGTGGATAAATGGGGATGGGGGTGTTTAACGTGGTAATGCATGTGTATTATTCAGTGATTTGATTGAGTGTGCGTATGCGTTGGTTCTCCCCCTGTTTTTAATGTGTATACATGTGTGATAATGGGGGAATGGCAATAAAACAGCAGGGAGAGTGAATCGGCGGCATTTTCTTTTATGTTAAAAGGGGATGGGGGTGCCGCCAACTCAACTCCTTGAGGTGTGAGTCGGTGACGTCATCACCGAATCACTTTTTTTGTTTTTGAGTCGGTGCCTCCAGCACCGATTCATTTTTGTTTGTGATGAGTCGGTGCCACCCGCATCGATTCAACCTCTTTTCTATATATAAATATCTTTTTGTTTTGTTTTGTTTTATTTATTTATTATTATTATTATTATCAGTTTATTTTATTTATAATTTGATCCAAATGTCTCCGCGAAAATTCGACAGCATCTACCCTATATCCGGAGTGTTCGGGGAGCAATGGGACATACATACGGGGGAAGCCAGTGTAAGTCCATAAAACTCGAGAAGCCAAATGTGACTATCTTGAAACCTGAAATTGCCAATGAGGGACTCTGAGGGCTAGCCTACTAAGAGCCCTTGGCAATTCAGGGGTTGAATCAAGGGGCGACGGAGCTAATGTTTCCATCTGATTTGCATTTACTTTTCACCTTGTCGGATGGGCTTCTAGGGGAACATACCATGGTACGATAGACCCCCTAGAATCTGGAGTGACCAGAAGGTAGTAGAACGGAAATCAACAGATGGGGATCTGTCCCCCTCCCCGATAACAAATTAACATCTGCAATCGAGCGACAGTTAACATGATTGGGCGAAAACCATCATTCTGCTTGAAACCAGGGGTATGGCAACCGAAGCCAATTACCCATACAACAGCATAAAGGGAGCTCATGGAACAAGTAGTCCTGGCTGACAAAACAGACTCGTGCCTACATTTGAAGACATAAGGAAGAAGGGAGTTCAGGGAAATAGAAACCCTCAAAGACAAATTGTCGAACACATAGAGGGTATACAGAGTGACCTTCAAAGAATAGAACACACTATAACCATGGTAGATGTTGGAGCAGGCCGGTGCCCCTACAACTCACTAAAGAGAGTGAAAGGGCATCCAACCGTCTTCTATTCCAAAGACATACACCCACTCATTGTTAGAACAAGGTTCACACTCACAGACGTGTTAACATCATTTGATCATTTCACGACTGATTTGCACGCGCTGGAAACAGACGATGAAAACTGGTGAACCCCGGGGAGGGGAGTCTATTGTCGCTCCTTTTGGGCATGGCCATTGGCCATTATAGTAGCATACCTTCCAGCCAGAGGCTATAGTTGCCGATGTAAAATGATTGTAGCACCTGTGGGCCCCTTATGATCGGGACGGAAACTAAGAATAAGAACCGTGAATCGAATTGCAGTAATTAGCAACACACTCGGAGGATAATCACACTGACAGAAAAGATGGCAAATGAGATGGACTCAATCTTATTTTTTCATTCACCCAATCGCAGAGTACAGAGGAATATTCATGAAAGGGAAAACAAAAATAGAAACAGAAAATAAGGAGAGCACAAGGCGCTGTTAGCCGCCCCTTTCTGGGGCTTCAAGACCCACCTCCTTCTTCCACTCCGCTCCCTCGACTCTTTTTAGCTCCCACTACTCCCGTGCTCTCTCTCTCTGCCTCCCGTTCTCTGTGTAGCTCTCTTCGTGTGCCTTCGTCTTCTTCTCTTTCGTTTAGGGCCGATGCCCAATTTATAGACGACGGAAGAACAGAGCATCGGTGACGGGATGCGACCGATGGCCCGCCACCGACTCATCACCCGCCATCGCCAAGGATGTCACCGACTCAGAGTGCTTGAAGAAGGGTGCCAACTCACGTCGCATAATTCCCACCGGCTCAACTAAAAAAAGGGGGGGCACCGATTCATGGTAAAGCAAGGTGGCACCGGCTCATTGAAGAAGGGGTTGATTCACTTTAGAAAAAGTATCCCACCGATTCACTTTGCAAAAAGTGAAGCAGTTCAATTTTCTTTAAGAAAATGCCACCGAATCACTTTAAAGGCGGGTGCCACCGATTCACTTTGCAAAAAGTGTATTCACTTTCACTCTTTTTCTTTAAAAAAAAAGGTGCCCACTCAGCCCATGGCATTTTTGCAATTTTTGTCATTTCACCCCGGAACTGGCCCAAACCGAGGCCCGACATCCGGTGAAACCTTGGGTTTGATGCAGTGGCCTCAGAGTATAGATTTCATCTTTTTCGGGCCCCAATTTGCCGTTTCCGGTGATTCCGGCATATGCCGAACCCGTGCCGATTTTCTCAGATTTTGTCCTGATTTGGCCATCGGCAAAGTGGTTTGCGTGACCAACTCAACTTTGTAGATATGTGGGGTATCCTCATCAAGTGAACTACCCTTGGAAGTATTTTCATCCGGGCTGGGCGTCCTTTCGGCCACTTACGGACCTTTCCGGTGTGATGTGTACCTAAATCGGGTAACCCGGGTTTTCTCCTGATTTGACATTCGGCACGTCAATTCGTGCCGCCAACTTCATTTTGTGAACACATGGAGCTTCTTCATTAGGAGGGCCATCCCTCAAAGCGTTTTTTCCTAGATTGGACGCTCTTATGGTCGTTTACGGACCATTCCGGCATTCCGCGTGTGTGGAGCGGACTTCCTGAGTTTTTCGCTGATATCACTTTCGGCACCAGATATTGTGCTTTCGGGCCTGCTTTACGCCTATAGAGAGCATCTTCATTGAGTGGGCGATCATTCTGGAGCTTTTCATTCCCACGGGGCAACTTTTTGGTCACTTACGGATCACTTTGGTATTCCGGGCATCATGATCGGATCACGCGGGTTTTCCGCTGATTGAGCCTTCCGCTCCCCATTTTGGGGGTGTAGGGGCACTCGACCAGAGTTTATGACCTATAAAAGTAAAGGTCAATAAACATTAGAAATATTTTTAGTGTCAACAAATGCCCCCCACCCGCGGGTGTCGCGAGTGAGAGATGAAAAAGCGGGACCTGCGGGTGTAGCCCATAGCCCATTTGAAAATATCTCTGTTTCATTCACTATTCTGATATTATCCTTATTTTTTATTCATTACTATCATCATTTTCATTCATTTTTTTATCATCATTTTTATTTCATTTATTCCTCTATCGTCATCATTTTATTCTCATGTGAGCACGCAGGCACTCATCATCGACAAGCATAGAACATATATAGTTCCCCCCTATCAGGGATAGGATAAGGACACTACCCAAAATTCACGGTCGGAGTGTGGCTCACGAAGCACAACTAAGGGAGACGTGCATACGTGAAGGGGAAACTGCGTAGGATATATGCATAGCCTAAATCACGATCCGCACCCAAGACTGTTCCTTCACAGAGTGAATGTGCAATTATACAGGCGGCGAGCCCCAAACATAGGGACGTGCAGACGTTCTAAGTAACACTAAAGGATTTCTTATCGCCTACACATGCATTTGGGGTTCTCGACTGGTAGCTTCGCATATCCCCCTTGTTTATTGTTAATTCGGGATTTCACTGTTGGCGCGAGTCGCCTCATGTGTCTGAATGGGGATTCCCAGCTACTAAAATTCATCCCTTTATTCACAGTGTTATTACGGACTTCACCGTTCGGCACGAGTCTCCCCATGTGTCTCAATGGGGATTCCCGGCTACTAGGATTCATCCTTTTTTTATTGCTATTACATTACGGATTTCACCAATCGGCGCGAGTCTCCTCGTGTGTCTCAATGGGGATTCCCGGCTACTAGGATTCATCCTTATTTTAATTGTGGAGTTTGCTGCACCATTTTTGCGCGAGTTTCCTCATGTGTCTCAATGGGGATTCCCGGCTACTTGGATTCACATTCCACTGATCATTATCATTTTTTTTGAAGGGGGTAGGCAGCTTTTTCCTCATGATTACCCTTCATGTGAGTCTAGAGATTTAAGCATCCATGAAGTGTTAGGAAGAATTTATGATGTCCCTATGACTAGGGGCCACTGCACATATTGTGTGTGAAGTGTGGGAGTTTTATCTAGGGTGTATCATGCGACTTATGCTAGTAACATAGCCATGACTCTTCCCCTGGCCGCATGCACTTACCAAGAATTGACTTTTCATTCCTTAGTGTGTGTCGTGACGTACACCGACATAGAATCTGGGTAGCGTTACTTAGCAAGAGAGCGTGCGCTCTTAGAAATTTTGAAGGAAGCGTAGTAATGCTATGTTACAAGCAAACATGCACGCGAAACATGCAAGCAAGTAAACCATGGTATGCTCATTTTTTCTCATTTTTTTCTTTTTTTTCTTTTTCACTATTCTTTTTTTTCTTTCTTTTTTTCTCTTTTCTTTTCCTTTCTTTTCTCTTTTTTCTTCTTTTTTTATGGGGCTTAACTGGCACACCCGCAGGTCGACAGTTTGAGAGGTAGGTGGTTGACGCCGCGACAATGGGGAGAAGGTGTAATGTCCTGGATCTTTATTGGGTCTTTCGGATCCTTTTCGAAGACTTTCGGATCGCTTTTGTAGCTCCCGAGTTGAGTTTTACGATCCGTGTGGGTTTTTCTCTCGTACTAGTTACGGAACCCTACGGTGAGTTTATTTGTCAGTTCATCGACTCGTGGACGATACAGTGGCGATGTGCTCTTCGAGCCGGTCGTTTCAACTATTTTTACGTATTTTTGTGAGACCGGGCTAAAAATCGGATTTTTCGGAAATTAGGAAAATTTCATAATTTCTTTCTATAAATTCAATTCCACTATCTCTCCTGCTCATTTTCAACTTCACCCTATCTCACTCCGTTCTCTCCCGTCTCTAGTCCGTTCGGCGCGGGGCGCGCACCGTTGCGGAGCTGGCTGAGGCGTGGACGTGCTCGAGTGATCGGTTCGCGGGAAGGAGCAGCGGATGGAGCGTGGTGGGCGCGATCCCTCGGTGGATTCCGAGAGGGCGTCATTCATGATTCGGTGGTTTTCGATGTGGTTTAGTATCTTCGGGGCACGGTTTCTTCGGTGGAGGTAGGGAGATGGACCGCCAATTCCTTCTGCACATTTTCCCTGCTTCTGTGCGTTGTTTGGTGCTCGATCGGGGGAGATGGCCGGTTTAGTGAAAATTGTAGCTTTTGGGGTTTTCAGGGTTCGCCGAAAAATGGTAACCATTTGTGATGTGGTTAGTGTCAAACTGACCATTGGGATGTCTGGATCCCATTCACGTAAGTTTCGTGCCGATCGGTTGTCATTCGAGGCCGGTAGGAGTCCGGGAACCTCGGTGACCCAATTAGGGTCGATTTGTCTAAATCGCCCCGATCTCTCGTTTTAGGGCTTACATGTGGGCTTTTGAGCCTCCTAGAGTTATTTTTCGTCGTCTAGATCTGTTTCCCCTGCGCTTCGGCATGAATGGGGTGTGGAACGGCCCGATTTGGCGTTTCCACTATTTTCCCGCCGTGACCGATGTAGCGGTCGTTTCAGAGACCGTCACATGTCCCTGACGGCCCTACGACAGACCGTCACAGCGTCTGGGCATTTTTAGTTCTTCGTGGTTTTGGGAGTGTGACGGCCCAGGGGAGGCGCGTCACAGCTCTCTGACGCGTCCGGGGTGATGCGTCACGCCTGTTTTGTCGTCTAGCATTTTGGGTGAGTCGGTTCCCCTGACGCGCCCAGCCTGGTGCGTCAAGTTTGCGTAACGCGCCTGCCCCAGGCCGTTACACTCTATTTTAGTTGTGTTGGGTGGCTGTGTCAGCTGTCTCTAACGGCCCTGCCCCCTTACGTCACAGTGCTGAAACGCCTCCGCCGTGGACCGTTACGTGCTGTTTGTCCGAGTTTCAGTTTTGGGTCGGTTGGAGTAACGCGCCTGTCCCCACGCGTTAAGTGGGCGTAACGCGTCTGCGCTTGTGCGTTAGGCCGTCGTAACGCGCCTGCCCTGGTGCGTTACGTGACTCGCATTGTGTCTTTGTGCCTGTTGTCTCTGACGCGCCCGCCCTGTCGTGTCAGGCCCGTGTAACGCGCCTGTGCTAGGCCGTTACAGTCCTGTTGTGGCCGTGATGTGTGGTCGTGTGTTGTGGGTCTGTCTTAGGTAACGTTAGGGGTTGTTTTGTGGTGTGTCTGTGTGTGTGTCTGTCTATGTTAGGGTGATGTCTGTCGCTCCCGTGGTCTGGCCGCTTTCCCCGTGGACATCGGTCGATGCTCCTATGAAGGCTAAGACTACGTTTCCGAGTCTGTCGATAGTTTCATGTGCTACCTTTGGTGTTTGAGGTACGGGTGACAGTGCATGTTCGACTGTCTGTACTTCAGCACCATGTTTTGAGCTTCTTCCTTGCGTCGCCCTAGACGTGCAGCAGTCGAAAGGTGACCCCGATATACGGTTTGTAAGCTAGTTTTGTTCGGCTCTTGCGGTTACCGTAGCGTCGTACGGGGGGAGAAAACTAGCTAGAGGCCTGGCTCTAGGCAGGAGCCGGTGTGTGCACACGTGGTCAGGGGCTGAGGACTGACGCCGACGGGCGTAACACTGACTAGTACTTGTATCTGTTGTTCCACGTGGGTTTGCGACTCGGCCTTGTCCGTGTTGGTCGCGCTTGGCGGGTGGTTGAGACACTTGTGGTGGGTGTTCTGGTGCAGTGTAAGACTTCAGTGGATGCATCTGGCCGTTCTTCCGGTGCGGGGGTTTTCCGTCGCGTGGTGCGCGACTCCCGTGCTCTTCCTGTGTTGTGACCTGTTCGGGTTGGCCTTTCCGTGGCTGTACTCGAGGTCTGTGCATGTCTAGGTCCTTTCTAGACTTTCTTTTGCATGCCTATTGTAGGTGTAGGTTGGGGCGTTTGTGCGTGGTTTTTCCCCCTTTTCCTCATTGCTCCTTACTCCTCTTTCCCTTTCTAGGCCTGCTTACCTGTTCGGGTTATTCCCCTCGTCCTTACCTGTTCCCTACTCCTGCTTCCTTTTCTTTTACAGCTTTCTAGTGTTGTTTCTTACTATTGTTCCGTGTTACTGCGTGTTTTTCAGTGGGGATGCGCGTGACCCCTACTGAGCCAGTGACACGAGGCTCACCCCTACTTTTCAGGTGAGGTGATGTGTTCGTTCTGCTTCCGTGGATCCTGGAGTTCGAGTCGTTGCTGCCAGTTGGTACCTCCGTCGGGCTTCCCCCGACTTCCCGGTACGTCTTTCTTTTCTGTCGACTGTACTTGGTAGACTTGCTGTCTTTCCTTTGGACTTGACTCTGGGTATATAATTGTTTAAAATCTGTTAATTAAAATGTAATTTTATTTCTGCTACTTTAGCAGCCCGATCTAATGAAATTTTAATTACTTTCTGCTATATCTGTCAGTTCAATGTACTACACGACAATCCTTTTTCCCTTCGGAGCTTTACCACTCTTGGGAGGCCTCGCGAGTTCCAAGTGGTATCACGTGTATTCGGTAGTCCTACCGGGTATACATGGTATCCGGGATCCAGGTCGTCACATAAGGTGTCATATGCTGTTGTGAATCCTCGGAGGGATCAAAGGTTGGTATGGAACCAAAGGAGGGGTCTTTTCGTTCATTGGTTCGGATGGTGGTTCCGGGCCAATAGTAGGGTGGTGGTCAGCCTCAACTGAAGGTCGTGACACTAAAAGACTTGGCTTGGCCATAAAGCCGTAATGCTAAGGTAGAAGGGTTTTTTTGTTCATTGGGTTGGAAGGTAGTTTTCGAGCCAATGATAAGATGACTATCGGCTTAGACAGAAGGTCATGACGCCAAATGACTTGGCTTAGGCATAAGGCCATGACGCCAAGGGAGAGCATTCACTGGCTTAGGTAAGGATCCGTGACACCGGATAACTTGGCCTAGCCAGTACGTCATGTTGCCAAGGTTTTGTAGGTTTATGCGCCATTCTAGACGAAGGAGTCATGATGCTGACAGTGGTTTATGCATTGGCATAGACGGAAGGTCATGATGCCAATGATTGGTTTATGCACCAGCCTAGATGAAAGAGTCATGATGCTGACAGTGGTTTATGTATCGACCTAGACGGAAGGTCATGATGCCGATGATTGGTTTATGCGCTAGCCTAGACGAAAGAGTCATGATGCTGACAGTGGTTTATGCATCGGCGTAGACGGAAGGTCATGATGCCGATGATTGGTTTATGCGTCAGCCTAGATGAAGGAGTCATGATGATGACGATGGTTTATGCATCAGCCTAGATGGAAAGTCATGATGTCGAACAACTTTGCCTAGATGGTATATCATGTTGCCAAGGCAGGACGTTCACCGGCTTAGGCATAGAGTCATGACGCCGGACAAATATATTTAACGGCTTCGACATTAAGTCATGACTCCGTACAAGAATTTTTTAACGGCTTAGACATAGAGTCATGACGCCGTACAAGAATTTTTTAACGACTTATACATAGAGTCATGACGCCGTACAACTTGGCTTAGGCGGAAGGCCATGTTGCCAAGGCAGAATATTTACCGGCTTAGGCAGAAGGTCATGACGCCGGACAAGGATATTTAACGGTTTATATATAAAGTCATGACGCCATACAACTTGGCTTAGGCATAAGGCCATGACGCCAAGATATAATATTTATCGGCTTAGGCAGAAGGCCATGACGCCGGACAAGAAGAGATTTTTTGTTTGTTCACGTGCCAGCCTAGATGAAAGGTCATGATGCTGGCGGTAGAAGGGGTCTTTTTATTCTTTAACTGGATGGAAGGGCATAGCCAAGGTAAAAAGGGTCTTTTTATTTCCTGGCCAGGTGGAAGGCCCGAGCCGAAGGTGAAGGAGTCTTTTTGTTGTCTGGCTAGATGAAAGGTCTGAGCCAAAGGTAAAAGGGTCATTTTGTTCCCGGATGAACAAAAAGGGCCGAACCAAATGTCAAGGGATCTTTTTATTATGGGATCGGACGGAAGGTCCGAACCAAAGGTGAAAGGGGTCTTTTTATTGACTGGCTGTATAAAAGGTCTCAGCCAAAGGTAAAAGGGTCTTTTTATTCTATGGTCAGACGGAAGGTCCAAGCCAAAGGTGAAATGGTCTTTTTGTTGTCTAGCTAGACAAAAGGTCTAAGCCAAAGGTAAAGGAGTCTTTTTATTGTCTGGTCGAACAAAAAGGTCCGAACCAAATGTCAAGGGGTCTTTTTGTTATGGGGTCGGACGGAAGGTCCGAACCAAAGGTGAAATGGGTCTTTTTGTTAATTGGCTGGACGAAAAGTCTGAGCCAGAGGTAGAAGAAGGGTCTTTTTGTTGTTTGGCTGGACAAAAGGTCCGAGCCAGAGGTAGAAGAAGGGTCTTTTTGTTCTCTGACCAGATGGAAGGTCCGAACCAAAGGTGAAATACAGACGTTGACCCAACGGGATGTCAGAGTCAACAAACCTTGCTTAGACGGTATGTCTAAGGCAAGGGTAGACATGAAACACTATTGTCACCTCGACGTCATGTCGAAAATGACCAACTTGGGAGAGACATTGGGTCTGGGCCAGGGCAGAATGTGGTCGTCTACTTGACAGACTTGCCGAAGTCAACCAACTTGGCAAAGACGTGAGGTCTAGGCCAAGCGAAGAATACGGGGTATAGACGTTGACCCGATGTCGTGTCGGAGTCGGTGAACTTGGCAGAGGCGTGAGGCCTGAGCCAAGGGTATAATATAGGATATAAATGTTGACCCGACGTCGTGCCGGAGCCAACAAACTTGGCAGAGGCGTGAGGCCTAAGCCAAGAGTAGAGTATAGGTTAAGTGTTGACTCGATGTCTTGTCGAAGCCAACGAACTTGGTAGAGACATGAGGCCTGAGCCAAGGGCAGAATATAGAATGGATGTTGACTCGATGCCCTATCGAAGCCAACGAACTTGGCAGAGGCATGAGGCCTAAGCTAAGGGCAGAATATTGAATGGGTGTTGACTCGACGTCTTATCGAAGTCAATGAACTTGGCAGAGGCGTGAGGCCTAAGCCACGGGTAGAATATAGGGTATAAATGTTGACCCAACGTCATGCCGAAGTCAACGGGCCCTGCTCCGATAAAAGGTTTGGGGTGAGGGTAGACTAGATTGTAGGCATATGAGAGGCCCAGACCCAGGGCTTAATATTGATGTCAATCCGACGAAATGTCGGAGTCAACCAACCTTGCTCAGACGGAAGGTCTAAAACAAGGATGGAATGTGTAGATGAGGATGTCAACCCGATGTCATGTCGAAGTTGACCAACCTGACAGAGACGTGAGGTCTAAGTCAGGACAGCATATGGACGTTGACCCGTGGAGATGTCGGGATCAACAAACTTTGCCCAGACAGAAGGTCTGAGACAAAGCGAAGAGGTCTTTTTATTGGTTTATTTGTTCGGATTGGTTGAGTTTATTGAATTTATTAGGTTTAGTGGGCTTATTGGATTTATTGGTTTTGTTGGATTTGTTGAGTTTATTGAGTTTATTGGTTGAGTTCATTGGGTTTATTGGGTTCATTGAATTTGTTGAGTTTATTGAATTTATTGGTCGAGTTTATTGAGATTTATTTGGTTTATTGGGCTTATTGATTCATTGAGTTTGTTGAACTTATTGGGTTTATTGGACTTTGTCGATTCCATTGGGTTTATTAGTTTCATTAGGTTTAACAAGTTTACTGATTTATCGGGTTGATTGATTTTGCCCTTTTTTTGGGGTTTATTGAATCCTGTTGAACCCATTGAGTTTATTGACTTTATTGGGTTTGTTGGGCTCATTGGGCTTATTTAGTTTATTGAGTGTATTGAGCTTGTTGGATTTATTGATTAATTGGGTTTATTTGGTTTACTTGATTTATTGAGTTGATTGAATTTATCAGAGTTTATTTAGTTTATTGGACTGATTGACTTATTTTGATGATTGATTTTGTTCTGTTTATTGAATTTTGTTGGGTTTATTGAATTTATTATTTTTGTTGGATTTTTTGGGTTTGTTGAGTTTTATTGGTTTTATTGAATTTATTGATTCATTAAGTTTTTTTTAATCATCATTTTCATTTCTTCATTTCTTTTGTCTATTTCTTTTTTGATCTCCCTGGCGTAGACTCATCTACGGTGTGGGATATTTTATCTGGTGTGACTATTGGTGAATTTCATTGTTTATTACGCCGGTGGGACTAGGGATTGATGTCCAAGAGTCCGGCCAAGACGGGGTGTCTCGAGCCGGAAAGGAAGGGGTTTAAGGGCCTAGTTCCGTGAGGCTAGGGACAATTTTCGAGCTTGGAGAGGGCAGAGCGCCTTAGGCCAAGGAAAAAGGTTTTATGAACCCTGCCCAACGGGACTGATGGGCAAAGTTTTGAGCTCGACAAGGGCAGAGTACCTTATGCTAAGAAAAGGGAGATTTTATTGGGCTGACATCGGGCAAAGGGGTCCACATCGGTAGTGGTGGGAGAGCCCCGTGAGACAAATTTGGCATTTATTGGCGTAGTTGGGTGATTGTTGGCTAAATGCCAAAGGGCAATGAGAATGCATTGGTCGGGGGCATAGGCCCCAAATCAAGGGTAGAGGGTCAGCCCCGGTGGGATAGGTGGGGAGTATCCCCATAGGACGGGGCGTCAGTCTGACTTATTCTCTTTGCTCCCCTCGACGGGGACAGACCCGTATAGGCCTAGTGGCCAATGAGGGCTCTTTATCGTCGGTGGGATCATTTATTAACATGGTCCCCTTGAGGTATTTAATGACAGCTATGTATCAGATCAACATCTATCTTCTTTTGTCATTGATTTCTTCAGGAGATGCTCCGAGTAGCTTCGACTCCGGCTTCCGGTGTTTGTGCCAAGTGTCATCCCCTTGACCCTTTTTCTTAGAAGTTGTGGTTGCAGGACCTTCCTACCTCCACAGATGGCATAGTCATTTTATTTTCCCTTGGCATTTACCATACAATGCTACTGAGGAGCCTTCTGCCCATGGGGTGGATGGGGAGGCCCTGTTGACCTCATAATTTCCCTTTCTTCATCATTCTTTTTTTTTAACAGACCAAGGCGGGTGCATAGGAGAGCGCTCACCTCCTCAGAGAGGGGATGAGTGGTTCACTCCACCATACCAATCTCACAATGGTAGTTTCTTATTCAGCACAGACTAAGTCATGAGGGGAGTGATATTTCCCCTAGCAGATGCAGCCATCAAGGCCTCCTTCATTCATTTTTTTTGTTTATTTTTGGAATAACCCAACCTCTGAGAGATGGCATCTCAGATTTAGCAGGCAGAGCCTTATATATATATGGAAATCTCATTCACCCTCCTATTTTGCTCATTTCCCCCCCTTTTTTTGGGTACCTGCCCCCCAGAACATGCCCTTTCCTTCTTCTTTTTTCATTTTTTCTTCTCGTTTTTTTTTTTTGCAAATATCCGCATTCAAGCTGCGGGGTGATGCTAAATGCTTGCTTCAGCCAAATCTATGAGGAGCAGCTGGGGTAGTGATGCTGTGTGGGGCTGCTCTCTTGAAGACGGGCCTTCGATGTGGGCACGGTGGGTACACCTTATACTCACCCATCTGCAGTTCGCCTTTCCGAATCAGTGCTTGAATAATGTCCTTGAACACAAAGCAATCCTCAATGGGATGCCCCACCATTTGGTGATACGGACAGAAGCATGGATCATCTTTTCTGGTGGAATCCCATGGTTTCTTCGACTGCGGGAACACCACTTTGCCACATTCATAGGCCCACTCAAAAAGAGCCTTAGTCTTATTCTTCGGAAAGGAGTATGGTTTAATCATTCTGCCCCTTAATGAGGACCCTTGTTTCACCGGCTCGGCGGAAGAAAGGCTGGCCGCCTCTTTCACTTGCTTCTTCTGTTGCTCGAAGACTTCAAAATTTGTGGCATAAATTTCTTCTTGCACCGGGCATTTGCCGGTTAGTTTATTCTTCTGGCTCGAGGCTGTAGAAGCCAGACAAAGCTTTGCCAGAACTGCTTCGACATCAGCCACGATGTCACTTAACTGTTCGAAGGTCGTGACCTCAATGTCAATGACCCATCGTAGAATTCGTGTTCTCAAATTTTCTTTGTAGATTTGGACAGAGTCCCCGTAGCTTGGCGGATGTCGACACCTTTCGCAGAGATTCCTCCACCTTCTTATGTAGTCCATGGCAGACTCATTATCCTTTTGTTTGGCTGCTTGCAATTCGGGCTCGATGACTTCTTCTTCGGCCATCTTCATGCTCATTGTTTGTTCTCTCCTCGGTCTGTCTATCATCACCAAACTTGTTGGACTTTGATGCCATTGTCGGAGACGCTTCGATTGCCTCCTGACATGCCCGGGGGACTGGATATTGGAGTGGCTGTGGGGGAATGCCCCCTGTATATTCAGGTGTTAGTCAGAGCATGTATGGCCATGCTGAGGCTTTATGTGAGCTAGCACCAGCTTGTACCGCTTCAAGTAGATGTCCTGCCGATCGAGGCATGTATGGACTTACATTAATTTCATTTAGCTGCCTCGGCAGCATTTCAATCTCTTGATGTTTTTGGTGCAGTAGCGCCATTCAGGCGGGGTCTCGCCAGGAGGGGCCGGGAGTGCTACTGTCTTCTGCCTCCGATTTGTATGAGATGAATGGCCTCATGCCATCATTGTCAACTGCAGGTAGCTCCTTCAAGATGAACTGCTTGTATTTTATGCCTCCGGATGTAGGAGGAATGGGGTGTTGAACCCCCTTATTAGCTGACGGGCGTTGTTTTGACATTCTCCCGGACCAGTAGATGAGTGGGAGGCGGAAGCTTCAGCATGAATTATTCCCTTCGGCATGAAGCAGATTTCTTCATCTTCCTCATCAGCGGTTTGCACCCCGCCAGACGAGGCTGACAATGTGTTGCAGGAGAGAGCCATATATCTCCTTTCAGCCTTTACATCATTCTTTTTCTTCCCCTTTATGATCGGCCTCTGCCCCCCACAGTGGGTTGCTTGGTGCATTTAGCATCTTTGTCTTTTCTTCAGTTCTTTTTGTTAGCTAGTGGAACTCATTGCATTTTTGAGGGGCATTCTTCTTGAGCTACATAGGTTGGCCCTTGGGTTGCTCATGCTTGTCTAACCCATCTATAATGATCTGTAGTCATTCCTCGACTGAGTTGATTTCTTCATGCATCTCCAGAGCCAGAAGAGGTGTAGCAACCCTGATAAAAATAAGATTTTTAAATAAATCAAATTAAAAATAAAAGATAAGTAAATAGATGACAAAGAGCCTAAATGAGTAAATCATTGATCAAGAGGAAGATAACGCCTTTTATCAAGGCGCTGATTCAAAAGGAAACGCCTCTGTCTAAGGCGTTAATTTAAAAGGGACACCTACACAATAGGGCGTCAAATTTCAAACGACGGGAAAATAAAATTAAGGAAAGGAAATGAAACGCCCTCTACATGGGCGCGTTTTACATAAGTAACGACGCTTGACAAGGCGTCAATTTAAATTCGACGCCCTCACTTAAGACGCTAATTCCGTTTGTGTTCCGTTCAAACCAGAATATTATCCAGGGAAAGTTTATGGATTAGTACGAGTTAGTAGAATATAGTAAGGACTCTATCATGGAAGTATTACTTCCAATACAACTCTAACCCTATTAGGATCCTCAAAATCTTATAAATATCCTTGTCCATCAAACCCTAAAATCTATTTGGTCGAAGCTCTGTTGCTGCTGTCATCGACGTGAAGAACAGGTAATGTTCTTCCTCTTTATTTTTGGTTGTATGTGTTGAAAGAACGTTGATGTTCTTTTCCTTCCTCATCTTCCTATACAGGCCGTCTGTGTTAAGAAGACAATCATCCTTTTGACTGAAGAACGAGCGTTCCTCGTCCATATTCTCCCTGCAGGAGGGACGTGAAGACTGTTGTCTTCCTCTCCTTCCTCCTTGCTGAACAGAAGGCAAATCTTCTGTATCGGTGGGGAACCTACTTTCAGCTGCATCAGACCAAGGACTTCTGTCTCTTTCATCTCCTGCAAGTTATCTCTGTTCGAGAACAGAGCATCGTTTTCTTCTCCAAAACCTTCATCTGTTCATCAGTTAAAAACTTCAAAAGGTAGGTTTTCTCAAGAACGTAGCCCAAACTAGCTTAATATCTTTAATAATATCATTGATCCTCCATGCATATAGTTTTATTGTGGTTTCAACTGTTTCTATGCAATTTTCAAAGCAACGCCCTTGACAAGGATGTTAATTTAAATAAGCGACCCACACTAGGGCGCTAATTATTCTTTTGACGCCCTGCCAGCAGTCGTCAATTACATGTAATTAATAAATACCCACGTTTAAAATTTAATATCTATGTAACCATGAATATAATATGTTGCATGAGTATACCTGTGAAACCCTGTTAATTATCTTGTCATGATCATGTACCCTCTTTCCTGAAATTTTATTATCTGAAAATTGGTAAATTCCTGAATTCACGACCTTGTCTAGGTCGTCTCTTATTGAACGGACGCCCCAGACCAGGGCGCTAATTGAAAAGTAACGCCCCTGTCCAGGGCGCGTTTTTGTTAAAATTCCAAAATATTGATTTTCTGCAGAATAGAAATATTGAAGGGACGACTAATGTATAAGTCGTCAAATTGTAAATAAGCGCCCCTCTGTAAGGCGTTAATTATATAATTAATGACTTTGCTAAAGTCGCTATTTTCTGTATTACTGTTTTCCCTTGTTTCTGTTAACCGAGAGTTTGATATATATATATATCGGCACTATATTCCAGTCCGTGAATATAGTCCCACGTTTCATGATGATTTATCGTTTACCCACTAATTCTCATTGACATACAAGCTCTCCATTGGACATTCCGTTCCTTTGGACTAGCGAGTTAGTCATAGAGACCTCCGTAAGACTCCTCGCAGCCTTGGATTCCCTCAAGGCCGACTGAGCTGGTTGTACCATAAAAACCCATTACACTATTTTGCCATGTCACTCTATGGAAACATGGTATACCGGCCCTCATGTTATGCAAAGTGTGTATCATGAGAATTCTCTTAATGGGATGAGGTTATCATGCCATTTGATGCTATTCTTGTAAACCCCAATTCTATATAAACATTGTTATGATGTTCTTGTAAACCCCAATTCTATATTAAACTTGATATTCTTGTAGACCTCAATTCTATATAAAGAATGACCATACTTGTTTGTCATGGTACCCAAGTTAGGGAACCAATTCCACCTAATTTTATCGATAATCGTGATTGTACCGTTATTATCACCTATCTATGTCAAGTATCATATTTTGGACTCTATTCTATCCAAGTTTATCCTACATGTCTACAAGCTTTATTCTTGAAATTCCATAATGGCTATACACAAAAGTGGATGTTAAAATACATGATTAATGCCTGCGCATATAGGGCCCGATCTAGTCCTGGGAGGAGCACCCGAAAGTACTTGTGCCCATGGGAGTTGATTGATCACGGTATTGGCATTATACCGAAGTGCATGACTAGCTTGATTGAACATTCCACAAATCTTGTACTTGTACTTCACTTGATATTACATGACTTGCGTGACCCGAAAAAGGGTAATTTCATACTTGCTTGCTTGAAACGTGATAGCCAAATTCTAACAGGACATGATGAATACACTTGCTTGAATATCTTGATAGCTTTTGATATAAGTTCTTGAAAGTTCATGACTAGTTCTTCTTGCTATCTTGTTGTTATACACTCTCTCTATCTTGTCGTTTTATGCGAGCATGCATAGCTATAGTGCATTCATGAAAGATGTAATTACTTAAACCCCTTGCTAGTTCTTGAGATATAATTTCCTACTGAGCATTCGCTCACTTAGTGTTTCCCTACTTTTCAGGTAAGTCCGACGATGAGGGAACTCAAACAGATGGGGAAAATCAAGAGTGAAAGAGATAGAGCTTCTCCTGTGTTATCTAGTCTTTTTCATATTTTCTTGAGTCAACCTTGTATTTTTCCTTTATTTTAGTTAGTTTTTTTTTTTATCAAAAATCCTTACCTAGGTGCAATGTGCACAGCTAGGAGGTGTTTTATTCATATAAGAGGATTTATTTTAGTTAGTACTTCAAAGGTTTGTAATAGACATATTCTTATGAAGGAATAAAGGATTGGGTTATCTTTACTTTTGCGCATCTCTGATTTTGGTGTCGAATACACTAATACTCTGATTGACATGATTGATATAAACTCGTCACGCATCTCCGGGTATCTTCCGCTCTCGGGGCGTGACAGTTTTTGTGGTATCAGAGCCTAGGGTATTCAATTCTTAGGAAAACCCAAGTCCAAGGATAGGTTTAACCTTTAACCGGTGAGATTGGGTAGAACCAAGGGTTAAAGTTAACATCGAAATGCTAGCTTCTAAATGAGATCACGTATTGATCTAGTTATTGTAATTGTAGGACGATGGCTGCCGAATGTGCTCAGTGGCGCAACATGCAGCGTACACTTCAAGGCATGACTCAGGTGCTGCAACAAGTAGCACAGGGAGGTGCACAACGAGCCGGAAGTCTCCACCAAGTCTTTAAAAACATGAACCCTCCCAAATTCATGGGTTCTACTGATCCGGATGACGCAGAGCACTGGATCAGGGAGACGGAGCGTATATTCCGTGTTATGCAGTGCACGGATCAAGATAAAGTCTTATTAGCTACCTTTCAGTTAGAAAGGGATGCCCGATGCTGGTGGGAATCAATAGAAGCTACTTTAAATCAAGACCAAGTTACTTGGGAAGAATTCGTTGAACATTTCAACGCTAAATATTTTTCGGACCGAGTCCAGGAGAAGAAAGCCGCAGAATTTGCTGCACTGAAGCAACGATCCTTGTCGGTGGCTGAGTACGAGGCCCAATTTTCTAGATTATCTCGGTATGCTAAGCACTTAGTCAGCACCGAGAAGATGAAAGCTAGGAGGTTCCTAAATGGGCTGAGGCCCCAATATATCACACAGCTGGCGCCAATGGATATCCAGGTCTACTCGGAAATTATGCGCCGAGCTCAGCTATTAGAAGACGCCACAGAACTATCTGATAGAATCCGTGGGAAGGACAAGAAGGAACAAGTTACAAGTTCGGGTTCCTTTAAACCCAACTTCAAGAAGAGGCCTAGCAATGGAGGTACTTCCTCACAAGATCAGAAGTTTAAGAAGACCAAGCCTTTCTCCATCACCACTACCCCACCAAATATAGCGTGCAAGCACTGTGACAAGGCTGGTCATAAAGCCGAAGAATGCTGGAGGAAACTAGGAGCATGTCTCCGTTGCGGGAGCCGTGATCATCGGATTCCCGATTGCCCATTACTTAATGATCAAGCCGGGGACGGAAAGCGCCCAGTAACCAAGAATGCTTGTCTTCACGCAATTAAGGAGACCGAAGAAGAAGAAGGCGGACTAGTAGAAGGTACACTGAAAGTTTGTTCCAAGTCTGCATATGTCTTAATTGATACTGGTGCTTCACATTCAATTGTTTCCAAGAAGTTCGCTGATCCGTTACCCCTAGAATCGGAATGGATAAAATTAGTCTTGTCTACTCCTCTAGGAAACGAGACTGATATTACACACCATTACCAGAACTGTGAAGTATTGGTTCATGGTAAGAATCTCGCTATTGATCTTATATGTTTAGATCTAAAGGAGTATGATGTCGTACTAGGAGCGGATTGGTTATCTAAATATCAGGCAACGGTCGATTGCCGCAATAGCAAGGTTACTTTCGAGGAATTTCCAGAACTGATCTTTACTAGCCCCAAGAGGCGAAGCAAAACCCCTCTTATTTCGGCTCTCCGAGCTAGCAAGCTCATCAGGAAATGATGTGTGTCTTTCCTCGCATTCGTCACGATTAAGGAGGCTAAGGAAACTAAGATAGAAGATATCCCAGTTGTGCAAGAATTTCCGAATGTGTTTCCGGAAAATTTGCCTTGATTACCCCCACAAAGAGAAGTGGCCTTCACCATCGACTTAGTCCCTGGTGCTGGACCTGTTTCTAAGACACCGTATAGAATGTCGCCTGCTGAACTCAAGGAGTTAAAGGAGTAATTGATGGAACTCATTAAGAAAGGATTCATAAGACCAAGTACTTCCCCGTGGGGAGCGCCTGTATTATTTGTAAAGAAGAAAGATGGATCCATGAGGTTATGCATCGACTATCGACAATTGAATCATCTCACTATCAAGAATAAGTATCCACTACCGAGAATCGATGAGTTGTTTGATCAAATTTCAGGATCCAAGTACTTTTCCAAAATTGATCTTAGGTCGGGATATTATCAGTTAAGAATCAAGGATGAGGACATTCATAAGACTGCATTCAGAAGCAGGTACGGCCATTATGAATTTGTTGTTATGCCTTTCGGACTAACGAATGCCCCTGCTGCCTTTATGCAGTTAATGAATAGTATATTCAGACCTTATTTGGATCAATTCGTGGTGGTCTTTATCGATGATATATTGATTTATTCCAAGACCAAGGAAGAGCTTGAGGAGCATTTAAGGATTGCATTACAAATATTAAGGGCAAACCAATTATATGCAAAACTCAGCAAGTGTGAATTCTGGCTTGAGGAAGTGACTTTTCTCGGACATGTTATATCAAAGGATGGCTTATCAGTAGATCCATCAAAAGTTGAAGCTGTAAGAAATTGGGAAAGACCAACTAATGCTAGCGAGATCCGAAGTTTCTTAGGTCTTGCTGGCTATTACAGGCGATTCATTAAAGATTTCTCTAAGATCGCCGTACCACTTACAAGGTTAACTCGCAAGGAGATCCGTTACGAATGGAGTGAGGAATGTGAAAGAAGCTTCCAAACTCTCAAGGATCATCTTACTACAGCTCATGTCTTAGCTTTACCAATGGAAGGAGAGAAATTCGAGGTATACACTGATGCTTCTGGCATTGGCCTCGGATGTGTTCTAATGCAACAAGGAAAGGTTATAGCTTATTCTTCTCGTCAATTGAAGAAGCATGAAGAGAACTACCCCGTCCATGACTTAGAATTGGCCGCGGTGGTATTTGCACTCAAAATATGGAGACATTATCTATATGGAGTGCAGTTTACTGTATACTCCGATCACAAGAGTCTCAAGTATCTTTTCTCTCAAAAGGAACTAAATATGAGGCAAAGACGTTGGCTAGAATATCTCAAGGACTTCGACTTCAATATACAATATCATCCCGGAAAGGGTAATCATGTAGCAGATGCCCTTAGTCGAAAGCCGAGAGCACTGTTAGCCAATTGTATTATTCAAGAATGGAAGTTACTGGAGCAATTTTCTAAGCTCAATATAAGCATGGACACGAACTTCAAATGTGTCACATTGTCTCATGTAAGCATTCATCCAGACCTATTAACTGAAACACAAGCACTTCAGGATGATGACCCAATATTAGTGGAAATCAAGGACAGATTGGAAGGACAATCTGATTTCCAAATAACTTGTGAAGGAAGATTAATGTTCAGGAACAGAACTTGTATACCGGATTGTCCCGAGTTAAAGAAGAAGATCTTAGATGAAGCTCATAGATCAAGGTACACAATTCATCCTGGATCTACCAAAATGTACCAAGACGTGAAAAGAAATTTTTGGTGGCCCAACATGAAAAGGGAAATAGCAGACTATGTATCACGTTGTCTCACTTGCCAACAGGTCAAGGCGGAACACCAAAAGCCTGCTGAAAAACTACATCCTCTAGATATCCCTAAATGGAAGTGGGAGGATATTGGTATGGATTTCATCATGGGTTTATCTAAATCAAAGGGAGGACATGATGGAATGTGGGTTATTATTGACCGATTGACTAAATCGGCGCATTTCTTGCCAATCAAAAGCCAATGGTCAGTCGATGTGTTGGCTGCATTATACATCAAGGACATAGTCAGATTACACGATATTCCTATTTCAATCGTGTCTGACAGAGATCCCCGTTTTACTTCTCATTTTTGGAAGGGACTACAACATTCGTTGGGAACAAGGCTTAACTTTAGTACAGCTTTTCATCCTCAAACGGATGGTCAGACCGAGAGAACTAACCAGGTGGTTGAAGATATGCTCAGAGCTTGCATCATTGATTTCGATGGAAGCTGACATGATCACTTGCCGTTGGTGGAATTTGCATACAATAATAGCTACCAAGCAAGTATACAAATGGCACCTTTCGAAGCTTTATATGGAAGGAGATGCCGATCACCCTTATGCTGGGACAAAGTTGGAGAGAAACAACTGCTAGGTCCAGACCTGGTAAGGGTTACCACTGAAACAATACAATTGATTCGAGAAAGACTGCAAGTTGCTCAGTCTAGGCAAAAGGCTTATGCCGATACAAGAAGGAGAGATCTTGAATTCCAAGTCGGAGATCATGTATTTCTCAAGATATCGCCTGGACGTGGAATACGGAGATTTGGTGTTAAGGGCAAGCTTACACCAAGATTTATCGGACCTTTTGAGATATTGGAAAGAGTTGGCGAGGTTGCTTATCGCATCGCATTGCCTCCTCAACTGTCCGATGTTCATAATGTGTTTCACATATCTATGTTGAAGAAGTATGTACACGATCCATCACATATTATTGAACATGGAGACTTAGTTATCCAGAAGGATCTCACATATGAACAGAAGCCCATAAAGATACTAGATCGTGAAGTATGTACCCTAAGGAATAAGGTTATTCCCATGCTTAAGGTACAATGGAATAAGAACTCCGAACATGAAGCTACATGGGAAACCGAGGAATCCATGAGGAAACGATTCCCAGAATTATTTTAAAGGTATATGTTCTACACTCTCCACTTATACATACTATTGAATTTGGGGACCAAATTCTTTTAAGTGGGGGAGGGTGTAGCAACCCTGATAAAAATAAGATTTTTAAATAAATCAAATTAAAAATAAAAGATAAGTAAATAGATGACAAAGAGCCTAAATGAGTAAATCATTGATCAAGAGGAAGATAACGCCTTTTATCAAGGCGCTGATTCAAAAGAAAACGCCTCTGTCTAAGGCGTTAATTTAAAAGGGACGCCTAGACAATAGGGCGTCAAATTTCAAACGACGGGAAAATAAAATTAAGGAAATAAAATGAAACGCCCTCTACATGGGCGCGTTTTACATAAGTAACGACGCTCAACAAGGCGTCAATTTAAATTCGACGCCCTCACGTAAGATGCTAATTCCGTTTGTGTTCCGTTCGAACCAGAATATTATCCAGGGAAGGTTTATGGATTAGTACGAGTTAGTAGAATATAGTAAAGACTCTATCATGGAAGTATTACTTCCAATACAACTCTAACCCTATTAGGATCCTCAAAATCTTATAAATATCCTTGTCCATCAAACCCTAAAATCTATTTGGTCGAAACTCTGTTGCTGCTGTCATCGACGTGAAGAACAGGTAATGTTCTTCCTCTTTATTTTTGGTTGTATGTGTTGAAAGAACGTTGATGTTCTTTTCCTTCCTCATCTTCCTATACAGGTCGTCTGTGTTAAGAAGACAATCATCCTTTTGACTGAAGAACGAGCGTTCCTCGTCCATATTCTCCCTGCAGGAGGGACGTGAAGATTGTTGTCTTCCTCTCCTTCCTCCTTGCTGAACAGAAGGCAAATCTTCTGTATCGGTGGGGAACCTACTTTCAGCTGCATCAGACCAAGGACTTCTGTCTCTTTCATCTCCTGCAAGTTATCTCTGTTCGAGAACAGAGCATCATTTTCTTCTCCAAAACCTTCATCCGTTCATCAGTTAAAAACTTCAAAAGGTAGGTTTTCTCAAGAATGTAGCCCAAACTAGCTTAATATCTTTAATAATATCATCGATCCTCCATGCATATAGTTTTATTGTGGTTTCAACTGTTTCTATGCAATTTTCAAAGCAACGCCCTTGACAAGGACGTTAATTTAAATAAGCGACCCACACTAGGGCGCTAATTATTCTTTTGACGCCCTGCCAGCAGTCGTCAATTACATGTAATTAATAAATACCCACGTTTAAAATTTAATATCTATGTAACCATGAATATAATATGTTGCATGAGTATACCTGTGAAACCCTGTTAATTATCTTGTCATGATCATGTACCCTCTTTCCTGAAATTTTATTATCTGAAAATTGGTAAATTCCTGAATTCACGACCTTGTCTAGGTCGTCTCTTATTGAACGGACGCCCCAGACCAGGGCGCTAATTGAAAAGTAACGCCCCTGTCCAGGGCGCGTTTTTGTTAAAATTCCAGAATATTGATTTTCTACAGAATAGAAATATTGAAGGGACGACTAATGTATAAGTCGTCAAATTGTAAATAAACCCCCCTCTGTAAGGCGTTAATTATATAATTAATGACTTGGCTAAAGTCGCTATTTTTTGTATTACTGTTTTCCCTTGTTTCTGTTAACCGAGAGTTTGATATATATATATATCGGCACTATATTCCAGTCCGTGAATATAGTCCCACGTTTCATGATGATTTATCGTTTACCCACTAATTCTCATTTACATGCAAGCTCTCCATTGGACATTCCGTTCCTTTGGACTAGCGAGTTAGTCATAGAGACCTCCGTAAGACTCCTCGCATCCTTGGATTCCCTCAAGGCCGACTGAGCTGGTTGTACCATAAAAACCCATTACACTATTTTGCCATGTCACTCTATGGAAACATGGTATACTGGCCCTCATGTTATGCAAAGTGTGTATCATGAGAATTCTCTTAATGGGATGAGGTTATCATGCCATTTGATGCTGTTCTTGTAAACCCCAATTCTATATAAACATTGTTATGATGTTCTTGTAAACCCTAATTCTATATTAAACTTGATGTTCTTGTGGACCTCAATTCTATATAAAGAATGTCCATACTTGTTTGTCATGGTACCCAAGTTAGGGAATCAATTCCACCTAGTTTTATCGATAATCGTGATTGTACTGTTATTATCGCCTATCTATGTCAAGTGTCATATTTTGGACTCTATTCTATCCAAGTTTATCCTACATGTCTACAAGCTTTATTCTTGAAATTTCATAATGGCTATACACAAAAGTGGATGTTAAAATACATGATTAATGTCTGCGCATATAGGGCCCGATCTGGTCCTGGGAGGAGCACCCGAAAGTACTTGTGCCTATGGGAGTTGATTGATCACGGTATTGGCATTATACCGAAGTGCATGACTAGCTTGATTGAACATTCCAGAAATCTTGTACTTGACTTGATATTACATGACTTGCGTGACCCGAAAAAGGGTAATTTCATACTTGCTTGCTTGAAACGTGATAGCCAAATTCCAACAGGACATGATGAATACACTTGCTTGAATATCTTGATATCTTTTGATATAAGTTCTTGAAAGTTCATGACTAGTTCTTCTTGCTATCTTGTTGTTATACACTCTCTCTATCTTGTCGTTTCATGCGAGCATGCATAGCTATAGTGCATTCATGAAAGATGTAATTACTTAAACCCCTTGCTAGTTCTTGAGATATAATTTCCTACTGAGCGTTCGCTCACTTAGTGTTTCCCTACTTTTCAGGTAAGTCCGACGATGAGGGAACTCAAACAGATGGGGAAAATCAAGAGTGAAAGAGATAGAGCTTCTCCTGTGTTATCTAGTCTTTTTCATATTTTCTTGAGTCAACCTTGTATTTTTCCTTTATTTTAGTTAGTACTTCAAAGGTTTGTAATAGACATATTCTTATGAAGGAATAAAGGATTGGGTTATCTTTACTTTTGCGCATCTCTGATTTTGGTGTCGAATACACTAATACTCTGATTGACATGATTGATATAAACTCGTCACGCATCTCCGAGTATCTTCCGCTCTCGGGGCGTGACAAGAGGTGCCGATCTTGTTCTCTTTCTTGTTGGCACTGCCTCGCCGTGATGCGGGACGATAACGCGACCGGGCTAAGACGTATGACGGACTCGATGTGCGGCCAGCACTAGCACGCTAAGGTAAGCCGGGCGGCTGACCACCATGGCGTTCTCCGGGTGGAGACGTCTCTCAATAGGAACTCTAGCTAGCCCGACGATTGTCCCTTGCGATGGAAATGTTGGATCGCAGCGGTTAAGGAACCACTGTCGCCTAGGGCGGTGCAGTCCGAGCTCGGTGCTCAACTGGAGCCAAGGAACGGGTGCTCACAACTCACAATCACGGCAATTGTAGATATCTATCGGCCCTATTCTCACAAACGCAGCATGATAGAAAGTATACTAATTCAGCCAATGTGAGTATAGGAACGAGCACGTACCTCCACAACTAGTGCGTAGGGAAGAAACCCTGGCCAAATTTGACAACCCCAATACACACAAATGATTAACAGTTACAATTCCACAAATAGGGCCCACTCCTCGCAAGGAGATAACATGCTACAATGCTATTGTTCGGGGCTGTTGGGACTCGGGCTGACGGGCAGCACTCGAGGTGGCCGAGAAAGGCGGTCAGGGTCGATCCGGGTGACGATTGGGTACTGGTCCGATTCTGCCCACGCAGGTCACCCTGCGTAGCGATCTTGCGGAGGCTAGTACGGATAGATCCGAGGTCCGATCGGAGTTTCGTTTGTTGGAGAACGTCGGCAACAGGATGACGTCTCTCTACTTTGAAGGGCGCGATCAGATCTGTCCAGATCTGGGCGCTGCAGCAAAAGTTCTCAGCTGCACAGGAAGACAAAGAATTATGGGAAAAATAGATCCCGATGTCGAAACGAGGCGCCGTTTGTTGCTGATCGTTGGCGACGTCCATAGAAAGGATCTGACCAAGGGGTTTGGTCAGATCAGTAAAGGGGATGGTAGGACAGCTTTCGGAAGTCGACTCAGCTTCTGGATCGGGTCTGCACAGGGAGGTCTGTGCAGTCCCACGAGAATCTCTGCCACGGCCAACACAGACCTCGGATAGGCACGAAACCGGTGGCAACGCGAAGGAGACTCAAAATCCTATGACCAATCAGAAGATGAGCTCCAGAAGACATGGGAGTAAATGTGGAGAAATTTGGGATCAGGAAACGTAGAATCTGGACAGCAAGCTCGGGCAGATCTGCGCGACGTCATGAAACAAATTGTTGTCGGCGATCCAGAGCTCCAATCGACGCGAAACCACCGCCAAATTCTTACTAACTCGCAGAAGCTTTTCTAAGAATTTTTGTGGATCCAGATAGAAAGGGGATGGGGAGGATAGAGGGGCGAGTCACACACCCAAATAAATCCCGTCATAGGATTTGGCCTAGAGCATCACACCCTAAGGAAAGAAGATAATCACTCTCTTAATACACTTTTCTCTCACAAATTCTTCATTAGTTCCACTAAGAACACTATACATGTGTTTAAATAGAGGTAAGGCAAGGGGAGGGGCTGGGACATATGTGGGGAGCAAGGGGAGGGAGAGGGGAGTTCGCCCCCTTGACCAAGGGGAAGGGGGGACCAGGGGGGGACAACTTACCACCTAATGTTGACATTAAGGGAGAGAAGTCTCCATTAGGTAGGTGGCTGCCTCCCCTTGGACCAAGGAAGGGGGCGCCCCATTCTAGAAGCCCACAACCCTCTAGGTCCCTTTCACACTAGCCCATGGGCTTGGCCCATGTAGAAACCCAATAGTCAAGCCCAACACTATTCTAGCCCATTAGAAGACCTTGAGCCCATTAGCCCTTTTACAATAATACAACCCAATAGTTATCCACAAGCTCTAAATAAGGTCCAACAAGACTAAAAATTGTGGAATAAAGATGAGTAGCTTGATCATGTGTCCACGTCCTCGGGCTCCGGCGTGTCTAGCGACGTGTGTCTGCACCACGCCGATTTCCTTGTTTTTCTTTGGGTGCTCTGAGACATCCTTCATTGGTGCGCTGGTTGCAAGCCTCTGGCACTTCTTTAGGCAATTGTTGATATATGGATATCATGTTGATTGATACCCATAGATTAGGCATTTCATGAGGGCGTGGAGGGTCGACTTTGTGCTCCCCAATTTGCAATTCCCCTATTTTAATTAGGCCTTGGGCAATGTCCTTGAATATTTGGCAATCCTCAATAGGATGTCCAAGGATTTGATGGTAAGAGCAGAAGCAAGGGTCATCTCTTCGCCTGAGATCATCAGGCCTCTTTGGCTTTGGAAGAGCAATCTTGTTATATTTGACCGCCCACTCGAACTGTGCTCGAGTCTTTTCCCTTGGGAAATCATAGAACTTCTTTTCTTTATTTTTTTGGAGAGGCCTTCCTCGACATTCAGCAGGTTCATTGGGAGGAGAATTGTGCACCCACTTGTGCCTTTTCGCCCTAAGGTTAACAGCATGGACCGCTTTCAGCATCGGCCGTTTATTAACCTGCTTGTCTTGATGACTTGGACCGGCAGGAAGTGAGGGATATCTTTCGAAGAAGTCTTCCACTTCCGTGCCAACATCAATTAATCGGTCAAAAGACCATATTTCTATTCCAATTATCTTTTCCAAGATCTCTTTCTTCAGAATTTTTTTACATATATGTATTGCATCTTCTAGATGCGGAGGATGCCGGCACCTCATGTTGAGATCCCTCCCTCTCTTGATATATTCTGCACCAGGCTCATCATCTTTTTGTTTGGTTGCCAATAACTCGGTCACGGTCACCTCTGCTTTGGCAACGTGAAATCTCTCATTAAATTTATGCTGCATATCTGGCCAGTCTTTAATAAATCCTGCAGATAAGCTAGAATACCATTCAAAGGTAGGTCCTGTCAGAGAAGACCCGAAGAACTTCAACAGGTACGACTCGTCTGCCGCTAAGTCGCCCATGACTGCTATATAGTATGCAATGTGTTCTTTCGGGGAGCCCTGCACATTGAATTTGTCAAATTTAGGGGGCTTGTTAATGCCAGGTGGCAGTCTCTTGGCAACATGATAGGCTAGATAAGGCACTTTATATATGTCAAAGGGGGCATGACCTTCACTACCCCTCTTTGTCAGCCTTGCTTCGATCAATTGCTCCACCATCAGCTCGTTCACCATAACTGGCTCTACTAGTTAAGGGCAGAGGTGGGCGGACTGCACCAATTGTGAGGCCGGAGCTGCAACATGAGGTGGCAAAGGCTCTGATAGTGGAGCCTGCCGTTGCTTTTGAAGAGGCGTTGGTTGTGCTGGCTGGAGCCACTAGGAATAATGCTGGGGAGTAGCCCAACTCTGATCTTCAGCTTGTAAAACGGCCGGTGAAGGAGCACCCGTGGGGTTGGAACCTTCCCGTGACGGCTCGGCTCATGCCCCTGGTTGCTCAGGTGCCATAATGTAATGCCACGAATTTTTTTTTGGATATGTTTCGGATCATTTTTGTGGGTCCCGGAGTGTATTTTGTGCTTTACACGTGTTTTTCCCTGTTGTGCCTTCGGAACACTGTGCAGGGTGAACCATTGCGTTCTCCGATGTCGGGACAGTACCAGCACGTTGTGCTCTTCCCGAGGATCACGGAGGTAATTTTTCATAATTTTTTGAATTTCTAAATTTTTGGGGTTTTTCTATATATATAACCTCCTTTTTCTCTCTCTCCCCATCTCTCATTTCTCTCCCTCTTCGCTCTCTCTTCTCCCCTGTTCTCTCCTCTCCCCCTCTCACTCCGGGCGGCCGATAGAGGCGGCGAGGGCGGGGCGGCGTGGCTTGTGGGGCGTGCAGCGATGGGCACGGGATGAGGATCGCGATGGTGGAGGCAGTTCGTGGGATCGTGAGCTGGCGAGTGTTTAGCGGCATTTTCTTTGTGGATCGGCATCCACGGCACGTCGAATCTTCGGTGGAGGTAGGGAGATGGACCCCTAGCTCGTGTACTTCATTTCCCGCGAGTTTTGTAGGCCGCAGTGAGCCGAGCGGATTTATTTGAGCATTTTGGGATAAATGTATGTTTTTGGAGAGTGAACCGGATCTAGAGTTTTGATCACACTTTTGGGGTTTAAATGGGTGCTCTCGGTGCCAGAGAGGTTGGGGACTAGCTTCCCCTTTGTTTCCCCATCATCGGGTGATAATCGGGGCGTGGATGGGCGTTTTTGGGATTTCCCGCCTGTTTCGTGCTCGGGACGTGCTAGCAGTCGTTCTAGTGATCGCTACACTCCCTTGGCGGTCTCAAGGAGACCGCTAGGTGATTTGAAACATTGGTTGCCCTTAGCGGTCTTCTTGAGACCGCTAGGGTCAGGGTGGCGGTCACGTGATAGACCGCTACCCTTGGGCTAGCGGTCGTTATGTGACCTTTTTCCCCGTTTGTCAGTGTTTTGGTCAGTCGAGGTCGGTGAGGTAGCGGTCTCGCGACTGACCGCTAGGCTACGCCTAGCGGTCGGGTGGACGGCCGCCACCTTCCTTGGCGGTCCAGGAGCGACCTCTAGGGGTCCGAGAGTTCCAGTGTGCTTAGCGGTCCAGGGGTAGACCGCTAGCCTTTTCTTAGCGGTCCAAAGGTAGACCGCTAGGCGATTCTTCGTGTTCGCCGTGTCCGTTTTGTGTGTGTTGGTCTCCGGTCGACCCGGTTGTGACCCAACTGTTGACCTTTGGCCTTGTGAATGTTCCAGACACCCCTTGGATTCTGTGTCCATGTTTCTGGGTGTCTAGAGGTACCATGTTACCTCGTTTAGTGTGCCCATAGGTTTGGTGGGTCTAGGTGACCCCATGTGTTTCGAGCTTCCGTGTTCTCGCTAGAACGAGTCACTATGTGTCGATATGAGTGCGGTGGGGTTTCCCCGCACGGCGTGGGTTTCATCGAAAAGTGTTTTTCATGTGGGCCAAGCGTGTGGCCTTGGACTGTGAGTCCAGTCTCCCAGCCTGGGGCTGGAGGTTTCTTAGTTCCCTTTGTGAGGGAATGGTTTCGGTAGTTATGAACTGCCTAGTGAGTAGGGATGTCAATGGTAACTGATAATCTGATAATCGTCCATTTCGTTAGGTTAACGAACAGCAAATGGATAATATTTTTCTTTCTGATAAATTAACGGATACGAATACGGATATATCCGATTTCTTAGCGGATACGGATACGGATACACCTCATTCTGAATCCGTATCCGTCCGTTACCGTTAAACAAGTTTGTATTTGACTCAAATAATTTAGTGTCTTGAAGAAAATGATATTGAAGATGAGATATGTGTATAATTTAAGTCATTTCTATTTTTATGATGGTAAAATATTTCTAAATTATAGGATAATTTTAGAATTTTTTAAATTATCAAGTTAATATATTCTTTATTTTCATGAAAGGTATGTAAAGAATGAGAATACAATGGAGATTAAAGTCCAAAAGAGTTAATTTATTTTATTATTTAAGCTATATATGTTTCATATTATCTTTGGGGATATTGTAATATTATATATTTGTATACTTTTAATTGCATTATATGTTGACTCATGAATTATGATGATATGAGAACTAAATTGAAATAAGTTTGTTTATCGTATGGATTTTTCTTTCAATTTAATTTTTTTTCTAATTGAGTTAATTTACATCTTAAATTTTAATCTTATATGTACTTTTATGTCCGGTAACTATCCGCTAACCGTCCGTTAACCGTATTTTTCGGATACTCGATAACGGTTTTTATATATACCACTTTCGAATACTTAACGAACAGCAAACGGATACAGTTCTTCCTTATCAGATACGAATACGGATAGTCCACTATCCACACCGTATTCAACCCGTTGACATCCCTACTAGTGAGTCATCATGCCGTGGTTTCAAACCTAGGGATTAGGACAAATTGACGGCGTTGTGCCGTCACGTGCGACGGTCTTGACCCGAGTCTTGTGACTCAAAGACCGTTGGATTTAATAGGTCTGGTGGGCTGTCCAGAGTCTGGTGGCGTCGTGCCACCTATTACTCCATGTTACTCGCGATGGGTGCATGAGTGGCTTTCCGTGTTCACGTTTAGTGACCCCCCACTGGTCGTAGCCTTCTTACGGCACGCATGTGCTGACCCACCAGAGAGTGGTGGAGCGGCTTACCCGAGAGAGATGGTTTTTAGGCTGGTTACCGTAGGGCCCCCATGCGTAGCCTGAGTCCGGGCTTCGGGGGAAGAACCAACTAGAGGACATACCTAGGGCATATGGTCTGTGTGTGCACTCTTGACTGAGGGCGTCGGGCACGCGCTGGCAAGCGTGACCTCAGTTAGTCCTTGTTTTGTGTTCCTGGTTACAATATGGTGTCTCAGTCTCCGCCTGGGGTGTTGTAGGGAGACACCTGAGGCTGCGGACTAAGTCGTCAGTGCACGCATCTGACCTTACTTCTGGTGGGCAGGTACTCCTATCACGTGACGTGAGTTTCCTCGTGAGTTGAGTTCCGCTTCACGTCGGCGAGACGTGGTTTGGCCTGGAGTTCCAGGGGTTTTCCCGATGCCGAGGTCTAGGGGTTCCGGTGAGCGTCACCGAGGGCCTTCCCCTAGATAGTGTTGAGTTCCCAACAGCGTGGTCATTTTTCTAGTAGCGTGACTAGGGTGGTTCGTTGTCTTGTGGTCCCCTGATCGTGAGATCGGGGAGTGTTTCCACGTAGAGTAGGAGTAGATGTAGTGCCGAGTTTTACCGGCCACCGGTTTGCAGTTCCCGCTGTAGTTGTAGCCATTTTCCTTTCGCTACTGCCGTGTTCTCGATTGGGGTTCCGCGGGACCCCTACTGAGCTAGTGACAGGAGGCTCACCCCTGCTTTTCAGGTGCGGCGGTTCTTCCTCGGGGTTCGAGGGTGTTGCGTTCAGATTCTTAGTTGCCAGCTCGTCGGGCCAAGTGTCCACTCGGCATGTGGTATGTTTTACTGCTTTAGACTGTACTTCTGTTGGACTGGACTCTTTCGTTGTTAGTTTGTTTATTTCTATTAATTGTTGAATTGTCCTACTTTATTTCCTATTTCTTTGTGCCTCCACACTCCTTTTTAGCCCTTCCGAGCTCCGACTCGTGGGCGACGGGCCAGGATTCAAATGGTATCGGGTTCCTTTCCCGGTATCCAGATCTTGGGTCGCTACACATAACATGCTTAGTCCTTTCATTTAATTGTTTCTTCAGCAGCTCTATCTCTTACTGGTACTTTTGCAACGTCATTAGGACGGCGGGGTCCATAGTTGCTTCATTACTAGTGCCTTTGAGTGTGCTACTAGAGGCACACTTGAATAGAGGAGACGGGACCACTACTTCTGGTTCAGACGCCACTGTTCTGGCAATGACAGCAGCGATGTCTTCATCAGCAATCTACTTGCTCTTAGCGGCATGCAGTAGTTCAGTGGTAATTTCGCCCTGTCTTATCATCATGACTTTTCTTCCAATGATCTCAGCCGGCTCCTCTTGTTCATTCAGCATGGCACCATGTCCACTCATCCCCCCTGTCATATTGCAGGTGAGGATTTGCATTCTTTTATTGTGCTTTCCGACTCCCCTTCGGGACCGATGGGAGAAAGTCAGCTCTTTATATATGAAAATTCTTTGCATTTTTTTATTTTGTGGAGGAATTTCAAGGCTTCTAACCCCAATTGGCCTCCCTTTTTCATTCACCCCAACCGGTGACACTTTGTCTTTTTCTTCTTCTTCGGCTTTGACAGCATGAAGCGACCTTTGCCGGTCCACAAAGGGACTTCCAAGGCTATGGCAATATTCCCAGACCATCCTTATTGTGTCTTCCTGGATATACTCTGTAGAGATGGAAGAAGGCAGCGCTCGGATTCGGGCCGACGGCATGTATGAAAGCCGTGTTAGTTTGGCAACTTGATTGAGACCCTTCAAATATTTAGAAACGTTGGCCTGCCTTACATAGGCCCTGACAGTGGATGGAGGAGTTGTAGCTACGGCTTCCTCCGCATGCATAATTTTGTTGCCCCCTCTCCTAGGGACATCAGTAGAATTATTGAAGTTCTGCAAGGCTGGTGCAGCACCTCGGGTCCTCTTGGGAACTCACATTTGCTTGAATTTTGGTAAGTTCGGGGTTGGCCTCCCTTGCTTGTTGTTATCAGAATTCAACCTCCGGCTTTCTAACACTTGGAAGGTGTTATGGGCGGGGACGGTTGAGATGACCCGGTCTGGCAGAACTTTGGCGTTGCGGCCATTGAAATAGACTCGGACGCCCCCGATTAACATAAATTTCTCGGATGCCGAGAATCGACTTCGGGGAGCAGCATTAATTCTTGCTCTGGAGCGCTTCTTGTTGCCCCCAGCGGGCTTCTTCTTGTGTACCCCAGTTGGGTGGGTAGTATGGTGAACATGACAACTCATAATCACTGGACTATTCCACAGAGTTTTGTTAACCCGGCCCTCACTTTGGCAGGTCGCAGCTTTGTTCTTTGTCATATTTGCGGGTTCCGAACCCTCCACGTGCAGAAGATCCATGAATGCCACTCCCAGGAAGTTGGGGAAGCCAACAACCGGGGGAAGTCTCCAAAGCTAGTTGGTACAGCGAGATAGCCGTACGTAGCATGATTGGCCACGATCTGGGGGCCGAAAGCAAGTCCGGATAATCCGCTTGTCATTACTTCAGCCTACAAAGGGGAGAAAGAAGACGAACGAATAATTGATATCTAAAATATTTGAGTGGGGGGCCCATGGTCCCTCTATTTTGGCGAAAAGATGAAGGGATGTTAGGTCCCACCGGGCGTGCCAATTTGATGGAACATTTATTAAATTCATTAGGCGTGCCAATCACATATGTGACAAATTTATTGTGCGCTCGATCTGACTTAGTCAGTTGATTGTGAGGTTCGTGTCAGGACTCAAAACCCGCCGTACCGTAAAGGCTACGGTGTTAATTACGTCCCTCTGAAGGAAGGACAACCCTTGATTAATCGTCAAAAATAGAAGGACCATGGGGCCCATAGAATATATGAGATGTGATTGCATGCAAGCACACAATATGGTAGTATTTATTTATCAAGCCGATTCCTAGTCAGAGAGCTTAGGTCCGAAGACCACCATCACGCATAGTGAAAGCCTCCGGCCGGGCATAACCCGACTTTCCGCTAATCACCATTTGATATACCGGAGAAGCATATCATGCAGGCATACAAGATAATGATATTTAGTTTTATTGCTCATTGTTTATTTGATCGTTTATTCATAATTTTAAGGGAGATTTTGGCAACACCTCTCTTGTTTCGAGAGTTATTGGGGCCCTCTTATTTTGAGACTGCGCATGACGTTACGGTGCATACATATGGACCCATGAAATGGGCCTGGTGTGACCGTGTTTGGATAGACTGGCATAATGTCGGGGCAATGTATGTCGTGGTACGGTAAATTTACTGTGCAAGAGCTGAGGGAATGCGGTTAAAACCCGATCGAAGGAAACCGAATTCAGCAGATTGTTGGCCTGAGGCAAAGTCATGCTTTGGCCGCAATGGGATGAATCCCGGGGTCCAGGCACGACTTGTCGGGACGTCATTAATATTCCCCATCCCCAAGATCTAGAGGAGGTGAGAGCTCCGGAGCAGACATAGCCATGTTTATTATTTTCTATTCATTCTTGTTACTATTTTGGGCATATGAATGTGTTTCACTTTTTTTTAATTCTTTATTCTTATTTTGTTAATATCATTCCCCTTTTTATTACCCATTTATTATTATTTTTATTACATGCGTACATCTTTTATTTCCCTTTTTGAGATTTATTGGATTGGTAATCATTTGCCAATTTTGTTGTTGTTTATTTAACATTTTTGTTCCTTTATTATTATTATTATTATTATTATTATTATTATTATTATCAACATCATTTCATTTGGCCATTATTTGCTTATCATATTTTTTTATCTTTCATTTTTATCTTCTTTTTTTATTTTTTTTATCTCTCCTCTCTCTCCTTTTTTTAATACATATGAAATACTGTGCATAGGTGATAAGAGTGAATGAGGGTTGTTTGCTTATTTATTATTATTTTTTATGATGTATATTTTTTATTGCTCAAATATGCAAGGTGTATGCATTTGTGTTTTAATGAGATATGTGCAACGTGTATATGGGTGTGGTATATGCATATATTGAAGTCCCGCGATCAATGACACCCAAGAGGGGGGTGAATTGGGTGTTTACAAATTTTACGAAATTTTTTAACTTTTTTTAAAATATGTGATAGAATGCTAGTTAAGAGATTCAAAACTATTTGAACACAAACTGGATTTATCAAACTTTGTATGATGAGATATAGAATATGCAAGATATACGTAGATAAATTCGTAACAACAATTAACACATATACTCACTTAGAATGGAGGTAGAAGAAAAGGACCAAACCACACAAATCAAACTATAGTGCACAATGGTTTTTAAGGTGGTTCGGATGCAACGACGGCAATCCTACGTTCACCCCTCACCAAACCCGGTGAGGCTTCACTCGGGGATAAATCCCCAAACGGAGACGTCGCTCCAACCACACACGCAGGACGACACTTGCCCACACACACGGGGACACGTCCCAACACACACACACACACAGAGAGACGAGGTCTCCAACACGATCCAACAAGCGGATCACCAACACAAACACCCGCTGCCACAAGTGCAGCAATCCACACACACGAGACAGAACGGATCTAAAAGACCCACACACACACAAACGCAGATCTAGGAAGATCCACGCACACACACGAATCAAATACGACACACACACACACACGACCACAGATCCAACAACGATCCACACACACAGACAAGTTCTTGCAATTTATGATGAACACAATTACAACATCCAAAATATAAAGACGATGAGGCTTAGTTTAGAAAACTTCTGATTTAGGTTCCCTTTGAATGCATGCTGCAGGGTTGAGAATGGATGAAGAACACTTGCTGCACGGAGTACTGTTCACGGCTATAGTACCCTTCTTCTTCACTTGGACAATCTTCCTTTGATCTCTTCTTGAAAACCTTGCTTGCTTCTTGATAGCCTCCCCCTTGATCTCTCTTTGTTGGTTGCTTGCTTCTTCACTTCATAGATGCTTGTTGGCTTCACAAGTACCTTGAATGGGTTGGAGATAGATGAAGAACTTGCTGCACGAGGTACTGTTCACGGAGCTACAGTACCCTCTTCTTCCTCCTTGGATAGCCTCCCCTTGGATCTCTTGGATGGTTAGGGTTATGACTCTAATAGGATGTTTTATAACCCGTGGAAGGTCTATGGACAAGCCCTAGGCCAGATCCACAAATTCTGGAAGGTTTGGTGGCTTTGGGATTAAACAATATCAAGAGGAAGGGCTTTCCTCGAAGTGACAAAAAGTCAACAAAGTGGGCAGATCGGGGTTGGCGGTCGACCTGTAGAGGCCAGCGGTTGACCGCTCTGAGAATTCCTGTAGCCATTTGGCTGCTAGAAAAATCGGTCGATCGCTAGGGGTCTGGCGGTCGACCGCCAGTTTTACAGGATGCCTTCTTTCAATTCTGTGATTTCAGGTCGACCGCTAATGGTCCAGAGGTTGACCGAAAATCGTCAAACCTGCAAAATTCATGTGTTAGCTCAAAGAAACATGTCCATAATGTTAGCTCAGCAAGAGTGATATAGAAGGGGGGATGAATAGATCACTCCCAATTTGCAGAAACTCAGGCGGAAAATAGATTCTACTGCTAACGCACCTCCTTAATCCGTACACAGAGAAATATAGATGAGAGTGAAGAACTGATCACTTGAAGGCAAAGGGACAAGCAGATGAAGAGCGTAGAGAACAATAGCAAACCACAGAGGAGGCACTCAGTTTTTAGGTGGTTCGATTGCAGTCTGCAATCTACATCCACCCCTCACTCCAACTAGAGTGAGGATTCCACTAGACGATGCTAGATCAATGCAGACTCAGTCTGCGAACAACATGCTGCCACACAGCTTGAACACCAAGGGAAACAAATCCCTCAACCAAGTTCTGCTACCCACAGAACTTGAAACCTGTTCTAGCTCCCAGCTAGAACACAACCGGAGAATCCTCTCCCTTCCTCCACACACCGGAGGAAAACAGTTAATGACAACCTGTCACTAACACCACCAGAGATCACCGATCTCTCTTCCTCTGTAATTCAGAGGGAGACTGGAGTAGTACTCCCTTCCTCCACACACCGGAGGGAAATCAATTCAAATTAGAATGGAAGAACGAAAATAAACGAAAGCAAAGTAGAAACAAAAACAATGAAGAAGAAATCGGTACTGAAACCCAATACAAATGTAGCTTCAAATGAAGCAATTCATCAATCCACACACTCTCTCTCTCTCGAACAATATCCTTTCAGATATGGAACTCTCTGCTCTTTTTCTTTTCTGGATCGTGCAGACTCTCACCAATGGCTTCTGCTTTTTCTTTTCACGATCGAACTTCTACTGAAGGATGAAGCTCTATATTTATAGCAGATAATGGGTGTGGCTGTCAGGTTCCCGCCCATGCACTTTTGGACAGATCATTTTGAATTTCGACCACATGGCAGCATCCTGACAAGGTTGCCATCCACGTGTCATGCGCCTGTTGTCTTGGATCACGTGTCAGGTGCCAACCTCGATTCACGTGCCCAATCATCAACCTGAATCGCCTGCAGACAGATAGATGGAATGTATAGACTTAGTTAGTTCAGGCTTTTAGCAAGAATGTATATACTTCAGACACATCAACTGAGTAACTGTGTACAATCGTGAGAGGATGTATAGACTTAATGAATAAACGCATGTAGACTTTACCAGGGTACGCATAATGAAATGCGTTGACGCTACACTACGTGCCTATGTACTGCGTTGATGCAGTGCAATGTGTCTTTGAAAGCTGTAAACAGCAAGGCATGCTGTACAGACTTCAGACAGCATGCATCAGATGACTCTGTATGGACTTGAAGGCCCTTAGCCAATGTATAGACCTCTAGAGGAGACAAATGTGTAGACATCACATTGCTCAGCCACTGTGTAGACTTCACAAAGCCTAACCAGTGTACAGACTTGTAATGAGTATGCTGTGAGCTCTGAAGACTCAAGTTGTAATAACAGAATGTATAGGATTGTGGTCGTACAACCCAATGTGTAGACTTGTAAAAAATGGACAATTGTCAGACTTTGATGTTGATCAAAAGACCCTTGGTCAACAGCCAAGGCGTCAACGCTTCCAGCGTGCAGCGTCGCCTCAGCTCCACAAGAAAAATGCTCACTCCCTAGGCAAGCTGACCAATGCGTCAACGCATCCTGTGTCAGCGTCGACGCAGTGAACAAGAAGGAAGCGAAAGACGCACCATTGCGTCTACGCAGTCAGCCAAGTGCGTCAACGCACTAAAGGCATGCTACCCATGAAGTCAGATAGGCTGTACAGACTCTGTGGATGTAAAGCAATGTAGACTTCACACTGTATAGACTTGAACCAAGACGAGGTGAGGACTTCACGTTGTATAGACTTGCCAAATCAGTTGGGCGATGTACAGACTTGAACAGATCTAGCTGAAGGATGTATATACTTGGAATCCACTGTACACGACTATACAGACATTGAGGCTTAATGCAAAGGCCAGTGTACAGACTTCTAAAAACTGATGCGTTGTGTAGACTTTCATGAGACGCTAAAGTCTATACAGACTAGACCAGTGAGACACTGATAGAGACGATGCAATGCGATGTGGAGACTTTAACATTAGACGCTGCATGAGATGGTAGGCTGTACAGACTTGCAAAGAGTGAGTGAGACGATCGACTGTAGGACCGATGTACAGACTCTTAGTGTGAAGGCAGACTGTATAGACTAGAATCGCTTGAAGCGATGTACATACTTGGTGAGGCTCAAGCAGTGTACAGAGTTGAAGGTCTCACAAACGAGTGTATAGACTTAGGCTTTGAGCACTTGGGCTGAAGGCAATGTGCAGACTAAGCGATGTATAGACTTTGCCCAAGGAACCGAATGTATAGACTTGAAAGTCTGAAGGCGAAGTGCAAACATGCTGAGTTGACGCTGCAGCCCAATGAGTTGACGCTGCAACGTATTACTTTTACGTTCAACGGATGATGTGTTGACTTAATCAAATGAAGAACCTGAACAGAAGAGTCTACGCATCAGCACACTGAGTTGACGCACAGGTGTGAGAACAGAGACATGCAATGACTGAAGGGTCGACGCATCAGCACGCTAAGTTGACGCACTGGTGTGAAGAATAGAGACATGTAATGACTAAAGGGTCGACGCATCAGCACGCTGAGTTGACGCACTGGTGTGAAGACTGTGCAGACAGAGTGTAGGCAGAATTAAGGTAGAGCATGTTATCTGACAGCCATTGAACTTTACTCACTCACATGATGAAACAACATTAATCTAGAGATAGAAGATTGATTTATAGTGTGAGACATCATCAAAACCATAGGGATGCAACAATCTCCCCCTTTTTGATGATGACAACACTATGAATCAAGCAATATCAAGTTTCAACAAAAAGTTAATACCAGCTGCAACAAGCAGAATAAATTCAAGACATGCTCATGCAAATGAATTAAACATTCCCTACAGCACACTATCATCTCCCCCACAACTCATAAACATATCAGCATGAAGCAACATGACTCCCCCAAAGCTCAAGACAAATCCAAGGCTCACTGATATTACAGAACTTCTCACTAAAATTGCAGACATTGCAAACTTCTCTCCCCCTTTGACATCAGCAAAAAGAACTACAGAATGTGTGACAGTGCTGGAAACATGAGGACTCAGGGCAGTAACTTCTTAGTGCAGAAAGTCACGAGTAGGTCTTAAGAGAATAAGTGAGTTTCTAATCTCAAGACAAGATTCTTTAGATTTCAGTACACAATAGAGAAGTAGAATGATAGATAAGTTTATCAGCATACATAGTGGATGATTTAGAGCAGGAGTTGACAAGTATGGCCAAATATAGCTGATCATTCAACTATTCCACAAGACAGCAAGTGACTAAATCAGAGAGGTGTTCTCAAGGTATTGAGGACAAGCAATCCATTAGTTGCATAACAACAAGGAATTTTGTTGGAGATGATTTTCAAGAAGATCAATGAGTAAGTTGGTAGTTCACTTCCTTTAACATTAGGGAGACACCTTGATTAGAGGCCTAAATCCCCAGTTACTCAGAGTGAGTACCTCATTACTTCCTTCCCTTTTTTTATTAAGGAACAGAGTTAGTAACTATGGCTTTTGACATGAGGAAACACCTTGATTAGAGGCCAGAGTCCCCAGCTACTCACCAGCAAGCCACCATTGCTCTGTCATGACTTTTCATTCATTTTAAGCATTTGACACCTCATGACTTGGGAGAAATATTCATTTCATTGATGAAGCTCCCAGTTTCTCAGTGATCAAAACAGAACATGTTTGTTCAGTTAAGCCCTTAAGTTAAAGAGATAGAATGATTGAAGACAATACCAAAAAGGACTTTTCTTGAATTGAGTCTTGAAGTCTAGATTTCAAGTTGATTGGGTCAGATATCAAGACATACAAGTTTTTGGCCTGAACCATAATCAATGACAATGTAGGAAGATATACTTTATGTAATTAGTCCAGATCTCTGAAAGAGTACCAAAGGAAAGATTCTAACTTGGAGATTAGAGTCACTGACTTATAGACTTAAGAGATAAGTGACACTCTACTTCCTGAGAGAACCACACTAAATCAGTCATGCAAGACCAGCAAAGGTACACATCTGGACAGCCCTTTTGAATCTGTCAAAGAACTTCTCTTCTCACATCACAACTCAGCTCCCCCTAAGACATAGCATTCCTCAAAGAAATATTCAGCAAAATCTCAAGGCTTCCCCTTATTTAGAGCATTCCTGAAAGCTAACCAGTAAGCATTCTGAACTCCCCCTTAAACCAGCATGCAAGAAGGCTAAACATCAGATAGACACAACTCCCCCTCACAACAAGAGCAGGCTTCATAATTAAGACAATTTGTATCAGCCTAATTCTCTTCTCAATGTGGTGAATTTTTCATTATCCAGAGATTTTGTGAATATGTCAGCAATCGGATTATATGTGCCTACATGAATCAGTTCAAAGTTATTCTTAGACACCTCATCTCTTATAAAATGATGTCTTATTTCTATGTGTTTGGTTCGTGAATGCAAAACAGGATTTGTAGCAAGATTGATGGCACTAGTATTATCACAGTAAATAGGTGTGCACCCCAGGTCTACTTGGTAGTCCTGAAGCTGGTGTTTAATCCATATGACTTGTGTTCCACAACTCCCTGCAGCCACATATTCAGCTTCTGCAGTGGAGAGGGCCACAGAATGTTGTTTCTTGGAGCCCCAAGACACTAAACACCCACCCAAGAATTCACAATGGCCACTTGTGCTTTTCCTGTCTAGTTTACAGCCTGCATAGTCAGCATCTATGTATGCTACTAGGTTAAGTGTGTGAGATGCAGGAAACCATAAACCAAGAGAATGACTAGCTGACAAATATCTAAAGATTCTTTTAACTGCAGCTAAGTGTAGTTCAGTATGTCTAGACTGATACCTTGCACACATTCCTACACTGAATTGTATATCAGGTCTAGAGGCTGTCAAGTAAAGTAGTGATCCAATCATACCTCGATAAAGTTTGGCATTTACTTCTTTACATGTCTCATCTGCATCCAATGAAGTATTGGTGCCCATGGGTGTAGTAATGTGCTTTAAGTTTTCCATGCCAAACCTTTTGAACATTTCCATTGTGTATTTGGTTTGGTTGATGAAGCACCCATCTTCTAGCTGCTGTACCTGCAATCCAAGAAAATATTTTAGTTCACCAACCAAGCTCATTTCAAATTCAGCAGACATCATGGTAGAAAATTCATCACATAGTTCATGCTTAGTTGATCCAAATACAATGTCATCTACATATACCTGAACTATGATGAGATCTTTATTCATGCCCTTGGTAAATAAAGTCTGATCAACTTTACCTCTTTTGTAGCCCTTGCTGATCAGAAATTCAGATAATCTTTCATACCAAGCTCTTGGAGCCTGCTTTAGACCATACAAGGCTTTGTTTAACCTGAAAACTTGGTTAGGTTGAGGAGAATATTGAAATCAAGAGGTTGTTCAACAAAAACTTCTTCTTTAATGACTCCATTTAAAAAAGGCACTTTTAACATCCATTTGTTGGAGTTTTATGTTCTTTGAGCATGCAAAGGCAAGCAACAGTCTTATAGCTTCCATCCTAGCAACAGGTGCATAGAATTCATCAAAGTCTACACCGAATTCCTGACAGTAGTCTTTGGCTACTAGTCTGGCTTTATTCCTCGAGATAATTCCATCTTCATTCATCTTATTTTTGAACACCCACTTGGTTCCTATGACATTAATACCATCTGGTCTTGGGACAAGCTCCCAGACATTATTCCTTTCAAACTGACCTAATTCCTCACTCATAGCATTGACCCAAGCTTGATCAGCTAAGGCCTCTTCTACTGTTTTGGGTTCAATTTGTAAGACTAAAGCAATTAAGTCATCATTATTCACATTTCTAAAATGAGACCTAGTCCGAAGAGGGTCTTCAGGATTGCCTATGACTTTATCTAAAGGATGGTCTTTAAGAAATCTGATATTTGTTGAAGACTCACCTGTTTCTCTTGGCCCTTCCTGATTGGTGGAATTTGTTTCTCCATTTGGCTGAGTCTTCTCTTCTTCCTGTTGGTCTTCTAGAAAGTCTCCACCATGATTGGAATCCCTGTCAAGATTTTCAACATTAGAGACATCTTTCTTTTCACTAAAAAGGATGTGTGGAGATTCTTCCACTTTCTGATCTGATATGTTAAATACCCTATATGCCCTTGACACTTCAGAGTAACCCAAGAATATTCCAGGTGAACTCTTGGCTTCAAACTTGTCTAAATCTTTCTTATCATTGTTATGAATAAAACATTTTGCTCCAAAAATTCTGAAATGAAACAAGTTTGGTTTCTTACCTTTTAGAAGCTCATAGGGTGTTTTCTTGTGTATGGGTCTTACCATGGCCCTGTTGATTATGTAGGTTGCAGTATTGGCCGCTTCTGCCCAAAACCTTCTAGGTAATTTACTTTCAATCAACATGGTTCGGGCCATTTCCACCACTGTTCTATTTCTTCTCTCCACAATCCCATTTTGTTCAGGTGTCCTGGGAGAAGAAAACCTGTGAGTTAGTCCTTCTTTGTCACAAAGATCAGTAAACATGGAGTTTTCAAACTCACCTCCATGGTCAGATTGAATAGAACTAACCTTGTACTTCCCTTCTTGTTTGACCTTATTGAAAAACAGATTAAACTTTTGAAATGCATCACTCTTATTTGCTAAGAAAAATATCCATGAATATCTAGAGAAGTCATCTATGATGACATAGCCAAACCTGTTTCCATTAAGACTCTGAGTTCTAGTTGGACCGAAAAGGTCCATATGAAGAAGTTTCATTGGTCTAGAAGACAATGGCTCAGATCTTAATTTAAAAGAATTTCTGATCTGTTTGCCTAGAGCACAGGCATCACATGCTTTTGATATTGAGTTGAATTTAATTCTAGGCATGCCTCTAACTAAATCATGCTTGACCAATTTATTTAAAGTTGAAAAGCTAACATGACCTAGACGTCTATGCCACTCAAAAGCATCATTTTCAGAATTGGCAGATAAGCAAATAGTAGATTCAGAATTCTCATCTAAGTCTACAATGTAGATATTATTAATCCTGTTGGCTACAAATTTAACCATGTCAGAATTTGTTTCAAGGATTTTACATGAACTATCATCAAATACAACCTTGTGACCCCTGTCACATAACTGACTTATGCTAATCAGGTTGTGTTGAAGCCCTTCCACAAGTAATACTTTTTCAATGGAATTTGTGGAAGACTTACCTACTGTGCCAACTCCAATTATTTTACCTTTGTTCTTTCCTCCAAACTTGACCAGACCCCCTGGTTTCATCTCTATCTTGCTGAACTTGGATCGATCTCCTGTCATATGCCTGGAGCAGCCACTGTCGAGGTACCACTTGTTATCTTCAGCTGCCAGGCCGACCTACACAAATATATCAAGCAGATTGATTTGGAACCCAGGATGAGTTGGGTCCAAGGACATTGTTCAAATCTCTGATCAAGTGTTTAGGTATCCAGATTTGTTTCAGCATGGTTTTCTCTGGCACCTTCCTTTCTGGTTTATTAAAGTTGAATCCAATTGAACTGGAGAAGTGAGTTCTATTCCATTCATTAGTCTTCCTATTCCTAGGAAATTTCCTGTAGGCTTGTTGATTAGCATATCTTTGACCATGAAAGTTATTCCTCCAGTAGGTCTTGTTTGGACCCATCTGATTGTTATAATTCCAGCTCTTATTCTGATTTATTTTCTTGGTCCAGCTACCATTTGTGTTCTGGTGAGTGGACTTAATGTTATTCTTCATAAAGTTCATTCCAATCTTAAATGGTTGTCCAGTACTGGTTTTTGTGTTTTCTTTAGGACTTTGAGTTTCCTTAGAGCTGTTTGAGCTGGATGGTGTGTCCAGCTTTTCTTTTCCCTTCTCTGGACAGAAGGTAATGGTCTTGAATTGCAAGGGTCTCTTGTTGGTTGGGTCATAGCCTAGACCTTCCTTATTGAAATTGACCCTAGTCCCTAGTATAGCATCTAGGCTAGTTTTTCCTTGGACAAACTTTTCTAAGACTTTCTGTTTGTCTTCCAGCTCCTTTTGAAGAGACTCAGAATTCTTTAGGAGTTCAACATTTACTTTCTTCACAGCTTCATATTTCTCTGAATTCACTCTAATTTCATTCATGCTTTCTTCAATTTTAGTTTTGAATTCATTGAGCTGTTTTTGACTTTCTTGAATTTCTCCCTTAAGCTTATCATTCTCTTTCCTTAGTGAGGTCATTTCTTCTAGTTGTTCTTTTAGCTTTTCATTTTCCTCACAGACCAGAGTTTGTTCTTCAATATTTGTGTTAAATTTTCTTTTCAGAACTCTGTGTTCTTTGCTAAGAGAATTAAATTTATCTAGCAAGTCACCATAAGCATCCTCCCAGTCATCAATTGAGAAATTTTCAAAAACGTTTATTACCTCCTCTTCACTGTTTGTCATAAGGCAAATTCCATCTTCATATTCTTCTGAGGAAGCATCTTCGGGGTCTTCTTCTTCCTCGCTCCATGTGCAGACCATCGCCTGTGGCTTCTTCTTCTTCCGCACCTTTATGTTTTTCTTCTGAAGATAGGGACCCTTCTTCTGGAGGTCTGGGCATTCGCCTCTCATGTGTCCCTGTTTGTTACAATTAAAACAAGTCAGTTTCTTAGGATTTCTATCCCTGTAATTGGTAAATTCAGCATTCTTGTTAAAGGGTTGTGGCTTCTTCTTCCTAAAGGTCTTTCCCTTTTTCTTCAAAAATTTTTTGAACTGTCTAGTGAGCATTGCCTGCTCCTCCTGGTCGAGATTTGATAAACCTTCAAGCTCGGACTCAGACTCGGGGCTACTGCTGCTGCTCCCACTGTTACTACCCTTGTTGCGGGAAGCTCTTAGAGCTACATTTTTACCCTTCCTCTCACTTCCTTCTCCACCTCCTTGGAAATTCATCTCATAGGTCATAAGGGATCCTATGAGTTCATTCACAGTCAAGACAGTCAGATCTTTTGATTCCTCAATCACAATGGCCTTAGTGTGCCATGCCGGGGATAAAGATCTAAGGATTTTCCTGACTATATCTGCCTCAGCAAGATCCTTCCCTAGCCCTTTAAGAGTGTTAGTGATCAAGGATAACCTGGCATACATTTCGGTTATATTCTCATCTACATTCATCTTAAACATTTCATACTTAGAAGTGTAGAGGTTTACCTTCGAGGCTTTCACTTGAGCTGTACCTTCATAGATCAATTACAGCTCATCCCACATTCGCTTGGCAGTTCTGTATGCAGATATACGGGCATATTCCTCTAGATGAACAGCACACTGGATTATGTTCAGCGCCGTCCAGTTGAGTGAAGAGAGCTTGACATGGTCATCTGTCCAAGCATCCTCGTTTGGTGGCAGCTCATATGGCCCCACCGTGATTACTCTCCACAGTTTATGACTCTGAGCTCTGATGAACACTTCCATCCTGTTCTTCCAAAACAGATAGTTACTACCATCGAAATAAGGAGGGCGACTAATGGATTGACCTTCGGCCATGAAGGTTCTAGGACCACCAGCATTTCCTTGACCGTTCGTCCACATGGCGTAAACCTGCTCTGATACCAATTGTTAGCTCAGCAAGAGTGATATAGAAGGGGGGGATGAATAGATCACTCCCAATTTGCAGAAACTCAGGCGGAAAATAGATTCTACTGCTAACACACCTCCTTAATCCGTACACAGAGAAATATAGATGAGAGTGAAGAACTGATCACTTGAAGGCAAAGGGACAAGCAGATGAAGAGCGTAGAGAACAATAGCAAACCACAGAGGAGGCACTCGGTTTTAAGGTGGTTCGATTGCAGTCTGTAATCTACATCCACCCCTCACTCCAACTAGAGTGAGGATTCCACTAGATGATGCTAGATCAATGTAGACTCAGTCTGCGAACAACATGCTGCCACACAGCTTGAACACCAAGGGAAACAAATCCCTCAACCAAGTTCTGCTACCCACAAAACTTGAAACCTGTTCTAGCTTCCAGCTAGAACACAACCAGAGAATCCTCTCCCTTCCTCCACACACCGGAGGAAAACAGTTAATGACAACCTGTCACTAACACCACCAGAGATCACCGATCTCTCTTCCTCTGCAATTCAGAGGGAGACTGGAGTAGTACTCCCTTCCTCCACACACCGGAGGGAAACCAATTCAAATCAGAATGGAAGAACGAAAATAAACGAAAGCAAAGTAGAAACAAAAACAATGAAGAAGAAATCGGTACTGAAACCCAATACAAATGTAGCTTCAAATGAAGCAATTCATCAATCCACACACACTCTCTCTCTCTCGAACAATCTCCTCTCAGATATGGAACTCTCTGCTCTTTTTCTTTTCTGGATCGTGCAGACTCTCACCAATGGCTTCTGCTTTTTCTTTTCACGATCGAACTTCTACTGAAGGATGAAGCTCTATATTTATAGCAGATAATGGCGTGTGGCTGCCAGGTTCCCGCCCATGCACTTTTGGCCAGATCATTTTGAATTTCGACCACATGGCAGCATCCTGACAAGGTTGCCATCCACGTGTCATGCGCCTGTTGTCTTGGATCACGTGTCAGGTGCCAACCTCGATTCACGTGCCCAATCATCAGCCTGAATCGCCTGCAGATAGACAGATGGAATGTATAGACTTAGTTAGTTCAGGCTTTTAGCAAGAATGTATATACTTCAGACACATCAACTGAGTAACTGTGTACAATCGTGAGAGGATGTATAGACTTAATGAATAAATGCATGTAGACTTTACCAGGGTATGCACAATGCAATGCGTTGACGCTACACTACGTGCCTATGTACTGCGTTGACGCAGTGCAATGTGTCTTTGAAAGCTGTAAACAGCAAGGCATGCTGTACAGACTTCAGACAGCATGCATCAGATGACTCTGTATGGACTTGAAGGCCCTTAGCCAATGTATAGACCTCTAGAGGAGACAAATGTGTAGACATCACATTGCTCAGCCACTGTGTAGACTTCACAAAGCCTAACCAGTGTACATACTTGTAATGAGTATGCTGTGAGCTCTGAAGACTCAAGTTGTAATAACAGAATGTATAGGATTGTGGTCGTACAACCCAATGTGTAGACTTGTAAAAAATGGACAATTGTCAGACTTTGATGCTGATCAAAAGACCCTTGGTCAACAGCCAAGGCGTCAACGCTTCCAGCGTGCAGCGTCGCCTCAGCTCCTCAAGAAAAATGCTCACTCTCTAGGCAAGCTGACCAATGCGTCAACGCATCCTGTGTCAGCGTCGACGCAGTGAACAAGAAGGAAGTGAAAGACGCACCATTGCGTCTACGCAGTCAGCCAAGTGCGTCAACGCACTAAAGGCATGCTACCCATGAAGTCAGATAGGCTGTACAGACTCTGTGGATGTAAAGCAATGTAGACTTCACACTGTATAGACTTGAACCAAGACGAGGTGAGGACTTCACGTTGTATAGACTTGCCAAATCAGTTGGGCGATGTACAAACTTGAACAGATCCAGCTGAAGGATGTATATACTTGGAATCCACTGTACACGACTATACAGACATTGAGGCTTAATGCAAAGGCCAGTGTACAGACTTCTAAAAACTGATGCGTTGTGTAGACTTTCATGAGACGCTAAAGTCTATACAGACTAGACCAGTGAGACACTGATAGAGACGATGCAATGCGATGTGGAGACTTTAACATTAGACGCTGCATGAGACGGTAGACTGTACAGACTTACAAAGAGTGAGTGAGATGATCGGCTGTAGGACCGATATACAGACTCTTAGTGTGAAGGCAGACTATATAGACTAGAATCGCTTGAAGTGATGTACATACTTGGTGAGGCTCAAGCAGTGTACAGAGTTGAAGGTCTCACAAACGAGTGTATAGACTTAGGCTTTGAGCACTTGGGCTGAAGGCAATGTGCAGACTAAGCGATGTATAGACTTTGCCCAAGGAACCGAATGTATAGACTTGAAAGTCTGAAGGTGAAGTGCAAACATGCTGAGTTGACGTTGCAGCCCAATGAGTTGACGCTGCAACGTATTACTTTTACGTTCAATGGATGATGTGTAGACTTAATCAAATGAAGAACCTGAACAGAAGAGTCTACGCATCAGCACACTGAGTTGTCGCACAGGTGTGAGAACAGAGACATGCAATGACTGAAGGGTCGACGCATCAGCACGCTGAGTTGACGCACTGGTGTGAAGAACAGAGACATGCAATGACAAAAGGGTCGACGCATCAGCACGCTGAGTTGACGCACTGGTGTGAAGACTGTGCAGACAGAGTGTAGGCAGAATTAAGGTAGAGCATGTTATCTGACAGCCATTGAACTGTACTCACTCACATGATGAAACATCATTAATCTAGAGATAGAAGATTGATTTATAGTGTGAGACATCATCAAAACCATAGGGATGCAACACATAATTCAAGGGCTTCATGTCCATATCAAATCCATGTATTTTGGGATTAGATTCACTTGGTTTATGCATTTGAAACATCTAAACCATTTGAGCATTTCTAAATTTTGTTCCGGGGGCTCTGCCCACGGAAACCCCCGCAAGGGGCACTGCCCCCTTGACCCTCGTGACCTGACCGGGCAGGTCGATCCACGTGACCTGACCGCGTAGGTCGATCCGCGGGCGAGGGCGCATGATGGCAAGAAGGGTTTCATGTTTAATGTGCTTGAATGAGGTGTATTAAAGAGAGGTATATGAGATACACATGGTGAGATAGATGCTAAGACAAGGTAAGAGTCTCACCAATGGTTCTTGACAATAAATGACATATATCACATGTGTTGTATTGTAGAGAAGCAAGGTAATTATCCACACGTTTGGTTCACCAGGTGACTGCCATGAGTTTGATCTTACATGCAAGATAGTCAGGGTTAATACCATTCTTGTTCACATTAAAGAGGTTATGAAACCTCTTGCCTCTTGTAAAATCAACATATGCAAACCAAGGATCAAGACCATGTAACCGTTGCCATTTGCCATCTCAACCAAACCTAGTTAACAAGAATATGTGCAATCAACCATAAGTTTAGTTATCATCACTCAACCACACATTAAGTTTAGTTATCATCAAAACCATGACTCAACAATCATCACAACTATAGCTCAACATATATGAGATGGGGGGGGTCTGGGCATGTGAATGAAGGCTTTGTATGATATGTGAATGGGTAGCAACGTTGTGTTGGATATGTGTGCGACGTGTTGCATATTATTTTTTATTTTTCTTTATTGAGAAGGGGGAGGTATGGGTGCCACCGACTCATCACTTGGGTGGTGAGTCGGTGGGCGCTCTTCCTCCTTGCATTTTTTTTTAATATTAAAAGGGTGGCACCAAATCAACCTTTACGTGGGTAAATGGGGATGGGGGTGTTTAACGTGGTAATGCATGTGTATTATTCAGTGATTTGATTGAGTGTGCGTATGCATTGGTTCTCCCCCTTTTTTTAATGTGTATACATGTTTGATAATGGGGGGAATGGCAATAAAACGGGGGGGGGGGGGGGGGAGAGTGAATCGGCAGCATTTTCTTTTATGTTAAAAGGGGATGGGGGTGCCGCCGACTCAACTCCTTGAGGTGTGAGTCGGTGACGTCATCACCGAATCACTTTTTTTGTTTTTGAGTCGGTGCCTCCAGCACCGATTCATTTTTTGTTTGTGATAAGTCGGTGCCACCCGCATCGATTCAACCTCTTTTCTATATATAAATATCTTTTTGTTTTGTTTTATTTATTTATTTATTATTATTATTATCAGTTTATTTTATTTATAATTTGATCCAAATGTCTCCGCGAAAATTCGACAGCATCTACCCTATATCCGGAGTGTTCGGGGAGCAATGGGACATACACACGGGGGAAGCCGGTGTAAGTCCATAAAACTCGAGAAGCCAAATGCGACTGTCTCGAAACCTGAAATTGCCAATGAGGGACTTTGAGGGCTAGCCTACTAAGAGCCCTTGGCAATTCAGGGGTTGAATCAAGGGGCGACGGAGCTAATGTTGCCGTCTGATTGGCATTTATTTTTCACCTTGTGGGATGGGCTTCTAGGGGAACATACCATGGTACGATAGACCCCCTAGAATCTGGAGTGACTAGAAGGTAGTAGAACGGAAATCAACAGATGGGGAACTGTCCCCCTCCCCGGAAATAGATTCATATCTGCAATCAAGCGACAGTTAACATGATTGGGCGAAAACCATCATTCTGCTTGAAACCAGGGGTATGGCAACCGAAGCCAATTACCCATACAACAGCATAAAGGGAGCTCAGGAAACAGGCTGTCCTGGCCGACAAAATAGACTCGTGCCTGCATTTGAAGACATAAGGAAGAAGAGAGTTTATGGAAATAGAATTCCTCAAAGACAAATTGTCGAACACACAGAGGGTATACAGAGTGACCTTCAAAGAATGGAACACACTATAACCATGGCAGATGTCGGAGTAGGCCGGTGCCCCTACAACTCACTGAAGAGAGTGAAAGGGCATCCGGCCGTCTCCTATTCCAAAGACATACACCCACTCATTGTTAGAACAAGGCTCACACTCACAGACGTGTTAACATCATTTGATCATTTCACGACTGATTTGCACGCGCTGGAAATAGACGGTGAAAATTGGTGAACCCCGGGGAGGGGAGTCTATTGTCGCTCCTTTTGGGCATGGCCATTGGCCATTATAGCAGCATACCTTCCAGCCAGAGGCTATAGTTCCCGATCGATCACCGGATGGTAAAACGACTGTAGCCCCTGGGGACCCCTCACGATCAGGACAGAAATGAAGAATAAGAACCGTGAATCAAATTGCAGTAATTAGCAACACACTCTCGGAGGACAATCACACTGACAGAAAAGATGGCAAATGAGAGGGACTCAATCTTATTATTTCATTCACCCAATCGCAGAGTACAGAGGAATATTCATGAAACGGAAAACAAAAACTGAAACAGAAAATAAGGAGAGCACAAGGCGTTGTTAGCCCCCCCTTTCTGGGGCTTCAAGACCCACCTCCTTCTTCCACTCCGCTCCCTCGACTCTTTTTAGCTCCCACTGCTCCCGTGCTCTCTCTCTACCTCCCGTTCTCTGTGTGGCTCTCTTCGTGTGTCTTCGTCTTCTTCTCTTTCGTTTAGGGCCGATGCCCAATTTATAGACGACGGAAGAATTGAGCAGAGCATCGGTGACGAGATGGGACCGATGGCCCGCCACCGACTCATCACCCGCCATCGCCAAGGATGCCGCTGACTCAGAGTGCTTGAAGAAGGGCACTGACTCACGTCGCATAAATCCCACCGGCTCAACTAAAAAAAGGGGGGCGCCGATTCATGGTAAAGCAAGGTGGCACTGGCTCATTGAAGAAGGGGTTGATTCACTTTACAAAAAGCATCCCATTGATTCACTTTGCAAAAAGTGAAGCAATTCAATTTCCTTTAAGAAAATGCCACCGAATCACTTTAAAGGAGGGTGTCACCGATTCACTTTGCAAAAGTGTATTATTTCAATTTCACTTGTTTTCTTTAAAAAAAAGTGTGCCGACTCAGCCCTTGGCATTTTTGTCATTTTGCACCGGAACTGGCCCAAATGGAGGCCTGACATTCGGTGCAACATTGGGTTTGATGCAGTGGCCTCAGAGTATAGATTTCATCATTTTCGGGCCCCAATTTGCAGTTTCCGGTGATTCTGGCATATGCCGAACCCGTGCCAATTTTCTCAGATTTTGTTCTGATTCGGCCATCGGCACAGTGGTTTGCGTGACCAACTCAACTTCGTAGATATGTGGGGTATCCTCATCAAGTGGACTACCCTTGGAAGTATTTTTGTCCTGACTGGGTGTCCTTTCGACCACTTACAGACCTTTCCGGTGCGATGTGTACCTAAATCGAGTAACCCAGGTTTTCTCCTGATTTGACATTCGGCACGTCGATTCGTGCCGCCAACTCCATTTTGTGAACACATGGAGCTTCTTCATAGGCGGGTCATCCCTCAAAGCGTTTTTGCCCAGATTGGACGCCATTATGGTCGTTTACGGACCATTCTGGCATTCCGCGTGTGTGGAGCAGACTTCTTGGGTTTTCCGCTGATATCGCCTTCGGCACCAGATATTGTGCTTTCGGGCCTGCTTTACGCCTATAGAGAGTATCTTCATTGAGTGGGCGATCATTCTAGAGCTTTTCATTCCACGGGGAAACTTTTTGGTCACTTACGGACCACTTTGGTATTCCGGGCATCCTGATCGGATCACGCGGGTTTTTCGCTGATCGAGCCTTCGGCTCCCCATTTTGGGGGTGTAGGGGCACTCGACCAGAGTTTATGACCTGCAAAAGTAAAGGTCAATAAAAATTAAAAATATTTTCAGTGTCAACATCCCCTCAAGCATGCCCGAGCGAATTCCCCATGACCGGGCACTTATCCCATATAACTATAAGCGAACTCTATGCTACCATCTGAGAGTGAGAAGTCTATGAGGATAAAGGGAGAGTGGGAACTCTACAAACCATCAGACAAATAGCTTTTACCAATAAAAGTCCCTAAATAAAGGTGTACCACTTTATTACATTTAAAGTTTATTTCATAACTATGTTCCACTAATACAAAACCACTTAATATATTTCTTCGGATCGCAGGGACATGGTGCACCCTATGTAGAGAAAGAACACATCCTGAAGGAAGCATCGGGTCCACACATCCTATATATCCCCAGCACCTTGGAAGCAGAAGATTTTCTCATAGTCACGAATCTACCATGAATGGCCTGATAAGACATAAAGTTGGACTTGTCAACATATACATGCATATTAGCCCCAGTGTCTACTGTACATTCATTAGGTTCATAAATAGTACGAATTTGATGGTTAACAGAAACATATAGTCCACTGGTGGAAGTAGAAGTATGCTCAGATCTTGTAATCACCATATTGATTTGAGGAGTAGAGCCAGAAGCACCGGAAGTAAGTTTTTCTAGCTTCTTTGCTTTCTTTACTTGACAGTCCTTTGCAAAATGCCCAATCTGTTCACACTCCGAGCATGATTTTTTTTTAGACTTTTTCTGGATCTTGCCTTTGACATTAGGTTTAAGCTTCAGGTTCTCAATTTTTTCTTTTCCATTATAATCTCGTCTTATTAGCAGTCATCACATTTGCACTGGGTTCTACCGGCATCACTATTTTCTGACTTCTATGCTCTTCTTCTATGACTATGGCTATCATTAAATCATCCAAATTGAGAGCCCCCTTGCAATACTTTAGAGACATTCCAAAGTCTTCCCACGACTTAAGAAACTTCTCAATAATCGCCATCACTTGAAACTTTTCTGAAAGTTTCATCTCAGCGTCAGCCAGCCCATGGAGCAGTAGAAGAAACTCATGGGCCTATTCAGATACTGACTTGCCCTCAACAATCTAAAACTTAAGGAACTTGGCAACTTCATATTTTCCAATACTAAGGTCCTCAGTATCATATTTCTTGTCAAGTTCCTTCCACAGAGTCTTTGCAGTCAGAGAGGAAGAACTATATACATCAAAGAGGACATTGGACAAAGCCAATAAAATGCATCCGTGACATATACAATCTCGCTGCTTCCACTCCTCAAATGCTCTCGTAATGTTAGGAGCATTTTCATCTAGTTTGGGGCAATCAGTCTCTACTACTGAGATCAACTCGATAGTGGCGAACCATATTTTTATGCGATGTTGCCATCGCTTGAAGTGCTGTCCTAAAAATTTCTCGGGCATCCTAGACATATCAACCCTCGGTGCGATGACAGATGACATAGTAAAAATGGCAGATATCTTCTCTAAGATTGTTAGAAAAAAGGACCAGGAAGCATGCAAATAAATGCATCGGAATAGCATGCCCCATATAATATCCGCAAACATCATGTCGCCATGTAGACAAAGGCAAGATCCATATAAATACTAAAAGGAAATTACATGCATGGTTATGCAACGAAGAACGAGAAATAAAGAGTTAGAAAACTTAGCCAAAAGCTGCCTAATAGGACTGTCCTTAGAGAAGATATCACCCTCGTCATACCAGTGTGATGGAGTCCACGACCTTCCCCCAAGATAGAATGACAGCAGCGATCTCCTTCTCATAGAGAAGAACGCACGTCAAAGACAACCTCAGGGAACCCGTCAACCCTATGTGTGTGTGTGTTGTAGAAAGAGTAGGAAAAGGGAGAGACCGATTGCGAGAGTGTAGGAAGTTAGGGCGTCTTTGATACCACCGGGTTTATGTGAGGGGGAGGGCGAGCGGAGGCGGGGCCCACCGGTTAGCCGGTGTCGGCTAACCGAGGGACAACCCCGTTGTCAAAGACGCCCTTAGGGTTCTCACGCCACTTATATTTGCAGAAACCGCCCCCCCTCGAGATGAGGGGATAAGATTCTAAACCGGGGCACCCAAAGCCTTCTGGAGCAAAAAGACAACCCACACATTCCCACGCGCATGGCCTGACATGTGCATGCACACGTGTGTATGGTGGCATAGCTTCGTCTAGTTCCTAGAAGCAAGAAGTTGGAGACCCACTGATATATAAACTGACACAACATCTTTAATTTTTTCAATATAGGATTAAAGTCCCACACTATCTAAAGAACAGAACTCACACAATGAAAATATTGAATTTTCCGATCAGTCCTTCCCTCATTTCTAACACTCTCTTCCCCCATTAATATATACTTGTTATAACCAGCCTCCACTGGAAGAACAGGAAGAATATGAGAAGACCGCTATAGGTTGACAGTGTATACCATAATGACACAATCACATGATAAACTAGAATCGTCATCAGCCCTTTCAATACAACGGATTAATCCACTCGACTATCATGATTAATTTTCACCTCCCATGAGAAGCTGCCATCATCATTTGTGATCACCTTCCATGTGAGCAGAGTCGAAGTTTCTGACTTGCCTTCACTGTAAGAAATATGCATGTCTATCCAAGATGGATTGAAAGAAAGGAACAGAAAACAAAGAATCGAGAGAGAGAGAGAGAGAGAGAGAGAGAGAGAGAGAGAGAGGAGAAAAAACATCGGTGATAATTGAACCAAAGTCTGGTGTGTCCATTCCAAGTTCGACACTGCGACACCCCTCACGTACGCCATCACAGCCCAGCTGCAGTAGTACTGCTATAATGTATTTCTTTTTGTGACTAATGTGAGAAAGTCTGTAAAAGGGGCAACTCCCCCCCCCCCCCCCGTCCTCCTCCTCAGAAGAGTGGTGGGGAAAAGAAAAGATGATGGGGAAGGGGCCTTGGGACTCTTGCTCCCATGTAGCCAACAAGGTAAATGACACTGCCGATCTTTTGACAAGTTCACCCCCACCCAAGATGCACGCCATCTCCTCTTCGATGGCATTGTAATGGTCGTAGGGTGGTCCAGTGCAGGCCTGCTCCCGCCCCACATAACACGCATGCGTGATGCCATGAACCACTGTGATGCAGACTTCTAAATGCGATAAAATACGCAGAGAGAGAGAGAGAGAGAGAGAGAGAGAGAGAGAGCGCTCTGTAAGTTGATCCCCAAAAGATAGCATTTGTCCTCCTCCTTTTCTTTCTATATAGTTAATTAATAATTCTCCACTGGGAGTGAGATGATGTTCAGATTTAGTTCCCTTAAGACCGCCGTTACTCTATGCATTCATTATTGCGCCCTTTCTTCTTGTTGCATGTTTAATCATTTATTAATTACTGACCACAGGAAAAAAAAGTTTAATCATTTATTATTTGCCGCAGTTGCTGCCCAGCTTGTTAATCTATGCTGGAATTTATTGCTTCAATTTGTTAGTCCGTCCACCATTTACCTAATTTCTTCGGCCTTCCCATCAGGTAGTGGAGATGTTTCAGCTCCGCTCTCTCTACCTCTCAGTCTCTCTCGTACTCACACACACGCAGCTGTTATTACACTGGGAACCTCTCAGTTATAATATATAGTCTAACATTTGGAAACGGGATAAAATATAATATATTTATAATTTATATTCTCTCGCTATCTTAAAATTTTGGGTTGAGTGATCCAATCTAATAAACTCTAACATGATATCAACAGACTCCAACCGATTGTGATAATTTATGTGACAAAGTTTAAAATCGAATTGCACGTGAGAAGACGTATTAAAATAATCCCATATTAAAAACATATTAAAATATAAAGTGTTTATAATAGTGGAGATATCTCCACTCAATATCTTAAAATTTTGAGATAGATAACTCAATCCAATAAACTCTACTACTTTCTTCGGTCTCCTCTTTAGATAGGGAAAATTTTATTACCCATCTTGGACGGATATCGGTCCAGGGCGAGATTGGTGCACGGGGGTGAACACATTCTCCTTTAGATATTGAGATTTTTGAGCTCCACACCCCCCTCTCTCACCCACACGGTCACACACACACCGCTCTTATTACACCTTTAATTGTAAGACATTTCATTACATCTTTCTTCTCCCCCATCTTCACTGATCAGAATAAGGCTTCTAGACAGGGTGGTTCAGACATATTTCCATCATCAATAGCGCCTGGAGAAAAGTTTTACGTAGGCCATATATTCTTGGATTGGACCTAAAAACAGGCCAATTAAAGCAGAACGTAAGGGATTCGGGGATGTCATATGGCCTGAAATATATCCGTTCACCTATCCATCTCTGCAATGGCACGAGAGGCTTGGGTATATATATATATATATTTCTAGGAACGTTTATTAATGTGCTTATGCTGCAATTACATCCCCTGACAATGTTGGTCAAATCGTTTTGACAAAGTTGAATGCTATGGGCTATAGCTATAGCGACTTCCAAACTGGTTTCCATAATCTCTCCCAATTGATTTGAAAGATCAACCAGCGAGGGTTAAAAGCTGTCTTTATTATGGTCCTATATGTAAGCATTTTTCTGCCGTACTTCTTTCTCCTTTGGGGGGGGGGGGGGCGCGGAGGTGTGGAAGAAAAAGATATTTATACATTTGCTTTAATGAAAAGCGTTGAGAAAGACGGGAGGGGCGGGGGGGTAAACCGAAGTCAAGGCGACGCAAAAGACGACGAAGAGTAAGAAGAAAGAAAAGCGTATCCCCTTTTACGATCCAATAAAGTGATTGGCCTGTCCTCCGCCCAACAGCTCGTCATATAAATACACACACACACACACACATATATATATATATATATATATATATATATATATCAAAGTCCGTGCTCACTCACTGCGATCCATCTGTAAGAGTTGGACATTCTTTCCCCTCTTGGGGCGGCCTCAATGGCCACCACCCCGACCAATTAAAAGCAAGCATGCATTATCCCATCACATCATCAACTCTTAAATTCTCTCTTCCCACATGCAGCACCTTGCTCCGCCGATGAGAGCAGCAGCAGTGGCCACAGCTGCACATGACAGACACAATATAACATATCCCGGCGCGCCAGTATAATCAATGATGCAATCATGAGAGACACTAATTAATTAGAGTTATTTATGACCTTCAATTGTGTTAGTACGTACTGTCACTCCAACAATTACCCGCCCGTATCTGTATGCTATGTGATCATCGTTGTTGATCATCGATCATCACATATCGAACCCGTACATGGAAGGGAAACAATCACTGCAGGCAGATGAAGCCTCCCGTCCGCGTCTGGAAATTTCTCCAGCATGATTCGCAAGAAATGCACAAGAAAGATAATGGGACAAAAAAGAGCAGACATGTCGCCGACGCTCACCACCACTGTGATTGCGTGCTGACTGCTTGCAGGCATGCATGCAGCCGTGTAAGCCAACAAGTTAATAACCAGAGGGGACTGCCATCTTTTTTTGACGAATTCTCCAATGAGCACGCCTCCACTTGTTCACTGGCTGCGGAGCATGCATGCTCAGGCAGGGACAACTGTATATGCACCATAAGATGCGTCATTAATAAGGATATCTTCTTTCCCTTTCGTCGTTGTCGAGTCTGGTAATTAATATTCCAGCAGCAGCAAATTAAGACAGCAACAGCGAGATTTGCTTCGTGCGCGCGCGCACTCAGCTGGGCGCGCAGCTGTATATGCATCATCCTTCCTGCCATCCTAGTCTCTGGAATCTATCTGTACACGCCAGACATATATGTGTGTATGTATCCTTCAGGCTAATTAAGTTAGGGCCGGGTGACCCGCATTTATTTGTTTGTAGATAGTGCAGCAGGAACATGTTAAACTCTGTAGATATCAAAGAGTTCGTGAATCCCCTGGAATTGAATGGAGGGAGTGGCATCCATAAGTGAAGTGGGTGTGGTGAAGTGTCTCTCCGTAACGTATGTTAGAGTGTGGAGTCAGAATTCATGCGCTCTTACACGGGATAACACTCTGCCTCAGGAGCGCATCCACTGCTCCAGGGGAGCATGGCGAGCACCTGCTGTCTCTGGGGAGCAATCGCTGCTCCAGGGGAGCATCCTCAGCGTCAGGGGAGCATGTAGTCACGACTTCGTGCGTTCTCGCATGGGAGCATATGCAGTCTCAGTGGAGCATCTATGGCCTCTTGACAGCATCACTGGCGTCAGGGGAGCATGCATTGCGGGCTCAAGGCAAGTTGATGTCACTTGGAGAAGGTCGGCCTGCATGATGCACCGACCTTAGTATTGGCAATGCACCAACCTTGTCTTGACATTGCACCGACCTGGTCTTGTCAATGCATTAACCTGACTGATGGTGGGGGAGCATTAACAGTCGCTGGAGGGCATACTCGGTCTCAAGAGAGCATCCTGGGTGACATGCGGGCATGCACGTTTAATGTACCCCGGAAGAGGATTTATTTAACAGGGACATTATTGTCCTTAATACCCTGACTAATGACGCCCTAATCTCCTACTATAAAAGGGTGAACTCTCTCTTTGTATTGTAATCGGTCTGTGATTATCTTAGTGGATAACTGCTACGGCCGTGGACGTAGGAAGGCATTTTGCCTCCGAACCACGTAAAAAATTCCTGTGTTCTTGTGGTTTGATTTCTCTTTTCCCTTTCTTCTTCCTCCTCTGCTATTTGTCCACTTCTTGTAGGTACTCCGTATCCTAACAACTGGTATCAGAGCCTTGTTCTGGTTCGAGGAGAGCAGTGAGAGCAATGGCGGCGGATGAATGAAATGTGAGGATCGACAAGTTCGATGGGAAGGACTTCAATTTCTGGAAGATGCAGATCGAAAACTACTTGTATCAGAAGAAGCTGCATGAGCCGCTTCTTGGAACTATGTCGACAGGGATGAAGAAAGAAGATTGGGATCTACTAGACAGACAAGCACTCGGAGTTGTTCGCTTGACGTTGGCCAGAAACGTCACTTTCAACATCGTGAACGAGAAGACCACGGCAGGATTGATGAAGGTGCTATCAAATATGTATGAAAAGCCCTCGGCTTCAAACAAGGTATATTTGATGCGTCATTTATTTAATCTGAAAATGGCTGAAGGTGCTTCTATTACAGATCACATCAATGAATTCAATGTGATTACAACTCAGTTGAGTTCTGTAGAAATAAACTTTGATGATGAGATTCGGGCCTTGATTCTTTTATCCTCCTTACCTGAAAGTTGGGGTGCTACTGTGACAGCTGTAAGTAGTTCTTCCGGTTCAAGCAAATTGAAGCTTAATGAGGTTCGAGACCTGATTCTAAGCGAAGATATTCATAGAAGGGAATCCGGTGAAGTCTCAGGTTCTGCTCTGAATACAGAGAGCAGGGGAAGAACAAGCCAGCGCGGACAAAATAGGAGCAGATCCAAGTCCAAGAAAAGGAGTCAGTCTAAGCCCCGCGGAGATGGCTATTGGAATTGTGGTAAGAAAGGACATTTAAAAAGGGACCACAGACTCCTGGAGAAAAAGAATCAGAGTCAGAAACAAGAAGAAGATTTTGTAAATGCTACGACAGAAGAGGTCCATGATGCACTTATCCTAAGTGTTAATAGTCCCATTGAATCATGAATTCTAGACTCCGGAGCATCCTTCCACTCTACCTCACATAAAAAAAGTATGTAAAATTATGTTGTTGGAAACTTTAGGAAGGTTTATCTTGCTGATGATGAGCCATTAGACATTGTGGGGAAGGGTGATGTTCAGTTGAAGGCAACAAACGGGACTGTGTGGAAGTTGAAGAATATCAGACATATTCCAGGCTTGAGAAGAAATTTGATCTCCATTGGTCAGCTTGATGATGAAGGATATGTCACTACCTTTGTTAGTGGGTGCTAGAAAATAACCTAAAGTGCCATGGTTATAGCACGAGGTAACAAGACTGGAACCCTTTATATGACCGCAAACAACAAAGACACAGTGGCAGTGGCAAATTCAGAAGTTGAATCCTTCCCCTGGCACTGCAGACTTGGACACATGAGTGAGAAAGGAATGAAGGTGCTAGCAGCAAAGGGGAAGTTGGGTGATTTAAAGTCCATAGACATTGGGCTATGTGAAGACTGTATCTTCGGAAAGCAGAAAAAAGTCACTTTCTCAAAAGCTGGAAGAAGTTCTAAGCTAGAAAGGTTAGAACTTGTACACACAGATGTGTGGGGACCAGCCCCTGTACGATCTCTTAGAGGTTCACTCTATTATGTCACATTCATCGATGATTCTACTCGGAAGATATGGGTTTATTTTCTTAAAAATAAATATAATATTTTCTCTACCTTTGTGAAGTGGAAGGCAAAAGTGAAAAATCAAACTGGCGCAAAGATCAAGTGTCTGAGGTCTGATAATGGCAGAGAGTACATCAGTAAGGAATTCAAAGATTTCTGTGCACTGCATGGCATTCGTATGGAGAAAATAATTTCAAATACTTTACAACAGAACGGGGTTGCTGAACGCATGAACAGAACCCTGAATGAGAGATCTAGAAGCATGAGATTACATGCTGGCCTACCAAAGACCTTCTGGGCAGATGCAATCAGTTGTGCAGCTTACCTGATTAATAGAGGACCAAGTGTTCCTCTAAATGGTGAGATACCAGAAGAGACTTGGACCGGTAAGCAGGTAATTCTTTCGCACTTGAGAGTATTTGGTTGTGTTTCATATGTGCATATTGATTCACATGACAGAGACAAGTTAGACCCCAAGTCAAAATGTGTTTTTTCAATGGATATGATTCTAATGATTTTGGATACCGTTTATGGGATGATGAGAATAGGAAAATCATTAGAGAAAGGAATGTTATATTCAATGAAAATTTATTGTACAAGCACAAATCTGTTATGAAATCTGAAGATGCAGGCCAAGAAACTCAGAAATCTAGACATGTTGAGTTGGAGGAAATTTCAGAAGATGATGTGTTGAATGGATTTCAAGGAAATCCTGAAAACACTATAGTGCAACCAGAGTTAATTACACTCGAGGTTCAACCAAGAAGATCAAGTAGATTGCCTAAACCGATTGAGCGGTTTTCTCCTTCTTTGTACTATTTGTTATTGACTTATCCTGGTGAACCTGAGTGTTTTGATGAAGCTATGCATGTGGAAGATTCTATCAAGTGGGAGTTGGCAATGAAAGATGAGATGAACTCCTTACACAAAAATAAAACTTGGGTGTTGACTGAACTACCACCTGGTAAGAGAGCTTTGCACAACAAATGGGTTTATCGAATAAAAGAAGAACATGATGGCAGTAAGAGGTACAAAGCAAGGTTGGTTGTGAAAGGCTTCCAACAGAAGGAAGGTATTGATTATACTAAAATTTTCTCTCCAATTGTCAAGTTAAATACCATTAGATTGGTGTTGAGTATTGTTACTGCTGAAAACCTGCACCTAGAACAACTTGATGTTCAGACTGCTTTCCTCCATGGTAATTTAGAGGAGGATATCTATATGGTACAACCGGAAGGTTTTCATGAACATGGTAAAGAAAACCTTGTTTGTAAATTAAACAAAAGTTTATATGGTCTGAAACAAGCCCGTAGACAGTGGTACAAGAAGTTTGATGGATTCATATGTAACAATGGTTTCATTAGATGCAACATGGACCATTGTTGTTATCTTAAGAAGTTTGATAATTGTTATATCATATTGTTGTTGTACGTGGATGATATGCTTATTGCAGGATCAAGTATGACAGAGATTGACAATTTGAAAATGCAATTATCAAAGAAATTTGCTATGAAGGACTTAGGAGCAGCATAGTAAATTCTTGGGATGAGAATTGTAAGGGATAGAACATCTGGCATTGTGAAGCTATCTCAAGAAAGGTACATCCAGAAGGTGTTGGGCAGATTCGACATGCAGGATGTAAAACCAGTCAGCACTCCTTTAGCAAGTCACTTCAAGATGTCTAAAGAGTAGTCACCAAAGTCTGCTGAAGAGTGTAAGTCTATGAAGAAAATTCCTTATGCATTAGCTTTAGGAAGTCTGAAGTATGCTATAATTTGTACCAGGCCGGACATAGCACATGCAGTGGGAGTTGTGAGCAGACATATGGCAGATCTGGGCAAGCAACACTCGGAGGCAGTGAAATGGATTCTGAGATACTTAAAAGGCACTTAGGTAAGTCACTTTGTTTCAGGAAAAGTGATGTTATCCTACAATGTTTTGTTGATTCAGATCTTGGTGGTGATCTGGACACCAGAAGAAGTACCACTGGCTATGTTTACAACTTGGGTGGCACTGTGGTGAGTTGGGTTTCAAAACTTCAGAAGGTTGTTGCTCTCTCAACAACAGAAGCATAGTATGTTGCTATCTCTGAAGCTAGCAAAGAAATGGTATGGCTGAAAAATTTTCTGAAGGAGTTGGGCAAGAAACAAAGTAATAGTGTGCTATTTTGTGACAGTCAAAGTGCCATTCACCTTGCCAAGAACCCTGCCTTTCATGCAAGGACTAAGCACATACAACTGAAGTATCACTTCGTTCGCGGTTTGCTTGAAGATGGTGTTTTGTTGCTGGAGAAAATACTTGGTGCAGAGAATCTAGCAGACATGTTAACCAAGGTTGTAATCACAAAGAAACTGAGACTGTGCAAAGCCTCAGTTGGCCTACATGGATGATTGATGGAGGGGTGCTGTAGTAGTATTTCCATTGTTACATTAAGCAGGGTTAATACATTGAGTTATTTGCTTTCTTTAGAGTTTAGACTCCAAGTGGGAGATTATTAGAGTGTGGAGTCAGAACTCATACGCCCTTGCACGGGATCACACTCTGTCTCAGGATCGCATCCACTGCTCCAAGGGAGCATGGCGAGCACCTGCTGTCCTGCTCCAGGGGAGCATCCTCAGCGTCAGGAGAGCATGTAGTCACGACTTCGTGCGTTCTCGCATTGGAGCATATGCAGTCTCAGGGGAGCATCTATGGCCTCTTGACAGCATCACTGGCATCAGGGGAGCATGCATTGCGGGCTCAAGGTAAGTTGATGTCACTTGGAGAAGGTCGACCTGCATGATGCACCGACCTTAGTATTGGCAATGCACCGACCTTGTCTTGGCAATGCATTAACCTGACTGATGGTGGGGGAGCATTAGCAGTCGCTGGAGGGCATACTCGGTCTCAGGAGAGCATTCTGAGTGACAGGCGAGCATGCACGTTTAATGTACCCCGGAAGAGGATTTATTTAACAGGGGCATTATTGTCCTTAATATCCTGACTAATGACGCCCTAATCTCCTAGTATAAAAGGGTGAACTCTCTCTTTGTATTGTAATCGATCTATGATTATCTTAGTGGATTATTACTATGGCCGTGGATGTAGGAAGACATATTGCCTCCGAACCACGTAAAAAATCCATGTCTTCTTGTGGTTTGATTTCTCTTTTCCCTTTCTTCTTCCTCCTCTTCTATTTGTCCACCTCTTGTGCGTACTCCGTATCCTAACAGGGTATACTGGTATAGTACGTAGTATATACTCACCCACCCACCACCAGCACCACCAGCTGATCCAATTCATTACTACCCAATCCAGCTCCAGTCTGTACTCTTGTATACGTATCCTTTGATGTTCAGTCATATTTGAGGGGACCCAGATGATAGGTTTCGGTGCAGTATTCAGAGGGGGGGGTGAATGAATATAACCCGTTAAAAACTTCACCCAATTAAAACTAGAATAATAACAAGACAGATTCGACAATCTGAAGCTCAACTGGAATTTCGCTCTCTTGACAGATTAAAATATTTTAAGAAAACTAATCAACACTTCTGCTCAGCCAAAAGCCAAACGCTTAGAGCGCCCCTATGCATTCATCTAGCGGAAGCACAAATGAACAAATCAAACCACAATGCACAAGGGGTTTTTTAGGTGGTTCGGTCCTCCAGACCTACATCCACCCCACACTCAAACCGAGTGTGGCTTCCACTAGCTCACGCTAGAAACAGCAGACTCAGTCTGCAACAAATGCTGCCAAACAGCTTGACCAGGGAACAGCCTCCCCTCTTCCTCCCAACCGGAGGGAACCACTAGTGACACCAGTCACTAGCAAACCAGAGACACAAGGTCTCTCTTCCTCCAGACCCGGAGGGAAACCCCTGGACTTGAATCCACAAGCCCAGAACTGGAGACAAGTCTCCCTTCCTCCAAACCGGAGGGAACCCACAAGTAGCACCCAGCTACTTGCAACCGGAGATAGCAATCTCCCTTCTCCTGAATAAACAGGAGGAACCCACAAGTGACTCCAGCCACTTGGAAACCAGAGACACACGGTCTCTCTTCCTCCACACACGGAGGGAACCACCGGACTTGCTACTCACAAGCCCAGAGCCGGAGGAACAAGCCTCCCTTCCTCCAACCCGGAGGGGAACCTAGAGACCCAAGTCTCTCTTCCTCTGAACCCCAGAGGGAAGCACAATCGGAGATAAATCTCCCTTCCTCCAACCATGAGGGAAACAACCGATGACACCCTGTCAAAGGCAACCAGAGACGCAAGTCTCTCTTCCTCCACACGGGAGGGTACCAACCACAAGTAGCACCCAGCTACTTGCAAACCGAAGACACAAAGTCTCCCTTCTCCTGAACCCACAGGAGGAACCCCGACCTCTCTACAGAGGATCGGAAATACAGTAAATGGATAAAAACAAAAACGAAACCAGCAACAGAAGGCTGAAAAGATAAAAACAAATGTGGCTCTCGCAGGAGCTGGCTGGCCTGGATTTGATCCACGGTACAGCAGGAACAGATCTTCTGTTGAAGCTTCTATCACTCTAGCTCTCTCTTCTTCTCTATTCTTCTTCCTCTTCCTTTCTTCACACTCTGCTATCTCGATCTCTTACTCAATCTCTCTTTCTTTCTCTTTCTCACTCTCTTTCCCTTCTTCTTTTCTTTTTCTTCTTTTCTGTCTGGATCGTGGCTCTCTGTATTGAGTTTTCTTCTCGCCAACTCGATCATCCTCCATCTGTGGACGAAGGCTCCTATATATAGCAGCAGCAGTAGGTGGATAGGGCACAAAACGCGTGTGCCTCCCACGTTTCCTGCCCTAATATTTCGGACCACGTGGAGGCTCCCAGCAGACTTTATTCCAGCCTCGGATCACGTGCCCTCCTTAAGCTTCACGATCAAAGCACCTATAAAACAGGGTATCGGATAAGTCATCAGTTTAAAGAACAACTCTGTATAGACTTATCAGAAGAACAGCGTTTTAGAAGAAACTTGAACGAGGTTAAAACGAAACAACACGAAGTGACAAATAGCAACGACACGGAGACAACGCGAGGACACAATAGGGAAAACGACACGAAGTCAGTAAGGACTCGATGTACAACAGTAAGTAACACGAAGTAAGACCACACAGACATAAACGATAACACGAGAACAACACGGGGTGACAGCAGAAACCGACACGAAGTGTTTGCAAACAAAGTAAGACACAAGGTCTACGTAAAGCAACACGAAGTGTGGTTAAAGCGAGAACGACACGAAGTGAAGTTATAAAACAACACGAGGTAAAAAGAAGAACGACACGAGATACATGGAGACAAAACAGAAACCAACACGAAGTGTGGTTTCAACACAAGAAAGACACAAGGTCTAGGAAGAACAAAAACGACACGAAGACACAAAACGGAAAACGACACGAGGTGTAACAAACACGACACGAAGTTATGAAAACAACACGGAGACGAAGTCTGAAAAAAATGACACGGGGTGAAGACAACACGAAGACGAAAACACAGGTTTCGACACGGAGTGAAAACGACACAAAGACAAAAACAACACTTAAGACGAAGTTGACACGGAGTGAAAACGACACGAAGTCTGGGAGACACGACACAAAGTCACAAGAACGACAGTAACCAACACGAAGTGTGGTTACGAAACATGAACGACACGAAGTGTGGAAACATGACACGAAAACGACACGTAGACATGGAGACAACAGTAACCGACACGAGGTGAGGTTACTAAAGCGACAATGACACGTGGTGTGGAAAACAAAGAATCGACACGAAGTGTGGTCAAGGCGAGAAAGACACTAAGTCAAAAACGAAAGACCAACACTCAGACAGAAACATAAAAACAACACGGAGACGTAGACACTAAAACAACACGAAGATGAAGACAAGGGAAACGACACGAAGTCTAACCTCATACAAGCTTTCCTGTCACGCATGGAAATCAACACGAAGTGTTGTATGCTCATACAACACGAGATCTTTTCGTGTTAGTGAGGGGAAACAACACGAAAACTCAAGTACAGAAACAGCACGAAGATGATGTACAATCTGATGTACAGACATGAAGAACAGTCCAAGGTATAGACTTGCACGAGTAAGCTACAGTGCCAAAGTATAGACTTCACGCTGTACAGACTATATGACCAGTGCATGATTGTACTTGACAATGTAAACACTTAGCCTATGCAGACCAATGTACAGACTTTGGCGAAGCAAAAGGCTGTATAGACTTGGGGACCCAAAGCCATTGTATAGACTTTGTCTAAGACAAGGCATGAGCTGACGTTGTATATACTTAGCCAATGCAAACCAGTCCGATGTATAGACTTTAAGGAAATGCATGCTACAGTGCAATGTCTAGACTTGCGATGTGTTCGCCAAATGCACACTACAGTCCAATGTATGGACTTGGACGAATGATGCATGTGCAGTGAATAGACTTAGGGCATAAACCCCACGATGCACTGTATAGACTGTGCACATAACATAAGTCTAACATAAACAATATATCAGTTGTACCAGTCACAGTCATGATGCAATCATCAAGGCACAATGTCATGAAAACACTATATCATTGCTATCATTAAAATACAATATCAATCATCAAAACCACAGCAAAGAATGCTTTATGCATCAGTTTAACATGTAACAAGACTGAACATCAAATATGTTAATCTAAACTGAGCAGCAAGATGACTGAGCATTTGATTAACTCACATCAACAACCAATCATCAAAGCCATCATTAAAACCATCATCAAAACCAAAACCACATGCATGGGCACAACAATCTCCCCCTTTTTGATGATGGCAACACTTTCAATACATTGAGTCATTCTGATGATGTGAGGCATTCTGAGGTAATCTGAAGACTCAAATTATTCTCCCCCTTTGACTTCATCAAAAAGAAAAATAATTTGAGAAATTATAGCATGTATAAAAGTTCAGTCAATTTCTCCCCCTAAATAAAAGCTCCCCCTTTGAGAAGGAATATGAACAGATAACACAGGTAGAAAAGGTAGGAGGATCACTTGATAACAGCTGAATCATAGGTTCAGAAAGGAAGCATGATTATAACCAACTGTTTAGAGTATAAGAATCACCACTCATACAATTTTCAAAAATTCAGGTTTAATCAGTGATAAATCTAGAGTAAAACACCTGACCCCTGAGAAAGAGTTTTAGATTCCATTTATAGCAATGAATCTAGGGCACATGGTATTAATAGATAAGTCTGAAATAATACCCTTTTGTGTTTAAACAAGGAAATTCAAGAGAGGCAACTTGAATATGTATTGATAAAAATAATTTTCACTCATTGACTTTTGATTTTTCGAAGGGTTACAGCAGTTTGATTTTCATTTTTTTTTAATTTCTAAAACTGAACTAAGTGAATAGACCTATGGCATTTATGCTGTTGACATTAGGTGTACACCTTGATAAGAGGCAGGTACCCCCAGTTACTAGGCATAAACTATATGATCTACTTCAGATCAAGACCCACGAGGAATAGTCTTCACTTTTGACATTAAGGGTACACCTTGATTAGAGGCCAGTACCCTCAGTTACTTGGTGAGGACTCCCCTTATAGATTTGACCCTATGAACAGAGATAGTCTAAGGCACTTCATGACATGTGAGATCTCCTGTCTTTTTGGAGGAGTTCACAGTTTCTCAGTGCAATCAGCCATTGCTTCTGTCACTATGTTCAGTTCTTTACATCTATGATCTTATTTACTGCTGCCCTTAAATCTTTTAGAGTGATTGATTGAAAAACATTACACACTCTTGTTCACCTGTTCTAAACATTTCCAGATTAACACATTTAGGCATTAAAAAAAACTTTTTCTATTTTAGCCATGAGACAAAGATTAAGAGCTATAAAAGTTTTCTTTTATCTCAATTTCTGAAGTGCAGACACTTAACTCTCCAAATTATAAAGGTTAAACCTTTAGTTCTTTTCAATTTGTAAGAGTGATTCTTATAAGTGAACAATTGCAATAATCATCATTCAATGTACTAAACCAGATGCAAAGCTGTTGTTTAGTGAAAATGATGAGGAAAAGATAGCAAGTGGCAATATGGTTCAATGAGCAACCGATGTCAAAGAATATGAATCATTTGAATGAGAACACTGGGAAGTGAAAAGGATTCAAAGAATTGAATAGAACTCTCAGCTCCCCCTGACATCATGATGCAAGAGATATGCTATGCATTAGACTGTTCTACATGCAGACTAGACCCATGGTACTAGGCGGAGGACCTGGTCTCAAAGACCATCTCACACATGGTAGGAACCTCCGGGCAGATTTCCCTGCCTTTTAGTAACATACCATTTGATATACCAGGGTTAACAAGGACAATGCAACATAAATCAGTCCTTCATGCATTGAACGGCATTATTAACACATGCAATGACAGAGTACACTAAATGAACCATTCACACTTAGTCCAAGTATGCATTCAAATACAAGCATGCAATGCATTGACACAAAGCATATGTAGTGCATCAACTGAATATGCTTAGCGAAGCATTCAATTTCAGTTCAACATATAGTAAGAGAAGAGCATCAGATATATGCAAAAATGAATTCAATAGCTGAGTCTGGAATACAGACTGATCAGCTAGACATGGAGAGATCATCAACAATCAATCAAGCAAATCAACATGAAGCACACATTTTTCATGCTCACAGTTTCAGATAATGGAATTTAAAACACATTACAGAACTGACCTGAAAAGTTCAATCATGGGGTTTTCATTCTTGAGCGCCTTGGTTAACCCCCTTTTATTTCTCCCTCCAAGGCACACCTGCAAGATATTTGATCATCTTGATCCTGCAGGGACCCAAGTAGCTTTGGGTCCTGCGTTAGCCCTAACAGGTTTTCTAAACATTTTCATAGCAACATTATCATCAAATTTCATCAGTGAACAGTCATCCATAGAATGTCCAAATTTTCCACAGTATCTACATGAACTGGCTGGTTTTTGGTTCTTATGATACATGTTAACAGCAGGGTGATGTTTATAAGCATGTTCATAAGATTTTCTGTTATATGCATGAACAGTTTGATGCTTGTTCTTAACCATCCAACATTCAGCAGATTTATGGCCTGGCTTCCCACAGTTATAGCATGAAATTTTCACAAAAGGTTTTGCAGGGAATTTGACAAAATGGGGTTTAACATAGTTCTTTTGAACATACCAACAGTCCTTGACTGTATGCCCATTTTTCCCACAGTGGGAGCATGCCAAAGAATTTCTTCTATGAAAACCATTTTTACCCCAAGTAGATCTAAACCAGCACTCAGCAGCCTTGTGTCCAGGCTTATTACAGTTGAAGCACACAATGTGCTGACTAGAATTGTGTTTAGATCCATATGGATCATAAAAGTGCATGGAAGACCTGGCATGTAGTTTATTATCTTCTTTCATGATAAAACATTCATTCATGAGATGACCATATTTCCCACAATAATAACATGAGGCATCAGGCTTCCTAGCAACATGGTTTCTATCAAAAGAATTTCTAGAATGTAAAGTTCCACTAGCATGCTCATCCTTTAACATCAATCCACAGTCCTCCATTATGTGACCTCCTTTCCCACAATAATAACATGACCCCTTTGTAATATGATTGTATGTGAGATCATGTGAATTGTGTGTAGCCCTTTTTATAGCAACAGGAGTGCCTTTTTCCTTTTTCTGTGAGTTTTCACCCTTTTTCTGTTTTGGAGTTTGTTCCACAGTTTTGGGTTTCACAGTGGATTTTTGTGCAGTGAATTGAAAGACAGAAGGAGCAGAGGTTGTGTTCTGATTGGAAGCTTTAACAAAAATAGTGGATGTTTTATTCCCATTACTCCTTTTATTTGTCGGACTATAGCCGAGTCCTTTTCTCTCAAAGTTATCACTCTTTCCAAGAAGCTTATTCAGATTGTCCTTTCCTTTGACAAATTTTGATAGAGAATTTTTCAAATCTTTAATCTCAGAGTTCAAATCAGCAATTTTAGCCTCATATTTGGACAGATCTGTTTCACAGGAAATGACTTGTTGATGCAAGGCATCATTCAGACTCTTGAGTTTTTCAACTTCCTGTTTTAATTCTATTTCCTTGTCAGTTTTAGATAAGGACTTGTACAGATCATCAACTTCTTGTTGAAGGGATGTGATAGTAAGCTCATATTCAGCTATTTTCTGTTCACTGCAACTGACATTTCCATTTAACATTAAGTTGATGGTTTTTAAACTCTCAATTTCTTGTTCAGCATTCATCAACCTATCAGAATTATCCACACTCACACACTTGCCTTTTTCCATTGTCATTAGCCTATTTGTCAGCTGGGTGTTTAGATGTTTCAACTCATTGATTTCCTCTTTCAGTTTATTGTTCTGCTCTAGGAGATCAGCATCAAGCACCCATTCATCTGAGAGAGACTGACATTCATGAAACATTTCCTGTTGTTTTTCAGATTGAAATTTGTCAAGATTTTTCTGAATCTCTGAATTTGTTACTCTATCAGCCTCTAGTTTTTCAGAAATCAATCTATTTTCTTTTTCAAGATTTATTGATTTGAGTTCAAATTCCTTGAGCTGATTATTGAGTATTTCATTTGCAGATTTCATTTTTTCCAATTCAGAGTTGACACATTCTAATTCTCTCACCAATTTTTCATTTTGAACAATATCATTGTTGTGAGCCTGATCAACTAAGCTAAGCCTTTCCTTTAGTTCAGTAATTTCACACACAAACTCTTGACGCTCCTTTTTGTGTAGAGCAACTTATTTCATAAGAGATTGTTTTTCAGATTTGAAATGATCTAAGTCTGAACTAACAGAATCACACTCTGTTATTTGTCTTCTGAATATTTCATTTTCAGTTTTCAGAGTTTCAAGTTTTTCACCTCCTAGATTTTCCAGCTTCTTTTTCAGACTTTTATATTTCTTCCCTAGTTTCTTACGGGATCTTAACAGATTTGCATAGGCATCTTCCCAATCGTCTAATGAAAAATTCTCGAAAGGGTTTACCTCCTCATCATCACGTTCTTCGGATTCATCTTGATCACTACCATGGTTGCTCTCGTCAGCCATCAGACCGTTGTCGACATTTCCCTTCTGAGCAAGCTTCAGCTCATCCATAATGTCCTTGGCAGACCTGCAATCATGAATACAAGACCATAAGGCTCTGTCAATAGCAGCTCTCATCAGGTTAAAGGCCTTCTGATTTTCTTCATATTTTGACTTGTGACTTTTAGTCCATTTGGACTTTTCCTTTGGCAATCTGTGGGGACCTTGTGAAATTAACTTCCACAGATCCGGATTAATCATTTTCACATAATTGTGAAGACGGCTAATCCATGAGTTAAAATCAGAGCCATTGAAAACCGGTGGAGAACCCATTGAGTAAATCCGTAAACAGATTAATGAAGCAAAGGGTAGAAACAGATAAGCACAAGGGACACCAGGATCCTCTGCAGATCGTTGGATCTGAACAATCAGAGAACCTCTCTGATACCAATTGATAGGTTTCGGTGCAGTATTCAGAGGGGGGGGTGAATGAATATAACCCGTTAAAAACTTCACCCAATTAAAACTAGAATAATAACAAGACAGATTCGACAATCTGAAGCTCAACTGGAATTTCGCTCTCTTGACAGATTAAAATATTTTAAGAAAACTAATCAACACTTCTGCTCAGCCAAAAGCCAAACGCTTAGAGCGCCCCTATGCATTCATCTAGCGGAAGCACAAATGAACAAATCAAACCACAATGCACAAGGGGTTTTTTAGGTGGTTCGGTCCTCCAGACCTACATCCACCCCACACTCAAACCGAGTGTGGCTTCCACTAGCTCACGCTAGAAACAGCAGACTCAGTCTGCAACAAATGCTGCCAAACAGCTTGACCAGGGGAACAGCCTCCCCTCTTCCTCCCAACCGGAGGGAACCACTAGTGACACCAGTCACTAGCAAACCAGAGACACAAGGTCTCTCTTCCTCCAGACCCGGAGGGAAACCCCTGGACTTGAATCCACAAGCCCAGAACTGGAGACAAGTCTCCCTTCCTCCAAACCGGAGGGAACCCACAAGTAGCACCCAGCTACTTGCAACCGGAGATAGCAATCTCCCTTCTCCTGAATAAACAGGAGGAACCCACAAGTGACTCCAGCCACTTGGAAACCAGAGACACACGGTCTCTCTTCCTCCACACACGGAGGGAACCACCGGACTTGCTACTCACAAGCCCAGAGCCGGAGGAACAAGCCTCCCTTCCTCCAACCCGGAGGGGAACCTAGAGACCCAAGTCTCTCTTCCTCTGAACCCCAGAGGGAAGCACAATCGGAGATAAATCTCCCTTCCTCCAACCCGGAGGGAAACAACCGATGACACCCTGTCAAAGGCAACCAGAGACGCAAGTCTCTCTTCCTCCACACGGGAGGGTACCAACCACAAGTAGCACCCAGCTACTTGCAAACCGAAGACACAAAGTCTCCCTTCTCCTGAACCCACAGGAGGAACCCCGACCTCTCTACAGAGGATCGAAATACAGTAAATGGATAAAAACAAAAACGAAACCAGCAACAGAAGGCTGAAAAGATAAAAACAAATGTGGCTCTCGCAGGAGCTGGCTGGCCTGGATTTGATCCACGGTACAGCAGGAACAGATCTTCTGTTGAAGCTTCTATCACTCTAGCTCTCTCTTCTTCTCTATTCTTCTTCCTCTTCCTTTCTTCACACTCTGCTATCTCGATCTCTTACTCAATCTCTCTTTCTTTCTCTTTCTCACTCTCTTTCCCTTCTTCTTTTCTTTTTCTTCTTTTCTGTCTGGATCGTGGCTCTCTGTATTGAGTTTTCTTCTCGCCAACTCGATCATCCTCCATCTGTGGACGAAGGCTCCTATATATAGCAGCAGCAGTAGGTGGATAGGGCACAAAACGCGTGTGCCTCCCACGTTTCCTGCCCTAATATTTCGGACCACGTGGAGGCTCCCAGCAGACTTTATTCCAGCCTCGGATCACGTGCCCTCCTTAAGCTTCACGATCAAAGCACCTGTAAAACAGGGTATCGGATAAGTCATCAGTTTAAAGAACAACTCTGTATAGACTTATCAGAAGAACAGCGTTTTAGAAGAAACTTGAACGAGGTTAAAACGAAACAACACGAAGTGACAAATAGCAACGACACGGAGACAACGCGAGGACACAATAGGGAAAACGACACGAAGTCAGTAAGGACTCGATGTACAACAGTAAGTAACACGAAGTAAGACCACACAGACATAAACGATAACACGAGAACAACACGGGGTGACAGCAGAAACCGACACGAAGTGTTTGCAAACAAAGTAAGACACAAGGTCTACGTAAAGCAACACGAAGTGTGGTTAAAGCGAGAACGACACGAAGTGAAGTTATAAAACAACACGAGGTAAAAAGAAGAACGACACGAGATACATGGAGACAAAACAGAAACCAACACGAAGTGTGGTTTCAACACAAGAAAGACACAAGGTCTAGGAAGAACAAAAACGACACGAAGACACAAAACGGAAAACGACACGAGGTGTAACAAACACGACACGAAGTTATGAAAACAACACGGAGACGAAGTCTGAAAAAAATGACACGGGGTGAAGACAACACGAAGACGAAAACACAGGTTTCGACACGGAGTGAAAACGACACAAAGACAAAAACAACACTTAAGACGAAGTTGACACGGAGTGAAAACGACACGAAGTCTGGGAGACACGACACAAAGTCACAAGAACGACAGTAACCAACACGAAGTGTGGTTACGAAACATGAACGACACGAAGTGTGGAAACATGACACGAAAACGACACGTAGACATGGAGACAACAGTAACCGACACGAGGTGAGGTTACTAAAGCGACAATGACACGTGGTGTGGAAAATAAAGAATCGACACGAAGTGTGGTCAAGGCGAGAAAGACACTAAGTCAAAAACGAAAGACCAACACTCAGACAGAAACATAAAAACAACACGGAGACGTAGACACTAAAACAACACGAAGATGAAGACAAGGGAAACGACACGAAGTCTAACCTCATACAAGCTTTCCTGTCACGCATGGAAATCAACACGAAGTGTTGTATGCTCATACAACACGAGATCTTTTCGTGTTAGTGAGGGGAAACAACACGAAAACTCAAGTACAGAAACAGCACGAAGATGATGTACAATCTGATGTACAGACATGAAGAACAGTCCAAGGTATAGACTTGCACGAGTAAGCTACAGTGCCAAAGTATAGACTTCACGCTGTACAGACTATATGACCAGTGCATGATTGTACTTGACAATGTAAACACTTAGCCTATGCAGACCAATGTACAGACTTTGGCGAAGCAAAAGGCTGTATAGACTTGGGGACCCAAAGCCATTGTATAGACTTTGTCTAAGACAAGGCATGAGCTGACGTTGTATATACTTAGCCAATGCAAACCAGTCCGATGTATAGACTTTAAGGAAATGCATGCTACAGTGCAATGTCTAGACTTGCGATGTGTTCGCCAAATGCACACTACAGTCCAATGTATGGACTTGGACGAATGATGCATGTGCAGTGAATAGACTTAGGGCATAAACCCCACGATGCACTGTATAGACTGTGCACATAACATAAGTCTAACATAAACAATATATCAGTTGTACCAGTCACAGTCATGACGCAATCATCAAGGCACAATGTCATGAAAACACTATATCATTGCTATCATTAAAATACAATATCAATCATCAAAACCACAGCAAAGAATGCTTTATGCATCAGTTTAACATGTAACAAGACTGAACATCAAATATGTTAATCTAAACTGAGCAGCAAGATGACTGAGCATTTGATTAACTCACATCAACAACCAATCATCAAAGCCATCATTAAAACCATCATCAAAACCAAAACCACATGCATGGGCACAACACCAGAGTAATCGAATTTTCCCATCCAGTGAAAGGTAAAACATTTCGACAAATAAAATGATCGAATGGAGGAACTTAATTATCATGATACGTAATAAAATTAATAAATTAATGATCAACGCTAGCTCTAAAGTTAAACTATTGTGAAGGTGCAGATTAGCTCGGGGACCTGTATGTGAAATACCATGCATGGTCTGTAGGGTCGTCCTGACTTCCCCCCACTGCATGCATGCATGATGTTCACCCCCCACCCACACATGAGGTTTGAAGTCTCAGCAGGCACCTGGTGGTGGGCTTCGATCTTGGACCTTTGAACAAATTACGTTATTATTTCCCGTGCTCTGATGGGATTGTTCTTGTCACTAAGAACGAGAAGAATACCGCATGTCATCACTACGGGTGTAAATGGGTCGGATCTGTTATGATCCGGATTCGAACCCGGTAAGTTAAAATCCGAATTTGACCCGGATCCGAAATTAAAAATTACTTTGGTTTTGATTTAGATCCAAATCCGAACTTCAAATTTCGGATCCGGATCTAACCCGAATCCAAATATGTTTTTTTCAACAATGTTCTTAATTTTGGATCCGAATCTGGATCCTATTTTGGATATGGGTCCTAATATGTATTTTGGATCTAGATCCTATTTGGGATCTGGATTTGGATCCTCATCATGGATTTCAGATCCATCTTTGACGGAATCGACTTCAACAAAAGTATTAAATATATATCTATGTTTAATCGTCTCTTGTTAATTGGGTCGCATGTTTGGGCCAAATGGGCCATGTTTTATGTTTTGTAGTAATTATGTCCCCAACTATCATGTAAGAGTCTTTTTTTATTTGTGTCTTTTAGTCTTCCTAAGGGAGTTATGAGTGGTAGGAAGTAGGTGTTAGGTGAGTTATCTTTTGGTCTTCTTTGTGGAGTCTATAAAAGGTCTTGTAATCTTTGTTTAAGCAATGAAGTGATTAGAATTTTTGGAAACAATATCCCAAGTGAGGTGAGAAGCCTTCCTTGTGTTCTCTTCTCCGAGAAGGAGATGGGGTGAGATGCCCCTCCCCGTGGGTGAGAAGCCCAAGTTACCCGACCGTGAGATGCGGCCCCAACCCCTCCCTCTCCCACTGCTACAGTTTCACCATCTTCCCATTCGACCTTCCCTGTTCCACCGTGGACCCCTTCCTAGCCATGCAAGTCCAGTTGTCTGTCCACTGCTCCCTTCATCCACCTCACCTACAAACATGAGTCATGCCTCCTCACCCCCCCAGTCGCCTTCCTCTCCTCTCCCTCTTCCACCCCACCTGCAACATCAATAGGGCCTCTGGCCCCGCCTTCTACGCCACCCACCCTCCAAGCACCATGCAGAACACCAGGCATAAGCCCGCCCCTCGCCAGCACGCAGCCATCGTCTCAGGCACCCAGTTCACCGCCACCCTACACCCTACGCCTTGCACCCCTGATCGCCACCGCCAAACCGCACCCAACTCGGTAGCAGCAAGGAGGAGCTCACACCGTCAAACGCCACTACATCCCGCCATGAAACTTCCCTACACGGGAGCATGCTGGCGACGTCGGCCGCAGGTCCGAGCGTCGACGGACCACGGTCCCTCTCCGAACATGGCGACCACTCCGCGTCCGGACATGGCGAGCATGGCAACCGACCATGCAGCGGCATCCGAGCACGGCGCCGACGAACGAAGGGTCCTGCCTCACCGGAGCTCCACTGCTGCCAACCCCCTCCATTCCCTCCAAGCACGGCGAGCACATCCTTCCCCCCCCCTTCGGCTGAGTGCGATGCCCAGATCTTCCCTTCCCTCCCTCTTACGTCCCCATCTCTCCTTCTCTCTAACTCTCTCTAACTCTCACGCCCCCTCTCCCTCTGTCATTCTCCATTCCCACACACGTAGCCACCCTCCACCGGCCAAACTCTCACCTTCTCATCTTCATGCACCGCAGGTGCCTCTTGCCCCCCCTACTACGCCCTCCATCTCCCCTCAGAACCTTTATAGACTCCACAGTCCAAGCACCCCCACAGTCCAAGCACTCAGAAAAATAGAGCACCGCCCCGTACCCTTCCATTCCCCTCCATAACTATCTTTAGTTGACCTTAATCTAATACCACCCTCCCTCACCCTCTCTTCCCTTCATTCCTATATCAAAACGCCCTCAAGCTTCTACCCTGATAGCTCATTGAGAGAGCCTCCCAAAAACAGAGCCCCGTTTCTCCATCTGTCCCATCACTATTGGCCACAAAAGAAAAGAATTTCTGAAGCATCCCCCACCCATGTTGAAGAAATGAAATCAACAAAGGAATCCCTGAAGTTAATTGTCATTCATTTATGGTAACATCACCAAAATGATAGAAAAAAAATGAAAAGAAAAAGAAAATGGGGTGATGAATTTTGAGAGGTTCAGGAAAGAAAAGGAAATAGAAAAAGAAAGATTAAAAATGAAAAGGAAAGAGAAGGGAGAAAATGAAGGAAAAAGAAAATTTTAAACCTAGATGCTTTCGTCTCACATCAAATGGTATCAGAGCAAGTCGTCCGGTTTGTCCCAACAAGCCGGGGTCCTGCAGTTCGAGATTCAAGAATCAAGGTTCGAGGTCGAACTTTCTCCAAGTGGAGGGGTTTGACGGAATCGACTTCAACAAAAGTATTAAATATATATCTATGTTTAATCGTCTCTTGTTAATTGGGTCGCATGTTTGGGCCAAATGGGCCATGTTTTATGTTTTGTAGTAATTATGTCCCCAACTATCATGTAAGAGTCTTTTTTTATTTGTGTCTTTTAGTCTTCCTAAGGGAGTTATGAGTGGTAGGAAGTAGGTGTTAGGTGAGTTATCTTTTGGTCTTCTTTGTGGAGTCTATAAAAGGTCTTGTAATCTTTGTTTAAGCAATGAAGTGATTAGAATTTTTGGAAACAATATCCCAAGTGAGGTGAGAAGCCTTCCTTGTGTTCTCTTCTCCGAGAAGGAGATGGGGTGAGATGCCCCTCCCCGTGGGTGAGAAGCCCAAGTTACCTGGCCGTGAGATGCGGCCCCAACCCCTCCCTCTCCCACTGCTACAGTTTCACCATCTTCCCATTCGACCTTCCCTGTTCCACCGCGGACCCCTTCCTAGCCATGCAAGTCCAGTTGTCTCTCCACTGCTCCCTTCATCCACCTCACCTACAAACATGAGTCATGCCTCCTCACCCCCCCAGTCGCCTTCTTCTCCTCTCCATCTTCCACCCCACCTGCAACATGAATAGGGCCTCTGGCCCCGCCTTCTACGCCACCCACCCTCCAAGCACCATGCAGAACACCAGGCATAAGCCCGCCCCTCGCCAGCACGCAGCCATCATCTCAGGCACCCAGTTCACCGCCACCCTACACCCTACGCCTTGCACCCCTACTCGCCACCGCCGAACCGCACCCAACTCGGCAGTAGCAAGGAGGAGCTCGCACCGTCGAACGCCACTACATCCTGCCGTGAAACTTCCCTACACGGGAGCATGCTGGCGACGTCGGCCGCAGCTCCGAGCGTCGACGGACCACTGTCCCTCTCCGAACATGGCGACCACTCCGCATCCGGACATGGTGAGCATGGCAACCGGCCATGCAGCGGCATCCGAGCACGGCGCCGACGAACGAAGGGTCCTGCCTCACCGGAGCTCCACTGCTGCCAACCCCCTCCATTCCCTCCAAGCACGGCGAGCACATCCTCCCCCCCCCCTTCGGCTGGGTGCGATGCCCTGATCTTCCCTTCCCTTCCCTCTTACGTCCCCATCTCTCCTTCTCTCTAACTCTCTCTAACTCTCACGCCCCCTCTCCCTCTGTCATTCTCCATTCCCACACACGTAGCCGCCCTCCACCGGCCAAACTCTCGCCTTCTCATCTCCATGCACCGCAGGTGCCTCTTGCCCCCCCCTACTACGCCCTCCATCTCCCCTCAGAACCTTTACAGACTCCACAGTCCGAGCACCCCCACAGTCCAAGCACTCAGAAAAATAGAGCACCGCCCCGTACCCTTCCATTCCCCTCCATAACTATCTTTAGTTGACCTTAATCTAATACCACCCTCTCTTCCCTTCATTCCCATATCAAAACGCCCTCAAGCTTCTACCTTGATAGCTCATTGAGAGAGCCTCCCAAAAATAGAGCCCCGTTTCTCCATCTGTCTGTGGACGCGGGATTTTTATCTTATCTTTATTTATTTATTTTTTATTATTATTGATTTATTGATTTATTTATTTATTGGTTCATTGGCGTGCCAGTCACCGAAGTGACAATTTTATTGTGCGCTCGATCTGACATGGTCAGTCGATTGTGAGTGATCGTGTCTGGACTAGAAGTCCGTCATACCATGAACGTTATGACGTTAATTACATCCTTCTAAGGAAGGACAACCCTTGATTAAACGCTAAAAGTAGGAGGATGACAGCGGTAAAGCCACATGCTCAAGAGAGATGGAAGTTGTTCATTTGCAAACGTTAAATGGATTAGACGGAGCCGGGGTTGGTTATTTTCGGGATAAAACCGACGGCAAATTCCCACCATCTTGGACCATGCCAAGTGGGGAATAGGGAACCACCCATGCAGTGGCAGGGTGGGATCCGTAAGAGATCGGGCATAACTGACCCAGAATCCGAGTAAGCACCGGCATGACATGACGCGCCCTGTGCGTACGCGATGTTGCATCTATATCCTCCCCTTCAAAGGACCATCGGAGAGCATGTAGGGACATGGCTCCGTGGGCCAACGGGGTTGAGAGGTAGGACATTACAGCTACCTGGCAAGGTATGTGTAAATTTTGGCAGCATGTCCCCTCAACTTGGATTATGCCAAGGGAGGATAGGTTATCATCTACGGAGTGCCAGGATGACAACCGAACGGGGATGGGCGTCGGGCCCCGGGACATTGCTTATCTTTATTCCATCGTTTAATATCCCCTTTAAATCCCTCGGAACTCATGTAATGACATGGCCCTTTGGGTTCATAAGGGTGAAATCCGGATCGGGAATGAATACTGTAGGGGAGGACTTCCCCATTACTATATCTTCTCAGGGCACTCATGACGATCTATGAACATCCCCAGGGCATGTGTGTATGGAGACCAAAATTGAAGGATACCAGTGTAGAAGAGGGCCTCTGACTAGTTTTATCGGCTGAAGGAGGAGGGGCTCTCGGCACGGTTTTGATTGGCCAAAAGGAGGTTCTCGGCGTGGCTTCAATTGGCCGGAGAGGGAGCTCTCGGCATGGGTTTAGTAGGCCGAAGGAGGGTCTCGGCGCGGCCAGATGAAAGGGGGAAGGCTCTCGGCGTAGGGCTTCCCGGCGCGCTCCTGGGCGCGCCGGGAAGGTGGCGCAGGGAAGGTGGCGCCGGGGGTGAATGGCTGACAAGGAGGAGGGGCTCTCGGCGTAGGGTTTCCCGGCGCGCTTCTGGCCACGCCGGGAGTCTGCCGCCGGGAGCCTTGCACATAGACTCACGTGAAAAGGGTTAAAACAGATTGGTTTGTCGTTTAGCTAAGGGGACAGACCTCTCGGCAGAGGGGTTTTTGGCGGGCAATTTGTGCGCCGAGAAGGTAGATTTGCTGCAGGGTTTCATCATTTTTCAGAGCTCGAACGATGCTCTGTTTCAGGGATTTTTGAGTTTCTGGATGCGATTGAAGCTGAACCTGGGATGCGAACAAGGGGATTTCATAGATGCTTCTGTTAGGAGGATACCAAGGAAATCTGGGGGTGGAATTGATGGGGAAATGAGGCCGTCGTATAGCCTTCTGAAGGATGCATTTCTTCCTGTTGCCGGTCGGGGGGGGCTTCAATGAACTTTGAGAATTTTGGCAGCATTTCCCCTGCGGTCAGCATTTGCCAGGAGATGATGGGCAATCACCCACGGAGTGCCGGGGTAAAAGCCAAACAGAAGGGTACTGGACCCCTGGCCATATACATGCCCGCAGCACCATTTTGATGTTCCTTTAGAGGTCCATGAAGCTTATGCAGTGGCATGGCTCCGTCGCCTCGTAGGGTTATGCAGAGGATTTTCTCTGATCATCTGATGTTCAGCCGGTCAAGAGATTGCTGTCTCTGACCCTGAACTAACTGTGAACTCGACAGAAATCCACGATGCTCCGGAGTGTCTATCGTACCATGGAAGAAAGGAGAGGGACGGAGCCCAATAACCCATTGAACAAGGGTTGGGGTTCCACCTTCATTCTTCACAGGAGGACCGACTCCGGGATATGAAGCACCGGCCGAAAATCAAAAGCATCTAAGCAATGGACAAGCGGATGCAAAAGAAATAACGGAAGAGGATAACAGCAATTTCAATCCATCAGTACCCAAACAGGCCACTGTAATATTCTATTTCGATGCATTTCCCAGACTTACATTGCTCATAGAGAGGGAATGAGGCACAGGGAGATACAAATCAAGGCCGGGATTGTCCGGTTACACTCTATCAATCGAGATGAAACTCTAAAGATTACATGAAGAAAAAGAGAAAAGAAAGCATGGGGGAGGGCAGAGCATTGACTCCTCTCCCTCCCCAGTGCCCACCTGGAACCTTCCTTCTTCTTCTCTTCTATTTCTTCTCTTCTCTTTTGGTTGAGGGGGGCTCTTGCTCTCTGAGCAGGACTCCCTCTCTATCTTTCTATTGCTCTATCTTTTTCTTCTTTTTTTCTTCCGATCGATCCCCTTTTCCAATCGATCCCCTTTTTGTTCAAAGGAAGGGGGTTTTTATAACCCTTTTCTCCCTCTCGGCAGCAGCATCACGGCTGGGTTTCGGCTTGAGCTTCCCGGCGCGCATTTGACCAGGCTCTCGGCGCCCTCTTGGGCTTCGGCAAATGGCTCTCGGCGCCATCTTTTGAGGCCCAATTAAAGCCTTTTTTGTGGCCACTTTCACAGACCCATTTGGGTCTTTCAAGGACATCATCACCCGAAAGGGCCTTTCATTCATGACATATCTTGTATCGAGATCATCATTACGGTTTTCATCAGTCTGTAGACCGGGATTTCATTGTCCGTAGACAGGGGTTTCATCGGTATTGCCACTTGAATGGTGACAATGCCGGGTATCATTTTATCAATATCGTCACTTGAATGGTGACGAGATCGGACATCAGCTTTAGTCTAGGAAGACCTCAGCCGGGTGTGTAATCTGTGGAGACCATTCTTCTTCTGTTCTGACTTTGCAAAGCGTTTGCCATCTTCATCTGCCGGTTCCGGCTTCATCTTCATCTCATATTACATCTGTCAGCAAGCCGACATCTGACTCATCTTGACATATCATCTGTGGATTCTTGGGCGAAACGGTAGTACAGCTCTCATTAAAGGGCTGGAAGGTCTCATCAGTCGAGTGACTGCTACTTTATCAGTGTTGCCGTCTGAGTGACATTGGCACCGGACATCAGCTTGGCCAACAAGGGTTTTAGCTGGGTGAATGGTTGACGAGCTTCATCAATGGTCTTTCACTGTTAGTCTGACCTCTTTTCAGTTGCGCTTCCATCCTTGATCATTTTCTAGGTGTCAACAAATGCCCCCCACCTGCGGGCGGCGTAAGCGCAGAATAAGCGGCACGGGGCCTGCAGGTGTCTTTCATCATTTGAGGATATCTTCCTCCATTTGTCTTCAATCCGGTTTTCGGACCTGATTATCTCATAGCAACACTATGCTGCATATGGATATTTCATTTTCATACTTTCCCATTTTCATATTTTCTGCCTTTATTTTCAGCCTTTAAAGCTTCTCGGCACGGGGCCATGGGCTTCTCGGCATGACCTTCTCGGCGCGAGGCCTTCTTGGCCTGCAAGACCTCCCGGCGCGAAGCTTCTCGGCGCGGGGGGTCTCTCGGCGCGGCCTGGTTGGCTGGGCTCTCGGCCTGGGGGTCTTCTCGGTGCGCCCTGGCCGCAGGGGGCCTCGGCCTGGGGTTCTCGGCCTGGGGGTCTTCTCGGCGCGCCCTGGCCGCAGGGGCCTCGGCCTGGGGTTCTCGGCGCGCCTTTTGGCCGTCGGGAGCCCTCGGCCTGGAGGTTCTCGGCGCGCATTCGGCCGCGCCGAGAACCCATCGCTCCGGGCCCTACTTAAGGCGCCGATGGCTTGTTTTCCCTCATTCTTCATCCTTTTTTTCTCTTTCTTCAGCTTTTCTCTCCATTTCTTCTCTTCGGCGCGAGCCGTCTTCATCCTCTCGGCGGTGGCCGCGAGTTCTTCCGTCCCGGGTATGACGTCTTTTAGGGATTTAATCCCTTTGCTTCCGGGATCACCCCCTCTTGGTTGGTGACTCCCTATTCTTTTTGGGCAGACCCCGAATAAGGGGAGATGCTGCCGAAATTTTTATAGAATCTCATGTTGCAATTCCTATAAGACTGACTTTTAATCCATATTTCTTCTTTTGTTTGCAGATATAGCAATGGCTTCTGGCTCTGCTGCTGCATCTTCCGGAGCTGTTGGAGCTAGTTCATCGGCCCAGCCAGACATATCTCGGGCCACAGTAAATTGGTTGAACGTGCACAGCTTAGATTTCGGATATGATAGAATAGCTTCAGTTGACGAATCGTCTGATTCTGAAACTGACACAGTGTCGACGGCCCGGGTATACTCCACGGTGACCGAGACATGCTTCAGGCGGGATAATAACTACCGACCAGACTTCCCGAAAGATCGCCACTTGATGCCGTTCATCCGGACTTTCACAGTGGGTGGCTTGCGAGATTATTGGATAGCTCGCGTAGTTGAAGCTGCCATCCTTGCCGAGCGAGATAGTCTGAAGGACTCAGTGTATCGCAGCAAGGCCATCTATCTTCCTGGGGAAAAGCGCGACTGGGTTGCCGTCCTTGGCATATCTGAGCTGGAACCAGAGAAGAAGATGCTAGTCCGGGCCCCGGAATTCACACCAGCCCGGTGGGATAATGCTGGCGGCCGAGTTCATAGGGAGAAGCCCGGCTATGGCATGTTTTTGGCACCATTAAAGTGGGGATATCGCGAAGAACCCTTCGTGCTGAATTGTTCGACCGTTCAGTTTAAGTACCTTCTGGCCGCCGGCTGGTTTGGAGACACCAAAATCACTGACGCTCATCTATTCCGAGTGGGGGCAGTGGAGTTTACAAAATTTGTTCTGCTAGAGTATGCCCCCCTGCTAATCAGAGCAGGGGTGTACCACAGTGTCTTCGCTTCCAGATTCCGGTATCCCATATCCTGGGGGCTGTGCTGTGGGATGTTTGAAGTGTTCTGCCCTTTATTCAACACTTTCTATACAGCAGAGGGGGAGACATCCCTGGATCTCTGGAGTTTGTCACAGCTCTCCGGCCTGCCCATTGATGGCGAGCCGTATGAGGAGGTTTGCTTGTCAGATTCCGAGAAGGATAGCTCTGATGGCGAGGGCAAGTATTCCCTCGGCTTCTCATATCGATATCTGATGAAGGTATACCGCTCCATCTGTCTGGCGTACAGCAGGGGGTCCTCTAAAGGTTATCAACCCCGAGAGAAAGGCAGCAAAATGAGGGTCCGGATAGGGCAGTGGATCCAGTATTTCTTTGACGGTCCCCTGAAGTATGCAGACTTTCCTTCTATGGGTCCGGCTGCTAGCAGGCAGGTGAGGGCTCCCCGTTATAAGTCGGCGCTACCCTCTTCATTGCGCCGTACAGGCGGCGGCGGTCCCAACCCAGCAGGCGTAGACCCCATCACACACTGCGTAGCTTATTTCACATTTTGGCTGTGCACTTTTGCTCTCCCACAAGGGGACGAGACAGTCATTCGGCCAGAGGCCATATATCCAGCTTGTCAGATGGCATGGGGGATGAAGCTGTGGCTCTGCCCAGTGGCCCTGTGTTTGATATATAAATCTTTGGGGGACCTGTACAAGCATCGGACTCCCCGTTCTTTGAGGACCGTGGGTCCTTTTCATTTCTTCAACGCCTGGGTCTGCAGTATATTCCCCGAATTAGCTCCGAGAACCTTGCAGGCGGATACAGTGTTACCCAGGATGGTTGAATTTGCCAGCGTTGAGCCTGGTCCCTTTTATGATCAGCTATTTAAAATAAGGGGTCGACTGATAAAAGTACCAGTGGACGCCCCTGGCAGCATACATTTCTGGAGCTTGGCAGCAGGTTCAGCTCCTTTGATTGATCCTCAGAGAGAGTGCAAGCTGGAGGAGATAGAGACATATATCCACCCTGTCTCAGGGGTCAACACTGCTCAGCCAATCCTGGAACCGGAGCTGGTGAGATGGGCCATGGCAATTCGGCCCAGTGTTTTGGTTTACAGAAAGGGTGGCCTGCTCCTGTTGGAGCCATACTATCCGTTCCGCTTTGGGCGAAACTTCAGCTACGACCAGCATATTCCTACCTCAGCTGCCCAATTTCCCCTAGATAGCCGGGCCAAGCACGGGTCCATCATTGTTGGCGAGGGCTGATTGTGGTGGGATTTCTATCATCGCCAGGATGATGTAGTCTTCAGGGTGCCCACTGTTTCTAACCGTGTTCCCCGGGTAACACCAGAATATATCAAATGGTGGAATATCCGAACCGGCTTTTATAGGGACGGCAGGGGTGCCTTCTGGGACGTTGCAGAGCGCTCCTTCCTGAAACAGCAACCTGGGCCAGTGTTTGATATTTCCGAGGCCCACTTGAAAAAACTTTACTTACAGCATCTGAGGGAAGCAGAGAATTATCTGACTCAGCAGCGGGCCTTGAAGGAAAAGAGTTCCGAGCCGCTTGCTCCTGTCTTTGCTGCCATCAACGAGGACACCTTTATGCAGAGCTTGAAACATCTGAGCCATGTAGGGGGCGCTCGCTTGGAGGAGCAGCAGTATCCATTCCCTGTTGAAGAGCCGCTCCCGACAGTAGCTTCCTGGAGGGGTCCAGTTGATAAATTTCATCCATATAGGACGTTTGTACGCCAAGAAGATAGAACTCAGACGTATTATAGACAAACGTCCTGGCTGTTCATTCTGCTGAATTTGCATGGATTATCTGCAGAAAGCCCGATAGTCGGTATTTTGAACAAGCCACTGTTTATATCATTTCATTATGTCGATGGCTGGGGCATGGACCATCTTGACTTGTTTCGCTGCCTTGACTTTCGCGGCCATAATGATCTGGCAGCTTTGGTAGAGAAGTGCCAGCTATTTGGTGATGTGTGCTGGCTCATCAAGGAGGCTGCTTCCCGCTCCAAGGAGGTAGCTTACATGTACTGGCCACTTTCTGTATTCTATGACGGCCCGGCAGGTAAGATTTCTTCTTTTCTGATTGCAGTGTTTTCTGCTTAGCATCTGAACTTTGCATCCGCTGATCCCATCATTCTTCTGCCATTCTTAACAGACCGGCCTGATATAAAGCGGCAGGGACTCTATAGAAAGATTATTGCGCAGGCCGAGAAGCCCACTTATTTTGAAGTTCCTGCTGCAGCACCGACCACTACTCCCATGCCTCCTGGCAAGAAGAGGAAGGCTTCCGCAGTCAAGACTGCGGTTGGGAAGGCCAGGAAGGCCAAAAAGGCCCACATTCAACAGTCGACTTCGGTGGCGATGGATACTGGGACCCCTCTCCCTGACATTCCATCATTCGATGAGTTTGAGCTACAAAGGGAGGCTGCTTCGACACCGGTTCAGGGTAACATCAACAACTTGTATTTGCATTCTTCACTGTCTTCTGCAGGATCTGAAAGAAATCTTTGAATCTGACCCATTCTTTTTGCACAGCTGAAGAGACAGTCATGGCACCTTCTGTGGTGGAGACCAGATTGCCTTCTCCTACGCCGGCTAGTGAGGCGGGGGGTAAGTGTATCTTCTCATCTGTTTTATATCTATATTTGTTTTCTTTGCTACATTTCTCAGAGGTCTCTTTTTGGCATCAGCGGCAGGCGAGGAGCAGACTGAGACTGTGGTGATAGAAGAGTTGATTCAACCACAGGAAGGTCACAAGGCTCAGTTGAAGCAGCGTGCCGTTCCGGCCAGGCGCATAATTACCCGGTCTACATCTCGACATGTTTTGGAGGTGACCCCACAGCGTATAGCTAGTGTGGAAATATCTTCTGGCAGCTCTAAGGCCGCCTCTGATGAGGAGGAAGCAACCTTCAGCGACAGTGAGGGAGATGCTCCCGAACCAGAGGCCCCACTTGTATTTGCAAAGGGTGTTTCATCTTTTCAGCCGGCTAAGCTGGTGGTGTTATCTCCTGAGGAGGAGTTGCAGGAGGAGTTTGCCGGGCTCGATACCGAGATTGACATAACTCCACCGTTTGTCATTCCGACTACGGAGCTTCCTTCTCTTTCACCCCACTCCGAGGATGTGGACCCTGCTTCAAGGGTGGGTTCCTTTTCATGTTTGTTGCTTCATCTGCCCCTTCTTCTTTTATATCTAGCACTGAAGTTGCTTTGTTTTGGTCTCAGGGCGTTGCCATTGCTAGCTCAGACACAACTGCGGCTATCACGGACATTTCTTCCATAAACTGGGCTATTGTCCCTTTCCAGCCGTTAACTTGCACGGGAATTCCCGAGATCATTCGCCCTGTGCCGGCGCGGATACAGTCCTCGACAGATTTAGCATCGTTGGACTTAGGATCACCAGGAGAGATTTCCATCCTCGTCAGGGCCTCAGAGTTCAGAGCTGAAGCAGACCCAGCCAGAAGCTCTGCTTTCATACCGACTGCCATCATGTCAATTGCGCCTGAGTCAGCAGCCCCCGCCACAGTGGCTATAGAAACTGGATTTCTGCCTTTACAGACTAGAGACCCTTCGCCCCCATTATCAGGAAGAGGAGCTGAAGATGAAGCCCTTATTCAGAAGATTCATGAAGAGATAGCTCCATCATTCATCGGTCCTCCCTCCGCTGATGTTCAAGCCATAGCGCCCGAGACGGAGGGGGAATCTTCAGTTCAGCCAGAGGGCTTGGAGAGGGATCGGCCAGTTCTTCCAGCAGATTTACCGTCTTCATCCTCTCAGCCGGATGTCGCACTGTGGGCAGACATTGATAGCGAAGTGACCTTCGAAGTGATCCCCTCTGCTTCTTTTGGCTTTGCATCGTCCGAGAGCTTTGTCTGGCAGAACCTGGATATGCTGCGCCAGCTGGTAGAATCTCAGCCTGGCTTGACATATTTGCAGTTGAAGGAAATTGCTGATCGCTTCACTGCCGGTCTGCAGGCTATGGGTTGCCCTCTGGACACATGGGCTCAGCGGGTCTTGCTTTTGCTTAAATTCGTGCATCGGAGGGATTTCCTAGCACGGACCATGGTTGATAAGCTAACGGCGCTGAAATTGCAGAGGTCAGAATGCAAGTCCGAGTTGGGGAAGCTGACACTTATGCTTGATGGACGCCGAGCTGAGCTAGAAGGTGCCATTCAGCGGGAAGAAGCTGTGCGGGGCCGGATAGCCCTACTGGAGATGGAACTCTCTGGACTTCGAGCCGAACTGCAGCAACTCTCCTTTATCCGGCCGCAGTCTGAAGAGGAGGTAGCCTCGCTGGAGGGACGGGTGATGTCTCTTCAGGACATGTCCATTGGGCTTCAGGAGGAGGAAGCGCGCCTTCATGAGCTAGGAGCCGCCCCTTATGTGGGTCTTCTAGCCTTCGAAGATATATTCCGACGGCCGTGAATTGTTTACTCCTCCTTTTTTGTTCTCTTCTGTAATGTAATGTCCCCTCGGGGCCCTTTATGTATTCCCTTTTTATTGGAAAGGAATCCCTTGGCTTCAAGCGTCTCCATCTTACTTTGCATATGGTTTTATTACTTTGGGAAGTGGGGTAGCGGTTTTGACAATCCCTCATGCGAACAGCCTGTACTTGGCAGGAGAGCGTCCACCCCTTCAGAGAAAGGATGGGGGACTCGCTCCACCGCGTGACGGCATCCGAAGAGGTGCTCAAACCAGATTTTTTGAGTGGCAGCAAAAATCCTTCCGGCCATGTGCGCCATAAAGGAGACAATTTGCAGGAGTGTGAAAGGAGAGGTTCCATCAGAACAGACGTGAGGTCTAGACTGGGTAGGGGTTATAGTAGGTGGGACAATTAAAGGATATGTGGTTTTCATCAAGACAGACATAGGGTCTGAACTGGATAGGGTTTCATCCTTGATCGGGCGAAATGCCAGTCGATCAATAGTTGGTTTCATCATCGACATTGGGTTTATATCGATGCAAAGGGATTTATAAGTTTCATCAGAATAGACGAAAGGTCTAAACTGGGTAGGGTTTCATCCTTGATCGGGCGAAATGCCAGTCGATCAATAGTTGGTTTCATCACCGATATTGGGTTTATATCGATGCAAAGGGATTTATAAGTTTCATCAGAATAGACGAAAGGTCTAAACTGGGTAGGGTTTCATCATTGATCGGGCGAGGTGCCGGTCGATCAACAATTGATTTCATCATCGATATTGGGTTTATATCGATGCAAGGAGATTTCATAATTTTCATCAGAATAGACGAAAGGTCCAAACTGCATGGTTTCATCATTGATTGGGCAGGGTGCCCGTCGATCAACAGCTGGTTTCATCATCGGTATTGGGTTTATACCAATGCAAAGATTTTATAAGTTTCATCAGAATAGACGAAAGGTCTAGACTGGATAGGGTCTCATCATTGATCGGGCGAGGTGCCAATCGACCAACGGTGGGAAGTGTGTGAAGGTGTAGGTCTCATCAGGACAGACGTAAGGTCTATTCCAATAGGTTTTATCGCAGGTGGGACTTTGCCAAGAAATGCGTAGGTTTTATCAGGACAGACGTAAGGTCTGAACTGGATAGGCCTTAGTAAAAATGTTGATGGGTTTCATCGTCGGTGGGACGTTTGAAAGAGGGTGCGTAGATTTCATCAGGACAGACGTAAGGTCTATCCTGGAAAGGTTTTATCATCGGTGGGGCGTGGAACCAGTTGACCGACGGAAGGCTTCATCAATAGAAGGGAGGTAAAGGTAGCGTGCCGGTTGGCATGGAACTTTTAAAGTACGACATTACTGACCCAAGTGCCCTTTCGGGTTTTCACCGGAGCCAGCCCCCTCTCGCTTTTGCCCACGCGCCCTTTCGGGTTTTCACGTGGCGGGGTACCCGATTTTGCCTGCGGTGCCCTTTCGGGTTTTCACCACAGCTGGGTTTTTGGCCATTTTTGCCCTTATCCGGGATGTCCGAACAAGTCTGGCGGGGTATCTCTATTTTTAATCCCATTTTATATATATATATACATATGTTTCCTGAATTGGGACTTCAGCACGGATCAGGCGATGTGCTGCTTCATTAGTGCATGCTCTTATCATCGGTATTGGGTATATACCGACGCAAGGATTTTATAGGTTTCATCAGGGTAGAGGTAAGGTCTACACTGGGCTGGTTTTATCATTGATCGGGCAAGGTGCCGATCGACCAATGGTAGGTTTCTTCACGGCGGGACGTAAAGGGGTATGCAGATTTGATAGGACGGGTTTCTTTGTCGATCGGGCAGGATGCCCATTGATCAAAGGTGGGTTTCATCATCGGTATTGAGTTTATACCAATGCAAGGATCTTATGAATCTCATCAGAATAGACGTAAGGTCTACCCTGGGCTGATTTTATTGTTGATCGGGCAGGGTGCCAATCGACCAACAGCAAGTTTCATCATAGGTATTGGGTTTATACCAATGCAAAGATTTCATAGGTTTCATCGGGATAGACGTAAGGTCTAAGCCGGATAGGTTTCATCATTGACCGGGCAGTGCACCTAATCGGTCAACAGCTGGTTTCATCATCGGTATTGGGTTTATACCGACGCAAAGATTTCATAGGTTTCATCGGGATAGACGTAAGGTCTAAGCTAGATAGGTTTCATCATTGACCGGACAGTGCGCCTAATCGGTCAACAGCTGGTTTCATCATCGGTATTGGGTTTATACCAATGTAAAGATTTCATAGGTTTCATCGGGATAGACGTAAGGTCTAAGCCGGATAGGTTTCATCATTGACCGGGCAGTACGCCAATCGATCAACAGCTGGTTTCATCATCGGTATTGGGTTTATACCGACGTAAAGATTTCATAGGTTTCATCGGGATAGACGTAAGGTCTAAGCCGGATAGGTTTCATCATTGACCGGGCAGTGTGCCAATCAATCAACAGCAGGTTTCATCATCGGTATTGGGTTTATACCAATGCAAAAGTTTCATAGGTTTCATCAGGATAGACGTAGGGTCTAAACTGGATAGGTTTCATCGCTGATCGGGCAGTGTGCCAATCAATCAACAGCAGGTTTCATCACGGTATAGGGTATACACCAATGCAAGGGTTTCATAGGTTTCATCGGCATAGACGTAAGGCCTAAACCGGACAGGTTTCATTGCTGATCGGGTGAGTGTGCCCATTGATCAGCAGCAGGTTTCATCACGGTGGGACCTGGGACAAGGTACGAGGGCTTTTATCAGGACAGACGTAGGGTCCGTACTGGATGGATTTGATCGTTGATCGGACAAGGTGCCGGCCGATCGACGAGAAGTTTATGACGGGAGGTGAGGTTTCTTTAGGATCACCATATTACTGGCCCAAGCGCCCTTTCGGGTTTTCACCGGAGCCAGCCCCCTCTTGCTTTTGCCCACGCGCCCTTCCGGGTTTTCACGTGGCGGGGTACCCGATTTTGCCTGCAGTGCCCTTTCGGGTTTTCACCACAGCTGGGTTTTAGCCATTTTTGCCCTTGCTCGGAAAACCTGAACAAGACCGGCAGTGTCACGCCCCGAGCGCGGAAGATACCCGGAGATGCGCGACGTGTCTATATCAATCATGTCAATCAGAGTGGTCATGTATTCGACACAAAGACAGAGATGCGCAAAATAGCAAGATAACCCAATCCTTTATTTCATAATGGATAAACTATTACAAATCCAATACTCTGTTTAATAAAAAGGAAAAGAATACATATTTGACTCAAGAAACTATAGGAAAGACTAGATGACACTTGGAGAATCTCTATCTCTTCACTCTTGACAATTCCCATCCGATTGACTTCCATCGTCGTCGGACTTACCTGAAAAGTAAAAAGGGACAAACGGAATGAGCGAATGCTCAGTAGGAAATTATATCTCAAGTACTAGCAAGTGGTTTAAGTAATTACATTTTCATGGATGCACTAAAGCTATGCATGCTCGCATGAAACGACAAGATAGAGAGAATGTAATATCAAAGAAATAAGATGAACTTTCATGAACAAGATACAAGTTATTCAAGATATTCAAGCAAGTACCATTATCGAGTCAGGTCAAGAACTTTGGCTATCATGTATCAAGCAAGTAAATTACCCTTTTTCGGGCCACGCATTTCATTTCATGTCAAGTACGAGTCAAGTACAAGATGTGTGTGGAATGTCCAATCAAGCAAGTCAAGTACTCGGTATAATGCCAGATACCTTATCATTTTAACTCCCATGGGCACAAGTACTTTCGGGTGCTCCTCCCAGGACCAGATCGGGCCCTATATGCGCAGGCATTTATCATGTGTTTTGACATCCACTCTTGTTTATATAGCCAATATAGAATTTTAATAATCAAGCTTGTAGACACGTATGACAACTTTGATAGAATAGAGTTCAAAATATGACAAAGGACATAGAATGGCGATAATAACGGTATAATCACGATGTCGATAAAACTAGGTAGATTATGGTTCCCTTAACTTAGGTACCATGACAAATCAATATGGACATTCTTTATATAGAATTGAGGTCCACATGAATATTAGATCAAGCAAGATACCCTCATTCTTATCATAGAATTGGGGTTTACAAGAATGACACGATATGGCATGATATCATCATCCCATCAAGAATTTCTTATGATATACTCTTTGTATAATCATAAGGGCCGGTATACCATGTTTCTTTTAGATTGACATGGCAAGGATCGTGTAATGGGTTTTTAGGGTACAACCAGCTCAGTCGGCCTTGAGGGAATCCAAGGCTACGAGGAGTCTTACGGAGGTCTCTATGACTAACTCGCTAGTCCAAAGGAACGGAATGTCCAATGGAGAGCTTGTATGTCAATGAGAGTTGAGTGTGGTCGGTAAATCAACATGAAAACATGGGACTATACTCACGGAGTGGAGAATAGTGCCGATATATATATATATGTATAATATATAAACCATCGGTTAGCAAATCAGAGGAAAAATCAGTTTACCGTAAAATAACGACTTAGGTCAAGTCGTGTATTGAATAATTAACGCCTAACAGAAGGGCGTTTACATGTATTGCCAATTTGCAGAATTTCCATTTATTTCATTAATTTATCAAAAACACGCCTTTCCTAGGGGCGTTTCTTCAAAGTTGACGACTGCGGGGGCAGGCGTCTCATCATTTACATATTCGACAGGATATAATTATTCTCAGAAATTTATCAAAAACGCGCCCTTGGAAGGGGCGTTACTTCTAATTCCATTATACAGATAATGTAAATTTCAGGGTTTTAACAATTACACGCCCAATGAAGGGGCGTTACTTTTAAATTTACGCCTTATATACAGACGTTAGTCCAGTGAGAGACGACCTTGTCTAGGTCGTGAATTCAAGAAATACCATGATTTTTCATGGGCAGTACTAATTTCAGGATACAGGATAATAGAACTCATGGGAAAACGAATATATGGTCATGACAATAATATCAACATGTTCGAAGACATAGGATCATGCATTATTAGTGTAGAATCAGGTTTTCATATGTAATCAGTTCTTAGCATGGGTGAGTAACGATTGATGAAGTTAACGCCTGAGTGCAGGGCGTCAATCCAAAATTGACGACCTTGGCAGGGTCGTGATTTGTAAAGTAGCGTCCTTGTCTGGGGCGTGTATTTCATAATCACGCCCTTGCTAAGGACGTGTTTTTCAAGAAATTAACAGAAAGTCGTTGAAAAACTATAGTAAACCAAACCATGTATATGCATGATAATTATTGTACTGTATCAATTTAGTTTGGGCTACAGTGACTTGAGAAAACCTACCTTTAATGATAGATTTGGAGATGACCGGTCAATAACTTGAGAAGAACACCTTGGGCAGGAAGAAGGAAAATTCAGTTGATGAAGATGATGGCGACGATGATCTTCAATCAACCTGTAGGGAAAGAAAGGAGGGAGTATGAAGATATAACCGAAGTTTAGGAAAACGGTTTGAAGAACATTACCTTGTTCTTCACGTACGTAACCTTCTGGACCTATAACAGAAGAAGATGAAGAACATTAGTTCTCCACAAAATACGTTCATAACAGAAGAAGAAGAATAGAAGAACATATGTTCCTCTCACGTACCTCTGCAGACGAATAAAGCAAATAGGTTTAGGTTTGGATCGAACGTATTATTTATAGGATTTTGAAGTCCTAACAAGAGTAGGGTTTGATTAAGGGTAACATATCCCTAATAGAGTCCTTACTCTAATAGATACTTACTAGATTAGGTTAATCTTTCCCTGGATAAGCTCTGGGTTCGACGAGTCACGAACTGAATTAACGCCTTTGGTCAGGGCGTGTATTCTTGAATTAACGCCTTGCATAAGGGCGTTTCTTAAAAAGCGCCTTGAAAAAGGGCGTTTCTTTTTTTTAAAACACGCCCAAGATAGAGGCGTTTCTTTTACTTGCCTATTTGGTCGTGAGAGTTGACGACCGCACGTGTGGGCGTCCTTTCTTTAGTCACGCCTTTGATAGAGGCGTTTCTTTTTGAATTAACGCCCTAATAAGAGGCGTTATTTTTAATTTGTTTTATTTCGTCCAATTAACCCTATTCCTTTTATATATATTACTTCTGTAATATATATGTTTTAATTCATTTCAATTATTCATTTATTAGGGTTGCTACACCCTCCCCCACTTAAAAAGAATTTGGTCCCCAAATTCAATATATATATAATTATACATGCGGAGAGTGTAGGACATATACCTCTTAGAATAACTCGGGAAATCGTTTCTTCATAGATTCCTCGGTCTCCCATGTCGCTTCGCGTTCAGGATTCTTATTCCATTGCACCTTGATCATGGGAATAACCTTATTCCTTAGAGCTCGTATTTCTCGATCCAATATCTTCAAGGGCCTTTGTTCATAAGTGAGATCTTTCTGGATCACCAGATCTCCATGCTCAATAATATGTGACGGATCGTGTACATACTTCTTCAACATAGATATGTGAAATACATTGTGTACCTCGGACAACTGAGGAGGCAACGCGATGCGATAAGCAACCTCGCCAACTCTTTCGAGTACCTCAAATGGTCCGATAAATCTTGGCGTAAGCTTGCCTTTAACACCAAATCTTCGTATGCCACGTCCAGGGGATATTTTAAGAAATACATGATCTCCAACCTGGAATTCAAGATCTCTTCTCCTGGTATCAGCATAAGCCTTTTGCCTTGTCTGAGCAACTTGTAATCTTTCTCTGATTACTTGTATCTTCTCGGTTGTATCCCTTACCATGTCTGGACCTAATAGTTGTTTTTCTCCAACTTCGTTCCAACATATGGGAGATCGGCAACTCCTTCCGTATAAGGCTTCGAAAGGTGCCATTTGGATACTAGCTTGGTAGCTATTATTATATGCAAATTCAACTAAAGGTAAGTGGTCATGCCAGCTTCCTCCAAAGTCAATAATGCATGCTCTCAGCATATCTTCAACAACTTGATTAGTTCGCTCGGTCTGACCATCCGTTTGTGGGTGAAAAGCAGTACTAAAGTTGAGCCTTGTCCCCAACGAATGTTGTAATCCCTTCCAAAAATGAGAAGTAAAACGGGGATCCCTATCAGACACGATTGAGACAGGAATTCCATGTATCCTGACTATTTCTTTAATGTATAGTGCAGCTAGTACATCAATCGACCATCGGCTTTTGATTGGCAAGAAATGTGCCGATTTAGTCAATCGATCAATGATAACCCAGATTCCATCATGTCCTCCTTTAGATTTAGACAAACCCATGATGAAGTCCATACCAATATCCTCCCATTTCCACTTAGGAATATCTAGAGGATGTAGTTTTCCCGCAGGCTTTTGGTGTTCCGCCTTGACCTGTTGGCATGTGAGACAGCGTGATACATAGTCCGCTATTTCTCTTTTCATATTGGGCCACCAAAAGTTCCTCTTTACATCTTGGTACATTTTGGTTGATCCCGGATGAATAGTGTACCTTGATCGGTGAGCTTCATCTAAGATCTTCTTCTTTAATTCCGGACAATCGGGTATACAAATTCTATCTTTGAACGATAACCTTCCATCAGAAGTTAGTTGAAAATCAGATTGTCCTTCTAATCTGCCTTTGATTTCTACTAACATGGGATCATCATCCTGAAGTGTTTGTATTTCAGATAACAAATCTGACTGTATGCTTACATGGGATAGTGTGACAAATTTGGATTCCATGTCCAAGCTTATATTGAGCTCAGAGAATTGTTCAAGTAGCCTCCATTCTTGTATCATACAATTTGCTATTATTGCTCTCGGCTTTCGACTAAGGGCATCAGCAACATAATTACCCTTTCCGGGATGGTATTGTATATTGAAGTCGAAATCCTTGAGATATTCTAGCCAACGTCTTTGTCTCATGTTCAGCTCCTTTTGCGAAAATAGATATTTGAGACTTTTGTGATCGGAGTATACAGTAAACTGTACCCCATAGAGATAGTGTCTCCATATCTTTAGGGCAAATACTACCGCGGCCAATTCCAAGTCATGGACGGGGTAATTCTCCTCATGCTTCTTCAGTTGACGAGAAGAATATGCTATGACCTTCCCATGTTGCATTAGAACGCATCCGAGGCCAATGCCAGAAGCATCAGTGTAGACCTCGAATTCCTCTCCTTCAATTGGTAGGGCTAAGACCGGAGCTGTGGTGAGATGATCCTTGAGAGTTTGGAAACTGCTTTCACATTCCTCACTCCATTCATATCGGATCTCCTTACGAGTTAATCTTGTAAGTGGTACGGCGATCTTAGAGAAATCTTTGATAAATCGCCGATAATAGCCTGCAAGACCCAAGAAACTTCTGATCTCGCTTGCATTAGTGGGTCTCTCCCAGTTTCTCACAGCTTCAACTTTTGACGGATCCACAGATAAACCGTCCTTGGATATGACATGTCCGAGAAAAGCCACTTCTTCAAGCCAGAACTCGCATTTGCTGAGTTTAGCATATAATTGATTTGTCCTCAAGACTTGCAATGCAATCCTCAAATGCTCTTCATGTTCTTCCTTAGTCTTAGAATATATCAATATATCATCGATGAAGACTACTATGAATTGATCCAAGTAAGGCCTGAATATGCTATTCATTAACTGCATAAAGGCAGCAGGGGCATTTGTTAGTCCAAAAGGCATAACAACAAATTCGTAATGGCCATACCTGCTTCTGAATGCGGTCTTGTGAATGTCATCATCCTTGATCCTTAGTTGATGATATCCCGACCGGAGATCAATCTTGGAGAAATATTTGGATCCTGAAATCTGATCAAACAATTCATCGATTCTCGGCAGTGGATACTTGTTCTTGATAGTAAGATGATTCAACTGTCGATAGTCAATACACAATCTCATGGATCCATCCTTCTTCTTTACAAATAAGACTGGTGCTCCCCACGGGGAAGTACTTGGTCTAATAAACCCTTTTCGGATTAGTTCCATCAACTGCTCCTTCAACTCCTTGAGTTCAGCAGGGGACATTCTATATGGTGCCTTTGAAACCGGACCAGCACCAGGGACTAAGTCGATGGTAAAGGCCACATCTCTTTGCGGGGGTAATCCCGGCAAATCTTCTGGAAATACGTCTGGGAATTCTCGTACTACTTGTACGTCTTCTATCTTGGTTTCCTTAGCTTCTTTATTAGTGACAAAAGCAAGGAAGGATACACATCCTTCCCTGACGAGCTTGCTTGCTCGAAGAGCCGAAATAAGAGGGGATTTGCTTCGACTCTTAGGACTAGTATAAGTCAGTTCCGGAAATTCCTTGAAAACAATCTTGCTATTACGGCAATCAACCGTTGCCAGGTACTTAGATAACCAATCTGCTCCTAGTATAACATCATATTCTTTTAGATCTAAGCAGATAAGATCAATAGGAAAATTCTTTCCTCGAACCAACACCTCACAGTTTTGGTAATGATGCGTGATATCCGTCTCGTTTCCGAGAGGAGTAGACAAAACTATTTTCATCCATTCTGGTTCTAGAGGTAATGGGTCAGCAAACTTCTTGGAAATAATAGAATGCGATGCACCCGTATCAAATAAGACATGTGCATATTTGGAACAAATTTTTAATGTACCTTCCACCAATCCGCCTTCTTCTTCTGGTTCGGTCTCTTGGATTGCATGAAGACGCGCGTTCCTTGTCACTGGGCGTTTACCCTCACCGTCTTGGTCATTCATTAATGGACAATCGGGAATCCGATGTTCACGACTCCCACAACGGAGACATGCTCCTAATTTCCTCCAGCATTCTTCTGTTTTGTGACCAGCCTTGTCACAATGCTTGCATACTATGTTTGAAGGTGTAGTGGTGATAGAGAAAGGCTTGGATTTCTTGTTCTTCTGATCTTGAGAGGAAAAACCTCCATTATTGGGCCTCTTCTTAAAGTTGGGTTTAAAAGAACCCGAACTTGTGACTTGCTCCTTTTTGTCTTTCCCACGGATCCTATCAGATAGTTCCGTGGCATCTTCAAGCAACTGAGCTCGGCGCACTATTTCAGTATAAACTTGAATATCCATAGGCGCCAATTGAGTAATGTAGTGGGCATCGTCTGGATCGGTCGATCCCATGAACTTCGGGGGATTCATATTCTTGAATGCTTGGTGTAAGCTTCCAGCTCGTGGAGCACCACCTTGTGCTACCTGTTGTAGCACTTGGGTCATCCCTTGAAGGGTACGCTGCATGTTGCGCCATTGAGCACGTTCGGCAGCCATTATCCTACAATTACAATAGCTATGTTAGTATTATATCACTATGATCTTATAAAGGACTCATTGATCATTTAACCCTTGGTTCTACCCACTCTCACTTGGTTAAAGGTTTTGAAACCTATCCTTGGACTTGGGTTTCCTAGGAATTGAATACCTTAGGCTCTGATACCACAAAGACTGTCACGCCCCGAGCGCGGAAGATACCCGGAGATGCGCGACGTGTCTATATCAATCATGTCAATCAGAGTGGTCATGTATTCGACACAAAGACAGAGATGCGCAAAATAGCAAGATAACCCAATCCTTTATTTCATAATGGATAAACTATTACAAATCCAATACTCTGTTTAATAAAAAGGAAAAGAATACATATTTGACTCAAGAAACTATAGGAAAGACTAGATGACACTTGGAGAATCTCTATCTCTTCACTCTTGACAATTCCCATCCGATTGACTTCCATCGTCGTCGGACTTACCTGAAAAGTAAAAAGGGACAAACGGAATGAGCGAATGCTCAGTAGGAAATTATATCTCAAGTACTAGCAAGTGGTTTAAGTAATTACATTTTCATGGATGCACTAAAGCTATGCATGCTCGCATGAAACGACAAGATAGAGAGAATGTAATATCAAAGAAATAAGATGAACTTTCATGAACAAGATACAAGTTATTCAAGATATTCAAGCAAGTACCATTATCGAGTCAGGTCAAGAACTTTGGCTATCATGTATCAAGCAAGTAAATTACCCTTTTTCGGGCCACGCATTTCATTTCATGTCAAGTACGAGTCAAGTACAAGATGTGTGTGGAATGTCCAATCAAGCAAGTCAAGTACTCGGTATAATGCCAGATACCTTATCATTTTAACTCCCATGGGCACAAGTACTTTCGGGTGCTCCTCCCAGGACCAGATCGGGCCCTATATGCGCAGGCATTTATCATGTGTTTTGACATCCACTCTTGTTTATATAGCCAATATAGAATTTCAATAATCAAGCTTGTAGACACGTATGACAACTTTGATAGAATAGAGTTCAAAATATGACAAAGGACATAGAATGGCGATAATAACGGTATAATCACGATGTCGATAAAACTAGGTAGATTATGGTCCCCTTAACTTAGGTACCATGACAAATCAATATGGACATTCTTTATATAGAATTGAGGTCCACATGAATATTAGATCAAGCAAGATACCCTCATTCTTATCATAGAATTGGGGTTTACAAGAATGACACGATATGGCATGATATCATCATCCCATCAAGAATTTCTTATGATATACTCTTTGTATAATCATAAGGGCCGGTATACCATGTTTCTTTTAGATTGACATGGCAAGGATCGTGTAATGGGTTTTTAGGGTACAACCAGCTCAGTCGGCCTTGAGGGAATCCAAGGCTACGAGGAGTCTTACGGAGGTCTCTATGACTAACTCGCTAGTCCAAAGGAACGGAATGTCCAATGGAGAGCTTGTATGTCAATGAGAGTTGAGTGTGGTCGGTAAATCAACATGAAAACATGGGACTATACTCACGGAGTGGAGAATAGTGCCGATATATATATATATGTATAATATATAAACCATCGGTTAGCAAATCAGAGGAAAAATCAGTTTACCGTAAAATAACGACTTAGGTCAAGTCGTGTATTGAATAATTAACGCCTAACAGAAGGGCGTTTACATGTATTGCCAATTTGCAGAATTTCCATTTATTTCATTAATTTATCAAAAACACGCCTTTCCTAGGGGCGTTTCTTCAAAGTTGACGACTGCGGGGGCAGGCGTCTCATCATTTACATATTCGACAGGATATAATTATTCTCAGAAATTTATCAAAAACGCGCCCTTGGAAGGGGCGTTACTTCTAATTCCATTATACAGATAATGTAAATTTCAGGGTTTTAACAATTACACGCCCAATGAAGGGGCGTTACTTTTAAATTTACGCCTTATATACAGACGTTAGTCCAGTGAGAGACGACCTTGTCTAGGTCGTGAATTCAAGAAATACCATGATTTTTCATGGGCAGTACTAATTTCAGGATACAGGATAATAGAACTCATGGGAAAACGAATATATGGTCATGACAATAATATCAACATGTTCGAAGACATAGGATCATGCATTATTAGTGTAGAATCAGGTTTTCATATGTAATCAGTTCTTAGCATGGGTGAGTAACGATTGATGAAGTTAACGCCTGAGTGCAGGGCGTCAATCCAAAATTGACGACCTTGGCAGGGTCGTGATTTGTAAAGTAGCGTCCTTGTCTGGGGCGTGTATTTCATAATCACGCCCTTGCTAAGGACGTGTTTTTCAAGAAATTAACAGAAAGTCGTTGAAAAACTATAGTAAACCAAACCATGTATATGCATGATAATTATTGTACTGTATCAATTTAGTTTGGGCTACAGTGACTTGAGAAAACCTACCTTTAATGATAGATTTGGAGATGACCGGTCAATAACTTGAGAAGAACACCTTGGGCAGGAAGAAGGAAAATTCAGTTGATGAAGATGATGGCGACGATGATCTTCAATCAACCTGTAGGGAAAGAAAGGAGGGAGTATGAAGATATAACCGAAGTTTAGGAAAACGGTTTGAAGAACATTACCTTGTTCTTCACGTACGTAACCTTCTGGACCTATAACAGAAGAAGATGAAGAACATTAGTTCTCCACAAAATACGTTCATAACAGAAGAAGAAGAATAGAAGAACATATGTTCCTCTCACGTACCTCTGCAGACGAATAAAGCAAATAGGTTTAGGTTTGGATCGAACGTATTATTTATAGGATTTTGAAGTCCTAACAAGAGTAGGGTTTGATTAAGGGTAACATATCCCTAATAGAGTCCTTACTCTAATAGATACTTACTAGATTAGGTTAATCTTTCCCTGGATAAGCTCTGGGTTCGACGAGTCACGAACTGAATTAACGCCTTTGGTCAGGGCGTGTATTCTTGAATTAACGCCTTGCATAAGGGCGTTTCTTAAAAAGCGCCTTGAAAAAGGGCGTTTCTTTTTTTTAAAACACGCCCAAGATAGAGGCGTTTCTTTTACTTGCCTATTTGGTCGTGAGAGTTGACGACCGCACGTGTGGGCGTCCTTTCTTTAGTCACGCCTTTGATAGAGGCGTTTCTTTTTGAATTAACGCCCTAATAAGAGGCGTTATTTTTAATTTGTTTTATTTCGTCCAATTAACCCTATTCCTTTTATATATATTACTTCTGTAATATATATGTTTTAATTCATTTCAATTATTCATTTATTAGGGTTGCTACAGGCAGGGTATCTCTATTTTTAACCCCATTTTTATTTATTTTCATTCTTTTATTCTCTCTTCCCCTCTTTTTGGGAGGGTAACAAGTCGGACTGTCATTAGATCATGATAAGGGATGGCTCGGCTAGGGCGGAGTGCCGCTAGACCAAGGGAGCAGGGTAGCTCGGTTAGGGCAGAGTGCCGCTGGACCAAGGAGGAAGGGTAGCTCGGTTAGGGCGGAGTGCCGCTAGATCAAGAAAAAGGGTAGCTCGGTTAGGGCAGAGTGCCGCTAGACCAAGGAGGAAGGGTAGCTCGGTTAGGGCGGAGTGCCGCTAGACCAAGGAAAAGGGTAGCTCGGTTAGGGCGGAGTGTCGCTAGACCAAGGAAAAGGGTAGCTCGGTTAGAGCAGAGTGCCGCTAGACCAAGGAGGAAGGGTAGCTTTTAGCCCGCTGATTACTCGGGGAATATTGGTTGGGCAGCATGATACAGCTTTAGGTGTCTACCGTTGAGTGGTGAAAATTAGATTTCCCCTCGATGATTAACAACTATGTAGGCCCCTCCTTCGTAGACCCTTTGTATCACATATGGACCTTCCCAATTGGGATTTAGCTTTCCTTTTGGGTTGGACGCCATGACTTCTCTTTTCTTGACCATGACAAGGTCACCTTTCTTAAATTCTCGTCCTTTTACGAGTTTGTTGAACGCAGTGGCCATGCGGGCCTGATACATCTAGATATTCTTCTGAGCTTGGAGGCGCTTTCCTTCCAATTCAGCCAATTCTTGTAATCTTCTTTCTGCATTGGTTTGTTCGCCATGGGCCAGGTCATATTGGACTGCCACTCTGAGTGACGGGACTTCCAGCTCTAGTGGAACTACTGCTTCTGAGCCGTATACCAGTGAGTATGGCGAGCACCCTGTAGGTGTCTTGAAGACAGTGCGGTATGCCCACAGAGCTTCATACATCTTTTCTTCCCAGTCCTTCTTATTGGCACTGACGACTTTAGCCAACAAGGTGCATAAAGTTTTGTTGAAGGCTTCTGCCAATCCATTTGCCTGTGGATTGTAGGGAGTGGAAGTCCTCCATTCGATTTTATACTTCTCGGCAAGCCGATAGATCTTTTGATTTCTGAAATGACTTCCATTATCAGATATTATCCGGCTGGGGATCCCAAACCGGAAGATAATGTTCTGCTTGATGAATCTGGCAACCAGCTCACCAGTCAATTCTCGTAATGCTATAGCTTCCGCCCATCGGGAGAAGTAATCTGTTATTGCCAGTATGTATTTATGTCCGGCCGATGAGGTCGGTAGTGGGCCGACTACATCAGTTCCCCATTGTGCAAACGGCCAGCTAGGGACTGTAGGGTGCAGAACGGCAGGTGGCCTTCTAGGCACAACAGCATGCTCCTGACATTTCTGACATGACTTTGCAAACTTGCAGCAATCTTCAAACATAGTGGGCCAATAGTAGCCCAGCTTCTTGATTTCTATCTTCATCTTAGGGCCAGCTTGATGAGCACCTGCCGTCCCAGCATGTATTTCTTTCATTGCTTGCCAAGCTTCCTTAGTAGACAGACAGCGGATCAAAATCTTCTTGCGTGCATCTGCCATTATTCGGAACAGAGTTCCATTTCTGAATTCATAAGAATCTTTGATCCTTAGAAGTTTCATCTTTTCTTCTCTTTTCTGCGGCAGCTGTTGGTGTGAAAACCATTGTAGCAGGTGTTGTCTCCAATCAGATGCCTATTCTGTACTGATCATGGCGACTTCATTTTCTTCGGGGCAGCTTTCTAACATGCTGGGGACTTGCCGCCGGTTTATAACAACAATGTTCAGTGTCTCATCTTGTGGGACTGCTATTGAGCTGGCTAGCTTTGCCAACGCATCAGCCTGGGCATTATGTGCACGGCCTACATGCTTGAGCTCAATATGATAGAATTTCGCCATGAGGCACACAGCTTTTTGGTGGTAGGGGTTCAACTCCGGCTTTCGCACTTCGAACTCCCCTTGGATTTGCTTTATTATCAACATTGAATCCCCGAATACCTGAAGCATCTGGATGCCCATGTTGAGGCTGATGTGCAACCCGATTATCAGAGCTTCATACTCGGCTTCATTATTAGTGCAGGGCTTGTTTATAGAACAGGAAGTATGCACAACCTCCCCCTCTGGCAATCTTAGAACAATACCGGCTCTGGCCCGTATTCTGGTCTTTCCATCGGAGTCCGTCTCTGTTCTAGATGCTCCATTGAAGAATAGCTGCCACATAGTTGACTGAGCCTGGCAGGCTTCTAATGTTTCATCATCGGGTAACTCAGTCCCCAACATATCATTCTCTGGTAAAGGGTGCTCTGCGAAGAAATCGGCCACGGCCTGTCCTTTTATTGCCCTCTGGGGTATATATGTGATATCGAATTCCATCAGAATTACTGCTCATTTGCCCAACCGGCCTTTCAGTACTGGCTGAGTCAATATGTATTTGAGTGGATCTGCTGCAGATATCAATCTGATTTCATGTGACAGCATATAGTGCCGGAGCTTCTTAACGGCAAAGACTAGTGCCAAGCATATCTTTTCTATGTAGCTGTAGCTTTCTTCAGTTCTAATCAGCCTCCGACTCAGGTAGTATAGAGCCTGCTCTTTGCCTTCTTCATTTATCTGTGCTAGCATTGCCCCCAGGGAACAGTGTGTGGCTGCAATGTATAGTATCAGGGGCTTGCCCTTAATAGGTGCCCCCAGCACTGGAGGGGTCTTGAGATATTCTTTCAGCTTCTCAAAGGCTTCCTGACAGCCATCGTCCCAGAGGAACGGTACATCTTTCATCATGAGCTTGTGAAAAGGGTGGCATCTCCCCGACAGATTTGATATGAATCGTCGGATGTAGGCCAAACGCCCTTGTAGAGATCTCAGCTCGTGGAGATTCCTTGGTGGAGGGAGCTCCTGGATAGCTTTAATCTTGGATGGGTCGATCTCAATGCCCCTATGACGGACGATGAACCCAAGGAATTTTCCACTGGACACGCCGAAGGCACATTTCATAGGGTTCATTTTGAGCTCATATTTGCGCAGCCTCTGGAACACTACTCTCAGATCCTGCAAATGGTCTTCTTTTCTGCTGGTTTTCACCACCAGGTCATCAATGTAGCACTCTACCTTCTTGAAGAGCAAATCATCAAAGATCTTTGTCATAGCTCTTTGGTAAGTAGCGCCGGCATTCTTGAGGCCGAACGTCATCCTTTTGTAGTGAAATATCCCCTTCGGGGTGCGGAATGCAGTGTGCACTCTGTCTTCTTCAGCAATCCAGATCTGGTTATATCCGGATGACCCATCCATGAATGACAGGGCTTCATGGCCAGTGGTTGCATCGATCATTACTTCAGTGATTGGCACTGGGAAATCATCTTTCGGGCAAGCCTTATTCAGGTCCCTGAAATCCACACATATTCTGATCTACCCATTTTTCTTCTTCACGGGCACTATATTGGCCAGTCATGTAGTATACTGGTTCTCTTCAACAAAGCCCACATCGATCAGCTTGTCGACCTCTTTGTTGATCTGATTTATCAGTTCGGGACACATTCTCCTGGAAGGCTGCTTCACAGGACTTGCCTCTGGGTTTATCGCCAAGCGGTGCTGTGCCACATCAGAACTCAGCCCTGGCATTTCATCATATGTCCATGCGAAGCAGTCTCGGAATTCTTTCAAAAACTGAATATACTGTTCTTTGACAGCTGGCTCCAACAGTGCGCTGAGGAATGTAGGCCTTGGCTCATCTGCTGACCCCAGATTCACTTCTATCAGCTCATCGACGGTGGCTTGGCCTCCGTCTTCTACTTCGGGTGGGGCTTCTTGCAAATCAATAAAGCCTCCTGGGATACAATCTTCTTCATTTTCATGATTTTCAGTTTCATTAGATTGGTCATCAGCGGATGCTGGTGCATAGTATAAGGCCAATACGGCCGGATTCTGTTCAGTCTGCCCCGAGGACGTGACTGGCTCAGCGGAAAACTTCGAAGTGGAGTCTTCCGTGTTTAGAGGCTCTTCTGATGTGGGCTCCCCTGAGAGGTCATCATTATGTAGAGCTCGGAATTCTTCTAGAATGCGCCCAAACTCCAGGCACTCTTGCAGCTCTCTGGCTACTTGATCTTCATCCGGGGTTCCCGTGTCAAATTTCGCTTCATCCTGGAACAGATCCTCCTTGCAAGATAGATCTTCCCAGTACCAATCTCTCTTTGTCTCGTCAGGTATCCCCACCCCTGGCAGACTGTCTGGGATCTCATTGTCCACTACGGACTGATAAATGATTTCTTCATCTTCCGAAGGGTATTGGTCATAGTCCATCCCAGGGGAATCTTCATGCTGGTAGAAGGCAGAGATGACATCTACCTCAGCTTCATAGTGTTCTTGCAGGGTGTAACCCAGTCCCGGGTGCTGTGTGATCTTCCTCAGTTCTTTATTATCTCGAGGTGGGTCCCATAGCTCCTTAAATGCTTTCTTCTGGGCTGCAGATTGTATTGAAGGCATTTGCATCTTGGAGAACATTTGCGAAACCCGTTGGGTAGTGTACTCTAGGCCTGCAATTGGCACCATCCGGTTTGCGGTTTCTTCAGGGACCATGCAGTCTTGATCATCTTCTTCGACTGCCCCCCCGGTGTAGAATATGATAGGAGGCTCGCAGAAGGGAGGGATTTTCATAGTCTTCAATGGCAGCACCGTCTGGTATTCTATGCTGGCTATGGGCTTGACTAGACCCTGAGGAACTTCCACCTGTGTGTACTTTTCTTTCATCTTTTCTTTAGTATCATCTGGGTGTATGCCAGGAGGAGTGATCCGGGCAAAATCACCAGCATAAGAGATGTGAGATACCCCATGCTTTTTAATGTAGCCCTTTGGCGGCGGTGGAGACCAATTTCTTGTTTTCGTCGCCGGCTTTTCCTGGCTGACCACAGCTTCTTTTCCTTTATCTCTTTGTGACACCTCGGTGTAGTAGGATGCATCGAGCATATGGCACTCGAACACTTCGAAGGGATGTAGGTCTGCAAACACCGTTTCTTCTTTTCCTTCATGGCAATATTTTATGCATTGGTGTAGTGTGGATGGCACTATCTGATATTCGTGCAGCCACGGTCTTCCCAGCAGGGCCTTATACGTGGTGTTGGAGTCGATTACATAGAATCGTACCACTGTAGTGAGGTCGCCCAGTGTGAGATTGAAATCAGCCATCCCGAGAGGTGTTTCACATTTCTGGTTGAATCCTATATTCTTCATGTCTCTGACCTTGGTGAGCTGCAGATCAAAGTAGTATTTCTGATAGATGCGATACGGGAGAATATTTACAGCAGCCCCGGGATCTATCAGTATTCTGCTTATCGGCTGACAGTTCAGGGAGCCCCTCATATACAGCGGTCTATTATGGCCAGAATTTGGGATTAGCATATCATCCTCCGTGAATGTGACTGACGGCGCAGTGTTCACTTCTGCCAAGAGTGCTTCACATTGTGCCGGGGACTGCAAGGCATCCACAATTGCTTGGCGAGCTTCTTCACTCAGAGAGAGAATTTCCCAGATGGAGAATCTGGTAGGGAGCTTCTTCAGCATTTTCATGACTCGACTGCCCACCCGGACATTAGACAGTCTCATCTCCTCTGCCCATCGGGGTCTTGGAGGTTCATGTGGTGCCTGTGGCCTTTGCTGCCCATTTTCAATTTTATCTTCTTCATCGGTCTCCCGGAAGGCTTCTTCTGTAGTGACTGCCCCTGGTTTTGCTAGAGGGTTACCTTCTTCATTTTCTTCATGCTGTTTCTGCTTTCTAGCCGCTGTCTGCTGGCATTTATTGCTTTTATCTGGAGCAGTATGAGCCGGTTGCTCATTTTCTAAGCTGGACAGGAACTCCAGGAATGAAGGGGCTTCATCTGCCTTCTTTTTGTCTTGGTACAGACTGGCAGGGGGAGGAACCTGGACACCTCGTATCTCTGGTTCCGGGATTTGATAGGGTTGCTCCCCTCTGAACATGATATTATGGTTGGCTGGTGGTGGGTGCCCCCATCTTCTCCCAGAACGTGTTGCATGGGCCGAGGTAGAGGCTTCGGCATGGTTAGCTTCTAGCGGAGCGTTGGATGCTTCCGGCTCATCGTCCTCCCCGGGCAAGGAAAAGAGTACTGACAGAGTGTTACATTGTACTGTCGTGACCTTCTTTCCTTTCTTGGATTTGGGCCGTTTCTTCTTCTTTTGGGAATTTGGCTTTGCTGGCTCCTGCCCCCAGAAGGGCTCATTTTCAGCTTTTTCTTGTTCTGCCTCTGGCTGCTCTTTAATTTTCAATTCTTCGAGCTGTTCCCAGAGTATACAGTCTTTCATCAGCAGATGCTTGGGCTTCTTCTGCTCATACTCATCAAGCTCATTAATGTATTGCTGCAGACGCCTGGCTGCGGGGCTCACTTCTTTATGTGTAGGGAGGGGAGTTTGTCTCCTCCGGTTGTGAGTAGGGATCCGGATGACTGGTCCGGTCTCAGCTGTATGCCATATTGGCTTTATTGGAGGCGGCTCGGGCCTTGGGGTAACACCCCGGATAACTGCTCCGCTGGTACTGGCTGCAGGAGTTTTCTTTCTGCTTTTTATGGGTATCATCTGCCATCCCTCCTGATCCTTCTGTGGGGTGAGGAAGCAAGCTTCATAGGTATGCTTGGTGCATTCTTCGACAGCTTCCTTGGGCAGCTGTTGGTAGACTGAGATCATATTGGCAGCCACTCTCCAGGGTGGAGGCTCATGTGGATGGGGCAGTTTTACCTGATAATCTCCCAGCTGCAGCTCACCTTTCTTGACCATTCCTTCCATGATATCTTTGAAGACATAACAATCTTCAATTGCGTGCCCCAGCGCACGGTGAAATGGACAGAACAGCGGATCATCTTTCTTTGCTGCATCTGCTGGTCTTTTGGGTTCAGGCAATGTTACCTTATTGAACTTGTATGCCCAGTTGAACAGTGCGGCCGTCTTATCTTTTGGGAAGGAATATGCTTTTCTCATCTTGTCTCTCAGAGAGACTTTATCTTTTCTTTCTGCTGTATCTGCCAGCGGGGGAGCTTCATCTGCCCCTTTCTTCCCCTTCTGTTGCTCGAAGGTTCTGAAATCGACGGTGTTGGCCTCAGAGTGTGATGGCCGTCGTTCATTGGATTTTCCCTTCGGCATAGTGAGGATATTGGCGGTCGGACGCTTGGACAAGAACGTCTCAACTTCCGCCACTATATTGTTTAGTCGGTCAAATGTTCTGACATCTGCACCGATCATCTTTTCTAGCACCTCCCTCCTGAGGCTCTGCTTGCATATCTGCACTGCATCTTCCTGATGAGGAGGTCTTCGGCATCTCATGGCCAAGTTCCTCCACCTTTTGATGTAGTCCAGTGCAGTTTCATCTTGTTTCTGCTTGGTTGCATATAGCTCTGCTATCGTGATTTCCCTTTCTGTGACATGGAATCTGTCACGGAATTTCCTCTGCATATCAGGCCAATCAACCACTGACCCAGCTGGCAAGCTTGAGTACCATTCAAAAGCCAACCCAGTGAGGGATGAGCCAAAGAACTTGAGCAGATAAGCTTCATCGACTGCTAGGTCGCCCATGATTGTAGTGTAGTAGGCTATATGCTCCCTAGGGGAGCCTTGGCCATTAAATTTCTCAAACTTCGGCGGCTTACTGATGCCTGGGGGTAGTTTCTTGGCAGCATACTGGGGAGGATAGGGTACCCTGTACACATCATAAGTACCCGCATCACCACCAGTCTTTTCTGACAGCTTCATTTCCACAATTCTTTCAATCATCTGTTTGTGGGCTACAGCTGGATCTATCTCTTCTGGGAAGAAGTGAGCTTGTTGCTGGCTGTGAGGAGTTGTCATAACAGTGGCGCGCAAGATGGGCACGGTAGGCTGTGTCTGAGACACAGAGGGCTGAGCTGCTGTTTGCTGTGGAACAGGTTGGCTCGGTGTCTTGCCCTTATCAGCTAGGAGAGGGTTAGCTGGGATAGCCGTCTCTGCTGAGCTGGATGTTTGCCCCGCAGGTTCAGCTTGCTTTGAGACTGATGTAGCTTCATGTCTCTCATTGAGCTATCTTCGGAGAGCACTGATCTCCTGTTGATATCTCCTGAACATCATCTGGATCATGGGATCCAAGGTTGATGGGATTTGCATATCTTCAGAAGTCCCTTCAGCATCTTCAACAAAGGGATTGTCTTCATCCTGTGCCGTCACCACATTGACTGTCATAGTGGTGACCTTGCGGGCTTCATCATATTTCTTCATTTTATCTTTTGCGGCCTGGCTTCTTCTTGTGACAGGACCAGGTCTAGTAGCCAACCTGAGTAGTTCATTTGGCTGAGCTGGTAGTATATCTTGCCCCCTGGCGAGTCCAGCCATGTTGCAGGCGAAGATTTACATTTTTCCCTTCCGCCTGTAGACCTTTCTTTTCACCTGGTCAGGATATCTGAGCCGGTCAAAGACCGATATTCTTTCTTTGGCTTCCTCCCGGTACAGGTCTTCTTTATCATATCCGGGCTCGAGGCCTTCTTCATAGTGATTTGAATCGGAGGAAGAGGCCCCGATCATCATTTCTTGCAGTGTTTCTTCTTTTTCTTCACCTCTGGTGCCCAAGGCACGGGATAGTCTTTGTTGACCGAGGGCAGAGCTCCCTAGGTAGTGGAAGTAGTCTTGGACTATCTGCTTCATCTCTTCAGAGTTGTGCCTCTGTGGCTCAGGTTGGAGTATCAATCTGTCCTGGCTCTTTTGCTGATAAGCCAGTCTTGCCACCCGAGCATTCAAATGCTCGGCTTTGGAGTATCTGCAGATATCAGCCTGTCTGGCACAGGCTCTTGGTCTCCTTGCAGTGACCCCAGCGACTGGTTCGCTCACATCGCCAACTTGGTAGCAGTCGGCAGCAGCATCATAGATCTTCCTTTCCCATCTTCTGCCCCTGGCCATGGGATGGGTAGTAGTGAAGCTTTCCCTTGTATGGTATTTTCTGCCCCTCATCATGGGGCGAACAGCAGCCATATTTCTTTCCTGACCCTCAACCTCATCTCTCCTCCCTCGGGTCCTGGGGTAGATGGTAGTAGCATTTCTTTCATCTTTCTTCACTTCCCTTCTGCCCTCTGCTCCGAGGCGGGCAATAGTGATATCAGTAAGGTTCTCCCTGTCCTGAGCTGGGGCCCAGCTTTGGATCTTTTTCGGCCGCCAGACCTGTTTGTATTTTGCTGGCTTGGGCGCCATCGGCTTCTTTTCATTAGCCTCCCAATTGGCCTGCCTGGTGGCCAAGGTGTGGAATCTGTTGGTGGTGGGTACCCCTGGTACGACCACATCTGGGTTGACCTCCCTCGGGCGGCCGTTGAGGTTCGTCCGGATCCCTCCGATCATCATGGTCTTTCCGGAGTTGGAAAGACGATGGTCAGCAGTAACATACCGTCTCCTCCGGTTGGTCCTCCTCCCTTTCTGAGCAGCAGCGGGGACCATGTCCCTTTTCTGGACATGATGGACGTAGCAGGCGACGGCCGTGAGGGCCGTGTTCTCCGGTAAAATGTTCTTCTGGTCGGTGATCTTCACCGGGACACTTGTAGTAGCGCCTTGCTCATTGTCATCGACCTGTAGAAGGTCAGTGAAGACGACGCCCAAGCAGTTGGGCAGCCCAACGGCAGGCGGCAGTGATCCGAACGCGAGGGGTACCGCCAGGTAGCCTTCGCGCACATGCATGTCAATCGGCTACTGGTCGAAGCAAACGGACATGATTCCAACTGTCATTGTAGATTCCTGAAAATAAGGAAAGCACATAGAATCAGAAGTTTCAGGGGGGCCCGCTGGGCCTCCTACTTTAGCGTAAAGATGAAGGGAGACTTGGTCCCACCGGGCGTGCCAGACTTGTGGACGCGGGATTTTTATCTTATCTTTATTTCTTTATTTTTTATTATTATTGATTTATTTATTTATTGATTTATTTATTTATTGGTTCATTGGCGTGCCAGTCACCGAAGTGACAATTTTATTGTGCGCTCGATCTGACATGGTCAGTCGATTGTGAGTGATCGTGTCTGGACTAGAAGTCCGTCATACCATGAACGTTATGACGTTAATTACGTCCTTCTAAGGAAGGGCAACCCTTGATTAAACGCTAAAAGTAGGAGGATGACAGCGGTAAAGCCACATGCTCAAGAGAGACGGAAGTCGTTCATTTGCAAACGTTAAATGGATTAGACGGAGCCGGGGTTGGTTATTTTCGGGATAAAACCGACGGCAAATTCCCACCATCTTGGACCATGCCAAGTGGGGAATAGGGAACCACCCATGCAGTGGCAGGGTGGGATCCGTAAGAGATCGGGCATAACTGACCCAGAATCCGAGTAAGCACCGGCATGACATGACACGCCCTGTGCGTACGCGATGTTGCATCTATATCCTCCCCTTCAAAGGACCATCAGAGAGCATGTAGGGACATGGCTCCGTGGGCCAACGGGGTTGAGAGGTAGGACATTACAGCTACCTGGCAAGGTATGTGTAAATTTTGGCAGCATGTCCCCTCAACTTGGATTATGCCAAGGGAGGATAGGTTATCATCCATGGAGTGCCGGGATGACAACCGAACGGGGATGGGCGTCGGGCCCCGGGACATTGCTTATCTTTATTCCATCGTTTAATATCCCCTTTAAATCCCTCGGAACTCATGTAATGACATGGCCCTTTGGGTTCATAAGGGTGAAATCCGGATCGAGAATGAATACTGTAGGGGAGGACTTCCCCATTACTATATCATCTCAGGGCACTCATGACGATCTATGAACATCCCCAGGGCATGTGTGTATGGAGACCAAAATTGAAGGATATCAGTGTAGAAGAGGGCCTCTGACTGGGTTTTATCGGCTGAAGGAGGAGGGGCTCTCGGCACGGTTTTGATTGGCCAAAAGGAGGTTCTCGGCGTGGCTTCAATTGGCCGGAGAGGGAGCTCTCGGCATGGGTTTAGTAGGCCGAAGGAGGGTCTCGGCGCGGCCAGATGAAAGGGGGAAGGCTCTCGGCGTAGGGCTTCCCGACGCGCTTCTGGCCGCGCCGGGAAGGTGGCGCCGGGAAGGTGGCGCTGGGGGTGAATGGCTGACAAGAAGGAGGGGCTCTCGGCGTAGGGTTTCCCGGCGCGCTTCTGGCCACGCCGGGAGTCTGCCGCCGGGAGCCTTGCACATAGACTCACGTGAAAAGGGTTAAAACAGATTGGTTTGTCGTTTAGCTAAGGGGACAGACCTCTCGGCAGAGGGGTTTTCGGCGGGCAATTTGTGCGCCGAGAAGGTAGATTTGCTGCAGGGTTTCATCATTTTCCAGAGCTCGAACGATGCTTTGTTTCAGGGATTTTTGAGTTTCTGGATGCGATTAAAGCTGAACCTGGGATGCGAACAAGGGGATTTCATGGATGCTTCTGTTAGGAGGATACCAAGGAAATCTGGGGGTGGAATTGATGGGGAAATGAGGCCGTCGTATAGCCTTCTGAAGGATGCATTTCTTCCTGTTGCCGGTCGGGGGGGCTTCAATGAACTTTGAGAATTTTGGCAGCATTTCCCCTGCGGTCAGCATTTGCCAGGAGATGATGGGCAATCACCCACGGAGTGCCGGGGTAAAAGCCAAACAGAAGGGTACTGGACCCCTGGCCATATACATGCCCGCAGCACCATTTTGATGTTCCTTTAGAGGTCCATGAAGCTTATGCAGTGGCATGGCTCCGTCTCCTCGTAGGGTTATGCAGAGGATTTTCTCTGATCATCTGATGTTCAGCCGGTCAAGAGATTGCTGTCTCTGACCCTGAACTAACTGTGAACTCGACAGAAATCCACGATGCTCCGGAGGGTCTATCGTACCATGGAAGAAAGGAGAGGGACGGAGCCCAATAACCCATTGAACAAGGGTTGGGGTTCCACCTTCATTCTTCACAGGAGGACCGACTCCGGGATATGAAGCACCAGACGAAAATCAAAAGCATCTAAGCAATGGACAAGCGGATGCAAAAGAAATAACGGAAGAGGATAACAGCAATTTCAATCCATCAGTACCCAAACAGGCCACTGTAATATTCTATTTCGATGCATTTCCCAGACTTACATTGCTCATAGAGAGGGAATGAGGCACAGGGAGATACAAATCGAGGCCGGGATTGTCCGGTTACACTCTATCAATCGAGATGAAACTCTAAAGATTACATGAAGAAAAAGAGAAAAGAAAGCATGGGGGAGGGCGGAGCATTGACTCCTCTCCCTCCCCAGTGCCCACCTGGAACCTTCCTTCTTCTTCTCTTCTATTTCTTCTCTTCTCTTTTGGTTAAGGGGGGCTCTTGCTCTCTGAGCAGGACTCCCTCTCTATCTTTCTATTGCTCTATCTTTTTCTTCTTTTTTTCTTCCGATCGATCCCCTTTTCCAATCGATCCCCTTTTTGTTCAAAGGAAGGGGGTTTTTATAACCCTTTTCTCCCTCTCGGCAGCATCATCACGGCTGGGTTTCGGCTTAAGCTTCCCGGCGCGCATTTGACCAGGCTCTCGGCACCCTCTTGGGCTTCGGCAAATGGCTCTCGGCGCCATCTTTTGAGGCCCAATTAAAGCCTTTTTTGGGGCCACTTTCACAGACCCATTTGGGTCTTTCAAGGACATCATCACCCGAAAGGGCCTTTCATTCATGACATATCTTGTATCGAGATCATCATTACGGTTTTCATCAGTCTGTAGACCGGGATTTCATTGTCCGTAGACAGGGGTTTCATCGGTATTGCCACTTGAATGGTGACAATGCCGGGTATCATTTTATCGATATCGTCACTTGAATGTTGACGAGATCGGACATCAGCTTTAGTCTAGGAAGACCTCAGCCGGGTGTGTAATCTGTGGAGACCATTCTTCTTCTGTTCTGACTTTGCAAAGCGTTTGCCATCTTCATCTGCCGGTTCCGGCTTCATCTTCATCTCATATTACATCTGTCAGCAAGCCGACATCTGACTCATCTTGACATATCATCCGTGGATTCTTGGGCGAAACGGTAGTACAGCTCTCATTAAAGGGCTGGAAGGTCTCGTCAGTCGAGTGACTGCTGCTTTATCAGTGTTGCCGTCTGAGTGACATTGGCACCGGACATCAGCTTGGCCAACAAGGGTTTTAGCTGGGTGAATGGTTGACGAGCTTCATCAATAGTCTTTCACTGTTAGTCTGACCTCTTTTCAGTTGCGCTTCCATCCTTGATCATTTTCCAGGTGTCAACACTGTCCCATCACTATTGGCCACAAAAGAAAAGAATTTCTAAAGCATACCCCACCCATGTTGAAGAAATGAAATCAACAAAGGAATCCCTGAAGTTAATTGTCATTCATTTAGAAATGGTAACATCACCAAAATGATAGAAAAAAAATGAAAAGAAAAAGACAATGGGGTGATGAATTTTGAGAGGTTCAGGAAAGAAAAGGAAATAGAAAAAGAAAGATTAAAAATGAAAAGGAAAGAGAAGGGAGAAAATGAAGAAAAAGAAAATTTCAAACTTGGATGCTTTCGTCTCACATCAATCTTGGACATGAAATTAACTTGCATGTGGGTTAGATCCAAAATTGAGTTTAGGATTCAGATCATGATTTTCGGATCCCCATCTTACACACTTCACAGTTCCCACATTTACAATATGAATCTCATGAATAATGAAGAAATAAATATATTTTCCTAAGTGGGAAACCCACGATAGGATGCCCCTTGACTCAGGTTGTGCTTCGAGTTTATTTTTCTCTGCAACCATCTGATGCAGGAGCTATCTACATATTCTGGCAATATCTTTGCAAACAATGCCGACAAGGAAGCCTCCCACGTACACCTATTTCCAATCTTCTGCAAACGAGAACAACATTTGTCATCTGTAGTTTCTGAACCACCAACCATGGAAACCATATTTGTGCAACCCAGAAATCTCATAGCACATGGAGGAAAACCTACAGAAAAAAAAGATAGCGTCAGTGAAAGTGATTTTGTACAATTAGAGAACAATTTGCTGAACCTGGTACTATGGCATTTCAGATGTTCCAGTTTCCAGAATAAGAATCTGAGGCAACTGTCAACTTACTAGGCTTCATTCACTCTTAAGGAAACCAAAAGGCGACAGAGATCCATGTACATTAATATACAGAGATACAAAGTGTGAAACTACATTACTTTTCTTATTGGCACTTGGACACGTTCACTTTATACTTCAAAAATTCTGTGATAGAATGAACTCCACATAAAAAAAGAACTAAGAAGAAGCACTTAGAAAGAACTCAATGTACACCACATAAACTCTTTATTAAATATATGTATGTTATGAGCATTTATGATAACTATTTGCATGTCAAATTAACCTCAAATGAGATAATATAGACCATTTGGAGAAGATTGGATGCCTAATCCCTAAAACATGGAGCATAGATTTCTAAAACAATGATGAGATTAGAAAGTAATAGTTGTAGTCATGGCTATGCGCGCACATATATTAATCAAAAATAGTTATTTACATCCTGAAATGAAATATGAACCACACACTAAAAGATTTAGACAGGACTTGTAGCCAATCCAAACACATGAGAAGGCTTTGATGATGATCATGACAGCAAAAGATTTAGAAATTCCCATCATAAAAAATGGAGGCTTTTAATAAACAAAATCATCCTACCATTGCATTTTTCATTACCAGTCAAACAACCACCATTTGTAGCCCACTGGTGTCATAGTATTTCCAATCTGTTGACCTTGAGGATCCAGCAAGTTTACACACTCACTGTTTAGAGTATTTTGAACTGTGGCAAGTTCTATGGTGCTAGGAATCCTACAACTTGTAGTACTTTGTCGTTCTTAAGATAAGAAACCATTAGAGTGGAATCGCCTGGGAAGCATAATGCCTTCCTAATATCAGCTCGAACTGGCATTTTGTGAACTCTACCTTTCCAGTCCACATCTCCTATTGATGCAAAACCCTGCAAAGGATAATCATCATGAAGCATGATTACTTGGATGAACAACAAGGATGAAAGCACATGAAATAAAAGTTTACTAGCATAGTCTGGCTTATGAGCTTTATAGTACCCTTTTCTAAATCATCATATTTTCAGAGACATCAAAAGACATAATAAACAGAAATCTATAGATGCACATGCCAAATGTTTTTATGTGTGATAACGTTTCTTCTATTTTTTTTGGAATAAAGTACATGACTGACAAGGGAAAAGGGAAACAAAATAACCAGTTCACAGCCAAAAGTCCTATAAATTACACAAAACAATGTAGGCTCTATGGGTATTTTGATTGCCATGAAATCCTAGAAACCTCAATAAGTATAGGCCCAACTTGTACCGTGACTTGTACTGATAATAATTCATAATTTTCTTCCAAAGAACCATAACAATTAATTATATGTCAAATGCACTCATTCCATACGGTATCAACAGTCTCGTGACTTTGAAATCGTCAAAATAAATCTCATGCAATACAGCATCAATCTGATCAATCCAGCAAAATAAGACACAAAATGACCAAATAATTACTTTCTAGGAGCCTTAGAAGGAAAATATAACTATCCACCAAATGTAGAAACCAAATAAAACTGGTTGATTCTTAAGTTTTACCATGTTAAATAATGCTGACCAAGACATACAGCCAGCAGCAACACAATAAGCTCTTTACATCATGCTCTAGCCATACCTGCTTAAGCCAAAAACCTTGTGATTCCTTATCTGCCCAGCAGAATATAGTCAAAACACCAACATTGTGAAGGCTGCTTCTCAACTCAGAATATAAAATTGACAAAGTCAACATCAATGCATTTTAATAATGCATTGAAGCAGCTATTTTAATCAGAGAGAGAACTTACATATACCGCATAGAGAACATCAATGGCTACGATTGAGTCATGTACTAGCTTTTGGGAAACAAATGAATCAAACAGGATGACCAGAACCACAATCAGCAGCACTGTAAGAACCAATGACCTCACATCTGGACCAAATATAAACCTGCCCCCTAAAAAGAGTATCTGTAAAATTTATTCAAAAAAAGAAAAATCTGTTACACTGAAGCTCCAAGTAAAAAAAGAAATAAAACATTAAGTGCACATATCATACCTAATCAGAATTTGAAGAAAATACAAATGCCCCATCGAAAGAAACTTCTAAAATATCATTTTCACTCTCATCATCAACCTTGCTACTTACAAAGATAGAACAAAGTGCATCTTCTTCTGAAGTGTCAACTAAAGAAACATCTTCTCGAAGCCAATTTTTTGTACATATCAGAGCTTGCACAGTAGTATGATCTAATGAGCTTCTATATTTGTTCAACACCCTACTCCCAGTACTGAAAGCTGATTCTGATGCTATAGTGGACATCGGAATAGCCAACACATCACGAGCCACCAATGAAAGCACTGGATATTTTAATGAGTTACTTTTCCACCACTTCAAAATGTCTAAATTATCGTCTGGTTTTGCTAGTTCATCTAGGTAAGCATCCAAATCAGATTTTTCTGATGAAATTAATGAAGACTGATGAAGGTATTGGTCAAACTCCATATACATGGATGTCAATGCACTTCTTGAAGATGAGACAATTTTCCTCTTCGGCACACTTATCATAGAAGATGCACTCATAGTAACAATTTGACTCTCAAATGACTCGCTTTCTCTTCCAGTGGCATATGTATCATAAAGATTTTTTAACCCCATTTTCACCTCTACTATCTATCCATCAGCTTCATCACCATAAATCTTTTCAAAAAAATACTTTACCATGATCATTTTAAAACGTGGATCCAAAACAGTTGCAATTGCAAGAAGAGTATTTATTTTTTTCCAATACTTCTCAAATTTCAAAAGTATTCGTGAAGCCATCAAAGAAATGAATGAGTCATCATGAACACACCACTATTTCAAAGAAACATGAATTATGAAGATATCTCCAAAGAAAAGATTGGAAGTTGGAAACTTAGTCCCTAAGAGTCTCTCAGTCACTTCATAAAAGACACTTAAGCATTCAAGAACCAGCTTAACATTTTTCCATTCATTGGCGGATGGTGCATAAGGATAGCCTGGATCATATAACTACAAACATGAGAAAATATTTTCAAATTCAATTGCCCTCTCTAACATTAGATACATAGAATTCCATCTCGTGGACACATCTAAAATAAGAGACTTCTGAGGACCTCTTTCACTTCTTGCAGCTTTCATAAAGTTCTCCTTCCTTTGTTGAGAGGATTTAACATATTTTACACTTTCACGTACTTTGAAAATGACCTCATCAAGCTCTTTCAAACCATCTTGCACAATCAAATTTAAGATGTGTGCACTGCATCTTAGATGAAATCAAGATCCATTGAGAGGTAAAAATTGTGAAACAGTTGGATCATTTAGTAACATCTTTACTGCTTTGTTATTAGCACTTGCGTTATCTAACACAATTGAGAATAATTTCTTATGAATATTCACTCTAACAACTTGTCAAGTAGCACCTTAGCTATCTGTCTATGACCATGAGGAGCCTCAACATACTCAAAGATGAGAATTTTCTTCCTTAAATTCCAATCATCATCTATATAATGGCACGTTAGGCACAGGTAGCCATCGTTGCCAATGGAAGTCCACATGTCTGAAGTTAAGCTTACTCGACAATTGAGACTCTCAAGTGAAGAATAAACTCTCTCTTTCTCTTTGGCATAAAGATTCATACAATCTGACTTATATGTGTTACGAGACAACAACTGTAATTCAGGCTGTATATTCTTTAAAAATTTCCTCAAGAATGCATGCTCAATCATTGCAAATGGATATTGATGGACAATAAACATCTTTGCAAGATCCTCTCTACTTCTCTCATTGTCAAACACAAAGGAAGACTTTTCAGCTTCAGTTCCAGTGCCTACTACATTCCCTTTACTTCGTTTCAAATTTTGGGCATCAGAACAACGCATAATGTGATTACTTAAATATTTTGTTCCACTTGAACTTTTGCCAACTAATTTTTTTTGACAATATCGACAAATGGCCACAATATTTCCATCTTCATTTACAACCCGCTCAAAGTCTAACCAAACTTTTGACCTCAGCTTTCTCCCTCTATGGGGAGGTTCACCAGACAGTTGAGTAACACTTACTTCTGTATTATCTACATCAACTTCTATATTCTTTTAACCACTTGCCATGATTTCAAATCAAAATGACAATATAATCTACACCCTTCACAATAGCAAAAAAAATCAAAAATAATTAAAACAGTAGAGACCAGCAATCATAATATTCAGACTGTCATTCACATAAGTTGGTACTCGGCGGAGGTTCGAGTCCAAGGACTCTCCTCACGCAAAGTGTGCTACTGTACACCTTTTGATATACCAGTCGTACAAAGCAAATCACAGAACTTCAAAAATCAAATCTGAAATGCACTAAACTTGATACACACACAAATAAACAAATGACTAAAAAATACTAAAGAATGATATAGCAAGAATAAGATCAATAGACTAAATAAATAGCCCATGTTTAGCAACAGATATGCCAATCCACACCATGCCATAAATATCTGAGTGTGGTGAATGCATCATAAGTGAATGCATCACAGATAACTCTGTAGTATATCTGAGTGTGGATTGTCATAAATATCATTTATACACAAATACCGACACTATGCCACCCTTCTTTAGGCAGTGATAAGGAGAAGAATGTTATATGGAACATCTGTCGAAATGCCAAGCCACACCATGAATCTAAATGGTAAAACAATAATCAGAAGATCCATTAGACAATGTGCAACCCACCCCTACATCCACTTGCGTGCAGCAGACCTTCTAGGGGGCTTTCGGGAATGTTCTTCCATACATAACTCAATGCCAAAGGCCAAAATTGGAGCCGTCCCAACATGACAGGATTGTTCCACTAAAAGAGGGCTAGACGTATGAAAAGTGGTCACTTAAGGACATGAACGAACAATGACAGAAAGTGTGAAGGAGGGTAGAATCATTTTCAAGAATACTTCTAACATGATAGCTAAATAATAATACAATCTATTTGGTAACCAAAGAATAGCATGTATTGAAATGTATGTGGCGTGTGGCCTAGGGAAAGGCAGGAAGAGCAAAGTGCAGACATACAAGCATGACATTGAAATGATGTACCAGACGGATCAGAAAGAAACTAACTGATATGTTTATAGTTTAGTAGATAAACCAACAACTACGAACAAAAAAGAGAAACAACCTCCTACAAAATTTCGTAAGTCTTATTTCACTTGATTCTGTTCTACCCTGGCCATTGGAGAACCAAACCGGTGCCACCTAAAACTTGCTATACGGCACAAAAAAGGAAACTAAAAGAAACAGAATTATTATCGTCAGCATCATGAAAGAAAAACACCCAAACGAGGAAATCTATAGCATGATAAAAACATGCGAAGGGAAAACAGAACAGAAAGGGCCAAGGGGCTGTACCCACAATAGCAGATGCCAAGGAGACCCAGGAAGAGATCAGAGAAGAACTCCCCGGGGCGTGCAGGATTATAGAGAATGAGTGAGAGGAGCAACAAAGGTTTCAAAGGTCTCACCTTTGAGATCACCGGCAAAGGAGAGACGTGCGGAGAGAGGTGGAGTGTGAATTTGGGTGTCTTGGGGGAGACGAAGAAGGGAGAGGGGGGGAGGGAGAGGGGGAGGAGTGGTGGGCACGTCGCTTTTGGCTGCTTTGGGCTGCTTCTTCTAGTTTGGCTTCTACCGTCGGCACAACAACTGTTCTATCCCCTACTCACCAGATCGCTGCTCCCCCTTTCCTCTGCAACCGACGCAAGATGAACCAAAGATCACAGTCGGAGATGGGAGCAAACCTTAGATGGAGGCTGCAAATGCCGCCGTTGTGAGATCGCAATCGGAGATGGGAGAAAAGCCTAGAGGGAGGCCGTGAATGCCACCGTTGTGAGATCGCAGCCGGAGACGGGAGTAAACCCTAGAGGGAGGCCGCGAAAGCCACCGTTGTGAGATCGCACCCGGAGATGCAGCCAGAGAGGGGAGAAAAGCCTAGAGGGAGGCCGTGAATGCCGCCGTTGTGAAGGGAGAAAAACCACAGCCGGAGGCCGCGAATGCCGCCTTTGTGAGATCACAGTCGGAGACGGGAGAAAAGCCGTAGCTGGAGGCCGCGAATGCCGCCGTTGTGAGATCGCACCCGGAGACGGGAGAAAACCCTAGAGGGAGGATCGACGATGGCGTGGGATTGCTCGCGTCAATGGCGTAGGGTTGCTCGCCTCGAAATGAGAGGATTTATGGCGCCCCGATGACCGATCCGAAAATAGAGATTTCGGATCAAAAATGTTTCACCTCGGATACAGTTGAGTGGGAGATTTTGGATCAAATAAGCAGCTCCGAATCCAAAAATAATTTCAGATTCGAATCTAATTTTCGGATCTGAAGATCCATTGACACTCTTGGTCATCACTAACACTCCCTCTTCACCCGCCCCCCACCCCATTTATTTTGTGGCACATTTCGAAAGGAGTCGCCGCCATATATAGTTATCTGCAGAGGCACCCTTAATTAATTAATATTGTTTGGATAGTTGTCTATTGTGCAATCGCCTTGTATATATGTTCTTATGCACCGAATCGTCGGATTAGTGCATATTTTCTAAGAAAAATAATCAGCGTAATATTTTCTAAAACCTTGTCGATCGGGCTTGATTCTTAATCATGAATATTTTTTGAATTTGTTCAAAGTCTTTAGAGGCATGCATATACTCTACGACGTAAATTCGTCATCGACAGTCATCCATTTTTTTCACCCAATGAGATCCCTTAAAAAATACAAGTACTTTGACTAGACTGAAGAATTAAAATATTTTTTGAATATATATCATAAACATTTAAGTACGAACAAAAAAACTGTTCGATGAAAAAAATATTATGCCAGTACTTCTCTAAATGTGTCAATCAAGGCACATCTATAAATAGGGCACTCTGTGTGCGGTGCCAATTAAGGACCTTAAAAAGAACAAAAAAAAGAGAGATCACTTATTTTCTCCTAGAGAAATGCTAGCTACTTTTCTAGATCGGTAGAAAAGTTACATGTCTAATGCACTATTGGTCCATGTCATTGACACGTGGGTCTCACCCATTAAATTCTTTAAATGCTTCTTAAATACTTATGTACACTTTCATCTATTTGTCACCCTTATTCATTTATTTGTCACTCTTAGATAGTTTTTATCACTCTTAAATAGTATTGGAAGACTCATTCGTCGTCTCGAGAATGCGTGAAAATTGACATGAGTTGACAATTTGTCACCCTTACATAACTATTTGTCACCCTTAGATAACTATTTTTCACCTTTAGATAACTATTTTTCACCTTTAAATAGCTTTTTGTCACCCTTAAATAGTATTAGAAGTCTCATTCGTCCTTTCGGTAATACACGAAAACTGAGCAATTTGTCCCACTTATATAACTATTTGTTACTCTTAGATAGTTATTTTTCACCCTTAAATAGCTATTTGTCATCCTTAAATAACATTGGAAGTCTCATTCGTCGTCTTGAGAATGCGCAAAAATTGACAAGGAGTTGGCTATTTGTCACTCTTATATAGCTATTTGTCACCCTTAGAGAGCTATGTCCACCCTTAAATAATTATTTGTCACCTTTATAGTATTAAAAATCTCATTAAAAATACGTGCAAAACTGACAAAAAGTGAGACCCTCACACTGCATACGTGGCCCAATAAGAGATAGGACGGATAATAAACTTACCATCGTGCACGGATAATAAGTGTAGCGGCAAGAAAATGGTTCCTAGGCCACGTACCACCTTCTCTATCTATTTTTTGGGGAAGTCGTCTCGCGCCCGTGGAGGCCTGCACACACCAAGAAACCAGAAGGGTGTCAGAAGGAGTCTCAGGTGTTACCCCAAGGGACAACCCTTCGATGCTTAAGTTAGCAAGGGATTAATGAGCAATCGAGAAGAGCAAAGTAAGAGAATAGTAGAGATCGTAGTATACGATCCGAGAGGCACGTAGGTCCTCCGCATGCGTGCTCGCCGCTCCCAGTGGGTACTCAGAGAGTGCTCTCTGGGTGGTAAGGCCATGCAGGAGGAGGATTCTCTCTAGTCGCTGTAGGTCGCCTCTCAATCGCAGTTGCGTGCAGGTCGGGTTACTCTCTTCTCAGTAGGAAGCTCTTATGGCAGAAGTATCCGCCGTGTCCTCTTACGTAGTAGTATATAGTTTAGTAGAAGAATCTACCGTCCCTTCTCTTCTGCCGATGTCCTTTTATATGGGTTGTCCTGGAGCGAGGGACCTCATCCCTTGATAGGGAATGGTCTGTTTAGTAGAGTAATGTTCCCCCGCTATGTTGACGGGAGTTTCCCGTTGGAGAGCGATAGCCTCGGCGTCGGCCGGTCCCTGGGCGAGTCTTACGGCGCTCATGGTGTGTGCTCGCCTGTTACGAGGTCAAGGTCGACGTCGTGGGGGCAACGGTCGGTCGTCGGAGTGTCCTCCGGCGAGAACTGCGCTTGGGCCGGCTCCATCATGCGTCGTGGAATCCGATGCTCTATTGGGCCGGTCCTCTTCTTATTGGGTTGAGCATGCGTGCTCGTCCCTTGCCTGGGCTTAACCGGCCCAAATCTTAATGGGCCGCTTGTGATTGGGCCGTTTCTAGGTCGAACCACATTTACCCTCCTCACTTCCCCCCTACTCTTAGTTGCCGAGCACTCGCAGGGGACTGAGAGTAGCCCAAGAGAGGGTTCTTCTGGAGGGTGTGATCCGAAGACGATATTCTCGTACATCGGGAATTGGTGGCTTCGAGACCTGCTTGGCGCGCAAGACGCCTCCGGCGGTGGCAAAAGCCACACTGGTAATGATGACTCCGGGTCTTGTCCTGTTCTGGGGATGTGGGCTCAGAACGGTCACCTGGCCTCGGTAGCCGTACCGTCGTAGCGGCTGGTGTCCCTTCGCCTGACCCTCAGGGGCAACCGTCGGTCTGTAGTGGGCGGTTTATAAGAAGCGCTGCGAGGTCTTTCGCAAGCCATACCCACGTCTTGCTGGTCGTCGCGCTCCGTCGTAGGCGTCTTCCTCCCTTTGCCTGGTGAGGACCTGTAATACCCCGATTTTTTTGGATCCTTCTTCTCGGGCCTCGGATCTGCGTTTCCAGTGTATCTGGCTCCGTTGTGTCCGAAATGATGTTTCGGACATCTTTCGTGTTCGGATCGGCGCGGTCCGGAGCTATTTCGGAGACCGGATTGCGTTCCGCGTGTGTTTTCCGATTCCCGGTGTGTGTTTTAGTAATGCCTTCGGAACCTCGTTGCGGGTGAACCGGGCCGTTCACCTGGGCGAGAGTGGTACCCTTGTGATCGGTGCGTTCCGAGGATCGCGAAAATGTGATTTTCTATTTTTCGGTATTTTCTGGAATTTTCAGATTTTCCTATATAAACCCCCTTTCTCTCTCTTCCCTCTCATTTCTCACTCACTCCCCTCTCTCTTCTCTCACGCTCTCTTTCTCCCCTCTCTTCTCCGGCGGCCGACGGAGCGAGGCGGGGGTGAGGTGGAGGCGACGCGGGCGAGAATGGGCGAGGATCGAGGCGGTTGCGGGCGTGATCCCTCCATGGATTCCGAGATGGCGTCATTCGCATTCCGGGCGGTTTTCGGCATGGATTAGTCGCTTCGGAGTGCGGTTTCTTCGGTGGAGGTAGGGAGACGGAACACTGGTGCGTTCTGCTCATTTTCCCTGCCATTGCACGTCGTTCGGCACGAAAACGGCTATGTTTAGGTCCGTTCTAGCAAAACCGTGGTTTTGTAGGTTTCGTAGGGTCGGTCAAGAAATGGCGACGGTTTCCAGATCGGTTACTGTCAATGGATTCCTTGGGGCGAGAGTGTTCTTTTCCCCTTAATTTCATCTTGATTTGCGGCCTCGTTGGACCGACAGAGCTTCGGGAAGCTCGGTAACCCTTTTAGGGTAACTTCGGTAGAATCGCTCATTTCTCACGATTCGTGCGTCGTTTTGACTCCGGTCGGAGTCCATGTGATTGCCAGAGTGGTTGTGGCTGTATCCCTTTCGTTTTGGCATGAACGGGGCGTGGAAAGGCTGCGATCGGGCGACCCCCAGGGTTTACCCACCATGATGGTTGGGCGGTCGAACCAGGGCCCGTCCATCGTATGGGTGGTTGCCTTTGGTCCGTTCATCTCTTCTTGGTTTTGGGGTTGTGCGGTCGGACGATAGACCACACATGTGATGTGCGGACAGGTGAGGACCGCATGTCTCCCCCATGGGGGGCTGGTCCCCAGCCGTCTGTCCTTCCGTGGGCTTGTGCGGCTAGGAGCTGACCGCATATCCCAGTTGACCCTTGGTCGACAGTTGGGTGTCGATTGGGTTGTGGGGTTTGGTCAAAACCGTTTTGACCGACACTGGAGTAGTTCGGTTAGGTTGGGCGGACGATCCTTGGCCGCACATCCCTTTGGGCGGTCCAGCCCTAACTGTCCATCCTCCTTTGGGGTTAGTCCGATTAGGGCCTTGTGCGGCTCCTGCCTGACCGCATGTCTCTTGAGCGGCTGTGCCCCAGCCGCACGTCCCTTGAGCGGCCCAGGGTGAACCGCACATGTGTCAGTCTAACCCGGTGTTTCAGTTTTGACTGATTCGAGTCCCGGGTGTGTGGTTCTCGAACCACGTGCCGACCCGTGGCCTGACGGATGTTGTGCACGTCGTCGGGGCCATGTGTCGTGGTACGTTGTGGTCCCAGGGTGTAGCGTTTTCGACTAGTGTCACCGTGTGTTGGCGTGCGTCATCGGTTTCTCCGGAAAGCGATTCCTGAGTGGGTCCTGCATGAGGCCTTGGGCTGTGAGCCCAGTTGTCCAGTCTAGGGCTGGAGGCTTCCCTCTTCTCCTTGAGCTGGGTTGCAGCTTGGCGGTGTGTGAGTTGCCTTGGGAATCGTGCTTCTGGGCTTTCCGCATGGGCCGTGTCTGTGGCCTTAGTCTCGTGAGTTCCCTTCCCGAGGGAATGGTCTCAGCGGCTCGTGAGCTACCTCGGTAGGCGTGCTACCGTGGTTTCAGACCTAGAGATTGGACTAGATTGACGGTCTTGTGCTGTTGCGTGCGACGGTCTTGACCCCGAGTCTTCTGACTCAAGGACCGTTGGCTGTAGTGGGTCTAGAGAACTGCCCAGAGTCTAGTGGCTTAGCGTCGCTTGGGTTTTCTCGACTCTCGCGCAGGGTGCGTGCGTAGCCGTGGGCTGCGAGTCCCGTTCCTTCTCCGACTGTGGTCGCCGTGCGACGGTGCTGGTACGTGGGATGGTCCTCGTACGTCGTCGGATTCGGACGTTGTTTTTCGTTGACTCGAGAGTCTACTCCTTCAGTGACCCTCCACTAGTCGTAGCCTGCTTACACGCGTGTGGTCCTACCAGGGAGTGGTGGAGAGGCTACCCTTAGATACGGTTTGTGGACCGGTTTCCGTCGGGCCCCACGTCTTGTAGCCAGAGTCCGGTTGAGGGGAAAACCGGCCAGAGGGCCAGACCAGGGACGCACGGTCTGTGTGTGCACACGTGGTTGGGGGCGGTTGGACCCACGTCGACGGGCGTGACCCTAGCTAGTCACTTGATTATGGTTACTTGTGCGGTGTTCGTGCCTTTCGTAGGAGCTACCACGTCAGGCAGTTCACCTGCGGTGCGGTGTAAGACGTCAGGGGATGCTACCGGCTGTGCTTCTGGTGGGAGGTACTCATGTCGAGTCGGGAGTGACAGACTGCCAGTCTCTATGACTTTGACCTTCAGGTTTAGTCGTGTTGACCGTTGAGTTTCGGTGGTCTCGCGGTGGCGTGTGTGTCAGTTTTTGTGCCATGAGACTAGTGCTAGTAGCTTTACCGAGGTTGCGTCTTGCTTTGCGGTACCCGCGACCAAGTGGTCGGGGTTGCACCTTGGACAGCGTGTCCAGGTTGGCCGTGTTCTGGGAGACAGGCCTCTACGGTGCGATTACCGTGGGCTTTTGCTTCGGTAAGTGGTACTAGTGTGGTTCGGTAACCTCGACTACGAGCCCGATGTGTGCCTTCTGGTACAGTAGGAGTAGTTGTAGTGCCGTGTTTCGATTGGCCACCGGGTTTAATGTTCCTGCTGTTACTGTTGCTCTCGTAATTACAGCTTTCTGTGCCGCCGTTGGTTCTTGGTGGGGTTCCGCGGGATCCCTGCTAAGTCTCTGTTTTGGAGAGTCACTCCCAGCCTTTCAGGTGTGGCGGTTCTTCCTCGAGGTTTGAGGTTGCTGTTCGGAGGTTCTCAGTTGCCAGCTCGCCAGGCCGAGTGTTTACTCGGCATGTGGTACGTTTTTACTGCTTTAGACTGTACTTCTTGTTGGACTGGACTCTATTGTAGCTGTAGTTGTTCTTTTACTTCTACTTGTTGTTGTTGGTTGTCCTGCTTTATTTCCTATTTCTCTGTGCCTCCACACTCCTTTTAGCCCTTCCGAGCCCTCCCGACTCGCGGGGGCCAGTTCGAATCTCGGGTTATCGGGTCTCTCCCGGTAATTAGATTCTCGGGTCGTTACAGTTGGTATCAGAGCGGAGGTTGTGGACGTACATAGGAATTCAAAATGTTGTAGTGATCAGAGTCCATAAGGTCCAGTACAGTCGGCAGCTGGCTTGGGTTTTGTGCTTGTTTTTCCGCTCTGCTTCTCGCTCGAGAGCTTGAGTGCGCTGTGCGGCACTGTGAAGGTGGTTGCTGTCCGTGGCTTTCGTGCCAGCATGGGGCCAAAGGATCGAGGTCGAAAGTCTTCTCCCTCATCGGTGGTAGCCCTGGTTGTGCTGCGTTGGGCAGAGGTTGCTGGCAGGCGTGAGCTCGTGGTGCTGCGTTCGAGGAACCTACAGCATGGTCAGGTGGCTGGAGAGGATTGTCCGTGGTTAAGTGGCCGTGAGCGTGCTTCGCGGGAGTTGCTGTCGGTTTTGGCCACTCCAGCTTGAGGTTTGTCCAGCTCCTGAGGTGTTCTGATCGAGAGGTGTGCTCAGTTGAGCGAAATACCTTCTCGGTGAGTTGCTGTTTCATCGAGCCTGGTGCTCTTGTCGTGCTCTATGGTGTCAGAAATGACGTGCCGGTCCCGATTGTTCTGCGGATTTCGAGGTAGGATTTGGCAGAGATGTCCTGGTAAGTCTTTGCTCCTGCATTTCTGTCAGTGGATGGGTTGTGTTCGCCCTGAAGTTGGCTTGAGATGTGAAGGCTCCACGGTGAGTTCGGAACTCGAGGATGAGCGTCGGCAGTTGTCGTTATGGTTCGTGTTGCGGCTCTTGGCGCGGTGGGCTGCAGTTTGAGGAATTACAGTGGTCGTGCATCGAGAGATGTCGTGATCGTGGTCCGACGTGACACTCACTGAGTGTGTCGGAGGCGTTGACCTGACGGGAGCGATGGTTTTTCCTTGGTGTTCGATGGTGTTGTTTCTAGCGTGCGCGAGGTTCGAGTTCAGGTCGAGCGTGGAGTTCTTCCGTTGGTCGGAAGTGCATTTGGTTTCTCCTTTGGTTGGAGAGATTGTGTTTGGCTAGGCTCGTCGTCTTACTTTGTGTGCCCGGATTGGTTGGCCTTGTGTGCCATGAAGTCCGTGCGAGACGTGCTCCTTGTCTTGGCAAGGTGGTTGCCTGTGAGAAGCTGTGCCCATTCCCTTGTCGTGTGAGGGTGTACTGGCGCTGTTCCGGAAGGACGAGTGTCGGTTGAGCGGTGTTTGCTTTCTTGGCTGTGCACGCATGGATCAGAGTGTGCAGCAAAAGCGTGGTGGGCTTGTGACCCACTGGTTCAGGATCGTAGCATTGGTTGCTACGGGCAGATTCCTGAGTTTGCATTGAGCATTGGAGGATTGGTTCCTCTGTGTGAAACGTGTTGCGGCCGTGCTAGTGCTTGTGGCATTTGTGGTTTGTGGCATTGGTGGTTGGTGTCCCCGGGAGAAATATGTTGGCTCGTGTGCAGCATGAGTACCCTATTTCTGTGTTAGAGATCGCGTTCTTGGGTGGGACCGCGCTGGGAGAAGTGATCTCTGACAGATTGTGGGACCGGTTGGTTGCCGAGAGTGGCTTGCGGGTTGGCCGAGTGACCAACCGTGGTAAGTTGTGCTTTGCTTGGGAACCCGTGTCCGCTGGTCGTGTTGTTATCGACCAGGTTGTTGTGGTCTCGGTGGTGCTCAGTGGCTCTGTGGTAAGAGTGCGAACTGAGTTCGCCGGCATCCTTCGAGGTTGTTTTGAGAGGAGTTCGGTTCGAAGGGTGGTGCCTGTGTGCAAGGGTCTCCGTTGAGATGTTGTCGTTGGTGTGGCGGTCCTTGGTCTGTGACCAGCAAGGGAGGATTCTCGGTAAGTCTGTGTCGAGTGCCGTGGAGACCGTGGGGAGATCCTTATCTTGTGGTTCTACCATGCTCCCCGGAGTGGGTAGTATTGGCAGGAGGTTCGAGATTGGTTGAAGTGTTCGAGCGAGATCTGGCTCGAGCCGCAATGTCGGTTTGTGGAGTGTCAGCGGATGGCCGGTCGCGATTGGATCGTGCCTGTTGTGCCGATGGAGGTTTCCCGTTGACGCGTGTATGGCGGCCCGTACATGGTCTTCCACAGTCAGGCGTTGCTGTTGGCGTTTGTGGCTCCTGTTCGGTGCTGAGTCATTGTGGTGGTTGCGGTCTGCTTGGGTAACCGCGTCTGCTGGTGGGAGCTTCGTTTGGTCGTTCCCTTGTGTCGGGCGTGAGACCAGTCGATGGGTTTGCGAAACTGGCGTCTGGGTCGTCTGCCGACCGTGGGTTGCATTGGCAGCTATTCCTTGTGTTGGAGACTGTGTTTCCCCGATGGGCGTGCTGTTGGCTGCGGTGCCGTGTTCGTTGTGCTGTGACTGAGGTGACGCTAGACTGTGTCCTTTGTGAGTGCCTGCTCTGATGGCCGATGTGCTCGTCACGTAGAGCGAGGCGTTGTTCGTATTTATAGTCTGGCTGTGTCCCTCAGGTCTGGAGCTTTCGTGTGAATCGTGGTTTTCCATGCTGGGGTTCTGACGGCGTCGTCAGTGGGGTACGGCGTTCTTCCCCTATTCCTGTGCTTGTCCTGAATTTTGAGGACGAAATTCCTTTAAGGGAGAGGGCTGTAATGCCCCGAATTTTTTGGATCCTTCTTCTCGGGCCTCAGATCTATGCTTCCGGTATATCTAGCTCCGTTGTGTCCGAAATGATGTTTCTGACATCTTTCGTGTTTGGATCGGCACGGTCCGGAGCTATTTCAGAGGCCAGAATGCGTTCCGCGTGTGTTTTCCGACTCCTGGTGTGTGTTTCGGTAATGCCTTTGGAACCTCGTTGCGGGTGAATCGGGTCGTTCACCTGGGCGAGAGTGGTACCGTTGCGATCGGTGCGTTCCAAGGATCGCGGAAACGTGATTTTCTATTTTTTGATATTTTTTAGAATTTCTGGATTTTCCTATATAAACCCCCTTTCTCTCTCTTCCCTCTCATTTCTCACTCACTCCCCTCTGTCTTCTCTCACGCTCACTTTCTTCCCTCTCTTCTCCGGTGGCCGACGGAGCGAGGCGGGGGCGAGATGGAGGCGGCGCGGGAGAGGATGCGAGCGAGAATGGGCGAGGATCGAGGCGATTGCGGGCGCGATCCCTCGGTGGATTCCGAGATGGCGTCGTTCACGTTCCGGGCAGTTTTCGGCATGGATTAGTCGCTTCGGCGCGCGGTTTCTTCGGTGGAGGTAGGGTGACGGAACACTGCTACGTTCACCTCATTTTCCCTGCCATTGCACGTCGTTCGGCGGGAAAATGGCTGTATTTGGGTCCGTTCTAGCGAAACAGGGGTTTTGTAGGTTTCGTAGGGTCGGTCAGGAAACGGTGATGGTTTCCAGATCGGTTACTGTCAACGGATTCCTTGGGGCGAGAGCGTTCTTTTCCCCTTAATTTCATCTCGATTGGCGGTCCCGTTGGACCGACAGAGCTTCGGGAAGCTCGATAACCCTTTTAGGGCAACTTTGGTAGAATCACTCGTTTCTCACGATTCGTGCGTCATTTTGACTCCTGTCGGAGTCCATGTGATTGCCAGGGTGGTTGTGGCTGTATCCCCTTCGTTTCGGCACGAACGGGGTGTGGAAAGGCCGCGATCAGACGACCCCCTGGGTTTACCCGCCGTGATGGTTGGGCGATCGAACCAAGGCCTATCCATCGTATGGGCGGTTGCCTTTGGTCCGTTCATCTCTTCTAGGTTTTGGGGTTGTGCGGTCGGACGATAGACCACACATGTGATGTACGGCCAGGTGAGGACCGCATGTCTCCCCCATGGGCGGCTGGTCTCCAACCGTCTATCCTTCCGTGGGCTTGTGTGGCTAGGAGCTAACCGCATATCCCAGTTGACCCTTGGTCGACAGTTGGGTGTCGGTTGGGTTGTGCGGTTTGGTCAAAACCATTTTGACCGACATTGGAGTAGGTCGGTTGGGTTGGGCGGACGATCCTTGGCCGTACATCCCTTTGGGTGGTCCAGCCCTAACCGTCCATCCTCCTTTGGGGTTAGTCCGATTAGGGCCTTGTGCGGCTCCTGCCTGACCGCATGTCTGTTGAGCGGATGTGCCCTAGCCGCACGTCCCTTGAGCGGCCCAAGGTGAACCGCACATGTGCCAGTTTAACCCGGTGTTTCCGTTTTGACTGATTCGAGTCCCGGGTGTGTGGTTCTCGAACCACGTGCCGACCCGTGGCCTGATGGATGCTGTGCACGTCGTCGGGGCCAGGTGTCATGGTACATTGTGGTCCCGGGGTGTAGCGTTCTCGACTCGTGTCACCGTGTGTTGGCGTGCGTTGTCGGTTTCTCCGGAAAGCGATTCCCAAGTGGGTCCTGCGTGAGGCCTTGGGCTCTGAGCCCAGTTGTTCAGTCTGGGGCTGGAGGCTTCCCTCTTCTCCTTGAGTTGGGCTACAGCTTGGTGGTGTGCGAGTTGCCTTGAGAATCGTGCTTCTGTGCTTTCCGCGTGGGCCGTGTGTGTGGCCTTAGTCCCGTGAGTTCCCTTCCCGAGGGAATGGTCTCGGTGGCTCGTGAGCTACCTCGATATGCATGCTACAGTGGTTTTAGACCTAGAGATTGGACTAGATTGACGGCCTTGTGCTGTTGCGTGCGACGGTCTTGACCCCGAGTCTTCTGACTCAAGGGCCGTTGGCTGTAGTGCATCTAGAGGACTGCCCAGAGTCTAGTGGCTTAGCATCACTTGGGTTTTCTCGACTCTCGCGCAGGGTGCGTGCGTAGCCGTGGGCTGCAAGTCCCGTTCCTTCTCCGATTGTGGTCGCCGTGCGACGGTGCCGGTACGTGGGATGGTCCCCGTATGTCGTCGGATTCGGACGTTGTTTTCCGTTGACTCTAGAGTCTACTCCTTCAGTGACCCTCCACTAGTCGTAGCCTGCTTACGCGTGTGGTCCCACCAGGGAGTGGTGAAGAGGCTACCCTTAGAGACGGTTTGTGGACCTGTTTCCGTCGGGCCGCACGTCTTGCAGCCAGAGTCTGGCTGAGGGGAAAACCGGTCAGAGGGCCAGACCAGGGACACGCAGTCTGTGTGTGCACACGTGGTTGGGGGCGGTTGGACCCACATCGACGGGCGTGACCCCAGCTAGTCCCTTGATTATGGTTACTTGTACGGTGTTCGTGCCTTTGGTAGGAGCTACCACGTCAGGCAGTTCATCTGCGGTGCGGTGTAAGACGTCAGGGGACGCTACCGGCTGTGCTTCTGGTGGGAGGTACTCCTGTCGAGTCGGGAGTTACAGACTGTCAGTCTCTATGACTTTGACCTTCGGGTTTAGTCGTGTTGACCGTTAAGTTTCGATGGTCTCGCAGTGGCACGTGTGTCGGTTTTCGTGCCGTGAGACTAGTTCTAGTAGCTTTACCGAGGTTGCGTCTTGCGGTGCGGTACCCGTGACCAGGTGGTCGGTGTTGCACCTTGGACAGCGTGTCCAGGTTGGCCGTGTTCTGGGAGACAGGCTTCTGCGGTGTGATTACCGTGGGCTTTTGCCTCGGTAGGTGGTACTAGTGTGGTTCGGTAACCTCGACTGCGAGCCCGAGGTGTGCCTTCTGGTACAGTAGGAGTAGTTGTAGTGCCGTGTTTCGACCGGCCACCCGGTTTACTGTTCCTGCTGTTACTGTTGCTCTCGTAATTATAGCTTTCTATGCCGCCATTGGTTCTTGATGGGGTTCCGCGAGATCCCTGCTGAGTCTCTATTTTGGAGACTTACTCCCTGCCTTTCAGGTGTGGCGGTTCTTCCTCGAGGTTCGAGGTTGCTATTCGGAGGTTCTCAGTTGCCAGCTCGCCGGGCCGAGTGTTCACTCGGAATGTGGAACGTTTTTACTGCTTTAGACTATACTTCTTGTTGGACTGGACTCTATTGTAGCTGTAGTTGTTCTTTTACTTCTACTTGTTGTTGTTGATTGTCCTACTTTATTTCCTATTTCTCTGTGCCTCCACACTCCTTTTAGCCCTTCCGAGCCCTCCCGGCTCGTGGGCGGCGGTTCGAGTCTCGGGTTATTGGGTCTCTCCCGATAATCGGATTCTCGGGTCGTTACAGGACCCTTCTTTCTCTACTCTTCTCCCCTTCGGTAGTGATGCCTCCGCGTAGGAGAGCCCTTAGCGTCGAGTCTCCCTCTTCGGAGGAAATGCTTGAAGGTCGGGGTGGTATGCCGAGCACCTCAGGTGCAGGCACTAGTCGGCCTAGTTCCCCTCCTCTAGTGATCTATGGGGTATTCCATGGCTTGCGGGACGCCTTCAAAATTCCCCCCGAGTACGACATCGTCTTCCCCTCTGTGGGAGATGACATAATGAGTCACCCTTCCAGCGGGATTATGATTCCGATAGCCTCCTTCTAGGCGGGCCTCTGTATTCCGGTTCATCCTTTCATTGAGTCCGTCCTCCATCACTATGGGCGGAATCCCGGGGGAATAACCCCAAATTCTTACAGCATCCTCTGTGGGTTTGTCTATGCATGCCACAGAGCATCGGTGGGGCCGAGTGTTGATCTATTTCGACACTTCTTCCTCCTCCAGAGTTGTCTGTTCAACACTTATTTCGCTTATTTTAAGGCTCGCACCCACCAGCATTTCATCACGGTCTCCCGTGCCGCGTCCAACCGCAAAGGCTGGGTGGAGCGGTACGTGTACCTCATTAAGTCAAAGGACTGGGAAAGAGCTTCTGATGGTTGGATGTGCAGTGGCTTTCCTCACCCTTGGCATGATTCGAAGCCTTCCCTCAGTGCCGAGGACCGCCGGAAGTTGAAGGTTATTTCCCGATATTCCCTTGCAGATGCAGACTTCGTTCTGACCCCGACGCTGCTTCGAGAGCTGGGGTTGTGTCCTCCGTTGCGGCAGGGTACTGGTTTTATCTTCCCGTAGAGTCGCGGCGATAGTAATTGATGCTTGACTAACCTTATCCTTGCTTTCATGGGCGGTTGAAGCACAGGGTTGGACTCCTGAGACCGTTCGGCTGCCGCGGCTCGCTCCTCGCCCCGTGGATCATGTTGCTCCAGGAGGCGGCCAGGTATCAGTCGTCGCCCCCTCAGCCCAGGTCGCGTTTGCCCTGGGGAGGTTGCAATATTCGATCCCCGTTGGCATTCCTTTGGCGCGTTCTCCAGAAGCGTCGGTGGCCAGCGAAGGGCCTGGTCTTCGGCAGAGTTCCCCCGAAGCCACTCCTAGCGCACCTGGTGAAGAGTCCGCCATGGCTGGCGGTGGTCGAGCTTATCTGACTGAGGATGAGCTGGCAGAGATGGATAGTCGCCGCCATCCGAGGAAGAGGGGGAGAGATTCAACCCCGGCCAGGAGTCGTCCCTCTTCTTCTTCCGGGGCGCCTCCCCCCAGTGTTCTTCCGCCGCCATCACCTATAGTGGTGGCAACTGCTGCTCCAGTGCCTGCCTCCGGAGGATGGGGGCGCGAAAGGGGAAAAACTCATGCTGCTGCCGAAGCTAGTTCTTGTCGACTACCGTGCCGCCGTATAACCGTTGCTTGCCTTTTTGCAGGTGCTTTGTGAGATGCTCTCCGTTGCTGGAACATCTTCCTATCTTATGGTAGGAAGGAGCATAAGGAAGGTTGGGAACTATTTTCCCTTCTTCCACTTTGCAAACGAGGCCATGCAGTTTGGACGATGGCGGTGGGCTCCCCGGTTTGCAGGCATGGCCAGTACGCTGGGGTGGCCTTCATAATGTGTTGGCCTCGTAGTACAGTTGCCCCCCATTGGCTTGGGTAGGCCTACTGGTTCCCTGTAACGGGTGGGCCTCGTTGCTCCACTATCCCCTGTCCGAGCAAGGGTGGTTGGAGCAGCCGGCCTAGTTTTTCTGGTGCAGGTCTTCTACCAATGAAGCCCTTTGTTGGCCCAGGGGCTTTGTCCCTCTTCTCTGGCATAGGAGGCTTCTCCGTTGGTACACTTCCACAGAACAAAAATGGGTACCTGGCGCCGGCTCAGCATGATCATTGACGGAGGATGGCGTCTAGGAGATGAGCCGTTGGAATCGTATATCACCACGATCGAGCACATTTTATCCCTCCATGTACTTGTATTTGGCCCATGAAAGGGTACTTTGCCAATTTCCGACAGCTTGTATTTTGACTAAAGAAATATAAATTCTTTCGAGCCAATACTGTTGTGTACCTTTTGCTGGAGTGCTTCTGCGTGCTTTCTAGGTGACTCTTCATGCTTGCATCCCGCAGTGTTTGCATCCTCCATGGGAACCCGTAGGTTACCTCCTCATTCTTAAGGGGAGCGGTGCTCGCTATTAGGGAAACCCTTAGGTCACCTTTTTGTTTTCAAGGAGAGTAGTGCTCGCCTTTAGGGAAACCCTTAGGTCACCTTTTTGTTTTCAAGGAGAGCAGTGCTCGCCTTTAGGGAAACCCTTAGGTTACCTTCTTATTTTCGAAGGGAGTAGTCCTCGCCTCTAAGGAAACCCTTAGGTTACCTTCTCATTTTCTAGGGGAGCAATGCTCGCACCTTTAGAAAATTCTTAGGCTACCTTCTCGTTTTCAAGGGGAGCAGTTCTCGCCTCTAAGAAACCCTTAGGCTACCTCTTCATTTTCAAGGGGAGCGGTGTTCGCCTCTAGGAAACCCTTAAGCTATCTCTTCATTTTCAAGGGGAGTAGTGCTCGTCTCTAGGAAACCCTTGGGCTACCTCTTCGTTTTCAAGGGGAGCAGTGCTCACCTCTAACCTTCTCGTTTTCAAGGAGAGCAGTGCTCGCCTCTAGGAAATCCTTAGGCTACCTCTTCATTTTCAAGGGGAGCGGTGCTCGCCTCTAAGAAACCCTTAGGGGAGCGGTGCTCGCCTCTAGGAAACCCTTAGGCTACCTCTTTGTTTTCAAGGGGAGCAGTGCTCGTGTAGCAACCCTAATAAATGAATAATTGAAATAAATTAAAACATATATATTACAGAAGTAATATATAAAAGGAATAGGGTTAATTGGACGAAATAAAACAAATTAAAAATAACGCCTCTTATTAAGGCGTTAATTTATAAATAAACGCCTCTATGAAAGGCGTGACTAAAGAAAGGACGCCCACACGTGCGGTCGTCAACTCTCACGACCAAATAGGCAAGTAAAAGAAACGCCCATATATGGGGCGTGTTTCAAAAACAAGGAACGCCCTTATCCAAGACGTTTCTTAAGAAACGACCTGAACTAGGTCGTTAATTAAAGAATCGACGCCCTTACCTAAGGCGTTAATTCCATTCGGACCCGTTCGACCCAGAGCTTATCAGGGGAAGGATCAACCTGATCCAGTAAGTGTCTACTAGGGTAAGGACTCTATTAGGGAAGCATTACTTCCACACAATCACTAACCCTAATAGGATTTCCAAAATCTTATAAATAAGCCTTGATCGAACAACCCTAAACCTATTTGATACCTCCGACTGCAGAGGTACGTGAAGAACAAACCGTTCTTCTTAATTTCCCTTTTTGTTCTCTGCTTCAGTTGCATGAAGAATTAACAATTCTTCATCTTCTTCTCTATACAGGTTAAGGGAGCTCGGTGGCCGTACGTTGAGAGCTGGTAAAGATCTTTTCTTCACTTTTGACGTGATGATCAGATTTTAAAGAAACTGATACAGTTTCTTCTCTCATAGGAAAGCTGTTGTAGAAGCCTCTTCATCAAAGCCATCATCTTCTGCTAGCCAAAAACCCCTCACGGTCATCTCCAAATCAACTCTTAAAGGTAGGTTTTCTCAAGTTATTGTAGCCCAAATGAAATTAATGCAAGATATATATATATAAGCATGTCATGCATATGGTTATTATAGTTTCCATGCGTTTTCTGCAATATTTTGAAAGAGACGCCCCTGTCAAGGGCGCTAATTCACATGAAACGACTCTTCCCAGGTCGTTAATTTCATGTTTAACGCCCCGTACTCAGGCGTTAATTTCTTTAAACCGTTAATCACCCATCTTAAGAATTAATTATCTATGAAATCCTGATTATAAAATAATGCATGATCCTCTATCTTCAACCTGCTAACTTTACTGTCATGATATTACATTCGTTCCTCTGTTATCCTGAAATTGTTACTGTCCTTAAAGTTTCTGAAGGAACTTGAATTAACGACTTGGACAAAGTCGTTTTCCACATATTAACGCCCCCTCATAGGGCGTGAATCTGAAAGGTAACGCCCCTTCCTAGGGCGTGTATCGGTTAAAATCCTGAAATTTATATATTCTGAAAAATAGAATTAAATAGTAACGCCCCTGCCCAGGGCGCGTTTTTGATAATTCCTGAAAATTAATTGTATTCTGTCAAATATGTAAACAATAAGACGCCTTCTGGTGTAGTCGTCAGATCTTGAAGAAACGACCCTGACCAAGGCGTGTTTTAGATAAATTACTGAACTAATGAAAATTCTACAAAATAGAAACAGATGTAAACGCCCTTCTGTTAGGCGTTAATTACTTAAGAAACGTCTTGACCTAAGTCGTTATTTTACTGTAAACTGTTTTTAACCCGTTACTGTTAAACGATTGTTTCAATATATATTTATATACATATATCGGCACTATTCTCCACTCCGTGAGTATAGTCCCACTTTTCACGTTGTTTTATCGATCACACTCAACTCTCATTGACATACAAGCTCTCCATTGGACATTCCGTTCCTATGGACTAGCGAGTTAGTCATAGAGACCTCCGTAAGACTCCTCGTAGCCTTGGATTCCCTCAAGGCCGACTGAGCTGGTTGTACCCTAAAAACCCATTACACGATCCTTGCCATGTCAATCTAAAGAAACATGGTATACCGGCCCTTATGATTATACAAAGAGTATATCATAAGAAATTCTTAATGGGATGATGACGTCATGCCATATCATGCCATTCTTGTAAACCCCAATTCTGTGATAAGAATGAGGGTATCTTACCTTTGATATACTGTTCATGTGGACCTCAATTCTATATAAAGAATGTCCATACTGATTTGTCATGGTACCCAAGTTAAGGGAATCATGTTCTACCTAGTTTTATCGATATCGTGATTATACCGTTATTATCGCCATTCTATGTCCTTTGTCATATTTTGGACTCTATTCTATCAAAGTTGTCATACGTGTCTACAAGCTTGATTATTGAAATTCTATGTTGGCTATAAACAAGAGTGGATGTCAAAACACATGATAAATGCCTGCGCATATAGGGCCCGATCTGGTCCTGGGAGGAGCACCCGAAAGTACTTGTGCCCATGGGAGTTAAAATGATAAGGTATCTGGCATTATACCGAGTACTTGACTTGCTTGATTGGACATTCCACACACATCTTGTACTTGACTCGTACTTGACATGAAATGAAATGCGTGGCCCGAAAAAGGGTAATTTACTTGCTTGTTTGATACATGATAGCCAAAGTTCTTGACATGATTTGTTAAATGTACTTGCTTGAACATCTCGAATAAACTTGTTATCTTGTTGAAAGTTCATGATAAGTTCATCTTATTTCCTTGATACTACATTATCTCTATCTTGTCGTTTTATGCGAGCATGCATAGCTTTATTGCATTCATGAAAGATGTAATTACTTAAACCCCTCGCTAGTACTTGAGATATAATTTCCTACTGAGCGTTCGCTCATTCCGTTTGTCCCTTTTTACTTTTCAGGTAAGTCCGACGACGATGGAAGTCAATCGGATGGGAATGATCAAGAGTGAAAGTGATAGAGCTTCTACAAGTGTCGTCTAGTCTTTTCTATAGTTTTCTTGAGTCAAATATGTATTCTTTTCCTTTTTATTAAACAGAGTATTGGAATTGTAATAGTCTATCCATTATGAAATAAAGGATTGGGTTATCTTGCTATTTTGCGCATCTCTGTCTTTGTGTCGAATACACGACCACTCTGATTGACATGATTGATATAGACACGTCGCGCATCTCCGGGTATCTTCCGCGCTCGGGGCGTGACAGTCTTTGTGGTATCAGAGCCAAAGGTATTCAATTCCTAGGAAACCCAAGTCCAAGGATAGGTTTCAAAACCTTTAACCAAGTGAGAGTGGGTAGAACCAAGGGTTAAATGATCAATGAGTCCTTTATAAGATCATAGTGATATAATACTAACATAGCTATTGTAATTGTAGGATAATGGCTGCCGAACGTGCTCAATGGCGCAACATGCAGCGTACCCTTCAAGGGATGACCCAAGTGCTACAACAGGTAGCACAAGGTGGTGCTCCACGAGCTGGAAGCTTACACCAAGCATTCAAGAATATGAATCCCCCGAAGTTCATGGGATCGACCGATCTAGACGATGCCGAGCATTGGGTTCGGGAGATTGAACGTATATTCCGTGTCATGCAATGCACGGATCAGGACAAAGTCTTATTAGCTACTTTCCAGTTAGAAAAGGATGCTAGATGCTGGTGGGAGTCGATTGAAGTTACAATTGACCCAACTCAAGTTACATGGGGAGAATTCGTTGAATATTTCAACGCCAAATATTTCTCTGATAGGGTCCAGGAAAAGAAGGCCGCCGAATTTGCCGCATTAAAGCAAAGATCTTTATCGGTGGCTGATTATGAAGCACAGTTCTCTAGACTGTCTAGATATGCTAAGCATTTAATTAGCACGGAAAAGATGAAAGCCCGTAGATTTCTTAATGGGCTTAGGCCCCACTACATTACTCAACTGGCGCCTATGGATATTCAAGTTTATACTGAAATAGTGCGCCGAGCTCAGTTGCTTGAAGATGCCACGGAACTATCTGATAGGATCCGTGAGAAAGACAAAAAGGAGCAAGTCACAAGTTCGGGTTCTTTTAAACCCAACTTTAAGCAGAGGCCCAATAATGGAGGTTCTTCCTCTCAAGATCAGAAGTTCAAGAAATCCAAGCCTTTCTCTATCACCACTACACCTTCAAACGTAGTATGCAAGCATTGTGACAAGGCTGGTCACAAAACAGAAGAATGCTGGAGGAAATTAGGAGCATGTCTCCGTTGTGGGAGTCGTGAACATCGGATTCCCGATTGTCCATTAATGAATGACCAAGACGGTGAGGGTAAACGCCCAGTGACAAGGAACGCGCGTCTTCATGCGGTCCAAGAGACCGAACCAGAAGAAGAAGGCGGATTGGTGGAAGGTACATTAAAAATTTGTTCCAAATATGCACATGTCTTATTTGATACGGGTGCATCGCATTCCATTATTTCCAAGAAGTTTGCTGACCCATTACCTCTAGAACCAGAATGGATGAAGTTAATATTGTCTACTCCTCTCGGAAACGAGACGGATATCACACATCATTATCAAAACTGTGAGGTATTGGTTCGAGGAAAGAATTTTCCTATTGATCTTATCTGCTTAGATCTAAAAGAGTATGATGTTATACTAGGAGCAGATTGGTTATCCAAATACCAGGCAACGTTTGATTGCCGTGATAGCAAGATTGTTTTCAAGGAATTTCCGGAACTGACTTATACTAGTCCTAAGAGTCGAAGCAAATCCCCTCTTATTTCGGCTCTTCGAGCAAGCAAGCTCGTCAAGAAAGGATGTGTATCCTTCCTTGCTTTTGTCACTATTAAAGAAGCTAAAGAAACCAAGATAGAGGACATTCAGGTAGTGCGAGAATTTCCAGACGTATTTCCGGAAGAATTGCCGGGATTACCCCCGCAAAGAGATGTGGCCTTTACCATCGACTTAGCCCCTGGTGCTGGTCCTGTTTCAAAGGCACCCTATAGAATGTCCCCTGCAGAACTAAAAGAATTAAAGAAGCAATTGATGGAATTGATTCAAAAAGGGTTCATTAGACCAAGTACTTCCCCGTGGGGAGCCCCAGTCCTATTTGTAAGGAAGAAGGATGGATCCATGAGATTGTGTATCGACTATCGACAGTTGAATCATCTTACTATCAAGAACAAGTATCCACTGCCGAGAATCGATGAATTATTTGATCAGATTTCTGGATCCAAACATTTCTCCAAGATTGATCTCAGGTCTGGTTATCATCAATTGAGGATTAAAGACGAAGATATTCATAAAACTGCGTTCAGAAGCAGGTATGGCCACTATGAATTTGTTGTTATGCCTTTTGGACTAACAAATGCCCCTGCTGCCTTTATGCAGTTGATGAATAGCATATTCAGGCCTTATCTAGATCAATTTGTGGTGGTTTTCATTGATGATATATTGATATATTCCAAGACTAAGGAAGAACATGAAGAGCATTTTAGGATTTCATTACAAATCTTGAGGACAAATCAATTATATGCTAAGCTCAGCAAATGCGAATTCTGGCTTGAAGAAGTGGCTTTTCTCGAACATGTGATATCCAAGGATGGATTATCTGTAGATCCGTCAAAGGTTGAAGCAGTTAGGAAATGGGAAAGACCAACCAATGCTAGCGAGATCAGAAGTTTCTTAGGCCTTGCAGGCTATTACAGGCGATTCATCAAAGACTTCTCAACAATCGCCGTGCCACTTACAAGGTTAACTCGTAAGGAGATCCGATATGAATGGAGTGAGGAATGTGAAAGAAGTTTCCAAACTCTCAAAGATCATCTCACTACAGCTCCAGTGTTAGCTCTACCAACAGAAGGAGAGAAATTCGAGGTCTACACTGATGCTTCTGGCATTGGCCTTGGATGTGTCCTAATGCAACAAGGAAAGGTCATAGCATACTCTTCACGTCAACTGAAGAAGCATGAGGAGAATTACCCCGTCCATGACTTAGAACTGGCCGCGGTAGTATTTGCCCTAAAGATATGGAGACACTACTTATATGGAGCACAGTTTACTGTATACTCCGATCACAAAAGTCTCAAATATCTATTTTCACAAAAGGAGCTAAACATGAGACAAAGACGCTGGCTAGAATATCTCAAGGACTTCGACTTCAATATACAATACCATCCCGGAAAGGGTAATTATGTTGCTGACGCCCTTAGTCGAAAGCCGAGAGCAATGATAGCAAATTGTATGATGCAAGAATGGAGGTTACTTGAACAATTCTCCGAGCTCAATATAAGCTTGGACACGGAATCCAAATTTGTCACACTATCTCATGTAAGCATACAGTCAGATTTGTTATCTGAGATACAAACACTTCAGGATGATGATCCTATATTAGTAGAAATCAAAGGCAGATTAGAAGGACAATCTGATTTTCAACTAACTTCTGATGGAATATTATCGTTCAAAGATAGAACTTGTATACCCGATTGTCCGGAATTAAAGAAGAAGATCTTAGATGAAGCTCACCGATCAAGGTACACTATTCATCCAGGATCAACCAAAATGTACCAAGATGTAAAGAGGAACTTTTGGTGGCCTAATATGAAAAGAGAAATAGCGGACTATGTATCACGCTGTCTCACATGCCAACAGGTCAAGGCGGAACACCAAAAGCCTGCGGGAAAACTACATCCTCTAGATATTCCTAAGTGGAAATGGGAGGATATTGGTATGGACTTCATCATGGGTTTGTCTAAATCTAAAGGAGGACATGATGGAATCTGGGTTATCATTGACCGATTGACTAAATCGGCACATTTCTTGCCAATCAAAAGCCGATGGTCAATTGATGTGCTAGCTGCACTATACATCAAAGAAATAGTCAGGATACATGGAATTCCTGTCTCAATCGTGTCTGATAGAGATCCCCGTTTTACTTCTCATTTTTGGAAGGGATTACAACATTCGTTGGGAACAAGGCTCAACTTTAGTACTGCTTTTCACCCACAAACGGATGGTCAGACCGAGCGAACTAATCAAGTTGTTGAAGATATGCTGAGAGCATGCATTATTGACTTTGGAGGAAGCTGGCATGACCACTTACCTTTAGTTGAATTTGCATATAATAATAGCTACCAAGCTAGTATCCAAATGGCACCTTTCGAAGCCTTATACGGAAGGAGTTGCCGATCTCCCATATGTTGGAACGAAGTTGGAGAGAGACAACTATTAGGTCCAGACCTGGTAAGGGATACAACTGAGAAGATACAGGTAATCAGAGAAAGATTACAAGTTGCTCAGACAAGGCAAAAGGCTTATGCTGATACCAGGAGAAGAGATCTTGAATTCCAGGTTGGAGATCATGTATTTCTTAAAATATCCCCTGGACGTGGCATACGAAGATTTGGTGTTAAGGGCAAGCTTACGCCAAGATTCATCGGACCATTTGAGGTACTCGAAAGAGTTGGCGAGGTTGCTTATCGCATCGCGTTGCCTCCTCAGTTGTCCGAGGTACACAATGTATTTCACATATCTATGTTGAAGAAGTATGTGCACGATCCGTCTCATATTATTGAACATGGAGATCTGGTGATCCAGAAAGATCTCACATATGAACAGAAGCCTATGAAGATCTTGGATCGAGAAATACGAGCTCTAAGGAATAAGGTCATTCCCATGCTCAAGGTGCAATGGAATAAGAATCCCGAACGCGAAGCGACATGGGAGACCGAAGAATCTATGAAGAAACGATTTCCCGAGTTATTCTAAGAGGTATATGTTCTACGCTCTCCACATGTATAATTATATATATATTGAATTTGGGGACCAAATTCTTTTTAAGTGGGGGAGGGTGTAGCAACCCTAATAAATGAATAATTGAAATAAATTAAAACATATATATTACAGAAGTAATATATAAAAGGAATAGGGTTAATTGGACGAAATAAAACAAATTAAAAATAACGTCTCTTATTAAGACGTTAATTTATAAATAAACGCCTCTATCAAAGGCGTGACTAAAGAAAGGACGCCCACACGTGCGGTCGTCAACTCTCACGACCAAATAGGCAAGTAAAAGAAACGCCCATATATGAGGCGTGTTTCAAAAACAAGGAACGCCCTTATCCAAGACGTTTCTTAAGAAACGACCTGAACTAGGTCGTTAATTAAAGAATCGACGCCCTTACCTAAGGCGTTAATTCCATTCGGACCCGTTCGACCCAGAGCTTATCAGGGGAAGGATCAACCTGATCCAGTAAGTGTCTACTAGGGTAAGGACTCTATTAGGGAAGCATTACTTCCACACAATCACTAACCCTAATAGGATTTCCAAAATCTTATAAATAAGCCTTGATCGAACAACCCTAAACCTATTTGATACCTCCGACTGCAGAGGTACGTGAAGAACAAACCGTTCTTCTTAATTTCCCTTTTTGTTCTCTGCTTCAGTTGCATGAAGAATTAACAATTCTTCATCTTCTTCTCTATACAGGTTAAGGGAGCTCGGTGGCCGTACGTTGAGAGCTGGTAAAGATCTTTTCTTCACTTTTGACGTGATGATCAAATTTCAAAGAAACTGATACAGTTTCTTCTCTCATAGGAAAGCTGTTGTAGAAGCCTCTTCATCAAAGCCATCATCTTCTGCTAGCCAAAAACCCCTCACGGTCATCTCCAAATCAACTCTTAAAGGTAGGTTTTCTCAAGTTATTGTAGCCCAAATGAAATTAATGCAAGATATATATATATAAGCATGTCATGCATACGGTTATTATAGTTTCCATGCGTTTTCTGCAATATTTTGAAAGAGACGCCCCTGTCAAGGGCGCTAATTCACATGAAACGACTCTTCCCAGGTCGTTAATTTCATGATTAACGCCCCGTACTCAGGCGTTAATTTCTTTAAACCGTTAATCACCCATCTTAAGAATTGATTATCTATGAAATCCTGATTATAAAATAATGCATGATCCTCTGTCTTCAACCTGCTAACTTTACTGTCATGATATTACATTCGTTCCTCTGTTATCCTGAAATTGTTACTGTCCTTAAAGTTTCTGAAGGAACTTGAATTAACGACTTGGACAAAGTCGTTTTCCACATATTAACGCCCCCTCATAGGGCGTGAATCTGAAAGGTAACGCCCCTTCCTAGGGCGTGTATCGGTTAAAATCCTGAAATTTATATATTCTGAAAAATAGAATTAAATAGTAACGCCCCTGCCCAGGGCGCGTTTTTGATAATTCCTGAAAATTAATTGTATTCTGTCAAATATGTAAACAATAAGACGCCTTCTGGTGTAGTCGTCAGATCTTGAAGAAACGACCCTGACCAAGGCGTGTTTTAGATAAATTACTGAACTAATGAAAATTCTGCAAAATAGAAACAGATGTAAACGCCCTTCTGTTAGGCGTTAATTACTTAAGAAACGACTTGACCTAAGTCGTTATTTTACTGTAAACTGTTTTTAACCCGTTACTGTTAAACGATTGTTTCAATATATATTTATATACATATATCGGCACTATTCTCCACTCCGTGAGTATAGTCCCACTTTTCACGTTGTTTTATCGATCACACTCAACTCTCATTGACATACAAGCTCTCCATTGGACATTCCGTTCCTATGGACTAGCGAGTTAGTCATAGAGACCTCCGTAAGACTCCTCGTAGCCTTGGATTCCCTCAAGGCCGACTGAGCTGGTTGTACCCTAAAAACCCATTACACGATCCTTGCCATGTCAATCTAAAGAAACATGGTATACCGGCCCTTATGATTATACAAAGAGTATATCATAAGAAATTCTTAATGGGATGATGACGTCATGCCATATCATGCCATTCTTGTAAACCCCAATTCTATGATAAGAATGAGGGTATCTTACCTTTGATATACTGTTCATGTGGACCTCAATTCTATATAAAGAATGTCCATACTGATTTGTCATGGTACCCAAGTTAAGGGAATCATGTTCTACCTAGTTTTATCGATATCGTGATTATACCGTTATTATCGCCATTCTATGTCCTTTGTCATATTTTGGACTCTATTCTATCAAAGTTGTCATACGTGTCTACAAGCTTGATTATTGAAATTCTATGTTGGCTATAAACAAGAGTGGATGTCAAAACACATGATAAATGCCTGCGCATATAGGGCCCGATCTGGTCCTGGGAGGAGCACCCGAAAGTACTTGTGCCCATGGGAGTTAAAATGATAAGGTATCTGGCATTATACCGAGTACTTGACTTGCTTGATTGGACATTCCACACACATCTTGTACTTGACTCGTACTTGACATGAAATGAAATGCGTGGCCCGAAAAAGGGTAATTTACTTGCTTGTTTGATACATGATAGCCAAAGTTCTTGACATGATTTGTTAAATGTACTTGCTTGAACATCTCGAATAAACTTGTTATCTTGTTGAAAGTTCATGATAAGTTCATCTTATTTCCTTGATACTACATTATCTCTATCTTGTCATTTTATGCGAGCATGCATAGCTTTATTGCATTCATGAAAGATGTAATTACTTAAACCCCTCGCTAGTACTTGAGATATAATTTCCTACTGAGCGTTCGCTCATTCCGTTTGTCCCTTTTTACTTTTCAGGTAAGTCCGACGACGATGGAAGTCAATCGGATGGGAATGATCAAGAGTGAAAGTGATAGAGCTTCTACAAGTGTCGTCTAGTCTTTTCTATAGTTTTCTTGAGTCAAATATGTATTCTTTTCCTTTTTATTAAACAGAGTATTGGAATTGTAATAGTCTATCCATTATGAAATAAAGGATTGGGTTATCTTACTATTTTGCGCATCTCTGTCTTTGTGTCGAATACACGACCACTCTGATTGACATGATTGATATAGACACGTCGCGCATCTCCGGGTATCTTCCGCGCTCGAGGCGTGACAGCTCGCCTCCAGGAATCCCTTAAGCTACCTCTTCATTTTCAAGGGGAGTAGTGCTCGCCTCTAACCTTCTCGTTTTCAAGGGGAGCAGTGCTCGCCTCTAGGAAACCCTTAGGTTACCTCTTTCGTCGTTCGTGGGGAACTTACCTTAGTGGAGTAAGGCTGGTGACGTTTCACTGGAAGTATTTCATGAGGTTGACGGAGTTCCACGTCCTGGGCACCTCTCTCCCCCCCAGTGTCACTAGCATGTATGCTCCTTTGCCGAGTGCTTCTGCTACCCGATATGGGCCTTCCAAGTTTGGTGCGAGTTTACCTGCGGCTCCCTATGGGTCGGCCACGCTTGCTCGCCGTAGCACCAGATCTCCGGGGAAGAAGTGTCACTCCTTAACCCGGGAGTTGTAGTATTGGGCCAGCTTCCGCTGATATGCCACGAGTTTCACTTGTGCGTTGGCTCTTCCTTCTTCGAGCAAGTCCAAGTTTTCTCGCATTGCCTAGTTGTTTCTGGCGTCTCCCCAGTGGCGGCTCTAGCGGTGGTCCGATGGGCCCATAGAATGTCGGGGATTGAATCGATCCATGAGTCACCTTCTTGGTCTACGCTGGTCTTGATGCCGTGTAGTAGAGTTCGGTTGGCATTTTCCACCAGCCCATTGGCTTGGGGGTGGCCCACCGAGGTGTAGTGGTTCCAAATCCCCAACTCCGAGCACTTCTCCTGAAAGGCAGTGCTCGTGAACTATCTGCCGTTGTCGGTAGTGAGAACCCTTGGGATCCCAAACCGACAAATGATTCTTCGCAGCATGAATTTCCAGGCTCCTTCACTTGTTATCTTCCCCAATGGTTCGGCTTCGATCCACTTGGTGAAGTAGTCGATGGCGACTATGAGGAACTTCTTGCTCCCTTGTGCTTCAGGGAAGGGTCCTAGTATGTCAATCCCCCACCAAGCGAACGGGCGAGGCTCCATCAACGCGTGGAGCTGTGTCGCTGGCTGGTGGTGCCGGTGGGAATACTTCTGGCATTGAGAGCACCTTCGAACATAGTTGAGGTAGTCTTGCTGCAAGGTGGGCCACCAGTACCCTTGTCGGATCAGCGTCCTTGCGAGTGCTCGCCCTCCCACATGCCTTCCGCAGAGTCCTTCATGGACTTCTTGGATGGCCAGGTTGGCCTCCGTGGGGAAGAGACACTTAAGTAGAGGAGCCGAGAGGGACCAACGATACAGCCGACCGTCCAACATGGTTGTAATGCCCCGGATTTTTTTGAATATTTTTTGGATCATTTTAGTGGGTCTCGGAGTGTATTTTGTGCTTTATACGTGTTTTTCCCTGATGTGCCTTCGGAACTCTTTGCAGGGTGAACCGTGACGTTCTCTGACTCCGGGACGTTACCACTGCGTTGTGCTCTTCTCGAGGATCGCGGAGGTAATTTTTCGTAATTTTCTGATTTCTACAATTTTTGGGTTTTTCTATATCTACTAACCCTTCTCTCTCTCCCCCTCTCATTCTCTCTTTCTCACTCTCTCTCATCTCTTTCTCTCCCCCTCTCCCCGGGCGGCCGACGGTGGTGGAGGAGGATGAGGCGACGATGGCGAGAGGCAAGGAACGGGGAATGGGTCGAGGATCGAGGGCCGGTGGCGCGTGGAAGCTTGGCCGCGGGTTCGTGGAGCGGCGAGGGTTTCACGGCATTTTCTTCGTGGATCGGCGAGCTCGGGGCGCGAAATCTTCGGTGGAGGTAGGGAGATGTACCCCCAGGTCAAGCTTTTCTTTTCCCGCGAGTTTTGTAGGCCGTGGTGAGCCGAGCGGGCGTAATCGGAGATTTTCGGTAAAAATCCATGTTTTAGGGCTTGTGGGCCGATCTCCCGTTTCATTGTGTTTTTGGCCAATCCGAGGCCTTAGATGCATGCTAGGGGCTATGTGGGGGCTTCCCCCTTGTTTTCCCCCTTTCCCGTGGAGGCATGGGGGCGTGGATCGAGTTTTGGGTCGTTTCCTGCCGTTTCGCGCTCGGACGGGGGTGACGGTCCTCTCAGTGACCGTCACATGCTGTGACACCCCAGGATGTGTGCGTCACATGGCCCGTTAGCCTTTTGGTGGTCTGTGGGTGTGGCGGTCCCACGATAGAACGCCACAGCTCTGTGACGCGCCTGGGCTGGACCGTCAGGACGAGCTGACCGTGTTTTCAGGCGTTGGTTTGACCGTTCGAGGTCAAGGCTTGTGACGCACCAAGCCTGGCGCGTCACAGCCTTGTAACGCCCCGGTTGGGGTGCGTCAGAGCAGACGCGTACCGACCTTGTAACACACCAAGAGTGGTCCGTTACAGACTGTGATGCACCGAGCGGGACGCATCACAGCTGGTTTCACCGTGTCTTGTAACGCACCTGGACTGGCGCGTCACATGCTGTGACGCACCAGGGCTGTTGCGTTAGAGACTGTGACGCACCAGGGCTGGCGCGTTAGAGACTGTGACGTGCCAGGGTGGGTGCGTCACATGCAACTTGCAGCCTGGTGTGTGACGGCCTTTTGTGGGTGCGTCAGGGTGGTTGTGACGGTCGAGGCTTGGACCGTCACAGACTGTGACGGCCCAAGATTAGACCGTCAGGGTCTATGTTGCACCGAGGCGAGTTTTTGTGTTCTTCGCCTTGTTTCGCGATGTGTGGATCCCCGGTCGACTCGGTTGGGACCCAGTGGTCGACCTGCGGTCTCGTGAGTGTCCCAGACACCCGTGGGATTCTGTTTCCATGTTTTAAGGGTGTCGGGAGGACCGTGTTACCTCGTTTAGCGTGCCCGTGAGTTTGAGAGTCCGGGTGACTTCTCGCGTGTCGGGCTTTCGTGTTACGCTAGACTGAGTCACCGTGTGTTGGTAGGTGAGCGGTGTGGTCTCCCCCGCGTGCCGTGAGTTTTCCTATAAGGTGATTCCCGCGTGGGCCATGTATGTGGCCTTGGACTGCGAGTCCAGTTGTCAGCCTGGGGCTGGAGGGTTCCCGCCTTTCCTTGAGAATGGGATTTGGTGTGGCGGCCTGTGAGCTATCTTGGGAACCGTGTTTCCTCGTTTTACGCAGCCGGGTGTACGGCCCGTGGACTGTGAGTCTTGTTTCTTCTCCGATTGTGGTCATCGTGCGACGGTGCTGGTACGTGGGGTGGTCCTCGTACTTCGTCGGGTTCGGACGTTGTTTTCCATTGACTTGAGAGTCTACTCTCTCAGTGACCCTCCACTAGTCGTAGCCTACCAGTACGCGGTGCTGGTCGCACCAGGGAGTGGTGTACGGGCACCCACCCTTAGAGACGGTTTGTGGACCGGTTGCCGTCGGGCCCCACGTCTTGCAGCCAGAGTCCGGCTGAGGGGAAAACCGGTCAGAGGGCTAGATCAGGGACGCGCGGTCTGTGTGTGCACACGTGGTTGGGGGCGATTGGACCCACGTCGATGGGCATGACCCCAGCTAGTCACTTGTTTGTGGTTACTTGTGCGGTGTTCGTGCCTTTGGTAGGCGTTACCATGTCAGGCAGTTCACCCCCGGCGCGGTGTAAGATGTCAGGGGACGCTACCGGCTGTGCTTCTAGTGGGAGGTACTCCTGTCGAGTCAGGAGTGACAGACTGTCAGTTTCCATGACTTTGATCTTCGGATTTCGGTCGTGTCGGCCGTTGAGTTTCGGTTGTTTCACCGTGGCGCGTGTGTTGGTTTTCGCGCCGTGACACTAGCGCTAGTGGCTTTATCGAGGTTGCGTCTTGTTGTGTGGTACTCACGACCGGATGGTCAGGGTTGCACCTTGGACAGCGTGTCCAGGTCGGCCGTGTCCTGGGAGACAGGCCTCTACGGCGTGGTTGCCGTGAGTTTTTACTTCGGTAAGCGGTACTAGTGTAGTTCGGTAGCCCCCGACTGTGAGTTCGGGGTGTGTTTCTGATACAATAGGAGTAGTTGTAGCGCCGGACTTCGATTGGCCACCGGGTTTACTGTTCTTGCTGTTGCGGTTGCTCTCGTAGCCTTCCTTTCCACTACCGCCGTTGTTTCCGGTTGGGGCTCCGCGGGATCCCTGCTGAGTCTCTGTTTTGGAGACTCATTCCCTGCTTTTCAGGTGAGGCAGTTCTTCTTCCTCGAGGTTCGGGGCGCGGAGCGGAGGTTCTCAGTCGCCAGCTTGCCGGGCCGATTGTTCACTCAGCATGGGGTACGTTTTACTAATTTAGACTGTACTTTTTGTTGGACTGGACTCTGTTGTAGCTGTAGTTGTTCTTTCTTTCAGCTAGTTGTTGTTGGTTGTCCTGCTTTATTTCCTATTTCTTTGTGCCTCCACACTCGTTTTAGCCCTTCCGAGCCCTCCCGGCTCGTGGGCGGTGGTTCGAGTCTCGGGTTATCGGGTCTTACCAGTAATCGGATTCTCGGGTCGTTACAATGGTGAAGTGGGTAGCTCTTGTCCGCGTGCATCGCGCCTCGACGTGGTCGCTCAGGAGCTATTGTCGAAGGAGGAAGTCGAGTAGAGGATCCATCCAGGAAGGTTCGTAGTCGATGGCATTTCCCTGGAGCGCTGGATCATCTGTGCTCGGCGCTGATAGTTCCTCGATCAGGACTGACCTCGAACTGGAGACTGTGGTGGCTGATGCTAGGCGGGAGAGGGCGTCTGCTCAGACGTTCTCTTCGCGTGGGATGTGGACCACTTCAAAGTGGGCGAATTCATTCGCCACGGCCTTGGCCTTCTCTAAGTATTTCATCATGGAGGGATCACGGGCTTCGAACTCCCCCCTGACTTGGTTGGTGATGAGCATGGAGTCGATGTACGCCCGTACACTTGTCGCTCCCAAGTGCTTTGCCATGCGTAGCCCGGAGAGGAGTGCCTCATATTCGGCCACATTGTTCATGGTCGGGAAGTTGAAACGTAGGGCATACTGTAGCTCCGCCCCTTCCGGTGAGAGTAAGACCAATCCTGCACTGCTGCCCGCCGCGCATGAAGATTCGTCGACGTATAACTCCCAGGTGGGCCCCAAGGACTGATCGGGCGCATCCTCGGCGGGTAGGGTGCATTCGGCGACGAAGTCAGCAAGAGCTTGGGCTTTGATTGCTGTTCTCGATCAGAACTTGATGTCGAATTCCCCTAGCTCGATAGCCCACTTGACTAGCCTTCAAGAAGCATTAGGGTTCTGAAGGATTTGCCGGAGAGGCTGATCGGTGAGGATGACGATTGGGTGGGCTAGGAAATACGGCCGGAGCTTGCGAGCAGCCGTAATCAGTGCGAGGGTGAGCTTTTTAGTCCGTAAATACCAGAACTCTGGTCCTTGTAGTACTCGGCTAACATAGTAGACGGGCTTCATGACTCCTGCTTCTTCTTGTGCGAGCACAGCGCTCATAGTGCTGGTCGTCAAGGATAGGTACAGGAGTAGCTGTTCCCCCTTTTGGGGCTTGGCAAGGACAGGAGGAGTCGTCAGGTAGTGTTTCAATTCTTCGAACGCCTGCTCGCACTCCTGGTCCCAGTCGATCCATCCCTTTTTTTTCGGTGCCAAGTTGGCTTGCTTGATCAGTCGAAAGAAGGGGAGACATCGTTCGGCGGCTCGGGATAGAAACCGAGCCAGAGCGGTGACGCACCCAGTGAGCCACTGTACGTCCCTCACCCGTTTTGGCCGCTCCATCTCTAACACTGCTCTGATCTGATCGGGGTTGGCTTCGATCCCTCGGTGGGTGACGAGGAAACCTAAAAATTTCCCCAATCGTATCCTAAACGCACATTGAGCAAGGTTGAGTTTCATGTTGTACCTTCTGAGTGTGCCGAAGGTCTCCGCCAAGTCGCGCAAGTGTTCGGCTGCTCGGAGGCTTTTTACGAGCATGTCGTCGATGTAGACCTCCATATTGCGGCCGATCTGTGAGTCAAACGTGTGGTTGACTAAGCGTTGATATGTAGCTCCAGCGTTCTTTAGCCCGGACGGCATGCGAGTGTAGCAGTATAGGCCGTGGTCGGTGACGAACACCATTTTATCTTGGTCGGGCAGCTGCATGCTGATATGGTGGTACCCGGAATAGGCATCGAGGAAGCTCCGCATCTCGTGCCCGACCGTAACGTCGACCAGCTGGTCGATACATGGCATGGGGAAGCTATCTTTGGGTGTGGCTTTGTTGAGGTCGGTGTAGTCCATGCACATCCACCACTTTCCGTTGCTTTTGGGTACCAGGACTACGTTGGCTACGCAATCTGGATACTGGGTAGGTCGGAGTAGCCCTGATCACATTTTCTCTCCTACTTGCTCCCTGATAATGGCCTGTCGCTCGGGGTTGCAACGCCTCTGACGTTGTTGTACCGGGCGGCAGGTGGGGTCCAACTTGAGTTGGTGCGTGATAACCTCCGGAGGAATTCCGAGAAGTTCATCCTCGGACCAAGCGAACACGTCTTGGTTGGCCGCGAGGAAGTTCACGTACGCTTGTTTATCATGCTCGGCCAAGGTAGCGCCGATCTTCAGTGATCTTCTCAGGTCGTCCCCAATCTGGATGGGGTATAAGTCCTCGACTGGCGCGCTCGTGCTCGGACCCGGATCTTCTGTCCTCGCCTTCTTTTCTGGTGGCATTTCTTCGAGACGTCGATCACGGGTGGAGATAAGGTAGCATCTTCTGGACTCCCGTTGATCACCTCAGACTTCCCCTACCCTGCGGGGGGTGGGGAACTTAAGTTTCTGGTGGTAGGAAGAAGGGACACCTCGAAGCGTGCCGAGGATCCCTTGACCGATGATAGCGTTGTACCCTATCATTGCACGCACTACGGTAAAGTTAGCGAACAAGGTTATCTCTTTTGGTGCCGTCTCGAACATGATCGGGAGCGAAATATGCTCTTTCGGGCTGATAGTTGTGCCGGAGAACCCGTATAACGGCGTGTGCAGTGGCGCAAGTCGTGGCATATCCACACCCATGAGTACAAGACAGTCGTATGCAATAACATCGGGTCCACTTCCATTATCCACCAAGATGCGTCGTATAGTACACTGGTTGATGGTGACAGAAACTACCAGAGCATCAGAATGGGGCGTCGTGACGTCTTCCAGATCGTCCTCGGACAAGACTATGGGGTCTCTGAACGACCCGATGGGGAAAGTCCCCTTGGGATGCCATCGCCTTGGTCTGCCGTGTTGATGGTCGTCGCGTAGCGACGCCTTCTGCTCGCACTGTCTCCCCCCACGGCGGGCCCTCCAGAGATCATCATGATCTCCTTGCCGTTGGGCCGATTGTCGATCGGAGGAGGCGTCTTTTGTCGTCTTTCGGCGGCTTTGGCGAGGAACTTGTCGAGGAGCCCCCTGCGGACGAGGTCCTCGATGGCATCCTTTAGATTGATGCAGTCGGCAGTGTCGTGACCGTGGTCTCGATGGAAGTGGCAGTACTTCTTCTTATTCCACGAGTTAGGATCCGACTTCATCCACGAAGGCCATTTGAAGAATGGCTCCTGGCGGATCTCCATTAGGATCTGGTCGGGCGGGGCTGTCAGGGGTGTGTAATAGCGGTAGCCACCCCTTTCCTTGTCGTAGTGGTCGCGGCGGTCCCTGTCGCGTCGCTCTTGCTTACCTCGACCCTCTCGTGGCTAGTCGGCGGCTCTCTTTCAGTCGGGCTGGCCAGTCCCGGCCACGCGGCACAGGGCCACGATGTTCTCCTCGTAGTGCGTGTGCTTCTGGGCCAGCGCGAGGAGGTTTGGAAGTGTTGTAGGGGCTTCAACCCCAAGTGCGCGCCGGAGGATGTGGTCTCGCATCCCCTGGGTGAGTGCCATAGTGGCGATGCCGACGTCGAGGTGGGGAATACGGAGTGCCTTCGTGCGCAAGCGGGAGACGAAGTCCCATAAGGTTTCTTCTTTCCCCTGCCTGAGGGAGAGCAGGGTCACAGCAGATCTGGCTACCTTTCGACACCCCACAAAGTTCTCCTTGAACAGCTTTTTGAGCTGTTGGAAGGAGGATATTGTCCCGGCCGATAGGGACTCAAGTCATGCTTGAGCGCTCTCCAGGAGAGTCGGAACGAACGCCAAGCATTTCACGGTATCGGAGGCCCGGTGAAACACCAGGTGGGACTCGAAGCCGTGCAGGTGGTCGGCCGGGTTGGTGGTGCCATCATAGAAGGTGAAGGACGGCAGCTGAAGCTTCGGCGGGATGGGGACTTCCATGATCTCTTTGGAGAAGGGAGCGTGGAAGTCCAGATCATCATTGATGAGGCCGCGATTCTTGGCGGCCAGGAGGACGTCATTCAGATACCGGACCTTGTCCTCTATCTTGTCGAACCGTTGGAGCCGGCGGTCCATTTCCGGGTTGGAATGAAGCGGGCTGCGTACCTTAGGCGCAGGCACGCTGCGCAATCGTCGGGTCCTTGCGACGGAGGCATGGGATGCCTCCCGTACCTGCCGAAAGTTCTCTCTAGTCTGTCCCTTTCACCTTCCCGTCGTTCGGGTGGGGCGAGTTGGGGCCTCTGGTCCCCGAGCTCCCGGCAAAATTCTGCTAGAGCTGGGATCTCCTGGCGGAGATCATCTAGGTCACCTGGGGTGACCTCTTGTCAAGGGCGAGCGGAAGAAGCTTCATGTGATCCCCGGCGAGAGTTGGGTCCCTGGTGGGAGCCCCATCCTCGGTTGCTGGCGTTGCGAAGGCTTCCACGGGACGCCATAGCTTTTCACTCAGATTCCCACAGACGGCGCCAAGAAGTGTAGCGGCAGGAAAATGGTTCCTAGGCCAAGTACCACCTTCTCCATTTATTTGTCGGGGAAGTCATCTCGTGCCCATGAAGGCCTGCACGCACCAAGAAATCAGAAGGGCGTCAGAAGGAGTCCCGCGTGTTACCACAGGGGACAACCCTCCGATGCTTAAGTCAGCAAGGGATTAATGAGCAACCGAGAAGAGCAAAGTAAGAGAATAGTAGAGGTCATAGTGGATGATCCGAGAGGCGCGTAGGTCCTCCGCACGCGTGCTCGTCGCTCCCAGTGGGTACTCGGAGAGTGCTCGCTGGGTGGTAAGGCCGTGTAGGAGGAGCATTCTCTCTAGTCGCTGTAGGCCGCCTCTCTGTCGCAGTTGCATGCAGGTCGGGTTGCTCTCTTCTCAGTATGAAGCTCTTGTGGCAGAAGTATCTGCCGTGTCCTCTTGCGTAGTAGTATATAGTTTAGTAGAAGAATCTACCATCCCTTCTCTTCTGTCGATGTCCCTTTTATATGGATTGTCCTAGAGCGAGAGACCTCATCCCTTGATAGGGAATGGTCTGTTTAGTAGAGTAACGTTCCCCCGCTATATTGGCGGGAGTTTCCCGTTGGAGAGCGATAGCCTCGGCGTCGGCCGGTCCCTGAGCGAGTCTTACGGTGCTCATGGCGCGTGCTCGCCCGTTACGGGGTCAAGGTCGACATCGTGGGGGCAACGGTCGGTCGTCGAAGTGTCCTCCGGCGAGAACTGCGTTTGGGCCGGCTCCATCATGCATCGTGGAATCCGATGCTCTGTTGGGCCGGTCCTCTACTTTTTGGGTTGAGCATGCGTGCTCGTCCCTTGCCTGGGCTTAACCGCCCAAATCTTAATGGGCCGCTCGTGATTGGGCCGTTTCTGAGTCGAACCAGATTTACCCTCCTCAATAAGTATTTCTCTTTCTCCTATACCTGATTTTGACTATAATAATGAAGTGAATTTTCGTTTATGCATTGTCATCATAATCACTGTAACTAACTTAGTAACATATTATTATTTTAAGGTCTTTATGAATTAGAGAGGTCCACTCTAGCTAGGCTTGACTAATTGAAAGAACCTTTTCAACATTAGGGTAAGATTTTGCCATTGTCATTCATAGTTAAGCATCTTCAAGTATTTAGAATCATGTTTTTTTTGTCGAAGTATATGGAAATATAGTAATTCAAAAAGTCTCTCACGCAAGTTTGGAAAAACTTACAAAACAGAGACTATTGATAATGAACATTACGGCGATCCATTCACCAAAGATATTGCGCATGCACTCAGGAGAGGAAGAACATAAAAATGATGTAGTTCGGAGATTCACCGCATGCATCTTGTGATTTGTACAAGTGAATTTTAAAGTCCATCTTTTAAGGTTCTCGAGTGCTTTCCATTATCATTCTGGTACACTTCTTCTTAAACAGTGACAAACGTAATGAGTGAATAAAAAAGTTAAAAAGTACATAAAAAACATAACATAAATGGAGGGTTTATTAAATAAGATACATAAAAAACAGAAAAGGAGAAAATAACATGCAAACATATAATATGATTGAATGCTATTATTAGAGAAGGTGCATAAAGAAAAACGAGAATTAACATGTGAAAACATAATATGATTTAGCAGAGTTAATTATTAGAGAATATATATATATATATATATATATATATAAAAAGAGAGAGAGAGAGTAACACGCGGGACACATGCATACGATCGAGCAAAGTTATTAGAGAAAATACAAAAAGAAAAGAGAGAATAGCGCCTGGGATCGTAACATGACTAGACATGATTATTACGGAAGACACATAAGAGAGGGGAAGAAAAAGGAATAGCACGTAATTAACACGGATCATAGTGTGATTTGGATATAGTTACGAGAGAGACACGGAAAGATAGAAGAAATTAGAGAATAACACGTGGAGACTTAACGAAATCTGTAAGTGTAGTTGTTAGAGGAAAAGTAAGAGAAAGAATAATTTTTAGAGTGACGTAGAGCAGAGAAAAGAAGTGTAAGGGCGCGTTTGGAACGGAGGTGGCAGCTGCCCCATTTCAAACAATGGCCTCTTTGTAGTTCGGCGCATGGTGTTTGGGATTTTTAATCTTTTGAAATCTTGAGAAGTAGATCCTAGGCAACTTTGAAAGATCCGAGAAACTTTGATGCGTTTGTGTCTTATCCTCTCTCCTCCAGAGATCACCCCTCCAAGGAGCCAACACATTTTTGTTTTCATTCGATAATACAACACTTGCTTGGTGAGAATTTTAGGTCATGTTTGGTACGAGATTAACCTGGGTTATCTTCGGTTGAACCTTATTCTTCATTTGGTATGGTAAAAAATGACGAGATTAAGTTAGGTTAAGAGTAATAAGAATAATCCCAAAACTGAGATTATCACGGGGATAACTCGTCCCAACAATAAGTTGGGATGCGTTATCCCCACCTCCATCCCCATTTGTCATCGACTGTTCTTCCCACATTCGTCATTCGCCCTTCCTGTGGATGAAACCCTTTCGTCCTCTCGCCCCAACGATCTTCGCTCTTCTCCAGTGGCCGACCTCGCAGCTCGTGCCGGTGAGCTCTTCCTCTTCTCCTCCATCTGGGTCGGCCTGTTGCAGTCGACTATCTTGACCCTTCTCCTCCGTCCGTCGAACCCCTTGTCTCACCTCGCCGATCACGGCGCTTTTCAAGATAGTGGCCGGCTGGCATCTTTGTCTTCTCCTCCGGTGAACATCTTCCACGCCGGTGAGTAGGCTAACACCCTCTCTCCCACCACCCGTGTATGGTCCCGCCATCCCTTGCTCAGCTCTCACTACCCACTAGGGAACCGTAGCGAGCCTTTGCCTTCTCCATGAAATCTATCTCTTTCGTCTGCGAGCGAACCCCGCTCGTCCGGCAGTTGCCTCATCTGCATACCCCAATCTTCTTCTCATGTGCAAGTGAACCCATGTTCTCATTTGCAGGTGATGAAAGTGTATTAAAATTGATTTTATTTCTCATTATCGACTATGATGATGGTTGTACTTCAATGCATAGGGCCTTGGATGCTCCTTCCCCATTTTGCTGTTTCGACTGCTCCTTCCCCATTGTGATGCTTCGGCTGCGCCTTCCCTTTTTGTTGTGTGGATTGCTCTTTATGCTCCATTTTAACCCTATTTTCATTTGCGGGTGATGTCGTTTTATTAATATAATATTTTTCTCCTTATCAAATTTGACATTTTTTTATATTATGCCATAGGCTATCGACTGCTCCTTCCCTTTTGCTGTTGACTGCTCCTTCTCATTTTACTGTACAGACTGCTCCTTACCCGATCGGCTTGTACGCTACTCCTTTCCTTTTAGGTAATTCCAACCATATTCTTAATTGTAGGTGATGAACTTGTATTGATGTTATTTTTATTGTCTTTATCAAATGTGGCGATTAATGTATTTTGTCATAGACTATCGACTGCTCCTTCCCCTTTGTTGTCGACTGCTCCTTCTCATTTTTCTTGTGTGGATTGCTCCTTACCCTTCAGGTAACCTGTAAGCTTCATATCTGTAACAACCCGGGATCCGAGTACCGGAAAGGAACCGGCGCGTCTCGAATCTCGGCCCGCCACCCACGAGCTCGAAGACTCGGAAGGGTTAAAAGGAAGGTATGGGAATACAAGAGAAGCTGAAATAACTGCAGAGATAGCACAATTAATCTAAAATAAAATGCACAGAATAAAATAAATAAATAAACTGCTACAAGGTCCAATGTATCTCATGTCCAAATTAAGTACAGTCAATAGAAAGAAAAGTATAAGTATACGGGACATACCTCGGTTCTAGCAAACTGGCGACTAACCCTGGCTACTAGAACCACGCTGAAACCCCGTCGCGCCTCTCGACGACCCCGTCTCACCTAAAAAATAGCGGTGAGCCCCATTTCATTGGCCCAGTAGGGATCCCTCGGGCCCCCACCTCGCACGAAAGAAACAAGGCGAAAAGACACAAGCGAGCATGAAAAGTAACGCTACCTAACGAAAGTACGGTAGAATCAACAAGCTATAATAAATAAATGGAAAAGCTCTCTATGACTAACCGTACCACGCCAACCGACCTCAAATCGGCGGGAAAAATAAGTCCGTACCTACCGGGAGACAGGAGCACCACCCACTAGAAGAACAGCCGGATGCGTCCCCTGACGTCTTACACCGCGTCTCAAGTGTCTCCCTATAATGCCCCAGGCGGAGACTGAGACACACAAAAGTAACCAAGAACTCAAATAAGGACTAGCTGGGGTCGTGCTCGTCAACACGGGTCCTCTACCCCTGTTGGCACTCAAAATATCGCTCGCGGCAATCAAGCCTCAAAGACGAATGACACGGTCCACTGAAACACAGAAGCCGATAAGTATCAACATATTGAAGACTTCTCAAGCTGCCAGAGCCCCGAGTCACCTGGGATGAGCATCGGGGACTTCGCCTCAGGAAAAGTCGAGATGAATCCACAACCAACCGGCAGTGCGACCTAGCCTGCCTAATGATCCGGCATCGACTCTGTCGTGCCGCTACCCTGCACCCGTCGCCGATCAAGAACGACGGTCTATCCGGTGGCTCGCCACCTGAATGAAGACTCTCCTGAGATGAAAAACGCCCTTGGCTCCTCAGAACAGAAGACCGGGGGCCCTATCGGCGGAAGATCCCGGCTACCCAGCACGAGTATGGCTTTTCGCCAAGTTGGGTCCATTAGTGGCCGAATGATCGCCCGGCCTGGGCGGAACTATCCCCGGTGTCACCCCACCCTCCAAGAAGCGTTGAGTACAAGCCAGACAGAGCCAGCAACACGGGTCGTAGCGCGGAAAGCCGTGTCAGCGAAAGACCCGCGTGCTCAAACAAAAGGCACTCAAGGTTCTAAGAAGTCATACATCGTCCTGAAAGCTTTGACAAGACTTCTTGTCAAAGGGTTCGAGGAACGGCGGCAAGATGAATGTTCACGGCGACTTCCGGAACCATCTCCGGACTCACCGGCTGACCCGCAACGTGCGGAGGATGTTAATACGGCGCGCCCTTATCCAGCGCGCCCCCTTAAACTGGCGCCCCTTTATCCCGGCGCGCTGAAGATTGTGAAGCCTTTTCCCGACGCGCCATTTCTCGCGCCGGATCAAGTTTCGAGCCCGCTCCTATATATGGGGCTGCTCGACCAGAAAAGAAAAAGGAGAGAGAGGTGAAGAGGTTTTCGAAAGAAGAAAATCAAGAGATAAGAGAAAAGGGTCTGAGAACCAATCGCCGGCGAGAGAGGGGGGGTTTCTTGCAAGCGAAGCAGGGTTCCTCTAAGCACCCTTCGCCACCGTCTTCCATCCTCAGCCTGAAGCCCTCCGGAGCCGGAGAAGAAGAAGGTGTCCCGATACTCTGTTCTCGGAACAGGTGGGCGTCTGCGTTTCTTATTTCTTCTCCACCTTGTTTTCTCTCCGTCGAATGTAAGCGAGAGGGGTGAGGGAGGGCGATGATATGATCCAACCCCTCCCCCCTTCTTCTCCATCTTTTCTCTTTGTTGCTCACCTGTGAGCTTCCCTGTAAGTGAAACGGTGGCCGTGCCGCGATGCCGGCGCCGAACTTGTAACATATGTGCAATTTCCTCGATGGGGTGATGACATGCGTATATGAATATATTGGTGGATTGAATGCTCAATGCCTTGTTCTCTTCTTCCACCGCTGTTTCATTCGGAGGATATATATATTAGCGTCTTCCCGTGCATAGTTTTACGATTCTGATTTTCTCCAATTTCGCATACGCCCTGGGATGCCATGGGCTACAGAGATGACCCCTCCCCGGGTCCTTCGCGTCTGTGCCAGTGCATACGCTTCTCCCCGTTTTGATACGAGATCTAACCTTGGCCTTCTCCCTCTTTGCATTTCTCTGTTGCTTAGAGGAGGCAGGTGCTGCTTCTGGGATTGTGGAGTCCGCCTCGTGACTACTGTGTTCCAGCCATTCGTGTATATGCGTGTGTAGGCAAATTGTCCTAGCTGCATATCGACTGCCTTTCTCCGTGACTGCTATTTGCATTCTCTTCTGTGGATGGCAACCCAGTCTCGCGAGCATCAACACCTTAGCCTTGTGAGTGGTGATCTATCAATGCCGAATGTCTTCCTTCCTCTCGTCTGTGGTTTGTAGCCACTGAACCATTCGAGTTCCGTTGTTTTGGCCTCAGCCACCCGGGGAGGGGGATATTCCCCACCGTTTCACAGAGCTATTGATCGGCCAAGGGAACTCCACTTTTGAGTGATGGATGTTTCTCATGAGTCATAGAGCTAACAACAACTGGGGCCCCATCCCAACAATTCCAAACCCACAGTCCTTCGGGACCCTGTGGTGACTAAGGGACAAATGCTCCTAGTAGGCTAGTCCTCGGAGCCTCTCTCCCTAATGGTCTCTCTCTAGCGGATGCAGTGCATGCTGTAGATCGCCCACCCTTTGTAGGCCAGTCCTCGGGATGTTGCTTCCGTCACTAGCTGCCTCGTTCCTCTGTTTCCACCCACGGAGCTATGGTGCCCCTCGCAGGCTTGTCCTCAGGGTATCCTGTCCGACTGGGGTTTTGCTGGCTACCACCATGCAGACCGGCTGTTTAGGGGCTTACTCCACGAGTGAGTATGACCCCGTTTCTCCCCTGCAGTCCTTCAGGGACGTGGGAGATGCTGCCCAATTTTTGGCAGAACTCTTTTAGCTGATAAGAGCACTTGTGTGAATGGCTCCAATAAAACACTTGTTCTGAGATAAAGGACCCTAGTGCTCGAGTATGGACCTCGCACTAGCTCATCACTTCATTCTGGAAGGGCTCTGGACTTCAATTAAACAAGCAATTGGCCCAATTAACTTCAAAACCCTTAATAGAATCTCAGTAAACTTAAATAGTTTCAAAATTCATCAAAAATCAGCTAAAGTGGCGCGGTCCTAATCCGGCGCGCCTTAATACTGCGCGGTACCCCCCCCCCCGCCCCGGAATAACCTTACACTCATAAAAATTTGTTTTCAAGTGGCTCGTTCCCGGCGTGCCCCAAGCCCCCCACGCCATTTTAACATTTGTTAAGGCCGCGCCGGATTAAGACCATTTACCTACGTTTGGCCGCACCGGGAAAACCTATCCCTACGCGTGGCCGTGCCGATTTTGAACCATTATGTTGTTTTAATCACTCCCCCGCCCTCGGAGCGATCCACGTCTCCCGCGGTCGAGATCAATGACCCTAACTAATAATAAATCGAATAAGAAAGGGGCTATGCAAGCCCGAGCCATCTTGCTTTTACTACCATGTTTGTTAGCATTTTACTTTCGTCATCATGCTTACGTTGCCACTTTCGTCCCCTTAGCGGAGTCTACTAAACTTGATTGATCATTGTTCATCTTTGCAACTCTGCGACTATGCTTAACGTTGTCATGAGCATCATGCATGCATGCCTGCATGGATTCCCTCTGGTATATTAAATGGCATTGACGAAGGCCTGGGTCACTCCCGATTAGAAGTCTTTGCCATGCGCGATTGTGGTCTTTGGACCTATGTCCTCCGCCACGTATCGAGGGTACCTAACTTAATGAACCATGCCTCTTTCGCATGACATATAGAAGCACCTCACGTGACCTGGTCACGTTTATACCTTTGCATCTTTATTCCGGCCTCAATAGCCCACCATCTCGGCAACTAATCAAAGGTTTTCCCTCCTCGTGGGGGATGTAATTAATGCCATAGCCTTTATGGTATGGTAGACTGCTGGTCCCGATCGAACCTCTCTCTCGCCCGACACGGGTCAGAACGAGCGCATAATAAACTCGTCACGTACGTGATTGGCACGCCTGCGTAGTCAACTAGCCAGTTAGCTACTAGTTAGTTAATTGGTTAATCGACACGTGAAATAAACAAAATAAACCCAAATGAAATTATAAAAATAAAATAAAATAAAAACAAAATTCTCATCGTAAATAGTCTAGCACGCCCGGTGGGACCAGTGTCACCTTTCATCTCTTTGTCGAGATACTTGGGCTTCTAGGCCCTCCCAAAGGTTGTTGATCGTTGGTTTGTTTGTCTTTGCAGGTGAACGATGACGACAACTGGGCTGACTGGCGTCGGCTTTGGCCCTTCAATTGTTGATGATCAAGCGCAAGGGTACCTGGCCGTGCCCACGGTGTTCGGTAGCTTCCCTGCCGCCGTTGGCTTCCCCAACTTCTTAGGGTTAGCCTTCGTAGACATGCTGGAGGTGGAACCCTCAGAGCCTGTCGAGGGAGCTACGAAGAACATGGAGCCTCTGAAGGCTCGATACTGCCAGGACTCGCTCAAGAGTCCAACCTTGGTCGCCAGCTGCCTGGTGCACCATGTTGTCCGTAGGGTCCGCCCTGATGCTGTCAACAGGAACTCCGGAGGACATCAGCGCAAGCAAATGCGGAGGAGTACTGCTATAGTTACCGGAACCCTCTCGCAATCTGGTAAATCTACTATGGTTGGTGGCATGCACGTCTTCCTCAATGGACGCGACGCGCGGATAGTCCCGGATCGGGTCGTCCCTTCCATCCCCGTCCGCAACTCATATCGAGCCCTCGCTGGAAGGAGGGCAGAAAGAGAAGAAGTCGGCCATTACGGCCAAGAGAAGTTGGCCCCCATGCCAAGGAAATTTAAACTGGTGTGGGTCCCCAAGCGGGTCCAACCTATTCATCAAGCTGCACCTGTCCGCCGCCGCCTTGCTCACGATGGAGCAGAAGGAAGGAGAGAAAGGGGCATGGCCCCGAAAGAAGAAGAAGTGGTTGCGGACCCTCCGCGCCGCGAAAGTTTCCGGGCCTGCGCCCGCCAAGCTAATGTCCCTGCTGTGGGACGAAGGTTCCAGCAACCTGCCGACAGAGCTCGGCTAGCTTATACCCCTCCTGCGGGAGGTCAACAACAGTCCCCGTGCTGCATCAAGAACGGGGTCGAGAAGAGATGACCAACTTGGTCAAGAACTATTTTCGAGGGCTAGGCAACCCCTCGCTTGGACAGCAGCGGTTGATGCAAGCAGCCGCCGCCAATGAAGACTACTGCCCATCAATGGCAGTTGAAGAAAATGAAAGAGAAGGGATGATGCTGTCTTCAGTTGACGACAACGGCTATGATGACGGCTTCGGGACCGAAGCCAATGAAGCCGCCCCTAGGCGGGAAGAAACAAGAAGAACTTCTGTGTTCGAGAGGCTGACCTTCCCAGATCGGGCTAAGAGAAGGGTCCATCGATAGAAAAGAGGGATGCAGGTCTTCGCCTGCAACATGGCCGGCATATTCGGCCGATACAAGGGACTTCCTGAGGATCCCCACGAGTTGGCTAAATTGGCCGCACGGCCAGGGCCGAATACTCGAAGAGCAGAAGCCGCAAGGCAGCTCCTGGCGACAACTAAAGGAAAACAACCCCGGGTCTACCACTAGTGGGATGATAAGGCTCATGTCTTGACCGCCAATGTGGTAACGGCGGAAGAAGAAGACGACGTCCCCCTCGACATCCTGCCCGAGGGTACGTCCGGGGAAGCAACGGAAGCTATCCCCAGCACGGCAACTATGGACCCATCAGTCTTGATGCTACTTCAAAAATATCGGCAAGAGATAGACTTGCTGAAGAAGCAGCTGATGGAGAAAACTGAACAATCATCGGCTTCCAAACCACCCGAAGTCCAAGGTGAATCATCTCGGGGAGCGGTTTGTGATGTCGACCCTCCGTCGCTCTACACCTTGCCTCAGTCGTCGGAACTAAGCATGGCGACAACACAACAATGGCCACCACAGTCGTAGCCGCTGATGCCACCGGTGCTCACCCAGGTGCACCAGACACCCCCGCTACTGCGTCCTCCACAGGCGACCGCTCTGGTCACCCCGTATTTGCAGCCAACACACTTCTATCCAGAGCCAGTTGACCCCACGGTCATGAACCGGATGATGGTGGAAAGGATGATCGAGCTGAAGCTCGCAGAAAGGAGTGAAGGTGACTACGTCGCGTTTGATGCCTACCGGGTGCCATACCCGCAACACCATGCTGCTAAGCGGCTTCCCCCGGGGATCAACAAGCCGCCCAAGTTCGACAAGTTCAATGGGAAGGGATCCCCAAAAGAACATACTGCATATTATATGACCGTCATGGGTGACCTGGCCACCGATGAGTCATACTTGTTGAAGTTTTTCGGGTCCTCGCTGACGGGGCTCGCATTTGAATGGTACTCTAGCCTTCCGGCCGGGTCAATCAGCGACTGGCCAGATATGCAGAGGAAGTTCAGAGAAAGATTCCATGTTACAGAGAGGGAGGTCACAGTGGCCGAACTCTACTCAACAAAGCAAAGGGTCAATGAGACAGCCCTCGATTATATCAAGAGGTGGAGGAATCTTGGAATGAGGTGCAAGCGGCCCCCGCATCAGGAAGACGCTGTACAAATATGCAAACAGAACCTCAGGAGGGAGGTTCTGGAAAAGATGATCGGAATAGAAATACGGTCGTTTGATCGAATGAACAATGTCGTGGCTGAGGTAGAAGCTTTTCTGGCTAGACCTGTCCCTACATCAGCTGCCAGCACAACCCAGAAGAGCAAGGCAGTGGAGCGGCGCTCGTCGCCTAAAGAAGCGAACGCTCTTGACATCAAGGCGTTCAAACAACAGAAAGATGAAAGCAAGAAGGCAGTCACCCCACAGCCTGCAGAAGCCCCAGATGGCAAAGAAGGTCCCTCGCTATGGGACAAGTTGAAGAAAGCCTATTCATTTTCGAAGGACAAGACCCAGATTCTGTTCGACTGGGTAACGGAATATGGCATGGTCACCCTGCCAGAGCTGAAGAGGCCGGAGGACCTAAAGAGAAGAGACAGCCCAAGATTCTGCCCCTACCACCAGATGTTGGGGCATCCAATCGAAGACTGCTATGTTTTCAAGGGCATCATCGAAGGGATGGTGAAGAAAAATGAAATCGAGTTGGGAGAGTACAAAGTGGCCCTCCTCAACCGCATGAGGCCCCTCAGAGGAGGGCAACAGTCAACATGATCTCCCTATACTAGGCACTGCCCGAGGAGATCTCTGAAGCAAGTATGCGGAGCACTTATGAAACTCATTTCTTGGATCCCGCGAAGGAACAACGGGGGTGGCAGCAGATGCCTGCGAAGCACAAGAGGAAGAAAGCACACTGCCCGAAAGTGGGGGCATATATCCGTGGTGTTACACTCCAACCTGCTCCGTCGGTAGCAGCACCCGTGTGGATCAATCCACCTGCAACTATCAGGATACCTACACACAATCGGAGGAGACAAACTCCGATGCCAGTGGTCAAGGAAACCAACCCTTGGGTCCGCCGACTACAAAACCTCATTGAAGGGCTAGACGAGTACGTGCAGCCCAAATTGAAGCCTCTGCTGGTGCGGGACCATGTCCCATGGCAAGAACTGGAGCAGCTCTCACTCGAGTAAAAGGAGGAAGCTGAAGCAGCATCCGATAAGAGGGCCGTCTGTTCTAGGGGCAGGCGCCTACTGAAGCAAGGAAGAAGAAGAAACAAAAGAAGAAGAGGGCCGCTAAGGCCGATAAAGTGTAGGTTGTTTCCTGCAATACTCTATCCGCACTCTTCAACCCGCCCGGAGAAGAGGAAGAAGAGGAAATTTTCTTCACACCCCTTTTTTGAGGGAGGCAGGGCGGAGGCCGCAACTACTACACATGCAACCCAGTCAGGCCGGAAATGGGGGCGCCAGCCACCACCCAACCACAACATCATATTCAGGGGAGAGCAGCCCTACAAAACACCTCCACCGGAGATCAAGGGAGTCCAGATCCCTCCTCCGCCAGGTCTATATAATAAAATTGAGGGCAAGGGGGTCCCTTCATTTCTTGAATTCATGAAGATCTCTAAGGGGAAGTAGCCTTGTCAGGAGGCTAACCCTGCACCGGGGGATGTTCACCCGCAGCCAGCACAATCTGCCGAAGATCCAAATAGAGATGGAGCTTGCCCTGCAGCAGCTAATGAAGAGCGCTGAGAAGCCGGTACCAGCCAAAAGGGCGTCGAATCCGAGGCAGATGAAGCAGGTCCGTCAGGGCCCGCAACCCAAGACTTTCCCAAGCCCAGGTGGGTTGAAGAGAGGAAGCTCTCTAATGTCCGAGCTGGGAGCCGAATAATGAAGCTACTAAAGAAGCTCCCTGCTCGATTTACAATCTGGGAGATCATTTCTTTGAGTGAAGAGACTCAACAGGCGATCATTACTGCTCTGCAGACGCCTGCTCATTTTGAGACATGTTTGGCTGAAGCAATGCCGGAGGCTAGCATGACCTTCACTCCAAAAGATATGCTGCTGCCTACCATCAGCCACAACAGGCCGCTGTATATGAAGGGGCACCTAAATGGAAGGGAGCTGAACATGATTCTGGTTGATCCTGGTGCAGCTGTCAACATCATGCCTTATAGAATATACGAGAGGCACCACTTCAACGTGCATCTCGAGAAAGTCGGGGATATGTGTATCGCCAGCTTCAATCAAAAATGTGAAGTGTCGATGGGGGTGGCAGAGTTCACCCTTACCCTAGCAGATTTCACTACGATGGTGCAGTTCCATGTCATTGACTCCCGCACCTCGTACAAAGCACTGCTCGGCCGCCCATGGCTGCATGAAAATATGGTGGTGCCATCTACGCTCCACCAATGTATCAAATATAGTCTTCAAGGGAAGGAGGAAAGGATATATGCAGACCCCCACCCGTTCGAGGTATTTGAATGTCATTTGGCGGACGCCAACCTATATACAAGGCCTCCCCAGAAGACCTCTGAAGCTAAGACCCCTGCAGGGGCATCGAGAAGTGCATCCGGCGGCAATTGGTATCCACCACCACCGCGCGGATATGTCAAGCCCAAGGTGGTCTCCCATATCACAGCATCCGGGGACGTGGGCAGAATAGCACCTCCAGTATTATACGCTGAAGCTAATGAAGTGCGGGTCGGTCAGAAGCATAACCACATTGGAGTCCCGGACGGCCTCACCAAGCCAACTCCCGGCCTTGATAACCCTACTGTCGAGCCTTTCAAAACTTGGGAGGTAACACAGGAGGATGGACCCAACAGCCTATTTTATACAGCTGAAGAGCACCCTACTCTGGAGGACACAGATTACTGCCTCCCCAAAGATATAGACAATTCGTTAGTTCCCGTCAAGGGTCTGGTATTCACAACTAATCGGATGGCCAGGATGTTTCAAAAATAGCACATCCCCTCCGATCAGTCTCAAAAGCGCAAAGAAGCTTTCCAGAAAATGTGGTATCCCGCAAATTTGGATAAGGAAATGAGACGCGTCTCTCAGCATCCGGGGTTGGGCTTCACCCTGGAAGAATATTATCACAGTGGGTGATACGAGGTGGACATCCTCTCCGCCTTCTACCCTGCTGAAGACAGCCCGCCGGGGGCAACCTTTGATGAATACCCAGCGGAAGCTGAACATGCTGACCCGGGCCAGCCCAAAAATAAAGAAGCGGAGACCGTGACTCCTTGCCGATGTTGGGAGCAGGTCTATCCTGAAGAGGCGGCCCTGTAAGCCAAATTTGATACGGCTAGTAGCAGCGAAGCCGAAGGTGTTGAAGAAGCAGGGATCTCCCCCTCCTGTGGAGTCCTACCAACAATGACCTCCGCACCTCTTGTGCCAATCGGGGAAGCCTCGACCAGCCCCGACCAGGAGGTGTGTGATGCTGACAATGGGACTGCCACTCCTATTGAAGATGCAACTGCCCAGAAGGTGAGATCTCCTCACCTTTTGCTACAAGATTGGGTTGCTGTTCCAACCCAACAACAAGCAGTCACCAGTCTGGCACGACTGCAACCCTATCTGCAAGGACTGAAGCTGCTCTCTTACCCTGGGAGACTGCAATGGCAGAGGATTTGCTGAAAGAGCAATACGCGCGGCCACTATCAAATGAAACAGAGGACTTTCGAGAAGTTCTGATGGTGTCAGATGAGGAAGTTGAAGTACTCGACCCTCAAGATGGTATTCCAGACTTCGTTGACCTCCAACCGACACCTCCGGAGATAGAAGACGGAGGCCAAGCCACAGTTGACAAACTGATAGAAGTCAACTTGGGAAGTGAGGAGGACCCTAGGCCTACCTTCCTCAGTGCCCAACTATCCCCAGAAGAACGGGGGCTATACATCCAGCTGCTGCAAGAATACCGGGATTGCTTCACCTGGACTTGCAAAGAGATGCCAGGTCTGAATCATGCAGTTTCACAGCATGAGTTGGCAATCAGCCCTGAAGCCGAGCCGGTGAAGCAACCGTCGCGGCGCATGAGGCCAGAACTCATCACTCAAATTTATGCTGAAGTCGACAAGCTTATTGACGTGGGATTTGTCGAAGAAAACCAGTACACCCTGTGGCTGGCGAATATCGTCCCCGTGAAAAATAAAAATGGACAGATCCAGATATGTGTTGACTTTCGAGATCTAAATAAAGCCTGCCCCAAGGATGACTTTCCAGTGCCAATAATGAAAGTCATGATTGATGCCACAACCGGTCATGAGGCCCTGTCATTCATGGACGGGTCATCCGGCTACAACCAGATTTGGATCGCAGAGCATGACCAGGTCCATACTGCCTTCCGAACCCCTAAAGGCATCTATCACTATAAGAGGATGCCGTTCGGAATAAAGAATGCTGACACAACTTATCAGCGCGCAATGACCAGAATCTTTGATGAGTTGCTCTACCACAAGGTCGGGTGCTACATAGATGATCTGGTGGTCAAGACTAGAAGAAAACAATACCATCTGCAGGACCTCCGAATTATCTTTCAGAGGCTGAGGCAGCATGAGCTGAAGATGAACCCTATGAAATGTGCGTTCGGAGTGTCGAGCGGGAACTTCTTGGGCTTCATTGTCCGATATCGGGGAATCGAGATAGACCCCGCAAAGATCAAAGGAATTCAGGAGCTACCTGCACCAAGAAATCTCTCCGAGCTGAGATCACTACAGGGCCGCTTGGCTTATATCCGGTAGTTCATTTCCAATTTGTCAGGGCGATGCCAGCCTTTCCACAAATTGATGATGAAGGATGCTCCCTTATACTGGGATGAAGATTGCCAGACAGCCTTTGACAAGCTGAAAGACTATCTGAAGACTCCTCCAGTGCTGGGCGCACCGGTGAAAGGACGGCCGTTGATATTATATATAGCAGCCACACACAATTCCCTGAGGGCAATGCTGGCCCAGAATAATGAAGAAGGGAAAGAACAAGCCCTCTATTACCTCAGTCGGAGACTGGTCAGAACTGAGGAGAAATATACTTATATTGAGAAGATCTGTCTGGCACTGGTCTTCGCAGTTAAGAAGCTTCGACACTACATGTTGTCGCATGAAATCAGCTTGGTATCCAAAGAGGACCCGCTGAAATATATTATGTCCCAGTCGGCACTTAAAGGTCGCTTGGGCAAATGGGCAGTAATCCTTATGGAGTTTGATATCTCCTATGTGCCGCGAAAGGCTGTCAAAGGTCAAGCCATCGCGGACTTCTTCGCTGAGCACCCAGTACCCGGGGACTACCCGCTGGAACCGGAGCTTCCTAAAGATGAAACCCTAGAAGCCGCTCAGGTGCGGCCCTCCTTATAGCAGCTATATTTCGATGGCGCTTCCAGAATTGACACCTCTGCCACTAGATCAGCCAGGGTCAGGTCAGGAGCAGGCATAGTCCTGAAATCTCCAGAAGGGGAAGTGGTGCACACATCTTGCTCGATAAACAAGCATTGCACAAATAATGAAGCAGAGTATGAAGCCCTGATAATCGGGTTGCAAATTGCTCTATCCATGGGAATTCAGATGCTGGAAGCATTCGGAGACTCCATGCTAGTTATAAAACAACTGGAAGGAGAGTTCGATGTGCGAAAGCAAGAGCTCCTCCCCTACCATCAGTTGGCAACCCGCCTGATGTCAAGATTCTACTTCATCAGCATCAAGCATATCAACCGAGGCCAGAAAGCTCAGGCAGACGCCCTCGCTAAGCTGGCCAGTTCTTTGGCGGTCTCGCCAGACACGAGCTTGAATATAACAGTGATCAACCGCTGGCAAGTCCCCAGTGTAACAGAGGTCTTAGCCGACGAACAAGAGATTGAGGTGGTAGCCGTCGAAGAAGTCCAACGACCCGATTGGCGAGAACATCTCCTACAGTGGTTTCAGCACCAGCAACTGCCAAAAGAAAAAGAACAGAGAATGAAACTCCTGAGGGTCAAAGACTCTTACGAGATGAGGAACGGAACCTTGTTCCAAATAATGGCAGATGCCCGAAGAAAAGTCCTACTTCGTTACTTGTCTTCAGCAGAAGCGGGGCAGGTGATGCAAGAAATCCATGCGGGATCAGCTGGAGCGCATCAGGACGCCCAAAGATGAAAATTAAGATAAAGAAATTGGGTTACTATTCGCCCACTATATTTGATGACTACTGCAAGTTCGCCAGGGCTTGTCAAAAGTGTCAAGAACACGCCAATGTGTCAAGAAGGCCTCCAGTGCCACTACATCCTACCTTACCAAGCTGGCCGTTTGCTCAATGGGGCACGGACGTGGTAGGGCCACTACCAGCATCTTCATTAGGGTGCAAATACATCTTAGCAGCTACAGATTACTTCTCCAGATGGGTAGAAGAAGTTACGTTAAGAGATGTGACGGGAGAACAGGTTGCAAGATTCTTCCGGCAGAACATGATATTCCGGTTCGGGATTCCCAGTCGAATTATCTCTAACAATGGCAGCCATTTCAGAAATCAGAAGGTTTACCGGCTAGCCGAAAAATACAAGATTGACTGGAGGACATCGTCCCCCTACAACCCTCAAGCCAATGGACTTGCAGAAGCCTTCAACAAGACACTATGCACGTTGCTGGCAAAGACTGTCAAGTCTAATAAAAAGGACTGGGAAGAAAGCATGTACGAGACGCTCTGGGCCTATTGTACTTTCTATAAAATCCCAACCGATTGTTCGCCATTCTCCCTTGTGTATGGGTCAGAGGCTGTGGTGCCGATTGAATTAGAAGTTCCTTCGCTGTGAGTCGCCATCCAGCATGGACTAGTCAGCGGTGAACAAATCAATGCAGAAAGAAGATTGGAAGAGCTCGCCGAGCTTGAAGGAAAGCGCCTCCGGGCGCAACAAAACATCCAACTCTGCCAAGCTCGCATGGCCCGGGCTTTCGATAAGCTGGTCAAAGGTCGGGAATTCAAGAAAGGAGACCTGGTGATGGTCAAGAGAAGAGAAGTGATGGCCTCCAATCCCAAAGAGAAGTTAGTCAAAAACTGGGTTGGACCATACATCGTCCATCGAGTATATGAGGGAGGTGCTTACATCCTGGTGGACCACAAAGGAGTCATCCAATTCTCCCCACTCAATGGGAAGCATATGAAGCTGTATCATACGGCACAACCAACATTCCCCGAGTGATCGGAATACCTTTCCTTGGTCTAGTGGCACTCTGCCCTAACCAAGCTACCCTTCACCTTGGTCTAGTGGCACTCCGCCCTAACCAAGCTACCCTAACCTTGGTCTAATGGCATTCCGCCCTAACCAAGCTACCCTTTCCTTGGTCTAACGGCACTCCGCCCTAACCAAGCTAACCCTCCCTTGGTCTAGTGGCACTCCGCCCTGACCGAGCTACCTTCACCTTGGTCTACTGGCACTCCGCCCTAACCAAGTTACCCTAACCTTGGTCTAGTGGCATCCCGCCCTAACCAAGCTACCCTTTCCTTGGTCTAGTGACACTCCGCCCTAACCAAGCTACCCCTCCCTTGGTCTAGTGGCACTCCGCCCTGATCGAGCTACCTTCACCTTGGTCTAGTGGCACTCCGCCCTGACCGAGCTACATCACCTTGGTCTAGTGGCACTCTGCCCTAACCAAGCTACCCTTCACCTTGGTCTAGTGGCACTCCGCCCTAACCAAGCTACCCCTCCCTTGGTCTAGTGGCACTCTGCCCTAGCCGAGCTACCTTCACCTTAGTCTAGTGGCACTCCGCCCTAACCAAGCTACCCTAACCTTGGTCTAGTGGCATTCCGCCCTAACCAAGCTACCCTTTCCTTGGTCTAGCGGCACTCCGCCCTGACTGAGCTACCTTCACCTTGGTCTAGTGGCACTTCGCCCTAACCGAGCTCCCCTCACCTTGGTCTAGTGGCACTTCGCCCTGACTGAGCTACCTTCACCTTGGTCTAGTGGCACTCCTCCCTAACCAAGCTACCCCTCCCTTGGTCTAGTGGCATTCCGCCCTGACCAAGCTCCCCTCACCTTGGTCTAGTGGCACTCCGCCCTGACGGAGCTACCTTCACCTTGGTCTAGTGGCACTTCGCCCTAACCGAGCTACCCTCACCTTGGTCTAGTGGCATTCCGCCCTAACCGAGCTACCCTCACCTTGGTTCAGTGGCGCTCCGCCCTCACCGAGCTACCCGCACCTCGGTCCAGTGATGGTCGGCCCTTACCAGACTCGCATAATGTCTACAGTATTGCCGTTACGGGCCTTACGCCTCAATCGGCACAAATCTACCCCTTTGCGTCAGCATTACCTTCTTGCTGATGAATAAACCATTTTCTCAGCGCAAGACCTTGTGTCCTAGCCGACCTTTATACATCCTTGTCATTGCGGGCCTTACGCCCAAGTTGGCACGAGTCCATCCTTTGCGTTAGCATTGTCTCCTTGCTAACGAATAAACCCCTTTTCTCGGCGCAAGACTTCATGTCCTAGCCGACCTTTATACAACTTTGCCATTGCGGGCCTTACGCTCGAATCGGCACAAATCTATCCCTTGCGTCAGCATTGCCTTCGTGCTGACAAGTAAACCCTCTTTCTTGGCGCAAGACTTCGTGTCCTAGCCGACTGGTGAGGACACGCGCCGCATTACTCGACGGAGCACACGGAGCACGCCGGCATCCCTTTGGCTCGGCGATCACTTGGCAGACTAGCGGAGTTACCTTCACTTATTCTATACTTTAGGCCATGTTGGGCCTTGGATTAGTCCCTGCGTGGACACTTTTATTATTTGTGTGGACCTTTGTAGGCCAATTGGGGCCAATTAGGCTTTCGTTGGGTCATTTTTATGCTTATTAGGTAGGAGATAGGGCTATTGGGCCACTCTCTTGGTTCAAGCCTTGGCCCATTTGGCATGGCTGGCCAACCAAGGCTTGGCCCACCTAGGGATTTGTGCCCCCTCCCTAGGGTTAGGGTTTTGGGCGCCCACCCCCTTTTTCTCTCCTCTTGGAAGGTGGCAGCCGCCCCTCTCCTAGATTATAGGAAGAAGGGTGCGGCCTCCCCCCTTTCCCTTCCCCATCCGACCACCCCTCCCTCCTTTGGCCGCCCCGATCCCCCAATCTCCTCCTAGAATCTAGGAGTGGTGCGCACCCCCTTCCCCCCCTAGCACCTTGCGCACCCCCCCTTTCCCCCTTGGCTAGGGTTTCAAACCTAGCATTCCCCCTCCCCCATATATAAGGTTTGTATTTTTCTTTGGAGCATTATTATGAATAGAAAAGAAAATTTGCTGTTGCTCTTGAAGGAGGCTGCGCCCCCCTCTGTTCCTCCTTGCTCCTGCGACGGGAGTAAGCCCGGGGTGTGACTCCCCATCCCCTCGGTGCGACGCCGAGGTTCCCCCTCTCTTCTATCCCTTCTCAGGTTCAAGTTCGGTGCAACCAGATTTTGTCTCCAAGAGCCGCGATGACCTCCTCTGTCCTTGGCGACTTTGGGCGACCAGCCCATTTTTGGGTGATTCTACTACGAGTCTCCAACGCGTGCAAGGTGGTCTTGCCTCATTTGGAGTTCGGCATCACCCGTGGCGAATTTCTCCGTGAGATCGCGCAGAACCCCCTCTCCCTGCGAGCCAGATCCTGCCCGCCCTCTTGCGAAAATTCCACAGAGCGGACAACTTGGAGTTTGGACCCGGGATCTTCAGGGATCGTACCTCTCTTCGTCCCCTTTCCAACGCCGCCGACCTTGCCTCGTTTCGACGTCGGTGCTAAGCGTGACGTTAATTCTCGTGGGACCGCGTAGATCAACCTGTGCAGTCCGACCCCAGGATCAGCAACGACTTGCAGAGGTTCTCCCGGCCAACCTCGATCAGATCTGACCGAGCCCCTCAGTCGGGACCTTCTGCTCTGCGTCCCCGACGTCCTCCCTCAAGCGGCGTCCCGTTCGCCCACCGGAACAATGAGTTCTCAATTTTCCCGCTCGAGTGTGCTGTTCTGTGTGCAGGAAACCAGTCACAACTTGCAGATGACCTCACGGCCACCTCGGTGCGAATCTGAGCGCCCCCTTTGGCTGAGGCCTCCTCCCGTGACCTAGCTACGCGCCCTCACTGACGGCGCCTCAATCGGACACCGGACCAGGCCGTGGGAGCGTTCACCGCCGAGTCGCGCATTGCTGCGAACCTGCCGACTGCCGCCCGGGTCCTCCTCGCGGCCACCCCTTCACCGAGTGCCGCCCGTCAGCCCGTGCATTGGCAGCCCCGAATCCATATGTTGTAGCCTGTTATCTCCCTGTGAGGAGTGGGCATTTTTTGTTGGAGTTGTATTATTATTCACCTTGTGTATCGGGGTTGTTGATCTCGGCCGGGGTTTCTTCCTCACGCCTAGGCGTGGAGGTATGTGCGACGCTCCCCTTGTTGGCATTTGCTTTACTAGTATGCTTTCTAGTATGCCGCGTGAGTGTTTAGGATCCTAGCTAGTCTTTTAGTCACCGCGTGACTGTGAGTTGAGAGCACCCATTCCGTGGCCCTAGTCGAGCGCCGAGCTCGGACTAGATTCCCTTAGGCGTACGGCGGTTCCTTAGCCGCTGAGATCCCCGTGCTTCCCTCATAGGGACGGTCGTTGGGCTTGAGTTTCTTGTTGAGAGACGCCTCCACCCGGAAGAACACTACGGAGGTCAGCCGCCCGGCTTGCCTTTGGCGTGCGAGTGCTGGCCGCACTTCGTTGTAGTCGTAGGTCTTAGCCCTTTCAGTCCCATCCCGTATCACCGACTCTCTCAACGTCCTTCTGTTACATGAGCAAAAAGAAAAGATAAAATAGGGTTAAAAATAGAGATACCCCGCCGGTCTTGTTCCTAAATTGGGATAAGGGCAAAATTGGCTATAACCCGACTGCGGCGAAAACCTGAAAGGGCGCTGCAGGTAAAATAGGGTATCCCGCCATGTGAAAACCCGAAAGGGCGCGTGGGCAAAAGTAAGAGGGGGCTAGCTTCGGTGAAAACCCGAAAGGGCACTCGGGTCTGTAAGTGGTAATCTAAAAAGTTCCTCTTTATTCTACTCCTAATGAGACTCCAAAAGGACAATCATCAAGAGTCCCATCGGACATCTCCGAACAAACCTATGTTCGACCCTCGTCATCATCGGCGAGATCGGTCAATCTCTACCCTTAACTTGGACCTTTCGTCCCTGTTAATGAATCTATCCTTGCTTTGACATGTGACCCATGCCGATGAACAAATCTATGTTCGACCCTTGCCATCATCGGCGAGATCGGTCGATCTCTACCCTTAACTTGGACATCTCGTCCCTATTAATGAATCTATCCTTGCTTCGACATGTGACCCATGCTGATGAACAAACCTATGTTCGACCCTCGTCATAATCGGTGAGATCGGTCAATCTCTACCCTTAACTTGGACCTTTCGTCCCTGTTAATGAATCTATCTTTACTTTGGCATGCGACACATGCCGATGAACAAATCTATGTTCGACCCTCGTCATCATCGGCGGGATCGGTCAGCCTCTATCCCTTAACCTGGATCTTTCGTCCCTGTTAAGAACTATATCCTTTGCTTCGACATTTAACCAATGTTGATGAACTAAACCAGGATTCGACCCTTGTCATCATCGACAAGGCCGATCGGCGTGCTAGCGGGCAGGCTCTCCTGTGTCCCGGCTTCTTCCTACAAAAAAAAGAGAAAAGAAAGATGGGGTTAAAAATAGAGGTATCCCACCGGCCTTGTTCTTATATTAGGGCAAGGGCAAAAAATGGCTATAACCCGGCTGTAGCGAAAACCCGAAAGGGCGTTACAGGTAAAATCGGGTACCCCGCCACGTGAAAACCCCAAAGGGCGCGTGGGCAAAAGTAAGAGGGGGCTGACTTCAACGAAAACCCGAAAGGGCACTTAAGTCAGTAATGTGATAAAAATGATGACGAATAAAAAAAATCAATCAATAAAAAAATGATGAAATGATGATGTAGTAGCGAGGTTATCCTCGTTCATCGTTCCACTTCCTTCTACCCTTTTCTGACCCTTGTCACCATCGGCAAGATCGGTCGCTACCTTTTTCGGTCCTTGTCACCATCGGCAAGAACGTCTACCATTCCGACCCTTGTCACCATCGGGAAGATCGGTCGCTACCTTTTTTGGTTTTTGTCATCATCGGCAAGACCGTCTACCATTCCGACCCTTGTCTCCATCGGGAAGATCGGTCGCTACCTTTTTCGATCCTTGTCACCATCATCAAGACCGTCTACCATTCCGACCCTTGCCACCATCGGCAAGATCGGTCGCTACCTTTTTCGGTTTTTGTCACCATCGGCAAGACCGTCTGCCATTCCGACCCTTGTCAGCATCGGCAAGATCGGTCGCTACCTTTTTCGGTCCTTGTCACCATCGGCAAGACCGTCTACCATTCCGACCCTTGTCAGCATCGGCAAGACCGTCTACCATTCCGACCCTTGTCAGCATCGGCAAGATCGGTCGCTACCTTTTTCGGTCCTTGTCACCATCAGCAAGACCGTCTACCATTCCGACCCTTGTCAGCATCGGCAAGATCGGTCGCTACCTTTTTCAGTCCGTGTCACCATCGGTAAGACCATCTACCATTCCGACCCTTGTCACCATCGGCAAGATCGATCGCTACCTTTTTCGGTTTTCGTCATCATCGACAAGAACAGCTACTCTTTCGACCCTTGTCACCATCGGCAAGATCGGTCTACTGCCTATCGATCCTCGTCGCCGTCTACTAGACTGACCGACTTTCTATCAACCCTTGTCGCCATCGACAGGACCGGTCAACTTTCCCCTAACCTGGACCCCTCGTCCTCGTTAAGCAGTAAACTACTTTTGCTCCATATAAACTCTGTTAAAGAATAAACACTACCTTCAATTTTCGTCAGCATCAATGAATCCGGCTGACAAGCCGTCTGTCCTTATTTCCTAGCCATGAAGGGGCCTCTATACCCTTTTGGTCCTTCGAACTCTTGGCCTGCACTAGCCGTTGCCTGGTCCCGAGAATGGTCACAGCGCGGTGGAGCGAACACCTCACCCCTTCCCTGAAGGCGTGAGTGCTCTCCTGCCCTAATAACTCATATACTCGGACTAGAGCTAGCTGGCGAATAAAAGGGGAGGAAGGGCCAATGCAAAGATAGAGTTGGCATTTAGTAGCAAATGGGGATATTTCATTTCTGTAAAATAAAGGGATACATGTTACGCGGGGCATTCCCCTGAATACATGAAGTCCATCAAAAAGAGGCAAATAGAAAAAACTACGGTAGAGGGCGTCGGAAGATGTCCTCCAGCTCTGGAATGTCCAAGGAAGGATGGCGGGTTAGTCTTGCAGTCTGAACTCAGTGGCCTCCAGCTGAGATAGTTTCTCCCCGAGGGAAGCAGCTTGTCCCTCGGCCATCTCTGCCTCCTCCATGCCCCGGACTTCCAGGCGCTCTACTTCTTGAAGCTCAGCCTCTGCCCTTGAAAGTTTGGCCTGTAGCTCTGCTATCCGGGCCATAAGGAAGCTTCGGCACTGCAAAGAGGCATTAGCATCATTCCTCATCCTCGCCGCAGTCCCTTTCAAAGAGATGAGAGCTGCTCAGCATTCAGCTCGCTCCAGTTTTATGGCCGCCAGCTGGTCAGCTACCTCCCGACCTAAGAATTCCCTTCTGTTTACATATTTCAGAAGCAAAATCACCCGTGGAGTCCAGTCGTCCATGGGGGAACCAAAAGCCAACAGCGAGCGGGACAAGTGCTCTATCAAGCCCCTTAGTTGAACATAAGTCAAATCTCTGCTGGCCGTTATGGTCTACTAAAGGGTCCCTAAGAACTGCCACACAAGGTCACTCAATGACTGGAGACCGAGCGGTGACGTCTCGGGTAGTTCGAACTCCACTCTGTTGTCCATGGTGGCCCAGATATCGTCGCTCATCCCAGAAGATGACGATGGCATGATCTGCAGCGCACTTGTGTGAGGAACAACCGCGGTGACTGATATGGTAGCTAGAGTCTCGATGACGGCGACTTCCCTGCCAGCCCCTTGGGATGAAGCTGCAACTGGAACATCAAGAGCCATGGACATTTGCTCCTCGCCTCCAACTCGACTGACCCCCATATGGCCAGTTTCAGGAATAAGAGCCAAGGCCCCAGTAGTCCCGGCTTCCTCTTCGACGATCTCTCCCGCCTCTACCTCGGAGGGGCCACCTTTCTCCGAAGCCGACCGTTGTGCGACTTCCAATGGCTGGGAGTCCTCGACTGGTACCAACTCGTCAACCCTCACAAGTACTCCGGGTCCCGCTGGACCCGCTGCCACTGCATAGTCCTTGGGATATCACAGTGCGATAGGCCGCAAGACGGGCGGGAAAGTTGCGTGACCCGTGCCTAGAGCCGGGAGGGGTATCTACACCGTTATGGTTGGCAGTACCACCTCAGTCTGCACCAGAAATATGTACATCAGAAAGCTAAAAAGAAAAGAAAGAAAGGGCAGCAAGCGCCGACCATGGGAGGGTCCTCACCTCAGCCGGTACTAGGCCCAAATCTCCAAGGGCAACCTCTGCGGCCCCAGCCCCTTCATTCACGAGTGAGCCTGACGGCCCAGGACCACACCATGACAACCAGGGCGGGCTGAAAGTCAGGTGATCACTTTCATAGGCCGAAGATGCCCCGGCATCCTCAGTCTCTGTGTCGACATGTGCGAACTCCTCATCACTGGAGCCGCCACCGTAATCGACCTGCTCAGAGGAAGAGGACTCCTCTACTCCTTCGGGACGCTCCACCATCGAAGCAGGAACCTCGCCAAGAGCAGCATCACCCGCAGTAGGGACTTCCTGCATGCACTCCACACCAGGAGCAACAATTGATGGGATCTCAGGGGCAAGCAAACCCTGCCCCCGGGCAATCGCTTCCTCTGCACACTCTGCGCCCGGGAGTAATGACGGTTGCATATCAACTAAAATTTACGGCAAGAAATAGTCAAGCCGACTGAAGGCATGAAGACTCGCGGTGGCGTCACGATTAAACTATAAATTACCTTCCATTTCTTGTCTAGGCATTGGAGAAGGCAAATCTCTTTCTACGAGAGCAGTAAGGATTTCCTCTGCCCCTTCCCTAGCCACGGCGCCTACCGTCGCCTCCAGCCTGATGACCGCAGCGACTGTGTCGGCAACTGTCAGCATGGATTAGCCAAGGCAGCCAAAGTGAGCCAATGAATTCTGGAGAGATGAAGAGCCTACCTTCAGCTTCTGGCCTTTGTATGCGGGAAGCCTCGAACTCTTCAAAGGATACAACCAGAGGAAGAACGGTTGCTGGTTCCTTTTCTGCGGCCTTCCTTCGGCGTGCCCGTGTCACTCGGGTTACTGCCGCTTTGGCCTTCCCAACGGCCTCCCTCAACTAGGATCGGGTCCGCTTTCTCGAATCGCCAGGAGGCAGTGGCGTCGTGGTCGGGGCCGGCCCGGGAGCCTCGAAATATGCTGGCTTCTGAGCTTTTATTATTAGCTCCCTAAAGTGCCAAGTCTCCTCCAAAGTTGGTCAGACTGCACATGTATGAAGGTGAGAATAATACACCACAATGAAGAAAAGAGGCTGGTCGAAGGGCCTGAATGAAGAAATAGAACATACTTGCTGGTCCCGTGTAGAAGGGGAAGAGAGGCCAATAATATAGCGAGGGCACTTTATTATTCGAAGCTGCCTCGCGAATAAGCCAACATAAATCTCTTATCTTTTCACTCGGCTCGGCCAGTAGCACCAGGTCCTCGTGGCCACGAGAAGACAGGTGATAATATAAGCTCAGGTGGTCCAGCCCCCATCTGTCGGCATATTTGAATGAGATATGAAGGGGCCGGTCCAGAATGGCTTCGCTACGGAAAGACCATGCGATCGGAGGAGCGCAAATAGCCAAGGAGTGTTGTCATATAGAGCATCCCGCCTATCTTCCCTACGGATGAAAGTCTGATAGGGGTGCAGCCTGTCAACCTCGGGGCGCCAGTCAGCCACCGCCGAGATGGGTTCCTCCACCGATAGAGGGAGTTGCTAAAGAACCACCCTCTCATTGCTTACCCAGCATAGACCCCGAAGCGTTTTCACATAGTCATCCTTGCTGATTGTGGGCAACTTCGGGTCGACTTTGGTCCTGCGGCTTTTCACGGCTTTTCGGGCCTCAAGATAGGCCCTCACTTCTGTGTTGGTCCAATATTTCAGCTTCTTCAAATAGGAGGGCTCAATATCAAGGGTTGGCTTCGGCTGGAAGTCCAGAAACCTATGCTCTACTACGGCCCAACACTCCCGCCGGGAGCTCCTGTAGAACCCCGTCCGCGCGTTCCACCACTTGATATACTCAGGAGTGACGCGGGGGAAATGGGGAGGGGTTGGCACCTTGAAAGAAACATTTTCTCAGCGGTGGAAGAAGTCCCACCATATCCGGGCATCATCATTTGAAACTTGCCCATCTCTGTGCCTATTGGGCAACGCAAATTGTGAAAAGGAATGAGGAATGTGCTGGTCATAGCCAAAGTTCCGGCTGAAGCGAAACGAATAATACGGCTCCAGCCACAAAATGCCGCTCTTTCGAATGCAAGGACGCTTGGCCTGATAGCCAGCGCCCAGTCAACCAACTCCTGCTCAAGGATGGGCCTTGTACACTTGGCCCCAGAGATTGGATGGATACACTCCTCTGTCTCGAAGAGCTTGCACTGCCTCGTCCTGTTCACCAGCGGGCTGGAGTGGGCAGCTAAGCTCCAGAACTGAAGGACCCCGGGTGAATCTGTGGGAATCTAGGCCAACTTGCCCCGAATGGCAAAGAGTTGCTTCGCTAGTGAGGACGGCTCGACACTCGTGAACTCTATCATTCGCGGGATAAGATGAGCTGACTGTAACGCCCGAGGGGCAACCTCCGAAAAAAGGGTACAAACCCAAGCATTGAAGAAGTGTAACGGACCAACCGTCCATAGATTCCTAGGAAGACGCGTCTTGTGCAGGTCTCCCAGCATTTTATAAGTGAGGCACAAAGCCACTGGGCAGAGGGACAGCTTAGTACCCCAATCTATGAGACAGGCGGGATAGATAGCATCTGCTCTAATCAAGCTCTCGTCGCCTTGCGGGAGAGCGAAGGAGCAGATCCAATAGACCAGGTAGGCGGCACAGTGTGTGACTGCGTCGATGCCAGTGGGGTTCGGGTCCTCCCTCTCCCCTCTTCTTGAAGATGATGCTGCGGCCTACCGTCGGACTCTCTTCTTCCTCTTCGGAGCCATCGGCGCTATTGGGGGGAAGTCCTCATACTTCTTCTTCCCGCCAAAGAATTATTGGAGCCAGGTGCCCATCCGCACCCTCCGCTTCTCGCCCGGCTTCCTAGCTTCCCTCGTGTCATGTGACGAGTGGTAAAGTGTGCGGTACGCCTTCATCAGATAGCGATAAGCGTGGCCCGCCAGATATCGACCCTCACCATCGGTCTGATCCTTCAGCCAGTCAGGCCAGCAGACTTCCTCGTACGGCTCTCCGTCGATGGGTAGACCGTTAAGCTGTGAGAGGCTCCATAAATCCAGAGAAGTTTCTCCTTCCGAAGTATAAAAAGTGTTATACTCGGAACAAAATACTTCGATCATGCCACAGCATAAGCCTCGGGAGATGGGGTAGCGGTATCTCGAGGCGTACACGCTGTGATAGACGCCAGCCCTGGTCAGGAGGGGAGCGTAGTGCTACAGCACATAATCCGTGAACTCCACTGCTCCAGGTCTGAATGCATGGGCGTTGGTGGCTCTCAACTCGGCAAACCACCCCACGGATATTTGATGCTTAAAACGGACCGCCAGGCAGTCCAGCAGAAAAGATTCTTCTCTATACCCCCATTTCAATGGGGCAAGAAACAAGCCAAAGATCGGCTTCTCCCGGTCCACTCGGCCTGCGGAATCATTCCACCGAGCGGGAACAAATTCAGGGGCCCTGGTCAGCAGCCCATCTTCTGGAGCCAGATCTTGCAGTCCAAGCACGACGCTCTATTTCCTGACTTCTCCAGGAAGATAAATTGGCCTTCCCCGCACCACACAGTCTGTTAGGCTATCCCTCTCCACTAACAAGGCCTGCTCGGCCTTGCGGACGAGGAACAGGTCTCTCTTCCCCTGAAGGTTGAAGCACCGAAGGAAGGACATCAGATGTTTATCCTTGGGGTAATCCCGCCTGACAGCGCCTTCCCGGTCATAGTGAAAAGAATCGCCTCCAAGGATGAGGAGACGGCCAGTGTCCATAGTATCGGTCTCCGAATCTGAGGACTCTGCAACTACGGAAAGTTGATCGTGCCCCCGATTAAGGGAATGAACATTCTCCCACGTCACCACAACGCGGGAGGCGGAAGAAGAAGAACTAGATGCCATGTTAGCTGCAAAGAAACACATCAAACAATAAACAAAGTCAGAAAATAGTTGATCAAGATAAATTTCTGACAAAATTTTGGCAGAGTCTCCCCAGCACGAGAGATTGCCAAAGAGAAGCGGGAACACGTCCACTAAGGGAACGGCCCCTAAAAGCAGCCATCGGCATTACACCGAGGCCAAAAGGGAAACCCGGGGAAATAGCTCCGAGGGCAAGCCCTACTAGAAGCCTCCCGGGGCCCAAAGAATGGGTTTAACACCCAAATGAACAACACTCCACTCACCCCTGAGAAACTCGCCCACGCCCTCAGCTCACTCGGCGCCGCGGGAAGAGAAGAAAGGGAGGAGAGAGAAAGAAATCTTGCAAATGAACAGTGGTGAAGGAAGAAGGAGGGGCGAAAGCCTTATATAGTGGGGGGGGGTTTCGGATGTTAATCCGGCGCACTATTTAGGGCGCCGAATTAACGCTTCCTCAAACCAAAAGGCGCGCCGATTTAGGGCACGCTGGATTAACCTCCTCCAAGCATCAGGTCGCGCCAGATTAGCGTCTAACAGCCCAGGGGCGCGCCTGAATAACCCCGCGTCGTATTAATATTCAAATGGCATCGGATTGGCATCCGTACCGGATTAAGGGCCATTCTGAGCCTCCGTCAATTGAAGAGGAGATCATTCCAGGAGAAGCTCATCCGTCGGCCTTGCTACACTCGTGCCTTGCTTGTAACACCCACGGCTGGGGGGCATTTGTTGGCATTCAAAATATCACTCCCGGCAATCAAGCCTCAAAGATGAATGACACGGCCCACTGAAGCACAGAAGCCGATAAGTATCAACATATTGAAGACTTCTCAAGCTGCCAGAGCCCCGAGTCACCTAGGATGAGCATCGGGGACTTCGCCTCAGGAAAAGTCGAAATGAATCCACAACCAACTGGCAGTGCGACCAAGCCTGCCTAATGATCCGGCATCGACTCCGTCGTGCCGCTACCTTGCACCCGTCGCCGATCAAGGATGACGGTCTACCCGGTGGCTAGCCACCTGAATGAAGACTCTCTTGAGATGAAAAACTCCCTTGGCTCTTCAGAACAGAAGACCGGGGGCTCTGTCGGCGGAAGATCCCGGCTACCCAGCATGAGTACGGCTTCTCTCCAAGTTGGGTCCATTAGTGGCCGAATGATCACTCGGCCTGGGCAGAACTATCCTGGGTGTCACCCCACCCTCCAAGAAGCATTGAGTACAAGCCGAACCGAGCCAGCAACACGGGTCGTAGCGCGGAAAGCCGTGTCAGCGAAAGACCCGCGTGCTTAAACAAAAGGCACTCAAGGTTCTAAGAAGGGCCATACATCATCTAGAAAGCTTCGACGAGACTTCTTGTCAAAGGGTTCGAGGAACGGCGGCAAGATGAATGTTCACGGTGACTTCCGGAACCATCTCCAGACTCACCGGCTGACCCGCAACGTGCGGAGGATGTTAATACGGCGCGCCTTTATCCAGCGCGCCCCCTTAAACCGGCACCCCTTTATCCCAGCGCGCTGAAGATTGTGAAGCCTTTTCCCGGCGCGCCATTTCTCGCGCCGGATCAAGTTTCGAGCCCGCTCCTATATATGGGGCTGCTCGACCAGAAAAGAAAAAGGAGAGAGAGGCGAAGAGGTTTTCGAAAGAAGAAAATCAAGAGATAAGAGAAAAGGGTCTGAGAACCAATCGCCGGCAAGAGAGAGGGGGTTTCTTGCGAGCGAAGCAGGGTTCCTCTGAGCACCCTTCGCCACCGTCTTCCATCCTCAGCCTGAAGCCCTCCGGAGCTGGAGAAGAAGAAGGTGTCCCGATACTCTATTCTCAGAACAGGTGGACGTCTGTGTTTCTTATTTCTTCTCTGCCTTGTTTTCTCTCCGTCGAATGTAAGCGAGAGGGGAGAGGGATGGTGATGATATGAGCCAACCCCTCCCCCCTTCTTCGCCATCTTTTCTCTTTGTTGCTCTCCTGTGAGCTTCCCTGTAAGTGAAACGGTGGCCGTGCCGCGATGTCGGCGCCGAACTTGTAACATATGTGCAACTTCCTCGATGGGGTGATGACATGTGTATATGAATATATTGGTGGATTGAATGCTCAACACCTTGTTCTCTTCTTCCACCACTGTTTCATTCAGAGGATATATATATTAGCGTCTTCCCGTGCATAGTTTTACGATTCTGATTTTTTTCGATTTCGCATACGCCCTGGGATTCCATGGGCTACAGAGATGACCCCTCCCCGGGTCCTTCGCGTCTGTGCCTGTGCATACGCTTCTCCCCGTTTTGATACGAGATCCAACCTTGGCCTTCCTCCCTCTTTGCATTTCTCTGTTGCTCAGAGGAGGCAGGTGTTGCTTCTGGGATAGTGGAGTCCGCCTCGTGACTACTGTGTTCCAGCCATTCGTGTATATGCGTGTGTAGGCAAATTGTCCTAGCTGCATTTCGACTGCCTTTCTCCGTGACTGCTGTTTGCATTCTCTTCTATGGATGGCAACCCAGTCTCGCGAGCATCAACACCTTAGCCCTGTGAGTGGTGATCTATCAATGCCGAATGTCTTCATTCCTCTCGTCTGTGGTTTGCAGCCACTGAACCATTCGAGTTCCGTTGTTTTGGTCTCAGCCACCCGGGGAGGGGGATATTCCCCACCGTTTCACAGAACTGCCGATCGGCCAAGGGAACTCTACTTTTGAGTGATGGATGTTTCTCATGAGTCACAGAGCTAACAACAATTGGGGCCCCAGCCCAACAATTCCAAACCCACAGTCCTTCGGGACCCTGTGGTGACTAAGGGACAAATGCTCCTAGTAGGCTAGTCCTCGGAGCCTCTCTCCCTAATGGTCTCTCTCTAGCGGATGCAGTGCATGCTGTAGGTCGCCCACCCCTTGTAGGCCAATCCTCGGGATGTTGCTTCCATCACTAGCTGCCTCGTTCCTCTGTCTCCACCCACGGAGCTATGGTGCCCCTCGCAGGCTTATCCACAGGGTATCATGTCCGATTGGGGTTTTGCTGGCTGCCACCATGTAGACCGACTATTTAGGGGCTTACTCCACGAGTGAGTATGACCCCGTTTCTCCCCTACAGTCCTTCAGAGACGGGGAAGATGCTGCCCAATTTTTGGCAGAACTCTTTTAGCTGATAAGAGCACTTGTGTGAATGGCTCCAATAAAACACTTGTTCTGAGATAATGGACCCTAGTGCTCGAGTATGGACCTCGCACTAGCTCATCACTTCATTCTGGAAGGGCTCTGGACTTCAATTAAACAAGCAATCGGCCCAATTAACTTCAAAACCCTTAATAGAATCTCAGTAAACTTAAATAGTTTCAAAATCCATCAAAAATCAGATAAAGCTGCGCGGTCCTAATCCGGCGCACCTTAATACGGCACGGTACCCCCCCGCGCCAGAATAACCTTACACTCATAAAAATTTGTTTTCAAGTGGCTCGTTCCCGGCGCGCCCTAAACCGGCGCGCCCCAAGCCCACCACGCCGTTTTAACGTTTGTTAAGGCCGCGCCGGATTAAGACCATTTACCTACGTTTGGCCGCGCCGGGAAAACCTATCCCTACGCGTGGCCGCGCCGGTTTTGAACCATTATGCTGTTTTAATCACTCCCCCGCCCTCGAAGCGATCCTCGTCTCCCGCGGTCGAGATCAATGACCCTAACTAATAATAAATCGAATAAGAAAGGGGCTATGCAAGCCCGAGCCATCTTGCTTTTACTACCATGTTTGTTAGCATTTTACTTTCGTCATCATGCTTACATTGCCACTTTTGTCCCCTTAGCGGAGTCTATTAAACTTGATTGATCATTGTTCATCTTTGCAACTCTGCAACTATGCTTAACATTGTCATGAGCATCATGCCTGCATGCCTGCATGGATTCCCTCGGTATTTTAAATGGCATTGACGAAGGTCTGGGTCACTCCCGATTGGACGTCTTTGCCATGCGCGATGGTGGTCTTTGGACCTATGTCCTCCGCCACGTATCGAGGGTACCTAACTTAATGAACCATGCCTCTTTTGCATGACATATAGAAGCACCTCACGTGACCTGGTCACGTTTATACCTTTGCATCTTTATTCCAGCCTCGACAGCCCACCATCTCGGCAACTAATCAAAGGTTTTCCCTCCTCGTGGGGGATGTAATTAACGCCATAGCCTTTATGGTATGGCGGACTGTTGGTCCCGACCGAACCTCTCTCTCGCCCGACACGGGTCAGAATGAGCGCACAATAAACTCGTCACGTACGTGACTGGCACGCCTGCGTTGTCAACTAGCCAGTTAGCTACCAGTTAGTTAATTGGTTAATCGACACGTGAAATAAACAAAATAAATCCAAATGAAATAATAAAAATAAAATAAAATAAAATCAAAATTCCCATCGCAAACAGCCCCCAACTACGTGTCCACACATAGACCAACTGCTCTAGGTCGGGTCCTCTAGCCAATTTTCCCCCCAGCCGGACTCGGGCTACAAAGGCAAGGGGCACTACGGAAACCAGGTTAAAAATCATCTCTTTCGGGTAAGCCGCTCCACCACTCCCAGGTGGGTCAGCACACGCGTGCCATAAGAAGGCTACGACTAGTGGACATGTCACCGGAGGTAAGACTCAACTCACGGAAACCACCGATCGAAAGGAAACCGAGTGGCGGTCCTCACAAGATTGCCCCTCAGCCTTACGGCCCTCTCTCGGACCGCAAGGGGGCCTAGCGGTCCTCTCTTAGACCGCAAGGGGGACTAGCGGTCCTCTTCTGGACCGCTAGGAGATGCCAAGCGGTCCCCTATTGGACCGCCAAGAAATGGACCACGAGAGGTGATGTGGAACAAAATTGGGAGGGGGTGGCATTCTTCTTCCTTATGATCAAAGTCGCGCTATAGGCTCCTAGCGCCTTCATGAAGAACGCGCTAGGACGATATAGCGCGTTCTCAGATAGCAGCCGGACGATGAAGTTGGACATTGGGGTTCCCATGGACGACGACGGGAGAGTGAAACACATGGGGGGGGGACACGTAGAAGGGTGGGTATGACACGGGGGATCTTAAACAAACACATGAGGGCCCTAAACAGAGATTAAACTAACCTAATACTAACTAGGATAACTTGGTGAAGGTGGATGCGGGGGTGGGCAATGAGGGAGAAAGATGGCATGGTGGGGCGTGCTAGGACCATGTAGGGTTTTGGCTGGGGCCTCACACCCGATCCCATTGCAGGACCGGTGCAACCAAACTACGTCTTGACCATAGGAGCATCATTGGCGGTGGTGGAGGGCGGCGTTCGTCGGTGGAGGAAGAACGAAGCTCCGGATGGAGCCTCACACTTGACCCCATCTCAGTGCCGGTGCATCCAGATCTTCGAGCGTCCTCCATTGAAGGTGAAAGGTAGAGGATCAGGAGAAGATGAATGGGCATCGCACCCGAAGAGGGGAGGAGAGAAAGGGGGTTCCAAAGATTGGGGTGATAGCCATGGCTATACTCACAACTCTTTCAAATATTCATTTCTTTATTCCATTGCTTAATCAAACAAGATGGGGTACATATATAGAGGGAAGGGGAAGACAAAATGACACTAAAACATTAATTACACTCATGGAAAATGGTGGACATTGAAGACATTCAGAGTTCCAAGCGCTGGGAAGTTGGACCGTCTGCAGTCGAGCTTCTGGCTGAGATCGCGCTAGGGGAACCTAGCGCCTTCTTCAGGTCGCGTTACCCGAAGGTAGCACATTCATCAACGGCCCAGCAGCTTCCACGATCAGCTTTGGCCTGGCAGCACGCTTTGATTTCCATCAAACCCCTCCACTTTGGAAGGTTCATCCTCGAACCTAGTAGCTCAAGATCCCAGTCTGTGAGAACAGGCTGGTTCCCTAAGCTCTGATACCATTTGATGTGGAACAAAATTGGGAGGGGGTGGCATTCTTCTTCCTTCTGATCAAAGTCGCGCTATAGGCTCCTAGTGCCTTCATGAAGAACGCGCTAGGACGATATAGCGCGTTCTCAGACAGCAGCCAGACGATGAAGTTGGACATTGGGGTTCCCATGGACGACGACGGGAGAGTGAAACACATGGGGGGGGAACACGTAGAAGGGTGGGTATGACACGGGGGATCTTAAACAAACACATGAGGGCCCTAAATAGAGATTAAACTAACCTAATACTAACTAGGATAACTTGATGAAGGTGGATGCGGGGGTGGGCGATGAGGGAGAAAGATGGCGTGGTGGGGCGTGCTAGGACCATGTAGGGTTTTGCCTGGGGCCTCACACCCGATCCCATCGCAGGACCGGTGCAACCAAACTCCGTCTTGACCATAGCAGCATCATTGGCGGTGGTGGAGGGCGGCGTTCGTCGGTGGAGGAAGAACGAAGCTCCGAATGGAGCCTCACACTCGACCCCATCTCAGAGCCGGTGCATCCAGATCTTCGGGCGTTCTCCATTGAAGGTGAAAGGTAGAGGATCAGGAGAAGATGAATGGGCATCGCACCCGAAGAGGGGAGGAGAGAAAGGGGGTTCCAAAGATTGCGGTGATAGCCATGGCTATACTCACAACTCTTTCAAATATTCATTTCTTCATTCTATTGCTTAATCAAACAAGATGGGGTACATATATAGGGGGAAGGGGAAGACAAAACGACACTAAAACATTAATTACACTCATGGAAAATGGTGGACATTGAAGACATTCGGAGTTCCAAGCGCCGGGAAGTTGGACCGTCTACAGTCGAGCTTCTGGCTGAGATCGCGCTAGGGGAACCTAGCGCCTTCTTCAGGTCGCGCTACCCGAAGGTAGCGCGTTCATCAACGGCCCAGCAGCTTCCACGATCAGCTTTGGCCTGGCAGCACGCTTTGATTTCCATCAAACCCCTCCACTTTGGAAGGTTCATCCTCGAACCTAGTAGCTCAAGATCCCAGTCTGTGAGAATAGGCTGGTTCCCTAAGCTTTGATACCATTTGATGTGGAACAAAATTGGGAGGGGGTGGCATTCTTCTTCCTTCTGATCAAAGTCGCGCTATAGGCTCCTAGCGCCTTCATGAAGAACGCGCTAGGACGATATAGCGCGTTCTCAGACAGCAGCCGGACGATGAAGTTGGACATTGGGGTTCCCATGGACGACGACGGGAGAGTGAAACACATGGGGGGGGGACACGTAGAAGGGTGGGTATGACACGGGGGATCTTAAACAAACACATGAGGGCCCTAAACAGAGATTAAACTAACCTAATACTAACTAGGATAACTTGGTGAAGGTGGATGCGGGGGTGGGCGATGAGGGAGAAAGATGGCGTGGTGGGGCGTGCTAGGACCATGTAGGGTTTTGGCTGGGGCCTCACACCCGATCCCATCGCAGGACCGGTGCAACCAAACTCCGTCTTGACCATAGCAGCATCATTGGCGGTGGTGGAGGGCGGCGTTCGTCGGTGGAGGAAGAACGAAGCTCCGGATGGAGCCTCACACTCGACCCCATCTCAGAGCCGGTGCATCCAGATCTTCGGGCGTCCTCCATTGAAGGTGAAAGGTAGAGGATCAGGAGAAGATGAATGGGCATCGCACCCGAAGAGGGGAGGAGAGAAAGGGGGTTCCAAAGATTGGGGTGATAGCCATGGCTATACTCACAACTCTTTCAAATATTCATTTCTTCTTTCTATTGCTTAATCAAACAAGATGGGGTACATATATAGGGGGAAGGGGAAGACAAAACGACACTAAAACATTAATTACACTCATGGAAAAAGGTGGACATTGAAGACATTCGGAGTTCCAAGCGCCGGGAAGTTGGACCGTCTGCAGTCGAGCTTCTGGCTAAGATCGCGCTAGGGGAACCTAGCGCCTTCTTCAGGTCGCGCTACCCGAAGGTAGCGCGTTCATCAACGGCCTAACAGCTTCCACGATCAGCTTTGGCCTGGCAGCACGCTTTGATTTCCATCAAGAGGCCTAGCGGTCTATTGCGTGGCCGCTAGCCCCAGCCTAGCGGTCCTCCTTGGACCGCTAGGTAGCCATAAGCGATCATCACCATGATCACTAGGCGGCACGTGATCCCAACGGTCGAAAATACGCATCCCGAGGGTGCACGGTCAAACGGGGGAAAAGGTCACATGACGACCGCTAGCTCAAGCGTAGTGGTCTATCGCATGACCGCCACCCTGGCCCTAGCGGTCCCAGGAAGACTGCTAAGGCCAACCAACGTTCAAATCTCCTAGAGGTTTCCCTAAGACCGCCAAAGGGAGTCTAGCGGTCACTAGAACGACCGCTAGATCGTCTTGAGCGCGAAACCGGCAGGAAATCCCAAAAACGCCCATCCACGCCCCGATCATCACCCGATGATGGGGAAACAAAGGGGAATCCTTCCCCAACCAACCTAGCATGCGTCTATGCCCTTAGATCGGTCAAAACCCTCACGAAACGGGAGATCCGGCACTCAACCCCAAAACATGGATTTTACCCTGCCCGGCTTAAAAACACCCCTCTCGGCCTCGCCTCGGCCTACAAATCGCGGGGAAAGCAATAAAGAGGGTAAGGATCCGTCCCCCTACCTCAAAGAAGGTCAAAATCCTCCGGATCGTCGCCGATCACAAATCTTGGCGGCACAAGAACGCCTCTCCCACGTCGCCAAAAGGGCACCGCCGCGTTCCTCTCACCGCCGCCTCCGTCGAAGCCCGCCGTCCGTCGCCGGAGGAGGGAGGGGCGCCGGAATGTTCACACGGGAGAGAGGGGGCGTGCGTTCACGGGAAGGAGAAAGAAGAAGAAGAGGAAAGAAGAAAAAGGGGGGAAAAGGGGGAAAGGAAAAGGAAAAAGGGGGGTTTATATAGAAAATCCAAAAAATGTCAAAAATACAGAATATTAGGAAAAAACCATTTTCGCGATCCTCAGAACACGCTCAATGCACCGGTATAGTCCCGGAGGAGGAGAACGCAACAGATCGTCCGCTATGGCATTCCACAGGCCCGTTAGGGAAAAACACGTTTAAACCACAAAACAAGTTCCGGGACCCCCAAAAGTGATCCGAAACTCACGGATCCAGATCCAAAAAATGTCCGAAAAACCCGGGACATTACAATATCAGCTCTGATTTTGGATGTCGGCTCCAATTGTTTATGATTGATATTATGTACTTTATGATGGATGCCTATGATAACATGCTTTATGTAATATGTGTTGGTTGTGTTTGCTATATTTTATAGTCAATATTATGTCTATTATATATATAACATGCTTTATGTCTAACTAATGTTTAGGCCATGATACGTCATATATTTTTATACATAACATGGTTTATGTAAAAATAATATTTAAGCCAGAGTATGTCATATTTGCTTCATATAAAAGTATTATTTATATGTCATATATAACATACTTTATATATAACATGATGTTAGTTTGTTTATTTGTGTGTGCCATATGAATGTTTAATTGTTCTGACTAATAAATTATCAGTGCATGTGAACAGTGATTTTTATATACTAGCATTCATGATAATTTATTCACAATTATCTGTGGGGGTATGGATTACTCTCATCTGTAATTTCCTAATGATTATTCTTGTTGTTCTAAATAAGTATGAGTGGATCCAAAGATCTGAAGAGTAGGGTGGTGAATTGGAGCAACGAAGCAGATATATGTCTTACAGAACTCCTCGCAGAGCACAAGACCAATAATGACGATTTTGCCAATGGAAACTTTACAAAAGATGCATGGAGAAATACGGTAAAGAAATTCAACGAGTTGACCAAGTTAGGGTATTCGTTGGAAAATCTGAAAAATCAGTTTAAAATTTTGAAAAAGAGGTACTATGTAATTGTGACTCTAAAGAATCGATCGGGATGGGGCTGGGATCATGAAAAAAAATACTAGTCCCAGATACTGTGGAAACTTGGGATGATCTCATATTGGTATGTAACGTACCTATTGCACATTTCACAATTGTAATATTCACATTCCATTAGATGAGTAACATGTGACTTCAAATTTTAGATGAATAAAGAATACAAAGCAACCTAAGGAAAGCCGTTAGTTTTTGATCAAATGAAATTCATTTGCTCTAGTTCTATGGCTCGAGGGGATAACGCTGCATGTAATAAAGATATCTCTTATCTTGACCAGCGCAACGACAATGGTGATGAGCAGTAGGCTCTAAAGGATGAATCAGGTGTTGAATTTAATATAAATAGTATCATTAATGACACGGAAACACTAGAAAATAATCAGCAACAATCACAAATGGGCACACCTAATATTGTGCCAACCCAAGATGTGCCACTATCATCTAAAAACATTCCTTCATCTAGTAATGTAAATAGGAAGAGGAAGCGAGCTTTTGTGGGTAATGAAGAATCAATTGACAAATTGGTAAGTTTAGGTCACGAAAGGTTAAATTTGTAAAGGGAGATGATAGAATTGCAGAAGAAAGCTACTCCACCAATGGATCTGGCAATTGATGCCCTCTTGAAGCTACTTGGACTTCCTGAGCAAGGCATATTCAGAGCGATTGAGCTTATCAAGTGTGTTGTGGACCGTTCCATCTTCTTGGCTCTCCTAAAAGAGTTAAAGATCGGATGGATATTAAGCCGTCTAGACTATTATTGAAAGATCTTCATATCCTTTTTAACCTTTAATTGTAATGTGCTACTTTTGGTATTTCTTACTCTTATTTAATGGAATATGAATATTATTTCCTATGTTTCATTTACACAACTTGTCTGATGATATACTTATGCAAACTTTAATACATGATCTTTCTTTTATATAGGATTTTTAACTTTTACATTATCAATGGATTCTCCAACTGCTCAGGCTGGCCCATCACTTGATCACCTTATTAAGTTTATCATGGGGAATGAGTAGTATTGGGAGGAAGTTGAGCATGTAGTTGTCCTTCAAATGTTGTCGGCTCATACATGTATCTCTAGGCTGCTAATGCACACAGATGTTGGTCGAGGACATAGGTGGGTTAAACAGTTAATGACCGGTCATGTAGACAGATCATATTCTAGCTTTCGAGGGCATCCTACTCTATTCTTAAGATTAAGGGATACATTAATGGAAAATGGTGTACTCAAAGACACCAAGAATATGTCAGCCACTGAGCAATTAGCTATCTTCCTTCTCGAGGTTGGACATGGAGTTGGTAATAGGTTATTCAGAGAATGGTTCCAACATTCAGGCGAGACAATCAGCCGGCATTTTAATAATGTACTCATAGTAGTGTTATCCATGCGTCATGATTGCATTAAGAAACCCACAGGTGAAGAGCCAGTTCATCCAAAAATAAGGCATGATCCAAAATTCTATCCATTCTTCAAGGTGGCATGGTTTATAATCATTACGCATTGATTCCTAGTTATTGTTCATTAATTACCAATGCTTATTATTTTGTTTCCTATTTAGAATGTATTGGGTGCAATTGATGAGACACATATTTCTACAAAGGTGTCGACGATCGACCACCCTCGTTATCGAAATCAGAAGGGTGAAATATCCCAGAATGTGTTAGGGTGTGTGAATTTTGATCTTATGTTTACTTATGATGTAATGGGTTGATCAGTTGTAGACACGAAAGTATTGAGATGGGCCATTGAGACAGGCAGATTTACTATTCTTGAAGGTATAGTTTACTCAAATGATAGAGTATCCTTCTGTACTTTCCACACTAAGAGTTACGCACAATGTGTTCCTATAGGGAAATACTTCTTGGTTGATGCAGGGTACGCTAACACCCTCAATTTCTTAGCCCCCTACCATGGCACAAGGTATCATCTAGCAGAGTACATATCTAATAGGACCAGGGTTAATCATAGGAACAAGGTGGACTTGTTCAACCATAGGCATGCCCAACTACGCAATTGCATTGAGCGTGCCTTTGGTGTATTGAAGTCACGTTTCACAATTCTAGTGAAACGTCGTAGTTATCCAATTAAGACACAAGTCAGGATTGCAATGACGTGTTGTGTACTCCATAACTTCATTAGAAAGGAGTAGGGGCTTGATTTTATCTTCCAACAAGGAGAGGATGACATAAATAATGTAGGCGATGAGGAGGTAGATGAAGAGGATAATGTCAATAGGTCTGTGGTTGCTACAGGAGACAGATTTTGAGAACCTATGGCCACTCGACTTTGGGCCCATCACGTGACATGAGGGTGTTGTAGCGGCAGGAAAATTGTTCCTAGGTCACGTACCACCTTCTCTATTTATTTGTTGGGGAAGTTGTCTCGCGCCCATGGATGCCTGCACATACCAAGAAACCAGAAGGGCGTCAGAACGAGTCCCGAGTGTTACCCGAGGGGACAACCCTTCGATGCTTAAGTCAGCAAGGGATTAATGAGCAATAGAGAGGAGCGAGGTGAGAGAGAAGTAGGGGCCATAGTTGTCCATCCAGGAGGTATGTAGATCCTCTGTACGCGTGCTCGCCACTCCCAGTGGGTTCTCGGAGAGTGCTCGCTGGGTGGTAAGGCCGCACAGGAGGAAGAAGCTCTCTGGATGTAGAGGACGTCCCTATCGTCGATGGTTGCTAGTCGAGTTGCTCTCTTCTCAGTAGGAAGCTATGGGGCAGAAGTATCCTCTTGCGTAGTAGCGTAGGGTTTTTAGTAGAAGAATCTACCGTGCTCTTCTCCACTGTCGATGTCCCTTTTATATGGGTTGTCCTGGAGCGAGGGCCTCATCCCTTGATAGGGAAGGGTCCGTTTAGTAGAGTAACGTTCCTCCGTTATGTTGGCGGGAGTTGCCGTTGGAGGGTGATAGTCCCGACGTCGGCCGTTCCCTGGGCGAGTCTTACGGCACTCATGGCATGTGCTCGCCCGTTACGGGGTCAAGGCCGGTGTCGTGGGGGGAAACGGTCGGTCGTCGGAGTGTCCTACGGCGAGAACTGCGCTTGGACCGGCCTCATCGGCGTCGTGGAATCCGATGCCTTGTTGGGCCGGTCATCTTCTTATTGGGCCGAACATGTACGTCCGCTCCTTGCTTGGGCCTCGCACGTCCAAACCTCGATGGGCCGTGCGTGCGTGGGCCGTTTCTGGGTCAAATCAGATTTATCGTCCTCACTTCCCCCCTACTCTTAGTTGCCGAGCACTCGCAGGGGACTGAGAGTAGCCTAAGAGAGGGTCCTTCTGGAGGGTGTGATCCAAAGATGATTTCCTCATACGGAGGGAGTTGGTGGCTTCAAGGGTTGCTTGGCGTGCAAGGCACCTCTGGCGGTGGCAGAAGCCACGCTGGCAATGATGACACTATGTCTTGTCCTGTTCTGGGGATGTGGGCTCAGAACGGTCATCTGGCTTTGGTAGTCGTACCGTCGCAACAGTCGACGTCCCTTCACCTGACCCTCAGGTGGTGCAACCGTCAAATTGTCGTGGGCCGTTTATAAGGAGCGTCGAGGGGGCCCTCATAAACAACACCCACATCCTGCTGGTCGTCGCACTCCGTCGTAGGCGTCTTCCTCTCCTTTGCCTGGTAAGGATCCTCCTTTCTCTAATCTTCTTTTCTTCGGTAGCAATGCGTCCGCGTAGGAGATCTCTCATGGTCGAATCTTCCTCTTCGGAGGATACGCCTCAAGGCCGGGGTGGTGTGCCGAGCACTTTGGGTGCGGGCACTAGCCAGCCCGACTCCCAGCCTCTAGTGGCCTATAGGATATTCCATGGCTTGCGGGAGACCTTCAAGATCCCCCCCCCCCAGTACGATATTGTCTTCCCCGCTATGGGAGACGACATAATGATTCATCCTTCTGGCGGGATCATGATCCCGGTGGCCTCCTTCCAGGCGGGTCTTCGTATTCCGGTCCACCCCTTTATCACGGTCGTCCTTCACCATTACGGGTGGAACCCTGGGGGGATAACCCCCAATTTGTACAGTATCCTCTGTGGGTTCATCTACGCATGCCGCAGAGCATCGGTGGCACCGAGTGTCGACTTGTTCCGACAGTTCTTTCTCCTACAGAGTTGCCCGTCCGACACTTATTTTGCCTACTTCAAGGCCTGTGCCCGCGACCATTTTATCTCTGTCTCCCGTACTGCGTCCAACCACAAGGGGTGGGCGGAGCGGTATGTTTACTTGATCAAGTCGAAGGACTAGGAAAGGGCCTCTGATGGCTGGATGCGGAGTGGCTTTCCTCGCCCTTGGCGCGATACGAAGCCTTCCCTCAACGCCGAGGGTCGCCGGGATCTGAAGGTGGTTTCCCGGTATCCTCTCGTCGATGCAGACCATGTCTTGACCCCGGCGCTGCTTCGAGAGCTGGAGTTGTGTCCTCCGTTGCCGCAGGGTACTGGTCTCTTCCCCCGTAGGGATGTGGTAGTAGTGGCTAATGCTTGTCTAACCTCGTCTTCGCTTCCAGGGGCGATCGAAGCGCAGGGGTGGACCCCTAAAATCGTCCGACTACCGCGGCTTGCTCCTCTCCCCGTGGATCACGTCACTCCGAAAACCAGTCAGGTGTACGTCGCCACCCCCCCAGCCGAGGTCGCTTTCGCCCCAAGGAGGTTGCAGTACCCGCCCCCTGTCGGCATTCCTTTGGTGCGTTCGCCCGAGGCGTCGGTGGCCAGTGGAGGGCCCAGTCTTCAAAGGAGCTCCTCCGAAGCCACCCCTAGCGTTCCCGGTAAGGACTCTGCCATGGCTGGCGGTGGTCGGGCTTGCCCGACCGAGGATGAGTTGGCGGAGATGGACAGTCGCCACCGATCGAGGAAGAGGGGGAGGGACTTGACCCTGGGCAGGAGCCGGGCTCCTTCTTCGTTCGGGGTGCCTCCCCCCAGTGTTCGCCTACCGTCATCGCATGTGGTGCCGGCGGCTGCTACCCGACGTCCATCCCTGGCCGACAGGGCGTGAAAGGGGCAAGGCCCCTGCCGTTGAAGTTGACCCTCTCCCTCCGCAGAGGGTTCCTCCGCGCGGTCAGTCCTCGCAGCCCGAGGACTCGCCAGCGGGGGCGCCTAGTGTCCCAGGCATCGTCGACCTCATGATGCGGAGTGCTCGCTGGCATGAGGATGTTGGGGAGCTAGGTCGTGGCGTCGTGGACGAGTTGACAACCGTTGCCGTAAGGAGCGTGTGCCTGGGAGTTAGAGCCTTCGGACTGTGGGGGCACCATTTCCTAGATGCCGTGCATGAGCTGGAGACCAGCCGAGCCCTGTTGGCACTCAAAATATAACTCGCGGCAATCAAACCTCAAAGATGAATAACACGGCCCACTGAAGCACAGAAGTCGATAAGTATCAACATATTGAAGAATTCTCAAGCTGCCAGAGGCCCGAGTCACCTGAGATGAGCATCGGGGACTTCGCCTCAGGAAAAGTCGAGATGAATCCATAACCAACCGGCAGTGCGACCAAGCCTGCCTAGTGATCTGGCATCGACTCCGTCGTGCCGCTACCCTGCACCCGTCGCCGATCAAGGACGACGATCTACCCTGTGGCTCGCCACCTGAATGAAGACTCTCCTGAGATGAAAAACTCCCTTGGCTCTTCAGAATAGAAGACCGGGGGCTCTATCGGCGGAACATCCTGGCTACCCAGCACGAGTACGACTTCTCGCCAAGTTGGGTCCATTAGTAGCCGAATGATCGCCCGGCCTAGGCGGAACTATCCCGGGTGTCACCCCACCCTCCAAGAAGCGTTGAGTACAAGTCGGACTGAGCCAGCAACACGGGTCGTAGCACGGAAAGTCGTGTCAGCGAAAGACCCGTGTGCTCAAACAAAAGGCACTCAAGGTTCTAAGAAGGGCCATACATCATCCTGAAAGCTTCGACGAGACTTCTTGTCAAAGGGTTCGAGGAACGGCGGCAAGATGAATGTTCAAGGTGACTTCCGGAACCATCTTTGGACTCACCGACTGACCCGCAACGTGCGGAGGATGTTAATACGGCGCGCCCTTATCCGACGCGCCCCCTTAAACCGGCGCCCCTTTATCCCGGCACGCTGAAGATTGTGAAGCCTTTTCCTGGCGCGCCATTTCTCGCGTCGGATCAAGTTTCGAGCCCGCTCCATATATGGGGCTGCTCGACCAGAAAAGAAAAGGGGAGAGAGGCGAAGAGGTTTTCGAAAGAAGAAAATCGAGAGATAAGAGAAAAGGGTCTGAGAACCAATCACCGGCGAGAGAGAGGGGGTTTCTTGCAAGCGAAGCAGGGTTCGTTTGAGCACCCTTCGCCATCATCTTCCATCCTCAGCCTGAAGCCCTCCGGAGCCAGAGAAGAAGAAGGTGTCCCGATACTCTGTTCTCGGAACAAGTGGGCGTCTGCGTTTCTTGTTTCTTCTCCACCTTGTTTTCTCTCCGCCCAATGTAAGCGAGAGGGGTGAGGGATGGCGATGATATGAGCCAACCCCTCCCCCCTTCTTCGCCATCTTTTCACTCGGCTGCTCTCCTGTGAGCTTCCCTGTAAGTGAAAAGATGGCCGTGCCATGATGCCGGCGTCGAACTTGTAACATATGTGCAGTTTCCTCGATGGGGTGATGACATGCGTATCTGAATATATTGGTGGATTGAATGCTCAACGCCTTGTTCTCTTCTTCCACCGCTGTTTCATTTGGAGGATATATATATTAGCGTCTTCCCGTGCATAGTTTTACAATTCCGGTTTTCTCCGATTTCGCATACGCCCTGGGATGCCATGGGCTACAGAGATGACCCCTCCCCGGGTCCTTCGCGTCTGTGCCGGTGCATACGCTTCTCCCCATTTTGATACGAGATCCAACCTTGGCCTTCCTCACCCTTTGCATTTCTCTGTTGCTCAGAGGAGGCAGGTGCTGCTTCTGGGATAGTGGAGTCCGCCTCGTGACTACTGTGTTCCAGCCATTCGTGTATATGCATGTGTAGGCAAATCGTCCTTGCTGCATATCGACTGCCTTTCTCTGTGACTGATGTTTGCATTCTCTTCTGTGGATGGCAACCCAGTCTTGTGAGCATCAACACCTTAGCCCTGTGAGTGGTGATCTATCAATGCCGAATGTCTTCATTCCTCTCGTCTGTGGTTTGCAGCCACTGAACCATCTGAGTTCTGTTGTTTTGGTCTCAGCCACCCAGGGAGGGGGATATTCCCCACCGTTTCACATAACTACCGATCGGCCAAGGGAACTCCACTTTTGAGTGATGGATGTTTCTCATGAGTCACAGAGCTAACAACAATTGGGGCCCCAGCCCAACATTTCCAAACCCACAGTCCTTCGGGACCCTGTGGTGACTAAGGGACAAATGCTCCTAGTAGGCTAGTCCTCAGAGCCTCTCTCCCTAATGGTCTCTCTCTAGCGGATGCAGTGCATGCTGTAGGTCGCCCACCCCTTGTAGGCCAGTCCTCGGGGTGTTGCTTCCGTCACTAGCTGTCTCGTTCCTATGTTTCCACCCACGGAGCTATGGTGCCCCTCGCAGGCTTATCCTCAGGGTATCCTGTCCAATTGGGGTTTTGCTGGCTACCACCATGCAGATCGGCTATTTAGGGGCTTACTCCACGAGTGAGCATGACCCCGTTTCTCCCCTGCTGTCCTTCAGGGACGGGGGAGATGCTGCCCAATTTTTGGCAGAATTCTTTTAGCTGATAAGAGCACTTGTGTGAATGGCTCCAATAAAACACTTGTTCTGAGATAAAGGACCCTAGTGCTCGAGTATGGACCTCGCACTAGCTCATCACTTCATTCTGGAAGGGCTCTGGACTTCAATTAAACAAGCAATCGGCCCAATTAACTTCAAAACCCTTAATAGAATCTCAGTAAACTTAAATAGTTTTAAAATTCATCAAAAATCAGCTAAAGCGGCGCGGTCCTAATCCGGCGCGCCTTAATACGGCGTGGTACCCCCCCTTCCCTGCGCCGGAATAACCTTACACTCATAAAAATTTGTTTTCAAGTGGCTCGTTCCTGGCGCGCCCTAAACCGATGCGCCCCAAGCCCACCACGACGTTTTAACGTTTGTTAAGGCCGCGCCGGATTAAGACCATTTACCTATGTTTGGCTGCACCGGGAAAACCTATCCCTACGCGTGGCCGCGTTGGTTTTGAACCGTTATGCTGTTTTAATCACTCCCCCGCCCTCAGAGCGATCCTCGTCTCCCGCGGTCGAGATCAATGACCCTAACTAATAATAAATCGAATAAGAAAGGGGCTATGCAAGCCCGCGCCATCTTACTTTTACTACCATGTTTGTTAGCATTTTACTTTCGTCATCATGCTTACGTTGCCACTTTCGTCCCCTTAGCGGAGTCTATTAAACTTGATTGATCATTGTTCATCTTTGCAACTCTGCGACTATGCTTAACGTTGTCATGAGCATCATGCATGCATGCCTGCATGTATTCCCTCCGATATAACGTTGTCATGGCATTGACAAAGGTCTGGGTCACTCCCGATTGGAAGTCTTTGCCATGCGCGATGGTGGTCTTTGGACCTATGTCCTCTGCCACGTATCGAGAGTACCCAACTTAATGAACCATGCCTCTTTCGCATGACATATAGAAGCACCTCACGTGACCTGTTCACGTTTGTACCTTTGCATCTTTATTCCGGCCTCGACAGCCCACCATCTCGGTAATTAATCAAAGGTTTTCCCTCCTCGTGGGGGATGTAATTAACGCCATAGCCTTAATGGTATGGCGGACTGCTAGTCCCGACCGAACCTCTCTCTCGCCCAACACGGGTCAGAATGAGCGCATAATAAACTCGTCACGTAGGTGACTGACACGCCTGCGTAGTCAACTAGCCAGTTTGCTACCAGTTAGTTAATTGGTTAATCGGCACATGAAATAAACAAAATAAACCCAAATGAAATAATAAAAATAAAATTCCCATCGTAAATAGTCTGGCACGCCCGGTGGGACCAGTGTCACCTTTCATCTCTTTGCCGAGATACTTGGGCTTCGAGGCCCTCCCAAAGGTTGCTGATCGTTGGTTTGTTTGTCTTTGCAGGAGAACGATGACGACAACTGGGCGGACTAGCGTCGACTTTGGCCCTTCAATTGTTGATGATCATGCGCAAGGGTACCTGGCAGTGCCCACGGTGTTCGGCAGCTTCCCTGCCGCCGTTGGCTTTCCTAACTTCTTGGGGTTAGCCTTCGTAGACAAGTTGGAGGTGGAACCCTCAGAGCCTGTCGAGGGAGCTACGAAGAACATGGAGCCTTTGAAGGCTCGATACTACCACGACTCGCTCAAGAGTCCAACCTTGGTCGCCAGCTGCCTGGTGCACCATGCTGTCCATGGGGTCCGCCCCGATGCTGTCAATAGGTACTCCGGAGGACATCAGCGCAAGCAAATCTGGAGGAGTACTGCTGTGGTTACTGGAACCCTCTCGCAATCCGGTAAATCTATGATGGTTGGTGGCATGCGCGTCTTCCTCAACGGACGCGACGCGGGGATAGTCCCGGATCGGGTCGTCCCTTCCATCCCCGTCCGCAACTCATATCAAGCCCTCGCTGGAAGAAGGGCAGAAAGAGAAGAAGCCGGCCATTACGGCCAAGAGAAGTTGGCCCTCAGGCCAAGGAAATTTAAACTGTTGGGTTAGATGGACGCAGTCTATCTCCACTAAGTGTGGATCTAGAGGGGGGTGAATAGATCAACTTGCCTAATTTAAAACTACTGTATGCTCTAAAGCGGAATTTAGGCAAACATCAGTAAGCTAAATGAAGAGTGCTAAGCAAAGGGTCGACCCATGAAAGCCATTTACCAGATCTTATATCGAAACCTAGACATTAGTATGGGTGATATAATAAATGAAGCTAAGCAAAGGATACCAGCACACACAGTTCACAAGCAATCACACAAACACAATGCACACACGATTTTTAGGTGGTTCGGTCAACGACCTACGTCCACCCCACACTCAACCGAGTATGGCTTCCTGCTGCGCAGCACAGCTTACGTCCGCTGGGCTTTACAGCTTGGCCAAACAATCCGCTGATACACAGCTTCGCTGGGCACTACAGCTTGCCGACCAGAGGATCTGATCCTCTGCAACCGCTGGGGAAATACAGCTTAATCCGTCCAGTGGAGACTACCACTGTAAGACCGCTGACACACAGCTTGAAGAAATAGTATTCGGAAATGAAAGACAGAATCAAAACGAAAACAGAAAAACTCAAAAGCAATATAGCTCTAAGAGCAAAGCTCAGCTCTGGTTTTGAACCACGAGACTGAGATACAAGCTCACTCTCAATCTCACTCTCAATCAGCTCTCTCTCGCTCATCTCTCTCGATCTCTTCTTCTCTCGTTTTCTTCTTCTCTATTTCTTTTCTTCTTCTTCTCTGTATCTTCTTCTTCTCTCTTTTCTCTCTGTGGATCGAAGGAGCCTTGCTGTGGCTGTATAGACTTTCTCCCTTCTATCTTCGATCTACTTTCTTCTGTGGAAGAAGGCATGTTTATATAGCAGCAGCAGCAGCAGGCGTGTGCTCTCCACGTTTCTCGCCTGAATCATTTGGACCACGTGGCAGCATCCAATGGAGTGTCAGAACACGTGTCCTCATCTGGATACCTTGTTCTTCTCGGATCACGAGCCAGGTACCACAGATCACGTGCCCCTCATTAGCTTCTGCATTCACTGTCAAACAGACAAGAGTGTGTTCAGTTTAAGTGTAAACGTTGTACAGGCTTTGCAAACACGAATGCAGTGTATAGAGTTAATCAACGTAAAGGCTTCAAAGAAGGAAAGTAGTGTATAGACTTAATGCACGTAAAGGCTTCATGCGAAGGAAAAACCAGTGTATAGAGTTAATGCATGTAAAGGCTTCATGCGAAGGAAAGCAATGTATATACTTGAGGAGTTGACGCTGCATGAAGCACTGAGTTGACGCTGCATGAAACACTGAGTTGACGCTGCATGAAGCATGGAGTTGACGATGCATGAAGCATGGACAGTGTACAGACTTTACCCACTGTATGGACTTCATGTAATGCAAACGAATGTGAAGACTTCAGTGTATAGACTTTAGAAGACGAGTGCAATGTATAGACTCCATGAGACTCTAGTGCAGACAGACGATGTATAGAGTTCTCAGTTCAGCCGTCAGTGTATAGACTTGAAAGTCTTGAAGCCAATGTATGGACTTGAGCAAGCTAAAGGGCTGTACAGACTTCGAAGACAAGGGCCGATGTATAGACTTGCCAAACAGTCTAGTGTATATACTTTATGCAAGGAGGCCAATGTGTAGACTTGAAAAGCTGAGACCAGTGTACAGGCTTGCCACCGACCAGTGTGTGAACTTGCTCAGCCTGAGGCACAGTATGGAATTCAACTCTGCATATCGAATGTATGGACTTCAAGTATGAAGACCATTGAATAGACTTTGGATTCGAAGATAATGTGCAGACTTTGAGTTTGAAGACCAATGTCCAGACTTCAAGTAACACTGTGGATGTACAGACTTGATGGAGCGAAGCAATGTGTAGACTTGAAGCTCCTGAAGCAATGTACAGACTTCAAAGATCACTGTGGATGTACAGACTTCATGGAGCGAAGCGATGTGTAGACTTGAAGCTCCTGAAGCAATGTACCGACTTCAAAGATCACTGTGGATGTATAGACTTTGGGGACATGAAGCGATGTACAGACTCTGAGGTTCAAAGCCAACGGCTCTACAGACTTAGAATATTGAGACTGATGTACAGACTTCATGCGTTGATGCTGTACACACTTAACCAATTCAAATTAAATGCAGTGTGTGGACTTTATCTGAAATGGACGATGTATAGACTCAATCGATGTGAGAGTTTCTAGTGTATAGACTCAGTCTAAACAAGTCTGCTAGTGGAGTCGACCCATCCTCTGATGTGTCGACCCATGACAGTGAGAAATGCAGACATCAGTGTATTAAATGTAAAGAACACATAGTCAATCTGATAGAGCAATTTCATCAAATCAAAAGCAGTTGCCAATTAATCAAAACAATGGTGTTGCCAATGAAATAAAGCAAGTGTCAACATCATCAACATAGAGGGGTCACAACAATCTCCCCTTTTTTTATGATGGCAACCCCATATGAAGTAGAATAGTAACATCCTATCATATAGATATATGTTTGATGAAAGACATGATGTGTTATGCAGATTGACATGCAGATGCTATGAATGCATGCAACTCACTGCCTCAAACTCTCCCTTGGAATGAATTTAGAATGGAATTCAGAATTCAGACAGATATGTATTCTCCCCCTAGACATCCCCTGGACAATATTCTCCCCCTTTGCCATCAACAAAGAGGAGGGAAAAATTAAATACAAGGGAGGAAGCAAGAGAAGAACTGACTGGCATTCTGAACATGTAGTTCATAAATAAGCATTCTAAAGCATAGAGTCTTCAGTCATATGAAAGTAGAATATGCTGTCAGAAAGAGTTCTGGTTTAAGGATGATAAAATTTGGAGTTCATGCACTACAATCAATAGATAAGTTCACTGTGCATGATAAAATAATAAACCAGAATCACATTTGCATGAAAGATTCAGTTTCATAATATCTTACTTTCATAGTCTCATAAAAAATATTGAGAGAACCCAAGTCATGTATTGAAACTAAACAAATTGACACTCATGAACTTTTCTTTTGAAGGAGCAGCATTATCAGTATTAGATCATTTTGAGCATTCAGGTACCATAAGTCTTTCTGCGTAAGGGTATACGTTTATAAGACGCCAATACTCTTAGATACTCAACAAGATGGACCATTCTGCCTATGATCAAATTCAACAAAACTGAGTTACACCTTTTTGAGGGTACACGTTTATCAGACGCCAGTTACCCCCAGGTACTCAGTGAAACCAGCCAGCTGTTTTGAGCATTTTAAACAGAGATAGCTGATACACTTCATGACATGAGTGTTGTCCACTTCTTTGATGGATCACTCAGTTTCTCAGTGATTTACCAGTCATTGCTCTGCCAATATATATATATTCAATGATTTTCAATGTTTTTTAATATCTTTCTTAGCTGTCCTTTTTATATTTCAGAATGACTTGTTTAAGAACAATACACATACTTAACCTCTCTAACATGATTTCAGATGAGTTTTCAGATTTCAGATGTGATTAGCTTTGTCTGACATGAAATAAGAAAGAGGTTGAGAGTTTTATCAATTTTCAACTTACTTATATGTTGATTGCAATCTTTAAACTCCAACCATTATAAGATTTAAACCATTACATTAGTCTTTGAACAATTCAAATTCTTATAAATGAAGAAGTCCATTTTCTACTGCTTAGAAATCAGAACTGACCAACAGATTGCCATAATGTCAGATACAAGTATTCAGATTTAAAGGTTGAATGACTTCAAGAAAGTTGAAACCACTCTGAATTTCTAGCAATACTCCCCCTATCTATATGCATGCAATTTGCTAATGAAAGGCAAGAATTAAATGAGAGAGAGCTTATGCATAGGTCATGAATGAATGATATGTAAAGACATGCAAATACTCGACAAGCTCCCCCTGAATATATGCAATGTTTTCTTTGAACACTGAACAAAGAATTTTGAAATTCATGCTCATTCAGACTGCCCTATTAATCAATATAACCCATGGTACTATGCGGAGAACCTGGTCTCAAGGACCATCTCACACATAGTAAGAACCTCCAGACAGATTTCCCTGCCCTTTAGTAGCCTACTATTTAATATACCACGGTTATGTAGAGAAATGCAATGCAGGACAGTTCTACATGCATGTTCAGTAATGATTATGAGTCTGTTTCAATATTCACATCCACATGAATTATCTAAGCAATCAAATGCAAGTCCACATCAGAAATTTTATTCACAGCAGTTAAACAATCATTCATCATGCTGAAATTTACATAAGCCAAGTTCTCTTCTAAGAAACTTAAATTTTTCATTCCCAAGAGGCTTAGTAAAAATATCAGCAATTTATTTTTCAGTTTCTATGAAATTCATTTCAATCTCATTTTTATTTACAGCATCTCTAAGAAAATGATGTTTTATCTCTATATGCTTAGTCCTAGAATGGTGAACAGGATTTTTAGCAAGGCATATAGCACTAGTATTATCACATAAAAGTGGAATACATCCCAGATTTATCTGATAATCAGCCAATTGGTGCTTAATCCAAAGTACTTATGCTGCACAATTACATGCTACAACATACTCAGCTTCAGCTGTGGATAATGCTACAGTGTGTTGCTTCTTAGATGCCCAAGACACTAGACAGCCACCAAGGAATTGACAGTAGCCACTGGTACTTTTTCTATCTACTCGACACCCAGCATAGTCTGCATCAGTGTAGGCTGGAAGCTCTAACTCACACTTAGCAGGATACCAGAGACCTAGTTCTTGGGTGCCTAGTAAATACCTAAAAATCTTTTTCACGGCTTTAAAGTGAGTTTCTTTAGGACTGGCCTGAAATCTAGAGCATAAACACACAGCAAATTGTATATCAGGCCTAGATGCTGTAAGATAGAGAAGAGATCCGATCATACCTCTGTATAGCCTTTGGTCACAGGCATACCTTTAGAATCTTCATCCAAACTGGTTGAGGTACCCATTGGAGTAGCTATTTCCTTGAGGTTGTCCATTTTGTACTTCTTCAATAAGTTCTTTACATACTTGGACTGAGAGATGAAGGTGACATCTTCTGTTTGTGTAACCTGCAGTCCAAGAAATAGTTTGAGCTCACCCATTGAGCTCATTTCAAATTCATCAGTCATTATTTGAGAGAATTCCTCACACAATTTGGGGTTAGTTGACCCAAACACAATGTCATCCACATAAATCTGAATGATAAGAATATCTGGATGGCTTACCTTGGTAAATAATGTTTGATCAACTATACCTCTTGTGAAGTTCTTGTCGGTGAGAAATTTGCTCAACCTGTCATACCAAGCTCTAGGAGCTTGCTTTAAACCATAGAGAGCTTTATTGAGCTTGTAAACATGATTAGGGAAATCTAAACATTCAAACCCAGGAGGCTGTCTCACATATACATCCTCATTAATTTCCCCATTTAGAAAAGCAGATTTCACATCCATCTGCTGAAGATTTATTCCTAGGGAACATGCATAAGCCAATAAAATTCTTATAGCTTCTAACCTAGCTACAGGGGAAAACGACTCTTCAAAGTATATTCCAAATTCCTGATTGTACCCCTGAGCTACAAGTCTGGCTTTATTTTTAGTAACATTCCCTGCTTCATCAGTTTTGTTTCTAAATACCCATTTAGTCCCTATGACTGTTTCATGATCAGGAGGTGGAACCAAAAACCACACCTTATTCCTGTCAAATTGATTGAGCTCCTCATGCATGGCATTAATCCAATGCACATCTTGGAGAGCATAGTCAATGGACTTGGGTTCTGTGTTTGATACAAAAGCATAAGCATTCAGTTCATGTTGAATTCTTAAGTGGCCTCTAGTCCTAGGAGGGTCATGCAGATTTCCAATAACATTATCTATAGGATGATCCTTGAGATATCTAATATTTGCAATTGGACTATCATGAGCTTGATTTACCTCCCTCTGAACTGTAGGCTCCTCTTCATTAAGCTCTTTATGTCCTTCTTCATCCTCGGATTTGTCTGCAGGATCTCCTTCCTTCAGAATTTCACCATTATTTTCATTCCTGCATTGACCAACATTAGAATTTACCAAGGATTCATTAAAAACTATGTGCGGAGATTCTTCAACAGTCTTAGAGTTTAGACTGTACACTCTGTATGCTCGGGTGTTTTCAGAATAGCCAAGAAAAATTCCTGGTTCTCCTTTAGGTTCAAATTTATCAAGGTCCTTCTTATCATTTATGTGAATGAAACATTTACAACCAAAGACCTTGAAGTGAGCAATAGAAGGTTTCTTACCTTTTAAGATCTCATATGGTGTTTGCTGGGTAGAAGGTCTTACCATGGCTCTGTTAATTACATAACAGGCAGTGTTCACTGCTTCAGCCCAAAATTTCCTTGGTAGACCACCTTCGACAAGGAGTGTACGACCCATTTCCACTAGGGTTCTGTTCCTTCTCTCCACAACTCCATTCTGCTCAGGTGTCCTTGGTGAGGAGTACCTGTGGTTGATTCCATTTGACCTGTAGAATTCATCAAATTGTGAGTTTTCAAACTCACCTCCATGATCAGACAAAATGTTTTCAATTTTCTGATTTGTCTTATCATAAAACTCTTGAAATTCAGAGAAAGCATCACTCTTATTAGATAAGAAATAAACCAAAGTATACCTAGAAAAGTCATCTACCATGACAAACCCATACCTCCTCCCTGATAGGCTGACAGATCTAGTTGGCCCAAAAAGGTCCATATGTATCAGCTCATAGGGTTTGGAAGACAGATTTTCAGTTCTAGACTTAAATGACTTTCTAGTTATCTTTGATTGAGTGCATGCATCACAGATTTTATTTTCTTTCTTGAATGAGACTTCAGGAAATCCTCTAACCATGCCATGCTTATTTAATTTGTGCAAAACAGTGTAGCTGGCATGACCTAACCTACGATGCCATAAAAATGCTATGTCTTTTCTACTGGCAGTAAGGCAATGGTTAGTGTGTTGAATTTCATCTAAATTTATCATGTAAGTATTATTTATTCTTTTTCCAGAAAATTTGACAATATCAGAATCAGGTTCAAAAACCTTGCAGCATTAAGAATTAAATAAAACATTGTAACCTTTATCACATAACTAGCTGATGCTAAGTAGATTATAGGCTAACCCTTCAACCATCATAACATCATCAATGCAGCAGGTAGAACACTTACCTACCTTACCTGATCCGATAATCCTACCCTTTGTGTTGCTTCCAAAGGTGACAAGGCCTTCTACTTTCTCAGTCAGCATGCAAAATTTGACCTTATCTCCTGTCATATGCCTGGAGCAGTCGCTGTCCAAGTACCACAAGTTGTTCTTGGCTGCCAGGCATACCTGCATACACAATTAGGTAGAGAAGTTTGGAACCCAAGACTGATTGGGCTCCAATGTAAATGAACTAGAAGCAAAGCAGGAAAGCAGATGTTTCGGAATCCACATTTGTTTAAATGAATTTTGTTGAGTGGATCCTACAGATTCTCTTCTGTTGTTGTTCCTTTTCTTTTTATTGTTCTTTTTCTTATTGGCAGCAGCATGATTTTTGACAGTATTGTTATTTCTGTGCCAGTGCCTTGGCCAGGGTGTGTTCACAAAATTTTGGCCATAGTAGTTCCTAGGCTGGCTATGGAAATATTGGTTTCTAGATGTCCAGTAACCATACCCATTTACCCAATTTCTACTGTAAGGTCTTTGATATTAAGCACCCTGGTGTGTAAGACCTGTAAACCTACCCTGAGTTCTAGACCAATCTGACCTATTGAAGTAGGTTGGCTGTGCATTGTAGTGGGTCTGAGCTCTGGGTTGATAAAAATAATTGGGTTGACTCCTAGCAGCACTCTGTCTCCCCTGTACTTTGGACCCTGCTGACCTATACACAGGTTTGTATTGGGTCTTCTTCAGAGGTGGAGGTGTTGGTGGAGACTTGGTTACCTTGACCTGGGGTTTACCGGACTGTGTAGGTTGACCCCTAACCTGAGTCTGCTTAGATGTGCTAGCTCTACTAGGCTCACTGAGTTTTTGTTTACCCTTCTCCTCAGCACTGGTCTTTTTCAGAGTAGCAGTTTTGTTCATTAAATTTGTTGAGTTCATGCTAATTAGAGGTCCCTTTTCCTTTTGAGCAACAAATGAAATTGTTTTCATTCCGAATGTTTTTGTTGCACTAGAATTAAATCATAGGCCCTCTTTTCTGAAATTAACCTTTGACCCTAACAAAGCATTTAAGTTATCTGTTCATTGGGTCATTTTCTCAATGGTTTTCATTTTATCCTCATTATCTTTCTGAAGTTCATCAATAGCCTTTTTCAGCTCATTGTTGACATTGAGGACAGCTTCATATTTTTCAGAGATGACTTTTACTTCACTTTCACATTTTTGAATCTTCAGCTTCCATTCATCAATTTCATTTTCAAGCCTCAGATTCTCTTCCCTAGAAACCTTTAACTCAATTTTGATGTCCTCTACTTCAGAGCATGTGAGTTTCAGTTTATCATTTTCAGATTCCAAACATGCAATTTTATCAGATAAAGTTTTATCATTTTGTATGGAATTGATTTTTCTTCTAAGATGCCTATTCTCTTTTCTAATATCATCAGCTCTATCAGCTATGTCATGATAAACATCTACCCAATCAACAATTGTGAAGTTTTCAAATCTAGTGATTACCTCATCTGTGTCCTCCTCTCTATCTTCGGAGCTTGTTGCCATAAGGCAAATGGGCTATTCAGATTCGGCTTCACTATCTGAGCTGCTGCTGAAAGAGCCTTCATCTTCATCACTCCATGTGGTGATCATAGCTCTTCCCTTCTTGGTTTTCTTCTTTGACCTGTCCTTATGTTTCTGATTGTCTGGACAGTCAATTTTTAGATGCCCTGGTTTCCTTCATTGATAACAGACATTAGCTTCATTTTTCTTTGCAGGTTTAGATTTATACCTTTTATCCTTTCGGCCACCACTATATTTCTTCTGGCTGAACCGTCCTGCTCCCTTTCTGAGAAATCGCCTGAACACTCTAGTCATCATGGCTATCTCAGACCGAGTCACATCTTCTTCTTCATTTAGGCTCTCCTCTGATGATGAAGAGCTGCTGGAGCTAGAATTTATTGATTTGCTGGAACTAGCCTTCAGTGCTATCGGCTTCTTCTTCCTCTCAGCCTCATCTGTCCTTGGCATGTTTATCTCATATGCCATTAGTGAGCCAATCAGCTCATCAGCTTTAGTATTACGCAGGTCCCTTGACTCCTCCATCACTGTTGCTTTGGTGTGCCAAATGGGAGTCAGGGAGCGCAGAATTTTCCTCACTACATCATATTCTGTTTGAGGTTTCCCAAAACCTCTGAGACCATTGGTTATGACAGTCAGCCGAGCGTACATTTCGCTGATGGACTCGTTCTGCTTCATCTTGAAGGCTTCATACTCAGATACAAGAAGATTGGCCTTCTGCTCTCTTACTTGAGATGTACCTTCATGAATTACTTCCAGCGCATCCCACATCTCCTTAGCTGATTTGCAAGCAGACACACGGGAGAATTCTGTAGGATGCAGAGCGCACTGGATAGCATTAATAGCACTCCAATTCAGCGTGGACCTTCTAATCTCCTCCTTGGTTCATACATCTTCATTCGGGGACAGCTCACAAGGTCCCTTGCTGACAATCTTCCAAATCTCATAATCCTTAGCCCTGAGGAACACTTGCATACGGTTCTTCCAGTATGCGTAGTTTGATCCATCAAAGAATGGGGGCTTCGTTGTTGAGTGACCTTCGGCAATCATCCCTCGAGCATCCATCTCTGCCTATTCTCTTCGGGCGATGAGTCCCTGCAGAAGAGTTAGGCTCTGATACCAAGTGTTAGGTTAGATGGACGCAGTCTATCTCTACTAAGTGTGGATCTAGAGGGGGGTGAATAGATCAACTTGTCTAATTTAAAACTACTATATGTTCTAAAGCGGAATTTAGGCAAACATCAGTTAAGCTAAATGAAGAGTGCTAAGCAAAGGGTCGACCCATGAAAGCCATTCACCATATCTTATATCAAAAGCTGGACATAAGTATGAGCGATATAATCAATGAAGCTAAGCAAAGGATACCAGCACACACAGTTCACAAGCAATCACACAAACACAATGCACACACGATTTTTAGGTGGTTCGGTCAACGACCTACGTCCACCCCACACTCAACCGAGTATGGCTTCCTGCTGCGCAACACAGCTTGCGTCCACTGGGCTTTCCAGCTTGGCCAAACAATCCGCTGATACACAGCTTCGCTGGGCACTACAGCTTGCCGACCAGAGGATCTGATCCTCTGCAACCGCTGGGGAAATACAGCTTAACCCGTCCAGTGGAGACTACCACTGCAAGACCGCTGACACACAGCTTGAAAAAATAGTATTCGGAAATGAAAGACAGAATCAAAACGAAAACAGAAAAACTCAAAAGCAATATAGCTCTAAGAGCAAAGCTCAGCTCTGGTTTTGAACCACGAGACTGAGATACAAGCTCACTCTCAATCTCACTCTCAATCAGCTCTCTCTCAGCTCATCTCTCTCGATCTCTTCTTCTCTCATTTTCTTCTTCTCTATTTCTTTTCTTCTTCTTCTCTGTATCTTCTTCTTCTCTCTTTTCTCTCTGTGGATCGAAGGAGCCTTGCTGTGGCTGTATAGACTTTCTCCCTTCTGTCTTCGATCTACTTTCTTCTGTGGAAGAAGGCATGTTTATATAGCAGCAGCAGCAGCAGGTGTGTGCTCTCCACGTTTCCCGCCTGAAGCATTTGGACCACGTGGCAGCATCCAATGGAGTGTCAGAACACATGTCCTCATCTGGATACCTTGTTCTTCTCGGATCACGAGCCAGGTACCTCGGATCACGTGCCCCTCACTAGCTTCTGCATTCACTGTCAAACAGACAAGAGTGTGTTCAGTTTAAGTGTAAACGATGTACAGGCTTTGCAAACACGAATGCAGTGTATAGAGTTAATCAACGTAAAGGCTTCAAAGAAGGAAAGCAGTGTATAGACTTAATGCACGTAAAGGCTTCATGCGAAGGAAAAACCAGTGTATAGAGTTAATGCATGTAAAGGCTTCATGCGAAGGAAAGCAATGTATATACTTGAGGAGTTGACGCTGCATGAAGCACTGAGTTGACGCTGCATGAAACACTGAGTTGACGCTGCATGAAGCATGGAGTTGACGCTGCATGAAGCATGGACAGTGTACAGACTTTACCCACTGTATGGACTTCATGTAATGCAAACGAATGTGAAGACTTCAGTGTATAGACTTTAGAAGATGAGTGCAATGTATAGACTCCATGAGACTCTAGTGCAGACAGACGATGTATAGAGTTCTTAGTTCAGCCGTCAGTGTATAGACTTGAAAGTCTTGAAGCCAATGTATGGACTTGAGCAAGCTAAAGGGCTGTACAGACTTCGAAGACAAGGGCCGATGTATAGACTTGCCAAACAGTCTAGTGTATATACTTTATGCAAGGAGGCCAATGTGTAGACTTGAAAAGCTGAGGCCAGTGTACAGGCTTGCCACCGACCAGTGTGTGAACTTGCTCAGCCTGAGGCACAGTATGGACTTCAACTCTGCATATCGAATGTATGGACTTTAAGTATGAAGACCATTGAATAGACTTTGGATTCGAAGACAATGTGTAGACTTTGAGTTTGAAGACCAATGTCCAGACTTCAAGTAACACTGTGGATGTACAGACTTGATGGAGCGAAGCGATGTGTAGACTTGAAGCTCCTGAAGCAATGTACAGACTTCAAAGATCACTGTTGATGTACAAACTTCATGGAGCGAAGCGATGTGTAGACTTGAAGCTCCTGAAGCAATGTACAGACTTCAAAGATCATTGTGGATGTATAGACTTTGGGGACATGAAGCGATGTACAGACTCTGAGGTTCAAAGCCAACGGCTGTACAGACTTAGAATATTGAGACTGATGTACAGACTTCATGCATTGACGCTGTACACACTTAACCAATTCAAATTAAATGCAGTGTGTGGACTTTATCTGAAATGGACGATGTATAGACTCAATCGATGTGAGAGTTTCTAGTGTATAGACTCAGTCTAAACAAGTCTGCTGGAGGAGTCGACCCATCCTCTGATGTGTCGACCCATGACAGTGAGAAATGCAGACAACAGTGTATTAAATGCAAAGAACACATAGTCAATCTGATAGAGCAATTTCATCAAATCAAAAGCAGTTGCCAATCAATCAAAACAATGGTGTTGCCAATGAAATAAAACAAGTGTCAACATCATCAACATAGAGGGGTCACAACATAAACAGGTGTGGGACCCCAAGAGGGTCCAACCTGTTCATCAAGATGCACCTGTCCGCCGCCGCCTTGCTCACAACGGAGCAGAAAGAAGGAGAGAAAGGGGCCTGGCCCCGAAAGAAGAAGAAGTGGTTGCGGACCCTCCGGGCCACGAAAGTTTCTGGGCCTGCGCCCGCCAAGCCAACGTCCCTACTGTGGGATGAAGGTTCCAGCAACCTGCCGATAGAGCTCGGCTAGCTTATACCCCTCCTGCGGGAGGTCGACAACTGTCCTCCGTGCTGCATCATGAACGGGGTCGAGAAGAGATGACCAACTTGGTCAAGAACTATTTTCGAGGGCTAGGCAACCCCTTGCTTGGACAGCAGCGGTTGATGCAAGCAGCCGCCGCCAATGAAGACTACTGCCCATCAATGGCAGTTGAAGAAAATGAAAGAGAAGGGATGATGCTGTCGTCAGTTGATGACAACAGCTATGATGACGGCTTCGGGACCGAAGCCGATGAAGCCGCCCCTAGGCGGGAAGAAACAAGAAGAACTTCTGTGTTCGAGAGGCTGACCTTCCCAGATCGGGCTAAGAGAAGGGTCCATCGACAAAGAAGAGGGATGCAGGTCTTCGCCTGCAACATGGCCGGCATATTCGGCCGATACAAGGGACTTCCTGAGGATCCCCGCGAGTTGGCTAAATTGGCCGCACGGCCAGGGCCGAATACTCGAAGAGCAGAAGCCGCAAGGCAGCTCCTGGCGACAACTAAAGGAAAACAACCCCGGGTCTACCACTAGTGGGATGATAAGGCTCATGTCTTGACCGCCAATGTGGTAACGGCGGAAGAAGAAGACGACGTCCACCTCGACATTTGATAGGTAAAATGTATGCCGTTAATACATTCACTACCAAATTTAATTATCGGCTCACAAATTAATTATAAGAAAATAGTTAAGCGATGAGTCCGAGTCGAGTCCACAGGGAAATTTAGATTCTTAGCTAGAAAATCTTGAGTCTTATAATTAAGAGTTCATGGTAAATGGACACTAAAATAAGAGCTGACAAATTTGAAATTAACTAATCTAGGTGAATGAACTTAAGAAACTAAAACCTAGATTAAATTAAACAATTGCAATAAAGACACCAAAAACACCACGTTTAGAGGAAGAGGGAGATGATTATGAATAAACAAATAAAAGTAAAACACTTATATAAAAGGAAGAACGTGCCTAGAATGAGTTGATCTAATCTAAGACAACTATGATCAATGGCCAACTAAGTTAAACTACAAAGAGAAATAAACAAGGAAAGAAACTAAAAGAATCTATGTGGAACTAATAGTGAAACTACAAGAAGCTTCATCTGCACACGGAAGCCCAGCTCGCCACCACCAAACCGAGGAAGCTCACAACGCCAGGGCAAAAAACCGAGCCAAGTCTCCACGGGGCCACAAAGAGGCTCGCTGTCGATATCCTCTTCACATCTTAGTGACCACATGCAATCGGCAAGGGGAGCTCGCCGTAGACGGGTGCTGGACGCTCAGCAGCGGAAGAAGTTCGCTGTAGCCCCACACGTTGCAGAGGAGACTTGCCTCAGACGCTCTCGTGATAGCCGCAGAAGAAGCTCACTGCTAACAGAGTCGCTGCAACACAAGACTTCCACGAGAGACAGATGGACGCTACACCACCAAGCCACGGAAGCTTGTGATGCGGCCACTCTTTGTAGAGGAGAGCTCGTCGCTTCCGGTGGTTGGAGAGCAAGGGAGGTCGCCGCAGGTGGACGCTGCACACAGACGACGTCACCAACGCGGTACCGGCCACAGCTGCGTCAAACACGCTTGCAGCGACGAGGGATGCTCGCCGGACCACCACCCGAGAGAGGCCTGAAATCCAAACTAAAACCCAAGAAAAGAAAAACCAAAAAAAAAACAAGCAAGCCCCACTTCTACGTTCCTGGAGCCCTCCTTTTATAGGGGCACAGCTCGCCCCGAACTCCACAGAACCACCTCCACGATCAACGCCGGTTCTTTCTCCTTCGCCGGTATCATCCACGACGCCTTATGCCGTCACCTCCATGTACGTGCAGTTGGATGCGAACGGAACCCACGAGCATCTCGGCGACGGGTGAATGGCTGCCACCCACTGAGCGGAAGCCTCGCTATCGAACGCGAGCATCTCGCTACGAACGAACGGCTGCCTCCCTTTGTTAAGCAGATGGCCTCCGCTTATCATACCACAGTCGATAGCGCCTTACGCGGGTATCTCGCGTTCTCTTGTTTGCTTTCACGTGAAGCCCATCACATGCGAGTCTTTCATGTATTATCCTCTTGAATGGTCTGCCACGGTAAAAGCCTTTTCCATGTATTGTTTATTCTTGCGCATGGCATGTCAAACCGCCACCTTCTGCATTTCACCTATGTATCCACGTGATACCCGAACCACCATGCATGTGTTTCAAGTCAAGCCCAAGGTCTTGCTAACTCACGTAGTGCACCTTGTTGTAACTCATGCAATGCCCATAGCCACCTTCATGCAACCCACATGGCACCTTACGTGAAGGAAGTGCACCACCATGCGTGATTCATGCATGCACCAACACCTTCATCTCCATGTGTGATAATGCCAACAACAACCTGTCATTAGCAAAGTGTGCGTATTTTATAAAAAATGTTGTTAGCATAATATATTAATCAATGCAATTCTTATTCACCTATATGCTCTCACTATTATTTGCAAATTACTCCCAAATATTTATTTTTCATGAAAAGCTCAAGTGTTTAACAAAAATCTATTTCTATGATCATTTTCACACATAATCAACATTTTACTTAAAATTATCTCCCAAGTATATAGAAATAATATGTGAAAATATGAAGTTATCAACATCCTACCCGAGGGTACGTTCGGGGAAGCAACGGAAGCTATCCCCAGCATGGAAACTATGGACCCATCGGTCTTGATGCTACTTCAAAAATATCGGCAAGTGATAGACTTGCTGAAGAAGCAGCTGATGGAGAAAACTGAATAGTCAACAGCTTCCAAACCACCCGAAGTCCAGGGTGAATCATCTCGGGGAGCGGTTCGTTATGTCGACCCTCCGTCGCTCTACACCTTACCTCAGTCGTTAGAACCAAGCATGGCGACAACACAACAGTGACCACCACAGTCGCAGCCGCTGATGCCACCGGTGCTCCCCCAGGTGCACCCGACACCCCCGCTGCTGCGTCCTCCACAGGCGACCGCTCTGGTCACCCCGTATTTGTAGCCAGCACACTTCTATCCGGAGCTAGTTGACCCCACGGTCATGAACTGGATGATGGTGGAAAGGATGATTGAGCTGAAGTTCGCAGAAAGGAGTGAAGGCGACTACGTCGCGTTTTATGCCTACCGGGTGCCATACCCGCAACACCATGCTGCTAAGCGGCTTCCCCCGAGGATCAACAAGCCGCCCAAGTTCGACAAGTTCAACGGGAAGGGATCCCCGAAAGAACATATTGCATATTAAATGACCGTCATGGGTGACCTGGCCACCGATGAATCATACTTGTTGAAGTTTTTCGGGTCCTTGCTGACGGGACTCGCATTTGAATGGTACTCTAGCCTCCCGACCGGGTTAATCAGCGACTGGCCGGATATGCAGAGGAAGTTCAGAGAAAGATTCTATGTTACAGAGAGGGAGGTCACAGTGGCCGAACTCTACTCAACAAAGCAAAGGGCCAAAGAGACAGCCCTCGATTATATCAAGAGGTGGAGGAATCTTGGAATGAGGTGCAAGCGGCCCTCGCATCAGGAAGACGCTGTACAAATATGCAAACAAAATCTCAGGAGGGAGGTTCTGGAAAAGATGATCGGAATGGAAATACGGTCGTTTGACCGATTGAACAATGTTGTGGCCGAGGTAGAAGCTTTTCTGGCCAGACCTGTCCCTACATCAGCTGCCAGCACAACCCAGAAGGGCAAGGCAGTGGAGCGGCGCTCGTCGCCTAAAGAAGCGAACGCTCTTGACATCAAGGCGTTCGAACAACAGAAAGATGAAGGCAAGAAGGTAGTCACCCCACAGCCTGCAGAAGCCCCAGATGGCAAAGAAGGTCCCTCGCCACGGGACAAGATGAAGAAAGCCTATTCATTTCTGAAGGACAAGACCCGGATTCTGTTCGACTGGGTGACAGAATATGGCATGGTCACCCTGCCAGAGCCGAAGAGGCCGGAGGACCTAAAGAGAAGAGACATCCCAAGATTCTGTCCCTACCACCAAATGTTGGGACATCCAATCGAAGACTGCTATGTTTTCAAGGACATCATCGAAGGGATGGTGAAGAAAAATGAAATCGAGTTGGGAGAGTACAAAGTGGACCCTCCTCAACCGCATGAAGTCCCTCGGAGGAGGGCAGCGGTCAACATGATCTCCCCATACCAGGCACTGCCCGAGGAGATCTCTGAAGCAAGTACGCGGAGCACTTATGAAACTCATTTCTTGCAGCCCGCGAAGGAACAGCGGGGGTGGCAGCAGATCCCTGCGAAGCACAAGAGGAAGAAAGCACCCTGCCCGAAAGTGGGGGCATATATCCGTGGTGTTACACCCCGACCTGCTCCGCCGGTGGCAGCACCCGTGTGAATCACTCCACCTACAACTATCAGGATACCTACACACAATCGGAGGAGATAAACTCCGCTGCCAGTGGTCAAGGAAACCAACCCTGGGGTCCGCCGACTACAAAACCTCATTGAAGGGATAGACAAGTACGTGCATCCCGAATTGAAGCCTCTGCTGGTGTGGGACCATCTCCTATGGCAAGAACTAGAGCAGCTCTCACTCGAGCGAAAGGAGGAAGCTGAAGCAGCATCCGATAAGGAGGGCCGTCTGTTCTGGGGGCAGGCGCCTACTGAAGCAAGGAAGAAGAAGAAACAAAAGAAGAAGAGAAGGGCCGCTAAGGCCGATAAAGTGCAGGTTGTTTCCTGCAATACTCTATCCGCACTCTTCAACCCGTCCGGAGAAGAGGAAGAAGAGGAAATTTGCTTCACACCCCTTTTTGAGGGAGGCAGGGCGGAGGTCGCAACTACTACACATGAAACCCGATCAGGCCGGAAATGGGGGCGCCAGCTGCCACCCAACCACAACATCATATTCAGGGGAGAGCAGCCCTACAAAACATCTCCGCCGGAGATCAAGGGAGTACATATCCCTCCTCCGCCAGGTCTATATAACAAAAGTGGGGGCAAGGGGGTCCCTTCATTTCTTGAATTCATGAAGATGTCTAAGGGGAAGCAGCCTTGTAAGGAGGCTAACCCTGCACCAGGGGATGTTCACCCGCAGCCAGCACAATCTACCGAAGATCCAAATACAGATGGAGCTTGCCCAGCAGCATATAATGAAGAGCGCCGAGGAGCCGGTACCAGCCAAAAGAGTGCCGAATCCGAGGCAGATGAAGCAGGTCCGTCAGGGCCCGTAACCCAAGACTTCCCCAAGCCCAGGTGGGCTGAAGAGATGAAGCTCTCCAATGTCGAGCTGGGAGCCGAATAATGAAGCAACTCAAGAAGCTCCCTGCTCGATTTACAATCTGGGAAATCCTTTCTTTGAGTGAAGAGACTCGATAGGGGATCATTACTGCTCTGCAGACGCCTGCTCATTTTGAGACATGTTTGGCTGAAGCAATGCCGGAGGCTAGCATGACCTTCACTCCAGAAGATATGCTGCTGCCTACCATCAGCCACAACAGGCCACTATATATGAAGGGGCACCTGAATGGAAGGGAGCTGAACAAGATTCTGGTTGATCCCGGTGCAGCGGTCAACATCTTGCCTTATAGAATATACGAGAGGCATCACTTCAACGTGCATCTCGAGAAAGTCGGGGATATGACTATCGCCGGCTTCAATCAAAAATGTGAAGTGTCGATGGGGGTGGCAGAGTTCACCCTTACCCTAGCGGATTTCACTACGATGGTGCAGTTCCATGTCATTGACTCTCGCACCTCGTACAAAGCACTACTCGGCCGCCCATGGCTGCATGAAAATATGGTGGTGCCATCTACGCTCCACCAATGTATCAAATACAATCTTCAAGGGAAAGAGGAGAGGATCTTTGCAGACCCCCACCCGTTCGAGGTATTTGAATGTCATTTGGCGGACGCCAACCTATATACAGGGCCTCCCCAAAATACCTCTGAAGCTAAGACCCCTGCGGGGGCATCGAGAAGAGCATCCGGCGGCAATTGGTATCCACCACCGCCGCGCAGATATGTCAAGCCCAAGGTGGTCTCCCATATCACAGCATCCGGGGACGTGGGCAGAATAGCACCTCCAGTATTATACGCTGAAGCTAATGAAGTGCAGGTCGGTCAGAAGCATAACCACATTAGAGTCCCGGACGGCCTCACCAAGCCAACTCCCGGCCTTGATAACCCTACTGTCGAGCCTTTCAAAACTTGGGAGGTAACACAGGAGGATGGACCCAACAGCCTATTTTATACAGCAGAAGAGCACCCTACTCAGGAGGACACAAATTGCTGCCACCCCAAAGATATAGACAATCCATCAGTTCCCGTCAAGGGTATGGCATTCACAACTAATCGGATGGCCAGGATGTTTCAGAAGCAACACATCCCCTCCAATCAGTCTCAAAAGCGCAAAGAAGCTTTCCAGAAAATGTGGTATCCCGTAAATCTGGATAAGGAAATGAGACGCGCCTCTCAGCATCCGGGGTTGGGATTCACCCTGGAGGAATATTATCATAGTGGGCGATACGAGGTGGACACCCTCTCCACCTTCTACCCTGCTGAAGACAGCCCGCTGGGGGCAACCTTTGATGAATACCCAGCGGAAGCTGAACATGCTGACCCGGGCCAGCCCAAAAGTCAAGAAGCGGAGACCGTGACTCCTTGCCGATGTTAGGAGCAGGTCTATCCTGAAGAGGTGGCCCTGCAAGCCGAATTTGATACGGCTAGCAACAGCGAAGCCGAAGGTGTTGAAGAAGCAGGGATCTCCCCCTCCTGTGGAGTCCTACCAACAATGACCTCCGCACCTCTTGTGGCAATCGGGGAAGCCTCGTCCAGCCCCGACCAGGAGGTGTGTGCTCCCGACAATGGGACTGCCACTCCTATTGAAGATGCAACTACCCCAGAAGGCGAGATCTGTTAGGGTGCTAGGCCCGGATACAGAGGGGGGGTGAATGTATCCCTCTAGGAATAATGCCCAATTTAAAAATCTTATGCTCACTAATAATGCTAGTTCGCAGACTAAACAAACTTGAAAGCTAATGAGCAGTTGCCGAACTAAATAAACACATAGTGAGATCACTAGAGTGCTAATAATAGATAGCTCAACTAGAAGTTCGCTCTCTTGACAGATAAAAATACTCAGAACAAAATCTGATCAAATCATTTACTCAACCTGTAAGCAAACACTAGAAGCGCCCCTATGCAAACATCTAGCGGAAACACAAATAGCCAAATCAAACCACAACGCACAAGGGGTTTTTAGGTGGTTCGGTCCAGCAGACCTACATCCACCCCACACTCAACCCGAGTGTGGCTTCCACTAGCTCACGCTAGAAACCGCAGACTCAGTCTGCAACAGGTGCTTCCACACAGCTTGACCAGGGGAACAACCTCCCCTCTTCCTCCAGACCAGGAGGGAACCAACCGGTGACTTCCAGTCACCAGCAAACCAGAGGTCGAAGACCTCTCTTCCTCCAACCGGAGGGACCCCTGGACTTGAATCCACAAGCCCAGAACTGGAGACAAGTCTCCCTTCCTCCAAACCGGAGGGAACCCACAAGTAGCTCCCAGCTACTTGCAACCAGAGATCAGATCTCCCTTCTCCTGATCCACAGGAGGAACCACGACCTCTCTACAGAGTATCGGAAAGCACAGCAAACCAGAAAACAAAGGAAAAAAAATAAATAAAAATAACTTCAGCAAACAGAAAGCTGAAACACGAAATGCACAATGTGGCTCTCAACGGAGCTGACTGGCCTGGATTTGATCCACGGTCCAGTAGATAGATCTTCAGGTAAGCTTTTCGTCCTCTTCTCTTCTCTTCTTCTTCTTCTCTTTCACTCTCTCGATCTCTGCTCCTCTATACTCTTCGGCTCACACTTCTATCTCTTTCTTTCTCTTTCTTCTGCTCTCCTAATCTCTCACTCTCTGCTCTTCTCTTCTTTCTCTTTTCTTTTTCTATCTGGATCGTGGCTCTCTGTATGGACTCTTCTTCTCGCCAACTCGATCACTCTTCTTCTGTGGAAGAAGGCTCATATATATAGCAGCAGCAGCAGCTAGGGCGCGTGTGGCTTCCACAGCTCCCGCCCTAAAAATTCGGATCACGTGGCAGTCTCTCAGCAGACTTCATTCCAGCCTCGGATCACGTGCTGCCTTAAGCTTCACGATCAAAGCACCTATAAAACAGAGTATCGGATAAGTCATCAATTTAAAGAACAACTCTGTATAGATTATCAGAAGAACAGCACTTTAGAAGAAACCTGAACGAGGTTAAAACAAAACAACACGAAGTAACAAATAGCAACGACACGGAGACAACACGAAGACACAATAGGGAAAACGACACGAAGTCAGTAAAGACTCGATGTACAATAGTAAGTAACACGAAGTAAAACACACAGACATAAACGATAACACGAGATGCAACTAGAGGACAGAGAGAAGCGACACGAGGTTCACACAGAAAACGACACGAGGTATACTGTGACAGAACAGACACAATGAAGAGAACGACACAAGGTGGTGGCACAGAAAGCAACACGAGGTGCTGCAATGTTCTGCACGCAGTGGAACAAAAAATGACACAGAGTGAAAACAACACAAAGATGAAACAGTAATTGACACGGGTTGAAATCAACACGAAGACAACAACTGAAATCGACACGGAGTGAAAAACGACACGAAGACGAAAACAACACTAAGACGAAGTTGACACGGAGTGAAAACGACACGAGGTCTGGGAGACACGACACAAAGTCACAAGAACGACAGTAACCAACACGAAGTGTGGTTACGAAACATGAACGACACGAAGTGTGGAAACATGACACGAAAACGACATGAGGTCTGGAAACATGACACGAAGTCACAAGAAGAACAGTAACCAACACGAAGTGTGGTTACAGAACAAAAATGACACGAGGTCACAAGACAAACGACACGAAGTCCAAAGGTGACAAAACAGATACTACAAAGAGAACGACACGAGGTAGAAAGAAAACAACACGAAGTAAAACGATAACGACACGAAGTGTCACTGTAACAACAAACACTACGAAGTTACGAATACAAAAAGCAACACGGAGACATAGAGAAGTAAAATCGACACGAAGTGTGGTTACAAAAATAAAAGGACACGAGGTATAGGAAGAACAACAAGATCACGGAAATAACAAAGAGTTGACACGGAGTGTGGTCAAGGCGAGAAGGACACGAAGTCTAAAGAGAAAATAGCACGAAGACAAAAACATAAAAACTAACACGAAGACATAATTGTGAAAACACCACGAGGTGATAGACAGCAAGGAGAACGACACGAAGTGAAACGACACTTGAACCTAGACCGACGTAAAGATCCAGCAAAAAATGACTCGAAGATAGAAATACACAAGCACGACATGAACTAAGGATGACATGGGGACAACACAGTCACATAGGCTGCACGAAGTGAAAGACAACACGGCTATCTCGACACGTGATGAAATGGTGGAAGTAGAAGAACAACTCGAAGATGAAAATGACACGAGCTGAATTTAACACAAAGGCGAAGACAGACACTGACACGAGGTGTGGACACGAAGCAAGAATGACATGAGGTTCAGGGAAACCAACACGAAGACAGAAACAGTACGGACACACGAAGTATTACCTCTTAGCAGCTTTTTCTTGTAAAGCATGAAAATCAACACGAAGTGTTGTAAGCTCAGACGACACGAGATCTTTTCATGTTAGTGAGGGGAAACAACACGAAAACTCAAGTACAGAGACAGCACGAAGACGATGTACAGTCTGATGTACAGACTTTGAAGAACAGTCTAATGTATAGACTTGCGCGAGCGAGCTACAGTGCCAAAGTGTAGACTTCACGCTGTATAGACTTGGAAGACCACTGTTGAATGTGTAGACTTGTAGTTTAACATGAAAGAAGGCCAGTGTACAGACTTGCTGTCCTCACAGCTGACGACTCCAGTGTATAGACTTGGAGGCCTGAAGGCGATGTGAGTAACAGTCCAATGTATGGACTTTGACTCTAAATGAGACTGACAGTATACACTTAGCCAATGCAATGCACTATATGGACTTCCATGAGACGCTCAATGTGGACTTACTGCCAATCAATGTATAGACTCTGTAAATGCATATGAAAGCTTTATGCAGCAGATAACAGTCTGAAACTTCAATTGCAATGATTCACAGTGATTAACATCAAACACCAGTCATCAAAACCAAATCAATCATCAAAACCACAGCAATGAATGCTTTATGCATCAGTTTAACATGTAGCATGATTAAACATCTGATTAACTCACATCAACTAACAATCATCAAAAACCATCATCAAAACTACAGGGGCACAATAATCTCCCCCTTTTTGATGATGGCAACACTTTCAATACATTGAGTCATTCTGATGATGTGAGGCATTTTGAAGACTCAAATTATTCTCCCCCATTGACTTCATCAAAAAGAAAATAATTTGAGAAATTAAAGCATGTATAAAAGTTCAGTCAAATTCTCCCCCTTGCAAGAACATGATTCTCCCCCTTTAATAGTTTCAGCAAAAACATGAGTTAGAGAAGATCAAAAGAAATCTGCATGCACTGATTGAATGATATTCTCTCTCTTTGGCAAACAATCTCCTCCTTTGGTACAATGCAAAAATGCAGATGCAACAAGAAATGCAATACTCCCCCCTGAGTATATGAATGCAAGGTCACAAATGATATTAACATGATTCAGCACGACAAGGAAAACTCCCCCTGAAGAGATGCCAATTGATATGCAAGTGATGCATGACATGGAAGCTCCCCCTCAATAAGTGGACTCTTATGAGATAAATGAGAAGGAGACCACAGGGGCAAACAAGGAGAAGTTCAGGTCATTGAGCCAATGACATGAGCAGAAGAAATTCAGTTAACAGATTTTTCAAGGATGCTCCAAACATAAGAAATTCAGCCAGATTTTCAAAGAGATATCAATCTCATAAATCTGAAACATAAGTTTTCAAAGTCTTCTATCATAAGGGCTTATGAATGACATTTATTGAACAGCATGGTTTAAACATGATGTATGCAGAGTTTATCAATAAAATTCTGTATTGATATCTAAAACCATGGTTTAATAAAAATGAACCAAGCCCTCATATTTATCTTGATAAATCTCCCTCTCTCTTACACAATCAAAATTTATTGACTTCTTTCAGAATTACATGCACCAGTATTGAAATCAAGCAATTATGAAGTCATATGAATTTGTCTAGGGTTGTAACAATTTGATTTTAGCATCAATATTCAGATATTTCAATTTGTTCAACAATTTTCCATGCTACAAATTTTACGAGCACTCTAGTTCAGTGCACACATTGTAACTAGAGGATATACCTTGATTAGAGGCCAATATCCCTAAGCCCTTAGTGTGACTAACTGTCATGCTATATATGAACAGAGATAGCATTTACACATCATGACACACTTGAAATCATTTCTGGATGAGTGAGTTATATTTCTCAGTGTGCATGCCATTGCTCTGCCTGATTTTCAATGAATTCTTGTTTTACAGAGTTAACTAAGGCACCTCATGACACAGTCCTTAGGACTTGTGTTTCTCAGTGACCAATGTCATTGCTCTGACAAAATAACCCTTTAGACATTTCAGAAAAATTCATTCACTTCAAATCAATAATAGTTTCATGTACTCAACCAGTTGAAGTCATGTATTCAAAAAATGCAGATTTCAGAAGTTTTCAAGATACAGCATGAAACAGATGGTTAAGGTTTATTAAACATGATTCAGATATGTTGAGAGATTTTGAAGTTAAACTCCATGAATACATTAAGCTTAAACCACATGAGTTATTTCAGTCATTCTTAAGAATATATAATAGAAGATTTCTAGTTCAAGAGTTTTTCAGATTTATGATCGAGATAGTCCATTGAAATCTTCATGAAGGACTGATAGAATTTTGAAGCCAAATGATACCAATTGTTAGGAGAGATTTTGAAGCTTAGTGTTTTTCGAATATGATCAAGGTTTGTCAACTAAGTCAATATGAAAGGATATGCTATGAAGTCTGACAAATGTATGCATTTGACAACCTATATGCAATGCATTGACTCCCCCTTACAATATGCATTCAACCTCTCTTTTGGCATTTTCAATATAAGGAGATGCAATGCACTATATGTATGCAGAGACATGCAAAGACTCAACATTGAATTGCTATGCAAGAATATGCAACTAACTCCCCCTGAAATCATGCAATGTTTGCACTGAAAATTGAACATATGATTCCAAATGATATCGTGACTTGTGCACAATCAGACTGTCCTATCAGCAAAGTGACCCATGGTACTAGGCGGAGCACTTGGTCTAAAAGACCACCTCACACATAGTAAGAACCTCCAGACAGACTTCCCTGTCTTTTGGTACCTTACCATTTATATACCATTGAGGTCATGCATGATAATTCAACATGCAGTCCTATATGCAATTCAGAATGCTCAGTGAGCTATTGCAACACACAAGTATCAAGTCACACTCATAGGCAGTTCAGATTTTTCAGAAAATTCAAAATGTAATATGTTTTCAGAGTTTATGCATTTCAACAATTATCAACCACTTACAAATGGCAGATATGCAAGAATACATCAAACCAGATATGCAATAAGTTTCAAAATGGGAAATGCAGAGAGATTACCTAAACAGTGTGGGAGTGGGGTTTTCATTCTTGAGTGCCTTGGATCATTACCCCTTTTATTCCAGCTTCCAAGGCACACCTGTAGCAGATACATCATTTTGATGTAACAGGTACCCAAGAAACCTTGGGTCCTGGTTTAGCAGTGACACTCCTAGCAGGTTTTCTCAACAGATTTTTCGCATGTTTATCATCACAACACATGATATGACAATTATACATGGAATGCCCTACCTGCCCACAATGATAACAAGAGATAATAGATTTCATGTTCTCCTTGTATACATCAGCATTGACATGAACATGGTGTGAGTGAACATGATTAATTCTGTTATTGACATGAAAAATTTTCTTTTCATAACCGGCCAGCCAACAGTTAATAGCTCTGTGGCCTGGCTTTCCACATTCAAAACATACAGTGTATTTTCTTCTAGAACCAAACTTCTTTCCATCAATAATATTTTTATTAACATGGAAATTAACAAATCCAGAGTTAGTTTTCTTTCCCTGAGCATGCCAGCAGAAGGCAGCAATGTGACCAAACTTTCCACAGCAATAGCATTGAATTTTCTTTTCCTGATCAGTAGAATGTTTCCTAAGATGATTTTTAGGATACTTTCTAACAGCATTTCTTTCATCATTTATCAATGCTACACAGTTATGCATAATGTGGCCAACTTTCCCACAATAGTGACATGTTATAGCCTTTTTATTCACATTCACTTGTTTGACAAGATTGATATTCTCATGAGAGTGTGAATGTGTGTGTGAGCAGTGAGCAGCATGCACATGAAAATCAGAGACATATTTGGACTTATCCAAATCAGCATTTTCCTTTTGTTTTTGAATCTTTTCCTATTTCTTATCTGAATTTTCAGCCTTCTTAGCAGTGAATTGAAACATAGAAGAACTAGATTGATTAGCTTGTTCAGAGCTTTTTACGAATACAGTTGACTTCTTCTTTTCATTCACTTTCTTATTAACATGCACATATCCAAGTCCTTCTTTCTGAAAATTCACTTTAGAACCAAGCAGCTTATTCAAGTTGTCTTTTCCTTTAACGAATTTTGACAAGGAATTTTTCAGATCTTCAATCTCAGAATTCAATGAAGCAATATTCGCTTCATACTTGGATAGCTCAGATTCACAAACAATCAGCTGTTGTTGCAAAGTATCATTCAGGTTCTTCAGAGTTTCATTTTCTTGTTGAACCATTATTTCAATGTTGTTCTCATTTTCCTTCACAACAGTTTTTCCTTTTTCAATTGACAACCATCTTTCAGAGAAGACAGTATTAAGAACCATTAGCTTTTTATTTTGATCTTTTAGATGAGAATTTTCTTCAATCATCTAATTTTCAAATTCTTCTTTCAATTTCAGTTCAGATTTTAGATTTTCATTTTCAGCCTTTAGACTTGTGATTTCAGCATTTTTCTCTTTTCTTAATTTTCTCTTTTCTGACTTAACTCTTTCATATTTTTCAAGTAGATGCTCATGCATGGCAACTAAATCATCATGACTAATATTCTCGGTCTCAGAGTTTACCTGGGATGAGGACTCATCTGATTGATCACTCCTTCTTGCCATGAGACATTCTTCTCCCTGTTCCACGTGTGTTGTAGTCACTTTATCAAACATTTCCTTTGCAGTGCTACAATCTGAGAAAGAGGAAAAATCATCAGAACCGATTGCAGCCTTCATTAAATTTAGAGCTCTCACATTATCATCATTTTTCAACTTGTGGACATGAGTCCACTTGGACTTATCCTTTGGAAGTTCATGTGGACTGTGAGAGATAACCTTCCACAATTGTGGATTAATAGAGTTAACATGCTTGTGCATACGATATAGCCAGAATTGAATATTTGAACTACTGAATAGTGGAGGATGAGCCATGACGGCACAACAGTTTAATGCAACAGGAATATTGATGCACTAAAAGTAAATTAGCACCTAAGACCGCAAGATCGACCTGCAGGTCGCTGGACCTTGTATGCAGAAACCTTGCTCTGATACCAACTGTTAGGGTGCTAGGCCCGGATACAGAGGGGGGGTGAATGTATCCCTCTAGGAATAATGCCCAATTTAAAAATCTTATGCTCACTAATAATGCTAGTTCGCAGACTAAACAAACTTGAAAGCTAATGAGCAGTTGCCGAACTAAATAAACACATAGTGAGATCACTAGAGTGCTAATAACAGATAGCTCAACTAGAAGTTCGCTCTCTTGACAGATAAAAATACTCAGAATAAAATCTGATCAAATCATTTACTCAACCTGTAAGCAAACACTAGAAGCGCCCCTATGCAAACATCTAGCGGAAACACAAATAGCCAAATCAAACCACAACGCACAAGGGGTTTTTAGGTGGTTCGGTCCAGCAGACCTACATCCACCCCACACTCAACCCGAGTGTGGCTTCCACTAGCTCACGCTAGAAACCGCAGACTCAGTCTGCAACAGGTGCTGCCACACAGCTTGACCAGGGGAACAACCTCCCCTCTTCCTCCAGACCAGGAGGGAACCAACCGGTGACTTCCAGTCACCAGCAAACCAGAGGTCGAAGACCTCTCTTCCTCCAACCGGAGGGACCCCTGGACTTGAATCCACAAGCCCAGAACCGGAGACAAGTCTCCCTTCCTCCAAACCGGAGGGAACCCACAAGTAGCTCCCAGCTACTTGCAACCGGAGATCAGATCTCCCTTCTCCTGATCCACAGGAGGAACCCCGACCTCTCTACAGAGTATCGGAAAGCACAGCAAACCAGAAAATAAAGGAAAAACAATAAACGAAAATAACTTCAGCAAACAGAAAGCTGAAACACGAAATGCACAATGTGGCTCTCAACGGAGCTGACTGGCCTGGATTTGATCCACGGTCCAGTAGACAGATCTTCAGGTAAGCTTTTCTTCCTCTTCTCTTCTCTTCTTCTTCTTCTCTTTCACTCTCTCGATCTCTGCTCCTCTATACTCTTCGGCTCACACTTCTATCTCTTTCTTTCTCTTTCTTCTGCTCTCCTAATCTCTCACTCTCTGCTCTTCTCTTCTTTCTCTTTTCTTTTTCTATCTGGATCGTGGCTCTCTGTATGGACTCTTCTTCTCGCCAACTCGATCACTCTTCTTCTGTGGAAGAAGGCTCATATATATAGCAGCAGCAGCAGCTAGGGCGCGTGTGGCTTCCACAGCTCCCGCCCTAAAAATTCGGATCACGTGGCAGTCTCTCAGCAGACTTCATTCCAGCCTCGGATCACGTGCTGCCTTAAGCTTCACGATCAAAGCACCTGTAAAACAGAGTATCGGATAAGTCATCAATTTAAAGAACAACTCTGTATAGATTATCAGAAGAACAGCACTTTAGAAGAAACCTGAACGAGGTTAAAACGAAACAACACGAAGTAACAAATAGCAACGACACGGAGACAACACGAAGACACAATAGGGAAAACGACACGAAGTCAGTAAAGACTCGATGTACAACAGTAAGTAACACGAAGTAAAACACACAGACATAAACGATAACACGAGATGCAACTAGAGGACAGAGAGAAGCGACACGAGGTTCACACAGAAAACGACGCGAGGTATACTGTGACAGAACAAACACAATGAAGAGAACGACACAAGGTGGTGGCACAGAAAGCAACACGAGGTGCTGCAATGTTCTGCACGCAGTGGAACAAAAAATGACACGGAGTGAAAACAACACAAAGACGAAACAGTAATTGACACGGGTTGAAATCAACACGAAGACAAAAACTGAAATCGACACGGAGTGAAAAACGACACGAAGATGAAAACAACACTAAGACGAAGTTGACACGGAGTGAAAACGACACGAGGTCTGGGAGACACGACACAAAGTCACAAGAACGACAGTAACCAACACGAAGTGTGGTTACGAAACATGAACGACACGAAGTGTGGAAACATGACACGAAAACGACATGAGGTCTGGAAACATGACACGAAGTCACAAGAAGAACAGTAACCAACACGAAGTGTGGTTACAGAACAAAAACGACACGAGGTCACAAGACAAACGACACGAAGTCCAAAGGTGACAAAACAGATACTACAAAGAGAACGACACGAGGTAGAAAGAAAACAACACGAAGTAAAACGATAACGACACGAAGTGTCACTGTAACAACAAACACTACGAAGTTACGAATACAAAAAGCAACACGGAGACATAGAGAAGTAAAACCGACACGAAGTGTGGTTACAAAAATAAAAGGACACGAGGTATAGGAAGAACAACACGATCACGGAAATAACAAAGAGTTGACACGGAGTGTGGTCAAGGCGAGAAGGGCACGAAGTCTAAAGAGAAAACAGCACGAAGACAAAAACATAAAAACTAACACGAAGACATAATTATGAAAACACCACGAGGTGATAGACAGCAAGGAGAACGACACGAAGTGAAACGACACATGAACCTAGACCGACGTAAAGATCCAGCGAAAAATGACTCGAAGATAGAAATACACATGCACGACATGAACTAAGGATGACATGGGGACAACACAGTCACATAGGCTGCACGAAGTGAAAGACAACACGGCTATCTCGACACGTGATGAAATGGTGGAAGTAGAAGAACAACTCGAAGATGAAAACGACACGAGCTGAATTTAACACAAAGGCGAAGACAGACACTGACACGAGGTGTGGACACGAAGAAAGAATGACATGAGGTTCAGGGAAACCAACACGAAGATAGAAACAGTACGGACACACGAAGTATTACCTCTTAGCAGCTTTTTCTTGTAAAGCATGGAAATCAACACGAAGTGTTGTAAGCTCAGACGACACGAGATCTTTTCATGTTAGTGAGGGGAAACAACACGAAAACTCAAGTACAGAGACATCACGAAGACGATGTACAGTCTGATGTACAGACTTTGAAGAACAGTCTAATGTATAGACTTGCGCGAGTGAGCTACAGTGCCAAAGTGTAGACTTCACGCTGTACAGACTTGGAAGACCACTGTTGAATGTGTAGACTTGTAGTTTAACATGAAAGAAGGCCAGTGTACAGACTTGCTGTCCTCACAGCTGACGACTCCAGTGTATAGACTTGGAGGCCTGAAGGCGATGTGAGTAACAGTCCAATGTATGGACTTTGACTCTAAATGAGACTGACAGTGTATACACTTAGCCAATGCAATGCACTGTATGGACTTCCATGAGACGCTCAATGTGGACTTACTGCCAATCAATGTATAGACTCTGTAAATGCATATGAAAGCTTTATGCAGCAGATAACAGTCTGAAACTTCAATTGCAATGATTCACAGTGATTAACATCAAACACCAGTCATCAAAACTAAATCAATCATCAAAACCACAGCAATGAATGCTTTATGCATCAGTTTAACATGTAGCATGATTGAACATCTGATTAACTCACATCAACTAACAATCATCAAAAACCATCATCAAAACCACAGGGGCACAACAAGATCTCCTCACCTTTTGCTACAAGATTAGGTTGATGTTCCAACCCAACAACAAGCAGTCACCAGTCTGGCACGACTGCAACCCCATCTGCAAGGATTGAAGCTGCTCTCTTACCCTGGGAGACTGCAATGGCAGCGGATTTACTGAAACAGCAATATGCGTGGCCACTATCAAATGAAATAGAGGACTTCTGAGAAGCTCTGATGGTCTCAGATGAGGAAGTCGAAGTACTCGACCTTCAAGATGGTATTCCAGACTTCGTTGACCTCCAACCGGCACCTCCAGAGATAGAAGACGGAGGCCAAGCCATAGTCGACGAACTGATAGAAGTCAACTTGGGATGTGAGGAGGACCCTAGGCCTACCTTCCTCAGTGCCCAACTGTCCCCAGAAGAACGGGGGCTGTACATCCAGCTGCTGCAAGAATACCGGGATTGCTTCGACTGGACTTATAAAGAGATGTCAGGTCTGAATCCTACAGTTTCACAGCATGAGTTGGCAATCAGCCCTGAAGCCGAGCCAGTGAAGCAACCGCCGCGGCGCATGAGGCCAGAACTCATCACTCAAATTTGTGCTGAAGTCGACAAGCTTATTGACGTGGAATTTGTCGAAGAAAACTAGTACACCACGTGGCTGGCGAATATCGTCCCCGTGAAAAATAAAAATGGACAGATCCAGATATGTGTTGACTTCCGAGATCTAAATAAAGCTTGCCCCAAGGATGACTTTCCAGTGCCAATAACGGAAGTCATGATTGATGCCACAACCGATCATGAGGCCCTGTCATTCAAGGATGGGTCATCCGGCTACAACCAGATTTGGATCGCGGAGCATGATCAGGTTCATACTGCCTTTAGAACCCCTAAAGGCATCTATCATTATAAGAGGATGCCGTTCGGACTAAAGAATGTTGGCGCAACTTATCAGTGCGCAATGACCCGAATCTTTGATGAGTTGCTCTACCACAAGGTCGAGTGCTACATAGATGATCTGGTGGTCAAGACCAGAAGAAAACAAGACCATCTGCAGGACCTCCGGATTATCTTTCAGAGGCTGAGGCAGCATGAGCTGAAGATGAACCCTATGAAATGTGTGTTCGGAGTGTCGAGCGAAAAGTTCTTGCGCTTTATTGTCCGATATCGGGGAATCAAGATAGACCCCGCAAAGATCAAAGCAATTCAGGAGCTACCTGCACCAAGAAATCTCTCTGAGCTGAGATCACTACAGGGCCGCTTGGCTTATATCCGGCGATTCATTTCCAATTTGTCAGGGCGATGCCAGTCTTTCCACAAATTGATGATGAAGGATGTTCCCTTCTACAGGGATGAAGATTGCCAGACAGCCTTTGACAAGCTGAAAGACTATCTAAAGACTCCTCCAGTGCTGGGCGCACCGGTGAAAGGACGGCCGTTGATATTATATATAGCAGCCACACACAATTCCTTGGGGGAAATGCTGGCCTAGAATAATGAAGAAGGGAAAGAACAAGCCCTCTATTACCTCAGTCGGAGACTGGTCAGAACTGAGGAGAAATATACTTATATTGAGAAGATCTGTCTGGCACTGGTCTTCGCAGTTAAGAAAGACCCTTAGAAATATACTACATGTTGTTGCATGAAATCAGCTTGTATCCAAAGAGGATCCGCTGAAATATATTATGTCCCAGTGTGGACGCACTTTTCGTTCGTCTATTGTGTGCATCATCTCTTCGGGAATGGTTGATTCGTCTATTAAGTGCTTGGGCGTGCCAGTCACAAGGTGACAATTTATTCGGGCTCCGAAGAGCCCACGGTGCGCTCGATCTGACTCGGTCAGACGATTGTGTGGTTCGTGTCGGGACCAAAACCCGCCGCGCCATAAAGGTCACGGCGTCATTTACATCCCCCATACGAGGGAACACCCTTGATTAATCGCCGGGATTCAGGGCCTCATGGCCAAGAAATCAATTGCATGGAAGGTCTATTACGAGGTATTGAAATCCTCGCACGAGGGCGAGAAGAAGACCCTTCGTGGTCATGTCAGTCGTGTACTGACCATTTAATGTTCGGACGAATGTCCGGCTCGAGAAGATCGCGGTTGTCGCGGGAAAATCGGAACGCATGTATGCCGAGGTACGGCAAATCTATTGTTCGGAAGAGCGGAGAACGTTCGGCTAAACCTCGGTCAGAGCGGTCAGAAACCAATAAATCTGTTGGCCCGGTGCAAGAGCAAGCTGCGACCATACTGCGGTGGGCCCCCCCGCGGTCGAAACAAGACTTGCATGAGCGTCATTAATATTTCTGGTGCCAAGGGGCAACGAGGGAATATCCCTTGAATCGGCTGAAAAGCCATGTGTCTAGGGAAGCGGATGTTCGAAACGTGTCGGTCATTCGGGAGACCGTTTAATATTCGGACGGGAGTCCGGCTTGAGAATATTGTAATCGTCGCGGGAGGACCTGGGACATATGCATGCCGGGATACGGCAAGTTTATGATTCTGAGACACCAAAAACATTCGGTCAAATCTCGATTAGTGTAGCAGGAAACCGGTAAATCTATTGGCCCGGTGCGAGATCGAGTCAAGACCATACCGGGGGCGCCTCCCGTGGTCCGAACGAGGCTTGCGCGAGCATCATTAATATTTCCGGTGCCGGAGGGCAACAGGGGAGAGTCCCAGGACTAGACTCCAAAATCGAAAACGTGTTCGAAGGGAGCGGGCTGTAGACCGAGGATATGAGCCAAACGGCGACCACAATTGGGACGGACCCGAGGTCTAAGCGTGGCCCACGGAGGTCTTATTGATATTCCAATGGAAGGGGTCCAGGGGTGGCGAGGACCGTCTCGTTCTATTCCGATTTTGTCGGTCACTCACGGACCTTTTCACGTTCGGGCAAGGGCCCATGTTGAAAGTACGACGTTGATGGAAACGACCCCGTACAAATGTATGCAGAGTTTACGGCAGTTTCAATGAAAGAACGGGAACGAATCCCATTAGAATGAATCCGATTTAACGGGCTATCGGCCCGGAGCAATGCCGGCTCACGACCATGTCGGGGAGGGAGCCGTCGGCCATATTGGTTGCTCACGGGTCTTTTCATGTTCAGACACAGGTCCATAATAGAAACGCGGCGAAAACCGAGGTGAACCCGTTCAAATGTCTGCCGAGCGTGCGGCAATTTTAGTAGTGGCTCGGAAGGGATCCGGCCTGAGAAACGAGTCCGGCTTGAGAATATCAACCCGAGGCGAGGTCGGGCCATGGCCATTTCGGGATGATTCCCAAGACTCAGGCCCAACCTGGAAGGGCGACATTGTTGTTTCTTCAGCACCGGGTCACGAGAGAGGCGGGGCTGCAAAGTGGATTTTACCATTTTTTTATCTGGGTTTTAAATTATATATATATATATAAATATATATATATATATATATTTATTTATTGCTTATTTCCCTCTCATGTATTTATTCTGGATGATTTATCCGTTTTGTTTATTATTATTACTATTATATTTTCTCTCCTCTTTTTTTGTTTATTATTATTTTCACATTTTTTATTTATTTCATATATGTATTCAGATTTATTTATTCATCATAGTTTTTATTAATTTTATTACTATTATTATTATTATTATTATACATATTCTTCTGGAGAGAGAGTGGGCCGCTGGAGGGCCAAACGGGGGCTAAAGGAGTGGGCCGCTGGAGGGCCAAACGGGGGCTGAAGGAGCCTGCCGCTGAAGGTGGAAGGGTGCACCGCTGAGGGGGCTAAGGGAGTGTGCCGCTGAAGGTTCGCGGGAGGTATACCGGGGAAGGGCTTGGCCAAGGGTACCGGCGAGGGGAAGGTGTGGTGGCTATGGGAGGCGTACCGATGAAGGAGCCTTAGGTATGCCGGCAAAGGGCCTGACCGAGCGTGCCGGCAAAGGGTTGAACAGGGGAGAGCGTGCTGTCAAAGGAGCTTGAGGGCGTACCGCCGAAGGGTTGGGGCAGGCGTGTCGCTGAGCGCAGGGGGAGCGTGTCGGCGAAAGGCCAAACGAGGCGTGCCGGGGGAAGCTGGGCTGGGGCGTGCCGGCAAAGGGCGCTGTAGGGTGTACCGGCGAAGGGCGTGTGTCTGCACATTGGCCGGTCGCTGCGACATAAAGTCCGTACATTCATCAGCCCAAAGTCTATACGTTGTCTATTCAACCAGCACACAAAGTCTATACGTTCTTCAGCTCAAAGTATGTACATCGGCTGCATTCATCAGCTCAAAGTCTATGCGTTGGCTACATTCATCAGCTCGAAGTCTATGCGTTGGCCAGCTTAAAGTCTGTACATTGGCCAGCTCAAAGTCGGTACATTGGCTGGGTTCATCAGCTCAAAGTCTACACATTGGCCAGCCCAAAGTCTGTACATTGGCCAGCCCAAAGTCTGTACGTTGGCCAACTCAAAGTCTATACATCGCAGTTCAAAGTCTGTACATTGCAGCTCAAAGTCCGTGCATTGGCCAGCCCAAAGTCTGTACGTTGGCCCGCTCAAAGTCTATACGTTGCAGTTCAAAGTCTATACATTGGAGCTCAAAGTGAGTCTATACATTGCAGTTCAAAGTCTATACATTGGAGCTCAAAGTCTATACATTGGAGCTCAAAGTCCATACATTGGCCAGCCCAAAGTCTGTACGTTGGCCAGCTCCAAGTCTGCACATTGCAGTTCAAAGTCTATACATTGGAGCTCAAAGTCCACACATTGGCCAGCCCAAAGTCTGTACATTGTCTATTGGAGTCTATACATTGGCCGGCTCAAAGTCTGTACATTGGCCATTAAAGTCTATACATTGGCCGGCTCAAAGTCTATACATTGTCCATTAAAGTCTATACATTGGCCGGCCCAAAGTATGTACATTGTCCAGCTCAAAGTCTATACATTGTAGTTCAAAGTCTATACATTGGAGCTCAAAGTCCATACATTGGCCAGCCCAAAGTCTGTACGTTGGCCAGCTCCAAGTCTGTACATTGGCCAACTCAAAGTCTATACATTATTTTTTAAAGTCTATACATTGCCCCTTGGCTGCAGTTCAAAGTCTGTACATTGGCCAGCCCAAAGTCTATACATTGGCCAACTCAAAGTCTATACATTGTTCATTGGCTGCAGCTCAAAGTCTATACATTGTAGCTCAAAGTCTATACATTGTCCCTTAAAGTCTGTACATTGGGTTCCACTTCGGAGAGTGAGAAGAGTGTGCCGCTGAAGGGCTAAGAAGGTGTGTCGTTGAAGGGTTGATAGGGTGTGCCGCTGGAGGGCTGATAGGGTGTACCGGCGAAGGCTGGAACGGACGTGCCGATGAAGGTCCACTCCTCTGTTACTTGTTTTTAAGGCTTTTCTTTTCTTCTTCTCTTTGATTTTTGTGTGGTTTTATACAAATATTTTCTCCTTCTTCTTGCAGTCTGTTGTTGCTCTATTTATTTGTTGCTTTTATTGTCTTTTGGTATATGTTTGCTATCCCATTTGTTTGTTGCATCCTTTTACCTTTTAACGTCCTGTTATTTTCTAACGAAAACTCGGCAGCATCTCCCCTTGACCCGAGCGTAAGGGAGATAAAGGGAACGCTCCCACATGGAGTGGCGGAACCCGACAACTGGAGGTGGGCGCCCGAGGGCGGCAACACCTTAATAAAACCTCGGAAAACACAGGGAAAACAACGAGTCGAAGACCTCTAAGACTGGACAGGGTGTACTGGAGAAGGGGGGGGGCAGGCACAGATGAAGGCACTGGGCTTTACAGGAGGAGGTTCGCGACCTCAAACCATTCAAGCTGATGGCACATCCGGAGGAAACCGTCGGCATGAGGGATGAACACAAACACCGGAAAGTGAAAGGAAAGACGATCAAACGCACTGTGGCTCACAACCAACGAGACAAAGAGACAACCCACTGAGGGGGGCGATCTTCATTCATGGGGGAGCAAAGGGTCGTAGCCGTCCGCATGCATTACAAAACATGCCCGAGCTAAAGTTACGGGCAAGAAAGAAAACCAAAGAACAAAAGAACGGAGAAGGAGAAAACAAAGAACAAAAGAAGAGGAGGTGTTGGGGATCGAGGCAGGGACGACCGTCCACTGCTCTTTCCCCCACCTTCCCCTGCTACATCAAGCCCTCTCCCTCTCTTACTCTCTTCTCTCTGCCTGGTGGTTGTCGGAAGACTCCATGCCGGAGCCCTCTCCCTTCTCTTCTCTCTTCTCCTTCTTCTCGTATGTGGCTTTGTGTCTCTTCGTTCCTTCTCCCTGTGTGCCTCTTCCTCTGTGTATGGGCCTCCTCTTTTTTTTTTCTTCGCAGGAATGGGAGTGGTTTTATACTCCCAGCAGCGGGAGCCCTCGAGCACGGAAGTCGGAGGCGGGAAGCGGCTGGTCATGATGGGGATCGACTTCCCCCATCCTGGATGTCAGGGGAGTAGCCTGCGTGGCCCAACCTCTGGTTGACACCTCGGATAGCTCACTGCGCGCCAAGGATACGTAGGGCATGGGCGCCACGTCGTTCCGTTGAAATGTCTTCACGCTGTGCCGCTGGCGGGCTCAAGAAGTGTGCCGTTGAATGCTTGAAATGGTGTGCCGTTGAAGGCTTGAAATAGCGTGCCGTTGAAGGCTTAAAATAGTGTACCGTTGAAGGCTTAAAATAGTGTGCCGTTGAAGGCCCGAAATAGTGTGCTGTTGAAGGCTTAAAATAGTGTGCCGTTGAAGGCCCGAAATAGTGTGCCGTTGAAGGCTTAAAATAGAGTGCCGTTGAAGGCACATGGGGCGTGCCGTTGAAGGCACATGGGGTGTGCCGCTGAAGGCACACGGGGTGTGCCGCTGAAGGGCCCAGGGGCGTACCGCTGAAGGGCCAAAGGGCGTGCCGTTGAAGGCCCAAAAGGGGCAGTTCTGAGCCCATTGTGAGCATGAGTTGTGGCCCATTTAATTTTCTTCGAGGCCCATGGATTGTGGGGGCTCTTGGTGGTTGATTTCTCTTCACTGTCGTGACTCCGGAGACGGCTTCACGGCAGTGTGCATATTTAGGGAGTCCGGATGACCAGCCCCTCCGGGGCTTCCTCACTCGGTGCCGTTGTTGATGCTGGGCCGAGCAGGATATCTGGGTGTGTAATTTTTGGTGTCCACAAATGCCCCCCACCCACGGGTAGCATAGGCGAAGGATGAGCCGGGCGGTGCCCGCGGGTGTGCTAGCCTCTTTTTTTCATCATCGGTGCCGCCGGGGTGTCGGGAGCCGACATGACTTGTTTGTCTCCTCTTTTCTTCGTCAGTGCTGACGGGGTGTCGGGAGCTGACCTGGTTTATTGGTCTCTTTGTCTCTTCGTCAGCGTCGACGGGGCGTCGGGAGTTGACATGCTCTGTTGGTCTCTTTGTCTCTTCGTCAGCGTCGACAGGGTGCCGGGAGCTGACTTGCTCTGTTGGTCTCTTTGTCTCTTCGTTAGCGTCGACGGGGCGTCAGGAGCTGACATGCTCTGTTGGTCTCTTTGTCTCTTCGTCAGCGCCGACAGGGTGTCGGAAGCTGACATGATGTGTTGGTCCCTTTGTCTCTTTGTCAGTGCCGACAGGGTGCCGGGAGCTGACCTGGTTTGTTGGTCTCTTTGTCTCTTCGTCAGCGTCGACAGGGTGCCGGGAACTGAAGCTGTATATTGGTCTCTTCATCAGTGCCGACGGGGTGCTGGGGACTAAAGTTGTATATTGGTCTCTTCATCAGTGCCGATGGGGTGCCGGGGACTGAAGTGGTATGTTGGTCTCTTCATCAGTGCCGACGGGGTGCCGGGGACTGAAGTGGTATGTCGGGGACTGATGTTGTATATTGGTCTCTTCATCAGTGCCGACGGGATGCCGGGGACTGAAGTGGTATGTTGGTCTCTTCATCAGTGCCGACGGGGTGCCGGGGACTGAAGTTGTATATTGGTCTCTTCATCAGTGCCGACGGGGTGCCGAGGACTGAAGTGGTATGTTGGTCTCTTCATCAGTGCCGACGGGGTGCCGGGGACTGAAGTGGTATGTTGGTCTCTTTGTCTCTTCTCTTTCTTTTCTTCTCTCTTTTCTCTTCTTCTCTTTTTTTCTTTTCTTCTCTTTTTTCTCTTCTTCTCTTTTTTTTCTTTTCTTCTCTTTTGTCATCTCTTCTTTTTTGTCCTTTTTTTGTTGTTTTTTTTATTTCTTCTCTTCTTCCCTTCTTTTTTTTCTCTTTCCTTTTTTTTGAAGAACTCCAGGTGGCTGTTGGCATGGATGCCAATGATATAAGAGTTGTAGGCACAGCGGCCGATAATTGAAAGCTGTTGGCACGGGAGCCAGTAAGTGAGGCCGAAACAGCCAAGGCCAGAAGCAACTGAGATGTTCGTCGTCCGAAGGGACGGAGAGAAGAGTTTGTTGATTCAAAAATGCGCCGGGGATATCAGTTATGAAACCCGGACTCGGGAGAGTGGGCCGCGAGGGCCAAAGTTGGCGTTACGGAAGCGGACCATGTAGGCCGTAAAGGGCTAGGGATGTTGGGAAGCGGGCCGCAAGAGCCGAATCGGGGAAGTAGGCTACGGGAGCCAGAATTGGGGAGCAGGCCGCGAAGGCCAAAGGTAAGCAAGCTACAAGAGCCAGAGATATTGGGAAGCAAGCCACGAGGGCCAGAATTGGGAAGCAGGCTGCAAGAGCCAGAGATATTGCGAGCAGGCTGCGAAGGCCAAAGGCAAGCAGGCTGCTAGAGCCGAAGTTGGGAAGCAGGCTGCAAGAGCCAGAATTGGGGAGCAGGCTGCGAAGGCCAAAGGTAAGCCGGCTGCTAGAGCCGAAGTTGGGAAGTAGGCTACAAGAGCCGGAATTGGGAGATTAACGAGCCGTGAGGGTAGGATGTAGGCCATGGGGGCCAAGATTGGGCTCTACGAGCCGTAGCTGGGAACGTAGGCTTCGATGGCCAAAATTGAGTTTATTGCGTATGCACATTTTTATTATTTATTATTTATTATATATATTTACTATATATAATTTTTTTATTCAAGCATGCAAGCATTCATTAGCAGGCATATCATAGATATGAGTAAGGCAGCTCCCTCTATAGGGGATAGGATAGGGACATCGCCCGTAATTCGTAGATGCGGTGCGGGCCGCGAGGCACAATTGAGGGGTGGTGCATCCGTCAAGAGGATATCGCATGTCTTGCATGCATAGCCTAAATTCACGTATTTCACCCGAGGCAATTCTATGTGGCGTGGCAGTGCAAATGTGTGAACAAAGGGCCCTAACCATAGGGATATGCAGGTTTTCCTGGTGACACTCGAGGATCACTCTAGCGCCTACACATTAGTTCCAGGCTTTCGACTTTCGGTAGCTTCACACAGCCCCCATCTGTTTATTTTGGTAGCGGATTTCACCGTTCGACGCGAGTCTCCTCATGTGTCTCAATGGGGATTCCCGGCTACTAGGATTTGTCCTTATTGTGATTCGCTTCACCATTTCGCGCGAGTCTCCTCATTTATTTCAGTGGGGATTCTCGGCTACTCGGATCCGCGTTTCTCTCTCTCTTCTTTTTTCTCTTCTTTTTTTTCCTCTCTCTTTTTTTTTTACAGTGGGGGTAGGCAACTTTTTCCTCACGATTACCTTTCACGCGAGTGCAGGAATTCAAGTCTCCGTAGAGTGCTAAGAAGAAATTCGGGCAATCCCTATAGTCGAAGGCTATTGAACACATTAAGTGCTAAGTGTGGGAGCGTTGCCTCAGGTTTATTTTGTGAGCTGGGCTTAGCGATTCAGCCATGACTCTTCCCCTTGACGTGTGCACCTACCATAATTGGGTTCCCTTTGAGCGTGCGCCGTGACGCCCGTGCATCCGGAATCGGGGTGATATTATTTAGCAAGGAAGCACGGTCCTAGACAATTCTAAGGAGGTGTATTATTCTATATTAAGCAACCATGCAAGCAGGGCAATCATGCACTCTCTTCTTTCTTTTCTCTTTCTTTTTTTTTGTGTTCGTTTTGTTGTTTTCATTTATTTTGTTTCGTTTTGTTTCGTTTTGTTTTTTTGTTTGTTTGTTTGTTTTTTGCATAAGAAAATATTACTGTTACGTATAAGTGTAGTGGTAGTAAAGATATTAGGGAAGCAGTCCACGAACGGCTGAAAGGATGTTGGGGAAGCGGGCCGTAAAGGCCGAAGTTACGGGAAGCGGGCCGTAAGGGCCGAATTCTGGGAAGCAGGCTGCGAGAGCCAAAGATATTGGGAAGCGGGCTGCAAAAGTCAAAATTGGGAAGCGGGCCGTGAAGGCCAAATTCTGGGAAGCAGGCCGCAAGGGCCGAATTCTGGGAAGCAGGCTGCGAGAGCCAAAGATATTGGGAAGTAGGCTAAAAAGCCAAGGGATATTGGGAGCAGGCTGACAAGCCGAGAGATGTTAGGAGTAGGCTGTAAAGCCGAAAAGATATCGGAGAGCGCGGTGGGACGGGTGGATTAATCATGACCGTGGGCCTTGGCCGGAATGACTGAGCCAAAGGGCGTCGGGTAGTAGGATACGTGAGCCGAGGAGAAGGGTTTGTGAAGCGGCGGGTTCGAAGACCACGTCTGTCTCATGTCTCTTTTTTTTCTTCTTCTTTTGTGTGGGGAGACAGGTGCAAAGACCATGCTTACCTCATGGTCATTTCATTCTCTTCTTCTCTTCTTTTGTGTGAAGAGGCGGGTTCAAGGACCGTGTTCGCCCCGTGACTGTTCTTTCTCTTCTTATCTTCTTCTTTCATGGAGAGGCAGGTGCAAAGACCATGTTCACCTCGTGACTGTTCTTTCTCTTCTTCTCTTCTTCTTTTATAGAGAGGCAGGTGCAAGGATCATGTTCGCCTCATGTCTCTTTTTTCTCTCCTCTTCTTCTTTTGTAGAGAGGCAGGTGCAGAGACCATGTTCGTCCCGTGACTGCTCTTTCTCTTCTTCTCTTCTTCTTTTACGGAGAGGCAGGTGCAAGGACCATGTTCGCCCCATGATTATTTTTTCTTTTCTTCTCTTCTTCTTTTATGGAGAGGCAGGTGCAAGGACCATGTTCGCCTTGTGACTGTTCTCTCTCTTCTTCTTTTGTGGAGAGGCAGGCGCAAAGACCATGTTTGCCTCGTGACTGTTCTTTCTTTTCTTCTTTTATGGTGAGGCGGGTTCAAGGACCACGTCTTCCTTATGACTGTTCTCTCGCTTCTTCTCTTCTTCTTTTGTGGAGAGGCAGGCGCAAAGACCATGTTTGCCTCGTGACTGTTCTTTCTTTTCTTCTTTTGTGGAGAGGCGGGTTCAAGGACCACGTCTGCCTTATGTGTCTCTTCCTCCTTTTCTTCTCTTCTTTTGCGTGATGAGGCGGGCTCGAGGACCACGTCTGCCTCATGTATCTTCTTTTGGTTCTGCTCTTCTTCTTTTGTGTGAAGAGGCGGGTTCAGGAACCATGCCTGCCTCATGTGTCTCTTCTTCCTTTTCTTCTCTTCTTTTGCGTGATGAGGCGGGCTTGAGGACCATGTCTGCCTCATGTGTCTTTTCTTCCTTTTCTTCTCTTCTTTTGTGTGATGAGGCGGGCTCGAAGACCACGTCTGTCTCATGTGTATTCTTTCTTTTCTTCTCTTCTTTTGTGTGATGAGACGGGCTCGAAGGCCATGTCTGCCTCATGCGTGTCTTTTTCTTTATTCTGCTCTTCTTTTCTCATTAATGCTTCCACGCTGGAGTGTATTTCTCTTAACGTGCCCCCAGGTTGGGGTGTAACTTTATTTGGTATGCATCCCCCTGAGGGGTGTGTTTTGCCTCTTTGCCTCTGTGCCCCCAGGCGGGGCGTATTTTTCAAGGCTTCTATGCCCCCAGGTGGGGCGTGCTTCTTCTTCTAACGCCCCCGGGCCAGGGAGTCTCCTCTATGGCTTCTATGCCCCCAGGTGGGGTGTATGTTGCTTTATATGCCCCCAGGGCAGGGTGTAATTCTTGCTTCTTATGCCCCCGAGGCGGGGTGAACTCTTCTTCTTTGCTTATGTGCTCCCATATCGGGGTGTATTCCTTTCTTCATATGCTCCCCCCAAGCCGGAGAATGTTGTTTGTTCTGCTTCAGATGCCCCCCCCCCCCGACTTAGGGGTATATGTTGGTTCATGGACCCCGAGACCGGGATGTATTCCTTCTTCAGATGCCCCTAAGCCGGGGCGGACTCTTTTCATCTTATGCTCCCAAGGAGGGATGCAGCTTTTTCAAATGCCCCTAAGTCGGAGCGCATTCTTCATGACTTCTATGCCCCCACTGGCGGGGTTTGTCTCTTCTTCAAATACCCCTAAGCTGGGGTGGACTTCTCTTCATATGCCCCTGAGTCGGGGCGTGTTCTTTATAGCTTCTAGGCCCTCGAGGCGAGGTATGCTTCCTCTTCAAGTATCGCCAAGATAGGGTGTGATTCTTGGCTTCATATGCCCCCCAAGGCGGGGTGTGTTTTGCTTCTTATGCCCCACAAGGGTGGGGCGTATCTCCTTTTTGTGCCCCCAGAGCAGGGTGGATTCTCTTCAGTTACGCCTAAGTAGGGGTTGATTCTTCCGCCTCTTATGCCACGGGGTGGCATACACTCCTCTTCGTATGCTCCTAAGCCGGGGTACAACTCTATTTCTTCTCATGACCCCAGGCCGAGGCAATATCTTCTTCTTATGCTTATGTGCCCCTAAGCGGGGTGCATTCCTTTCTTCATGCGCCCCTAAGCCGGGGGATGTTGTTTGTCCTGCTTCAAATGCCCCTGAATCGGGGTATAGTTTTGTCTCATATGCCCCTAGGGTGGGGGTGTATTTCTCTTCATGTACCCTTCAGTCGGGGCATATTTCTTCTTCTAATACCCCCTGAGCCGGGGTCCATTCTTGCTGCTTCTTATGCCCCTAAATCAGGGTATAGTTTTGTCTCATATGCCCCTGGAGCGGGGGTGTATTTCTCTTCATGTGCCCCTGGGAATGGGGTGTACTCTTCACGGCTTCTATGCCCCCAGGCGGGGTATGTTTCTTCTTCATGTGCCCCTGGTACGGGGCGTAGCTCTCTTCAAATGCCCCCGGGACGGGGGTGTATCTTTTGCTTCTTATGCCCCCCTGAGGCCGGAGTGTATCTTTTGCTTCTTACGCCCCCCTGAGGCGGGGTTGTATCTCTTTACGGCTTCTGTGCCCCCGAAGCAGGGTATGTTGTTTCTTCAAATGCCGCTTGGGCGGAGTATATCTTTCTTCTTATGCTCCCAGCTCGGGATGTATGTCTCTTTGTTTCTATGCCCCGGGTCGGGGTAGATGCTTCTGCTTCTTATGCGCCAAGGGCGGAGTGTATTTTTGTGCCCCCAGGCTGGGGTAGGTGCTTCTGCTTCTTATGTGCCAAGGGCGGAGTGTGTCTCTTTCTGTGCCCATAGGCTGGGGCACATTCTTCATGTTTCTCATACCCTTTTCGCAGGGCATATTCTCTTGCTTCTCATGTCCCTGGATCGGGGCGTATGTTTCTTCTTCTGACACCCCTAGGTTGGGGTATATTCTTTCTTCATGTGCTCCCAGGTCGGGATGTATGCCTCTTTGCTTCGGTGCCCCCGGGTGGAGGTGTACTCTGTCTCTTTGCTTCTGCGTCCCCCAGGCGGGGTATGTCTCTTCTTCAAGTGCCCCTGAGCTGGCGCATATTCTTTATGGCTTCTATGCCCCCTGGCAGGATATATTTCTTCTTCAAATATCCCAAAGACGGGATGTATTCTTCTCTTTCTTATGCTCCCAATGCGGGATGTATCTTCTTCAAATACCCCTAAGCCGGGGCGTGTTCTTTATGGCTTCCATGCCCCCTGGCAGGGTATGTTTCTTCTTCAAACACCCCTAGGCCGGGGTTGACTTCTCTTCATATGCCCCTGAGTCGGGGCATGCTCTTTTATAGCTTCTAGGCCCTCGAGGCGAGGTATGCTTCTTCTTCAAATACCCCTAGGCCGGGGCGTATTCTTTATGGCTTCTATGTCCCCTGGCGGGGTAGGCTTCTTCTTCAAATACCCCTAGGCCGGGGTGAATTCTTTTCTTCTTCCCAGACACACCGGGGGGAATGTTTGCTTCTTATGCTCCCAAGGTGGGGTGTATTGCTGCTTTTGATGCCCCCAAGGTGGGGCGTATTGCTGCTTCTGATGCCCCAGAGCGAGGTATCCCCTTTTTTTTATATGCCCCCGGCACGGGGTGTATTCCGCTTCTAGTGCCCTCAGAGTGGAGTGTATTGCCGCTTTCGATGCGGGGTGTGGTTCTTGCTTTTTATGCACCCGAGGTGGGGTGAATTCTTCTTCTTTGTTTACGTGCCCCCATATCGGGGAGTATTCCTCTCTTCATATGCTTCCCTAAGTCGGGGGATGTTGTTTGTTCTGCTTCAGATGTCCCCCCCGGGGGGGTGCATGTTGCTTCATGGACTCCGAGCCTGGGGTATGCTCCTTCAAAGGTCCCTAAGCCGAGGTGGATTCTCTTTTCTTCTCATGCTCCCAAGGCGGGATGTAGCTTCTTCAAGTACCCCTAAACCGGAGCGTATTCTTTATGGCTTCTATGTCCCCTGGCGGGGTATGCTTCTTCTTCAAATACCCCTAGGACGGGGTGGACTTCTCTTCATATGCCCCTGAGTCGGGGCGTGTTCTTCATAGCTTCTAGGCCCTCGAGGCGAGGTATGCTTCTTCTTCAAATACCCTCGAGACGGGGGTGTGTTTCTTGGCTTCATATGCCCCGGACGTGGGGTATATCTTTTGTTTCTTATGCTCCCGAGCCGGGATGTAGCTTCTTGGCCTCATATGCTGCCGAGGCGAGGGGTATGTTGCTTTATGTGCCCCCGGGGGGAATGCATTTTGCCTCCGTTGCCCCGTGGCGGGGTATATCTCTTGGCTTCTTACGCCCCCCAAGGTGGGGTGTGTTTTCTTCTTGTGCCCCCGGGGTGGGGTATATCTTTCGCTTCTTATGCCCCCCCCTTGAGGCGGGGTGAAGTCTTTGCTTCAAATGCCCCTAAATCGGGGTATAGTTTTGTCTCATATGCCCCTGGAGCAGGGGTGTATTTCTCTTCATGTGCCCCTGGGAATGGGGTGTATCTTTGTTGCTTGTTGTGCCCCCAGAGGGAGGTGCCTTTCTCTTCATGTGCGCCGGGCACCGGGTGTATCTTTGCTTTTTTTTTATATGCCCCCGAGGGGGGGGATTCTTCTTCTTCTGCCCCGACATGCTGGGGAATGTCTGCTTCTTGTGCCCCCAAAGTGGGGTGGATTCTCGACGGCTGCTGTGCCCCCGTTGGTAGGGTGTATGCTTCTTCTTCAGATTCCCCTAAGGCGGGGTGTATTCTTTGTTGCTTCATGTACCCCCGAGTCGGGGTGGATTCTCTTCATGTGCCCCCATGGCGGGGTGTACTCTCTTTATGTGTCCCCAGGAGTGGGGTGTGGTTTGCTTCCTGTGCGCCCTAGCAGGGTGTATCGATGCTTGCAATGTCCCCCCGAGACGGGGTATCCTTCTTCTTCAAATACCCCTAAGCCGGGGCGTATTCTTTATGGCTTCTATGCCCCCGTAGCGGGGTGTGTTTCTTCTTCAAATACCCCTAGGCCGGGGTGTATCCTTGCTGCTTCTCATGCTCCCGAGGCGGGATGTGACTTCTTCAAATGTCCTTAAGCCGGGGCTTATTCTTCATGACTTCTATGCCCCCGTGGCGGGGTATGTTTCTCCTTCAAATGCCCCTAAGCCAGGGTGTGTTCTTATACTTTTTGCGCCCCTCAGGGCGAGGTGCATTCCTCTCCATATGCCCCTAGCATGGGGTGTGCTCTTGTTTCTTATGCCTCCAGGCCGGGGTAGGTTTCTTCTTCATATGCCCCTAAGCCAGGGTAAGTTTCTCTTTTCATGTGTCCCCAGGGGGAATGAATTCTTTTCTTCTTATGCCCCCATGGCGGGGTATGTTTTTTGCTTCAGGTGCCCCCATATCGGGGTGTATTTCCCCTTCAAATGCCCCTAAGCCGGGGTGCAACTCTATTTCTTCTTACGTCCCCAAGTCAGGGCGGATTCTTCTTCAAATGCCCCGAAGCCGGGGTGTAGCTTTTGCTTTGTGTGCCCCTTAGCCGGGGCGGACTCTCTTCATGTGCCCCTGGGAATGGGGTGTATTTCCTTTTTTTGCCTCCTATGCCCCCGTAGCAGGGTATATATCTTCTTCTCATCCCCCATGGCGGGGTATGTGCATGCTCTCTTCGAGGGTGGTGGCCGTGCTTGGCCTCATTGCTATAAAGCATTCCCCACAGCGGGCAACCATTCACCAAGCTACAATTGTGGCTCGCTGGGTCCTTTAACAACCATTCGGGGGGCGTTTTGTACCGGATGGAGGCAGCAGGGAGGAGGAACGGGCCGGGTCATTACACCACGGACTTGGGTCATCCTAGAGTCAGGCAAGATGCCGGGTTTCTTCTTGCTCTTTTGGTCGACAATGCTTGCCAGCTTTTTCTTCTTCTCTTTTTTTATTTCTTTTTTTATTTCTCTTTTTTTTGTATGATTGACCAGGGTGGAGGTGCAGGAGAGCGCTCACCCCCTCAGGGAGGGGATGAGTGGTTCGCTCCACCGCATCAACCCCACAGTGGTAATCTTTATTCAGCACGGGTCTCGACGGACGTGGCCGTACAACCCTCTCTTGCCAATTCTTTCTCTTCTTTTTTTTTGCTTCTTTCTTTTCTCTTTTTTTTTTCTTCTCTTCTTCTTTTCTTATTTTCTTCTTTTCTTCTCTTTCTTCTTGAGGGAAACGGGGGGGCTTGATTTCCCCTCCCTTCTCTTCCCCCCCTTTTTTTATAACAGCCCCCATGATTCTTGGAAGCTGCATATGCTTCGAAGTAGCGTCCTCGAGGCCACGAAGGCAGCTGCGCCGAGTTTGGCTTTTCTCCCCATAGGACTGGCGAAGACAGCACCTGCCATTCACCAAAGCAGGCAAACATCGTTAATTAGGAGGCCATGAGGCCCTGAATCTCGGCGAAGAGATGAAGGGTAGTTTCGGTCCCACCGGGCGTGCCAGACTTGTGGACGCACTTTTCGTTCGTCTATTGTGTGCATCATCTCTTCGGGAATGGTTGATTCGTCTATTAAGTGCGTGGGCGTGCCAGTCACAAGGTGACAATTTATTCGGACTCCGAAGAGCCCACGGTGCGCTCGATCTGACTCGGTCAGACAATTGTGTGGTTCGTGTCGGGACCAAAACCCGCCGCGCCATAAAGGTCACGGCGTCATTTACATCCCCCATACGAGGGAACACCCTTGATTAATCGCCGGGATTCAGGGCCTCATGGCCAAGAAATCAATTGCATGGAAGGTCTATTACGAGATATTGAAATCCTCGCGTGAGGGCGAGAAGAAGACCCTTCGCGGTCATGTCAGTCGTGTACTGACCATTTAATGTTCGGACGAATGTCCGGCTCGAGAAGATCGCGGTTGTCGCGGGAAAACCGGAACGCATGTATGCCGAGGTACGGCAAATCTATTGTTCGGAAGAGCGGAGAACGTTCGGCTAAACCTCGGTCAGAGCGGTCAGAAACCAGTAAATCTGTTGGCCCGGTGCAAGAGCAAGCTGCGACCATACCGCGGTGGGCCCCCCCGCGGTCGAAACAAGACTTGCATGAGCGTCATTAATATTTCTGGTGCCAAGGGGCAACGAGGGAATATCCCTTGAATCGGCTGAAAAGCCATGTGTCTAGGGAAGCGGACGTTCGAAACGTGTCGGTCATTCGGGAGACCGTTTAATATTCGGACGGGAGTCCGGCTTGAGAATATTGTAATCGTCGCGGGAGGACCTGGGACATATGCATGCCGGGATACGGCAAGTTTATGATTCTGAGACACCGAAAACATTCGGTCAAATCTCGGTTAGTGTAGCAGGAAACCGGTAAATCTATTGGCCCGGTGCGAGATCGAGTCAAGACCATACCGGGGGCGCCTCCCGTGGTCCGAACGAGGCTTGCGCGGGCATCATTAATATTTCGGTGCCGGAGGGCAACGGGGGAGAGTCCCAGGACTAGACTCCAAAATCGAAAACGTGTTCGAAGGGAGCGGGCTGTAGACCGAGGATATGAGCCGAACGGCGACCACAATTGGGACGGACCCGAGGTCTAAGCGTGGCCCACGGAGGTCTTATTGATATTCCCATGGAAGGGGTCCAGGGGTGGCGAGGACCGTCTCGTTCTATTCCGATTTTGTCGGTCACTCACGGACCTTTTCACGTTCGGGCAAGGGCCCATGTTGAAAGTACGACGTGGATGGAAACGACCCCGTACAAATGTATGCAGAGTTTACGGCAGTTTCAATGAAAGAACGGGAACGAATCCCATTAGAATGAATCCGATTTAACGGGCTATCGGCCCGGAGCAATGCCGGCTCACGACCATGTCGGGGAGGGAGCCGTCGGCCATATTGGTTGCTCACGGGTCTTTTCATGTTCAGACACAGGTCCGTAATAGAAACGCGGCGAAAACCGAGGTGAACCCGTTCAAATGTCTGCCGAGCGTGCGGCAATTTTAGTAGTGGCTCGGAAGGGATCCGGCCTGAGAAACGAGTCCGGCTTAATCGGAATGTCAGCCCGAGGCGAGGTCGGGCCATGGCCATTTCGGGATAATTCCAAGACTCAGGCCCAACCTGGAAGGGCGACATTGTTGTTCTTCAGCACCGGGTCACGAGAGAGACGGGGCTGCAAAGTGGATTTTACCATTTTTTTTATCTGGGTTTTAAATTATATATATATATTTATTGCTTATTTCCCTCTCATGTATTTATTCTGGATGATTTATCCATTTTGTTTATTATTATTACTATTATATTTTCTCTCCTCTTTTTTTGTTTATTATTATTTTTACATTTTTTGTTTATTTCATATATGTATTCAGATTTATTTATTCATCATAGTTTTTATTAATTTTATTACTATTATTATTATTATTATTATTATTATTATACATATTCTTCTGGAGAGAGAGTGGGCCGCTGGAGGGCCAAACGGGGGCTGAAGGAGTGGGCCGCTGGATGGCCAAACGGGGGCTGAAGGAGCCTGCCGCTGAAGGTGGAAGGGTGCACCGTTGAGGGGGCTGAGGGAGTGCGCCGCTGAAGGTTCGCGGGAGGTATACCGGGGAAGGGCTTGGCCAAGGGTACCGGCGAGGGGAAGGTGTGGTGGCTATGGGAGGCGTACCGATGAAGGAGCCTTAGGTGTGCCGGCAAAGGGTCTGACCGAGCGTGCCGGCAAAGGGTTGAACAGGGGAGAGCGTGCTGTCAAAGGAGCTTGAGGGCGTACCGCCGAAGGGTTGGGGCAGGCGTGTCGCTGAGCGCAGGGGGAGCGTGTCGGCGAAAGGCCAAACGAGGCGTGCCGGGGGAAGCTGGGCTGGGGCGTGCCGGCGAAGGGCGCTGTAGGGTGTACCGGCGAAGGGCGTGTGTCTGCACATTGGCCGGTCGCTGCGACATAAAGTCCGTACATTCATCAGCCCAAAGTCTATACGTTGTCTATTCAACCAGCACACAAAGTCTATACGTTCTTCAGCTCAAAGTATGTACATCGGCTGCATTCATCAGCTCAAAGTCTATGCGTTGGCTACATTCATCAGCTCGAAGTCTATGCGTTGGCCAGCTTAAAGTCTGTACATTGGCCAGCTCAAAGTCGGTACATTGGCTGGGTTCATCAGCTCAAAGTCTACACATTGGCCAGCCCAAAGTCTGTACATTGGCCAGCCCAAAGTCTGTACGTTGGCCAGCTCAAAGTCTATACATCGCAGTTCAAAGTCTGTACATTGCAGCTCAAAGTCCGTGCATTGGCCAGCCCAAAGTCTGTACGTTGGCCCGCTCAAAGTCTATACGTTGCAGTTCAAAGTCTATACATTGGAGCTCAAAGTGAGTCTATACATTGCAGTTCAAAGTCTATACATTGGAGCTCAAAGTCTATACATTGGAGCTCAAAGTCCATACATTGGCCAGCCCAAAGTCTGTACGTTGGCCAGCTCCAAGTCTGCACATTGCAGTTCAAAGTCTATACATTGGAGCTCAAAGTCCACACATTGGCCAGCCCAAAGTCTGTACATTGTCTATTGGAGTCTATACATTGGCCGGCTCAAAGTCTGTACATTGGCCATTAAAGTCTATACATTGGCCGGCTCAAAGTCTATACATTGTCCATTAAAGTCTATACATTGGCCGGCCCAAAGTATGTACATTGTCCAGCTCAAAGTCTATACATTGCAGTTCAAAGTCTATACATTGGAGCTCAAAGTCCATACATTGGCCAGCCCAAAGTCTGTACGTTGGCCAGCTCCAAGTCTGTACATTGGCCAACTCAAAGTCTATACATTGTTCCTTAAAGTCTATACATTGCCCCTTGGCTGCAGTTCAAAGTCTGTACATTGGCCAGCCCAAAGTCTGTACATTGGCCAACTCAAAGTCTATACATTGTTCATTGGCTGCAGCTCAAAGTCTATATATTGCAGCTCAAAGTCCATACATTGTCCCTTAAAGTCTGTACATTGGGTTCCACTTCGGAGAGTGAGAAGAGTGTGCCGCTGAAGGGCTGAGAAGGTGTGTCGTTGAAGGGTTGATAGGGTGTGCCGCTGGAGGGCTGATAGGGTGTACCGGCGAAGGCTGGAACGGACGTGCCGATGAAGGTCCACTCCTCTGTTACTTGTTTTTAAGGCTTTTCTTTTCTTCTTCTCTTTGATTTTTGTGTGGTTTTATACAAATATTTTCTCCTTCTTGTTGCAGTCTATTGTTGCTCTATTTATTTGTTGCTTTTATTGTCTTTTGGTATATGTTTGCTATCCCATTTGTTTGTTGCATCCTTTTGCCTTTTAACGTCCTGTTATTTTCTAACGAAAATTCGGCAGCATCTCCCCTTGACCCGAGCGTAAGGGAGATAAAGGGAACGCGCCCACATGGAGTGGCGGAACCCGACAACTGGAGGTGGGCGCCCGAGGGCGGCAACACCTTAATAAAACCTCGGAAAACACAGGGAAAACAACGAGTCGAAGACCTCTAAGACTAGACACGGTGTACTGGAGAAGGGGGGGGCAGGCACAGATGAAGGCACTGGGCTTTACAGGAGGAGGTTCGCGACCTCAAACCATTCAAGCTGATGGCACATCCGGAGGAAACCGTCGGCATGAGGGATGAACACAAACACCGGAAAGTGAAAGGAAAGACGATCAAACGCACTGTGGCTCACAACCAACGAGACAAAGAGACAACCCACTGAGGGGGACGATCTTCATTCATGGGGGAGCAAAGGGCCGTAGCCGTCCGCATGCATTACAAAACACGCCCGAGCTAAAGCTACGGGCAAGAAAGAAAACCAAAGAACAAAAGAACGGAGAAGGAGAAAACAAAGAACAAAAGAAGAGGAGGTGTTGGGGATCGAGGCAGGGACGACCGTCCACTGCTCTTTCCCCCACCTTCCCCTGCTACATCAAGCCCTCTCCCTCTCTTACTCTCTTCTCTCTGCCTGGTGGTTGTCGGAAGACTCCATGCCGGAGCCCTCTCCCTTCTCTTCTCTCTTCTCCTTCTTCTCGTAGGTGGCTTTGTGTCTCTTCGTTCCTTCTCCCTGTGTGCCTCTTCCTCTGTGTATGGGCCTCTTCCCCCTTCTTCGCCGGATAGGGAGTGGTTTTATACTCCCAGCAGCGGGAGCCCTCGAGCACGGCAGTTGGAGGCGGGAAGCGGCTGGTCATGATGGGGATTGACTTCTCCCGTCCTGGATGTCAGGGGAGTAGCCTGCGTGGCCCAACCTCTGGTTGACACCTCGGACAGCTCACTGCGCGCCAAGGATACGTAGGGCATGGGCGTCACGTCGTTCCGTTGAAATGCCTTCACGCTGTGCCGCTGGCGGGCTCAAGAAGTGTGCCGCTGAAGGCTTGAAATGGTGTGCCGTTGAAGGCTTGAAATAGCGTGCCGTTGAAGGCTTAAAATAGTGTGCCGTTGAAGGCTTAAAATAGTGTGCCGTTGAAGGCCCGAAATAGTGTGCCGTTGAAGGCCTGAAATAGTGTGCCGTTGAAGGCTTAAAATAGTGTGCCGTTGAAAGCCCGAAATAGTGTGCCGTTGAAGGCTTAAAATAGAGTGCCGTTGAAGGCACATGGGGCGTGCCGTTGAAGGCACATGGGGTGTGCCGCTGAAGGCACACGGGGTGTGCCGCTGAAGGGCCCAGGGGCGTACCGCTGAAGGGCCCAGGGGCGTACCGCTGAAGGGCCAAAGGGCGTGCCGTTGAAGGCCCAAAAGGGGCAGTTCTGAGCCCATTGTGAGCATGAGTTGTGGCCCATTTAATTTTCTTCGAGGCCCATGGATTGTGGGGGCTCTTGGTGGTTGATTTCTCTTCAGTGTCGTGACTCCGGAGACGTCTTCACGGCAGTGTGCATATTTAGGGAGTCCGGATGACCTGCCCCTCCGGGGCTTCCTCACTCGGTGTCGTTGTTGATGCTGGGCCGAGCAGGATATCTGGGTGTGTAATTTTTGGTGTCCACACCCAGCCAGCACTCAAAGGTCGCTTGGGCAAATGGGCAGTAATCCTTATGGAGTTTGACATCTCCTATGTGCCGCGTAAGGCCGTCAAGGGCCAAGCTATTGCGGACTTCTTCGCTGAGCACCCAGTACCCGGGGACTGCCCGCTAGAACCGGAGCTTCCTGAAGATGAAACCTTGGAAGCCGCTCAGGTGCGGCCCTCCTTATGGCAACTATATTTCGATGGTGCTTCCAGAATTGACACCACTACCACTGGATCAGCCAGGGTTAGGGCAGGAGCAGGCATAGTCCTGAAATCCCCAGAAGGAGAAGTGGTGCACACATCTTGCTCGATAAACAAGCATTGCACAAATAATGAAGCAGAGTATGAAGCCCAGATAATCGAGTTGCAAATTACTCTATCCATGGGAATTCAGATGCTGGAAGCATTCGGAGACTCCATGCTGGTTATAAAACAACTGGAAGGAGAGTTTGATGTGTGAAAGTAAGAGCGCCTCCCCTACCATCAGCTGGCAACCCGCCTGATGCCAAGATTCTACTTCATCAGCATCAAGCATATCAACCGAGGCCAGAAAGCTCAGGCAGACGCCCTCGCTAAGCTGACTAGTGTTTTGGCGGTCCCGCCAGACACGAGCCTGAATATAACAGTGATCAACCGCAGGCAAGTCCCCATTGTAATAGAGGTCTTAGCCGGCGAACAAGAGATTGAGGTGGTAGCCGTCGAAGAAGTCCAACGACCCGAATGGCGAAAACATCTCCTACAGTGGTTTCAGCGCCAGCAACTCTCGAAGGGAAAAGAACAAAGAATGAAACTCCTGAGGGTCAAAGACTCTTACGAGATGAGGAACGGAACCTTGTTCCGAATAATGGCAAATGCCCGAACAAAAGTCCTACTTCGTTGCTTGTCTTCAGCAGAAGCGGGATCGGTGATGCAAGAAATCCATGCGAGATCAGCTGGAGCGCATCAGGCCGGCCCAAAGATGAAAATTGAGATAAAGAAATTGGGTTACTATTGGCCCACTATATTTGATGACTGCTGCAAGTTCGCCAAGGCTTGTCAAAAGTGTCAAGAACATGCCAATGTGTCAAGAAGGCCTCCGGTGCCACTACATCCTACCTTACCAAGCTGGCCGTTTGCTCAATGGGGCACGGACGTGGTAGGGCCACTACCAGCATCTTCATCAGGGTGCAAATACATCTTAGCAACTACAGATTACTTCTCCAGATGGGCAGAAGCAGTTGCTGTCACGCCCCGAGCGCGGAAGATACCCGGAGGTGCGCGACGAGTTTATATCAATCATGTCAATCAGAGTAGTAGTGTATTCGACACCAAAACAGAGATGCGCAAAATAGAGAGATAACCCAATCTTTTATTTCATAATGGATAGACTATTACAAATCCAATACTCTATTCAATAAAAAGGAAAAGTACATAGTTGACTCAAGAAAATAGGAAAAAGACTAGATGACACTTGAAAAAACTCTAGCTCTTTCACTCTTGACCATTCCCATCCGATTGACTTCCCTCGTCGTCGGAATTACCTGAAAAGTGAGGGACAAACACGGAGTGAGCGAACGCTCAGTAGGAAATTATATCTCAAGCGCTAGCAAGGGGTTTAAATAATTACATCTTTCATGTATGTACTATAGCTATGCATGCTCGCATAAAATGACAAGATAGAGAGAGAATTTATCAATAAGACAGCAAGATGAACTAGTCATGAGCTTTCAAGAAAAGATAACAAGATTTTCAAGCAAGTACTTTTTAGCAAGTCATGTCAAAAACTTTGGCTATCATGTATCAAGCAAGTAAGTAATTACCCTTTTTCGGGTCACGTAATTCATGTCATGTCAAGTACGAGTCAAGTACAAGATTTGTGTGGAATGTCCAATCAAGCTAATCATGCACTCGGTATAATGCCAGATACCTTATCATTCAACTCCCATGGGCACAAGTACTTTCGGGTGCTCCTCCCAGGACCAGATCGGGCCCTATATGCGCAGGCATTTATCATGTATATTTTTGACATCCACTCTTGTATATATATATAGCCAATATGGAATTTCAACAATTTAAGCTTGTAGATACGTAGGATAACTTTGATAGAATGGAGTCCAAAAATACGACATTGGACATAGATAGGCGATAACAACGGTATAAAACACGATTTATCGATGAAACTAGGTGGAATTAGGTTCCCTTAACTCGGGTACCATGACAAGTATGGACATTCTTTATATAGAATTGAGGTCCACATGAACAGTATATCAAAGGCAAGATACCCTCATTCTTATTATAGAATTGAGGTCCACAAGAACATCAACAAATGGCATGATATCATCACTCCATTAAGAATTCTCATGATATACTCTTTGCATATCATAAGGGCCGGTATACCATGTTTCTTTAGAGTGACATGGCATTCAATAGTGTAATGGGTTTTTAGGGTATAACCAGCTCAGTCGGCCTTGAGGGAATCCAAGGCTCGAGGAGTCTTACGGAGGTCTCTATGACTAACTCGCTAGTCCAAAGGAACGGAATGTCCAATGGAGAGCTTGTATGTCAATGAGAGTTGAGGGTGATCGATAAAACATCATGAAACGTGGGACTATACTCACGGAGTGGAGATATAGTGCCGATATATATATATATATATATATATATACTGAAACCATCGGTTATCAGAAACAGGTAAAAACATTTTTACAGGAAAATAACGACTTAAGTAAAGTCACTACTCAAGTAATTAACGCCTTCCGTCAGGGCGTTTATCTATTTTACTTTTTGCAAAATTTCAATATTTCAGTATTTTACCAAAAACGCGCCTTGGTTAAGGGCGTTTATTTACAATTTGACGACGTATACAGTGGTCGTTCATTCTTTACTTCTATTTTTGCAGTATATATATATTCAAAACTTTATCAAAAACACGCCCTGGACAGGGGCGTTACTTTCCAATTCACGCCCTGAACAGGGGCGTTAGTCAAGTGAGAGACGACCTATACAGGGTCGTGAATTCAAGAATTTACAATATTTCAGGAAATAAAATTCCAAGAGACAAGAGACATGATCATGACAGAAAGTTAGCAGGAATTCACAGGTCGAGTCATGCAATATATATTAGATTGGATATTTCATATCTATTGAATTTTTAACGTGGATCAATTATTAATTACATGTGATTTTTATGAGATTAACGCCTACAGGGCAGGGCGTCAAATATGAAATTGACGACCCAGTGCATGTCGTTTCTTTAAAGTAGCGCCTTGGACACGGGCGTCTCTTGCAAACTATTACAGAAACGTGTAGAAGCTATCAGGAAACTTATATACATGACATGCATGATGTGTTACTATGAATTTAACTTGTTTGGGCTACGTTGCTTGAGAAAACCTACCTTGACAAAGATTTGAACGGATGCAGGTTCTGTGAAGAAAGAACGATACTCTGTTTTACAAACAGAGTCTTTTTGAAGCTTTCGATCCTAATAGCAGCAGCAAGGGTAATTAAGAGGATGTAGATGAAGAACCCTCAATTCTTCAGTAGGTTATGATGACTTCCCTACAGAGAAATAAGATGAAGAAACATTAGTTTTTCTTCATAATACTTACTGAAGGTAGAGGAAAGAAGAACTTACCCTTTTGTTCTTCACAACATTAATCTTCTTAACCTGTAAGAAGAGAAGAAGACGAAGAACCTGTTAGTGTTCTTCATACCATCGTAAATAGAAAAGAAGAAGAAAGAACCTTGGTTCTTCACATACCGTAGAATAGTCCGAACGCCAAATAGCGTTCTCGGTTCAAGCAGAAGGTTATTTATAAGATATTGAAAATCCTAATAAGGTTAGTGTTCGATTGGAAGTAATACTTCCATATTAGAGTTATTACTACATTCGAACTCTTTCTCATAGTTATCAACTTACCCTGGATAGACTCTCGGGTCGAACGAAACTCAAACTGAATTAACGACCTAGGTCAGGGCGTCGAATTTAAATTGACGCCTTGTCAAGCGTCGTTACTTGTTGAAACGCGTCCACGCAAGGGACGTTACGCTAACTTGCCCTTTTTATTTATTTTGGTCGTTTGAAATTTGACGCCTTGACATGTGGGCGTCCTTTCTTCAAAACACGCCTTAGGTGAAGGCATTTTCTTGTAAAGTAGCGCCTATATCTGAGGCGTTATTTTCATCAAGGTTTAATTATTTTTATTCCAGGCTCTTTCGTTTATTTATTAAATCTTCTAATCTATTTTGATTTATTTATTCCTTTTAAATTTATCAGGGTTGCTACACCCTCCCCCACTTAAAAAGAATTTGGTCCCCAAATTCCATATCATATATTTATATTTGGAGAGTGTAGAGTATGTACCTTCTAAAATAAATCTGGAAATTGTTTCCTCATAGATTCCTCAGTCTCCCATGTAGCTTCATGTTCTGAATTCTTATTCCATTGTACTTTTAGCATGGGAATAACCTTATTCCTTAGGGTACGTACTTCTCGATCTAAGATCTTCATAGGCTTCTGTTCATACGTGAGATCCTTCTGAATTACTAGGTCTCCATGTTCGATAATATGTGATGGATCATGCACATACTTCTTCAACATAGATATGTGGAACACATTATGTACTTTGAACAATTGAGGTGGCAATGCGATGCGATAAGCAACCTCGCCAACTCTTTCTAGTATCTCAAAAGGTCCGATAAATCTTGGTGTAAGCTTGCCCTTAACCCCAAATCTTCGTATTCCACGTCCAGGCGATATCTTGAGAAATACATGATCTCCAACTTGGAATTCAAGATCTCTTCTTCTTGTGTCAGCATAAGCCTTTTGCCTTGTCTGAGCTACTTGCAATCTTTCTCTGATTACTTGTATCTTCTCAGTTGTATCCCTTACCATGACTGGACCTAATAGTTATTTCTCTCCAACTTCGTTCCAGCATATGGGTGATCGGCAACTCCTTCCGTATAAGGCTTCAAAAGGTGCCAGTTGTATACTTGCCTGCTAGCTATTATTGTATGCAAATTCGACCAGAGGCAAGTGATCATGCCAGTTTCCACCAAAATCAATGATGCAAGCTCTTAGCATATCTTCGATTACTTGATTGGGTTCTCTCAGTCTGACCATCCGTTTGAGGATGAAAGGCGGTACTAAAGTTAAGTCTCGTCCCCAACGAATGTTGTAGTCCCTTCCAAAAATGAGAAGTAAAACGGGGATCTCTGTCAGACACGATTCAAACAGGAATACCATGTAATCTGACTACTTCCTTGATGTATAGTGCAGCAAGACATCAACTGACCATCGACTCTTGATTGGCAAGAAATGCGCTGATTTAGTCAATCGGTCAATGATAACCCATATTCCATCATGTCCTCTTTTTGATTTAGATAAACCCATGATGAAATCCATACCAATATCCTCCCACTTCCATTTAGGGATATCTAGAGGGTGTAGCTTTCCAGCAGGCTTTTGGTGTTCCGCCTTGACTTGTTGGCATGTGAGACAGCGTGATACGTAGTCCGCTATTTCTCTTTTCATGTTGGGCCACCAAAAATTTCTTTTCACATCTTGGTACATCTTGGTAGATCCAGGATGAATCGTATACCTTGACCTATGAGCTTCATCTAAGACCTTCTTCTTCAATTCTGGGCAGTCCGGTATACAAGTTCTATTCTTGAACATTAATCTTCCATCAGAAGCTAATTGTAAATCCGATTGTCCTTCTAATCTGCCCTTGATTTCTACTAATGTAGGATCATCATTCTGAAGTGCTTGTATTTCAGATAATAAATCTGACTGTATGCTTACATGAGATAATGTGACATATCTAGGGTCCTGTTCGGACACATTTTATTCTATCTGGTTTATTTGTTTATTTATTTTATTTGTTTTATAGGATTTATTGGCGTGCCAGTCACCATGGTGACGATTCTTATTGTGCGCTCGATCTGACTTGGTCAGTCGATTGTGAGTGATCGTGTCTAGACTAGGAGTCCGTCATACCCTGAACGCTATGACGTTAATTACGTCCTCCCTAAGGAAGACAACCCTTGATTAAACGCTAGAGGTAGGAGGAAGACAGCGGTAAAGCCGTATGCTCAAAGGAGACAAAGTTCATCTGCTTGCAAGACGTTAAACGTATTTGAACAGAGCAGGGGTTTATTAATTACGGGAGAGACCCGCCGGCATATTCCCACCATCTTGGATGATGCCAAGTGGGGAATAGGAACCACCCATGCAGCAGCAGGGTAGGCTCCGCAGAAGATCGGGTATATATAGACATAACCCGGAATCCGGATGGGGACCAGCCTGATGTAACACACCCGGTACGAGTGCGGTGTCTTATTAATATCCCCCTTCGGAGGGCCATCGGAGATCACGCAAGGGCATAACTCCGTGGGCCAGCGGGGTTAGAAGAGAGTACCACACTCGATTGGTGGGGTATATGTAAATTTCGGCAGCATGTTCCCTCAACCTGGATTATGCCAAGGAAGGATAGGTCATCATCCACGGAAAGCCGGGACAACGACCGAACAAAGATGGGCACCAGGCCCAGGGACGTATCTTGCCTTCATATTATTGATCAATATTCCCTTGGAACCCATCAGAACACATGTAATGACATGGTTCTTTGGGTTCATAAGGCATCGGTGAAATCCAGATTCGGGACGAGAGCTGTAGGGGAGGTCTTCCCCATTGTTATATCTCATCAAGACACAAGTGATGGTCTGTGAGTATCCCCTTAAACAGATGTAGGGGCGATTAAGAAGTTTGAAGAAGAACGGTGCAGAGATGGGCCTCGGAGTGGGTTTCATCTGACTGAAGGAGGGATCACGGCGTGATCTTGATTGGCAAGAAGGAGCTCTCGGCCTGGACATTTAATGGACAAAAGGAGGCTCTCGGCCTGGTCCTTGGATTGGCCAAAGGGGGCTCTCGGCCTGGACATTTAATGGACAAAAGGAGGCTCTCGGCCTGGTCCTTGGATTGGCCAAAGGGGGTTCTCGGCCTGGTATTTGGTGGATGGAGAGGGGCTTCTCGGCCTGGTCCTTGGGCTGGCCAAGGGGGGTCTCGGCCAGGGCATTTAGTGGACAAAGGGGCTTCTCGGCACGGTTCTTGGGCTGGCCAAAGGGGGTCTCGGCCTGGGCAATTGGTTGGCCAAGGGGGGTCTCGGCCTGGGGTCTTCTCGGCGGGCTCCTGGGCGCGCCGGAAAGGGGGGGCGCCGAGAGGGGCAATATCAGGTTTGGCAAAAGGGGGGTGAATGGCGAGGAGGAGGGGCTCTCGGCAGAGGGCTTCCCGGCGCACTCCTGGCCGCGCCGGGAGTCTGCCGCCGGGAGCCCTGCACATAGGCTCACGTGAAAAGTATCTGTAACAGAATGGGTTGTCGTTTAGCAAAGAAGGGGGAGGCCTCTCGGCCTTATGGTTCTCGGCGGGGAAACTTGCACGCCGAAAGGGTGAAATGCAGAAGGGTTTCAGGGTTTCAGAGCTCAAAGACGATGCTCTGTTTGGGTGTTTTCTGGGATTTCAAGCTCGAATTGATGCCGGGCCAGAAGTGGAAAAGGGGAATTTCATGGAGGCTTCTATTAGAAGGATGCCAAGGGATTTGAACGGGGGAATCAAATAGAAGAAATCAGATCATCACCTGGTCTTGTGGAGGGTTTTATCTGTCTGTTGCAGGCCATTTGGGGGAGTCAAGAGATGACTATCCTCCGACCCCTCCAGACGAGTCCAGTGACATTAAAACAAACGGAGAGGGGGGATTCTCAACGTATAAACTTCAGGCCCTAAGCATTCAATATTTAGAATGGAGGACCTGAGATCGGATCATCGTTTATGAGCGCTGGACAGCCCAGGAAACCAAGAGACAGATATCTCTGGTTCCTGAACCGCATAAGGGGGCTCGTTAGAAAAACTCAGATTATATATAGGGAAACAGCCATTGAGATCGGAGAGGGAAGAAGAGAACAAAACTCAATAACCCATTAGATGGTGGTAGGAGTCCTATCCTCTTCCCTCTTCGAAGAACAAACCCGTACGATCGGCTCCGGAATCCAAAGAGTATAATCTATATTTCTTTCAGACAAAGGCCATATACATAGAGAGACAGACAGAGATCGGATGTCTTAATCCATCGATGCCCAGACGGGCCATCTCAATATTTCATTGCATTGCATAAAGAAAATCTTACACTGATCATGAAAGAAAAAATGCAAGGCAGAAAGCTAAAAATCAAGGCCGGAACTCTCCGGCTACAGTTGATAGATCGAGAGAGGACTCGCTATATTACATCAGATAAAAGAAAGAAACACGGAGGAGGGGAGGGTGGAGCATTGACTCCTCTCCCTCCCCAGTGCCCACCTGGAGCTTTCCTTCTTCTTCTCTTCTCTGTTGGTTGAAAAAGGGGGGGGTGGCTCTTGCTCTCCGAACGGGACTCCCTCTCTATCTTTCTATTGCTCTATCTTTTTCTCTCGATCCCCTTTTTCTATCTAGCTTTCTCTCTCCTTCCTTTTTTTTGGTCTCTTCCTTTTCTGTCGTCCCCTTTTTCTATCTTCGAAGGGAGGGGGTTTTATAACCCCTTTCCTCTTCCTTCTCGGCAGCCATCTTCACGGCGCGCTTGAGGTAGGCTTCCTGGCGCGCTCAAATTTGACCTCTCGACGCCAGTATCTGGGCTTCTACATGGGCTTTCGGTGCCACCTTCATATAGGCCCACCTAAGTGTATCATTATCCCAAAGGGTCTATCATCTATGAAATATCTTGTATTGAAATCGCGATTGCAATCTCCATCATTCCCCAGACAGGGTTCTTATCAGTCCGTAGACTGGGATTTCATCAGTCCGCAGACAGGGTTCTTATCAGTCCGTAGACAGGATTTCATCAGTCCGTAGACAGGGTTTTATCAGTCCGTAGACAGGGATTTCATCAGTCCGTAGACAGGGATTTCATCAGTCCGTAGACAGGGATTTATCAGTCCGTAGACAGGGATTTCATCAGTCCGTAGACAGGGTTTTATCAGTCCGTAGACAGGGTTTTATCAGTCCGTAGACAGGGTTTTATCAGTCCGTAGACAGGGTTTTATCAGTCCGTAGATAGAGATTTATCAGTCCGTAGACAGAGATTTCATCTTATCAATATCGTCACTCGAATGGCGACGAGCTCGGACATCAGGCTTAGTCTGGGAATACCTCAGCCGGGTGCATAATCTGTGGAGATGATTCTTCTTCTGCTCTGTCTTCTCAGGAGCCTTTATCATCTTCATCTGCCGGTGCTGGCTTCATTTTTATCTCATATTACTTCCGTCAGTAAGCCGACATCTGACTTATCCTGACATATCGTCTGTGACTTCTTGGACGAAGCGGTGGTACAGCTCTTCTTAAAGGGCTGGAAGATCTCATTAGTCGGGTGATTGCTGCTTTATCAGTGCTGCCGTCTGAGTGGCATTGGCATCGGGCATCAGCTTTGGCCGACAAGGGCTTTAGCCGGGTGAAAGGTTGATAAGCTTCATCATTAGTCTTTCACTGTTGGTCAGATCTTCTTTTCAATTATGCTTTCACCCTTGTTCATTTTCCGGGTGTCAACAAATGCCCCCCACCTGCGGGCGGCGTAAGCGCAGAATAAGCACCACGGGGGTCGCAGGTGTCTTTTACTATTCGAGGGTATCTTCCTCAATTTGTCTTCAATTCAGTTCTCAGGCCTGATCATCTCGCTGTAACAGTATTCTGCACATCGGTGTTTCTCATCTTCATATTTTCTGTCATCATTTTCAGCATTTGGGACTTTTCGGCCTGCAGGACCTCCCGGCGCGAAGCTTCTCGGCGCAGGGGCCTCTCGGCGTAGCTTGGTTGGCCAGGCTCTCGGCATGGACCTTCTCGGCGCGCCCTGGCGCAGGGGGGGTCTCGGCCTGGGATGTTCTCGGCCTGGGGGCCTTCTCGGCGCAGCCTGGCCACAGAGGGGCCTCGGCCTGGGCCTTCTCGGCCTTGGGGCTTCTCGGCCTGGAAGCCTTCTCGGCGCGGGGTCTTCTCGGCGCGCCTTTTGGCCGCCGGAGGGGCTCTCGGCCTGGAGGTTCTCGGCGCGCGTTTCACCGCGCCGAGACCCCGGTCGCCTGGGCCCCTATTTAGGGCGCCGATGGCTCATTTTTTCTTCATTCTTCACCCGCCTTTCTCTTTCTTCAGTTTTTTCCATTTCCTCTCTTCGGCGCGAGCCGTCTTCGTCCTCTCGGCCGTGGCCGCGAGTCCTTCCGTCCTGGGTGACGTCTTTTGGGGATTCAATCCCTTTGCTTCCGGGATCACCCCCTCTTGGTTGGTGACTCCCTATTCTTTTTGGGAAGATCTCGAATAAGGGGATATGCTGCCGAAATTTTTATAGAATCTCATGTTGCAATCCTTATAAGACTGACTTTTAATCCACCTTTCTTCTTTTGTTTACAGATATAGCAATGGCTTCTGGCTCTGCTGCTGCATCTTCTGGAGCTGCTGGAGCTAGTTCATCGGCCCAGCCAGACATATCTCGGGCCACAGTAAATTGGTTGAACGTGCACAGCTTGGATTATGGATATGATAGAATAGCTTCAGTTGACGAATCATCTGATTCTGAAACTGACACAGTGTCGACGGCCCGGGTATACTCCACGGCGACCGAGACATGCTTCAGGCGGGATAATAATTACCGGCCAAACTTCCCGAAGGATCGCCACTTGATGCCGTTCATCCGGACCTTCACAGTGGGTGGCTTGCGAGATTATCGGATAGCTCGCGTAGTTGAAGCTGCCATCCTTGCCGAGCAGGATAGCATGAAGGAATCAGTGTATCGCAGCAAGGCTATATATCTTCCCGGGGAGAAGCGGGACTGGGATGCAGTCCTTGGAATATCGGAGCTAGAACCGGAGAAGAAGATGCTTACCCGGGCACCGGAATTTACACCTGCTCGGTGGGACAATGCTGGCGGCCGAGTTAATAGGGAGAAGCCCGGCTATGGTATGTTCTTGGCACCTATAAAGTGGGGATATCGCGAAGAGCCCTTCGTGCTAAATTGTTCGGCCATTCAGTTCAAGTACCATTTGTCGGCTGGCTGGTTCGGAGACTGCAAGATCACTGACTCCCATCTATTCCGAGTAGGGGTAGTAGAATTTACTGAATTTGTTCTGACGGAATATGCCCCTCTGCTGATCAGAGCGGGAGTATACCACAGTGTTTTTGCTTCCAGATTCCGATATCCCATCTCCAGAGTGTTATGCTGTGGGATGTTTGAAGTGTTCTGTCCTTTGTTCAACACTTTTTATACAGCAGAGGGTGAGACATCCCTAGACCTCTGGAGTTTATCACGGCTTTCCGGTCTGCCTATTGACGGTGAACCGTATGAAGAAGTCTGCTTGGCGGACTCTGAGAAAGACAGCTCTGATGGAGAAGGCAAGTATTCCCTTGGCTTCTCTTACCGATATCTGATGAAGGTCTATCGCTCCATCTGTCTGGCATATAGTAGAGGATCCTCCAAAGGCTATCATCCCCGAGAGAAAGGTAGCAAACTGAGGGTCCGGATAGGGCAGTGGCTCCAGTACTTCTTCGACGGTCCCCTGAAATATGCAGATTTCCCCTCCATGGGTCCTGTTGCGAGCAAGCAGATAAGAGCTCCCCGCTATAAATCGGCACTGCCATCTTCATTGCGCCATGCGGGCAAAGGTGGTCCCAACCCGGCAGGGGTAGATCCCATCACACACTGTGCAGCTTATTTCACATTCTGGCTGTGTACTTTTGCTCTTCCACAAGGGGACGAGACAGTCATTCGGCCAGAGGCCATATATCCAGCTTGTCAGATGGCCTGGGGGATGAAGCTGTCGCTCTGCCCAGTGGCCCTGTGTTTGATCTATAAATCTTTGGGGGACCTGTACAAGCATCGGACTCCCCGTTCTTTGAGGACCGTGGGTCCTTTTCATTTCTTCAATGCCTGGGTCTGCAGTATATTCCCTGAATTAGCTCCGAGAACCTTGCAGGCGGATACAGTGTTACCCAGGATGGTTGAATTTGCCAGCGCTGAGCCTGGTCCCTTTTATGATCAGCTATTTAAAATAAGGGGCCGGCTGATAAGAGTACCAGTGGACGCCCCTGGCAGCATACATTTCTGGAGCTTGGCCGCAGGTTCAGCTCCTTTGATTGATCCTCAAAGAGAATGCAAGCTGGAGGAGATAGAGACATATATCCACCCTGTCTCAGGGGTCAACACTGCTCGGCCGATCCTGGAACCGGAGCTGGTGAGATGGGCCATGGCAATTCGGCCTAGTGTTTTGGTCTACAGAAAGGGTGGCCTGCTTCTGTTGGAGCCATACTATCGTTCCGATTTGGGCGGAACTTTGGTTATGACCAGCACATCCCTACTTCAGTTGCTCAATTTCCCCTGGATAGCAGGGCCAAGCACGGGTCCACCATTGTCGGCGACGGCCGGTTGTGGTGGGATTTCTATCATCGTCAGGACGACGCAATTTTCAGGGTGCCCACCGTCTCCAACCGTGTTCCCCGGGTAACATCAGAATATATCAAATGGTGGAACATTCGGACCGGCTTTTTCAGGATGGCAGGGGTGCTTTCTGGGATGTAGCAGAGCGCTCTTTCCTGAAACAGCAGCCTGGGCCGGTGTTTGAAATCCCCGAGGCCCATTTGAGAAAGCTTTATTCGCAGAACCCGAGGGAGGCAGAGAACTATCTGGCCCAGCGTCGAGCTCTGAAGGAAAAGAATTCTGAGCCGCCCGCTCCTGTCTTTGCCGCTATTAATGAAGACAATTTCATGAAGACCCTGAAACATTTGTGCCATATAGGAGATGATCGCTTGGAGGCACAACAGTATCCATTTCCTGTTGAAGAGCCGCTCCCGGCAGTAGCTCATTGGAGGGGTCCAGTTGATAAATTTCATCCGTATAGGACGTTTGTACGCCGGGAAGATAGAACTCAGACGTACTATAAGCAAACGTCCTGGCTGTTCATTCTGCTGAATTTGCATGGATTATCTGCAGAAAGCCCGATAGCTGGCATTTTGAACAAGCCGCTATTTATATCATTTCATTATGTCGATGGCTGGGGCATGGACCATCTTGACTTGTTTCGCTGCCTGGATTTTCATGGCCATAATGACCTGGCAGCTTTGGTGGAGAAATGCCAGATATTCGGCGATGTTTGTTGGCTTATCAAGGAGGCTGCTTCCCGCTCCAAAGAAGTGGCTTATCTGTACTGGCCGCTCTCTGTATTTTATGATGGACCAGCAGGTATAATCTTTTCCTTTCCGACTGCAGTGTTTTCTGTTTAGCATCTGAATTTTGCATCTATTGATCCCATCATCTTTCTGCCGTTCTTAACAGACCGGCCCGACATAAAGCGGCAGGGGCTCTACAGGAAGATTATTGCGCAGGCCGAGAAGCCCACTTATTTTGAAGTCCCTGTAGCAGCACCGACTACTACTCCCCTGCCTCCTGGCAAGAAGAGGAAGGCTTCTGCAGTCAAGGCTGCGGTTGGGAAGGCCAGGAAGGCCAAAAAGGCCCATGCTCAACAATCGGCTTCGATAGCGATGGACACCGGGACCCCTCTCCCTGACATTCCCTCATTTGATGAGTTCAAAACTCAGAGGGAGGCTGCTCAGGCATCAGTTCAGGGTAACATCAATATTCTGTCATTGCATTCTTCATTCTCTCTTGCTGGATTTCAGAGGAGTGTTTAAATCTGACCACTCCTTTTTGCACAGCTGAAGAGACAGTCATGGCACCTTCTGTGGTGGAGACCAGATTGCCTTCTCCTACGCCGGCTAGTGAGGCGGAGGGTAAGCATGCCTTTTCATCTTTTTATGTTCATTTCAACTATCTTTCATCGTTCCTCTCACAGGCTTTTCTTTATAGTGATGGCCGGGGAGGAGACTGAAATTACAGGAGCGGCTGGCGATATTACTCAGCCGCGGGAGGGTTATAAGACCCAGGTGAAATGGGGCCCCGCTCCCGGAAGGCGCATAGTTACCCGGTCTTCCTCCAAGTAGATGTTAGAATTGACGGCCCCGCCCATGGACAGAGTAGAAATCTCCTCCGGTAGCTCTGCGGCCGCTTCTGAGGTAGGTGGGGAAGAAACAGATTTCAGCGGGAGCGACACGGAGGATGCCTCCAGACCAGAGGCCCCATCCGTGTGTACCGCCATTGTCTTATCATTTACACCCCCCAAGCTGCCGGTGCCATTTTCTAGAGAAGAATTACCGGAAGAGTTCGCCGCTCTGGATACCGAGGCAGATATGACTCCCCCTTCTGTGGTCGCATCAGCGGAGCTTTCTTCTTCCCTGCAACCTTTTGAGGATATTGGCATCACTTTAAAAGTGAGTCTTTTTCCCTTTATGGTTTCATTTTCTCCATCTTTATCTGCTGTTTGACGCTACATTGATTCGTTCACAGGAATCCCCTGTTGCCCTCCCGGCTACGAGTGCAGCTGTTGAAGCCACTTTATTTGGCACCTTGGCTATTGTTCCTGCTTCGGCAGCCGTTCTTGAGATAATTCGCCCTGTGCCGGTGAGGGTGCAGTCCTCCACAGACTTAGCATCATTGGACCTGCGGAATGCAGGGGAAGGTCCGGCTCTCATCAAGGCTTTGGATTTTAGAGCCGAAATGGACCCAGCCAGGGGTTCTGCCTTTATACCAGCTGCAGTGATGACCATCGCTCCAGAAGCAACAGTTCCCACAGTATCAGTCATGGAGAGCGAGCCTTTGCCTCTTCAGATCGTGGTCCCCGCAGACTTGACATTGCAGGGGCTGGGCACCGAAATGGAAGAAGGAGAGGTATCTGCTGCAGGACTGGGAGTATCGCCTACAACGGCCACGGAATCTGCTTCCGTATTTTCAGAATCTGAGGAGGAGATGCCTGAAGTTGCATCCGAGAGTATTCCGATGGCCGCCTCCGAGGAGATGGAGGTGGAAGATCTCCCGGCCACCTCAGAGGTTATGGGCGGAGCTCAGTTGGTGGCTTCGGCAGACCTGCCGTCTTCTTCTTCGCAGCCAGATATCACCCTATGGGCGGATATAGACAGTGAAGTAACTTTTGAAGTAGCTCCTCTTCCTTCGCCTGGCTTCACTTCCCCTGAAAGTTTTGTCTGGCAACATCTGGGCATGCTGCGTCAACTGGTGGAGTCCCAACCTGGACTAACTTATTCACAGTTGAAGGAGATAGCCGGGCGCTTCACCGCCGGCTTACAGGCGATGGGATGTCCCACAGAAATATGGGCCCAGCGGGTTCTTTTGTTGTTAAAATTTGTTCATCGCCGGATTTCTTGACACACATCATGTCGGACAGATTGGCAGCCTTGAAGTTGCAAAGAACGGAGTGCAAGTCCGAGCTGGCAAAGATGAACTCTATCCTTCAGGAGCGACAGCGTCAAATGCAGTCTTTGGCGGAGCGGGAGCATTTCGTGCGCGACCGGATAACTATCCTGGAAGCTGAACTGTCTGATCTCCGAGCTGAGCTGCCGCAGCTAACAACTTCTCGACCGCAACTCGAGGAAGAAGCAGCTTTATTAGAGGGGCAGGTGGCATCCTTTCGAGACCAGTCTGTTCGACTGCAGGAAGAGGAGGCTCGGCTTCATGAACTAGGAGCCGCCCCTTCTGTGGGTCTTCTGGCATTCGAGGATATCTTCCGGCAGCCATGAATCATTTTCTTTTTCTTTTCTTCTTCTCTCTTTTTTTTTGGTGCTCTTTTGTGATACAATGTCCCCTCGGGGCCCTTCATGTACTCACTTCTTAATGAAAGGAAGAATTCTGCTTTATGTGTATCCGCCTTCTTTTCCATGTGGTTTTATCACTTCAGGGAAGTGGGGTAGTGGTTTTAGCAAACCCTCATGCGAATGGCTCGTATCTGGCAGGAGAGCGTCCACCCCTTCAGAGAAAGGATGGGGAACTCGCTCCACCGCGTGACGGCATCCGAAGAGGTGCTTAAACCGGATTCTGTTGGTAGCGGCAAACGTCCCTCTTGGCAATATGTGCTGTGAGGGAGACAATTTGCAGGAATGTGAAAGAAAGGGCCTTATCAGAATAGACGGAAAGTCTAGACTGGGTAGAGGTTATAGCAGGTGGGACGATTACAGGATATGTGGTTTTCATCAAGACAGACGTAAGGTCTGAACTGAATAGGGTTTTATCATTGATCGGGCGAAATGCCAGTCGATCAACAGCCGGTTTCATCATCGATATTGGGTTTATATCGATGCAAGAAGAGTTCATAAATTCCCTCAGAGTAGACGAAAGGTCTAAACTGAGTAGGGTTTTATCATTGATCGGGCGAGGTGCCAATCTATCAACAGTTGATATCATCATCGATATTGGATTTATATCGGTGCAAGGATTTTCATAGGTTTCCTCAGAATAGATGAAAGGTCTAAACTGAGTAGGGTTTTATCATTGATCGGGCGAGGTGCCAATCGATCAACAGTTGATATCATCATCGATATTGGATTTATATCGGTGCAAGGATTTTCATAGGTTTCCTCAGAATAGACGAAAGGTCTAAACTGAGTAGGGTTTTATCATTGATCGGGCGAGGTGCCAATCGATCAACGGTTGGTTTCATCATCGATATTGGATTTATACCAATGCAAAAAGGATTTATAAGTTTCCTCAGAATAGATGAAAGGTCTAAGCTGAGTAGGGTTTTATCATTGATCGGGCGAGGTGCCAATCGATCAACGGTTGGTTTTATCATCGATATTGGATTTATATCGATGCAAGAAGGATTTATAAGTTTCCTCAGAATAGACGAAAGGTCTAAGCTGAGTAGGGTTTTATCATTGATCGGGCGAGGTGCCAATCGATCAACGGTTGGTTTCATCATCGATATTGGGTTTATATCGATGCAAGAAGGATTTATAAGTTTCCTCAGAATAGACGAAAGGTCTAAGCTGAGTAGGGTTTTATCATTGATCGGGCGAGGTGCCAATCGATCAACGGTTGGTTTCATCATCGATATTGGATTTATATCGATGCAAGAAGGATTTATAAGTTTCCTCAGAATAGACGAAAGGTCTAAACTGAGTAGGGTTTATCGCAGGTGGGACTCTGCCAAGAATGTATAGGTTTCATCAGAACAGTGATGGATTTCATTGTTTGTGGGACATGCGAATGGGGCATGTGGATTTCACCAGGGCAAACGTAAGGTCTGTCCCAGAAAAGGCTTTATCATCGGTGGGGCATGGAGCCATATGACCGACGGAAGGTTTTACCAATGAAGGCAGATGAAGGTATCGTGCCGGTTGGCACGGAACTTTTTTAATTACCATATTACTGACCCAAGTGCCCTTTCGGGTTTTCACCAGAGCCAGCCCCCTCTTGCTTTTGCCCACGCGTCCTTTCGGATTTTCACGTGGCGGGGTACCCGATTTTGCCTGCAGTGCCCTTTCGGGTTTTCACCACAGCTGGGTTTTAGCCATTTTTTGCCCTCGTTCAGAATGCCTGAACAAGACTGGCGGGGTATCTCTATTTTTAACCCCATTTTGTTTCTTCTTTTCTTCTCCCTTTTCTTTTTATTGAAACTTTGATTCTATAACTGATAGGCGCAGCTTGTGCATATATCATCATTGATGTGGGTGCTAACATCAATGCAAGGGTTTCATAGGTCTCATCAGGATAGACGTAAGGTCTAAACTGGACGGGTTTCATCGCTGATTGGGCAAAGCGCCAATCAATCAGCAACGGGTTTCATCATTGGTATTGGGTTTATACCAATGCAAGGATTTTTATAGGTTTCATCAGGATAGACGTAAGGTCTAAACTGGACGGGTTTCATCGCTGATTGGGCAATGCGCCAATCAATCAGCAACGGGTTTCATCATCGGTATTGAGTTTATACCAATGCAAGGATTTTTATAGGTTTCATCAGGATAGACGTAAGGTCTAAACTGGACAGATTTCATTGCTGATCGGGCAATGCGCCAATCAATCAACAACGGGTTTCATCATCGGTATTGGGTTTATACCAATGCAAGGATTTTTATAGGTTTCATCAGGATAGACGTAAGGTCTAAACTGGATGGGTTTTATCACGGCGGGACGTAAAGAGATATGTGGGTTTCTTCGTGGTTACCACATTACCGACCCAAGCGCCCTTTCGGGTTTTCACCAGAGCCAGCCCCCTCTTGCTTTTGCCCGTGCGCCCTTTCGGGTTTTCGCACGGCGGGGTACCCAATTTTACCTGCAGTGCCCTTTCGGGTTTTCACCACAGCTGGGTTTTAGCCATTTTTGCCCTTGTTCAGAATGTCTGAACAAGACTGGCGGGGTATCTCTATTTTTAACCCCATTTATATATATATATATATATATATATATATATATTATTTTTATTTTTATTTTCTTCTATCCCCCCCTACTTGTTCAGAGGGTGTCAGACCGTGACGGCATAGGATCACGATGAGTGGTAGCCTGGTTAGGACGGAGTGTCACTATACCAAGGAAAGGGTATCTCGGATAGGGCGGAGTGCCACTAGACCAAGGAAGGGTAGTTCGGCTAGGGCGGAGTGCCACTAGGCCAAGGAAGGGTAGTTCGGCTAGGGCGGAGTGCCGCTAGGCCAAGGCAGAGGTATCTTGACTAGGGCGGGGTGCCACTAGGCCAAGGAAAGGATATCTCGGCTAGGGCGGAGTGCCACTAGACCAAGGAAGGGTAGTTCGGCTAGGGCGGAGTGCCGCTAGGCCAAGGCAGAGGTATCTTGACTAGGGCGGGGTGCCACTAGGCCAAGGAAAGGATATCTCGGCTAGGGCGGAGTGCCACTAGACCAAGGAAGGGTAGTTCGGCTAGGGTGAAGTGCCGCTAGGCCAAGAAAAGGGTATCTCTTGCCCGATTACTCGGGGAATATCAGCTGTGCAGCATGATACAGCTTCAGGTGTTTACCGTTGAGTGGTGAGAATTGGATCTCCCCTCGATGATTAACAACTATGTAGGCCCCTCCTTCGTAGACCCTTTGTATCACATATGGACCTTCCCAATTGGGATTTAGCTTTCCCTTCGGGTTGGACGCCATGACTTCTTTTTTATTGACCATGACAAGGTCACCTTTCTTGAATTCTCGCCCTTTTACGAGTTTGTTGAATGCGGTGGCCATGCGGGCCTGATACATCTGGATATTCTTCTGAGCTTGGAGACGCTTCCCTTCCAATTCAGCCAATTCTTCTAATCTTCGTTCTGCATTGGTTTGTTCGCCATGGGCTAGGTCATATTGGACTGCCACTCTGAGTGACGGGACTTCCAGCTCTAGTGGGACTACTGCCTCTGAGCCGTATACCAAGGAGTATGGTGAGCACCCTGTAGGTGTTTTGAAGACGGTGCGATACGCCCACAGAGCTTCATACATCTTTTCTTCCCAATCCTTCTTATTGGCACTGACGACTTTGGCCAGCAGGGTGCACAAAGTCTTATTGAAAGCTTCTACCAATCCATTTGCCTGTGGATTGTAAGGAGTGGAAGTCCTCCATTCGATCTTATATTTCTCGGCAAGCCGATAGACTTTCTGATTTCTGAAATGACTCCCATTGTCAGATATTATTCGGCTGGGGATCCCAAACCGGAAGATGATGTTTTGCTTGATGAATCTGCGACCAGCTCACCGGTCACTTCCGTAGTGCTATAGCTTCCGCCCATCGGGAGAAGTAATCTGTTATGGCCAGTATATACTTATGCCCGGCCGAGGAAGTCGGTAGTGGACCGACTACATCAGTTCCCCATTGTGCAAACGGCCAGCTAGGGACTGTAGGGTGCAGAATCGTAGGTGGCCTTCTAGGCACAACAGCATGCTCCTGACACTTCTGGCATGACTTTGCAAATGTGCAACAGTCTTCAAACATAGTGGGCCAATAGTAGCCCAGCTTCTTGATTTCTATCTTCATCTTGGGGCCAGCCTGGTGGGCACCTGCTGTCCCGCATGTACTTCTTTCATCGCTTGCCAAGCTTCCTCAGTGGACAGGCAGCGGAGCAGAATCTTCTTGCGTGCATCTGCCATTATTCGGAACAGAGTCCCATTCCTGAATTCATAAGAATCTTTGATTCGCAAGAGTTTCATCTTTTCTTCTCTTTTCTGCGGCAGCTGTTGATGTAAAAACCACTGTAGCAGGTGTTGTCTCCAATCAGACGCCTGTTCTGTACTGATCGTGGCGACTTCATTTTCTTCGGGGCAGCTTTCTAGCATGCTGGGGACTTGCCGCCGATTTATAACAACAATGTTCAGTGTCTCATCTGGTGGGACTGCTATTGAGCTGGCTAGCTTTGCCAATGCATCAGCTTGGGCATTATGTGCACGGCCCACATGCTTGAGCTCAATATGATAGAATTTCGCCATGAGGCGCACAGCTTTTTGGTGGTAGGGGTTCAACTCCGGCTTCCGCACTTCGAACTCCCCTTGGATTTGTTTTATTATCAACATCGAATCCCCGAATACCTGAAGCATCTGGATACCCATGTTGAGGCTTATATGCAGTCCGATTATCAGAGCTTCATACTCGACTTCATTATTAGTGCAGGGCTTGTTTATAGAACAGGAAGTATGCACAACCTCCCCCTCTGGCGATTTCAGCACAATACCGGCTCCGGCCCGTATTCTGGTTTTTCCATCGGAGTCCGTCTCTGTTCTAGATGCTCCGTCAAAGAATAGCTGCCACATAGTTGACTGAGCTTGGCAGGCTTCTAGTGTCTCATCATCGGGTAACTCAGTCCCTAACATATCATTCTCTGGCACAGGATGTTCTGCGAAGAAATCGGCCACACCCTGTCCTTTTACTGCCCTCTGGGGTACATACGTGATATCGAATTCCATCAGAATTACTGCCCATTTGCCCAACCGGCCTTTCAGTACTGGTTGAGTCAGTATGTATTTGAGTGGATCTGCTGCAGATATCAATCTGATTTCATGTGACAGCATATAGTGCCGGAGCTTTTTAACGGCAAAGACTAGTGCCAAGCATGTCTTCTCTATATAGGTGTAACTTTCTTCAGTTCTGATCAGCCTCCTACTCAGGTAGTATAGAGCCTGCTCTTTGCCTTCTTCATTTATCTGTGCTAGCATTGCCCCCAGGGAACAGTGTGTGGCTGCAATGTACAGTATCAGGGGTTTGCCCTTAATAGGTGCCCCCAACACTGGAGGGGTTTTGAGATATTCTTTCAGCTTCTCAAAGGCTTCCTGACAGCCATCGTCCCAGAGGAATGGCACATCTTTCATCATGAGCTTGTGAAAAGGGTGGCATTTCCCCGACAGATTTGATATGAATCGTCGGATGTAGGCCAAACGCCCTTATAGAGATCTCAGCTCGTGAAGATTCCTTGGTGGAGGGAGCTCCTGGATAGCTTTAATCTTAGATGGGTCAATCTCAATGCCCCTATGACGGACAATGAACCCAAGGAATTTTCCACTGGACACGCCGAAGGCACATTTCATAGGGTTCATTTTGAGCTCATATTTGCGCAGCCTCTGGAACACTACTCTCAGATCCTGCAAATGGTCTTCTTTTCTGCTGGTTTTCACCACCAGGTCATCAATATAGCACTCTACCTTTTTGAAGAGCAAATCATCAACGATCTTTGTCATAGCTCTTTGATAAGTAGCGCCAGCATTCTTGAGGCCGAACGGCATCCTTTTATAGTGGAATATCCCCTTCGGGGTGCGGAATGCAGTGTGCACTCTGTCTTCTTCAGCAATCCAGATCTGGTTATATCCGGATGACCCATCCATGAATGACAGGGCTTCATGGCCAGTGGTTGCATCGATCATTACTTCAGTAATTGGCACTGGGAAATCATCTTTTGGACAAGCCTTATTCAGGTCCCTGAAATCTACACATATTCTGATCTGCCCATTTTTCTTCTTCACGGGCACTATATTGGCCAGCCATGTAGTATACTGGTTTTCCTCAACAAAGCCTACGTCAATCAGCTTGTCGACTTCTTTGTTGATCTGATTTATCAGTTCGGGACGCATTCTCCTTGAAGGCTGCTTTACAGGGCTTGCCCCCGGGTTTATCGCCAATCGGTGCTGTGCCACATCAGAGCTCAGTCCCGGCATCTCATCATATGTCCATGCAAAGCAGTCTCGGAACTCTTTCAGAAACTGTATGTACTGTTCTCTGGCAGCTGGTTCTAGCAGTGCACTGAGGAATGTCGGCCTTGGCTCATCCGCTGACCCCAGATTCACTTCTATCAGCTCATCGACGGTGGCCTGGCCTCCGTCCTCGACTTCAGGTGGGGCTTCTTACAAATCAATAAAGCCTCCCGGGATATAATTCTCTTCAGTTTCATGTTCTTCTGTATCGTCATCCTGCTCATCAGCGGATGTCGGCTTATCATATAAGGCCGATACCATCGGATTCTGTTCAATCTGCCCCGAGGACGAGACTGGTTCAGAAGAGAATTCAAAAGTGGAATCTTCCGCTCTTAGGGATCTTTCTGTTGCAGGCTCCCCCGAAAGGTCATCTTTCTGTAGAGCCCGGACTTCTTCCAGAATGCGCTCAAATTCCAGGCATTCTCTCAGTTCTTTGGCCATCTGGTCTTCATCCGGGGTTTCCGTATCAAATTGTGCTTCGGCCTGGAATAGATCCTCCTTGCAGGACGGGTCCTTCCAGCACCGACCCCTCTCAGTTTTATCAGACATCCCTGCTTCTGGCTGGTCATCTTGGCTTCATTGTCTGTTATGGTTTGATACATAATCTCTTCATCCTCAAAGGGATATTGATCATATCCTAACCCAGGGGAGTCTCCATGCTGGTAGAAGGTAGAGATGACATCCACCTCGGCTTCATAATATTCTTGGAGGGTATAACCCAATCCCGGATGCTGTGTGATCTTCCTCAGTTCCTTATTATCTCGAGGCGGATCCCATAGCTCCCTGAATGCTTTCTTCTGGGCTGCAGATTGTAGTGATGGCATTTGCATCTTGGAGAACATCTGCGAAACCCGCTGGGTAGTATACTCCAAGCCTGTAATCGGCACCATCTGGTTTGCAGCTTCTTCAGGGACCATGCAGTCTTGATCATCTTCTTCGACTGCCTCCCCGGTGTAGAATATGGTAGGTGGCTCGCAGAAGCGAGGGATTTCCATAGTCTTCAGTGGCAGCACTGTCTGGTATTCTAGGCTGGCGACGGGTTTGATTAAACCTTGTGGGACCTTCACCTGTATGCACCTTTCTTTCATTTCTTGATCAGTGCCATCTGGATGGATGCTAGGAGGGGTGATCCGAGCAAAATCATCAGCATAAGAGATGTGAGCTACTTCATACTTTTCAACATAACCCCTGGGTGGCGGTGGAGACCAAGCTTTTGCCTTCATCGCCGGCTTCTTCTGGCTGATCACAGCCTCTTTCTTTTCATCTTTTTGTGACACCTCGGTGTAGTAGGAGGCATCGAGCATATGGCATTCGAACACTTCAAAGGGATGTAGGTCTGCAAACACCCTTTCTTCCTTTCCTTCATGGCAGTATTTTATGCATTGGTGTAGCGTGGATGGCACGATCTGATATTCATGCAGCCACGGTCTCCCCAACAGGGCCTTATACGTGGTGATGGAGTCGATCACATAGAATCGTACCACGGTAGTGAGGTCGCCCAATGTGAGGTTGAAATCAGCCACCCCGAGAGGTGTTTCACATTTCTGGTTGAACCCAGCAATCTTCATGTCTCTGACCTTGGTAAGCTGCAGATCAAAGTAGTATTTCTGATAGATGCGATATGGGAGAATATTTACAGCAGCCCCGGGATCTATCAGTATCCTGATCAGCGACTGGCAGTTCAGGGAGCCCCTCATATACAACGATCTGTTGTGACTGGCATTTGGGATCAGCATATCATCTTCTGTGAATGTGACTGATGGTCCAGCATTCACTTCTGCCAAGAGTGCTTCATATTGTGCCGGCGACTGCAGGGCATCCACAATTGCTTGGCGGGCCTCTTCACTCAGAGAGAGTATCTCCCAGATGGAGAATCTGGTGGGGAGCTTCTTCAACATTTTCATGATTCGACTGCCAACCCGAACATTAGACAGCCTCATCTCCTCTGCCCACCGGGGTCTTGGAGGTTCGTGTGGTGCCTGTGGCCTTTGCTGCCCAGTCCCAGTTTCATTTTCTTCATCGGTCTCCCGGAGGGCTTCTTCTGTAATGACTGCCCTTGGTTTTGCTAGAGGGCTATTTTCTTCATTTTCTTCATGCTGTTTCTGCTTTCCGGCTGCTGTCTGCTGGCACTTATTGCTTTTAGCTGGAGCAGTGTGAGCCAGTTGCTCATTTTCTAAGCTGGACAGGAACTCCAGGAATGAAGGGGCTCCTTCTGCTTTATCTTTTCCTTGGTACAGGCTGGCAGGGGGAGGAACCTGGACACCGCGCACCTCTGGTTTTGGGATTTGATAGGGTTGCTCCCCTCTGAACATAATATTATGGTTAGCTGGTGGCGGACGCCCCCATTTTCTCCCAGAACGTGTTGCATGGGCTGAGGTAGAGGCCTCAGTATGAGTGGCTTCTAGCGGGACATCTGATGCTTCTTGTTCATCATCCTCCCCGGGCAGGGAAAAGAATACCGACAGAGTATTTCATTGTACTGTCGTGACCTTCTTTCCCTTTTTGGCCTTAGGCCGTCTCTTCTTTTTCTGGGAAGTTGGCTTTGCTAGTTCCTGCCCCCAGAAGGACTCAGTCTTATCTTTTCTTTGTTCTGCTTCCGGCTGCTCTTCAATTTTCAATTCTTCGAGCTGCTCCCAGAGTATACAGTCTTTCACCAACAGGTGTTTCGGCTTTTTCTGCTCATACTCATCAAGCTTATTAATATATTGCTGCAGACGCCTGGTTGCAGGACTTTCTTCTTTATGTGTAGGGAGGGGAGTTTGTCTCCTCCGGTTGCGAGTATGGATCCGGATGACTGGTCCGGTCTCAACTGCAGGCCATATTGGCTTTATTGGAGGCGACTCAGACCTTGGGGTGACACCCCGGATAACTGCTCCGTTGGTTTTAGCTGCGGGAGTCTTCTTTCTGCTTTTTATGGGTACCGTCTGCCATCCTTCCTGATCTCTCAATGGGGTGAGGAGGCAGGCTTCATAGGTGTGCCTGGTGCATTCTTCAATGGCTTCCTTAGGCAGCTGTTGATAGATTGAGATCATATTAGCGGCCACCCTCCAGGGCGGAAGCTCATGTGGCCAAGGAGGCTTCACCTGGTAATCTCCCAGCTGCAGTTCACCCTTCTTGACCATTCCTTCCATGATATCTTTGAAGACATAACAGTCCTCAATTGGGTGCCCCAACACCCGGTGAAATGGACAGAACATCGGATCATCTTTCTTTTCTGCATCTTCGGGCTTCTTTGGTTCAGGCAATGTTACCTTATTGAACTTATATGCCCAGTTAAACAATGCTGCAGTCTTATCCTTGGGAAAAGAGTAAGCCCTTCTCATCCTGTCCCTCAGAGAGACTTTGTCTCTTCTTTCTGCTGTATCTGCCATCGGGGGAGCTTCATCTGCCCCTTTCTTCCCTTTTTGTTGCTCAAAGGTTCTAAAATCGACGGTATTGGCCTCAGAGTGTGACGGCCGCCGATCATTGGATTTACCTTTTGGCATGGCGGGAACATTGACGGTCGGACGTTTGGACAAGAACGCCTCGACCCTCGCCACTATATTGTTCAGTCGGTCAAATGTTTTGACATCTGCACCGATCATTTTTTCTAGTACTTCCCTCCTGAGGTTCTGCTTGCATATCTGCACTGCATCCTCCTGATGAGGAGGTCTTCTGCATCTCATGGCTAGATTTCTCCATCTTTTGATGTACTCCAGTGCAGTTTCATCCTGTTTCTGCCTAGTAGCATACAGTTCTGCTATTGTGATTTCCCTCTCCGTGACATGAAACCTGTCGTGGAATTTTCTCTGCATATCGGGCCAATCAACCACTGATCCTGCTGACAAACTTGAATACCATTCAAAGGCCAACCCAGTGAGGGACGAGCCAAAGAACTTGAGCAGATAGGCTTCATCGACTGCTAGGTCGCCCATGATGGTAGTATAGTAGGCTATATGCTCTCTGGGGGAGCCCTGGCCATTGAATTTCTCAAACTTTGGCGGCTTGCTGACGCCTGGAGGCAGCCTTTTGGCAGCATACTGGGGAGGATACGGTACCTTATACACATCATAGGCACTAGTATCATCTCCAGTCTTTTCTGACAGCTTCATTTCCACAATTCTTTCAATCATCTGCTTGTGGGCTACAGCTGGATCTATATCTTCTGGAAAGAAGTGGGCTTGTTGCTGGCTGTGAGGAGTTGTCATCACAGTGGCGCGCAAGATGGGCGCGGTAGGCTGCGTCTGAGACACAGAGGGCTGAGCTATTGTTTGTTGTGGAACAGGTTGACTTGGTGCTTTGCCCTTATCAGCTAAGAGAGGATTAGCCAGGATAGTTGTTTCTGTGGAGCTGGATGTCTGCCCTGCAGGTTCAGCTTGCTTCGAGACTGGTGTAGCTTCCTGTCTCTCATTGAGCTGTCTTCGGAGAGCATTGATCTCCTGTTGGTATCTTCTGAACATCATCTGGATCATGGGATCCATGGTTGATGGAATTTGTATATCTTCAGAAGTCCCTTCAGCATCATCAACGAAGGGGTTATCTCCATCTTCCGCTGTTACCACATTAACTGTCATAGTGATAACCCTGCGGGCTTCATCATCAATTTTGATTTTATCTTTTGCTGCCTGGCCTCTTCTTGTGACAGGACCAGGTCTAGTTGCCAGCCTGAGCAATTCCTCTGGCTGAGTTGGTAGTATATCCTGCCCCCTGGCCAGTCCAGTCATATTGCAGGCGAAGATTCGCATCTTTCCTTTCCGCTTGTAGACCTTTCATTTTATTTGACTAGGATATCTGAGCCGGTCAAAGACCGATATTCTTTCTTTGGCTTCTTCCTCGTATAGGTCTTCTTCATTATATCCGACCCTGGGGCCTTCTTCATAGTCATTTGAATCGGAGGAAGAGGCTTCGATCATCATTTCTTGGAAGGTTTCTCCTTCTTCATCATCCCTGATGCCCAAGGCACGGGATAGTCTTTGCTGGCCTACGGCAGAGCTCCCTAGGTAGTGGAAGTAATCTTGGACTACTTGCTTAGTCTCCTCTGGGTCGCGCCTTTTCGGCTCAGGTCGAAGCATCAGTCTGTCCTGGCCCTTTTGCTGCCGGGCTAGTCTTGTCACCCGAGCATTCAGATGTTCGGCCCTGGGATATTTGAAGATATCAGCCTGTCTGGCACAGGCTCCTGATCTTCTTGCAGTAAGCATAGTGACTGGTTCACTTCTTCTTATATTGCCAACTTGGCAGCGGTTGGCAGCAGCATTGCTTTCATCTCTCTTCATTTCCCTTCTGCCCCCTGCTCTGAGGCGGGCAGCAGTGATATCAGTGAGGTTCTCTCTGTCTTCAGCTGGGGCCCAGCTTTGGATCTTCTTCGGTCGCCAGACCTGTTTGTATTTTGCTGGCTTGGGCGCCAGCGACTTCCTTTCAGCAGCTTCCCAGTTGGCCCTCCTAGAGGCCAAAACCTGGAACTTGTTGTCAGTTGGGATGGTCGGGACGATTCTGTCTGGCCGGACTCCCCTGGGGCGACCGTCGAGATTCACCCTAATAGCACCCATCATTATCGTCTTTCCGGAATTGGAAAGGCGACGATCAACATCAGTAGACCGGTTCCTCCGGTTGGTTTTCTTCCCCTTCTGGGCAGCAGTGGGGACCATGTCCCTTTTCTGGACATGATGGACGTAGCAGGCAACGGCCGTGGGGGCCGTCTTCTTTGGTAAGCCATCCTTGCGATCAGCGGCCTCCACTGGGGCGTTTGCAGCAACGCCTTGCTCCTCGTTATCGACCTGTAGAAGGTCGGTGTAGACAACGCCCAAGCAGTTGGGCAGCCCGACAGCTGGGGGAAACGAACCGAACGCCAGTGGTACCGCCAGGTACCCCTCCTGGACGTGCATGTCCACCGGTTGCTTGTCGAAGCATACAGACTCGATTTGTGTTGTCATCGTAGTTTCCTGGAAACAAGGAAACACACGGAATCAGAAATTTGAGGGGGGCCCGCTGGGCCTCCTACCTTAGCGTAAAGATGAAGGGAGACTAAGTCCCACCGGGCGTGCCAGACTTGTTCGGACACATTTTATTCTATCTGGTTTATTTGTTTATTTATTTTATTTGTTTTATAGGATTTATTGGCGTGCCAGTCACCATGGTGACGATTCTTATTGTGCGCTCGATCTGACTTGGTCAGTCGATTGTGAGTGATCGTGTCTGGACTAGGAGTCCGTCATACCCTGAACGCTATGACGTTAATTACGTCCTCCCTAAGGAAGACAACCCTTGATTAAACGCTAGAGGTAGGAGGAAGACAGCGGTAAAGCCGTATGCTCAAAGGAGACAAAGTTCATTTGCTTGCAAGACGTTAAACGTATTTGAACAGAGCAGGGGTTTATTAATTACGGGAGAGACCCACCGGCATATTCCCACCATCTTGGATGATGCCAAGTGGGGAATAGGAAACCACCCATGCAGCGGCAGGGTAGGCTCCGCAGAAGATCGGGTATATATAGACATAACCCGGAATCCGGATGGGGACCGGCCTGATGTAACACACCCGGTACGAGTGCGGTGTCTTATTAATATCCCCCTTCGGAGGGCCATCGGAGATCACGCAAGGGCATAACTCCGTGGGCCAGCGGGGTTAGAAGAGAGTACCATACTCGATTGGTGGGGTATATGTAAATTTCGGCAGCATGTTCTCTCAACCTGGATTATGCCAAGGAAGGATAGGTCATCATCCACGGAAAGCCGGGACAACGACCGAACAAAGATGGGCACCAGGCCCAGGGACGTATCTTGCCTTCATATTATTGATCAATATTCCCTTGGAACCCATCAGAACACATGTAATGACATGGTTCTTTGGGTTCATAAGGCATCGGTGAAATCCAGATTCGGGACGAGAGCTGTAGGGGAGGTCTTCCCCATTGTTATATCTCATCAAGACACAAGTGATGGTCTGTGAGTATCCCCTTAAATAGATGTAGGGGCGATTAAGAAGTTTGAAGAAGAACGGTGCAGAGATGGGCCTCGGAGTGGGTTTCATCTGACTGAAGGAGGGATCTCGGCGTGATCTTGATTGGCAAGAAGGAGCTCTCGGCCTGGATATTTAATGGACAAAAGGAGGCTCTCGCCTGGTCCTTGGATTGGCCAAAGGGGGTTCTCGGCCTGGTATTTGGTGGATGGAGAGGGGCTTCTCGGCCTGGTCCTTGGGCTGGCCAAGGGGGGTCTCGGCCAGGGCATTTAGTGGACAAAGGGGCTTCTCGGCACGGTTCTTGGGCTGGCCAAAGGGGGTCTCGGCCTGGGCAATTGGTTGGCCAAGGGGGGTCTCGGCCTGGGGTCTTCTCGGCGGGCTCCTGGGCGCGCCGGAAAGGGGGGGCGCCGAGAGGGGCAATATCAGGTTTGGCAAAAGGGGGGTGAATGGCGAGGAGGAGGGGCTCTCGGCAGAGGGCTTCCCGGCGCGCTCCTGGCCGCGCCGGGAGTCTGCCGCCGGGAGCCCTGCACATAGGCTCACGTGAAAAGTATCTGTAACAGAATGGGTTGTCATTTAGCAAAGAAGGGGGAGGCCTCTCGGCCTTATGGTTCTCGGCGGGGAAACTTTCACGCCGAAAGGGTGAAATGCAGAAGGGTTTCAGGGTTTCAGAGCTCAAAGATGATGCTCTGTTTGGGTGTTTTCTGGGATTTCAAGCTCGAATTGATGTCGGGCCAGAAGTGGAAAAGGGGAATTTCATGGAGGCTTCTATTAGAAGGATGCCAAGGGATTTGAACGGGGGAATCAAATGGAAGAAATCAGATCATCACCTGGTCTTGTGGAGGGTTTTATCTGTCTGTTGCAGGCCATTTGGGGGAGTCAAGAGATGACTGTCCTCCGACCCCTCCAGACGAGTCCAGTGACATTAAAACAAACGGAGAGGGGGGATTCTCAACGTATAAACTTCAGGCCCTAAGCATTCAATGTTTAGAATGGAGGACCTGAGATCGGATCATCGTTTATGAGCGCTGGACAGCCCAGGAAACCAAGAGACAGATATCTCTGGTTCCTGAACCGCATAAGGGGGCTCGTTAGAAAAACTCAGATTATATATAGGGAAACAGCCATTGAGATCGGAGAGGGAAGAAGAGAACAAAACTCAATAACCCATTAGATGGGGGTAGGAGTCCTATCCTCGTCCCTCTTCGAAGAACAAACCCGTACGATCGGCTCCGGAATCCAAAGAGTATAATCTATATTTCTTTCAGACAAAGGCCATATACATAGAGAGACAGACAGAGATCGGATGTCTTAATCCATCGATGCCCAGACGGGCCATCTCAATATTTCATTGCATTGCATAAAGAAAATCTTACACTGATCATGAAAGAAAAAATGCAAGGCAGAAAGCTAAAAATCAAGGCCGGAACTCTCCGGCTACAGTTGATAGATCGAGAGAGGACTCGCTATATTACATCAGATAAAAGAAAGAAACACGGAGGAGGGGAGGGTGGAGCATTGACTCCTCTCCCTCCCCAGTGCCCACCTGGAGCTTTCCTTCTT